>OX940950.1:32545516-37345516 GCA_954870475.1 Euphrasia confusa
GATTTTGGACATAAGACTCCGGAGAAAAAGGGGGAGATTTTGGTGGGATGAAACATTTTTGTTTATTCATTTGAGGTGATCATATATATATATATATATTGCTTACTTCATCGGGAAATATTCATAATATAAAAATAAAAAGGGCATATAAAGTTGTAACGATCCGTACTTTTATAAACTGTGTTAATTTTTTGAAATAATATTTTATAAAGTGCAAGGGTAGCAAAATTTTTTTTGAGAAGTAAAATCGTTTTAAATTTTAGTCAACAAAATTAATTAAACACTTTATTACATAAATATAATATTACGTACATGCATATATGTAAATAAAGAAACGTACATCACTCTTATAGTCTTATATGCATATCAGAGTATACATATATGTAAATATATATAAGATGGACTAACATGCATAATAAACAAAACCACACATATATATCTCACCGATTTTACTATATACATATATCAGCATGTTAAACATAAATAATGTGTATATATATATACCAATTATGGAGCAAAATACTAACATTTAATCACGTCGGTGCTAACCAAACTTACTTACACTAAAAACATGTTTGAAATAATTAAATAAGGAGTAAAGAAAAGGTCAAAAAAATAATTTTGAATGTTTCGAAACAGCAGACGATGTCATGGTATAAATTACTAATAACAAATAAAGCATAATAATATTTATTTAGTTTAATTTATTCTTCTTATCCTTGATTATTTCTTTCACTCGGCATTCTCGTGTGTACATAAAAATAGTTGTTGCTGAAATAGTGAGCTCAACGCACTCAATAGGGTCATTATTTCATCCAATACCAGAATCAAATAATGTATAACCAAGTGAACATAACATGAAAATATTGTAATTTTAATAAAACATGAGATCCAATTAATAATATGGATATTGCGAGTTGCGCCAACTTTTGCGTTGGTCCCTTTCGACCCTTTTCCCCTATCTCCGGTTACAAAAGAAAATATATTTTTAATAAATTCACATAAATGCACAAATATAGACACATATAATGAAACAAGTAATAGAGAACGTAAATCGACAACATGACACCTACCTCGATTTGCCGTGGCATGAATGTGAAAATCCCAAGCACGTCTAAGACCTTAGGGGATTGAACTAGCAATTTCCAAATCTTGGGAGGCTGGATATATAATATCAAGATTTAAGATAGGCTAAATAATACTATTTAGATTTAATAAATTAGTGGCCCATATTTACCTTATAGTCCAAGGACCTTCTTTGTTGAAAATAATAATTCATATTTTCAAATAATAAGTTGGAACATCATTCCAATTTCTAGAAGTCAAAGAGTATTTCTTATAAGTTGTTTACTCTTCATTTCTTAAGAACTAGGGACTTGGAATGGAGTGTCTCTTTATATCCATTCCTCTAGTATATAATGTACTCTTGATCAAGTTTATTGATCATCCAACAACAACAATAAAAACTAAAAACTCCAATAATAAAAATTCCTTTTTTCTTCTTTAATATTTTTATTCCGCATATCAAATACCCAACAAATTTGCACTTACCCCCAACCAAGTACCCATCTAAAAATAAAAATCCACCACGTTTGCACTTACCCCCAACCAAGTATCCATATTTGATGGAGAACACTACGACTATTGGAGTAGTCAAATGCTAACTCTGTATATCTCATTGGATCTTTGGGATATTGTGGAAAATACATACGACGAGCCACCGAAACAAGCTACGAGTACAACATGGAGTGAAGATCAACAAAAGCTCTATAAGGAGAATATTCGGAGAGATGCAAGTGACTTGAGATATCTTCAACAATGCGTGAGTAAAACCATCTTTCCGAGAATTTTCAGAGCGAAAAAGGCGAAAGAAGTTGGGAAATCTTACAACAATGTTATAAAGGAGATGAGAAAGTCACCTCTTTGAAGTTACAATCTCTTTGGAGAGATTTCGATAATATGGCGATGAAAGAAGGCGATGGAATGCAAACATTGTTGAAGTAGTATACTTAATGTCTAGATTTGAGTATTCTGAACTCCTTGTACACTTTCATTTACCTATTAATAATGAACATTCATTTGCTTTTAATTATTGTTGATTAAATATATGCAAATTATAGTCCTGGATTATATACGTTGTAGTTAGTATGGTGTGCGACGTCACACATAAGATCATACTATCGGTTACTCGTATTTAATCGAACAGTTGCTCACGACCTAGATGGACACGGACCAATCCATCGGTATAGTCGTTGTGTGAGAGAGAAAATAATTTGTCTTAATTATTTTATCACACTTGTACACTTGGTGTATTGAGCGGATCAAATGAGACTCATCAATTAGGTTTGCTCGGCGATAATTGATTTGAGACTCAGTGTATTTTATTCTTAATCCCCGATACAATTGCGGGTGTGTATATTTAATATATGTGACTTTGATTTTCCAAAGGAATTAACCGATTTAATTATTGGGTTAATTACCGGTTAAGTTGGGTCACTATATTTTATATATGGCATGCCGTGAATTCTTGAAGGGACAGTGTATCCCGGAAGGGTTGATAATATCCCCGAGATGAGCTCATAAGGATTTATTATGTAAACCTCGCGAGTGGATTTGTTCCCGCATAATAAATAAGGTTGAGTGGTACTATTCTCGGATATAAGAGATGAATAAATTTATTAAGCAATAAATAAATTTTATTCATGGATATTTAAATCTTAAATACACGGAATAAATAATACTACCGGAGAAATATTATTTGGATATAATATGGTTTAATATTGGGAGTGCAATTAATTTATATAGTGGAAAATAAATAAATTAATATTAATGGGAGATTAATAGATTTGGGCTTGGGCTCAATTTAATCATTAATATTGGAAGCCCAATATTCCACCTCCTTTAGATCCCCTACGTAGCCTATAAAAGCACTACATGGTCTTCTCTATTCTCATAAGTTGAAGATCATAATTCTTCTAGAGAGAGAAAGTAGAGAGAGAAGTAGATCCATAGAGCTTGGAGGATCGTCGCCCACCCGACGTTCAAGCTAGTGCAAGTAATACGTGGGAAGATTCAAAGGTCATCTTGATTTCGTTTCTCCGAACAACGAATCGAAATGTAAAAATCTAAACGCCCTTGATTTTATTCGATTTTGGTTTATCGAGAATACCGTAGAACAAGATCCAAAGATCGAACCCGGAGTAGAGGACGATCGCGTGGTGGTGGCGAAGCCACCGGACCACGGGCGATCGCCCTAGGGTTTCGGAGTGGGCATGGGAGGATCCCCGGCTGGACGCCGGGGCGCGATCGATCAAACGATCGATCGCGGGCAGCTGCTGGGCACGACGGCCCAGCTGGACGCGGGCCACCACCAGGCGGCGGCGAGTCGCCGGACTCGCCGCGGGGGCTGCTGGGCAGCCCCTCCCCGATCGATCGCCCCATGCGATCGATCCCTTCGATCGCGCGAACCCCGCGGGCGGGGGTTCGGGCTGGGCGCGCACTCGACTTCGGTCGTGTTGTGCGTTCGGCTCGTGCTCCGGTTCGTTCGTCGGCGTTCGTGTGATCTCCGGCGGAGGTTTTTGATCGGGTTATTATTTTCCGCAAATTTTAATAGCCCGGGATATCGAATTCCAACAATTGGTATCAGAGCGTGGTTTACGTTCGCGGTATTTTCGATAAAATTGTTCTACCTTGCAGGGTTCCGACTATTATGGCTTGATGATTATTCGTTTAATTATTTTGTCATGTGATTGTTGGATTGTTTAAACTCTCGGACATGTCGAGATTCGTTTTTGGTGGTGAATGCTTATAATAGTAAAAATTCGGGGGTTGACCGAATTTAGGTTTATTATTATTGTTTTATTTTTCCGGAAAATGTATAGGGTCGATTTCATGTATAGAATCGATACCGGATAGTGTAAAATTAAATTTGTAATTTATTTTGCGTTGGATCGATGCCGAAACGACCGCCGGAAAAGACGTGTGACGAAGGAGATGATCGTGAGGTTGAGGACAAGGATCGACCATCCCCATGGTCGATCCATGAGGATCGATCGACCCTTGGAGGGGCCGCCGGCGACGGTGGCCGGCCACCTCCTAGGCGTGGGTCGAGGGGTGGCGCGGGGATCCCCACCCCGTGCTATCCCGGTCCGGTAGATTTACTTTCCTAATTTATTCGGGTTTTTCCTATTTGAGTATTCCTATTTTTGGGAACTCTCATGGATTAGGAAAAGAATCAATGTTGGAATTAATTAGGATTCCTAATTGATTATTTCTATTTTATGGAAATATTCATGGATTAGGAATCTAATTAATTAAGAAAGTAGAAGAGTCCTAAATTATTTTATTTCCTTATTTCATTATGGAAATCATCTAGAATATTCCAAGTGGGTCTTGGATATATTATTCTAGAGATTTAATGAAGTAGAAAGGGAAAATAAAATAAATAAGAATATTAATAATATTTAATTTTATTTTTAATTTATTCGATTGACTTAATTATTATTAATTAAGTATCTTTTGGATTTATTAAAAATAAATAGATTTAAATATTGGAAATTAATATTCTCGTCACATGGAGCATTCAAGAACGAAGACTGAAGACTAGAAGATGCGTACGAAGATGGAGTAAAGCCATAATAGTCGGAAAATAATATTCTAGTATTATTTTGACTATGTGACAATACTATGTGCTTTATTACATGTATGCATGCTATATGTGTTTATTTTTATGCACTAGATAGCGTATCCCTTTCTTGTAAAAAGCTAAGTGGGAGAGGGTATGGAAACATACCCATGGTCTCCATTGCTGCTCTCTTGGTGACTTTTATAAACTTTTGAAGTTTATATAGATAAGTTATTGGAGGAGAGTTCTTGTAATTCCTCTTACGAGAAACATTGATTAAGTTTATCAAACAATGCCTAATTTGTCTTTCCAAAGCTGATTTCAAGTCGACTCATTCACACCTCGGGGAGTGGAATGGAGCCAGAGCCACTTGGTCATGTCGAGGACACAAATTAGAGGCAGTCGTACCATTCTTTGATAGATGGATCGATTGTCTGCTCGGCTCCCTCATTTATGAGAGAAAGGGTTGTTCGCATGGTGAATCACTGGTTAGAAACTTCGAGTTTCACTTATGATTCTCCAAGTCTTGATTTACAAGATTGAATGGATCAAGTAATTGGGAGTCAATTGTAAAAGTCTTTTGGTGTAGTAAACGTCCACACTATCGTGGCTTGCTGCACTGAATGGGACTTTGGAACGATTGATGTAGACAGTTATAGAAGGGAGTGAAGGATCCGTGTGTCAACGTAAACGTCCACACTATCGTGGCTTGCGGCGATATGCGAGTCCCAAACAAACTTCTTAGTACTGAGCAGTGGTTAACACTTAGGTACGCTTCATAGTATCCCTCCCATCGAGGTAACGCTATTGATGATGTACGACCAAAGGAAATCTAATTGCTAAATCATTTGGGTGAGTAAACGTCCACACTATCGTGGCTTGCTTTACCTGATGGGATTTTAGAGGCGATTAGTGATTTAATGATATTATTAAAGGGAGATAATATCGGATATTAAATTGTTTGTTTGTTTTATGTGCTTATAGGTTAAGAATGACTGTGACCCCACTTTGTGATATACTTAAAGATGAAAACTCACTGGTTCCATATAGTGATGTTTGGAAAAGAAATCTGGACATTGTCCAGACTGTTGAGACTTCCGAATCCACTATCCCAACTCATGAGGACATTTGGAATGACCTCAGAATGATGTTGAGACATAGTGTGGAAGCCGGACAAGAAGTGATTGACATACTCTATAAATTCAGTCCTCTTGAGGAATCGCTTAAAAACGATTTCAAAAGAGCGGAACTTATAAGTATGGTCAGAAAATCACAAGCTCTTGTGGCCAAGTTGGAAGTGCAAGCAAAGAAGCCCAGTGGTTGTGAACCACGGATTGGGAAGAGCAAGCCGCAAGGCAAGTGCTTTCGATGCAAGCAGTCTGGGCACTGGAAGTCTGATTGTCCTCTCATCAAAGGTACGAAATTTTCCTTAGTCACCGAAACATTATCAGTGGTGTTATCTACCAGCACCTGGTGTGTAGATACGGGGGCCACTGATCATGTCTGCAATTAGAGTATGTCAATCACTCTAATTAGAGGCACAAATTAGAGGCAGTCGTACCATTCTTTGATAGATGGATCGATTGTCTGCTCGGCTCCCTCATTTATGAGAGAAAGGGTTGTTCGCATGGTGAATCACTGGTTAGAAACTTCGAGTTTCACTTATGATTCTCCAAGTCTTGATTTACAAGATTGAATGGATCAAGTAATTGGGAGTCAATTGTAAAAGTCTTTTGGTGTAGTAAACGTCACACTATCGTGGCTTGCTGCACTGAATGGGACTTTGGAACGATTGATGTAGACAGTTATAGAAGGGAGTGAAGGATCCGTGTGTCAACGTAAACGTCCACACTATCGTGGCTTGCGGCGATATGCGAGTCCCAAACAAACTTCTTAGTACTGAGCAGTGGTTAACACTTAGGTACGCTTCATAGTATCCCTCCCATCGAGGTAACGCTATTGATGATGTACGACCAAAGGAAATCTAATTGCTAAATCATTTGGGTGAGTAAACGTCCACACTATCGTGGCTTGCTTTACCTGATGGGATTTTAGAGGCGATTAGTGATTTAATGATATTATTAAAGGGAGATAATATCGGATATTAAATTGTTTGTTTGTTTTATGTGCTTATAGGTTAAGAATGACTGTGACCCCACTTTGTGATATACTTAAAGATGAAAACTCACTGGTTCCATATAGTGATGTTTGGAAAAGAAATCTGGACATTGTCCAGACTGTTGAGACTTCCGAATCCACTATCCCAACTCATGAGGACATTTGGAATGACCTCAGAATGATGTTAAGACATAGTGTGGAAGCCGGACAAGAAGTGATTGACATACTCTATAAATTCAGTCCTCTTGAGGAATCGCTTAAAAACGATTTCAAAAGAGCGGAACTTATAAGTATGGTCAGAAAATCACAAGCTCTTGTGGCCAAGTTGGAAGTGCAAGCAAAGAAGCCCAGTGGTTGTGAACCACGGATTGGGAAGAGCAAGCCGCAAGGCAAGTGCTTTCGATGCAAGCAGTATGGGCACTGGAAGTCTGATTGTCCTCTCATCAAAGGTACGAAATTTTTCTTAGTCACCGAAACATTATCAGTGGTGTTATCTACCAGCACCTGGTGTGTAGATACGGGGGCCACTGATCATGTCTGCAATTCATTGCAGGGGTTCCAGGAAACCCGGAGACTTAGAGAGGGAGAGATCGTGGTCTACATGGGCAATGCCGCGAAGGTGGCGGCTATTGCAGTGGGAGACGTTCACTTACGCTTTAGTAGTGATAGGGTTTTAGTTTTACAAAATTGTCTTTATGTACCCAACTTTAGAAAGAATTTAATTTCGGTTTCTAAACTTATTATGAATGGATATTCTGTTTCTTTTGACCACTCTGTGATCATAAGAAGAAACAGTGAGATTATCTGTTCTGGTACATTGGTGGACGATTTGTATGTGCTAAATCCTGAGTCTAACACGATGCAACTAACCGAGAGTAATAACACATCTACGAACACCAATAAGAGAAAGGAACCTTCTAGGATGAATCAATTATACTTGTGGCACTTAAGGCTGGGTCATATTAACTCAAATAGAATTCAAAGGTTGAAAGCTGATGGTCTCATCAGTGGTGTTGAAGGAGAGGACCTTCCAACCTGCGAATCCTGTTTAGAGGGAAAAATGACCAAGCGTTCTTTTTCTGGTAAAGGACGAAGGGCTGAACAAGTATTGGATTTGATTCACTCTGATGTATGCGGACCTATGTCTACTCAGGCAAAGGGAGGGTACGAGTATTTCATCACTTTCACTGATGATTACTCAAGGTATGGATTTGTATACCTGATGCGCCGCAAGAGCGAATCCTTTGACAAGTTCAAGGAGTTCAAGGCTCTTGTGGAGAACCTTCAAGGTAAATCCATTAAATGCCTGCGATCTGATCGCGGAGGCGAGTACCTGTCTGGAGAATTCAAGGCATAATTGGCAGAGAATGGGATTGATTCCCAAATGACATCACCATATACTCCCCAGCAAAATGGTGTGTCAGAAAGAAGGAATAGGACTCTTATGGAAATGGTGCGATCAATGATGAGTTACTCGGACTTACCTATCATGTTCTGGGGATATGCCTTAGAAACAGCGGCGCACATTCTGAACTTGGTTCCATCTAAAACGGTTCCTTCAACACCCATGGAACGATGGAGCGGGCGTAAGCCTAGCTTGAGGCACGTTCGGATCTGGGGGTGCCCTGCACATGTGTTGAAGGTAGGTGCCGATAAATTAGAACCTCGTACTGAAGTGCGGTTGTTTATAGGATATCCTAGAGGAACTAAGGGTGGCATGTTCTATAGTCCTACGGACCAGAAGATCGTTATAAGTACTAACGCTCGGTTCTTAGAGGAAGACTATGTCATGGACCACAAGCCCAAAAGTGACGTAATACTTGATGAGTTGAGAGGTAACAAGGAAGACTTAGATACAGCCGAACCGAGTATAGATACACCACTAGAATCTGCACCTGACACTGTCACTGTTAATACACCGGAACGCCGTCGTAGTGGGAGGGTTGTTAAGCAACCAGACCGATGGATTGGACTGGGTGAGTCTTCGGACTCTGGACCTGGAGTCCATGAAATCGATCCCTGGACCTATGATGAGGCGGTACAAGATATAGATGCGCCTTCTAGGAAGAAAGCGATGAAATCCGAAATTGAATCTATGGATTCTAATAAAGTCTGGGATCTTGTAGAACCACCAAGCGGCGTGAAGCCAATTGGGTGTAAATGGGTCTACAAGAGAAAGAGAGGATCTGACGGAAAGGTAGAAACCTTTAAAGCTCGACTTGTTGCGAAAGGCTATACTCAGAAAGAAGGAATCGATTATGAGGAGACCTTTTCGCCGGTAGCCAAGATAAAGTCAATCCGGATTCTCTTATCCATAGCAGCTCATATGGATTATGAGGTGTGGCAAATGGATGTCAAGACAGCTTTCCTAAATGGAAGTCTTGACGAGACGATTTATATGAAACAACCAGAAGGATTCATTGCTAAGGGGCGAGATCATCTAGTGTGCAAGCTTAATCGATCCATTTATGGATTGAAACAAGCCTCGAGATCGTGGAACCTGCGGTTTGACGAAGTAGTCCAATCTTTTGGATTTAGTCAAAGCATGGACGAATCGTGTGTGTATTGGAAACGTGATGGGAAGAAGGTGGTGTTTCTCGTGCATTATGTAGATGACATTCTTCTCATTGGCAACAGTGTAAAGATGTTATCAGACATAAAGGGATGGTTGTCTAGACAATTCGATATGAAAGATTTGGGAGAAGTCGGGCATGTTCTAGGGATCAAGGTTATAAGGGATCGTCGGAATAGAACATTGTACCTATCCCAGCAATCTTACATAGACACGATTCTGGCTCGTTTTAACATGCAAGATTCCAAGAAGGGTGAATTACCCTTCAGTAAAGGAACTTATCTTTCTAAGGAGATGTGTCCTCAGACACAGAAGGAGAAAGATGAAATGAAAGCGGTTCCCTACGCTTCGGCTGTGGGAAGCTTAATGTATGCAATGTTATGCACGAGGCCTGATATCTGCTATGCAGTTGGCGTAGTAGCGAGATATCAGAGTAACCCTGGAAAGGCTCATTGGACTGCCGTAAAGAGTATTTTCAAGTATTTGCGAAATACTAAGGATTATGTTCTGAGTTACGGGGCAGACAATCTGATTCCTTTGGGTTACACAGATTCGGATTTCCAAGCTGATAAGGACCGGCGTAAGTCGACATCAGGCTATGTGTACACTTTGGGAGGTGGAGCCATATCATGGAAGAGTGTTAAGCAAAAGTGCATTTCGGACTCTACCATGGAAGCTGAATATGTTGCAGCCTCAGAGGCAGCGAAAGAGTCAGTTTGGTTCCTTAATTTCCTCCAGGACTTAGATATGATTCCGAGTTTGCCCAAGGCTATGACAATTTATTGTGATAATAGCGGTGCAGTGGCAAACAGTAAGGAACCACGGTCCCATAGTGCTACGAAACACATAGAGCGCAAGTACCACCTGATTCGAGACATCGTCAAGAGGGGCGATGCAGTAGTCACCAAGATAGGTTCGGAGGACAACCTAGCGGACCCTTTCACCAAGATACTTCCTAAGGAAGTATATTTTAAGCACTTGGAGGGTTTGGGAGTCAGAAGTTTGGAGGATAAGACTAGACCTTAGTATAAGTGGGAGATTGTTGGAGTAGTATACTTAATGTCTAGATTTGAGTATTCTGAACTCCTTGTACACTTTCATTTACCTATTAATAATGAACATTCATTTGCTTTTAATTATTGTTGATTAAATATATGCAAATTATAGTCCTGGATTATATACGTTGTAGTTAGTATGGTGTGCGACGTCACACAGAAGATCATACTATCGGTTACTCGTATTTAATCGAACAGTTGCTCACGACCTAGATGGACACGGACCAATCCATCGGTATAGTCGTTGTGTGAGAGAGAAAATAATTTGTCTTAATTATTTTATCACACTTGTACACTTGGTGTATTGAGCGGATCAAATGAGACTCATCAATTAGGTTTGCTCGGCGATAATTGATTTGAGACTCAGTGTATTTTATTCTTAATCCCCGATACAATTGCGGGTGTGTATATTTAATATATGTGACTTTGATTTTCCAAAGGAATTAACCGATTTAATTATTGGGTTAATTACCGGTTAAGTTGGGTCACTATATTTTATATATGGCATGTCGTGAATTCTTGAAGGGACAGTGTATCCCGGAAGGGTTGATAATATCCCCGAGATGAGCTCATAAGGATTTATTATGTAAACCTCGCGAGTGGATTTGTTCCCGAATAATAAATAAGGTTGAGTGGTACTATTCTCGGATATAAGAGATGAATAAATTTATTAAGCAATAAATAAATTTTATTCATGGATATTTAAATCTTAAATACACGGAATAAATAATACTACCGGAGAAATATTATTTGGATATAATATGGTTTAATATTGGGAGTGCAATTAATTTATATAGTGGAAAATAAATTAATTAATATTAATGGGAGATTAATAGATTTGGGCTTGGGCTCAATTTAATCATTAATATTGGAAGCCCAATATTCCACCTCCTTTAGATCCCCTACGTAGCCTATAAAAGCACTACATGGTCTTCTCTATTCTCATAAGTTGAAGATCATAATTCTTCTAGAGAGAGAAAGTAGAGAGAGAAGTAGATCCACAGAGCTTGGAGGATCGTCGCCCACCCGACGTTCAAGCTAGTGCAAGGAATACGTGGGAAGATTCAAAGGTCATCTTGATTTCGTTTCTCCGAACAACGAATCGAAAGGTAAAAATCTAAACGCCCTTGATTTTATTCGATTTTGGTTTATCGAGAATACCGTAGAACAAGATCCGAAGATCGAACCCGGAGTAGAGGACGATCGCGTGGTGGTGGCGAAGCCACCGGACCACGGGCGATCGCCCTAGGGTTTCGGCGTGGGCATGGGAGGATCCCCGGCTGGACGCCGGGGCGCGATCGATCAAACGATCGATCGCGGGCAGCTGCTGGGCACGACGGCCCAGCTGGACGCGGGCCACCACCAGGCGGCGGCGAGTCGCCGGACTCGCCGCGGGGGCTGCTGGGCAGCCCCTCCCCGATCGATCGCCCCATGCGATCGATCCCTTCGATCGCGCGAACCCCGCGGGCGGGGGTTCGGGCTGGGCGCGAACGCGACTTCGGTCGTGTTGTGCGTTCGGCTCGTTCTCCGGTTCGTTCGTCGGCGTTCGTGTGATCACCGGCGGAAGTTTTTGATCGGGTTATTATTTTCCGCAAATTTTAATAGCCCGGGATATCGAATTCCAACAAACATTTCTTTCGAAAGTTGCTGAAATCGTCAACAAAATTCGAAGCCTCGGTGACGTTATCGAAGAAGGTAAAATTGTTCTAAAAATTCTACGATGTCTTTCGGCGAAATTCGATCATGTTGTTGCAGACATAGAAGAACCCAAGAATCTTTCCACCTATACTTTTAATGAACTTATGAGCTCTCTTCAAGTTCATGAGGAAAGGTTGAATCGATCATCAAATCAGCCCGTTCATCAAGCGTTTCAATCGAAACTTCATATTTCGGACAAGAACAAATCAAGTTGGTGATGAAGTTGTATTCTAAATGTCTATTTTAGTGGAAATACAGAACTCCTTATCTATGCCTTATTCTTATGTATGAATCAAATATGTTTGCATTTAATAGTATTTAATTATACTTAATGCCATAGTCCTAGATATATACGTTGTAGACAGTATGGCGTGAGGAGACACGCGGAAGATCATACTATCGGTTACTCGTTTACTATCGAACAGTAGCTCACGACTTAGATGGACAGGGACAATCCATCGGTACGTCGTAGTGTGACTGTTAAATAGTCGGTCTTGACTATTATGTTACACTCGTACACTTGGTGTATTGAGCAGGACCACGGGAGGGCGTTCTATTTATACTAATCGGAGTAATCGAACTAGACCTCAAGTATTACGGATATGTGAGTTCTGAATCCCTATATAATTATAGGTGCGTGTGACCAATGCTCGGTTCTTTGATGTGCCAATGTGTGAGACTAATTGATTAGTCAATGTTTAAGATATAAATATCCATGAATAAATATTATTTATTGCATAATAAATTTATTCATCTCTTATATCCGAGATTAGTACCACTCAACTTTATTATTATGCGGAAACAAATCCACTCGCGAGGTTTACATAATAAATCCTTATGAGCTCATCTCGGGGATATTATCAACCCTTATCGGGACATACTTTCCCGTCAAGAATACACAGCATGTCATACATAAAATACAGTGACCCAACTTTACCGGTAATTGACTGGTTATTCTAATCAATCAATTCCTTTGGAAAATCAAAGCCACAAATATTATATGCACACACCCGCAATAATATCAAGGATTAAGAATAGAATACTCAGAGATTTAAATCGATTATCAACGGCAATCCTAAACGATAAATCTCAAGCAGATCCGCTCAATACACCGAGTGTACAAGTATGATAAAATAATCAAGACCAATTATTTTGTCACTTATACAACGACTATACCGATGGATTGGTCCATGTCCATCTAGGTCGTGAGCAACTGTTCGATTATATACGAGTAACCGATAGTATGATCTTCTTTGTGACGTCGCACACCATACTAACTACAACGTATATAATCTAGGACTATAATTTGCATTTATTTAATTAAACATAATTAAAATCAAATGAATGTTTATTTATTAATAGATAAATGAAAGTGTACAGGGAGTTCAGATCACTTAAGTCTAGACATTAAGTATACTACTCCAACACAAGCAACAAGAAGTTGACTCTTCCTTAGTCACCGAAACATGTTTAGTGGTGTTATCTACCAGTACCTGGTGTGTGGATACGGGAACCACTAATCATGTCTGCACTTAAATGCGGGGGTTTCAGGAAACCCGAAGACTTAGAAAGGAAGAAGTAATAACCTACATGGGCAATACATTTAAGGTAATAGCCGTTGCAGTGGGAGATGTTAAATGGTTTTAACGGTAGGATTTTAGTTCTAATAAATTGTCTTTATGAGCCGGCATTTAGAAAGAAATTTCATTTCGGATTTCTAAATTGGCTTAGAATGGATATTCCGTTTCTTCTGATAGTTTCATACTTTTCAGAGTAGGAAACAGGGTGTTGGAGTTGTGTACTTAATGTCTAAATTTAAGTAACGGTAAACTCCCGGTCATAGCATTTAATCTATTTAATTAATAAACAATTGTTTGCGTTTAATTATTGATAATTAAATATATGCAAAATATAGTCCTGGATTATATACGTTGTAGTTAGTATGGTGTGCGACGCCACACAGAAGATCATACTATCGGTTACTCGTATTTAATCAAACAGTTGCTCACGACCTAGATGGACACGGACCAATCCATCGGTATAGTCGTTGTGTGAGAGAGAAAATAATTTGTCTTAATTATTTTATCACACTTGTACACTTGGTGTATTGGGCGGATCGCTTGAGATTTATCGATTAGGATTGCCTTGAGATAATCGATTCAAGTCTCAGAGTATTTTATTCTTAATCCCCGATACTATTGCGGGTGTGTATATTTAATATATGTGACTTTGATTTTCCAAAGGAATTAACCGATTTAATTATTGGGTTAATTACCGGTTAAGTTGGGTCACTATATTTTATATATGACATGCCGTGAATACTTGACGGGAAAGTGTATCCCGGAAGGGTTGATAATATCCCCGAGATGAGTTCATAAGGAATTATTGTGTAAACCTCATGAGTGGATTCGTTCCGCACAATAATTAAGGTTGAATGGTACTAGTCTCGGATTCAAGAGATGAATAAATTAATTAGCAATAAATTAATTTTATTCATGGATATTTAAATCTTAAATACACGGAATAAATAATACTACCGGAGAAATATTATTTGATATAATATGGTTTAATATTGGGAGTGCAATTAATTTATATAGTGGAAAATAAATTAATTAATATTAATGAGATATTAATAGATTTGGGCTTGAGCTCAATTTAATCATTAATATTGGAAGCCCAATATTCCACCTCCTTTAGATCCCCTACGTAGCCTATAAAAGCACTACATGGTCTTCACTTTTTCATAAGACAAGATTATCATACTTGATATTCTAGAGAGTTGAAGAGGATCCATAAGCTTGGAAGATCGTCGCCCACCCGACGTTCAAGCTAGTGCAAGGAATACGTGGGAAGATCGTAAGGTCATCAATTGAGTTCGTTTCTTCGCACAACGAATCAAAAGGTAAAATCATAAACTCCCTTCTATGATTTTATGTGAATTGATTGTGATACATACATGAACGCACGATCCGGGAAAAACGACGAACATCGGGGACGGGGATTCGAGATCCCCGGCAAGGATCGAAGATGGCGGTCGAACCCTAGGGTTCGGACCGCCGGTGCGGGGCGGCAAGGAGAAACCCTCGGCCGAAACCGAGGGGTGCGATCGATCCTAGGATCGATCGCGGGTAAGCTGCGGGGTCACCCGCAGCGACCCCGTACGTGCTGCGGGTTTGCCCGCAGCGGATGCGTGCGGGGGCTAGGCCCAGCTGGGCAGCGAACTGTGGGCTCGCTGCGGGGCTGCTACGAGCAGCCCCGGGGATGCCGTGAGGCATCCCAGCGATCGCTACGAGAGCGATCGCGAGCCCCGTCTGGGGGCTCGGCTGGGCGCGCGGGTTCGCCCGTGCGGTGCTCGGTCGAGCCTCGGCTCGTGCGGTGGTTCGCGGTTTGTTCTCCGACGATCGAGGATTTCGGTCGGGTTATTATTTTCCGCAAATTTTAATAGCCCGGGATATCGATTTCCAGCAATTGGTATCAGAGCGTTTGGTTTCGTGTTCATGTATTTGTTCAATTATCGTTCTACCTTGCAGGGATTCCGACTATCATGGTTAATTAATTGATTATTTGTTTAATTAATTGTTATTTAATTTTATCATGATTATTAAACTCTCGGACATGTCGAGATTCGTTTTGTGTGGATGAATGCTTGTAATAGTAAAAATTCGGGGGTTGACCGAATTTAGATTTATTATTATTGTTCTATGTTTTCCGGAAAGTGTATAGGGTCGATTTCATGTATAGAATCGATACCGGAATAGTAAATTTATTTCTTGTAATTTATTTACGTTGGATCGATGCCGAGACGACCGCCGGAGAATTCATGTGACGAAGGAGATGATGAGGGGGAGAACTAGGGCTCGGGATCGATGGGATCGATCCCATGGGGATGATGATCGATCGAGGGGGCTGTCCGCGGGGCTCCTCGGCCACGCCGGCCACCGGTGGTGGTGGCGCGTGGGCTGGGGACGGCGGCGGTGGTGCTCCCGGCCGGCGATCAAGGTGGGGGGGCGCGGGGTCCTCGTGATCTCGTGCTACTCCTACCTAGATTCACTTTCCTAATTGATTCAAGTTTTCCTATTTTGAGTATTCCTAAGTTTGGGAACTCTCATGGAGATAGGAAAAGAATTAATTAATATTATTTATTTCCTTATTCTATTATGGAAGTCTTCTAGAATATTCCAAGTTCTACTTGGAATAGGAATCTAGAGATTTAATAGAATTAGATAGGAAAATAATTAATTGATGAATTGATTTATTTCCTATTTTGATTATTCCTATTTTATGGGAATTTTCATGGACATGGAAATTAATTAATTTTGGAAAGTAGAAGAGTCCTAATTTATTTTATTTCTTTATTCTATTATAGAAGTCTTCTAGAATATTCCAAGTTTAACTTGGATAGATTATTCTAGAGATTTAATAGAATTAGATAAGAAAATAAATAAATAAAAATATTAATAATATTTAATTTTATTTTTTGATTTATTCGATTGACTTAATTTTCGAATTAAGTATCTTTTGGATTTATTAAAAATAAATAGATTTAAATATTGGGATTAATATTCTCGTCACATGGAGCATTCAAGAACGAAGACTGAAGACTAGAAGACGCATACGGAGATGGAATAAAAGCCATGATAGTCGGAAACTAATTTTCTAGCATTATTTTGACTATGTGATATGTGCTTTATTACTTGTATGCATGCTTATGTGTTTAATTATGCATTAGATAGCGTATCCCTTTGTTATAAAAAGCTAAGTGGGAGCGGGGATGGAAACATTCCCATGGTCTCCATTACTGTTCTCTTGGTGACATTTATGAGCTTTCGAAGTTCATATAGATATGTCATTGGAGGAGAATTCTTATAA
Organism: Euphrasia confusa; assembly: GCA_954870475.1. Lineage (NCBI taxonomy): Eukaryota > Viridiplantae > Streptophyta > Magnoliopsida > Lamiales > Orobanchaceae > Euphrasia > Euphrasia confusa. The sequence goes on from OX940950.1 coordinate 32,562,453, forward strand.
TTCCTTTTACAAGAAACATTGATTAAGTTTATCAAACAATGCCTAATTTGTCTTTCTGAAACAGACTTCAAGTCGACTCATTCTCACCCCCAGGGAGTGGAATGGAGCCAAAGCCACTTGGTCATGTGGATGACACAAATTAGAGACATTCGTACCATTCTTTTGAAGATGGATCGTTTGTCTGCTCGGCTCCCTCATCTAATGAGAGATAGGGTTGTTCGCATGGTGAATCACTGGTTAGAAACTTCGAGTTTCACTTATGGTTCTCCGCGTCTTGATTTACAAAATCGAATGCTTCAAGTAATTGGATGTCAATTGTAAAAGTCTTTTGGTGTAGTAAACGTCCACACTATCGTGGCTTGCTGCATTGAATGGGATTTTGGAACGATTGATGTAGACAGTTATAGAAGGGAGTGAAGGAAACGTAGGTTAACGTAAACGTCCACACTATCTTGGCTTGCGGTAACATGCGAATCTTAAACAAACTTCTTAGTACTGAGTAATGGTTTACACTTAGGTACGCTCTATAGTATTCTTCCCATCGAAGTAACGCTATAGTGATGTACGACCGAAGCAAATCTAATTACGAAATCATTTGGATAGGTAAACGTCCACACTATCGTGGCTTGCCATATCTGATGGGATTTTAGATGTGATTAGTAATTTAATGATATTATTTGAGGGAGATAATATCGGATATTAAATTGATTGTTTGTTTATATGTGCTTATAGGTTTAGAGAATAGCTATGAACCCACTTTCTGTGATACTCAAGGAGCATAAGCTCACTGGTCCCAATTACATTGATTGGAAGAGAAATTTAGACATTGTCCTGACTTCTGAGGAGTACAAGTTTGTACTCCATGAAGTGTGCCCTGCCGAACCCACGGCTGCCTCAACTGATGAGGAAAAACTGACATATCGGAAGTGGAAAAAGGCTGATGAAATGGCTAGGTGTTATATTTTGGCTTCCATGTCAAATGTACTCCAAACCCAACATGAGCCGATGGACACTGCCTATGATATGATGTTTAACCTCAAGGAGATGTTTGGGGAGCAAGATCGTGCGGCTAGGCAAGAAGCCATGAGAGTCCTCATGTCGACTACTCAGTCTGAAGGAACGCCCGTTGGGGAGCACGTTCTTAAGATGATGAGTTTGTTGAATGAACTTGAGGTCCTAGGAGCTTCTATTGATGCTGAGACGCAAGTCGACATCATACTCCAGTCTATGACCCCTAGTTTTGAGCAGTTTCGTATGAGCTATAATATGGGTAAACTATCTTATACTCTTGCGCAACTCCTGACTGAACTAAAGGCGGCAGAGGGGATCTACAAGAAGGGCAAGTCTCAAGCGCTTGTAGCTACCAAGTCCAAGGGCTCGAAGCCTGTTGGAGGTAGGGGCAAGAAAAGGAAGCAAGCCTGGAAACCCAGTGGTGCCAAGAGGAGTGGACCACGAGTGGGGGCTGCAAAGCCAAGAGGCAAGTGCTTCCGATGCAATAAGACTGGACACTGGAAGTCTGAATGTCCTCTCAAAGGTACGAATTTTTCTTTAGTCGTAAAAACATAGTCAGCGGTATTATCTACCAGAAATCTGGTGTGTAGATATGGAACCACTGACGGTATGTGCATTTTAAATGCAGGGGTTCCAGAAAACCCGGCGACTTAGAGAAGAAGAGTTCGAGTCTACACGAGCGAAAGCTGTAAAGGAGGCAGCTGTTGCAGTGGAAGACATTTATCTGCTTTAGTAGTTAAATAGGATTTCATTTCAAGTTTATTGCATTATGTACCCTTTATTTTAGAAAGAACTTTTGTTCTGGATTTCTATTATTATGAATGGATATTTTATTTCTTTAATCATGGTGATGATTTTGATAAGAAATAATGGGTATTATCTATTCTGGTACATTAGATAGCAATATGTGAATGATGAATCCTTAGTCTACCACGATGCAACAAACCGATCTATAACTTGTTTTACTATTTAGATATATTTCTTGTTGAATCATTATACTTGTGAATTCTTATACTTAGTAGTATTTATTCAAATGAGATTCAAAAGGTTGAAATTGATTTGATCAATTATAGTTGAAGGAATGGACCTTCCGACCTAAGAATCAAGTTTGGGAGATAATGCAACTAAGCATACCTTTTTGGTAAAACATAGAATTTGGACAAGTATTGAGAATGATCAATGATATGTGTAAAGGTGCGAGTAGTTCTTTTAAGAATACTCGAAGATGGATTAGAATGCTTGATGTGCCATAAAGGCGAAGTGTTTTAGTCACAAAGCAATTATGGGGAACCTTCAAAGTATATCCATTGGAAGCCTGCGACTTAGTCGCGGAGGCTACCACATAACACATAGCATAATCAAAGATCGAGATTAAGTCTCAAATGACTACACCATACACTTACGTGTAGAGATGGTAAGTCAGTAAGAAATAGAATTCTAATAGTGAAAGAACAAGTTGTTCGGAACTACCTATGTTCTATGGATATTCCTGGAGACAACGGCATATTCAATATGGTTGTAGGATATCCTAGATGAACAAAGTATTGTGTGTTCTATAGTAATATGAACCAGAAGGACGTGTAACGCCCGGTTCTTAGAGAAAGACTATAAGAAGAACCACAAAGCCCGAACTGACGCAGTACCTTGGAATGAGAAAAAGGACAAAGACTAGGAACCAGCCAAACCGAGTAGGAATACACCACACACTGCACCTACTGTTATTACTGTTGTACACCGGGACGCCGTTGCAGTGGGAGGTTGTTGAACAACCAGAGATGTTCATAAGACTAGAAGAGTTTCGGACTCTGGATCTGGTAAAGATAAAATCGATCCCTAGCTCTGCATAAGGGCAGTACTAGATCTTAATGTGCCTGCTTAGAAAACAATAAGGATTATTGTTAAGAGGCAAGATCATTTAGAGTACAAGCTTAGTAAATCCATTATGGATTGAAACAAAGCAATGAATCGTGGAACTTGCGAATTGATGGGATAGTCCATTTGATGGATTCATCAAAGGGCATAGACGAAAGGTGTATTGGAGATGTAATAGAAACAAGGTGGTGTTTCTCGGAGATTTTATGTAGATGACAATTTCGTCATTGGCAACAATGTAAAAAATGTTGTCAGACATAAGATAATGGTTGTCTAAATGAATCGAGATATAAGATTGAGTAGAAGTTAGAGCATGTTCTTGAGATCTTTCGATCTAAGGATAAGAACATTGTACTTCTCCTAGATATCTTATACGATTATGGTTTGTTTTAAACATGCATACTTCTGAGAAAGGTTATTGCCTTTCAGAGACAGAATATACATCTATCTAAAGGGTATGTGTTCGAACACATGAAGGAGATAGATGAGGACAAAGCAGTTTCCTATACTTCAAGTATGGAAAGCTTTATAGATGCAATGTTTTAAAAACAAGAACTTGATATCAACTATGCGGTTTGCGTAGTGGGAGGATATCAAGGTAATCTAGACAAGAGATTTTCGGATGCTGTAATAGTACTTGCGAAGTACTGGATTATTAAGCAAGACGAAATCTTCTTTGATTACAAATTCTCAGATCTTAAATCAGAGGAGGACCAGTGTAAGTCGATATCAGGCTATGTGTTCACTTTTAGAAAGAGGTGGAACCATGAAATGAAAGAGTGATAAGCAGGACGCTTCTCAGACTCTCTCATAACCGAATAAGCAGCCTCAGACGCAGCGGAAGTTTTGGTTAGGTTCCGGGATAACCTCTTGGCTTGGATATGACTCTTAGTTTACCAAAGGCTATTGGATAGCGGTGCACGGTAAACTGGAAGTAGTCATAAGTCAAAAGTGATGTTAACACATAGAGCAAGTACCACCTGATACGAGTCATCGTCGAGGGAGACGACGCAGTAGTCACCAAGATAACTTCAGAGCGGCAACCTAGAGTGCTCATTCACACAGTACTTCTTGGAAGTACAATTCTAAGCACGTGATGAGTATGGGATTCGGGAGTTTGGAGGAAATGACTAGACCTTAGTACAAGTGGGAGATTGTTGGAGTTGTGTACTTAATGTCTAAATTTAAGTAACGGTAAACTCCCGATCATAGCATTTAATCTATTTAATTAATAAACAATTGTTTGCGTTTAATTATTGATAATTAAATATATGCAAAATATAGTCCTGGATTATATACGTTGTAGTTAGTATGGTGTGCGACGCCACACAGAAGATCATACTATCGGTTACTCGTATTTAATCAAACAGTTGCTCACGACCTAGATGGACACGGACCAATCCATCGGTCTGAACTCCGTCTAAAGCATTTATCCTATTTAATAATAAACAATCATTTGCATTTAATTAAATATATGCAAAACCATAGTCCTAGATTATACACGTTGTAGTTAGTATGGTGTGCGTCGTCACACGGAAGATCATACTATCGGTTACTCATATATAATCGAATAGTTGCTCACGATCTAGATGGACAAGGACCAATCCATCGGTATAGTCGTTGTATGAGTGAGAAAATAATTGGTCTTGATTATTTTATCATACTTGTACACTTGGTGTATTGGGCGGACCGCTTGAGATTTATCGATTAGGATTGCCTGCGATAATCGATTTAAGTCTCAATGTATATTATTCTTAATCCCTGATATTATTGCGGGTGTGTGCATATAATATTAGTGACTTTGATTTTCCAAAGGAATTGACTGATTAGAATAACCGGTCAATTACCGGTAAAGTTGGGTCACTGTATTTTATGTATGACATGCTGTGAATTCTTGACGGGAAGAATGTCCTCGAAAGGGTTGATAATGTCCCCGAGATGAGCTCATAAGGATTATCATGTAAACCTTGCAAGTGGATTTGATCCGCATGATAATAAAGTTGAGTGGTACTATTCTCGGAATTATAAGAGATTAATAAATAATATTAGCAATAAATATAATTTATTCATGGACATTTATATCTTAAACATGTGGAATAAATAATACTACCGGAAGAATATTATTTTGATATAATATGGTAAATATTGGGAGAGCAATTATATTTATATAGTGGAGGTAATATATAATTCATGAATTAATTAATAGATTTTGGCTTGGGCTCAGTTTAATTAATTTATGGGAAGCCCAATATTCTACTTCCTTAAGGTCCCCTTACGTAGCCTATAAAAGCACTCCTATGGTCTTCTCTTCTTTCATAAGTCTCAAGACATGAATTATTCATAACATAATTCTAGAGAGAGAAAGTAGAGAGAGAAGGTGATCCATGGAAGCTTGGAAGATCGTCGCCCACCCCGACGTTCAAGCTAGTGCAAGGAATACGTGGGAAGATCTCAATGTCATCAAGATCTCGTTTTTCCGGACAACGAGAACAAAGTAAAATCATAGAACCCCCTTCGATGATTTTAATATATTATCGTGAAAATACCGTAGAACCAAGATCCGAGGGATGAACCCCGGAACGAGGATCGACCAGCGGTGGTGGTCGAAGACCACCGGACCGCGGCGGTCGGAAGATCCCCGTGGGGATCGTGCGTGAGAAGCCCCGGCTGGGCGCCGGGTATGCGATAGAACCTAGGGTTCGATCGCGGGGATGCTGCGGGGTGACCCGCAGCCGCTCGTGCGTTGCTGCGGGAATTCCCGTAGCGGCTCGCATGGGCGAGCCACCCCCTCACGAGCAGCCAGCCCGTGAGCTCGCTGCGGGGCTGCTACGAGCAGCCCCGAGGATGCTACGAGCATCCCCAGCGATCGCATCGAGCGATCGCGAGCCCCCTCGTGGGGGCTCGGCTGGCAGCCGCGAGTTTACCCGTGGCGGTGTTCGGACGGGCCTCCAGTCACGTGGGGTGCTCGTGGTTTCTCCGGCGATCGGGATTTCGATTGGGTTGTCGGTTCCGCAATTTTGACAACTCCGGATATTCGATCTCCAAAGGGATATCGGTCGGAATTAATTAGATAATTTATTTATTTAAATTTATTAATTCCGGGATGTCGATTTCCAACAATTGGTATTAGAGCGTTGGTTTTAGTTCACGGTATTTTTCGATAAATTGTTCTACCTTGCAGGGTTTCCGATTATTATGGCTAAATTTAATTTTGTTAATTAATGTCCATAATATTGCTCTTGATTATTAAACTCTCGGTGATGTCTAGATTCGTTTTTGTGTGGTGAATGTTTGTTCTTAATTTTTCGGAAATTGTATAAGGTCGATTTCATGTATAGAATCGATACCGGATAGCGTAGTAATAAATTTGTAATTTATTTTACGTTGGATCGAGGACGAAACGACGACCGGAAAATTGTGACGGAGGAGACGAAGAGAGGGAGGGCTCGATCGGCCAACCCCATGGCCGATCTCAAGAGGCTCGATCGACCACCATGAGGAGTTCGACTCCTCTAGGTGGGTGGTCGATCATGGTGGGCGCGGGGATCCCCACCCCGTGTTCATCTCGGCCCGAGATCTACTTTCCTATTTCGATTCGGTTTTCCTAATTTGATTATTCCTATTTTTGGGAATTTTTATTGATTAGTAAAGGAATTGATTTGGAATTAATTCGGTTTTCCTAATTTGATTATTCTTATTTTTGGGAATTTTCATTGATTAGGAAAAGAATTAATTTGGAATTAATTTATTTTTCTTATTTAATTATTCCTTTATGGAATTTTTAATGGATTAGGAAAATAGTTAATTTGGAAATTTTAGGAGTGCTAAATTAATTTTTCCTTAATTAATTATTCCTTTATGGAATTTTTAATGGATTAGGAAATGAATTAATTTTGAAGGACTAGGAGTGCTAAATTATTTTATTTCCTTATTTCATTATGGAAATCTTCTAGAATATTCCAAGTGGGTCTTGGATAGGATTCTAGAGATTTAATAGAATTAGAAAAAGAAAATAAAAATAATAAAAAAATTAATTAATATTTAATTTTATTTTTGATTTATTCGATTGACTTAATTTTCGAATTAAGTAACTTTTGGATTTATTAAAAATAAATGGATTTAAATATTGGAATTAATATTCCCGTTACATGGAGCAATAAAGAACGAAGACTGAAGACTAGAAGATGCGTACGGGGATGCGATAAAACCATAATAGTCGGAAAATAATATTCTAGTATTATTTTGATTATGTGATAATATTAGATGTGCTTTATTTCATGTATGCATGCTTATGTGTATTTATTTATGCATTAGATAGCGTATCTCTTTGTTATAAAAAGCTAAGTGGGAGAGGGATTGGAAACAATCCCATGGTCTCCATTGCTGTTCTCTTGGTGACTTTTATGGACTTTTGAAGTTCATATAGATAAGCCATTGGAGGAGAATTCTTGTAATTCCTTTTACGAGAAACATTGATTAAGTTTATCTAACAATGCCTAATTTGTTTTTCTGAAACTGATTTCAAGTCGACTCATTCTCACCCCGGAGATTGGGATGGAGCCAAAGCCACTTGGTCATGTCGAAGACACAAATTAGAGACTTCCGTACCATTTTATGAATGGATCGATTGTCTGCTCGGCTCCCTCATTCTATGAGAGATAGGGCTGTTCGCAAGGTGAATCACTGGTAAGAAACTTCGAGTTTCACTTATGATTCTCCGCGTCTTGATTTACAAGATTGAATGAATCAAGTAATTGGATGTCAATTATAAAAATTGTTTTGGTGTAGTAAACGTCCACACAACGTGGCTTGCTATACAGAATGGGATTTTGGATTAATTGATGTAGACAGTTATAAGGAATTGTGAAGAATTATGAGTTATCGTAAACGTCCACACAACTTGGCTTGCGGTGACGTAGCAGTTCCAAACGATTCACTTTAGTACTGAGTAATGGTTTACACTTAGGTACGCTTTATAGTATCCTTCCCAATGAAGTTACACTATAATTGATGTACGACCGAAGCAAATCTAATTGCGAAATCGTTTGGGTAGGTAAACGTCCACACAATGTGGCTTGCCATATCTGATGGGATTTTAGATGCGGTTAGTGATTTAATGATATTATTTGAGGGAGATAGTATCGGAAATAAATCGATTGTTTGTATTATGTGCTTATAGGTTAGAAATGACTTTGCCCCACTATGTGATATATGATAAGGCATTTATACTTAATGACCCTTAGAATGTTGATTGGAATCGAAATCTGGACAATGTCCTAACTGCTGAGAAGTAAAGTACGTACTTCGGGTTCTTTGTCCTCCCGTGTCAAGAAATTGTTTTAAACCTATGAACGGGTAGATGGAAAAGAAGAAGCAAGATACGGAAACCCAGTGGTCCTAGTTTTGAACCACGAGATGGGGTATGCAAGCTGCAAGGCAAGTATTTTCCGTTGCTAGCAGTCTGGGCACTGGAAGTCTGATTGTCCTCTCATAAAAACGAGTAGTGAACTTTTCCTTAGTCATTGATACATTTCCAGTGGTGATATATACCAGCACCTGGTGGGAAGATACGGAGGCCATTGATCATGTTTTGCATTTGTATGCAAGGGTTCCAGGAAACTCGGAGACTTAGAAAGGAAAAGATCACCATCTACATGGGCAACGCTGCGAAGGTGGTGGCTGTTGCAGTGGGAGAGATTCATTTACTTTTGAAGTAATGAAAAGATTTTATACATTGTCTTTATGTGCCTGGATTTAGAAAGAATTTGATTTCAGTTTCTATCAAAATGGATATTCTAATTCTTCTGATCTTTCGATGATTATAAGAAGAATAGACACTACTAAAAAAAAGTAGATTAGACATAACTTCAATGAAATCAGTCGCTGATTCAACTGATTTCTATAACACTAATTATATCAGTCGTAGAAATAATGATGCATTTGGTATCAACGAAATCTATGTTTGAGTAAACCGATTACTATTAATTTGTTTTTAAAATAATTGTTTTACTTAGTAATAGGTGGTAATAATAAAACCGATATCTTTATTTGTTGTAATTTTTTATTAAAATATTATTTACGTAGTAATCAGCGCTAATAAAAAAACTGATGTCTTTGTGTTTGTAATTTTTTATGAAAATTAATAAGTACGAAAATAAGAAAGAAACTCACACTTCACGTTTTCACGTCTCCTAACTCTCCTCTGGAAAAAAATCGAGTCCTTCGGATAAATGCCCCTACGAATAGTAAGTAAGGGTTAAATAACCCTTACAAAAAAACATTTGGATATCTACCCCTCTTCTATTTAAATTAAATGTAAAAGAAACAAAAATACAAATATTTACACAATAAACCCCAAACATAATTGCACAATAGTCCTACTTCTTCTTCCCCTCTTTTTTCTCTCCCGAACCCTAAATCGCCCAAAAAAAACGGCTCCGAAATCGACGATTTTCCACCAACAATTCGACGTAAAAAGGTTAGCATTCACTTCTACATGACTTGTGGGTGTGTTGTTGTCAATATCGAGCTTGAATTTTGCGATTTGAGTGCTTTTCGAAACCAAAAAAATCTGCAAAATCGCAGCTGAATCGCAGGCGGGCGTAGGGCGTAGGCCACTACCTGCGCCCTACGCCCATGGTGAAGTATGTTGTAGGCTGCAACAATTTGGGCGTAGGGCGCCGGTAGTGGCCTACGCCCTACGCCCTTAATGCAGTAGGTAGTGGGTTACTTCCTGATGGGCGTAGGGCGTAGGCAGTGGCCTACGCCCTACGCCCATCAGGAAGCAGGCAGTGAGTTACTTCCATATGGGCGTAGGGCGTAGGCAGTGGCCTGCGCCCTACGCCCTTATCAGTGCAGTTTTGAATTCTGATTCTTCCCGTTTTATTGTACATGCAGGCATGGATAAGATATCAATCATAATACATTTTAGTTGAGAGTGGCAGCTCTTGGAGGGATATTGGAGATGGATAATGAGCGATTTGAAGCACTCGAAAACAATATTGATTGATAGGAGCATTTCGTTTAATGCACTTATTGAGAAAGTGTGTGGAAAAATCGACATCGATCCATCATGTAATGAAGTTGCGATCTCTCGATTCCCAAAGGAAAAGTCTCCTCCGATATATCTTAATGATGAAGAAGATTGGGCCACGACTGTATGGATTCATAGAAACCAAGATGAAATGGAGTTGTTTGTGACCTACAGTCCTTCTGTACCGAGAAGTCCTGCCCGTGAAAGTCCTGCCCGTGAAAGTCCTGCACGTCAAAGTCCAATTCGGCCAGAAAAACTTCCAACTCGAAGAACTTCAGGTGAAACATCACAATATTACAGTCAAGTAATAGTGCCATCTACTTATGATCAGTCTGTATCTATTTGGGATAGCATTGATTTATGCAATACTTCGTATGGTGGTGTTTCTGGTGATTATGATGGTGGTGTTTCTGGTGATTATGATGGTGGTGTGGGTGGTGATTATTATGATGGTTTTGATGGTGTCGAGGTCGATGCTAACGACGATGATGTTGTTGATGACGATGATAATAACAATGGTGGAGGTGGTGACGACGGTAATAATGAGGGCGGTAGTTCTTATTATAATAATCCTGTTGTGGACGATGTTGTTGCTCCTGCTTTCAGACTTTGTGATTGAGACGGGGGTGGTCGGTATGATGGTTCCGATTTGGTAGTTGGTCAGACTTTCAAGAACAAAGACGAGTTCAGCTACGTTGTCGCTCGGGTAGCATTGCAGGGCAAGTTTGAATTTGTTGTGGCCAAATCTGATCACAATCTAAAGGTGGTGAAATGTGTTGAAAAAAATTGCAAATGGAAAATTCGTGCAACGAGGAAGAAGACGACCGATGAGTTTGTGATTAAAACCTACACCAACATCCACACTTGTTCTTTGATTGATAGAAGCGGTGTGCACAGGCAGGCCTCGAGCAATCTTATCGGCAATCGACTCCAGGACCAGTTCTTGAATGCAAAGAAACCTATGACACCAGCTGCAATTCAGCAGTTCATGCGTACTGAGGAAAATATCACTGTCAGTTACGACAAAGCATGGAGAGGGCGGCAGAGAGCCCTGGAAAATGTTCGCGGATCCTATGAAGATAATTTCTCGAAGCTTCCTTCTTATTGTTACATGCTTGAACAAAGGAATCCAGGTACGTTCACCCGTATTCAGACAAACGCCAGCAATGAATTTCAGTACTTCTTCATGGCTATCGGAGCGTGTATTCGGGGATTTCAGTACACGAAGGACGTTATCGTCATTGATGCATCGTTCATGACCAATAGATACAAGGGAACGCTTCTTATTGCTTCTGCTACTGACAGTGAGCATCACAGTTACCCACTTGCTTGGGGTGTGGGTGATGCAGAGGACACCAATTGCTGGATTTGGTTCCTTCAGTGCTTGCAGTTTTTGATTGCAGATAGATCTGATCTGGTAATCGTGTCTGACAGAGGTCAGCCAATTATAAATGCTGTAGCTGCTGTTTACCCTAAGGCAGAACATGGACACTGCTATTGGCACATCATGCAAAACATCAAGTCCAAGTACAACAGGAGAAACGACTTGGTTGGTCATTTTAAGAGGGCTGCGTGCTCGTACACTGTACCCGAGTTCAATCGACATTTTTCAGAGCTTAGAGCAGCGAGCGAGAAATGTGCAAAGTGGCTAGAAGATATCACGTTTGAGAAATGGTCAAGAGTCCACCACTGTGTGAATAGATACGAGGTGATGACGTCTAACGCAGTGGAAGTGATAAATGCCGTGATGAAAGACGTTAAAGACTTTCCCATATGTTCCTTGATCAAGTTTATCGTGGATAAGATGGTCGAATGGTTTTGCAGACATCGTGAAGAAGCTCGTGCGTTCACCGGTGTATTGACACCGAGAAGGGAAACAACGTTGCGTGAGCGTTATGACCGTGCTCCTAAATGGGTTACCAAAAAAATAAGCACTTGGATGTACACTGTGGAGTCGACTAGATGGTGTGGGGTTGTGGATTTGGAGGCAATGACGTGTGAATGTGGTGTGTTTCAAATTGACATGATGCCGTGTGAGCATGCCATTGCCGCAGCGTGTGCCAAGGACCCGAGTCGGGCAGGACAATATGCTTATGATATGACTTCTCTTTATTTCACCCGTGAGTATATGATGGAAGCATATAAGGAGAACATTATACCTGTTCCTTCAGAAGATCAATGGACGGAGATTCCCGAATATGTCCAAAACATGATAGTGTTGCCCCCACCGGCGAAACGAACTCCAGGACGGCCGAGAATGGACCGCTTCACGAGTCGAATGGAGAGGTTTTCGAAGAAAACATATCGATGTGGGAAATGTCAAGGAGAGGGTCACAATGCACAAACTTGTCCGATTCCACCAGAGTAAACACTGTTGAACTTTTATGTAGTTGTGTGTGTTTTTTCATATATTTTTGTGTAATTTGACTTGTGAAATATTTACTATGCAGGTTGTGATGTCAAGAGGAGGAAGTTGTAGATGCCCGGGTGTAGCGAAGAAGAGGGCATGACTAGAACTCTTTGATTTTTTACAATTATTTTGTGTTTTGAGACAATTGTGCAACAAACTGTGTTGTAATGAATCAAACATGTTAGAAGTGTTTTAATTTTAGACTTTGTATTTGTCCTTAATCATCCAATGTTAGAATTGCTTGAATGTGGTGTAAATGTGTTTTGGACAGGTTGGAATCACAAAAAACGGGGAAATCCATGAAAAATTCTGTTCTGTGGTGGGCGTAGGGCGTAGGCCATTGCCTGCGCCCTACGCCCGCTCTGTCGCAGGCCAAAGCCTGCTTCTTGATGGGCGTAGGGCGTAGGCCATTGCCTACGCCCTACGCCCGCTCTGTCGCAGGCCAAAGCCTGCTTCTTGATGGGCGTGGGGCGTAGGCCATTGCATACGCCCTACGCCCGCTCTGTCGCAGGCCACTGCATGCACTGACTGACGCAGGGCGTAGGCCACTACGTTACGCCCTACGCCCATTCTGACGCACCCCCACCTACGCCCTACGCCTTCACAGTTTGGATTTCACGCGGTTTTTGCAATTTATCGACTTACGCGTGGATAATTAATGTAATTTGTACCGTTGGATGATCTTAAAATGTAGTTTTGCGTGTCCCGACCAATTTTCGTGGAAAAATAATTTCGGGAAGTGATCGATCGGCTAATGTCGAGCATTTGTCGACTTTTGCGACATTGGCGGATCGAGCACTTCCCGACATTATTTTTTCACGAAAATTGGAAGGGACACGTAAAACTACCCTTTAAGATCATCCAACGGTTCAAAATACATTAATTATCCACGAGTAGAAGTATTTAGTGTTTTCATCACATATTACTTCTAAGTTACTTATAAGTTTAACTTTAAATGTTATAGTTTGAGTTGAAGTTAAGTAGCTTCAAGGTATGACCAAACAATAAAATGTGGTTTCGTTATTTTGAACCGTTGGATGATCTTAAAATGTAGTTTTACGTGTCCCTTCCAATTTTCGTGAAAAAATAATGTCGGGAAGTGCTCAATCCGCCAATGTCGCAAAAGTCGACAAATGCTCGACATTAGCCGATCGATCACTTCCCGACATTATTTTTCCACGAAAATTGGTCGGGACACGCAAAACTACATTTTAAGATCATCCAACGGTACAAATTACATTAATTATCCACGGGTAAGTCGATAAATTGCAAAAACCGCGTGAAATCCAAACTGTGAAGGCGTAGGGCGTAGGTGGGGGTGAGTCAGAATGGGCGTAGGGCGTAGCGTAGTGGCCTACGCCCTGCGTCAGTCAGTGCATGCAATGGTCTGCGACAGAGCGGGCGTAGGGCGTAGGCAAAGAAAGAACTAATCAAATTTAGGTCGACACAAAAGAAAGAAAGAACTAATCAAATTTAGGTCGACAAAAAAAAAATTTAGGCCGACACAAAAGAAACAAACAAAGAAAGAACTAATCAAATTTTTTCAAAATATATTAATAGTAATATAATTTTTAAAATCATGTTTTTGAAAAATACAAACAAACAAAATATATATATAAACAACAAAACATCTACTGAACCTCCTCATTTGCCCTATCTTCTAGGTTGCAACGCTTAAGGGCCGCTTGAAGAGCGTCGATCCGACTGCAAACCTCAACAATCATCTCTCCCTGCTTTCCCTGCTCCACCCCGTACTTCTCCACCCGTGAAAGTAACTCTGCAACCAGCTTCTTCTGCTCCGTCAGCTCTGCTAGCATAGCCTCGTTATGTAGCCTCTGAGCCTCGTCTCGCTGCGTCTCACGCTCGTCTCGCAGCCTCTCACGCTCCCTCGTCTCCTCGTATCGCCGAATGTCGGCTGTCCTCTCGTTCGTATGCATCTGCAGAAAATCAGCAAACCAATACGGGGGACCTCCAGATGGCTGAGCCTGAGAAGACGACGGACCGACATGCTCAAAGACTGTCTCAGGAAAAGCTGAGTATGTCGTCTGGGGTGGAGGTGGGGGTGTCCTCTGTCGTGGAGCTGGAGCTGGGGCAATGAACTTCACGTAGTCAGTGCAAAAGCTGACGTCGTCGTTGAGTCGTAGATCGTCTGCTTCGAAGTTCCGCTGGAACCAGCACAGGGTCCCGTAAAAAGCTGGAGACATCAACTCGTCAACGTCCGGCTTCAAGCGCGGATACACAACCTGCATGTTTGTTTTTGAAATTTTATAAGTCTGGATAATTTAAATAAATTTAATTCACGCAATAAACTTTTTTAAATATTTACCTGCACACCGCTAACAAAGAAGTTCTTCATATTATCGCCCTGCAGTGCGTTGTTACTCAGAGACCATCGGAGCATCCTGGGGTACGAATGAATGTAGTCTCTCCTGGGGGATGCGTTCAGTTTTACAACCGCACCCTCGAAAACCTCCATCATATAGAACTAAAACAAAAAAAAAATATATATTATTAAACACTACAAAACCTATTCAATTATCAACAAACTAGTTTTAAACATACCGCAAAAAAATGGATGAATCCATAAGCATTCCATGCGCGCGTCCCGTGCCCGTCGATTGGATCGATATGCTCGAAGCAATCATCGACGACAACCTTCCACACCCTCCGTCCCCATGGATACTTCTGGCATATTTCGAGGTTACTGCAAAGCTGTAATAAATACAAAAATTAAAAAAATAAAAATAAATTTCAATACACAATAAAAAAAAAAAATTTAATTCGCGTATTACCTCGAAGTACTCATCAGGGACATGTGATTGTCTGTTAGGTATGTCTAACAAAGTCGTAATCAACCAAACAAATGTTAGGTTGACTACATCCGGGTACTTCTCGGGACGCTTCTTGGCCAAAAGTGATTCGATTTTCTTAAGCAGCTCGTCCGTCGGCACCTGTTTCTTGGCCAGGTCATGAGCTGGATATGTTCTTTCTTTCAGGTCCGCATCATCACCGTCCACATCATCTTGGGAGCGGGAGTCAGAAAAGTGCAACCCTGTAATCAAACTGAACTCCATTGGGCTCAGACGAGCTACCATGTTGTTCGTCACGAACAACTTGAATCGCTTCTTCTGGTCAGGCCACACGCAGACTCGAGCCATCAACTGATGGATGGCCGCATTGGGCACTACCCCTTGCCCGTCCAAGAGTAAGAAATTACCCAGCTGAGGGTAATCGGTCACGACGTTCGGGAAGGCGGCCAGCAGAGGTCCCGCTATGTTGGGGATTTTCGTGTAGCTGTGGCGCGTCGTTAACTTCCCCTTCATCACCACGTCGCCGTATTTGCGCTGGGGTAGCTCACCGATGTCCGATGCCGGCACAGGGCGATACTCATCCTGAAAAACACATTACAACAAAACACAGTTAAAAAACCTCAAAACTGGACTGCCTTGGGCGTAGGGCGTAGGCTTCAGCCTACGCCCTACGCCCAAGAACACTCAACAAAAAAAATTTGACGTAGGCTTCAGCCTACGCCCTACGCACAATAACACTGAACAAAAAAAATTGACGTAGGCTTCAGCCTACGCCCTACGCCCTAGAACACTGAACAAAAAAAATTTGACGTAGGCTTCAGCCTACGCCCTACGCACAATAACACTGAACAAAAAAAATTGACGTAGGCTTCAGCCTACGCCCTACGCCCAAGAACACTGAACAAAAAAAAAATGGGCGTAGGCTTCAGCCTACGCCTTACGCCCACAAACACTGAATAAAAAAAAATGGGCGTAGGCTTTAGCCTACGCCCTACGCCCACAAACACTGAATAAAAAAAATGGGCGTAGGCTTCAGCCTACGCCCTACGCCCACAAACACTGCATAAAAAAAAATGGGCGTAGGCTGAAGCCTACGCCCTACGCCCAAGAACAGCAACCCAGAATTTTCAAAATCGGATTTTCAATAATTCATGCTACGAAATTACTTAAATTGAGGCTCGGAATTACCTGATAATTCCTCTGAGCCTGTGATGGCGACAATCCAAGGAGCAATTGACGGGGGTCATACTCCGCCTTCATTCTCGATTCATTGCGGCCGGAGTGGGCCGGGGACTGGGGGGCTGGGGACTGGGACGGCCGACGTTGCCTTTTGGAGCCCCTTCCGGTTGATGAGGACTCGCCGTGAGACATCGTCAGTTGAGGAGGCTCGCCGGAATCAAACTGCATTTCGATTTGTTTTTTTTAAACCTAGAAATCGAACTGAGAGAGAGAGGAAAGGGATGAGAGGGATGAGTACTTACCTGAATTGAGTAGAGGGGTGTGATGCCGGAGTTCGTTTCTTCGCCGGTCGGAGTTAGTTTTTTTCGCCGTTCGCCCGTCGTGTGTTTCTCGTAAGAGAGAAAAGAGAGAAAGAGGGGCAGCGGGATGGGTTAGGGTTTTTAATTTCTCAGGGGTTGAATTGCAATTATTAAACAATTGTAGGTTGATTTGTAATTTGTAAATTTATTTTCTGAATTTTGATTTATTTTTATTGTATTTTAATTAAAAAATAAATAGAAAATAAAGGGGAGGGGCATTTTTCCGAAATGGTGTTTTCAGAGGGTCACCCCTCCCAATTCTCTCAAAAAAATCTCTCTGAAAATTTTCTCCCTCCCCGATTCGATTCGATTCCTGCTCCAACCCTAGCAACTAGAATACTTTGTCTCCCTCCCAATACTCCCTCAAAATTGAATCCCTAGAAACTCGATAACTGAAGCCCCAGCAACTCGATAACTGAAGCCCTAGCAACTCCACAACTGAAGAACGGCGAAGTAACAACAACGAATATTGAACAGCGAGCATGAAACATTCTTTCTCAACCGAAAACAGCGAAACCACTGTGTATTCCTTCAGGTATGCGATTTTCTTGTTATGTGCCTGCTAGGGTTCAAGTGGCAGAGAGTGGAGAGAATTCGGAATGAAGTGCGGGAGTTTGGAGAGGAAATCATTGATGTGGAGGAGCTGGCGTCGGTTTACAACTTCAGAATCGATAGATTTCAGGTAATTTTCTTTCTATTACGCCATCGTCGTGAGTAAGGTTCATACTTTGGAATATGTTTACTGTGTCTCATGTCTATTGGGAATGTTACCAAATTATGTAAGCAGCTTATCCGTTTGCTTAAAAGCTTTCTTGAAAGGTTCTTCGGTTGTGGTTTTTGCACCTACAAGAAGTGGCAAAACATTGATTGCTGAAGCTGCAGAAGTTGCCACTGTAGCTCGAGGAAGGAGATTGTTTTACACAACCCCTCTGAATCAGAAGTTCCGTGATTTCCGGTGAGGAATATTAGACCGTGGTATTGTTACTAATTACGAATAAATGGCAGAGAAGTACTGAATTGTTCTGTTATGTGGTTTACAGGGAGGCATTTGGTGATAGTAATGTTGGTCTCCTTACCGGAGATTTTGCTGTCAATAAAGATGCCCAAATTTTCATAATGATGACATATATTTTGCGGAACATGTTGTATCAAAGGTGATCATGCAACTTGGATCTTCTTTTGTTTTTTTATCATTTGTCAGGTGACATCATACCTCAATGGAGGAGGAGTATGTCAATTTGATTTATAGAATTATGTTCTTGTATGTTTGTGATACATATAGCTCTGAACCTTTGATTTATAGAATTATGCTCTTGTATGTTTGTGATACATGGTGTAGTATTTTTTTCTAGAAGTGTTCATGTCTTAGTTGTTATGTTCATGATAACGCTAGTTTGGTTTCTAATTTACAAGTATGTGATTTATAGTGTTGGAATGGAATCATCAGAAAGTACCCTTTCCCATGTGGATGTGATTGTCTTGGATGAAGTGCACTACTTGAGTGACATATCTCGGGATACAGTTTGGGAAGAGATTGTAAGTACCTTTTCGAAATAAAGAAATTGAAAAGGTAAAGAAGTTGCAGAGGATGCTTATGAGGTTCGTAACTTCTTATGTAGGTACACTCGAGTAATATACTTTCGTATTTAAATTCTCTCAGTCTATACATTTGATTCTTTTCTTTGTTGACCATCTTTATTTACTGGAGCATGATACCTTCATGTACCGATGTATGAAAAAAATTGATTTTATTAAGTACTCCTACACAAGAAAAGTACTAGTAGTAGTTTTTCACGGGTCTCGTATCGTATGTACTATTTTATTATGTATCTGCTATGAATGCTTTCAGCATCAAAAGTACTCAAATTATTTTCTCTATTCTTTTGTTTTCATCTTTTGCTGGCTTTGTTATTGATTCCAATCATTTTTAATGCTTCAGGATACATGGAAAAATAGAATTTGTAACATCATCTAAACGTCAAGTTCCTTTGACTTGGCACTTTTCAACAAAGAAAACATTAGTACCACTTCTTGATGAGAAAGGCATTGGCATGAATATGTGATATTCTATAATTAATGTTTCTCTTTTGCTTCTGATACTACTACTCTCTCTCTCTCTCTCTCAATATGTGTGTGTGTCCCAACTTTATAATTAATGTTTCTCTTCTTCTTCTTGATACTCACAACTTTATGTACCTTTTGTTTTTTGTTTTTTTCTCTGAAACAGGAGGCTATCTCTTAACCAGTTACAACATGATTCATCAGGAGCTAGTATATACAAGGATGAGAGTTCCAGAAGAAGGAAATCAAGAAAACATCAGTTTGACCTGCCTAAAGTTTCCCAGAATGACACAAATTCTATTCGCCGTTCACAGGTAAAAACTAATCCCTTTTTGATCTATCTTGAGAACTATATCTAGATTTCTTTTTTATTCTTGTTTTTGTCCAGTTTACCATCATAGGTCCCTCAAGTCATAGACACGTTGTGGTATCTTGAAGCCAGGGATATGCTCCCAGCAGTCTGGTTCATCTTGAATGACATATTAAATTAAATTCATTGGTGCAACTTCAGAACTTGAAAGCTAAGCATGGTTTGAATGTTTATTGTTAGGATGTATTTTTTGGATGAATGGATAATGGTTATGAATGGATTGTGGCAACAATTAGAATGTTTATGGCTATGCATTGGCAAAACAATTTGAATGTACTCTAGCTACAATTATGAATGTTTTGATTTTGGATAATGATTACAATATTTTGTATGAATGTTTTAGATATATTAAGCATTTTTATGGTATTTGATGGTTTTATAAATTTGTGCAATTTTAATATAAAAATATTGATTATATCGGACAAAATTACAGAAATTATGGGACGTTTAAATCTCTCTATAGAAATCAGTTTTGAAAATAAAATCTCTATATCGGTTTTTAAAATAAAAATGATTATGTAATACTATGTAGTTATCGGTTTTAAGCTAAATAACCGATATTAATAAGGGTGTTAGATATCAGTTAGTTTTGTGGGTTAGTACCGGAAATCAACCGATTTCTATGAACACAAAAGAAATCGATTGGAAAATAAAAACTGATTTCTAAAATGTACATAGAAATCGGTTAATCACCGATGTCTATAGTTGCAGACTATAGATATCGGCTCCATCAACATCAGTCCTGATTTTCATAGAAATCGGTGAATAACCGATTTCTAATGTAATATTTTTAGTAGATGATAATATCTGTTCTGGCACATCGATCGACAATTTGTAAATATTAAATCCTGAGTCTACCACGATGCAACGAACCGAAACTAGTAAAACATTATCTAACACCAATAAGAGAAATGAACCTTTTACGATGAATCAATTATACTTGTGGCATCTTAAGCTAGGTCATATTAATCCAAATGGGATTCAAAGGTTCAACAACTGATGGACTAATTAGTGGTGATGAAGGAGAGGACCTTCTTACATATGAATCGAGTTTGGATGGTAATAAATGACCATATAACCTTTTAAGGTTAAAAGCTATAGATCTGAGCAAGTATTGGATTTGATTCACTCTGATGTATGCGGACCTATGTCTACTCAGACATGAGGAGGGTACGAGTATTTCATCTTTGATGATTACTCGATACATGGATTTAGGTACCTGATGCGCCGCAAAAGCAAGTACTTTGGGTACAAAGCTCTTGTGGAGAACCTTCATGGTAAATCCATTAAATGCCTACAATTTGATCGTGGAGGCATATATCTGTCTGGAGAATTCAAGGCGTACAGATCAGAGAATGGGATTAACTCCCAACTGACTGTACCATTTACTCCTCTAAGGAATGGTGTGTCAGAAAGAAGGAAAAGGACTCTAATGGAAATGGTGAAAACGATAATGAGTTATTCGGACTTATCTTTTATGTTCTATGGATATGACTTGGAACATCGGCGCACATCCTAAACTTGGTTCTTAGAACCTCGTACGGAAGTACGGTTGTTTGTAGGATATCCTAGAAGAACAAAAAGTTATGTGTTCTATAGTTATAAGGACCAGAAGGTCGTTATAAGTTCTAACGTCCGGTTCTTAGATGAAGGCTATGTGATGAACCACAAGCCCAAAAGTGATGTGATACTTGATGGAATGAGAGAGAATGATCGAGACTTAGACCCAACCGAACCGAGTAGTACACCATTAGAACCTGCACAAGTTATCACTGTTAATACACCGGAATGCCGTCGTAGTGGGAGGGTTGTGAGACAACTGGAAAGATTCGTGGGACTGGGTGAGTCTTCGGACTCGGCACCTGGAGTACATGAAATCGATCCCTGGACCTATGATGAGGCAGTACAAGATCTAAATGCGCCTTCTTGGGTATGGCGATGAAACCAGAAATGGAATCTATGGATTCTTATAATGTCTGGGATCTTGTAAAACCACCGAAAGCCGTGAAGCCAATCGTGTAAATGGGTCTACAAGACAAATGGAGGATATGATGGGAAGGTCGAAACCTTCAAAGCAAGACTTGTTGTGAAAGGATATACTCAGAAAGATATGGATCGAGTATGAGGAGACCTTTCGCCGGTAGCAATGCTAAAGTCAATCCGGATTCTCTTAGCATCTCATATGGATTATGAGGTGTGGTAAAATGGTTGTCGAGACAGCTTTCCTATATGGAAGTCTTGACGAAACCATTTATGAAATAACCAGAAGGATTCATTGCTAAGGGGCGAGATCATTTAGTGTGCAAGCTCAGTCGATCCATTTATGGATTGAAGCAAGTTACAAGATCGTGGAACATGCGATTTGATAATCCGCTGTGGATTTATTCAAAGAGTGGACGAATGGTGTGTGTATTGGAAACGTGATGGAAACAATGTGGTTTTTCGTGCTTTATGTAGATGATATTTTCTAATTGGGAACAATGTGAAAATGTTATCGGGCATAAAGGGATGGTTGTTTTAGACAATTCGATATGAAGGACTTAGGAGAGGTTGGACATGTTCTTGTGATCAAAGTTATGATGGATCACAAGAGAAGAACATTGTACCTATCCCAAGCTTCATACATAGACACGATTCTGACTCGTGTAACATACAAGATTCCCAAGAAAGGTCTTCATCCTTCAGACATGGAATCTATCTATCTAAGGATGTGTGTCAAACACAAAAGGAGATGGAAGAAATGAAAGCAGTTCCCTACGCCTCGGCTATGGAAGCTTAATGTATGTTATGTACGAGACCTGATATCTGCTATGCTGGGAGCATAGTGGCGTGATATCAGAGTAACCCTGGAAAGGAACATTGGACTGTTGTGATCAGTCGAGCAATTTCCTGTGGGTTACACAGATTCGGATTTCTAATCGCAGAGGGAAAGTTGAAAGTCGAGGTCAGGCTATGTGTTCACACTAAGAAATGGAGATCTCGAATGGAAGAGTGTAATGCAGAACATTACGGACTCTACCACGGAAATCGAATAGGTAGCAGCCTTTGAGGCAGCTAAAGGATCGGTGTGACTCCGGAGATTTCTCAAGGACTTAGATGTGGTACCTTGTTTGCCCAATGCTATTGTGACAATAGCGGTGTAGTGACAAACAAAGGGACCACGAGTCCATAGTGTGAAGATAACACATAGAGCAAGTACCACCTGATTCGAGGTATCGTCAGCAAGGCGATATAGTCGTTACCTAGATAGCATCGGGGTACACCCTAGAGTACTCGTTCACTAAGGCCCTGCGAGCGAAAGCGTTTAGTAGGCACGTGGATGGTATGGGCATCAGATGTTTGGGAGAGAGCGACTAGACCTTAGTATAAGTGGGAGATTGATGGAGTTGTATACTTAATGTCTAGATTTAAGTAACATCTGAACTCCGTCTAAAAAATTTATCCTATTTAATAATAAACAATCATTTGCATTTAATTAAATATATGCAAAAACATAGTCCTAGATTATACACGTTGTAGTTAGTATGGTGTGCATCGTCACACGGAAGATCATACTATCGGTTACTCGTATATAATCGAACAGTTGCTCACGACCTAGATGCACAAGAACCAATCCATCGGTATAGTCGTTGTATGAGTGAGAAAATAATTGGTCTTGATTATTTTATCATACTTGTACACTTGGTGTATTGTGCGGACCGCTTGAGATTTATCGATTAGGATTGCCTGCGATAATCGATTTAAGTCTCAGTGTATTTTATTCTTAATCCCTGATATTATTGCGGGTGTGTGCATATAATATTAGTGACTTTGATTTTCCAAAGGAATTGACTGATTAGAATAACCGTTCAATTACCGGTAAAGTTGGGTCACTGTATTTTATGTATGACATGCTGTGAATTCTTGACAGGAAAGCATGTCCTCGAAAGGGTTGATAATGTCCCCGAGATGAGCTCATAAGGATTATCATATAAATCTTGAAAGTGGATTTGATCCGAATGATAATAAAGTTGAGTGGTATTATTGTCGGAATTATAAGAGATGAATAAATAATATTAACAATAAATATAATTTATTCATGGACATTTATATCTTAAACATGTGGAATAAATAATACTACCGGAAGAATATTATTTTGATATAATATGGTAAATATTGGGAGTGCAATTATATTTATATAGTGGAGGTAATATATAATTCATGAATTAATTAATAGATTTGGGCTTGGGCTCAATTTAATTAATTTATGGGAAGCCCAATATTCTACTTCCTTAAGGTCTCCTTCCGTAGCCTATAAAAGCACTCCTATGGTCTTCTCTTCTTTCATAAGTCTCGAGACATGAATTATTCATAACATAATTCTAGAGAGAGAAAGTAGATAGAGAAGGTGATCCATGGAAGCTTGGAAGATCGTCGCCCACCCCGACGTTCAAGCTAGTGCAAGAAATACGTGGGAAGATCTCAAGGTCATCAAGATCTCATTTTTCCGGACAACGAGAACAATGTAAAATCATAGAACCCCCTTCGATGATTTTAATATATTATCGTGAAAATACCGTAGAACCAAGATCCGAGGGATGAACCCCGGAACGAGGATCGACCGCCGGTGGTGGTCGAAGACCACCGGACCGCGGCAGTCGGAAGATCCCCGTGGGGATCGCCGTGCGTGAGAAGCCCCGGCTGGGCGCCGGGGATGCGATCGAACCCAGGGTTCGATCGCGGGGATGCAGCGGGGTGACCCGCAGCCGCTCGTGCGTTGCTGCGGGAATTCCCGTAGCGGCTCGCATGGGCGAGCCACCCCCTCACGAGCAGAGAACCCGTGAGCTCGCTGCGGGGCTGCTACGAGCAGCCCCGGGGATGCTACGAGCATCCCCAGCGATCGCATCAAGCGATCGCGAGACCCCTCGTGGGGGCTCGGCTGGCAGCCGCGGGTTTACCCGTGGCGGTGTTCGGTCGGGCCTCCGGTCACGTAGGGTGCTTGTGGTTTCTCCGGCGATCGGGATTTCGATTGGGTTGTCGGTTCGCAATTTTGACAACTCCGGATATTCGATCTCCAAAGGGATATCGGTCGGAATTAATTAGATCATTTATTTATTTAAATTTATTAATTTCGGGATGTCGATTTCCAACACGAACCCCAATAAGAGTAAAGATCTTTCTAGATCTTGTGGCATCTTAGGCTAGATCACTTTAACTTAAGTAAGATTCAAAGGGTGAAAGTTGATAGTATACTCAGCTAGGTTTAAGGAAAGGACCTTCCTACCTTCGAATCATACTTGGAAGTTTAAATGACCAAGCAACCCCTTACGAGTAAGGGCATTGATCCAAGAAAGTACTAGAGTTGATTCGCTCTGATGTATGCAGACCTCTTTGAGGAGTAAGGCATACTTATCAGAAAGATGGGATTAACTCCCAAATTGACTACACCATTCCTGCCTCGGCAAAAATGATGTGTTAGTAAGAAGAAATAGGACTCTTATAGATATGGGAAAGTAGAAAATGAGTTATTCGGAGTTACCTTATTCGGTTTTGGGATGTGCCTTGGAAACAACGGCGTTTATCCTGAACTTGATTCCATTAGAAACTTGTACAGATATTCGGCTGTTTATAGGATACCCTAATAAAACGAATTGAGATATGTAATATAGTCCAAAGGACTAGATGTTCGTTGATCGCATCAACGTTCGGTTCTTAGACATGGTGATGGAGTGTGTATACTTAATGTCTAGATTTAAGTAACGTAAACTCCCGGTACAAAGCATTTAATCTATTTAATTAAATAAACAATTGTTATCTTTTAATTATATTAATTAAATATATGCGAATTATAGTCCTAGATTATATACGTTCTAGTTAGTATGGTGTGCGACGTCACACGGAACATCATACTATCGGTTACTCGTATATAATCGAACAGTTGCTCACGACCTAGATGGACAGGGACCAATCCATCGGTATAGTCGTTGTATGAGTGAAAAAATAATTGGTCTTGATTATTTTATCATACTTGTACACTTGGTGTATTGGGCGGATCGCTTGAGATTTATCGATTAGGATTGCCTTTGATAATCGATTTAAATCTCAGTGTATTTTATTCTTAATCCTTGATATTATTGCGGGTGTGTGCATTTAATATTAGTGACTTTGATTTTCCAAAGGAGTTGACTGATTAGAATAACCGGTCAATTACCGGTAAAGTTGGGTCACGGTATTTTATGTATGACATGCCGTGAATTCTTGACGGGAAGGTGTGTCCCGATAAGGGTTGATAATTTCCCCGAGATGAGTTCATAAGAAATTATTATGTAAACCCTGCAGGTGGATTTGTTCCGCATAATAATTAAGGTTGAATGGTACTAGTCTCGGATACAAGAGATGAATAAATTATTTTGTTAAAATATACTCCTTATGTTCATTGATAGTTGTCATATCTTCTTAGTTATTTACAAATAAAGTATGACAACAAATAAAGTATGACAACTATTTTGAAATAGAGAGTAGAAAAAAATGATACTCTCCAAACTCCTTAACTAACTAAAATTAAATTAAAAAGTACATCAATTTACATAGAGAGATGTTCCACGGCAAAAAAAATTATTTTTTTTTAATTTTAAAATACAATTTCACCTCTTACTTTATTAACTTTTTTTAAAATTTTAATCAAAACTATTTTATTACTTGAAATTATATTTTTACCTTTTGCATTTTTGTAAAAAAACTAAAAATAATTTTTAAAAAATTGTGCCTGAAAAATTATCAATGTTTTCCAAGGCCAAAGATATTTTTAACCCTATTTTTCGAAGACATATTACCCACCCTCATCTGGGATCCTGGGTCCGCCTCTGTGTGTAACCCCCAAGAAACAAGCTGGATTGCTCTGTATGTCAGAACATAGTTTCTAGTCCTTTGCAAGTACTATAAAATGTTCTTCACAGCAGTCCAATGTTCATTTCCAGGGTTACTTTGATATCTCGCCACTATGCCCATGGCATAGCAGATATCAAGTCTCGTTTATAGCATAACATACATTAAGCCTCCCACAGGCGAGGCGTAGGGAACTGCTTTCATTTCTTCTATCTCCTTTTGTGTTTTAGGACACATATCTTTAGATAGATAGATTCCATGTCTGAAAGGTAAAAACTTTTCTAGGAATCTTGTATGTTAAACGAGTTTGAATCGTGTCTATGTATGAAACTTTGGGATTGGTACAATGTTCTTCTCTTGTGATCCCTTAAGTTTGATCACAAGAAATGTCTTACCTCTCCTAAGTCCTTCATATCGAATTGTCTAGACAACCATCTTTTTATGTTTGATAACATTTTCATATTGTTGCCAATTAGAAAATATCGTCTACATAAAACACGAGAAATCACTTTGTTTCCATCACGTTTCCAATACACACACGATTCGTTCATGCTTTGAATGAAGCCATATGACTGGACTATCAAATTGCATGTTTCCACGATCTTGTAGCTTGCTTCAATCCGTAAATAGATCGATTGAGCTTGAACATTAAATTTTCTCGCCCGTTAGCAATGAATCCTTCTGGTTATTTCATATAAATGGTTTCGTCAAGACTTCGATCAAGGAAAGTTGTCTCAACAACCATTTTACCACACATATGAGATGCTAAGAGTATCCGGACTGACTTTAGCATTGCTACCGGCGAAAGGTCTCCTCATAATCGATCCATTTCTTTTTTAGTATATCCTTTTCACAACAAGTCTTGATTTGAAGGTTTCGAACTTCCCGTCATATCCTCTCTTTTTCTTGTAGACCCATTTTCACCCGATTGGCTTCAAGCCTTTCGGTGGTTCTACAAGATCCCAAATTAGATTAGAATTCATAGATTCTATTTCGGATTTCACCGCCTTTCTACAGGAAAGCGCATTTATATCTTGTACTGCCTCATCATAGGTCCACAAATCGATTTCATGTACTCTAGGTGCCGAGTCCGAAAACTCATCCAGTCCCATGAATCATTATGGTTGTCTCACAACCCTCCCACTACGACGGTGTTCCGGTGTATTAACAGTGATAACAGGTGCAGGTTTTAGTGGTGTACTACTCGGTTCGGATGGTTCTAAGTCTCAATCGTTCTCTCTCATTTCATCAAGTATAACATCAGTTTTGGCTTGTGGTTCATCACATAGTCTTCCTCTAAGAACCGAGCGTCAGAACTTATAACGACCTTCTGGTTCTTAGGACAATAGAACACACAACACCGTTCTCTCTCACTTTTCAGGTGGATTGCATTCAGTTGAGAATTATTGAGTTCAATATGGGGAGGTAGACCGTTGGTTTTCTTTTTCATTTCGGTCATCGCCTGGGTCCGCCAGTTGGGCATTGATGTTCTGCAGTTGCCCGCGCGACTCAAGCAATTGAGCATTGATATTCTGAAGTTGACCGCGAGTCTCTACCTTGTACTTCTCGTTATCCTGTTTGTACCGGTCATTCTCCAGTTGGGCTTTGATATTCTCATTGACCAAGGTCTGCATCATGTCTGCCAAAGTTGGACCATTGCTCTGGTTCTGCTGGTTGCCCTGATTTTGGTAGTTATTTCTCTGATGATTGTTCTGGCCATGATATTGCTGGCCTTGATTACCTTGGTTTCCTCCGCCCTGGTAGTTATTGTTCCCATACCGGTTGTTGTAATGGTTTTTCAAGTTGTTCGAGTTGACGCGTTCCCATTGGGCCTCTGTCCGTTCCCATTGTTCTGCATGATAACCTTGACATCTTCATCGAATAGCTCAGGGCACTCATCAGTAGCATGGTTACTCTCTTTGCAAATTTGACATGCCTTGTCAGCTCTCTTTTGCCCAGGGTTTCCGTTGAGTACTAGTTGCTCAACTATGTTGTAAATTAAGTTTATCCATCTTGACTTCGGTTGCAGATGGTACGGGCAAGTTGCTCCTGGGTAGGTCACTGCCATCCTCCCTTGTCTCTTCTGCCATTTCTTTCAATATTTTGAATGCTTCGTCAGCCCTCTTGTTCAGAATTGATCCTCCACTGGCTGCATTGATCCAGGTCCTTTCTGTAGCCCTTATCCCAGAGATGAAGGACTGGACCAAGTCATGATCAGGTATCTGATGTTGTGGGCACTTGGCCAACATCTGCTTGAATCTGACCTAGTAGTAATGGAAGTTTTCTCCACCTCCCATTATGATGCTATTGATCTTCTTCCTCATTTGCTGAATGCGTGCAGCTGGAAAGTACTTCTCGAGGAAATTTTGTTGAAGTTGATTCTGGGTGGTCACTTCTCCAGGGGGTAGAGTGTAAAGCCATTCTCGGGCAACTTCAGCTAGTGAGAAGGAAAAGGCTAGTAGTTTGATGTACTCCCCCAGTCCCTCGCTTGCTCGAATGGTGTATAAGTATAAATATTTCCAGCAGACGACTACGCCTCCCGGCAGATCACGTCTAAGGTTTGGTCAGGTTCTGTCTTTGCCTAGATACAAACAGATTAGCTACTTGACATAATTAAAAACGAAAATAAAACACAGGAAATAAGACGAACTATATTATGCATTGAAAACGGGAAATTGTTCAACATGAAAAATAAAACTAAGTACGGAAATCAAAAGCATAAAACATAAAGATTGTTTTTGGCCCGAGGGCTTAACAAGAAATAAACGCCGACGAGTTTGGTTGCTCACGCGACTGCTGTCGTCTTCGTTGGTCAGGTAGGGTTTCGCTCCTTCTTCTTCGTTGTTCATCCGTGTTCTCTCGGCTTCAGTCACTCCATCTTATATAGACGGGCTTGAATTGATAAGACCTGTGTGTGGGAAGCACCTCTATGACCGGACGAGAGTCCATCTTAGAATGGTCTTTGAACTTGGTCGCCTTTGAAGACTCCACAAGGTTAAGGACTCTGGGTACACCGCATGCCCAACATTCCATCTCCGTCAACGTTCGCTCTTGCCCATGTACTTTCTTCTCTGACTGATCGAGGTAGCGGACCATGTGTGGTACTTGGTCGGACTCAAGTCTTGCTCCACCTGCTGACGTCCTAGTTGTTGGAAATCGATTACCCGGAGTCGTCGTAAAACCGACTCCGATCGACGTCCCGGAAACCATGACCGAACAGCCCAGAGCCACCGTTCGAGGAGCGCTCGATCGAGCCCTAGCCGCGACCGCTCGATCGCTCCCCGCGGGGCGATCGCCCGTGCACAGGCGGGCGCTCGGCAGCCCAGCCGAGGCTTCGCGTGGCAATCCGTCCATCCGGTTCCTTGAGTCGCCGGCAGTTCGGCGGTCCTCGACCGCCACCGCCCCACTCGTCCCGGTTTGGATCCCCGTTTCCCGAATCTTATTTTTCGATAATATTTCGACGCACATACATAAATTAAATAGCGGAATTATTTAATTTACCTTCGATTTATTTGTCAGAAAATAAATCTATTGAAGACCTACGGATCTTCCAATGTATATCCTTCACCGGCCTTCGGAAGTCGTGTGGGCGATTATCTACCGATGACTTGATCGATCTCTCTCCTCCCTCTCTATGATTTTTGGCTAGTTCATATATTCTAGGGTTGAGATTCTGAGACCATCAATGGTGTATTAATAGGCTACATTGAGGACCCTTAGGAGGATTAGGAGTGGGCTTCTAATGGACTTTTAATTAACCCAGTCTTCAAGCCCAGAAGACTTTAATTAAAATTCCATTAATTATATTAAATACCACTAAATTAATATAATTGAATACTTCCACATTAATTCATATTATATCAAATAATATTTTCCTTTTTAGCATTAATTTATTCCGTATGTTTCAGATATAAATGTCTGTGAATTAATTGGAATTTATTGCAAATTATATTAATTCACCTCTTTTATTTCCGAGACTAGTATCACTCAACCTTATTATCATGCGGATCAAATCCACATGAAGGCTTTACATGATAAACCTTATGAGCTCATCTCGGGGAAATTATCAACCCTTCCGGGACACACTGTCCCTCCTATAATTCACAGCATGTCATACATAAAATACAGTGACCCAACTTTACCGGTAATTGACTGAATATTCTTATCACTCAATTCCTTTGGAAAATCAAAGTCACTAATATTATACACACACACCCGCAATTATATCGGGGATTAAGAATATAACGCACTGAGTTTTAGTTCGATTATCAAAGGCAATCCTTTACCGAACTTTTCTCAACGGTCCGCTCAATACACCAAGTGTACAAGTATAACATAATAGTTAAGACAAACTATTTCCAGTTACACTACGACTGTACCGATGGATAGTCCCGTCCATCTAGGTTGTGAGCTACTGTTCGAATATAACGAGTAACCGATAGTGTGATCTTCCGTGAGACGTCGCCCACCACACTAACTACAACGTATATAATCTTGGACAATTTCTAGTATAGTATTAACAACTATTTAATTGCAATCATTGTTCGTTTCATAAATAGGAATAAGGCAATC
Organism: Euphrasia confusa; assembly: GCA_954870475.1. Taxonomy (NCBI): domain Eukaryota; kingdom Viridiplantae; phylum Streptophyta; class Magnoliopsida; order Lamiales; family Orobanchaceae; genus Euphrasia; species Euphrasia confusa. The sequence continues at coordinate 32,592,994 of OX940950.1, forward strand.
ATTTAAGAGTTTCATATAACTAAATATAAAATTTAGTATAGAACTCCATCAATCTCCCACTTATACTAAAAGTCTAGTCATCCTCTCCTAAACATAAGATTCCTATACCCTCATCACGCCCATCCAACGCTTACGCTGCGAAGAGCCTCTGTGAACGGGTTTACCAGGTAATCCTCTCCATGCTATCTAGGTGACAACTGCATCGTATCACTAGACGATCTCTCGAAACAGGTGGTACTGGCTCTCTACGTGTTAAATCCCACTGTGGACTCGTGGCATTTCAAGTTTTTCCATTATACCGCTATTCACATCGTGATAGCTTTGGGATAACTAGATTCCACATCTAAGTCCCTCAGGAAGTTCCGGAGCCACACCGATCATTTAGCTGCCTTAGAGGCTGCTACCTTTTCGGTTTCCATGGTAGAGTCCGTAATGCATTACCGCATTACTCTTCCATGTGACTGCTCCACTTCACAGTGAGAACACATAGCCTGACTTCAACTTTCGACTGTCCCCGTTTGATTGAAATTCAATTATGTGTAATCCACAAGAAACAACTTGACTGCTTTGTAACTTAGAACATAATTCCTAGTCCTTTACAGGGACTTAAAATGTTCTTTACATCAGTCGAGTGATCCTTTCTAGGATTACACTGATATCTGACCACTATGCCCACGGCATTGCAAATATCAGTCTCGTGCACATCATTTTATATATTTAAGCTTCCCAACGCCGAGGTGTAGGGAACTGCTTTCATTTCATCCATCTCCTTATTGTGTCGGACACAAACTTTAGACAGATGAATTCAAAATCTAAAAGGTGAAAACCTTTCTTGGAATTATTTATGTTGAAACGAGCCAAAATTATGTATATGTATGAGGCTTGGGATAAGTATAATGTTCGTCGATCCCTTATAACTTTGATCCCAAGAACATTTCTAACTTCTCCTAAGTCCTTCATATCGAATTGCTTTGGACAACCATCCCTTTATGTCTGATAACATATTCACATTGTTGCCAAACAGAAGAATGTCGTCTACATAAACAACGAGAAAACGCCACATCTTTTCCGTTACTTCTCTTGTTACACACAAGTCGATCATGCCTTGAATGAATCCATATAAATGGATTATCTCATTAAACCGCATGTTCCAAGATGACGCATCTTGATCTTGCAGTGCTTCATCATAGATCTAGGGATTAAATTAATTGTATCCAGGTGCCAAGTCCAGAGACTCACCTATACACATTAATTTCTTCGGTTGTCAAACAACCCTCCCACTACGATGAGGCACCGGTGTGTCCTCAATAACTAAATATTTCAGTAGTGTACTACTCGGTTCGGATGGTTCAAAGATTTGATCATTTCCTCTAATCACATTAAGTATCTGACGAGCACGAAAGCTTGTCGTTAGGGCAAACGCGTCGCCAAAATGATATTTATATTTAGCCAGTACCCTTATAACTACAAAACGTAGATAATGGTAAGTACGTGGGGTCGGTCCCACAAGGAGGCAATTACAGTAGGTGATATCGGCTTTGCCCAAGGGGTTGTCACAAAAAGATTTTGATTTGGGGTGCTGTGGGCACAGCGGTTTTGAAAACGTTTCAAACACTTTGATCTAACTACGGCTAACAGAACTAACATGCAAATTAATAAATCTAAAAGTAAACAAAGCAAACACTCAGATCTAGCAGAATACTAAAAGGAAAACTTAAATCAAATGAGAAACAAGGCATCCGGGCAGACGACTTCACTCAGGATCATTAGGGCAAACTACCGGTCATAGGCACAAAGGATTTCTACCAGCGGTTTGTCAGCAGTTATAGGGTGCTTTAAAAAGACAATAGTGGTCCTATTGCGTCACGCCCAACAATTGCCCCACCCCTTACCTATCCTTACAGTTTAAAGAGAAGGCAAGCAAACATTATGCCTAAACCCCTAGATCTGAACAATTCGATAACCTATGCAGCCATACATGGATCTAGTTTGCCCAAACCCGCATTACCCTCTAGACATACCCGCTCGGCCAATAGCATGCCCGGAACTCCGAGTCATACGACCGCAATCTCCAGCAAGTTCTAGTGCTATGCCCGCAACAATACTACAAGGTACAACTATGCGGTTTTCGAATCACCAGTATCCCAGTTTGATGGAGTTATATTCTAAATGTCTAGTTTAGTGACAATATGGAACTCCTTATCTGTGTTTTATTATCTATTAATCAAACTGTCGGAATTTTGTCTTTTCATATACTTTATGCTATAGTCCTAGATATATACGTTGTAGATAGTATGGCGTGAGGAGACACACGGAAGATCATACTGTCGGTTACTCGTATACTATCGAACAGTGGCTCACGACTTAGATGGACAGGGACAATCCATCGGTACGTCGTAGTGTGACTGGTAGATAGTCGGTCTTGACTATCATGTTACACTTGTACACTTGAGTATTGAGCAGGACCACGAGAGGGCGTTCGATTTATACTAATCGAAGTAATCGAACTAGACCTCAGATATTACGGATATACGAATTCCTAATCCCTATATAATTATAGGTGCGTGTGTCCAATTCTCGGTTCTTTAATATGCCAATGAGTGAGACTAATTGATTAGTCGAGATTCTCGGTAAATTGGGAATCGTAATTGTACTCACGGCATGCTATAGATTATAGACAGGAAACCATGTCCCGTTTATCGGGTTGATAATGTCCCCGAGATGAGCTCATAAAGTTTATCATGTAAACCCTGCAGGTGGATTGTTCCACATGATAATAAAGTTGAGTGGTACTAGTCTCGGATAATAAGAGACGAATTAATTTAATTATTAGTAATAAAATTAATTCGTGGACATACGATATCTTAAACACGGGGAAGGTCGTTTATGTAATTTCAGCGGAATTATTATTGTTGATATAATATTAAATTAATTTCGGGAATTCAATTATAATTTTATAGTGGAATTAATTATAATTAAAATTGAATTTAATTAAAGGTTTTCTTTTAAGGACACCGGTTTAATTAAATTGCAATTTAGCCCGGGATTTATTGCCTATCCTTAACCTACAGTTCGCCGCTTTTTATTTTCAGTAGAGAAAATAATTGCTTAGCGCAATTAAGATTTTTCTCTGTTAAAAACATAAAGTTAGCGCTAATATTTTTCTCTAAGAGAGAAAAGAAATATTAACGCTGGTAGAGAAAGGAGAAAGCAGAAAAGGCAGACCCAACGGATCGTTGCCCACACAACGGTTGGAGTCGGGAAGAGGCATACACTAGTAATCGCTAAGGTCTCAACAATCGACCGATAAGGTATGAGATCGGATCTCTATATTCCGCATTTATTCGATCTCATTATTTTCGTTAATCATACATTGAACGAAGATCGGGTTCCGGGAGTCGTGGGTTGTATTCCTCGATTACTGGGGGTTCTAGGACCTCCAGATCGGTAGTCGGAAGAGGAAAAACGACCCGGAAACGAGCCCGGAACAGCAAAGTCGCGTTGCTCTTCACGGACGAACAGCGCCCGCTGGTGGGCAAACAGCGACCGCTGTTTGCAGCACCACCAGCGACCGCTGGTCTGCAGGCAGCGAGCGCTGCTTGAGTGCAGACCAGCCCCTCTTCGCGCGGTTGTCCTTCGGGGCGATGGCTGGGCGTGAATCGGGACATGGGCTGTCGTGTGAACGGAGTAGCGCCTTCGGAGGTCGACTGGGAGCCTTTGGATGTTCGAGCGATCGAACGAACGCATCCCGGGTAGTCGATTTCCAACAATTGGTATCAAAGCTGGTTTTGTACGTTCTTTGTATTGTTTGCGAGAATTGTTTTGCAGGTTAACCCGATTATTATGGTCATATGTATGTACTGTATGTTTTGGTTTGTTAAACTCTCGGGGTTGTCGAGATCTTTTGTTTTATTTCGTTGCTCGAATGTAATAGTTAAAACGACGGGTTGAGTCGTTTAGTTTTTTTCTATTTCGTTTTTCGTTTTATCCGGATGTATAGGATCGATCAATCTGTATAGGATCGATGCCGGAAGTAGTTAGCTTTACTATGTAATGTTGCTGCTACTTGGTGGATCGAGAGAAGATCGGAGGCCTGACAAACGAGGGTCGAGGAGTTGAACCCGCAGGCTGCTGGTTCAACTCCACATGTCAGTTGCTGGTTCAACTGACAAAATTATGTATATGTATGAGGCTTGGGATAAGTATAATGTTCGTCGATCCCTTATAACTTTGATCCCAAGAACATTTCTAACTTCTCCTAAGTCCTTCATATCGAATTGCTTTGGACAACCATCCCTTTATGTCTGATAACATATTCACATTGTTGCCAAACAGAAGAATGTCGTCTACATAAACAACGAGAAAACGCCACATCTTTTCCGTTACTTCTCTTGTTACACACAAGCCGATCATGCCTTGAATGAATCCATATAAATGGATTACCTCATTAAACCGCATGTTCCAAGATGACGCATCTTGATCTTGCAGTGCTTCATCACAGATCTAGGGATTAAATTAATGGTATCCAGGTGCCAAGTCCAGAGACTCACCTATACACATTAATTTCTTCAGTTGTCAAACAACCCTCCCACTACGATGAGGCACCGGTGTGTCCTCAATAACTAAATATTTCAGTAGTGTACTACTCGGTTCGGATGGTTCAAAGATTTGATCATTTCCTCTAATCACATTAAGTATCTGACGAGCACGAAAGCTTGTCGTTAGGGCAAACGCGTCGCCAAAATGCATTTTATATTTAGCCAGTACCCTTATAACTACAAAACGTAGATAATGGTAAGTACGTGGGGTCGGCCCCACAAGGAGGCAATTACAGTAGGTGATCTCGGCTTTGCCCAAGGGGTTGTCACAAAAAGATTTTGATTTGGGGTGCTGTGGGCACAGCGGTTTTGAAAACGTTTCAAACACTTTGATCTAACTACGGCTAACAGAACTAACATGCAAATTAATAAATCTAAAAGTAAACAAAGCAAACACTCAGATCTAGCAGAATACTAAAAGGAAAACTTAAATCAAATGAGAAACAAGGCATCCGGGCAGACGACTTCACTCAGGATCATTAGGGCAAACTACCGGTCATAGGCACAAAGGATTTCTACTAGCGGTTTGTCAGCAGTTATAGGGTGCTTTAAAAAGACAATAGTGGTCCTATTGCGTCACGCCCAACAATTGCCCCACCCCTTACCTATCCTTACAGTTTAAAGAGAAGGCAAGCTAACATTATGCCTAAACCCCTAGATCTGAACAATTCGATAACCTATGCAGACATACATGGATCTAGTTTGCCCAAACCCGCATTACCCTCTAGACAGACCCGCTCGGCCAATAGCATGCCCGGAACTCCGAGTCATACGACCGCAATCTCCAGCAAGTTCTAGTGCTATGCCCGCAACAATACTACAAGGTACAACTATGCGGTTTTCCAATCACCAGTATCCTAGTTTGATGGAGTTATATTCTAAATGTCTAGTTTAGTGACAATATGGAACTCCTTATCTGTGTTTTATTATCTATTAATCAAACTGTCGGAATTTTGTCTTTTCATATACTTTATGCTATAGTCCTAGATATGTACGTTGTAGACAGTATGGCGTGAGGAGACACACGGAAGATCATACTGTCGGTTACTCGTATACTATCGAACAGTGGCTCACGACTTAGATGGACAGGGACAATCCATCGGTACGTCGTAGTGTGACTGGTAGATAGTCGGTCTTGACTATCATGTTACACTTGTACACTTGAGTATTGAGCAGGACCACGGGAGGGCGTTCGATTTATACTAATCGAAGTAATCGAACTAGACCTCAGATATTACGGATATACGAATTCCTAATCCCTATATAATTATAGGTGCGTGTGTCCAATTCTCGGTTCTTTAATATGCCAATGAGTGAGACTAATTGATTAGTCGAGATTCTCGGTAAATTGGGAATCGTAATTGTACTCACGGCATGCTATAGATTATAGACAGGAAACCGTGTCCCGTTTATCGGGTTGATAATGTCCCCGAGATGAGCTCATAAAGTTTATCATGTAAACCCTGCAGGTGGATTTGTTCCACATGATAATAAAGTTGAGTGGTACTAGTCTCGGATAATAAGAGACGAATTAATTTAATTATTAGTAATAAAATTAATTCGTGGACATACGATATCTTAAACACGGGGAAGGTCGTTTATGTAATTTCAGCGGAATTATTATTGTTGATATAATATTAAATTAATTTCGGGAATTCAATTATAATTTTATAGTGGAATTAATTATAATTAAAATTGAATTTAATTAAAGGTTTTCTTTTAAGGACACCGGTTTAATTAAATTGCAATTTAGCCCGGGATTTATTGCCTATCCTTAACCTACACTTCGCCGCTTTTTATTTTCAGCAGAGAAAATAATTGCTTAGCGCAATTAAGATTTTTCTCTGTTAAAAACATAAAGTTAGCGCTGATATTTTTCTCTAAGAGAGAAAAGAAATATTAACGCTGGTAGAGAAAGGTGAAAGCAGAAAAGGCAGACCCAACGGATCGTTGCCCACACAACGGTTGGAGTCGGGAAGAGGCATACGCTAGTAATCGCTAAGGTCTCAACAATCGACCGATAAGGTATGAGATCGGATCTCTATATTCCGCATTTATTCGATCTCATTATTTTCGTTAATCATACATTGAACGAAGATCGGGTTCCGGGAGTCGTGGGTTGTATTCCTCGATTACTGGGGGTTCTAGGACCTCCAGATCGGTAGTCGGAAGAGGAAAAACGACCCGGAAACGAGCCCGGAACAGCAAAGTCGCGTTGCTGTTCACGGACGAACAGCGCCCGCTGGTGGGCAAACAGCGACCGCTGTTTGCAGCACCACCAGCGACCGCTGGTCTGCAGGCAGCAAGCGCTGCTTGAGTGCAGACCAGCCCCTCTTCGCGCGGTTGTCCTTCGGGGCGATGGCTGGGCGTGAATCGGGACATGGGCTGTCGTGTGAACGGAGTAGCGCCTTCGGAGGTCGACTGGGAGCGTTTGGATGTTCGAGCGATCGAACGAACGCATCCCGGGTAGTCGATTTCCAACAATTGGTATCAAAGCCGGTTTTGTACGTTCTTTGTATTGTTTGCGAGAATTGTTTTGCAGGTTAACCCGATTATTATGGTCATATGTATGTACTGTATGTTGTGGTTTGTTAAACTCTCGGGGTTGTCGAGATCTTTTGTTTTATTTCGTTGCTTGAATGTAATAGTTAAAACGACGGGTTGAGTCGTTTAGTTTTTTTCTATTTCGTTTTTCGTTTTATCCGGATGTATAGGATCGATCAATCTGTATAGGAACCGTTGGATGATCTTAAAATGTAGTTTTACGTGTCCCTTCCAATTTTCGTGAAAAAATAATGTCGGGAAGTGCTCAATCCGCCAATGTCGCAAAAGTCGACAAATGCTCGACATTAGCCGATCGATCACTTCCCGACATTATTTTTCCACGAAAATTGGTCGGGACACGCAAAACTACATTTTAAGATCATCCAACGGTACAAATTACATTAATTATCCACGGGTAAGTCGATAAATTGCAAAAACCGCGTGAAATCCAAACTGTGAAGGCGTAGGGCGTAGGTGGGGGTGAGTCAGAATGGGCGTAGGGCGTAGCGTAGTGGCCTACGCCCTGCGTCAGTCAGTGCATGCAATGGTCTGCGACAGAGCGGGCGTAGGGCGTAGGCAAAGAAAGAACTAATCAAATTTAGGTCGACACAAAAGAAAGAAAGAACTAATCAAATTTAGGTCGACAAAAAAAAAATTTAGGCCGACACAAAAGAAACAAACAAAGAAAGAACTAATCAAATTTTTTCAAAATATATTAATAGTAATATAATTTTTAAAATCATGTTTTTGAAAAATACAAACAAACAAAATATATATATAAACAACAAAACATCTACTGAACCTCCTCATTTGCCCTATCTTCTAGGTTGCAACGCTTAAGGGCCGCTTGAAGAGCGTCGATCCGACTGCAAACCTCAACAATCATCTCTCCCTGCTTTCCCTGCTCCACCCCGTACTTCTCCACCCGTGAAAGTAACTCTGCAACCAGCTTCTTCTGCTCCGTCAGCTCTGCTAGCATAGCCTCGTTATGTAGCCTCTGAGCCTCGTCTCGCTGCGTCTCACGCTCGTCTCGCAGCCTCTCACGCTCCCTCGTCTCCTCGTATCGCCGAATGTCGGCTGTCCTCTCGTTCGTATGCATCTGCAGAAAATCAGCAAACCAATACGGGGGACCTCCAGATGGCTGAGCCTGAGAAGACGACGGACCGACATGCTCAAAGACTGTCTCAGGAAAAGCTGAGTATGTCGTCTGGGGTGGAGGTGGGGGTGTCCTCTGTCGTGGAGCTGGAGCTGGGGCAATGAACTTCACGTAGTCAGTGCAAAAGCTGACGTCGTCGTTGAGTCGTAGATCGTCTGCTTCGAAGTTCCGCTGGAACCAGCACAGGGTCCCGTAAAAAGCTGGAGACATCAACTCGTCAACGTCCGGCTTCAAGCGCGGATACACAACCTGCATGTTTATTTTTGAAATTTTATAAGTCTGGATAATTTAAATAAATTTAATTCACGCAATAAACTTTTTTAAATATTTACCTGCACACCGCTAACAAAGAAGTTCTTCATATTATCGCCCTGCGGTGCGTTGTTACTCAGAGACCATCGGAGCATCCTGGGGTACGAATGAATGTAGTCTCTCCTGGGGGATGCGTTCAGTTTTACAACCGCACCCTCGAAAACCTCCATCATATAGAACTAAAACAAAAAAAAATATATATTATTAAACACTACAAAACCTATTCAATTATCAACAAACTAGTTTTAAACATACCGCCAAAAAATGGATGAATCCATAAGCATTCCATGCGCGCGTCCCGTGCCCGTCGATTGGATCGATATGCTCGAAGCAATCATCGACGACAGCCTTCCACACCCTCCGTCCCCATGGATACTTCTGGCATATTTCGAGGTTACTGCAAAGCTGTAATAAATACAAAAATTAAAAAAATAAAAATAAATTTCAATACACAATAAAAAAAAAAAATTTAATTCGCGTATTACCTCGAAGTACTCATCAGGGACATGTGATTGTCTGTTAGGTATGTCTAACAGAGTCGTAATCAACCAAACAAATGTTAGGTTGACTACATCCGGGTACTTCTCGGGACGCTTCTTGGCCAAAAGTGATTCGATTTTCTTAAGCAGCTCGTCCGTCGGCACCTGTTTCTTGGCCAGGTCATGAGCTGGATATGTTCTTTCTTTCAGGTCCGCATCATCACCGTCCACATCATCTTGGGAGCGGGAGTCAGAAAAGTGCAACCCTGTAATCAAACTGAACTCCATTGGGCTCAGACGAGCTACCATGTTGTTCGTCACGAACAACTTGAATCGCTTCTTCTGGTCAGGCCACACGCAGACTCGAGCCATCAACTGATGGATGGCCGCATTGGGCACTACCCCTTGCCCGTCCAAGAGTAAGAAATTACCCAGCTGAGGGTAATCGGTCACGACGTTCGGGAAGGCGGCCAGCAGAGGTCCCGCTATGTTGGGGATTTTCGTGTAGCTGTGGCGCGTCGTTAACTTCCCCTTCATCACCACGTCGCCGTATTTGCGCTGGGGTAGCTCACCGATGTCCGATGCCGGCACAGGGCGATACTCATCCTGAAAAACACATTACAACAAAACACAGTTAAAAAACCTCAAAACTGGACTGCCTTGGGCGTAGGGCGTAGGCTTCAGCCTACGCCCTACGCCCAAGAACACTCAACAAAAAAAATTTGACGTAGGCTTCAGCCTACGCCCTACGCACAATAACACTGAACAAAAAAAATTGACGTAGGCTTCAGCCTACGCCCTACGCCCAAGAACACTGAACAAAAAAAATTTGACGTAGGCTTCAGCCTACGCCCTACGCACAATAACACTGAACAAAAAAAATTGACGTAGGCTTCAGCCTACGCCCTACGCCCAAGAACACTGAACAAAAAAAAAATGGGCGTAGGCTTCAGCCTACGCCTTACGCCCACAAACACTGAATAAAAAAAAATGGGCGTAGGCTTTAGCCTACGCCCTACGCCCACAAACACTGAATAAAAAAAATGGGCGTAGGCTTCAGCCTACGCCCTACGCCCACAAACACTGCATAAAAAAAAATGGGCGTAGGCTGAAGCCTACGCCCTACGCCCAAGAACACTCAACAAAAAAAATTTGACGTAGGCTTCAGCCTACGCCCTACGCACAATAACACTGAACAAAAAAAATTGACGTAGGCTTCAGCCTACGCCCTACGCCCAAGAACACTGAACAAAAAAAATTTGACGTAGGCTTCAGCCTACGCCCTACGCACAATAACACTGAACAAAAAAAATTGACGTAGGCTTCAGCCTACGCCCTACGCCCAAGAACACTGAACAAAAAAAAAATGGGCGTAGGCTTCAGCCTACGCCTTACGCCCACAAACACTGAATAAAAAAAAATGGGCGTAGGCTTTAGCCTACGCCCTACGCCCACAAACACTGAATAAAAAAAATGGGCGTAGGCTTCAGCCTACGCCCTACGCCCACAAACACTGCATAAAAAAAAATGGGCGTAGGCTGAAGCCTACGCCCTACGCCCAAGAACAGCAACCCAGAATTTTCAAAATCGGATTTTCAATAATTCATGCTACGAAATTACTTAAATTGAGGCTCGGAATTACCTGATAATTCCTCTGAGCCTGTGATGGCGACAATCCAAGGAGCAATTGACGGGGGTCATACTCCGCCTTCATTCTCGATTCATTGCGGCCGGAGTGGGCCGGGGACTGGGGGGCTGGGGACTGGGACGGCCGACGTTGCCTTTTGGAGCCCCTTCCGGTTGATGAGGACTCGCCGTGAGACATCGTCAGTTGAGGAGGCTCGCCGGAATCAAACTGCATTTCGATTTGTTTTTTTTAAACCTAGAAATCGAACTGAGAGAGAGAGGAAAGGGATGAGAGGGATGAGTACTTACCTGAATTGAGTAGAGGGGTGTGATGCCGGAGTTCGTTTCTTCGCCGGTCGGAGTTAGTTTTTTTCGCCGTTCGCCCGTCGTGTGTTTCTCGTAAGAGAGAAAAGAGAGAAAGAGGGGCAGCGGGATGGGTTAGGGTTTTTAATTTCTCAGGGGTTGAATTGCAATTATTAAACAATTGTAGGTTGATTTGTAATTTGTAAATTTATTTTCTGAATTTTGATTTATTTTTATTGTATTTTAATTAAAAAATAAATAGAAAATAAAGGGGAGGGGCATTTTTCCGAAATGGTGTTTTCAGAGGGTCACCCCTCCCAATTCTCTCAAAAAAATCTCTCTGAAAATTTTCTCCCTCCCCGATTCGATTCGATTCCTGCTCCAACCCTAGCAACTAGAATACTTTGTCTCCCTCCCAATACTCCCTCAAAATTGAATCCCTAGAAACTCGATAACTGAAGCCCCAGCAACTCGATAACTGAAGCCCTAGCAACTCCACAACTGAAGAACGGCGAAGTAACAACAACGAATATTGAACAGCGAGCATGAAACATTCTTTCTCAACCGAAAACAGCGAAACCACTGTGTATTCCTTCAGGTATGCGATTTTCTTGTTATGTGCCTGCTAGGGTTCAAGTGGCAGAGAGTGGAGAGAATTCGGAATGAAGTGCGGGAGTTTGGAGAGGAAATCATTGATGTGGAGGAGCTGGCGTCGGTTTACAACTTCAGAATCGATAGATTTCAGGTAATTTTCTTTCTATTACGCCATCGTCGTGAGTAAGGTTCATACTTTGGAATATGTTTACTGTGTCTCATGTCTATTGGGAATGTTACCAAATTATGTAAGCAGCTTATCCGTTTGCTTAAAAGCTTTCTTGAAAGGTTCTTCGGTTGTGGTTTTTGCACCTACAAGAAGTGGCAAAACATTGATTGCTGAAGCTGCAGAAGTTGCCACTGTAGCTCGAGGAAGGAGATTGTTTTACACAACCCCTCTGAATCAGAAGTTCCGTGATTTCCGGTGAGGAATATTAGACCGTGGTATTGTTACTAATTACGAATAAATGGCAGAGAAGTACTGAATTGTTCTGTTATGTGGTTTACAGGGAGGCATTTGGTGATAGTAATGTTGGTCTCCTTACCGGAGATTTTGCTGTCAATAAAGATGCCCAAATTTTCATAATGATGACATATATTTTGCGGAACATGTTGTATCAAAGGTGATCATGCAACTTGGATCTTCTTTTGTTTTTTTATCATTTGTCAGGTGACATCATACCTCAATGGAGGAGGAGTATGTCAATTTGATTTATAGAATTATGTTCTTGTATGTTTGTGATACATATAGCTCTGAACCTTTGATTTATAGAATTATGCTCTTGTATGTTTGTGATACATGGTGTAGTATTTTTTTCTAGAAGTGTTCATGTCTTAGTTGTTATGTTCATGATAACGCTAGTTTGGTTTCTAATTTACAAGTATGTGATTTATAGTGTTGGAATGGAATCATCAGAAAGTACCCTTTCCCATGTGGATGTGATTGTCTTGGATGAAGTGCACTACTTGAGTGACATATCTCGGGATACAGTTTGGGAAGAGATTGTAAGTACCTTTTCGAAATAAAGAAATTGAAAAGGTAAAGAAGTTGCAGAGGATGCTTATGAGGTTCGTAACTTCTTATGTAGGTACACTCGAGTAATATACTTTCGTATTTAAATTCTCTCAGTCTATACATTTGATTCTTTTCTTTGTTGACCATCTTTATTTACTGGAGCATGATACCTTCATGTACCGATGTATGAAAAAAATTGATTTTATTAAGTACTCCTACACAAGAAAAGTACTAGTAGTAGTTTTTCACGGGTCTCGTATCGTATGTACTATTTTATTATGTATCTGCTATGAATGCTTTCAGCATCAAAAGTACTCAAATTATTTTCTCTATTCTTTTGTTTTCATCTTTTGCTGGCTTTGTTATTGATTCCAATCATTTTTAATGCTTCAGGATACATGGAAAAACAGAATTTGTAACATCATCTAAACGTCAAGTTCCTTTGACTTGGCACTTTTCAACAAAGAAAACATTAGTACCACTTCTTGATGATAAAGGCATTGGCATGAATATGTGATATTCTATAATTAATGTTTCTCTTTTGCTTCTGATACTACTACTCTCTCTCTCTCTCTCTCAATATGTGTGTGTGTCCCAACTTTATAATTAATGTTTCTCTTCTTCTTCTTGATACTCACAACTTTATGTACCTTTTGTTTTTTGTTTTTTTCTCTGAAACAGGAGGCTATCTCTTAACCAGTTACAACATGATTCATCAGGAGCTAGTATATACAAGGATGAGAGTTCCAGAAGAAGGAAATCAAGAAAACATCAGTTTGACCTGCCTAAAGTTTCCCAGAATGACACAAATTCTATTCGCCGTTCACAGGTAAAAACTAATCCCTTTTTGATCTATCTTGAGAACTATATCTAGATTTCTTTTTTATTCTTGTTTTTGTCCAGTTTACCATCATAGGTCCCTCAAGTCATAGACACGTTGTGGTATCTTGAAGCCAGGGATATGCTCCCAGCAGTCTGGTTCATCTTGAATGACATATTAAATTAAATTCATTGGTGCAACTTCAGAACTTGAAAGCTAAGCATGGTTTGAATGTTTATTGTTAGGATGTATTTTTTGGATGAATGGATAATGGTTATGAATGGATTGTGGCAACAATTAGAATGTTTATGGCTATGCATTGGCAAAACAATTTGAATGTACTCTAGCTACAATTATGAATGTTTTGATTTTGGATAATGATTACAATATTTTGTATGAATGTTTTAGATATATTAAGCATTTTTATGGTATTTGATGGTTTTATAAATTTGTGCAATTTTAATATAAAAATATTGATTATATCGGACAAAATTACAGAAATTATGGGACGTTTAAATCTCTCTATAGAAATCAGTTTTGAAAATAAAATCTCTATATCGGTTTTTAAAATAAAAATGATTATGTAATACTATGTAGTTATCGGTTTTAAGCTAAATAACCTATATTAATAAGGGTGTTAGATATCAGTTAGTTTTGTGGGTTAGTACCGGAAATCAACCGATTTCTATGAACACAAAAGAAATCGATTGGAAAATAAAAACTGATTTCTAAAATGTACATAGAAATCGGTTAATCACCGATGTCTATAGTTGCAGACTATAGATATCGGCTCCATCAACATCAGTCCTGATTTTCATAGAAATCGGTGAATAACCGATTTCTAATGTAATATTTTTAGTAGATGATAATATCTGTTCTGGCACATCGATCGACAATTTGTAAATATTAAATCCTGAGTCTACCACGATGCAACGAACCGAAACTAGTAAAACATTATCTAACACCAATAAGAGAAATGAACCTTTTACGATGAATCAATTATACTTGTGGCATCTTAAGCTAGGTCATATTAATCCAAATGGGATTCAAAGGTTGAACAACTGATGGACTAATTAGTGGTGATGAAGGAGAGGACCTTCTTACATATGAATCGAGTTTGGATGGTAATAAATGACCATATAACCTTTTAAGGTTAAAAGCTATAGATCTGAGCAAGTATTGGATTTGATTCACTCTGATGTATGCGGACCTATGTCTACTCAGACATGAGGAGGGTACGAGTATTTCATCTTTGATGATTACTCGATACATGGATTTAGGTACCTGATGCGCCGCAAAAGCAAGTACTTTGGGTACAAAGCTCTTGTGGAGAACCTTCATGGTAAATCCATTAAATGCCTACAATTTGATCGTGGAGGCATATATCTGTCTGGAGAATTCAAGGCGTACAGATCAGAGAATGGGATTAACTCCCAACTGACTGTACCATTTACTCCTCTAAGGAATGGTGTGTCAGAAAGAAGGAAAAGGACTCTAATGGAAATGGTGAAAACGATAATGAGTTATTCGGACTTATCTTTTATGTTCTATGGATATGACTTGGAACATCGGCGCACATCCTAAACTTGGTTCTTAGAACCTCGTACGGAAGTACGGTTGTTTGTAGGATATCCTAGAAGAACAAAAAGTTATGTGTTCTATAGTTATAAGGACCAGAAGGTCGTTATAAGTTCTAACGTCCGGTTCTTAGATGAAGGCTATGTGATGAACCACAAGCCCAAAAGTGATGTGATACTTGATGGAATGAGAGAGAATGATCGAGACTTAGACCCAACCGAACCGAGTAGTACACCATTAGAACCTGCACAAGTTATCACTGTTAATACACCGGAATGTCGTCGTAGTGGGAGGGTTGTGAGACAACTGGAAAGATTCGTGGGACTGGGTGAGTCTTCGGACTCGGCACCTGGAGTACATGAAATCGATCCTTGGACCTATGATGTGGCAGTACAAGATCTAAATGCGCCTTCTTGGGTATGGCGATGAAACCAGAAATGGAATCTATGGATTCTTATAATGTCTGGGATCTTGTAAAACCACCGAAAGCCGTGAAGCCAATCGTGTAAATGGGTCTACAAGACAAATGGAGGATATGATGGGAAGGTCGAAACCTTCAAAGCAAGACTTGTTGTGAAAGGATATACTCAGAAAGATATGGATCGAGTATGAGGAGACCTTTCGCCGGTAGCAATGCTAAAGTCAATCCGGATTCTCTTAGCATCTCATATGGATTATGAGGTGTGGTAAAATGGTTGTCGAGACAGCTTTCCTATATGGAAGTCTTGACGAAACCATTTATGAAATAACCAGAAGGATTCATTGCTAAGGGGCGAGATCATTTAGTGTGCAAGCTCAGTCGATCCATTTATGGATTGAAGCAAGTTACAAGATCGTGGAACATGCGATTTGATAATCCGCTGTGGATTTATTCAAAGAATGGACGAATGGTGTGTGTATTGGAAACGTGATGGAAACAATGTGGTTTTTCGTGCTTTATGTAGATGATATTTTCTAATTGGGAACAATGTGAAAATGTTATCGGGCATAAAGGGATGGTTGTTTTAGACAATTCGATATGAAGGACTTAGGAGAGGTTGGACATGTTCTTGTGATCAAAGTTATGATGGATCACAAGAGAAGAACATTGTACCTATCCCAAGCTTCATACATAGACACGATTCTGACTCGTGTAACATACAAGATTCCCAAGAAAGGTCTTCACCCTTCAGACATGGAATCTATCTATCTAAGGATGTGTGTCAAACACAAAAGGAGATGGAAGAAATGAAAGCAGTTCCCTACGCCTCGGCTATGGAAGCTTAATGTATGTTATGTACGAGACCTGATATCTGCTATGCTGGGAGCATAGTGGCGTGATATCAGAGTAACCCTGGAAAGGAACATTGGACTGTTGTGATCAGTCGAGCAATTTCCTGTGGGTTACACAGATTCGGATTTCTAATCGCAGAGGGAAAGTTGAAAGTCGAGGTCAGGCTATGTGTTCACACTAAGAAATGGAGATCTCGAATGGAAGAGTGTAATGCAGAACATTACGGACTCTACCACGGAAATCGAATAGGTAGCAGCCTTTGAGGCAGCTAAAGGATCGGTGTGACTCCGGAGATTTCTCCAGGACTTAGATGTGGTACCTTGTTTGCCCAATGCTATTGTGACAATAGCGGTGTAGTGACAAACAAAGGGACCACGAGTCCATAGTGTGAAGATAACACATAGAGCAAGTACCACCTGATTCGAGGTATCGTCAGCAAGGCGATATAGTCGTTACCTAGATAGCATCGGGGTACACCCTAGAGTACTCGTTCACTAAGGCCCTGCGAGCGAAAGCGTTTAGTAGGCACGTGGATGGTATGGGCATCAGATGTTTGGGAGAGAGCGACTAGACCTTAGTATAAGTGGGAGATTGATGGAGTTGTATACTTAATGTCTAGATTTAAGTAACATCTGAACTCCGTCTAAAAAATTTATCCTATTTAATAATAAACAATCATTTGCATTTAATTAAATATATGCAAAAACATAGTCCTAGATTATACACGTTGTAGTTAGTATGGTGTGCATCGTCACACGGAAGATCATACTATCGGTTACTCGTATATAATCGAACAGTTGCTCACGACCTAGATGCACAAGAACCAATCCATCGGTATAGTCGTTGTATGAGTGAGAAAATAATTGGTCTTGATTATTTTATCATACTTGTACACTTGGTGTATTGTGCGGACCGCTTGAGATTTATCGATTAGGATTGCCTGCGATAATCGATTTAAGTCTCAGTGTATTTTATTCTTAATCCCTGATATTATTGCGGGTGTGTGCATATAATATTAGTGACTTTGATTTTCCAAAGGAATTGACTGATTAGAATAACCGTTCAATTACCGGTAAAGTTGGGTCACTGTATTTTATGTATGACATGCTGTGAATTCTTGACAGGAAAGCATGTCCTCGAAAGGGTTGATAATGTCCCCGAGATGAGCTCATAAGGATTATCATATAAATCTTGAAAGTGGATTTGATCCGAATGATAATAAAGTTGAGTGGTATTATTGTCGGAATTATAAGAGATGAATAAATAATATTAACAATAAATATAATTTATTCATGGACATTTATATCTTAAACAAGTGGAATAAATAATACTACCGGAAGAATATTATTTTGATATAATATGGTAAATATTGGGAGTGCAATTATATTTATATAGTGGAGGTAATATATAATTCATGAATTAATTAATAGATTTGGGCTTGGGCTCAATTTAATTAATTTATGGGAAGCCCAATATTCTACTTCCTTAAGGTCTCCTTCCGTAGCCTATAAAAGCACTCCTATGGTCTTCTCTTCTTTCATAAGTCTCGAGACATGAATTATTCATAACATAATTCTAGAGAGAGAAAGTAGATAGAGAAGGTGATCCATGGAAGCTTGGAAGATCGTCGCCCACCCCGACGTTCAAGCTAGTGCAAGAAATACGTGGGAAGATCTCAAGGTCATCAAGATCTCATTTTTCCGGACAACGAGAACAATGTAAAATCATAGAACCCCCTTCGATGATTTTAATATATTATCGTGAAAATACCGTAGAACCAAGATCCGAGGGATGAACCCCGGAACGAGGATCGACCGCCGGTGGTGGTCGAAGACCACCGGACCGCGGCGGTCGGAAGATCCCCGTGGGGATCGCCGTGCGTGAGAAGCCCCGGCTGGGCGCCGGGGATGCGATCGAACCCAGGGTTCGATCGCGGGGATGCAGCGGGGTGACCCGCAGCCGCTCGTGCGTTGCTGCAGGAATTCCCGTAGCGGCTCGCATGGGCGAGCCACCCCCTCACGAGCAGAGAACCCGTGAGCTCGCTGCGGGGCTGCTACGAGCAGCCCCGGGGATGCTACGAGCATCCCCAGCGATCGCATCAAGCGATCGCGAGACCCCTCGTGGGGGCTCGGCTGGCAGCCGCGGGTTTACCCGTGGCGGTGTTCGGTCGGGCCTCCGGTCACGTAGGGTGCTTGTGGTTTCTCCGGCGATCGGGATTTCGATTGGGTTGTCGGTTCGCAATTTTGACAACTCCGGATATTCGATCTCCAAAGGGATATCGGTCGGAATTAATTAGATCATTTATTTATTTAAATTTATTAATTTCGGGATGTCGATTTCCAACACGAACCCCAATAAGAGTAAAGATCTTTCTAGATCTTGTGGCATCTTAGGCTAGATCACTTTAACTTAAGTAAGATTCAAAGGGTGAAAGTTGATAGTATACTCAGCTAGGTTTAAGGAAAGGACCTTCCTACCTTCGAATCATACTTGGAAGTTTAAATGACCAAGCAACCCCTTACGAGTAAGGGCATTGATCCAAGAAAGTACTAGAGTTGATTCGCTCTGATGTATGCAGACCTCTTTGAGGAGTAAGGCATACTTATCAGAAAGATGGGATTAACTCCCAAATTGACTACACCATTCCTGCCTCGGCAAAAATGATGTGTTAGTAAGAAGAAATAGGACTCTTATAGATATGGGAAAGTAGAAAATGAGTTATTCGGAGTTACCTTATTCGGTTTTGGGATGTGCCTTGGAAACAACGGCGTTTATCCTGAACTTGATTCCATTAGAAACTTGTACAGATATTCGGCTGTTTATAGGATACCCTAATAAAACGAATTGAGATATGTAATATAGTCCAAAGGACTAGATGTTCGTTGATCGCATCAACGTTCGGTTCTTAGACATGGTGATGGAGTGTGTATACTTAATGTCTAGATTTAAGTAACGTAAACTCCCGGTACAAAGCATTTAATCTATTTAATTAAATAAACAATTGTTATCTTTTAATTATATTAATTAAATATATGCGAATTATAGTCCTAGATTATATACGTTCTAGTTAGTATGGTGTGCGACGTCACACGGAACATCATACTATCGGTTACTCGTATATAATCGAACAGTTGCTCACGACCTAGATGGACAGGGACCAATCCATCGGTATAGTCGTTGTATGAGTGAAAAAATAATTGGTCTTGATTATTTTATCATACTTGTACACTTGGTGTATTGGGCGGATCGCTTGAGATTTATCGATTAGGATTGCCTTTGATAATCGATTTAAATCTCAGTGTATTTTATTCTTAATCCTTGATATTATTGCGGGTGTGTGCATTTAATATTAGTGACTTTGATTTTCCAAAGGAGTTGACTGATTAGAATAACCGGTCAATTACCGGTAAAGTTGGGTCACGGTATTTTATGTATGACATGCCGTGAATTCTTGACGGGAAGGTGTGTCCCGATAAGGGTTGATAATTTCCCCGAGATGAGTTCATAAGAAATTATTATGTAAACCCTGCAGGTGGATTTGTTCCGCATAATAATTAAGGTTGAATGGTACTAGTCTCGGATACAAGAGATGAATAAATTATTTTGTTAAAATATACTCCTTATGTTCATTGATAGTTGTCATATCTTCTTAGTTATTTACAAATAAAGTATGACAACAAATAAAGTATGACAACTATTTTGAAATAGAGAGTAGAAAAAAATGATACTCTCCAAACTCCTTAACTAACTAAAATTAAATTAAAAAGTACATCAATTTACATAGAGAGATGTTCCACGGCAAAAAAAATTATTTTTTTTTAATTTTAAAATACAATTTCACCTCTTACTTTATTAACTTTTTTTTAAATTTTAATCAAAACTATTTTATTACTTGAAATTATATTTTTACCTTTTGCATTTTTGTAAAAAAACTAAAAATAATTTTTAAAAAATTGTGCCTGAAAAATTATCAATGTTTTCCAAGGCCAAAGATATTTTTAACCCTATTTTTCGAAGACATATTACCCACCCTCATCTGGGATCCTGGGTCCGCCTCTGTGTGTAACCCCCAAGAAACAAGCTGGATTGCTCTGTATGTCAGAACATAGTTTCTAGTCCTTTGCAAGTACTATAAAATGTTCTTCACAGCAGTCCAATGTTCATTTCCAGGGTTACTTTGATATCTCGCCACTATGCCCATGGCATAGCAGATATCAAGTCTCGTTTATAGCATAACATACATTAAGCCTCCCACAGGCGAGGCGTAGGGAACTGCTTTCATTTCTTCTATCTCCTTTTGTGTTTTAGGACACATATCTTTAGATAGATAGATTCCATGTCTGAAAGGTAAAAACTTTTCTAGGAATCTTGTATGTTAAACGAGTTTGAATCGTGTCTATGTATGAAACTTTGGGATTGGTACAATGTTCTTCTCTTGTGATCCCTTAAGTTTGATCACAAGAAATGTCTTACCTCTCCTAAGTCCTTCATATCGAATTGTCTAGACAACCATCTTTTTATGTTTGATAACATTTTCATATTGTTGCCAATTAGAAAATATCGTCTACATAAAACACGAGAAATCACTTTGTTTCCATCACGTTTCCAATACACACACGATTCGTTCATGCTTTGAATGAAGCCATATGACTGGACTATCAAATTGCATGTTTCCACGATCTTGTAGCTTGCTTCAATCCGTAAATAGATCGAT
The DNA here is from genome assembly GCA_954870475.1 of Euphrasia confusa. Lineage (NCBI taxonomy): Eukaryota > Viridiplantae > Streptophyta > Magnoliopsida > Lamiales > Orobanchaceae > Euphrasia > Euphrasia confusa. The sequence goes on from OX940950.1 coordinate 32,614,006, forward strand.
TGAGCTTGAACATTAAATTTTCTCGCCCGTTAGCAATGAATCCTTCTGGTTATTTCATATAAATGGTTTCGTCAAGACTTCGATCAAGGAAAGTTGTCTCAACAACCATTTTACCACACATATGAGATGCTAAGAGTATCCGGACTGACTTTAGCATTGCTACCGGCGAAAGGTCTCCTCATAATCGATCCATTTCTTTTTTAGTATATCCTTTTCACAACAAGTCTTGATTTGAAGGTTTCGAACTTCCCGTCATATCCTCTCTTTTTCTTGTAGACCCATTTTCACCCGATTGGCTTCAAGCCTTTCGGTGGTTCTACAAGATCCCAAATTAGATTAGAATTCATAGATTCTATTTCGGATTTCACCGCCTTTCTACAGGAAAGCGCATTTATATCTTGTACTGCCTCATCATAGGTCCACAGATCGATTTCATGTACTCTAGGTGCCGAGTCCGAAAACTCATCCAGTCCCATGAATCATTATGGTTGTCTCACAACCCTCCCACTACGACGGTGTTCCGGTGTATTAACAGTGATAACAGGTGCAGGTTTTAGTGGTGTACTACTCGGTTCAGATGGTTCTAAGTCTCAATCGTTCTCTCTCATTTCATCAAGTATAACATCAGTTTTGGCTTGTGGTTCATCACATAGTCTTCCTCTAAGAACCGAGCGTCAGAACTTATAACGACCTTCTGGTTCTTAGGACAATAGAACACACAACACCGTTCTCTCTCACTTTTCAGGTGGATTGCATTCAGTTGAGAATTATTGAGTTCAATATGGGGAGGTAGACCGTTGGTTTTCTTTTTCATTTCGGTCATCGCCTGGGTCCGCCAGTTGGGCATTGATGTTCTGCAGTTTCCCGCGCGACTCAAGCAATTGAGCATTGATATTCTGAAGTTGACCGCGAGTCTCTACCTTGTACTTCTCGTTATCCTGTTTGTACCGGTCATTCTCCAGTTGGGCTTTGATATTCTCATTGACCAAGGTCTGCATCATGTCTGCCAAAGTTGGACCATTGCTCTGGTTCTGCTGGTTGCCCTGATTTTGGTAGTTATTTCTCTGATGATTGTTCTGGCCATGATATTGCTGGCCTTGATTACCTTGGTTTCCTCCGCCCTGGTAGTTATTGTTCCCATACCGGTTGTTGTAATGGTTTTTCAAGTTGTTCGAGTTGACGCGTTCCCATTGGGCCTCTGTCCGTTCCCATTGTTCTGCATGATAACCTTGACATCTTCATCGAATAGCTCAGGGCACTCATCAGTAGCATGGTTACTCTCTTTGCAAATTTGACATGCCTTGTCAGCTCTCTTTTGCCCAGGGTTTCCGTTGAGTACTAGTTGCTCAACTATGTTGTAAATTAAGTTTATCCATCTTGACTTCGGTTGCAGATGGTACGGGCAAGTTGCTCCTGGGTAGGTCACTGCCATCCTCCCTTGTCTCTTCTGCCATTTCTTTCAATATTTTGAATGCTTCGTCAGCCCTCTTGTTCAGAATTGATCCTCCACTGGCTGCATTGATCCAGGTCCTTTCTGTAGCCCTTATCCCAGAGATGAAGGACTGGACCAAGTCATGATCAGGTATCTGATGTTGTGGGCACTTGGCCAACATCTGCTTGAATCTGACCTAGTAGTAATGGAAGTTTTCTCCACCTCCCATTATGATGCTATTGATCTTCTTCCTCATTTGCTGAATGCGTGCAGCTGGAAAGTACTTCTCGAGGAAATTTTGTTGAAGTTGATTCTGGGTGGTCACTTCTCCAGGGGGTAGAGTGTAAAGCCATTCTCGGGCAACTTCAGCTAGTGAGAAGGAAAAGGCTAGTAGTTTGATGTACTCCCCCAGTCCCTCGCTTGCTCGAATGGTGTATAAGTATAAATATTTCCAGCAGACGACTACGCCTCCCGGCAGATCACGTCTAAGGTTTGGTCAGGTTCTGTCTTTGCCTAGATACAAACAGATTAGCTACTTGACATAATTAAAAACGAAAATAAAACACAGGAAATAAGACGAACTATATTATGCATTGAAAACGGGAAATTGTTCAACATGAAAAATAAAACTAAGTACGGAAATCAAAAGCATAAAACATAAAGATTGTTTTTGGCCCGAGGGCTTAACAAGAAATAAACGCCGACGAGTTTGGTTGCTCACGCGACTGCTGTCGTCTTCGTTGGTCAGGTAGGGTTTCGCTCCTTCTTCTTCGTTGTTCATCCGTGTTCTCTCGGCTTCAGTCACTCCATCTTATATAGACGGGCTTGAATTGATAAGACCTGTGTGTGGGAAGCACCTCTATGACCGGACGAGAGTCCATCTTAGAATGGTCTTTGAACTTGGTCGCCTTTGAAGACTCCACAAGGTTAAGGACTCTGGGTACACCGCATGCCCAACATTCCATCTCCGTCAACGTTCGCTCTTGCCCATGTACTTTCTTCTCTGACTGATCGAGGTAGCGGACCATGTGTGGTACTTGGTCGGACTCAAGTCTTGCTCCACCTGCTGACGTCCTAGTTGTTGGAAATCGATTACCCGGAGTCGTCGTAAAACCGACTCCGATCGACGTCCCGGAAACCATGACCGAACAGCCCAGAGCCACCGTTCGAGGAGCGCTCGATCGAGCCCTAGCCGCGACCGCTCGATCGCTCCCCGCGGGGCGATCGCCCGTGCACAGGCGGGCGCTCGGCAGCCCAGCCGAGGCTTCGCGTGGCAATCCGTCCATCCGGTTCCTTGAGTCGCCGGCAGTTCGGCGGTCCTCGACCGCCACCGCCCCACTCGTCCCGGTTTGGATCCCCGTTTCCCGAATCTTATTTTTCGATAATATTTCGACGTACATACATAAATTAAATAGCGGAATTATTTAATTTACCTTCGATTTATTTGTCAGAAAATAAATCTATTGAAGACCTACGGATCTTCCAATGTATATCCTTCACCGGCCTTCGGAAGTCGTGTGGGCGATTATCTACCGATGACTTGATCGATCTCTCTCCTCCCTCTCTATGATTTTTGGCTAGTTCATATATTCTAGGGTTGAGATTCTGAGACCATCAATGGTGTATTAATAGGCTACATTGAGGACCCTTAGGAGGATTAGGAGTGGGCTTCTAATGGACTTTTAATTAACCCAGTCTTCAAGCCCAGAAGACTTTAATTAAAATTCCATTAATTATATTAAATACCACTAAATTAATATAATTGAATACTTCCACATTAATTCATATTATATCAAATAATATTTTCCTTTTTAGCATTAATTTATTCCGTATGTTTCAGATATAAATGTCTGTGAATTAATTGGAATTTATTGCAAATTATATTAATTCACCTCTTTTATTTCCGAGACTAGTATCACTCAACCTTATTATCATGCGGATCAAATCCACATGAAGGCTTTACATGATAAACCTTATGAGCTCATCTCGGGGAAATTATCAACCCTTCCGGGACACACTGTCCCTCCTATAATTCACAGCATGTCATACATAAAATACAGTGACCCAACTTTACCGGTAATTGACTGAATATTCTTATCACTCAATTCCTTTGGAAAATCAAAGTCACTAATATTATACACACACACCCGCAATTATATCGGGGATTAAGAATATAACGCACTGAGTTTTAGTTCGATTATCAAAGGCAATCCTTTACCGAACTTTTCTCAACGGTCCGCTCAATACACCAAGTGTACAAGTATAACATAATAGTTAAGACAAACTATTTCCAGTTATACTACGACTGTACCGATGGATAGTCCCGTCCATCTAGGTTGTGAGCTACTGTTCGAATATAACGAGTAACCGATAGTGTGATCTTCCGTGAGACGTCGCCCACCACACTAACTACAACGTATATAATCTTGGACAATTTCTAGTATAGTATTAACAACTATTTAATTGCAATCATTGTTCGTTTCATAAATAGGAATAAGGCAATCATTTAAGAGTTTCATATAACTAAATATAAAATTTAGTATAGAACTCCATCAATCTCCCACTTATACTAAAAGTCTAGTCATCCTCTCCTAAACATAAGATTCCTATACCCTCATCACGCCCATCCAACGCTTACGCTGCGAAGAGCCTCTGTGAACGGGTTTACCAGGTAATCCTCTCCATGCTATCTAGGTGACAACTGCATCGTATCAGTAGACGATCTCTCGAAACAGGTGGTACTGGCTCTCTACGTGTTAAATCCCACTGTGGACTCGTGGCATTTCAAGTTTTTCCATTATACCGCTATTCACATCGTGATAGCTTTGGGATAACTAGATTCCACATCTAAGTCCCTCAGGAAGTTCCGGAGCCACACCGATCATTTAGCTGCCTTAGAGGCTGCTACCTTTTCGGTTTCCATGGTAGAGTCCGTAATGCATTACCGCATTACTCTTCCATGTGACTGCTCCACTTCACAGTGAGAACACATAGCCTGACTTCAACTTTCGACTGTCCCCGTTTGATTGAAATTCAATTATGTGTAATCCACAAGAAACAACTTGACTGCTTTGTAACTTAGAACATAATTCCTAGTCCTTTACAGGGACTTAAAATGTTCTTTACATCAGTCGAGTGATCCTTTCTAGGATTACACTGATATCTGACCACTATGCCCACGGCATTGCAAATATCAGTCTCGTGCACATCATTTTATATATTTAAGCTTCCCAACGCCGAGGTGTAGGGAACTGCTTTCATTTCATCCATCTCCTTATTGTGTCGGACACAAACTTTAGACAGATGAATTCAAAATCTAAAAGGTGAAAACCTTTCTTGGAATTATTTATGTTGAAACGAGCCAAAATTATGTATATGTATGAGGCTTGGGATAAGTATAATGTTCGTCGATCCCTTATAACTTTGATCCCAAGAACATTTCTAACTTCTCCTAAGTCCTTCATATCGAATTGCTTTGGACAACCATCCCTTTATGTCTGATAACATATTCACATTGTTGCCAAACAGAAGAATGTCGTCTACATAAACAACGAGAAAACGCCACATCTTTTCCGTTACTTCTCTTGTTACACACAAGCCGATCATGCCTTGAATGAATCCATATAAATGGATTATCTCATTAAACCGCATGTTCCAAGATGACGCATCTTGATCTTGCAGTGCTTCATCATAGATCTAGGGATTAAATTAATGGTATCCAGATGCCAAGTCCAGAGACTCACCTATACACATTAATTTCTTCGGTTGTCAAACAACCCTCCCACTACGATGAGGCACCGGTGTGTCCTCAATAACTAAATATTTCAGTAGTGTACTACTCGGTTCGGATGGTTCAAAGATTTGATCATTTCCTCTAATCACATTAAGTATCTGACGAGCACGAAAGCTTGTCGTTAGGGCAAACGCGTCGCCAAAATGATATTTATATTTAGCCAGTACCCTTATAACTACAAAACGTAGATAATGGTAAGTACGTGGGGTCGGTCCCACAAGGAGGCAATTACAGTAGGTGATATCGGCTTTGCCCAAGGGGTTGTCACAAAAAGATTTTGATTTGGGGTGCTGTGGGCACAGCGGTTTTGAAAACGTTTCAAACACTTTGATCTAACTACGGCTAACAGAACTAACATGCAAATTAATAAATCTAAAAGTAAACAAAGCAAACACTCAGATCTAGCAGAATACTAAAAGGAAAACTTAAATCAAATGAGAAACAAGGCATCCGGGCAGACGACTTCACTCAGGATCATTAGGGCAAACTACCGGTCATAGGCACAAAGGATTTCTACCAGCGGTTTGTCAGCAGTTATAGGGTGCTTTAAAAAGACAATAGTGGTCCTATTGCGTCACGCCCAACAATTGCCCCACCCCTTACCTATCCTTACAGTTTAAAGAGAAGGCAAGCAAACATTATGCCTAAACCCCTAGATCTGAACAATTCGATAACCTATGCAGCCATACATGGATCTAGTTTGCCCAAACCCGCATTACCCTCTAGACATACCCGCTCGGCCAATAGCATGCCCGGAACTCCGAGTCATACGACCGCAATCTCCAGCAAGTTCTAGTGCTATGCCCGCAACAATACTACAAGGTACAACTATGCGGTTTTCGAATCACCAGTATCCCAGTTTGATGGAGTTATATTCTAAATGTCTAGTTTAGTGACAATATGGAACTCCTTATCTGTGTTTTATTATCTATTAATCAAACTGTCGGAATTTTGTCTTTTCATATACTTTATGCTATAGTCCTAGATATATACGTTGTAGATAGTATGGCGTGAGGAGACACACGGAAGATCATACTGTCGGTTACTCGTATACTATCGAACAGTGGCTCACGACTTAGATGGACAGGGACAATCCATCGGTACGTCGTAGTGTGACTGGTAGATAGTCGGTCTTGACTATCATGTTACACTTGTACACTTGAGTATTGAGCAGGACCACGAGAGGGCGTTCGATTTATACTAATCGAAGTAATCGAACTAGACCTCAGATATTACGGATATACGAATTCCTAATCCCTATATAATTATAGGTGCGTGTGTCCAATTCTCGGTTCTTTAATATGCCAATGAGTGAGACTAATTGATTAGTCGAGATTCTCGGTAAATTGGGAATCGTAATTGTACTCACGGCATGCTATAGATTATAGACAGGAAACCATGTCCCGTTTATCGGGTTGATAATGTCCCCGAGATGAGCTCATAAAGTTTATCATGTAAACCCTGCAGGTGGATTGTTCCACATGATAATAAAGTTGAGTGGTACTAGTCTCGGATAATAAGAGACGAATTAATTTAATTATTAGTAATAAAATTAATTCGTGGACATACGATATCTTAAACACGGGGAAGGTCGTTTATGTAATTTCAGCGGAATTATTATTGTTGATATAATATTAAATTAATTTCGGGAATTCAATTATAATTTTATAGTGGAATTAATTATAATTAAAATTGAATTTAATTAAAGGTTTTCTTTTAAGGACACCGGTTTAATTAAATTGCAATTTAGCCCGGGATTTATTGCCTATCCTTAACCTACAGTTCGCCGCTTTTTATTTTCAGTAGAGAAAATAATTGCTTAGCGCAATTAAGATTTTTCTCTGTTAAAAACATAAAGTTAGCGCTAATATTTTTCTCTAAGAGAGAAAAGAAATATTAACGCTGGTAGAGAAAGGAGAAAGCAGAAAAGGCAGACCCAACGGATCGTTGCCCACACAACGGTTGGAGTCGGGAAGAGGCATACACTAGTAATCGCTAAGGTCTCAACAATCGACCGATAAGGTATGAGATCGGATCTCTATATTCCGCATTTATTCGATCTCATTATTTTCGTTAATCATACATTGAACGAAGATCGGGTTCCGGGAGTCGTGGGTTGTATTCCTCGATTACTGGGGGTTCTAGGACCTCCAGATCGGTAGTCGGAAGAGGAAAAACGACCCGGAAACGAGCCCGGAACAGCAAAGTCACGTTGCTCTTCACGGACGAACAGCGCCCGCTGGTGGGCAAACAGCGACCGCTGTTTGCAGCACCACCAGCGACCGCTGGTCTGCAGGCAGCGAGCGCTGCTTGAGTGCAGACCAGCCCCTCTTCGCGCGGTTGTCCTTCGGGGCGATGGCTGGGCGTGAATCGGGACATGGGCTGTCGTGTGAACGGAGTAGCGCCTTCGGAGGTCGACTGGGAGCGTTTGGATGTTCGAGCGATCGAACGAACGCATCCCGGGTAGTCGATTTCCAACAATTGGTATCAAAGCTGGTTTTGTACGTTCTTTGTATTGTTTGCGAGAATTGTTTTGCAGGTTAACCCGATTATTATGGTCATATGTATGTACTGTATGTTGTGGTTTGTTAAACTCTCGGGGTTGTCGAGATCTTTTGTTTTATTTCGTTGCTTGAATGTAATAGTTAAAACGACGGGTTGAGTCGTTTAGTTTTTTTCTATTTCGTTTTTCGTTTTATCCGGATGTATAGGATCGATCAATCTGTATAGGATCGATGCCGGAAGTAGTTAGCTTTACTATGTAATGTTGCTGCTACATGGTGGATCGAGAGAAGATCGGAGGCCTGACAAACGAGGGTCGAGGAGTTGAACCCGCAGGCTGCTGGTTCAACTCCACATGTCAGTTGCTGGTTCAACTGACAAAATTATGTATATGTATGAGGCTTGTGATAAGTATAATGTTCGTCGATCCCTTATAACTTTGATCCCAAGAACATTTCTAACTTCTCCTAAGTCCTTCATATCGAATTGCTTTGGACAACCATCCCTTTATGTCTGATAACATATTCACATTGTTGCCAAACAGAAGAATGTCGTCTACATAAACAACGAGAAAACGCCACATCTTTTCCGTTACTTCTCTTGTTACACACAAGCCGATCATGCCTTGAATGAATCCATATAAATGGATTACCTCATTAAACCGCATGTTCCAAGATGACGCATCTTGATCTTGCAGTGCTTCATCATAGATCTAGGGATTAAATTAATGGTATCCAGGTGCCAAGTCCAGAGACTCACCTATACACATTAATTTCTTCAGTTGTCAAACAACCCTCCCACTACGATGAGGCACCGGTGTGTCCTCAATAACTAAATATTTCAGTAGTGTACTACTCGGTTCGGATGGTTCAAAGATTTGATCATTTCCTCTAATCACATTAAGTATCTGACGAGCACGAAAGCTTGTCGTTAGGGCAAACGTGTCGCCAAAATGCATTTTATATTTAGCCAGTACCCTTATAACTACAAAACGTAGATAATGGTAAGTACGTGGGGTCGGCCCCACAAGGAGGCAATTACAGTAGGTGATCTCGGCTTTGCCCAAGGGGTTGTCACAAAAAGATTTTGATTTGGGGTGCTGTGGGCACAGCGGTTTTGAAAACGTTTCAAACACTTTGATCTAACTACGGCTAACAGAACTAACATGCAAATTAATAAATCTAAAAGTAAACAAAGCAAACACTCAGATCTAGCAGAATACTAAAAGGAAAACTTAAATCAAATGAGAAACAAGGCATCCGGGCAGACGACTTCACTCAGGATCATTAGGGCAAACTACCGGTCATAGGCACAAAGGATTTCTACTAGCGGTTTGTCAGCAGTTATAGGGTGCTTTAAAAAGACAATAGTGGTCCTATTGCGTCACGCCCAACAATTGCCCCACCCCTTACCTATCCTTACAGTTTAAAGAGAAGGCAAGCTAACATTATGCCTAAACCCCTAGATCTGAACAATTCGATAACCTATGCAGACATACATGGATCTAGTTTGCCCAAACCCGCATTACCCTCTAGACAGACCCGCTCGGCCAATAGCATGCCCGGAACTCCGAGTCATACGACCGCAATCTCCAGCAAGTTCTAGTGCTATGCCCGCAACAATACTACAAGGTACAACTATGCGGTTTTCCAATCACCAGTATCCTAGTTTGATGGAGTTATATTCTAAATGTCTAGTTTAGTGACAATATGGAACTCCTTATCTGTGTTTTATTATCTATTAATCAAACTGTCGGAATTTTGTCTTTTCATATACTTTATGCTATAGTCCTAGATATGTACGTTGTAGACAGTATGGCGTGAGGAGACACACGGAAGATCATACTGTCGGTTACTCGTATACTATCGAACAGTGGCTCACGACTTAGATGGACAGGGACAATCCATCGGTACGTCGTAGTGTGACTGGTAGATAGTCGGTCTTGACTATCATGTTACACTTGTACACTTGAGTATTGAGCAGGACCACGGGAGGGCGTTCGATTTATACTAATCGAAGTAATCGAACTAGACCTCAGATATTACGGATATACGAATTCCTAATCCCTATATAATTATAGGTGCGTGTGTCCAATTCTCGGTTCTTTAATATGCCAATGAGTGAGACTAATTGATTAGTCGAGATTCTCGGTAAATTGGGAATCGTAATTGTACTCACGGCATGCTATAGATTATAGACAGGAAACCGTGTCCCGTTTATCGGGTTGATAATGTCCCCGAGATGAGCTCATAAAGTTTATCATGTAAACCCTGCAGGTGGATTTGTTCCACATGATAATAAAGTTGAGTGGTACTAGTCTCGGATAATAAGAGACGAATTAATTTAATTATTAGTAATAAAATTAATTCGTGGACATACGATATCTTAAACACGGGGAAGGTCGTTTATGTAATTTCAGCGGAATTATTATTGTTGATATAATATTAAATTAATTTCGGGAATTCAATTATAATTTTATAGTGGAATTAATTATAATTAAAATTGAATTTAATTAAAGGTTTTCTTTTAAGGACACCGGTTTAATTAAATTGCAATTTAGCCCGGGATTTATTGCCTATCCTTAACCTACACTTCGCCGCTTTTTATTTTCAGCAGAGAAAATAATTGCTTAGCGCAATTAAGATTTTTCTCTGTTAAAAACATAAAGTTAGCGCTGATATTTTTCTCTAAGAGAGAAAAGAAATATTAACGCTGGTAGAGAAAGGTGAAAGCAGAAAAGGCAGACCCAACGGATCGTTGCCCACACAACGGTTGGAGTCGGGAAGAGGCATACACTAGTAATCGCTAAGGTCTCAACAATCGACCGATAAGGTATGAGATCGGATCTCTATATTCCGCATTTATTCGATCTCATTATTTTCGTTAATCATACATTGAACGAAGATTGGGTTCCGGGAGTCGTGGGTTGTATTCCTCGATTACTGGGGGTTCTAGGACCTCCAGATCGGTAGTCGGAAGAGGAAAAACGACCCGGAAACGAGCCCGGAACAGCAAAGTCGCGTTGCTGTTCACGGACGAACAGCGCCCGCTGGTGGGCAAACAGCGACCGCTGTTTGCAGCACCACCAGCGACCGCTGGTCTGCAGGCAGCAAGCGCTGCTTGAGTGCAGACCAGCCCCTCTTCGCGCGGTTGTCCTTCGGGGCGATGGCTGGGCGTGAATCGGGACATGGGCTGTCGTGTGAACGGAGTAGCGCCTTCGGAGGTCGACTGGGAGCGTTTGGATGTTCGAGCGATCGAACGAACGCATCCCGGGTAGTCGATTTCCAACAATTGGTATCAAAGCCGGTTTTGTACGTTCTTTGTATTGTTTGCGAGAATTGTTTTGCAGGTTAACCCGATTATTATGGTCATATGTATGTACTGTATGTTGTGGTTTGTTAAACTCTCGGGGTTGTCGAGATCTTTTGTTTTATTTCGTTGCTTGAATGTAATAGTTAAAACGACGGGTTGAGTCGTTTAGTTTTTTTCTATTTCGTTTTTCGTTTTATCCGGATGTATAGGATCGATCAATCTGTATAGGATCGATGCCGGAAGTAGTTAGCTTTACTATGTAATGTTGCTGCTACTTGGTGTATCGAGAGAAGATCGAAGGCCTGACGAACGAGGGTCGAGGAGTTGAACCCGCAGGCTGCTGTGCACGAACAGCGCCCGCTGCCCGGAGCTTCTCCAGCGAGCGTTGGATATAGGGCAGCACCCGCTGCCCTAGGCTAGGCAGCAGCACCGCGGGGGTTCGACGGACACCACGGGTCGCTCGTCGAGGCCTGGGACGATACTCCAGTGGGAGGGGTTCGTCTCTTGGCACTTAGTGTTGGAAATCGACTACCCGGGACATGTCCGTTCGACTACTCGAACTTCCGGACAAGCCCAGTCGACCCTCGGCGTCCCTACTGACCTCAACGCGAAGCCCCAGACCCGAAACACGCCCAGCCATTGCACCGAAGGTGCAACCGCGCGTTTCGAGGGCTTCTGCCCTGTCTGTCGGCCGACGCCGTAAGGCTGTCGCCCGACAGGGCTGTGTCGGCCGACACATATAGCTGTCGGCCGACAGCGTCGCGATTCCAGCAGCGGATCGCGCCCGTTCAGCCCTTTCCGACGCGTTATTCTCGATCCGACCACCGTGCTGGAAGTCAGAGACTTCCCAGCGGTCCGAGGAACACGAATCCAAGCCACGGAAACCAATCGATGATTTGTTGTGCAATTACGTAGAAAGTAGAAACGAAAACGAAGAGGAATTAGGGTTTCGATTCTATACCTTTGTTGCGTTATTCGGAGAAGCCGAATAGGCGAACACCCTGAGATCTTCTAGTGTGTATCCTAGCCCTCGATACCGGACGTTGTGTGGGCAACGATCCTCCGGTTCTCTTCTCTTCTTCTTCTCTCTTGAACCTTTCTCGCTCTCTTTATTTTCTTACGCAGAAAAATAAAAGACTGCGTTCTGTAGGTTTAGAGAAGAGAGAAATAGGGATATATATAGGCCACACTAGGGACCTTAGGACAATTAATTAATTAGGCTAAATTGTGATTTAATTAAACCGGTGTCCTTAAAAGAAAACCTTTAATTAAATCCAATTTTAATTATAATTAATTCCACTATAAAATTATAATTGAATTCCCAATTAATTAATCTATATTATTTTACCAATAATATTTCCGCCGAAATTACATATATGATTTTCCCCGTGTTTAAGATATCGCATGTCCATGAATTAATTAATTACTAATAATTAAATTAATTCATTTCTTATTATCCGAGACTAGTACCACTCATCCTTATTATCATGTGGAACAAATCCACCTGCAGGGTTTACATGATAAACTTTATGAGCTCATCTCGGGGTCATCATCAACCCAATAAATGGGACACGGTTTCCTGTCTATAATCTATAGCATGCCGTGTGTACAATTCCGATTCCCAATATACCGAGGATATTGACTAATCAATTAGTCTCACTCATTGGTACATTAAAGAACCGAGCATTGGACACACGCACCTATAATTATATAGGGATTAGGAACTCATATATCCATAATATCTGAGGTCTAGTTCGATTACTCCGATTAGTACAAATCGAACGCCCTCCCGTGGTCCTACTCAATACACCGAGTGTACGAGTGTAACATAATAGTCAAGACCAACCATTACCCAGTCACACTACGACGTACCGATGGATTGTCCCTGTCCATCTAAGTCGTGAGCTACTGTTCGATAGTATACGAGTTACCGACAGTATGATCTTCCGCGTGTCTCCTCACGCCATACTGTCTACAACGTATACATCTAGGACTATAGCATAGAGTGTATATAAAACAAAATGCGAACTGTTTGATTAATAGATAATGAAAAACACAGATAAGGAGTTTCCATATTGTCACTAAACTAGACGTTTAGAATATAACTCCATCACTTAGACGAGTCGGTGGTGGATCGAGACCGAGACGAGCAACGAGACGAAGATTCGAGAAGACGTGCATGGAAGATATTTAAAGGCCATAATAATCGGGGCCACGTTAAATGCTTTTTGTGTGTTTACGTGCGTTTTATTACGCTTTACGTATTTTATGCATGTTATCCCTTTCGTAATATACTAAGTGGGAGAGGGATTGGAAACAATCCCGCGGTCTCCATTCTCTGTTTTGATAGTGATGTGTGTCACTTACGAGTTGGATTTAGTGTCATCCTCCCTATCGGATAAAGTCGACACACGGATATCACTGGATCAAAATTCGAATTCAATTCCATTTATAGAATTGAACACTTAAGTTTTTCAAAGCAATGCCTAATCTGTCTTTCAAAGACTAATTTCAACTCGACTCATTCTCACCCCGGGGAGTGGAATGGAGCCAAAGCGCTTGGTTATGTCGATGACACAAATTAGAGACATTCGAGTCATTTGATGACTAGATCGATTGTCTGGTTGGCTCCCTCACTTTGTGAGAGATAGGGCTCGATTGCATGATTGATCGCTGGTTAGAAACTTCGAGTTTCACTTACGAGATATCAAGCTTTTATTAACGAAATTGTGAAATTTATTAAATGGAATTCAATTAACAAAGTTGTTTATTTAGTAAACGTCCACACTATCGTGGCTTACTAGATGGAAACGGAACTTTGGGTTAATTGAGGCTCGACAGTTATAGGAAATCGTAAAGGGACCGCATGTCAACGTAAACGTCCACACTAACGTGGCTTGCGGTGGGCATGTAGTTTCCGAGCGGTTAACTTAGTACTGAGAAATGGTATACACTTAGGTACGCTTTACAGTATCCTCCCCATCGGAGTCACTGGTGTAATGATGTACGACCGAAGTAAAAGTCCAGTTATAAAATCGTTTGGACTAGTATACGTCCACATGAACGTGGCATGCTAGTCTGATGGGATTTAAGGATTGATTGGTAAATTTAATGATATTAATTAAGGGAGTTAATATCGAATTAAATTTGACGGTTTGATTTGTCTCTTTTATAGATATGGCACTCAACCCACTGTCTGTGATACTAAAAGAGAACAAACTCACTGGTCCGAACTATATTGACTGGAAACGAAACTTGGACATTGTCCTGACTGCTGAGGAGTACAAATATGTACTCCATGAGGATTGTCCTGATGAACCTATTGATACTTCCACTCCTGAGGAAAAGGAAGCTCATCGAAAGTGGGTCAAGGCTAATCAGATGGCGCGGTGCTACATTTTGGCTTCTATGTAAAATGTGCTGCAACATCAGCATGAAGCCATGGACACTGCCTATGATATAATTCTTAACCTCAAGGATATGTTTGGTAGTCAGGACAGGGCAGCCAGGCAAGATGCTATGAGGCAACTCATGACGGCCACTATGTCCGAAGGAACGCCCGTGAGGGATCACGTTCTTAGGATGATAGGCTATCTGAATGAGATAGAGATTATGGGAGGATCTATCGATGGGGAAACCCAGATCGATATAGTGCTCCAATCTCTGCCTAAGAGTTTTGAGCAGTTCCGCCTGAACTATAACATGAACAAGAGGTTATATACGTTGGCGGAAGTCCTGACTGAACTCCAGGCGGCAGAGGGAATCTTTAAGAAACCTCAAGCACTTGTGGCTGTGAAATCAACTCTTCCTGGGCCTCCGGGCGGTAAAAGGAAGAAGAAGCAAGGACGGAAACCCAGTGGACCCAGAAAAGGTGCACCACGAAATGGAGTGAACAAGCCCAAGGACAAGTGTTTCCGTTGCAAGCAGTCTGGACATTGGAAGTCTAATTGTCCTCTCAGACAAGGAGGTATGAACTTTTCCTTAGTCACTGAAACATGTTTAGCGGTGTTATCCACCGGTACCTGGTGTGTGGATATGGGAGCCACTGATCATGTCTGCAATTCTTTGCAGGGGTTCCAGGAAACCCGGCGGCTTAGAGAGGGAGAGATCACCATCTACATGGGCAACGCTACGAAAGTGGCGGCGGTTGCAGTGGGAGATGTTCATTTATCTTTTAATAATAAAGTTTTAGTATTGAATAATTGTCTTTATGTACCGAACATTAGAAAGAACCTTGTTTCGGTTTCTAAGTTGGTTTTGAATGGATATTCAGTTTCTTTTGATAGTTCTGTTATTGTCAAAAAGAATGGTGATTATATCTGTTCTGGTACATTGATAGGCAACTTATATATACTGAATCCTGATTATTCCACGGTGCAACGAGTAGAGTCATATAACGCATCTAGTACCAATAAGAGAAAGGAGCCTTCTAGGATAAATCAAAAGTACTTATGGCATCTTAGGCTAGGTCATATTAACTTAGGCAGGATTCAAAGGCTGATAACTGATGGAATACTCAGTGATGTGAAAGATGAGGACTTTCCGACCTGCTAATCATGCCTGGAAGGAAAAATGACCAAGCGACCCTTTAGTGATAAGGGGTATAGATCCAAGGAAGTACTGGAATTGATTCACTCTGATTTGTGCGGGCCTTTATCTGTCCAAGCGAGAGGAAGTTATGAATATTTCGTAACTTTCACGGATGATTACTCAAGGTATGGTTTTGTATACCTGATTGTTGGAATTCGATATCCCGAAGTTGCCGGAATTGCGGAACATGACAACTCCGATCAAAAACCCTTCGCCGGAGATCACGCGAACACCACCGCACGCGCCGGAGCATGACCGAGGACACGACGCACCCGAAGGCACGCCGCTGCCCCAGCCGAGCCCCCGCGAGCGGGGCTCCACGCGATTTCCGATCGCGTCCATCGCGATCGATGGGGTGGGCTGCCCAGCAGCCCCGCGGCGAGTCCGGCGACTCGCCGCCGCTTGGAGGTCAGCCAC
This sequence comes from Euphrasia confusa, assembly GCA_954870475.1. Lineage (NCBI taxonomy): Eukaryota > Viridiplantae > Streptophyta > Magnoliopsida > Lamiales > Orobanchaceae > Euphrasia > Euphrasia confusa. The sequence goes on from OX940950.1 coordinate 32,630,052, forward strand.
CTTCACGGTGGGGAGGGGCGGCACCAGCCCGCGCCCTCCGCGATCGATCCAAGCGATCGATCGCATCCCCTCGGCTCCAGCCGAGGGTTCGACCCTCTCGCCCCGCCGAAACCCTAGAGGGCGATTGGCGTGGTCCGGTGGCTTCGCCACCACCACGCGATCGTCCGTCTACTCCGGGTTCGACCTTTGGATCTTGTTTTTCGATAATTGATTTCAATAAAACAAGAATTAAATAGCAATTATTTAATTCACCTTTCGATTCGTTGTGCGGAGAAACGAGATCTTATGATGACCTTGAGATCTTCCCACGTATTCCTTGCACTAGCCCGGACGTCGTGTGGGCGACGATCTACCGAACTCCATGGATCCTCCTCTCTACTTTCTCTCTCTAGAATTGTGATCTTCAAGTTATGAGAATAGAGAAGACCATGTAGTGCTTTTATAGGCTACGTAGGGGATCTTAAGGAGGTGGAATATTGGGCTTCCAATAATAGTGATTAAATTGAGCCCAAGCCCAAATCTATTAATCCTTACTATTATTAATTAATTCTATTTTCCACTATATAAAATTAATTGCACTCCCAATATTAAACCATATTATATCAAATAATATTTCTCCGGTAGTATTATTTATTCCGTGTATTTAAGATATAAATATCCATGAATAAAATTAATTTATTGCTAATTAATTTATTCATCTCTTATATCCGAGACTAGTACCATTCAACCTTAATTATTATGCGGAACGAATCCACCTGCAGGGTTTACATAATAATTCCTTATGAACTCATCTCGGGGATATTATCAACCCTTCCGGGATACACTGTCCAGTCAATCATTCACGGCATGCCATATATGAAATATAGTGACCCAACTTAACCGGTAATTAACCCAATAATTAAATCGGTTAATTCCTTTGGTAAATCAAAGTCACTTATATTAAATATACACACCCGCAACAATATCGGGGATTAAGAATAAAATACACTGAGACTCGAATCGATTATCGCCGGCAATCCTAATCGATGAATCTCAACGATCCGCTCAATACACCAAGTGTACAAGTGTGATAAAATAATCAAGACAGATTATTTTCTCTCTCACACAACGACTATACCGATGGATTGGTCCGTGTCCATCTAGGTCGTGAGCAACTGTTCGATTAAATACGAGTAACCGATAGTATGATCTTCTGTGTGGGGCCCGACACACCATACTAACTACAACGTATAGAATCCAGGACTATGTTTTTCATATATTTAATTATAAATAATTAAACGCAAACAATTGTTCATTTAGTTAAATAGATTAATGGCAATGGATCGTGAGTTTCTGTCACTTAAATCTAGACATTAAGTACACAACTCCAACAATCTCCCACTTGTACTAAGGTCTAGTCATTTCCTCCAAACTCCCGACTCCCATACTCATCACGTGCTTAAGTTGTACTTCCAAGAAGTACTATGTGAATGAGCACTCTAGGTTGCCGCTCTGAAGTTATCTTGGTGACTACAGCGTCGTCTCCCTCGACGATGACTCGTATTAGGTGGTACTTGCACTATGTGTTATCTTACACTTATGGACTTGTGATTTCTTACCATTTGCCATCGCACCGCTATATACATAGCCTTTTGGCAAATTAAGAATCACCTCTAAGTCCCAGAGATTATCCCGGAGTTATACCAAAACTTCCGCTGCCTCTGAGGCCGCTATTTGGTTACCCATGGCAGAGTCCGAAAAGCATCGTGCTTATCACTCTTCCATGTTAAAACTCCTTCTCCTTCAATAGTGAAACACATAGCCTGATATCGACTTACACCGGTCCTCATTCGATTAGAAATCTAAGAGAATGCAATCCAAAGGAAATGCTCGTCTGCTTCGTAGTCTAGAACAGTACTTCGAAAGTACTTTTACGGCAGTCGAATATTCCTTTCCAGGATTACCTTGATATCCTCCCACTATGCTCACCGCATAGCCGATATCAGGTTCTCGTTTTTCAACATTGCATTTATTAAGCTTTCCACACTCAAAGTGTAGGAAACTGCTTTCATTGCTTCTATCTCCATTTGTGTTCCCAAAACACATATCCTTAGATAGATGCATTCCGTCTATGAAAAGTAACGAACCTTTCTCGGAATCTTGCATGTTAAAATGAACCATAATCATATATATGTAAGATGTCCAGGAGAAGTACAATGTTCTTTTATTGAGATCCTAGATCTTAAGAACATGCTCTAACTTCTTCTTTATCTCATATATCGATTTTTCTAGACAACCATCATTTTATGTCTGACAACATCTTTACATTGTTGCCAATGATAAAATGTCATCTACATAAAACCTCCGAGAAACACCACCTTGTTTTCCATCACGTTTCCAATACACACGATTCGTCTATGCTTTTGATGAATCCATAAAATGGACTATCTCATCAATTTGCAAGTACCACGAATTCAATGCTTTGTTTCAATCCATAAATGGATCAACTAAGCTTGTACTCTAAATGATCTCTCCTCTTAGCAATAATCCTTATTGCTCTCCAAGAAGGCACATTTAGATCTAGTACGGCCTTCATGTAGATCTAGGGATCGATTTCATGTATACTAGGTCCAAAATCCGAAGACTCACCTAGTTTTATGAATATCTCCGGTTGTCATACAACCTCCAACTACAACGGCGTTCCGGTGTATAAACAGTAATAACAGTAGGTGCAGTTAGTGGTGTACCGCTACTCGGTTCGGCTGGTTCTAAGTCTTAATCGTTTTCTCTCTTTTCAGAAGTATCATGTCATTTTTGGGCTTGTGGTTCATCTAATAGCCTTCCCCTAAGAACCGGGCGTTAGAACTTATAACGTCCTTCTGGTTCATAGTACTATCGAACACACATCTTTTGTTCTTCTAGGATATTCTACAACCACATTTGAATGCGTCGTTGTTACCAAGACATATCCATAGAACATAGGTAGTTCCGTTTAACTCATGCTTTTACTATTTCTATAAGAGTTCCATTTCTTATTTCCGACACACCAATCTTACAGAGGACTGTATGGTGTAGTCACTTGGGATCCAATCCCAAGCTCTGATCATAAATCAGAGTCAATCAATTCTAATACTTGTCCGGATCTTATATCTTATATCCATAAAGGATTGCTTAGTCGTATTATCTTCCAAATTAGATTCTTAGGTCGGAAGGTCCACTCCTTCAACTTAATTGATCTTACAATCAATTTTCGACCTTTGAACTTCTTATTTGAATAAATATGACTTAGCATAAGAATCCACATGTATGAATGATTTAATAAATAAATCTCTTATTAGTAAAACGAGTTATATAAAACGGTTCGTTGCATCGTGGTGGACTCAGGATTCATCATTTATATATTGCTAGCTAATGTACCAAAATAGATACTATCATTATTTCTTCTTATAACCATCAAATGATTAAAAGAAATAAAATATCCATTTATTAGAAATCCAGAACAAAGTTCTTTCTAATTTGAAAGGTACATAAAAGCAATAACCCAAAATGAAATCCTATAAAATGTCCTCTACTGCAACAGCTGCCTCCTTACAGCATTGCCCATGTAGACTACGATCTTTTCTTTTCTAAGTCGTCGGGTTTCCTGGAACCCTTGCACATACCGCCAGTGGTTCCATATCTACACACCAGGTTCCGGTAGATAATACCACTGACTATGTTTTACGACTAAAGAAATTTCGTACCTTCTTTGAGAAGATAATCAGACTTCCAGTACCCAGACTGTTTGTATCGAGAATACTTGCCTCATGGCTTTCTCGTCCCATCTCGTGGTCTAAGTAACTTAGCACCACTGGGTTTCTTTGCTTGCTTTTCCTTTTCCCCGATCTTGCCCTTAGGTTCGAAACCTTTGGCATTGGATACAAGAGCTTGCGATCTCCGTCTCAACTCGTCTAAAAGGTCAATCATCTCAAAAACGTGTTTAAGCGTTTCCTCGAAGCGACTGCCCTTTATGAGTATCCACATCGCCTCTTGTCTAGCCGCCTATGTTAATAGGCTCGGGAGGACAAAGATCACTGAGCACTAACTAGTACTCTTTAACAGTTTGGGTAATGTCTAGATCTCTATTCCAATCATTACATTTAGGGACCAGTGAGTTTAAAAATCCTTAGTTATCACATAAAGTGGGTTCAAAGCCATCTCCTAATCTATGAGCACATATAACAACAAACAATCGATTTAATCTCCGATATTATCTCCCTCAAATAATATCATTAAACCACTAATCGCATCTAAAATCCCATCAGATATGGCAAGCCACGATAGTGTGGACGTTTACCTATCCAAATGATTTAGCAATTAGATTTCCTTCGGTCGTACATCATCATTAGCGTTACTTCGATGGGAAGAATACTAAGAAGCGTACCTAAGTGTAAACCATTACTCAGTATCTAAGAAGTTTGTTTGGGATACGCATATTCACCGCAAGCCACGATAGTGTGGACGTTTACGTTAACATACGCTCCTTTACTCCCTTCTATAACTATCTACATCAATCGTTCCAAAATCCCATTCAATGTAGCAAGCCACGATAGTGTGGACGTTTACTACACCAAAAGACTTTTACAATTGACTCCCAATTACTTGAATCATTTAATCTTGTAAATCAAGACGCGGAGAATCATAAGTGAAACTCAAAGTTTCTAACCAGTGATTCACCATGCGAAAAACCCTATCTCTCATAAAATGAGGGAGCCGAGCAGACAATCGATCCACCTTCAAAAGATGGTACGACTGCCTCTAATTTGTGTCCTCGACATGACCAAGTGGCTTTGGCTCCATTCCACTCCCCGGGGTGAGAATGAGTCGACTTGAAGTCAGTTTTGGAAAGACAAATTAGGCATTGTTTGATAGACTTAATCAATGTTTCTCGTAAAAAGAATTACAAGAATTCTCCTCCAATGACTTATCTATACGAACTTCAAAAGTCCATAAAAGTCACCAAGAGAACAGCAATGGAGACCATGGATGTGTTTCCATACCCTCTCCCACTTAGCTTTTTATAACAAAGGGATACGCTATCTAATGCATAATTAAATACACATAAGCATAATAACAAACATACATTTCATGCAAGTACGTTCACAAATAATCAAATAATTACTCAAGTAAAATTATTTCTCGACTATTCGTACCTTGATGAATTCCAGCATGCTTGTCTTGAGTCTTCATTCTACGTCTTGAATACTTTGCCGAGCGACGGAAAAATTCTTTTGATTCTCATATTTAATTTTATTTTAAATAAAATCCAAGATTCCAATTCAAAAATAAATTTGAATCAATCTAATGATTTTAAATAAAATACTCCAATTAAATAAAATCAATTCCATTGATTTCCATATTTAATTCTATTTTAAATAAAATCCAAGATTTTCCAATCCAAAATAAATTTTGAATTAATCTAATGATTTTAAATAAAATACTTAAATTAAATAAAATCAATATTATTAAAATCCATTGATCTCCATATTTAATTCTATTCTAAATAAAATCCAAGATTTTCCAATCCAAAATAAATTTTGAATTAATCTAATGATTTTAAATAAAATACTTAAATTAAATAAAATCAATATTATTAAAATCCATTGATCTCCATATTTAATTCTATTCTAAATAAAATCCAAGATTTTCCAATCCAAAATAAATTTTGAATTAATCTAATGATTTTAAATAAAATACTTAAATTAAATAAAATCAATATTTTAATAATTTCTCAATCCTATCTAGATTAGATCTCAAGAATCCTAATCAAAATCGAATTTTGATTCTTCTTAAGACTTCTAATCCAAGTAGGTATAGGATATCTAGAGAAACTAGGATTTTCTTTCCTAATTTAACTCTCCATCTAATTCCATTATTTAATTCCATAATTAAGAAATCTAATCCAAATAAAATTTGAATTAATTCCAAAATTAAATTAAATAAAATTAGAAAGATTAAATTATTTCCGGAAAGATCGGATTTACCGGGACGAACCAAAACGAATTCCGATCATCCCAATCGAACCAACATGAACATGCAATACATGCATATCGATCCATGGCTATCAATTAATTCTCATGCATGCAAGTGGACGGGCCACATGTACAGCAACATTAATTACCATGCAATTCACGCAAATGCAAAATTTACATGTTGTGTGGGCCGACACCCTTTGTAAATTCAGCAGCGCGGAAAAAAAATTCAGCAGCGCCATCTTGATCGATCGTCTCCAGCAAGTCGTCTATCCGTCGACGTCCCATGCCATTGACTTCGACACAGCAGCAGCCCGCACACGGAGACCGCCGAGCATGGAGCACCAGCAGCCCGTCCGAGCCGAAGCCGAAGCCGCGACCCACGAGCCGCCGCGTGTAGCGGCTGAACCGCTCGGCCTCTTGGCAGCGGTCGACCTCCGGCGACCACCACCACTGGTGGTTGATGCCGTCGACCTCCAGCCGCCATACAGCCCGGTCCCGCTACAAGCCCTCGTTCGATCGATCCGGTTCGATTTCCGAAAACCCTCGATTTTAATAATTAATATTTCCGTCGATTTTTAATTTAATAAAAATTCACAAGATTCATACGAGAGAGAATACAAAGACGTAGAACAAATATAGCACAATAATTTAACAATTTAAATTAATCTATGGCCATATATATCGAGAATCGATTATCGAAACAATTAACGAAAAACGTAACCGTACGCTCTGATACCAATTGTTGGAATTCGATATCCCGAAGTTGCCGGAATTGCGGAACATGACAACTCCGATCAAAAACCCTTCGCCGGAGATCACGCGAACACCACCGCACGCGCCGGAGCATGACCGAGGACACGACGCACCCGAAGGCACGCCGCTGCCCCAGCCGAGCCCCCGCGAGCGGGGCTCCACGCGATTTCCGATCGCGTCCATCGCGATCGATGGGGTGGGCTGCCCAGCAGCCCCGCGGCGAGTCCGGCGACTCGCCGCCGCTTGGAGGTCAGCCACCTTCACGGTGGGGAGGGGCGGCACCAGCCCGCGCCCTCCGCGATCGATCCAAGCGATCGATCGCATCCCCTCGGCTCCAGCCGAGGGTTCGACCCTCTCGCCCCGCCGAAACCCTAGAGGGCGATTGGCGTGGTCCGGTGGCTTCGCCACCACCACGCGATCGTCCGTCTACTCCGGGTTCGACCTTTGGATCTTGTTTTTCGATAATTGATTTCAATAAAACAAGAATTAAATAGCATTTATTTAATTCACCTTTCGATTCGTTGTGCGGAGAAACGAGATCTTATGATGACCTTGAGATCTTCCCACGTATTCCTTGCACTAGCCCGGACGTCGTGTGGGCGACGATCTACCGAACTCCATGGATCCTCCTCTCTACTTTCTCTCTCTAGAATTGTGATCTTCAAGTTATGAGAATAGAGAAGACCATGTAGTGCTTTTATAGGCTACGTAGGGGATCTTAAGGAGGTGGAATATTGGGCTTCCAATAATAGTGATTAAATTGAGCCCAAGCCCAAATCTATTAATCCTTACTATTATTAATTAATTCTATTTTCCACTATATAAAATTAATTGCACTCCCAATATTAAACCATATTATATCAAATAATATTTCTCCGGTAGTATTATTTATTCCGTGTATTTAAGATATAAATATCCATGAATAAAATTAATTTATTGCTAATTAATTTATTCATCTCTTATATCCGAGACTAGTACCATTCAACCTTAATTATTATGCGGAACGAATCCACCTGCAGGGTTTACATAATAATTCCTTATGAACTCATCTCGGGGATATTATCAACCCTTCCGGGATACACTGTCCAGTCAATCATTCACGGCATGCCATATATGAAATATAGTGACCCAACTTAACCGGTAATTAACCCAATAATTAAATCGGTTAATTCCTTTGGTAAATCAAAGTCACTTATATTAAATATACACACCCGCAACAATATCGGGGATTAAGAATAAAATACACTGAGACTCGAATCGATTATCGCCGGCAATCCTAATCGATGAATCTCAACGATCCGCTCAATACACCAAGTGTACAAGTGTGATAAAATAATCAAGACAGATTATTTTCTCTCTCACACAACGACTATACCGATGGATTGGTCCGTGTCCATCTAGGTCGTGAGCAACTGTTCGATTAAATACGAGTAACCGATAGTATGATCTTCTGTGTGGGGCCCGACACACCATACTAACTACAACGTATAGAATCCAGGACTATGTTTTGCATATATTTAATTATAAATAATTAAACGCAAACAATTGTTCATTTAGTTAAATAGATTAATGGCAATGGATCGTGAGTTTCTGTCACTTAAATCTAGACATTAAGTACACAACTCCAACACTGATGCGCCGCAAGAGTGAGTGCTTTGACAAGTTCAAGGAGTACAAAGCTCTTGTGGAGAACCTTCATGGTAAAACCATAAAGACTCTACGATCTGATCGTGGAGGAGAGTACCTCTCGGGAGAGTTTAAGGCGTACTTATTAGAGAATGGGATTGACTCCCAGATGACTGCACCATACACGCCCCAGCAGAATGGTGTAGCAGAAAGAAGGAATAGGACTCTTATGGAAATGGTAAGATCTATGATGAGTTACTCAGACCTACCAGTTTCGTTCTGGGGATATGCCTTGGAAACAGCGGCGTATATCCTGAACTTAGTCCCTTCTAAATCAGTCCCTAAGACGCCCTCGGAATTGTGGACCGGGCGTAAGCCAAACTTGAAACACATTCGGATCTGGGTTTGTCCAGCACATGTGCTGAAGCATGGGGCTGATAAGTTGGAGTCACGTTTATATATTCGGTTGTTTATAGGATATACTAGAGGAACGAAAGGTGGTCTATTTTATAGTCCTAAAGACCAGAAGATCGTTGTTAGCACCAACGCTCGGTTCTTAGAGGAGGATTATATAATGGACCACAAGCCCAAGAGTGAGATAATACTAAACGAACTGAAAGGGGACGATCAAGGCTTAGATCCAACCTAACCGGGTGATACGCCACTACAGTCTGCACCTGTAGTTACTGAGGTTACACCGGAGCGTCGTCGTAGTGGGAGGGTTGTTCGACAACCCGACATGTTCATGTTTATAGGTGAGTCTTCGGACTTGTTACCTGGAGAACATGAAGCCGATCCCTGGACCTACGACGAGGCGCTTAAAGATCAAGATGCTCAGTCTTGGAAAAAAGCAATGAAATCTCAGATTGAATCAATGGATTCAAATCAGGTCTGGAATCTTGTAGCATCGCCTAAAGGTGTAAAAGCCATTGGTTGCAAGTGGGTGTACAAGAGAAAAAGAGGGTCTGACGGGAAGGTGGAAACCTTCAAGGCTAGGCTTTTTGCGAAAGGGTATACTCAGAAAGAAGGGATCGATTACGAGGAAACCTTTTCGCCGGTAGCTATGCTAAAGTCGATCCGGATTCTTTTGTCTATAACATCTTATATGGATTATGAGGTGTGGCAAATGGACGTCAAGACAGCATTCTTGAATGGGAATCTTGACGAGACCATTTACATGAGACAGCCACAAGGTTTCATCAAGAAAGGCCAAGAGCATCTAGTGTGTAAGCTAAACCGATCCATTTATGGATTGAAGCAAGCTTCTAGATCTTGGAACATGCGGTTTGATGAGGTTATCCAGTCTTATGGATTCATTCAAAGCATGGACGAGTCGTGTGTATACTGGAGAAGTGACGGAAACAGTGTGGCGTTTCTCGTGCTTTATGTAGACGACATCCTTCTAATTGGCAACAATGTGAAGATGTTATCGGACATAAAGGGATGGTTGTCCAAGCAATTCGATATGAAAGACTTAGGACAAGTTGGGCATGTTTTTGGGATCAAGGTTATAAGGGATCGCCGGAAAAGAACATTAAGCTTGTCCCAAGCTTCATATATTGATACGATTCTAGCTCGTTTCAACATGCAGAATTCCAAGAGAGGTGCTCAACCTTTCTGCCATGGAGTTCATCTATCTAAAGACATGTGTCCCAAAACACAAAAGGAGATAGATTACATGAAGACAGTTCCTTATGCTTCGGCAGTGGGAAGTCTAATGTATGCCATGTTGTGTACGAGACCTGATATCTGCTATGCCGTAGGCATGGTAGCTAGATATCAGAGTAACCCTGGACAGGGTCACTGGACTGCTGTAAAGAACATACTTAAGTACCTGCGAAGGACTAGGAATTATGTTCTGAGTTACAAAGCGTCCGAGTTGATTCCTATTGGTTACACAGACTCGGATTTCCAATCTGATAAGGATCAGCGAAAGTCTACATCAGGCTATGTATTCACATTGGGAGGTGGAGCAGTCTCATGGAAGAGTGTTAAGCAGAAATGCATTTCGGACTCTACCATGGAAGCCGAATATGTAGCAGCCTCTGAGGCAGCTAAAGAATCGGTATGGCTCCGGAACTTCCTTATGGACTTGGATGTGGTTCCTGATTTGCCTAGAGCTATCACAATTTATTGTGACAATAGCGGTGCAGTGGCAAATGCGAAGGAACCACGAGCCCACAATGCGAGTAAACACATAGATCGCAAGTACCACCTGATTAGAGACATCGTCAAGAGAGGCGATGCAGTTGTCACCAAGATTGCATCAGCGGATAACCTGGCTGACCCCTTTACGAAGGCACTTCCAGCGGAAGTGTTCAAGAGACACGTGAAGGGGATGGGTATCGGATGTATGGTAGAGGGCAACTAGACTTTTATTATTAGTGGGAGATTGATGGAGTTATATTCTAAATGTCTAGTTTAGTGACAATATGGAACTCCTTATCTGTGTTTTATTATCTATTAATCAAACTGTCGACATTTTGTCTTTTCATATACTTTATGCTATAGTCCTAGATATATACATTGTAGACAGTATGACGTGAGGAGACACGCGGAAGATCATACTGTCGGTTACTCGTATACTATCGAACAGTGGCTCACGACTTAGATGGACAGGGACAATCCATCGGTACGTCGTAGTGTGACTGGTAGATAGTCGGTCTTAACTATCATGTTACACTTGTACACTTGGTGTATTGAGCAGGACCACGGGAGGGCGTTCGATTTATACTAATCGAAGTAATCGAACTAGACCTCAGATATTACGGATATACGAATTCCTAATCCCTATATAATTATAGGTGCGTGTGTCCAATTCTCGGTTCTTTAATATGCCAATGAGTGAGACTAATTGATTAGTCGAGATTCTCAGTAAATTGGGAATCGTAATAGTACTCACGGCATGCTATAGATTATAGACAGGAAACCGTGTCCCGTTTATCGGGTTGATGATGTCCCCGAGATGAGCTCATAAAGTTTATCATGTAAACTCTGCAGGTGGATTTGTTCCACATGATAATAAAGTTGAGTGGTACTAGTCTCGGATAATAAGAGACGAATTAATTTAATTATTAGTAATAAAATTAATTCGTGGACATACGATATCTTAAACACGGGGAAGGTCGTTTATGTAATTTCAGCGGAATTATTATTGTTGATATAATATTAAATTAATTTCGGGAATTCAATTATAATTTTATAGTGGAATTAATTATAATTAAAATTGAATTTAATTAAAGGTTTTCTTTTAGGGACACCGGTTTAATTAAATTGCAATTTAGCCCGGGATTTATTTACCTAAGGGGTCCCTAGTGTAACTCTATAACCCCCCCCCCCCCCCCCCCCCCCTTGCCTATCCTAAACCTACACTTCGCCGCCTTTTATTTTCAGCAGAGAAAATAATTGCTTAGCGCAATTAAGATTTTTCTCTGTTAAAAACATAAAGTTAGCGCTGATATTTTTCTCTAAGAGAGAAAAGAAATACTAACGCTGGTAGAGAAAGGAGAAAGCAGAAAAGGCAGACCCAACGGATCGTTGCCCACACAACGGTTGGAGTCGGGAATAGGCATACACTAGTAATCGCTAAGGTCTCAACAATCGACCGATAAGGTATGAGATCGGATCTCTATATTCCGCATTTATTCGATCTCATTATTTTCGTTAATCATACATTGAACGAAGATCGGGTTCCGGGAGTCGTGGGTTGTATTCCTCGATTACTGGGGGTTCTAGGACCTCCAGATCGGTAGTCGGAAGAGGAAAAACGACCCGGAAACGAGCCCGGAACATCAACGTCGCGTTGCTGTTCACGGACGAACAGCGCCCGCTGGTGGGCAAACAACGACCGCTGTTTGCAGCACCACCAGCGACCGCTGGTCTGCAGGCAGCGAGCGCTGCTTGAGTGCAGACCAGCCCCTCTTCGCGCGGTTGTCCTTCGGGGCGATGGCTGGGCGTGAATCGGGACATGGGCTGTCGTGTGAACGGAGTAGCGCCTTCGGAGGTCGACTGGGAGCGTTTGGATGTTCGAGCGATCGAACGAACGCATCCCGGGTAGTCGATTTCCAACACAGTTTGCAAGGGTTCACTAGTGGCTGTTCTAGTTTGCCCAGACTCCCCAGAAATAATCCTCAACCAACTTTGCTTCGGGAACAAACCCCCAACCGGCTACTCTAGCCCCTTCAACCTCGCGGCTTAACTAAAACCCTAAATTCACCTTCGATCCGTCCCTGCCCAGATGCACAAACAATTTATCCAATCATACAGAAATTAAAAGACAATGTAAATAAGGGAAAACGATCTATATTATTCATAGTTCAAATCGAACTATTTTGGAATCAAAGTACTAAACGGAAATCAAAATAAAACTGAAAACATAAAGTAAATAAATTATTTCTCAGCCCGAAGGCTGGTTCTACTTCAAAACAAAGGAAAAAGACTCGGACGAACAGCTCCGATCTCTCTCCAGCGACTCCTCCGGCGACTTGCTACGGGACCGGCGGCTCTCTCGATTTATCGATGCGTAAGTGTTGTTTTTCTTGCTGCCCACCGGCTCTCCCGTTTTATTGACTTCAATTTGAATTCAAATCCGCGGCTGTTTCTCCTTCCCTAAAGAATAGGCGTCAGCGGTCAAGGAGTTGGGGATAAGTGAGATCCCCCAAAATCAGGGATTCTGGTGTGCTGCCAGCTTGCCCGCAGCGAATCTCCTGTCTACAGCGTCTTCTGCCCAAACTGAATTCTGCAGGTATTTCTTCTCCTCCACAGATGGTCGGACCAGGCACGGTACTTGTTAGGAATTCTGGGTCTTTTGCTTCGTGACTTTACCCATTTGGCCGATGTGGTCAAACTGTTGCATGTCACTACCACTCCAGAATCTGATTTGCCCAAAGAAGGGGATTTCCTTGCCTCTTTTGCCCAGTGCGCCACCTGTTACCTGCATCCATACACACTCTGCCCAAACACCTAATTGTGCACTCCCAGACACGTAACCGACTCAAACTGACTAATTAAAGGGTGTAAAAATGCTCTAAGATGAGCAAATAAAATGGCTCATCAGAACCGCACACACTTGGATACGCTTGTCCCCAAGCGTGGGCTCTGATTTGCCTGACTCAAGACCAAAGTGAAAACAGAAATGAAAGAAGGAGGGAGAAATAAAGCAAAGGGCTTTAGCATGATCAGTATAGGGCATAGTACATACAGATAACACAAAATTCAAGTAAAGATAAAAATAAGTCAAGAGTCTGTTCTAGGTCTTTGGGTTCACTCCCTCACAGTGTTTCTCTCTTTTTAGTGTATGGGTTCAATGACACTCATTTTCTGCTGTGACTCCACTTTGCCTAAATTTGCCTTATTGCTAACCTGAGTTTGTTTTAACTAAGCAGGGGGTTATCAAAGGGACTTTTATTAGGTTGTAGTGTTGGGCTCATATGGGTGGATTTTTGGGAGTAGGCTGTATTTGGGCAGAGGGATTTTTGATGTTAGTCTGTTCTCTGCCACTTTGCCCCTTTCTTACGGGCCTTAGCACAACAACTTTTTATTCTATTTTTTGTTTTCTTCTTTTTTTCTTTTTTTTTCTTTTTTTTTCTTTTTTTTCTCTTTTTTTTTTTGAACACTATGCCCTAACTCCCTCTTATCTCTCTGGCTGCCTATGTAATGTGGGCATAATACCAGACGGGTTCACAAAGAATATTCAATCAGGCTCAAAGGGCTAGCAAGGGGGCAGTGTTATTTATTCAAGCAAAATAAAACAAGAAAATGCCCTAATCATCTAACAACCCTACTCAGTCAAACTACTCATTTCAGCAAACAGGCAAAGGCAAGCATTGTAAATATCACAGCAGACTCTCAAAGAAAGAAATCATATATCAATGTTGGCTCAATTCTCACAGTTTGCCTAGAACAGTTCCATCATCCCTATTTCATGCATCTTAACTATGAAGTTTGAGTTAATGTATGTACGTTTGCCCAAAGTGATCACATAATCATGCTGACTCGATTAGAAACAGGGGTTTGCCCTTTCCCTTTCCCTCCTCACACACTTTGCCTGGGCAAAGTGTGAGAAAGTAATAAGATTGGTAGGGGCTACCCACGACCAGACTGTGACTCAAAGTTTGGCGCACATGCCCCCTCACACACTTTGCCTGGGCAAAGTGTGTCAGCAGGGAGATCAACCTAGTCCCCCCCGAACCAAAGTGACTCGGGGGTGACCTTAACAGAAACAAACAAAATAAAAATAAAAATAAAAATAAAAACTAACAACTACTAAAAACAAGGGAGGGTACAAATTAGGAGGTGGAGGCAGGTGCGTACCTGAATCCACAGAAGTCAAAGTATGCGATCATCATCGCCTTCACATCCTCGAACGCCTTCTCAATCTTGTCCAACCGAACCTCGATGGCTCCTTGCCTCTCTGCAATCTCCTCTTTGGCCTTAGCCTCAGCAATCGGATCTCTCGCCTCTGCCTTCACCGCAACTGGTTTCTCCTCTAGGAACTTCACACTGCCATCACCGAAAGGCACGATGTCCTGCATGCGCTTGAAGCATTGGATGTCAAACTTTCCCTCCGTCATCATGTCCAGCTCTTTGCCCTTCTTGATCAGGTTCATCTTTGCCGCATACACCATTGGAAAATGGGCCAGTGAGAGGCGCTGGAGAGGGTGACTGTTCAACCACTTCATTTGGGCACAGAGGCATGAACTGAAGTGCAGCCTGGTCTTTTGGGTCATACACCACAATATGCCCAATTCAATATGGGAGATGGCACTGCTGGTGTCGATCTTGCCAAAGATGTTGATAGCCAGGATCCGGTGGCAAACTCTAAGGGCATGACTCTTGATCTGGATGGACTTGGTGGTTTGCCCAATGAACTCCCCTTCTTTGCCCAGATCTTTCCAGATCTTCTGCAGCTCCCTCTTTGTGTACTCCGGGAAAGTCCTCAATGTTTCCTGGTAGGCCTTTGACTTCAGATCCGCAATACCTGCCATATCCAAACACAAATCTAATTCATTACCACCAATAGAGACAGTTCGATCAAACAACTCAAATTGAATTCCTATCTCTCCCTCATCCTTGGTCTCTTTGATACCCAGAGACCCAAAGAACTCTCTTACGACCCCTTCGTTGATTTGCCCAGACCACTCGAGAAACGGCTCCCACCCTATAGCCTGGAAATAGCTTCGAACCTCCTTCTACACACCCATCAGTTTGAGCGAGTCGAAGCACACCGTTTTGGGGGCCGCGATTTCGCGCGCCGAAGTGTCATTCCTCTTCTTTGTGGATGCGCGGGTCCGGCTTTTGGGGGTTTTGTAGGTCACCTCCTCCACCTCGTCTTCCTCCATCGGAGTCTTGCCGGCGGCCGTCGACTCTTCCTTTTCCTTCTCGTCGGAGGTAGATCCGGCAGTGGGGGTAGGAGAGACCTTCTTCTTGCCTTTGCCCGCCGCCTTTTTATGCTTCTTTTTTGGGGGGCTATCAACGGCGGCTTTGCCTTCCTCCTCCTGAGCGGCGGTGGCTAGGGTTTCCAGGTCCTTCTCGCTGGTGGTCTTAGACTCGTCGATTTCTTTGGCAAGATCGTCGATTGGGGTGTTATCCGTGTCCGTCGTGGCGGGGCTTGGTGGTATGGTGGCCAGGGGTACGGCGTGGATGGCTTCTTCGGCGGTGGGGGATTTGGGCTTCGCCGGGCTCAATTGTTTGGGAGACACCATCTTTTTAAACTTGGTTGCAGCGGTTCCTATGGTTAGATCGATTAGGGTTCCGGTGGGTATTTTCCTTAGTTTGTTTTTTGCACGGGTAGATACCATGAGAGAGAAAAGGAGGGTATATATTAGGGCTTTTTTGAATTTTGAAAATAGAGGAGTTAATGGCAGTTATCGATATTTGTGGGGAGTGGATAGAGGCGTGATGATGGTGGAGTTGCAGAGTCCCTGATGGGACGATTTCCAGCCCTTGAAAATCGCAACTACCCACTTGCGTCCCATTTTCCCAAAGTCTTAGTCTGCCCAAAGTATACTCTTGCAAAATAAAAAACAAAACATACCCTTTCTCACGGCATAGTCAAAGTCTCTTGTTGCAAGTAGTTTATTCCTAATCTAAATAAAAATTGAAATAACAAAATTATACAAACGTACCAGGTTGCCTCCTGGCCAGCGCCCTATTTATAGTCCCGGTCAGGACCCAATTGCTTAATTCAATCACTCAATCAGGGCAATCTGCCCTTCCAGATTCTCTTGCCCAAAGTAGGGCTTCACTCTATGACCATTCACTTTGAAGATATAGTCATCGTCTTTGCTACTTTTAAGTTCCACAGATCCGTTTGGGCTAACATGATGGACCACATACGGTCCTCCCCACTTGGAAGACAGTTTGCCCGTGCGGAACTGATTCCTGGTTTGGTATAGCAAGACTAACTGACCAACTTCAATCTTTTTCCTTTTAATCAGCTTGTCATGCGCTCTCTTGGTCCTCTCTTTGTAGTGGGCAGCATGGTCATAGGCCTCAATGCGAAGTTGCTCCAGCTCCACTAAGTCAAGTTTACGCTCGTTCCCGGCCAGATCCCAGTCAAAGTTGACCTTGTTCACAGCCCAGTGTGCCTTGTGCTCTATCTCTACGGGCAAATGACAGGCTTTCCCAAATATCATCCGGTATGGAGAAATACCAAATGGAGTCTTGAAGGCAGTGCGGTATGCCCACAGTGCATCATCCAGTTTGCCTGCCCAATCCTTCCCCTCTAGCCTAACTGTCTTCCTCAGAATAGCTTTGATAATCCTGTTGGAGATCTCTGCTTGGCCGTTTGCCTGGGGGTGATAGGCACAGGTGATTCGATGAGTGACTCCATATTTTCGCAGTAGCCTCTCAATGATGTAATTGCAGAAATGGGTCCCCTGATCACTGATAAGTGCTCTGGGCACACTGAATCGAGTGAAAATATTTCCTTTGAGGAATTCAACCACAATGCGCGAATCATTGGTGGTAGTAGCCTTTGCCTCAACCCATTTGGAGACATAATGAACTGCTAGGAGTATGTATTCTTTACCTTGTGAATTCGGAAATGGCCCCATGAAGTCTATGCCCCAGACATCAAAAATCTCAACTGGCAGTATGGGCACAGAGGGCATTTCATTGCGCTTGGTCAAATTGCCCTCTTCCTGGCAATCATCACACTTCTTGCATAAGTCATAGCAGTCTCTGACCAAAGTGTTCCAGTAGAATCCGCAATCCAGCACCTTTCTTGCCGTACGCCTAGGCCCAAAGTGGCCTCCACAGGGTTGCTTGTGGCAGTGATCCACTATGCCCTGCTGCTCAGACTCCGGAATGCATCTTCTAAGGACTTGGTCTTTACATCTCTTCCACAAATAGGGTTCATCCCAGACGTATCTCTTTGCCTCACGCCTCATCTTGTTTTTCTCATAATACGTCATGCCTTCCCTGAAAATTCCTGTAACCATAAAGTTCACAAGGTCAGCAAACCATGGCTCTTCGCCCAAAGCGGTGATAGAATATAAATGCTCATCAGGGAATGTTTCGGTGATAGGCATATCCTCTTCCTTCTGGAGAATTCTACTGAGATGGTCTGCCACGAGATTTTGATTGCCAGACTTGTCTCGAATTTCAATGTCAAACTCCTGATGTAACAGGATCCATCGAATAAGTCTTGGTTTCGTCTCCTTCTTTGCCATGAGGTACTTCAGTGCAGCGTGGTCTGTATACACTATGGTCTTACTGCCCAGCAGGTATGACCTAAACTTCTCAAAGGCAAATACTATGGTCAAAAGATCCTTTTCAGTCGTGGCATAGTTGCTTTGGGCAGCATTAAGGGTCTTTGAGGCATAGTAGATCACATGCCTTTCTTTCCCTTTCATTTGCCCTAACACAACTCCCACTGCATATCCACTTGCATCACACATCAGCTCGAATGGCATGCCCGACTCTGGTGGTTGAATAATAGGCGATGTGACCAATCTCTCCTTCAAATGGTTGAAGGCAGCCTTGCAGTCCTCATCAACGTTCCATTCTACATCAGTCTGGAGCAGCTTGGTCAAAGGGCGGGCTATTTGGGCAAAGTCCTTCACAAAGCGCCTGTAGAAACCAGCATGCCCAAGGAACCCTCTGACTTGCTTCACATTCCTTGGGTACGGCAGCTTTGAGATAACTTCGATCTTTCCTTTATCCACCTCTATGCCTTTAGCTGAAATCACATGTCCAAGGACAACTCCCTCTTCGACCATGAAATAGCATTTTTCGTAGTTCAGTACAAGGCTCTTCTCGACACACCTTCTGAGCACCATCTCTGAGTGTTCAAGGCAGGAGTCAAAGGAGTTGCCATACACGGTGAAATCGTCCATGAACACTTCAATCCCATTTTCGAGTAGGTCAGAGAAGATACTCATCATGCACCTTTGAAAGGTTCCTAGTGCATTGCAAAGGCCAAAGGGCATTCTCCTGTAGGCAAAGGTGCCAAAGGGACAGGTGAAGGTAGTTTTGTCCTGATCCTCTTGAGCAACCCATATCTGCATATACCCTGAGTAGCCATCTAGAAAGCAAAAGTGTTTCTTCCCAGCCAATCTCTCTAACATTTCATCAATGAAGGGCAAAGGGAAATGATCCTTGCGGGTTACCTTGTTCAGTTTGCGGTAATCAATGCAAACTCTCCACCCAGTTTGTAGTCTTTTGGCAATCTGCTCATTCCTTTCGTTCTCTATGACTTGAACTCCAGACTTCTTTGGCACCACATGTACTGGGCTAACCCACTTGCTATCTGACACTGGGTTGATTATGCCCACACTAAGAAGCTTCTTGATCTCTTTGAGCACAACTTCCTTCATTGCTGGGTTGAGCTTCCTTTGAGGATCACGTACGGGCACAGAGTCATCTTCCAGAAGAATGTGGTGTTGGCATATGCTCGGACTTATCCCTCTGATGTCTGCCAAAGTCCACCCTATGGCTTGTTTGTACTGCCCCAGCACATATCTCAACTTTGCCTCCTCTGCCTCTTGCAAATAAGCACTTATGATGACGGGCAAAGTGTCATTATCTCCCAAGTATAAATACTTGAGATGTTTGGGCAATTTCTTCAGTTCCAGAGTTGGTGGCTTTTCAAGTGAAGGCACCATGATCATCTCTTCAATCTCTATCGGTTTGCCCGGGTTGCCTTTGAAATTCTCCAGAGAGTCTAACTGCTCGATTGCCTCTTGCAATTCTTCCGGTTCGTCCTCCATGTCAAACTCAGTAAGCCCTTGCTGAATGGCTATCTCAGTATGATCATACTTGCCACATTGGAGTGCCTTTGCCTCCACTGCCTTCTCAATTTGGTCAATGTAATGGATTTCTTCGGTATCAGCTGGGTGCTTCATAGACTTGTAGAGGTCAAAGGTGACCGTTTCTCCCTCGAATTTGCACGTTAGCCTTCCGGTTTCGCAGTCAATGTGGGTCCTTGCTGTTTTCAGGAACGGTCTGCCCAATATCATCACAGGGGCTTTACTTGATCTGCCCATATCGAGCACATAGAAGTCAACAGGGCATATCAACTCTTCCACTTTGACCAGGACATCTTCTAGTATGCCCTCAGGATAAACATTAGATCTATCAGCCAGTTGGATCGCAACTCTAGTGGGCTTCAGTTGCCCTATTTCCAGGTCTTCATACATCGTTTTGGGCATAACGTTGATTGATGCTCCCAGATCGAGCATTGCCTTCTCTATCTTCATATGCCCTATGATGCATGGGATGGAGATCATGCCTGGGTCTCCACACTTTGTAGGTCCAGTCTTTTTGATCACAGCAGAGACATTTGTTGGAATTCGATATCCCGGGCTATTAAAATTTGCGGAAACCATAGCCCGATCAAAAACCATTCGCCGGAGATCACACGAACACCACGTACGAGCCGGAGCACGAGCCAAACGCACGACACGGCCGAAGCCGAGCGCACGCCCAGCCCGAGCCCCCACACGCGGGGCTCGATGCGATCGAACACCGATCGCATGTTAGCGATCGGTCGGGGCTGCCCATCAGCCCCCGCGGCGAGTCCGGCGACTCGCCGCCGCCTGGAGGGCCCCACCGCCTTGGTGGGGTGGAGCGCGGCACCAGCCCGCGCTCCAGCGATCGATCGGGGTGATCGATCGCTGCCCCGGCTCCCAGCCAGGGTCGTTCCTCCTCGCGCGCCGAAACCCTAGGCGGCGATCGCCGTGGTCCGGCGATCCTAGATCGCCACCACGCGTTCGTCGTCTAATCCGGGTTCGATCTTTGGATCTCGCGTTGTAACGAAAATCGGGGCGTCTTTGGATCTCGCGTTGTAACGCCCCTTTGGAGAACTCGACGAGGAATGACGAAGGTAGCAGTAGTGACATTTTATTTCCTTTTATTTTGAAACATGAAACTTTTTCTTTTTGAAAAAATAGTAAAGTCTACAGAATCAAAACTGGTGCTCTGATACCACTTTGTAACGCCCCGATTTTCGTTTTTGTAAAATAAAGCGGAAGTTAGAAAAATAAAATAATTTATTTTGAAAATAAATAGTTAAATGTGGGGGTTACGTGAAATAATTCTCGTTTATCAGAAAATTAATACTTTTCATAAAAATTAAAATAACAATTTAAGCATTTAGTAAATAAAATGAGCTTTAAAATCCACGTAAGTATAGTCTTAAATAATTACATGTGTCACTCTACCGCATCCTCGTTGTTCCCCTCGAAGTCTCCGTCCGTACCTAAAAAAAAATGTCGTTGATTGGGGTGAGCTCAACGTGCTCAGCAGGAATCACTTATCTTAAAATCATGAATCATATCATGAATACATGGCACGTATAATCACATGAAGAATGTAGACAATTAATTCACATAAACATACTTTCACATATCTAAACATGTAATCATATACTTTCACATATTGCCATCCCTGCCTATGGATGGACCTTGTTGTCAACCCTGCCTACGGTTGAACCTTGTTGTCACCCCTGCCTACGGGTGAACCTTGTTTAACATATACATTTCACGTATTGCCGTCCCTGCCTATGGACGAACCTTGTTGTCACTCCTGCCTACGAATGAACCTTGTTTAACATAGCATTTTTCACATATTGCCGTCCCTGCCTACGGACGGACCTTGTTGTCACTCCTGCCTACGAGTGAACCTTGTTTAACATAGCAGTTTTCACATATTGCCATCCCTGCCTATGGATGGACCTTGTTGTCACCCCTGCCTACGGGTGAACCTTGTTTTCATAGAATGTCATGGCGATAGCGTATAACATATTACACGTGGCGATATCATAACATATTAGATGTAGATAATCCTATATCATTCAAAGTCGACATCTCAACTAGCACACATATATCATGCGTAAACACGATATTCAACAAGCATAACAACAATACCATGTAAAATCACATAATTTATTTCATCCACAATCATTCACGTAAATACACATACGCACATAAACATAACATAACTCATGAGTAAAGGATAAGAAGCCCCTACCTCGTAAACGTGTCGTGCTACTAAAATCTTAGTCCAAGAGGAAGTCCTAACTTCCTTGCGCCTCGTCTCCTATCAGAGTGAACCTCAAATTGGAACATATACAATCTGTCAGTTTTATTTGTAAATTAAGATTTCTATATCATGATGTCAGTTTTATTTGTAAATTAAGATTTCTATATCATGTGTTAGTTAAGAATCATTTACTATATATATTATATTTATTCCTCCTACTCTTATCTCGAGGACTGAGGAGGTCGACTATGGAATAGGGCTAGAAACAGTAACCTGAATGCTATACTATTTATTGGAAGACGATTTGGTTGTAGACCGAAATATTAGAGTACAATTTCAATATATAACTATAAGGCTCAAGGAGGGATTATATTAATACTAATTACTCTTGTATTCGTAATTTGTTTCCACTTACTGAAACTTGTGAAGGCATATTGAACCAAAAGAGAACTCATTCACACATATACTCATCTCAATCGGTCTGCAACTGGAGTATATGCAATTATCTTAATTGTTTTCTTAGGGTCGACCAAGATTCGAATAGGGAAAATTATTTATTAATTAGGACAATTGAACTTGCTAAGAATCAATTGAATTTCTTTCACCCAAATTGAACACAGAAGCTACGAAATTACCGAAAGCGAATCCGATGGAGGTGCGGCGAAGATGAATTCCGCTGGATCGAACAGCGGCGACAACTTCGTAGGCCGACGAGATCTTGGGGACGGTTTCGAGTCGGCACAAGGAAACGATTGTTTTCTTTGATTACGGTTTTTGATTTGTGGCTGCTTCGATGTGATTTCTGTATATATTATGCGATCCTTTGATGAAGAAGAAGAGGGTTTCCGGTATATTTTATCACGTCTTTCGGCGAGATATTTAGGGTCAAAGTTCGGTAGAGATTAAAAAGGAAGCGAGAGTCGTGATTGACTAATTAAAACATTTTATTATTTTCTGAAAATATTATTATTAATAGTGATAAACTTAAAATAAATTTAAGGAAAATATATTTACGATATTAATAAAAGACTTTTGAGATAATCTTAATATTTATTTAATGATTTTAATCGGTGTAAATTTTAATTAATATTCTATTGTATTAGTTAAAGTGTTTTTTTTTTTCACTCTTAAAATTTTATTCGAATTAAAATAACATAATATTTTATAATAAACTCAATTATTACTTAAAAAGTATTCCAAAGTGAAAACAGGGTGTTACAATACTACCCCTCTTAAAAGAAATTTCGTCCTCGAAATTCGATAAATAAAATACTAGCATTGAGTCCTTTTAGCGATATGTCGTCTCTCATGCCCTACCTCCATTTCCATACATGTTTCTTGGAGGTCCATTGTTTCTACCATTATTGTTGGGGCAATTACCGGACTTGTGCCCTTCTTTGTGACACCGGAAGCATTCATCCTTTCCCTTCAAGCATATTCCATTGTGGTGTTTCCCGCATTCTCTACACAAGGGCTTGTAAGTCGGTGCTACACGGTGATCATATCCTTCAATCCTCGGCTGCTTGTTCTCATTTCGCTCTTCGTCCTCCCATTTCCTCTTTTCATTTTCCATAGTTGGCATCGGCTTCACTTCATCTCCTTTCAATCCTACCTCGACTTTATGAGCCCTTCTTACTAGCTCATAATAGCCTAGATCGCCTTGCGCTGCCAAGATTCCAGCGAGTTGGGGCCTCAGTCCTCTCTCGAATCTCGATGCCCTCTTTGCATCATCATCCACCAGATGTGGGGCAAACCTGCTCAACTCGTTGAATTTCCTCTCGTACTCAGTCGTTGTCATAGTTCCCTGCTTCAGATTCAGGAACTCCGTCTCCTTCTCGTTACGATAAGACTGTGGGAAATACTGATTCATAACTTCAGTCTTAAAGATATCCCAAGTCATAGCTTTCTTCTCATCTTCGGTTAGACCGCGCCAGAACCCTTCCCACCAGTGATCCGCGTGTTCCACCAGCTGAAAGGTGGCACAAGCTATCTTTGAAGCATCTCCACATTGGATGGTGCGGAAAATGCGTTCTAGTGAACGAAACCATTCTTCAATTGCTGCAGGACCGTCTTTCCCATTGAAGGTTGGCGGACGATAGCGGCGAAATCTCTCAACTGCGCGCTCGTGATCCGCATTTCCTCCTCCATTAGCTTGCATGGTCTGGAGAAAGTGATTGATGGCCATGCCCATGGCTTCAGCAGTAGCTCGATTCATTGTTGGTTGCTCCTCTCCGTTAGCTGCCATTTCTTTCTGTAATACGAGTATTTAGGTTTTCAGTTTAATTATTTTCTTTACGTGGTTGATTAGTACGTTTCATCGTCGTGCGTAGCATCCAATGTTAAACGTAAACCTAAAGGCCATTTCTAATTCCAAGTACTACTATGTCCGTGAAGCCATAAACATAAAATCATACCTTTGGAGAACTCGACGAGGAATGACGAAGGTAGCAGTAGTGACATTTTATTTCCTTTTATTTTGAAACATGAAACTTTTTCTTTTTGAAAAAATAGTAAAGTCTACAGAATCAAAACTGGTGCTCTGATACCACTTTGTAACGCCCCGATTTTCGTTTTTGTAAAATAAAGCGGAAGTTAGAAAAATAAAATAATTTATTTTGAAAATAAATAGTTAAATGTGGGGGTTACGTGAAATAATTCTCGTTTATCAGAAAAATAATACTTTTCATAAAAATTAAAATAACAATTTAAGCATTTAGTAAATAAAATGAGCTTTAAAATCCACGTAAGTATAGTCTTAAATAATTACATGTGTCACTCTACCGCATCCTCGTTGTTCCCCTCGAAGTCTCCGTCCGTACCTAAAAAAAAATGTCGTTGATTGGGGTGAGCTCAACGTGCTCAGCAGGAATCACTTATCTTAAAATCATGAATCATATCATGAATACATGGCACGTATAATCACATGAAGAATGTAGACAATTAATTCACATAAACATACTTTCACATATCTAAACATGTAATCATATACTTTCACATATTGCCATCCCTGCCTATGGATGGACCTTGTTGTCAACCCTGCCTACGGTTGAACCTTGTTGTCACCCCTGCCTACGGGTGAACCTTGTTTAACATATACATTTCACGTATTGCCGTCCCTGCCTATGGACGAACCTTGTTGTCACTCCTGCCTACGAATGAACCTTGTTTAACATAGCATTTTTCACATATTGCCGTCCCTGCCTACGGACGGACCTTGTTGTCACTCCTGCCTACGAGTGAACCTTGTTTAACATAGCAGTTTTCACATATTGCCATCCCTGCCTATGGATGGACCTTGTTGTCACCCCTGCCTACGGGTGAACCTTGTTTTCATAGAATGTCATGGCGATAGCGTATAACATATTACACGTGGCGATATCATAACATATTAGATGTAGATAATCCTATATCATTCAAAGTCGACATCTCAACTAGCACACATATATCATGCGTAAACACGATATTCAACAAGCATAACAACAATACCATGTAAAATCACATAATTTATTTCATCCACAATCATTCACGTAAATACACATACGCACATAAACATAACATAACTCATGAGTAAAGGATAAGAAGCCCCTACCTCGTAAACGTGTCGTGCTACTAAAATCTTAGTCCAAGAGGAAGTCCTAACTTCCTTGCGCCTCGTCTCCTATCAGAGTGAACCTCAAATTGGAACATATACAATCTGTCAGTTTTATTTGTAAATTAAGATTTCTATATCATGATGTCAGTTTTATTTGTAAATTAAGATTTCTATATCATGTGTTAGTTAAGAATCATTTACTATATATATTATATTTATTCCTCCTACTCTTATCTCGAGGACTGAGGAGGTCGACTATGGAATAGGGCTAGAAACAGTAACCTGAATGCTATACTATTTATTGGAAGACGATTTGGTTGTAGACCGAAATATTAGAGTACAATTTCAATATATAACTATAAGGCTCAAGGAGGGATTATATTAATACTAATTACTCTTGTATTCGTAATTTGTTTCCACTTACTGAAACTTGTGAAGGCATATTGAACCAAAAGAGAACTCATTCACACATATACTCATCTCAATCGGTCTGCAACTGGAGTATATGCAATTATCTTAATTGTTTTCTTAGGGTCGACCAAGATTCGAATAGGGAAAATTATTTATTAATTAGGACAATTGAACTTGCTAAGAATCAATTGAATTTCTTTCACCCAAATTGAACACAGAAGCTACGAAATTACCGAAAGCGAATCCGATGGAGGTGCGGCGAAGATGAATTCCGCTGGATCGAACAGCGGCGACAACTTCGTAGGCCGACGAGATCTTGGGGACGGTTTCGAGTCGGCACAAGGAAACGATTGTTTTCTTTGATTACGGTTTTTGATTTGTGGCTGCTTCGATGTGATTTCTGTATATATTATGCGATCCTTTGATGAAGAAGAAGAGGGTTTCCGGTATATTTTATCACGTCTTTCGGCGAGATATTTAGGGTCAAAGTTCGGTAGAGATTAAAAAGGAAGCGAGAGTCGTGATTGACTAATTAAAACATTTTATTATTTTCTGAAAATATTATTATTAATAGTGATAAACTTAAAATAAATTTAAGGAAAATATATTTACGATATTAATAAAAGACTTTTGAGATAATCTTAATATTTATTTAATGATTTTAATCGGTGTAAATTTTAATTAATATTCTATTGTATTAGTTAAAGTGTTTTTTTTTTTCACTCTTAAAATTTTATTCGAATTAAAATAACATAATATTTTATAATAAACTCAATTATTACTTAAAAAGTATTCCAAAGTGAAAACAGGGTGTTACAATACTACCCCTCTTAAAAGAAATTTCGTCCTCGAAATTCGATAAATAAAATACTAGCATTGAGTCCTTTTAGCGATATGTCGTCTCTCATGCCCTACCTCCATTTCCATACATGTTTCTTGGAGGTCCATTGTTTCTACCATTATTGTTGGGGCAATTACCGGACTTGTGCCCTTCTTTGTGACACCGGAAGCATTCATCCTTTCCCTTCAAGCATATTCCATTGTGGTGTTTCCCGCATTCTCTACACAAGGGCTTGTAAGTCGGTGCTACACGGTGATCATATCCTTCAATCCTCGGCTGCTTGTTCTCATTTCGCTCTTCGTCCTCCCATTTCCTCTTTTCATTTTCCATAGTTGGCATCGGCTTCACTTCATCTCCTTTCAATCCTACCTCGACTTTATGAGCCCTTCTTACTAGCTCATAATAGCCTAGATCGCCTTGCGCTGCCAAGATTCCAGCGAGTTGGGGCCTCAGTCCTCTCTCGAATCTCGATGCCCTCTTTGCATCATCATCCACCAGATGTGGGGCAAACCTGCTCAACTCGTTGAATTTCCTCTCGTACTCAGTCGTTGTCATAGTTCCCTGCTTCAGATTCAGGAACTCCGTCTCCTTCTCGTTACGATAAGACTGTGGGAAATACTGATTCATAACTTCAGTCTTAAAGATATCCCAAGTCATAGCTTTCTTCTCATCTTCGGTTAGACCGCGCCAGAACCCTTCCCACCAGTGATCCGCGTGTTCCACCAGCTGAAAGGTGGCACAAGCTATCTTTGAAGCATCTCCACATTGGATGGTGCGGAAAATGCGTTCTAGTGAACGAAACCATTCTTCAATTGCTGCAGGACCGTCTTTCCCATTGAAGGTTGGCGGACGATAGCGGCGAAATCTCTCAACTGCGCGCTCGTGATCCGCATTTCCTCCTCCATTAGCTTGCATGGTCTGGAGAAAGTGATTGATGGCCATGCCCATGGCTTCAGCAGTAGCTCGATTCATTGTTGGTTGCTCCTCTCCGTTAGCTGCCATTTCTTTCTGTAATACGAGTATTTAGGTTTTCAGTTTAATTATTTTCTTTACGTGGTTGATTAGTACGTTTCATCGTCGTGCGTAGCATCCAATGTTAAACGTAAACCTAAAGGCCATTTCTAATTCCAAGTACTACTATGTCCGTGAAGCCATAAACATAAAATCATACCTTTGGAGAACTCGACGAGGAATGACGAAGGTAGCAGTAGTGACATTTTATTTCCTTTTATTTTGAAACATGAAACTTTTTCTTTTTGAAAAAATAGTAAAGTCTACAGAATCAAAACTGGTGCTCTGATACCACTTTGTAACGCCCCGATTTTCGTTTTTGTAAAATAAAGCGGAAGTTAGAAAAATAAAATAATTTATTTTGAAAATAAATAGTTAAATGTGGGGGTTACGTGAAATAATTCTCGTTTATCAGAAAAATAATACTTTTCATAAAAATTAAAATAACAATTTAAGCATTTAGTAAATAAAATGAGCTTTAAAATCCACGTAAGTATAGTCTTAAATAATTACATGTGTCACTCTACCGCATCCTCGTTGTTCCCCTCGAAGTCTCCGTCCGTACCTAAAAAAAAATGTCGTTGATTGGGGTGAGCTCAACGTGCTCAGCAGGAATCACTTATCTTAAAATCATGAATCATATCATGAATACATGGCACGTATAATCACATGAAGAATGTAGACAATTAATTCACATAAACATACTTTCACATATCTAAACATGTAATCATATACTTTCACATATTGCCATCCCTGCCTATGGATGGACCTTGTTGTCAACCCTGCCTACGGTTGAACCTTGTTGTCACCCCTGCCTACGGGTGAACCTTGTTTAACATATACATTTCACGTATTGCCGTCCCTGCCTATGGACGAACCTTGTTGTCACTCCTGCCTACGAATGAACCTTGTTTAACATAGCATTTTTCACATATTGCCGTCCCTGCCTACGGACGGACCTTGTTGTCACTCCTGCCTACGAGTGAACCTTGTTTAACATAGCAGTTTTCACATATTGCCATCCCTGCCTATGGATGGACCTTGTTGTCACCCCTGCCTACGGGTGAACCTTGTTTTCATAGAATGTCATGGCGATAGCGTATAACATATTACACGTGGCGATATCATAACATATTAGATGTAGATAATCCTATATCATTCAAAGTCGACATCTCAACTAGCACACATATATCATGCGTAAACACGATATTCAACAAGCATAACTACAATACCATGTAAAATCACATAATTTATTTCATCCACAATCATTCACGTAAATACACATACGCACATAAACATAACATAACTCATGAGTAAAGGATAAGAAGCCCCTACCTCGTAAACGTGTCGTGCTACTAAAATCTTAGTCCAAGAGGAAGTCCTAACTTCCTTGCGCCTCGTCTCCTATCAGAGTGAACCTCAAATTGGAACATATACAATCTGTCAGTTTTATTTGTAAATTAAGATTTCTATATCATGATGTCAGTTTTATTTGTAAATTAAGATTTCTATATCATGTGTTAGTTAAGAATCATTTACTATATATATTATATTTATTCCTCCTACTCTTATCTCGAGGACTGAGGAGGTCGACTATGGAATAGGGCTAGAAACAGTAACCTGAATGCTATACTATTTATTGGAAGACGATTTGGTTGTAGACCGAAATATTAGAGTACAATTTCAATATATAACTATAAGGCTCAAGGAGGGATTATATTAATACTAATTACTCTTGTATTCGTAATTTGTTTCCACTTACTGAAACTTGTGAAGGCATATTGAACCAAAAGAGAACTCATTCACACATATACTCATCTCAATCGGTCTGCAACTGGAGTATATGCAATTATCTTAATTGTTTTCTTAGGGTCGACCAAGATTCGAATAGGGAAAATTATTTATTAATTAGGACAATTGAACTTGCTAAGAATCAATTGAATTTCTTTCACCCAAATTGAACACAGAAGCTACGAAATTACCGAAAGCGAATCCGATGGAGGTGCGGCGAAGATGAATTCCGGTGGATCGAACAGCGGCGACAACTTCGTAGGCCGACGAGATCTTGGGGACGGTTTCGAGTCGGCACAAGGAAACGATTGTTTTCTTTGATTACGGTTTTTGATTTGTGGCTGCTTCGATGTGATTTCTGTATATATTATGCGATCCTTTGATGAAGAAGAAGAGGGTTTCCGGTATCTTTTATCACGTCTTTCGGCGAGATATTTAGGGTCAAAGTTCGGTAGAGATTAAAAAGGAAGCGAGAGTCGTGATTGACTAATTAAAACATTTTATTATTTTCTGAAAATATTATTATTAATAGTGATAAACTTAAAATAAATTTAAGGAAAATATATTTACGATATTAATAAAAGACTTTTGAGATAATCTTAATATTTATTTAATGATTTTAATCGGTGTAAATTTTAATTAATATTCTATTGTATTAGTTAAAGTGTTTTTTTTTTCACTCTTAAAATTTTATTCGAATTAAAATAACATAATATTTTATAATAAACTCAATTATTACTTAAAAAGTATTCCAAAGTGAAAACAGGGTGTTACACGCGTTCTACGGTATTTCACGATAATCCAAATCAAATAAAATCAAGGGCGTTTAGATTTTATACCTTCGATTCGTTGTTCGGAGAAACGAAATCAAGACGACCTTTGAATCTTCCCACGTATTCCTTGCACTAGCTTGAACGTCGGGTGGGCGACGATCCTCCAAGCTTATGGATCTCCTTCACGAACTCTCTAGACTAATCAAGTATGATTATCTTGTCTTGTCTTGTTGTGAAGACCATTTAGTGCTTTTATAGGCTACGTAGGGGATCTAAAGGAGGTGGAATATTAGGCTTCCAATATTAATGATTAAATTGAGCCCAAGCCCAAATCTATTAATCCCATTAATATTAATTAATTTATTTTCCACTATATAAATTAATTGCACTCCAATATTAAACCATATTATATCCAATAATATTTCTCCGGTAGTATTTATTTATTCCGTGTATTTAAGATTTAAATATCCATGAATAAAATTTATTTATTGCTTAATAAATTTATTCATCTCTTTTATCCGAGACTAGTACCACTCAACCTTATTTATTATGCGGGAACAAATCAGCTCGCGAGGTTTACATAATAAATCCTTATGAGCTCATCTAGGGGATATTATCAACCCTTCCGGGATACACTGTCCCGTCAAGAATTCACGACATCCCATATATAAAATATAGTGACCTAACTTAACCGGTAATTGACCCAATAATTAAACCGGTCAATTCCTTTGGAAAATCAAAGTCACTTATATTAAATATACACACCCGCAATTGTATCGGGGATTAAGAATAAAATACACCGAGTCTTAAATCAATTATCGCATAGCAATCCTAATTGATAAGTCTCAATCGATCCGCTCAATACACCAAGTGTACAAGTGTGATAAAATAATCAAGACAGATTATTTTCTCTCTCACACAACGACTATACGATGGATTGGTTCGTGTCCATCTAGGTCGTGAGCAACTGTTTAATTAAATACGAGTAACCGATAGTATGATCTTCTGCGTGACGTCGCACACCATACTAACTACAAAGTATATAATCCAGGACTATAATTTGCATATATTTAATTAACAATAATTAAAAGCAAATGAATGTTCATTATTAATAGGTAAATGAAAAGTGCACAAGGAGTTCAGAATACTCAAATCTAGACATTAAGTATATTACTCCAACAATCTCCCACTTATACTAAGGTCTGTTGGAAATCGATATCCCGGGGTATCAAAATTGCGGAACCGATAACCCCGACCGAAATCCCATCGCCGGAAACACGCGAACCACCTAACGGAACCGGGCACGACAAGAGAATCACCACCGCGGGAAAAACCCGCGGCTAGAAACCCTAGCCGAGCCCCCGTCAGGGCTCGCGATCGCGCGTGCGATCGCTGGGCTGCTCCGGCAGCCCTGGGCGGTGAGTCCGGCGACTCACCACCATCGTCGGAGGTGGGGGGCACCACCAGCCGCGGCGCCAGCCCGCGGCAGTTCCCCCCGGCGATCGAGCTAGGGCTCGATCGCCCCAGCCGTGGCGTCCAGCCGCGGCTCCCTCTTGATGCGCGCCGGCGGTCGAAGCCCTAGGGCTCGACCGCCACCCCTCGGCTCCCAGCCGAGGGTCCTTCGAACGTTCGCCGGGGATCTCGAATCCCCGTCCCCGAAGTTCGTCGTTTTCCCGTATCGTGTGTTAATGTAATGCTACAATTAATACACATAAAATCATACGAAAGAGTTTATGATTTTTACCTTTGATTCGTTGTGCGGAGAAACATAATCAATTGATGACCTTACGATCTTCCCACGTATTCCTTGCACTAGCTTGAACGTCGGGTGGGCGACGATCCTCCAAGCTTATGGATCCTCTTCTCTCTCTCTACTTTCTCTCTCTAGAAGAATTATGATCTTCAAGTTATGTTATGAGAATAGAGAAGACCATGTAGTGCTTTTATAGGCTACGTAGGGGATCTAAAGGAGGTGGAATATTGGGCTTCCAATATTAATGATTAAATTGAGCCCAAGCCCAAATCTATTAATCCCATTAATATTAATTAATTTATTTTCCACTATATAAATTAATTGCACTCCCAATATTAAACCATATTATATCAAATAATATTTCTCCGGTAGTATTATTTATTCCGTGTATTTAAGATTTAAATATCCATGAATAAAATTAATTTATTGCTAATTAATTTATTCATCTCTTGAATCCGAGACTAGTACCATTCAACCTTAATTATTGTGCGGAACGAATCCACGCATGAGGTTTACACAATAATTCCTTATGAACTCATCTCGGGGATATTATCAACCCTTACGGGATACACTTTCCCGTCAAGTATTCACGGCATGTCATATATAAAATATAGTGACCCAACTTAACCGCTAATTAACCAAATAATTAAATCGGTTAATTCCTTTGGAAAATCAAAGTCAATATATTAAATATACACACCCGCAATAGAATCGGGGATTAAGAATAAAATACTCTGAGACTTGAATCGATTATCTAAGGCAATCCTAATCGATAAATCTCAAGCGATCCGCCCAATACACCAAGTGTACAAGTGTGATAAAATAATTAAGACAAATAATTTTCTCTCTCACACAACGCCAATACCGATGGATTGGTCCGTGTCCATCTAGGTCGTGAGCAACTGTTCGATTAAATACGAGTAACCGATAGTATGATCTTCTGTGTGGGGCCGCACACCATACTAACTACAACGTATAGAATCCAGGACTATATTTTGCATATATTTAATTATCAATAATTAAATTCAAACAATTGTTTATTAATTTAATAGATTAAATGCTATGACCGGGAGTTACCGTTACTTAAATCTAGACATTAAGTACACAACTCCAACAATCTACCACTTGTACTAAGGTCTAGTCATTTCCTCCAAACTCCCGACTCCCATACTCATCACGTGCTTAAAGTGTACTTCCAAAGAGTACTTTGTGAATGAGCAATCTAGGTCACCGCTCTGAAGTTATCTTGGTGACTACTGCGTCGTCTCCCTCGACGATGATTCGTATCAGGTGGTACTTGCTCTATGTGTTAGCATCACCTTTTGACTTATGACTTCTTCCAGTTTACCATGCACCGCTATACAATAGCCTTTGGTAAACTAAGAGTCATATCCAACTCCAGAGGTTATCCTGGAACCTAACCAAAAACTTCCGCTGCCTCTGAGGCTGCTATTCGGTTATGATAGAGTCTGAGAAGCGTCTGCTTATCACTCTTTCATTTCATGGTTCCACCTCTTTCTAAAAGTGAACACATAGCCTGATATCGACTTACACTGGTCCTTCTCTGATTTGAGATCTGAGAATTTGTAATCAAAGAAGATTTCGTCTTGCTTAGTCTAGTACTTTCAAGTACTTTTACAGCATTCGAATATCTCCTATCCAGATTACTTTGATATCCTCCCACTACGCAAACCGCATAGTTGATATCAGGTTCTCGTTTTACAACATTGCATCTATAAAGCTTTCCACACTCAAAGTGTAGGAAACTGCTTTGTCTTTATCTATCTCCTTCATGTGTTCGAAACACATACCCTTAGATAGATGTATATTCTGTATCTGAAAGGCAATAACCTTTCTCAGAATTATGCATGTTTAAAACAAACCATAAACGTATAAGATATCTAGGAGAAGTACAATGTTCTTATCCTTAGATCGAAAGATCTCAAGAACATGTTCCAACTTCTTCTTAATCTTATATCCCGATTCATTTAGACAACCATCATTTTATGTCTGATGATATTCTCTCATTGTTGCCAATGATAAAATGTTATCTACATAAAATTCCGAGAAACACCACCTTGTTTCCATTACGTCTCCAATACACCTTTCGTCAATGCCTTTTGATGAATCCATCAGATGGACTATCTCATCAATTCGCAAGTTCCACGATTTACATCCTTATATCAATTCCATAAATGGATTGACTTGTACTCTAAATGATCTTGCCTCTTAACAATAAACCTTTATTGCTTTCTAAGCAGGCACATTTAGATCCAGTACTTTCCTTGTGCAGAGCTAGAGATCGATTTCATCTTTACTAGATCCAGAATTGGAAACTCTTCTAGTCTTATGAACATCTCTGGTCGTCAAACAACCTCCCACTGCAATGGCGTCCTTGTGTATAACAGTAATAACAGTACGTGCAGTGTGTGGTGTACTTCTACTCGGTTTGGCTGGTTCTAAGTCTTTGTCCTTTTTCTCATTCCAAGGTATTACGTCAGTTAGAGCTTTGTTGTTCATCTAATAGTCTTTCTCTAAGAACCGGGCGTTAGAGCTTATAACGTCCTTCTGGTTCATAGTACTATAGAACACAATATTTTTTGTTCATCTAGGATATCCTACAACCACATTGAATGTGCCATTGTCTCCAGGAATATCCATAGAACATAGGTAGTTCCGAACAACTTGTTCTTTTACTATTAGAATCCCATTTCTTATTACTGACACACCATTTCTACACGTGAGTGTATGGTGTAGTCATTTGAGACTTAATCCCAATCTTTTGATTGTGCTATGTGTTATTTGGTAGCCTCTGTGACTAAGTCGCAGGCCTCCAATGGATATACATTGAAGGTTCCCCATAATCGCTTTGTGACAAAAACACTTCGCTTTTATGGCACATCAAGCATTCTAATCCATCTTCGAGTATTCTTAAAAGAATTACTCGCATCTTACACATATGACTGCATATATTATTTATCATTCTCAATACTTGTCCGAATTCTACTCTTTACCGAAAGGTATGCTTAGTTGTATTATCTTCCATATTCAATTCTTAGGTCGGAAGGTCCATTCCTTCAACTATAATTGATCAAATAGATTTCGACCTTTTTGAATCATATTTGAGTAAATACTACTAAGTATAAGAATTCACAAGTATAATGATCCAAGAAATATATCTAATAAGTAAAACAAGTTATAGAATGGTTTGTTGCATCGTGGTAGACTAAGGATTCATCATTCACATTATTAATATCTAATGTACCAGAATATATAATACCATTATTTCTTATCAAAATCATCAACATGATTAAAGAAATAAAATATCCATTCATAAATTATAGAAATCCAGAACAAAAGTTCTTTCTAAATTTTTAGGGTACATAATGCAATAAACTTGAAATGAAATCCTATAACTACTCAAGAGCAGATAAAATGTCTTCCACTGCAACAGCTGCCTCCTCTACACCTTTGCCCATGTAGACTCGAACTCTTCTTCTCTAAGTCGCCGGGTTTTCTGGAACCCCTGCATTTGAAAATGCACATACCGTCAGTGGTTCCATATCTACACACCAGAATTCTGGTAGATAATACCGCTGACTATGTTTTTACGACTAAAGAAAAATTCGTACCTTTGAGAGGACATTCAGACTTCCAGTGTCCAGACTTATTGCATCGGAAGCACTTGCCTCTTGGCTTGGCAGCCCCCACTCGTGGTCCATTTCTCTTGGCACCACTGGGTTTCCAGGCTTGCTTCCTTTTCTTGCCCCTACCTCCAATAGGCTTCAAGCCTTTGGACTTGGTAGCTACAAGTGCTTGAGACTTGCCCTTCTTGTAGATCCCCTCTGTCGCCTTTAGTTCAGTCAGGAGTTGCGCAAGAGTATAAGATAGTTTACCCATATTATAACTCATGCGAAACTGCTCAAAACTAGAGGTCAGAGACTGGAGTATGATGTCGACTTGCGTCTCACCATCAATTTGAGCTCCTAGGATCTCAAGTTCATTCAACAAACTCATCATCTTAAGAACGTGCTCCCCTACGGGCGTTCCTTCAGACTGAGTAGTTGTCATAAGGACTCTCATGGCTTCTTGCCTTGCCGCACGATCTTGCTCTCCAAACATTTCCTTGAGGTTAGACAGCATATCATAGGCAGTGTCCATCGACTCATGTTGGGTTTGGAGTACATTTGACATGGAAGCCAAAATATAACACCTAGCCATTTCATCAGCCTTTTTCCACTTCCTATATGCCTCTTTTTCCTCATTAGTTGAGGCATCCGTGGGCTCAGCAGGGCACACATCGTGGAGTACAAATTTGTACTCTTCAGAAGTCAGGACAATGTCCAAATTTCTCCTCCAATCAATATAATTGGGGCCAGTGAGTTTATTCTCCTTGAGTATCACAGAAAGTGGATTTATAACTCGTTTTACTTTTAAGAGATATTTCTGCAATGAATCATTTATACTTGTGGATTTTTATGCTAAGTCATATTTATTCAAATAAGAATTCAAAGGTCGAAAATTGATAGTTTAATCAATTAAGTTGAAGGAGTGGACCTTCCGACCTAAGAATTTAATTTGGAAAATAATACGACTAAGCAATCCTTTATGGATATAAGATATAAGATCCGGACAAGTATTAGAATTGATTCACTCTGATGTATGCAGACCTATCTCTACTCAGACAATAAGGTACGAGTACTTCATTTGACGATTACTCGAGAAATGGATTAGAATACCTGATGTACCACAAAAGCAAGTGTTTTGACAAGTCAATGGACACAAAGCTATTGTGAAGAAGCATCAATGTATATCCATTGAAAGCCTGCGATCTGATCGCGGAGGCAAGTGCCTGTCTGAGGAATGCAAGGCATACTAACCAGAGATTGAGATTTGATCTCAAAGAGACTACACCATACACTCTTGTGTAGAAAATGGTGTGTCGGAAATAAGAAATGGAACTCTTATAGAGGTAGTAAAAGATGAGTTATACGGAACATCCTATGTTCTATGGAAATGTCCTTAAAACAACGGCGCATTCAAATGCGGTTGTAGAATATCCTGGAAGAACAAAAGATGTGTGTTCAATAGTACTATGAACCAGAAGGACGTTATAAGTTCTAACGCCCGGTTCTTAGAGGAAGACTATGTGATGAACCACAAGCCCAAAGTAACGTGATACTTTGAAATGAGAGAGAACGAAGAAGACTGGAAACCAGCCAAACCGAGTAGCGGTACACCACTAACTGCACCTACTGTTATTACTGTTAATACACCGGAATGCCGTTGTAGGGGGAGGTTGTGTGACAACCAGAGATATTCATAAGACTAGGAGAGTCTTCGGACTCTGGACCTAGTATACATGAAATCGATCCCTGGATCTACATGAAGGCAGTACTAGATCTAAATGTGCCTTCTTGAAGAGCAATAAGGATTATTGCTAAGAGGCGAGATCATTTAGAGTACAAGCTTAGTTGACCCATTTATGGATTGAAACAAAGCTTTGTGTTCGTGGTACTTGCAAATTGATGAGATAGTTCATTTTATGGATTCATCAAGGCATAGACGAATCGTGTGTATTGGAAACGTGATGGAAACAAAGTGGTGTTTCTCGGGTTTTATGTAGAAAACATTCTTATCATTGGCAACAATGTAAAGATGTTGTCAGACATAAAATGATGATTGTCTAGATAAATCATTATGAAAGATATAGGAAGAAGTTGGACATGTTCTTGAGATCTTGGATCTCTAGGAAAGAACATTGTACTTCTCCTGGACATCTTACATAGATATGATTATGGTTCGTTTTAACATGCAAGATTTCGAGAAAGGTTTGTTACCTTTCAGATACGGAATGCATCTATCTGAGGACATGTGTTTTGAAACACAAAAGAAGATAGAAGCAATGAAAGCGGTTTCCTACACTTCGAGTGTGGAAAGCTTGATAAATGCGATGTTGAAAACGAGAACCTGATATCTGCTATGCGGCTAGTATATGTTGGAAATCGATATCCCGGAATTAATAAATTTAAATAAATAAATTATCTAATTAATTCCGACCGAAATCCTTTGGAGATCGAATATCCGGAGTTGTAAAATTGCGGAACAACAACTCCAATCGAAGTCCCGGTTGCCGGAAACCCGCCACGAACGCCCACATGAAGCCGGACTCAACCAAACCCTAACCGCGGGTGAACCCACGGCTGGTTCGGTCGAGCCCTCGCGTGGGCTCGCGGCTGTTCAAGGCAGCCGCCTAGGGCTGCTCGTAGCAGCCCACAAACCATGCCCGAACCCTCGCGGAACCGGCCCATGCAAACCCTAGCCGCGGCCGAGCCGCCGCTTGTTTGATCGAGGCGTGCGCATGTCGCCGGACATGCGCTAGGGTTCAGCCCCTGGCAGCCCGCACAGCTCCGGCGAAGCCCCTTGGATCCGCCGCTGCCAGGCCACGCCAAGCGGGCGCCTGGGTACGAAGCGCTCGCGCGCGACATGGACCAGGCGGGCGCCTGGTCATCAGGCGAGCGCTTGCCCTCCCAGCGAACATGGTTCGCGCGATCCTCGTCGCCGGATCGCTCCAGTCGCGGCGGTCCGGTGATCCTTGATCACCACCGCCCGGCTCGACCCCGATGAGGATCCCAAATCTCGGATCTTGGTTCATGATAATTTTACGATAATTAAACGATAAAATCATAAAGAAGGTTTTACTATTTACCTCGTTCTCGTTGTTCGGAAAAACGAAGAACTCAATTTGAACACCTTGATATCTTCCCACGTATTCCTTGCACTAGCTCGAACGTCGTGTGGGCGACGATCTTCCGAACTCCATGGATCTCCCTCTCTACTTTCTCTCTCTAGAATTGTGATCTTCAAGTTATGAGAATAGAGAAGACCATGTAGTGCTTTTATAGGCTACGTAGGGGATCTTAAGGAGGTGGAATATTGGGCTTCCAATAATAGTGATTAAATTGAGCCCAAGCCCAAATCTATTAATCCTTACTATTATTAATTAATTTATTTTCCACTATATAAATTAATTGCACTCCCAATATTAAACCATATTATATCAAATAATATTTCTCCGGTAGTATTATTTATTCTGTGCATTTAAGATAGAAATATCCATGAATAAAATTAATTTATTGCTAATTAATTTATTCATCTCTTGTAACCGAGACTAGTACCATTCATCCTTAATTATTATGCGGAACAAATCCACCTGCAGGGTTTACATAATAATTCCTTATGAACTCATCTCGGGGACATTATCAACCCTTATCGGGACACACTTTCCCGTCAAGTATTCACGGCATGCCATATATAAAATATAGTGACCCAACTTAACCGGTAATTAACCCAATAATTAAATCGGTTAATTCCTTTGGTAAATCAAAGTCACTTATATTAAATATACACACCCGCAATAGTATCGGGGATTAAGAATAAAATACTCAGAGATTTAAATCGATTATCGCCGGCAATCCTAATCGATAAATCTCAAGCAGATCCGCTCAATACACCAAGTGTACAAGTGTGATAAAATAATCAAGACAGATTATTTTCTCTCTCACACAACGACTATACCGATGGATTGGTCTGTGTCCATCTAGGTCGTGAGCAACTGTTCGATTAAATACGAGTAACCGATAGTATGATCTTCTGTGTGGGCCCGACACACCATACTAACTACAACGTATAGAATCCAGGACTATAATTTGCATATATTTAATTATAAATAATTAAACGCAAATAATTGTTTATTTCTTTAAATAGATTAGTGGCAATGGATCGTGAGTTTCCGTTACTTAAATCTAGACATTAAGTACACAACTCCAACAATCTCCCACTTGTACTAAGGTCTAGTCATTTCCTCCAAACTCCCGACTCCCATACTCATCACGTGCTTAAGTTGTACTTCCAAGAAGTACTATGTGAATGAGCACTCTAGGTTGCCGCTCGGAAGTTATCTTGGTGACTACAGCGTCGTCTCCCTCGACGATGACTCGTATCAGGTGGTACTTGCTCTATGTGTTATCTTACACTTATGGACTTGTGACTTCTTACCATTTGCCATCGCACCGCTATTTACATAGCCTTTGGCAAATTAAGAATCACATCTAAGTCCCAGAGATTATCCCGGAGTTATGCCAAAACTTCCGCTGCCTCTGAGGCCGCTATTTGGTTACCCATGGCAGAGTCCGAAAAGCATCGTGCTTATCACTCTTCCATGTTAAAACTCCTTCTCCTTCAATAGTGAAACACATAGCCTGATATCGACTTACACCGGTCCTCATTTGATTAGAAATCTAAGAGAATGTAATCCAAAGGAAATGTTCGTCTGCTTCGTAGTCTAGAACAGTACTTCGAAAGTACTTTTACAGCAGTCGAATATTCCTTTCCAGGATTACCTTGATATCCTCCCACTATGCTAACCGCATAGCCGATATCAGGTTCTCGTTTTCAACATCGCATTTATCAAGCTTTCCACACTCGAAGTGTAGGAAACTTCTTTCATTGCTTCTATCTCCTTTTGTGTTTTAAAACACATATCCTTAGATAGATGCATTCCGTCTCTGAAAGGTAACGAACCTTTCTCGGAATCTTGCATGTTAAAACGAACCATAATCATATATATGTAAGATGTCCAGGAGAAATATAATGTTCTTTACCAGAGATCCAAGATCTCCAGAACATGTCCAAC
The DNA here is from genome assembly GCA_954870475.1 of Euphrasia confusa. NCBI lineage: Eukaryota > Viridiplantae > Streptophyta > Magnoliopsida > Lamiales > Orobanchaceae > Euphrasia > Euphrasia confusa. The sequence continues at coordinate 32,670,776 of OX940950.1, forward strand.
TTCTTCCTATATCTTTCATATTGATTTATCTAGACAACCTCATTATATATCTTGACAACATCTTTACATTGTTACCAATGATAAGAATGTTCTCTACATAAAACCCGAGAAACACCACCTTGTTCCATCACGTTTCCAATACACACGATTCGTCTATGCTTTGATGAATCCATAAAATGGACTATCTCATCAATTTGCAAGTACCACGAACTCAATGCTTTGTTTCAATCCATAAATAGATCAACTAAGCTTGTACTCTAAATGATCTTGCCTCTTAGCAATAATCCTTATTGCTTTCCAAGAGAGCACATTTAGATCTAATACTGCCTCTGTGTAGATCCAGGGATCGATTTCATGTATACTAGGTCCAGAGTCCGAAGACTCACCTAGTCTTATGAATATCTCTGGTTGACCCACAACCTCCCACTACAATGGCATTCCGGTGTATTAACAGTAATAACAGTAGGTGCAGTTAGTGGTGTACCGCTACTCAGTTTTGCTGGCTTCCAGTCTTCTTCGTTCTCTCTCATTTCAAAGTATCAAGTCATTTTGGGCTTGTGGTTCATCATATAGTCTTTCTCTAAGAACCGGGCGTTAGAACTTATAACGTCCTTCTAGTTCATAGTACTATTGAACACACATCTTTTGTTCTTCTAGGATATTCTACAACCGCATTTGAATGCGCCGTTGTTTCCAGACATATCCATAGAACACAGGTAGTTCCGTATAACTCATGCTTTTACTATTTCTATAAGAGTTTCATTTCTTGTTTACGACACACCATTTCTACACAACAGTGTATGGTGTAGTCATTTGGGATCACATCCCAACCTCTGATCAGTATGCTATGCATTCCTCAGACAGGTATTTGCCTCCGCGATCAAATCGCAGGCTACAAATGGATATACCTTGATGGTTCTCCACAATTGCTTAGTGTCCATTGACTTGTCAAAACACTTGCTTTTGTGGCACATCAGGTATTCTAATCCATTTCTCGAGTAATCATCAAATGAAGTACTCGTACCTTATTGTCTGAGTAGACATAGGTCTGCATACATCAGAGTCACTCAATTCTTATACTTGTCCGGATCTTATATCTTATATCCATAAAGGATTGCTTAGTCATGTTATCCTCCAAATTAGATTCATAGGTCGGAAGGTCCATTCCTTCAACTTAATTGATCAAACTATCAATTTTTGACCTTTGAACTTCTTATTTGAATAAATATGACTTAGCATAAGAATCCACAAGTATAATTGATAAAGAAATCTCTTATTAGTAAAACGAGTTTCATACTACGGTTCGTTGCACCATGGTGGACTCAGGATTCACCATTTATATATTGCTAGCTAATGTACCAGAACAGATAATATCATTACTTCTTCTCATAACCATCAAATGATTAAAAGAAATAAAATATCCATTCATTAGAAATCCAGAACAAAGTTCTTTCTAAAATGAAAGGTACATAAAAGCAATAACTCAAAATGAAATCCTATAAAATGTCCTCCATTGCAACAGCTGCCTCCTCCACAGCATTGCCCATGTAGACTACGATTTCTTCTTTTCTACGTCGTCGGGTTTCCTGGAACCCTTGCATTTAAAATGCACATACCGTCAGTGGTTCCATATCTACACACCAGGTTTCGGTAGATAATACCACTGACTATGTTTTACGACTAAAGAAAATTTCGTACTTTCTTTGAGAGGATAATCAGACTTCCAGTACCCAGACTGTTTGCATCGAGAACACTTGCCTCATGGCTTTCTCGTCCCATCTCGTGGTCCAAGTAATCTTAGAACCACCGGGTTTGTTTGCTTGCTTTTTCTATCCCCGGTTTTGCCCTTAGGTTCGAAACCTTTGGCATTGACTACAAGAGCTTGCGATTTCCGTCTCAACTCGTCTAAAAGGTCCATCATCTCAAAAAAACGTGTTTAAGCGTTTCATTGAATTGACTGGCCTTTATGAGTATCTTCATCCCCTCTTGTCTAGCCTCTACGTCAGTTAAGACATTCGTAGGCTCGGGAGGACAAAGCTCACTGAGTACAAACTTGTACTCTTCAACAGTCTGGACAATGTCTAGATCTCTATTCCAATCATTACATTTAGGGACCAATGAGTTTAAATCCTTACGTATCACAGAAAGTGGGTTCAAAGCCATTCCTAATCTATGAGCACATATAATAACAAACAATCGATTTAATGTCCGATATTATCTCCCTCAAATAATATCATTAAATCACTAATCACATCTAAAATCCCATCAGATATGGCAAGCCACGTTTGTGTGGACGTTTACCCATCCAAATGATTTAGCAATTAGATTTGCTTCGGTCGTACATCAATTATAGCGTTACTTCGTTGGGAAGAATACTATAAAGCGTACCTAAGTGTAAACCATTACTCAGTACTAAGCTGAATCGTTTGGAATCGCTACGTCACCGCAAGCCACGTTTGTGTGGACGTTTACGATAAATCACAATCCTTCACAATTTCCTATAACTGTCTACATCAATTATTCCAAGATCCCATTCAGTATAGCAAGCCACGTTTGTGTGGACGTTTACTACACCAAAAGATCTTTACAATTGACTCCCAATTACTTGATCCATTCGATCTTGTAAATCAAGACGCGGAGAATCATAAGTGAAACTCGAAGTTTCTAACCAGTGATTCACCATGCGAACTGCTGGAAATCGATATCCCGGGCCATTAAAATTTGCGGAAAATAATAACCCGACCGAAATCCTCGATCGCCGGAGATCCGATCACGAACCACCGCCCGAGCCAGAGCTCAACCGAGCACCACCACGTTCCGCCTGTGGTGCCCAGCCGAGCCCCCGCACGGGGCTCGCGATCATCTCGCGATGATCGCTGGGATGCCTCACGGCATCCCCGGGGCTGCTCGTAGCAGCCCCGCAGCGGGTCGCGTGACCCGCCGCTCAACGCGCTGGGCTCGTCCCAGCGCACCGCTGCGGGAAGTCCCGCAGCACGCCTCGAGTCGCTGCGGGTAACTCCCGCAGCTCCCAGCGATCGAGCCTACGGGCTCGATCGATCCCTCGGCTCCCAGCCGAGGGTTCTCGCGTTACGCGTCCCGGCGGTCCGTAGGGTTCGACCGCCACCTTCGATCCTCGCCGGGGATCTCGAATCCCCGTCCCCGAGGTTCGTCGTTTTCCCGGATCGTGTGTTCATGTATGTATCACAATCAATTTCACATAAAATCATAGAAGGGAGTTTATGATTTTACCTTTCGATTCGTTGTGCGGAGAAACGAAATCAAGATGATGACCTTACGATCTTCCCACGTATTCCTTGCACTAGCTTGAACGTCGGGTGGGCGACGATCCTCCAAGCTTATGGATCCTCTTCTCTCTCTCTCTCTACTTTCTCTCTCTAGAAGAATTATGATCTTCAAGTTATGATGTGTGTAGAATAGAGAAGACCATGTAGTGCTTTTATAGGCTACGTAAGGGATCTAAAGGAGGTGGAATATTGGGCTTCCAATATTAATGATTAAATTGAGCCCAAGCCCAAATCTATTAATCTCCCATTAATATTAATTAATTTATTTTCCACTATATAAATTAATTGCACTCCCAATATTAAACCATATTATATCAAATAATATTTCTCCGGTAGTATTATTTATTCCGTGTATTTAAGATTTAAATATCCATGAATAAAATTAATTTATTGCTAATTAATTTATTCATCTCTTGAATCCGAGACTAGTACCATTCAACCTTAATTATTGTGCGGAACGAATCCACTCATGAGGTTTACACAATAATTCCTTATGAACTCATCTCGGGGATATTATCAACCCTTACGGGATACACTTTCCCATCAAGTATTCACGGCATGCCATATATAAAATATAGTGACCCAACTTAACCGGTAATTAACCCAATAATTAAATCGGTTAATTCCTTTGGAAAATCAAAGTCACACATATTAAATATACACACCCGCAATAGTATCGGGGATTAAGAATAAAATACTCGGAGACTTGAATCGATTATCTCAAGGCAATCCTAATCGATAAATCTCAAGCGATCCGCTCAATACACCAAGTGTACAAGTGTGATAAAATAATTAAGACAAATTATTTTCTCTCTCACACAACGACTATACCGATGGATTGGTCCGTGTCCATCTAGGTCGTGAGCAACTGTTTGATTAAATACGAGTAACCGATAGTATGATCTTCTGTGTGGGCCCGCACACCATACTAACTACAAAGTATAAAATCTAGGACTATATTTTGCATATATTTAATTATCAATAATTAAATGCAAACCATTGTTTATTAATTAAATAGATTAAATGCTATGACCGGGAGTTTACCGTTACTTAAATCTAGACATTAAGTACACAACTCCAACAATCTCCCACTTGTACTAAGGTCTAGTCATTTCCTCCAAACTCCCGACTCCCATACTCATCACGTGCTTAGAATTGTACTTCCAAGAAGTACTGTGTGAATGAGCACTCTAGGTTGCCGCTCTGAAGTTATCTTGGTGACTACTGCGTCGTCTCCCTCGACGATGACTCGTATCAGGTGGTACTTGCTCTATGTGTTAACATCACTTTTGACTTATGACTTCTTCCAGTTTACCGTGCACCGCTATCCAATAGCCTTTGGTAAACTAAGAGTCATATCCAAGTCAAGAGGTTATCCCGGAACCTAACCAAAACTTCCGCTGCCTCTGAGGCTGCTATTCGGTTACGAGAGAGTCTGAGAAGCGTCCTGCTTATCACTCTTTCATTTCATGGTTCCACCTCTTTCTAAAAGTGAACACATAGCCTTATATCGACTTACACTGGTCCTTCTCTGATTTGAGATCTGAGAATTTGTAATCAAAGAAGATTTCGTCTTGCTTAATCTAGTACATCCAAGTACTTTTACTGCATTCGAATATCTCTTATCCTTATTACTTTGATATCCTCCCACTACGCAAACCGCATAGTTGATATCAGGTTCTGGTTTTACAACATTGCATCTATAAAGTTTTCCACACTTGAAGTGTAGGAAACTGCTTTGTCCTCATCTATCTCCTTCATGCGTTCGAAACACATACCCTTTAGATAGATGTATATTCTGTCTCTGAAAGGCAATAACCTTTCTCAGAATTATGCATGTTTAAAAACAAACCATAATCGTATAAGATATCTAGGAGAGGTACAATGTTCTTATCCCTAGATCGAATGATCTTAAGAACATGCTCCAACTTCTACTCAATCTTATATCTCGATCCATTTAGACAACCATCATCTTATGTCTGACAATATCTTTACATTGTTACCAATGATAAAATGTTATCTACATAAAATCTCCGAGAAACACCACCTTGTTTCTATTACACCTTTCGTCTTTGCCTTTTGATGAATCCATCAAATGGACTATCCTATCAATTCGCAAGTTCCACGATTTATAGCTTTGTTTCAATCCATAAATGGATTTACTAAGCTTGTACTCTAAATGATCTTGCCTCTGAACAATAATCCTTATTGTTTTCTAAGTAGGCACATTTAGATCTAGTACTGCCCTTGTGCAGAGCTAGGGATCGATTTCATCTTTACTAGAACCAGAGTTCAAAACTCTTCTAGTCTTATGAATCATCTCTGGTTGTTCAACAACCTCCCACTGCAATGGCGTTCTGGTGTATAACAGTAATAACATTAGGTGCAGTGTGTGGTGTAATACTACTCAGTTTGGCTGGTTCCTAGTCTTTGTCCTTTTTCTCATTCTAAGGTATTACATCAGTTCGGGCTTTGTAGTTCATCTAATAGTCTTCCTCTAAGAACCGGGCGTTACACGTCCTTCTGGTTCATAGTACTATATAACACACAATACTTTGTTCATCTAGGATATCCTACAACCACATTGAATGTGTCGTTGTCTCTAGAAATATCCATAGAACATAGGTAGTTCCGAACAACTTGTTCTTTTACTATTAGAATTCTATTTCTTATTGACTCACCATCTCTACACTTAAGTGTATGGTGCAGTCATTTGAGACTTAATCTCATTCTTTGATTATGCTATGTGTTATTCAGATAGGTGATAGCCTCCGCGATTTTAGTCGCAGGCTTCCAATGGATATACTTAGAAGGTTCCCCATAATTGCTTTGTGACTAAAACACTTTGATTTTATGGCACATCAAGCATCCTAATCCATTTTTCGAGTATTCTTAAATGAACTACTCACTCCTTACACATATGTCTGCATATACCATTGATCATTCTCAATACTTGTCCGAATTCTATCCTTTACCGAAAGGTATGCTTAGTTGTATTATGTTCCAAATTCGATTCTTAGGTCGGAAGGTCCATTCCTTCAACTATAATTGATCAAATCAATTTCGACCCTTTTGAATCTCATTTGAATCAAAACTACTAAGTATAAGAATTTACAAGTATAATGATTTAATAAAGAAATATATCTAACAAGTAAAACAAGTTATAGAACGGTTTGTTGCATCGTGGTAGACTAAGGATTCATCATTTACATTATTGCTATCTAATGTACAAGAATAGATAATACCCATTATTTCTTATCAAAATCATCACCATGATTAAAGAAATAAAATATCCATTCATAAATAATAGAAATCCAGAACAAAAGTTCTTTCTAAAATAAAGGGTACATAATGCAAGAAACTTGAAATGAAATCCTATTTAACTACTAAAGCAGATAAATGTCTTCCACTGCAACAGTTGCCTCCTCTACAGCTTTTGCCCGTGTAGACTCGAACTCTTCTTTTCTAAGTCGCCGGGATTTCTGGAACCCCTGCATTTAAAATGCACATACCGTCAGTGGTTCCATATCTACACACCAGATTTCTGGTAGATAATACCGCTGACTATGTTTTTACGACTAAAGAAAAATCCGTACCTTTGAGAGGACATTCAGACTTCCAGTGTTCAGACTTATTGCATCGGAAGCACTTGCCTCTTGGCTTTGCAGCCCCCACTCGTGGTCCACTCCTCTTGGCACCACTGGGTTTCCAGGCTTGCTTCCTTTTCTTGCCCCTACCTCCAACAGGCTTTAAGCCTTTGGACTTGGTAGCTACAAGCGCTTGAGACTTGCCCTTCTTGTAGATCCCCTCTGCCGCCTTCAGTTCAGTCAGGAGTTGCGCAAGAGTATAAGACAGTTTACCCATATTATAACTCATGCGAAACTGCTCAAAACTAGGGGTCAGAGACTGGAGTATGATGTCGACTTGCGTCTCAGCATCAATTTAGCTCCTAGGATCTCAAGCTCATTCAACAAACTCATCATCTTAAGAACGTGATCCCCTACGGGCGTTTCTTCAGACTGAGTAGTTGTCATGAGGACTCTCATTGTTGGAGTTGTGTACTTAATGTCTAGATTTCAGTAACGGAAACTCACGATCCATTGCCATTAATCTATTTAATTAAATAAACAATTATTTGCGTTTAATTATTTATAATTAAATATATGCAAATTATAGTCTTGGATTATATACGTTGTAGTTAGTATGGTGTGCGACGTCACACAGAAGATCATACTATCGGTTACTCGTATTTAATCGAACGGTTGCTCACGACCTAGATGGACACGGACCAATCCATCGGTATAGTCGTTGTGTGAGAGAGAAAATAATATGTCTTGATTATTTTATCACACTTGTACACTTGGTGTATTGAGCGGATCTGCTTGAGATTTATCGATTAGGATTGCCGGCGATAATCGATTCAAGTCTCAGTGTATTTTATTCTTAATCCCCGATACTATTGCGGGTGTGTATATTTAATATAAGTGACTTTGATTTACCAAAGGAATTAACCGATTTAATTATTGGGTTAATTACCGGTTAAGTTGGGTCACTATATTTTATATATGGCATGCCGTGAATACTTGACGGGAAAGTGTATCCCGTAAGGGTTGATAATATCCCCGAGATGTGTTCATAAGGAATTATTATGCAAACCCTGCAGGTGGATTCGTTCCGCATAATAATTAAGGTTGAATGGTACTAGTCTCAGATATAAGAGATGAATAAATTAATTAGCAATAAATTAATTTTATTCATGGATATTTATATCTTAAATACACGGAATAAATAATACTACCGGAGAAATATTATTTGATATAATATGGTTTAATATTGGGAGTGCAATTAATTTATATAGTGGAAAATAAATTAATTAATATTAATGGGATTAATAGATTTGGGCTTGGGCTCAATTTAATCATTAATATTAGAAGCCCAATATTCCACCTCCTTAAGATCCCCTACGTAGCCTATAAAAGCACTACATGGTCTTCTCTATTCTCATAAGTTAAAGATCACAATTCTAGAGAGAGAAAGTAGAGAGGGAGATCCATGGAGTTCGGTAGATCGTCGCCCACACGACGTCCGAGCTAGTGCAAGGAATACGTGGGAAGATCTCAAGGTCGTCAAATTGAGTTCTTCGTTTTTCCGAACAACGAGAACGAGGTAAATCGTAAAACCCTCTTTATGATTTTATCGTTTAATTATCGTAAAAATACCTTGAACCAAGATCCGAGGAACGGACCCACAAGACGAGGTCGAACCGGGTGGTGGTGGTCGGACCACCGGACCGCCGGCGGCTCGACGACTCGGCTGGAAAGGGATCGCGCGAGGTGGATCGAGCCTAGGGCTCGATCACGCGGATTGGCTGCGGGTTTTCCCGTAGCGATCTGCTGCCAGCTACGGGTTTTCCCGCAGCGACTCGTAGCGCCCAGCAGCAGCGAGTCAGGCGACTCGCTGCGGGTTGCTGTGGGCTGCTACGGGGAGTTCGCTGGGTGCTGCGGGATTTCCCGCAGCTGACTCGCAGCGATTCAGCAGGGTCCCAGCAGCAGCGAGTCAGGCGACTCGCTGCGGGTTGCTGCGGGCTGCTGCGAGCAACCCCGCGTGGCTGCTGCGGGTTTCGCGGGTTCACGCGAGTTCTCTCGTGTTTTTCCCGCGTAACTTTTTCGTATGGTCATGTTCGTGTTCCGGGAGTCGATTGGAGTTGTCGGTTCCGCAATTTTGACAATTCCGGATATTCGATCTCCGTAGGATTTCGGTCGGAATTAATTAGATAATTTATTTATTTAAATTTATTAATTCCGGGATATCGATTTCCAACAATTGGTATCAGAGCGTTGGTTTTAGTTCATGGTATTTTTCGATAAATTGTTCTACCTTGCAGGGTTTCCGATTATTATGGCTAGATTTAATTATTGTTAATTAATTTCATAATAATGTTCTTGATTATTAAACTCTCGGTGATGTCAATATTCGTTCTTGTGTGGTGAATGTTTGTTCTTAATTTTTCCGGAAATTGTTTGAGGTCGTTTTCATGTAGAGAATCGATACCGGAGAGCGTAGTAATAAATTTGTAATTTATTTACGTTGGATCGATGACGAAACGACGATCGGAAAAGTGTGACGGAGGAGACGAAGTGATGATCGATCCCATGAGGATCGATCGAAGGGGGGCGTGGGGGCTGCCCGCGGGAACCCTCGGCCACGCCGGCCACCGGTGGTGGTGGCGCGTGGGCTGAGGTGGCGGCGGCGCTCCTCCCCGGCCGGCGATCGATGGTGGGGGATGCGGGGTCCTCGTGATCTCGTGTTCTCCTACCTAGATTCACTTTCGTAATTGATTCGGTTTTCCTATTTTGAGTATTCTTTTTTTTTTGGAATTCTCATGGAAATAGGAAAAGAATTAATTGGAATTAATTTATTTCCTTATTCTATTATGGAAGTCTTCTAGAATATTCTAAGTTCTACTTGGAATAGGATTCTAGAGATTTAATGGAATTAGAAAGGAAAATAATTAATTATTTAAATTAATTTATTTCCTATTTGATTATTCCTATTTTATGGGAATTTTCATGGACATAGAAATTAATTAATTTTGAAAAGTAGAAGAGTCCTAATTTATTTTATTTCCTTATTCTATTATAGAAGTCTTCTAGAATATTCCAAGTGGGTCTTGGATAGATTATTCTAGAGATTTAATAGAATTAGATAGGAAAATAAATAAATAAAAATATTAATAATATTTAATTTTATTTTTGATTTATTCGATTGACTTAATTTTCGAATTAAGTAACTTTTGGATTTATTAAAAATAAATAGATTTAAATATTGGAATTAATATTCCCGTCACATGGAGCATTCAAAGAACGAAGACTAAAGACTAGAAGACGCATACGGGGATGCGATAAAGCCATAATAGTCGGAAAATAATATTCTAGTATTATTTTGATTATGTGATAATATTCTATGTGCTTTATTTCATGTATGCATGCTTATGTGTATTTAATTATGCATTAGATAGCATATCCCTTTGTTATAAAAAGCTAAGTGGGAGAGGGTATGGAAACATATCCATGGTCTCCATTGCTGTTCTCTTGGTGACTTTTATGGACTTTTGAAGTTCGTATAGACAAGTCATTGGAGGAGAATTCTTGTAATTCCTTTTACGAGAAACATTGATTAAGTTTATCAAACAATGCCTAATTTGTCTTTCCAAAACTGATTTCAAGTCGACTCATTCTCACCCCGGGGAGTGGAATGGAGCCAAAGCCACTTGGTCATGTCGAGGACACAAATTAGAGACTTTCGTGTCATTTGATGACTAGATCGATTGTCTGCTCGGCTCCCTCATTTATGAGAGATAGGGTCGTTCGCATGGTGAATCACTGGTTAGAAACTTCGAGTTTCACTTATGATTCTCCGCGTCTTGATTTACAAGATTAAATGAATCAAGTAATTGGGAGTCAATTGTAAAAGTCTTTTGGTGTAGTAAACGTCCACACTATCGTGGCTTGCTACATTGAATGGGATTTTGGAACGATTGATGTAAACAGTTATAGAAGGGAGTAAAGGAGCGTATGTTAACGTAAACGTCCACACTATCGTGGCTTGCGGTGAATGTGCGTATCCCAAACAATCTTCTTAGATACTGAGTAATGGTTTACACTTATGTACGCTTCTTAGTATTCTTCCCATCGAAGTAACGCTAATGATGATGTACGACCGAAGCAAATCTAATTGCTAAATCATTTGGATAGGTAAACGTCCACACTATCGTGGCTTGCCATATCTGATGGGATTTTAGATGCGATTAGTTGTTTAATGATATTATTTGAGGGAGATAATATCGGAGATTAAATCGATTGTTTGTTATTATACGTGCTCATAGATTAGGAAATGGCTTTGAACCCACTTTCTGTGATACGTAAGGATTTTAAACTCACTGGTCCCTAAATGTAATGATTGGAATAGAGATCTAGACATTACCCAAACTGTTGAAGAGTACAAGGTTGTACTCAATGAGCTTTGTCCTTCCGAGCCTATTGACATAGGCGGCTAGACAAGAAGCGATGAGGATACTCATAAAGGCCAGTCACTTCGAGGAAACGCTTAAAAACGTTTTTGAGATGATTGACCTTTTAGACGAGTTGAGACGGAAATCGCAAGATCTTGTAGCCAATGCCAAAGGTTTCGAACCTAGAGGCATGAATCGGGAGAAAGGACAAGAAAGCAAAGAAATCCAGTGGTTCTCTTTGGACCACGAGATGGGACGAGAAAGCCAATAGGCAAGTGTTCTCGATGCAAACAGTCTGGGTACTGGAAGTCTGATTATCCTCTCAAAGAAAGTACGAAATTTTCTTTAGTCATAAAACATAGTCAGTGGTATTATCTACCGGAACCTGGTGTGTAGATATGGAACCACTGACGGTATGTGCATTTTTAAATGCAAAGGTTCCAGGAAACCCGACGACTTGGAAAAGAAAAAATCGTAATCTACATGGGCAATGCTGTAGAGGAGGCAGCAGTTGCAGTGGAGGACATTTTATAGGATTTCATTTTGGGTTATTGCTTTTATGTACCTTTCATATTAGAAAGAACTTTGTTCTGGATTTCTAATAAATGGATATTTTATTTCTTTTAATCATTTGATGGTTATAAGAAGAAATAATGATATTATCTATTTTGGTACATTGGCTAGCAATATATAAATGATGAATCCTAAGTCCACCACGATGCAACGAACCGTAGTATGAAACTCGTTTTACTAATAAGAGATTTCTTTATCAATTATACTTGTGGATTCTTATGCTGAGTCATGTTTATTCAAATAAGAAGTTCAAAGGTCGAAAATTGATATTTGATCAATTAAGTTGAAGGAGTGGACCTTCCGACCTAAGAATCTAATTTGGAAGATAACATAACTAAGCAATCCTTTATGGATATAAGATATAAGATCCGGACAAGTATAAGAATTGATTGACTCTGATGTATGCAGACCTATGTCTACTCAGACAATAAGGTACGAATACTTCATTTAATGATTACTCAAGAAATGGATTAGAATACCTGATGTGCCACAAAAGCAAGTGTTTTGACAAGTCAATGGACACTAAGCAATTGTGGAGAACCATCAAGGTATATCCATTTGTAGCCTGCGATTTGATCGTGGAGGCAAGTATCTGTCTGAAGAATGCATGTCATACTGATAAGAGATTGGGATTTAATCTCAAGAGACTACACCATACACTCTTGTGTAGAAATGGTGTGTCGATAATAAGAAATGGAACTCTTATAGAGATAGTAAAAGATGAGTTACACGGAACTACCTATGTTCTATGGATATGTCTGGAAACAACGGCGCATTCAAATGCGGTTGTAGAATATCCTAGAAGAACGAAAGATGTGTGTTCAATAGTACTATTAACCAGAAGGACGTTATAAGTTCTAACGCCCGGTTCTTAGAGAAAGACTATATAATGAACCACAAACCAAAAGTGACGTGATACTTTGAAATGAGAGAGAACGAAGAAGACTGGAAACCAGCCGAACCGAGTAGCGGTACATGACGCTACCGTCGTTTGAGTAGCGCAAAATAAATTTATAAGACCTAAAGCTTCACACCAACAACAAGTATTAGTGGTAAGTATTAGGTGTCGATCCCACGAGGAGTTTATTGTTATTTTCTCACGGCGTTGCCCAATGTGGGTTGTCACGTTTTTAGAAAGTGTTTTGAGTGAATGACCGAACAACTAATATAACTAAAAGTAAATAATAAAGCAACTAAAAATAAAAGCAAGAAATAAAATACTCAGCTACTCAACTTGACCAATAACGGAAATAAACTACTCAACTACTGAACTCGACCAAACTGTAAAATAGAGCATCTGGGCACAGTCGTCACCTTGTCTACCTGATCAAGTTTTTACTGTTCATCGGCACGTAAGATTTTGCTAACAGCTTTATCTTTCGGTTATAGGTTGTCCAATTAAAGTATAAACGCCCCTATGTTGTCACGCACGCAAATACCCCAACCCTTATTCACTCTTTCAGTTTAAAGTTTTACTAGATCTCTCTAAGCACAACTTCTAGTATTGATCAATTCGACACTATGTTAGCCGACATGAGTCTAAGTTGATCAACCCGCCTTAATCTCTAAGCGAACCCAAAATGGCCAATAGCATGCCCGGACAGACCCGAGTCATACGACCACATCTCCAGCAACATGTAATACTATGCGGACGCCCAGTCTCCCGGCACGTTGATCCGCGTATGTGTGTGTTAGGTGAAAAGGGTTTCCTACTGGCTACTGTACGTTGCCCAAGTCCCTAACATGCCTGTAGATACTACCCTGTTGAATCGGGAACAAAACTAAGTTAGTTGCTATAATCAAAAGCCTCTCAGTATTTTAGACATCAGACAGACCAAGTTCGGACCTTGCCCAGGCGCAGATTAACTAGCTACGCATGAACAAACGTAAAAGAAATAAAATAAAATAAAAAGAAAATATGCTGGAATTAAACTAATAATTTAAAGAAACAATTGTCTTGAATAATCAGAAATTAAAACACGAAAATAAAAAACATGAATTAAAACGAAATTGCCCAGCTATGCCCGAAGGCAATAGCCGGCGAGAACTCGTCCTCTTCTTCCTCCGATCTTCTTTGGTGTGGTGGCTGATGTGTATATGTGCATAGCCACGTGATTTCTAGGGTTTCATGTGTATTTATAGATGCTGGAAGTCTTGGGCTCCAAGTAAAATCGCTGACTTGATCAGTTTAATTGAGATAAGGAAAGAAAAGATTCTTTCCTAATCCTATCCTGAAAAATAGGGATCCTGCCGCGTCCTTGACCAATTCCGTGTAGATATAGGACTCAATCTGATGTAGAGACGTGTTGGACAATGACTCTAACGTTGGATGAGAGTCCATCTTTGATACTTCTATGAATCTGGTCGCCTTTTAAGACTCCATAACTCCCAGGACTCTTCGTACACTACTTGCTCAACGTCCATCTCTGGTCAACTCGGATCTTTGTCCAACCTCTTTACTTCGTATGGTACTTGGTCAAGCTTCGGTCTTGGTCACTTCCTGACTTTGGCTATTATGACATTGGTGTTCGTTCCAGGCTAACTTGCTCAACCAGCATACTTGCTCAATGTGACGATTTTTTCCAAATGCTCGTCTTTTCACGTTTCACCTGCATAACTTGACCATAGACTCCAAATGTGCCCTCCCAGACACAAGCAAGGTGAAAACAACTAAAAAGACTCGATTAACTTGACTCAAAAGAACTAAAAATGAGCCAAAAAATATGGCTCATCACACGCACACACTTTAATTACGCTTGTCCTCAAGCGTGTGGTATGACTAGCACTGCTCAAGTAGAAAACAAGGGAGAGAGGGAAAAAAAACAAAAAACAAAAGACACTAGCATGCTTTTCAGAATACAACATTGATCAAGTAAACAGATAGTCAAAATCATAGTCCAAGGGATGCATAAAAAATAGTCAAGACGCTGCAATAGGATTTTTGGTTCTCTCCCTAAGTGTTTCTCTCTTTCAGTGTATGGGTAGTGTATCACTCAATTCTGTTTTGGAATGCGCTTTGCCTTGGGCTTGACCAATTTCTGACCTATGACAATTCTTAGTTGAGCTGGGCATATCATCAGGACTTTTCAGGGTGTTTGTGTAGGCTGTATTGGGCATATCTCCATGTTGACCGTAGGCAGTGTTGCTTATTTTATTTCGCAACTTTTTTCTACCTCTAATTCACTCCCCTTCTTACGGGACTCAGCACAACCCTTTAATTCAGGAGTTTTTTTTTTTTTTTTTTTTTTTTTTTTTTTTTGCTGAAGACATACTTTCTGACTTGCCCCTTTTATGTGCTCGGGCACGTTTTCATGTTGGTCAGAGTTTCCCCCAGGTGATCAAAGAACAGGCTAGGCTCAAGGGGCTATCAAGGGTCTTCTTTATTTATAGACAAGAATGAAAAAAAAAATTGCCTAAGTCATCTAATACCTTAACTTTACTATAAATCACACAAGTAGAAATAAGGCAAACCTCAGCATTACGGCATTCCAAACAAACTCTCAAGAAAGAAATATATTCATAGCGTTGGCTCAAATCTCACGGCTACCTAATTGCAGTTCCATCGTCCCAATTCTCATGCATAGACTAATAATTTTGAAAACTGTTCAAATTGACCAAGTATATTCATCAAGCATGCGACACGACCAAGGACAGGGGTTGCTCCTACCCGTTCCCCCACTCACACACTTTGCCTCCGGCAAAGTGGGTGAAATAGTAATAAGATTGGGCAGGGACTTCCCTTATCATAAACTCCGACTCCAAACGACGTTGGCGCACCTCTCCACTCACACACTTTGCCTTGGGCAAAGTGTGTCAATGAAGAGATCAACCCTTGACTCGAAAGAAAAGAGAAGGGAAAGAAATAAAAGAAAAAAAAAGTGGGAGGGCAAGTGAGGAGGAGGTAAAGTCAAGGTAAAACCTGAATTGAGCATAGGTGAAGTGGACCATTAATGATTTCAGCAGCTCTACGAGGTCATGTTTGCATGTTGCCCTGATGCTTTAGGACTACGGCCTCAGTCAATAACTTGGGCACGTCTCTCCAGGCCTTGACTTCTCTCCAGTGGTCATCATTGCGACTTCAGGGAACTCATCCATCTTATAACGTAAACTTCTGAAAGTTGACCAAGTAGCTTTGCGGTTTGCTCAAGCAGCTACCCTTATGCCCTCCTTGACCTGCACATCAAAAACAAAAAACCCTTTCTCCTTTTGGATTCAGACAAGTCAAAGTTCTCTATTCGATTTTATTCAAAATAAAAGAAAAGAAAAGAAAACCAAAATAATATACAAGAAGATACCAGGTTGCCTCCTGGTTAGCGCCTTAGTTATCGTCATGGGCATGACATGATGTATGCTCACCATTCTTCACGGTGAAAGGGTTTGAGCTTCTCCTCGTTATGGCCATAAGAGGCCTTCAGGCACTTGAGTAAATCTGTGAAGTTGCTCATCATCCATCCATGTAAAGTGCCTGCTGGGTTGACCATACCAAATGGTAACTGCATGTTGGTCAGGGGCGACTTGCTCTTCTCTTCCGGATTTTGGGCGAACAACCCTTGTGTTTTCCTTTCTGAACCTTCTCTTAAAACATCACTATTGATCTCACTGATTGTATCCCCTTGTCCAAAGTAGAGATATTTCGTGTGCTTGGGCAATATCTTCGATTTTTGCTCGGGTGCCCGTTCAAAGGCTGGCTCCAATCTCTCTTCTCGGACATCATTCTCAGTTTGCCTCGTCTGGATTAAAATATCAGATGGTTGAAACATGCCAATATGAAATACCTCATGTTTCCTCACTTGGACGATATTTAGTTTCTGCTCTTGGGCAAGTTGCTCCTCTTGGGCAGGTTGCTCTTCTGTTGCAGGTTGCTCCTCTTGGTGGTTGTTATGTCCATAACCAAAACTAGGTGTGTTGGCCAGGGCATACTGGTCGTAGCCATTCAGTCTGTCTTTCCCATAACTGTGCATTGGGAAACCTGCGTGTCTTCCCTCATAGTGTAGTAGTGGGCGCTGGTCATGATCAACTTCATTTGTTTCGACTGCTTTGAGTGGTCTTGTGGCCATAATCTCCGCGAGTTTCTCGATGGTGCCGCAAAGTTTATCAATTTTATCTTCGGCAGACTTGGGCATAGCAGATGTCTGCTTGGGCAAGTTGTCTTCATCTTCACGGGATCCTTCGGCCAAGTCTTTCAATATTTTGAACGCCTCACTTTCTGTTTTATCGAGAATAGAACCTCCACATGCAGCATAAATCATCATTCTTTCATGTCCTCTCAGTCCGGATTTGAAGTATTGGATCAATTCATGATCCGGAAATAGACGATATGGGCATTGTGCTTGAATCTCATTGAATCGTACCCAATAGTCATGGAAAGATTCTCTTGTACCCATTTTGAGGTTGTAAATCATCTTCTTGATCTGCATGATCCGAGATATGGGGAAGTGCTTCTTTAAGAATTGATGTTGGAGCTGCTGCCATGTTGTAATTTCGCCCCTGGTCAAGGTGTATAGCCATTCTCTTGCCTCGCCGGCAAGGGAGAAGGGAAAAGCTAATAGTCGGATGTACTCTGCCAGGTTGCCCATAGCAGGTATAGTCCCACATGCTAGCTCAAAATTTCGCAAATGTACTTGAGGGTCCTCCCAGGGCATATCGCTGAACTTGGGCACCAGCTTCAGAAAGCTGGGTTTCATTGACTAATCTGTAGTGATGTTGGGCAAGGTTATGCCCACAAGTTTAAAGTCCAAAAAGTTAGGGAAATTTAATTCCCTCAATGTCTGCTCCACTCGTCGGTTGTTCAAGTCGTCCATCTTTTCTGTCCTCTGCTCAACTCTGGATCTTGAGCAAAGGTGGGTCTCTGGGCTGCACGTGCTGCTTGACCTGCTTTCCTCGTCCTGCTCCTTGTTGTCCTCTTTGGTCAACCTGGAACAAAAACAAAAAAATCGCAAATCAAATAGCACAAAGAAAATAACTGGAATATAAACTCCCCGGCAACGGCGCCAATTTTGACGCTACCGTCGTTTGAGTAGCGCAAAATAAATTTATAAGACCTAAAGCTTCACACCAACAACAAGTATTAGTGGTAAGTATTAGGTGTCGATCCCACGAGGAGTTTATTGTTATTTTCTCACGGCGTTGCCCAATGTGGGTTGTCACGTTTTTAGAAAGTGTTTTGAGTGAATGACCGAACAACTAATATAACTAAAAGTAAATAATAAAGCAACTAAAAATAAAAGCAAGAAATAAAATACTCAGCTACTCAACTTGACCAATAACGGAAATAAACTACTCAACTACTGAACTCGACCAAACTGTAAAATAGAGCATCTGGGCACAGTCGTCACCTTGTCTACCTGATCAAGTTTTTACTGTTCATCGGCACGTAAGATTTTGCTAACAGCTTTATCTTTCGGTTATAGGTTGTCCAATTAAAGTATAAACGCCCCTATGTTGTCACGCACGCAAATACCCCAACCCTTATTCACTCTTTCAGTTTAAAGTTTTACTAGATCTCTCTAAGCACAACTTCTAGTATTGATCAATTCGACACTATGTTAGCCGACATGAGTCTAAGTTGATCAACCCGCCTTAATCTCTAAGCGAACCCAAAATGGCCAATAGCATGCCCGGACAGACCCGAGTCATACGACCACATCTCCAGCAACATGTAATACTATGCGGACGCCCAGTCTCCCGGCACGTTGATCCGCGTATGTGTGTGTTAGGTGAAAAGGGTTTCCTACTGGCTACTGTACGTTGCCCAAGTCCCTAACATGCCTGTAGATACTACCCTGTTGAATCGGGAACAAAACTAAGTTAGTTGCTATAATCAAAAGCCTCTCAGTATTTTAGACATCAGACAGACCAAGTTCGGACCTTGCCCAGGCGCAGATTAACTAGCTACGCATGAACAAACGTAAAAGAAATAAAATAAAATAAAAAGAAAATATGCTGGAATTAAACTAATAATTTAAAGAAACAATTGTCTTGAATAATCAGAAATTAAAACACGAAAATAAAAAACATGAATTAAAACGAAATTGCCCAGCTATGCCCGAAGGCAATAGCCGGCGAGAACTCGTCTTCTTCTTCCTCCGATCTTCTTTGGTGTGGTGGCTGATGTGTATATGTGCATAGCCACGTGATTTCTAGGGTTTCATGTGTATTTATAGATGCTGGAAGTCTTGGGCTCCAAGTAAAATCGCTGACTTGATCAGTTTAATTGATAAGGAAAGAAAAGATTCTTTCCTAATCCAATCCTGAAAAATAGGGATCCTGCCGCGTCCTTGACCAATTCCGTGTAGATATAGGACTCAATCTGATGTAGAGACGTGTTGGACAATGACTCTAACGTTGGATGAGAGTCAATCTTTGATACTTCTATGAATCTGGTCGCCTTTTAAGACTCCATAACTCCCAGGACTCTTCGTACACTACTTGCTCAACGTCCATCTCTGGTCAACTCGGATCTTTGTCCAACCTCTTTACTTCGTATGGTACTTGGTCAAGCTTCGGTCTTGGTCACTTCCTGACTTTGGCCATTATGACATTGGTGTTCGTTCCAGGCTAACTTACTCAACCAGCATACTTGCTCAATGTGACGATTTCTTTCCAAATGCTCGTCTTTTCACGTTTCACCTGCATAACTTGACCATAGACTCCAAATGTGCCCTCCCAGACACAAGCAAGGTGAAAACAACTAAAAAGACTCGATTAACTTGACTCAAAAGAACTAAAAATGAGCCAAAAAATATGGCTCATCAGTACACCACTAACTGCACCTACTGTTATCATTGTTTATACACCGGAATGCCTTTGTAGTGGGAGGTTTTGTGACAACCAGAGATATTCATAAGACTAGGAGAGTTTTCGGACTCTGGACCTAGTATACATGAAATCGATCCCTAGATCTACATGAAGGCCGTGCTAGATCTAAATGTGCTTTCTTGGAGAGTAATAAGGATTATTGCTAAGAGGCGTGATCATTTAGAGTACAAGCTTAGTTGATCCATTTATGGATTGAAACAAAGCATTGAGTTCGTGGTACTTGCAAATTGATGAGATAGTCCATTTTATGGATTCATCAAAAGGCATTGACGAATCGTGTGTATGGGAAACGTGATGGAAACAAAGTGGTGTTTCTTGGAGGTTTTATGTAGATAACATTTTATCATTGGTAACAATGTAAAGATGTTGTCAGACATAAAATGATGGTTGTCTAGAAAAATCGATATATGAGATAAAGAAGAAGTTAGAGCATGTTCTTAAGATCTAGGATCTCAAGAAAAGAACATTATACTTCTCTAGATATCTTGTACGATTATGGTTCGTTTTAACATGCAAGATTCCGAGAAAGGTTCGTTGCCTTTCAGAGACGGAATGCATCTATCTAAGGATATGTGTTTTAAAACACAAAAAGAGATAGAAGCAATGAAAGCGGTTTCCTACACTTCGAGTGTGGAAAGCTTGATAAATGCGATGTTGAAAACGAGAACCTGATATCGGCTATGCGGTTAGCATAGTGGGAGGATATCAAGGTAATCCTGGAAAGGAATATTCGACTGCTGTAAAAGTACTTTCGAAGTGCTGTTCTAGACTACGAAGCAGACGAGCATTTCCTTTGGATTACATTCTCTTAGATTTCTAATCAAAGAAGGACCGGTGTAAGTCGATATCAGGCTATGTGTTTCACTATTAAAGGAGAAGGAGTTTTAACATGGAAGAGTGATAAGCACGATGCTTTTCGGACTCTGCCATGGGTAACCAAATAAGCGGCCTCAGAGGCAGCGGAAGTTTTGGTATAGCTCCAGGATAATCTCTGGGACTTAGATGTGATTCTTAGTTTGCCAAAGGCTAGGTAAATAGCGGTGCGATGGCAAATGGTAAGAAATCACAAGTCCATAAGTGTAAGATAACACATAGTGCAAGTACCACCTGATACGAGTCATCGTCGAGGGAGACGACGCTGTAGTCACCAAGATAACTTCAGAGTGGCAACCTAGAGTGCTCATTCACATAGTACTTCTTGGAAGTACAACTTAAGCACGTGATGAGTATGGGAGTCGGGAGTTTGGAGGAAATGACTAGACCTTAGTACAAGTGGGAGATTGTTGGAGTTGTGTACTTAATGTCTAGATTTAAGTAACGGAAACTCACGATCCATTGCCATTAATCTATTTAATTAAATAAACAATTATTTGCGTTTAATTATTTATAATTAAATATATGCAAATTATAGTCCTGGATTATATACGTTGTAGTTAGTATGGTGTGCGACGTCACACAGAAGATCATACTATCGGTTACTCGTATTTAATCGAACGGTTGCTCACGACCTAGATGGACACGGACCAATCCATCGGTATAGTCGTTGTGCGAGAGAGAAAATAATATGTCTTGATTATTTTATCACACTTGTACACTTGGTGTATTGAGCGGATCTGCTTGAGATTTATCGATTAGGATTGCCGGCGATAATCAATTCAAGTCTCAGTGTATTTTATTCTTAATCCCCGATACTATTGCGGGTGTGTATATTTAATATAAGTGACTTTGATTTACCAAAGGAATTAACCGATTTAATTATTGGGTTAATTACCGGTTAAGTTGGGTCACTATATTTTATATATGGCATGCCGTGAATACTTGACGGGAAAGTGTATCCCGTAAGGGTTGATAATATCCCCGAGATGAGTTCATAAGGAATTATTATGCAAACCCTGCAGGTGGATTCGTTCAGCATAATAATTAAGGTTGAATGCTAGTCTCGGATATAAGAGATGAATAAATTAATTAGCAATAAATTAATTTTATTCATGGATATTTATATCTTAAATACACGGAATAAATAATACTACCGGAGAAATATTATTTTATATAATATGGTTTAATATTGGGAGTGCAATTAATTTATATAGTGGAAAATAAATTAATTAATATTAATGGGATTAATAGATTTGGGCTTGGGCTCAATTTAATCATTAATATTGGAAGCCCAATATTCCACCTCCTTAAGATCCCCTACGTAGCCTATAAAAGCACTACATGGTCTTCTCTATTCTCATAAGTTAAAGATCACAATTCTAGAGAGAGAAAGTAGAGAGGGAGATCCATGGAGTTCGGTTGATCGTCACCCACACGACGTCCGAGCTAGTGCAAGGAATACGTGGGAAGATCTCAAGGTCGTCAAATTGAGTTCTTCGTTTTTCCGAACAACGAGAACGAGGTAAATCGTAAAACCCTCTTTATGATTTTATCGTTTAATTATCGTAAAAATACCTTGAACCAAGATCCGAGGAACGGACCCACGAGACGAGGTCGAACCGGGCGGTGGTGGTCGGACCACCGGACCGCCGGCGGCTCGACGACTCGGCTGGAAAGGGATCGCGCGAGGTGGATCGAGCCTAGGGCTCGATCACGCGGATTGGCTGCGGGTTTTCCCGTAGCGATCTGCTGCCAGCTACGGGTTTTCCCGCAGCGACTCGTAGCGCCCAGCAGCAGCGAGTCAGGCGACTCGCTGCGGGTTGCTGTGGGCTGCTACGGGGAGTTCGCTGGGTGCTGCGGGATTTTCCGCAGCTGACTCGCAGCGATTCAGCAGGGTCCCAGCAGCAGCGAGTCAGGCGACTCGCTGCGGGTTGCTGCGGGCTGCTGCGAGCAACCCCGCGTGGCTGCTGCGGGTTTCGCGGGTTCACGCGAGTTCTCTCGTGTTTTTCCCGCGTAACTTTTTCGTATGGTCATGTACGTGTTCCGGGAGTCGATTGGATTGTCGGTTCCGCAATTTTGACAATTCCGGATATTCGATCTCCGTAGGATTTCGGTCGGAATTAATTAGATAATTTATTTATTTAAATTTATTAATTCTGGGATATCGATTTCCAACACTCATGGCTTCTTGCCTTGCCGCACGATCTTAACATATCATAGGCAGTGGCCATCGACTCATGTTGGGTTTGGAGTACATTTGACATGGAAGCCAAAATATAACACCTAGCCATTTCATCAGCCTTTTTCCACTTCCTAAATGCTTCTTTTTCCTCATTAGTTGAGGCATCAGTGGGCTCAGCAGGGCATAATTCATGGAGTACAAACTTGTACTCTTCAGAAGTCAGGACAATGTCCAAATTTCTCCTCCAATCAATATAATTGGGGCCAGTGAGTTTATGTTCCTTGAGTATCACATAAAGTGGGTTCATAGCTATTCTCTAAACCTATAAGCACATTTAAACAAACAATCAATTTAATATCCGATATTATCTCCCTCAAATAATATCATTAAATTACTAATTACATCTAAAATCCCATCAGGTAAGGCAAGCCACGTTCGTGTGGACGTTTACCCACCCAAATGATTTAGTAATTAGATTTGCTTCGGTCGTACATCATTATAGCGTTACTTCGTTGGGAAGAATACTATAAAGCGTACCTAAGTGTAAACCATTTACTCAGTACTAAGGTGAATCATTTGGAATTGCTACGTCACTGCAAGCCACGTTAGTGTGGACGTTTACGATAACTCACAATCCTTCACAATTCCCTATAACTGTCTACATCAACTATTTCCAAAAATCCCATTCAGCATAGCAAGCCACGTTCGTGTGGACGTTTACTACACCAAAAGACTTTTATAGTTGACTCCCAATTACTTGAAGCATTCGATTTTCGTAAATCAAGACGCGGAGAATCATAAGTGAAACTCGAAGTTTCTAACCAGTGATTCACCATGCGAACAACCCTATCTCTCATTAGATGAGGGAGCCGAGCAGACAATCGATCCATCTTTAAAAGAATGGTACGAATGTCTCTAATTTGTGTCATCCACATGACCAAGTGGCTTTGGCTCCATTCCACTCCCCGGGGTGAGAATGAGTCGACTTGAAGTCAGTTTCAGAAAGACAAATTAGGCATTGTTTGATAGACTTAATCAATGTTTCTTGTAAAAGGAATTACAAGAATTCTCCTCCAATGACATATCTATATGAACTTGGAAAGCTCATAAATGTCACCAAGAGAACAGTAATGGAGACCATGGGAATGTTTCCATCCCCTCTCCCACTTAGCTTTTTATAACAAATGGATACGCTATCTAATGCATAATTAAACACACATAAGCATGCATACATGAAATAAAGCACAGAGAATATCACATAATCAAAATAATACTAGAATATTATTTGCGGAAAATAATACTAGAATATTATTCCCGGGCCATTAAAATTTGCGGAAAATAATAACCCGACCGAAATCCTCGATCGCCGGAGATCCGATCACGAACCACCGCATGAGCCGGAGCTCAACCGAGCACCACCACGGTCCGCCCGTGGTGCCCAGCCGAGCCCCCGCACGGGGCTCGCGATCATCTCGCGATGATCGCTGGGATGCCTCACGGCATCCCCGGGGCTGCTCGTAGCAGCCCCGCAGCGGGTCGCGTGACCCGCTGCTCAACGCGCTGGGCTCTTCCCAGCGCACCGCTGCGGGAAGTCCCGCAGCACGCCTCGAGTCGCTGCGGGTAACTCCCGCAGCTCCTAGCGATCGAGCCTACGGGCTCGATCGATCCCTCGGCTCCTAGCCGAGGGTTCTCGCGTTACGCGTCCCAGTGGTCCGAACCCTAGGGTTCGACCGCCACCTTCGATCCTCGCCGGGGATCTCGAATCCCCGTCCCCGAGGTTCGTCGTTTTCCCGGATCGTGTGTTCATGTATGTATCACAATCAATTTCACATAAAATCATAGAAGGGAGTTAATGATTTTACCTTTCGATTCGTTGTGCGGAGAAACGAAATCAAGATGATGACCTTACGATCTTCCCACGTATTCCTTGCACTAGCTTGAACGTCGGGTGGGCGACGATCCTCCAAGCTTATGGATCCTCTTCTCTCTCTCTACTTTCTCTCTCTAGAAGAATTATGATCTTCAAGTTATGATGTGTGTAGAATAGAGAAGACCATGTAGTGCTTTTATAGGCTACGTAGGAGATCTAAAGGAGGTGGAATATTGGGCTTCCAATATTAATGATTAAATTGAGCCCAAGCCCAAATCTATTAATCTCCCATTAATATTAATTAATTTATTTTCCACTATATAAATTAATTGCACTCCCAATATTAAACCATATTATATCAAACAATATTTCTCCGGTAGTATTATTTATTCCGTGTATTTAAGATTTAAATATCCATGAATAAAATTAATTTATTGCTAATTAATTTATTCATCTCTTGAATCCGAGACTAGTACCATTCAACCTTAATTATTGTGCGGAACGAATCCACTCATGAGGTTTACACAATAATTCCTTATGAACTCATCTCGGGGATATTATCAACCCTTACGGGATACACTTTCCCGTCAAGTATTCACGGCATGCCATATATAAAATATAGTGACCCAACTTAACCGGTAATTAACCCAATAATTAAATCGGTTAATTCCTTTGGAAAACCAAAGTCACACATATTAAATATACACACCCGCAATAGTATCGGGGATTAAGAATAAAATACTCTGAGACTTGAATCGATTATCTCAAGGCAATCCTAATCGATAAATCTCAAGCGATCCGCTCAATACACCAAGTGTACAAGTGTGATAAAATAATTAAGACAAATTATTTTCTCTCTCACACAACGACTATACCGATGGATTGGTCCGTGTCCATCTAGGTCGTGAGCAACTGTTTGATTAAATACGAGTAACCGATAGTATGATCTTCTGTGTGGGCCCGCACACCATACTAACCACAACGTATAAAATCTAGGACTATATTTTGCTTATATTTAATTATCAATAATTAAATGCAAACCATTGTTTATTAATTAAATAGATTAAATGCTATGACCGGGAGTTTACCGTTACTTAAATCTAGACATTAAGTACACAACTCCAACACAAACAACCCTATCTCTCATTAAAATGAGGGAGCCGAGCAGACAATCGATCTAGTCATAAAATGACACGAAAGTCTCTAATTTGTGTCCTCGACATGACCAAGTGGCTTTGGCTCCATTCCACTCCCTGGGGTGAGAATGAGTCGACTTGAAATCAGTTTTGGAAAGACAAATTAGGCATTGTTTGATAAACTTAATCAATGTTTCTTGTAAAAGGAATTACAAGAATTCTCCTCCAATGGCTTATCTATATGAACTTCGAAAGTTCATAAAAGTCACCAAGAGAACAGCAATGGAGACCATGGCATTGTTTCCAATCCCTCTCCCACTTAGCTTTTTATAACAAAGGGATACGCTATTTAATGCATAATTAAATACACATAAGCATGCATACATGAAATAAAGCACATAGAATATCACATAATCAAAATAATACTAGAATATTATTTTCCGACTATTATGGCTTTATCGCATCCCCGTATGTGTCTTCTAGTCTTTAGTCTTCGTTCTTTGAATGCTCCATGTGACGGGAATATTAATTCTAATATTTAAATCTATTTATTTTTAATAAATCCAAAAGTTACTTAATTCGAAAATTAAGTCAATCGAATAAATCAAAAATAAAATTAAATATTATTAATATTTTTATTTATTTTTATTTTCCTTTTCTACTCCATTAAATCTCTAGAATTCTATCGAAGACCCACTTGGAATATTCTAAAAGATTTCTATAATGAAATAAGGAAATAAAATAATCTAGGACTCTTAATCCTTCCAAATTAATTTCTTTCCTTTTCTATTAAAAATTCCATAAAGGAATAATTAAATAAGGAAAAATTAATTAAGGACTCTTCTACTTTCCAAAATTAATTAATTTCCATGTCCATGAAAATTCCCATAAAATAGAAATAATCAATTAGGAAATAAATTAATTTAATAATTAATTATTTTTCCTTTCCAATTCTATTAAATCTCTAGAATCCTATCCAAGTTAGACTTGGAATATTCTAGAAGACTTCTATAATAGAATAAAGAAATAAATTAATTCCAATTAATTCTTTTCCTATTTCAATGAGAGTTCCCAAACTTAGGAATACTCAAAATAGGAAAACCGAATTAATTAGGAAAGCGAATCTAGGTAAGAGTAGCACGGGGTGCGCCACCCCCACCCTTTGATCGATCGGCCGGCCACCCGGGGAGGAGCACCGCCGCCCAGCCACGCCGGCCAGCCACTGAACCGGCGGCAGCCCGCGGCTAGAGCGACCGAGCCCCTCGCCCATGCCATCGATCGATCATCATCATGGGATCGATCCCAATCGATCCCGAGCCCTAGCTCCCTCTCTTCGTCTCCTCCGTCACACTTTTCCGGTCGTCATTTCGTCCTCGATCCAACGTAAAATAAATTAAAATTTTATTACTACGCTATCCGGCATCGATTCTCTACATGAAAACGACCTCAAACAATTTCCGGAAAAATAAGAACAATCATTCACCACACAAGAACGAATCTCGACATCACCGAGAGTTTAATAATCAAGAGCAATATTATGGACATTAATTAACAAAATTAAATCTAGCCATAATAATTGGAAACCCTGCAAGGTAGAACATTTTATCGAAAAATACCATGAACTAAAATCAACGCTCTGATACCAATTGTACGAAATCGATATCCCGGAATTAATAAATTTAAATAAATAAATTATCTAATTAATTCCGACCGAAATCCTTTGGAGATCGAATATCCGGAGTTGTAAAATTGCGGAACAACAACTCCAATCGAAGTCCCGGTTGCCGGAAACCCGCCACGAACGACCACACGAAGCCGGACTCAACCAAACCCTAACCGCGGGTGAACACACGGCTGGTTCGGTCGAGCCCTCGCGTGGGCTCGCGGCTGTTCAAGGCAGCCGCCTAGGGCTGCTCGTAGCAGCCCACAAACCAAGCCCGAACCCTCGCGGAACCGCCCCATGCAAACCCTAGCCGCGGCCGAGCCGCCGCTTGTTTGATCGAGGCGTGCGCATGTCGCCGGACATGCGCTAGAGTTCAGCCCCTGGCAGCCCGCACAGCTCCGGCGAAGCCCCTTGGATCCGCCGCTGCCAGGCCACGCCAAGCGGGCGCCAGGGTACGAAGCGCTCGCGCGCGACATGGACCAGGCGGGCGCCTGGTCCTCATGCGAGCGCTTGCCCTCCCAGCGAACATGGTTCGCGCGATCCTCGTCGCCGGATCGCTCCAGCCGCGGCGGTCCGGTGATCCTTGATCACCACCGCCCGGCTCGACCCCGATGAGGATCCCAAATCTCGGATCTTGGTTCATGATAATTTTACGATAATTAAACGATAAAATCATAAAGAGTGTTTTACGATTTACCTCGTTCTCGTTGTTCGGAAAAACGAAGAACTCAATTTGAAGACCTTGAGATCTTCCCACGTATTCCTTGCACTAGCTCGAACGTCGTGTGGGCGACGATCTTCCGAACTCCATGGATCTCCCTCTCTACTTTCTCTCTCTAGAATTGTGATCTTCAAGTTATGAGAATAGAGAAAACCATGTAGTGCTTTTATAGGCTACGTAGGGGATCTTAAGGAGGTGGAATATTGGGCTTCCAATAATAGTGATTAAATTGAGCCCAAGCCCAAATCTATTAATCCTTACTATTATTAATTAATTTATTTTCCACTATATAAATTAATTGCACTCCCAATATTAAACCATATTATATCAAATAATATTTCTCCGGTAGTATTATTTATTCCGTGCATTTAAGATAGAAATATCCATGAATAAAATTAATTTATTGCTAATTAATTTATTCATCTCTTGTAACCGAGACTAGTACCATTCATCCTTAATTATTATGCGGAACAAATCCACCTGCAGGGTTTACATAATAATTCCTTATGAACTCATCTCGGGGACATTATCAACCCTTATCGGGACACACTTTCCCGTCAAGTATTCACGGCATGCCATATATAAAATATAGTGACCCAACTTAACCGGTAATTAACCCAATAATTAAATCGGTTAATTACTTTGGTAAATCAAAGTCACTTATATTAAATATACACACCCGCAATAGTATCGGGGATTAAGAATAAAATACTCAGAGATTTAAATCGATTATCGCCGGCAATCCTAATCGATAAATCTCAAGCAGATCCGCTCAATACACCAAGTGTACTAGTGTGATAAAATAATCAAGACAAATTATTTTCTCTCTCACACAACGACTATACCGATGGATTGGTCCGTGTCCATCTAGGTCGTGAGCAACTGTTCGATTAAATACGAGTAACCGATAGTATGATCTTTTGTGTGGGCCCGACACACCATACTAACTACAACGTATAGAATCCAGGACTATAATTTGCATATATTTAATTATAAATAATTAAACACAAATAATTGTTTATTTCTTTAAATAGATTAGTGGCAATGGATCGTGAGTTTCCGTTACTTAAATCTAGACATTAAGTACACAACTCCAATAATCTCCCACTTGTACTAAGGTCTAGTCATTTCCTCCAAACTCCCGACTCCCATACTCATCACGTGCTTAAGTTGTACTTCCAAGAAGTACTATGTGAATGAGCACTCTAGGTTGCCGCTCTGAAGTTATCTTGGTGACTACAGCGTCGTCTCGCTCGACGATGACTCGTATCAGGTGGTACTTGCTCTATGTGTTATCTTACACTTATGGACTTGTGACTTCTTACCATTTGCCATCGCACCGCTATTTACATAGCCTTTGGCAAATTAAGAATCACATCTAAGTCCCAGAGATTATCCCGGAGTTATGCCAAAACTTCCGCTGCCTCTGAGGCCGCTATTTGGTTACCCATGGCAGAGTCCGAAAAGCATCGTGCTTATCACTCTTCCATGTTAAAACTCCTTCTCCTTCAATAGTGAAACACATAGCCTGATATCGACTTACACCGGTCCTCATTCGATTAGAAATCTAAGAGAATGTAATCCAAATGAAATGTTCGTCTGCTTCGTAGTCTAGAACAGTACTTCAAAAGTACTTTTACAGCAGTCGAATATTTCTTTCCAGGATTACCTTGATATCCTCCCACTATGCTTACCGCATAGCCGATATCAGGTTCTCGTTTTCAACATCGCATTTATCATGCTTTCCACACTCGAAGTTTAGGAAACTTCTTTCATTCCTTCCATCTCCTTTTGTGTTTTAAAACACATATCCTTAGATAGATGCATTCCGTCTCTGAAAGGTAACGAACCTTTCTCGGAATCTTGCATGTTAAAACGAACCATAATCATATATTGTTGGAAATCGATATCCCGGAATTAATAAATTTAAATAAATAAATTATCTAATTAATTCCGCCCGAAAACCTTCGAATATCCGGATTGTCTAAATTGCGGAACCGACAACCCAATCGAAATCCCTTCGCCGGAAACCACCGCGAACCACCACACGAGCCGGAGCCCGGCCGAACACACATCCGCGGGGAAGCCCCCGCTTGCGTGCCCTAGCCGAGCCCCCGTACGGGGCTCGCGATCGCGCTTCGCGATCGCATGGGGTTACTCACGTAACCCCCCGGGGCTGCTCGTAGCAGCCCCCGCGGCGAGTCCGGCGACTCGCCGCCACCGCGTCGGAGGGCGGTCCGTCCAACGGACCGCGATCGGGCCAGCCACGCGGCTGCCCGGCGATCGAGCCCAGCTCGATCGCATGCCCCGGCGTCCAGCCGGGGCTCCTCCATGCACGCCCGGCGATCGAGCCTTAGGGCTTCGATCGCCACCCTCGGCGCCCAGCCGAGGGCTTGGTCCGTGCGTGCGCACGATCCCCACGGGGATCCGAACCACCGCGGTCCGGTGGTCTTCGACCACCACCGCCGGTTCATCCTCGTTCCGGGGTTCGTTCGTCCCTCGGATCTTGGTTCATGATATTTTCACGATAAATAAACGATAAAATCATAAAGAGGGTTTTACGATTTACCTCGTTCTCGTTGTTCGGAAAAACGTAGAACTCAATTTGATGACCTTTGAGATCTTCCCACGTATTCCTTGCACTAGCTCGGACATCGTGTGGGCGACGATCTACCGAACTCCATGGATCTCCCTCTCTACTTTCTCTCTCTAGAATTGTGATCTTCAACTTATGAGAATAGAGAAGACAATGTAGTGCTTTTATAGGCTACGTAGGGGATCTTAAGGAGGTGGAATATTGGGCTTCCAATAATAGTGATTAAATTGAGCCCAAGCCCAAATCTATTAATCCTTACTATTATTAATTAATTTATTTTCCACTATATAAATTAATTGCACTCCCAATATTAAACCATATTATATCAAATAATATTTCTCC
Organism: Euphrasia confusa; assembly: GCA_954870475.1. Lineage (NCBI taxonomy): Eukaryota > Viridiplantae > Streptophyta > Magnoliopsida > Lamiales > Orobanchaceae > Euphrasia > Euphrasia confusa. The sequence goes on from OX940950.1 coordinate 32,701,869, forward strand.
GGTAGTATTATTTATTCCGTGCATTTAAGATAGAAATATCCATGAATAAAATTAATTTATTGCTAATTAATTTATTCATCTCTTGTAACCGAGACTAGTACCATTCATCCTTAATTATTATGCGGAACAAATCCACCTGCAGGGTTTACATAATAATTCCTTATGAACTCATCTCGGGGACATTATCAACCCTTATCGGGACACACTTTCCCGTCAAGTATTCACGGCATGCCATATATAAAATATAGTGACCCAACTTAACCGGTAATTAACCCAATAATTAAATCGGTTAATTACTTTGGTAAATCAAAGTCACTTATATTAAATATACACACCCGCAATAGTATCGGGGATTAAGAATAAAATACTCAGAGATTTAAATCGATTATCGCCGGCAATCCTAATCGATAAATCTCAAGCAGATCCGCTCAATACACCAAGTGTACAAGTGTGATAAAATAATCAAGACAAATTATTTTCTCTCTCACACAACGACTATACCGATGGATTGGTCCGTGTCCATCTAGGTCGTGAGCAACTGTTCGATTAAATACGAGTAACCGATAGTATGATCTTTTGTGTGGGCCCGACACACCATACTAACTACAACGTATAGAATCCAGGACTATAATTTGCATATATTTAATTATAAATAATTAAACACAAATAATTGTTTATTTCTTTAAATAGATTAGTGGCAATGGATCGTGAGTTTCCGTTACTTAAATCTAGACATTAAGTACACAACTCCAATAATCTCCCACTTGTACTAAGGTCTAGTCATTTCCTCCAAACTCCCGACTCCCATACTCATCACGTGCTTAAGTTGTACTTCCAAGAAGTACTATGTGAATGAGCACTCTAGGTTGCCGCTCTGAAGTTATCTTGGTGACTACAGCGTCGTCTCGCTCGACGATGACTCGTATCAGGTGGTACTTGCTCTATGTGTTATCTTACACTTATGGACTTGTGACTTCTTACCATTTGCCATCGCACCGCTATTTACATAGCCTTTGGCAAATTAAGAATCACATCTAAGTCCCAGAGATTATCCCGGAGTTATGCCAAAACTTCCGCTGCCTCTGAGGCCGCTATTTGGTTACCCATGGCAGAGTCCGAAAAGCATCGTGCTTATCACTCTTCCATGTTAAAACTCCTTCTCCTTCAATAGTGAAACACATAGCCTGATATCGACTTACACCGGTCCTCATTCGATTAGAAATCTAAGAGAATGTAATCCAAATGAAATGTTCGTCTGCTTCGTAGTCTAGAACAGTACTTCAAAAGTACTTTTACAGCAGTCGAATATTTCTTTCCAGGATTACCTTGATATCCTCCCACTATGCTTACCGCATAGCCGATATCAGGTTCTCGTTTTCAACATCGCATTTATCATGCTTTCCACACTCGAAGTTTAGGAAACTTCTTTCATTCCTTCCATCTCCTTTTGTGTTTTAAAACACATATCCTTAGATAGATGCATTCCGTCTCTGAAAGGTAACGAACCTTTCTCGGAATCTTGCATGTTAAAACGAACCATAATCATATATTGTTGGAAATCGATATCCCGGAATTAATAAATTTAAATAAATAAATTATCTAATTAATTCCGCCCGAAAACCTTCGAATATCCGGATTGTCTAAATTGCGGAACCGACAACCCAATCGAAATCCCTTCGCCGGAAACCACCGCGAACCACCACACGAGCCGGAGCCCGGCCGAACACACATCCGCGGGGAAGCCCCCGCTTGCGTGCCCTAGCCGAGCCCCCGTACGGGGCTCGCGATCGCGCTTCGCGATCGCATGGGGTTACTCACGTAACCCCCCGGGGCTGCTCGTAGCAGCCCCCGCGGCGAGTCCGGCGACTCGCCGCCACCGCGTCGGAGGGCGGTCCGTCCAACGGACCGCGATCGGGCCAGCCACGCGGCTGCCCGGCGATCGAGCCCAGCTCGATCGCATGCCCCGGCGTCCAGCCGGGGCTCCTCCATGCACGCCCGGCGATCGAGCCTTAGGGCTTCGATCGCCACCCTCGGCGCCCAGCCGAGGGCTTGGTCCGTGCGTGCGCACGATCCCCACGGGGATCCGAACCACCGCGGTCCGGTGGTCTTCGACCACCACCGCCGGTTCATCCTCGTTCCGGGGTTCGTTCGTCCCTCGGATCTTGGTTCATGATATTTTCACGATAAATAAACGATAAAATCATAAAGAGGGTTTTACGATTTACCTCGTTCTCGTTGTTCGGAAAAACGTAGAACTCAATTTGATGACCTTTGAGATCTTCCCACGTATTCCTTGCACTAGCTCGGACATCGTGTGGGCGACGATCTACCGAACTCCATGGATCTCCCTCTCTACTTTCTCTCTCTAGAATTGTGATCTTCAACTTATGAGAATAGAGAAGACCATGTAGTGCTTTTATAGGCTACGTAGGGGATCTTAAGGAGGTGGAATATTGGGCTTCCAATATTAATGATTAAATTGAGCCCAAGCCCAAATCTATTAATCCATTAATATTAATTAATTCTATTTTCCACTATATAAAATTAATTGCACTCCCAATATTAAACCATATTATATCAAATAATATTTCTCCGGTAGTATTATTTATTCCGTGTATTTAAGATATAAATATCCATGAATAAAATTAATTTATTGCTAATTAATTTATTCATCTCTTATATCCGAGACTAGTACCATTCAACCTTAATTATTATGCGGAACGAATCCACCTGCAGGGTTTACATAATAATTCCTTATGAACTCATCTCGGGGATATTATCAACCCTTACGGGATACACTTTCCCGTCAAGTATTCACGGCATGCCATATATAAAATATAGTGACCCAACTTAACCGGTAATTAACCCAATAATTAAATCGGTTAATTCCTTTGGTAAATCAAAGTCACTTATATTAAATATACACACCCGCAATAGTATCGGGGATTAAGAATAAAATACTCAGAGATTTAAATCGATTATCGCCGGCAATCCTAATCGATAAATCTCAAGCAGATCCGCTCAATACACTAAGTGTACAAGTGTGATAAAATAATCAAGACAAATTATTTTCTCTCTCACACAACGACTATACCGATGGATTGGTCCGTGTCCATCTAGGTCGTGAGCAACTGTTCGATTAAATACGAGTAACCGATAGTATGATCTTCTGTGTGACGTCGCACACCATACTAACTACAACGTATATAATCCAGGACTATAATTTGCATATATTTAATTATAAATAATTAAACGCAAATAATTGTTTATTTAATTAAATAGATTAATGGCAATGGATCGTGAGTTTCCGTTACTTAAATCTAGACATTAAGTACACAACTCCAACATATATATGTAATATGTCCAGGAGAAATATAATGTTCTTTACCAGAGATCCAAGATCTCCAGAACATGTCCAACTTCTTCCTATATCTTTCATATTGATTTATCTAGACAACCTCATTTTATGTCTTGACAACATCTTTACATTGTTACCAATGATAAGAATGTTCTCTACATAAAACCCGAGAAACACCACCTTGTTCCATCACGTTTCCAATACACACGATTCGTCTATGCTTTGATGAATCCATAAAATGGACTATCTCATCAATTTGCAAGTACCACGAACTCAATGCTTTGTTTCAATCCATAAATGGATCAACTAAGCTTGTACTCTAAATGATCTTGCCTCTTAGCAATAATCCTTATTGCTTTCCAAGAGAGCACATTTAGATCTAATACTGCCTCTGTGTAGATCCAGGGATCGATTTCATGTATACTAGGTCCAGAGTCCGAAGACTCACCTAGTCTTATGAATATCTCTGGTTGACCCACAACCTCCCACTACAATGGCATTCCGGTGTATTAACAGTAATAACAGTAGGTGCAGTTAGTGGTGTACCGCTACTCAGTTTTGCTGGCTTCCAGTCTTCTTAGTTCTCTCTCATTTCAAAGTATCACGTCATTTTGGGCTTGTGGTTCATCATATAGTCTTTCTCTAAGAACCGGGCGTTAGAACTTATAACGTCCTTCTGGTTCATAGTACTATTGAACACACATCTTTTGTTCTTCTAGGATATTCTACAACCGCATTTGAATGCGCCGTTGTTTCCAGACATATCCATAGAACACAGGTAGTTCTGTATAACTCATGATTTTACTATTTCTATAAGAGTTCCATTTCTTGTTTACGACACACCATTTCTACACAACAGTGTATGGTGTAGTCATTTGGGATCACATCCCAACCTCTGATCAGTATGCTATGCATTCCTCAGACAGGTATTTGCCTCCGCGATCAAATCGCAGGCTACAAATGGATATACCTTGATGGTTCTCCACAATTGCTTAGTGTCCATTGACTTGTCAAAACACTTGCTTTTGTGGCACATCAGGTATTCTAATCCATTTCTCGAGTAATCATCAAATGAAGTACTCGTACCTTATTGTCTGAGTAGACATAGGTCTGCATACATCAGAGTCAATCAATTCTTAAACTTGTCCGGATCTTATATCTTATATCCATAAAGGATTGCTTAGTCATGTTATCCTCCAAATTAGATTCATAGGTCGGAAGGTCCATTCCTTCAACTTAATTGATCAAACTATCAATTTTCGACCTTTGAACTTCTTATTTGAATAAATATGACTTAGCATAAGAATCCACAGATTAATATAAGTGACTTTGATTTACCAAAGGAATTAACCGATTTAATTATTGGGTTAATTACCGGTTAAGTTGGGTCACTATATTTTATATATGGCATGCCGTGAATACTTGACGGGAAAGTGTATCCCGTAAGGGTTGATAATATCCCCGAGATGAGTTCATAAGGAATTATTATGTAAACCCTGCAGGTGGATTCGTTCCGCATAATAATTAAGGTTGAATGGTACTAGTCTCGGATATAAGAGATGAATAAATTAATTAGCAATAAATTAATTTTATTCATGGATATTTATATCTTAAATACACGGAATAAATAATACTACCGGAGAAATATTATTTGATATAATATGGTTTAATATTGGGAGTGCAATTAATTTATATAGTGGAAAATAAATTAATTAATAATAGTAAGGATTAATAGATTTGGGCTTGGGCTCAATTTAATCGCTATTATTGGAAGCCCAATATTCCACCTCCTTAAGATCCCCTACGTAGCCTATAAAAGCACTACATGGTCTTCACAGTTTAACAAGACAAGATAATCATACTTGATTAGTCTAGAGAGTTCGTGAAGGAGATCCATGGAGTTCGGTAGATCGTCGCCCACACGACGTCCGAGCTAGTGCAAGGAATACGCGGGAAGATCTCAAGGTCATCGATTGATCTCGTTTCTCCGAACAACGAATCGAAAGGTATAAAATCGTTAAACACCCTTGATGATTTTATTCGATTATTTATTGAAAATACCGTAGAACCAAGATCCGAGGACGAACCCCGGAACGAGGACGAACCGGGCGGTGGTGGTGAAACCACCGGACCGCCGCGGCTCGAGGAACCCGTGGGGATCGAACCAAGAGCACCCCGGCTGGACGCCGGGGATGCGCGATCGAGGAGAACCCCAGCTGGACGCCGGGGTGCGATCGAACCCTAGGTTCGATCGCGGGGTGGCGGCGGGTGCCGCCGCGGCTCGCTGGGCGAGCTGCCCCCCTCCCCGACGGCGGTGAGTCGCCGGACTCACCGCGGGGCTGCCGCTGCAGCCCCAGCCGATCGATCGCACGACGCGATCGATCCTTCGATCGCATGAGTGTTGGAATTCGATGTCCCGGGTTATTAAAATTTGCGGAAACCAATAACCCGATCAAACCCTTCGCCGGAGATCACATGAACGCCGACTCATCCGCCGGAGTCCAGCCTTTGGAGACCACGCACCCGAAGGCACGCGGCCCGCCCCCAGCCGAACCCCCGCGAGGCGGGGTTCACGCGATCGAAGATCGCGTTCGATCTTCGCGATCGATGGGGCTGCCCAGCAGCCCCCGCGGCGAGCCCGTCAAGTATTCACGGCATGTCATATATAAAATATAGCGACCCAACTTAACCGGTAATTAACCCAATAATTAAATCGGTTAATTCCTTTGGAAAATCAAAGTCACTTATATTAAATATACACACCCGCAATAGTATCGGGGATTAAGAATAAAATACACTGAGACTTAAATCGATTATCGCCGGCAATCCTAATCGATAAATCTCAAACGATCCGCTCAATACACCAAGTGTACAAGTGTGATAAAATAATCAAGATAGATTATTTTCTCTCTCACACAACGACTATACCGATGGATTGGTCCGTGTCCATCTAGGTCGTGAGCAACTGTTCGATTAAATACGAGTAACCGATAGTATGATCTTCTGTGTGTCCATACAACACCATACTAACTACAACGTATATAATCCAGGACTATAATTTGCATATATTTAATTATAAATAATTAAACGCAAATAATTGTTTATTTAATTAAATAGATTAGTGGCAATAGATCGTGAGTTTACGTTACTTAAATCTAGACATTAAGTACACAACTCCAACAATCTCCCACTTGTACTAAGGTCTAGTCATTTCCTCCAAACTCCCGACTCCCATACTCATCACGTGCTTAAGTTGTACTTCCAAGAAGTACTATGTGAATGAGCACTCTAGGTTGCCGCTCTGAAGTTATCTTGGTGACTACAGCGTCGTCTCCCTCGACGATGACTCGTATCAGGTGGTACTTGCACTATGTGTTATCTTACACTTATGGACTTGTGATTTCTTACCATTTGCCATCGCACCGCTATTTACATAGCCTTTGGCAAATCAAGAATCACATCTAAGTCCCAGAGATTATCCCGGAGTTATACCAAAACTTCCGCTGCCTCTGAGGCCGCTATTTGGTTACCCATGGCAGAGTCCGAAAAGCATCGTGCTTATCACTCTTCCATGTTAAAACTCCTTCTCCTTTAATAGTGAAACACATAGCCTGATATCGACTTACACCGGTCCTCATTCGATTAGAAATCTAAGAGAATGTAATCCAAAGGAAATGCTTGCTTGCTCCGTAATCCAGAACATAGTCTCCAGTACTTCGAAAGTACTTAAAATGTTCATTACAGCAGTCAAGTATTCCTTTCCAGGATTACCTTGATATCCTCCCACTATGCTAACCGCATAGCCGATATCAGGTTCTTGTTTTCAACATCGCATTTATTAAGCTTTCCACACTCGAAGTGTAGGAATCCGCTTTCATTGCTTCTATCTCCTTTTGTGTTCCAAAACACATATCCTTAGATAGATGCATTCCGTTTTTGAAAGGTAACGAACCTTTCTCGGAATCTTGCATGTTAAAACGAACCATAATCGTATAAGATATCTAGAGAAGTACAATGTTCTTTTCTTGAGATCCTAGATCTTAAGAACATGCTCTAACTTCTTCTTTATCTCATATATCGATTTTTCTAGACAACCATTATTTTATGTCTGACAACATCTTTAGATTGTTACCAATGATAAAATGCTATCTACATAAAACCTCCGAGAAACACCACCTTGTTTCCATCACGTTTCCCATACACACGATTCGTCAATGCCTTTTGATGAATCCATCAAATGGACTATCTCATCAATTTGCAAGTACCACGAACTCAATGCTTTGTTCCAATCCATAAATGGATCAACTAAGCTTGTACTCTAAATGATCTTGCCTCTTAGCAATAATCGTTATTGCTCTCCAAGAAGGCACATTTAGATCTAGTACTACCTTCATGTAGATCTAGGGATCGATTTCATGTATACTAGGTCCAGAGTCCGAAGACTCACCTAGTCTTATGAACATCTTTGGTTGATCCACAACCTCCCACTACAATGGCATTCCAGTGTATTAACAGTGATAACAGTAGGTGCAGTTAGTGGTGTACCGCTACTCGGTTTGGCTGGTTCTAAGTCTTTATCGTTTTCTCTCTCCTCAGAAGTATCATGTCATTTTGGGCTTGTGGTTCATCTAATAGTCTTCCTCTAAGAACCGGGCGTTAGAACTTATAACGTCCTTCTGGTTCATAGTACTATTGAACACACACTTTTTGTTCTTCTAGGATATTCTACAACCACATTTGAATGTGCCGTTGTTACCAAGACATATCCATAGAACATAGGTAGTTCCGTTTAACTCATGCTTTTACTATTTCTATAAGAGTTCCATTTTTTATTTCCGACACACCAATCCTACACAACAGTGTATGGTGTAGTCATTTGGGATCAAATCCCAATCTCTGATTAGTATGCCATGTATTCCTCAGACAGGTACTTGCCTCCGCGATCAAATCGCAGGCTACAAATGGATATACCTTGATGGTTCTCCACAATTGCTTAGTGTCCATTGACTTGTCAAAACACTTGCTTTTGTGGCACATCAGGTATTCTAATCCATTTCTTGAGTAATCATCAAATGAAGTACTCGTACCTTATTGTCTGAGTAGACATAGGTCTGCATATATCAGAGTCAATCAATTCTTATACTTGTCCGGATCTTATATCTTATATCCATAAAGGATTGCTTAGTCGTATCATCTTCCAAATTAGATTCTTAGGTCGGAAGGTCCACTACTTCAACTTAATTGATCTTACAATCAATTTTTCGACCTTTGAACTTCTCATTTGAATAAATATGACTTAGCATAAGAATCCACAAGTATAAATGATTAAATAAAGAAATCTCTTATTAGTAAAACGATTTATATATTAAAACGGTTCGTTGCATCCTGGTGGACTCAGGATTCATCATTTATATATTGCTAGCTAATGTACCAAAATAGATAATATCATTATTTCTTCTTATAACCATCAAATGATTAAAAGAAATAAAATATCCATTTATTAGAAATCCAGAACCAAGTTCTTTCTAATATGAAAGGTACATAAAAGCAATAACTCAAAATGAAATCCTATAAAATGTCCTCCACTGCAACTGCTGCCTCCTCCACAGCATTGCCCATGTAGACTACGATTTCTTCTTTTCTAAGTCGTCGGGTTTTCTGGAACCCTTGCATTTATAATGCACATACCGTCAGTGGTTCCATATCTACACACCAGGTTCCGGTAGATAATACCACTGACTATGTTTCACGACTAAAGAAAATTTCGTACTTTTGAGAGGATAATCAGACTTCCAGTACCCAGACTGTTTGCATCGAGAACTCTTGCCTCATGGCTTTCTCGTCCCATCTAGTGGTCCAAGTAACTTAGGACCACTGGGTTTCTTTGCTTGCTTTTCCTTTTTCCCCGATCTTTCCCTTAGGTTCAAAACCTTTGGCATTGGCTACAAGAGCTTGCGATTTCCGTCTCAACTCGTCCAAAAGGTCAATCATCTCAAAAACGTGTTTAAGCGTTTCCTCAAAGTGACTGGCCTTTATGAGTATCCTCATCGCTTCTTGTCTAGCCGCCTATGTCAATAGGCTCGGGAGGACAAAGCTTACTGAGTACAACCTTGCACTCTTTAACAGTTTGGGTAATGTCTAGATCTCTATTCCAATCATTACATTTAGGGACCAGTGAGTTAAAATCCTTACGTATCACATAAAGTGGGTTCAAGGCCATTTCCTAATCTATGAGCACATATAATAACAAAAAATTGATTTAATCTCCGATATTATCTCCCTCTAATAATATCATTAAACCACTAATCACATCTAAAATCCCATCAGGTAAGGCAAGCCACGTGGTGTGGACGTTTACCCACCCAAACGACTTAGCAATTAGATTTTCTTTGGTCATACATCACTTATAGCGGAACCTCGTGGGGAGGAATACTATAATGCGTATCTAAGTGTAAACCATTACTCAGTACCAAAGTAAATCTTTTGGAATTGCTACATCACCGCAAGCCACGTGGTGTGGACGTTTACGACAACTTCACAACTCTTCACAATTTCTTACAACTGTCTACATCAATTAATCCAAAATCCGTCAGCATAGCAAGCCACGTGGTGTGGACGTTTACTACACCAAGAGACTTTTATAATTGACTCCCAATTACAAGATCCATTCGATTTTCGTAAATCAGGACGCGGAGAATCATAAGTGAAACTCGAAGCTTCTAACCAGTGATTCACCATGCGAACAACCCTATCTCTCATTAGATGAGGGAGCCGAGCAGACAATCGATCTAGTCATCAAATGACGCGAAAGTCTCTAATTTGTGTCCTCGACATGACCAAGTGGCTTTGGCTCCATTCCACTCCCCGGGGTGAGAATGAGTCGACTTGAAATCAGTTTCAGAAAGACAAATTAGGCATTGTTTGATAAACTTAATCAATGTTTCTTGTAAGAGGAATTACAAGAATTCTCCTCCAATGACTTGTCTCTACGAACTTCAAAAGTCCATAAAAGTCACCAAGAGAACAGCAATGGAGACCATGGCAATGTTTCCATTCCCTCTCCCACTTAGCTTTTTATAACAAAGGGATACGCTATCTAATGCATAATTAAATACACATAAGCATAATAAGAAACATACATTTCATGCAAGTACGTTCACAAATAATCAAATAATTACTCAAGCAAAATTATTTCTCGACTATTCGTACCTTGATGAATTCCAGCATGCTTGCCTTGAGTCTTCATTCTACGTCTTGAATACTTTGCCGAGCGACGGAAAAATTCTTTGATTCTCATATTTAATTTATTTTAAATAAAATCCAAGATTCCAATTCAAAAAAAAAAAAAATTTTGAATCAATCTAATGATTTTAAATAAAATGCTCCAATTAAATAAAATCAATTCCATTGATTTCCATATTTAATTCTATTTTAAATAAAATCCAAGATTTTCCAATCCAAAATAAATTTTGAATTAATCTAATAATTTTAAATAAAATACTTAAATTAAATAAAATTAATATTATTAAAATCCATTGATCTCCATATTTAATTATATTCTAAATAAAATCCAAGATTTTCCAATCCAAAATAAATTTTGAATTAATCTAATGATTTTAAATAAAATACTTAAATTAAATAAAATCAATATTTTAATAATTTCTCAATCCTATTTAGATTAGATCTCAAGAATCCTAATCAAAATCGAATTTTGATTCTTCTTAAGACTTCTAATCCAAGTAGGTATAGGATATCTAGAGAAACTAGGATTTTCTTTCCTAATTTAACTCTCCATCTAATTCCATTATTTAATTCCATAATTAAGAAATCTAATCCAAATAGAATTTGAATTAATTCCAAAATTAAATTAAATAAAATTAGAAAGATTAAATTATTTCCGGAAAGATCGGATTTACCGGGACGAACCGAAACAAGTTCCGGTCATCCCAATCGAACCAACATGCACATTCAGATTGACCCACGAGAATTAATTAGCCAATGCATGTCCAGCATGCATAGACCATGCAATGCATGGCTCCAAATAATTCATGTGGTCGTACATGCAATATACATGAACAGCATGAATAAAATTCATGTCATGAATTACGCACCCATGTACATCCAGAATGAATAATTCATTCAGCGGGAGCATCTTCGATCGATCGTCTTGCCGACGCCCGCGTGGACTTCGCCGGAGCAAGCCAGACGACGCCCCGCCATCGACAAGCCGCTGCCCCAGCAGCTCACGTCCAGCCGCTGCCTCCAGCAGCCCGCCCGCTCAAAGCCTTGGCGCACCAGCAGCCCGCTCAAAGCGTGCCCAGCCGGACCTTCACCGGATCAGCCGCGACTCACCGGCCATCCGTCGACTTCCGGCGAACCATTCCACGATGGTGAACGCCAAGTCGACGAGCCCAGACGTACATCCGCTGCCTCCAGTTTCTTCCCCGGCAGCCCGCCCGATCGCGAAGCCGTCCGCGAAGCCGCCAACGCAACCACCGAACGCAACCTCCGGCTGCCGGCGAACCACCACCACTGGTGGCAAACGCCGGCATGCCCAGCCACGTTTGGGTCACGCCCAGCAGCCCGCACAGCCCCTTCGAGCCCAGCATGCCGCGGTCGATCGATCTAGGTTCGATTATTCCGAAAACCCTCGTTTTTTAATAATTAATTTTTCCGACAAACACAATTCATACAAGAGAGAAAAACAAGTACGTAGAACAATACAGCACAATAATTTAACAATTTAAATTAATCTATGGCCATATTCATCGAGAATCGATTATCGAAACAATTAACGAAAAACGTAACCGTACGCTCTGATACCAATTGTTGGAATTCGATGTCCCGGGTTATTAAAATTTGCGGAAACCAATAACCCGATCAAACCCTTCGCCGGAGATCACATGAACGCCGACTCATCCGCCGGAGTCCAGCCTTTGGAGACCACGCACCCGAAGGCACGCGGCCCGCCCCCAGCCGAACCCCCGCGAGACGGGGTTCACGCGATCGAAGATCGCGTTCGATCTTCGCGATCGATGGGGCTGCCCAGCAGCCCCCGCGGCCAGTCCGGCGACTCGCCGTCGCATGGGAGGTCGGCCCGCCTCCAGCTGGGCCGTCGCGGGGCCCAGCCCGCTGCCGGCGATCGATCCTTGGATCGATCGCACCCCCGGCGTCCAGCCGGGGTTCGCTCCATGCGCGCACGCCGAAACCCTAGGCGGCGATCGTCGTGGTCCGGCGATCCTAGATCGCCACCACGCGTTCGTCGTCTAATCCAGGGTTCGATCCTTGGATCTTGTTTTTCGATAATTGATTCAATAAACTTGAATTAAATTGCGGAAATTTAATTCACCTTTCGATTCGTTGTGCGGAGAAACGAGATCTTATGATGACCTTGAGATCTTCCCACGTATTCCTTGCACTAGCCCGGACGTCGTGTGGGCGACGATCTACCGAACTCCATGGATCCTCCTCTCTACTTTCTCTCTCTAGAATTGTGATCTTCAAGTTATGAGAATAGAGAAGACCATGTAGTGCTTTTAAAGGCTACGTAGGGGATCTTAAGGAGGTGGAATATTGGGCTTCCAATAATAGTGATTAAATTGAGCCCAAGCCCAAATCTATTAATCCTTACTATTATTAATTTATTTATTTTCCACTATATAAATTAATTGCACTCCCAATATTAAACCATATTATATCAAATAATATTTCTCCGGTAGTATTATTTATTCCGTGTATTTAAGATATAAATATCCATGAATAAAATTAATTTATTGCTAATTAATTTATTCATCTCTTATATCCGAGACTAGTACCATTCAACCTTAATTATTATGCGGAACAAATCCACCTGCAGGGTTTACATAATAATTCCTTATGAACTCATCTCGGGTATATTATCAACCCTTACGGGATACACTTTCCCGTCAAGTATTCACGGCATGTCGTATATAAAATATAGCGACCCAACTTAACCGGTAATTAACCAAATAATTAAATCGGTTAATTCCTTTGGAAAATCAAAGTCACTTATATTAAATATACACACCCGCAATAGTATCGGGGATTAAGAATAAAATACACTGAGACTTAAATCGATTATCGCCGGCAATCCTAATCGATAAATCTCAAACGATCTGCTCAATACACCAAGTGTACAAGTGTGATAAAATAATCAAGATAGATTATTTTCTCTCTCACAGAACGACTATACCGATGGATTGGTCCGTGTCCATCTAGGTCGTGAGCAACTGTTCGATTAAATACGAGTAACCGATAGTATGATCTTCTGTGTGTCCATACAACACCATACTAACTACAACGTATAAAATCCAGGACTATAATTTGCATATATTTAATTATAAATAATTAAATGCAAATAATTGTTTATTTAATTAAATAGATTAATGGCAATGGATCGTGAGTTTCCGTTACTTAAATCTAGACATTAAGTACACAACTCCAACAATGAGCCCCGCGGACGGGGGCTCGGGCTGGGCGTGCGCGCGGCTTCGGCCGTGTCGTGAGTTCGGCTCGTGCTCCGGCGCGTTCATCGGTGTTCATGTGATCTCCGGCGAATGGTTTTTGATCGGGCTATGGTTTCCGCAAATTTTAATAGCCCGGGATATCGAATTCCAACAATTGGTATCAGAGCGTGGTTTACGTTCGCGGTATTTTCGATAAAATTGTTCTACCTTGCAGGGTTTCCGACTATTATGGCTAGATATAATTTATTCGTTAATTATTGTCATAATATGTTTTGATTAAACTCTCGGACATGTCGAGATTCGTTTTATGTGTGGTGAATGCTTGTAATAGTAAAAATTCGGGGGTTGACCGAATTTAGGATTTATTATTACGTTCTACTTTTTCCGGAAATTGTATAGGGTCGATTTCATGTATAGAATCGATACCGGATAATTGTAATTTAAATTCTTGTAATTTATTTACGTTGGTTCGATGCCGAAACGACCGCCGGAGAAGACGTGTGACGAAGTAGACGAAGGGCTCGAGGATCGATCATGGAGATCGATCCCCATGAGATCGATGGCAAGGGAGAGGGGCGGCGATCGCACCCCTCGGCTGGGGCTGCCGCCGACTTGGTGGTAGCCGGCCGGCTGAGTGGTGGCGGCGGTTGCCCTCTCCGGTGGCCGGTCGGTGGTGGTGGTGGCGCGGGGTGATGAACCATATTTTTTGGCTCATTTTTAGGTTTTTAGAGTCAAGTACATCGAGTCTTTTGTTTGTTTTTACTTTGTTTGTGTCTGGGAGGGCACGTTTGGGTACTTGGGCAAGTTTTGCAGGTGGGCAGGTAAAGGAGGGAAAAGAGGAGCGCACTGTGTGAAAGAGGCAAGGAAATCACCTTCCATGGTCAAGAGCATCCGTTGAGCAAGCCAGACTGACGAAAAGGATCCAGCAGAGTTGATCAAGCAACTAGGCCGTCAGCAGGTGGAGCAAGACTTGAGCTCGATCAAGTACCGCACATGGTCCGCTACCTCAATCAGTCAGAGAAGGAAGTACATGGGCAAGCGCTAACATTGACGGAGACGGAACGTTGGGCAGTCGGTGTACCAGGAGTCCTGGAATTTGCGGAGTCTTCAAAGGCGGCCAGATTCAAACTCCAACCCAAGTAGGACTCTCGTCCGCGCTTGGAGGTACTTTCCCCCACACATCTCTCATCAACTGAAGCCCGTCTATATAAGGAGAGCGACTGACGAAGAAACCCGACGACGCATGAGCAGCGAAGAACCCGGATCGAACCCTAACCTGTCCAGCGAAGAAGAAGGCGGCCGCGTGAGCAACACCACTCGCCGGCGTTTATTTTCTGTTAAGCCCTCGGGCTAGAAACAATTTACTTTATGATTTTATGCTTTTGATTTCGTACTTAGTTTTATTTCCCTTTGAACAATTTCCCGTTTCAATGCAAAGTTCAGTTCGTCTTATTGATTTTACTTTATTTTCTGTTTTAAATATGATAAGTAGCTAATCTGTTTGTATCTGGGCAAAGACAGAACCTGACCAACCCTAAGACGTGACCATGCCGGGAGGCTTAGTGAAGACAGCAACTAGCTGAGTTTTGTTCCCGATTCAACAGGGTAGTAACTTAAGCATGTTAGGGACTTGGGCAATCCTACAATGACCAGTGGGAACCCCGACTTGCCTAACACAGGAGTACGTGGATCAACGCGACCGGGAGACTGGGCGTCCGCGAAGTACAACATGTTGCTGGAGATGTGGTCGTATGACTTGGGTCTGTCCAGGCATGCTATTGGCCATTCCGGGTTTGCTTGGAGGATGAAGGCGACTTGACCAACTTAGACTCATGCGGTCACATAGTGTCGAATTGGTCAACGTCAGGAGACCTGTCGAGAGAGATCTGGCAGGACTTAAACATAAGAGCGAATAAGGGTTCGGGGTATTAATATGCGTGACATCATAGGGATGTTAATACTTGGGATCTATAACTGGAAGACAAAACTGTTAGCAAAATGATATACGTACCGATGATCGGCATCACATAGGTCAAGGGGGGAAGTCAGGGGAGTCAATGCCTGGATACTTTAGTCTTTATTTGTTTAGTTCATCTGCTTAGTCGAGTCTGTTAATTGCTCAATTATTTAATTAGGTTGCATGCTAGTTTTATTTCTGTTTAAGTTATTTGTTATTTTCAGTCAAGTAAACACGGTGACCACGGTTCGGCAGTGCCCAACTGCTTTACAAAACAAAACCTTTTCAAACGTGACAACCCAATTGAGCATCAAAAGCCGGGAAAACTATAAGCTAAATCGCCTCCTCGTGGGATCGACCCTATACTTGCTACTAGTACTTGTATTAGTAAAGAGTTTAGGACTTATAAATATTATTTTGCGCTACTCCACGACGGTAGCGTCAAAATTGGCGCCGTTGCCGGGGAGGCAATATTCCAAGCCAATAGTTTTCCGTGCTAACGCTTGACCTATTTTTGTATGCAGGATTCTGACTCATCGGGAAGCAAGGATACAGGGTTACTATTTGATCCTGAAATCGAGCGAACCGCAAGGAAGAATCGAAAAGCGGCAAGACAAAAGCAAGCATTAGCACGTGCCGCTCAAGTAACTCAGTTGACCATAACTGAGACAGGAGAGTCGATCTCGGACACAGCGAGAGAAGATTCACCGAACACATCCAGGTCACCTACGCGATCAAGGATGGGAGAAGAGAGAGCCAAGACGTTGAGGGACACGATGTTCCCAGAAAACTTAAATCTGAAACCACTGGGCATCACCTTGCCCACGGTTGAAAACAATTCTTGGGAGATGAAGCACGGCTTCATCCAGATCTTGCCCAAGTTCAGTGACATGCCCCTGGAGGATCCCCAGAGACACCTCCAAGATTTTGAATTGGCATGTGGCACCATCCGAGCAAGCGAAAGGCTAGGGGAATACATCAGGCTCCTAGCCTTCCCTTTCTCACTAGCCGAAGGTGCCCGAGAATGGCTTTACACTCTACCTGCTGGAGAAGTGACCACCTGGAGTCAGCTTCAGCAGAAGTTCCTTGAGAAGTACTTCCCAGCTGCACGCATCCAGCAGATGAGGAAGAAGATCAACAGCATCAAAATGGGAGGAGGAGAGAATTTCCATGACTACTGGGTCAGGTTCAAACAGATGTTGGCCAAGTGCCCACAGCATCAGATCCTTGACCATGACTTGGTCCAGTACTTCATCTCTGGACTAAGAGAAACGGAGAGGACATGGATCAATGCAGCTTGTGGAGGATCCATTCTAAACAAAAGGGCCGACGAAGCATTCAAAATCTTCAAGGAAATGGCCGAAGAGACAAGGAAGGATGGCAGTGACCTACCCAGGAACAACTTGCCCGTACCATCTGCAACTGAAATCAAATTGGACAAGCTGTGCAACATAGTTGAGCAACTGGTGCTCAACCAAAACCCAGGGCTAAAGAGAGGAGTCAAGGCATGCCAAATCTGCAAGGAAAGTAACCATGCCACTGACGAGTGCCCTGAGCTTTTTGACGAAGAGGTCAAGGTGATAATGCAGAACAATGGGAACGGACAAAGGCCCAATGGGAACACGTACAACTCGAACAACTGGAAAAATCATGACAACAACCGGTATGGAAACAACAACTACCAGGGCGGAGGGAACCAAGGAAATCAAGGCCAGCAATACCACGGCCAGAACAATCATCAGAGAAACAACTACCAAAATCAGGGCAACCAGCAGAACCAGAGCAATGGCCCGACTTTGGCAGATATGATGCAGACCTTGGTCAATGAAAATATCAAAGCCCAACAGGAGAATGACCGGTACAAACAGGACAATGAGAAATACAAGGTCGAGACTAGAGGTCAACTTCAGAATATCAATGCTCAAATGCTTGAGTCACGTGGGCAATTTCAGAACATCAATGCCTAACTGGCACACTTGACCCAGGCTATGACCGAAATGAAGAAGAAGACCAACGGTCTACCTCCCCAAATTGAACTCAATAACGCCCAACTGAATGCAATCCACCTCAAGAGTGGAAAGGTCCTGGCCGAAGCGCCCAAGAAATCAACCTCACCATCCCAAAAGGAAGGAATAGTGGAAGAAGTCAACGAGGAAGAAGAATCAGAGGAAGAACTTGAGCTGATACCACCCAAACAGAAGGAAACCTCAGTACCTGCCCAAGCAGGAACACCACCAAAAATTTACCCTCCTTTCCCAGGCAGATTGAACAAGAAGAAGGAAAAGGAGGATACGAATGAGATGTTCCAAATGTTTAAAAAGGTGGAAATCAACATGCCTCTGTTGACCATCCTAAAATCCATGCCCAGGTGCGCCAAATTCCTCAAGGAGCTGTGTACCAAGAAGGTGAAATACCAAGACGATGCCAAATTCGAAGTGGGGGAGAATGTTTCAGCTGTGCTCCAGAGGAATGTGCCAAGGAAATGTGCAGACCCTGGAATGTTCTATATTCCCTGCATAATCGGCAACATGAACATAGAAAAAGCCATGCTCGACTTGGGAGCATCTATCAATGTTATGCCTAAGTCAATGTACGAAGACTTGGGTATAGGGCCGATGAAACCAACAAGGGTAGTTATCTAGTTGGCAAACAGATCAAACGTGTATCCCGAGGGAATCCTGGAAGATGTATTGGTCAAGGTGGAGGAGCTCATTTTCCCTGCCGATTTCTATGTCCTGGACATGGGAAGATCAAGTAAGCAGCCAGTAATGATCTTGGGCAGACCATTCTTGAAGACAGCAAGGACACACATTGACTGCGAGACTGGAAAGCTAACCTGCAAGTTTGAAGGAGAAACGGTCACATTCGACTTGTTCAAGTCAATGAAGCACCCAGAAGATACCGAGCAAGTGCACTATGTTGACCAGATTGATGAATTGATCGAGGAGCAAGCTCTGGGATATGGAGTTTCTGACAAAGTAGATCTAGTGATACAAAAGGGATTGACCATGGAAGATGCAGAAGATGAGCAACTTGAAGTCCAACAGATAGTTGAGCAACTAGGAACTCTGGAAAATCATCCTATGGGCATGAGCAAGCTGCCACCCCAGGAAGTCACGATCATGGTGCCATCCCTGGAAAAACCACCAGAATTGGAACTGAAGAAACTCCCTGCACATCTCAAGTACATGTTTCTTGGGCAAAATGATACGTTGCCCGTGATCATTAGTTCAAAATTGAAGAAGGAAGAGGAGAGCAGGCTGAGATACATCCTTGACCAGTACAAGCAAGCCATTGGATGGACTCTAGCCGACATCAAGGGAATCAGCCCCACAATATGCCAACATCACATATTGCTCGAGGAAGAGTCAAGTCCAGTACGCGATCCACAGAGGAAACTGAACCCTGCCATGAAGGAGGTGGTGCTCAAGGAGATACTCAAGCTACTTAACTTGGGCATTATCTACCCTGTTTCAGATAGTAAATGGGTCAGTCCAGTACATGTGGTGCCCAAGAAGTCAGGGATCCAAGTGATTGAGAACGAAAAGAAGGAGCAGATAGCTACTCGACTTCAAACCGGATGGAGAGTGTGCATAGACTACAGGAAGTTGAACAAGGTGACAAAGAAAGACCACTTTCCACTCCCTTTCATTGATGAGATGCTCGAGAGGCTAGCTGGGAAGACACATTTTTGCTTCCTTGACGGATACTCCGGCTACATGCAAATTTGGGTGGCCCCGGAAGACCAGGACAAGACTACTTTTACTTGCCCATACGGTACATTCGCATATAGACGCATGCCCTTTGGTCTATGCAACGCCCCTGGGACTTTCCAGAGATGCATGATGAGCATTTTCGCTGATCTACTTGAGCAAGGAATAGAAGTCTTCATGGATGACTTTACTGTATATGGCAGCTCATTCGAGACATGCTTGAACAACCTGGAGTTGGCCCTCAGCAGATGTGTAGAGAAAAGTTTGGTACTTAACTACGAGAAGTGCCACTTTATGGTCGAGGAAGGGATAGTCCTTGGGCATGTAGTCTCTGCCAAGGGAATCGAAGTTGACCGAGCCAAAATAGAGACCATATCAAAACTGCCTTATCCAAGGAATGTCAAGCAAGTTAGAGGCTTCCTTGGGCACGCTGGGTTCTACAGGAGGTTCGTGAGAGACTTTGCAAAGATTGCCCAACCTCTGACCAGGCTGTTGCAAAATGAGGTTGACTGGAACTTTGATGATGACTGTCAAGCTGCCTTCAACCACCTCAAAGAAAGGTTAGTCACTGCCCCCATCATTCAGCCACCAGAATGGGGAATGCCATTTGAACTTATGTGCGACGCAAGCGGGTATGCTGTTGGAGCTGTACTTGGGCAGATGAAGGGCAAGGAACGACATGTAATCTACTATGCATCCAAGACTTTGAACCCTTCCCAATGCAACTACGCGACCACTGAGAAAGAACTACTGGCTGTGGTGTTTGCATTCGAGAAGTTCAGATCCTACTTGCTCGGGAGCAAAACCATAGTTTACACTGACCATGCCGCGCTGAAGTACTTGATGGCCAAAAAGGAGACCAAACCACGACTGATTAGATGGATCTTGTTGCTGCAAGAATTCGACATCGAAATCAGAGACAAATCAGGTAACCAAAATTTAGTGGCTGACCACTTGAGCAGGATAATCCAACGAGAAGAAGGCATGCCCATCACGGAGACTTTTCCAGATGAGTACTTGTACCAGATTTCAACCAAGTCAGAAGAGCCATGGTATGCAGACTTGGCCAACTACATAGTCACAGGAGATATAAGAGAAGACATGACCCTCTACGGAAAGAACAAGCTCAAGCGAGAAAGCAAAAAGTACATTTGGGATGATCCCTACATGTGGAAAAGGGTAGAAGACCAAGTACTGAGGCGTTGCATTCCTGAAGTTGAGCAAGCAGATATTCTGAAACACTGCCATGAGCAAGCATGCGGAGGACACTTCGGCCACCGACGTACAGCAAGGAAGGTACTTGACTGTGGGTTTTATTGGACAACTCTTTTGAGGGATTTTTTTGAGTGGTGCAGGAGCTGTGACAAGTGCCAGAGAGAGGGGAACGTGACCAAGAGAGATGAGATGCCCATGATGCCCATCATGCCCGTAGAAGTCTTCGATGTCTGGGGCATCGACTTCATGGGACCCTTGCCCAACTCCAGAGGGAAGGAATACATACTCTTGGCAGTTGACTATGTATCCAAATGGGTCGAGGCAAAGGCTACAGCAACTAATGATTCGAGAGTGGTAGCCACCTTCCTCAAGGGCGACATATTCAGCAGATTTGGTGTACCCCGCGCATTGATCAGCGACCAAGGTACGCACTTTTGCAATTATATAATTGAAAGGTTGCTCAGGAAGTATGGAGTGCACCACAGGATCTCCACAGCTTATCACCCCCAGGCCAATGGGCAAGCCGAGCTATCCAATCGCATCATCAAAACCATCTTGAGGAAGACGGTCAAGCCAGAAGGTAAGGATTGGAGCGACAAGCTCGATGATGCACTTTGGGCCTACAGAACCGCCTACAAAACACCCTCAGGAATCTCTCCCTACCGCATGGTGTTTGGCAAGTCATGCCACTTGCCCGTGGAAATCGAACACAAGGCGCATTGGGCAGTGAACAAGGTAAATTTCGACTGGGATGCGGCCAGCGAAGGACGTAAGCTTGACCTAACTGAGCTGGAAGAGATAAGGATTGAAGCGTATGATAACGCGGTCAACTACAAGGAGCGGACAAAGAGAGCCCATGACAAAATCATCAAGAAAAAGAAGATCGAACCTGGTCAACTGGTTCTGGTTTACCAAACCAAGTTCAAATTCAAGGCTAAAAAGCTATCCACCAAATGGGCAGGACCATTCATAGTCCATGCTGTTTGCCCGAATGGATCGGTTGAGCTGTTTAAGCCAGGTGACGATCATATCTTTAAAGTAAATGGGCAGAGAGTCAAGGCTTACTATGGGAACGAGGACCTCAAGGGGATGATACCCCCTGAGCCCGCCGCTTGACCAAGTGAAGCAAGAAAAATAAGTCAGGCCCATGACAATAAATAGAGGCAAATACCGAAGGCGAACTCGGTATGTATATTATGTTTTCCCTTATTTCATTTTATGTTAATAAATTCATCACGCCAAGGAGTAGCCTTGGGCAGGAAAGGGTTTTGGTCCACTTTTGTCTGCAGGAAACAGGAAAATTGAGTGAGCAATTACGGTAGTTGAGCAACGAGAGGGGGAGGCCAGCTGTGATGATTGCGGAATTTTCGGGAATCCGCAAAGAGTCCCATCGACTCTGAAATTTGCAGAGTCCTAATTGATTTCAAATTTCAAACCATCTGTACCACTACCCCCACCTCTACTTCAAAAACCGCACAACTCCTCAACTTCCCCACCATCACCACTACCCCCATAACCCTAACTCCGAAAATTATGGTATCCACCCGCCCCAAAAACACCAAGTTAAACAAAATCCCTCACGGTACCAAAATCGATCTCACAAGCCCTCAATCACAACCGTCGAAGAAGATGGCCGGAGGAAAAGCATCCAAAGTTGCCGCCGCCGCCTCTGTACCCGCGAAGGAAAAGACACCACCACCACCGGAAAAGGAGAACACCCCTTCGCCGGTCAAACAGAGCCCGATGCGCGAAGCAAGTCCACCACCCCTTAACACTGATTTGGTAGACCAACTGACAGCAGAAATCGAAGCCGCAAAATTATCCGACCTCGACACAACTCCGAAACCGTCCAACGAATCAGCCCCGGCAAGTCAGAGCGGCGAACCGAGCGAAGACGTAATCAAGAAACGGAAGTTCACGGCGGAGGAAAAAGGTAAGTTCAAGAAGCCCCGAGAGAACACGCCGGTTGCCACTATGGAGTCGTCATCCGACGAGAAGCCCGACGACATGTCCACTGCCGGCGGCGAGGAGGATGAAAAAGACGGTGAAGAGGAGACGGAGATTAAGGAAGAATCGGAGTCGATTCCGGCCAACACGCCTGAGAAAAAGACCCCGGCGTCGACCCGAGTCACCCGCGGCAAGGGCAAGCAATCAGTACCCCCACCCTCAAATATCCAGAAAAAGGCAGTTGTCGTGCCCAAGACGGTATGTTTCGAAACCCTTAAGGATTTGAATATTCTTGATCAAGTTAAGGGTTATTTTGCAGCTATAGGATGGGAGGACTTCTTGACCTGGCCAGGTCAAGTCTCTGAGAAGTTGGTCAAGGAGTTCTATGAAGAGTTAGAGGTGAGAACGAGCAAGGATGGTGGGCCGTTGGGCATTTCATTCAAGTTAATGGGATCGTATAATGAGGCAAGCATCTTCGAGATCAACATGGCCATGGGAGCGGCCAGTTTCAAGGACAAGTTCTCCAAGGAGTACCAGGACAGATTGACCACACCACCCGAGCGCACGCAGAAGGAAAGGAACGAGATCTGGAGGGCCTTGAGCAAGGAGAAAATATTCAAATCCCAGGAGGCAAAAAATTTCCAGCTGAAGGACGACGCCTTGCGCATCTGTCACCGTATCCTGGCCTACAATTTTTACGGGAAGAAGGATAACAGCAACACAGTCTCCCTAACCGAGCTTGATCTACTGTGGTGCATGACCAAGAAGATCAAGGTCAACTTTGGAGCTTTCCTGTGCGCACAACTGAAGAACATCTTAAGCAAGCCAGCACAGAGGTTGTCCCTTGCCCACTTTCCAGGAGTCTATGCCCAGAGAATGGACTTGAAGCTTGATTTCGAGTTGATGGAGATGATGCCCGAGGAGAAGTTTGACCACGCATGTTTGAATAGGATGGCTGATATCAGAGTTGTAGGAGAGGATTGGGTGTTCACAAACCCAGAGGAAGTGAAGGCCTTGGCAATGGCAGCCAAGGCGAAAGTGAAGACCGAGCCTGTGAGTCGACCAAGTGTGAGGGTCGAGTCGCAGAAGGAGGAGATCCTTGAGCAATTGGATGTCCTCGAAGAGAAGCAGGATCGCATTGGAGAGAAGCAGGAAGAGATGCACGCTGCCCTACTTGCCTACTTCGTCCACGTTGGATTCAGGTACCCACCTGAACCCAAACCCTAAATGTACCCTCCTTTTTTGTTTTAGTAGTTTAGGATTTTATTTTTTGTTTTTTTTATTTGGTCTTGAGTCTGCCCGACTCATGTCTGATGGGGTCGACCTCTTTATTTGCACACTTTGCCCAAGGCAAAGTGTGTATGTGGGAAGGTGCGCCAACATCGTTGGAGTCGGAGTCAGGGGGTATGCTTGCCCAACTTATTACTGTTTGCACACTTTGCCCAAGGCAAAGTGTGTGAGTGGGGGAACGGCAAGAGCAACCCCATAGTTTGATCGAGTCGCATGCTTGATAAATACCTTGATCAACTTGAACAGTTTTCAAAATTAATAGTCTATGCATGAAAAATATTAGGGACGATGGAATTGCAACTAGGTAAGCTGTGAGGATTTGAGCCTACATCTGTGTGATATATTTCTTTCTTGAGAGTAGCTGTTTAAAATGTTTGTGATGCTGAAGCTTGCCCAAGTTCTGACCATTGTGATTATTTGAAAATTGAGTTGAGTAATAAATGACTTAGGCATTTTCTTTCTGCACTAAAAATAAAAGAAGACCCTTGTTAGCCCCTTGAGCCGAGCCAAAATTTCTTGATCACCTGGGGGAAAACTCCCACTGCCCTGACCAACCTGCAAATATGCTCAATTACATAAAAAGAGCAAGTCAGGGCAAAGTCTTCTCTAGAAAAAAAAAAAAAAAAAAAAAAAAAAAAAAAAAAAAAAAAAGAAAACAAAGAAAAAGAAAAAAAATAGATCCACCAATAAAAGGGTGTGCTAAGGCCCGTAAGAAAGAGAAGAAATTAGGAGGAAAGTTGCTAAGTAAAATGCATGTCCTACCTAAGATCAATTCTGGGCATTGCCCAAGCTAGCCTATACAGTCACCCTAGAAAGCCCTAATGATATTGCCCAACTCAATTGAAAATGTCACAGGATAGAACTTGGTCAAGCCCAAAGCAGAAACTTCTTTTAAAACAGCATTGAGCGAAACACTACCCATCCACTACATAGAGAGAAACACTTAGTGAGAATCCCAAAATCCTGTTGCAAACTCTTGACCGTTTTTTATGCATTCCATTGACTATGATTTTGACTATCTGTTCACTTGATCAACTCTCTGTATTTTGATAAGCATGCTGTCCTTGAGTCTTCTACCCGTGCACGCTTGAGGACAAGCGAAGTAAAGTGTGTGCGTGTGATGAGCCATATTTTTTGGCTCATTTTTAGGTTTTTAGAGTCAAGTACATCGAGTCTTTTGTTTGTTTTTACTTTGTTTGTGTCTGGGAGGGCACGTTTGGGTACTTGGGCAAGTTTTGCAGGTGGGCAGGTAAAGGAGGGAAAAGAGGAGCGCACTGTGTGAAAGAGGCAAGGAAATCACCTTCCATGGTCAAGAGCATCCGTTGAGCAAGCCAGACTGACGAAAAGGATCCAGCAGAGTTGATCAAGCAACTAGGCCGTCAGCAGGTGGAGCAAGACTTGAGCTCGATCAAGTACCGCACATGGTCCGCTACCTCAATCAGTCAGAGAAGGAAGTACATGGGCAAGCGCTAACATTGACGGAGACGGAACGTTGGGCAGTCGGTGTACCAGGAGTCCTGGAATTTGCGGAGTCTTCAAAGGCGGCCAGATTCAAACTCCAACCCAAGTAGGTGTTGGAGTAGTATACTTAATGTCTAGATTTGAGTATTCTGAACTCCTTGTACACTTTCATTTACCTATTAAATACGAACATTCATTTGCTTTTAATTATTGTTAATTAAAATTATGCAAATCATAGTCCTGGATTTTATACGTTGTAGTTAGTATGGTGTGTCGGGCCCACACAGAAGATCATACTATCGGTTACTCGTATTTAATCGAACAGATGCTCACGACCTAGATGGACACGGACCAATCCATCGGTATAGTCGTTGTGTGAGAGAGAAAATAATTTGTCTTAATTATTTTATCACACTTGTACACTTGGTGTATTGAGCGGATCGATTGAGACTCATCAATTAGGATTGCTCGGCGATAATTGATTTGAGACTCAGTGTATTTTATTCTTAATCCCCGATATTGTTGCGGGTGTGTATATTTAATATAAGTGACTTTGATTTACCAAAGGAATTAACCGATTTAATTATTGGGTTAATTACCGGTTAAGTTGGGTCACTATATTTTATATATGGCACGCCGTGAATGATTGACCGGACAGTGTATCCCGGAAGGGTTGATAATATCCCCGAGATGAGCTCATAAGGATTTATTATGTAAACCTCGCGAGTGGATTTGATTCCGCATAATAAATAAGGTTGAGTGGTACTAGTCTCGGATAAAAGAGATGAATAAATTTATTAAGCAATAAATAAATTTTATTCATGGATATTTATATCTTAAATACACGGAATAAATAATACTACCGGAGAAATATTATTTGGATATAATATGGTTTAATATTGGGAGTGCAATTAATTTATATAGTGGAAAATAAATTAATTAATATTAATGGGAGATTAATAGATTTGGGCTTGGGCTCAATTTAATCATTAATATTGGAAGCCCAATATTCCACCTCCTTTAGATCCCCTACGTAGCCTATAAAAGCACTACATGGTCTTCTCTATTCTACTAATCATAACTTGAAGATCACAATTCTAGAGAGAGAAAGTAGAGAGAGAAGTAGATCCATAGAGCTTGGAGGATCGTCGCCCACCCGACGTTCAAGCTAGTGCAAGGAATACGTGGGAAGATTCAAAAGGTCGTCTTGAATTCGTTTCTCCGAACAACGAATCGAAAGGTACAATATCTAAACGCCCTTGATAATTGTTCGATTTTGGTTTTATCGAGAATACCGTAGAACGCAAGATCCGAAGGATCGAACCCGGATTAGACGAACGACCACGCGGTGGTGGCGAAGCCACCGGACCGCGCGGCATCGCACGCCTAGGGTTCGGCGGCGAAGAGGACCCCTCGGCCGAAGCCGAGGGAGGCGATCGCTGGGTGCGATCGCCGGCGGTGGCGGGCTGGTGCCGCCACCTCCCCACCTCGACGGTGGGGCCTCCTCCAAGGCGAGCAGCAGGTCGCCGGACCTGCTGCCGGGGGCTGCCGGATGCAGCCCCATCGAACGTGATGTTCGATCACGTGAGCGACGGCTCGCGGGGGCTCGGCCGGGGGCGGACTACGCGTCTTCGGGCGCGTGGTCTCCGATGGTCGGACTCCGGCGGATGAGTTGATGTTCGCGTGATCTCCGGCGGATGGTTTTGATCGGGTTATTGGTTTCCGCAATTTTAAATAGCCCGAGATATCAAATTCCAACAATTGGTATCAGAGCGTGGTTTACGTTCGCGGTATTTTCGATAAAATTGTTCTACCTTGCAGGGTTCCGACTATTATGGCTTAATTTATTATTCGTTTAATTTATTTTGTCATGTATGTTGGTTTGATTAAACTCTCGGACATGTCGAGATTCGTTTTTGGTGGTGAATGCTTGTAATAGTAAAAATTCGGGGGTTGACCGAATTTAGGATTTATTATTACGTTCTACTTTTTTCCGGAATATGTATAGGGTCGATTTCATGTATAGAATCGATACCGGATAGTGTAAAATTTATTTTGTAATTTATTTTGCGTTGGATCGATGCCGAAACGACCGCCGGAGAAGACGCGTGACGAAGGAGACGACGTGAGGGCAAAGGGACAAGGATCGACCATCCCCATGGTCGATCCCATGAGGATCGATCGACCCTCACATGGAGGAGCCGCCGGCGATGGTGGCCGGCCACCTCCTAGGCGTGGGTCGAGGGTGGCGCGGGGATCCCCACCCCGTGCTATCCCGGCCCGGAAATTTACTTTCCTAATTAGTTCGGATTTTTCCTATTTGAGTATTCCTATTTTTGGGAATTCTCATGGATTAGAAAAGGAATTAATTGGAATTAATTTTATTTCCTTATTCTATTATGGAAGTCTTCTAGAGTATTCCGAGTTCTACTTGGAATAGGATCCTAGAGATTTAATAGAATTGGAAAGGAATAAAAGTTAATTTAGGATTGATTTATTTCCTAATTGATTATTCCTATTTTATGGGAATTTTCATAGCAATGGAAATTAATTAATCTTGGAAAGTAGAAGAGTCCCAAGTTATTTTATTTCCTTATTTCATTATGGAAATCATCTAGAATATTCCAAGTGGGTCTTGGATAGATTATTCTAGAGATTTAATGAAGTAGAAAGGGAAAATAAAATAAATAAAAAATATTAATAATATTTAATTTTATTTTTGATTTATTCGATTGACTTAATTTTTAATTAAGTATCTTTTGGATTTATTAAAAATAAATAGATTTAAATATTGGAAATTAATATTCTCGTCACATGGAGCATTCAAGAACGAAGACTAAAGACTAGAAGATGCGTACGGAGATGGAGTAAAGCCATAATAGTCGGAAAATAATATTCTAGTAATTATTTTGACTATGTGATAATATTATGTGCTTTATTACATGTATGCATGCTATATGTGTTTACTTTCATGCACTAGATAGCGTATCCCTTTATTGTAAAAAGCTAAGTGGGAGAGGGTATGAAAACATACCCATGGTCTCCATTGCTGCTCTCTTGGTGACTTTTATAAACTTTTGAAGTTTATATAGATAAGTTATTGGAGGAGAGTTCTTGTAATTCCTCTTACGAGAAACATTGATTAAGTTCATCAAACAATGCCTAATTTGTCTTTCCAAAGCTGATTTCAAGTCGACTCATTCTCACCCCGGGGAGTGGAATGGAGCCAAAGCCACTTGGTCATGTAGAGGACACAAATTAGAGGCAGTCGTACCATTCTTTGATAGATGGATCGATTGTCTGCTCGGCTCCCTCATTTATGAGAGATAGGGTTGTTCGCATGGTGAATCACTGGTTAGAAACTTCGAGTTTCACTTATGATTCTCCGCGTCTTGATTTACAAGATTAAATGGTTCAAGTAATTGGATTTCAATTGTATAAGTCTTTTGGTATAGTAAACGTCCACACTATCGTGGCTTGCTATATCGAATGGGACTTTAGATCGATTGATGTAGACAGTTATAGAAGGGAGTAAGGGATCCGTGTGTCAACGTAAACGTCCACACTATCGTGGCTTGCGGTGATATACGAGTCTCAAACAAACTTCTTAGTACTGAGTGATGGTTAACACTTAGGTACGCTTCATAGTATTCCTCCCATCGAGGTAACGCTATTGATGATGTACGACCGAAGGAAATCTAATTGCTAAATCATTTGGGTGGGTAAACGTCCACACTATCGTGGCTTGCTTTAACCTGATGGGATTTTAGATGTGATTAGTGATTTAATGATATTATTTGAGGGAGATAATATCGGATATTAAATTGTTTGTTTGTTTTATGTGCTTATAGGTTAGGAATGACTGTGACCCCACTTTGTGATATACTTAAAGATGAAAACTCACTGGTTCCATATAGTACTGATTGGAAAAGAAATCTGGACAATGTTCAGACTGTTGAGCCTTCCGAATCCACTATTGTCCAAACTGATGAGGACATTGAAAATGACCTCAAGGAGATGTTAGGACATAGTAAGGAAGCCGGACTAGAGGTGATTGACATACTCATCAAGTTTAGTCCTCTTGAGGAATCGCTTAAAAACGATTTCAAAAGAACTGAACTGATAAGTATGATCAGAGAATCACAAGCTCTAGTGGCCGAGTTGGAAGTGCAAGCAAAGAAGCCCAGTGGTTTTGAACCACGGATTGGGAAGAGCAAGCCGCGAGGCAAGTGCTTTCGATGCAAGCAGTCTGGGCACTGGAGGTCTGATTGTCCTCTCATCAAAGGTACGAAATTTTCCTTAGTCACCGAAACATTGTCAGTGGTGTTATCTACCAGCACCTGGTGTGTAGATACGGGGGCCACTGATCATGTATGCAATTCATTGCAGGGGTTCCAGGAAACCCGGAGACTTAGAGAGGGAGAGATCGTGGTCTACATGGGCAATGCCGCGAAGGTGGCGGCTGTTGCAGTGGGAGACGTTCACTTACGTTTCAGTAGTGATAGGGTTTTAGTTTTACAAAATTGTCTTTATGTACCCAACTTTAGAAAGAATTTAATTTCAGTTTCTAAACTTATTATGAATGGATATTCTGTTTCTTTTGACCACTCTGTGATCATAAGAAGAAACAGTGAAATTATCTGTTCTGGTACATTGGTGGACGATTTGTATGTGCTAAATTCTGAGTCTAACACGATGCAACTAACCGAGAGTAATAACACATCTACGAACACCAACAAGAGAAAGGAACCTTCTAGGATGAATCAATTATACTTGTGGCACTTAAGGCTGGGTCATATTAACTCAAATAGAATTCAAAGGTTGAAATCTGATGGTCTCATCAGTGGTGTTGAAGGAGAGGACCTTCCAACCTGCGAATCCTGTTTAGAGGGAAAGATGACCAAGCGTTCTTTTTCTGGTAAAGGACGAAGGGCTGAACAAGTATTGGATTTGATTCACTCTGATGTATGCGGACCTATGTCTACTCAGGCAAGGGGAGGGTACGAGTATTTCATCACTTTCACTGATGATTACTCAAGGTATGGATTTGTATACCTGATGCGCCGCAAGAGCGAATCCTTTGACAAGTTCAAGGAATTCAAGGCTTATGCGGAGAACCTTCAAGGTAAATCCATTAAATGCCTGCGATCTGATCGCGGAGGCGAGTACCTGTCTGGAGAATTCAAGGCATACTTAGAAGAGAATGGGATTGATTCCCAAATGACATCACCATATACTCCCCAGCAGAATGGTGTGTCGGAAAGAAGGAATAGGACTCTTATGGAGATGGTGCGTTCAATGATGAGTTACTCGGACTTACCTACAATATTCTGGGGATATGCCTTAGAAACAGCAGCGCACATTCTAAACTTGGTTCCATCTAAAACGGTTCCTTCAACACCCATGGAACGATGGAGCGGGCGCAAGCCTAGCTTGAGACACGTTCGGATCTGGGGGTGCCCTGCACATGTGTTGAAGGTAGGTGCCGATAAATTAGAACCTCGTACTGAAGTGCGGTTGTTTATAGGATATCCTAGAGGAACAAAGGGTGGCATGTTCTATAGTCCTACGGACCAGAAGATCGTTATAAGTACTAACGCTCGGTTCTTAGAGGAAGACTATGTCATGGACCACAAGCCCAAAAGTGACATAATACTTGATGAGTTAAGAGGTAACAAGGAAGACTTAGATACAGCCGAACCGAGTATAGATACACCACTAGAATCTGCACCTGACACTATCACTGTTAATACACCGGAACGCCGTCGTAGTGGGAGGGTTGTTAAGCAACCAGACCGATGGATTGGACTGGGTGAGTCTTCGGACTCTGGACCTGGAGTTCATGAAATCGATCCCTGGACCTATGATGAGGCGGTACAAGATATAGATGCGCCTTCTTGGAAGAAAGCGATGAAATCCGAAATTGAATCTATGGATTCTAATAAAGTCTGGGATCTTGTAGAACCACCAAGCGGCGTAAAGCCAATTGGGTGTAAATGGGTCTACAAGAGAAAGAGAGGATCTGACGGAAAGGTTGAAACCTTTAAAGCTCGGCTTGTTGCGAAAGGATATACTCAGAAAGAGGGAATCGATTATGAGGAGACCTTCTCGCCGGTAGCCAAGATAAAGTCGATCCGGATTCTCTTATCCATAGCAGCTCATATGGATTATGGGGTGTGG
Source organism: Euphrasia confusa (assembly GCA_954870475.1). Lineage (NCBI taxonomy): Eukaryota > Viridiplantae > Streptophyta > Magnoliopsida > Lamiales > Orobanchaceae > Euphrasia > Euphrasia confusa. The sequence goes on from OX940950.1 coordinate 32,733,477, forward strand.
CAAATGGATGTCAAGACAGCTTTCCTAAATGGAAGTCTTGACGAGACGATTTATATGAAACAACCAGAAGGATTCATTGCTAAGGGCGAGATCATCTAGTGTGCAAGCTTAATCGATCCATTTATGGATTAAAACAAGCCTCGAGATCGTGGAACCTGCGGTTTGACGAAGTAGTCCAATCTTTTGGATTTAGTCAAAGCATGGACGAATCGTGTGTGTATTGGAAACGTGATGGAAAGAAGGTGGTGTTTCTCGTGCTTTATGTAGACGACATTCTTCTCATTGGCAACAGTGTGAAAATGTTATCAGACATAAAGGGATGGTTGTCTAGACAATTCGATATGAAAGATTTGGGAGAAGTCGGGCATGTTCTAGGGATCAAGGTTATAAGGGATCGCCGGAATAGAACATTGTACCTATCCCAGCAATCTTACATAGACACGATTCTGGCTCGTTTTAACATGCAAAATTCCAAGAAGGGTGAGCTGCCCTTCAGTAAAGGAACTTATCTTTCTAAGGAGATGTGTCCTCGGACACAAAAGGAGAAAGATGAAATGAAAGCAGTTCCCTACGCTTCGGCTGTGGGAAGCTTAATGTATGCAATGTTATGCACGAGGCCTGATATCTGCTATGCAGTTGGCGTAGTAGCGAGATATCAGAGTAACCCTGGAAAGGCTCATTGGACTGCCGTAAAGAGCATTTTCAAGTATTTGCGAAATACTAGGGATTATGTTCTAAGTTACGGGGCAGACAATCTGATTCCTTTGGGTTATACGGATTCGGATTTCCAAGCTGATGAGGACCGGCGAAAGTCGACATCAGGCTATGTGTACACTATGGGAGGTGGAGCCGTATCATGGAGGAGTGTTAAGCAAAAGTGCATTTCAGACTCTACCATGGAAGCTGAATATGTTGCAGCCTCAGAGGCAGCGAAAGAGTCAGTTTGGTTCCTTAATTTCCTCCAGGACTTAGATGTGATTCCAAGTTTGCCCAAGGCTATGACAATTTATTGTGATAATAGCGGTGCAGTGGCAAACAGTAAGGAACCACGGTCCCATAGTGCTATGAAACACATAGAGCGCAAGTACCACCTGATTCGAGACATCGTCAAGAGGGGCGATGCCGTAGTCACCAAGATAGCTTCGGAGGACAACCTAGCGGACCCTTTCACCAAGATACTTCCTAAGGAAGTTTATTTCAAGCACTTGGAGGGTTTGGGAGTCAGAAGTTTGGAGGATAAGACTAGACCTTAGTATAAGTGGGAGATTGTTGGAGTAGTATACTTAATGTCTAGATTTGAGTATTCTGAACTCCTTGTACACTTTCATTTACCTATTAAATACGAACATTCATTTGCTTTTAATTATTGTTAATTAAAATTATGCAAATCATAGTCCTGGATTTTATACGTTGTAGTTAGTATGGTGTGTCGGACCCACACAGAAGATCATACTATCGGTTACTCGTATTTAATCGAACAGATGCTCACGACCTAGATGGACACGGACCAATCCATCGGTATAGTCGTTGTGTGAGAGAGAAAATAATTTGTCTTAATTATTTTATCACACTTGTACACTTGGTGTATTGAGCGGATCGATTGAGACTCATCAATTAGGATTGCTCGGCGATAATTGATTTGAGACTCAGTGTATTTTATTCTTAATCCCCGATATTGTTGCGGGTGTGTATATTTAATATAAGTGACTTTGATTTACCAAAGGAATTAACCGATTTAATTATTGGGTTAATTACCGGTTAAGTTGGGTCACTATATTTTATATATGGCACGCCGTGAATGATTGACCGGACAGTGTATCCCGGAAGGGTTGATAATATCCCCGAGATGAGCTCATAAGGATTTATTATGTAAACCTCGCGAGTGGATTTGATTCCGCATAATAAATAAGGTTGAGTGGTACTAGTCTCGGATAAAAGAGATGAATAAATTTATTAAGCAATAAATAAATTTTATTCATGGATATTTATATCTTAAATACACGGAATAAATAATACTACCGGAGAAATATTATTTGGATATAATATGGTTTAATATTGGGAGTGCAATTAATTTATATAGTGGAAAATAAATTAATTAATATTAATGGGAGATTAATAGATTTGGGCTTGGGCTCAATTTAATCATTAATATTGGAAGCCCAATATTCCACCTCCTTTAGATCCCCTACGTAGCCTATAAAAGCACTACATGGTCTTCTCTATTCTACTAATCATAACTTGAAGATCACAATTCTAGAGAGAGAAAGTAGAGAGAGAAGTAGATCCATAGAACTTGGAGGATCGTCGCCCACCCGACGTTCAAGCTAGTGCAAGGAATACGTGGGAAGATTCAAAAGGTCGTCTTGAATTCGTTTCTCCGAACAACGAATCGAAAGGTACAATATCTAAACGCCCTTGATAATTGTTCGATTTTGGTTTTATCGAGAATACCGTAGAACGCAAGATCCGAAGGATCGAACCCGGATTAGACGAACGACCACGCGGTGGTGGCGAAGCCACTGGACCGCGCGGCATCGCACGCCTAGGGTTCGGCGGCGAAGAGGACCCCTCGGCCGAAGCCGAGGGAGGCGATCGCTGGGTGCGATCGCCGGCGGTGGCGGGCTGGTGCCGCCACCTCCCCACCTCGACGGTGGGGCCTCCTCCAAGGCGAGCAGCAGGTCGCCGGACCTGCTGCCGGGGGCTGCCGGATGCAGCCCCATCGAACGTGATGTTCGATCACGTGAGCGACGGCTCGCGGGGGCTCGGCCGGGGGCGGACTACGCGTCTTCGGGCGCGTGGTCTCCGATGGTCGGACTCCGGCGGATGAGTTGATGTTCGCGTGATCTCCGGCGGATGGTTTTGATCGGGTTATTGGTTTCCGCAATTTTAAATAGCCCGGGATATCAAATTCCAACAATAGGACTCTCGTCCGCGCTTGGAGGTACTTTCCCCCACACGTCTCTCATCAACTGAAGCCCGTCTATATAAGGAGAGCGACTGACGAAGAAACCCGACGACGCATGAGCAGCGAAGAACCCGGATCGAACCCTAACCTGTCCAGCGAAGAAGAAGGCGACCGCGTGAGCAACACCACTCGCCGGCGTTTATTTTCTGTTAAGCCCTCGGGCTAGAAACAATTTACTTTATGATTTTATGCTTTTGATTTCGTACTTAGTTTTATTTCCCTTTGAACAATTTCCCGTTTCAATGCAAAGTTCAGTTCGTCTTATTGATTTTACTTTATTTTCTGTTTTAAATATGATAAGTAGCTAATCTGTTTGTATCTGGGCAAAGACAGAACCTGACCAACCCTAAGACGTGACCATGCCGGGAGGCTTAGTGAAGACAGCAACTAGCTGAGTTTTGTTCCCGATTCAACAGGGTAGTAACTTAAGCATGTTAGGGACTTGGGCAATCCTACAATGACCAGTGGGAACCCCGACTTGCCTAACACAGGAGTACGTGGATCAACGCGACCGGGAGACTGGGCGTCCGCGAAGTACAACATGTTGCTGGAGATGTGGTCGTATGACTTGGGTCTGTCCAGGCATGCTATTGGCCATTCCGGGTTTGCTTGGAGGATGAAGGCGACTTGACCAACTTAGACTCATGCGGTCACATAGTGTCGAATTGGTCAACGTCAGGAGACCTGTCGAGAGAGATCTGGCAGGACTTAAACATAAGAGCGAATAAGGGTTCGGGGTATTAATATGCGTGACATCATAGGGATGTTAATACTTGGGATCTATAACTGGAAGACAAAACTGTTAGCAAAATGATATACGTACCGATGATCGGCATCACATAGGTCAAGGGGGGAAGTCAGGGGAGTCAATGCCTGGATACTTTAGTCTTTATTTGTTTAGTTCATCTGCTTAATCGAGTCTGTTAATTGCTCAATTATTTAATTAGGTTGCATGCTAGTTTTATTTCTGTTTAAGTTATTTGTTATTTTCAGTCAAGTAAACACGGTGACCACGGTTCGGCAGTGCCCAACTGCTTTACAAAACAAAACCTTTTCAAACGTGACAACCCAATTGAGCATCAAAAGCCGGGAAAACTATAAGCTAAATCGCCTCCTCGTGGGATCGACCCTATACTTGCTACTAGTACTTGTATTAGTAAAGAGTTTAGGACTTATAAATATTATTTTGCGCTACTCCACGACGGTAGCGTCACGGGGTCCTCGTGATCTCGTGCTACTCCTACCGAGATTTACTTTCCTAAATTATTCGGTTTTCCTATTTTGAGTATTCCTATTCTTACGAACTCTCATGGAATAGGAAAAGAATAAATTTAGAATAAATTTATTTCCTTATTGATCATTCCTATTTTATGGGAATTTTCATGGATAAGGAAGGAATAAATTTAGAATTAATTCGGTTTTCCTTATTGAGTGTTTTTCTTTATGGAAACTCTCATGGATTAGGAAAAGAATTAATTGGAATTAATTTATTTCCTTATTCTATTATGGAAGTCTTCTAGAATATTCTGAGTTCTACTTGGAATAGGATTATAGAGATTTAATGGAATTAGAAAGGAAAATAATTAATTATTAAATTAATTTATTTCCTATTTGATTATTCCTATTTTATGGGAATTTTCATGGACATGGAAATTAATTAATTTTGGAAAGTAGAAGAATCCTTAATTAATTTTTCCTATTTAATTATTCCTTTATGGAATTTTTAATAGATTAGGAAAGGAATTAATTTGGAAGGATTAAGAGTCCTAATTTATTTTATTTCCTTATTCTATTATGGAAGTCTTCTAGAATATTCCAAGTGGGTCTTGGATAGATTATTCTAGAGATTTAATAGAATTAGATAGGAAAATAAATAAATAAAAAAAATATTAATAATATTTAATTTTATTTTTGATATATTCGATTGACTTAATTTTCGAATTAAGTAACTTTTGGATTAATTGAAAATAAATAGATTTAAATATTGGAATTAATATTCCCGTCACATGAAGCATTCAAGAACGAAGACTGAAGACTAGAAGACGCATATGGGGATGCGAATAAAGCCATAATAGTCGGAAAATAATATTCTTTGCTTTCTACGCTTCCATTCTTGCATATTTCTCCACAATGTCCACAAATTCAACCAGTTTCGAAGGTTTTGGCAAAGCTAGCCACCTCAAGTTTGAGGATAAATTTTGTCGCCACTGCTCCAAGAAATTGCAAATTCGTGTTGTTGCTTCACAAACCCCCAACTTTCAGAAGCTAATGTACTATTGTAGTGTGCATAGGTTTCACTCATGGTGTCACCCTACGAATGAGGATGAAGATCACTCATATCCTGGGAATTCGGAGTTCAAAGTCGTGGAGATGAAGCTGATGCAGGAGCTGGAAAATGTTCGAAGTTGCATTGCTGATTTCAAAGCCGCCGAGATGAAACTGGTGCAAGAGTTGAAAATGATGTTTAGAGTGTTCAGTATGTTTATGTTCATAACTATGATTCTTGTAGTCATAGTTGCTGTGTTGTTGAATTGAATCTTTTTTTATGTTAAGTTAGATGTTATGCTAAGTTGAATTTGGTGGTGTGGTAATGTAATGGAATCACTGTTTGTAATGTAATGGAATCACTGTTTGTAATGTTAATCTAATGAATAATTTGGAGTGTTGATCCAAATACTTGTTTGTTTTGTACATTACAGATTGAAACACTTAAAATATTTTACCAAAAGAGCTGCATAAAATGTACCAAAAGAGCTGCATAAAACTTGATATATATATCAAGCATCAATGTACCAAAAGATACATAGTCATCAACTGCCTACAATTGTTCCAAAACATACATAACCATGAGATGCCTACAATTAACCAAGAGTTACATAAACATCAACCATCAACTGCCTACAATTGTTCCAAAACAGACATAATCAAGAGTTGCAACCCACTGTACCAAAAGACACATACAAAACACATTAACATTTCCTTCCTTCACTTCAACCAGAGCCTCCACCCATATACTTCTTATTTTTAGAGCATTCACCTCTGCTCATGTTGCTAAACATTGCCCTGGACCCTCCAACCAATGAGGTCTGACTGCTGAGTACTTGTGATGCTGTAAGCTCACATGAAAGCTGGAGTTGCTCCCATGAGGTAGGTCCAGGAATCATCCCATTGTTGGCTTGACTCAAGAGTGCCTCAAACTCTGTATCATCTTCATCAACAATACCACCTCTTGGCTGCAGTAGAAATAAATATGTTTTATTTAATTAGACAATTAAGTACATCCTTAAACTGTCAAATTGGATTACCTGAGAAGCATGAAGATTGCTTCCTGTTTCTTCAACTTCCAAATTCCTTTTACCTTGACCTCTTCCTGTTTGAACCTTTTTTCCCCTCCCTCTGACCACACCATTTCCCCTCCCTCTGGCCACACCATTTACCCTGCCTCTGACCTATTCATGGAATGTCAATATACCATATAAATTAGATTACTAATACAGGTTCAAACAATTATAATATAGTACACAAATTAAGTTTTTTCTTACAGGTAAAATCTTCTGAACTCTGAATATAGGTACCTCAACCACTGGATCCTCATTTGTTGGAACTTCATTTGGTGGAGCTTCTGCTCTTGGAACTTCAGTAGATGGAGCCTCATTACTTGGAGCTTCATCACCTACTGGAATCTCAGTAAGATTACTTGGATCAAATTTGCATGTTGTTCTATTATGCCCCAGACCTCCACATTTGCTACATTTCAGTGTTTTCTGCTGCCTCTTCATCTTAACTGCACTCTTCATTAGCTTCTCATTTGGATCTACCCTTCTCAGCTTCTTAGGCCTACCAACACCTCTCCCAAAAGTAGGAGGCAGGGGAGGTATGTACATTGTGCCAGCCCAGTCCACTTGGCCAACAATGGGAAGTACTGCAGGCTCATACACTCTCCTATAGGTTTCCAAACTATAGCATTGATCAACATATAGCTCTGGATCACCTCTTTGGTCAGTTATGGCAGATAGAGCATGTTTGCATGGCATTCCAGATAAATCCCATCCTCTGCAGCTGCAACTCCACCTCTCCAGATCAACTGCATATAAACTACTATCACTGCACTGGATTTGGTAGTACCTGTTGCTTGATTTCATTGGTATGCAGTCACTCATCATCTTCAAGTGTTGCCTCAGTTGTTTTTTAATTTTTGGTGGCAATCTGCCCTTCCACAAAAGATTGGCCCTATCTCTATTCTTCTGAAATCTTTCCATGATCCACTGCCTCAACCACTCCAGCATAGTGATAATTGGCTTCTCTCTAGCATCCATGATAATAGAATTGAAACTCTCACATACATTGTTCAGCAACATATCACACTTGGAGTTGCAACTGAAATGAGACCTAGACCAATGCCTTGGATCCTTCTCACTTAACCACTTTGCTGCAGCTTCCTTTTTCTTGTTCAGAGCTGTCATTCTCTCATTGAACATGCCAACTGTGGTAGCAAATGCTGCATTCCAAACAAAATCCTTATACTCCTCACCCCTATATCCAGCCAGTGCAAAGTTGTTGATAAGATGCCTCACACAATGCCTATGTTCTCCTGCAGGAAACACCTCATTCATGGCCAGTATCAGGCCCTTTTGCTTGTCTGACATGAAGGTGAAACCAAATCCTTGGTTCTGGATTTTTAGGTCATGCTTCAGCATCACTAAAAACCACTCCCATGTCTCTCTGTTTTCCCCTTGAACCACTGCATATGCTATGGGGTAAATTGCATTTGCAGGGTCAACTCCCACAGCACTGAGCAAGATACCACCTTTAGGACCCTTAAGAAAACACCCATCCACTCCTATAAATGGTCTGCAACCACTCCTGAAACCTTCCTTCACTGCCTCAAAACAAACATACATCTTTGAAAACTTCTGATCTTCATCCATGTCCAAAACCACAGTTGAACCTGGGTTGGACCTCCTAATTTCCTCAGCATAATCCCACAGCTTTGAATACTGCAGCTCAGGTACTCCATCCACTATAGTCAGTGCCTTTATCTTTGCCCTGTATGCTTGTTGACTTGAAACTTTGACATTCAGCTCCCTCATTATATCAGCCCTCCACCCTTTAATATTCCTCTTGGGATCACTTTGAAAATCAGGTACATGTTTCTCCCCTAACCATGTGCTAGACATGTTGGAAACATGAAATGAAGGACTGCACTTATGTTTGCTCTTGTATGTCCTAATCTGGAATGTAGCTTGATCAGTGACCTTCAAAGCATGACATCTCCAATCACAACTCTTATCCTTGCACCTTGCATATATTCTGATGTTATCATTCTTGGTAAACTGCAAAGATCTTTTTGTGTTAATGGCATGTGAGGTCATAGCTTTTTTAAATAACTCCTTACTGGGAAATGTCATCCCAATATGGAAGTGAGGCTTGTACACATCTTCTTTGTTGAATCTGGTTGGGGCATCATCACATCTTTCATCATCTGACATTCTCCTATCATCAAAATCAGCCCCATCCACAACAACATCCTCATCTCCACTGTCCTCATCATCATCCTCACTATCTGCAACAAAATCACTGTCACAACTGTTGTCCTCTTCAATATTCTCATCAAAAACAAAGTCCTCATCATCACTGCTGCCATCAATCCCTTCAGCAAGATCCTCCACACATCCTGTGAAATAGTCAGTTTCTTCTTGTGATTGAATCCCCTTGCCTTTATCTTGTGATTGAACCCCCTTGCCTTTATCTTGTGATTGAACCCCCTTGCCTTTATCTTGTGGTTGAACACCAGCACCATCACCATCTGCCTTCTCTAGAGTTTCAAATTCCTCCCCTTTCTCTGGAAGTTCATATTCCTTATCAATCTCCTGCTCAATTTGCTTCTCAATCTGCTGCTGCACTTCAACATAACTCTCTTCAGCTTGAACACCCTTTTGCTTCTGCACTTCTTGAGCTTGATCCTTATTGTGATGCTGCACTTCCACATAACTCTCTTCAGCTTGAACATTCTTTTGCTTCTGCACTTCTTGAGCTTGAACCTTATTCTGCTTCTGCACTTCTTGAGCTTGAACCTCCTTCTTCTTCTGCACTTCCACATAAACCTCAAGGTTTTGAGTGTAGTTGTTCTGTTTCACCCAATTCAGCAAGTCGACATCTTTCACCAATGGTTTAAATCCCTGACTGTAGATCCCAAAAAACCTAACATTGTTACCCAGTCCTTCTTGGATACACAATTGTTGCAACCTTAAAATAGTGAGGTCGGACTGACGGAAGTAATCAAACATTACAGCATCGCCTCCTACAAATTTCACCACTGGTCGTGCAATGAAACTGCCTCCATACTTCAATGTCAAACAAAAATACCAGGATTTGGGGGGGGTACAGCGGAGCCTGCTCGCCAGGTCGTCTTGCTTTGTGAACTTCGATGTTGGCCCTGAATAACGGCGCTCTCAGAAACGGACTTCGCTGCGCCGGCAAGCTACTCCCCGTGGGTTGCGCCGGTAAGCTTTTCGTCGTCGACTTCGTCGCTAAACTTTTCTCGACCGACAGCGCCGCTAAGCTTTTCCCAACTTCCAATTTCACCTTTTTCCTAATCGCGATTTCTTCAGAATCTTCACCATTCATGTTGATAAACTGCAAGGGTTTTAGGGTTATGATTTAATTGGGTTAATTTGCATGAAATGAAAGGATTGAAATTAGGGTTCTTGAGCTGTGGGAAAAACGAGCTGAAGAATGTGAGTTTGGGGACGCGATTTTGTCATTTAATCGACCGATTTAATGTGTTGTGTAATAAGCCCCTTCAGTAACATTAAATTACACAACATGCCATCAGATTTCCCTCCATAATGCTGACTAGGACAAAAATGACCGGTATCTTCTGGCCACATCAACAAGTCACCGGCGATGACCGCCACGTGGGCAGTCACGTGACCCACACGAGCGCTTTCCGGCTGAAATCGACCGGAATGGATCGCATCTGATTTTTTGAAGAAAAAAAGGACTAAGTGTGGGATCAGCCTAAGTTGCAGGACGATTTGTGATATTAACTCTTATTTTGACTATGTGATAATATTCTATGTGCTTTATTTCATGTATGCATGCTTATGTGTATTTAATTATGCATTAGATAGCGTATCCCTTTGTTATAAAAAGCTAAGTGGGAGAGGGTATGGAAACATATCCATGGTCTCCATTGCTGTTCTCTTGGTGACTTTTATGAACTTTCGAAGTTCATATAGATAAGTCATTGGAGGAGAATTCTTGTAATTCCTCTTACGAGAAACATTGATTAAGTTTATCAAACAATGCCTAATTTGTCTTTCCAAAGCTGATTTCAAGTCGACTCATTCTCACCCCGGGGAGTGGAATGGAGCCAAAGCCACTTGGTCATGTAGAGGACACAAATTAGAGACCTTCGTACCATTCTTTTATGGATGGATCGATTGTCTGCTCGGCTCCCTCATCTAATGAGAGATAGGGTTGTTCGCATGGTGAATCACTGGTTAGAAACTTCGAGTTTCACTTATGATTCTCCGCGTCCTGATTTACGAAAATCGAATGGATCTTGTAATTGGGAGTCAATTATAAAAGTCTCTTGGTGTAGTAAACGTCCACACCACGTGGCTTGCTATGCTGACGGATTTTGGATTAATTGATGTAGACAGTTGTAAGAAATTGTGAAGAGTTGTGAAGTTGTCGTAAACGTCCACACCACGTGGCTTGCGGTGATGTAGAAATTCCAAACGATTTACTTTGGTACTGAGTAATGGTTTACACTTAGATACGCATTATAGTATTCCTCCCCACGAGGTTCCGCTATAAGTGATGTATGACCGAAGCAAATCTAATTGCTAAATCATTTGGATTGGTAAACGTCCACACCACGTGGCTTGCCATATCTGATGGGATTTTAGATGTGATTAGTGGTTTAATGATATTATTTAAGGGAGATAATATCGGAGATTAAATCGATTGTTTGTTGTTATATGTGCTCATAGATTAGGATATGGCTTTGAACCCACTTTATGTGATACTTGAGGAATTTAAACTCACTGGTCCCTAAATGTATTGATTGGAATAGAGATCTAGACATTGTCCAGACTGTTAAAGAGTACAAGTTTGTACTCAGTGAGCTTTGTCCTCCCGAGCCTACAAATGTCTTAACTGATGAGGAAAGGACTAATTTTGATATCATGTTCAAACTCAAGGAGATGTTTAGACATGACGTAGCGGCTAGACAAGAAGCGATGAGGATACTCATAAAGGCCAGTCGCTTCGAGGAAACGCTTAAACACGTTTTTGAGATGATTGACCTTTTAGACGAGTTGAGACGGAAATCGCAAGCTCTTGTAGCCAAAGTCAAAGGTTTCGAACCTAAGGGAAAAATCGGGGGAAAGGAAAAGCAAGCAAAGAAACCCAGTGGTCCTAGGTTTCTTGGACCACGAGATGGGACGAGAAAGCCATGAGGCAAGAGTTCTCGATGCAAACAGTCTGGGTACTGGAAGTCTGATTATCCTCTCAAAGAAAGTACGAAATTCTTCTTTAGTCGTAAAACATAGTCAGCGGTATTATCTACCGGAACCTGGTGTGTAGATATGGAACCACTGACGGTATGTGCATTTTAAATGCAAAGGTTCCAGGAAACCTAACGACTTGGAAAAGAAGAAATCGTAGTCTACATGGGCAATGCTGTAGAGGAGGCAGCAGTTGCAGTGGAGGACATTTTATAGGATTTCATTTTGAGTTATTGCTTTTATGTACCTTTCATATTAGAAAGAACTTTGTTCTAGATTTCTAATAAATGGATATTTTATTTCTTTTAATCATTTGATGGTTATAAGAAGAAATAATGATATTATCTATTTTGGTACATTGGCTAGCAATACATAAATAATGAATCCTGAGTCCACCACGATGCAACGAACCGTAGTATGAAACTCGTTTTTCTAATAAGAGATTTCTTTATCAATTGTACTTGTGGATTCTTATGCTGAGTCATGTTTATTCAAATGAGAAGTTCAAAGGTCGAAAATTGATATTTGATCAATTAAGTTGATGGAGTGGACCTTCCGACCTAAGAATCTAATTTGGAAGATAATATGACTAAGCAATCCTTTATGGATATAAGATGTAAGATCCGGACAAGTATAAGAATTGATTGACTCTGATATATGCAGACCTATGCCTACTCAGACAATAAGGTACGAGTACTTCATTTTATGATTACTTGAAAAATGGATTAGAATACCTGATGTGCCACAAAAGCAAGTGTTTTGACAAGTCAATGGACACTAAGCAATTGTGGAGAACCATCAAGGTATATCCATTTGTAGCCTGCGATTTGATCGCGGAGGGGAGTACCTGTCTGAGGAATGCATGGCATACTGATCAGAGATTGGGATTTGATCCCAAATGACTACACCATACACCGTTGTGTAGAAATGGTGTGTCGATAATAAGAAATGGAACTCTTATAGAAATAGTAAAATTATAAGTTATACGGAACTACCTATGTTCTATGGATATGTCTGGAAACAACAGTGCATTCAAATGCGGTTGTAGAATATCCTAGAAGAACAAAAGATGTGTGTTCAATTGTACTATGAACCAGAAGGACGTTATAAGTTCTAACGCCCGGTTCTTAGAGAAAGACTATACGATGAACCACAAGCCCAAAGTGACATGGTAGTTTGAAATGAGAGAGAAAGATTAAGACTTAGAACCAGCCGAACCGAGTAGCGGTACACCACTAACTGCACCTACTGTTATTACTGTTTATACACCGGAATGCCGTTGTAGTGGGAGGTTGTGGAACAACCGAAGATGTTCATAAGACTAGGTGAGTTTTCGGACTCTGGACCTAGTATACATGAAATCGATCCCTGGATCTACATGAAGGCCGTACTAGGTCTAAATGTGCCTTCTTGGAAAGCAATAAGGATTATTGCTAAGAGGCAAGATCATTTAGAGTACAAGCTTAGTTGATCCATTTATGGATTGAAACAAAGCATTGAGTTCGTGGTACTTGCAAATTGATGAGATAGTCCATTTTATGGATTCATCAAAAGCATAGACGAATCGTGTGTATTGGAAACGTAATGGAAAACAAGGTGGTGTTTCTCGGAGGTTTTATGTAGATAACATTTTATCATTGGTAACAATGTAAAGATGTTGTCAGACATAAAATGGTGGTTGTCTAGATAAATCATTATGAAAGATATAGGAAGAAGTTGGACATGTTCTTGAGATCTTGGATCTCTAGGAATGAACATTGTACTTCTCCTGGACATCTTACATATATGTTTATGGTTCGTTTTAAAATGCAAGATTCCGAGAAAGGTTCGTTACCTTTCAGAGACGGAATGCATCTATCTAAGGATATGTGTTTTGGAACACAAAAGGAGATAGAAGCAATGAAAGCAGTTTCCTACACTTTGAATGTGGAAAGCTTAATAAATGCAATGTTGAAAACGAAAACCTGATATCGGCTATGCGGTTAGCATAGTGGGAGGATGTCAAGGTAATCCTGGAAAGGAATACTCGACTATTGTAATGAACATTTTAAGTACTTTCGAAGTACTAGAAACTATGTTCTGGATTACGGAACAGACGAGCATTTCCTTTGGATTACATTCTCTTAGATTTCTAATCAAATGAGGACCGGTGTAAGTCGATATCAGGCTATGTGTTTCACTATTGAAGGAGAAGGAGTTTTAACATGGAAGAGTGATAAGCACGATGCTTTTCGGACTCTGCCATGGGTAACCAAATAGCGGCCTCAGAGGCAGCGGAAGTTTTGGTATAACTCCGGGATAATCTCTGGGACTTAGAGGTGATTCTTAATTTGCCAAAAGGCTATGTGTATAGCGGTGCAATGGCAAATGGTAAGAAATCACAAGTCCATAAGTGTAAGATAACACATAGTGCAAGTACCACCTGATACGAGTCATCGTCGAGAGAGACGATGCTGTAGTCACCAAGATAACTTCAGAGCGGCAACCTAGAGTGCTCATTCACATAGTACTTCTTGGAAGTACAACTTAAGCACGTGATGAGTATGGGAGTCGGGAGTTTGGAGGAAATGACTAGACCTTAGTACAAGTGGGAGATTGTTGGAGTTGTGTACTTAATGTCTAGATTTAAGTGACAGAAACTCACGATCCATTGCCATTAATCTATTTAATTAAATAAACAATTATTTGCATTTAATTATTTATAATTAAATATATGCAAATCATAGTCCTGGATTTTATACGTTGTAGTTAGTATGGTGTTGCATGGGCGCACAGAAGATCATACTATCGGTTACTCGTATTAAATCGAACAGTTGCTCACGACCTAGATGGACACGGACCAATCCATCGGTATAGTCGTTGTGTGAGAGAGAAAATAATTTATCTTAATTATTTTATCACACTTGTACACTTGGTGTATTGAGCGGATCTGCTTGAGATTTATCGATTAGGATTGCCGGCGATAATCGATTTAAATCTCTGAGTATTTTATTCTTAATCCCCGATACTATTGCGGGTGTGTATATTTAATATAAGTGACTTTGATTTACCAAAGGAATTAACCGATTTAATTATTGGGTTAATTACCGGTTAAGTTGGGTCACTATATTTTATATATGGCATGCCGTGAATACTTGACGGGAAAGTGTATCCCGTAAGGGTTGATAATATCCCCGAGATGAGTTCATAAGGAATTATTATGTAAACCCTGCAGGTGGATTCGTTCCGCATAATAATTAAGGTTGAATGGTACTAGTCTCGGATATAAGAGATGAATAAATTAATTAGCAATAAATTAATTTTATTCATGGATATTTATATCTTAAATACACGGAATAAATAATACTACCGGAGAAATATTATTTGATATAATATGGTTTAATAATGGGAGTGCAATTAATTTATATAGTGGAAAATAAATTAATTAATAATAGTAAGGATAAATAGATTTGGGCTTGGGCTCAATTTAATCGCTATTATTGGAAGCCCAATATTCCACCTCCTTAAGATCCCCTACGTAGCCTATAAAAGCACTACATGGTCTTCACAATTTAACAAGACAAGATAATCATACTTGATTAGTCTAGAGAGTTCGTGAAGGAGATCCATGGAGTTCGGTAGATCGTCGCCCACACGACGTCCGAGCTAGTGCAAGGAATACGCGGGAAGATCTCAAGGTCATCGATTGATCTCGTTTCTCCGAACAACGAATCGAAAGGTATAAAATCGTTAAACACCCTTGATGATTTTATTCGATTATTTATTGAAAATACCGTAGAACCAAGATCCGAGGACGAACCCCGGAACGAGGACGAACCGGGCGGTGGTGGTGAAACCACCGGACCGCCGCGGCTCGAGGAACCCGTGGGGATCGAACCAAGAGCACCCCGGCTGGACGCCGGGGATGCGCGATCGAGGAGAACCCCGGCTGGACGCCGGGGTGCGATCGAACCCTAGGTTCGATCGCGGGGTGGCGGCGGGTGCCGCCGCGGCTCGCTGGGCGAGCTTCCCCCCTCCCCGACGGCGGTGAGTCGCCGGACTCACCGCGGGGCTGCCGCTGCAGCCCCAGCCGATCGATCGCACGACGCGATCGATCCTTCGATCGCATGAGCCCCGCGGACGGGGGCTCGGGCTGGGCGTGCGCGCGGCTTCGGCCGTGTCGTGAGTTCGGCTCGTGCTCCGGCGCGTTCATCGGTGTTCATGTGATCTCCGGCGAATGGTTTTTGATCGGGCTATGGTTTCCGCAAATTTTAATAGCCCGGGATATCGAATTCTAACAGATCCAACGTAAAATAAATTACAAATTTATTACTACGCTATCCGGCATCAATTCTCTACATGAAAACGACCTCAAACAATTTCCGGAAAAATAAGAACAAGCATTCACCACACAAGAACGAATCTCGACATCACCGAGAGTTTAATAATCAAGAGCAATATTATGGACATTAATTAACAAAATTAAATCTAGCCATAATAATCGGAAACCCTGCAAGGTAGAACAATTTATCGAAAAATACCATGAACTAAAACCAACGCTCTGATACCAATTGTTGGAAATCGATATCCCGGAATTAATAAATTTAAATAAATAAATTATCTAATTAATTCCGACCGAAATCCTTTGGAGATCGAATATCCGGAGTTGTAAAATTGCGGAACAACAACTCCAATCGAAGTCCCGGTTACCGGAAACCCACCACGAACGACCACACGAAGCCGGACTCAACCAAACCCTAATCGCGGGTGAACCCACGGCTGGTTCGGTCGAGCCCTCGCGTGGGCTCGCGACTGTTCAAGGAAGCCGCCTAGGGCTGCTCGTAGCAGCCCACAAACCATGCCCGAACCCTCGCGGAACCGCCCCATGCAAACCCTAGCCGCGGCCGAGCCGCCGCTTGTTTGATCGAGGCGTGCGCATGTCGCCGGACATGCGCTAGGGTTCAGCCCCTGGCAGCCCGCACAGCTCCGGCGAAGCCCCTTGGATCCGCCGCTGCCAGGCCACGCCAAGCGGGCGCCTGGGTACGAAGCGCTCGCGCGCGACATGGACCAGGCGGGCGCCTGGTCCTCAGGCGAGCGCTTGCCCTCCCAGCGAACATGGTTCGCGCGATCCTCGTCGCCGGATCGCTCCAGCCGCGGCGGTCCGGTAATCCTTGATCAACACCGCCCGGCTCGACCCCGATGAGGATCCCAAATCTCGGATCTTGGTTCATGATAATTTTACGATAATTAAACGATAAAATCATAAAGAGGGTTTTACGATTTACCTCGTTCTCGTTGTTCGGAAAAACGAAGAACTCAATTTGAAGACCTTGAGATCTTCCCACGTATTCCTTGCACTAGCTCGAACGTCGTGTGGGCGACGATCTTCCGAACTCCATGGATCTCCCTCTCTACTTTCTCTCTCTAGAATTGTGATCTTCAAGTTATGAGAATAGAAAAGACCATGTAGTGCTTTTATAGGCTACGTAGGGGATCTTATGGAGGTGGAATATTGGGCTTCCAATAATAGTGATTAAATTGAGCCCAAACCCAATATTAAACCATATTATATCAAATAATATTTCTCCGGTAGTATTATTTATTCCGTGCGTTTAAGATAGAAATATCCATGAATAAAATTAATTTATTGCTAATTAATTTATTCATCTCTTGTAACCGAGACTAGTACCATTCATCCTTAATTATTATGCGGAACAAATCCACCTGCAGTGTTTACATAATAATTCATTATGAACTTATCTCGGGGACATTATCAACCCTTATCGGGACACACTTTCCCGTCAAGTATTCACGGCATGCCATATATAAAATATAGTGACCCAACTTAACCGGTAATTAACCCAATAATTAAACCGGTTAATTCCTTTGGTAAATCAAAGTCACTTATATTAAATATACACACCCGCAATAGTATCGGGGATTAAGAATAAAATACTCAGAGATTTAAAAATATTATCGCCGGCAATCCTAATCGATAAATCTCAAGCAGATCCGCTCAATACACCAAGTGTACAAGTGTGATAAAATAATCAAGACAGATTATTTTCTCTCTCACACAACGACTATACCGATGGATTGGTCCGTGTCCATCTAGGTCGTGAGCAACTGTTCGATTAAATACGAGTAACCGATAGTATGATCTTCTGTGTGGGCCCAACACACCATACTAACTACAACGTATAGAATCCAGGACTATAATTTGCATATATTTAATTATAAATAATTAAACGCAAATAATTGTCTATTTCTTTAAATAGATTAGTGGCAATGGATCGTGAGTTTCCGTTACTTAAATCTAGACATTAAGTACACAACTCCAACAGTATAGTGGGAGGATATCAAGGTAATCCTAGAAAGGAATACTCGACTGCTGTAATGAACATTTTAAGTACTTTCGAAATACTGGAAACTATGTTCTGGATTACGGAGCAGACAAGCTTTTCCTTTGGATTACACTCTCTTAGATTTCTAATCAAATAAGGACCGGTGTAAGTCGATATCAGGCTATGTGTTTCACTATTGAAGTAGAAGGAGTTTTAACATGGAAGAGTGATAAGCACGATGCTTTTCGGACTCTGCCATGGGTAACCAAATAGCGGTTTCAGAGGCAGCGGAAGTTTTGGTATAGCTCCGGGATAATCTCTGGGACTTAGATGTGATTCTTAATTTGCCAAAGGCTATGTAAATAGCGGTGCGATGGCAAATGGTAAGAAATCACATGTCCATAAGTGTAAGATAACACATAGAGCAAGTACCACCTGATACGAATCATCGTCAGGGAAGACGACGCTGTAGTCACCAAGATAACTTCGGAACGACAATCTAGATTGCTCTTTCACAAGGTACTTCTTGGAAGTGCATATTAAGCACGTGAAGAGTATGGGAGTCGGGAGTTTGGAGGAAATGACTAGACCTTAGTATAAGTGGGAGATTGATGGAGTTGTATACTTAATGTCTAGATTTAAGTGATATGAACTCCCGATCCATTGCCATTAATCTATTTAATGAAATAAACAATTATTTGCGTTTAATTATTTATAATAAAATATATGCAAATTATAGTCCTAGATTATATACGTTGTAGTTAGTATGGTGTGCGTCGTCACACGGAAGATCATACTATCGGTTACTCGTATATAATCGAACAGTTGCTCACGACCTAGATGGACACGGACCAATCCATCGGTATAGTCGTAGTATGAGAGAGAAAATAATTTGTCTTGATTATTTTATCATACTTGTACACTTGGTGTATTGGGCGGATCGCTTGAGATTTATCGATTAGGATTGCCTTAGATAATCGATTTAAATCTCAGTGTATTTTATTCTTAATCCCCGATATTATTGCGGGTGTGTATATTTAATATTAGTGACTTTGATTTTCCAAAGGAATTGACCGATTTGAATATTGGGTCAATTACCGGTAAAGCTTGGTCACGGTATTTTATATATGACACGCCGTGAATTCTTGAAGGAAAAGTGTACCCCGATAAGGGTTGATAATATCCCCGAGATGAGTTCATAAGGAATTATTATGTAAACCCTGCAGGTGGATTTGATCCGCATAATAATTAAGGTTGAATGGTACTATTCTCGGATATAAGAGATGAATAAATTAATTAGCAATAAATTAATTTTATTCATGGATATTTATATCTTAAATACACGGAATAAATAATACTACCGGAGAGAATATTATTTGATATAATATGGTTTAATATTGGGAGTGCAATTAATTTTATATAGTGGAAAATAAAATTAATTAATATTAATGGGATTAATAGATTTGGGCTTGGGCTCAATTTAATCATTCATATTGGAAGCCCAATATTCCACCTCCTTAAGATCCCCTATGTAGCCTATAAAAGCACTACATGGTCTTCTCTATTCTCATACTTGAAGATCACAGTTCTAGAGAGAGAAAGTAGAGAGGGAGATCCATAGAGTTCGGAGGATCGTCGCTCACCCGACGTTCGAACGAGTGCAAGGAATACGTGGGAAGATCTCAAGGTCTTCAATTAAGTTCTCGTTTCTCCGCACAACGAGAACAAAGGTAAAATCGTTGAACCCCCTTCGATGATTTTAATCTTTTATTCGACGTATACACATGAACCAATATCCGAGGGATGAACCCCGTGGACGAGGATCGACCTCGCGGTGGTGATCGAAGATCACCGGACCGCGGAGGCCGAGAGATCCTCGGCGGGGATCGCATGAAGCAAAAACCCTCGGCTGGACGCCGAGGGTGGCGATCGAAACCCTAGGGTTCGATCGCCGGGATCGCGCAAAGGAGAGGAGTCGCGGCTGGAGCCGGGGCATGCGATCGACTTAGAGTCGATCGCCGAGGGTGCCGCGGGCTGGTGCCGCGGCGGAACCCTCCGTCTCCCCTCGTCCATCAGCGGTGAGTCGCCGGACTCACAGCGGGGCTGCTCGGAGCAGCCCCAGCGATCGATGTGGATCGATCGCGAGCCCCGTCCTCGCGGGGGCTCGGCTGGACGCGCGGCGTGCCTTCGGGTGCGTCGTGTGCTCGGTCGTTCCCCGGCTCGCGCGGTGGTGCTCGCGTACTTTCCGGCGAAGGGATTTCGGTCGGAGTCGTGATTCCGCAATTCCGACGACTCCGGGATATCGATTTCCAACATAACGGCCTCTGAGGCAGTTAAAAGGTCAGTGTGGCTCCAGAACTTCCTAAGGGACTTAGATGTGGTTTCTAGTTTACCCAAAGCTATTTTGAATAGCGGTGTATTGGCAAACTTGAAATGCCACGAGTCCACAGTGGGAGATAACACGTAGAGCGCAAGTACCACCTGATTCGAGAGATCGTCTAGTAAGACGATGCACTTGTCACCTAGATAACATCGAGAGGATTTCCTGGTAAAACCGTTCACAGAGGCTCTTCCAGCGGAAGCGTTGGGTAGGCGTGATAAGGTTATGGGAATCTGATGTTTGGGAAAGGGCGACTAGACTTTTAGTATAAGTGGGAGATTGATAGATGATATGAAGCGGAAACGGGCTTGAGCCCACTATTCGTGGGCTGAAGATTAATATTCTATTTCTTTTTATTATTTAGATTTTTATTATATTTTTATTTTATTAGGATTATTATTATTTTTATTATTATTAATTAGTCTATTTAAGTACTGTACTAGGGTTTATTTTTCATCATCGTGAATTATTATTGAAGAACAGCCAGTTGGCTTGGGCCGTGGTATTTTCCACTGAGTTTTAGATTTCGTTTCTTAACAAGTGGTCCGACCTGCCGTATCCCGTTTCTGCCAGAATGACGAATACGAGAGCGACCATCGAGCAGCGTATGGATAAGATGGAGGCCGATCAGCCCAAGGTGAAGGAGAAATTGAACACGCAGGGAGCACAATTGGCAGAGATCGTGGCGTCCTTGGCAGCGTTATCAAAGGTAATTATGAATTCATCGGAGGAGGAGCACTCGACACCAGAGAAGGCCGCGGGCGATGACTCGACTAAGAGCAATCAAACGAGTAAGGGCTCTACCTTGGCCCTTCTACCATCGTTTGAAGGGGAAGATCCGATCGGGTGGATAGCGAGGGATGAACAGCAGTTCGAATTGCACAACACTCCGCCAGATAAGAAAGTGGCCGCGGCTGGAGTTGCCATGGATGGAGCAGCCTTGCACTGGTTGGCATGGATGAGGGCGCGAAAACCTGAGATGCCGTGGGACGAGTTCACACAAGCATTGGTGGCGCGTTTCGACACACGATTTAAAGGGAACATATATGAGCGGTTGTCCGGAGTTGAGCAATCTGGTACTGTGGATGATTATATTTCGGTGTTTGTCCAATTGGCAGGTCATGTTCCCGGACTTGCTGAAGCGCATTATTTAGATTATTTCATGAATGGGTTGAAAGGACCGATTCGAGGTTCATTACGACTTCTTCGCCCAACTAATTTGGAGAAGGCAATGGAACTAGCTAGGGATATTGAAGATAATTTGTCCTTATCGAATGGAGGGCGAGGGAGCCAAACCTTTAGTGCTTCGGGGATGCATCCCAACAATATTTCTAGGCTGTCCGGGGGAAGTAATACAACAGCAGGGGGCGGCGGTGTGCTGGGGTCGATCGGCGGGTTTTCTAAAGGAGAGAGGCAGTCTCCGGGATCAAACTCGAGGCTGTCCGGGCAACCTTCAGGAGCATATTAAGGGCTGTCCGGACAATCCTCTGCTAGTTCTAGATTTACCCGACTTCCGCCAAAAGTATTAGCGGAATTGCGAGCGAAGGGCATGTGCTTTAAATGTAAAAAACCATTTACAGTTGGGCACAAATGTCCTTTCAAAGAACTCCGAGTGATTGTAGCTGAGGAGGAGGAGTTTGACCTCCACCAGTATGAGTACTATAATGTGACGGGGCAGGAGGAATTTGAGGGACACAAGATGGGTGTGGACGAAGAAAATGGAAATTTTGCAGTTTATTCCATGGTTAAATTTCAACCTTGAGGACAAGGTTGTTTCGAAGGAGGATGTAGTTGATATGAAGCGGAAACGGGCTTGAGCCCACTATTCGTGGGCTGAAGATTAATATTCTATTTCTTTTTATTATTTAGATTTTTATTATATTTTTATTTTATTAGGATTATTATTATTTTTATTATTATTAATTAGTCTATTTCAATACTGTACTAGGGTTTATTTTTCATCATCGTGAATTATTATTGAAGAACAGCCTGTTGGCTTGGGCAGTGGTATTTTCCACTAGGTTTTAGATTTCGGTTCTTAACAATGGAGTTGTATTCTAAATGTCTAGTTTAGTTCAAATACGGAACTCCTTATCTATACCTTATTTCTATATATGATTCAAACATGATTGCATTTAATGCAATAGTCCTTGATGTATACGTTGTAGATAGTATGGCGTGAGGAGACATGCGGAAGATCATACTATCGGTTACTCGTATACTATCTAACAGTAGCTCACGACTTACATGGATAGGGACAATCCATCGGTTCGTCGTAATGTGACTGGCAAATAGTCGGTCTTGACTATTATGTTACACTCGTACACTTGGTGTATTGAGCAGGACCACGGGAGGGCGTTCGATTTATACTAATCGGAGTAATCGAACTAGACCTCTGATGTTACGGATATGTGAGTTCTTAATCCCTATATAATTATAGGTGCGTGTGTCCAATGCTCGGTTCTTTGATGTGCCAATGAGTGAGACTAATTGATTAGGAAATATTCTCGGTAAATTGGGAATCGGTATTGTACACACGACATGCTATAGATTATAGACAGGAAACCGTGTGCCATTTATTGGGTTGATTATGTCCCCGAGATGAGCTCATAAAGTTTATCATGTAAACCCTGAAGGTGGATTTACTCCGCATGATAATAAGGATGAGTGATACTAGTCTCGGATAATAAGAAATGAATTAATTTAATTATTAGTAATTAAAATTAATTCGTGGACATACTATATCTTAAGCACGGGGAAATGTCACATATGTAGTACAACGGGAAAATTATTGACGGAATAATTTGAATTAATTAATTGGAAAATCAATTATAATTTTATAGTGGAATTAATTATAATTAAAATTGTGGAATTTAATTAAGGTTTTCCTTTTGGGACACCAGGTTAATTAAATTGCAATTTAAGCCTAATAAATTAATTGCCTATGGGTCCCTAGTGTGGCCTATTTAAATCCTCGTTCTCTCTTCTCTAAACCTACAGAACACCGCTATTTTATTTTTGCGGAGAAAAATTAATTGTTAGCGCAATAATTTTTCTGTGAAAATAAATAGATTAGCGCAATAAATTTTCTGCTACAGAAAAATATATTCTTGCGTAAGTTTTAGAGAGAAGAAGAAGAGAAACTCCAAGCGGATCGATGCCCACACATCGGCTGGAACAAGAGGGCTAGGATACACGCTAGAAGACTCGAGGTCTCTGTCAATTCGGCTTCTCCGAATCACGCGACAAAGGTATGGAATCGAAACCCTCTTCCGCACTCGTTTCGATTCAATCTCGTATGTAATCATACAACGAACCTCCGATTGAGTTCCGAGAACCGTCTTATGTGCTCCTTGCTCACTGGGCGGCTTCTGGTCACTGGAACGGTGATCGGAAACGGAAAAACGCACCAGAAACGGGGCTGGAACAGCAGCGTCGCGCTGCTGTTCGCGACGGGTGTCGGCCGATAAGATTTGCTGTCAGCCGACAGGGGCTTGTCGAACGACACCTTATGGTGTCGGACGACAGAGAGGCCAGAAGCCCTCGGTTTTGCGCGGTTGTGCTTCGGGCATGATGGTTGGGCGTAAACCGGGTTTGGGGCTTCGTCGTGAGCACATTAGGGATGCTAGGGGTCGACTGGGCGTGTCCGGATGTTCGAGTAGTCGAACGAACTCATCCCGGGTAGTCGATTTCCAACAAAGGAGGGCTCGGTCGGCCATCTCCATGGCCGATCTCAAGAGGCTCGATCGACCACCATGAGGAGTTTGACTCCTCTACGTGGATGGTCGATCATGGTGGGCGAGGGTATCCCCACCCCGCGTTCATTTCGGCTGAGATCCACTTTCCAAAATCAATCCGGTTTCCTAATTTGATTATTCCTATTTTTGAGAATTTCATGGATTAGGAAAGAATTGATTTGGAATTAATTTATTTTTCTTATTTAATTATTCCTTTATGAAATTTTTAATGGATTAGGAAAATAATTAATTTGGAAAGTTTTGAAAGTCCTTAATTAATTTTTCCTTATTTAATTATTCATTTATGGAATTTTTAATGGATTAGGAAATGAATTAATTTGGGAGGATTAGGAGTCCTAAATTATTTTATTTCCTTATTACATTATGGAAATCTTCTAGAATATTCCAAGTGTGTCTTGGATAGGATTCTAGAGATTTAATGGCATTAGAAAAGGAAAATAAAAAATAATAAAAATATTAATTAATATTTAATTTTATTTGGATTTATTCGATTGACTTAATTTTTATAATTACGTAACTTTTGGATTTATTGAAAATAAATGGATTCAAATATTGGAATTAATATTCCCGTCACATGGAAGCATTCAAGAACGAAGACTGAAGACTAGAAGATGCGTACGGAGATGCGATAAAGCCATAATAGTCGGAAAATAATATTCTAGTATTATTATGATTATGTGATAATATTCTATGTGCTTTATTTCATGTATGCATGTTTATGTGTATTTATTTATTCATTTATGGAATTTTTAATGGATTAGGAAATGAATTAATTTGGGAGGATTAGGAGTCCTAAATTATTTTATTTCCTTATTACATTATGGAAATCTTCTAGAATATTCCAAGTGTGTCTTGGATAGGATTCTAGAGATTTAATGGCATTAGAAAAGGAAAATAAAAAATAATAAAAATATTAATTAATATTTAATTTTATTTGGATTTATTCGATTGACTTAATTTTTATAATTACGTAACTTTTGGATTTATTGAAAATAAATGGATTCAAATATTGGAATTAATATTCCCGTCACATGGAAGCATTCAAGAACGAAGACTGAAGACTAGAAGATGCGTACGGAGATGCGATAAAGCCATAATAGTCGGAAAATAATATTCTAGTATTATTATGATTATGTGATAATATTCTATGTGCTTTATTTCATGTATGCATGTTTATGTGTATTTATTTATGCATTAGATAGCGTATCCCTTGTTGTAAAAAGCTTAGTGGGAGAGGGATTGGAAACAATTCCAAGGTCTCCATTGTTGTTCTCTTGGTGACTTTTATAAACTTTTGAAGTTTGTATAGATAAGTTATTGGAGGAGAATTCTTGTAATTCCTCTTACGAGAAACATTGATTGAGTATATCAAACAATGCCTAATTTGTCTTTCTGAAACTGATTTCAAGTCGACTCATTCTTACCCCGGGGAGTGCAATGGAGCCAAAGCCACTTGGTCATGTCGAGGACACAAATTAGAGGCAGTCGTACCATCTATTTGAAGGTGGATCGATTGTCTGCTCGGCTCCCTCATTTATGAGAGATAGGGTCGTTCGCATGGTGAATCACTGGTTAGAAACTTTGAGTTTCACTTATGATTCTCCGCGTCTTGATTTACAAGATTAAATGATTCAAGTAACTGGGAGTCAATTGTAAAAGTCTTTTGGTGTAGTAAACGTCCACACGAACGTGGCTTGCTACATTGAATGGGATTTTGGAACGATTGATGTAGACAGTTATAGAAGGGAGTAAAGGAGCGTATGTTAACGTAAACGTCCACACGAACGTGGCTTGCGGTGAATATACGTGTCCCAAACAATCTTCTTAGATACTGAGTAATGGTTTACACTTAGGTACGCTTTATAGTATTCTTCCCAACGAAGTAACGCTATAATTGATGTACGACCGAAGCAAATCTAATTGCTAAATCATTTGGATAGGTAAACGTCCACACGAACGTGGCTTGCCATATCTGATGGGATTTTAGAGGTAATTAGTGGTTTAATGATATTATTTGAGGGAGATAATATCGGAGATTAAATCGATTGTTTGTTGTTATATGTGCTCATAGATTAGGAAATGGCTTTGAACCCACTTTCTGTGATACGTAAGGATTTTAAACTCACTGGTTCCTAAATGTAATGATTGGAATAGAGATCTAGACATTACCCAAACTGTTGAAGAGTACAAAGTTGTACTCAATGAGCTTTGTCCTTCCGAGCCTATTGACATAGGCGGCTAGACAAGAAGCGATGAGGATACTCATAAAGGCCAGTCGCGAGGAAACGCTTAAACACGTTTTTGAGATGATTGACCTTTTAGACGAGTTGAGACGGAGATCGCAAGCTCTTGTAGCCAATGCCAAAGGTTTCGAACCTAAAGGCATGAATCGGGGAAAAGAAAAAGAAAGCAAAGAAACCCAGTGGTTCTAAGATTACTTGAACTACGAGATGGGACGAGAAAGCCATGAGGCAAGAGTTCTCGATGCAAACAGTCTGGGTACTGGAAGTCTGATTATCCTCTCAAAGAAAGTACGAAATTTTCTTTAGTCGTGAAACATAGTCAGTGGTATTATCTACCGGAACCTGGTGTGTAGATATGGAACCACTGACGGAATGTGCATTTTAAATGCAAGGGTTCCAGGAAACCCGACGACTTAGAAAAGAAGAAATCGTAGTCTACATGGGCAATGCTGTGGAGGAGGCAGCAGTTGCAGTGGAGGACATTTTATAGGATTTCATTTTGAGTTATTGCTTTTATGTACCTTTCATATTAGAAAGAACTTTGTTCTGGATTTCTAATGAATAGATATTTTATTTCTTTTAATCATTTGATGGTTATAAGAAGAAATAATGATATTATCTATTTTGGTACATTAGCTAGCAATATATAAATGATGAATCCTGAGTCCACCACGATGCAACGAACCGTTTTATATAACTCGTTTTACTAATAAGAGATTTCTTTGTTAAATCATTTTACTTGTGGATTCTTATGCTAAGTCATATTTATTCAAATAAGAAGTTCAAAGGTCGAAAATTGATTGTAAGATCAATTAAGTTGAAGGAGTGGACCTTCCGACCTAAGAATCTAATTTGGAAGATAATACGACTAAGCAATCCTTTATGGATATAAGATATAAGATCCGGAAAAGTATTAGAATTGATTAACTCTGATATATGCAGACCTATGTCTACTCAGACAATAAGGTACGAGTACTTCATTTGATGATTACTCGAGAAATGGATTAGAATACCTGATGTGCCACAAAAGCAAGTGTTTTGACAAGTCAATGGACACTAAGCAATTGTGGAGAACCATCAAGGTATATCCATTTGTAGCCTGCGATTTGATCGCGGAGGCAAGTACCTGTCTGAGGAATGCATGACATGCTAATCAGAGATTGGGATTGGATCCCAAGAGACTACACCATACAGTCCTCTGTAGGATTGGTGTGTCGGAAATAAGAAATGGAACTCTTATAGAAATAGTAAAAGCATGAGTTAAACGGAACTACCTATGTTCTATGGATATGTCTTGGAAACAACGGCACATTCAAATGTGGTTGTAGAATATCCTAGAAGAACAAAAGATGTGTGTTCGATAGTACTATGAACCAGAGGGACGTTATAAGTTCTAACGCCCGGTTCTTAGAGGAAGACTATTAGATGAACCACAAGCCCAAAATGACATGATACTTCTGAAAAGAGAGAAAACGATTAAGACTTAGAACCAGCCGAACCGAGTAGCGGTACACCACTAACTGCACCTACTGTTATTACTGTTTATACACTGGAATGCCATTGTAGTGGGAGGTTGTTTGACAACCGGAGATATTCATAAGACTAGGAGAGTTTTCGAACTCTGGACCTAGTATACATGAAATCGATCCCTAGAACTACATGAAGGCAGTACTAGATCTAAATGTGCCTTCTTGGAAAGCAATAAGGATTATTGCTAAGAGGCAAGATCATTTAGAGTACAAGCTTAGTTAATCCATTTATGGATTGGAACAAAGCATAGAGTTCGTGGAACTTGCGCATTGATGAGATAGTCCATTTGATGGATTCATCAAAAGGCATTGACGAATCGTGTGTATGGGAAACGTGATGGAAACAAGGTGGTGTTTCTCGGAGGTTTTATGTAGATAACATTTTATCATTGGCAACAATGTAAAGATGTTGTCAGACATAAAAATGATGGTTGTCTAGAAAAATCGATATATAAGATAAAGAAGAAGTTAGAGCATGTTCTTAAGATCTAGGATCTCAAGAAAAGAACATTGTACTTCTCTAGATATCTTATATGATTTTGGTTCGTTTTAACGTGCAAGATTCCGAGAAAGGTTCGTTACCTTTCAGAGACGGAATGCATCTATCTAAGGATATGTGTTTTGGAACACAAAAGGAGATAGAACCAATGAAAGCAGTTTCCTACACTTTGAGTGTGGAAAGCTTAATAAATGCATTGTTGAAAACAAGAACCTGATATCGGCTATGGGGTTAGCATAGTGGGAGGATATCAAGGTAATCCTGGAAAGGAATATTCGACTGCCGTAAAAGTACTTTCGAAGTACTGTTCTAGACTACGAAGCAGACGAACATTTCCTTTGGATTACATTCTCTTAGATTACTAATCGAATGAGGACCGGTGTAAGTCGATATCAGGCTATGTGTTTCACTATTGAAGGAGAAGGAGTTTTAACATGAAAGAGTGATAAGCACGATGCTTTTCGGACTCTGCCATGGGTAACCAAATAGCGGCCTCAGAGGCAGCAGAAGTTTTGGTATAACTCCGGGATAATCTCTGGGACTTAGAGGTGATTCTTAATTTGCCAAAGGCTATGTGAATAGCGGTGCAATGGCAAATGGTAAGAAATCACAAGTCCATAAGTGTAAGATAACACATAGTGCAAGTACCACCTGATACGAGTCATCGTCGAGGGAGACGACGCTGTAGTCACCAAGATAACTTCAGAGCGGCAACCTAGAGTGCTCATTCACATAGTACTTCTTGGAAGTACAACTTAAGCACGTGATGAGTATGGGAGTCGGGAGTTTGGAGGAAATGACTAGACCTTAGTACAAGTTGGAGATTGTTGGAGTTGTGTACTTAATGTCTAGATTTAAGTGACAGAAACTCACGATCCATTGCCATTAATCTATTTAACTAAATGAACAATTGTTTGCGTTTAATTAAATATATGCAAAACATAGTCCTGGATTCTATACGTTGTAGTTAGTATGGTGTGTCGGGCCCCACACAGAAGATCATACTATCGGTTACTCGTATTTAATCGAACAGTTGCTCACGACCTAGATGGACACGGACCAATCCATCGGTATAGTCGTTGTGTGAGAGAGAAAATAATTTGTCTTAATTATTTTATCACACTTGTACACTTGGTGTATTGAGCGGATCGTTGAGATTCATCGATTAGGATTGCCGGCGATAATCGATTCGAGTCTCAGTGTATTTTATTCTTAATCCCCGATATTGTTGCGGGTGGGTATATTTAATATAAGTGACTTTGATTTACCAAAGGAATTAACCGATTTAATTATTGGGTTAATTACCGGTTAAGTTGGGTCACTATATTTCATATATGGCATGCCGTGAATGATTGACCGGACAGTGTATCCCGGAAGGGTTGATAATATCCCCGAGATGAGTTCATAAGGAATTATTATGTAAACCCTGGAGGTGGATTCGTTCCGCATAATAATTAAGGTTGAATGGTACTAGTCTCGGATATAAGAGATGAATAAATTAATTAGCAATAAATTAATTTTATTCATGGATATTTATATCTTAAATACACGGAATAAATAATACTACCGGAGAAATATTATTTGATATAATATGGTTTAATATTGGGAGTGCAATTAATTTTATATAGTGGAAAATAGAATTAATTAATATTGATAAGGATTAATGGACTTGAGCATTGGGCTCAATTTAATCTTCAATATTGGAAGCCCAATATTCCACCTCCTTAAGATCCCCTACGTAGCCTATAAAAGCACTACATGGTCTTCTCTATTCTCATAACTTGAAGATCACAATTCTAGAGAGAGAAAGTAGAGAGGAGGATCCATGGAGTTCGGTAGATCGTCGCCCACACGACGTCCGGGCTAGTGCAAGGAATACCTGGGAAGATCTCAAGGTCATCATAAGATCTCGTTTCTCCGCACAACGAATCGAAAGGTGAATTAAATATTTCCGCTATTTAATTCTTATTGAAATCAATTATCGGAAAAACAAGATCCAAAGGATCGAACCCCGGATTAGACGACAAACGCGTGGTGGCGATCTAGGATCGCCGGACCACGGCGATCGCCGTCTAGGGTTTCGAGGGCGCGCGGAGGAGAGACCCGCGGCTGGGCCGCGGGCATGCGATCGATCTTACGATCGATCGCTGGGGGCGCGGGCTGGTGCCGCACCCCACCCCACCTCGACGGTGGGGACCTCCCAGGCGGCGGCGAGTCGCCGGACTCGCCGCGGGGGCTGCTGGGCAGCCCCACCCCAATCGATCGATTGATACGATCGATGATCGCATGGAGCCCCGCTCGCGGGGGCTCGGCTGGGGCAGCGGCGTGCCTTCGGGTGCGTCGTGTCCTCGGTCGTGCTCCGGCGCGTGCGGTGGTGTTCGCGTGATCTCCGGCGAAGGGTTTTTGATCGGGTTATTGTTTCCGCAAATTTTAATAACCCGGGATATCGAATTCCAACAGGACGGGTGGGGGAAAAGAAGAAGCAAGATACGGAAACCCTGTGGTCCTAGTTTTGAACCACGAGATGGGGTATAATCGTAACGTAAACTCCCGATCATAGATTTAAGTAACGTAAACTCCCGATCATAGCATTTAATCTATCTAAATAAATAATCGTTTTGGTTTTAATTATTTATAATTAAATATATGCAAATTATAGTCCTAGATCATACACGTTGTAGTTAGTATGGTGTGCGACGTCACCCGGAAGATCATACTATCGGTTACTCTGTATATGATCGAACAGTAGCTCACGACCTAGATGAATAAGGACCAATCCATCGGTATAGTCGTTGTATTAGAGAGAAAATAATCGGTCTTGATTATTTTATCATACTTGTACACTTGGTGTATTGAGCGGATCGCTTGAGATTTATCGATTAGGATTGCCTTAGATAATCGATTTAAATCTCAGAGTATTTTATTCTTAATCCCTGATATTATTGCGGGTGTGTGCATTTAATATTAGTGACATTGATTTTCCAAAGGAATTGATTGATTAGAATAACCGATCAATTACCGGCATAGTTGGGTCACGGTATTTTATGTATGGCATGCCCTGAATTCTTGACGGGAAAATGTGTCCTCGAAAGGGTTGATAATATCCCCGAGATGAGTTCATAAGGAATTATTATGTAAACCTCATGAGTGGATTTGTTCCGCATAATAATTAAAGTTGAATGATACTATTCTCGGATATAAGAGATGAATAAATTAATTAGCAATAAATTAATTTTATTCATGGATATTTATATCTTAAACACATGGAATAAATAATACTACCGGAGAAAATATTATTTGATATAATATGGTGAATATTGGGAGTGCAATTATATTTATATAGTGGAAGTAATTATATAATTAATATTAATGGATTAATAGATTTGGGCTTGGGCTCAATTTAATCATTAATATTGGAAGCCAAATATTCCACCTCCTTTAGATCCCCTAAGTAGCCTATAAAAGCACTACATGGTCTTCACAATTAGAACACAAGATAAGAATATCAACAGTTGATAGTTCTAGAGAGTTGTGAAGGAGATCCATAGGAGTTCGGAAGATCGTCGCCCACACGACGTTCGAACGAGGTGCAAGGAATACGTAGGAAGATCCGAAGGTCTTCAAATCAATCTCGTTTCCCCGCACAACGAGATCGAAGGTAAAATCATAAACCCCCTTGTATGATTTTATGTGATTTAAATCGTAATATATACATGAACGAAGATCCGGGAAACAAACAAGACCGGGGACGGGGATAGACCGGGCGGTGGTGGTCGAAGACCACCAGACCGCCGGCGGTCTAGGGATCCCCGTGAGCTCGATCGTGGGTGTGCTACGGGGTCACCCGTAGCCGCCTCGTATGTGCTACGGGTTCGCCCGTAGCGGGCGTACGGGGGCTGACCCCCCGCGAGCAGCGGGTTCGTGAACCCGCTGCGGGGCTGCTACGAGCAGCCCCAGGGACGCCGTGAGGCATCCCAGTGATCAGCCGCGAGGCGATCGCGAGCCCTGTGCAGGGGCTCGGCTGGGCACCACGGGCGGACCGTGGTGGTGCTCGGTTGAGCTCCGGATCGTACGGCGGCGCGCGGTTGGTTCTCCGGCGATCGAGGATTTCGGTCGGGTTATCGGTTCCGCGATATTTCTGATAGCCCGGTATATCGATTTCCAACAATTGGTATCAGAGCGTTGGTCTAGCTCATGTATATGTTCGATTTTATGTTCTAACTTGCAGGGTTTCCGACTATTATGGCTAGCGTTTAATTATTCGTTAATTAATTGTCATAATTATTTTATTAAACTCTCGGACATGTCGAGATTCGTTTTGTGTGGATAAATGCTTGTAATAGTAAAAATTCGGGGGTTGACCGAATTTAGGATTTATTATTATTGTTCTATGTTTCCGGAAAGTGTATAGGATCGATTTCATGTATAGAATCAGTACCGGAATTGTAATTTAAATTTGTAATTTAATTTTACGTTGGTTCGATGCCGAAACGACCGCCGGAAAAGACGTGTGACGAAGGAGACGAAGAGAGGGAGGCCTGGGGATCGATCATGATGATCGATCCCATGAGATCGATAGAAGGCGGGGGCTGTCCGCGATGATCCTCGGCCACGCCGGCCATCGGTGGTGGTGGCGCGTGGGCTGGGGACGGCGGCGGTGGTGCTCCCGGCCGGCGATCAAGGCAAGGGTGGGGGGCGCGGGGTCCTTGTGATCTCGTGCTTCTCCTACCGAGATTCACTTTCCTATTTTAGTGTTCTTATTTTTAGGAACTCTCATGGAATAGGAAAAGAATTAAATTGTGATTGATTTATTTTCTTATTGAGTGTTCTTACTTATGGGAACTCTCATGGATAAGGAAAAGAATTAATTTGGAATTAATTTATTTCCTAATTGATTATTCCTATGTTATGGGAATTTTCATGGATATGGAAATTAATTAATTTGGAAAGTAGAAGAGTCCTAATTTATTTTATTTCCTTATTCTATTATAGAAGTCTTCTAGAATGTTCCAAGTTTGACTTGGATGGGATTCTAGAGATTTAATAGAATTAGAAAGGAAAAATAAATAAATAAAAATATTAATGATATTTAATTTTATTTTTGATTTATTCGATTGACTTAATTTTCGAATTAAGTATCTTTTGGATTTATTAAAAATAAATAGATTTAAATATTTGGAATTAATATTCTCGTCACATGGAGCATTCATGAACGAAGACTGAAGACTAGAAGATGCGTACAAGAATGGAATAAAGTCATAATAGTCGAAAATAATATTCTAGTATTATTTTGACTATGTGATAATATTTATATGCTTTAATTTCATGTATGCATGCATGTGTGTATATAATTATGCATTAGATAGCGTATCCCTTTCTTGTAAAAAGCTAAGTGGGAGAGGGATTGGAAACAATCCCATGGTCTCCATTACTGTTCTCTTGGTGACTTTTATGAAGTTTCGAAGTTCATATAGACAAGTCATTGGAGGAGAATTCTTGTAATTCCTTTTACAAGATACATTGATTAAGTTTATCAAACAATGCCTAATTTGTCTTTCTGAAATTGATTTCAAGTCGACTCATTCTCACCCCGGGGAGTGGAATGGAGCCAAAGCCACTTGGTGTAGTAAACGTTCACACGAACGTGGCTTGCTATACTGATGGGATTTTGGATTAATTGATGTAGACAGTTATAGGGAATTGTGAATGATTGTAAGTTATCGTAAACGTCCACACAAACGTGGCTTGCGGTAATGTAGCAATTCCAAACGATTCACCTTAGTACTGAGTAATGGTTTACACTTAGGTACGCTTTATAGTATTGTTCCCAACGAAGTAACGCTATAATGATGTACGACCGAAGTAAATCTAATTGTGAAATCGTTTGGATAGGTAAACGTCCACACTAACGTGGCTTGCCATATCTGATGGGATTTTAGATGTGATCAGTAATTTAATGATATTATTCGAGGGAGATAATATCGGATATTAAATTGATTGTTTGTTTATATGTGCTTATAGGTTTAGATAATAGCTATGAATCCACTTTCTGTGATACTCAAGGAATTCAACGCACTAGTTCCATACTATGTTGATTGGAATAGAGAAATGGACATTGCCCAAACTGCTAAAGAGTACAAGATGGTACTCAGTGAGCTTTGTCCTCCCGAACCTACCACTGTCTCAACTAATGAGGAAAGAACTGATTTTAAGAAGTGGGAAAATGCTTTTGCAATAACCACCGATTATGATATCGTGTTCAAACTCAAGCAGATGTTTAGACATGACGTGGTAGCTAGACAAGAAGCGATGAGGATACTCATAAAGGCCAGTTGCTTCGAGGAAACGCTTGAACACGTTTTCGAGATGATGGACCTTTTGGATGAGTTAAGACAGAAATCGCAAGTTTTGTAGCCAAGGCCAAAGGTTTCGAACCTAAGGTCAGAAACCGGGAGGTGGAAAAGCATGCAAAGAAACCCAGTAGTCCTAATGTACTTGGACCGCGAGATGGGACGAGAAAGCCAACAGGCAAGCATTCTCGATGCAAACAGTCTGGGTAGTGGAAATTTATATTTTCTCCCCAAGAAGGTATGAGATTTTTCTCTAGTTGTTTGAAACATAGTCAGCGGTATTATCTACCAGAAACCTTGTGTGTAGATATGGAACAACTGACGGTATTTGCATTTTAATGCAGGGGTTCCAGGAAACCCAGCGACTTGGAAGAGAAAAGATCGTGATCTATGTGGGCAATGCTCTGGAAGCAGCAGTTGTTTCAGTGGAGGACATATTCTTTCATAGATATAGGATTTCATTTCAAGTTATTACTTTTATGTACCCCTTTTATTAGAAAGAACTATGTTCTGGTTTACTATTATTTATGAATGGATATTTTATTTCTTTTAATCATTTGATGGTTATTGAGAAGAAATGATGGGATTATCTATTCTGGTACATTAGTTAGCAATATGTGAATGATGAATCCTAAGTCTCCACGATGCAATAAAACCGTAGAATATAACTCGTTTTACCTATTAGAGATATTTCTTTATTGAATCATTATACTTGTGGAGATTTTATGCTAAGTAGTATTTATTCAAATAAGATTCAAAGGTCGAAGATTGATTTGATCAATTAAGTTGAAGGAGTGGACCTTCCGACCTAAGAATTGAATTTGGAAGATAATACAACTAAGCAAACCTTTCTGGATAAAGGATATAAGAATCTGGACAAGTATTGAAATTGATTAAACACTGATGTATGCAGACCTATGTCTACTCAGACAAGAAAGGTACGAGTACTTCATTCGATGAATACTCAAAGTATGGATTATAATACTTGATATGCCACAAGAGCAATTGTTTTGACAAGTCAATGGACACAAGGCCATTGTGGAGAACTATCAAAGTATATCCACTACTAGCCTGCGATCCGATCGCGGAGGCTAGTACCTATCTGAAGACATAACATAAATCAGTAATTGGAATTAGATTTCAAATGACTACACCATACACTTCGAGTGTAGATATGGTGTATCATGAATAAGAAATGGATCTCTAATGGAATGGTAAAAGAAAGAGTTAATCGGAACTATCTATTGTTCTATGGATATTTATGAAAAACAACGGCGCATTCCGATGCGATTGTAGAATATCCTAGAAGAACAAAAGTTGCGTGTTCAATAGTACTATGAACCAGAAGGACGTTATAACTTCTAACGCCCGGTTCATAGAGGAATACTATTAGATGAAACGCAAAGCCCAAAGAGATGTAATACTTTGGAATGAGAAGAAAAGGATAAAGACTGGGAACCATCCAAACCGAGTAGCGGTACACCACTAACTGCACCTACTGTTATTACTGTTTGTACACCGGAACGCCGTTGTAGTGGGAGGTTGTTGGACAACCGGAGATGTTCATAAGACTAGAAGTGTTTTGAACTCTGGATCTAGTAGACATGAAATCGATCCCTGGATCTACATGGAGGCAGTACTAGATGTAAATGTATCTTCTTATAGAGCAATAAGAATTATTGCTAAGAGGCAAGATCATTTAGAGTACAAGCTTAGTTGATCTATTTATAGATTGTAACAAAGCTATAATTCATGGAACTTGCGAATTGATGAGATAGTCCATTTGAAGGATTCATCAAAAGGCATAGACGAATAGTGTGTAATGGAAACGTAATGGAAACAAGGTGGTGTTTCTCGGAGGTTTTATGTAGATAACATTTCATCATTGGTAACAATGTAAAAGTGTTGTCAGACATAAAATAATGGTTGTCTAAGATAAATCGATATATAAGATAATGAAGAAGTTAGAACATGTTCTTAAAGATCTAGGATCTTGAGGAAAGAACATTGTACTTCTCCTACATATCTTATACGATTATTGTTCGTTTTCAACATGCATAATTCCAAGAAGGGTATGTTACCTTTCAAACAAGGAATGCATCTATCTAAGGGAATGTGTTTTAGAACACATAAAGGAGATAGAAGCAGTGAAAGCAGTTTACTACACTTTGAGTGTAGAAAGCTTTAAAATGCGATGTTGAAAAACGAGAACCAGATATCGACTATGCAGTTGGCATAGTGGGAGGATATCAAGGTAATCCTGGAAAGGAATATTCGACTGCTGTAAAAGTACTTTTGAAGTATTGTTCTAGACTACGAAGCAGACGAGCTTTTCCTTTGGATTACATTTCTCAGATCTCTAATCAAATCAGGATCAGTGTAAGTCGATATCAGGCTATGTGTTCACTTGTAAAAGAGGTGGAGCTTAAAAAGTGGAAGAGTGATAAGCATGATGCTTTTCAGACTCTACCATGTATAACCGAATAGCGGCCTCAGAGGCAGCGGAAGTTTTGGTAAAGCTCCTGGATAACCTCTGGACTTAGATATGATTCTTAGTTTACCAAAGGCTATTTAGATAGCGGTGCAATGGCAAACTGAAAGAAATCATAAGTCCATAGTGAAGATAACACATAGAGTGAGACGACGCTGTAGTCACCAAGATAACTTCGGAGACGGCAACCTAGAATGCTCATGCACGAGGCACTTCTTGAGAAATGCAGATTAAGCACTTGATGGGTATGGGAGTCGGTAGTTTGGAGGAAATGACTAGACCTTAGTATAAGTGGGAGATTGATGGAGTTGTATACTTAATGTCTAGATTTAAGTAACGTAAACTCCCGATCATAGCATTTAATCTATCTAAATAAATAATCGTTTTGCTTTTAATTATTTATAATTAAATATATGCAAATTATAGTCCTAGATCATACACGTTGTAGTTAGTGATGGAGTTATATTCTAAATGTCTAGTTTAGTGACAATATGGAACTCCTTATATGTGTTTTATTATCTATTAATCAAACAGTCTGCATTTTGTCTTTCATACACTTTATGCTATAGTCCTAGATATATACGTTGTAGACAGTATGACGTGAGGAGACACGCGGAAGATCATACTGTCGGTTACTCGTATACTATCGAACAGTGGCTCACGACTTAGATGGACAGGGACAATCCATCGGTACGTCGTAGTGTGACTGGTAGATAGTCGGTCTTGACTATCATGGTACACTCGTACACTTGGTGTATTCAGCAGGACCACGGGAGGGCGTTCGATTTATACTAATCGCAGTAATCGAACTAGACCTCGGATATTACAGATATACGAATTCCTAATCCCTATATAATTATAGGTGCGTGTGTCCAATTCTCGGTTCTTTAATATGCCAATGAGTGAGACTAATTGATTAGTCGAGATTCTCGGTAAATTGGGAATCGTAATTGTACGCACGGCATGCTATAGATTATAGACAGGAAACCGTGTCCCGTTTATCGGGTTGATGATGTCCCCGAGATGAGCTCATAAAGTTTATCATGTAAACCCTGCAGGTGGATTTGTTCCACATGATAATAAGGATGAGTGGTACTAGTCTCGGATAATAAGAAACGAATTAATTTAATTATTAGTAATTAAAATTAATTCGTGGACATTCGATATCTTAAATACGGGGAAAGTCGTATATGTAATTTCGGCGGAAATATTATTGTTGATATAATATTAAATTAATTTCGGGAATTCAATTATTATTTTTTAGTGGAGTGAATAATAATTAAAATTGAAATCGGTTAATTAAGGAATTGCTTTTACGTATTCCAAGTTAATTAATATTTCAATTTAGCCCTTAATTAATTTACCTTAGGTCCCTAACGTAGCTCTATTTAAACCCCCTCCCTTACCCTCTCTAAACCTACATTTCGCCGCAACAATTTATTCCAGCAGAGAAAATAATTGCGTTAGCGCAAATACTTTTTTCTCTGTTAAAATTTATTAGTTAACGCAAATAAAATTATTCTCAGAGAATAATTCATACGGTGGTTTGAGACAGAGAGAGTATAGACGGGAGAGCTCCAGTGGATCGTTGCCCACACAACGGTTGGAGACGGGATCAGAGATATACGTTAGAAGCTCTAAGGTCTCAACAATCGACCGAAAAGGTATGTGATCGAAACTCAATTCCGCACTCTTCGATCTCTTTATTGTGTTAATTTTACAACGAACCAAAGATTGGTTCACTTGGCTTGGATGTGATGTTCTCGGACTGCTGGGAGGTTTCTGACCTCCGGCGTGGCAGTCGGATCGAGAAAATCTCGTCGGAACAGCCAGAACGGGCGAAACCCGTTGCTGGAATCGCGACGCCGTCGGCCGACATGTATATTCCGTCGGCCGACAAAGCTACTCTGTTGGCCGACAGCCTTATGTGTCGGCCGACAAAGCTGCCCTGTCGGGCGACAGCCTTATGGCGTCGGCCGACAGACAGAGCAGAAACCCCGTTTTCGCGCGGTCGTGCCTCGCGTGCGAAGGCTGGGCGTGATTAGGGTCTGGGACTTCGTCGTGAGTGCATTAGGGATGCTAGGGGTCGACTGGACTTGTCCGCATGTTCGAGTAGTCGAACGGACACGTACCGGGTAGTCGATTTCCAACAGTTAGTATGGTGTGCGACTTCACACGGAAGATCATACTATCGGTTACTCATATATGATCGAACAGTAGCTCACGACCTAGATGGACAAGGACCAATCCATCGGTATAGTCGTTGTTTGAGAGAGAAAATAATCGGTCTTGATTATTTTATCATACTTGTACACTTGGTGTATTGAGCGGATCGCTTGAGATTTATTGATTAGGATTGCCTTAGATAATCGATTTAAATCTCAGAGTATTTTATTCTTAATCCCTGATATTATTGCGGGTGTGTGCATTTAATATTAGTGACTTTGATTTTCCAAAGGAATTGATTGATTAGAATAACCGATCAATTACCGGAAAAGTTGGGTCACAGTATTTTATGTATGGCATGCCGTGAATTCTTGACGGGAAAATGTGTCCTCCAAAGGGTTGATAATATTCCCGAGATGAGTTCCTAAGGAATTATTATGTAAACCTCATGAGTGGATTTGTTCCGCATAATAATTAAAGTTGAATGGTACTATTCTCGGATATAAGAGATGAAAAAATTAATTAACAATAAATTAATTTTATTCATGGATATTTATATCTTAAACACATGGAATAAATAATACTACTGGAGAAAATATTATTTGATATAATATGGTGACTATTGGGAGTGCAATTATATTTATATAGTGGAAGTAATTATATAATTAATATTAATGGATTAATTGATTTGGGCTTGGGATCAATTTAATCATTAATATTGGATGCCCAATATTCCACCTCCTTTAGATCCCCTACGTAGCCTATAAAAGCACTACATAGTCTTCACAATTGGAACACAAGATAAGAATATCAACAGTTGATAGTTCTAGAGAGTTGTGAAGGAGATCCATAGGAGTTCGGAAGATCGTCGCCCACACGACGTTCGAACGAGGTGCAAGGAATACGTAGGAAGATCCGAAGGTCTTCAAATCAATTTTGTTTCTCCGCACAACGAGATCGAAGGTAAAATCATAAACCCCCTTGTATGATTTTATGTGATTTAAATCGTAATATATACATGAACGAAGATCCGGGAAACAAACGAGACCGGGGACGGGGATAGACCGGGCGGTGGTGGTCGAAGACCACCGGACCGCCGGCGGTCTAGGGATCCCCGCCGGGATCGTAGCGGGAAGCCCTCGGCTGGAGCCGAGGGGCGATCGAGCCCGTGAGCTCGATCGCGGGTGTGCTACGGGGTCACCCGTAGCCGCCTCGCATGTGCTACGGGTTCGCTCGTAGCGGGCGTACGGGGGCTGACCCCCCGCGAGCAGCGGGTCCGTGAACCCGCTGCGGGGCTGCTACGAGCAGCCCCAGGGACGTCGTGAGGCATCCCAGCGATCAGCCGCGAGGCGATCGCGAGCCCCGTGCGGGGGCTCGGCTGGTCACCACGTGCGGACCGTGGTGGTGCTCGGTTGAGCTCCGACTCGTACGGCGGCGCGCGGTTGGTTCTCCGGCGATCGAAGATTTCGGTCGGGTTATCGGTTCCGCGATATTTTTGATAGCTCGGGATATCGATTTCCAACATAGTCAAGATACATTTTCAGTGGAGTTGTCTACCAGTACTTGGTGTGTAGATACGGAGGCCAGTGATCATGTTTTGCATTTGTATGCAAGGGTTCCAGGAAACCCGGCGACTTAGAGAGGAAAATATCACTATCTGCATGGGCAATGCTGCGAAGGTGGCGGCTGTTGCAGTGGGAGATATTCATTTACTTTTACGTAATGAAAGGATTTTATACATTGTCTTTATGTGCCTCGATTTAGAAAGAATTTGATTTCAGTTTCTAAAGAAATGAATATTCTATTTCTTCTGGTCATTCGATGATTATAAGAAGAATAGATGATAATATTTGTTTGGCACATTGGTTGACAATTTGATGTTAAATCCTGAGTCTACCGCTAGGGAACTCTTAGGTAACTCATAGGTAAATTAATTTAGGGCTAAATTGAAATATTAATTAACTTGTAATCCTTAAAAGAAAACCTTAATTAATCGATTTCAATTTTAGTTATTATTCACTCCACTAAAAAATAATAATTGAATTCCCGAAATTAATTTAATATTATATCAACAATAATATTTCCGCCGAAATTACATATATGACTTTCCCCGTGTTTAAGATATCGAATGTCCACGAATTAACTTTAATTACTAATAATTAAATTAATTCATTTCTTATTATCCGAGACTAGTATCACTCATCCTTATTATCATGTGGAACGAATCCACCTGCAGGGTTTACATGATAAACTTTATGAGCTCATCTCGGGGACATCAACCCAATAAATGGAACACGGTTTCCTGTCTATAATCTATAGCATGTCGTGTGTACAATTTTGATTCCCAATTTACCGAGAATATTGACTAGTCAATTAGTCTCACTCACTAGCAAGTCAAAGAACCGAGAATTGGACACACGCACCTATAATTATATAGGGATTAGGTGATGGATTTGTATACTTAATGTCTAGATTTAAGTAACATTTGAACTCCGTCTAAAGCATTTATCCTATTTAATAATAAACAATCATTTGCATTTAATGCAAACCATAGTCCTAGATTATACACGTTGTAGTTAGTATGGTGTGCGACGTCACACGAAAGATCATACTATCGGTTAGTCGTATATAATCGAACAGTTGCTCACGACCTGGATGGACAAGGACCAATCCATCGGCATAGTCGTTGTATGAGTGAGAAAATAATTGGTCTTGATTATTTTATCATACTTGTACACTTGGTGTATTGAGCGGATCTGCTTGAGATTTATCGATTAGGATTGCCGTTGATAATCGATTTAAATCTCTGAGTATTCTATTCTTAATCCCTGATATTATTACGGGTGTGTGCATATAATATTAGTGACTTTGATTTTCCAAAGGAATTGCCTGATTAGAATAACCGGTCAATTACCGATAAAGTTGGGTCACTGTATTTTAAGTATGACATGCTGTGAATTCTTGACGGGAAAGCATGTCCTCGAAAGGGTTGATAATGTCCCCGAGATGAGCTCATAAGGATTATCATGTAAACCTTGCAAGTGGATTTGATTAGCATGATAATAAAGTTGAGTGGTACTATTCTTGGAATTATAAGAGATGAATAAATAATATTAGCAATAAATATAATTTATTCATGGACATTTATATCTTAAACATGTGGAATAAATAATACTACTGGAAGAATATTATTTTGATATAATATGGTAAATAGTGGGAGTGCAATTATATTTATATAGTGGAGGTAATATATAATTCATGAATTAATTAATAGATTTGGGTTTGGGCTCAATTTAATTAATTTATGGGAAGCCCAATATTCTACTTCCTTAAGGTCACCTTACGTAGCCTATAAAAACACTCCTATCGTCTTCTCTTCTTTCATAAGTCTCAAGACACAATTCTAGAGAGAGAAAGTAGAGAGAGAAGGTGATCCATGGAAGCTTGGAAGATCGTCGCCCACCCCGACGTTCAAGCTAGTGCAAGGAATATGTGGGTCGAAGACCACCGGACCGATCGAATGGGTCGAGGGACGCAAACCCGGCTGGACGTCATGTTGGAAATCGACTACCCGAGACGAGTCCGTTCGACTACTCGAACATCCGGACACGCCCAGTCGACCTCCAGCGTGCCTACTGTGCTCAAGACGAAGCCCCAGACTCGGTTTACGCCCAGCCATCATGCCCGAAGCACAACCGCGCAAAACCGAGGGGCTGCTGACCTCTGTGTCGTCCGACACCATATGGTGTCGTCCGACAGGACCTTGTCGGCCGACAGGAAACGCCGTCGGCCGACAGCGTCGCGAACAGCAGCGCGACGCTGCTGTTCCGGGTCCGTTTCTGGTGCGTTTTTCCGTTTTCGACCACTGTTCCGGCAACCAGAAGTCGCCCAGTGATCACGGAACACATACCACGGTTCTCGGAACTCGTTCGGAGGTTTGTTGTATAATTACGTACGTGATCGAATCGAAACGAGAGCGGAAGAGGGTTTCGATTCCATACCTTTGTCGCGTGATTCGGAGAAGCCGAATTGACAGAGACCTGGAGACTTCTAGCGTATGTCCTAGCCCTCTTACTCCAGCCGATGTGTGGGCATCGATCCGCTTGGAGCTATATTTCTCTGTCTCAGAAATATAATTGCGCTAGCAATTTATTTCTACAGAAAAAATAACAGCGCTAATCTATTTATTTCTACAGAAAAATAATTGCGCAAACAATTTATTTTTCTCCGCAAAAATAAAATAGCGGCGTTTCTTTGTCTTAGAGAGAGAGCGGGGAGGGGTTTATATAGGCTATACTAGAGGACCTCTAGGCAATTAATTAATTAGTCTTAAATTGTAATTTAATTAACTTGGTGTCCCAAAAGGAAAACCTTAATTAAATTCCACAATTTTAATTATAATTAATTCCACTATAAAATTATAATTGATTTCCCAATTAATTAATTCAAATTATTCCGTCAATAATTTTCCCACCGTATTACATATGTGACATTTCCCCGTGTTTAAGCTATCGCATGTCCACGAATTAATTTTAATTACTAATAATTAAATTAATTCATTTCTTATTATCCGAGACTAGTACCACTCATCCTTATTATCATGCGGAGTAAATCCACCTGCAGGGTTTACATGATAAACTTTATGAGCTCATCTCGGGGACATCATCAACCCAATAAATGGGACACGGTTTCCTGTCTATAATCTATAGCATGCCGTGTGTACAATACCGATTCCCAATCTACCGAGAATATTTACTAATCAATTAGTCTCACTCATTGGCACATCAAAGAACCGAGCATTGGACACACGCACCTATAATTATATAGGGATTAAGAACTCACATATCCGTAATATCTGAGGTCTAGTTCGATTACTCCGATTAGTATAAATCGAACGCCCTCCCGTGGTCCTGCTCAATACACCAAGTGTACGAGTGTAACATGATAGTCAAGACCGACTATCTACCAGTCACACTACGACGTACCGATGGATTGTCCCTGTCCGTCTATATCGTGAGCTACTGTTCGATAGTATACGAGTAACCGATAGTATGATCTTCCGCGTGTCTCCTCACGCCATACTATCTACAACGTATACCTCAAGGACTATTGCATTAAATGCAATCATGCTTGAATCATATATCGAATAAGGCATAGATAAGGAGTTCCG
Organism: Euphrasia confusa; assembly: GCA_954870475.1. Lineage (NCBI taxonomy): Eukaryota > Viridiplantae > Streptophyta > Magnoliopsida > Lamiales > Orobanchaceae > Euphrasia > Euphrasia confusa. The sequence goes on from OX940950.1 coordinate 32,777,867, forward strand.
TATTTGAACTAAACTAGACATTTAGAATACAACTCCATCAATCTCCCACTTATACTAAAAGTCTAGTCGCCCTCTCCCAAACATCAGATTCCCATAACCTCATCACGCCTATCTAACGCTTCCGCTGGACGAGCCTCTGTGAACGGTTTTAACAGGCAATCCTCTTGATGCTATCTAGGTGACAACTGCATCGTCATACTAGACGATCTCTCGAATCGGGTGGTAGTTGCGCTCTAGTGTTATCTTCCACTGTGGACTCGTGGCATTTCAAGTTTGCCAATATACCGCTATTCAAAATAGCTTTGGGCAAACTAGAAACCACATCTAAGTCCCTCAGGAAGTTCTGGAGCGACACTGACCTTTTAACTGCCTCAGAGGCCGTTATCCTTTCAGTTTCCATGGTAGAGTCCGTAATGCATCACTGCTTTACACTCTTCCCTGTGATTGCTCCACTTCACAGTGAGAACACATAGCCTGACTTCGACTTTCGACTATCCCTGTTTGATTTGAAATCCAATTCTATGTAATCCAAAAGAAACAACTTGACTACTTTGTAACCAGAACATATTTCCTGGTCCTCTGCAGGCGCCTAAACATGTTCTTTACGTCAGTCGAGTGATCCTTTCTAGGATTACTATGATATCTCACCATCATGCCCACGGCATAGTAGATATAAGTCTCGTGCATAGCATTGCATACTTAATCTATCTCTTTATTGTGTCGGACACAAAACTTTAGATAAATAATTCCACATCTAAGAGGTAAAAACCTTTCTTGGAATTCTGCATGCTGCAACGAGCAAGAATTGTATTTATGTATGAGGCTCGAGATAAGTTCTATGTTCGTTTCTGGCGATCCTTTATAACTTTGATCCCAAGAACATTCCCGACTTCTCTTAAGTCCCTCATATTGAATTACTCGGACAACCATCCCTTTATGTCCGATAACATCTTTCACATTGTTGCCAATTTAGAAGGATGTCGTCTACATAAAGAATGAGAAAACACCACAACTTTTCTGTCACTTCTCTGTTACACACAGGACCCAAACATGCCTTGATTGAATCCATAAAATGGATTTTATCATAGATCCGCATGTGTCCAAGATCTTGAAGCTTCCTTCAATCCAAAGATCGATTAAGCTTGCTTACCAAATGCTCTCGGCTCTTTTCGATGAATCCCTCTGGCTGTCCCACACAGATGGTCCCGTCAAGACTTCGATTTAGGAAATCCGTCTTGACTTCCATCTTTCATGTGAAGACAAAAGAATCCGGATCGACTTTAGCATAGCTACCGGCGAAAAATGTTTCCTCATAATCGATCCCTTTCTGTCTGAGTGTACCCTTTCGCAACAAGCCTAGCGTTGAAGGTTTACACCTTCCCGTCAGACCCTCTTTTCCTCTTGTACACCCTCTTGCAACCAATGGCTTTTACACCTTTGGGCGGTGCTACAAGATCCCAGACCTGATTTGAATCCAAAGATTCAATCTCAGATTTCATCGCCTTTTGACAAGACTGAGCATCTTGATCTTTCAGCGTCTCGTCATAGGTCCAGGAGTCGGCTTCATGTTCTCCAGGTAACAAGTCCGAAGACTCACCTATAACCATGAACCTACCGGGTTTTCTAACAACCCTCCCACTACGACGACGCTCCGGTGTATCTTTAGTGACTAAAGATTATAGTAGTGAACTACTCAGTTAGGCTGGTTCTAAGTTTTTATCAGTCTCTCTAAGCTCATTTAAGTATTACTCTACTCTTGGGCTTGTGATCTTGCATATATAGTCCATGTCTAAGAACCGAACGTTGATGCAATCAACGAACACCTGGTCCTTCGGACTATATTACATATCTCAATTCGTTTTCTTAGGGTATTCTATAAACAGCCAAATATCTGTACAAGTTTCCAAAGGAATCAAGTTCAGGATAAACGCCGTTGTTTCCAAGGCATATCCCAAAACCTAATTAGGTAACTCCGAATAACGCATCGTCTACTTTCCCATATCTATAAGAGTCCTATTCCTTCTTACTAACACATCATTTTTGCCGAGGCAGGAATGGTGTAGTCAATTGGGAGTTAATCCCATATTTCTGATAAGTATGCCTTACTCCTCAAAGAGGTCTGCATACATCAGAGCGAATCAACTCTAGTACTTTCTTGGATCTTTGCTCTTTAAACGTAAAGGGTTGCTTGGTCATTAAAACTTCCAAGTATGATTCGAAGGTTGGAAGGTCCTTTCCTTCAACCTAGCTGAGTAGTCCATCAGCTTTCACCCTTTGAATCTTACTCAAGTTAAAATGATCTAGCATAAGATGCCATATGTACATTTGATTCATCCTAGAAGGATCTTTACTCTTATTTGGATTCGACGGTGTGTTATTGAATTCCGGTCTGTTGCATCGTGAAAGAATACGGATTTAGTATTAAATTGTCTATCAATGTACCAGAATAGATAACATCCCCGTTTCCTAAAGAAACGGAATATCTATTCTAAGCTAATTTAGAAATCCGAAATGAAATTTCTTTCTAAATGCCGGCACATAAAGACAATTTATTAGAACTAAAATCCTAACGTTAAAACAATTAACATCTCCCACTGCAACGGCTGTTACCTTAACAGTATAGCCCATGTAGGTTATAACTTCTTCCTTTCTAAGTCTCCGGGTTTCCTGGAACCCCCGCATTTAAGTGCAGACATGATTAGTGGTTCCCGTATCCACACACCAGGTACTGGTAGATAATACCACTAAACATGTTTCGGTGACTAAGGAAGTGTCATCTTCTTGTTGCTTGAGAGGACAATTAAAACTCCCAGTATCCAGACTGCTTACAACGGAAGCACTTGCCCTTAGGGCTTGCTTGTCCCATTCCGTGGTCCAGATACATTAGGCCCACTGGGTTTCCGTCTTTTCTTCTTCTTCCTTTTGCCACCCGGAGGCCTAGGAAGAGCAAATTTCTCAGCCACAAGTGCTTGAGAGCCCTTAAAGATTCCCTCAGTCTCTAATTTGTGTCATTGACATAACCAAGTGGCTCTGGCTCCATTCCACTCCCCGGGGTGAGAATGAGTCGATTTGAAATTAGTCTTTGAAAAACAAATTAGGCATTGCTTTTGAAAAATATAATTATTAAATTCTATAAGTGGAATTAATTTCGAATTTTGATCAAGTGATATCCGTGTATCGACTTTATCCGATAGGGAGGATGACACTAAAGCCTGTTGGAAATCGATATCCCGGGGTATCAAAAATTGCGGAACCAATAACCCCGACCGAAATCCCATCGCCGGAAACCGATCACGAACACCACGATGTCCGGAGCCCGACCGGAGAGTCGCCGCGGGATGAACCCGCGGCTAAACCCTAGCCGAGCCCCACCGTGGGGCTCGCGATCGCGTTCGATCGCGTGGGGCTGCCTAGCAGCCCCCGGCGGTGAGTCCGGGGACTCACTGCCACCACCGACCGGGGAGGGAGCGCCCAGCCGCGGCAGCCCCCAGCGATCGAGCCTAGCTCGATCGCTCACCCCGGCGTCAAGCCGGGGCTCCCCTCGCGTGACCGCTCCCGGCGGTCGATCAAGGGGTTTGATCGATCCCCGGTCCTTCGTCCTCTTCGTCTTCTTCGTCACATGCGTTCTCCGGCGGTCGTCTCGGCATCGATCCAACGTAAATAAATTACAAGAATTAAATTTACAATTCCGGTATCGATTCTATACATGAAATCGACCCTATACAATTTCCGGAAAACATAGAAAAACAATAATAAATCTAAATTCGGTCAACCCCCGAATTTTTACTATTACAAGCATTCATCCACACAAAACGAATCTCGACATGTCCGAGAGTTTAATAAACGAATAATCATGGTAAAATAATCAACAATTAATTAAACCATGATAGTCGGATCCCTGCAAGGTAGAACGATAATTGAACATATACATGAACACGAAACCAAACGCTCTGATACCAATTGTTGGAAATCGATATCCCGGGGTATCAAAAATTGCGGAACCGATAACCCCGACCGAAATCCCATCGCCGGAAATCGATCACGAACACCACGATGTCCGGAGCCCGACCGGAGAGTCGCCGCGGGATGAACCCGCGGCTAAACCCTAGCCGAGCCCCACCGCGGGGCTCGCGATCGCGTTCGATCGCGTGGGGCTGCCTAGCAGCCCCCGGCGGTGAGTCCGGCGACTCACCGCCACCACCGACCGGGGAGGGAGCGCCCAGCCGCGGCGCAAGGCCGCGGCAGCCCCCAGCGATCGAGCCTAGCTCGATCGCTCCCCCCGGCGTCCAGTCGGGGCTCCCCTCGCGTGACCGCTCCCGGCGATCGAAGCCCTAGGGCTCGACCGCCACCGCCTCGGCTCCCAGCCGAGGGTCCTTTCGATTCTTCGCCGGGGATCTCGAATACCCGTCCCCGAAGATCGTTGTTTTCCCGGATCGTGCGTTCATGTATATATTACAATTAATTATCACATAAAATCACACAAGGGTTTTATGATATTACCTTCAATTCGTTGTGCGGAGAAACGAAATCAAGTTGAAGACCTTACGACCTTCCCACGTATTCCTTGCCCTAGCTTGAACGTCGGGTGGGCGACGATCCTCCAAGCTTATGGATCTACTTCACGAACTCTCTAGAATATCAAGTATGATAATCTTATGGTGTGTTGAATTGTGAAGACCATGTAGTGCTTTTATAGGCTACGTAGGAGATCTAAAGGAGGTGGAATATTGGGCTTCCAATATTGATGATTAAATTGAGACCAAGCCCAAATCTATTAATCCCATCAATATTAATTAATTTATTTTCCACTATATAAATTAATTGCACTCCCAATATTAAACTATATTATATCAAATAATATTTCTCCGGTAGTATTATTTATTCCGTGTATTTAAGATTTAAATATCCATGAATAAAATTACTTTATTGCTAATTAATTTATTCATCTCTTATATCCGAGACTAGTACCATTCAACCTTAATTATTATGCGGAACAAATCCACTCATGAGGTTTACATAATAATTCCTTATGAACTCATCTCGGGGATATTATCAACCCTTCTGGGATACACTTTCCTGTCAAGTATTCACGGCATATTGTCGTATATAAAATATAGTAACCCAACTTAACCGGTAATTAACCCAATAATTAAATCGGTTAATTCCTTTGGTAAATCAAAGTTACTTATATTAAATATACACACCCGCAATAGTTTCGGGGATTAAGAATAAAATACTCTGAGACTTAAATCAATTATCAACGGCAATCCTAATTGATAAGTCTCAAGCGATCCGCTCAATACACCAAGTGTACAAGTGTGATAAAATAATTAAGACAAATTATTTTCTCTCTCACACAACTGTTGGAGTTGTGTACTTAATGTCTAGATTTAAGTAACGGTAAACTCCCGGTCATAGCATTTAACCTATTAAATTAATAAACAATTATTTGCATTTAATTATTATTAATTAATTATGCAAAATATAGTCCTGGATTTTATACGTTGTAGTTAGTATGGTGTTGCATGGGCACACAGAAGATCATACTATCGGTTACTCGTATTTAATCAAACAGTTGCTCACGACCTAGATGGACATGGACCAATCCATCGGTATAGTCGTTGTGTGAGAGAGAAAATAATTTATCTTAATTATTTTATCACACTTGTACACTTAGGTGTATTGGGCGGATCGCTTGAGATTTATTGATTAGGATTGCCTTGGATAATCAATTTAAATCTCAGAGTATTTTATTCTTAATCCCCGATACTATTGCGGGTGTATATATTTAATATTAGAGACTTTGACTTTCCAAAAGAATTAACCGATTTAATTATTGGGTTAATTACCGGTTAAGTTGGGTCGCTATATTTTATATATGACATGCCGTGAATACTTGACGGAAAAGTGTATCCCGGAAGGGTTGATAATATCCCCGAGATGAGTTCATAAGGAATTATTGTGTAAACCTCATGAGTGGATTTGTTCCGCACAATAATTAAGGTTGAATGGTACTAGTCTCGGATATAAGAGATGAATATAATTTATTGAGCAATAAATAAATTTATTCATGGATATTTAAATCTTAAATACACGGAATAAATAATACTACCGGAGAAATATTATTTGATATAATATGGTTTAATATTGGGAGTGCAATTAATTTATATAGTGGAAAATAAATTAATTAATATTGATAAGGATTAATGGACTTGAGCATTGGGCTCAATTTAATCTTCAATATTAGAAGCCCAATATTCCACCTCATGATCCCCTACGTAGCCTATAAAAGCACTACATGACCTTCATAATTAATACACAACATAAGAGAAGAATATCATACTTGATATTCTAGAGAGTTGAAGGAGATCCATAGGAGTTCGATAGATCGTCGCCCACACGACGTTCGAACGAAGTGCAAGGAATACGTAGGAAGATCGCAAGGTCATCAACGTGTTAATTCGTTTCTCCGCACAACGAATCGAGGTAATATAATCTAGAACCCCCTCTATGATTATTTGTTCATAATAATTGTGATATATACATGAACAAGACGATCCGGGAAAACATCGAGACCTAGATACGGGGATCGTTGGATCCCCGTGGGGATCGAACGAGGGGCGGTCGAACCTTAGGGTTTCGACCGCCGGTACCGCGGCAAGGGGAAGCCCCGGCTGGACGCCGGGGCATGCGATCGACCAAGGGTCGCTCGCTGGGAGGTCGCCGTGGGCTGGTGCCACGGCGGATGACCTCCTGGTCCTCCCTGCCGGCGGCGTGCGCGCGGGAAGAGCTCCGGCCGAAGCCGGAGCGTGCGATCGACCGAAGTCGATCGCGGAGGGCAGTCGCGGGCTGGTGCCGCGACTGGACGCCCTCCTCCCCGTGTGATGGTGGCGGTGAGTCGCCGGACTCACCGCCGGCGGGTGCTGGCGGAACAGCCCCGCGGGGATGCGCCAATCATCCCCGGCGATCACCATGCACGATGATCGCGAGCCCCGGCGTGGGCATGGCTAGGGTTTAGCCGCGGGTTCGCCCGTGGCGACGCCTCGGTCATGTTCTAGCTCGTTCGGTGTTCGTGATCGGTTTCCGGCGACGGGGTTTCGGTCGGGTTATCGATTCCGCTTAATTTTGATAGCCCGGGACATCGAATCCCAGCAATCGGTATCAGAGCGTTTTGGTTTCGTGTTCATGTATATGTTCGATTATTGTTCTACCTTGCATGGATTTCCGGCTATCATGGTTGGATTTAATTATTGTGTTAATTAATTATCATGATTATTCGTTTATTAAACTCTCGGACATGTCGAGATTCGTTTTGTGTGGTTGAATGCTTGTAATAGTAAAAATTCGGGGGTTGACCGAATTTAGGATTTATTATTACGTTCTATGTTTTCCGGAAAATGTATAGGGTCGATTTCATGTATAGAATCGATACCGGATAGTGTAATTTAAATTCTTGTAATTTATTTACGTTGGATCGATGCCGAGACGACCGCCGGAGAACTCGTGTGACGAAGAAGACGAAGAGGACGAAAAACCGGGGGTCGATCATCCCCATGATCGATCCCCATGAGGATCGATCGACCCCACGCCAAGGGGCTGCCCGCTAGGGTTTCCGGCCACGCCGGCCACCGGTGGTGGTGGCGCGTGGCTAGGGGCGGCGGCGGTGGTGCCCGGCGATGGTGGTGGTCGACGGTGGGGGTGGTGCGGGGATCCCCAACCCGTGCTACTCCTACTCCTACCAAGATTCACTTTCCTAAATTAATTCGGTTTTCCTATTTGAGTGTTCTTCCTTTTGGAAACTCTCATGGATTAGGAAAAGAATTAATTGGAATTAATTTTATTTCCTTATTCTATTATGGAAGTCTTCTAGAGTATTCCAAGTTCTACTTGGAATAGGATCCTAGAGATTTAATAGAATTGGAAAGGAATAAAAGTTAATTTATGATTGATTTATTTCCTAATTGATTATTCCTATTTTATGGGAATTTTCATAGTAATGGAAATTAATTAATCTTGGAAAGTAGAAGAGTCCTAATTTATTTTATTTCATTATTCTATTATAGAAGTCTTCTAGAATATTCCAAGTTTTACTTGGATAGATTATTCTAGAGATTTAATAGAATTAGATAGGAAAATAAATAAATAAAAATATTAATAATATTTAATTTTACTTTTGATTTATTCGATTGGCTTAATATTCGAATTGAGTATCTTTTGGATTCATTAAAAATAAATAGATTTAAATATTGGGATTAATATTCTCGTCACATGGAGCATTCAAGAACGAAGACTGAAGACTAGAAAATGCATATGAAGAAGGAGTAAAGCCATGATAGTCGGGAAAATAATTTCCTAGCATTATTTGACTATGTGATATGTGCTTTATTACTTGCATGCATGCTTATGTGTTTAATTATGCATTAGATAGCGTATCCCTTTGTTATAAAAAGCTAAGTGGGAGAGGGGATGGAAACATTCCCATGGTCTCCATTAGTGTTCTCTTGGTGACATTTATGAGCTTTCGAAGTTCATATAGACATGTCATTGGAGGAGAATTCTTGTAATTCCTTTTACAAGAAACATTGATCAAGTTTATCAAACAATGCCTAATTTGTCTTTCTGAAACTGACTTCAAGTCGACTCATTCTCACCCCGGGGAGTGGAATGGAGCCAAAGCCACTTGGTCATGTGGATGACACAAATTAGAGACCTTCGTACCATTCTTTGATAGATGGATCGATTGTCTGCTCGGCTCCCTCATTTATGAGAGATAGGGTCGTTCGCATGGTGAATCACTGGTTAGAAACTTCGAGTTTCACTTATGATTCTCCGCGTCTTGATCTTTGAGAATCGAATGGATCTTGTAACTGGGAGTCAATTATAAAAGTCTCTTAGTGTAGTAAACGTCCACACCACGTGGCTTGCTATACTGACGGATTTTGGATTAATTGATGTAGACAGTTGTAAGTAATTGTGAAGAGTTGTGAAGTTATCGTAAACGTCCACCCCACGTGGCTTGCGGTGATGTAGCAATTCCAAACGATGTACTTTGGTGCTGAGTAATGGTTTACACTTAGATACGCGTTATAGTATTCTTCCCCACGAAGTCACGCTATAATTGATGTATGACCAAAGAAAATCTAATTGCTAAATCATTTGGGTAGGTAAACGTCCACACCACGTGGCTTGCCTTACCTGATGGGATTTTAGATGTGATTAGTAATTTAATGATATTATTTGAGGGAGATAATATCGGATATTAAATTGATTGTTTGTTTAAATGTGCTTATAGGTTTAGAGAATAGCTATGAACCCACTTTCTGTGATACTCAAGGAGCATAAGCTCACTGGTCCAAATTACATTGATTGGAAGAGAAATTTAGACATTGTCCTGACTTCTGAGGAGTACAAGTTTGTACTCCATGAAGTGTGCCCTGCCGAGCCCACGGCTGCCTCAACTGATGAGGAAAAACTGACATATCGGAAGTGGAAAAAGGCTGATGAAATGGCTAGGTGCTATATTTTGGCTTCCATGTCAAATGTACTCCAAACCCAACATCAGTCGATGGACACTGCCTATGATATGATGTTTAACCTCAAGGAGATGTTTGGGGAGCAAGATCGTGCGGCTAGGCAAGAAGCCATGAGAGTCCTAATGTCGACTACTCAGTCTGAAGGAACGCCCGTTGGGGAGCACGTTCTTAAGATGATGAGTTTGTTGAATGAACTTGAGGTCCTAGGAGCTTCAATTGATGCTGAGACGCAAGTCGACATCATACTCCAGTCTCTGACCCCTAGTTTTGAGCAGTTTCGTATGAGCTATAATATGGGTAAACTATCTTATACTCTTGCGCAACTCCTGACTGAACTAAAGGCGGCAGAGGGGATCTACAAGAAGGGCAAGTCTCAAGCGCTTGTAGCTACCAAGTCCAAGGGCTCAAAGCCTGTTGGAGGTAGGGGCAAGAAAAGGAAGCAAGCCTGGAAACCCAGTGGTGCCAAGAGGCATGGACCACGAGTGGGGGCTGCAAAGCCAAGAGGCAAGTGCTTCCGATGCAACAAGTCTGGACACTGGAAGTCTGAATGTCCTCTCAAAGGTACGAATTATTATTTAGTCGTAAAAACATAGTCAGCGGTATTATCTACCAGAATTCTGGTGTGTAGATATGGAACCACTGACGGTATGTGCATTCTTGAATGCAGGGGTTCCAGAAAACCCGACGACTTAGAGAAGAAGAGTTCGAGTCTACATGGGCGAAGCTGTTGGGGTAGCAGCGGTTGCAGTGGAAGACATTTATCTGCTTTCAGTAGTTTTAGGATTTCATTTCAAATTATTGCTTTATGTACCCCTTATTTTGAAAAGAACTTTTGTTCTGGATTTTCTTTATGAATGGATATTTTATTTCTTTAATCATGGTGATGATTTAGATAAGAAATAATGGGTATTATCTATTCCGGTACATTAGATAGCAATATGTGAATGATGAATCCTTGGTCTACCACGATGCAACAATCCGTTATATGTATAACTTGTTTTACTTATTAGATGTATTTCTTTATTAATCATTATACTTGTGAATTCTTATACTTAGTAGTATTTATTCAAATAAAGATTCAAAAGGTCGAAATTGATTCAATCAATTATAGTTGAAGGAATGGACCTTCCGACCTTTGAATTGAATTTGGAAGATAATACAGCTAAGCATACCTTTCGGTAAAGGATGGAATTCAGACAAGTATTAAGAATGATCAATGATATGTGAAATTAGCGAGTAGTTCTTTTAAGAATACTCGAAGGTGGATTAGAATGCTTGATGTGCCATAAAAGCGAAGTGTTTTAGTCACAAAGCAATTATGGGGAACCTTCAAAGTATATCCATTAGAAGCCTGCGACTTAGTCGCGGAGGCTACCACATAACACAATCAAAGATTGAGATTAAATCTCAAATGACTACACCATACACTTACGTGTAGAGATGGTAAGTCAGGAAGAAATAGAATTCTAATAGTAAAAGGACAAGTTGTTCGGAACTACCTATGTTCTATGGATATTCCTGGAGACAACGGCATATTCAATATGGTTGTAGGATATCCTAGATGAACAAAGTGTTGTGTGTTCTATAGTGCTATGAACCAGAAGGACGTGTAACGCCCGGTTCTTAGAGAAAGACTGTTAGAAGAACCACAAAGCCCGAACTGACGCAGTACTTTGGAATGAGAGAAAGGACAAAGACTAGGAACCAGCCAAACCGAGTAGAGGTACACCACGTACTGCACCTACTGTTGTTACTGTTATACACCGGGACGCCATTGCAGTGGGAGGTTGTTAAAGACAACCGGAGATGTTCATAAGACTAGAAGAGTTTTTAACTCTGGATCTGGTAGTGATGAAATCGATCCCTAGCTCTGCACAAAGGCAGTACTAGATCTAAATGTGCCTGCTTAGAAAACAATAAGGATTATTGTTAAGAGGCAAGATCATTTAGAGTACAAGCTTAGTAAATCTATTATGGATTGAACCAAAGCTATAACTCGTGGAACTTGCGAATTGATGGGATAATCCATTTGATGGATTCATCAAAAGGCATAAACGAAAGGTGTATTGGAGACGTAATGGAAACAAAGTGGTGTTTCTCGGAGATTTTATGTAGATAACATTTTATCATTGGCAACAATGTAAAGATATTGTCAGACATAAAATAATGGTTGTCTAAATAAATCGAGATATAAGATTGAGTAGAAGTTAGAGCATGTTCTTGAGATCTTACGATCTAAGGACAAGAACGTTGTACTTCTCCTAGATATCTTATACGATTATGGTTTGTTTTAAACATGCATACTTCTGAGAAAGGTTATTGCCTTTCAGAGACAGAATATACATCTATCTAAAGGGTATGTGTTTGAACACATGAAGGAAATAGATGAGGACAAAGCAATTTCCTATACTTCCAGTATGGAAAGCTTTGTAGATGCAATGTTATAAAAACAAGAACCTGATATCAACTACGCGGTTTGCGTAGTGGGAGGATATCAAGGTAATCTAGAAAAGAGAATTTCGGATGCTGTAATAGTACTTGCGAAGTACTGGATAATTAAGCAAGACGAAATCTTCTTTGATTACAGATTCTCAAATTTTAAATCAAAGAAGGACCAGTGTAAGTCGATATCAGGATATGTGTTCACTTTTAGAAAGAGGTGGAACCATGAAAGAGTGATAAGCAGGACGCTTCTCAGACTCTCTCATAACTAAATAGCAGCCTCAGAGGCAGCGGAAGTTTTGGTTAGGTTCCGGGATAACCTCTTGGCTTGGATATGACTCTTAGTTTACCAAAGGCTATTGGATAGCGGTGCACGGTAAACTGGAAGAAGTCATAAGTCAAAAAGTGATGTTAACACATAGAGCAAGTACCACCTGATACGAATCATCGTCGAGGGAGACGATGTAGTAGTCACCAAGATAACTTCAGAGCGGCAACCTAGATTGCTCACTCACATTGTACTTCTCGGATGTACACTTTAAAGCACGTGATGAGTATGGGAACCGGAAGTTTGGAGGAAATGACTAGACTTTAGTACAAGTGGGAGATTGTTGGAGTTGTGTACTTAATTTCTAGATTTAAGTAACGGTAAACTCCCGGTCATAGCATTTAACCTATTAAATTAATAAACAATTATTTGCATTTAATTATTATTAATTAATTATGCAAAATATAGTCCTGGATTTTATACGTTGTAGTTAGTATGGTGTTGCATGGGCACACAGAAGATCATACTATCGGTTACTCGTATTTAATCAAACAGTTGCTCACGACCTAGATGGACATGGACCAATCCATCGGTATAGTCGTTGTGTGAGAGAGAAAATAATTTATCTTAATTATTTTATCACACTTGTACACTTAGGTGTATTGGGCGGATCGCTTGAGATTTATTGATTAGGATTGCCTTGGATAATCAATTTAAATCTCAGAGTATTTTATTCTTAATCCCCGATACTATTGCGGGTGTATATATTTAATATTAGAGACTTTGATTTTCCAAAGGAATTAACCGATTTAATTATTGGGTTAATTACCGGTTAAGTTGGGTCGCTATATTTTATATATGACATGCCGTGAATACTTGACGGAAAAGTGTATCCCGGAAGGGTTGATAATATCTCCGAGATGAGTTCATAAGGAATTATTGTGTAAACCTCATGAGTGGATTTGTTCCGCACAATAATTAAGGTTGAATGGTACTAGTCTCGGATATAAGAGATGAATATAATTTATTGAGCAATAAATAAATTTATTCATGGATATTTAAATCTTAAATACACGGAATAAATAATACTACCGGAGAAATATTATTTGATATAATATGGTTTAATATTGGGAGTGCAATTAATTTATATAGTGGAAAATAAATTAATTAATATTGATAAGGATTAATGGACTTGAGCATTGGGCTCAATTTAATCTTCAATATTAGAAGCCCAATATTCCACCTCCTTATGATCCCCTACGTAGCCTATAAAAGCACTACATGGCCTTCATAATTAATACACAACATAAGAGAAGAATATCATACTTGATATTCTAGAGAGTTGAAGGAGATCCATAGGAGTTCGATAGATCGTCGCCCACACGACGTTCGAACGAAGTGCAAGGAATACGTAGGAAGATCGCAAGGTCATCAACGTGTTAATTCGTTTCTCCGCACAACGAATCGAGGTAATATAATCTAGAACCCCCTCTATGATTATTTGTTCATAATAATTGTGATATATACATGAACAAGACGATCCGGGAAAACATCGAGACCTAGATACGGGGATCGTTGGATCCCCGTAGGGATCGAACGAGGGCGGTCGAACCCTAGGGTTTCGACCGCCGGTACCGCGGCAAGGGGAAGCCCCGGCTGGACGCCGGGGCATGCGATCGACCAAGGGTCGATCGCTGGGAGGTCGCCGTGGGCTGGTGCCACGGCGGATGACCTCCCGGTCCTCCCTGCCGGCGGCGTGCGCGCGGGAAGAGCTCCGGCCGAAGCCGGAGCGTGCGATCGACCGAAGTCGATCGCGGAGGGCAGTCGCGGGCTGGTGCCGCGACTGGACACCCTCCTCCCCGTGTGATGGTGGCGGTGAGTTGCCGGACTCACCGCCGGCGGGTGCTGGCGGAACAGCCTCGCGGGGATGCGCCAATCATCCCTGGCGATCACCATGCACGATGATCGCGAGCCCCGGCGTGGGCATGGCTAGGGTTTAGCCGCGGGTTCGCCCGTGGCGACGCCTCAGTCATGTTCTAGCTCGTTCGGTGTTCGTGATCGGTTTCCGGCGACGGGGTTTCGGTCGGGTTATCGATTCCGCTTAATTTTGATAGCCCGGGACATCGAATCCCAGCAACAACGACTATACCGATGGATTGGTCCGTGTCCATCTAGGTCGTGAGCAACTGTTTGATTAAATACGGGTAACCGATAGTATGATCTTCTGTGTGACGTCGCACACCATACTAACTACAAAGTATAGAATCCAGGACTATATTTTGCATATATTTAATTATCAATAATTAAATGCAAACGATTGTTTATTAATTAAATAGATTAAATGCTATGACCGAGAGTTATCGTTACTTAAATCTAGACATTAAGTACACAACTCCAACAATCTCCCACTTGTACTAAGGTCTAGTCATTTCCTCCAAACTCCCGACTCCCATACTCATCACGTGCTTAAGTTGTACTTCCAAGAAGTACCATGTGAATGAGCACTCTAGGTTGCCGCTCTGAAGTTATCTTGGTGACTACAGCGTCGTCTCCCTCGACGATGACTCGTATCAGGTGGTACTTGCTCTATGTGTTATCATCACTTTTGACTTATGACTTCTTCCAGTTTACCGTGCACCGCTATTCAATAACCTTTGGTAAACTAAGAGTCATATCCAAGTTAAGAGGTTATCCCGGAACCTAACCAAAACTTCTGCTGCCTCTGAGGCTGCTATTCGGTTATGGTAGAGTCCGAGAAGCATCCTGCTTATCACTCTTTCATCTCATGGTTCCACCTCTTTCCAAAAGTGAACACATAGCCTGATATCGACTTTCACTGGTCATTCTCTGATTTGGGATCTGAGAATATGTAATCAAAGAAGATTTCGTCTTGCTTAGTAATCTAGTACTTCCAAGCATTCGAATATCTCTTGTCCAGATTACTTTGATATCCTCCCACTACGCTTACCGCATAGTTGATATCAGTTTCTCGTTTTACAACATTGCATCTATAAAGCTTTCCACACTCGAAGTGTGGGGAACTGCTTTGTCTGTATCTATCTCCTTTATGTGTTCGAAACACATCCCCTTAGATAGACATATATTCTGTATCCGAAAGGCAATAACCTTTCTCATAATTATGCATGTTTAAAACAAACCATAATTGTATAAGATATCTAGGAGAAGTACAATGCTCTTATCCTTAGATCGAAAGATCTCAAGCACATGTTCCAACTTCTACTCAATCTTATATCCCGATTCATTTAGACAACCATCATCTTATGTCTGATGACATTCTTTTCATTGTTGCCAATGATAAAATGCTATCTACATAAAATTCCGAGAAACACCACCTTGTTTCCATTACGTCTCTAATACACCTTTCGTCAATGCCTTTTGATAAATCCATCAGATGGACTATCTCATAAATTCGCAAGTTCCACGATTTACAGCCTTGCATCAATTCCATAAATGGATTGAGTTGTACTCTAAATGATCTTGCCTCTTAACAATAAACCTTTATTGTTTTCTAAGCAGGCACATTTAGATCCAGTACTTTCCTTGTGCAGAGCTAGGGATTGATTTCATCTTTACTAGATTTGCTGGAAATCGATATCCCGGGCCATTAAAATTTGCGGAAAATAATAACCCGACCGAAATCCTCGATCGCCGGAGATCCGATCACGAACCACCGCACGAGCCGGAGCTCAACCGAGCACCACCACGGTCCGCCCGTGGTGCCCAGCCGAGCCCCCGCACAGGGCTTGCGATCATCTCGCGATGATCGCTGGGATGCCTCACGGCATCCCCGGGGCTGCTCGTAGCAGCCCCGCAGCGGGTCGCGTGACCCGCTGCTCAACGCGCTAGGCTCGTCCCAGCGCACCGCTGCGGGAAGTCCCGCAGCACGCCTCGAGTCGCTGCGGGTAACTCCCGCAGCTCCCAGCGATCGAGCCTACGGGCTCGATCGATCCCTCGTCTCCCAGCCGAGGGTTCTCGCGTTACGCGTCCCGGCGGTCCGAACCCTAGGGTTCGACCGCCACCTTCGATCCCCGCCGGGGATCTCGAATCCCCGTCCCCGAGGTTCGTCGTTTTCCCGGATCGTGTGTTCATGTATGTATCACAATCAATTTCACATAAAATCATAGAAGGGAGTTTATGATTTTACCTTTCGATTCGTTGTGCGGAGAAACGAAATCAAGATGATGACCTTACGATCTTCCCACGTATTCCTTGCACTAGCTTGAACGTCGGGTGGGCGACGATCCTCCAAGCTTATGGATCCTCTTCTCTCTCTCTCTCTACTTTCTCTCTCTAGAAGAATTATGATCTTCAAGTTATGATGTGTGTAGAATAGAGAAGACCATGTAGTGCTTTTATAGGCTACATAGGGGATCTAAAGGAGGTGGAATATTGGGCTTCCAATATTAATGATTAAATTGAGCCCAAGCCCAAATCTATTAATCTCCCATTAATATTAATTAATTTATTTTCCACTATATAAATTAATTGCACTCTCAATATTAAACTATATTATATCAAATAATATTTCTCCGGTAGTATTATTTATTCCGTGTATTTAAGATTTAAATATCCATGAATAAAATTAATTTATTGCTAATTAATTTATTCATCTCTTGAATCCGAGACTAGTACCATTCAACCTTAATTATTGTGCGGAACGAATCCACTCATGAGGTTTACACAATAATTCCTTATGAACTCATCTCGGGGATATTATCAACCCTTACGGGATACACTTTCCCGTCAAGTATTCATGGCATGCCATATATAAAATATAGTGACCCAACTTAACCGGTAATTAACCCAATAATTAAATCGGTTAATTCCTTTGGAAAATCAAAGTCACACATATTAAATATACACACCCGCAATAGTATCGGGGATTAAGAATAAAATACTCTGAGACTTGAATCGATTATCTCAAGGCAATCCTAATCGATAAATCTCAAGCGATCCGCTCAATACACCAAGTGTACAAGTGTGATAAAATAATTGAGACAAATTATTTTCTCTCTCACACAACGACTATACCGATGGATTGGTCCGTGTCCATCTAGGTCGTGAGCAACTGTTTGATTAAATACGAGTAACCGATAGTATGATCTTCTGTGTGGGCCCGCACACCATACTAACTACAACGTATAAAATCTAGGACTATATTTTGCATATATTTAATTATCAATAATTAAATGCAAACCATTGTTTATTAATTAAATAGATTAAATGCTATGACCGGGAGTTTACCGTTACTTAAATCTAGAGATTAAGTACACAACTCCAACAATCTCCCACTTGTACTAAGGTCTAGTCATTTCCTCCAAACTCCCGACTCCCATACTCATCACGTGCTTAGAGTTGTACTTCCAAGAAGTACTGTGTGAATGAGCACTCTATCAGGTTGCCGCTCTGAAGTTATCTTGGTGACTACTGCGTCGTCTCCCTCGACGATGACTCGTATCAGGTGGTACTTGCTCTATGTGTTAACATCACTTTTGACTTATGACTTCTTCCAGTTTACCGTACACCGCTATCCAATAGCCTTTGGTAAACTAAGAGTCATATCCAAGTCAAGAGGTTATCCCGGAACCTAACCAAAACTTCCGCTGCCTCTGAGGCTGCTATTCGGTTACGAGAGAGTCTGAGAAGCGTCCTGCTTATCACTCTTTCATTTCATGGTTCCGCCTCTTTCTAAAAGTGAACACATAGCCTTATATCGACTTACACTGGTCCTTCTCTGATTTGAGATCTGAGAATTTGTAATCAAAGAAGATTTCGTCTTGCTTAATCTAGTACATCCAAGTACTTTTACTGCATTCGAATATATCTTGTCCTGATTACTTTGATATCCTCCCACTACGCAAACCGCATAGTTGATATCAGGTTCTGGTTTTACAACATTGCATCTATAAAGCTTTCCACACTTGAAGTGTAGGAAACTGCTTTGTCCTCATCTATCTCCTTCATGCGTTCGAAACACATACCCTTTAGATAGATGTATATTTTGTATCTGAAAGGCAATAACCTTTCTCAGAATTATGCATGTTTAAAAACAAACCATAATCGTATAAGATATCTAGGAGAAGTACAATGTTCTTATCCCTAGATCGAATGATCTTAAGAACATGCTCCAACTTCTACTCAATCTTATATCTCGATCCATTTAGACAACCATCATCTTATGTATGACAATATCTTTACATTGTTGCCAATGATAAAATGTTATCTACATAAAATCTCCGAGAAATACCACCTTGTTTCTATTACGTCTACAATACACCTTTCGTCTTTGCCTTTTGATGAATCCATCAAATGGACTATCCTATCAATTCGCAAGTTCCACGATTTATAGCTTTGTTTCAATCCATAAATGGATTTACTAAGCTTGTACTCTAAATGATCTTGCCTCTTAACAATAATCCTTATTGTTTTCTAAGTAGGCACATTTAGATCTAGTACTGCCCTTGTGCAGAGCTAGGGATCGATTTCATCTTTACTAGATCCAGAGTTCAAAACTCTTCTAGTCTTATGAATCATATCTGGTTGTTCAACAACCTCCCACTGCAACGGCGTTCCGGTGTATAACAGTAATAACATTAGGTGCAGTGTGTGGTGTAATACTACTCGGTTTGGCTGGTTCCTAGTCTTTGTCCTTTTTCTCATTCCAAGGTATTACGTCAGTTAGGGCTTTGTAGTTCATCTAATAGTCTTCCTCTAAGAACCGGACGAAATGTCCTTCTGGTTCATAGTACTACAGAACACACAATATCTTGTTCATCTAGGATATCCTACAACCACATTGAATGTGCCGTTGTCTCTAGAAATATCCATAGAACATAAGTAGTTCCGAACAACTTGTTCTTTTACTATTAGAATTCTATTTCTTATTGACTCACCATCTCTACACGTAAGTGTATGGTGCAGTCATTTGAGACTTAATCTCATTCTTTGATTATACTATGTGTTATTCAGATAGGTGATAGCCTCCGCGATTTTAGTCGCAGGCTTCCAATGGATATACTTAGAAGGTTCCCCATAATTGCTTTGTGACTAAAACACTTTGCTTTTATGGCACATCAAGCATCCTAATCCATTTTTCGAGTATTCTTAAAAGAACTACTCACTCCTTTCTAATTACACATATGTCTGCATATACCATTGATCATTCTAAATACTTGTCGGAATTCTATCCTTTACCGAAAGGTATGATTAGTTGTATTATGTTCCAAATTCGATTCTTAGGTCGGAAGGTCCATTCCTTCAACTATAATTGATCAAATCAATTTAGACCCTTTTGAATCTCATTTGAATCAAAACTACTAAGTATAAGAATTTACATGTATAATGATTTAATAAAGAAATATATATAACAAGTAAAACAAGTTATAGAACGGTTTGTTGCATCGTGGTAGACTAAGGATTTATCATTTACGTTATTGCTATCTAATGTACCAGAATAGATAATACCCATTATTTCTTATCAAAATCATCACCATGATTAAAGAAATAAAATATCCATTCATAAATAATAGAAATCCAGAACAAAAGTTCTTTCTAAAATAAAGGGTACATAATGCAATAAACTTGAAATGAAATCCTATTTAACTACTAAAGCAGATAAATGTCTTCCACTGCAACAGCTGCCTCCTCTACAGCTTTTTCCCGTGTAGACTCGAACTATTCTTTTCTAAGTCGCCGGGTTTTCTGGAACCCCTGCATTTAAAATGCACATACCGTCAGTGGTTCCATATCTACACACCAGATTTCTGGTAGATAATACCGCTGACTATGTTTTTACGACTAAAGAAAAATTCGTACCTTTGAGAGGACATTCAGACTTCCAGTGTCCAGACTTATTGCATCGGAAGCACTTGCCTCTTGGCTTTGCAGCCCCCACTCGTGGTCCACTCCTCTTGGCACCACTGGGTTTCCAGGCTTGCTTCCTTTTCTTGCCCCTACCTCCAACAGGCTTTAAGCCTTTGGACTTGGTAGCTACAAGCGCTTGAGACTTGCCCTTCTTGTAGATCCCCTCTGCCGCCTTCAGTTCAGTCAGGAGTTGCGCAAGAGTATAAGACAGTTTACCCATATTATAACTCATGCGAAACTTCTCAAAACTAGGGGTCAGAGACTGGAGTATGATGTCGACTTGAAGTCAGTTTCAGAAAGACAAATTAGGCATTGTTTGATAGACTTAATCAATGTTTCTTGTAAAAGGAATTACAAGAATTCTCCTCCAATGACATATCTATATGAACTTGGAAAGCTCATAAATGTCACCAAGAGAACAGTAATGGAGACCATGGGAATGTTTCCATCCCCTCTCCCACTTAGCTTTTTATAACAAATGGATACGCTATCTAATGCATAATTAAACACATAAGCATGCATACAAGTAATAAAGCACATATCACATAGTCAAAATAATGCTAGAAAATTATTTTCCGACTATCATGGCTTTATTCCATCTCCGTATGCGTCTTCTAGTCTTCAGTCTTCGTTCTTGAATGCTCCATGTGACGAGAATATTAATCCCAATATTTAAATCTATTTATTTTTAATAAATTCAAAAGATACTTAATTCGAAAATTAAGTCAATCGAATAAATCAAAAATAAAATTAAATATTATTAATATTTTTTATTTATTTATTTTCCTTTTAATTCTATTAAATCTCTAGAATAATCTATCCAAGTTAAACTTGGAATATTCTAGAAGACTTCTATAATAGAATAAGGAAATAAAATAAATTAATTAATTTCCATGTCCATGAAAATTCCCATAAAATAGGAATAATCAAATAGGAAATAAATCAATTTATTAATTAATTATTTTCCCATCTAATTCTATTAAATCTCTAGATTCCTATTCCAAGTAGGACTTGGAATATTCTAGAAGACTTCCATAATAGAATAAGGAAATAAATTAATTCCAATTAATTCTTTTCCTATCTCCATGAGAGTTCCCAAACATAGGAGTACTCAAAATAGGAAAACCGAATTAATTAGGAAAATGAATCTTGGTAGGAATAGCACGGGATGGGGTACCCCGCGCCACCCCCACCTTCGACCACCACCACCGCCGCCGGTCAAGGCCCACGCGCCACCTCCCTTGGTGGCCGGCGTGGCCGAGAACCCTAGGGCAGCCCGGGGTCGATCGATCTCCATGGGATCGATCTCATGATCGATCCCGAGCCCTTGTACTCCCTCTCATCTTCTCCTTCGTCACACGAGTTCTCCGGCGGTCGTCTCGGCATCGATCCAACGTAAATAAATTACAAGAAATAAATTTACAATTCCGGTATCGATTCTATACATGAAATCGACCCTATACACTTTCCGGAAAACATAGAACAATAATAATAAATATAAATTCGGTCAACCCCCGAATTTTTACTATTACAAGCATTCATCCACACAAAACGAATCTCGACATGTCCGAGAGTTTAATAATCATGGTAAAATTAAATAACAATTAATTAAACAATTAATCAATTAATTAACCATAATAGTCGGAATCCCTGCAAGGTAGAACGATAATTGAACACATACATGAACACGAAACCAAACGCTCTGATACCAATTGCTGGAAATCGATATCCCGGGCCATTAAAATTTGCGGAAAATAATAACCCGACCGAAATCCTCGATCGCTGGAGATCCGATCACGAACCACCGCACGAGCCGGAGCTCAACCGAGCACCACCACGGTCCGCCCGTGGTGCCCAGCCGAGCCCCCGCATGGGGCTCGCGATCATCTCGCGATGATCGCTGGGATGCCTCACGGCATCCTCGGGGCTGCTCGTAGCAGCTAGGGGTGGCAATGGTACATGATTCCATTCCAACCAATTTATATACCTACTCGTATCAACCTTAATGGTATACCATCAAAGTGGTATACGGTATACGGTACAGTATACCGTACCAATATTAAAAGTTGGTACAGTACACGGTACAAAATTTTCATGTACCATGGTACATGGTATGTACCAATTTATACCAAACAAATTAGTAATACATTAATATCTTAAAATAAAAAGAAAAATAGTGAAAATTATATATTATAAATGACATATTGATCATATTCTTGAATATTATTTTTCTACTATCATAATAAAATTGTACTTCATGTTTATATATATCATTATAAAATTGCATGTTTTTCTTACATTAACAAGAAAAAAGTAAAGTAAAAAACTTAATACACATAAACTCTAAATATTTATATTTTTATTAAAATTGGTGATTATATATAAAAAACTAGAATTTAGTAACATAAGATAAGTATTTTTCATCAAAATTGACGATAATATGAAAAAGGAAAGAAAAAAATCGTTATATAAAATAAAATTCAAAATATGTCGGTAGAAATTATGTACCAACCGTACCTACCGCGTACTTACCGTACCAATGAGTTGGTATACCAACATAATTGGTTGGTATAAATTCCAATTTTTTTATACCAATTACATATTGGTTGGTACACGGTACAAGAAAAATACAATTGGTATACCTACCAATCCAGCCCTAGTAGCAGCCCCGCAGTGGGTCGCGTGACCCGCTGCTCAACACGCTGGGCTCGTCCCAGCGCACCGCTGCGGGAAGTCCCGCAGCACGCCTCGAGTCGCTGCGGGTAACTCCCGCAGCTCCCAGCGATCGAGCCTACGGGCTCGATCGATCCCTCGGCTCCCAGCCGAGGGTTCTCGCGTTACGCGTCCCGGCGGTCCGAACCCTAGGGTTCGACCGCCACCTTCGATCCTCGCCGGGGATCTCGAATCCCCGTCCCCGAGGTTCGTCGTTTTCCCGGATCGTGTGTTCATGTATGTATCACAATCAATTTCACATAAAATCATAGAAGGGAGTTTATGATTTTACCTTTCGATTCGTTGTGCGGAGAAACGAAATCAAGATGATGACCTTACGATCTTCCCACGTATTCCTTGCACTAGCTTGAACGTCGGGTGGGCGACGATTCTCCAAGCTTATGGATCCTCTTCTCTCTCTCTCTACTTTCTCTCTCTAGAAGAATTATGATCTTCAAGTTATGATGTGTGTAGAATAGAGAAGACCATGTAGTGCTTTTATAGGCTACGTAGGGGATCTAAAGGAGGTGGAATATTGGGCTTCCAATATTAATGATTAAATTGAGCCCAAGCCCAAATCTATTAATCTCCCATTAATATTAATTAATTTATTTTCCACTATATAAATTAATTGCACTCCCAATATTAAACCATATTATATCAAATAATATTTCTCCGGTAGTATTATTTATTCCGTGTATTTAAGATTTAAATATCCATGAATAAAATTAATTTATTGCTAATTAATTTATTCATCTCTTGAATCCGAGACTAGTACCATTCAACCTTAATTATTGTGCGGAACGAATCCACTCATGAGGTTTACACAATAATTCCTTATGAACTCATCTCGGGGATATTATCAACCCTTACGGGATACACTTTCCCGTCAAGTATTCACGGCATGCCATATATAAAATATAGTGACCCAACTTAACCGGTAATTAACCCAATAATTAAATCGGTTAATTCCTTTGGAAAATCAAAGTCACACATATTAATTATACACACCCGCAATAGTATCGGGGATTAAGAATAAAATACTCTGAGACTTGAACCGATTATCTCAAGGCAATCCTAATCGATAAATCTCAAGCGATCCGCTCAATACACCTAGTGTACAAGTGTGATAAAATAATTAAGACAAATTATTTTCTCTCTCACACAACGACTATACCGATGGATTGGTCCGTGTCCATCTAGGTCGTAAGCAACTGTTTGATTAAATACGAGTAACCGATAGTATGATCTTCTGTGTGGGCCCGCACACCATACTAACTACAACGTATAAAATCTAGGACTATATTTTGCATATATTTAATTATCAATAATTAAATGCAAACCATTGTTTATTAATTAAATAGATTAAATGCTATGACCGGGAGTTTACCGTTACTTAAATCTAGACATTAAGTACACAACTCCAACAAGATCCAGAGTTGAAACTCTTCTAGTCTTATTAACATCTCTGGTCGTCAAACAACCTCCCACTGCAATGGCATTCCGGTGTATAAACAGTAATAACAGTAGGTGCAGTTAGTGGTGTACTCCTACTCGGTTTGGCTGGTTCTAAGTCTTTGTCCTTTTCTCATTCCAAGGTATTACGTCAGTTAGAGCTTTGTTGTTCATCTAATAGTCTTCCTCTAAGAACCGGGCGTTAGAGCTTATAACGTCCTTCTGGTTCATAGTACTATAGAACACAATATTTTGTTCATCTAGGATATCTTACAACCACATTGAATGTGTCGTTGTCTCCAGGAATATCCATAGAACATAGGTAGTTCCGAACAACTTGTTATTTTTCTATTAGAATACCATTTCTTATTACTTACACACCATTTCTACACGTGAGTGTATGGTGTAGTCATTTGAGACTTAATCCCAATCTTTGATTATGCTATGTGTTATTTAGATAGGTGGTAGCCTCCGCGACTAAGTCGCATGCTTCTAATGGATATACTTTGATGGTTCCCCATAATTGCTTTGTGACTAAAACACTTCGCTTTTATGGCACATCAAGCATTCTAATCCATCTTCGAGTATTCTAAAAGAACTACTCGCACCTTACACATATGACTGCATATATCATTGATCATTCTAAATACTTGTCCGAACTCTACCCTTTACCCAAAGGTATGCTTAGTTGTATTATCTTCCAAATTCAATTCTCAGGTCGGAAGGTCCATTCCTTCAACTATAATTGATCAAATCAATTTCGACCTTTTGAATCTTATTTGAATAAATACTACTATGTATAAGAATTCACGAGTATAATGATTTAACAAGAAATATATCTAATAAGTAAAACAAGTTATAGAACGGTTTGTTGCATCGTGGTAGACTAAGGATTCATTATTATTGCTATCTAATGTGCCAGAATAGATAATACCATTATTTCTTATCAAAATCATCAACATGATTAAAGAAATAAAATATCCATTCATAAATAATAGAAATCCAGAACAAAAGTTCTTTCTAAATTTAAAGGGTACATAAAGCAATAAACTTGAAATGAAATCCTATAACTACTCATAGATAAAGCCTCTATCGCAACAGCTGCCTCCTCCGCAGCACTTCCCTTGACCATTCCTCCATTTCCAAGTCTTTGGGTTTCCTGGTGCCCCTGCATTTTTAAATGCATACATACCGTCAGTGGTTCCATATCTACCAACCAGGCTTCTGGTAGATAACACTGCTGACTATGTAGTTAATGACTAAGGAGAGAATCTTATACCTTCTTGAGGAGAAAATACAGACTTCCAGTCCCCAGAATGTTTTCTTTGAGAATGACTGCCCAAAGGCTTTCTCACCCTATTTCGTGGTCCAAGTGCTTTAGGACTACAGGGCTTCTTTGTCTGCTTCTCCACCCCTTGGTCTATGCCCTTAGGTTCGAAACCTTTGGCTTTGGCCATGAGAGCTTGCGATTGTCTCAACTCATCCAAAAGGTCCAGCATCTCGAAAACGTGTTCAAGCATTTCCTCGAAGCGACTGACCTTTATAAGTATCCTCATCGCCTCTTTTCTAACCTTCTCGTTGTCTCTAAACATTAGTTTGAGTTTCAGCATGATGTCATGATTAGCGGTTAATGCAAAAGCATTGTTCCACTTCTCAAAATCAGCTTTTTCCTCAATAGTTGAGACACGTGTAGGTTCAGGAGGACAAAGTTCACTGAGTACTAACTTGTACTCAGCAACAGTCTGGGTAATGTCTAATTCTTTATTCCATCCAACACAGTATGGAACCAGTGCGTTGAATTCCTTGAGTATCGCAGAAAGTGGATTCATAGCTATTCTCTAAACCTATAAGCACATTTAAACAAACAATCAATTTAATATCCGATATTATCTCCCTCAAATAATATCATTAAATTACTAATTACATATAAAATCCCATCAGATATGGTAAGCCACGATAGTGTGGACGTTTACCTATCCAAATGATTTCCTAATTAGATTTGCTTCGGTCGTACATCACTATAGCGTTACTTCGATGGGAAGAATACTATAGAGCGCACCTAAGTGTAAACCATTACTCAGCACTAAGAAGATTGTTTGAGACCCGTATGTCACCGCAAGCCACGATAGTGTGGACGTTTACGTTAACACACGATCCTTCACTTTCTTCTATAACTGTCTACATAAATTGATCCAAAATCCCATTCAGTATAGCAAGCCACGATAGTGTGGACGTTTACTACACCAAAATATTTTTACAATTGACATCCAATTACTTGAACCATTCGATTTCGTAAATCAAGACGCGGAGAACCATAAGTGAAACTCGAAGTTTCTAACCAGTGATTCACCATGCGAACAACCCTATCTCTCATTAGATGAGGGAGCCGAGCAGACAATCGATCCACCTTCAAAAGGATGGTACGAATCTCTCTAATTTGTGTCATCCACATGACCAAGTGGCTTTGGCTCCATTCCACTCCCCGGGGTGAGAATGAGTCGACTTGAAGTCAGTTTCAGAAAGACAAATTAGGCATTGTTTGATAGACTTAATCAATGTTTCTCGTAAAAGGAATTACAAGAATTATCCTCCAATGACATGTCTATATGAACTTCGAAAGCTCACAAATGTCACCAAGAGAACAGTAATGGAGACCATGGGAATGTTTCCATCCCCTCTCCCACTTAGCTTTTTATAACAAAGGGATACGCTATCTAGTGCATAAAGTAAACACATATAGCATGCATACAAGCAATAAAGCACATAGTATCACATAGTCAAAATAATACTAGAAAATTATTTTCCGACTATCATGGCTTTATTCCATCTCCGTACGCATCTTCTAGTCTTTAGTCTTCGTTCTTGAATGCTCCATGTGACGAAAATATTAATCCCAATATTTAAATCTATTTATTTTTAATAAATCCAAGAGATACTTAATTCGAAAATTAAGTCAATCGAATAAATCAAAAATAAAATTAAATATTATTAATATTTTTATTTATTTATTTTTCCTTTCTAATTCTATTAAATCTCTAGATTCCTATCCAAGTAAGACTTGGAACATTCTAGAAGATTTCTATAATAGAATAAGGAAATAAAATTAATTAGGACTCTTCTACTTTCCAAAATTAATTAATTTCCATGTCCATGAAAATTCCCATAAAATAGGAATAATCAATTAGGAAATAAAATCAATTTATTAATTAATTATTTTCCTTTCCAATTCTATGAAATCTCTAGAATCCTATCCAAGTAAGACTTGAATATTCTAGAAGACTTCTATAATAGAATAAGGAAATAAATTAATATTAATTAATTCTTTTCCTATTTCCATGAGAGTTCCCAAACTAAGGAATACTCAAAATAGGAAAACCGAATTAATTAGGAAAGTGAATCTTGGTAGGAGTAGCATGGGTTGGGGATCCCCACACCACCCCCACCGTCGACCACCACCACCGGAGGACCACCGCCGCAGCCCGGCCGACCAGCCGCCACCGTGACCGGCGGCAGCCCCAGCCGAGGGCGATCGGCCCCCTCCTCGGGATCGATCAAGGGGGTTGATCGATCCCCGGTCCTTCGTCCTCTTCGTCTTCTTCGTCACATGTGTTCTCCGACGGTCGTCTCGGCATCAATCCAACGTAAATAAATTACAAGAATTAAATTTACTATTCCGGTATCGATTCTATACATGAAATCGACCCTATACAATTTCCGGAAAACATAGAAAAATAATAATAAATCTAAATTCGGTCAACCCCCGAATTTTTACTATTACAAGCATTCATCCACACAAAACGAATCTCGACATGTCCGAGAGTTTAATAAACGAATAATCATGGTAAAATAATCAACAATTAATTAAACCATGATAGTCGGATCCCTGCAAGGTAGAACAATAATTGAAAATATACATGAACACGAAACCAAACGCTCTGATACCAATTGTTGGAAATCGATATCCCGGGGTATCAAAAATTGCGGAACCGATAATCCCGACCGAAATCCTATCGCCGGAAACCGATCACGAACACCACGATGTCCGGAGCCCGACCGGAGAGTCGCCGCGGGATGAACCCGCGGCTAAACCCTAGCCGAGCCCCACCGTGGGGCTCGCGATCGCGTTCGATCGCGTGGGGCTGCCTAGCAGCCCCCGACGGTGAGTCCGGCGACTCACCGCCACCACCGACCGGGGAGGGAGCGCCCAGCCGCGGCGCAAGGCCGCGGCAACCCCCAGCGATCGAGCCTAGCTCGATCGCTCGCCCCGGAGTCCAGTCGGGGCTCCCCTCGCATGACCGCTCCCGGCGGTCGAAGCCCTAGGGCTCGACCGCCACCCCCTCGGCTCCCAGCCGAGGGTCCTTTCGATCCTTCGCCGGGGATCTCGAATACCCGTCCCCGAAGATCGTCGTTTTCCCGGATCGTGCGTTCATGTATATATTACAATTAATTATCACATAAAATCACACAAGGGTTTTATGATATTACCTTCGATTCGTTGTGCGGAGAAAGGAAATCAAGTTGAAGACCTTACGACCTTCCCACGTATTCTTTGCACTAGCTTGAACGTCGGGTGGGCGACGATCCTCCAAGCTTATGGATCTACTTCACGAACTCTCTAGAATATCAAGTATGATAATCTTATGGTGTGTTGAATTGTGAAGACCATGTAGTGCTTTTATAGGCTACGTAGGGGATCTAAAGGAGGTGGAATATTGGGCTTCCAATATTGATGATTAAATTGAGCCCAAGCCCAAATCTATTAATCCCATCAATATTAATTAATTTATTTTCCACTATATAAATTAATTGCACTCCCAATATTAAACCATATTATATCAAACAATATTTCTCCGGTAGTATTATTTATTCCGTGTATTTAAGATTTAAATATCCATGAATAAAATTAATTTATTGCTAATTAATTTATTCATCTCTTATATCCGAGACTAATACCATTCAACCTTAATTATTATGCGGAACAAATCCACTCATGAGGTTTACATAATAATTCCTTATGAACTCATCTCGGGGATATTATCAACCCTTCTGGGTTACACTTTCCCGTCAAGTATTCACGGCATATTGTCGTATATAAAATATAGTAACCCAACTTAACCGGTAATTAACCCAATAATTAAATCGGTTAATTCCTTTGGTAAATCAAAGTTACTTATATTAAATATACACACCCGCAATAGTTTCGGGGATTAAGAATAAAATACTCTGAGACTTAAATCAATTATCAACGGCAATCCTAATTGATAAGTCTCAAGCGATCCGCTCAATACACCAAGTGTACAAGTGTGATAAAATAATTATGACAAATTATTTTCTCTCTCACACAACAACTATACCGATGGATTGGTCCGTGTCCATCTAGGTCGTGAGCAACTGTTTGATTAAATACGAGTAACCGATAGTATGATCTTCTGTGTGACGTCGCACACCATACTAACTACAACGTATAGAATCCAGGACTATATTTTGCATATATTTAATTATCAATAATTAAATGCAAACGATTGTTTATTAATTAAATAGATTAAATGATATGACCGGGAGTTATTGTTACTTAAATCTAGACATTAAGTACACAACTCCAACAAAACCAACTCGTAAGTCAATACACATCACATTCAAAACAGAGAATGGAGACCGCGGGATTGTTTCCAATCCCTCTCCCACTTAGTATTTTACGATAAGGGATAACATGCATAAATAATTAAGCATTATAATAAACACGTAAATCATATAAAAAGCAATTAACGTGGCCCCGATTATTATGGCCTTAAATATATTCCAATGCACGTCTCTTGGAACTTCATCTCGTTGCTCGTCTCGGTCTCGAACCACCACCTACCCGTTCGAGGGTCAAGAGACGAACCCCTCCCACTGGAGTCTCGTCTCGAGTCTCGATAAGTCGTCCGTGGGGTCGAACGAACCCCAACCCCGCTTCTGCCCGTCACGAACACGGGGTGTGTTCGATGGCTGCCCGTTGCCGGTTCGCCCTCCTCGACTCTCGTTCCTCCGGGTTTCGATCTCGTCTCGATCCACCAAAATAGCAAAATTACAAAATACAATCTTACTACTTCCGGCATCGATCCTATACAAGGTGATCGACCCTATACATGTCCCGGATACAACGAAAAATAAATAAACCTAACGACTCAACCCGTCGTTTTTATCTATTACAAACAAGCAACGTTTTTCCAAAACAAAAAAAATCTCGACAAGCCCGAGAGTTTAACAAACCACAAAATTAAAGCACTACATCCATCATGTTGGCCATAATAACCGGGTTCATCCTGCAACACAAATCGTACGAACAACACAACAAACCGATAAACCGTCTCTGATACCAATTGTTGGAAATCGACTACCCGAGACGAGTCCGTTCGACTACTTGAACATCCGGACACGCCCAGTCGACCTCCAGCGTGCCTACTGTGCTCACGACGAAGCCCCAGACCCGGTTTACGCCCAGTCATCATGCCCGAAGCACAACCGCGCAAAACCGAGGGGCTGCTGACCTCTGTGTCGTCCGACACCATATGGTGTCGTCCGACAGGCCCTTGTCGGCCGACAGGAAACGCCGTCGGCCGACAGCGTCGCGAACAGCAGCACGACTCTGTTGTTACGGGTCCGTTTCTGGTGCGTTTTTCCGTTTCCGACCACTGTTCCGGCAACCATAAGTCGCCCAGTGATCACGGAACACATACCACGGTTCTCGGAACTCGATCGGAGGTTTGTTATATAATTACGTACGAGATCGAATCGAAACGAGTGCGGAAGAGGGTTTTGATTCCATACCTATGTCGCGTGATTCGGAGAAGCCGAATTGACAGAGACCTGGAGACTTCTAGCGTATGTCCTAGCCCTCTTACTCCAGCCGGTGTGTGGGCATCGATCCGCTTGGAGCTCCCAGTCTCTTCTCTTCTCAACCACCGTGAATATATTTCTCTGTCTCAGAAATATAATTGCGCTAGCGATTTATTTCTACAGAAAAAATAACAGCGCTAATCTATTTATTTCTACAGAAAAATAATTGCGCAAACAATTTATTTTTCTCCGCAAAAATAAAATAGCGGCGTTTCTTTGTCTTAGAGAGAGAGGGGGGAGGGGTTTATATAGGCTACACTAGAGGACCTCTAGGCAATTAATTAATTAGGCTTAAATTGTAATTTAATTAACTTGGTGTCCCAAAAGGAAAAACCTTAATTAAATTCCACAATTTTAATTATAATTAATTCCACTATAAAATTATAATTGATTTCCCAATTAATTAATTCAAATTATTCCGTCAATAATTTTCCCACCGTATTACATATGTAACATTTCCCCGTGTTTAAGATATCGCATGTCCACTAATTAATTTTAATTTCTAATAATTAAATTAATTCATTTCTTATTATCCGAGACTAGTACCACTTATCCTTATTATCATGCGGAGTAAATCCACCTGCAGGGTTTACATGATAAACTTTATGAGCTCATCTCGGGGACATCATCAACCCAATAAATGGGACACGGTTTCCTGTCTATAATCTATAGCATGCCGTGTGTACAATACCGATTCCCAATCTACCGAGAATATTGACTAATCAATTAGTCTCACTCATTGTCACATCAAAGAACCGAGCATTGGACAAACGCACCTATCATTATATAGGGATTAAGAACTCACATATTCGTAATATCTGAGGTCTAGTTCGATTACTCCGATTAGTATAAATCGAACGCCCTCCCGTGGTCCTGCTCAATACACCAAGTGTACGAGTGTAACATGATAGTCAAGACCGACTATCTATCAGTCACACTACGACGTACCGATGGATTGTCCCTGTCCATCTAAGTCGTGAGTTACTGTTCGATAGTATACGAGTAACCGATAGTATGATCTTCTGCGTGTGTCCTCACGCCATACTATCTACAACGTATACCTCAAGGACTATTGCATTAAATGCAATCATGCTTGAATCATATATCGAATAAGGCATAGATAAGGAGTTCCGTATTTGCACTAAACTAGACATTTAGAATACAACTCCATCACGTCATGCGCCGCTCGCACGGCGCTGCCTCCGCTCACGCGGAGGGGCAGCCGCTCGCGCGGCGGCGGCTGGCGGTGATCGTTAGCCACGGTTCAACCGTGGCTGGGCGTGCGATCACCGGGGCGTGGCTGGGGGTGCCCAGCGGGCTGCCAAGGGCAGCCCTAGGCGGCTGCAGTGTACAGCCGCGAGCCCCACGCGGGGGCTCGACCGAACAGCCGCGGGTTTGCCCGCGGTTAGGGTTTTGGTTGAGTCCGACCTTCGTGGTGGTTCGTGGCGGGTTTCCGGCAACCGGGAGTCGATTGGAGTTGTTGTTCCGCAACTTTGACAACTCCGGATATTCGATCTCCAAAGGATTTCGGTCGGAATTAATTAAATAATTTATTTAATTAAATTTATTAATTCCGGGATATCGATTTCCAACAATTGGTATCAAAGCGTTGGTTTTAGTTCAAGGTATTTTTCGATAAATTGTTCTACCTTGCAGGGTTTCCGATTATTACGGCTAGATTTAATTTTGTTAATTAATGTCCATAATATTGCTCTTGATTATTAAACTCTCGGTGATGTAGAGATTCGTTTTTGTGTGGTGAATGCTTGTTCTTATTTTTCTAGAAATTGTATGAGGTCGATTTCATGTAGAGAATCGATACCGGATAGCGTAGTAATAAATTTGTAATTTATTTTACGTTGGATTGAGGACGAAACGACGACCGGAAAATTGTGACGGAGGAGACGAAGAGAGGGAGGACTCGGTTCGGCCATCCCCATGGTCGAACCATGATGGATCGATCTCGGGGATGATGGAGTTATATTCTAAATGTCTAGTTTAGTGACAATATGGAACTCCTTATCTGTGTTTTTCACTATCTATTAATCAAACTGTCGGCATTTTGTCTATCATGTACTCAAATGCAATAGTCCTAGATATATACGTTGTAGACAGTATGGCGTGAGGAGACACGCGGAAGATCATACTGTCGGTTACTCGTATACTATCGAACAGAAGCTCACGACTTAGATGTACAGGGACAATCCATCGGTACGTCGTAGTGTGACTGGGTAATAGTTGGTCTTGACTATTATGTTACACTCGTACACTTGGTGTATTGAGCAGGACCACGGGAGGGCGTTCGATTTATACTAATCGAAGTAATCGAACTAGACCTCAGATATTACGGATATACGAATTCCTAATCCCTATATAATTATAGGTGCGTGTGTTCAATTCTCGGTTCTTTAATATGCCAATGAGTGAGACTAATTGATTAGTCAAGATACTCGGTAAATTGGGAATCGGAATTGTACACACGACATGCTATAGATTATAGACAGGAAACCGTGTCCCGTTTATCGGGTTGATGATGTCCCCGAGATGAGCTCATAAAGTTTATCATGTAAACCCTGCAGGTGGATTTGTTCCACATGATAATAAGGATGAGTGGTACTAGTCTCGGATAATAAGAAACGAATTAATTTAATTATTAGTAATTGAAATTAATTCGTGGACATTCGATATCTTAAACACGGGGAAAGTCGTATATGTAATTTCGGCGGAAATATTATTGTTGATATAATATTAAATTTATTTCGAGAATTCAATTATTATTATTTAGTGGAATTAATAATAATTAGAATTGTAATTAATTAAAAGTTTTCTTTTAAGGACTCCTAGTTAATTAATATTGCAATTCAGCACGGAGTTTATTTACCTAAGGGGTCCCTAGTGTAGCTCTATTTAAACCCCCCCTTGCCCTCTCCTAAACCTATCATTCGCCGCATTTATTTTTGCAGAAGAAATTAATTGTCTTAGCGCCAATATAATTTCCTCTGTAAAAATTAATAAAGCTTTGCGCAATTATTTTACACAGTAAAGTAAATAGGATATTGCGGTGGTTTATCAGAGAAGCAGAAAAGGAGAGTCCAACAGATCGTTGCCCACACAGCGGTTGGAATCGGGGCAGAGACATACACTAGCAATCGCTAAGGTCTCAACAATCGACCGAGAAGGTATGAGATCGATTCTTATTCCGCATTTTTTATTCGATCTAATTTCTCGTTGATCATACATGAACGTAGATCGGGTTCCGTGGTTTGGATGTGATGTTCTCAAACTGCTGGGAGGTTTCTGACCTCTGGCATGGCAGTCGGATCGAGAAAATCGCATCGGAACAGCCAGAACGGGCGAATCCCGCCGTTGTTCGCGACGGGTGTCGGACGACAGGTTTGGCTGTCGGCCGACAGGCTTGTCGGACGACACCTTCTGGTGTCGGACGACAGTGAACAGGCTTGTCGGACGACACCTTCTGGTGTCGGACGACAGAGATGATGGAGTTATATTCTAAATGTCTAGTTTAGTGACAATATGGAACTCCTTATCTGTGTTTTACATTATCTATTAATCAAACTGTCGGCATTTTATCTATCATGTATATGAATGCAATAGTCCTAGATATATACGTTGTAGACAGTATGGCGTGAGGAGACACGCGGAAGATCATACTGTCGGTTACTCGTATACTATCGAACAGAAGCTCACGACTTAGATGGACAGGGGCAATCCATCGGTACGTCGTAGTGTGACTGGGTAATAGTTGGTCTTGACTATTATGTTACACTCGTACACTTGGTGTATTGAGCAGGACCACGGGAGGGCGTTCGATTTATACTAATCGACGTAATCGAACTAGACCTCAGAGATTACGGATATACGAATTCCTAATCCCTATATAATTATAGGTGCATGTGTCCAATCCTCGGTTCTTTAATATGCCAATGAGTGAGACTAATTGATTAGTCGAGATACTCGGTAAATTGGGAATCGGAATTGTACACACGGCATACAATAGATTATAGACAAGAAACCGTGTCCCGTTTATCGGGTTGATGACGTTCCCGAGATGAGCTCATAAAGTTTATCATGTAAACCCTGCAGGTGGATTTGTTCCACATGATAATAAGGATGAGTGGTACTAGTCTCGGATAATAAGAAACGAATTAATTTAATTATTAGTAATTAAATAAATTCGTGAACGTTTGATATCTTAAACACGGGGAAAGTCGTATATGTAATTTCGGCGGAATTATTATTGTTGAAATAATATTAAAATTAATTTCGGGAATTCAATTATTATTTTATAGTGGAGTTAATAATAATTAAAATTGAAATCGATTAATTAAGGAATTGCTTTTACGTATTCCAAGTTAATTAATATTTCAATTTAGCCCTTAATTAATTTATCCTTAGGTCCCTAACGTAGCTCTATATAAACCCCCTCCCTTACCCTCTCTTAACCTACAATTCGCCGCAACATTTATTTTTGCTGAGAAAAATAATTGCGTTAGCGCAAATATATTTTTCTCTGTAAAAGTAAAAAGGTTAACGCAAATAAAATTTTTATTCTCACATAGAGAATAATCATACGCTGGTTGAGACAGAGAGAGTATAGACGGGAGAGCTCCAGCGGATCGTTGCCCACTCAACGGTTGGAGACGGGATCAGAGAATACGTTAGAAGCTCTAAGGTCTCAACAATCGACCGAGAGGTATGAGATCGAATCCTCTTTTCCGCAATTTCATTCGATCTCTTTTACTCGTTGATCATACATGAACGTAGATCGGATTCCGGGGTTGTGGGTTGTATTCCTCGACTACTGGGGGTTCTAGGACCTCCGGATCGGTAGTCGGATGAGGAAAAACGACCCGGAAACGA
Organism: Euphrasia confusa; assembly: GCA_954870475.1. Lineage (NCBI taxonomy): Eukaryota > Viridiplantae > Streptophyta > Magnoliopsida > Lamiales > Orobanchaceae > Euphrasia > Euphrasia confusa. The sequence goes on from OX940950.1 coordinate 32,813,921, forward strand.
GCCCGGAACAGCAACATCGCGTTGCTGTTCGCAGACAAACGGCGACCGCCGTTTTGCTGTTTTTCTGGCAGCCCGCTCCGGCTCGCGCGGTTGTCCTTCGGGGCAATGGCTGGGCGTGAATCGGGGCATGGGCTAGGAAAGCGAACGAAGTAGCGACTTCGGATGTCGACTGGGATCGTTCGGATGTTCGAGCGATCGAACGAACGCATCCCGGGTAGTCGATTTCCAACAATTGGTATCAGAGCCGGTTTGTGCGTTCTTGTATTGTTTGCGAGTTTTGTTTTGCAGGATAACCCGATTATTATGGTCATGTTTTATTGTACTGTATATTGTGGTGTGTTAAACTCTCGGGATTGTCGAGACTTTTGTTTTACAACGTTGCTTGCTTGTAATAGTTTAAAACGACAGGTTGAGTCGTTTAGGTTTTATCCGGGTGTATAGGATCGATCATTCCTGTATAGGATCGATGCCGGAAGTAGTTAGCTTTACTATGTAATGTTGCTGCTACTTGGTGAATCGAGACGAGATCGAAGGCCGGACGAACGAGGGTCGAGAAGTCGAACCCGCGGGCTGCTGAAGGGCAAACGGCGGTCGCCGTTTCTTAAACGGCGGTTGCCGTTTCGCTGGATTCTTGGCAGCAGCTCCGCGGGGGTTCGACTGACACCACGGATCGCTCGTCGAGACTTGGGATGATACTCCAGTGGGAGGGGTTCGTCTCTTGGCACTTAGACGAGTCGGTGGTGGATCGAGACCTAGACGAGCAACGAGACGAAGATCCGAGGAGACGTGCATCGAAGATTTTAAAGGCCATAATAATCGGGTCACGTTAAATGCTTTCTATGTGTTTACGTGTTTTATTATGCTTTAATTTCATATACATGTGAATGTTATCCCTTTTTCGTAAAAACTAAGTGGGAGAGGGATTGGAAACAATCCCGCGGTCTCCATCCTTTGTTTTGATGGTGATGTGTGTCGCTTACGAGTTGGCTTTAGTGTCATCCTCCCTATCGGATAAAGTTGACACACGGATATCAATGGATCAAAATTCGAATTCAATTTCATTTATAGAATTGAACACTTAAGTTTTTCAAAGCAATGCCTAATCTGTCTTTCAAAGACTAATTTCAACTCGACTCATTCTCACCCCGGGGAGTGGAATGGAGCCAAAGCGCTTGGTTATGTCGATGACACAAATTAGAGACATTCGAGTCATTTGATGACTATATCGATTGTCTGGTTGGCTCCCTCACTTTGTGAGAGATAGGGCTCAATTGCATGATTGATCGCTGGTTAGAAACTTCGAGTTTCACTTACGAGATATCAAGCTTTGATTAACGAAATTGTGAAATTTATTAAATGGAATTCAATTAACAAAGTTGTTTGTTTAGTAAACGTCCACACTATCGTGGCTTATTAGACGGAAACGGAACTTTGGGTTAATTGAGGCTCGACAGTTATAGGAAATCGTAAAGGGACCGCATGTCAACGTAAACGTCCACACTAACGTGGCTTGCGGTGGGCGTGTAGTTTCCGAGCGGTTAACTTAGTACTGAGAAATGGTATACACTTAGGTACGCTTTACAGTATCCTCCCCATCGGAGTCACTGCTGTAATGATGTACGACCAAAGTAAAAGTCCAGTTATAAAATCTTTGTGACTAGTATACGTCCACATGAACGTGGCATGCTAGTCTGATGGGATTTTAGGATTAATTGGTAAATTTAATGATATTAATTAAGGGAGTTAATATCGAATTAAATTTGACGGTTTGATTTGTCTCTTTTATAGAAATGGCACTCAACCCGCTGTCCATTATACTAAAAGAAAACAAACTCACTGGTCCAAATTATGTTGATTGGAAACGAAACTTGGACATTGTCCTAACTGCTGAGGAGTACAAGTATGTACTCCATGAGGTTTGTCCTGATGAACCTACTGATACCTCCACTCCTGAGGAAAAGGAAGCTCATCGGAAGTGGGCAAGGCTGATCAGATGGCGCGGTGCTACATTTTGGCTTCTATGTCAAATGTGCTGCAACATCAGCATGAGGCCATGACCACTGCCTATGATATGATGCTTAACCTCAAGGAGATGTTTGGTAGTCAGGATAGGGCAACCAGGCAAGATGCTATGAGGAAACTCATGACGGCCACCATGTCCGAAGGAACGCCCGTGAGGGATCACGTTCTTAGGATGATTGGCTATCTGAATGAGATAGAAATTATGGGAGGAGCTATCGATGGGGAAACCCAGATCGATATAGTGCTCCAGTCTCTGCCTAGGAGTTTTGAGCAGTTCCGCCTGAACTATAACATGAACAAGAGGTTATATTCGTTGGCGGAACTCCTGACTGAACTCCAGGCAGCAGAGGGAATCTTTAAGAAGTCTCAGGCACTTGTGGCTGTGAAACTTCCTGGCCCTCCGGGGACTAAGAGGAAGAAGAAGCAAGGACGGAAACCCAGTGGACCCAGAAATGGTGGACCACAGAATGGAGTGAACAAGCCCAAGGGCAAGTGTTTCCGTTGCAAGCAGTCTGGACATTGGAAGTCTAATTGTCCTCTCAGACAAGGAGGTATGAACTTTTCCTTAGTCACTGAAACATGTTTAGCGGTGTTATCCACCGGTACCTGGTGTGTGGATACGGGAGCCACTGATCATGTCTGCAATTCTTTGCAGGGGTTCCAAGAAACCCGGCGGCTTAGAGAGGGAGAGATCACTATCTACATGGGCAACGCTACGAAAGTGGCGGCGGTTGCAGTGGGAGATATTTATTTATCTTTTAATAATAAAGTTTTGGTATTGAATAATTGTCTTTATGTACCGAATTTTAGAAAGAACCTTGTTTCGGTTTCTAAGTTGGTTTTGAATGGATATTCTGTTTCTTTTGATAATTCTGTTATTGTCAAGAAGAATGGTGATTATATCTGTTCGGGTACATTGATAGGCAACTTATATATACTGAATCCCACGATGCAAAGTGTAGAGTCATATAACACATCTAGTACCAATAAGAGAAAGGAGCCTTCTAGGATGAATCAAAAGTACTTATGGCATCTTAGGCTAGGTCATATTAACTTGGGTAGGATTCAAAGGTTGATAACTGATGGAATACTCAGTGGTGTGAAAGATGAGGACTTTCAGACCTGTGAATCATGCCTGGAAGGAAAAATGACCAAGCGACCCTTTAGTGATAAGGGGTATAGATCCAAGGAAGTACTGGAGTTGATTCACTCTGATTTGTGCGGGCCTTTATCTGTCCAAGCGAGAGGAGGTTACGAATATTTCGTAACCTTCACTGATGATTACTCAAGGTATGGTTTTATATACCTGATGCGCCGCAAGAGCGAGTGCTTTGACAAGTTCAAGGAGTACAAAGCTCTTGTGGAGAACCTTCATGGTAAAACCATAAAGACTCTACGATCTGATCGTGGAGGAGAGTACCTCTCGGGAGAGTTTAAGGCGTACTTATTAGAGAATGGGATTGACTCCCAGATGACTGCACCATACACGCCCCAGCAGAATGGTGTAGTAGAAAGAAGGAATAGGACTCTTATGGAAATGGTAAGATCTATGATGAGTTACTCAGACCTACCAGTTTCGTTCTGGGGATATGCCTTGGAAACATCGGCGTATATCTTGAACTTAGTTCCTTCTAAATCAGTCCCTAAGACGCCCTCGGAATTGTGGACCGGGCGAAAGCCAAATTTGAAACACATTCGGATCTGGGGTTGTCCAGCACATGTGCTGAAGCATGGGGCTGATAAGTTAGAATCTCGTTCAGATATTCGGTTGTTTATAGGATATCCTAGAGGAACGAAAGGTGGTCTATTTTATAGTCCTAAGGACCAGAAGATCGTTGTTAGCACCAACGCTCGGTTCTTGGAAGAGGATTATATAATGGACCACAAGCCCAAGAGTGAGATAATACTTAACGAACTGAGAGGGGACGATCAAGGCTTAGATCCAACCGAACCGGGTGATACGCCACCACAGTCTGCACCTGTAGTTACTGAGGTTACACCGGAGCGTCGTCGTAGTGGGAGGGTTGTTCGACAACCCGATAGGTTCATGTTTATAGGTGAGTCTTCGGACTTGTTACCTGGAGAACATGAAGCCGATCCCTGGACCAACGGCGAGGCGCTTAAAGATCAAGATGCTCAGTCTTGGCAAAAAGCGATGAAATCTGAGATTGAATCAATGGATTCAAATCAGGTCTGGAATCTTGTAGCACCGCCCAAAGGTGTAAAAGCCATTGGTTGCAAGTGGGTGTACAAGAGAAAAAGAGGGTCTGACGGGAAGGTGGAAACCTTCAAGGCTAGGCTTGTTGCGAAAGGGTATACTCAGAAAGAAGGGATCGATTATGAGGAAACTTTTTCGCCGGTAGCTATGCTAAAGTCGATCCGTATTCTTTTGTCTATAGCATCTTATATGGATTATGAGGTGTGGCAAATGGACGTCAAGACAGCATTCTTGAATGGGAATCTTGACGAGACCATTTACATGAGACAGCCAGAAGGTTTCATCAAGAAAGGCCAAGAGCATCTAGTGTGTAAGCTGAACCGATCCATTTATGGATTGAAGCAAGCTTCTAGATCTTGGAACATGCGGTTTGATGAGGTTATCCAGTCTTATGGATTCATTCAAAGCATGGACGAGTCGTGTGTATACCGGAGAAGTGACGGAAACAGTGTGGCGTTTCTCGTGCTTTATGTAGACGACATCCTTCTAATTGGCAACAATGTGAAGATGTTGTCGGACATAAAGGGATGGTTGTCCAAGCAATTCGATATGAAAGACTTAGGACAAGTTGGGCATGTTCTTGGGATCAAGGTTATACGGGATCGCCAGAAAAGAACATTGAGCTTGTCCCAGGCTTCATATATTGATACGATTCTGGCTCGTTTCAACATGCAGAATTCCAAGAGAGGTGCTCAACCTTTCTGCCATGGAATTCATCTATCTAAAGACATGTGTCCCAAAACACAAAAGGAGATAGATTACATGAAGAAGGTTCCTTATGCTTCGGCAGTAGGAAGTCTAATGTATGCCATGTTGTGCACGAGACCTGATATCTGGTATGCCGTGGGCATGGTAGCTAGATATCAGAGTAACCCTGGACAGGGTCACTGGACTGCTGTAAAGAACATACTTAAGTACCTGCGAAGGACTAGGAATTATGTTCTGAGTTACAAAGCGTCCGAGTTGATTCCTATTGGTTACACAGACTCGGATTTCCAATCTGATAAGGATCAGCGAAAGTCTACATCAGGCTATGTGTTCACATTGGGAGGTGGAGCAGTCTCATGGAAGAGTGTTAAGCAAAAATGCATTTCGGACTCTACCATGGAAGCCGAATATGTAGCAGCCTCTGAGGCAGCTAAAGAATCGGTGTGGCTCCGGAACTTCCTTATGGACTTGGATGTGGTTCCTAAAATGCCTAGAGCTATCACAATTTATTGTGACAATAGCGGTGCAGTGGCTAATGCAAAGGAACCACGAGCCCACAATGCGAGTAAACACATAGATCGCAAGTACCACCTGATTAGAGACATCGTCAGGAGAGGCGATGCGGTTGTCACCAAGATTGCATCAGCGGATAACATGGCTGACCCCTTTACGAAGGCACTTCCAGCGGAAGCGTTCAAGAGACACGTGAAGGGGATGGGTATCGGATGTATGGTAGAGGGCAACTAGAGATTTAGTATAAGTGGGAGATTGATGGAGTTATATTCTAAATGTCTAGTTTAGTGACAATATGGAACTCCTTATCTGTGTTTTACATTGTCTATTAATCAAACTGTCGGCATTTTATCTATCATGTATATGAATGCAATAGTCCTAGATATATACGTTGTAGACAGTATGGCGTGAGGAGACACGCGGAAGATCATACTGTCGGTTACTCGTATACTATCGAACAGAAGCTCACGACTTAGATGGACAGGGACAATCCATCGGTACGTCGTAGTGTGACTGGGTAATAGTTGGTCTTGACTATTATGTTACACTCGTACACTTGGTGTATTTAGCAGGACCACGGGAGGGCGTTCGATTTATACTAATCGACGTAATCGAACTAGACCTCAGAGATTACGGATATACGAATTCCTAATCCCTATATAATTATAGGTGCGTGTGTCCAATCCTCGGTTCTTTAATATGCCAATGAGTGAGACTAATTGATTAGTCGAGATACTCGGTAAATTGGGAATCGGAATTGTACACACGGCATGCTATAGATTATAGACAGGAAACCGTGTCCCGTTTATCGGGTTGATGACGTTCCCGAGATGAGCTCATAAAGTTTATCATGTAAACCCTGCAGGTGGATTTGTTCCACTTGATAATAAGGATGAGTAGTACTAGTCTCGGATAATAAGAAACGAATTAATTTAATTATTAGTAATTAAATAAATTCGTGAACGTTCGATATCTTAAACACGGGGAAAGTCGTATATGTAATTTCGGCGGAATTATTATTGTTGAAATAATATTAAAATTAATTTCGGGAATTCAATTATTATTTTATAGTGGAGTTAATAATAATTAAAATTGAAATCGATTAATTAAGGAATTGCTTTTACGTATTCCAAGTTAATTAATATTTCAATTTAGCCCTTAATTAATTTATCCTTAGGTCCCTAACGTAGCTCTATATAAACCCCCTCCCTTACCCTCTATTAACCTACAATTCGCCGCAACATTTATTTTTGCTGAGAAAAATAATTGCGTTAGCGCAAATATATTTTTCTCTTTAAAAGTAAAAAGGTTAACGCAAATAAAATTTTTATTCTCACATAGAGAATAATCATACGCTGGTTGAGACAGAGAGAGTATAGACGGGAGAGCTCCAGCGGATCGTTTCCCACTCAACGGTTGGAGACGGGATCAGAGAATACGTTAGAAGCTCTAAGGTCTCAACAATCGACCGAGAGGTATGAGATCGAATCCTCTTTTCCGCAATTTCATTCGATCTCTTTTACTCGTTGATCATACATGAACGTAGATCGGATTCCGGGGTTGTGGGTTGTATTCCTCGACTACTGGGGGTTCTAGGACCTCCGGATCGGTAGTCGGATGAGGAAAAACGACCCGGAAACGAGCCCGGAACAGCAACATCGCGTTGCTATTCGCAGACAAACGACGACCGCCGTTTTGCTGTTTTTCTGGCAGCCCGCTCCGGCTCGCGCGGTTGTCCTTCGGGGCAATGGCTGGGCGTGAATCGGGGCATGGGCTGGGAAAGCGAACGAAGTAGCGACTTCGGATGTCGACTGGGATCGTTCGGATGTTCGAGCGATCTAACGAACGCATCCTCGGGTGCGATGGCTGGGTGCAATTCGGGTCAGGGGTTTTGTCGTGAACACACTAGGCACACTGGATGTCGACTGGGCTTGTCCGGATGTTCGAGTAGTCGAACGGACATGTCCCGGGTAGTCGATTTCCAACAGGGGAGGTGGCTCGCCGGCGACGGTGGGAGGCTCCTCCAAGCCGGCGGTCGAAGGGGGGGGTGTGGGTCCTTTGTGATCTCATGCTATCCCGGTAAAGATCCTATTCCTAATATAATTCGGTTTTCCTAATATAATTATTCCTATTTTATGGGAATTTTTATGGATTAGGAAAAGAATTATTTTTCCTAAGTTAGTTCGTTTTTCCTATTTTGAGTATTCCTATTTTTGGGAATTCTCATGGAATAGGAAAAGAATTAATTTGGAATTAATTTATTTTCCTTATTTAATTAATCTTTTATGGATTTTTTAATGGATTAGGAAAATAGTTAATTTGGAAAGTTTAGAAGTCCTAAATTAATTTTTCCTTATTTAATTATTCCTTTATGGAATTTTTAATGGATTAGGAAATGAATTAATTTGGAAGGACAAGGAGTCCTAAATTATTTTATTTCCTTGTTTCATTATGGAAATCTTCTAGAATATTCCAAGTGGTTCTGGGATAGGATTCTAGAGATTTAATGGAATTAGAAAAGGAAAATAAAAATAATAAAAAATATTAATTAATATTTAATTTTATTTTTGATTTATTTGATTGACTTAATTTTCTAATTAAGTAACTTTTGGATTTATTAAAAATAAATGGATTTAAATATTGGAATTAATATTCCCGTCACATGGAGCATTCAAGAACGAAGACTGAAGACTAGAAGACGCATACGGGGATGCGATAAAGCCATAATAGTCGGAAAATAATATTCTAATATTATTTTGATTATGTGATAATATTCTATGTGCTTTATTTCATGTATGCATGCTTATGTGTATTAAATTTATGCATTAGATAGAGTATCCCTTTGTTAAAAAAAGCTAAGTGGGAGAGGGATTGGAAACAATGCCATGGTCTCCATTGCTGTTCTCTTGGTAACTTTTATAAACTTTCGAAGTTTATATAGACAAGTTATTGGAGGAGAATTCTTGTAATTCGTTTTACGAGAAACATTAATTGAGTTTATGAAACAATGCCTAATTTGTCTTTCTGAAACTGATTTCAAGTCGGCTCATTCTCACCCCGGGGAGTGGAATGGAGCCAAAGCCACTTGGTCATGTCGAAGACACAAATTAGAGACTTTCGTACCATTTTTTGAATGGATCGATTGTCTGCTCGGCTCCCTCATTCTATGAGAGATAGGGTTGTTCGCATGGTGAATCACTGGTAAGAAACTTCGAGTTTCACTTATGATTCTCCACGTCTTAATCTACAAGATTAAATGAATCAAGTAATTGGATGTCAATTGTAAAAATCTTTTGGTGTAGTAAACGTCCACACTATCGTGGCTTGCTGCACTGAATGGGATTTTGGAACAATTGATGTAGACAGTTTTAGAAGGGAGTGAAGGAACCGTGTGTTAGCGTAAACGTCCACACTATCGTGGCTTGCGGTGATATGCGAGTCCCAAACGAACTTCTTTAAACTGAGTAATGGTTTACACTTAGGTACGCTTCATAGTATCCTTCCCATCGAAGTAACGCTATTGATGATGTACGACCGAAGCAAATCTAATTGCTAAATCATTTGGGTTGGTAAACGTCCACACTATCGTGGCTTGCCATATCTGATGGGATTTTAGATGCGGTTAGTGATTTAATGATATTATTTGAGGGAGATAATATCGGAATTAAATCGATTTGTTTGTATTATGTGCTTATTGGTTAGAAATGACTTTGCCCTACTATGTGATTTACGATAAGGCTTTTATACTCAATGACCCTTAGAATATTGATTGGAATCGAAATCTGGACAATGTCCTAACTGCTGAGGAGTACAAGTATGTACTTCGTGTTCTTTGTCCTCCCGTGTCAAGAAATGGTTTTGAACCTATGAACGGGTAGATGGAAAAGAAGAAGCAAGATACGGAAACCCAGTGGTTCTAAGTTTTGAACCACGAGAATGGGTAAAGTATGCCGCAAGGCAAGAACTTCCGTTGCAAGCAGTCTGGGCACTGGAAGTCCGATTGTCCTCTCATAAAAACAAGAAGTGAACTTTTCCTTAGTCATTGATACATTTTCAAGTGGTGATATCTACCGGCAGCCATTGATCATGTTTTGCATTTGTATGCAAGGGTTCTAGGAAACCCGACGACTTAGAAAGGAAAAGATCACCATCTACATGGGCAATGCTGCGAAGGTGGCGGCTGTTGCAGTGGGAGAGATTCATTTACTCTTAAGTAATGAAAGGATTTTATATATTGTCTTTATGTGCTTGAATTTAGAAAGAATTTGATTTCAGTTTCTAAAAGAAATGGATATTCTATTTCTTCTGATCATTCGATGATTCTAAGAAGAATAGATGATAATATCTGTTCTGGCACATTGGTTGACAAATTATGTTAAATCATGAGTCTACCACGATGCAACATGCTGGGATTCGATGTCCCGGGCTATCAAAAATTATGCGGAACCGATAACCCGACCGAAACCCTATCGCCGGAAACCGATCGCGAACACCAAACGAGCTAGAGCATGACCGAGGCGTCGCCACGGGCGAACCCGCGGCTAAACCCTAGCCACGCCCACGCCGGGGCTCGCGATCACCGTGCATGGTGATCGCCGGGGATGCGCGTGCATCCCCGTGGGGCTGTTCGGAACAGCCCCCGGCGGTGAGTCCGGCGACTCACCGCCACCATCCGACGGGAGGAGGGGCGCCAGTCGAGGCACCAGCCCTCGACAGCCCCGCGATCGACCTTGCGGTAGATCGCTCGCCCCGGATCCAGCCGGGGCCTCCCTTCTTGCACGCCGCCGGGCGAGGGTGGCCGAGGGGGTTCGTCCGCCGTGGCACCAGCCCACGGCTGAACCCCCAGCGATCGACTTCACGTCGATCGCTTGCCCCGGCGTCCAGCCGGGGCTTCCCCTCTCGCCCGCGTACCGGCGGTCGAACCCTAGGGTTCGGCCGCCCCTTGTTCGATCCCGACGGGGATCGCGTGATCCCCGTATCCCGGTCTCGACGTTTTCCCGGATCGTCTTGTTCATGTATACATCACGATTAAACGAACATATAATCATAGAGGGGGTTTATGATTATGTACCTCGATTCGTTGTACGGTGAAACGAAATCAAACGTTGATGACCTTGCGATCTTCCTACGTATTCCTTGCACCTCGTCCGAACGTCGTGTGGGCGACGATCTATCGAACTCCTATGGATCTCCTTCACTCTTCAAGACTTTATGATTGGCGTAGGTTAGTTATGAATTGTGAAGACCATGTAGTGCTTTTATAGGCTACGTATGGGATCATAAGGAGGTGGAATATTGGGCTACCAATATTGAAGATTAAATTGAGCCCAGCCCAAATCTATTAATCCTTATCAATATTAATTAATTTATTTTCCACTATATAAATTAATTGCACTCCCAATATTAAACCATATTATATCAAATAATATTTCTCCGGTAGTATTATTTATTCCGTGTATTTAAGATTTAAATATCCATGAATAAATTTATTTATTGCTCAATAAATTATATTCATCTCTTTTATCCGAGACTAGTACCATTCAACCTTAATTATTGTGCGGAACAAATCCACTCATGAGGTTTACACAATAATTTCTTATGAACTCATCTCGGGGATATTATCAACCCTTCCGGGATACACTTTTCCGTCAAGTATTCACGGCATGTCATATATAAAATATAGCGACCCAATTTTACCGGTAATTAACCCAATAATTAAATCGGTTAATTCCTTTGGAAAATCAAAGTCTCTAATATTAAATGTACACACCCGCAATAGTATCGGGGATTGAGAATAAAATACTCTGAGATTTAAATTGATTATCCAAGGCAATCCTAATCAATAATTCTCAAGCGATCCGCCCAATACACCAAGTGTACAAGTGTGATAAAATAATTAAGATAAATTATTTTCTCCCTCACACAACGACTATACCGATGGATTGGTCCGGGTCCATCTAGGTCGTGAGCATCTGTTTGATTAAATACGAGTAACCGATAGTATGATCTTCTGTGTGCCCATGCACACCATACTAACTACAACGTATGAAATCCAGGACTATAATTTTTCATAATTAATTAATAATAATTTAATGCAAATAATTGTTTATTAATTAAATAGGTTAAATTCTATGACCGAGAGTTTACCGATACTTAAATCTAGACATTAAGTACACAACTCCAACAATCTCCCACTTGTACTAAGGTCTAGTCATTTCTTCCAAACTCCCGACTCTCATACTCATCACGTGCTTAAGTTATACTTCCCTGAAGTATTATGTGAATGAGCAATCTAGGTTGCCGCTCTGAAGTTATCTTGGTGACTACTGCGTCGTCTCTCTAGACGATGACTCGAATCAGGTGGCACTTGCTCTATGTATTATCATCACCTTTTGAACTTATGACTTCTTCCAGTTTACCATGCACCGCTATATACATAGCCTTTGGTGAACCAAGAATCATATCCAAGTTCAGAGGTCATCCCGGAACCTAACCAAAACTTCCGCTGCCTCTGAGGCTGCTACTCGGTTATGAGAGAGTCCGAGAAGCATCCTGCTTATTACTCTTTCATCTTTAGGTTCCACCTCTTTTTAAAAGTGAACACATAGCCTGATATCGACTTACACTGGTCTTTCTCTGATTTTGGATTTGAGAAACTGTAATCCAAGAAGATTTCGTCTTGCTCCGTAAGCCAGTACTATGAAAGTACTCTTACAGCATTCGAACATCCCTTATCCAGATTACTTTGATATCCTCCCACTATGCTAACCGCATAGTTGATATCAGGTTCCTGTTTTTCAACATTGCATCTATAAAGCTTTCCACACCCGAAGTGTAAGGAACAGCTTTGTCTATCTTCTTCATGTGTTCAAGACACATACCTTTAGATAGATGTATTCTGTTCCCGAAAGGCAATAACCTTTCTCAGAATTATGCATGTTTAAAACAAACCATAATCGTATAAGATATCTTAAGAGAAGTACAAATGTTCTTGTCTAGAGATCGAAGGATTCTAAGAACATGGTCTAACTTACTCTTAATCTTATATCTCGATTCATTTAGACAACCTTTATTTTATGTCTGACAACACTTTTACATTGTTGCCAACGATGAAGTGTTATCTACATAAAATTCTGAGAAACACCACCTTGTTTCCATTACGTCTCTAACACACCTTTCTTTGTCTTATGCACTTTGATGAATCCATCTCATGGACTATCTCATCAGTTCGCAAGTTCCACAATTTACAGCTTTGTGATAATCCATAAATGGATTCACTAAGCTTGTACTTCTAAATGATCTCGCCTCTTGACAATAATACTTATTGTTATCCAAGTAGGCACATTTAGATTAGTACTGCCCCTTATGCAGAGCTAGGGATCGATTTCATGTCTACTAGATCCAGAGTTCAAAACTCCTCCAGTCTTATGAACATCTCCGGTTGCTTAACAACCTCCCACTGCAATGGCGTTCTGGTGTATAACAGTAATAACATTAGGTGCAGTTAGTGGTGTACTACCACTCGGTTAGGCTGGTTCTCAGTCTTTCCTTTTCCTCATTTTTAAGTACCTTGTCAGTTAGGGCATTGTAGTTCATCTAATAGTCTTCCTCTAAGAACCGGGTGAGAACACCCCTCTGGTTCATAGTACTATTGAACATACAATTACTTGTTCTCCTAGGATATTCTACAACCATATTGAATTTGCCGTTGTATCCAGAAATATCCATAGAACATAGGTAGTTCCGAACAAACTTGTCCTTTTACTATTAGAATTCCATTTCTTATCCCTGACACACCATGTCTACACTCCAGTGTATGGTGCAGTCTTTTGAGACTTAATCTCAATCTTTGATTTATGCTATGTGTTGTTTAGATAGGTGATAGCCTCCGCGAACAAGCCGCAGGCTTCCAATGGATATACTTTGAAGGTTCCCCATAATAGCTTTGTGTCTACTGAAAAACACTTTGATTGTTGGAGTAGTATACTTAATGTCTAGATTTGAGTATTCTGAACTCCTTGTACACTTTCATTTACCTATTAAATACGAACATTCATTTGCTTTTAATTATTGTTAATTAAAATTATGCAAATCATAGTCCTGGATTTTATACGTTGTAGTTAGTATGGTGTGTCGGGCCCACACAGAAGATCATACTATCGGTTACTCGTATTTAATCGAACAGATGCTCACGACCTAGATGGACACGGACCAATCCATCGGTATAGTCGTTGTGTGAGAGAGAAAATAATTTGTCTTAATTATTTTATCACACTTGTACACTTGGTGTATTGAGCGGATCGATTGAGACTCATCAATTAGGATTGCTCGGCGATAATTGATTTGAGACTCAGTGTATTTTATTCTTAATCCCCGATATTGTTGCGGGTGTGTATATTTAATATAAGTGACTTTGATTTACCAAAGGAATTAACCGATTTAATTATTGGGTTAATTACCGGTTAAGTTGGGTCACTATATTTTATATATGGCACGCCGTGAATGATTGACCGGACAGTGTATCCCGGAAGGGTTGATAATATCCCCGAGATGAGCTCATAAGGATTTATTATGTAAACCTCGCGAGTGGATTTGATTCCGCATAATAAATAAGGTTGAGTGGTACTAGTCTCGGATAAAAGAGATGAATAAATTTATTAAGCAATAAATAAATTTTATTCATGGATATTTATATCTTAAATACACGGAATAAATAATACTACCGGAGAAATATTATTTGGATATAATATGGTTTAATATTGGGAGTGCAATTAATTTATATAGTGGAAAATAAATTAATTAATATTAATGGGAGATTAATAGATTTGGGCTTGGGCTCAATTTAATCATTAATATTGGAAGCCCAATATTCCACCTCCTTTAGATCCCCTACGTAGCCTATAAAAGCACTACATGGTCTTCTCTATTCTACTAATCATAACTTGAAGATCACAATTCTAGAGAGAGAAAGTAGAGAGAGAAGTAGATCCATAGAGCTTGGAGGATCGTCGCCCACCCGACGTTCAAGCTAGTGCAAGGAATACGTGGGAAGATTCAAAAGGTCGTCTTGAATTCGTTTCTCCGAACAACGAATCGAAAGGTACAATATCTAAACGCCCTTGATAATTGTTCGATTTTGGTTTTATCGAGAATACCGTAGAACGCAAGATCCGAAGGATCGAACCCGGATTAGACGAACGACCACGCGGTGGTGGCGAAGCCACCGGACCGCGCGGCATCGCACGCCTAGGGTTCGGCGGCGAAGAGGACCCCTCGGCCGAAGCCGAGGGAGGCGATCGCTGGGTGCGATCGCCGGCGGTGGCGGGCTGGTGCCGCCACCTCCCCACCTCGACGGTGGGGCCTCCTCCAAGGCGAGCAGCAGGTCGCCGGACCTGCTGCCGGGGGCTGCCGGATGCAGCCCCATCGAACGTGATGTTCGATCACGTGAGCGACGGCTCGCGGGGGCTCGGCCGGGGGCGGACTACGCGTCTGCGGGCGCGTGGTCTCCGATGGTCGGACTCCGGCGGATGAGTTGATGTTCGCGTGATCTCCGTCGGATGGTTTTGATCGGGTTATTGGTTTCCGCAATTTTAAATAGCCCGGGATATCGAATTCCAACAATTGGTATCAGAGCGTGGTTTACGTTCGCGGTATTTTCGATAAAATTGTTCTACCTTGCAGGGTTCCGACTATTATGGCTTAATTTATTATTCGTTTAATTTATTTTGTCATGTATGTTGGTTTGATTAAACTCTCGGACATGTCGAGATTCGTTTTTGGTGGTGAATGCTTGTAATAGTAAAAATTCGGGGGTTGACCGAATTTAGGATTTATTATTACGTTCTACTTTTTTCCGGAAAATGTATAGGGTCGATTTCATGTATAGAATCGATACCGGATAGTGTAAAATTTATTTTGTAATTTATTTTGCGTTGGATCGATGCCGAAACGACCGCCGGAGAAGACGCGTGACGAAGGAGACGACGTGAGGGCAAAGGGACAAGGATCGACCATCCCCATGGTCGATCCCATGAGGATCGATCGACCCTCACATGGAGGAGCCGCCGGCGATGGTGGCCGGCCACCTCCTAGGCGTGGGTCGAGGGTGGCGCGGGGATCCCCACCCCGTGCTATCCCGGTCCGGAAATTTACTTTCCTAATTAGTTCGGATTTTTCCTATTTGAGTATTCCTATTTTTGGGAATTCTCATGGATTAGAAAAGGAATTAATTGGAATTAATTTTATTTCCTTATTCTATTATGGAAGTCTTCTAGAGTATTCCGAGTTCTACTTGGAATAGGATCCTAGAGATTTAATAGAATTGGAAAGGAATAAAAGTTAATTTAGGATTGATTTATTTCCTAATTGATTATTCCTATTTTATGGGAATTTTCATAGCAATGGAAATTAATTAATCTTGGAAAGTAGAAGAGTCCCAAGTTATTTTATTTCCTTATTTCATTATGGAAATCATCTAGAATATTCCAAGTGGGTCTTGGATAGATTATTCTAGAGATTTAATGAAGTAGAAAGGGAAAATAAAATAAATAAAAAATATTAATAATATTTAATTTTATTTTTGATTTATTCGATTGACTTAATTTTTAATTAAGTATCTTTTGGATTTATTAAAAATAAATAGATTTAAATATTGGAAATTAATATTCTCGTCACATGGAGCATTCAAGAACGAAGACTAAAGACTAGAAGATGCGTACGGAGATGGAGTAAAGCCATAATAGTCGGAAAATAATATTCTAGTAATTATTTTGACTATGCGATAATATTATGTGCTTTATTACATGTATGCATGCTATATGTGTTTACTTTTATGCACTAGATAGCGTATCCCTTTATTGTAAAAAGCTAAGTGGGAGAGGGTATGGAAACATACCCATGGTCTCCATTGCTGCTCTCTTGGTGACTTTTATAAACTTTTGAAGTTTATATAGATAAGTTATTGGAGGAGAGTTCTTGTAATTCCTCTTACGAGAAACATTGATTAAGTTCATCAAACAATGCCTAATTTGTCTTTCCAAAGCTGATTTCAAGTCGACTCATTCTCACCCCGGGGAGTGGAATGGAGCCAAAGCCACTTGGTCATGTAGAGGACACAAATTAGAGGCAGTCGTACCATTCTTTGATAGATGGATCGATTTTCTGCTCGGCTCCCTCATTTATGAGAGATAGGGTTGTTCGCATGGTGAATCACTGGTTAGAAACTTCGAGTTTCACTTATGATTCTCCGCGTCTTGATTTACAAGATTAAATGGTTCAAGTAATTGGATTTCAATTGTATAAGTCTTTTGGTATAGTAAACGTCCACACTATCGTGGCTTGCTATATCGAATGGGACTTTAGATCGATTGATGAAGACAGTTATAGAAGGGAGTAAGGGATCCGTGTGTCAACGTAAACGTCCACACTATCGTGGCTTGCGGTGATATACGAGTCTCAAACAAACTTCTTAGTACTGAGTGATGGTTAACACTTAGGTACGCTTCATAGTATTCCTCCCATCGAGGTAACGCTATTGATGATGTACGACCGAAGGAAATCTAATTGCTAAATCATTTGGGTGGGTAAACGTCCACACTATCGTGGCTTGCTTTAACCTGATGGGATTTTAGATGTGATTAGTGATTTAATGATATTATTTGAGGGAGATAATATCGGATATTAAATTGTTTGTTTGTTTTATGTGCTTATAGGTTAGAGAATGACTGTGACCCCACTTTGTGATATACTTAAAGATGAAAACTCACTGGTTCCATATAGTACTGATTGGAAAAGAAATCTGGACAATGTTCAGACTGTTGAGCCTTCCGAATCCACTATTGTCCCAACTGATGAGGACATTGAAAATGACCTCAAGGAGATGTTAGGACATAGTAAGGAAGCCGGACTAGAGGTGATTGACATACTCATCAAGTTTAGTCCTCTTGAGGAATCGCTTAAAAACGATTTCAAAAGAACTGAACTGATAAGTATGATCAGAGAATCACAAGCTCTAGTGGCCGAGTTGGAAGTGCAAGCAAAGAAGCCCAGTGGTTTTGAACCACGGATTGGGAAGAGCAAGCCACGAGGCAAGTGCTTTCGATGCAAGCAGTCTGGGCACTGGAGGTCTGATTGTCCTCTCATCAAAGGTACGAAATTTTCCTTAGTCACTGAAACATTATCAGTGGTGTTATCTACCAGCACCTGGTGTGTAGATACGGGGGCCACTGATCATGTCTGCAATTCATTGCAGGGGTTCCAGGAAACCCGGAGACTTAGAGAGGGAGAGATCGTGGTCTACATGGGCAATGCCGCGAAGGTGGCGGCTGTTGCAGTGGGAGACGTTCACTTACGCTTCAGTAGTGATAGGGTTTTAGTTTTACAAAATTGTCTTTATGTACCCAACTTTAGAAAGAATTTAATTTCAGTTTCTAAACTTATTATGAATGGATATTCTGTTTCTTTTGACCACTCTGTGATCATAAGAAGAAACAGTGAAATTATCTGTTCTGGTACATTGGTGGACGATTTGTATGTGCTAAATTCTGAGTCTAACACGATGCAACTAACCGAGAGTAATAACACATCTACGAACACCAATAAGAGAAAGGAACCTTCTAGGATGAATCAATTATACTTGTGGCACTTAAGGCTGGGTCATATTAACTCAAATAGAATTCAAAGGTTGAAATCTGATGGTCTCATCAGTGGTGTTGAAGGAGAGGACCTTCCAACCTGCGAATCCTGTTTAGAGGGAAAGATGACCAAGCGTTCTTTTTCTGGTAAAGGACGAAGGGCTGAACAAGTATTGGATTTGATTCACTCTGATGTATGCGGACCTATGTCTACTCAGGCAAGGGGAGGGTACGAGTATTTCATCACTTTCACTGATGATTACTCAAGGTATGGATTTGTATACCTGATGCGCCGCAAGAGCGAATCCTTTGACAAGTTCAAGGAATTCAAGGCTTATGCGGAGAACCTTCAAGGTAAATCCATTAAATGCCTGCGATCTGATCGCGGAGGCGAGTACCTGTCTGGAGAATTCAAGGCATACTTAGCAGAGAATGGGATTGATTCCCAAATGACATCACCATATACTCCCCAGCAGAATGGTGTGTCGGAAAGAAGGAATAGGACTCTTATGGAGATGGTGCGTTCAATGATGAGTTACTCGGACTTACCTACAATGTTCTGGGGATATGCCTTAGAAACAGCAGCGCACATTCTAAACTTGGTTCCATCTAAAACGGTTCCTTCAACACCCATGGAACGATGGAGCGGGCGCAAGCCTAGCTTGAGACACGTTCGGATCTGGGGGTGCCCTGCACATGTGTTGAAGGTAGGTGCCGATAAATTAGAACCTCGTACTGAAGTGCGGTTGTTTATAGGATATCCTAGAGGAACAAAGGGTGGCATGTTCTATAGTCCTACGGACCAGAAGATCGTTATAAGTACTAACGCTCGGTTCTTAGAGGAAGACTATGTCATGGACCACAAGCCCAAAAGTGACATAATACTTGATGAGTTAAGAGGTAACAAGGAAGACTTAGATACAGCCGAACCGAGTATAGATACACCACTAGAATCTGCACCTGACACTATCACTGTTAATACACCGGAACGCCGTCGTAGTGGGAGGGTTGTTAAGCAACCAGACCGATGGATTGGACTGGGTGAGTCTTCGGACTCTGGACCTGGAGTTCATGAAATCGATCCCTGGACCTATGATGAGGCGGTACAAGATATAGATGCGCCTTCTTGGAAGAAAGCGATGAAATCCGAAATTGAATCTATGGATTCTAATAAAGTCTGGGATCTTGTAGAACCACCAAGCGGCGTAAAGCCAATTGGGTGTAAATGGGTCTACAAGAGAAAGAGAGGATCTGACGGAAAGGTTGAAACCTTTAAAGCTCGGCTTGTTGCGAAAGGATATACTCAGAAAGAGGGAATCGATTATGAGGAGACCTTCTCGCCGGTAGCCAAGATAAAGTCGATCCGGATTCTCTTATCCATAGCAGCTCATATGGATTATGAGGTGTGGCAAATGGATGTCAAGACAGCTTTCCTAAATGGAAGTCTTGACGAGACGATTTATATGAAACAACCAGAAGGATTCATTGCTAAGGGGCGAGATCATCTAGTGTGCAAGCTTAATCGATCCATTTATGGATTAAAACAAGCCTCGAGATCGTGGAACCTGCGGTTTGACGAAGTAGTCCAATCTTTTGGATTTAGTCAAAGCATGGACGAATCGTGTGTGTATTGGAAACGTGATGGAAAGAAGGTGGTGTTTCTCGTGCTTTATGTAGACGACATTCTTCTCATTGGCAACAGTGTGAAAATGTTATCAGACATAAAGGGATGGTTGTCTAGACAATTCGATATGAAAGATTTGGGAGAAGTCGGGCATGTTCTAGGGATCAAGGTTATAAGGGATCGCCGGAATAGAACATTGTACCTATCCCAGCAATCTTACATAGACACGATTCTGGCTCGTTTTAACATGCAAAATTCCAAGAAGGGTGAGCTGCCCTTCAGTAAAGGAACTTATCTTTCTAAGGAGATGTGTCCTCGGACACAAAAGGAGAAAGATGAAATGAAAGCAGTTCCCTACGCTTCGGCTGTGGGAAGCTTAATGTATGCAATGTTATGCACGAGGCCTGATATCTGCTATGCAGTTGGCGTAGTAGCGAGATATCAGAGTAACCCTGGAAAGGCTCATTGGACTGCCGTAAAGAGCATTTTCAAGTATTTGCGAAATACTAGGGATTATGTTCTAAGTTACGGGGCAGACAATCTGATTCCTTTGGGTTATACGGATTCGAATTTCCAAGCTGATGAGGACCGGCGAAAGTCGACATCAGGCTATGTGTACACTATGGGAGGTGGAGCCGTATCATGGAGGAGTGTTAAGCAAAAGTGCATTTCAGACTCTACCATGGAAGCTGAATATGTTGCAGCCTCAGAGGCAGCGAAAGAGTCAGTTTGGTTCCTTAATTTCCTCCAGGACTTAGATGTGATTCCGAGTTTGCCCAAGGCTATGACAATTTATTGTGATAATAGCGGTGCAGTGGCAAACAGTAAGGAACCACGGTCCCATAGTGCTATGAAACACATAGAGCGCAAGTACCACCTGATTCGAGACATCGTCAAGAGGGGCGATGCCGTAGTCACCAAGATAGCTTCGGAGGACAACCTAGCGGACCCTTTCACCAAGATACTTCCTAAGGAAGTTTATTTCAAGCACTTGGAGGGTTTGGGAGTCATAAGTTTGGAGGATAAGACTAGACCTTAGTATAAGTGGGAGATTGTTGGAGTAGTATACTTAATGTCTAGATTTGAGTATTCTGAACTCCTTGTACACTTTCATTTACCTATTAAATACGAACATTCATTTGCTTTTAATTATTGTTAATTAAAATTATGCAAATCATAGTCCTGGATTTTATACGTTGTAGTTAGTATGGTGTGTCGGACCCACACAGAAGATCATACTATCGGTTACTCGTATTTAATCGAACAGATGCTCACGACCTAGATGGACACGGACCAATCCATCGGTATAGTCGTTGTGTGAGAGAGAAAATAATTTGTCTTAATTATTTTATCACACTTGTACACTTGGTGTATTGAGCGGATCGATTGAGACTCATCAATTAGGATTGCTCGGCGATAATTGATTTGAGACTCAGTGTATTTTATTCTTAATCCCCGATATTGTTGCGGGTGTGTATATTTAATATAAGTGACTTTGATTTACCAAAGGAATTAACCGATTTAATTATTGGGTTAATTACCGGTTAAGTTGGGTCACTATATTTTATATATGGCACGCCGTGAATGATTGACCGGACAGTGTATCCCGGAAGGGTTGATAATATCCCCGAGATGAGCTCATAAGGATTTATTATGTAAACCTCGCGAGTGGATTTGATTCCGCATAATAAATAAGGTTGAGTGGTACTAGTCTCGGATAAAAGAGATGAATAAATTTATTAAGCAATAAATAAATTTTATTCATGGATATTTATATCTTAAATAAACGGAATAAATAATACTACCGGAGAAATATTATTTGGATATAATATGGTTTAATATTGGTAGTGCAATTAATTTATATAGTGGAAAATAAATTAATTAATATTAATGGGAGATTAATAGATTTGGGCTTGGGCTCAATTTAATCATTAATATTGGAAGCCCAATATTCCACCTCCTTTAGATCCCCTACGTAGCCTATAAAAGCACTACATGGTCTTCTCTATTCTACTAATCATAACTTGAAGATCACAATTCTAGAGAGAGAAAGTAGAGAGAGAAGTAGATCCATAGAGCTTGGAGGATCGTCGCCCACCCGACGTTCAAGCTAGTGCAAGGAATACGTGGGAAGATTCAAAAGGTCGTCTTGAAATCGTTTCTCCGAACAACGAATCGAAAGGTACAATATCTAAACGCCCTTGATAATTGTTCGATTTTGGTTTTATCGAGAATACCGTAGAACGCAAGATCCGAAGGATCGAACCCGGATTAGACGAACGACCACGCGGTGGTGGCGAAGCCACCGGACCGCGCGGCATCGCACGCCTAGGGTTCGGCGGCGAAGAGGACCCCTCGGCCGAAGCCGAGGGAGGCGATCGCTGGGTGCGATCGCCGGCGGTGGCGGGCTGGTGCCGCCACCTCCCCACCTCGACGGTGGGGCCTCCTCCAAGGCGAGCAGCAGGTCGCCGGACCTGCTGCCGGGGGCTGCCGGATGCAGCCCCATCGAACGTGATGTTCGATCACGTGAGCGACGGCTCGCGGGGGCTCGGCCGGGGGCGGACTACGCGTCTTCGGGCGCGTGGTCTCCGATGGTCGGACTCCGGCGGTTGAGTTGATGTTCGCGTGATCTCCGGCGGATGGTTTTGATCGGGTTATTGGTTTCCGCAATTTTAAATAGCCCGGGATATCGAATTCCAACATTGATTTTATGGCACATCAAGTATTCTAATCCATCTTCGAGTATTCTTTGAAAGAATGACTCGTACCTTTCTAATTACACATGTTACTGCATTAATCATAAATCATTCTTAATGCTTGTCCGAATTCAAGAATTCACAAGCATAATGATAAAGAAATACATCTAATAAGTAAAATAAGTTATACATAACGGTTTGTTGCATCGTGGTAGACTAAGGATTCATCATTCGTATATTGCTATCTAAAATGTACCAGAATAGATAACACCATTATTTCTTATCTAAATCACTGAATGATTAAAGAAATAAATATCCATTCATTAATAAAGAAAAAACAGAACAAAAGTTCTTTTTCGAAATTAAGGGGTACATAAAGCAATAACTTGAAATGAAATCCTAAAACTACTGAAAACAGATAAATGTCTTCCACTGCAACCGCTGCTACCTCAACAGCATCGCCCATGTGGACTCGAACTCTTCTTCTCTAAGTCGCCGGGTTTTCTGGAACCCCTGCATTTAAAATGCGCATACCGTCAGTGGTTCCATATCTACACACCAGAATTCTGGTAGATAATACCGCTGACTATGTTTTACGACTAAAGAAAATTCGTACCTTTGAGAGGACAAGATATAGACCCCCAGTACTCGGACTGCTTTCCTTGGGGATATTTGCCAGAAGGCTTCTTTATCCCACCCTTTGGTCCAAGTCCTTTGAGACTACTGGATCCCCTTGTCTTCTTCTCCTTTTCCTTATGTATGCCCTTAGGTTAGAAACCTTTGGCCTTGGCTACAAGAGCTTGCGACTGTCTCAACTCGTCTAAAAGATCTAGCATCTCAAAAACGTGTTCAAGCGTCAACTGACCTTTATGAGTATCCTCATCGCCTCTTTTCTAGCCTTTACATCATGTCTAAACATCAACTTGAGTTTTAGCATGACATCATGATTAGCGGCTAATGCATGAGCACTATCCCACTTCTCAAAGTCAACTATTTCCTCATCAGTTGAGTTAATGGTAGGTCTAGGAGGACAAGTTTCGCTGAGTACATCTTGTTGGAATTCGATATCCCGGGCTATTAAAATTGCGGAAACCATAGCCCGATCAAAAACCCATCGCCGGAGATCACACGAACGCCGACGAACGCGCCGGAGTCCAGCCGAGGAAACCATGCACCCGAAGGCGCACGGCTGCCCCCGACCGAACCCCCACGTCGCGGGGTTCACGCGATCACCGATCGCGCCGTGCGATCGGTTGGGGTGGGGCTGCCCAGCAGCCCCCGCGGCGAGTCCGGCGACTCGCCGCCGCTTGGAGGGGCCCCGCCTTCACGACGGGATGGGGGGCGGCACCAGCCCGCGCCCCCAGCGATCGATCACAAGGATCGATCGCATGCCCTCGGCTCCAGCCGAGGGTTCGACCCTCACGCCCCGTCGAAAACCTAGCGGGCGATCCCACGCGGTCCGGTGGCTTCGCCACCACCGCGTGATCGTCCATCTACTCCGGGTTCGAACTTCGGATCTTGCGTTCTACGGTAATTTCGATAAATCAAATCAAAAATAATATCAAGGACGTTTAGATATTATACCTTCGATTCGTTGTTCGGAGAAACGAAATCAAACACCTTTGAATCTTCCCACGTATTCCTTGCACTCCGTTCGAACGTCGGGTGGGCGACGATCTATCGAACTCCTATGGATCTCCTTCAACTCTCTAGAACTATCAATTAATGATATTCTTGTCTTTTTATTTATGAAGGCCATGTAGTGCTTTTATAGGCTACGTAGGGGATCTAAAGGAGGTGGAATATTGGGCTTCCAATATTGAAGATTAAATTGAGCCCAATGCTCAAGTCCATTAATCCTTATCAATATTAATTAATTTATTTTCCACTATATAAATTAATTGCACTCCCAATATTAAACCATATTATATCCAAATAATATTTCTCCGGTAGTATTATTTATTCCGTGTATTTAAGATTTAAATATCCATGAATAAAATTTATTTATTGCTTAATAAATTTATTCATCTCTTGTATCCGAGAATAGTACCACTCAACCTTATTATTATGCGGGAACAAATCTACTCGCGAGGTTTACATAATAAATCCTTATGAGCTCATCTCGGGGATATTATCAACCCTTCCGGGATACACTGTCCCTTCAAGAATTCACGGCATGTCATATACAAAATATAGTGACCCAACTCAACCGGTAATTAACCCAATAATTAAATCGGTTAATTCCTTTGGAAAATCAAAGTCACTTATATTAAATACACACACCCGCAATTGTTTCAGGGATTAAGAATAAAATACTCTGAGACTTAAATCAATTATCACAGAGCAATCCTAATTGATAAGTCTCAAGCGATCCGCTCAATACACCAAGTGTACAAGTGTGATAAAATAATTAAGACAAATTATTTTCTCTCTCACACAACGACTATACCGATGGATTGGTCCGTGTCCATCTAGGTCGTGAGCAACTGTTTGATTAAATATGAGTAACCGATAGTATGATCTTCTGTGTGGGCCCGACACACCATACTAACTACAACGTATATAATCCAGGACTATAATTTGCATTTATTTAATTAACAATAATTAAAAGCAAATGAATGTTCGTTATTAATAGGCAAATGAAAGTGTACAAAGAGTTCAGAATACTCAAATCTAGACATTAAGTATACTACTCCAGCAATCTCCCACTTATACTAAGGTCTAGTCTTATCTTCCAAACTTCTGACTCCCAAACCCTCCAAGTGCTTGAAATATACTTCCTTAGGAAGTATCTTGGTGAAAGGGTCCGCTAGGTTGTCCTCCGAAGCTATCTTGGTGACTATTGCATCGCCCCTCTTGACGATGTCTCGAATCAGGTGGTACTTGCGCTCTATGTGTTTCGTAGCACTATGGGACCGTGGTTCCTTACTGTTTGCCACTGCACCGCTATTATCACAATAAATTGTCATAGCCTTGGGCAAACTCGGAATCACATCTAAGTCCTGGAGGAAATTAAGGAACCAAACTGACTCTTTCGCTGCCTCTGAGGCTGCAACATATTCAGCTTCCATGGTAGAGTCCGAAATGCACTTTTGCTTAACACTCTTCCATGATACGGCTCCACCTCCCAAAGTGTACACATAGCCTGATGTCGACTTACGCCGGTCCTTATCAGCTTGGAAATCCGAATCCGTATAACCCAAAGGAATCAGATTGTCTGCCCCGTAACATATAACATAATCCCTAGTATTTCGCAAATACTTGAAAATGCTCTTTACGGCAGTCCAATGAGCCTTTCCAGGATTACTCTGATATCTCGGTACTATGCCCACTGCATAGCAGATATCAGGCCTCGTGCATAACATTGCATACATCAAGCTTCACACAACCGAAGCGTAGGGAACTGCTTTCATTTCATCTTTCTCCTTTTGTGTCCGAGGACACATATCCTTAGAAAGATAATTTCCTTTACTGAAGGGTAGTTCACCCTTCTTGGAATCTTGCATGTTAAAACGAGCCAGAATCGTGTCTATGTAAGATTGCTGGGATAGGTACAATGTTCGATTCCGGCGATCCCTTATAACCTTGATCCCTATAACATGTCCAACTTCTCCCAAATCTTTCCTATCGAATTGTCTAGACAACCATCCCTTTATGTCTGATAACATCTTCACACTGTTGCCAATGAGAAGAATGTCGTCTACATAAAGCACGAGAAACACCACCTTCTTTCTATCACATTTCCAATACACACACGATTCGTCCATGCTTTAACTGAATCCAAAAGATTGGACTACTTCATCAAACCGCAGGTTCCACGATCTCGAGGCTTGTTTCAATCCATAAATGGATCGATTAAGCTTGCACACTAGATGATCTCGCCCCTTAGCAATGAATCCTTCTGGTTGTTTCATATAAATCGTCTCGTCAAGACTTCCATTTAGGAAAGCTGTCTTGACATCCATTTGCCACACCTCATAGTCCATATGAGCTGCTATGGATAAGAGAATCCGGATCGACTTTATCTTGGCTACCGGCGAAAAGGTCTCCTCATAATCGATTCCCTCTTTCTGAGTATATCCTTTCGCAACAAGCCGAGCTTTAAAGGTTTCAACCTTTCCGTCAGATCCTCTCTTTCTCTTGTAGACCCATTTACACCCAATTGGCTTTACGCCGCTTGGTGGTTCTACAAGATCCCAGACTTTATTAGAATCCATAGATTCAATTTCGGATTTCATCGCTTTCTTCCAAGAAGGCGCATCTATATCTTGTACCGCCTCATCATAGGTCCAGGGATCGATTTCATGAACTCCAGGTCCAGAGTCCGAGGACTCACCCAGTCCAATCCATCTATCAGGTTGTTTAACAACCCTCCCACTACGACGGCGTTCCGGTGTATTAACAGTGACAGTAGGTGCAGGTTCTAGTGGTGTATCTATACTCGGTTCGGCTGTATCTAAGTCTTCCTTGTAACCTCTCAACTCATCAAGTATTATGTCACTCTTGGGCTTGTGGTCCATGACATAGTCTTCCTCTAAGAACCGAGCGTTAGTACTTATAACGATCATCTGGTCCGTAGGACTATAGAACATGCCACCTTTAGTTCCTTTCGGGTATCCTATAAACAGCCGTAATTCTGATCTGGGTTCTAACTTATCGGCCCCTTGTCGCAACACATGTGCTGGACATCCCCAGATCCGAATGTGTCTCAAGTTAGGCTTGCGCCCACTCCACAATTCCATGGGTGTAGTCGGTACCGTTTTGGTCGGAACCCTATTCAGAATGTACGCCACCGTTTCCAAGGCATGTCCCCAGAACATAACAGGTAAATCCGAGTAACTCATCATCGATCGCACCATCTCCATAAGAGTCCTATTCCTTCTTTCTGACACACCATTCTGTTGAGGAGTATATGGTGAGGTCAGTTGGGATTCAATCCCATTCTCTGCCAAGTATGCCTTGAATTCTACAGACAGGTACTCGCCTCCGCGATCAGATCGCAGGAATTTTATGGATTTACCACGAAGGTTCTCCACAAGAGCCTTGAATTCCTTGAACTTGTCAAAAGAATCACTCTTGTGGCGCATCAGGTACACATATCCATATCTTGAGTAATCATCAGTAAAAGTGATGAAGTACTCGTACCCTCCCCTTGCCTGAGTAGACATAGGTCCGCATACATCAGAGTGAATCAAATCCAATACTTGTTCAGCTCTACGTCCTTTACCAGAAAAATAACGCTTGGTCATTTTACCCTCTAAACAGGATTCGCAGGTTGGAAGGTCCTCTCCATCAACATCGCTGATTAGACCATTAGCTTTCAACCTTTGAAGCCTATTCGAGTTTATATGACCTAACCTTAGATGCCACAAGTATAATTGATTCATCTTAGAAGGTTCCTTTCTCTTATTGGTGTTCGTAGATGTGTTATTACTCTCGGTTAGTTGCATCGTGTTAGACTCAGGATTTAGCACATACAAATCGTCTACCAATGTACCAGAACAGATAATCTCACTATTTCTTCTTATGATCACAGAGTGGTCAAAAGAAACAGAATATCCATTCATAATAAGTTTAGAAACTGAAATTAAATTCTTTCTAAAGTTGGGTACATAAAGACAATTATGTAGAACTAAAACCCTATCACTACTAAAGCGTAAGTGAACGTCTCCCACTGCAACAGTCGCTACCCTCGCGGCATTGCCCATGTAGACCACGATCTCTCCCTCTCTAAGTCTCCGGGTTTCCTGGAACCCCTGCAATGAATTGCAGACATGATCAGTGGCCCCCGTATCTACACACCAGGTGCTGGTAGATAACACCACTAATAATGTTTCAGTGACTAAGGAAAATTTCGTACCTTTGATGAGAGGACAATCAGACCTCCAGTGCCCAAACTGTTTGCATCGAAAGCATCTGCATAACGGCTTGCCTTTCCCAATCCGTGGTTTTAAACCACTGGGTCTCTTTGCACGCTTTTCTTTTAGCCTAGCCACAAGAGCTCGTGTTTCTCTTAACTTACGCACAAAAATCGCCTTCGCCGAGTCGTTTTCAAGGGACTCATTAAGGAACGATTCCGTGAGTATGTTAACCACCTCTTGCCTAGCTTCCACACCATGTCTCAACGTAGTTGGGACAACAGTGGATTTAGAAAGCTTGACAGTCTGAACATTGTCTAGATTTCTTTTCCAAACATCACTATATGGAACCAATGAGTTTTCATCCTTAAGTATATCACAAAGTGGGGTCACAGTCATTCTTAACCTATAAGCACATAAAACAAACAAACAATTTAATATCCGATATTATCTCCCTTTAATAATATCATTAAATTACTAATCGCCTCTAAAATCCCATCAGGTAAGGCAAGCCACGTGGTGTGGACGTTTACCCACCCAAACGACTTAGCAATTAGATTTTCTTTGGTCATACATCTCTTATAGCGTAACCTCGTGGGGAGGAATACTATAATGCGTATCTAAGTGTAAACCATTACTCAGCACCAAAGTAAATCGTTTGGAATTGCTACATTACCGCAAGCCACGTGGTGTGGACGTTTACGACAACTTCACAACTCTTTACAATTTCTTACAACTGTCTACATCAATTAATCCAAAATCCGTTAGCATAGCAAGCCACGTGGTGTGGACGTTTACTACACCAATAGATCTTTATAATTGACTCCCAATTACTTGATCCATTCAATCTTGTAAATCAAGACGTGGAGAATCATAAGTGAAACTCGAAGTTTCTTACCAGTGATTCACCATGCGAACAACCCTATCTCTCATAAATGAGGGAGCCGAGCAGACAATCGATCCACCTTCAAAAGATGGTACGACTGCCTCTAATTTGTGTCCTCGACATGACCAAGTGGCTTTGGCTCCATTCCACTCCCCGGGTTGAGAATGAGTCGACTTGAAATCAGTTTTGGAAAGACAAATTAGGCATTGTTTGATGAACTTAATCAATGTTTCTCGTAAGAGGAATTACAAGAACTCTCCTCCAATAACTTATCTATATAAACTTCAAAAGTTTATAAAAGTCACCAAGAGAGAAGCAATGGAGACCATGGGTATGTTTCCATACCCTCTCCCACTTAGCTTTTTATAACCAAAGGGATACGCTATCTAGTGCATAAAATAAACACATATAGCATGCATACATGTAATAAAGCACATAGTATTATACATAGTCAAAATAATACTAGAATATTATTTTCCGACTATTATGGCTTTACTCCATCTCCGTACGCATCTTCTAGTCTTCAGTCTTCGTTCTTGAATGCTCCATGTGACGAGAATATTAATTTCCAATATTTAAATCTATTTATTTTTAATAAATCCAAAAGATACTTAATTAATAATAATTAAGTCAATCGAATAAATCAAAAATAAAATTAAATATTATTAATATTTTTATTTATTTTATTTTCCCTTTCTACTTCATTAAATCTCTAGAATAATCTATCCAAGACCCACTTGGAATATTCTAGATGATTTCCATAATGAAATAAGGAAATAAAATAATTTAGGACTCTTCTACTTTCCAAATTAATTAAATTCCTAATCCATGAATATTTCCATAAAATAGAAATAATCAATTTAGGAATCCTAATTAATTCCATCATTGATTCTTTTCCTAATCAATGAGAGTTCCCAAAAATAGGAATACTCAAATAGGAAAAACCCGAATCAATTAGGAAAGCGAATTACCGGACCGGGGTAGCACGGGGTGGGGATCCCCGTGTCACCCTCGACCCACGCCTAGGAGGTGGCCGGCCACCATCGCCGGCGGCTCCTCCATGCAAGGGTCGATCGATCCTCATGGGATCGACCATGGGGATGGTCGATCCTTGTCCTTTTTGCCCTCACGATCATCTCCTTCGTCACACGTCTTTTCCGGCGGTCGTTTCGGCATCGATCCAACGCAAAATAAATTACAAATTTAATTTTACACTATCCGGTATCGATTCTATACATGAAATCGACCCTATACATTTTCCGGAAAAATAAAACAATAATAATAAACCTAAATTCGGCCAACCCCCGAATTTTTACTATTACAAGCATTCACCACCAAAAAACGAATCTCGACATGTCCGAGAGTTTAATCAAACCA
Source organism: Euphrasia confusa (assembly GCA_954870475.1). Lineage (NCBI taxonomy): Eukaryota > Viridiplantae > Streptophyta > Magnoliopsida > Lamiales > Orobanchaceae > Euphrasia > Euphrasia confusa. The sequence goes on from OX940950.1 coordinate 32,844,455, forward strand.
ACATTCATGACAAAATAAATTAAACGAATAATAAATTAAGCCATAATAGTCGGAACCCTGCAAGGTAGAACAATTTTATCGAAAATACCGCGAACGTAAACCACGCTCTGATACCAATTGTTGGAATTCGATATCCCGGGCTATTAAAATTGCGGAAACCATAGCCCGATCAAAAACCCATCGCCGGAGATCACACGAACGCCGACGAACGCGCCGGAGTCCAGCCGAGGAAACCATGCACCCGAAGGCGCACGGCTGCCCCCGACCGAACCCCCGCGTCGCGGGGTTCACGCGATCACCGATCACGCCGTGCGATCGGTTGGGGTGGGGCTGCCCAGCAGCCCCCGCGGCGAGTCCGGCGACTCGCCGCCGCTTGGAGGGGCCCCGCCTTCACGACGGGATGGGGGGCGGCACCAGCCCGCGCCCCCAGCGATCGATCACAAGGATCGATCGCATGCCCTCGGCTCCAGCCGAGGGTTCGACCCTCACGCCCCGCCGAATACCTAGCGGGCGATCCCACGCGGTCCGGTGGCTTCGCCACCACCGCGTGATCGTCCATCTACTCCGGGTTCGAACTTCGGATCTTGCGTTCTACAGTAATTTCGATAAATCAAATCAAAAATAATATCAAGGACGTTTAGATATTATACCTTCGATTCGTTGTTCGGAGAAACGAAATCAAACACCTTTGAATATTCCCACGTATTCCTTGCACTCCGTTCGAACGTCGGGTGGACGACGATCTATCGAACTCCTATGGATCTCCTTCAACTCTCTAGAACTATCAATTAATGATATTCTTGTCTTTTTATTTATGAAGGCCATGTAGTGCTTTTATAGGCTACGTAGGGGATCTAAAGGAGGTGGAATATTGGGCTTCCAATATTGAAGATTAAATTGAGCCTAATGCTCAAGTCCATTAATCCTTATCAATATTAATTAATTTATTTTCCACTATATAAATTAATTGCACTCCCAATATTAAACCATATTATATCCAAATAATATTTCTCCGGTAGTATTATTTATTCCGTGTATTTATGATTTAAATATCCATAAATAAAATTTATTTATTGCTTAATAAATTTATTCATCTCTTGTATCCGAGAATAGTACCACTCAACCTTATTTATTATGCGGGAACAAATCCACTCGCGAAGTTTACATAATAAATCCTTATGAGCTCATCTCAGGGATATTATCAACCCTTCCGGGATACACTGTCCCTTCAAGAATTTACGGCATGTCATATACAAAATATAGTGACCCAACTCAACCGGTAATTAACCCAATAATTAAATCGGTTAATTCCTTTGGAAAATCAAAGTCACTTATATTAAATACACACACCCGCAATTGTTTCAGGGATTAAGAATAAAATACTCTGAGACTTAAATCAATTATCACAGAGCAATCCTAATTGATAAGTCTCAAGCGATCCGCTCAATACACCAAGTGTACAAGTGTGATAAAATAATTAAGACAAATTATTTTCTCTCTCACACAACGACTATACCGATGGATTGGTCCGTGTACATCTAGGTCGTGAGCAACTGTTTGATTAAATACGAGTAACCGATAGTATGATCTTCTGTGTGGGCCCGACACACCATACTAACTACAACGTATATAATCCAGGACTATAATTTGCATTTATTTAATTAACAATAATTAAAAGCAAATGAATGTTCGTTATTAATAGGCAAATGAAAGTGTACAAAGAGTTCAGAATACTCAAATCTAGACATTAAGTATACTACTCCAGCAATTGTACTCCTTTACAGTCTGAGTAATGTCTAACTCTTTATTCCATCCAACACAGTATGGAACCAGTGCGTTGAATTCCTTAAGTATCAACGAAAGTGGATTCATAGCAATTCTCTAAACCTATAAGCACATATAAACAAACAATTAATTTAATGTCCGATATTATCTCCCTCAAATAATATCATTAAATTACTAATTACATCTAAAATCCCATCAGGTAAGGCAAGCCACGTGGTGTGGACGTTTACCCACCTAAATGATTTAGCAATTAGATTTTCTTTGGTCATACATCGATTATAGCGTAACTTCGTGGGGAAGAATACTATAACGCGTATCTAAGTGTAAACCATTACTCAGCACCAAAGTACATCGTTTGGAATTGCTACATCACCGCAAGCCACGTGGTGTGGACGTTTACGATAATTTCACAACTCTTCACAATTACTTATAACTGTCTACATCAATTAATCCAAAGTCCGTTAGTATAGCAAGCCACGTGGTGTGGACGTTTACTATACCAAGAGACTTTTATAATTGACTCCCAATTACAAGAACCATTCGATTTCTGCAAATCAAGACTCGGAGAATCATAAGTGAAACTCGAAGTTTCTAACCAGTGATTCACCATGCGAACGACCCTATCTCTCATAAATGAGGGAGCCGAGCAGACAATCGATCCATCTATCAAAGAATGGTACGAAGGTCTCTAATTTGTGTCATCCACATGACCAAGTGGCTTTGGCTCCATTCCACTCCCCGGGGTGAGAATGAGTCGACTTGAAGTCAGTTTCAGAAAGACAAATTAGGCATTGTTTGATAAACTTGATTAATGTTTCTTGTAAAAGGAATTACAAGAATTCTCCTCCAATGACTCATCTATACGAACTTCGAAAGTCCATAAGAGTCACCAAGAGAACAGCAATGGAGACCATGGGAATGTTTCCATCCCCTCTCCCACTTAGCTTTTTACAATAAAGGGATACGCTATCTAGTGCATAAAATAAACACATATAGCATGCATACAAGCAATAAAGCACATAGTATCACATAGTCAAAATAATGCTAGAAAATTATTTTTCCCGACTATCATGGCTTTATTCCATCTCCGTATGCGTCTTCTAGTCTTCAGTCTTTGTTCTTGAATGCTCCATGTGACGAGAATATTAATCCCAATATTTAAATCTATTTATTTTTAATAAATCCAAAAGATACTTAATTCGAAAATTAAGTCAATCGAATAAATCAAAAATAAAATTAAATTTTATTAATATTTTTATTTATTTATTTTCCTATCTACTTCTATTAAATCTCTAGAATAATCTATCCAAGTAAAACTTGGAATATTCTAGAAGACTTCTATAATAGAATAAGGAAATAAAATAAATTAGGACTCTTCTACTTTCCAAGGTTAATTAATTTCCATTACTATGAAATTCCCATAAAATAGGAATAATCAATTAGGAAATAAATTAATCCTAAATTTTTATTCCTTTCCAATTCTATTAAATCTCTAGGATCCTATTCCAAGTAGAACTCGGAATACTCTAGAAGACTTCCATAATAGAATAAGGAAATAAAATTAATTCCAATTAATTCTTTTCCTAATCCATGAGAATTCCCAAAAAATAGGAAAACTCAATTAGGAAAACCGAATTAATTAGGAAAGTGAATCTTTGGTAGGAGTAGCATGGGTTGGGGATCCCCACTACACCCCCACCGCCGACCACCACCATCACCGGGCACCACCACCGCCGCCCCCTAGCCACGCGCCACCACCACCGGTGGCCGGCGTGGCCGGAGGCAGCCCCCATGGTGGGGTCGATCGATCCTCATGGGGATCGATCATGGGGATGATCGACCCCCCCGGTTTTCGTCCTCTTCGTCTTCTTCGTCACACGTGTTCTCCGGCGGTCGTCTCGGCATCGATCCAACTTAAATAAATTACAAGAAATAAATTTACAATTCCGGTATCGATTCTATACATGAAATCAACCCTATACATTTTCCGGAAAACATAGAACGTAATAATAAATTCTAAATTCGGTCAACCCCCGAATTTTTACTATTACAAACATTCAACCACACAAAACGAATCTCGACATGTCCGAGAGTTTAATAAACGAATAATCATGATAATTAATTAACACAATAATTAAATCCAACCATGATAGCCGGAAATCCCTGCAAGGTAGAACAATAATCGAACATATACATGAACACAAAACCAAACGCTCTGATACCAATTACTGGGATTCGATGTCCCGGGCTATCAAAAATTATGCGGAACCGATAACCCGACCGAAACCCTATCGCCGGAAACCGATCGCGAACACCGAACGAGCTAGAGCATGACCGAGGCGTCGCCACGGGCGAACCCGCGGCTAAACCCTAGCCACGCCCACGCCGGGGCTCGCGATCACCGTGCATGGTGATCGCCGGGGATGCGCGTGCATCCCCGTGGGGCTGTTCGGAACAGCCCCCGGCGGTGAGTCCGGCGACTCACCGCCACCATCCGACGGGAGGAGGGGCGCCAGTCGAGGCACCAGCCCTCGACAGCCCCGCGATCGACCTTGCGGTCGATCGCTCGCCCCGGCTCCAGCCGGGGCCTCCCTTCTTGCACGCCGCCGGGCGAGGGTGGCCGAGGGGGTTCGTCCGCCGTGGCACCAGCCCACGGCTGAACCCCCAGCGATCGACTTCACGTCGATCGCTTGCCCCGGCGTCCAGCCGGGGCTTCCCCTCTCGCCCGCGTACCGACGGTCGAACCCTAGGGTTCGGCCGCCCCTTGTTCGATCCCGACGGGGATCGCGTGATCCCCGTATCCCGGTCTCGACGTTTTCCCGGATCGTCTTGTTCATGTATACATCACGATTAAACGAACATATAATCATAGAGGGGGTTTATGATTATGTACCTCGATTCGTTGTACGGAGAAACGAAATCAAACGTTGATGACCTTGCGATCTTCCTACGTATTCCTTGCACCTCGTCCGAACGTCGTGTGGGCGGCGATCTATCGAACTCCTATGGATCTCCTTCACTCTTCAAGACTTTATGATTGGCGTAGGTTAGTTATGAATTGTGAAGACCGTGTAGTGCTTTTATAGGCTACGTAGGGGATCATAAGGAGGTGGAATATTGGGCTTCCAATATTGAAGATTAAATTGAGCCCAGCTCAAATCTATTAATCCTTATCAATATTAATTAATTTATTTTCCACTATATAAATTAATTGCACTCCCAATATTAAACCATATTATATCAAATAATATTTCTCCGGTAGTATTATTTATTCCGTGTATTTAAGATTTAAATATCCATGAATAAATTTATTTATTGCTCAATAAATTATATTCATCTCTTGTATCCGAGACTAGTACCATTCAACCTTAATTATTGTGCGGAACAAATCCACTCATGAGGTTTACACAATAATTCCTTATGAACTCATCTCGGGGATATTATCAACCCTTCCGGGATACACTTTCCCGTTAAGTATTCACGGCATGTCATATATAAAATATAGCGACCCAATTTTACCGGTAATTAACCCAATAATTAAATCGGTTAATTCCTTTGGAAAATCAAAGTCTCTAATATTAAATGTACACACCCGCAATAGTATCGGGGATTGAGAATAAAATACTCTGAGATTTAAATTGATTATCCAAGGCAATCCTAATCAATAAATCTCAAGCGATCCGTCCAATACACCAAGTGTACAAGTGTGATAAAATAATTAAGATAAATTATTTTCTCCCTCACACAACGACTATACCGATGGATTGGTCCGGGTCCATCTAGGTCGTGAGCATCTATTTGATTAAATACGAGTAACCGATAGTATGATCTTCTGTGTGCCCATGCACACCATACTAACTACAACGTATGAAATCCAGGACTATAATTTTGCATAATTAATTAATAATAATTAAATGCAAATAATTGTTTATTAATTAAATAGGTTAAATGCTATGACCGGGAGTTTACCGATACTTAAATCTAGACATTAAGTACACAACTCCAACACAACAAACCGAAACTAGTAACACATTTCTAACACCAATAAGATAAAGGAACTTTCTAGGATGAATCAATTATACTTGTGGCATCTTAAGCTAGGTCATATTAATCCAAATGGGATTCAATGGTTGAACAACTGAAGGTTTAATCAGTGCTGTTGAAGGAGAGGACCTTCCTACATATGAATCAATTTTGGATGGTAATAAATGACCAAGTAACCTTTTAAGGTTAAAATCTATAGATCCGGACAAGTATTGGATTTGATTCACTCTGATGTATGCGGACCTATGTCTACTCAGACATGAGGAGGGTACGAGTATTTCATCTTTGATTATTACTCGAGATATGGATTTAGGTACCTGATGCGCCACAAAAGCAAGTACATTGACTAGTTCAAGGAGTACAAAGCTCTTGTGGAGAACCTTCATGGTAAATCCATTAAATGCCTACGATCTGATCGTGGAGGCATATACCTGCCTGGAGAATTCAAGGCATACTGATCAGAGAATGGGATTAACTCCCAACTGACTACACCATACACTCCTCAGCGGAATGGTATGTCAGAAAGAAGGAAAAGGACTCTTATGGGAATGGTGAAAACTATAATGAGTTCTTCGGACTTACCTTTATGTTCTAGAAATATGCCTTGGAAACATCGAAGCACATCCTAGACTTGTTTCCTTAGAACCTCGTTAGGAAATGCGATTGTTTATAGGATATCCTAGAAGAACAAAAGTTGTGTGTTCTATAGTCCTGAGGACCAGAAGATCGTTATAAGTTCTAACGCCCGGTTCTTAGAGGAAGGCTATGGGATGAACCACAAGCCCAAAAGTGATGTGATACTTGATGAAATGAGAGAGATCGATCGAGACTTAGAACAGCCGAACCGAGTAGTACACCACTAGAACCTGCACCTGTTATCACTGTTAAAACACTGGAACGCCGTCGTAGTGGGAGGGTTGTGAGACAACCAGAAATATTCGTGGGACAGGGTGAGTCTTCGGACTCGGCACCTGGAGTACATGAAATCGATCCCTGGACCTATGATGAGGCAGTACAAGATCTAAATGCGCCTTCTTGGGTAAGGCGATGAAATCCGAAATAAAATCTGAGGATTCTTATAAATTCCGGGATCTTGGAGAACCACCGAAAGGCGTGAAGGCAATCGGGTGACTGGGTCTACAAGACAAAGAGAGGATATGACGGGAAGGTCGAAACCTTCAAAGCGATGCTTGTAGCGAAAGAATGACCTTTCGCTGGTAGCAATGACCTTCAATCCGGATTCTCTTAGCATCTTATGTGGATTATAAGGTGTGGTACAATGGTTGTCAATACTGCTTTCCTGAATGGAAGTATTGACGGAACCATTCGTATCAAATAACCAGAAGGATTCATTGCTAAGGGGCGAGAGCATTTAGTGTGCAAGCTCAGTTGATCCATTTATGGACTGAAGCAAGCTACAAGATCGTGGAACATGCGATTTGATCATCCACTATGGATTTATTCAAAGCATGGACGAATCGTGTGTGTATTGGAAACGTGATGGGAACAAAGTGGTTTCTCGTGCTTTATGTAGACGATATTTTCTAATTGGCAACAATGTGAAAATGTTATCGGACATAAAGGAATGGTTGTTCTAGACAATTCAATATGAAGGACTTAGGAGAAGTTGGACATGTTCTTGTGATTAAAGTTATGAGGGATCACAAGAGAAGAACATTGTACCTATCCCAAGCTTCATACATAGACACGATTTTGTCTCGTTTAACATACAAGATTCCAAGAAAGGTTTTTACCTTTCAGACATGGAATCTATCTATTTAAGGATGTGTGTCGAACACAAAAGGAGATAGAAGAAGTGAAAGCAGTTCCCTACGCCTCGGCTATGGAAGCTTGATGTATGTTATGTACGATACCTGATATCTGCTATGCCGGGAGCATAGTGGCGAGATATCAGAGTAACCCTGGAAAGGAACATTGGACTGCTGTGATCAGTCAAGCAATTTCCTGTGGGTTATGTGTTCACACTAAGAAATGGAGATCTCGAATGGAAGAGTGTAATGCGGTGCATTATGGACTCTACCACGGAAACCGAATAGGTAGCGGCCTTTGAGGCAGCTTAAGGATCGGTGTGACTCCGGAGATTTCTCCAGGACTTAGATGTGGTAACTTGTTTGCCCAATGCTATTGTGACAATAGCGGTGCAGTGAAAAACAAAGGAACCACGAGTCCATAGTGTGAAGATAACACATAGAGCAAGTACAACCTGATTCGAGGTATCGTCAGCGAGGCGATATAGTCGTTACCTAGATAGCATCGGGGGACACCCTAGAGTACTCGTTCACTAATGCCTTGCGAGCGAAAGCGTTCAGTAGGCACATGGATGGTATAGGGGTCAGATGTTTGGGAGACAGCGACTAGACCTTAGTATAAGTGGGAGATTGATGGAGTTGTATTCTTAATGTCTAGATTTAAGTAACATCTGAACTCCGTCTAAAGCATTTATCCTATTTAATAATAAACAATCATTTGCATTTAATGTAAACCATAGTCCTAGATTATACACGTTGTAGTTAGTATGGTGTGCGACGTCACACGGAAGATCATACTATTGGTTACTCGTATATAATCGAAAAGTTGCTCACGACCTAGATGGACAAGGACCAATCCATCGGTATAGTCGTTGTATTAGTGAGAAAATAATTGGTCTTGATTATTTTATCATACTTGTACACTAGGTGTATTGAGCGGATCTGCTTGAGATTTATCGATTAGGATTGTCGTTGATAATCGATTTAAAACTCTGAGTATTCTATTCTTAATCCCTGATATTATTGCGGGTGTGTGCATATAATATTAGTGACTTTGATTTTCCAAAGAAATTGACTGATTAGAATAACCGGTCAATTACCGGTAAAGTTGGGTCACTGTATTTTATGTATGACATGCTGTGAATTCTTGACGGGAAAGCATGTCCTCGAAAGGGTTGATAATGTCCCCGAGATGAGCTCATAAGGATTATCATGTAAACCTTGCAAGTGGATTTGATCCGCATGATAATAAAGTTGAGTAGTACTATTCTTGGAATTATAAGAGATGAATAAATAATATTAGCAATAAATATAATTTATTCAGGGACATTTATATCTTAAACATGTGGAATAAATAATACTATCGGAAGAATATTATTTTGATATAATATGGTAAATATTGGGAGTGCAATTATATTTATATAGTGGAGGTAATATATAATTCATGAATTAATTAATAGATTTGGGCTTGGGCTCAATTTAATTAATTTATGGGAAGCCCAATATTCTACTTCCTTAAGGTCCCCTTACGTAGCCTATAAAAGCACTCCTATGGTCTTCTCTTCTTTCATAAGTCTCAAGACAAAATTCTAGAGAGAGAAAGTACAGAGAGAAGGTGATCCATGGAAGCTTGGAAGATCGTCGCCCACCCCGACGTTCAAGCTAGTGCAAGGAATACGTGGGAAGACTTCAAGGTCAACAAAGTTCTTCGTTTTTCCGAACAACGAGAACGAGGTAAATCGTAAAACTCTCTTTATGATTTAATCGTTTATTTATCGTGATTATACCGTGAACCATGATCCAAGAACGCGACCCATGACGAGGATGAACCGGGCGGTGGTGGTCGAAGACCACCGGACCGCCGGCGGCTCGTCGGCTCGATCGAATGGGTCGAGGGGCGCAAACCCGGCTGGACGTCATGCGCCGCTCAGACGGCGCTGCCTCCGCTCACGCGGAGGGGCAGCTTTCTTGTGGACGTATATTAATCCCATCAGACTAGTATGCCACTTTCTTGTGGACGTATATTAATCCAAACGATTTTATAACTAGACTTTTACTTCGGTCGTACATCATTATAGCAGTGACTCCGATGGGGAGGATACTATAAAGCGTACCTTAGTGTGTACCATTTCTCAGTACTAAGTCAACCGCTCGGGAACTACATATCCACCGCAAACCACGTTAGTGTGGACGTTTACGTTGACATGCGGTCCCTTTACGATTTTCTATAACTGTCGAGCTCAATTAACCCAATGTTCCGTTTCCGTTCAGTAAGCCACGATAGTGTGGACGTTTACTAAACAAACAACTTTGTCAATTGAATCAATCATGCAATTGAGCCCTATCTCTCACAAGGTGAGGGAGCCAATCATACAATCGATCTAGTCATCAAATGACTCGCAAGTCTCTAATTTGTGTCATCGACATAACCAAGCGCTTTGGCTCCATTCCACTCCCCGGGGTGAGAATGAGTCGAGTTGAAATTAGTCATTGAAAGACAGATTAGGCATTGCTTTTGAGAAATATAATTGTTCAATTTTAAAATGGAATTTAATTCGAATTTTGATCAAGTGATTTTCGTGTATCAACTTTATCCGATAGGGAGGATGACACTAAAGCCAACTCGTAAGTCAATACACATCACTCTCAAAACAGAGAATGGAGACCGCGAGATTGTTTCCAATCCCTCTCCCACTTAGTATTTTACGATTGAGGGATAAACATGCATAAAATAATAAGCATAATAAAGCACGTAAATCACATAAAAAGCAATTAACGTGGCCCGATTATTATGGCCTTAAAATCTTGAATGCACGTCTCTTGGAACTTCATCTCGTTGCTCGTCTCGGTCTCGATCCACCACCGACTCGCTCGAGGGTCAAGAGACGAACTCCTCCCACTGGAGTCTCGTATCGAGCCTCGTTGAGTCGTCCGTGGGGCCGAACGAACCCCAGCCCCGCTGCTGCCCGTCACGAAACACGGAGTGTGTTCGATGGCAGCCGGTTGCCGGTTCGCTCTCCTCGACTCTCGTTCCTCCGGGCTTCGATCTTCTCTTGATCCAAATTACAAAAAATAATCTACTAACTCCGGTATCGATCCTATACATTTTGATCGACCCTATACATGTCCCGGATTCAACGAAAAATAAATAAACCTAACGACTCAACCCGTCGTTTTTATCTATTACAAACAAGCAACTTTCCAAAATAAAATGATCTGGACAAGCCCGAGAGTTTAATCAAAACCACACACATACAGCACAAAATAACATAAATAAAATGGCCATAATAATCGGGTTCAACCTGCAAGGTAACATGCGCAAAAATACTACGAACCTATAAACCGTCTCTGATACCAATTGTTGGAAATCGACTACCCTGGACATGTCCGTTCGACTACTCGAACATCCGGACAAGCCCAATCGACCCCCGGCGTCCCCACTGTACATAACACGAAGCCCTAGACCCGAAACACGCCCAGCCATTGCACCGAAGGTGCAACCACGCGAAACGGGGCTTTCTGCCCTGTCTGTCGAACGACGCCATAAGGCTGTCGCCCGACAGGGCAATGTCGGCCGACAGCGTCGCGATTCCAGCAGCGGGTTTCGCCCGTTCTGGCTGTTTCAACGAGATTTTCTCGATCCGACCACCGCGACGGAGGTCAGAGACCTCCCAGCAGTCCGAGAACATCAAATCCAAGCCATATAAACCAATCGTTGGTTCGATGTATGACTAGCGCAATAAAGAGATCGAAAAGTGCGGAAAAGGGAAATCGATCTCATACCTTCTCGGTCGATTGTTGAGACCTTAGACGTTTCTAGCGTATGTCTCTGATCCCGTCTCCAACCGTTGTGTGGGCAACGATCCGCTGGAGTTCTCCCGTCTATGCTCTCTCTTCTCAACCAGCGTAAGAATTTATTTTTCTCTCTGAGAGAAAAATTAATTGCGTTAATTATTATTTCAGCAGAGAAAATAAATAATTGCGTAAGCTTTTATTTTTTCTCTGAGAAATAATTATTGCGGCGTTCTGTAGGTTAAGAGAGGGCAAGGGGGGGGGGGGTGGGTTATAGAGCTACGCTAGGAACCTCTTAGGTAAATTAATTTAGGGCTAAATTGAAATATTAATTAACTTGGAATCCTTAAAAGAAAACCTTAATTAATCGATTTCAATTTTAATTATTATTCACTCCACTAAAAAATAATAATTGAATTCCCGAAATTAATTTAATATTATATCAACAATAATATTTCCGCCGAAATTACATATATGACTTTCCCCGTGTTTAAGATATTGAATGTCCACGAATTAACTTTAATTACTAATAATTAAATTAATTCATTTCTTATTATCCGAGACTAGTACCACTCGTCCTTCTTATCATGTGGAACGAATCCACCTGCAGGGTTTACATGATAAACTTTATGAGCTCATCTCGGGGACATCATCAACCCAATAAATGGGACACGGTTTCCTGTCTATAATCTATAGCTTGCCGTGTGTACAATTCCGATTCCCAATTTACCGAGAATATTGACTAGTCAATTAGTCTCACTCACTAGCAAGTCAAAGAACCGAGAATTGGACACACGCACCTATAATTATATAGGGATTAGGAATTCATATATCCGTAATATCTGAGGTTTGGTTCGATTACTGCGACTAGTATAAATCGAACGCCCTCCCATGGTCCTGCTCAATATACCAAGTGTACGAGTGTAACATAATAGTCAAGACCGACTATTTACCAGTCACACTACGACGTACCGATGGATTGTCCCTGTCCATCTAAGTCGTGAGCTACTGTTCGATAGTATACTAGTAACCGACAGTATGATCTTCCGCGTGTCTCCTCACGCCATACTGTCTACAACGTATATATCAAGGACTATAGCATAAAATACATAATAGACAAAATGCAGACTGTTTGATTAATAGATAATAAAACACAGCTAAGGAGTTCCATATTGTCACTAAACTAGACATTTAGAATATAACTCCATCAGATAGTGTGGACGTTTACGCTAACACACTGTCCTTCACTTTCTCCTATAACTGTCTACATCAGTTAATCCAAAATCTCATTCAGTTCAGCAAGCCACGATAGTGTGGACGTTTACAACACCAAAAGATTTTTATAAGTGAAATCCAACTACTTGAATCATTCGATCTCGTTAATCAAGACGAGGTGAATCATAAGTGAAACTCGAAGTTTCTTACCAGTGATTCACCATGCGAGCAGCCCTATCTCTCATAGAATGAGGGAGCCGAGCAGACAATCGATCTAGTCATCAAATGACACGAAAGTCTCTAATTTGTGTCTTTGACATGACCAAGTGGCTTTGGCTCCATTCCAAATTAGGCATTGTTTGATAAACTCAATCAATGTTTCTCGTAAGAGGAATTACAAGAATTCTCCTCCAATAAATTATCTATATAAACTTCAAAAGTTTATAAAAGTTACCAAGAGAACAGCAATAGAGACCATGGGATTGTTTCCAATCCCTCTCCCACTTAGCTTTTTACAACAAGGGATACACTATCTAATGCATAAATAAATACACATAAGCATGCATGCATGAAATAAAGCACATAAGATATTATCACATAATCAAAATAATACTAGAATATTATTTTCCGACTATTATGGCTTTATCGCATCCCCGTACGCATCTTCTAATCTTCAGTCTTCGTTCTTGAATGCTCCATGTGACGGGAATATTAATTCCAATATTTCAATCCATTTATTTTTAATAAATCCAAAAGTTACATAATTATAAAAATTAAGTCAATCGAATAAATCAAAAATAAAATTAAATATTAATTAATATTTTTATTATTTTTATTTTCTTTTTCTAATTCCATTAAATCTCTAGAATCCTATCCAAAACCCACTTGGAATATTCTAGAAGATTTCCATAATGAAATAAGGAAATAAAATAATTTAGGATTCATAGTCCTTCCAAATTAATTCATTTTCCAATCCATTAAAAATTCCATAAAGGAATAATTAAATAAGGAAAAATTAATTTAGGACTACTAATCCTTCCAAATTAATTCCTTTCCTAATCCATTAAAAATTCCATAAAGGAATAATTAAATAAGGAAAAATTAATTAAGGAATTTCAAAACTTTCCAAATTAATTATTTTCTTAATCCATTAAAAATTCCATAAAGAAATAATTAAATAAGGAAAACAAATTAATTCCAAATCAATTCCTTTCCTAATCCATGAAAATTTCCAAAAATAGCAATAATCAAATTAGGAAAATCAAATCGAAATAGGAAAGTAGATCTCGGGCCGAGATGAACACGGGGTGGGGATCAAGCCTCTTGAGATCGGCCATGGGGATGGCCGATCGAGCCCTCCTTCTCTTCGTCTCCTCCGTCACAATTTTCCGGTCGTCGTTTCGTCCTCGATCCAACGTAAAATAAATTACAAATTTATTACTACGCTATCCGGTATCGATTCTATACATGAAATCGACCTTATACAATTTCTGGAAAAATAAGAACAAACATTCACCACACAAAAACGAATCTCGACATCATCGAGAGTTTAATAATCAAGAGCAATATTATGGACATTAATATTAAAATTAAATCTAGCCATAATAATCGGAAACCCTGTAAGGTAGAACAATTTATCGAAAAATACCGTGAACGAAAACCAACGCTCTGATACCAATTGTTGGAAATCGATATCCCGAAATTAATAAATTTAAATAAAATTAATTAAATAAATTATCTAATTAATTCCGACCGAAATACTTTGGAGATCGAATATCCGTAGTTGTCAAAGTTGCGGAAAAACAACTCCAATCGACTCCCGGTCGCCGGAAACCCGCCACGAACCACCACGAAGGCCGGCTCAACCAAAACCCTAACCGCGGGCGAACCCGCGGCTGTTCGGTCGAGCCCCCGCGTGGGGCTCGCGGCTGTCCTTAGCACGCCCAGCCATCCCACGGTGATCGCACGCCCAGCCACGGTCGAACCGTGACTTGCGATCACCACCAGCCGCTGCTGCGCGAGCAGCGGTCCAGCTGCGTGAGCGGGGCTGCTCCAGCAGCCCGCTGGAGGTGCACGGGCGATCGAGCTCCCCCTCGATCGAGTCTCGGCGTCCAGCCGAGGCTCACGCCCTTAGACTCCTCCCTAGTCGGGCCGTTGAGCCGTCGGCGGTCCGGTGGTCTTCGACTACCACCGCCCGGTTCAACCTCGTCATGGGTCGCATTCTCGGATCTTGGTTCATGGTATTTTCACAATAATAAACGATTAAAATCATAAAGAGGGTTTTACAATTTACCTCGTTCTCGTTGTTCGAAAAAACGAAGAAATTTGATGACCTTGAAGTCTTCCCACGTATTCCTTGCACTAGCTTGAACGTCGGGGTGGGCGACGATCTTCCAAGCTTCCATGGATCACCTTCTCTCTCTACTTACTCTCTCTAGAATTATTCATGTCTTGAGACTTAAGAAAGAAGAGAAGACCATAGGAGTGCTTTTATAGGCTACGTAAGGGGAACTTAAGGAAGTAGAATATTGGGCTTCCCATAAATTAATTAAATTTAGGCCAAGCCCAAATCTATTAATTAATTCATGAATTATATATTACCTCCACTATATAAATATAATTGCACTCCCAATATTTACCATATTATATCAAAATAATATTCTTCCGGTAGTATTATTTATTCCACATGTTTAAGATATAAATGTCCATGAATAAATTATATTTATTGCTAATATTATTTATTCATCTCTTATAATTCCGAGAATAGTACCACTCAACTTTATTATCATGCGGATCATAATCCACTTGCAAGGTTTACGTGATAATCCTTATGAGCTCATCGCGGGGACATTATCAACCCTTTCGAGGACATGCTTTCCCGTCAAGAATTCACAGCATGTCATACATAAATTACAGTGACCCAACTTTACCGGTAATTGACCGGTTATTCTAATCTATCAATTCCTTTGGAAAATCAAAATTAATAATATTATATGCACACACCCGCAATAATATCAGGGATTAAATATAAAATACACTGAGATTTAAATCGATTATCTCAGGCAAACCTAATCGATAAATCTCAAGCGGTCCGCCCAATACACCAAGTGTACAAGTATGATAAAATAATTAAGACAAATTATTTTCTCACTCATACAACGACTATACCGATGGATTGGTCCTTGTCCATCTAGGTCGTGAGCAACTGTTCGATTATATACGAGTAAACGATAGTATGATCTTCCGTGTGACGTCGCACACCATAATAACTACAACGTGTATAATCTAGGACTATGGTTTGCATTAAATGCAAATGATTGTTTATTATTAAATAGGATAAATGTTTTAGACGGAGTTCAGAAGTTACTTAAATCTAGACATTAAGTATACAACTCCATCAGATGCAACAAACCGAAACTAGTAACACATTATCTAACACCAAATAGAGAAATAAACCTTCTAGGATGAATCAATTATACTTGTGGCATCTTAAGCTAGGTCATATTAATCCAAATAGGATTCAAAGGTTGAAAGCTGATGGTCTTATCAGCAGTGTTGAAGGAGAGGACCTTCCTACCTGCGAATCGAGTTTGGATGGTAAAATGACCAAGAAACCTTTTAAGGATGAATGCTATAGATCCGGACAAGTATTGGAACTTGATTCACTCTGATGTATGCGGACCTATGTCTACTCAAACATGAGGAGGGTACGAGTATTTCATCATTGATGATTACTCGGGACATGGATTTGGATACCTGGTGCGCCGCGAGAGCAAGTACTTTGAAAAGTTCAAGGAGTACAAAGATCTTGTGGAGAACCTTCATGGTAAATCCATTAAATGCCTACGATCTGATCGTGGAGGCAAATACCTGTCTGGAGAATTCAAGGCATACTGATCAGGGAATGGGATTAACTCCCAACTGACTGTACCATTTCCTCCTCTAAGGAATGGTGTGTCAGAAAGAAGGAAAAGGACTCTTATGGGAATGGTGAAAACGATAATGGGTTATTCGGACTTACCTTTATGTTCTAGGGAAATGCCTTGGAAACATCGGCGCACATCCTAAACTTGGTTCCTTAGAACCTCGTACGGAAATGCGGTTGTTTATGGGATATCCTAGAAGAACAAAAGTTGTATGTTCTATAGTCCTAAGGACCAGAAGGTCGTTATAAGTTCTAACGCCCGGTACTCAGAGGAAGACTATGTGATGCACCACAAGCCCAAAAGTGATGTGATACTGTATGAGATTGAGAGAGAAAGATCGAGACTTTGAACCAGCCTAACCGAGTGGTACACCACTAGAACCTGCACCTGTTATCACTGTTAATACACCGGAATGTCGTCGTAGTGGGAGAGTTTTGAGACTACCGAAAAGATTCATGGGACTGGGTGAGTCTTCGGACTCGGCACCTGGAGTACATGAAATCGATCCCTGGACCTATGATGAGGCAGTACAAGATCTAGATGCGCCTTCTTGGATAAGGCGATGAAATCCGAAATAGATACTAAGGATTCTAATAAAGTCTGGGATCTTGTAGAACCACCGAAAGGCGTGAACCCAATTGGGTGAATGGGTCTATAAGACAAAGAGAGGATATGACGGGAAGGTCAAAACCTTCAAAGCAAGGCTTGTTGTGAAAGGATATACTCCAATAAAGATATGGATCGAGTATGAGGAGACCTTTCGCCAGTAGCAATGCTAAAGTCAATCCGAATGCTCTTAGCATCTCCTATGGATTATGAGGTGTGGTAAAATGGTTGTTGAGACAGCTTTCTTTAAATGGAAGTCTTGACGGAACCATTTATATGAAATAACCAGAAGGATTCATTGCTAAGGGGCGAGAGCATTTAGTGTGCAAGCTCAGTCGATCCATTTATGGATTGAAGCAAGCTATAAGATCGTGGAACATGCAATTTGATAGTCCATTCATATGTATTCATTCAAAGCATGGACGAATCGTGTGTGTATTGGATATGTGATGGAAACAAAGTGGTTTCTCGTGTTTTATGTAGACGACATCTTTCTAATTGGTAACAATAGGAAAATGTTATCGGACATAAAGTGATGGTTGTCTAGACAATTCGATATGAAGGACTTAGGAGAGGTAAGGCATGTTCTTGTGATCAAAGTTATAAGGGATCACAAGAGAAGAAAATTGTACCAATCCCAAGTTTCATACATAGACACGATTCTGACTCGTTTAAACATACAAGATTCCTAGAAAGGTTTTTACCTTTCAGATATGGAATCTATCTATCTAAAGATATGTGTCCAAACATAAAAGGAGATAGAAGAAATAAAAGCAGTTCCCTACGCCTCGGTTGTGGAAGCTTAATGTATGTTATACACGAGACCTGATATCTGCTATGTCGGGAGCATAGTGGCGAGACATCAGAGTAACCCTGGAAAGGAACATTGGACTGCTGTGAGCAGTCAGCTTGTTTCTTATGGGTTACACAGATTCAGATTTCTAATCGAAAAGGGAAAGTTGATATTCGAAGTCAGGCTATGTGTTCACACTAAGAAATGGAGATCTCATATGGAAGAGTGTAAAGCAATGCATTACGGACTCTACCACGGAAACCGAATAGGTAGCAGTCTTTGAGGCAGCTAAAGGATCGGTGTGACTCCGGAGATACCTACACGACTTAGATGTGGTACCTTAGTTTGCCAAATGATTTTGTGACAATAGCGGTGCAGTGGCAAACTTAAAGGAATCACGAGTCCATAGTGTGAGATAACACATAGAACAAGTACCACCTGATTCGAGATATCGTCAGGCGATATAGTCGTTACCTAGATAACGTCAGGGGATACCCTAGAGTACTCGTTCACTAAGGCCCTGCAAGCGAAAGCGTTCAGTAGGCACGTGGATGGTATGGGCGTCAGATGTTTGGGAGAGAGCGACTAGACCTCAGTATAAGTGGGAGATTGATGGAGTTGTATACTTAATGTCTAGATTTAAGTAACATGTGAACTCCGTCTAAAGCATTTATCCTATTTAATAATAAACAATCATTTTCATTTAATTATATTTAATTAAATATATGCAAACCATAGTCATAGATTATACACGTTGTAGTTAGTATGGTGTGCGACGTCACACGGAAGATCATACTATCGGTTACTCGTATATAATCGAACAGTTCCTCACGACCTAGATGGAAGGACCAATCCATCGGTATAGTCGTTGTATGAGTGAGAAAATAATTTGTCTTAATTATTTTATCATACTTGTACACTTAGTGTATTGAGCGGGCCTGCTTGAGATTAATCGATTAGGATTGCCTTAGATAATCGATTTAAATCTCAGTGTATTTTTTTCTTAATCCCTGATATTATTGCGGGTGTGCGCATATAATATTAGTGACTTTGATTTTCCAAAGGAATTTACTGGTTAGAATAACCGGTCGATTAACGGTAAGTTGGGTCACTGTATTTTATGTATGACATGCTATGAATTTTTGACGGAAAAGTGTGTCCCCGAGATAAGCTCATAAGGATTATCATGTAAACCTTGCAAGTGGATTATGATCCGCATGATAATAAAGTTGAGTGGTACTATTCTCGAAATTATAAGAGATGAATAAATTAATTAGTAATAAATATAATTTATTCATGGACATTTATATCTTAAACATGCGGAATAAATAATACTACCGGAAGATATTAGTTTGATATAATATGGTTTAATATTGGGAGTGCAATTATATTTATATAGTGGAGCTAAATATAATTTATGGATTAATTAATAGATTTGGGCTTGGGCTCAATTTAATTAATTCATAGGAAGCCCAATATTCTACTTCCTTAAGGTCCCCTACGTAGCCTATAAAAGCACTCATATGGTCTTCTCTATTCTCACATAATAACAAGTGAATTATTCATAACATAATTCTAGAGAGAGAAAGGAGAGAGAAGGAGATCCATGGAAGTTTGGAAGATCGTCGCCCACCCCGACGTTCAAGCTAGTGCAAGGAATACGTGGGAAGATCTCAAGGTCATAACTAGATCTCGATTTCCGTCAAACCAGAACAAGGTAAAATCATCAAACCCCCTCGATGATTTTAATTTAATTATCGTGAAAATACCGCGAACTAAGATCCGAGGGACGAGACTCGACACGAGGTCGAACCGGGCGGTGGTGGGCGCGGACCACCGGACCGTTGGCGGCTCGACGACTCATGTTGGATGGGTCGAGGGGCGTGAGCCTTGGCTGGATGCCAAGGACTCAATCGAGCACAGATCGATCGCCCGCACAGGCTCGGCCGCGAGCTGCGGGTTTTCCCGTAGCGGATTCGCGGGCTGGCCGAGCCTCTCCCGTGCACGCTCAGCGGGTTGATGCGAGCAGCCCCGCGCGCATCGCATTGACGCCATACGGGCGTGCCCAACGGGCTGCTACGAGCAGCCCCGCACGTCTGCTACGGACAGCCGCGAGCCCCACGCGGGTGCTCGACCGAACAGCCGCGGGTTCGCCCGCGGTTAGGGTTTTGGTTGAGTCCGACTTTGTGGTGGTTCGTGGCGGGTTGTTCCGGCAACCGGGATTTCGACCGGGGTTATCTGTTTCGTGTTCCCGACAACCCCGGGATGTCGATTTCCAACACTTCCAACCTGCGAATCAGACTTGGAAGATAAAATGACCAAGCAACCTTTTAATAGTAAAAGGTATAGATCCAAGGAAGTACTATGGTTGATTCACTCTGATAAATGCGAACATCTTTGGGAAGTTCAAGGCATACTTATCAGAAAAAGGGATTAACTCCCAACTGACTGCAACATTTATGCCTCAACAAAATGGTATGTCAAAAAGAAGGAATAGGGCTCTTATAAAAATGGTAAAAGCAATTATGAGTTACTCGGAGTTACCTAAGTCGTTGTTGGGATATGCCTTGGAAACAACGGCGTATATCCTCTAACTTGATTCCTTTGGAACCTCGTACGGATATTCGGCTATTCATAGGATACCCTATGAAAACGAAATGAGATCTGTTATATAATCCGAAGGACCGGAAGTTCATTGATTTCATCAACGTTCGATTCTTAGATGTGGAATGTATATGTGATGGATCACAAGCCCAAGAGTAGAGTGATACTTGATGAGATTAGAGGAAATGACCAAAACTTAGAACCATCCAACCCGAGTAGTACACCACTCTAATCTTTAGTCACTAAGGACACACCGGTGCCTCATCATAGTGGGAGGGTTGTTTAACAACCAAAGTAATTCATGAGTATAGGTGAGTCTCTGGACTTGGCGCCTGGATACCATTAACTCAATCCCTAGATCTATGATGAAGCACTACAGGATCAAGATGCGTCATCTTGGCAAAGGACGATGAATTGTGATATGGATTTTATGGATTCTCATCAATTCTGGGATCTTGTAGAACCACCGAAAGGCGTAAATGCGATCGGGTGTTAATGGATCTAAAAGAAATAGAGAGGGTCTGACGAGAAAGTGGAAACTTTCAAAGTCGATCCGGATTCTCCTGTCCATAGCAACTCATGTGTATTATGAGGTGTGGAAGATGGAAGTCAAGACATATTTCCTGAATGGAAGTCTTGACGGGAACAAAAGATATGGGACAGCCAGAGGGTTTCAGCAAAAGGAGCCAAGAACATCTGGTTTGCAAGCTTAATCGATTAATGGATTGAAGCAAGCTTCAAGATCTTGGAACATGCAGTTTAATGAAATAATCCATTTATATGGATTCATTCAAGGCATGTCCGGCTCGTGTGTGTACAAGAAAAGTGACGGAAAAGATGTGGCATTTTCTCGTTCTTTATGTAGACGACATTCTTCTGTTTGGCAACAACGTAAAGATGTTATCTGACATAAAGGGATGGTTGTCCAAAGCAATTCGATATGAAGATCTTAGGAGAAGTTAGAAATGTTCTTTGGATCAAAGTTATAAGGGATCGCCAGAAAAGAACATTATACTTATCCCAAGCCTCATACATAAACATAATTCTGGCTCGTTTCAGCATATAGAATTCCAAGAAAGGTTTTCACCTTTTAGATATGGAAATCCTCTGTATAAAGTTTGTGTCCGACACAATAAGGAGATGGATGAACTTAAGTAGGTTCCCTACACCTCTACGTTGGGAAGCTTTAACATCTGCAATGATGTGCACGAGACTGATATTTGTTGTGCCGTGGGCATAGTGGTGAGATATCAATGTAATCCTGGAAAGGATCACTCGACTGATGTAAAGAACATTTTAAGTCCCTGTAGACGACTGAGAATTATGTTATATGTTACAAAGCAGTCAAGTTGTTTACTTTGGATTACATAGAATTAGTTTTCAATCAAACGGGGATAGTCAAACGGGGACAATCACATGGAAGAGTAATGCGGTAATGCATTACGGACTCTACCATGGAAACCAAAAAGGTAGCAGCCTCTGAGGCAGCTAAAGGATCGGTGTGGCTCCGAAACTTCCTGAGGGACTTAGATGTGGAATCTAGTTTGCCCAAAGCTATCACGATGTGAATAGCGGTATAATGGAAAAACTTGAAATGGCAAGAGTTCACAGTGGGACTTTAACACGTTGAGCGCCAGTACCACTTGATTCAAGAGATCGTCTAGTGAGACGATGAAGTTGTCACCTAGATAGCATGGAGAGGATTACCTAGTAAACCCGTTCAGAGAGGTTCTTCGCAGCGTAAGCGTTGATGGGCGTGATGAGGGTGTAGGAATCTTATGTTAGGGAGAGGATGACTAGACTTTTAGTATAAGTGGGAGATTGATAGAGTTGTATACTAAATGTCTATATTTAGTTACATGAATCTCTTAAGTGATTGCCGTATTCATATTTATGAAACGAACAATGATTGCACTTAAATAGTAGTTAATAATATACTAGCAATTGTCCAACATTATATACGTTGTAGTTAGTGTGGTCAGCGACGTCTCAAGGAAGATCACACTATCGGTTACTCGTTATAAT
This sequence comes from Euphrasia confusa, assembly GCA_954870475.1. Classification (NCBI taxonomy): domain Eukaryota; kingdom Viridiplantae; phylum Streptophyta; class Magnoliopsida; order Lamiales; family Orobanchaceae; genus Euphrasia; species Euphrasia confusa. The sequence continues at coordinate 32,867,014 of OX940950.1, forward strand.
CAAACAGTAGCTCACGACTTAGATGGACAGGGACTATCCATCGGTACAATCGTAGTGTAACTAGAAATAGTTTGTCTTAACTATTATGTTATAATTTTACACTTGGTGTATTGAGCGAACCGTTGAGTAAAAGTTCGGTTAGGATTGCCATAGATAGTCGAACTAGAACTCAGTGCGTTATATTCTTAATCCCCGATATAATTGCGGGTGTGTGCAATTAATGTCAGTGGCTTTGACTAACTAATGGGAGAGACTAAAATGTACTTTGGTCAATCACCAGGAAATTGGGTCACTATGTTATTTGTATGACACGCTGTGAATTATAGGAGGGACAGTGTGTCCCGTAAGGGTTGGTAATGTCATCGTGATGAGCTCATAAAGTTTATTATGTAAACCCAACAGGTGGATTTGATACGAATGATAATAAAGTTGAGTGGCACTAGTCTCGGAAATAAAAGATGTGAATTAATATAATTTGCAATAAATTCAAATTAATTCACGAACATTTCTATCTTAAACACACGGAATAAATTAATGCTAAAAAGGAAAATATTATTTGATATAATATGGATTAATGCGGGAGTATTCAATTATATTAATTTAGTGGTATTTAATATAATTTATGGAATTTTTAATTAAAGTCTTCTGGGCTTGAAGACTGGGTTAATTAAAGTCCATTAGAAGTCCACTCCTAATTCCTCGTAAGGGTCACCAATGTATCCTATAAATACACCATTGATGGTCTCAGAATCTCGAACCCTAAAAATACATGAGATGGCCGAATTTCATAGAGGGAGGAGAGAAATCGATCAAGTCCTCGGTAGCCAATCGCCCACACGATTTCCGAAGGCCGGTGAAAGGACATACATTGGAAGATTCGTAGGTCTTCAATAGATTTATTTTCCGACAAATAAATCAAAGGTGAGTTGAATAATTCCTCTATTTAATTCATGTTGTTCGGTCGAATTAATTATCAAAAAACAAGATCTGAAAGTCGGAGACTCGGGGCGGTGGAGATCGAGCATCGCCGGACCGCCGGCCAGCTGGTGGTTCCTGGCGGACGAGTCCCCGCGAGAACATGGCTGGACAGCCGAGCACCCGCCTGGTGGCGGGTGATCGCTCGCGGTTGGAGCGATTGAGCGACTGCGGCTTTGTCGGGCTAGGGCTCGATCTGGCTGCTCCTCCGCGACGCCTCGGGTTGTATCATCGTGGTCTACGGAGGTCGATTGGGCGTGTGCGGATGTTCGAGAGGTCGAACGGACACGTCCAGGTGATCGATTTCCAACAATTTCCAAGAACGTACAACAAGACCACCATCTATGAACTCAAAATCCTCAAACCAATGCCTCACAAGAGACATGTGAAAAGTGCAGCCAGAATCAAGTATTCACTCCTCATTCCTAGAACTTGAAGAAACTGCAAGTACCTCAGCATCCTCTAGGTCGTAAGTTGACTCAACCACATCTGCAGTTTGAGCTTGATCCTTGTTTTTGCCTTGCTGGTTTTTCAACTGATAGCAAAATTTCTTTAAGTGTCCTGCCTTGTTGCACTGGTAACATTTTCTTGTCTTAGAGGTTGATGAAGATGCATCACCACCTCCTTGTGGCTTCTTCTTGTTTTCATTATTACTCCATGACTTTTTCTTTGTGACAGTTAGACCTTTTGGGTTTCGGTGATGCTTTTTGGCTTTGGGATCCTTCTTATTCAACTCCTTTGACCTAAGTACAACATGCACTTCCTCCAAAGTCAACTCATAAACTGTACCATATAGCAATGCATTCTTGAACTGATCATATGAATAAGGTAGTGAACTAAGCAACAAAAATGTTTGAACCTCTTCCTTCATCTCACCATCCACATTCTCCAGATCATCTAACAACCTCACAAAATCATCCATCTGATCCACTACAACTCTATCTGAAGACATCCTAAAGGTATAGAGCCTTTGCTTCAAATACAATCTATTAGCGAGAGATTTAGTCATGTACAAATCTTCGAGTTTCTTCCACAGACCATAGGCACTAGACTCCTTGCATACTTCCCTCAACACCTTGTCTCCCAAGCTCAAGATGATCACACTGTAAGCTCTCATGAAATCTCCACTAGATCAGGTGTTGATTCTGTAGAGCTTGACTTCTCTGCCTCCTCCTTAAACTTCCATTTGGTTGGCGGTTTAGGTGGTGGCAATGGAGCATCCAACGCAGAGATCACCCCATGTTGAACCCCAGCACAGCCTTCTTCTTGATTATCCAAAGGTTGAAGTCATTTTTTCCCGTAAATTTCTCCTGATCAAACTTCGCATATCCACCCTTCATCATCTTCGCATCAGCTGTATTACATTCCCATAGACGGTGCCACTTATTGAGGATTCGAAAAGATCAAAACACAATCGATATACGCACGGTCAAAAGCTCAAACAAGAGCTTCGAGCTCAACAATGGCAAAATGTGAAACCGACGGTATGAGTTCGATCTAATACACCTAAAAGTATCACTGAACTTGTAGGAGCATGACGCAAAAGGAATCACGCAAAATAAAACAGGATTTTACGTGCTTCGATCAACTGAAAGTCGATCTACGTGCTCGGGGAGAGAGGTGGTGCTTCGATGTTATTCAAGATCTCAAGGCTATCAGAATACACTCGGTTAGAGTTTTTGATCACACACAACACGTGAATTGAATTTATATACACGCACGCGAAAACCCCTAATCACAGCATGCATATATATGAACCCTCCGATCATCACGAATTGGGCTAATCTCCACCACAGATTTCTAACAGAAATTGTGGTGCGTATGCTGTGCGTCAACTGGCGAGAAACTCGGGGCACTCGGAATCTCGGATTGACATCAAGTAACACATGAGGAATTGATCGAACAAAGATCTTCACTATCCTGCGCAGCCCAGGAGAAACGACGTCGTATCAGCCAAAACGGTGTCGTTTTGGTGTTGGCGGCAGAATTCAAACGACAAAAATGACTACTTTGCCACTGCGTCTAAAATGTGTAAAAAAACACTTCTACAATCCAAATTTTTGTAAATTTTAACAAAATAAAAGTACAATAAGTTAGTGCAAAAACATACATTTATAAGAGGAAAAAAACTCCCGTACTAATCTCCGATAAAAGATTAGTCCCTAGGTAAACATACTGTCAGCAGTTCGTCAAGAATGTGAAAGGTAATTTTGGAGGTAATTATATTGACCAAGGTATTGACGGTTGTACTGAAAAGTATTGCGTACAACATAGACCGTCTATACACCGGTCGACAACTTCATAACTGATCAATTTCGTCAGGGACTCAGTCGGTGATCACCGACACATTTCTATCTTTCTGGGCTGCCGTCCACATTTTCGGTTTTTTATTTTGTTTTATTTACAATGTTATTTGCAACGAAATGAATATTAAATATAAACACACATTTTACTAGAAGAAATAAAGTAATTCTAAGAAAAATTGGCATGAAAAAAATATCAAGTCAATCATGAACCAATGTCTCTATCATATACTCCCTCGACCTACTCTAATAGTCACATCTCTTTGGTAATTACAAAGAAAATATGACCATTGGTGTGGGTAGGAGAGAGTACTTAGGTTATGATATATTATACACAATCCAATTAAATATAGAACTTCATTAAAATATTTATAATGAAAATGAAAAATAATCATTGAAAAAAAAAACACATTTATAAATACGAAACACCAATCATTACTTTGTAATAAGATATACATTACTTTGTACACATAGTAGTATGATATATATTTTCGTCATGAATGGAAGAAGGGCGATGATTTTGAAGGGTTGTATATAGAGTCTCCACAAGATTGAGTAAGAATCCATCTGAGCCATGTTTTGCGATCAAAGAAATCGAAAGTGGGAGCCCCTCGTGCATCCCTAATGGTATGCTCACCTGTTATTCAATTTTTCCCATCAACACAAACTACAAAAAACTATGGATAATAACTTACAATAACCACCCATGGGGTAAGTATCATGTACTTATAAGACTCTTGAGGGTGTTTATATTAACTCATTTTTTATGGGGTGGAAAAGTTCCATAAGTAATGGGAAGTTCTCCATTTTAAGAAAATATTGGGTTTTTCTAATAAATAGGCATATAAATTATACACATAAAAAAAATAGAGAAAGAGAGAGAGAGACCTGGCAAAACCCAGATACACCAGCTACAGATAACAAACTAAAGGCCTTGGCACGAAAGTGTTCTAGAGTTGTTGGGTCTGTTTGTAGCTTTGGTGGAGGCCCTGGAACTGTCGGCATCGCAAGGATACCAAAATCCTGTTGATATATATATATATATATATATATATATATATATATATATATATATATATATATATATATATATTCACACGCACATTAATACGCTTATTTCAATAAAATAAATTTGAAGTGTGTTTCAAACATCAACTTGAAATACTAGAGATTGAAGCTTTAAAAAGTACTATAAGAATATGTGACTGGACAAAAATATGGACACCATTACAAATGACCAACGCATAAAAGAGAGTACCCCTAATAAATCATTGAGAGCTGCACGCACTTCACTCCTCAATAGATAGCATATATCAACGTCAACATTTCTTGTCTTAAGGGCTTCACATACACGCTCTGATATGTCAGGGCCTAAGTCAGGCTTTGTGGAACGAACCCATTCACCGTGATTGTTGTTGAACTCGTACCTGTTTTTTATCACAACAATTTTACTATAGGTAATCCAAAATATCGTACAGTTGTCTCGGGGTTAGAGATTTTTTCATCATGAAATTAGAACTTTAATATAAAAAACATATAACTACAAAACATGTAAATGCATAATACGAACCTTTGAAGTAATCGCATGGCACTTGAAAGAGCTACTAACGATGGTATATTGTCGTCTTGATTTTTAGTATTTATGTCCATAAAATGTTTCAAACTTGGGACATTTGTCTCTACAAAGTTGCCCAGATTTTTATATTGTATTTTTTGACCTGTATGAAAATTAAGTACAAACAAGACATTGTTTTTAAAGCAATAATTCTAAATATATAAAAAAAAAATTGAATTTACTTTCTTCTGGATTTGGAAAATTTGTAACCTTAAATATCTTAGAATTATATAAATTGAGTTGAGCTTACTTCCATATATTTTTTCAACCGAGCTAACGAGAATATCTTCCAGTCTTATTGAAGGGATGCTTTGAAGATTGAAACAATCTTGAGCAATAATAAGTTGATCGAGTGTAGCAGGAACATCATCTGGGAATTGCAATAGAATCTTTCCAACTCTCTTCAAGATGAATTGATCTCTAGCAAACCATCCTGATAAAAAGGAATTTAAAGATGATATTTACTTGTCCATGAAATTGAATAAATGATCACATGATGATTTAGATGTGACGCAGGGAAGCAAGAACACACAATTAAAACTCGTTGATTCCGAAGAATACCGAGAATCAATCAATCAAATTCGTTGATTCATAAGAATACCGAATATTGATAAATAACGAGAAAACGATCTCTTTTAATTAATCTCAAAAACAACTAATTAATTGAATGAGAAAAACGATATATAAATAAGTATTGAAACCCCAATAAAATAAATTAAAATAATAAATAAAATAATACTAATAGCTTGGTCAGGAAGACACAATCTTTTCCTTATTTGTCTCTGCATCATTCTCCCCCTCTAGGAGAAGGTTCGACCGCGAACCTGAAAATCGAGCTCGAAGATGCCGGGATCAAACACCAATCGTCGGCAACCCTGAGGGCACAGCGCAAGGGCATCAGCGACACTTTGACGTGGAGTAGGGACAATGGCTGGAAGAACCGGCGCAGGGGCAACAACTTGAGGAAGCGACGAAGGGTCAGCGGCAACGACATCGGGATGCATCGCAAGAACATAAGCATGCAAATATGGTGCAGGGGTGGTATCATCTCCTTTCAGCGCAAGAGTAAAAACATGTTGATGTGGTGCAGGGGTAACACCATCAGAATTCAGCACAAGTGCCACGGGGATTTCCGAAAAGGGCTCTTCATCAAATTTTTAGGGGGACCATCATACGTGGATGACTCTTGATCCACACATAGCGTGTGAGGGTGAGAGAAAGGGCAGGTCTCATGACGGGGGCCGGTCGCGCCACACTCAAAGCAGCAAACTACAGCTGAGGCCGATGTCGACTCCACGTTGACGTCGGGGTCGGGGATAGGCTGACGACGAGAAGGCATCGTTTCGGCTCTGATACCAACTGACGCAGGGAAGCAAGAACACACAATTAAAACTCGTTGATTCCGAAGAATACCGAGAATCAATCAATCAAATTCGTTGATTCATAAGAATACCGAATATTGATAAATAACGAGAAAACGATCTCTTTTAATTAATCTAAAAAACAACTAATTAATTGAATGAGAAAAACGACATATAAATAAGTATTGAAACCCTAATAAAATAAATTAAAATAATAAATAAAATAATACTAATAGCTTGGGCAGGAAGACACAATCTTTTCCTTATTTGTCTCTACATCAAGATGTTAATTATCAAACAACCACGGAGATGAAAACAAACACAACTATAGAGTTACAAAGTATAGTTATGCCGAATTACTTGTGAGGATATGTATGAATGTGCTTTACTTCGAATTATGAATAAAATCAACTTATATAAAAGTTACTTCGACTTTGGTAGTAGTTGTAGTAATTTTTGTGTATGGGTTGTGTATCCATTAGAGGAAGATGGAAGAAATGAAAAAAAAAAACGAATAATCGAGGCTCGTGTTCAACACGATTTCCTTAAAACAAATTCGTCCTCTACGGGTACGATTGTTTCCCAGGATACAACGATTATTAAGCAAAACATTTGCTTACGGCGAACCGAGATGTTGACTGAATGATATCACCGGAGGATCAAAGAAACGAATATTACAAAAGAAAAACGAGAGCGATTGCTCGGAAGATGTTTGTATAATCTCTTTTTCATCTTTGATTTTCTCGACGTTTCAAGTCATATTTTTCGTGTTTTTTATGCAAATGTCGATTGCACTTATATAGAGATGTTGGAGTCGAAGGTTCGTTGAATGTTGACGATTTGACTACACAAAATGTAACGTCTCACCATTCATACCACCCCACTAATGGCCACTTAACCACCATTATTTCATCATTTAAAATTCAAAATGTAACTTATTATATTATAATAATAATATCATATTATTATTATTAAAATATTTTGTCAATAATTGACAAATACTTCATTTATTAGAAAAATAAAATACTAGCAAAAAATGTGTATAACCGGGTACTCCCCTATATTTACACTTTGCATATTTTATTTTTCTCACTTAGAACATAATTTCTTTTGGAATACTCTTCCAATTAGTTACACTTTTGAAAATTAATTTCTCATTCATACTACTCAAAATTGAGCGTATGAGATATCACATCGAAGCTCTCTACGAGACGCTCATTTTCCAACAGTAGTTTCGGTTATGTATCCGAGTGTCAAGTACTTGAAAATTATAAAACGGTATTATAACAAACAAGTTAGTCATCTACAGTGTTATATCTACACCTGCACCCGTATCGAGTGGAGTCGATACAAATGCAATGGTGGTTTCCAGCATGTCTGAGTGATACATGTAAGCCTTAGTATTACATACTCCATGTTGTTGTTCCCCTTGGTTGAACAAATATCTACTATAGAGGGTAAAATTGGTAAAATAGAAACAAATATCAATTTGGTATATGTCATTCTGAAAGATGGATGGAATTTATTGTAAATAAATTAAAATTTTCAGAATAATTTATGTTGATCATAATTAGAGTTATTTTTGGTTTAATAGAAAAAACATTAGTTCATTTACAAATTCATGGCAACATGCAGATCTGCATATCTCATTTATCACTATGTGTACATTCGTCTCATATGTGATTTTATGTATGGAGTTAATACTTGTGTTCAGTACTCTAATACAGATCTTTTTGTAAGGCTCATATAAATTTCGTGAAAATATTTACGGATACTTTTAACACTCTAGTGAAAGGAAATTATATATCGTAAATTTTTTACTCTTCCTTTTGATCATCCTTACCAACGGTGTCAAAACTCTGTGCCATAGGAATAACTCCACTTGTGGAAACGATTCCGTGAGAAGGTCGAAAACCTAAAATACTGCAATATGAAGCAGGAATTCTTACACTACCACCGGTATCCGTACCTGGTGAATAAGATACTTTTGATTCAATTGATTAATGCTCCCAAAAACCGTAAAATTCAATAGAAAAAAAAAGTATGAGAATTTCACCCAAGGAGAAATCAACGCAGTTTGCAGCAACCGCAACAGCAGATCCACTGGATGACCCACCAGGCACTCGATCTTGTGCACATGGATTTGTTGGGGTCCCATAATGCTTATTTTCTCCATTTATGCTGCCAAAAAAAGTTTGGTTAAATAATTGAACTCATTTCAGTGCAAATAAATGTGGCCAATAATGCTTAGCTTAGTAGTATAAGAACAAAATAAACATATTATTGCATTCAAATGTTCATGACGGCCATTCAACCAATCATGCGAGTACACCATGTGCAGCGAGACTAATAACTAAGTAAGAAAAAAAAATGATTTTAATAATAAATGAATGTTTAGATTAATACTTTAAATAAAAAGCAAAAAACCTGTAAGCCATTTCATCCATCACAGTTTTACCGATACAAGTAGCCCCTGCCTTGAGCAGAGACAACACAGTCGACGATGTTGTTTTAGCAACAAAGTGTGTCCGAGCCCAATCAGGATTCCCGAAACCGGTCACATAACCCTCCACTTCAAATCTGGCGAAGTACAATCAAGAATGCGAAATGTCACGACCTGAACACAGCTTAAGCACATAGTTTTGAAGTGCCCACAAATTCTAGATAAATATACTATTACTAAATGAACAAATTTAGGCCAATAGATCCAAAATATAGTAAAAGACAACAGTTAAAGAGAAATTAATGAAAATGTGGTACAATTTTGATATATAATCTACAATGTAACAAAAACAAGAAAGATGAATGGTGGAGAGACTGACATGTCTTTAACAGCAAATGTAAGGTCAGTTAAGGATAGTTGACGCGAGGAAGGTTGAGGCAGCAGATTGAATTTCTCCATGAAGGCTCCATAGTCGGATACGGATGAGAATCTCGCCATTTCGTTTTCTCTCTCCCTCCCTACGAATCACGAAAATTTTAGTAGGAATACCGATGTTAGGGTCATTTTTGTTAGAAATCGCATTTTTTTTAGAAACCGCTTCATCCAACAGCTCGAATTGTTAGAGAAATTGAGCAACTAATCGTTTTCTCTCTCCCTCCCTACGATTCACAAAAATATTCTCCAATACTCCCCCTTCAACCTCAGGGGAAGACTCGCCATTTTCGTTTTCTTTGTCCCTCCCTACGACTCACTAAAATTTTAGTAGGAAAACCGATGTTAGGGTCATTTTTGTGAAAAACCAACAACTTCATCCAACAGCTCGATCTCCCTACAAAAATATTCTCCAATACTCCCTCTTCAACCTGATGTTAGGGTCATTTTTGTGAAAAACCAACCGCTTCATCCAACAGCTCGATAGAGATGTTGGGCATCTAGACATTTAGTGTTGTAGAATCGGGACGATGTATAGTATGATAATATCGAGAATACCGAAAAAGAAATCAACAAAGAATAATAGAGAAGACAAGAATTTATCTGAAAACCCAAATTGAGAAAAAATCACGAGAGGAACGACGAACAAATCACTATAATATCGCTTCACGATTAAAAGGATGATATACGCTCTAAACCCTCAAATTTCAAACAATAGTTATAGCTAAAATAATCGGCTCATCTGTGTCAATGGAGCAGCTCTCTTTATATAGGGGGAGGTCCTATTATTGTATGGAAATAATAATTCTCGTCCATAAGAGTCCTTGAAGGAGTAGGAAAACACCTACCATCGATTTGGAATTAATTCCAAAAATACGCTGTTGAATTCTGGGCGGTGTCGGCCGACGGGTCCAGGCTTTCGGCCGACATACTCTGGCGATAGCTCGCCAACACAGCGCGAATGCGCTGGAAGCCCCAGAAGATTGGCGAGAGAGAGCGTGCCCCAGCGCAAACGCGGTGGGCCTGTCGGCCGACAGAATCTCGGTGTCGGCCGACACTTATGCCTGGGAACGGCTCTCTTCGGTTTTGATTGTACTTTCAACAAATCTCCACCTTGACACAAAACTGCGAACATCCTTCACCTATCGTCTTCCTCCAAAAGCCCCTAAGGGCTTAATCAATTGATCGAAGTTCAACCAAGCTCGAGCAAAGCAAACTTAGTTTCGGGTAAACTCTTTGTTAACATGTCCGCCAGATTATCGTGAGTACTAATCGTATTCACCTTAACATCGCCTCGAGCGATCACATCGCGACAAAGTGATAACGAATGTCAATGTGCTTTTTTCTCTCATGGAACACTTGATCTTTTGTGAGACAAATAGCACTTTGACTATCACAAAAGATCGTCGTCGTTTCCGCACTCTCCAAGAGTTCTCCAAACCAACCTCTCATCCATAACGCCTCCTTGCAAGCCTCGGTAATCGCCATATACTCCGCCTCGGTAGTAGACAACGCCACCCTACTTTGCAAAATAGCTTTCCAAGTTATAGCACAGCCTCGGTAAGAGATCTTCTTTAATTAAGATCACCGTCATAGTCGGAATCCACAAACCCTTGCATAACTTCTTGATTCCTCCCGAACTCTAAACTCATGTTAGACGTACCTCTCACAGAGCGCAACACCCACTGCACCGCTTTCCAATGCTCTATTCCGGGATTCGCCATATATCGAATCACGACACTAAAGGCGTGCGCTAAATCCGGACGTGTACACACCATGGCGTACATCAAAGAGCCAACTGTATTGGAATAAAGGACTCGAGCCATATCCTCGATGTCCTCCTCCGTAGTCGGAGAATCAGCTGAGGTAAGTCTAAATTGTGTTCCTAGGGGAGTACTTACCGGGTTTGAATCTTCAAGGTTGAAACGACGTAGCACCTTTTCTATGTACCCCTTTTGGCCAAGAAACAATTTGCCATCTCTTTGATCTCTTGTGATTTCCATCCCAAGAATCTTCTTTGCCGCACCAATATCCTTCATCTCGAACTCCTTTCCAAGTTGTGCCTTAACTCTCTTCACCTCCGAGTCATCCTTAGTCGCTATCAACATATCTTCGACGTAGAGGAGAAGATAGACAAAAGACCCATCACGGTCTTTTCGGAAATATACACAACTATCGTATGAGCTCCTTCGGAAACCATTCTTAATCATAAACGTGTCGAAACGTTTATACCACTGTCTAGGAGACTGTTTCAAGCCATATAAGGACTTCTTGAGAAAACAAACCTTGTTCTCTTGACCTGAAACCTCAAACCCCTCGGGCTGGACCATGTAGATATTCTCGTCGAGCTCCCCATGTAGAAAGGCCGTCTTCACATCCATCTGCTCAAGCTCCAAATCGTGCATTGCCACAATGCCTAAAATCCCCCGAATCGAGCTATGCTTGAACACCGGTGAAAACACATCATTAAAATCTACTCCGGGAATTTGGCTAAGACCGTTAGCCACCAATCTCGCCTTATATCTCTCGTCCTCGACCCCAGGGATTCCCTCCTTCTTCTTGAAGATCCACTTGCACTTGATGGCCTTCTTGCCTTTAAGGAGATCAACCAACTCCCAAGTGTCATTCTTATTAAGAGACTCCATCTCTTCTTGCATAGCAAAGACCCACTTACTCGAGTCATCACAAGTAACCGCCTCGTCATATGAGGAAGGTTCCTCATACGAGTCAACTTTATCGGCTACACTCAAGGCATAAGCTACTAATTCATAATATTCTAACCTCCTTGGAGGTCGAGTCTTTCGCCTTGGTCTATCTCTTGCTACGCATTGCGGCTCAACCACTTTTGGATCTTCTTGAGTAGTCGAACTACTCTCTTGATTGGTCGGGGAACTTGACCCATCATCTTCCTCTTGCACCCTATACGGCTCCACCTCAATAGGAGTACTTGGAACCTCGAGATTCCCTTTTGACGACCGATCACCCATCATAGAAGCCTCATCGAAGACTACATCACGACTTAGAATGATCTTCTTCGTCTCTTGACACCAAAGCTTTTATCCTTTAACTCCTTCCTTAAAGCCAACGAATATGCACTTCTTAGCTCGTGCATTCAATTTCTCGTCGTTGACGTGCATGTAGGCCGGACACCCAAACACCCTCAAGTCCTCATAATTCGCCGGAGACCCCTTCCACAATTCTTGTGGAGTCTTCTTGACAATCGCCGTGGAAGGAGAGCGGTTGATAAGGTAGCATGCCAAAGAAGCCGCTTCAGCACAAAATACTTTCGTCAACCCATAAGTTGCTAACAAGCAACGTACCTTGTCTATAATCGTGCGATTCATTCTCTCGGCTACTCCGTTTTTCTAAGGCGTGTATCTCACAGTGTGGTGCCTCAAAATCCCCGAACTCTTGCAGAACTGGTTGAATTCGTCGAACACAAATTCTAGGCCATTGTCCGTACGCAGGTTCTTCACGACATTCCCGGTTTGTTTCTCTATCATCACCTTCCAATCTCTGAAGGTATAAAATATGTCGCTCTTGTGCTTCAAGAAGAACAATCAAACCTTTCGGGAATAGTCATCGATGATGGTAAGCATGTAGTAAGAACCTCCAGTGGAGGGGACCGGGGATGGTCCCCATAGATCGGAATGGACATACCCGAGTATCTCTTTATTTGTGTGAGCGCCGGTAGTGAACTTCACTCGCGTTTGCTTCCCAAAGACGCACTGCTCACAGAACTCCAACTTCGACAAGCCCTTATCCCCAAGAAACCCTTGTCTACTCAACTCGGCCATTCCGGAATCACTCTTATGCCCTAGACGCATATGCCAAAGTCTCGTTGTATCGACATCCGGGACTTTGGAATCGCCCACGACTACTTCACCTTTCACCGTAGACCCAATAAGAACGTAACGCCTATTAGACTTTCGTTCGCCTTTCATAACCACCAACGAACCGCTGGCAACCTTCACGACTCCACCTTCTCCAGTGAACGAGTAACCATTAAGCTCCAAAGTACTAAGCGAAATTAAATTTCGCTTTAAGTCGGGAACATATCTAACCTCGCTTAGGGTGCGGATCGCGCCGTCAAACATCTTGATCCGGATGCTTTCCATCCCTTCGATCTTGCATGACGCGTTGTTGCCCATAGTCACCACACCTTCTTCCACCTTCTCACGATTCGGGCACATGTGGAACGTACATCCCGAGTTTAGAATCCACTCCTCGCTTGATTTGGAGACCTCACCCAAAGCCATAAGGAGATCACAAAAATTCTCGGCTACCCCAACTTCACCGGAACTCTTACCGGAACTCTGACCGGAATTATTGTTGTTGTGGTTTCCCCCTTCTCTCTCCTTCCTATTTTTCAAGGTGTAGCAATCGGCTTTGATGTGACATTTCTTCTTGCAATAGTTGCATACCTTGTTACTATGTCGTGACTTCGATCGAGACCAATCTTGGCCCGATCTCTGGTTGGTCCGTCCACGGACATTCAATCCTTCGCTTGGCATCTCTCCCGAATTAGGATTCTCCATCATCAAAATATTCTCTCTAGATGAGAGAGCATTAGTTACGTCTTTAAACGTGAGGCTATCTCGAGAATATAGGAGAGTATCACGGAAGCCCGCCATAGAAGGAGTTAGAGAAATTAGGAGCCAAAATGCAAAATCATCATCTTCGATCTTCACGCCAATGTTGCCGAGGTCGACAACCTTCTCCTTGAACATCGCTACGTGCGCTTGGATCGAAGATCCCTCCGCCATCTTGAGGAAATAAATACTCCTCTTCAAATTTTGCTTACTTGACACCGTCTTGGTAACGCACATCTCTTCAAGCTTCTCCCACAATTCTTTCGCTGTCTTTGTTCCTAGAGTTTCCTCCGTAAGGGCGTTCTAGACATGGAGCCCTATGGTCGCCATAGCCATCTGATCGACCGTGACACGGTCATCATGCTCCATCGACGCCGACATATTCTCAACACCATTGAGCGCGATCTCTTGTTTAAGGGATCGTAGAACTAACCTCATCTTGTGTTGCCAAAGCGAAAACCTTGTGTTGAGATCCAGCAACGGTATATAATACCTCACGCTCGTCATAGATCCTTAGCTCTGATAGCACTTGTTGTAGAATCGGGACGATGTATCGTATGATAATATCGAGAATACCGAAAAAGAAATCAACAAAGAAAAATAGAGAAGAAAAGAATTTACGTGGAAACCCAAATCGAGAAAAAACCACGGGAGGAACGACGAACAAATCACTATAATATCGCTTCACGATTACAAGGATGATATACGCTCTAAACCCTTAAATCTCACGCAATATTTATAGCTAAAATAACCGGCTCATCTATGTCAATGGAGCAGCTTTCTTTATATAGGGGGAGATCCTAATTATTGTATGGATTCAATAATTCTCGCCCATCAGAGTCCTTGAAGGAGTAGGAAAACACCTACCATCGATTTGGAATTAATTCCGAAAATACACTGCTGAATTCTGGGCGGTGTCGGCCGACGGGTCCAGGCTGTCGGCCGACATGCTCTGGCGAGAACTCGCCAACACAGCGCGAATGAGCTGGAAGCCCCAGAAGATTGGCGAGAGAGAGTGTGCCCTAGCGCAAACGCGTTGGGTCTGTCGGCCAACAGAATCTCGGTGTCGGCCGACACTTATGCCTGGGAACGGCTCTCTTCGGTTTTGATGGCACTTTCAACATTTAGAGTAGGCCGGATATATTCTCCAATACTCCTCATCACTTGTGGGCCGATTTCAACTTCAGGGAAGGCCCAACAAGTGGATAATTAATTCGGGTGGAGTCGCACATGGCAGGAGTCGAACCCAGGACCTGCCACAAGGCTAGACTCTGATACCGTGTTAGAAACTGCTTCATCCAACAGCTCGAACTGTTAGAAAAGTTGGAAAACTAGACATTTATATTGGGCCGAATATATTTTCCATTAATTTTAGAAGACATATATGTATGTTTCATTGTCTTTCCCATAAAAGTATTTTTCTAGACCAATTGTGTGACAAAAACCTACAATACTCTTGCATTTTAATAATTAAATTTTAAATGGAAAAAAGAAAAGAGAAAATTTTATCTTGCATTTTAATAATTAAATTTTAAATGGAAAAAGGAAAAGAGAAAATTTTATAAAATACAACGTAGTACTACAACAACAACAACAACAACAACAACAACAACAACAACAACAATAATAATATTATTATTAATAATAATAATAATAATAATAATAATAATAATAATAATAATAATAATAATAATAATAATAATAATAATAATAATAATAATTATTATTATTATTATTATTATTATTATTATTATTATTATTTAATGATAATAATCGTAAAAAACACGACACCATGAGAAATTCATTGTGACCATACACCATGATCTTATCCTATCGTGATCCAATGCACGATGATCATAATCATGAGTCAATCCACGATGAACATAAATCGTGAGTCAATGTACGGTAATCATAAACAATGAGGAAATCCAACGTGATAATACGCCATGGTCAAATTCATGATGATCATACACAATGATAATAGAATAAAATGGTCAAATAAAAGCACTTCTTCATTATTCTTCCATCCTCAAACGTTCGACATTAATGACACTTCAACAGGCTCAAAAACCTCATACAATAACTACATTTCACCTTAAATGTTACTAAAATCAATATAATATTTTTGAGAGCCAAAAATAGAATTGGTGTGAAATCGAAAAATTCTCTGAAATATTACTTGTTCATTTATACATTGATCTCTAAACATGTTCATTTTTGAATTTATTAGGCTCCTCAAAGGTACAAAAATAAATATGCAGCACCGACCCTTTCGAGTTTCAATTTTTTTGTTTGTTCTTGTTGAAATATTCACAAAATTTGGATTCTAGAAATATTTCTACACATTTTGGCGCAGGGATAAAATGGTCATTTTAACAGATTTGAATCTGCCTCCAACCGCAAAACGACGTCATTTTACCTGATACGACGTCGTTTCACCTGGGCGATGCAGAACGGCGGTAAAAATTCAATCAATGATTTCATACGTGTTTGTGGATGAAAATTCTTGATTCCAAGTGCTTCTAGTTCCTCGTCAGCTCACGAACAACATGTGCATCACAATTTCTATTAAAAATCTATGGTGGAGAGTCACCCAACTCAAGTTGATCGTAGGGTTCATATGCTACAGAATTTTTACATAGAAATTTTACTACCCCGTAATTATTTTAAGTTGTGCATTTCATATTAATTCAATTAGGCGTACTTTCGTGTGTTTCACAAAAATTACTTAATTACTTATTCGACAGAGAGACGGCAAGGATGGTTTTCTAATGTTAATTTGGAGGCAGAAATTCTGAAGGGAGCATGTAACATTTTATGAAATAATAACTACACCTAAACTACGATTAAATAAATATGGGGATGACATAATTTACATCAGATGGCAGACGAGAAATTGTGAAAATTTTGATGGATTTGGTTTAAGAGTTTAGTGATTAGTTTTGAAAACCATAAAAACTCAACATAGTTATCAAATCCCGTTAATTTTCACTAAATCATCAAGATAGGTGTGAATTCAGAAATTAGATGATCTTTATACCTAATTTTGATATGTTTCCACCAATGTGTTAGGTCAAAGAGCCTGAACTCCTATTCAGTGAAATCGTATTTGGTGCCACATTTCGAAAGAAAAAGGACATGAAAATTGCTATGGGAATATATCAAATGGAGAATTTCTTAGAATGTGTCAATGATTATTCCAGCAAAAAGCAATGTGAGTTCGTTTCTATATATGGTAGGGAGAAGTGCACTTTTAAATTGTGTTCAGCTGGAGTCATCAATCTTTTGGGTGATCTCTAGGTTGGCCTTGGATCACATGTGTCAGACCAACTTGGATCATATTGTTGGACGACGAGATAAACCTAAAGTTACCGCTACTTACTTTCTCACAAGCCCTTCGATGAGGGTGATGTTTTGAAGTTAGATGACATGATGGACATTGAGATTGATTAATGTTTCTCTCTCGAAATGCGGAGCATAGCGATAGAGATTTCATAAGGATCCTTTGCGGCGTCTTATCAAAGAATCGCCTCGTATTTGAATTTATTAAAAGAGCTTAATCCTGACACATATTATGAAATAAAAACCACTCGGTCGGAGGTATGTTCCATGAAATGTGTCTTTCCCTCAAACATTGTATTAGTGCATTTGATAATGATATAAGAACATTGATTGTTTTGGATGAGACTCACCTTAAGGGAAAGAATAATAGAATATTATTTTTCATTGTCAAGAAGGATAAGAATGAAATTTTCTTCTCCTTTGAAATTGCTATTGGTCCGGGAGAAAATATAGAGTTGTGGGCTTGGTTTCTCGCAACATGAGTGATGAACTAAACTCTTTTGCTCATTTTGAGTTTTGGTTGGTCAAGTATATTAAGTCTTTTTATTTTTTTATTTTTTTTTACTTTGTGTGTGGGAGGACGCACATGGGATCTGTGGTCAAGGTATGAAGGTGGAAGATAAAACGGCGTACATTGTATTAAAAAGGCAAAGAAAACCCTAATTTGGGCAAGTATGTTGGTTTTGCCAGCAAGCTTGACTCGAACACTTGAGCCCAGTTGGGAATATAAGCCAGTTGAGCAAAGTGAGGATGAGATCGCATGGTGTTACATTTTGGCCTATATATCGAATTTGTTGCAACATCAGCATCAGGCCATGTAATGCGAGGCTTGGTCGGTAGAATCGACAATCAAAAGTCCAACTCGTTAAAAAAGCGCTTTACGCGACTTTACTATTGTCAGGTCTCGTAAGTGTACTTAAGTTCTTGCTTGAGTGTACCGCGCACCTCGTCGATTGCCTTCACGACTGCCTTAGAGTAGTTCGATGATGTTGATCCAGATGGAAAGAGCGGTTCTTAGCCTGCATCGATCCTCGAATTATATATGTGCGGTTAGTTATTCACCGTATGACACGCTGGATCTCACAGGGATTCTTAGTCAACCCGCTCGATCCGCGTATTAACTAGCAACGCTAGTGATACGATATTGATAATTTAGAGCCTTATAATCGGCTATGTAGAATACTTTGACTCGAAAAATCCCTAGGATTTAATATATAAATAGATTAATTATATCGAAAATACAAAGTCTAAGGCTCCTTGTCTAGGAGTTATTAATTGGCTACCAAGTAATGTAAACTAATAAAATAATCCTTGAAAACAAATCAAATCAAATTTAGGAAATGAACCCTAACCTATATGGGTTATATAATCCCTTACATAAAAGGTAACTAAATAATTAAATAACATAAATAAATAAACTTAATAAAAATACTTAAGATAAATAGAGAGGTCAGACACGATGTGCTCGGCCGTCTACTGCCTTCTCAGTCGTAAGTCGCCGCCTGCCGCCGCGCCCTTGTGGTTTGCTGGAGTAACCTCCAAGAAATTTGTTGGTGCTTATGGAATACCGTTAGTTGTCATTGGGTTTCTCCCGGGGGACTCGTTGTGCTCTGGTGCTTATTCAATTCCTAATGGCGACTCGTCACCTGTTGTTTCGATTGCATATGAGGACTCGCTGCAAGGAAACTCAGTGCTAGAGTGGTGACTCGGCCTCAAGGCCCTCTTGCGCTTTCTCGCATGTTGATGCGAGGTTCTTGTATCAACTTGTATCACTCTCCCCTCCTTTAAAACTACCATCGTCCTCAGGGGTGTCTTCCTCGACTTGTATTGCTTGAGGTCATAACTCCTCCTTGATAATGCGTCCCCCACTTTATTCTCTTTCCAATTGGTGTAGAATATCGCACTCGAACCCAATTAGTTTAACGAGAAACTTTTGTTGCTTAGGTGTCACGATATTTTATTGGAGCAAATGTCTTAACGCATGTTGGTCACTAATTATAGTGAACTTGCGCCTGAGTAAATAGGGTCTCCATACCTTTACCGCACGTACTTTTTGCATTTCCCTTGCGTAAGTTCTCCATTCCTTTTTCATTGGTCCTAACGCCCAAGAAATGTACTCAATTGGTTGTCTCCATTGTGAATGTACGACTCCAATGTGATAAGCACATCTGTGTGTACCTCAAATGGTTCATAAAAGTTTGGCAATGCCAACATGGGTATTTGTGTCATAGCTTTCTTGAGCTTTTCAAAGGCCTCTCCACGACTAAACTCAAATCCATCCAATTTCTAAGCATGTTAGTCAAGGGCCTCACTACTATTCCATAGTTCTGCACAAAACGCCTGTAGTAGCCGGTTAACCTTAGAAATCTTAAAAGCGAGGTGATATCTTTTGGTAGTGGCCAATCCAACATTGCCTCCATCTTTCGCTTGTCCACTTGCACTCCTCGTCCAAATATGATGTGCCCCATGTACTACAGTCGTCTTTGCATTAAATCACAACTGGAAGGCTCGATGTAGAAGTGTTAGCCTTAAATTTGACCATGACTTGCTCTAGTTGTGTTAGGTGTTGTTATTTCATCTTTTAGTATACTAGTATATCACTGAAGAAGACTACCACATATTTCCTCAAGTTTAGCTTGATTAGGGCGTTCACAGCGGCATTAAAGGTGGACGGTGCATTACACAACCCAAATGGCATAACCAGGTACTAGTAGTGACCCATATGCCTATGGAATGTGATTTTGTGCACGTCTTCTTCTTTCATCTTTATTTGATGATAGCCTGCCCACAAAGCCCAACTTGTTAATGATAGTTGTTTCATGCAACTCATCGAGCATCTTGTCCACCGTGGGTATTAGGAAGCGGTCTTTAATTGCATGTGTCCTCATTCAGGGCTCGGTAGTCATTAAAAAAGCAACAACTTCCATCCTTCTTTTTCAAAGAAAAACTGGTGAAGAAGAAGGACTCATACTATAACCAATCAACCCACTGTCAAGCATCTCTTAGACTTACATATGTATCTCTCCCTTTTGGAACTGTGTGTACCGTTATGGGGGCACGTTGATTTTTGTGCTTTAGTCTCTAAGGGTGATTCAACGGTCTAACTCTCTCGAGGGTGGTAGAGTTTTTGGCTCTTGCAATACCCCCTATCGCCTATCAGTCCAAAATATTTTACAGATGCAATATCTCACGTCCAAAAGAGTCCTATAATAGTTGGAATCAAATCCAGATGGAAACAAGGAAAATTTTGCCAAATCCCGCGTTAGGAAGGTTCAAAACAATTGCCTAGGTAGCGGGCGCTACATTGCGCCTAGAAAGCGCTACAATCGGGTAGCGGTACCTACAATTGGGTAGCGGGCGCTACCCCATTTTTGGAAAGTTCTTTCGGATCTCTCTGAAAGTGCTCCAAAACTCGTCCCTGTTCAGGTCTACCTTTCATTTTCTCCAATTTCTTCGGTTTTGCGTCACAAATTCAACAAATCTCTACCTACACAAAACCGAGAACATCCTTTGCCTATCGCCTTCCTCCAAACCGAGAAAATCGTTTCCCTAAGGGCTTTATTTATCGATCGAAGTCTAACAAAGTACAAGCAATGCTCAAACTTAATTATAGGTAAACTCTTCGTCAACATGTCCACTAGATTGTCGTGAGTAATCATCTTCCTCACCGTAACATCGCCTCGAGCGATCACCGCACTGACAAAATGATAAGGAATATCAATGTGTTTTATACTCTTACGGAACACTTGATCTTTTGTGAGATAGATAGCACTTTAACTATCACAAGAGATCGTCGCCTCCGAACCCTCCATGAGTTCTCAAGACCCCCCTTCAACAAAAATGTTTCTTTGCGAACCTTAGTGACCGCCATATATTCAGCCTCGGTCTTCGATAATGCCACCTTACTTTGCAAAATAGTCTTTCAACTCATAGCACATCCTCCAATAATAAATACTTACTCTGTAAGTGATCTTCTTTTCTCAAGATCCACGACATAAATTCATAGAAACTTGATACGAACGTGTGAGAAACAACTTGATACGGTAAGTGATCTTCTTTTCTGGTTGTGGGATTTATGTGTCTGACGCATTATTTGAGATTATCGTCTGTGATCGAGTCTAGACATGCAATGGATTTAATTGGTGAAAAATTGGCGAATGCAAGGAGTTTTTATAGTCGGGGCAAGGCGAGATTTGAGAAGGGTGATTGTGGAGTGATGGAGTTGTATACTTAATGTCTAGATTTAAGTGATATTAACTCCCGATCCATTGCCACTAATTTATTTAATTAAATAAACAATTATTTGCGTTTAATTATTTTAATTAAATATATGCAAATTATAGTCCTAGATTATATACGTTGTAGTTAATATGGTGTGCGACGTCACACGGAAGATCATACTATCGGTTACTCGTATATCAATCGAACAATAGCTCACGACCTAGATGGACAAGGACCAATCCATCGCTATAGTCGTTGTATGAGAGAGAAAATAATTTGTCTTAATTGTTTTATCATACTTGTACACTTGGTGTATTGGGCGGATCGATTGAGATTTATCGATTAGATTGCCTTAGATAATCGATTTAAATCTCAGTGTATTTTATTCTTAATCCTTGATATTATTGCGGGTGTGTGCATTTAATATTAGTGACTTTGATTTTCCAAAGGAACTGACTGATTAGAATATTCGGTCGATTACCGGCAAAGTTGGGTCACTGTATTTTATGTATGACATGCTGTGAATTCTTGACGGGAAAGTGTGTCCCCATAAGGGTTGATAATGTCTCCGAGATGAGTTCAAAATGAATTATTATGTAAACCCTGCAGGTGGATTTGTTCCGCATAATAATTAAGGTTGAATTGTACTAGTCTCGGATACAATAGATGAATAAATTAATTAGCAATAAATATAATTTATTCATTGACATTTCTATCTTAAACCAGCTTCATCCGATAGTAAGTATCACATCGACGGAAAAAATAATACTACGAAGAGAATATTATTTGATATAATATGGTATAATATTTGGAGTGCAATTATATTTATATAGTGGAATTAAATATAATTAATAGATTGAATTAATAGACTTGGGCTTGGACTCAATTTAATTAATCTATTGAAAGCCCAATATTTCACCTCCTTAAGATCCCTTACGTAGCCTATAAAAGCACTACGTGGTCTTCACAATTCAATACAATCCAAGACAAAATAATCATACTTGATTAGTCTAGAGAGTTCGTGAAGGAGATCCATAGAGTTCGGAGGATCGTCGTCCACCCCAACGTTCGAACGAGTGCAAGGAATACGTGGGAAGGTCTAAATGTCTTCAAAGATCTCGTTTCTCCGCACAACGAGAACAAAGGTAAAATCATGAAAACCCTCTTTATGATTTTAATTTAATTATCGTATATATACATGGAACGAAGATCCGGGACGAACGAACTCCGCGGACGGGGATAGACCGCGAGGTCGGGATCCCCGGCGGGGATTGAAGGGAACCCTCGGTTGGAGCCGAGGGTGGCGATCGGCCCTAGGGCTCGATCGCCGGGCACGCGGGAAGAAGCCCCGGCTGGCGCCGGGGAATGCGATCGACTTCACGTCGATCGCCGGGGGTGCCGCGGCGGAACCCACCCCCTTCCTGGCGATGGCGGTGAGTCGCCGGACTCACCGTCGGGGGCTGCTACGAGCAGCCCAGGGGATGCGCGTGCATCCCCAACGATCGCCCCGTGCGATCGCGAGCCCCCTCGCGGGGGCTCAGCTGGACAGCCGCGGGTTTATCACGCGGCGATTGTTCGGTCGGGCCTCGGTTCGCGTACGGTGGTTCACGGTGGTTTCCGGCGAAGGTATTTTGATCGGGGTCGTGTATTCCGCAATTCCGTCGACCCCGGGATATCGAATTCCAACAATTGGTATATACGATAAATTGTTTTAACTTGCAGGGTTTCCGACTATTATGGCTTGTTATAATTATTCGTTAATTATTTGTCGGAATGGTTTTAATTATTAAACTCTCGGACATATCGAGATTCGTTTTATGTGTGGTGAATGCTTGTAATAGTAAAAATTCGGGGGTTGACCGAATTTAGGATTTATTATTATTGTTCTACTTTTTCCGGAAATTGTATAGGGTCGATTTAATGTATAGAGTCGATACCGGATAGAGTAATTTAAATTTTGTAATTTATTTACGTTGGGTCGATGCCGAAATAACCTTCGGAGAAGAAGACGTGTGCCGGAGGAGATGAACGAGAGGGAGGACTCGGGATCGATCAACCCCATGATCGATCCCCATGAGGATCGAACGGAGAGGGGGCGGCCACCGTGCCTCTCGGCCGTGCGCGAGTCCACCGGCGGCGGTGGTGCGCCGGCTGGGCGGCGGCCACTGTGGTGGGACCCTTCTCGGCCTCGATCGACGATAAGGAGGGGCGCGGGGATCCCCACCCCGTGCTTCTCCCGGTCAAAATCTACTTTCCTAAATTATTCGTTTTTCCTATTTTGACTATTCTTATTTTTGGGAATTTTCATGGTTTTAAAAAAAATAAATTTGGAATTAATTTGGTCTTCCTAATTGATTATTCCTATTTTAAGAATATTCATGGATTAGGAAGAGAATTAATTTGAAAGTTAAGAAGTCATAAATTATTTTATTTCCTTATTTCATTATGGAAATCTTCTAGAATATTCCAAGTGGGTCTTGGATAGGATTATAAAGATTTAATAAAATAGAAAAATAATTAAAAAATAATAAAAAATTAATAATATTTAATTTTATTTTTGATTTATTCGATTGACTTAATTCTTGGAATTAAGTAACTTTTGGATTTATTAAAAATAAATAGATTTAAATATTGGAATTAATATTCCCGTCACATGGAGCATTCAAGAACGAAGACTGAAGACTAAAAGATGCGTACGGGGATGGAATAAAGCCATAATAGTCGGAAAATAATATTCTATTATTATTTTGATTATGTGATAATATTCTATGTGCTTTATTTCATGTATGCATGCTTATGTGTATTTATTTATGCATTAGATAGCGTATCCCTTATTGTAAAAAGTTAAGTGGGAGAGGGATTGGAAACAATCTCATGGTCTCCATTGTTGTTCTCTTGGTGACTTTTATGGACTTTTGAAGTTCGTATAGACAAGTCATTGGAGGAGAAGTCTTGTAGTTCCTTTTACGAGAAACATTGATTGAGTTTATCAAACTATGCCTAATTTGTCTTTCTGAAACTGATTTCAAGTCGACTCATTCTCACCCCGGGGAGTGGAATAGAGCCAAAGCCACTTGGCCATGTCGAGGACACAAATTAGAGACTTTCGTGTCATTTTATGACTAGATCGATTCTCTGCTCGGCTCCCTCATTCTATGAGAGATAGGGTTGTTCGCATGGTTAATCACTGGTAAGAAACTTCGAGTTTCACTTATGATTTACCGCGTCTTGATTAACGAGATTGAATGATTCAAGTAATTGGATGTCAATTATAAAAATCTTTTGGTATAGTAAACGTCCACACAAATGTGACTTGCTACACTGGATGATATTTTGGATTAATTGATGTAAACAGTTATAGGGAATTGTGAAGGATTGTGAGTTATCGTAAACGTCCACACAAACGTGGTTTGCAGTGACGTAGCGATTCCAAACGATTCACCTTAGTACTGAGTAATGGTTTAAACTTAGGTACGCTTTATAGTATCATTCCTAACGACGTAACGCTATAATGATGTATGACCGAAACAAATCTAATTTCGAAATCGTTTGGATAGGTAAACGTCCGCACTAACGTGGCTTGCCATATCTGATGGGATTTTAGATGTGATTAGTGATTTAATGATATTATTTGAGGGAGATAATATCGAAAACTAAATTAATTGTTTGTTATTATATGTGCTCATAGGTTAGGATATGGCAATGAACCCACTTTCTGTGATACTTAAAGAAATAAACTCACTGGTCCCTGAATTTAGGGATTGGAATAGAAATCTGGACATTGCGCAAACTATTGAAGAGTACAATATTGTACTCAGTCAGCTTTCTCCTCACGAGCCTACCAATGTCTCAACTGATGAGGAAAGTACTGATTTTATGAAGTGGGAAAATGCTTATGCAATGACCACTGATTATGATATCATGTTCAAGATGTTTAGACATGACGTAGCGGCTAGACAAGAAGCGGTGAGGATACTCATAAAGGCCAGTCACTTCGAGGAAACGCTTGAACATGTTTTTGAAATGATGGACCTTTAGGATGAGTTGAAACAGAAATCGCAGGGTCTTGTAGCCAAAGTCAAAGGTTTTGAACCTAAGGGTAAAACCGGGGGAAAGGAAAAGCAAGCAAAGAGACCCAGTGGTCCTAAGTTACTTGGACCACGAGATGGGACAAGAAAGCCAAGAGGCAAGTGTTATTGATGCAAACAATCTGGGTACTGGGAGTCTGATCATCCTCTCAAAGAAGGTACGAAATTTTTCTTTAGTCGTAAAAACATAGTCAGCGGTATTATATACCAGAACCTGGTGTGTAGATATGGAACCACTGACTGTATGTGCATTTTAAATGTAGAGGTTGCAGGAAACCCGACGATTTGGATCTGCATTAAATTTTAATTATTATTGCTTTTTAATCTCTATTCAATAGTATTTAATATTATATCATTTAATTTAAAATTTTAATTATCATTTCATTTAAATTGTGACATCTTTCCAAAAAATCTCAACCATATTTAGTCAACCTTTTAAAAAAATCAAGTTTAAACTTTATTCATTCAAACTTTTATCAATGTGATTAAAAAATATTCAAAAATTAAAAAATAACATTAGAAAAAACACAAAAACAATTGTTATTTTGTAACAAATCATTTTATTAACTTATTTCATATCAAATATAATTTAAAAAAAAAATTATTTATAAGAATTGTTATTTCTTACTTAATAGTAAAACAAATTGAAAAAATAATAATTTTTTACTAAAATATATTGTATTCTTACAAAATATTTGTTATTTTGTACCAAATCATTTTATTAACTTATTTTATATCAAATATATTTTTAATAAAAAAATTATTTATAAGAATTGTTATTTCTTATTTAATAGTAAAACAAATTGAAAAAATAATATTTTTTATTAAAATATATTGTATTCTTAACAAATTATATATTACGTTTGATTTTTTTATATAATGAAAAAAATTGTAATATAAATATAAAATTAAATATGAGAGGCCCAATTTGAATACTTTGCCTAGGGCCCTTAAATGTTCAGGAACGGACCTGAGTCTATGTGGGCAATGCTGTGGAGGAAGCAGCTGTTGCAGTGGAGGACATATATTTTCATAAATATAGGATTTCATTTTGAGTTATTGCTTTTATGTACCTTTTATTTTAGAAAGAACCTTGTTCTGGATTTCTAACTTTAATGAATGGATATTTTATTTCTTTTAATCATTTGATGTTTATGAGAAGAAATGATGATATTATCTATTCTGGTATATTAGTTTCAATATATGAATGATGAATCCTGAGTCTACCACGATACAACGAACCGTATTATATAACTCGTTTTAACAATAAGAGATATTTCTTTATTAAATTATTTATACTTGTGGATTCTTATGCTAAGTCATATTTATTCAAATACGCGTTCAAAGGTCGAAAATTGATAGTTTGATCAATTAAGTTGAAGGAGTGGACCTTCCGACCTAAGAATTTAATTTGGAAGATAACATGACTAATCAATCCTTTCTGGATATAAGATATAAGATTCAAACAAGTATTAGAATTGATTAACTATGATGTATGCAGACCAATGTCTACTCAGACAAGAAAGGTACGAGTACTTCATTTGATGATTACTCAAGAAATGGATTAGAATACCTGATGTGACACAAAATCAAGTGTTTTGACAAGTCAATGGACACAAAGCTATTGTGGAGAACCTTCAAGGTATATCCATTAGAAGCCTGCGATTTGATCGCGGAGGCAAGTACCTGTCTTAGGAATGCAAGGCATACTAATCAGAGATTGGGATTGGATCCCAAGAGACTACACCATACAGTACTCGGTAGAAATGGTGTATTGGAAATAAGAAATGGAACTCTTATGGGAATGGTAAAATGATGACTTATTCGAAACTACCTATGTTCTATGGATATGTCTTGAAAACAACGGAGCATTCAAATGCGGTTGTAGAATATCCTGATATAACAAAAGTTGTGTGTTCAAATAGTACTATGAACCAGCAGGACGTTATAAGTTCTAACACCCGGTTTTTAGAGGAAGACTATTAGATGAACCACGAGCCCAAAGTGACGTGATACTTTTGGAATGAGAGAAAACGATAAGGACTGGAAACCAGCCGAACCGAGTAGCGGTACACCCTTAACTACACCTACTGATATTACTGTTAATACTCTGGAATGCCGTTATAGTAGGAGGTTGTGGGTCAACCAGGAGTGATGCTCTTTGCACATCGATGCGACCGGCATCGATGTGACATGTTTAAATTTTTATTTTTTTTTATATTTTAATTATTTAATATAAATATATTAATTTTATAATAAAAACACGTTTTTCGAAAATATTAATTAAAATTCATTTTTATCAAAATTAAATATTTTTACATTTTTGAAATCTACAAAATGCGCAAGTAATATAAACATCAATTTTAAATATCAATTAATTTATGCGTTTCTACTTAATTGTACACGCAATTAAATTCATCCGATTGTCAAAACATATTAATTTTTTAATTTCTGAAAATTGTGCAATAAATATAAAAAAATACAACGAGACTTCTAAATATAAAATTGTCATAAAAACTTTCAAACACCTTAATATAAATAAATTATACTATAAAATACTAAAATATTCAATAAATAATTAAAATACTAAAATAAGTTTAGCGTGTTACACACTCTTAAGCCGTTAACAAAAAAAATGTAATTATTTATATTTATTGCGCAATTTTCTGAAACAAAAAATCGTAATATGTTTTGAAATTCAGTATAAATTTAATTGCGTACACGAGTAAGTATAAACAAATGACTTAATTGATATTTAAAATTAATATTTATATTACGTGAGCATTTTATAGGTTTCAGAAATCTATTTTTTTTTAAGTTTTCGTAATTTTTTTTTAATTAATCTTTTCGAAAAACGTGTTTTTATTATAAAATTAATATATTTATATATATTATAATTTATAAAAATACTGCCGTCCGTATAAAATATATGAATTCTGCCATGTTTCAATTATTGATTTTATAAAGCCATGTTTCAATTATTGATTTTATAAATCTATAAAAAACTACTGA
The DNA here is from genome assembly GCA_954870475.1 of Euphrasia confusa. Classification (NCBI taxonomy): domain Eukaryota; kingdom Viridiplantae; phylum Streptophyta; class Magnoliopsida; order Lamiales; family Orobanchaceae; genus Euphrasia; species Euphrasia confusa. Next base: position 32,895,398 of record OX940950.1, read on the forward strand.
CATCTTTTCAATTATTGATTTGAAATCCAATCTTCTATAAAAGCTAATCAAAGGGAAATAAGGAAATAAGTAACAAAGTTTATAAATCCAATTACAGATTTTCTCATATTTTACTACGAAAGAGAGGGAAATAAGGAAATTTTGGAACAAAGTTAATCTTGCTGGAAATCAAGTAAGGAGGAGAGCTAGCAAATCAGCCTATAAACTTCATATTTCTAACAAAAACAACAAATTAAAGGCAAGTGATTTGATGTTTTTTCTTCGTTTCGATATAATATATTTCTATTAATTATCGATTAAGTGTTGTTGAGTTTTGATATTCGGTATAATTTGTCATATTTTTATCTAACCCCATCCCCTAATATTTGAAATTCATTTACAAAATAACTTATTTTCTTCAATAAAAAATGTAAATTCTAATAATTTTATTGAAAAATTCAATAATGAAGAAGATAGTTAGATTTTAGAGTAAATTTAAATTATTTTATTTTTATTTTAAATTATTGAATTAATTGAAGACGATAGTTAGATTCAAAAAATTTAATAATTAAAATTCATGAAAATTTTAAATTATTTTATTTTAAATTCTAAAAATAGTTAGATTTTAGAGTAAAATGGAAAAATATAAAATTTGACAAAAACAATAGTTATAATTAATGAGGAGATAATAAATATGGTTATATTGAGGATAAAAATACAGACCGTCAATTTAATTAAATGAAAAAACATAAAAATTGAGAACATCAATTATATAAAATGAGAGGGAGTAATTAAATTACAATTTATAATTATTGATCATAATATTGTATCAAACTATTAATACAAAATTCCCACTTTTAATGTAGACGAGGGGTAGCGACCGCAATTTGAAATGAGTTCTTTTTATGGTGCGGTTGATGTATTTGAGGATATCACGAGCGATTTTTTAAATCCGGCAGAGGGTATAAAAGGGAAAGAAATAGTGAAGTCATATGTTCAGTGGATTGCGGGTATGCGAAATATCACCTTAGCCATTCGAGATTCTAAAGCACATAAGATAAGGTATGTATGTAGTCAAGGTGGACTATATAGACCTTCTTCAAAAAACAAAAATGAAAGAAACACGAAAACACAAAGAAATTCGTGTGGATTTTGTTTAGTTGTTAGGCAATATGATACCGATCAGGATCTTTGGCGCATCGATGTTAAGATCGGGACACACAATCATCCATTCCCGGAATTTGCAGAGGGATCGAGACTGGGTACCTTAACACCCAGCCAACTTAAGGAGATACAATGTCATGAACTGCTTCATATAAGTCCACGCAACATGTTGGCCGATATAAAGAGACGCGATCCAACCAATGTTACAGATATTAAGAGGGTGAACAATGCCATCAACAATATAAGGACTGAAAGACGGGAAGGGAGAACCCCCACACAAAACTACTTCCACGAACTGGATAAGCGAAATTACAGGTAAACATATTAGCACACTTTATATTTTAAAAATATTCATTTCACTTAAATAGATGTTTGTACGGCGGTGGAAATCAGGTACGATTTTCGAACGGTAGATGGCAGTAACGAACTACAAGATGTTGCTTTCAGCCACCCAGACTCTTACGCAATGATAAACACATACCCGCAAGTATTGATTATCGATAACACGTACAAAACGACCGTGTACGATATGCCATTACTTGAGGCAGTTGGGGCAACAAGCACAAACAAGACGTTCACCATAGCATACGCATTTATGCAGTGTGAAACACAAGACCACTTTGAATTTGTCTTGCAATTTATTCGGGGATTGTATGAGAGTGTTGAACCTACAATTGTCCTTACGGATAGGGATATCGCGTTGATGAAAGCCGTGGATAAAATATTTCCAAATTCTCAGAAACAGTTATGCAGGCGCCACATAGAGCAATGTGTTCTAACAAGGGCTCTACAACAACCAGGTTTCAATAAAGAATTTGCTGAATGTTTCAAACATCGATGGAATTGGGCAATTGAAGCAGCTACACATGAAGAATTTTTGCTTAGATGGGAATGGGTAAAGCAACAATACGAGCACTATCCTGGACTAATTCGCTATTGTGAAAAGACGTGTTATCTGTGGAGGACACACGGTATTCCGTGCAATTGTAGGCTTCTTCAGTACATGTCATGCGGACAGAGTGTCCCTTTAGATAATATTGATATTTACTGGAGAACATTGAATATAGATTTTTCAAGTGGTACTACCATGAGGAAAAAACTATTCAAAGACACAGAATACGTTAGTGCACCAGCGGCAGTTGAACCTTATAAGAAGCCTCCAAGCACCGACCGTGAACCTTCAGGATGGGAGAAATGGTGTAAAGTTGTCGGACTAAAGAGTTCTAAAAAGCCAAAGGGTAAGGGAAGAGTGGCGGCCACAAATGCATATCAGGATATTCCACCTGAAACTCATCATAGAAATAGCACATCATATCTTTGGACGAGCTCTCCTGAAGAGAATCAACATCGGGCGAGCTTTTCACACGGTCCAAGACCACCCTCTCCAAACTCTCCACCTTCAAGTTTCTTAAATTCTCAACAGATTTCACCGCGCTACAGTAGCGTTCGCCAGAGTGAGTCACGGGTAACATTACGAGGCTCTAAGATGGAGAAATATTTTCCTCCCTACATAAGAGAATATATTGAATCATACACGGATGTGGTTGGAGACGGTAATTGCGGTTTTAGAGTTGTTGCTCTAGCAGTCCTTGGAAATGAAGATCAATGGCGTACAATAAGAGGTGATATGCTACGTGATCTCCGCGAAAGAACAGAATTATATGATAATGTTATAGGTGGTCTTACAACCATGTCATCCTTGGACCAAACTATTAATCACTTCGATGGTCCATGCAGTCCGGCTAACTATTTCTCAGTACCTGACTGTGGATACGTGGCTGCAACTACATATAATATCTTCATAATGACATTCGGAGAAACTGACGGATATTTATGTCCTCCTGTAGCTTTGAAACCTTATCATGCACTTCCGAGCGCAAGGGTGGTGTTAGGCCACGTCAACAATTATAATCATTGGATATTGGTAAGAAAAAAAACTCATGGTTTTTATTATATAATTTATAATTTATTTTTTGCAGATAATAACTATAACTTTTATTTCAGTTGCATATGAGATCCGACTATCATCCAGTGCCGTGGATATCAAAATACTGGATGGAAAGAAGAGACTCATCCGCATATGGTTTAGAGTTTCAATTTCAAGAACAAATGGATCTATACAATTATCTGCACAACAATAATGCACGGAATGATCAATTTGAGGCTGATAAAGATGTCAAAAAGCAAGTTAAAAAAAAAATCAGTTTTTCAATTTTTTTTGAAAAATATGTTATTAGTATAATTATTGTTTGTTTTCTAATTTAAATTTATATCAAACTTTATTCCTATATGTTTTCTAATGTAATCAATTTTTTTAACATGTGAGTGTGTAATTGCGCTAAACTTATTTTAGTATTTTAATTATTTATTGAATATTTTAAAGTATAATAAGTATTTTATAGTATAATTTATTTATATTAAGGTGTTTGAAAGTTTTTATGAAAATTTTATACTTTAGAAGTATCGTTGTATTTTTTTATATTTATTGCGCAATTTTCAGAAATTATTTATTGCGCAATTTTCAGAAATTAAAAAATTAATATGTTTTGACAATCGAATGAATTTAATTGCGTGTACAATTAAGTAGAAACGCATAAATTAATTGATATTTAAAATTGATATTTATATTACCTGCGTATTTTGTAGATTTCAAAAATGTAAAAATATTTACTTTTGGTAAAAATGAATTTTAATTAATATTAAAATTAATATATTTATATTAAATAATTAAAATATAAAAAATAAAAAAAAAAAATATTAAGGTATGCTATTTGTCACATCGATGCAGTCGCATCGATGTGCAAATAGCATTTGTGGTCAACCAGAGATATTCATAAGACTAGGTGAGTCTTCGGACTCTAGACCTAATATACATGAAATCGATCCCTGGATCTACATAAAGGCAGTACTATATCTAAATGTGTCTTCTTAGAAAGCAATAAGGATTATTGCTAAGAGGCAAGATCATTTAAAGTACAAGTTTAATTGATCCATTTATGGATTGAAACGAAGTTAGAGATCGTGGAACTTGCGATTGATGAGATAGTCAATTTTATGGATTCATCAAAGGCATAGACGAATCGAGTGTATGGGAAACGTGATGGAAACTTAGTGGTGTTTCTCGGGTTTTATGTAGAGAACATTCTTATTATTGGTAACAATGTAAAGATGTTGTCAGACATTAAATGATGGTTGTCTGGATAAGTCAATATGAAAGATATAAGAAGAAGTTGGACATGTTCTTGAGATCTAGGATCTCTAGAAAATAATATTGTACTTCTTCTGGACATCTTACATAGATATGGTTCGTTTTAACATGCAAGATTCCGAGGAAGGGTCGTTACCTTTCAGATACGGAATGCATCTATCTAAGGACATGTGTTTTGAAACACTAAAGGAGATAGAAGAAATGAAAGCGGGTTCCTACACTTTAAGTGTGGAAATCTTAATAAATGCAATGTCGAAAACGAGAACCTGATATCGGCTATGCGATTACCATAGTGGGAGGACATTACGGTAATCCTGGAAAGGATTATTCGAATCCTGTAATGTTTTCTTTGGATTACATTTTCTCAGATTTCTAATCGGATTAGGACTAGTGTAAGTCGATATCGGGCTATGTTTTCACTATTAAAGGAGGTGAAGCTTTAACATGGAAGAGTGATAAGCACGATGCTTTTCGAACTCTACCATGGGTAACCAAGTATAGCGGCCTCAGAGGCAGCGGAAGTTTTGGTGTGGCTCCGGTATTACCTCTGAGACTTAGATGTGATTCTTAGTTTACCAAAGGCTATGTAAATTTCGTCAATGATGTGTTGTTGTTCAGACGGACTGAGCGGCCGCCAAGTGACATTCCGTTCGCAAAAACGTGCCAAGTTTCAGAGAACTCGACACGAACGAGCAAAAAAGGCAGCGCCCATCGATGTGTGGTGGCCAAGTAATGAGCATTACACAAAAGTTTTTTGGTCATGTGAATTTTTAGCAAGACACGATTTTATGGATTATTTTTTTGTTTAACATGAATATAATTATATTGAAAATATATCTATATTTATTCTAAGATTTAAAAACTTCTTAAGATAATAATTTTATTATTAACCTTAATTATTTCATATTCGATAGGTTTTATAAACCTATAAATATGAATTCTTTATAGACGAAAAGTAGTAAAACAAATACATTCGATTATTATAACTCTCAACGATTCACTGATATTTTTTTTCCCAGGATTTTTTCTTAGTTTTAGGTTTCAATGTAAATTGTGTACTGTTTATCTTTCGTTCATCATAAATCTTTTGTTATTTTCATTTATTTGAAAGTGGTGAGAAATTTAAATAAAAAATCACAACAATTTAAATCCAAAATCACACCAGTTCTTCATATCAAACATATAAGCATGTACACATACATATATAGGATTTATTCTCATATAAACTCCATGTTCTTCATAAATTAAATAAACACAAAAATACATATATAGCATATATCACGTAGAAATCACGGAGAAGAGGTTAAAGGAACCAAGGGACATGGAAATTACCTCTTAAAGCACCGGCCACGTGAAGAAGAGGAAATAAGATTTGGTTTTGCGAAGTCCTTGCAATATTATCCAAATGGGAAAATAAAATGAAAAGCTGAAGTGATTTTACTTTTTTAGAAACTAGTTGCACAAGTTGGTTTTAGTAGGTGAAGGAACGTGAGGAGGTAGTTCGTTGTAGATATTTTTCTTTGGAAATCTTGATTAGAATTTCGATTAAACGAAATATAGCAATTAATTAAGCTAAATTAAAAAAAATATATATAGTTTAGTTTCAAGGGTGATTTGTAAAAGACGGAGGTTTTAAGTTTTATATTGTATTTAAAACCTATCTTTTGTATAATTATAAAAAAAAAAAAAAAAGATTTACACAATCCATTCTTTAATTTTTAAACAATTAAATATAGTTTATAAAACAAAACATATGAGTAATCTCATAATCGACAAAAATCTAAAACAATCTCAATTGAGATTGTTAACTATAATCCTCTACTCGTCCTCCCCAACTTACAAATTCACAATTGCTGTAATTTCCTTTTTTTTTCCCCTGAAAAATCCAATCGGGTGTGCTGGAAAAGTCCTTCTCTGCAAGAGAAAATTTTAGTGTCACTACTAAAAAAAAAGGCTTTTAGCGACCACATCTCTCGCAACCACGGTAAATTGGGTCACGGTGTTATTTGTATGATAAGCTGTGAATTATAGGAGGGACAGTGTATCCCGTCAAGGTTAATATTGTCCCCAAGATGAGCTTATAAAGATTATCGTGTAAACATTGCAAGTGAATTTTATCCTCAAGAAAATAAGGTTGAGTGGTATTAATTTCGGAAATATAAAAGATGTGAATTAATATAATTTGCAATAAATTCAAATTAATTCACGAACATTTTTATTTTAAACACATTGAATAAAATAATGCTAAATGGTAAATATTATTCGATATAATATGGTTTATTTGTCAAGGGTTGTTAGCTCAGTTGGTTGAGCACTTGAATTGGGGACTTGAGGTCCTTGGTTCGAATCCCAAGACATTGCAATTGACCTATACCAAAAAAAAAATATGGTTTATTTTGAGAGTGCAATTATATTAACATAGTGGAGTTATAATATAATTCATGAATTAATTAATAGATTTGGGCTTGAGCTTAATTTAATTAATCTATGAGAAGTCCAAAATTCCACCTCTTTAAGGTCCCCAAAGTAACCTATAAATACAATATCAATGCTTCTCTATATTCTCAAAACTTTTACATATAGGACACATATCTTTAGATAGATGGATTCCGTGTCTGAAATGTTGGAAATCGACTACCCGGGACATGTCCGTTCGACTAATCGAACATCCGGACAAGCTCAGTCGACCCCCGGCGTCCCCACTGTACTTAACACGAAGCCCTAGACCCGAAACACGCCCAACCATTGCACCAAAAGTGCAACCGCGCGAAACGGGGCGTTCTGCCCTGTCTGTCGGCCGGCGCCATAAGGCTGTTGTTTGATAGGGCAATGTCGGCCGACAAGAATAGTTGTCGGCCGACAGCGTCGCGATTCCAGCAGCGGCTTTCGCCCGTTCTGGCTGTTCCGACGAGATTTTCTCGATCCGACCATCACATCAGTCCGAGAACATCACATCCAAGCTACATAAACCAATCGTTGGTTCGTTGTATGATTAGCGCAATAGAGATCGAATAAATGCGGAAGAAAGAATCCGATCTCATACCTTCTCGGTCGATTGTTGAGACCTTAGACGTTTTTAGCGTATTCCTCTACCGCGATTCCAGCTGGATTCTCCTTTTCTGCTCTCTCTTCTCAAACCACCGTGAGTATAATTATTCTCTGTGTGAGAATAATAATTGCGTTAACTTTTATTTTAACAGAGAAAAATATAAATGCGTGAACTATTAATTTTATCTCTGAGAAAATAATTATTGCGGCGTAGCGTAGGTTTAAGAGAGGGCAAGGGTGGGGGGGGGGGGGGGGGGGTTATAGAGTTACACTAGGGACCTCTTAGGTAAATAAATCCCGGGCTAAATTGCAATTTAATTAAACCGGTGTCCTTAAAAGAAAACCTTTAATTAAATTCAATTTTAATTATAATTAATTCCACTATAAAATTATAATTGAATTCCCGAAATTAATTTAATATTATTTCAACAATAATAATTCTGCCGAAATTACATATACGACTTTCCCCGTGTTTAAGATATCGTATGTCCACGAATTAACTTTAATTACTAATAATTAAATAAATTCGTTTCTTATTATCCGAGACTAGTACCACTCATCCTTATTATCATGTGGAACGAATCCACCTGCAGGGTTTACATGATAAACTTTATGAGCTCATCTCGGGGACATCATCAACCCAATAAATGAGACACGGTTTCCTGTCTATAATCTATAGCATGTCGTGTGTACAATTCCGATTCCCAATTTACCGAGAATATTGACTAGTCAAATAGTCTCACTCACTAGTAAGTCAAAGAACCGAGAATTGGAGACACGCATCTATAATTATATAGGGATTAGGAATTCGTATATCCGTAATATCTGAGGTCTAGTTCGATTACTGCGACTAGTATAAATCGAACGCCCTCCCGTGGTCCTGCTCAATACACCAAGTGTACGAGTGTAACATGATAGTCAAGACCGACTATCTACCAGTCACACTACGACGTACCAATAGATTGTCCTTGTCCATCTAAGTCGTGAGCTACAGTTCGATAGTATAAGAGTAACCGACAGTATGATCTTCCGCGAGTCTCCTCACGCCATACTGTCTACAATGTATATATCTAGGACTATAGCATAAAGTACATGATAGACAAAATGCAAACTGTTCGATTAATAGATAATAAAAACACAGATAAGGAGTTCCATATTGACACTAAACTAGACATTCCGAATATAACTCCATCAATCTCCCACTTATACTAAAAGTCTAGTTGCCCTCTCTCAGACATCCGATACCCATCCCCTTCACGTGTCTCTTGAACGCTTCCGCTGGAAGTGCCTTTGTAATGGGGTCTGCCAGGTTATCCGCTGATGCAATCTTGGTGACAACCGCATCGTCTCTCTTGACGGTGTCTCTAATCAGGTGGTACTTACGATCTATGTGTTTACTCGCATTGTGGGCTCGTGGTTCCTTCGCATTTGCCACTGCACCGCTATTGTCACAATAAATTGTGATAGCTCTAGGAAAATCAGGAACCACATCCAAGTCCATAAGGAAGTTCCGAAGCCACACCGATTCTTCAGCTGCCTCAGAGGCTGCTACATATTCGACTTCCATGGTAGAGTTCGAAATGCATTTCTGCTTAACACTCTTCCATGAAACTGCTCCACCTCCCAATTTGAACACATAGCCAGATGTAGACTTTCGCTTGTCCTTATCAGATTGGAAATCCGAGTCTGTGTAACCAATAGGAATCAACTCGGACGCTTTGTAACTTAGAACATAATTCCTAGTCCTTCGCAGGTACTTAAGTATGATCTTTACAGCAGTCCAGTGACCCTGTACAGGGTTACTCTGATATCTAGCTACCATGCCTACGGCGTAGCAGATATCAAGTCTCGTACACAACATAGCATACATTAGACTTCCAACTGCCAAAGCATAAGGAACTGTCTTCATGTAATCTATCTCCTTCTGTGTTTTGGGACACATGTCTTTAGATAGATGAATTCCATGGCAGAAAGCTTGAGAATTCCGAGCGTTGGTGCTAACAACGATCTTCTGGTCCTTAGGACTATAAAATAAACCACCTTTTGTTCCTCTGGGATATCCTATAAACAACCGAATATCTGAACGTGATTCCAACTTATCAGCCCCATGCTTCAGCACATGTGCTGGACAACCCCAGATCCGAATTTGTTTCAAGTTTGGCTTACGCCCGGTCCACAATTCCGAGGGTGTCTTAGGAACTGTTTTAGAAGGAACTAAGTTCAGGATATACGCCGTTGTTTCCAAGGCATATCCCCAGAACGAAACTGGTAAGTCTGAATAACTCATCATAGATCTTACCATTTCCATAAGAGTCCTATTCCTTCTTTCCGCTACACCATTCTGCTGGGGCGTGTATGGTGCAGTCATCCGGGAGTCAATCCCGTTCTCCGATAAGTACACCTTAAACTCTCCCGAGAGGTACTCTCCTCCACGATCAGATCGTAGAGTCTTTATGGTTTTACCATGAAGGTTCTCCACAAGAGCTTTGTACTCTTTGAACTTTTCAAAGAACTCGCTCTTGCGGCGCATCAGGTTTATAAAACCATACCTTGAGTAATCATCAGTGAAAGTTACGAAATATTCATAACTTCCTCTCGCTTGGACAGATAAAGGCCCGCACAAATTAGAGTGAATCAATTCCAGTACTTCCTTGGATCTATACCCTTTTTCACTAAAGGGTCGCTTGGTCATTTTTCCTTCCAAGCATGATTCGCAAATTGGAAAGTCCTCATCTTTCACATCACTGAGTATTCCATCAGTTATCAATCTTTGAATCCTGCTCAGGTTAATATGACCTAGCCTAAGATGCCATAAGTACTTTTGATTCATTCTAGAAGGCTCCTTTCTCCTATTGGTACTAGATGTATTATACGACTCAACTCGTTGCATCTTGGAATAATCAGGATTCAGTATATATATGTTGCCTATCAATGTACCAGAACAGATATGATCACCATTCTTCTTGACAATAACAGAATTATCAAAAGAAACAGAATATCCATTGAAAACCAATTTAGAAACTGAAACAAGGTTCTTTCTAAAATTCGGTACATAAAGACAATTATTCAATACCAAAACTTTATTATTAAAAGATAAATAAACATCTCCCACTGCAACCGCAGCCACTTTCGTAGCGTTGCCCATGTAGATGGTGATCTCTCCCTCTCTAAGCCGCCGGGTTTCCTGGAACCCCTGCAAAGAATTGCAGACATGATCAGTGGCTCCCGTATCCACACACCAGGTACCGGTGGATAACACCGCTAAACATGTTTCAGTGACTAAGGAAAAGTTCATACCTCCTTGTCTGAGAGGACAATTAGACATCCAATGTCCAGACTGCTTACAACGGAAACACTTGCCGTTAGGCTTGTTCACTCCATTATGTGGTCCACCATTTCTGGGTCCACTGGGTTTCCGTCCTTGCTTCTTCTTCCTTTTACCGCCCGGAGGCCCAGGAAGAGTCGATTTCACAGCCACAAGGGCTTGAGGGCCCTTGAAGATTCCCCCTGCCGCCTGAAGTTCAGTCAGGAGTTCCGCCTGATGGATTTGTATTCTAAATGTCTAATTTAGTGCAAATACGGAACTCCTTATCTATACCTTAATTCTATATATGATTCAAACATGATTGCATTTATTGCAATAGTCCTTGATGTATACGTTGTAGATAGTATGGCGTGAGGAGACACGCGGAAGATTATACTATCGGTTACTCGTATACTATCGAACAATAGCTCACGACTTAGATCGACAGGGACAATCCATCGGTACGTCGTAGTGTGACTGGTAGATAGTCGGTCTTGACTATCATGTTACACTCCTACACTTGGTGTATTGAGGAGGACCACGGGAGGACGTTCGATTTATACTAATCGGAGTAATCGAACTAGACCTCAGATATTACGGATATGTGAGCTCTTAATCCCTATATAATTATAGGTGCGTATGTCCAATGCTCGGTTCTTTGATGTGCCAATGAGTGAGACTAATTGATTAGTCAATATTCTCGGTAGATTGGGAATCGGTATTGTACACACGGCATGTTATAGATTATAGACAGGAAACCGTGTCCCATTTATTGGGTTGATGATGTCCCCGAGATGAGCTCATAAAGTTTATCATGTAAACCCTGCAGGTGGATTTACTCCGCATGATAATAAGGATGAGTGGTACTAGTCTCGGATAATAAGAAATGAATTAATTTAATTATTAGTAATTAAAATTAATTCGTGGACATGCGATATCTTAAACACGGGGAAATGTCACATATGTAATACGGCGGGAAAATTATTGACGGAATAATTTGAATTAATTAATTGGGAAATCAATTATAATTAAAATTGTGGAATTTAATTAAGGTTTTCCTTTTGGGACACCAGGTTCATTAAATTGCAATTTAAGCCTAATTAATTAATTGTCTATGGGTCCCTAGTGTGGCCTATTTAAATCTTCGTTCTCTCTTCTCTAAACCTACAGAACGCCGCTATTTTATTTTTGCGGATAAAAATTAATTGTTAGCGCAATAATTTTTATGTGAAAATAAATAGACTAGCGCAATTATTTTTTCTGAAGAAATAAAAAGCTAGCGCAATTATATTTCTGAGACAAAATCTTATATTCTTACGCTGGGGTTTGAGAGAGAAGAAGAAGAGAAGAATTCCGTCGGATCGTTGCCCACACAACGGCCAGAATCGAGGGCTAGGATACACGCTAGAAGACTCGAGGTCTCTGTCAAATCGGCTTTTCCAAATCACGCGACAAAGGTATGGAATCGAAACCCTCTTCCGCACTCGTTTCGATTCGATCTCGTACGTAATCATACAACAAACCACCAATCATGTTTCGTGGCTTGGCATAATTATTATCGGGCTGCTGGGAGGTCTCTGACCTCAGGTATGGTGGTCGGATCGAGAAAATCGTGCCGGAACAGCCTGAACAGCAGCATCGCGATTCTGAAATCGCGACGCTGTCGGCCGACAGCTATTCTTGTCGGCCGACACTGCCCTGTCGGGCGACAGCCTTGAGCTGTCGAGCGACAGACAGGGCAGAAGACCTCGGAAACGCGCGGTTGTGCCTCGGGCATGATGGTTGGGCGTGTTTCGGGTCTGGGGCTTCGTTGTGATGGAAGTAGTGATGCTGGAGGTCGACTGGGCGTGTTCGCATGTTCGAGTAGTCGAACGGACTCGTCTCGGGTAGTCGATTTCCAACAATTGGTATCAGAGTCGGTTTATCGGTTTGTTGTATTGTTCGTACGATTTGTCTTGAAGGTTGAACCCGGTTATTATGGCTAACGTGTGTATGAATGTTGTGCTTTAATTTGTGGTTTGATTAAACTCTCGGGCTTGTCGAGATTGTTTTAATTTTGGAAAAACGTTGCTTGTTTGTAATAGATAAAAACGACGGGTTGAGTCGTTAGGTTTATTTATTTTTCGTTGTATCCGGGACATGTATAGGGTCGATCACCTTGTATAGGATCGATACCGGAATTAGTATGATTGTTCTTGTAATTTTTTCCATGCTAATTTTGGTGGATCAAGACGAGATCAAAATCCCGGAGAAACGAGAGTCGAGAAGGGCGAACCGGCAACGAGCAGCCATCGAACACACCCTGTGTTTCGTGACGGGCAGCAGCTGGGCTGGGGTTTGTTCGACCCAACGGACGACTCAACGAGGCTCGAGACGAGACTCCAGTGGGAGGAGTTCGTCTCTTGGCCCTCGAGCGAGTCGGTGGTGGATCGAGACCGAGACGAGCAACGAGATGAAGTTCCAAGAGACGTGCATTGGAGAATATTTAAGGCCATAATAATCGGGGCCACGTTAAATGCTTTTTATGTGTTTACGTGCTTTATTATTATACTTAATTTTTTATGCATGTTATCCCTTATCGTAAAATACTAAGTGGGAGAGGGATTGGAAACAATCCCGCGGTCTCCATTCTCTGTTTTGATGGTGATGTGTATTGAATTACGAGTTGGCTTTAGTGTCATCCTCCCTATCGGATAAAGTCGATACACGGATATCACTGGATCAAAATTCGAAAATAATTCCACTTATAAAATTTAATAATTATATTTCTCAAAGCAGTGCCTAATATGTTTTTCAAAGACTAATTTCAACTCGACTCATTCTCACCCCGGGGAGTGGAATGGAGCCAAAGCGCTTTGTTATGTCGATGACACAGATTAGAGACTTTCGAGTCATTCGATGACTAGATCGATTGTCTGATTGGCTCCCTCACCTAGTGAGAGATAGGGCTCAATTGCATGATTGATCCCTGGTTAGAAACTTCGAGTTTCACTTACGAGATATCAAGATTTGATTAATAAAATTGTGAAATTTAATAAATGTAGGAGTCAATTAACAAAGTTGTTTGTTTTAGTAAACGTCCACAAGAAAGTTGCTTTCTAAATGGGAACGGAACTTTGGGTTAATTGAGACTCTATAACATTTAAATAAGTGTGATTCAATTAACAAAGTTGTTTGTTTAGTAAACGTCCACAAGAAAGTGGCTTGCTAAATGGAAACGGAACTTTGGGTTAATTGAGGCTCGACAGTTATAGAAAATCGTAAAGGACCGCATGTCAACGTAAACGTCCACAAGAAAGTGGCTTGCGGTGGACATGTAGTTCCTGAGCGGTTGACTTAGTACTGAGAAATGTATACACTTAGGTACGCTGTATAGTATCCTCCCCATAGGAGTCACTGCTATAATGATGTACGACCGAAGTAAAAGTCCAGTTATAAAATCGTTTGGATTAGTATACGACCACATGAAAGTGGCATGCTAGTCTGATGGGATTTTGGAAATGATTGGTAGTTTAATGATATTATTCGAGGGAAATGATATCGAATTAAACTCATTGTTTGTTTTATATGGTATTATTCCCATTAAAAGTCAACTAACTCACTGACCCTGTTTGTATGGATTGGAGAAGAAACTTGGACATTGTCCTAACTGCAGAAGAGTACAAATATGTACTCTAAGTCGATTGACCTACAGAGCCAAATGATGCTTCCACTACTGAGGAAAGGAAGCTCAATGGAAATGAATCAAGGCTGATGATCAAGCCATGACCATTACCTATGATATGATGCTTAACCTCAAGGAGCTTTTTGGTTATCAGGACAGGGCAGCCGGGCAAAATACAATGAGGCAACTCATGACGGCCATCATGTCGGAAAGAACGCCCGTGAGGGATTACGTTCTTAGAATGATGGGCTATCTTAATGAGATAGAGATTCTGGGAGCAATTATCAATGGGGTAACCCAAGTCGATATTGCGCTCCAGTCTCTGCCGAGAAGTTTTGAGCAGTTCCGACTGAACTTTAGACGGAGCTCCTGATTGAACTTCAAGCGGCTGAAGGAATCTTTAAGGGCTCTCAAAGCACTTGTGGCTGAGAAATTGGCTCTTCCTAGGCCTCCGAGCGGCAAAAGGAAGAAGAAGCAAAAACGGAAACCCATTGGGCCTAATATATCTGGACGCAGAATGGGACAAGCAAGCCCAAAGGGCAAGTGCATCCGTTGTAAGCAGTCTGGATACTGGGAGTTTTAATTGTCCTCTTAAGCAACAAGAAGTTGACTCTTCCTTAGTCAACGATGATGGAGTTGTATACTTAATGTCTAGATTTAAGTGATATGAACTCCCGATCCATTGCCACTAATCTATTTAATTAAATAAACAATTATTTGCGTTTAATTATTTATAATTAAATATATGCAAATTATAGTCCTGGATTATATACGTTGTAGTTAGTATGGTGTGCGGGCCCACACGGAAGACCATACAATCGGTTACTCGTATTTAATCAAACAGTTGCTCACGACCTAGATGGACACGGACCAATCCATCGGTATAGTCGTTGTGTGAGAAAGAAAACAATTTGTCTTGATTATTTTATCACACTTGTACACTTGGTGTATTGGGCGGATCACTTGAGATTAATCGATTAGGATTGCCTTTGATAATCGATTTAAGTCTCAGTGTATTTTATTCTTAATCCCCGATACTATTGCGGGTGTGTATATTTAATATAAGTGACTTTGATTTTCCAAAGGAATTGACCGGTTTAATTATTGGGTCAATTACCGGTTAAGTTGGGTCGCTATATTTTATATATGACATGCCGTGAATACTTGACGGGAAAGTGTGTCCCGATAAGGGTTGATAATGTCCCCGAGATGAGTTCATAAGGAATTATTATGTAAACCCTGCAGGTGGATTTGTTCCGCATAATAATTAAGGATGAATGGTACTAGTCTCGGTTACAAGAGATGAATAAATTAATTAGCAATAAATTAATTTTATTCATGGACATTTCTATTTTAAACGCACGGAATAAATAATACTACCGGAGAAATATTATTTGATATAATATGGTTTAATATTGGGAGTGCAATTAATTTATATAGTGGAAAATAAATTAAGTAATATTAATGGGATTAATAGATTTGGGCTTGGGCTCAATTTAATCATTAATATTGGAAGCTCAATATTCCACTTCCTTGAGATCCCCTACGTAGCCTATAAAAGCACTACATGGTCTTCTCTATACTCATAACTTGAAGATCACAATTCTAGAGAGAGAAAGTAGAGAGGGAGATCCATGGAGTTCGGTAGATCGTCGCCCACACGACGTCCGAGCTAGTGCAAGGAATACGTAGGAAGATCTCAAGGTCGTCAAATTGAGTTCTTCGTTTTTCCGAACAACGAGAACGAGGTAAATCGTAAAACCCTCTTTATGATTTAATCGTTTAATTATCGTAAAAATATCATGAACAAAGATCCGATGGACGAACCCCGTGGACGAGGATCGACCTCGCGGTGGTGATCGAGGATCACCGGACCGCGGAGGCCGAGAGATCCCCGGCGGGGATCGCGTGAGGCAAAGACCCTCGGCTGGACGCCGAGGGGTGGCGATCGAACCCTAGGGTTTTGATCGCCGGGCGCATAAGGAGGAGCCCCGGCTGGACGCCGGGGCACGCGATCGAGCTGGGCTAGATCGCCGGGCAGCCTCCGGCTGGACCCGCTGCGGCTCGCTGGGCGAGCTGCCCTCCGACGCGGTGGCGCGGCGAGTCGCCGGACTCGCCGCGGGTGCTGCTACGAGCAGCCCCGGGGGGTTACGTGAGTAACCCCATGCGATCGCGAAGCGCGATCGCGAGCCCCGTACGGGGGCTCGGCTAGGGCACGCAAGCGGGGGCTTCCCCGCGGATGTGTGTTCGGCCGGGCTCCGGCTCGTATGGTGGTTCGCGGTAGATTCCGGCGAAGGGTTTTTTTCGATTGGGTTGTCGGTTCCACAATTTAGACAATCCGGATATTCGATCTCCAAAGGATTTCGGTCGGAATTAATTAGATAATTTATTTAATTAATTTTAATTAAATTTATTAATTCCGGGATATCGATTTCCAACAATTGGTATCAGAGCGTTGGTTTTAGTTCATGGTATTTTTCGATAAATTGTTCTACCTTGCAGGGTTTCCGATTATTATGGCTAGATTTAATTATGTTAATTAATGTCCATAACAATGTTCTTGATTATTAAACTATCGGTGATGTCGAGATTCGTTCTTGTGTGGTGAATGCTTGTTCTTATTTTTCCGGAAATTGTTTGAGGTCGTTTTCATGTAGAGAATCGATGCCGGATAGCGTAGTAATAAATTTGTAATTTATTTTACGTTGGATCGAGGACGAAACGACGACCGGAAAAGTGTGACGGAGGAGACGATAGAGAGGGAGGGCTCGGATCGACCCGAGAGAGAGGGGGCAGCCGCGGGAGGCTCTCGGCCACGCCTAGCCTCCGGGGGTGGTGGCGCGCCGGCTGGGGGCGGCGGCGGTGCTCCTCCTCGGTGGTGGTCGATCGGTTGGGGGTGGTGCGGAGATCCCCACTCCGTGCTACTCCTAACCGAGATTTACTTTCCTAAATTATTCGGTTTTCCTATTTTGAGTATTCCTATTTTTGGGAATTCTCATAGAATAGGAAAAGAATAGATTTAGAATAAATTTATTTTTCCTTATTAATTATTCCTATTCTTGGGAATTTTCATGGAATAGGAAAATGAATAAATTTATAATTAATTTATTTTTCCTATTTAATTATTGCTTTATGGAATTTTTAATGGATTAGGAAAATAATTAATTTGGAAAGTTTTAAGAGTCCTTAATTAATTTTTCCTTATTTAATTATTCCTTTATGGAATTTTTAATAGAAAAGGAAAGAAATTAATTTGGAAGGATTAGGAGTCCTAAATTATTTTATTTCCTTATTTCATTATGGAAATCTTCTAGAATATTCCAGGTGGGTCTTGGATAGGATTCTAGAGATTTAATGGAATTGGAAAGGAAAATAAAAATAAATAAAAAATATTAATAATATTTAATTTTATTTTTGATTTATTCGATTGACTTAATTTTCGAATTAAGTAACTTTTGGATTTATTAAAAATAAATAGATTTAAATATTGGAATTAATATTCCCGTCACATGGAGCATTCAAAGAACGAAGACTGAAGACTAGAAGACGCATACGGGGATGCGATAAAGCCATAATAGTCGTAAAATAATATTCTAGTATTATTTTGATTATGTGATAATATAATATGTGCTTTATTTCATGTATGCATGCTTATGTGTATTTAATTATGCATTACATAGCGTATCCCTTTGTTATAAAAAGCTAAGTGGGAGAGGGATTTGAAACAATGCCATGGTCTCCATTGCTGTTCTCTTGGTGACTTTTATGGACTTTTGAAGTTCATATAGATAAGCCATTGGAGGAAATTCTTGTAATTCCTCTTACGAGAAACATTGATTAAGTTTATCAAACAATGCCTAATTTTTCTTTCTGAAACTGATTTCAAGTCTACTCATTCTCACCCCGGGGAGTGGAATGGAGCCAAAGCCACTTGGTCATGTGGATGACACAAATTAGAGACCTTCGTACCATTTCTTGAAATGGATCGATTGTCTGCTCGGCTCCCTCATTTTATGAGAGATAGGGTTGTTCGCATGGTGAATCACTGGTTAGAAACTTTGAGTTTCACTTATGATTCTCCGCGTCTTGATTGTGAGTTATAGGGAGTTGTGAAGGATTGTGAGTTATCGTAAACGTCCACACAATGCTAGAGAAATTATTTTTCCCCGACTATCATGGCTTTATCTTCATATGCATCTTCTAGTCTTCAGTCTTCGCTTCTTGAATGCTCCATGTGACAAGAATATTAATCTCTAATATTTAAATCTATTTATTTTCAATTAATCCAAAAGTTACTTAATTCGAAAATTAAGTCAATCGAATATATCAAAAATAAAATTAAATATCATTAATATTTTTATTTATTTATTTTCCTATCTAGTTCTATTAAATCTCTAGAATAATCTATCCAAGTAAAATTTGGAATATTCTAGAAGATATCTATAATAGAACAAGGAAATAAAATAAATAAATTAGGACTACTACTTTCCAAATTTATTTTTATTCCTAATCCATGAATATTCCCATGAGTAGGAATAATCAAATAGGAAAAATAAAACTAGTACTAAATTAATTAAATTTCTAATCTATGAATATTTCCATGAAGGAAATAAATCAATAGAAATAAAATTAATTTAAATTAATTCTTTTCCTAATCCATTAGAGTTTCCTAAAAGGAAAGCACTCAAATAGGAAAAATCCGAACTAATTAGAAAAGTGGATCTTGGTAGGAATAGCACGGGATTAGGAGACCCCACGCCATCCCACCATGATCGATCGGCCGGCCACTCGGGGGGGAGCGCCGCCGCCGCCTAGCCACGCCGGCTAGGCCATGGGTCGATCACCATCATGGGATCGATCCCAAGCCCCTCTCTCTTCGTCACTTCTTCGTCTTCCGGCGATCGTCTCATCATCGAACCAACGTAATTAAAATTACAAAATTTAAATTACAATTCCGGTATCGATTCTATACATGAAATCGACCCTATACAATTTCCGGAAAATAAAGTGCGTAATAATAAATCCTAAATTCGGTCAACCCCCGAATTTTTACTATTACAAACATTCAACCACACAAAACGAATCTCGACATGTCCGAGAGTTTAATAATCATGATAATTAATTAAAAAACAATTAATTAAATCCAACCATGATAGCCGGAAATCCTGCAAGGTAGAACAATAATCGAATATATACATGAACACGAAACCAAACGCTCTGATACCATTTGCTGGGATTCGATGTCCCGGGCTATCAAAAAAAATTGCGGAACCGATAACCCGACCGAAAACCCGTCGCCAGAGATTACACGAACACCAACTCATCCGCAGGAGTCCGACCTTTGGAGACTACGCGCCCAAAGACACGCAGCCCGCCCCCAGCCGATTTTCTCCCACGAGTCGGATCCACGAACGCGAACCACGGACGAGCTAGAGCATGACCAAGGAGTCGCCGCGGGAGAACCCGCGACTAAACCCTAGCCACGCCCACGCCCGGGCTCGCGATCGCCGTGTGTGGCGATCGCCGGGGATGCGAGCCATCCCCGCGGGGCTGTTCGGAACAGCCCCTGGCGGTGAGTCCGGCGACTCACCGCCTCCGCCATCGAGGGGAGGGCGGTCAGCCCAGCTGACCCGCCGCGGCCTAGCCGCGGCTGCCCTAGCGATCGACTTCCGAGTCGATCGCTCGCCCCGGCTTCAGCCGGGGCCCCCTTCGAGCGCACGCCGCCGTCGAGGGCCGCTGGGGTCCGCCACGGCACCAGCCCGTGGCACCCCAGCGATCGACTGAAGTCGATCGCATGCCCCGGCGTCCAGCCGGGGCTCGTCCCTCGTCGCGCGCGCACGGCGGTCGAACCCTAGGGTTCGGCCGCACTTTCGATCCTCGCCGGGGATCTCGAATCCCCGTCCCCGAGGTTCGTCGTTTTCCCGGATCGCGCGTTCATGTATACATCACAATTATTCAACGCACATATAATCATAGAAGGGGGTTCTCGATTATTACCTCGATTCGTTGTACGGAGAAACGAATCTAATTGACGACCTTGTGATCTTCCCGCGTATTCCTAGCACTCCGTTCGAACGTCGGGTGGGCGACGAGCTATCGAACTTTATGGATCTTCCTCACTCTCAAGACTTTATAAATTCCGTAGGTTTTCTTAACTCTCTCTCTTTAAGTGAAGACCATGTAGTGCTTATATAGGCTACGTAGGGGATCATAAGGAGAATAAATATTGGGCTCCAATATTGAAAATTAAATTGGGTCCAACCCAAATCTATTAATTCTTATCAATATTAATTTTATTTATTTTCCACTATATAAATAAAATTGCACTCCCAATATTATTCCATATTATATCAAATAATATTTCTCCATCTTAGTATTATTTATTCCGTGTATTTAAGATTTAAATATCCATGAATAAATTTATTTATTGCTCAATAAATAATATTCATCTCTTATATCCGAGACTAGTACCGTTCAACCTTTATTATTGTGCGGAACGAATCCACTCATGAGGTTTACACAATAATTCCTTATGAACTCATCTCGGGGATATTATCAACCCTTCCGGGATACACTTTCCCGTCAAGTATTCACGGCATGTCGTATATAAAATATAGCGACCCAACTTTACCGGTAATTAACCCAATAATTAAATCGGTTAATTCCTTTGGAAAATCAAAGCCTCTAGTATTAAATATACACACCCGCAATAATATCGGGGATTAAGAATAAAATACTCCGAGATTTAAATTGATTATCCAAGGCAATCCTAATCAATAAATCTCAAGCTGATCCGCCCAATACACCAAGTGTACAAGTGTGATAAAATAATTAAGATAAATTATTTTCTCTCTCACACAACGACTATACCGATGGATTAGTTCGTGTCCATCTAGGTCGTGAGCAACTGTTCGATTAAATACGAGTAACCGATAGTATGATCTTCTGTGTGCCCATGCAACACCATACTAACTACAACGTATAAAATCCAGAACTATGATTTGCATATGATTAAATGCAAATAAATTGTTTATTATTTAAATAGATTAAATGCTATGATCGGGAGTTTACCGTTACTTAAATCTAGACATTAAGTACACAACTCCAACAGTTCGCATGGTGAATCACTGGTTAGAAACTTTGAGTTTCACTTATGATTCTCCGCGTCTTGATTTACAAGATCGAATGGATCAAGTAATTGGGAGTCAATTATAAAAGTCTCTTGGTGTAGTAAACGTCCACACAACGTGGCTTGCTATATCGACGGATTTTGGATTAATTGATGTAGACAGTTATAGGGAGTTGTGAAGGATTGTGAGTTATCGTAAACGTCCACACAACGTGGCTTGCGGTGATGTTGCGGTTCCAAATGACTCACCTTAGTACTGAGTAATGGTTTACACTTAGGTACGCTTTATAGTATCCTTCCCAACGAAGTTACGCTATAATTGATGTACGACCGAAGCAAATCTAATTGCTAAATCATTTGGATAGGTAAACGTCCACACAACGTGGCTTGCCATATCTGATGGGATTTTAGATGTGATTAGTGATTTAATGATATTATTTGAGGGAGATAATATCGGAGATTAAATTAATTGTTTGTTGTTATATGTGCTCATAGATTAGTAAATGGTTTTGAACCCACTTTTTGTGATACGTAAGGATTTTAAACTCACTGGTCCCTGAATGTAATGATTGGAATAGAGATCTAGACATTGCCCAGACTGTTAAAGAGTACAAGTTTGTACTCAGTGAGCTTTGTCCTCCCGAGCCTACAAATGTCTTAACTGATGAGGAAATGACTGACTTTGATATCATGTTCAAACTCAAGGTGGTGTTTAGACATGACATGGGCGGCTAGACAAGAGGCGATGAGGATACTCATAAAGGCCATTCGATTCAAGGAAACGCTTACACGTTTTTGAAATGATGGACCTTTTAGACGAGTTGAGACGGAGATCGCAAGCTCTTGTAGCCAATGCCAAAGGTTTTGAACCTAAGGGCAAAATCGGGGGAAAGGAAAAGCAAGCAAAGAAACCCAGTGGTCATAAGTTACATGAACCACGAGATGGGACGAGAAAGCCACGAGGCAAGTATTCTCGATACAAACAGTCTGGGTACTGGAAGTCTGATTATCCTCTCAAAGAAAGCACGAAATTTTCTTTAGTCGTAAAACATAGTCAGTGGTATTATCTACCGGAACCTGGTGTGTAGATATGGAACCACTGACGGTATGTGCATTTTAAATGCAAGGGTTCCTGGAAACCCGACGACTTGGAAAAGAAGAAATGGTAGTCTACATGGGCAATGCTGTAGAGGAGGCAACAGTTGCAGTGGAGGACATTTTAAAGGATTTCATTTTGAGTTATTGCTTTTATTTACCTTTCATTTAGAAAGAACTTTGTTCTGGATTTCTAATGAATAGATATTTTATTTCTTTTAATCATTTGATGGTTATAAGAAGAAATAAAGATATTATCTATTCTGGTACATTAGCTAGCAATATATAAATGATGAATCCTGAGTCCACCACGATGCAACGAACCGTAGTATGAAACTCGTTTTACTAATAAGAGATTTCTTTATCAATTATACTAGTGGATTCTTATGCTAAGTCATGCTTATTCAAATAAGAAGTTCAAAGGTCAAAAATTGATTTTTTGATCAATTAAAGGAGTGGACCTTCCGACCTATGAATCTAATTTGGAAGATAACATGACTAAGCAATCCTTTATGGATATAAGATATATGATCCGGACAAGTATTAGAATTGATTCACTCTAATGTATGCAGACCTATGTCTACTCAGACAATAAGGTACGAGTACTTCATTTGATGATTACTCGAGAAATGGATTAGAATACCTTATGTACCATCAAGGTATATCCATTTGTAGCCTGCGATTTGATCGCGGAGGCAAGTACTTGTCTGAAGAATGCATGGCATACTGATCAGAGATTGGGACTTGATCCCAAATGACTACACCATACACTGTTGTGTAGAAATGGTGTGTCGATCATAAGAAATGGAACTCTTATAGAGATAGTAAAAGATGAGTTATACGGAACTACCTGTGTTCTATGGATATGTCTGGAAACAACGGCGCATTCAAATGCGGTTGTAGAATATCCTAGAAGAACAAAAGATGTGTGTTCAATAGTACTATGAACCAGAAGGACGTTATAAGTTCTAACGCCCGGTTCTTAGAGAAAGACTATATGATGAACCACAATCCCAAAGTGACGTGATACTTTGAAATTAGAGAGAACGAAGAAGACTGAGAACAAGCCGAACCGAGTAGCGGTACACCACTAACTGCACCTACTGTTATTACTGTTAATACACTGAAATGCCGTTGTAGTGGGAGGTTGTGTGACAACCGGAGATATTCATAAGACTAGGAGAGTCTTCGGACTCTGGACCTAGTATACATGAAATCGATCCCTGAATCTACATGAAGGCATTACTAGATCTAAATGTGCCTTCTTGGAGAGCAATAAGGATTATTTCTAAGAGGCAAGATCATTTAGAGTACAAGCTTAGATTGATCCATTTATGGATTGGAACAAAGCATTGAGTTCGTGGTACTTGCAAATTGATGAGATAGTCCATTTTATGGATTCATCAAAGCATAGACGAATCATGTGTATTGGAAACGTGATGGAACAAGGTGGTGTTTCTCGGGTTTTATGTAGAGAACATTCTTATCATTGGTAACAATGTAAAGATGTTGTCAAGACATAAAATGATGGTTGTCTAGATAAATCAATATGAAAGATAAAGGAAGAAGATGGACATGTTCTTGAGATCTTGGATCTCTAGGAAAGAACATTGTACTTCTCCTGGACATCTTACATATATATGATTATGGTTCGTTTTAACATGCAAGATTCCGAGAATGGTTCGTTACCTTTCAGATACGGAATGCATCTATCTAATGATATGTGTTTTGGAACACAAAAGGAGATAGAAGTAATTAAAGCAGTTTCCTACACTTTGAGTATGGAAAGCTTAATGCAATGTTGAAAAACGAGAACCTGATATCGGCTATGCGGTAAGCATAGTGGGAGGATATCAAGGTAATCCTGGAAAGGAATATTCGACTGATGTAAAGTACTTTCGAAGTACTGTTCTAGACTACGAAGCAGACGAGCATTTCCTTTGGATTACATTCTCTTAGATTTCTAATCGAATGAGGACTGGTAGAGTGATAAGCACGATGCTTTTCGGACTTTGCCATGGGTAACCAAATAGCGGCCTCAGAGGCAGCGGAAGTTTTGGTATAGCTCCGGGATAATCTCTGGGACTTAGATGTGATTCTTAATTTGCCAAAGGCTATGTAAATAGCGGTGCGATGGCAAATGGTAAGAAATCACAAGTCCATAAGTGTAAGATAACACATAGAGCAAGTACCACCTGATACGAGTCATCGTCAGGGAAGACGACGCTGTAGTCACCAAGATAACTTCAGAACGACAATCTAGATTGCTCTGTCACAACGCACTTCTTGGAAGTGCATATTTAGCACGTGAAGAGTATGGGAGTCGGGAGTTTGGAGGAAATGACTAGACCTTAGTATAAGTGGGAGATTGATGGAGTTGTATACTTAATGTCTAGATTTAAGTGATATGAACTCCCGATCGATTGCCCCTAATCTATTTAATTAAATAAACAATTATTTGCGTTTAATTATTAATAATTAAATATATGCAAATTATAGTCCTGGATTATATACGTTGTAGTTAGTATGGTGTGCGGGCCCACACGGAAGATCATACTATCGGTTACTCGTATTTAATCAAACAGTTGCTCACGACCTAGATGGACACGGACCAATCCATCGGTATAGTCGTTGTGTGAGAGAGAAAATAATTTGTCTTGATTATTTTATCACACTTGTACACTTGGTGTATTGGGCGGATCGCTTGAGATTTATCGATTATGATTTCCTTTGATAATCGATTTAAGTCTCAGTGTATTTTATTCTTAATCCACGATACTATTGCGGGTGTGTATATTTAATATAAGTGACTTTGATTTTCCAAAGGAATTGACCGGTTTAATTATTGGGTCAATTACCGGTTAAGTTGGGTCGCTATATTTTATATATGACATGCCGTGAATACTTGACGGGAAAGTGTGTCCCGATAAGGGTTGATAATGTTCCCGAGATGAGTTCATAAGGAATTATTATGTAAACCCTGCAGGTGGATTTGTTCCGCATAATAATTAAGGATGAATGGTACTAGTCTCGGTTACAAGAGATGAATAAATTAATTAGCAATAAATTAATTTTATTCATGGACATTTCTATCTTAAACGCATGGAATAAATAATACTACCGAAGAAATATTATTTGATATAATATGGTTTAATATTGGGAGTGCAATTAATTTATATAGTAGAAAATAAATTAATTAATATTAATGGGATTAATAGATTTGGGCTTGGGCTCAATTTAATCATTAATATTGGAAGCCGAATATTCCACCTCCTTAAGATCCCCTAAGTAGCCTATAAAAGCACTACATGGTCTTCTCTATTCTCATAACTTGAAGATCACAATTCTAGAGAGAGAAAGTAGAGAGGGAGATCCATGGGGTTTGGTAGATCGTTTCCCACACGACGTCCGAGCTAGTGCAAGGAATACGTGGGAAGATCTCAAGGTCGTCAAATTGAGTTCTTCGTTTTTCCGAACAACGAGAACGAGGTAAATCGTAAAACCCTCTTTATGATTTTATCGTTTAATTATCGTAAAAATATCATGAACCAAGATCCGATGGACGAACCCCGTGGACAAGGATCGACCTCGCGGTGGTGATCGAGGATCACCGGACAGCGGAGGCCGAGAGATCCCCGGCGGGGATCGCGTGAGGCAAAGACCCTCGGCTGGACGCCGAGGGGTGGCGATCGAACCCTAGGGTTTCGATCGCCGGGCGCATAAGGAGGAGCCCCGGCTGGACGCCGGGGCACGCGATCGAGCTGGGCTCGATCACCGGGCAGCCTCCGGCTGGACCCGTTGCGGCTCGCTAGGCGAGCCCCCCTCCGACGCGGTGGCGGCGAGTCGCCGGACTCGCCGCGGGGGCTGCTACGAGCAGCCCCGGGGGGTTACGTGAGTAACCCCATGCGATCGCGAAGAGCGATCGCGAGCCCCGTACGGGGGCTCGGCTAGGGCACGCAAGCGGGGGCTTCCCCGCGGATGTGTGTTCGGCCGGGCTCCGGCTCGTATGGTGGTTCGCGGTAGATTCCGGCGAACGTTTTTTTTCGATTGGGTTGTCGGTTCCGCAATTTAGACAATCCGGATATTCGATCTCCAAAGGATTTCGGTCGGAATTAATTAGATAATTTATTTATTTAATTTTAATTAAATTTATTAATTCCGGGATATCGATTTCCAACAAACGAAACATGTTTAGTGTTGTTATCTTACCAGTACCTGTTGTGTGGATACGGGAACCACTAATCATGTCTGCACTTAAATGTGGGGGTTCCAGGAAACTCGGAGACTTAGAAAGGAAGAAGTTATAACCTACATGGGCAATATTGTTAAGGTAACAGCCGTTGCAGTGGGAGATGTTAAACGTTTTAACGGTAGGATTTTAGTTCTAATAAATTGTCTTTATGTGCCGGCATTTAGAAAGAAATTTCATTTCGGATTTCTAAATTGGCATAGAATGGAGGTTCTGTTTCTTTGGATAGTTTCATACTTAACAGAGTAGGAAACGGGGATATTATCTATTCTGGTACATTGATAGACAATTTAATACTAAATCCGTATTCTTCCACGATGCAACAGATCGGAGCTAATAACACACTGTCGAAAACCAATAAGAGTAAAGATCCTTCTATGATGAATCTAATGTACTTATGGCATCTTAGGCTAGATCATTTTAACTTGAGTACGATTCAAATGGTGAAAGCTGATGGACTACTCAGCTAGGTTAAAGGAAAGGATCTTCCAACCTTCAAATCATACTTGGAAGTTTAAATGACCAAGCAACCCTTTACGGTTAAAGGGAAAAGATCCAAGAAAGTACTAGAGTTGATTCGCTCTGATCTATGCAGACCTCTTTGAGGAGTAAGGCATACTTATCAGAAAGTTGGGATTAACTCCCAACTGACTACACCATTCCTGCCTCGGCAATAATGATGTGTTAGTAAGAAGGAATAAGACTCTTATAGATATGGGAAAATAGACAATGAGTTATACGAAGTTACCTAATTCGGTTTTGGGATATGCTTTGGAAACAACGACGTTTATCCTGAACTTGATTCCTTTGGAAACTTGTACCGATATTCGGCTGTTTATAGGATACCCTAAGAAAACGAATTGAGATATGTAATATAGTCCAAAGGGCCAGGTGTTCGTTGATTACATCAACGTTCGGTTCTTAGACATGGACTATATATGGAAGATCACAAGCCCAAGAGTAGAATAATACTTAATGAGCTTAGAGGGACTGATCAAAACTTAGAACCAGCCAAACTGAGTAGTTCACTACTATAATCTTTAGTCACTAAAGATACACCGGAGCATCGTCGTAGTGGGAGGGTTGTTAGACAACCCGACAGGTTCATGTTTATAGGAGAGTCTTCGGACTCATTACCTGGAAAACATGAAGCCGACCCCTGGACCTATGACGAGACGCTGAAAGATCAAGATGTTCAGTCTTGGCAAAAGGCGATGAAATCTGAGATTGAATCTTTGGATTCAAATCATGTCTGGGATCTTGTACAACCGCCCTAAGGTGTAAAAGCCATTGGTTGCAAGTGGGTGTACAAGAGGAAAAGAGGGTCTGACGGGAAGGTGTAAACCCTCAAGGCTAGGCTTGTTGCGAAAGGGTACACTAAGAAAGAAAGGGATCGATTATGAGGAAACCTTTTTTCGCCGGTAGCTATGCTAAAGTCGATCCAGATTCTTTTATCTTCACATGAAAGATGGAAGTCAAGACGGATTTCCTAAATCGAAGTTTTGACGGGACCATCTGTGTGGGACAGCCAGAGGGATTCATCGAAAAGAGCCGAGAGCATTTGGTAAGAAAGCTTAATCGATCATTGGATTAAAGGAAGCTTCAAGATCTTGGACACATGCAGATCTATGAGAAAATCCATTTTATGGATTCATTCAAGGCATGTTTGGGTCCTGTGTGTAACAAAGAAGTGACGGAAAAGATGTGGTGTTTTCTCATTCTTTATGTAGACGACATCCTTCTAAATTGGCAACAATGTCAAGATGTTGTCGGACATAAAGGGATGGTTGTCCGAGCAATTCGATATGAAGGACTTAGGATAAGTTAGGCATGTTCTTGGGATCAAAGTTATAAGAAATTGCCAGAAAATAACATAGTACTTATCCCAAACTTCATACATAAATTCTTGCTCGTTGCAGCATGCAGAATTCCAAGAAAGGTCTTCACCTTTTAGATGTGGAATTCATCTATCTAAAGTTTTGTGTCCGACAAAATAAAGGAGATAGCTGAAGTAAGCAGATCCCTGCACCTTAACGGTGGGAAGCTTAATGTATGCAATGCTATGCACGAGACTGATATCTACTATGCCGTGGGCATGGTGGTGAGATATCATAGTAATCCTGGAAAGGATCACTCGACTGATGTAAAGAACATGTTTAGGCACCTGAATAGGACTAGGAAATATGTTCTAAGTTACAAAGCAGTCAAGTCGGTTCCTTTGGATCTTGGATTACAGAGAATTGATTTCAAATCAAACAGGGACAGTCGAAAGTCGAAGTCAGGCTATGTGTTCTCACTGTGAAGTGGAGCAGTCACATGGAAGAGTGTAAAGCAGTGATGCATTACGGACTCTACCATGGTAGCTGAAAGGATAACAGCCTCTGAGGCAGTTAAAAGGTCAGTGTGGCTCCAAAACTTCCTGAGAGACTTAGATGTTGTTTCTAGGTTGCCCAAAGCTATTTTGAATAGCGGTATATTGGCAAACTTGAAATGCCACGAGTCCACAGTGGGAGATAACACGTAGAGCGCAAGTACCACCTGATACGAGAGATCGTCTAGTAAGACGATGCAGTTGTCACCTAGATAGCATCAAGAGGATTGCCTGGTAAAACCCGTTCACAGAGGCTCTTCCAGCGAAATCGTTGGGTAGGCGTGATGAGGCTATGGAAATCTGATGTTTGGGAGGGGGCGACTAGGCTTTTAGTATAAGTGGGAGATTGATGGAGTTGTATTCTAAATGTCTAGTTTAGTGCAAATACGGAACTCCTTATCTATACCTTAATTCTATATATGATTCAAACATGATTGCATTTATTGCAATAGTCCTTGATGTATACGTCGTAGATAGTATGGCGTGAGGAGACACGCGGAAGATCATACTATCGGTTACTCGTATACTATCGAACAGTAGCTCACGACTTAGATGGACAGGGACAATCCATCGGTACGTCGTAGTGTGACTGGTAGATAGTCGGTCTTGACTATCATGTTACACTCGTACACTTGGTGTATTGAGCAGGACCACGGGAGGGCGTTCGATTAATACTAATCGGAGTAATCGAACTAGACCTCAGATATTACGGATATGTGAGCTCTTAATCCCTATATAATTATAGGTGCGTATGTCCAAAGCTCGGTTCTTTGATGTGCCAGTGAGTGAGAATAATTGATTAGTCAATATTCTCGGTAGATTGAGAATCGGTATTGTATACACGGCATGTTATAGATTATAGACAGGAAACCGTGTCCCATTTATTGGGTTGATGATGTCCCCGAGATGAGCTCATAAAGTTTATCATGTAAACCCTGCAGGTGGATTTACTCCGCATGATAATAAGGATGAGTGGAACTAGTCTCGGATAATAAGAAATGAATTAATTTAATTATTAGTAATTAAAATTAATTCGTGGACATGCGATATCTTAAACACGGGGAAATGTCACATATGTAATACGGCGGGAAAATTATTGACGGAATAATTTGAATTAATTAATTGGGAAATCAATTATAATTTTATAGTGGAATTAATTATTATTAAAATTGTGGAATTTAATTAAGGTTTTCCTTTTGGGACACCAGGTTAATTAAATTGCAATTTAAGCCTAATTAATTAATTGCCTATGGGTCCTAGTGTGGCCTATTTAAATCCTCGTTCTCTCTTCTCTAAACCTACAGAACACCGCTATTTTATTTTTGCGGAGAAAAATTAATTGTTAGCGCAATATTTTTTCTTTGAAAATAAATAGACTAGCGCAATTATTTTTTCTGAAGAAATAAAAAGCTAGCGCAATTATATTTCTGAAAAAGAAACTTATATTCTTACGCTGGGGTTTGAGAGAGAAGAAGAAGAGAAGAATTTCGGCGGATCGTTTCCCACACAACGGCCGGAATCGAGGGCTAGGATACACGCTAGAAGACTCGAGGTCTTTGTCAATTCGGCTTCTCCGAATCACGCGACAAAGGTATGGAATCGAAACCCTCTTCCGCACTCGTACGTAATCATACAACGAACCACCAATCATGTTTCGTGGCTTGGCATAATTATTCTCGGGCTGCTGGTAGGTCTCTGACCTCCGGTATGGTGGTCGGATCGAGAAAATCGCGCCGGAACAGCCCGAACAGCAGCATCGCGATTCTGGAATCGCGACGCTGTCGGCCGACAGCTATTCTTGTCGGCCGACACTGCCCTGTCGAGCGACAGGCTTGAGCTGTCGGGCGACAGACAGGGCAAAAGCCCTCGAAAACGCGCGGTTGTGCCTCGGGCATGATGGTTGGGCGTGTTTCGGGTATGGGGCTTCGTCGTGATGGAAGTAGTGATGCTGGAGGTCGACTGGGCGTGTTCGGATGTTCGAGTAACGGACTCGTCTCGGGTAGTCGATTTCCAACACCGCCAATGTATAAGACCTTATTCATGTTATAGTTTAGGCGGAACTGCTCAAAACTTCTTGGCAGAGACTGGAGTATGATGTCGATTTGGGTATCCGCATCGACATATGCTCCTAGAATCTCTATCTCATTCAGATAGCCCATCATCCTAAAAACATGATCCCTCACGGTCGTTCCTTCGGACATGGTGGCCTTCATGAGTTTCCTCATGGCATCTTGCCTGGCTGCCCTGTCCTGATGACCAAACAAATCCTTGAGGTTAAGCATCATATCATAGGCAGTGGCCATGGCTTCATGCTGATGTTGCAGCACATCTGACATAGAAGCCAAAATGTAGCACTGCGCCATCTGATCAGCCTTGTTCCACTTCCTAAATGATTCTTTTTCCTCATCAGTGGAAGTGTCAGTATGTTCATCAGGACAAACGTCATGGAGTACATATTTGTACTCCGCAGCAGTTAGGACAATGTCCAAGTTTCGCTTCCAATCAATATAGTTCGGACCAGTGAGTTTGTTTTCTTTTAGTATCATAAACAGCGGGTTGAGTGCCATATCTATAAAAGAGACAAATCAAACAGTCAAATTTAATTCGATATTAACTCCCTCAAGTAATATCATTAACTTTACCAATCAATCCTAAAATCCCATCAGACTAGCATGCCACGTTCATGTGGACGTATACTAGTCCAAACGATTTTATAACTGGACTGTTACTTCGGTCGTACATCATTATAGCAGTGACTCCGATGGGGAGGATACTATAAAGCGTACCTAAGTGTGTACCATTTCTCAGTACTAAGTCAACCGCTCGGGAACTACATATCCACCGCAAGCCACGTTAGTGTGGACGTTTACGTTGACATGCGGTCCTTTTACGATTTTCTATAACTATCGAGCCTCAATTAACCCAAAGTTCCATTTCCGTTTAGCAAGCCACGATAGTGTGGACGTTTACTAAACAAACAACTTTGTTAATTGAATTCCATTTATTAAACTTCACAATTTTATTAATCAAAGCTTGAGATCTCGTAAGTGAAACTCGAAGTTTCTAACCAGCGATCAATCATGCAATTGAACCCTATCTCTCACAAGGTGAGGGAGCCAATCAGACAATCGATCTAGTCATCAAATGACTCGAAAGTCACTAATTTGTGTCATTGACATAACTAAGTGCTTTGGCTCCATTCCACTCCCCGGGGTGAGAATTGAAATTAGTCTTTGAAAGACAGATTCATTGCTTTGAAAAATTTAATTGTTCAATTCTACAAGTGGAATTGAATTCGAATTTTGATCCAGTGATATCCGTGTGTCGACTTTATCCGATAGGGAGGATGACACTAAAGCCAACTCGTAAATCAACACACATCACCATCAAAACAGAGAATGGAGACCGCGGGATTGTTTCCAATCCCTCCCCCACTTAGTATTTTACGATTGAGAGATAAGCATGCATAAAATAATAAGCATAATAAAGCACGTAAATCACATAAAAAGATATTAACGTGGCCCGATTATTATGGCCTTAAAATATTGAATGCACGTCTCTTGGAACTTCATCTCGTTGCTCGTCTCGGTCTCGATCCACCACCGACTCGCTCGAGGGTCAAGAGACGAACTCCTCCCACTGGAGTATCGTCTCGAGCCTCGTTGAATCGTCCGTGGGGTCGAACGAACCCCAGCCCCGCTGCTTCCAATCACGAGACACGGGGTGTGTTCGATGGCAGATCGTTGCCGGTTCGCTCTCCTCGACTCTCGTTTCTCCGGACTTCGATCTTCTCTCGATCCAATAGCAGAAAAATTACAAAATTTATTCTACTAACTCCGATATCGATCCTATACATTTTGATCGACCCTATACATGTCCCGGATTCAACGAAAAAATAAATTAACCTAACGACTCAACCCGTCGTTTTTATCTATTACAAACAAGCAACTTTCCAAAATAAAACGATCTCGACAAGCCCGAGAGT
The DNA here is from genome assembly GCA_954870475.1 of Euphrasia confusa. NCBI lineage: Eukaryota > Viridiplantae > Streptophyta > Magnoliopsida > Lamiales > Orobanchaceae > Euphrasia > Euphrasia confusa. The sequence continues at coordinate 32,928,594 of OX940950.1, forward strand.
TTAATCAAAACCACATACATACAACACAAAATAACATAAATAAATTGGCCATAATAATCGAGTTCAACCTGCAAGGTAACATGCGCAAAAATACAACGAACCTATAAACCGGCTCTGATACCAATTGTTGGAAATCGACTACCCGGGACATGTCCGTTCAACTACTCGAACATCCGGACAAGCCCTGTCGACCCCCGGCGTCCCCAATGCACTTAACACGAAGCCCTAGACCCGAAACACTGTTGGAATAGGTGACCGGCGAGCCAACGGTTGGCCGAGCGGTTAACCGTATTCCGTTATATAACGGTTTATTTCGTTAATTAATGAAACCTATATTAATGGAATATACTATATCTGCTCCCAATGTTGAATCATAGATATAGTCCTGTACAGTTACACATGTTGTATGAATTCGGTTTTGTGGAAACCGAGAGATAATTCTGTTAACGCAACGTAACTGGTCAAACTCAGGTCCTAGTCGATGGGTTACGCCAATAACAAGGATACCCGGCCTTTCCCCCTTGAGACTAGCACTTAGTGTATGTGGGCTAATCTCGAGCCTCGGTGTTGGGACATCGACATACTTGAGTGGGTGCTCACTGTTGATGAGTTCAATGAACCCCCTCTCCCTGGAATCTCTAAGTGGTCATCACTGATCGAGTAGAGAATTCCATAATATATTTGTACACAATTAATCCTTAAGACCCAGACATCACCGTGACTTCATCATAGGACTAGCTGTATCGTGACGTGTCTCTGATTCCCTGGAAAGGGAGTAAGTCGAAAAAGGAGACAATGTTCGTGCAGTTCGAAATCTGATGTGATGTCTGTGCATGGTAGTAGGGGATTTGATCGCTTGATATAGATCATGGATGTCTTGTGTGTTCTGATGGTTCGTAGTCCCGGAATCTCTGGCCAGAGTTGAATAGTGAGGTGATTAGAGAAATGTGTTTCTCTGAATCAATCACGAATGGATTTTTCAAAACCTAGAACGTACGCACAGTTATCAAACTCAACAAGAGATCTCGATTAACCAATATCTCTAGTTTGATCGGGACATATGTATCGGAGGGATCGTAATGTACGCTAACTATATTATAAGGTTCTTGCAGGCACTTCATTTGTATCTAGGGAATTAGTGAAGCGTGGCTGCTAGACGTTCGTCACTGATTCGTTGGGCACCGACTTGTTCGGAGATTAAATAATAGGATTATTAATCTAAAACTCTTGGGAGTAGTTGAAATAAGAACAATATGTTGTTCGAATCACAATATGTTGTGAGCCCACGGCTAGTTATACACCTGAACCATTGAGGGTCACATTCTCGTCTAAACCGATCCTTGAATACGATCATGTATTAATTAACTGTTAATTAAGTACATATAGTCGGAGGTCAATATGATTGAATCCGATATTCATAATTGTGATTATGAGTTGGAAATAATACTGAGCTAAAGAAAACGGACACGATGGTGTACACTTTCTATTTTGGGAATTTTCCCGATTTAGCAGTACCCCTGAAATGGGCATTCCGATTTTGTGAAATTGGAAATTTTTTTTTATCTCATATTGATGAGAAAATTAAAACGAGAAAGAAAATATAATCGTTATATTTTTCGGAGAAGAAATTGATTGTCAATTTTGGAGAAATGTAATGACGGCTAATGTATTGGGCCGGCTAGGGTTAATGGATCCGATCCATTAGGGTTTGAGCCCAACAAGCTCATTTCTTCACCTATAAAAGGAGCTCCATAGGCATGAGAATAAACACACCAAAGTGAAGAGCTCAAAACCCTAGCCTCACTTTCTCTCCTCTCCTCTCTCCCTCTCGTCCGCCCCCTCGGCCCCTCCCTCGGAGGACCGCCGACAACCGGAGCCGCCGCCCGCCGCCGCCTAGTGCCGCCGCCGGCAGCCGCCTCCCCTCGCCGGAATCCGATTCCGGCACCGTTTTTTTTTTCGGCCCGTTTTTCCGGTCGTATTCTCCCTTACGTGTTTCTAGTGCAATACGTATGTTGGATTACCTATACGAGGTGAAACCTGATTAGACGAGAGACGCCGAAGGAACGCCCTAGCATAGCCCGAGCCGCGCCCTTGCGCTCTAGCCGTGACACACGAGTCCAACCGAGAGCCCCGCCACTCGCCCGACTCTCCCCGCAAACGACCCGCGCCGTCCTCGCGTCGCATCCACGCGACTTCCGACAAACCTCGTTTCGTCCAATGAATCCCTGAGGTACTTACTATTAAATTTAGATTTAGTTGTTTGCGATAAATGTTTGCGCTATGTACTTTTAATGTTTGCGCTATGGGATTTTTAATTGATAAAGAAAAATTAATTGTGATTAATTTAAATGTCAATTATATTCAAATGGATTTGAATTAAATAATATGATTATCTTAATTGTCAATTTGACGCAAAAATGTTTAGTAATTAATTATATATTTGTAATTAATTAATTGATTAATTTAATTGCACAATTCAAGTTGATTAGAATTAAATAATATGATTATGTTAATTGTCAATCTGATGCAAATTAATTATGTGCGGATGTTTACATAAACACTTGATTAGAATTAAATAATAAGATTATGTTAATTGTACGCAAATTAATTATGTCTGCATGTTTACGTAATTAATTGTAATATATTAATATGATTAATATAATTGCGCTACAAGTAATTAATTTATATGATTAATATAATTGCGCTAGATTTAATTTGTGTAGTATGGGATGCATGAATTAAATATATTTAATTATTTGATAATTAAATTAAATGGTGAATTATTTATTCTAATAGATTTGAATTAAATCAATTAATGCATGTAATATTGAAAATATGATTTTCAATAAAATAAAATAAATATAATGTAAAATGTTTACATTAATGAAAAACGATTTTTCATAAAATTTTTGTTTTCCGATGCGTATACATGCACGATTCCCAACAGTGGTATCAGAGCGTAGGTTCTGAAATTGATTAATTGTCTATGAATATAATCGCCTAAATCATGCTGTTTGTTGAATTGATTGGTTTAATGTTGTTTAATTGGGACTTAGTTGTTTCTATTAAGATATTTATTTTTATCTAATAGATCGAAACAATGCCTAATTTGTTATCAAGTAACAATTCAATGTCGAACATGAATGCACCTTGGGGAGTGATTCATCTAGACTTGTTTTTGTTAAAACAAATTAGAGACATCGAGCCATATGATGGCATGATTCGATGGTCTGCTCGGCTCCCCCATTTATGGGATATAGGGTCACTCGCATAATGAATAGCTGGTTAGAAACCTCGAGTTTCACATACGAGACATCACGTTTTGATTATTAAATAATTGATTTAAATATTCGATCAACAAGGTGATAGATTAATTATTTGATTTAATTGTTAAATCAAGTTAATTAATAGAGCACCATTTAATTTGCATACCTCGTTTTAATTGTGATTAAATGCTATGTGAATTATGTGAGATATATATTGTGATATATGTTATGATCATATGTGCTCGTTAAGATGACCTATAGAGGACATAGTTGTTAAGAATCAACAATCGATCACTCACTTCATTCTCTCCTGAGAATGTATAACGATTATTCTGATGAGATAACCAATCCCATACTCCTCCATTCTCTCCCGAGAATGTATATCAAGCCTTAAATGAGAACCGATGTGTCGTTCTTTCTCCTTTCCTTCTACCGACAATAAATTATGTGAAAGCCACTTACAAGTAGTATGGTATGCCGTGTTAGCGGGGATTACTGCTTGTGAGTTAAGCTGTAATTTATTGACATAAGATGGAGAGGTGTTAGCTACGATTCTTTTAAATGTGTGTGGTCGGATAGATTAACTATGGGCTGACACATGTTTACTGGAGTCCAACTTTCACTTCTCAGATCGGTAGGTCGGTCTTGACACATGGTTGACTTTGAAGGGTACGATTAACGTAGTTCATTGTCATGGTGAGGAAACTCTTTAGGGTCACATAGAGATGTGATTGAAATTGTTTCTTTAGATGAATGTAATCGGGCTAGATTAACTACGGGTTATATTCACGCTATTGGACCTAAAGCCCAACTAAGGAAAAATAAGTTTTCCCGTCTGTCTGCTAGAGGATAGCGGAATTCGAAAAATTTAGTGGGAGGTAATTAAATGATAAAGACCAAACATTTAATTGTAATCATTAATAACGAATTATCTCAATGTTAATCTTCTTAATATTTCTCAGTAATATTCTCTAAGATATCCCGTAATCGATACTCGACCAATCCAAATCAAAATTCACTGGCCCAAGCCATTTGAATTGGAATCTCAATATTGTGATTTAAAATGATGAGTGCCTCTATGTACTTGAGAATAGATTATTTGATAATCTCACTCAACCTTTGACTGCTGAGGAATGCCACTTATGAGAAGTGGATTTCTAGTTCTTATGAATCGTTCATCATGAACTGCAACATGAACAAGCTCGATCCTTAAATAGATAAGTAGTTCAAGATGTTGATCAACGAGTCAACCATCAATACGAGAAATTTGTTCTCATTATTGCTTCTTCATGAAAGAAGTGTTCTTCTTGAAGAAAATGACGGAAATGGTTTCCGGTCTAAGCATAAAGATGGATAAAGGTGATACTAGAAGGGCGACTAAGAACAAGGTCAACAATTGAGTTGATGACGCTTGCCATCGTTGTGTGAATAAAGGCCATAGGGTCATAACTGCTAAAATACCTTGGGCAGAAACGTTCTGACAAAGGTTCGTATTGGGTTATAGTTATTCCATTGTTTTGAACAATTGATTATTTGTTTCGTCTAATTTTAGAAACCTACTATTAATAGAAATGTTCTGTTATTAGATCTTACTTCTATATTTGATATAGACGATAAAGGTTTTAATTTTGTTTTTGGAAATCCGATTTCCTTTATGCAAAGGGAAGAAAATATGATTTGCTAAAGACGATTAAACAAATAAACAAGAATGAACTAAACCCAAATATCAGCAATAGTTATAAGTCAAAACCCCGCACAACTTTAGCACGCTAGTTGAGTGTGTTGAAGATCTATTGGATTTGATCCAAACGGAGATGTGTGATCCACTAATGTGTTAGTGGTGGGGTTGGTTTTCAACTACCAAATGTACTTATGAAGTACACGTCTCTAATTTTGAAGTGTTCAATAATTTCAGACATCAATGTAGGAAATCAACTTGGTTGCTATATTTAGAAATTACGATATGATCGTGGTAATAAATATTTAAGCGCCAAGCTTATTGACTGTCTAAAAGAGAATATGATTCTCTGGCAATGGACTCTGTCTGGAACTCCTTAATTGTATTGAGTGTCCGAATGTTGGAATCAAACTTTGTTGGACATGGTTCGATCCACAAAGGGGTTCACCAAATTGTCGACGAAACTGTAAAAGTCCTGCACTTTTGACAGTCGTCCATTTGCTGAATAGTGTTACCACCAAAGCAGTTAAAACCACACCATATGAACTTGGGCACTCCTGTATCCTGCTTGCGTGAAGCGGCTAGTGTGAGATAAGTTGGATAGTAGATCCGGCTTATGCCATTTTGTGGGGTATCCTGAACATTCACAAGGATACATGTTCTACTATATTTCTAAAACAAAATGTTTGTCTAAAGAAATGTTGCCTTCTTAGCGAAGAAGTTTCTATTCGATAGAAAAGGCAATATAGTAAATCTCGAAATAGTTCGAGAATATGAACCACACTATGAAGTTCAAACACAAGTACTTGGAGATGAACCAATTCAACAAACCACTTATATACCTCTTCATCTATTAGTTCGTAAATCCGAAAGTGTTCGGAAGGTACCTGATAGACTGTTCCAACTTGATAATGATCAAGATAAAGTTGACGATGGATATGATCCAATAAAATTCATAATGGACTGTATGTACTCCAACAAGGTTTGACCTTGGTAGATCCACCAAAGGGAATCGTTCCAAAAGGCTGCATATTGATCTATTAATTATGACGTTGGAGTATATATATAGAAAGGTGTGACCTTTAAAGCAAAGATGATGGCGAAAGAAGTTACTCAAAGACAATGTGTTGTTTATAAGGTAATATTTCCATAAGTCGCTATGCTTAAGTCCATTACAATTTTGCTGGCCATTTCTGCATAGTACGACTATGAGATATGGAAAATAGATATGAAGTCTACTTTCCTTGAATGTGATATTATGGAAGAGTTGTAGCGCAGCCGGAAGGCTTCATATTTTCTGGAAAGGAGCAAAAGGTTTGCATACTCCAGCGATCCATTTATGGATTGAAACGAGCATCCCTAAAATGGAACATGTGTTTTAAATACAATAGTCAAAGCGTTGACTTGGTATAAAACTTTAAAGTACCTTGTATTCAAGAAGGTTAGTGGGAGCGCAGTGAAATTTAAGTGTTGTACGTTGATGACATACTAATCATTGATGGAGTTATATTCTAAATGTCTAGTTTAGTGACAATATGGAACTCCTTATCTGTGTTTTACATTATCTATTAATCAAACTGTCGGCATTTTATCTATCATGTATATGAATGCAATAGTCCTAGATATATACGTTGTAGACAGTATGGCGTGAGGAGACACGCGGAAGATCATACTGTCGGTTACTCGTATACTATCGAACAGAAGCTCACGACTTAGATGGACAGGGACAATCCATCGGTACGTCGTAGTGTGACTGGGTAATAGTTGGTCTTGACTATTATGTTACACTCGTACACTTGGTGTATTGAGCAGGACCACGGGAGGGCGTTCGATTTATACTAATCGACGTAATTGAACTAGACCTCAGAGATTACGGATATACGAATTCCTAATCCCTATATAATTATAGGTGCGTGTGTCCAATCCTCGGTTCTTTAATATGCCAATGAGTGAGACTAATTGATTAGTCGAGATACTCGGTAAATTGGGAATCGGAATTGTACACACGGCATGCTATAGATTATAGACAGGAAACCGTGTCCCATTTATCGGGTTGATGACGTTCCCGAGATGAGCTCATAAAGTTTATCATGTAAACCCTGCAGGTGGATTTGTTCCACATGATAATAAGGATGAGTGGTACTAGTCTCGGATAATAAGAAACGAATTAATTTAATTATTAGTAATTAAATAAATTCGTGAACGTTCGATATCTTAAACACGGGGAAAGTCGTATATGTAATTTCGGCGGAATTATTATTGTTGAAATAATATTAAAATTAATTTCGGGAATTCAATTATTATTTTATAGTGGAGTTAATAATAATTAAAATTGAAATCGATTAATTAAGGAATTGCTTTTACATATTCCAAGTTAATTAATATTTCAATTTAGCCCTTAATTAATTTATCCTTAGGTCCCTAACGTAGCTCTATATAAACCCCCTCCCTTACCCTCTCTTAACCTACAATTCGCCGCAACATTTATTTTTGCTGAGAAAAATAATTGCGTTAGCGCAAATATATTTTTCTCTGTAAAAGTAAAAAGGTTAACGCAAATAAAAATTTTATTCTCACATAGAGAATAATCATACGCTGGTTGAGACAGAGAGAGTATAGACGGGAGAGCTCCACCGGATCGTTGCCCACTCAACGGATGGAGACGGGATCAGAGAATACGTTAGAAGCTCTAAGGTCTCAACAATCGACCGAGAGATATGAGATCGAATCCTCTTTTCCGCAATTTCATTCGATCTCTTTTACTCGTTGATCATACTTGAACGTAGATCGGATTTCGGGGTTGTGGGTTGTATTCCTCGACTACTGGGGGTTCTAGGACCTCTGGATCGGTAGTCGGATGAGGAAAAACGACCCGGAAACGAGCCCGGAACAGCAACATCGCGTTGCTGTTCGCAGACAAACGGCGACCGCCGTTTCTAAACGGCGACCGCCGTTTTGCTATTTTTCTGGCAGGCCGCTCCGGCTCGCGCGGTTGTCCTTCGGGGCAATGGCTGGGCGTGAATCGGGGCATGGGCTGGGAAAGCGAACGAAGTAGCGACTTCGGATGTCGACTGGGATCGTTCGGATGTTCGAGCGATCGAACGAACGCATCCCGGGTAGTCGATTTCCAACAATCATAGGGATGATTGAGTGATGTTGCAGTCAACGAAAGCACGGTTATCCACACGTTTCTCGAATAAAGGATTTGAGGAGAGGCATCCTACGTATTGTGATACGTCACTATAGATATAGATCTAGAAGGATGCAAAATCTTCTCAATCCTTGTACATAGAAACTATTTCTGAAATGGTTTAGCATGGAAGAATCCTGAAGAGATTCTTGCCAATGTCCCATGGGGTTCATCTCTCGTAATTCGTGTGACTGTAATGTTGATGTAATTCGAGGAGATGAAATGGACAACACATATATCTCCGCACTAGGGAGCATTATGTATGGCATGATGTGTACTAGACGTGATATTATACATGTTGTGAGTGTCACAAGTGAATATCAGTCGAACCCAAGACCGACTTATTTGAAGTCGTGAAGGACGAAATCCTTAAGCACTAGCAATCAAAAGCATTAAGGAATTGTTCTTAGTCTATGGGAGGTCCGAGTTGAATTTAGAGGTACTTACGAACTCTAGTTTTCAATCGGATGTGGATGACTAAAAGTCGATATCGGGATTCATATGCGAGCTTAGAGGTGGTTTCGTATGCTGGAATGGTTCCTGCAAACGACTAATGATTCTACCACGAGAACCTGAATATGTTGCAGCATCTAAAGCTGTAAAAGAGACTGTTTAGGACACGGAACTTTATCCAAATGTTGGTTATAATTCCGGACACAAATAATCAAGTAACTTGTACTGTGATTATACGGTGTCCTGTAGCGAATGCTAAGGAACCGAGATCTCATCAGAAGTCCAAACATGTACTTGAGAGAATATCATATGATCCAAGAGATCAATGACAGAGGTGACGTCTGAGTCGAGAGTGTCACATCGGAAGATAACTTTGTAGATCCATGTACCAGGCCTTTATCTGAATATGTCCGCGAGAAACATCGAGAGTCGATGGGAATAAGATTCATGGATAGTTGGCTCTAGGTCAAGTGGGAGATTGTTGGAATAGGTGACCGGCGAACGTTTTTTTTCGATTGGGTTGTCGGTTCCGCAATTTAGACAATCCGGATATTCGATCTCCAAAGGATTTCGGTCGGAATTAATTAGATAATTTATTTATTTAATTTTAATTAAATTTATTAATTCCGGGATATCGATTTCCAACAAACGAAACATGTTTAGTGTTGTTATCTTACCAGTACCTGTTGTGTGGATACGGGAACCACTAATCATGTCTGCACTTAAATGTGGGGGTTCCAGGAAACTCGGAGACTTAGAAAGGAAGAAGTTATAACCTACATGGGCAATATTGTTAAGGTAACAGCCGTTGCAGTGGGAGATGTTAAACGTTTTAACGGTAGGATTTTAGTTCTAATAAATTGTCTTTATGTGCCGGCATTTAGAAAGAAATTTCATTTCGGATTTCTAAATTGGCATAGAATGGAGGTTCTGTTTCTTTGGATAGTTTCATACTTAACAGAGTAGGAAACGGGGATATTATCTATTCTGGTACATTGATAGACAATTTAATACTAAATCCGTATTCTTCCACGATGCAACAGATCGGAGCTAATAACACACTGTCGAAAACCAATAAGAGTAAAGATCCTTCTATGATGAATCTAATGTACTTATGGCATCTTAGGCTAGATCATTTTAACTTGAGTACGATTCAAATGGTGAAAGCTGATGGACTACTCAGCTAGGTTAAAGGAAAGGATCTTCCAACCTTCAAATCATACTTGGAAGTTTAAATGACCAAGCAACCCTTTACGGTTAAAGGGAAAAGATCCAAGAAAGTACTAGAGTTGATTCGCTCTGATCTATGCAGACCTCTTTGAGGAGTAAGGCATACTTATCAGAAAGTTGGGATTAACTCCCAACTGACTACACCATTCCTGCCTCGGCAATAATGATGTGTTAGTAAGAAGGAATAAGACTCTTATAGATATGGGAAAATAGACAATGAGTTATACGAAGTTACCTAATTCGGTTTTGGGATATGCTTTGGAAACAACGACGTTTATCCTGAACTTGATTCCTTTGGAAACTTGTACCGATATTCGGCTGTTTATAGGATACCCTAAGAAAACGAATTGAGATATGTAATATAGTCCAAAGGGCCAGGTGTTCGTTGATTACATCAACGTTCGGTTCTTAGACATGGACTATATATGGAAGATCACAAGCCCAAGAGTAGAATAATACTTAATGAGCTTAGAGGGACTGATCAAAACTTAGAACCAGCCAAACTGAGTAGTTCACTACTATAATCTTTAGTCACTAAAGATACACCGGAGCATCGTCGTAGTGGGAGGGTTGTTAGACAACCCGACAGGTTCATGTTTATAGGAGAGTCTTCGGACTCATTACCTGGAAAACATGAAGCCGACCCCTGGACCTATGACGAGACGCTGAAAGATCAAGATGTTCAGTCTTGGCAAAAGGCGATGAAATCTGAGATTGAATCTTTGGATTCAAATCATGTCTGGGATCTTGTACAACCGCCCAAAGGTGTAAAAGCCATTGGTTGCAAGTGGGTGTACAAGAGGAAAAGAGGGTCTGACGGGAAGGTGTAAACCCTCAAGGCTAGGCTTGTTGCGAAAGGGTACACTAAGAAAGAAAGGGATCGATTATGAGGAAACCTTTTTTCGCCGGTAGCTATGCTAAAGTCGATCCAGATTCTTTTATCTTCACATGAAAGATGGAAGTCAAGACGGATTTCCTAAATCGAAGTTTTGACGGGACCATCTGTGTGGGACAGCCAGAGGGATTCATCGAAAAGAGCCGAGAGCATTTGGTAAGAAAGCTTAATCGATCATTGGATTAAAGGAAGCTTCAAGATCTTGGACACATGCAGATCTATGAGAAAATCCATTTTATGGATTCATTCAAGGCATGTTTGGGTCCTGTGTGTAACAAAGAAGTGACGGAAAAGATGTGGTGTTTTCTCATTCTTTATGTAGACGACATCCTTCTAAATTGGCAACAATGTCAAGATGTTGTCGGACATAAAGGGATGGTTGTCCGAGCAATTCGATATGAAGGACTTAGGATAAGTTAGGCATGTTCTTGGGATCAAAGTTATAAGAAATTGCCAGAAAATAACATAGTACTTATCCCAAACTTCATACATAAATTCTTGCTCGTTGCAGCATGCAGAATTCCAAGAAAGGTCTTCACCTTTTAGATGTGGAATTCATCTATCTAAAGTTTTGTGTCCGACAAAATAAAGGAGATAGCTGAAGTAAGCAGATCCCTGCACCTTAACGGTGGGAAGCTTAATGTATGCAATGCTATGCACGAGACTGATATCTACTATGCCGTGGGCATGGTGGTGAGATATCATAGTAATCCTGGAAAGGATCACTCGACTGATGTAAAGAACATGTTTAGGCACCTGAATAGGACTAGGAAATATGTTCTAAGTTACAAAGCAGTCAAGTCGGTTCCTTTGGATCTTGGATTACAGAGAATTGATTTCAAATCAAACAGGGACAGTCGAAAGTCGAAGTCAGGCTATGTGTTCTCACTGTGAAGTGGAGCAGTCACATGGAAGAGTGTAAAGCAGTGATGCATTACGGACTCTACCATGGTAGCTGAAAGGATAACAGCCTCTGAGGCAGTTAAAAGGTCAGTGTGGCTCCAAAACTTCCTGAGAGACTTAGATGTTGTTTCTAGGTTGCCCAAAGCTATTTTGAATAGCGGTATATTGGCAAACTTGAAATGCCACGAGTCCACAGTGGGAGATAACACGTAGAGCGCAAGTACCACCTGATACGAGAGATCGTCTAGTAAGACGATGCAGTTGTCACCTAGATAGCATCAAGAGGATTGCCTGGTAAAACCCGTTCACAGAGGCTCTTCCAGCGAAATCGTTGGGTAGGCGTGATGAGGCTATGGAAATCTGATGTTTGGGAGGGGGCGACTAGGCTTTTAGTATAAGTGGGAGATTGATGGAGTTGTATTCTAAATGTCTAGTTTAGTGCAAATACGGAACTCCTTATCTATACCTTAATTCTATATATGATTCAAACATGATTGCATTTATTGCAATAGTCCTTGATGTATACGTCGTAGATAGTATGGCGTGAGGAGACACGCGGAAGATCATACTATCGGTTACTCGTATACTATCGAACAGTAGCTCACGACTTAGATGGACAGGGACAATCCATCGGTACGTCGTAGTGTGACTGGTAGATAGTCGGTCTTGACTATCATGTTACACTCGTACACTTGGTGTATTGAGCAGGACCACGGGAGGGCGTTCGATTAATACTAATCGGAGTAATCGAACTAGACCTCAGATATTACGGATATGTGAGCTCTTAATCCCTATATAATTATAGGTGCGTATGTCCAAAGCTCGGTTCTTTGATGTGCCAGTGAGTGAGAATAATTGATTAGTCAATATTCTCGGTAGATTGAGAATCGGTATTGTATACACGGCATGTTATAGATTATAGACAGGAAACCGTGTCCCATTTATTGGGTTGATGATGTCCCCGAGATGAGCTCATAAAGTTTATCATGTAAACCCTGCAGGTGGATTTACTCCGCATGATAATAAGGATGAGTGGAACTAGTCTCGGATAATAAGAAATGAATTAATTTAATTATTAGTAATTAAAATTAATTCGTGGACATGCGATATCTTAAACACGGGGAAATGTCACATATGTAATACGGCGGGAAAATTATTGACGGAATAATTTGAATTAATTAATTGGGAAATCAATTATAATTTTATAGTGGAATTAATTATTATTAAAATTGTGGAATTTAATTAAGGTTTTCCTTTTGGGACACCAGGTTAATTAAATTGCAATTTAAGCCTAATTAATTAATTGCCTATGGGTCCTAGTGTGGCCTATTTAAATCCTCGTTCTCTCTTCTCTAAACCTACAGAACACCGCTATTTTATTTTTGCGGAGAAAAATTAATTGTTAGCGCAATATTTTTTCTTTGAAAATAAATAGACTAGCGCAATTATTTTTTCTGAAGAAATAAAAAGCTAGCGCAATTATATTTCTGAAAAAGAAACTTATATTCTTACGCTGGGGTTTGAGAGAGAAGAAGAAGAGAAGAATTTCGGCGGATCGTTTCCCACACAACGGCCGGAATCGAGGGCTAGGATACACGCTAGAAGACTCGAGGTCTTTGTCAATTCGGCTTCTCCGAATCACGCGACAAAGGTATGGAATCGAAACCCTCTTCCGCACTCGTACGTAATCATACAACGAACCACCAATCATGTTTCGTGGCTTGGCATAATTATTCTCGGGCTGCTGGTAGGTCTCTGACCTCCGGTATGGTGGTCGGATCGAGAAAATCGCGCCGGAACAGCCCGAACAGCAGCATCGCGATTCTGGAATCGCGACGCTGTCGGCCGACAGCTATTCTTGTCGGCCGACACTGCCCTGTCGAGCGACAGGCTTGAGCTGTCGGGCGACAGACAGGGCAAAAGCCCTCGAAAACGCGCGGTTGTGCCTCGGGCATGATGGTTGGGCGTGTTTCGGGTATGGGGCTTCGTCGTGATGGAAGTAGTGATGCTGGAGGTCGACTGGGCGTGTTCGAATGTTCGAGTAACGGACTCGTCTCGGGTAGTCGATTTCCAACACCGCCAATGTATAAGACCTTATTCATGTTATAGTTTAGGCGGAACTGCTCAAAACTTCTTGGCAGAGACTGGAGTATGATGTCGATTTGGGTATCCGCATCGACATATGCTCCTAGAATCTCTATCTCATTCAGATAGCCCATCATCCTAAAAACATGATCCCTCACGGTCGTTCCTTCGGACATGGTGGCCTTCATGAGTTTCCTCATGGCATCTTGCCTGGCTGCCCTGTCCTGATGACCAAACAAATCCTTGAGGTTAAGCATCATATCATAGGCAGTGGCCATGGCTTCATGCTGATGTTGCAGCACATCTGACATAGAAGCCAAAATGTAGCACTGCGCCATCTGATCAGCCTTGTTCCACTTCCTAAATGATTCTTTTTCCTCATCAGTGGAAGTGTCAGTATGTTCATCAGGACAAACGTCATGGAGTACATATTTGTACTCCGCAGCAGTTAGGACAATGTCCAAGTTTCGCTTCCAATCAATATAGTTCGGACCAGTGAGTTTGTTTTCTTTTAGTATCATAAACAGCGGGTTGAGTGCCATATCTATAAAAGAGACAAATCAAACAGTCAAATTTAATTCGATATTAACTCCCTCAAGTAATATCATTAACTTTACCAATCAATCCTAAAATCCCATCAGACTAGCATGCCACGTTCATGTGGACGTATACTAGTCCAAACGATTTTATAACTGGACTGTTACTTCGGTCGTACATCATTATAGCAGTGACTCCGATGGGGAGGATACTATAAAGCGTACCTAAGTGTGTACCATTTCTCAGTACTAAGTCAACCGCTCGGGAACTACATATCCACCGCAAGCCACGTTAGTGTGGACGTTTACGTTGACATGCGGTCCTTTTACGATTTTCTATAACTATCGAGCCTCAATTAACCCAAAGTTCCATTTCCGTTTAGCAAGCCACGATAGTGTGGACGTTTACTAAACAAACAACTTTGTTAATTGAATTCCATTTATTAAACTTCACAATTTTATTAATCAAAGCTTGAGATCTCGTAAGTGAAACTCGAAGTTTCTAACCAGCGATCAATCATGCAATTGAACCCTATCTCTCACAAGGTGAGGGAGCCAATCAGACAATCGATCTAGTCATCAAATGACTCGAAAGTCACTAATTTGTGTCATTGACATAACTAAGTGCTTTGGCTCCATTCCACTCCCCGGGGTGAGAATTGAAATTAGTCTTTGAAAGACAGATTCATTGCTTTGAAAAATTTAATTGTTCAATTCTACAAGTGGAATTGAATTCGAATTTTGATCCAGTGATATCCGTGTGTCGACTTTATCCGATAGGGAGGATGACACTAAAGCCAACTCGTAAATCAACACACATCACCATCAAAACAGAGAATGGAGACCGCGGGATTGTTTCCAATCCCTCCCCCACTTAGTATTTTACGATTGAGAGATAAGCATGCATAAAATAATAAGCATAATAAAGCACGTAAATCACATAAAAAGATATTAACGTGGCCCGATTATTATGGCCTTAAAATATTGAATGCACGTCTCTTGGAACTTCATCTCGTTGCTCGTCTCGGTCTCGATCCACCACCGACTCGCTCGAGGGTCAAGAGACGAACTCCTCCCACTGGAGTATCGTCTCGAGCCTCGTTGAATCGTCCGTGGGGTCGAACGAACCCCAGCCCCGCTGCTTCCAATCACGAGACACGGGGTGTGTTCGATGGCAGATCGTTGCCGGTTCGCTCTCCTCGACTCTCGTTTCTCCGGACTTCGATCTTCTCTCGATCCAATAGCAGAAAAATTACAAAATTTATTCTACTAACTCCGATATCGATCCTATACATTTTGATCGACCCTATACATGTCCCGGATTCAACGAAAAAATAAATTAACCTAACGACTCAACCCGTCGTTTTTATCTATTACAAACAAGCAACTTTCCAAAATAAAACGATCTCGACAAGCCCGAGAGTTTAATCAAAACCACATACATACAACACAAAATAACATAAATAAATTGGCCATAATAATCGAGTTCAACCTGCAAGGTAACATGCGCAAAAATACAACGAACCTATAAACCGGCTCTGATACCAATTGTTGGAAATCGACTACCCGGGACATGTCCGTTCAACTACTCGAACATCCGGACAAGCCCTGTCGACCCCCGGCGTCCCCAATGCACTTAACACGAAGCCCTAGACCCGAAACACTGTTGGAATAGGTGACCGGCGAGCCAACGGTTGGCCGAGCGGTTAACCGTATTCCGTTATATAACGGTTTATTTCGTTAATTAATGAAACCTATATTAATGGAATATACTATATCTGCTCCCAATGTTGAATCATAGATATAGTCCTGTACAGTTACACATGTTGTATGAATTCGGTTTTGTGGAAACCGAGAGATAATTCTGTTAACGCAACGTAACTGGTCAAACTCAGGTCCTAGTCGATGGGTTACGCCAATAACAAGGATACCCGGCCTTTCCCCCTTGAGACTAGCACTTAGTGTATGTGGGCTAATCTCGAGCCTCGGTGTTGGGACATCGACATACTTGAGTGGGTGCTCACTGTTGATGAGTTCAATGAACCCCCTCTCCCTGGAATCTCTAAGTGGTCATCACTGATCGAGTAGAGAATTCCATAATATATTTGTACACAATTAATCCTTAAGACCCAGACATCACCGTGACTTCATCATAGGACTAGCTGTATCGTGACGTGTCTCTGATTCCCTGGAAAGGGAGTAAGTCGAAAAAGGAGACAATGTTCGTGCAGTTCGAAATCTGATGTGATGTCTGTGCATGGTAGTAGGGGATTTGATCGCTTGATATAGATCATGGATGTCTTGTGTGTTCTGATGGTTCGTAGTCCCGGAATCTCTGGCCAGAGTTGAATAGTGAGGTGATTAGAGAAATGTGTTTCTCTGAATCAATCACGAATGGATTTTTCAAAACCTAGAACGTACGCACAGTTATCAAACTCAACAAGAGATCTCGATTAACCAATATCTCTAGTTTGATCGGGACATATGTATCGGAGGGATCGTAATGTACGCTAACTATATTATAAGGTTCTTGCAGGCACTTCATTTGTATCTAGGGAATTAGTGAAGCGTGGCTGCTAGACGTTCGTCACTGATTCGTTGGGCACCGACTTGTTCGGAGATTAAATAATAGGATTATTAATCTAAAACTCTTGGGAGTAGTTGAAATAAGAACAATATGTTGTTCGAATCACAATATGTTGTGAGCCCACGGCTAGTTATACACCTGAACCATTGAGGGTCACATTCTCGTCTAAACCGATCCTTGAATACGATCATGTATTAATTAACTGTTAATTAAGTACATATAGTCGGAGGTCAATATGATTGAATCCGATATTCATAATTGTGATTATGAGTTGGAAATAATACTGAGCTAAAGAAAACGGACACGATGGTGTACACTTTCTATTTTGGGAATTTTCCCGATTTAGCAGTACCCCTGAAATGGGCATTCCGATTTTGTGAAATTGGAAATTTTTTTTTATCTCATATTGATGAGAAAATTAAAACGAGAAAGAAAATATAATCGTTATATTTTTCGGAGAAGAAATTGATTGTCAATTTTGGAGAAATGTAATGACGGCTAATGTATTGGGCCGGCTAGGGTTAATGGATCCGATCCATTAGGGTTTGAGCCCAACAAGCTCATTTCTTCACCTATAAAAGGAGCTCCATAGGCATGAGAATAAACACACCAAAGTGAAGAGCTCAAAACCCTAGCCTCACTTTCTCTCCTCTCCTCTCTCCCTCTCGTCCGCCCCCTCGGCCCCTCCCTCGGAGGACCGCCGACAACCGGAGCCGCCGCCCGCCGCCGCCTAGTGCCGCCGCCGGCAGCCGCCTCCCCTCGCCGGAATCCGATTCCGGCACCGTTTTTTTTTTCGGCCCGTTTTTCCGGTCGTATTCTCCCTTACGTGTTTCTAGTGCAATACGTATGTTGGATTACCTATACGAGGTGAAACCTGATTAGACGAGAGACGCCGAAGGAACGCCCTAGCATAGCCCGAGCCGCGCCCTTGCGCTCTAGCCGTGACACACGAGTCCAACCGAGAGCCCCGCCACTCGCCCGACTCTCCCCGCAAACGACCCGCGCCGTCCTCGCGTCGCATCCACGCGACTTCCGACAAACCTCGTTTCGTCCAATGAATCCCTGAGGTACTTACTATTAAATTTAGATTTAGTTGTTTGCGATAAATGTTTGCGCTATGTACTTTTAATGTTTGCGCTATGGGATTTTTAATTGATAAAGAAAAATTAATTGTGATTAATTTAAATGTCAATTATATTCAAATGGATTTGAATTAAATAATATGATTATCTTAATTGTCAATTTGACGCAAAAATGTTTAGTAATTAATTATATATTTGTAATTAATTAATTGATTAATTTAATTGCACAATTCAAGTTGATTAGAATTAAATAATATGATTATGTTAATTGTCAATCTGATGCAAATTAATTATGTGCGGATGTTTACATAAACACTTGATTAGAATTAAATAATAAGATTATGTTAATTGTACGCAAATTAATTATGTCTGCATGTTTACGTAATTAATTGTAATATATTAATATGATTAATATAATTGCGCTACAAGTAATTAATTTATATGATTAATATAATTGCGCTAGATTTAATTTGTGTAGTATGGGATGCATGAATTAAATATATTTAATTATTTGATAATTAAATTAAATGGTGAATTATTTATTCTAATAGATTTGAATTAAATCAATTAATGCATGTAATATTGAAAATATGATTTTCAATAAAATAAAATAAATATAATGTAAAATGTTTACATTAATGAAAAACGATTTTTCATAAAATTTTTGTTTTCCGATGCGTATACATGCACGATTCCCAACAGTGGTATCAGAGCGTAGGTTCTGAAATTGATTAATTGTCTATGAATATAATCGCCTAAATCATGCTGTTTGTTGAATTGATTGGTTTAATGTTGTTTAATTGGGACTTAGTTGTTTCTATTAAGATATTTATTTTTATCTAATAGATCGAAACAATGCCTAATTTGTTATCAAGTAACAATTCAATGTCGAACATGAATGCACCTTGGGGAGTGATTCATCTAGACTTGTTTTTGTTAAAACAAATTAGAGACATCGAGCCATATGATGGCATGATTCGATGGTCTGCTCGGCTCCCCCATTTATGGGATATAGGGTCACTCGCATAATGAATAGCTGGTTAGAAACCTCGAGTTTCACATACGAGACATCACGTTTTGATTATTAAATAATTGATTTAAATATTCGATCAACAAGGTGATAGATTAATTATTTGATTTAATTGTTAAATCAAGTTAATTAATAGAGCACCATTTAATTTGCATACCTCGTTTTAATTGTGATTAAATGCTATGTGAATTATGTGAGATATATATTGTGATATATGTTATGATCATATGTGCTCGTTAAGATGACCTATAGAGGACATAGTTGTTAAGAATCAACAATCGATCACTCACTTCATTCTCTCCTGAGAATGTATAACGATTATTCTGATGAGATAACCAATCCCATACTCCTCCATTCTCTCCCGAGAATGTATATCAAGCCTTAAATGAGAACCGATGTGTCGTTCTTTCTCCTTTCCTTCTACCGACAATAAATTATGTGAAAGCCACTTACAAGTAGTATGGTATGCCGTGTTAGCGGGGATTACTGCTTGTGAGTTAAGCTGTAATTTATTGACATAAGATGGAGAGGTGTTAGCTACGATTCTTTTAAATGTGTGTGGTCGGATAGATTAACTATGGGCTGACACATGTTTACTGGAGTCCAACTTTCACTTCTCAGATCGGTAGGTCGGTCTTGACACATGGTTGACTTTGAAGGGTACGATTAACGTAGTTCATTGTCATGGTGAGGAAACTCTTTAGGGTCACATAGAGATGTGATTGAAATTGTTTCTTTAGATGAATGTAATCGGGCTAGATTAACTACGGGTTATATTCACGCTATTGGACCTAAAGCCCAACTAAGGAAAAATAAGTTTTCCCGTCTGTCTGCTAGAGGATAGCGGAATTCAAAAAATTTAGTGGGAGGTAATTAAATGATAAAGACCAAACATTTAATTGTAATCATTAATAACGAATTATCTCAATGTTAATCTTCTTAATATTTCTCAGTAATATTCTCTAAGATATCCCGTAATCGATACTCGACCAATCCAAATCAAAATTCACTGGCCCAAGCCATTTGAATTGGAATCTCAATATTGTGATTTAAAATGATGAGTGCCTCTATGTACTTGAGAATAGATTATTTGATAATCTCACTCAACCTTTGACTGCTGAGGAATGCCACTTATGAGAAGTGGATTTCTAGTTCTTATGAATCGTTCATCATGAACTGCAACATGAACAAGCTCGATCCTTAAATAGATAAGTAGTTCAAGATGTTGATCAACGAGTCAACCATCAATACGAGAAATTTGTTCTCATTATTGCTTCTTCATGAAAGAAGTGTTCTTCTTGAAGAAAATGACGGAAATGGTTTCCGGTCTAAGCATAAAGATGGATAAAGGTGATACTAGAAGGGCGACTAAGAACAAGGTCAACAATTGAGTTGATGACGCTTGCCATCGTTGTGTGAATAAAGGCCATAGGGTCATAACTGCTAAAATACCTTGGGCAGAAACGTTCTGACAAAGGTTCGTATTGGGTTATAGTTATTCCATTGTTTTGAACAATTGATTATTTGTTTCGTCTAATTTTAGAAACCTACTATTAATAGAAATGTTCTGTTATTAGATCTTACTTCTATATTTGATATAGACGATAAAGGTTTTAATTTTGTTTTTGGAAATCCGATTTCCTTTATGCAAAGGGAAGAAAATATGATTTGCTAAAGACGATTAAACAAATAAACAAGAATGAACTAAACCCAAATATCAGCAATAGTTATAAGTCAAAACCCCGCACAACTTTAGCACGCTAGTTGAGTGTGTTGAAGATCTATTGGATTTGATCCAAACGGAGATGTGTGATCCACTAATGTGTTAGTGGTGGGGTTGGTTTTCAACTACCAAATGTACTTATGAAGTACACGTCTCTAATTTTGAAGTGTTCAATAATTTCAGACATCAATGTAGGAAATCAACTTGGTTGCTATATTTAGAAATTACGATATGATCGTGGTAATAAATATTTAAGCGCCAAGCTTATTGACTGTCTAAAAGAGAATATGATTCTCTGGCAATGGACTCTGTCTGGAACTCCTTAATTGTATTGAGTGTCCGAATGTTGGAATCAAACTTTGTTGGACATGGTTCGATCCACAAAGGGGTTCACCAAATTGTCGACGAAACTGTAAAAGTCCTGCACTTTTGACAGTCGTCCATTTGCTGAATAGTGTTACCACCAAAGCAGTTAAAACCACACCATATGAACTTGGGCACTCCTGTATCCTGCTTGCGTGAAGCGGCTAGTGTGAGATAAGTTGGATAGTAGATACGGCTTATGCCATTTTGTGGGGTATCCTGAACATTCACAAGGATACATGTTCTACTATATTTCTAAAACAAAATGTTTGTCTAAAGAAATGTTGCCTTCTTAGCGAAGAAGTTTCTATTCGATAGAAAAGGCAATATAGTAAATCTCGAAATAGTTCGAGAATATGAACCACACTATGAAGTTCAAACACAAGTACTTGGAGATGAACCAATTCAACAAACCACTTATATACCTCTTCATCTATTAGTTCGTAAATCCGAAAGTGTTCGGAAGGTACCTGATAGACTGTTCCAACTTGATAATGATCAAGATAAAGTTGACGATGGATATGATCCAATAAAATTCATAATGGACTGTATGTACTCCAACAAGGTTTGACCTTGGTAGATCCACCAAAGGGAATCGTTCCAAAAGGCTGCATATTGATCTATTAATTATGACGTTGGAGTATATATATAGAAAGGTGTGACCTTTAAAGCAAAGATGATGGCGAAAGAAGTTACTCAAAGACAATGTGTTGTTTATAAGGTAATATTTCCATAAGTCGCTATGCTTAAGTCCATTACAATTTTGCTGGCCATTTCTGCATAGTACGACTATGAGATATGGAAAATAGATATGAAGTCTACTTTCCTTGAATGTGATATTATGGAAGAGTTGTAGCGCAGCCGGAAGGCTTCATATTTTCTGGAAAGGAGCAAAAGGTTTGCATACTCCAGCGATCCATTTATGGATTGAAACGAGCATCCCTAAAATGGAACATGTGTTTTAAATACAATAGTCAAAGCGTTGACTTGGTATAAAACTTTAAAGTACCTTGTATTCAAGAAGGTTAGTGGGAGCGCAGTGAAATTTAAGTGTTGTACGTTGATGACATACTAATCATTGATGGAGTTATATTCTAAATGTCTAGTTTAGTGACAATATGGAACTCCTTATCTGTGTTTTACATTATCTATTAATCAAACTGTCGGCATTTTATCTATCATGTATATGAATGCAATAGTCCTAGATATATACGTTGTAGACAGTATGGCGTGAGGAGACACGCGGAAGATCATACTGTCGGTTACTCGTATACTATCGAACAGAAGCTCACGACTTAGATGGACAGGGACAATCCATCGGTACGTCGTAGTGTGACTGGGTAATAGTTGGTCTTGACTATTATGTTACACTCGTACACTTGGTGTATTGAGCAGGACCACGGGAGGGCGTTCGATTTATACTAATCGACGTAATTGAACTAGACCTCAGAGATTACGGATATACGAATTCCTAATCCCTATATAATTATAGGTGCGTGTGTCCAATCCTCGGTTCTTTAATATGCCAATGAGTGAGACTAATTGATTAGTCGAGATACTCGGTAAATTGGGAATCGGAATTGTACACACGGCATGCTATAGATTATAGACAGGAAACCGTGTCCCATTTATCGGGTTGATGACGTTCCCGAGATGAGCTCATAAAGTTTATCATGTAAACCCTGCAGGTGGATTTGTTCCACATGATAATAAGGATGAGTGGTACTAGTCTCGGATAATAAGAAACGAATTAATTTAATTATTAGTAATTAAATAAATTCGTGAACGTTCGATATCTTAAACACGGGGAAAGTCGTATATGTAATTTCGGCGGAATTATTATTGTTGAAATAATATTAAAATTAATTTCGGGAATTCAATTATTATTTTATAGTGGAGTTAATAATAATTAAAATTGAAATCGATTAATTAAGGAATTGCTTTTACATATTCCAAGTTAATTAATATTTCAATTTAGCCCTTAATTAATTTATCCTTAGGTCCCTAACGTAGCTCTATATAAACCCCCTCCCTTACCCTCTCTTAACCTACAATTCGCCGCAACATTTATTTTTGCTGAGAAAAATAATTGCGTTAGCGCAAATATATTTTTCTCTGTAAAAGTAAAAAGGTTAACGCAAATAAAAATTTTATTCTCACATAGAGAATAATCATACGCTGGTTGAGACAGAGAGAGTATAGACGGGAGAGCTCCACCGGATCGTTGCCCACTCAACGGATGGAGACGGGATCAGAGAATACGTTAGAAGCTCTAAGGTCTCAACAATCGACCGAGAGGTATGAGATCGAATCCTCTTTTCCGCAATTTCATTCGATCTCTTTTACTCGTTGATCATACTTGAACGTAGATCGGATTTCGGGGTTGTGGGTTGTATTCCTCGACTACTGGGGGTTCTAGGACCTCTGGATCGGTAGTCGGATGAGGAAAAACGACCCGGAAACGAGCCCGGAACAGCAACATCGCGTTGCTGTTCGCAGACAAACGGCGACCGCCGTTTCTAAACGGCGACCGCCGTTTTGCTATTTTTCTGGCAGGCCGCTCCGGCTCGCGCGGTTGTCCTTCGGGGCAATGGCTGGGCGTGAATCGGGGCATGGGCTGGGAAAGCGAACGAAGTAGCGACTTCGGATGTCGACTGGGATCGTTCGGATGTTCGAGCGATCGAACGAACGCATCCCGGGTAGTCGATTTCCAACAATCATAGGGATGATTGAGTGATGTTGCAGTCAACGAAAGCACGGTTATCCACACGTTTCTCGAATAAAGGATTTGAGGAGAGGCATCCTACGTATTGTGATACGTCACTATAGATATAGATCTAGAAGGATGCAAAATCTTCTCAATCCTTGTACATAGAAACTATTTCTGAAATGGTTTAGCATGGAAGAATCCTGAAGAGATTCTTGCCAATGTCCCATGGGGTTCATCTCTCGTAATTCGTGTGACTGTAATGTTGATGTAATTCGAGGAGATGAAATGGACAACACATATATCTCCGCACTAGGGAGCATTATGTATGGCATGATGTGTACTAGACGTGATATTATACATGTTGTGAGTGTCACAAGTGAATATCAGTCGAACCCAAGACCGACTTATTTGAAGTCGTGAAGGACGAAATCCTTAAGCACTAGCAATCAAAAGCATTAAGGAATTGTTCTTAGTCTATGGGAGGTCCGAGTTGAATTTAGAGGTACTTACGAACTCTAGTTTTCAATCGGATGTGGATGACTAAAAGTCGATATCGGGATTCATATGCGAGCTTAGAGGTGGTTTCGTATGCTGGAATGGTTCCTGCAAACGACTAATGATTCTACCACGAGAACCTGAATATGTTGCAGCATCTAAAGCTGTAAAAGAGACTGTTTAGGACACGGAACTTTATCCAAATGTTGGTTATAATTCCGGACACAAATAATCAAGTAACTTGTACTGTGATTATACGGTGTCCTGTAGCGAATGCTAAGGAACCGAGATCTCATCAGAAGTCCAAACATGTACTTGAGAGAATATCATATGATCCAAGAGATCAATGACAGAGGTGACGTCTGAGTCGAGAGTGTCACATCGGAAGATAACTTTGTAGATCCATGTACCAGGCCTTTATCTGAATATGTCCGCGAGAAACATCGAGAGTCGATGGGAATAAGATTCATGGATAGTTGGCTCTAGGTCAAGTGGGAGATTGTTGGAATAGGTGACCGGCGAGCCAACGGTTGGCCGAGCGGTTAACCGTATTCCGTTATATAACGGTTTATTTCGTTAATTAATGAAACCTATATTAATGGCATATACTATATCTGCTCCCAATGTTGAATCATAGATATAGTCCTGTACAGTTACACATGTTGTATGAATTCGGTTTTGTGGAAACCGAGAGATAATTCTGTTACCGCAACGTAACTGGTCAAACTCAGTTCCTAGTCGATGGGTTACGCCAATAACAAGGATACCCGGCCTTTCCCCCTTGAGACTAGCACTTAGTGTATGTGGGCTAATCTCGAGCCTCGGTGTTGGGACATCGACATACTTGAGTGGGTGCTCACTGTTGATGAGTTCACTGAACCCCCTCTCCCTGGAATCTCTAAGTGGTTATCACTGATCGAGTAGAGAATTCCATAATATAGTTGTACACAATTAATCCTTAAGACCCAGACATCACCGTGACTTCATCAGAGGACTAGCTGTATCATGACGTGTCTCTGATTCCCTGGAAAGGGAGTAAGTCGAAAAAGGAGACAATGTTCGTGCAGTTCGAAATCTGATGTGAAGTCTGTGCATGGTAGTAGGGGATCTGATCGCTTGATATAGATCATGGATGTCCTGTGTGTTCTGATGGTTCGTAGTCCCGGAATCTCTGGCCAGAGTTGAATAGTGAGGTGATTAGAGAAATGTGTTTCTCTGAATCAATCACGAATGGATTTTACGAAACCTAGAACGTACGCACAGTTATCAAACTCAAAAAGAGATCTCGATTAACCAATATCTCTAGTTTGATCGGGACATATGTATCGGAGGGATCGTACTGTATGCTAACTATATTACAAGGTTCTTGCAGGCACTTCATTTGTATCTAGGGAATTAGTGAAGCGTGGCTGCTAGACGTTTGTCACTGATTCGTTGGGCACCGACTTGTTCGGAGATTAAATAATATGATTATTAATCTAAAACTCTTGGGAGTAGTTGAAATAAGAACAATATGTTGTTCGAATCACAATATGTTGTGAGCCCACGGCTAGTTATACACCTGAACCATTGAGGGTCACATTCTCGTGTAAACCGATCCTTGAATACGATCATGTATTAATTAACTGTTAATTAAGTACATATAGTCGGAGGTCAATATGATTGAATCCGAGATTCATAATTGTGATTATGAGTTGGAAATAATACTGAGCTAAAAAAAACGGACATGATGGTGTACACTTTCTATTTTGGGAATTTTCCGGATTTAGCAGTACCCCTGAAATGGGCTTTCCGATTTTGTGAAATTGGAAATTTTTATTTTTATCTCATATTGATGAGAAAATTAAAACGAGAAAGAAAATATAATCGTTATATTTTTCGGAGATGAAATTGATTGGAGAAACGTAATGACGGCTAATGTATTGGGCCGGCTAGGGTTAATGGATCCGATCCATTAGGGTTTGAGCCCAACAAGCTCCTTTATTCACCTATAAAAGGAGCTCCATAGGCATGAGAATAAACACACCAAAGTGAAGAGCTCAAAACCCTAGCCTCACTTTCTCTCCTCTCCTCTCTCCCTCTCGTCCTCCCCCTCGGCCCCTCCCTCGGAGGACCGCCGACAACCGGAGCCGCCGCCCGCCGCCGCCTAGTGCCGCCGCCGGCATCCGCCTCCCCTCGCCGGAATCCGATTCCGGCACCGTTTTTCCGGCCCGTTTTTCCCGTCGTATTCTCCCTTACGTGTTTCTAGTGCAATACGTAAGTTGGATTACCTATACGAGGTGAAACCTGATTAGACGAGAGACGCCGAAGGAACGCCCGAGCAAAGCCCGAGCCGCGCCCTTGCGCTCTAGCCGTGACACACGAGTCCAGCCGAGAGCCCCGCCACTCGCCCGACTCTCCCCGCACACGGCCCGTGCCGTCCCCGCGTCGCATCCGCGCGACTTCCGACGAACTTCGTTTCGTCCGATGAATCCCTGAGGTACTTACGATTAAATTTAGATTTAATTGTTTGCGTTAAATGTTTGCGCTATGTATTGTTAATGTTTGCGCTATGGGATTTTTAATTGATAAAGAAAAATTAATTGTGATTAATTTAAATTTCAATTAAATTAAAATTGATTTGAATTAAATAATATGATTATCTTAATTGTCAATTTTACGCAAATGCAAATGTTTACGTAATTAATTATATATGTGTAATTAATTAATTTGATTAATTTAATTGCAATTCAAGTTGATTAGAACTAAATAATATGATTATGTTAATTTTCAATCTGATGCAAATTAATTATGTGCGGATGTTTACTTGATTAGATTTAAATAATAAGATTATGTTAATTGCCAATTTGACGCAAATTAATTATGTCAGCATGTTTACGTAATTAATTGTAATATATTAATATGATTAATATAATTGCGCTACAAGTAATATATTAATATGATTAATATAGTTGCGCTAGAAGTAATTAATTTATATGATAAATATAATTGCGCTAGATTTAATTTGTATAGTATGTGATGCATGAATTAAATATATTTAATTATTTGATAATTAAATTAAATGGTGGATTATTTATTCTAATAGATTTGAATTAAATCAATTAATGCATGTAATATTGAAAATATTATTTTCAATAAAATAAAATAAATATAATGTAAAATGTTTACATTAATGAAAAACGGTTTTTCATAAAATTTTTGTTTTCCGCTGCGTATACATGCACGATTCCCAACGTTATTATCATGCGGATCAAATCCACTTGCAAGGTTTACATGATAATCCTTATGAGCTCATCTCGGGGACATTATCAACCCTTTCGAGGACATTCTTTCCCGTCAAGAATTCACAGCATGTCATACATAAAATGCAGTGACCCAACTTTACCGGTAATTGACCGGTTATTCTAATCAGTCAATTCCTTTGGAAAATCAAAGTCATTAATATTATATGCACACACCCGCAATAATAGAATACTCAGAGATTTAAATCGATTATCAACGGCAATCCTAATCGATAAATCTCAAGCAGATCCTCTCAATACACCAAGTGTACAAGTATGATAAAATAATCAAGACCAATTATTTTCTCACTCATACAACGACTATACCGATGGATTGGTCCTTGTCCATCTAGGTCGTGAGCAACTGTTTGATTATATACGAGTAACCGATAGTATGATCTTCCGTGTGACGACGCACACCATACTAACTACAACGTATAAAATAGGATAAATGCTTTAGACGGAGTTCAGATGTTACTTAAATTTAGACATTAAGTATACAACTCCATCAGTTCGAACGTCGTGTGGGCGACATCCTCCGAACTCCTTATGGATCTCCTTCTCTCTACTTTCTCTCTCTAGAATTGTGATCTTCAAGTTATGAGAATAGAGTAGACCATGTAGTGCTTTTATAGGCTACGTAGGGGATCTAAAGGAGGTGGAATATTGGGCTTCCAATATTAATGATTAAATTGAGCCCAAGCCCAAATTAATATTCTCCACTATATATTAATTGGGCGACGATCCCATTAATATTAATTAATTTTATTTTCCACTATATAAAATTAATTGCACTCCCAATATTAAACCATATTATATCAAATAATATTCTCTCTGGTAGTATTATTTATTCTGTGTATTTAATATATAAATATCCATGAATAAAATTAATTTATTGCTAATTAATTTATTTATCTCTTGTATCTGAGAATAGTACCATTCATCCTTAATTATTATGCGGAACAAATCCACTCATGAGGTTTACATAATAATTTCTTATGAACTCATCTCGGGGATATTATCAACCCTTATCGGGATACACTTTCCCTTCAAGAATTCATGGCATGTCATATATAAAATACCGTGACCCAACTTTACCGGTAATTGACCCAATATAGCAACCGGTCAATTCCTTTGGAAAATCAAAGTCACTAATATTAAATATACACACCCGCAATAATATCGGGGATTAAGAATAAAATACTCTGAGATTTAAATCGATTATCCAAGGCAATCCTAATCGATAAATCTCAAGCGATCCGCCCAATACACCAAGTGTACAAGTATGATAAAATAATCAAGACAAATTATTTTCTCCCTCATACAACGACTATACCGATGGCTTGGTCCGTGTCCATCTAGTTCGTGAGATCTAGTTCGTGAGCAAATGTTCGATTAAATACGAGTAACCAATAGTATGATCTTCCGTGTGACGTCGCAAACCATACTAACTACAACGTATAGAATCCAGGACTATATTTTGCATATATTTAATTATCAATAATTAAATGCAAACAATTGTTTATTCATTTAAATAGATTAAATGCTATGACCGGGAGTTTACGTCATTTAAATATAGACATTAAGTATACAACTCCAACAATCTCCCACTTATACTAAGGTCTAGTCATTTCTTCCAAACTCTCGACTCCCATACCCATCACGTGCTTAAAACGTACTTCCAAGAAGTACCATGTGAATGAGCAATCTAGGTTGCCGTTCTGAAGTTATCTTGGTGACTACAGCGTCGTCTCTCTAGACGATGACTCGTATCAGGTGGTACTTGCTCTATGTGTTATCTTCACTTTTGACTTATGACTTCTTTCAGTTTACCATGCACCTATACATATCCGTTTGGTGAACTAAGAATCATATCCAAGTCCAGAGGTTATCTTGGAGCCCAACCAAAACTTTCGCTGCCTCTGAGGCTGCTATTCGGTTATGACAGAGTCCGAGAAGCATCGTGCTTATCACTCTTTCATCTTAAGGTCCCACCTCCTTTTCAAAAGTGAACACATAGCCTGATATCGACTTACACTGGTCTTAATCTGATTTGAGATCTGAGAAAATGTAATCAAAGAAGATTTCGTGTTGCTCCGTAATCCAGTCCTTCAAAAGTACTTTTACAGCATTCGAATTTCTTGATAAGATTACTTTGATATCCTCCCACTACGCAAACCGCATAGTTGATATCAGGTTCCCGTTTTCCAACATTGCATTGAGCTTTCCACACTTAGGGTGTAGGAAATTGCTTTCTCTGCGTCTATCTCCTTTTAGTGTTCAAAAACACATATGTTTAGATAGATGCATTCCGTGTCTGAAAGGCAACGACCTTTCTCGGAATTACGCATGTTTAAAACGAACCATAATCGTATAAGATGTCTAGGAGAAGTACAATGCTCTTATCTTGAGATCAAAGACCTCAAGAACATGTTCTAACTTCTACTCAGTCTCATATCTCGATTCATTTAGACAACTATCACTTTATGTCTGACAATATCTTTACATTGTTGCCAATGATAAAATACCATCTACATAAATTTCCGAGAAACACCACCTTGTTTCCATTATGTTTCTAATACACCTTTCTCGTCTATGCCTTTTGATGAATCCATCAAATGGACTATCTCATCAATTCGCAAGTTCCACGATTCTCAGCTTTGTTTCAATCCATAAATGGATTAACTAAGCTTGTACTCTAAATGATCTTGTCTCTTAACAATAATTATTATTGCTCTCTAAGAATACACATTTAGAACTAGTACTGCCTCTATGTAGATCTAGTGATCGATTTCATGTTTACCAGATCCAGAGTTCAAAACTCTTCTAGTCTTATGAACATCTCCGGTTGTCCACAACCTCCCACTACAACGGCGTTCCGGTGTATAGTAATAACAGTAGCTGCAGTTAGTGATGTATCACTACTAGGTTTAGCTGGTTCCCAGTCTTTATCTTTCCTCTCTCTCATCAAAGTATTACGTCACTTCGGGCTTTGTGGTTCATCTAATAGTCTTCCTCTAAGAACCGGGCGATAACGTCCTTCTGGTTCATAGTACTATTGAACACACAATCTTTTGTTCTTCTAGGATATTCTACAATCGCATAGAAATGCGCCGTTCTCAGAAATATCCATAGAACATAGGTAGTTCCGAACAACTTATCCTTTTACTAATAGAACTCCATTTCTTTTTCTTGACACACCATTTCTGCACTCTCAGCGCATGGTGCAGTCATTTGGGATCTAATCCCATTCCTTGATTATGCTATGTGTTACTTAGATAAGTGCTTGCCTTCGCGATCAAATCGCAGGCTTCTAATGGATATACTTTGATGGTTCCCCATAATAGCTTTGTGTCCTTTGACTTGTCAAAACATTTTGCTTTTATGGCACATCAAGTACTCTAATCCATTTTCGAGTATTCTTTAAAAGAATTTCTCGTACTTTTCTAAGTAAACATATGTCTGCATATATCAGTATTTAATCAATTACAATACTTGTCCGGATTCTATCAATAAAGCTTTGCTTAGTTGTATTATCTTCCAAATTTAATTCTTAGGTCGGAAGGTCCATTCCTTCAACTATAATTGATCAAATCAATTTCGACCTTTGAATCCTATTTGAATAAATACTACTGAGCATAAGAATTCACAAGTATAATGATTCAACAAAGAAATATATTCAATAAGTAAAACAAGTTATAGAACGGTTTGTTGCATCGTGGTAGACTTATGATTCATCATTCATGTATTGCTATCTAATGTACCAAAATAGATAATACCATTATTTCTTATCAAAATCATCAAATTATTAAAGAAATAAAATATCCATTCATTAATAATAGAAAACCAGAACAATGTTCTTTTCTAAAATAAAGGGTACATAAAGCAATAATCTTGAAATGAAATCCTATAACTACTTAAGCAGATAAATGTCTTCCACTGCAACAGCTGCCTCCTCTACAGCTTTGCCCATGTAGACTTGAACTCTTCTTCTCTAAGCCGTCGGGTTTTCTGGAACCCCTGCCTTAAAATGCACATACCATCAGTGTTTCC
Organism: Euphrasia confusa; assembly: GCA_954870475.1. Lineage (NCBI taxonomy): Eukaryota > Viridiplantae > Streptophyta > Magnoliopsida > Lamiales > Orobanchaceae > Euphrasia > Euphrasia confusa. Next base: position 32,960,154 of record OX940950.1, read on the forward strand.
ATATCTACACACCAGAATTCTGGTAGATAAAACCGCTGACTATGTTTTTAAGGCTAAAGAAAAATTCATACCTCTGAGAGGACATTCAGACTTCCAGTGCCCAGACTTATTACATCGGAAACATTTGCCCTTAAGCTTGCCAGTCCCTACTTGTGGTCCATTCCTTTTGGCACCACTGGGTTTCCAGGCTTGCTTCCTTTTCTTGCCCCTACCTCCAACAGGCTTCGAGCCCTTGGACATGGTAGCTACAAGCGCTTGAGACTTGCCCTTCTTGTAGATCCCCTCTGCCGCCTTCAGTTCAGTCAGGAGTTGCGCAAGAGTATAAGATAGTTTACCCATATTATAACTAATGCGAAACTGCTCAAAACTAGGGGTCAGAGACTGGAGTATGATGTCGACTTGCGTCTCAGCATCAATCGAGGCTCCTAGGATCTCAAGCTCATTCAACAAACTCATCATCTTGAGAACGTGCTCCCCAACAGGCGTTCCTTCAGACTGAGTAGTTGACATGAGGACTCTCATGGCTTCTTGCCTAGCCACACGATCTTGATGTCCAAACATCTCCTTGAGGTTATACAGCATGTCATCAGCGGTGGCCATCGACTCATGTTCGGTTTGGAGTACATTTGACATTGAAGCCAAAATATAACACCTAGACATTTCATCAGCCTTTGTCCACCTCCTATATGCCGCCTTTTCCTCATCAGTTGAGACATCCGTGGGTTCAGCAGGGCATGCATCATAGAGTACAAACTTGTACTCCTCTGCAGTCAGGACAATGTCCAAATTTCTCCTCCAATCAATGTAATTGGGGCCAGTGAGTTTATTCTCCTTGAGTATCACAGAAAGTGGATTCATAACTATTCTCTAAACCTATAAGCACATATAAACAAACAATCAATTTAATACCGATATTATCTCCCTTAAATAATACCATTAAATTACTAATTACATCTAAAATCCCATCGGATATGGTAAGCCACGTTAGTGTGGACGTTTACCTATCCAAATGATTTAGCAATTAGATTTACTTTGGTCGTACATCATTATAGCGTTACTTCGATGGGAAGAATACTATAAAGTGTACCTAAGTGTAAACCATTACTAAGTACTAAGGTGAATCGTTTGGAATCGCTACGTCACCGCAAGCCACGTTTGTGTGGACGTTTAAGAGAGTTCCCATAAATAAGAACACTCAATAAGGAAATAAATTAATTCCAATTTAATTATTTTCCTATTGCATGAGAGTTCCTAAAAATAAGAACACTCAAAATAGGAAAACCGAACTAAATTAGGAAAGCGAATCTAGGTAGGAGAAGCACGGGATGGGGATTCCCGCACCACCCCCACCATCATCGATCAGCCGGCCACCGGGGAGGAGCACCGCCGCCCAGCCACGCCAGCCAGCCACCACACCGGCGGCAGCCCGCGGATAGGGCGATCGAGCCTCCGCCCCTCGCCTTTGATCGATCTTGGTATCGATCATGGGGATGATCGATCCCCGGTCCTTCGTCCTCTTCATCTTCTTCGTCACACGTGTTCTCCGGCGGTCGTTTCGGCATCGATCCAACGTAAAATAAATTACAAATTTATTTCTACACTATCCGGTATCGATTCTACAAATGAAATCGACCCTATACAATTTTCGGAAAACATAGAACAATAATATTAAACCTAAATTCGGCCAACCCCGAATTTTTACTATTACAAGCATTCATCCACACAAAACGAATCTCGACATGTCCGAGAGTTTAATAAACGAATAATCATGACAAAATTATTAACAAAAATTATTAAGCCACAATAGTCGGAAATCCCTGCAAGGTAGAACGATAATCGAAAACATACATGAACTAGAACCAACGCTCTGATTACCAATTGTTGGAAATCGATATCCCGGGCTATCAAAAATTTCGGAACCGATAACCCGATCAAAATCCCATCGCTGGAATCCGATCACGAACACCAACGAACCGGGCTCGACGAGAGTATCGCCGCTGCGGGATAAACCCGCGGCCGAAACCCTAGCCGAACCCCACTAGGGTTCGCGATCGCCGTGCATGGCGATCGTCGGGGATGCGCGTGCATCCCCCAGGGCTGTTCGGAACAGCCCCTGGCGGTGAGTCCGGCGACTCACCGCCGTCACAATCGAGGGAGGGCGGTGCGCCCAGCGCACCCGCCGCGGCTGCCCTAGCAATCGACTTCACGGTCGATCGCTCACCCCGGCGTCCAGCCGGGGCCCCTTCGATCGCACGCCGGCGGTCGTGCCCTAGGCCGACCGCCACCCCTCGGCTCCCAGCCGAGGATTTGTCTTGAGCTTCGTCGGGGATCTCGAATCCTCGTCCCCGAAGTGCATCGTTTCCCGGATCTTTCGTTCATGTATGTTCTACGATTAATTTCACATAAAATCATACAAGGGAGTTTATGATTTTACCTTCGATCTTGTTGTGTGGAGAAACAAGATGATTTGAAGACCTTCGGATCTTCCTACGTATTCCTTGCACCTCGTTCGAACGTCATGTGGGCGACGATCCACCGAACTCTTTATGGATCTCCTTCTCCCTACTTTCTCTCTCTAGAATTGTGATCTTCAAGTTATGAGAATAGAGAAGACCATGTAGTGCTTTTATAGGCTACGTAGGGGATCTAAAGGAGGTGGAATATTGGGCTTCCAATATTAATGATTAAATTGAGCCAAACCCAAATCTATTAATCCCATTAATATTATTTAATTTTATTTTCAACTATATAAAATTAATTGCATTCCCAATATTAAACCATATTATATCAAATAATATTCTCTCCGGTAGTATTATTTATTCCGTGTATTTAAGATATAAATATCCATGAATAAAATTAATTTATTGCTAATTAATTTATTCATCTCTTGTATCCGAGAATAGTACCATTCATCCTTAATTATTATGCGGAACAAATCCACTCATGAGGTTTACATAATAATTCCTTATGAACTCATCTCGGGCATATTATCAACCCTTATCGGGATACACTTACCCTTCAAGAATTCACGGCATGTCATATATAAAATACCGTGACTCAACTTTACCGGTAATTGACCCAATATAGCAACCGGTCAATTCCTTTGGAAAATCAAAGTCACTAATATTAAATATACACACCCGCAATAATATCGGGGATTAAGAATAAAATACTCTGAGATTTAAATCGATTATCCAAGGCAATCCTAATCGATAAATCTCAAGCGATCCGCCCAATACACCAAGTGTACAAGTATGATAAAATAATCAAGACAAATTATTTTCTCCCTCATACAACGACTATACCGATGGCTTGGTCCGTGTCTATCTAGGTCGTGAGCAACTGTTCGATTAAATACGAGTAACTGATAGTATGATCTTCCGTGTGACGTCGCACACCATACTAACTACAACGTATAGAATCCAGGACTATATTTTGCATATATATTTAATTATCAATAATTAAATGCAAACAATTGTTTATTCATTTAAATAGATTAAATGCTATGACCGGGAGTTTCCATTACTTAAATCTTGACATTAAGTATACAACTCCAACAAATCGCTCTCGACACCCTCCTTCTCCAATTGAACTCACAATCACCCTCCTACACCAAATGTAAATCATCACAACCCCCCTTATAACATCAATACACATCATAAAATACATGCTCTCGATAGGCTATTAATATTTTATACTCCCGCTTTTTTTTCTCTTTTTTTTTATATAATTTTTTTTTCTCTTATTTGCTTTTTTTTTATTCTTCCCTCATCAATTGTTTACACAACCAAAGAGTATTCGTTTTTTTTTTTTTATTATTATTTTTTATTTTAGGGAGTAAGCTTTTTCTTTTATAGCATGCCTTTATACGAGAAAACACATTTACAATTCATCACAATATCTCATATTAACCTTCACAATCAAACTTGTATCACCCACATGTTGGAAATCGATATCCCGGAATTAATAAATTTAAATAAATAAATTATCTAATTAATTCCGACCGAAATCCTTCGGAGATCGAGTATCCGGAGTTGTGAAATTGCGGAACGACAACTCCAATTGAAATCCCGATTGCCGGAAACCCGCCACGAACCACCACGCGAAGCCGGACTCAACCAAACCCTAACCGCAGGCGAACCCACGGCTGTTCGGTCGAGCCCTCGCGTGGGCTCGCGGCAGTTCAAGGCAGCCGCCTAGGGCTGCTCTTGGCAGCGCGTTGAACATGCCCGAACCCTCGCGGACAGCCCCTCGTCGAACCATAGCAGCAGCCCAAGCCGCCGCTGTTCGATGAAAGCATGCGCACGTCACCGGACGTGCGCTAGGGTTCGGTTCATTCAGCCCCGTGCAGCTCCGGCGAAGCCCCGCGGATCCACCGTTGCCAGCCACACGAAGCACCCGCCAGCCTGCCGGGTGGCCGCTCGCGACCACCACCAGGCGGGCGCTTGGACCCCAGGCGGTCGCTAGCCTCCCCAGGCAGCGGGTGCGCGCGATCCTTGCCGCCGGGTCGCTCCAGCCGCGGCGGTCCGGTGATCCTTGATCACCACCGCTCGGCTCGACCCCGGTGAGGATCCCAAACCTCGGATCTTAGTTCACGATATTTTTACGATAATTTAAACGATAAAATCATAAAGAGGGTTTTACGATTTACCTCGTTCTCGTTGTTCGGAAAAACGAAGAACTCAATTTGAAGACCTTGAGATCTTCCCACGTATTCCTTGCACTAGCTCGAACGTCGTGTAGGCGACGATCTTCCGAACTCCATGGATCTCCCTCTCTACTTTCTGTCTCTATAATTGTGATCTTCAAGTTTTGAGATTATGAGAATAGAGAAGACCATGTAGTGCTTTTATAGGCTACGTAGGGGATCTTAAGGAGGTGGAATATTGGGCTTCCAATAATAGTGATTAAATTGAGCCCAAGCCCAAATCTATTAATCCTTACTATTATTAATTAATTCTATTTTCCACTATATAAAATTAATTGCACTCCCAATATTAAACCATATTATATCAAATAATATTTCTCCGGTAGTATTATTTATTCCGTGTATTTAAGATATAAATATCCATGAATAAAATTAATTTATTGCTAATTAATTTATTCATCTCTTATATCCGAGACTAGTACCATTCAACCTTAATTATTATGCGGAACAAATCCACCTGCAGGGTTTACATAATAATTCCTTATGAACTCATCTCGGGGATATTATCAACCCTTACGAGATACACTTTCCCGTCAAGTATTCACGGCATGTCATATATAAAATATAGTGACCCAACTTAACCGGTAATTAACCCAATAATTAAATCGGTTAATTCCTTTGGTAAATCTAAGTCACTTATATTAAATATACACACTCGCAATAGTATCGGGGATTAAGAATAAAATACTCAGAGATTTAAATCGATTATCACCGGCAATCCTAATCGATAAATCTCAAGCAGATCCGCTCAATACACCAAGTGTACAAGTGTGATAAAATAATCAAGACAGATTATTTTCTCTCTCACACAACGACTATACCGATGGATTGGTCCGTGTCCATCTAGGTCATGAGCAACTGTTCGATTAAATACGAGTAACCGATAGTATGATCTTCTGTGTGTCCATACACACCATACTAACTACAACGTATAAAATCCAGGACTATAATTTGCATATATTTAATTATAAATAATTACACGCAAATAATTGTTTATTTGGTTAAATAGATTAGTGGCAATGGATCGTGAGTTTCCGTTACTTAAATCTAGACATTAAGTACACAACTCCAACAATCTCCCACTTGTACTAAGGTCTAGTCATTTCCTCCAAACTCCCGACTCCCATACTCATCACGTGCTTAAGTTGTACTTCCAAGAAGTACTATGTGAATGAGCACTCTAGGTTGCCGTTCTGAAGTTATCTTGGTGACTACAGCGTCGTCTCCCTCGACGATGACTCGTATCAGGTGGTACTTGCACTATGTGTTATCTTACACTTATGGACTTGTGATTTCTTACCATTTGCCATCGCACCGCTATACACATAGCCTTTTGGCAAATTAAGAATCACCTCTAAGTCCCAGAGATTATCCCGGAGTTATACCAAAACTTCCGCTGCCTCTGAGGCCGCTATTTGGTTACCCATGGCAGAGTCCGAAAAGCATCGTGCTTATCACTCTTCCATGTTAAAACTCCTTCTCCTTCAATAGTGAAACACATAGCCTGATATCGACTTACACCGGTCCTTATTCGATTAGAAATCTAAGAGAATGTAATCCAAAGGAAATGCTCGTCTGCTTCGTAGTCTAGAACAGTACTTCGAAAGTACTTTTACAGCAGTCGAATATTCCTCTCCAGGATTACCTTGACATCCTCCCACTATGCTCACCGCATAGCCGATATCAGGTTCTCGTTTTCAACATTGCATTTATCAAGCTTTCCACACTCGAAGTGTAGGAAACCGCTTTCATTGCTTCTATCTCCTTTTGTGTTTAAAACACATATTCTTAGATAGATGCATTCCGTCTCTGAAAGGTAACGAACCTTTCTCGGAATCTTGCATGTTAAAACAAACCATAATCATATATGTGTAAGATGTCCAGGAGAAGTGCAATGTTCTTTCCCAGAGATCCAAGATCTCAAGAACATGTCCAACTTCTTCCTATATCTTTCATATTGATTTATCTAGACAACCTCATTCTATGTCTTGACAACATCTTTACATTGTTACCAATGATAAGAATGTTCTCTACATAAAACCCGAGAAACACCACCTTGTTCCATCACGTTTCCAATACACACGATTCGTCTATGCTTTGATGAATCCATAAAATGGACTATCTCATCAACATGCAAGTACCACGAACTTAATGCTTTGTTTCAATCCATAAATGGATCAACTAAGCTTGTACTCTAAATGATCTTGCCTCTTAGCAATAATCCTTATTGCTTTCCCAGAAGGCACATTTAGATCTAGTACTGCCTTCATGTGGATCTAGGGATCGATTTCATGTATACTAGGTCCAGAGTTCGAAAACTCTCCTAGTCTTATGAACATCTCTGGTTGACCCACAACCTCCCACTACAATGGCATTCCAGTGTATAAACAGTAATACCAGTAGGTGCAGTTAGTGGTGTACCGCTACTCAGTTCTGCTGGTTTCCAGTCTTCTTCGTTCTCTCTCATTTCAAAGTATCACGTCACTTTGGGCTTGTGGTTCATCATATAGTCATTCTCTAAGAACCGGGCGTTAGACCTATAACGTCCTTCTGGTTCATAGTACTATTGAACACACATCTTTTGTTCTTCCAGGATATTCTACAACCGCATTTGAATGCGCCGTTGCTTCCAGACATATCCATAGAACACAGGTAGTTCCGTATAACTCTTGCTTTTACTATTTCTATAAGAGTTCCATTTCTTGTTTACGATACACCATTTCTACACAACAGTGTATGGTGTAGTCATTTGGGATCAAATCCCAATCTTTGATCAGTATGCCATGCATTCCTCAGACAGGTACTTGCCTCCGCGATCAAATCGCAGGCTACAAATGGATATACCTTGATGGTTCTCCACAATTGCTTAGTGTCCATTGACTTGTCAAAACACTTGCTTTTGTGGCACATCAGGTATTCTAATCCATTTCTCGAGTAATCATCAAATGAAGTACTCGTACCTTATTGTCTGAGTAGACATAGGTCTGCATACATCAGAGTCAATCAATTCTTATACTTGTCCGGATCTTATATCTTATATCCATAAAGGATTGCTTAGTCATATTATCTTCCAAATTAGATTCTTAGGTCGGAAGGTCCACTCCTTCAATTTAATTGATTAAAATATCAATTTTCGACCTTTGAACTTCTTATTTGAATAAACATGACTCAGCATAAGAATCCACAAGTATAATTGATAAAGAAATCTCTTATTAGTAAAACGAGTTTCATACTACGGTTCGTTGCATCGTGGTGGACTCAGGAATCATCATTTATATATTGCTAGCTATTGTACTAGAATAGATAATATCTTTATTTCTTCTTATAACCATCAAATGATTAAAAGAAATAAAATATCAATTCATTAGAAATCCAGAACAAAGTTCTTTCTAATATGAAAAGTACATAAAAGTAATAACCCAAAATGAAATCCTATAAAATGTCCTCCACTGCAACTGCTGCCTCCTCTACAGCATTGCCCATGTAGACTATGATTTCCTCTTTTCTAAGTCGTCGGGTTTCCAGGAACCCTTGCATTTAGAATGCACATACCGTCAGTAGTTCCATATCTAAACACCAGGTTCCGGTAGATAATACCATTGACTATGTTTTACGACTAAAGAAAATTTCGTACTTTCTTTGAGAGGATAATCAGACTTCCAGTACCCAGACTGTTTGCATCGAGAACACTTGCATATTGGCTTTCTCGTCCCATCTCGTGGTCCAAAGAGAACCACTGGGTTTCTTTGCTTTCTTGTTCTTTCCCCCGATTTATGCCTTTAGGTTCGAAACCTTTGGCATTGGCTACAAGAGCTTGCGATTTCCGTCTCAACTCGTCTAAAAGGTCAATCATCTCAAAAAAGTTTTTAAGCGTTTCCTCGAAGTGACTGGCCTTTATGAGTATCCTCATCGCTTCTTGTCTAGCCGCCTATGTCAATAGGCTCGGAAGGACAAAGCTCATTGAGTACAACCTTGTACTCTTCAACAGTTTGGGTAATGTCTAGATCTCTATTCCAATCATTACATTTAGGGACCAGTGAGTTTAAAATCCTTATGTATCACAGAAAGTGGGTTCAAAGCCATTCCTAATCTATGAGCACATATAACAACAAACAATTGATTTAATCTCCGATATTATCTCCCTTAAATAATATCATTAAACCACTAATCACATCTAAAATCCCATCAGATATGGCAAGCCACGTGGTGTGGACGTTTACCAATCCAAATGATTTAGTAATTAGATTTGCTTCGGTCATACATCACTTATAGCGTAACTTCGTGGGGAAGAATACTATAATGCGTATCTAAGTGTAAACCATTACTCAGCACTAAAGTAAATCGTTTGGAATTGCTACATCACCGCAAGCCACGTGGTGTGGACGTTTACAACAACTTCACAACTCTTCACAATTCCTTATAACTGTCTACATCAATTAATCCAAAATCCGTTAGTATAGCAAGCCACGTGGTGTGGACGTTTACTACACCAAGAGACTTTTATAATTGACTCCCAATTACTTGATCCATTCAATCTTGTAAATCAAGACGCGGAGAATCATAAGTGAAACTCGAAGTTTCTTACCAGTGATTCACCATGCGAACGACCCTATCTCTCATAAATGAGGGAGCCGAGCAGACAATCGATCCATTCATACAAATGGTACGAAAGCCTCTAATTTGTGTCCTCGACATGACCAAGTGGCATTGGCTCCATTCCACTCCCCGGGGTGAGAATGAGTCGACTTGAAATCAGTTTTGGAAAGACAAATTAGGCATTGTTTGATAGACTTAATCGTTGTTTCTCGTAAGAGGAATTACAAGAATTCTTGTAACGCCTCGGCCCGTTGCGGGGTCGAAGCCCGACCCTAATGGGCCGGCTCGGTTACCAATGACTGCCGTCGGGAGTGATATCCTGGCCCCACTGTACCAACACTTGTCTTTTCCAGCGCACTTTGTCCTCACTCGTGCGCACCCGGGAAACTTCCCAGGGGGTCACCCATCCTAGAATTACCCCAGAGCCAGCACGCTTAACTTTGGAGTTCTTATAGGAGGATTCCCAGAAAAGAAGATGCATCTGTTGGTATGAGTAGCATATTCAATCCTTTTAAGCCTTTGAATTTTCTGGGGCGTTACAATCACCCCACCTTTTTCTGTGCAACGTCCTCGTTGCGTGCCTTACTTGCCCAGGACCTACCATCCGTGCAGGAATGCCCCTTGCGGGTACTCTCACCAACTTCTGGGTGGAGCACTTGGCCCCGCAAGACACTTAGTTCCCACAATTCCGGTCGGCACCGTCTCTGATACCATTTGTAACGCCTCGGCCCGTTGCGGGGTCGAAGCCCGACCCTAATGGGCCGGCTCGGTTACCAATGACTGTCGTCGGGAGTGATATCCTGGCCCCACTGTACCAACACTTGTCTTTTCCAGCGCACTTTGTCCTCACTCGTGCGCACCCGGGAAACTTCCCATGGGGTCACCCATCCTAGAATTACCCCAGAGCCAGCACGCTTAACTTTGGAGTTCTTATAGGAGGATGCCCAGAAAAGAAGATGCATCTGTTGGTATGAGTAGCATATTCAATCCTTTTAAGCCTTTGAATTTTCTGGGGCGTTACAATTCTCCTCCAATGGCTTATCTATATGAACTTCGAAAGTTCATAAAAGTCACCAAGAGAACAGCAATGGAGACCATGGCATTGTTTCCAATCCCTCTCCCACTTAGCTTTTTACAATAAAGGGATACGCTATCTAATGCATAATTAAATACACATAAGCATGCATACATGAAATAAAGCACATAGAATATTATCACATAATCAAAATAATACTAGAATATTATTTTCCGACTATTATGGCTTTATCGCATCCCCATATGCGTCTTCTAGTCTTTAGTCTTCGTTCTTTGAATGCTCCATGTGACGGGAATATTAATTCCAATATTTAAATCTATTTATTTTTAATAAATCCAAAAGTTACTTAATTCGAAAATTAAGTCAATCGAATAAATTAAAAAATAAAATTCAATACTATTAATATTTTTATTTATTTTTATTTTCCTTTTCTACTCCATTAAATCTCTAGAATCCTATCCAAGACCCACTTGGAATATTCTAGAAGATTTCTATAATGGAAAAATAATTTAGGAATCCTAATCCTTCCAAATTAATTTCTTTCCTAATCTATTAAAAATTCCATAAAGGAATAATTAAATAGGAAAAATTAATTAAGGACTTTTAAAACTTTCCAAATTAATTATTTTCCTAATCCATTAAAAATTCCATAAAGGAATAATTAAATAGGAAAAATAAATTAATTATAAATTTATTCCTTTTCCTATTCCATGAAAATTCCCAAGAATAGGAATAATCAATAAGGAAAAATAAATTTATTCTTTTCCTATTCCATGAGAATTCCCAAAAATAGGAATACTCAAAATAGGAAAACCGAATAATTTAGGAAAGTTTGATCTTGGCGGGAGAGCACGGGTTGGGGATCCCCGCTCCCCCACCATCGATCGCCGGTCGAGAGGGCACGCCACCGCCGCCGCCGCCCAGCCGGCGCACCACCGCCCTTGGTGGCATCGCGCTCGGCCGAGAGGCTCGAAGGCAGCCCCTTCTCCCTCGATCGATCCATCCCTTGGGGTCGATCATGGGGTTGATCGATCCCCGGAATCCTCCCTCTCTTCGTCTCCTCCGTCACATTTTTCCGGTCGTCGTTTCGTCCTCTATCCAACGTAAAATAAATTGCAAATTTATTACTACGCTATCCGGTATCGATTCTCTACAAAACGACCTCAAACAATTTCCGGAAAAATTAAGAACAAGCATTCACCACACAAGAACGAATCTCGACATCAACGAGAGTTTAATAATCAAGAGCAATATTATGGACATTAATTAACAAAATTAAATCTAACATAATAATCGGAAACCCTGCAAGGTAGAACAATTTATCGAAAAATACCATGAACTAAAACCAACGCTCTGATACCAATTGTTGGAAATCGATATCCCGGAATTAATAAATTTAAATAAATAAATTATCTAATTAATTTCGACCGAAATCCTTCGGAGATCGAGTATCCGGAGTTGTGAAATTGCGGAACGACAACTCCAATTGAAATCCCGATTGCCGGAAACCCGCCACGAACCACCACGCGAAGCCGGACTCAACCAAACCCTAACCGCGGGCGAACCCACGGCTGTTCGGTCGAGCCCTCGCGTGGGCTCGCGGCTGTTCAAGGCAGCCACCTAGGGCTGCTCTTGGCAGCCCGTTGAACATGCCCGAACCCTCGCGGACAGCCCCTCGTCGAACCCTAGCAGCAGCCCAAGCCGCCGCTGTTCGATGAAGGCATGCGCACGTCACCGGACGTGCGCTAGGGTTCGGTTCATTCAGCCCCGTGCAGCTCCGGCGAAGCCCCGCGGATCCACCGCTGCCAGCCACAAGAAGCGCCCGCCAGCCTGCCAGGCGGCCGCTCGCGACCACCACCAGGCGGGCGCTTGGACCCCAGGCGGTCGCCTGCCTCCCCAAGCAGCGGGTGCGCGCGATCCTTGCCGCCGTGTCGCTCCAGCCGCGGCGGTCCGGTGATCCTCAATAACCACCGCTCGGCACGACCCCGGTGAGGATCCCAAACCTCGGATCTTGGTTCACGATATTTTTACGATAATTAAAACGATAAAATCATAAAGAGAGTTTTACGATTTACCTCGTTCTCGTTGTTCGGAAAAACGAAGAACTCAATTTGAAGACCTTGAGATCTTCCCACGTATTCCTTGCACTAGCTCGAACGTCGTGTGGGCGACGATCTTCCGAACTCAATGGATCTCCCTCTCTACTTTCTCTCTCTAGAATTGTGATCTTCAAGTTTTGAGATTATGAGAATAGAGAAGACCATGTAGTGCTTTTATAGGCTACGTAGGGGATCTTAAGAAGGTGGAATATTGGGCTTCCAATAATAGTGATTAAATTGAGCCCAAGCCAAAATCTATTAATCCTTACTATTATTAATTAATTCTATTTTCCACTATATAAAATTAATTGCACTCCCAATATTAAACCATATTATATCAAATAATATTTCTCCGATGGTATTATTTATTCCGTGTATTTAAGATATAAATATCCATGAATAAAATTAATTTATTGATAATTAATTTATTCATCTCTTATATCCGAGACTAGTACCATTCAACCTTAATTATTATGCGGAACAAATCCACCTGCAGGGTTTACATAATAATTCCTTATGAACTCATCTTGGGGATATTATCAACCCTTACGGGATACACTTTCCCGTCAAGTATTCACGGCATGTCATATATAAAATATAGTGACCCAACTTAACCGGTAATTAACCCAATAATTAAATCGGTTAATTCCTTTGGTAAATCAAAGTCACTTATATTAAATATACACACTCGCAATAGTATCGGGGATTAAGAATAAAATACTCAGAGATTTAAATCGATTATCGCCGGCAATCCTAATCGATAAATCTCAAGCAGATCCGCTCAATACACCAAGTGTACAAGTGTGATAAAATAATCAAGACAGATTATTTTCTCTCTCACACAACGACTATACCGATGGATTGGTCCGTGTCCATCTAGGTCGTGAGCAACTGTTCGATTAAATACGAGTAACCGATAGTATGATCTTCTGTGTGTCCATACACACCATACTAACTACAACGTATAAAATCCAGGACTATAATTTGCATATATTTAATTATAAATAATTAAACGCAAATAATTGTTTATTTGGTTAAATAGATTAGTGGCAATGTATCGTGAGTTTCCGTTACTTAAATCTAGACATTAAGTACACAAATCCAACACCTCACATTCTCACATCGCTCGTGGAACTCTCGGTTACAAGAAAATGCTCCATGTAGGCTCAAAAGGGTTAACTAAGGAGTCCCTCGACGGGCACGGTCATTTTGGGGAATTTTATATATATGTGGAGTTAAATCATAGCAATCTCATACTTCATTTTCTCATTCTTAACCAGGGCAAAGTAACTTCCTAGTCATGCAATGACACAACCAAGTCAAATCATCCATTCTCTAACAAATCATATGAAATCTCATGTTCAATCACTCAAGGAATATCAAATGTACTCTCCAAAGAAATTAGGCTTCAAAGCTCACATATATGTCATGGACAAACTCATGTATATCATAAACTCATTTTCTCGACACTTAACAAGTGATACATCCTACAAACCGAGTGAGTTCAAGCAACAACTTGACCATATCCACATGCAAACACACCACATTCGGGACAAGTCAAATCTTTGAGCGTAGAAGAGTAATTCAAACAAAACAAACAAACTAACAATGAAAAGAAACATAACTAAACCACACAAAACAAATAAAGCACCAACACATATATACAAAGACATAAAGAAAAGAAAAGAAAACGTACCTAGGTCGTGCCTAGAACGACCTCTCTCACATATCGGGTGGTGGAAAGTGGCCTCCTCCTCTAGCATAGGCTGATGGAGTTGTATTCTAAAAGTCTAGGTTAGTGCAAATACGGAACTCCTTATCTATACCTTAATTCGATATATGATTCAAGCATGATTGCATTTAATGCAATAGTCCTTGATGTATACGTTGTAGATAGTATGGCGTGAGGAGACACGCGGAAGATCATACTATCAGTTACTCGTATACTATCGAACAGTAGCTCACGACTTAGATGGACAGGGACAATCCATCGGTATGTCGTAGTATGACTGGTAGATAGTCGGTCTTCACTATCATGTTACACTCGTACACTTGGTGTATCGAGCAGGACCACGGGAGGGCGTTCGATTCATACTATTCGCAGTAATCGAACTAGACCTCAGATATTACGGATATACGAATTCCTAATCCCTATATAATTATAGGTGCGTGTGTCCGGTTCTCGGTTCTTTGACTTACTAGTGAGTGAGACTAATTGATTAGTCAATATTCTCGGTAAATTGGGAATTGGAATTGTACACACGGCATGCTATAGATTATAGACAGGAATTCGTGTCCCATTTATTGGGTTGATGATGTCCCCGAGATGAGCTCATAAAGTTTATCATGTAAACCCTGCAGGTGGATTCATTCCACATAATAATAAGGATGAGTGGTACTAGTCTCGGATAATAAGAAATGAATTAATTTAATTATTAGTAATTAAAGTTAATTCGTGGACATACGATATCTTAAACACGGGGAAAGTCGTATATGTAATTCGGCGGAATTATTATTGTAGAAATAATATAAATTAATTATTGGGAATTCAATTATAATTTTATAGTGAAATTAATTATAATTAAAATTGTGGAATTTAATTAAGGTTTTCCTTTTGGGACACCGAGTTAATTAAATTGCAATTTAGCCTAATAATTAATTTCCATAAGGTCTCTGGTGTAGCTTTATAAATACCCCACCCTCTCTTTCTCTAAACCTAAGAAACGCCGCTATAATTAATTCTGCAGAGAAAATAAAAGCTAGCGCAATTATTTTTCCTCTGTTTAATTAATTTAGATTAGCGCATTTATTTTTCTGTAGAAATAAATTTGCTTGCGCAAATATATTTCTGAGACAGAAGAAATAAATTCTTACGCGCAAATATATTTCTCTCAGAGAGAAAATATATTCACGGTGGGTTCAAGAGAGAAAGGAGAAGAGGAAGGTTGCCCACTCAACGGCTGAACGTCGGGGATAGAGACATACACCGGAAGGCTTCGTGGTCTCAACAATTCGACTTCTCCGAATCACGCGACAAAGGTATAACAAATCGAAACCTTAATTCCGATTTTATTCGATTTCTTTCTCGTTGATTATACATCGAATCTTAGATCGGGTTCCGGGAGTCGTGGATCATGTTCCTCGACTACTGGGGGTCAAGGACCTCCAGATCGGTAGTTGGAAGAGGAAAATCGACCCGGAAACGAGCCCAAAACAGCAGGTCGCGCTGCTGTTCGCGGACGAACAGCGACCGCTGAAGGCCAAACAGCGCCCGCTGTTTGGGGCCTGTCCAGCGACCGCTGATTGACTGGCAGTGCCCGCTGCCTGAGTCAGATCAGCGGCTGTTTCGCGCGGTTGTCCTTCGGGGCGATGGCTGGGCGTGAATCGAAACGAGGGCTGTTACGTGAACGGAGCAACGCTACCTGGAGGTCGACTGGGAGTGTTCGGATGTTCGAGCGATCGAACGAACGCATCCCGGGTACTCGATTTCCAACAATTGGTATCAGAGACGGTTTTGTCGATTCGTTGTATTTTTGCGAGATTTGTTTTGCAAGTTCGAACCCAATTATTATGGCCAGTTGATTGTGCTGTATGTTTGTGGTTTGATTAAACTCTCGGGCTTGTCGAGATCGTTTTGGTTTTTATATCGTTGCTTGTTTGTAATAGTTAAAACGACGGGTTGAGTCGTTTAGGTTCTATTTATGTTTCGTTGAATCCGGATTGTATAGGATCGATCAACCTGTATAGGATCGATGCCGGAAGTAGTAAGTTTACCTTTGTAATGTCTCTGCTACTTGGTGGATCGAGAGAAGATCGAAGGCCGGACGAACAAGGATCGAAGAGTCGAATCCGCAGCTGACTGGGCTCGATCAGCGGTCGCTGGAGCTGGGGCAGCGCCCGCTGCCCAGGTCTGCTCTGGCGAGCGCTGGATATGGGGCAGCGCCCACTGCCCGAGGCTTGGCAGCAACGCCGCGGGGGTTCGACGGACACCACGGAACGCTTGTCGAGGCTTGGGGCGATACTCCAGTGGGAGGGGTTCATCCCTTGGCACTTAGACGAGTCGGTGGTGGATCGGGACCGAGACGAGCAACGAGATGAAGATCCGAGAAGACGTGCATTCAAGATATTTAAGGCCATAATAATCGAGGCCACGTTAAATGCTTTTTATGTGTTTACATGCTTTTATTATGCTTAAATTGTTTATGCTTGTTATCCCTTTTTCGTAAAACACTAAGTGGGAGAGGGATTGGAAACAATCCCGCGGTCTCCATTCTCTGTTTTGATGGTGAGGTGTATTGACTTACGAGTTGGCTTTAGTGTCATCCTCCCTATCGGATAAAGTCGATACAAGGATAATACTGGATCAAAATTCGAATTAAAATTCCACTTATAAAATTGAACAATTATATTTCTCAAAAGCAATGCCTAATCTGTCATTCAAAGACTAATTTCAACTCGACTCATTCTCACCCCGGGGAGTGGAATGGATCCAAAGCGCTTGGTTATGTCGATGACACAGATTAGAGACTTTCGAGTCATTCGATGACTAGATCGATTGTCTGGTTGGCTCCCTCACCTAGTGAGAGATAGGGC
Source organism: Euphrasia confusa (assembly GCA_954870475.1). Lineage (NCBI taxonomy): Eukaryota > Viridiplantae > Streptophyta > Magnoliopsida > Lamiales > Orobanchaceae > Euphrasia > Euphrasia confusa. The sequence goes on from OX940950.1 coordinate 32,977,186, forward strand.
TCAATTGCATGATTGATCGCTGGTTAGAAACTTCTAGTTTCACTTACGAGATATCAAGCTTTGATTAATAAAATTGTGAAATATAATAAATGTAAGAGTCAATTAACAAAGTTGTTTGTTTTAGTAAACGTCCACACAATCGTGGCTTGCTAAATGGAAACAGTACTTTGGGTTAATTAAGATTCTATGACATTTAAATAAGTGAGATTCAATTAATAAAGTTGTTTGTTTTAGTAAACGTCCACAAGAACGTGGCTTGCTAAATGGAAACGGAACTTTGGGATTAATTGAGGCTCGACAGTTATAGAAAGTTGTGGAGGACCGCATGTCAACGTAAGCGTCCACATGAACGTGGCTTGCGGTGGACATGTAGTTCCCGAGCGGTGGACTTAGTACTGAGAAATGGTATACACTTAGGTACGCTTCATAGTATCCTCCCCATCGGAGTCACTGCTATGATGATGTACGACCGAAGTGAAATCCAATCATAAAATCATTTAGACTGGTAAACGTCCACAAGAACGTGGCTTGCTATGTCTGATGGGATTTTGGAAATGATTGGTAGTTTAATGGTATCACTTGAGGTAAATGATATCGAATTAAACTCATTGTTTGTTTTATATGGTATTATTCCCATTAAAAGTCAACAAACTCACCGACCCTGTTTGTATGGATTAGAGAAGAAACTTGGACATTGTCCTAACTGCAGAGGAGTAAAAATATGTACTCCAAGTCAATTGACCTGCTGAACCAAATGATGCTTCCACTACTGAGGAAAGGAAGCTCATTGGAAATGGATCAAGGCTAATGAGATGACGCGGAGCAACGTTATGACATTCATGTCAAATGTGTTGCGACATCAGGATCATGCCATGACCATTACCTATGATATGATGCTTAACCTCAAGAAGTTTTTGGTTATCAGGACAAGACAGCCGGGCAAAGTGAAATGAGGCAACTCATGACGGCCATCATGTCGGAAAGAACGCACGTGAGGGATCACGTTCTTAGAATTATGGGCTATCTTAATGAGATAGAGATTCTGGGAACAATTATCAATGGGGTAACCCAGGTTGATATTGTGCTCCAGTCTCTGCCGAGAAGTTTTGACCAGTTCCGCCTAAACTATAACATGGATAAGAGGTCTTATTCATTGGCGGAGCTCCTGGTTGAACTTCAAGCGGCTGAGGGAATCTTTAAGGGCTCTCAAAGCACTTGTGGCTGAGAAATTGGCTCTTCCTAGGCCTTCGGGCGGAAAAAGGAAGAAGTAGCAAATACGGAAACCCAGTGGGCCAAATATATCTGGACCACGGAATGGGACAAGCAAGCCCAAGGGGCAAGTGCTTCCGTTGTAAGCAGTTTGGATACTGGGAGTTTTAATTGTCCTCTCAAGCAACAAGAAGTTGACTCTTCCTTAGTCATCGAAACATGTTTAGTGGTGTTATCTACCAGTACCTGGTGTGTGGATACGGGAACTTAAATGTCTGCACTTAAATGCGGGGGTTCCAGGAAACCCGGAGAGTTAGAAAGGAAGAAGTAATAACCTACATGGGCAATAATGTTAAGGTAACAGCCGTTGCAGTGGGAGATGTTAAATGGTTTTAAACAGTAGGATTTTAGTTCTAATAAATTGTCTTTATGTGTCGGCATTTAGAAAGAAATTTCATTTCGGATTTCTAAATTGGCTTAGAATGGATATTCTGTTTCTTCTGATAGTTTCATACTTTTCAGAGTAGGAAACAGGGATATTATATATTCTGGTACATTGATAGACAATTTAATACTAAATCCGTGTTCTTCCACGATGCAACAGACCGGAGCTAATAACACATTGTCGAACCCCAATAAGAGTAAAGATCCTTCTAGGATGAATCAAATGTACTCATGGAATCTTAGGCTAAATCATTTTAACTTGAGTACGATTCAAAGGATGAAAGCTGATGGACCACTCAGCTAGGTTGAAGGAAAGGACCTTCCAACCTTCGAATCATACTTGAAAGTTTAAATGACCAAGCAACCCTTTACGGTTAAAGGGAAAAGATCCAAGAAAGTACTAGAGTTTATTCGCTCTGATATATGCAGACCTCTTTGAGGAGTAAGGCATACTTATCAGAAAATGGGATTAACTCCCAACAGACTACACCATTTATGCCTCGGCAAAATAATGTGTTGTAAAGAAGGAATAGGACTCTTATAGATATGGGAAAGTAGACAATGAGTTATTAGGAGTTACCTAATTCGTTTTTGGGATATAGCTTGGAAACAACGACGTTTATCCTGAACTTGATTCCTTTGGAAACTTGTACAGATATTCGGCTGTTTATAGGATACCCTAAGAAAACGAATTGAGATATTTAATATAGTCCAAAGGACCAGATGTTCGTTGATTGCATCAACGTTCGGTTCTTAGACATGAACTATATATATGCAAGATCACAAGCCCAAAAGTAGAGTAATACTTAATGTGCTTAGAGGGACTGATCAAGACGTAGAACCAGCCTAACTGAGTAGTTCACTACTATAATCTTGAGTCACTAAAGATACACCGGAGCGTCGTCGTAGTGGGAGAGTTGTTAGACAACCCGACAGGTTCATGTTTATAGGAGAGTCTTTGGACTTGTTACCTAGAGAATATGAAGCCGACCCCTGGATCTATGACGAGACGCTGAAAGATCAAGATGCTCAGTCTTGGCAAAAGACGATGAAATATGAGATTGAATCTTTGGATTCAAATCATGTCTGGGATCTTGTAGCACCGCCCAAAGGTGTAAAAGCCATTGGTTGCAAGTGGGTGTACAAGAGGAAAAGAGGGTCTGACGGGAAGGTTTAACTTCAAAGGCTAGGCTTGTTGCGAAAGGGTGCACTCAGAAAGAAAGGGATCGATTATGAGTAAACTTTTTCGACGGTAGCTATGCTAATGTCGATCCGGATTCTTTTGTCTTCACATGGAAGATGGAAGTCAAGACGGATTTCTTAAATCGAAGTCTTAACGGGACCATCTGTGTGGGACAGCCAGAAGGATTCATCGAAAAGAGCCGAGAGCATTTGGTAAGCAAGCTTAATCGATCTTTGGATTGAAGGTAGCTTCAAGATCTTGGACACATGCGGATCTATGAGAAAATCCATTTTATGGATTCATTCAAGGCATGTTTGGGTCCTGTGTGTAACAAAGAAGTGACAGAAAAGATGTGGTGTTTTCTCATTCTTTATGTAGACGAAATCCTTCTAATTTGGCAACAATGTGAAAGATGTTATCGGACATAAAGGGATGGTTGTCCGAGTAATTCAATATAAGAGACTTAGGAGAAGTCGGGAATGTTCTTGGGATCAAAGTAATAAATGATCGCCAGAAAAGAACATAGAACTTATCTCGAGTCTCTTACATAAATACAATTCTTACTCGTTACAGCATACAGAATTCCAAGAAAGGTCTTCACCTTTTAGATGTGGAATTCATCTATCTAAAGTTTTGTGTCCGACACAATAAAGGAGACAGATAAAGAGTAAGCAGTTCCCTGCACCTTAATGGTGGGAAGCTTAATGTATGTAATGCTATGCACGAGACTGATATCTACTATGCCGTAGGCATGGTGGTGAGATATCATAGTAATCCTGGAAAGGATCACTCGACTGACGTAAAGAACATGTTTAGGCTCCTGCAATGGACCAGGAATTATGTTCTGAGTTACAAAGCAGTCAAGTTGTTTCCATTGGATTACATAGAATTGGATTTCCAAACAAACAGGGACAGTCGAAAGTTGAAGTCAGGCTATGTGTTCTCACTTTAAAGTGGAGTGGTCACATGGAAGAATGTAAAGCAGCGATGCATTATGGACTCTACCATGGAAAATGAAAGGATAACGGCCTCTGAGGCAGTTAAAAGGTCAGTGTGGCTCCAGAACTTCCTAAGAGACTTAGATGTGGTTTCTAGTTTACCCAAAGCTATTATGAATAGCAGTATTGGCAAACTTGAAATGCCACGAGTCCACAGTGGGAGATAACACGTAGAGCGCAAGTACCACCTGATTCGAGAGATCGTCTAGTAAGACGATGCAGTTGTCACCTAGATAACATCAAGAGGATTGCCTGGTAAAACCGTTCATAGAGGCTCTTCCAGCGAAAGCGTTGGGTAGACGTGATAAGGTTATGAGAATCTGATGTTTGGGAGAGGGCGACTAGACTTTTAGTATAAGTGGGAGATTGATGGAGTTGTATTCTAAATGTCTAGTTTAGTGCAAATACGGAACTCCTTATCTATACCTTAATTTGATATATGATTCAAGCATGATTGCATTTAATGCAATAGTCCTTGATGTATACGTTGTAGATAGTATGGCGTGAGGAGACACGCGGAAGATCATACTATCAGTTACTCGTATACTATCGAACAGTAGCTCACGACTTAGATGGACAGGGACAATCCATCGGTACGTCGTAGTGTGACTGGTAGATAGTCGGTCTTGACCACCATGTTACACTAGTACACTTGGTGTATCGAGCAGGACCACGGGAGGGCTTTCGATTAATACTATTCGCAGTAATCGAACTAGACCTCAGATATTACGGATATACGAATTCCTAATCCCTATATAATTATAGGTGCATGTGTCCAGTTCTCGGTTCTTTGACTTACTAGTGAGTGAGACTAATTGATTAGTCAATATTCTCGGTAAATTGGGAATCGGAATTGTACACACGGCATGCTATAGATTATAGACAGGAAACCGTGTCCCATTTATTGGGTTGATGATGTCCCCGAGATGAGCTCATAAAGTTTATCATGTAAACCCTGCAGGTGGATTCGTTCCACATGATAATAAGGATGAGTGATACTAGTCTCGGATAATAAGAAATGAATTAATTTAATTATTAGTAATTAAAGTTAATTCGTGGACATACGATATCTTAAACACGGGGAAAGTCGTATATGTAATTCGGCGGAATTATTATTGTAGAAATAATATAAATTAATTATTGGGAATTCAATTATAATTTTATAGTGGAATTAATTATAATTAAAATTGTGGAATTTAATTAAGGTTTTCCTTTTGGGACGCCGAGTTAATTAAATTGCAACTTAGCCTAATAATTAATTTCCATAAGGTCCCTGGTGTAGCTTTATAAATACCCCACCCTCTCTTTCTCTAAACCTAAGAAACGCCGCTATAATTAATTCTTCAGAGAAAATAAAAGCTAACGCAATTATTTTTCCTCTGTTTAATTAATTTAGATTAGCGCAGTTATTTTTATGTGAAGAAATAAATTCTTACACGAAAATATATTTCTCTCAGAGAGAAAATATATTCACGGTGGGTTCAAGAGAGAAAGGAGAAGAGGAAGGTTCAGCGGATCGTTGCCCACTCAACGGCTGAACGTCGGGGATAGAGACATACACCGGAAGGCTTTGTGGTCTCAACAATTCGGCTTCTCCGAATCACGGGACAAAGGTATAAGAAATCGAAACCCTAATTCCGCTTTTATTCGATTTCTTTCTCGTTGATTATACATCGAATCTTAGATCGGGTTCTGGGAGTCGTGGATCATGTTCCTCGACTACTGGGGTTCAAGGACCTCCAGATCGGTAGTCGGAACAGCAGGTCGCGCTGCTGTTCGCGGACGAACAGCGACCGCTGAAGGCCAAACAGCGCCCGCTGTTTGGGGCCTGTTCAGCGACCGCTGATTGACTGGCAGCGCCCGCTGCCTGAGTCAGATCAGCGGCTGTTTCGCGCGGTTGTCCTTTGGGGCGATGGCTGGGCGTAAATCGGCACGAGGGTTGTTACGTGAACGGAGCAACGCTACCTGGAGGTCGACTGGGAGTGTTCGGATGTTCGAGCGATCGACCGAACGCATCCCGGGTAGTCGATTTCCAACATAGGCCTCGAAAAGTTGTCGTTGCTCTCGTCGCATATCCTCCATTTCTTCTCTCACAATCCGGCGAGTGGTTTGCTCGTAGTAGCTCCTCTCTACCGCCATCCGGTTAGTCCATGTAGCATCGTCGAGAGCCATCCGATCCATCCTCGCATTAAGTGTATCATATGCCCTAGCATTGGCATTTATAATTTCTTGGAGGTCCTCGGGGTGCATCCGTCCCGAATCCGAGTAATAGGTTCCGGTTTGAGGAACCTCGTATGAAGAACTCCAATTCATTCCCGAATTCGTCCACCCGGCATCTTGGTTCCCTTGTGCTCCATAGCCCGTGTAAGCTTGGTCCCAAACCGGATCCCTCGTCGTCGTCCCATCATCAACATTTTGACCTCCTCCCGCCGATGAACCCGCTCGTTCACGCATGAGGTTCTCCTCCTCAAGTTGAGCCGCTCTCAAAATCGACGAACTCACTCTTTCTCCCGTTAACTCCAACTTCAATTTTTAATGCGGGCCGCATTCCTTTGTCTATAGTCCATCATTGGTTGTGCAGTCTTGTCGGTACGGATTTCATGCGGTACGAATTCTCCGGCCAAAATCAATCCGCTAGCCTCGAACTCATCAACATCCAAAGCTCGAGGTACTTCCCACGGCTCTCCTTCATACGTCTCATCGTTTTCCCTAACAATTTGGTTTTGAATTGCAAGGTGTCGAGCAAAATGGAACAAAGCTCCTCTAGTCCGTATCCCTCTAGCCGCTTGTTCCATCAAACCCCACACTTTCTTCAATGGAGTCGGCTCTTGCCCATTCACGGCCGCATTAATGAATGAAAACTCCAAGGAGTTAACTTTGTTTCCCTCCACCTTTCCGAAGATGTTGTAGGTCAGGAACTTGTGGACGATGCATAGCACGTGATCGATGAATGCAATTGAACGACCGTGATCCTTCCACTTCTCATTCGGGCCGGCCAACTCTTGCCAATGTGTTGTCTTCACGATCCCACTTTCCCGTTTTTCGGTAAGCCTATACTCTCCATCCTGAATTTCGAACACCTCGTCCATAGTTTTTTCCGTTATCGTAACCTCTACTCCATTGAGTCGACACGTAGCATACAAAGCCTTCCTCTTCTCGTGAATTTGCTTGAACATGCAAAGCATCTCCAAACCGAGCTTGGTGGAATACTTGAAATCCATCTCCGCGAATATCCTTAGGCTCATACGCCGTAAAATCTCTTTAATCCTCTCTGTAACCTTCAATTTATCTATTAGCTCCCAATCAATCGGACGAGGTAAAATTTGTTCACCCTTCGAAACCAACTTCTCGTAAGCCCTTCCTTCATCGTCGTTGAAAATCGGAAACGGAGCACCATACCGGTCGGAGATGTCTCGAGGCCCGGTCGAAGCGGAAGTAGTAGCGGAGCCTCGTCCCCTTTTCTTTGGTGGTGGTGGTAGTGAAGAATCACGAGCTCCAACCCTTCGTCCACTCCTCGTCATTGAAATTGTTGGAGAAAGTTGAAAATTTTGATTCAGGACTTTTGTCGAACAACTTGTGTGCACCTCAATAACCTTCGAATTTCTTGATATTTTGCCGATGAAAATCCCCAAAACCTGCAAATCAAAGTTCTCAAGATATAGGTAAGTGTTTTGGTGGAAGAAATTTGGTCGAATTCGATGAAGTATCGAGAGAGAAAATCGCAAGAGAGAAAACAATGTAAAAAGGGTTTTTGTGCTTTTAGAAACTGCCCAGCCCGTATTCTTTTTATTCCCAGAAATTCGAAAACGGCGACAGTCGTTTCCTTTTGGCTATCGCTGAAAAGTTTCGGCGGTCGCCGAATGAAATTTGGCGACCGTCATTTCGGTCCAGAATGGGCAGTCCACTTTTCCAATTTTCGATCTCTTTCGGCGACCGTCATTTCCATTTTGGCGAGCGCCGTTTTACTTTGACGACCGCCGTTTTGGTTTCGGCGGGCGCTGAACTCCCAGAATCCTCGACTTTCGTTGTTCGACCCTTTTACTTCGATTTGAACGACTTCCGAGCCCGTCCAAGTATAGTAACCTTATTCATGCTCAGTTTAATGTCCAGAGCTGGACTTATTCCATTTTACGGAGTTCAAATGTCAACTTCCTCGAGTCGAAAAGCCTCGACTTCCTCATTTTTCGACTCGCCTTCATAATAACGCTTTACCAAATGCCCGTTGACCTTAAACTCATGCTCATCACCTTCTCTCCTCAGTGTAACTGACCCGTTCTCATGCATTGTTACCACTTCATATGGCCCAACCCATCTCGACTTAAGCTTTCCCGGAAATAACCGCAACCGAGCATTGAATAAAAGAGCTTTTATACCCGGTTGTAAGTCCTTCTCTACTAATTTTTGGTCATGTGCCTTCTTCATCTTGGCCTTCGAGATCATGGCATTCTCATAAGCTTCATTACGAAGCTCCTCAAGCTCATCTATTTGTAATGCATGCTCCTTTCCGGCTTTCGTCATCTCCAAATTCACCTTTTTAATAGCCCCAAAAGCCTTATGCTCTATTTCCACCGGTAGATGACATGATTTCCCATACACAATCTGAAAAGGAGTTGCATTAAGGATCGTTTTAAATGCCGTCCGGTACGCCCAAAGTGCATCTCGAAGTTTTTCCGGCCAATCTTTCCTCGAAGGTTTCACGGTTTTAGCTATAATGGTCTTGATTTGGTTATTTCTCGTCTCGGCTTTACCGGAAGTTTGAGGATGGTACGGAGTAGCAACACGATGATCAATCCCATTCAACCTCATTAACCTCTTTAAATTTTTTTTGCAAAAGTGTGACCCTCCATCACTAATGATAGCTTTTGGAAAACCAAAACGAGAAATGATATTCTCCTGCACAAACTTTAAAACGACATCAGCTCCACAAGTTCGAGTGGGGATTGCCTCAACCCACTTCGACACATAATCAACGGCTAATAAGATGTACTCGAACTTGTTAGCATTGATAAAAGGACCCATGAAATCGATACCCCACACATCAAAAATTTCACACACAAGATTAACTTGCATGGGCATTTCGTCCTTTTACCAATGTTACCAATTCTTTGACATCGATCACATGAAAGAATAAAGAAATGAACATCTTTAAACAAAGTAGGCCAGAAAAAACCCGATTGAAGAATCTTAGCTCCGGTCTTCCTACTTGCAAAGTGTCCTCCCGATGCACTTCATGGCATTTTGAGATTATAGCTCGTTACTCCCCTTCCGGCACACATCTTCTCAACAAGTTGTCCTTCCCAAGCTTGAACAACAAAGGATCGTCCCAATAGTAATACCTACAAACATGCAACAAACGTTTGCGTTCTTGGGAAGTAATTCCCTCACGCATCTCACCACTTGCCAAATAGTTAGCAATATCGGCATACCATGGAACTTTTTCATCAATAGCATTCACAAGCATGGATTGTTCATATGGAAAAGTTTCAGAAATAGGAACATTAGCAATCACATTATTATCACATGATTCTAGTCTAGACAAGTGATCGGCTACCGCATTTTCACATCCTTTCCTATCTCTAATTTCCACATCAAACTCTTGCAATAAAAGTATCCATCTTATAATTCTCGGTTTAGCTTGTGCTTTAGTCATTAAATACCTAAGAGCCGCATGATCACTATGAACAATCACTTTAGTACCAAGCAAATACGACCTAAACTTGTCTAGCGAGAAAACAACCGCTAACATTTCTTTTTCCGTAGTCGTATAATTCACTTGTGCATCATTCAAAGTCATACTAGCATAATAAATAACATGCAACATCTTATCAATTCTTTGACCCAACACCGCACCCACAGCAAAGTTAGAAGCATCACACATGATTTCAAATTCCAAATTCCAATTCGGTGATACTAAAATAAGTTCACTCACAAGCTTTTCTTTCAAAGTGTTAAATGCATGCAAGCGTGAATCATCAAAATCAAAATCAACATCTTGGCCAAGCAAGTGACATAGAGGTTGTGCAATTTTAGAAAAATCTTTGATGAAACATCTATAAAAACCGGCATGCCCGAGAAAACTTCTCACACCTTTCACATTGACCGGGGGTGGCAAATGTTTAATCACTTCAATTTTCGAGGGATCAACTTCTATCCCTCTCCTAGAAACAACATGCCCAAGTACAACCCCTTGTGTAACCATAAAATTAGATTTTTCCCAACTTAAAGTAAGGTTACACTCAATGCAACTTTTCAAAACCGTGTTAATATTTTTCAATGCATCATTAAATGATGAACCAAATACGAAAAAATCATCCATGAAAACCTCAACAAAATCCCCTACCATCTCGGAAATATATGGAAAGCATGCAACGTTGAAACATACCTGGGACATTGCAAAGCCCAAATGGCATCCTCTTCCATGCAAATGTTCCAAAGGGACTCGTGAATGTGGTCTTCGATTGATCCTCCGGTGCTATGAAAATTTGGTAATAACCTGAAAGTCCATCAAGATAATGATATATGAAATTACCGGCAAGTTTATCAAGCATTTGATCAATAAAAGGTTAAGGAAAATGATCCTTTTTCGTTGCGGCATTTAACTCCCGGTAATCCATGCACATTCTCCACCTGGTCCTCTCCCGAGTAGCTATGAGTTATCCCGCCTCGTTCTCCTCTACCGTAATCCCTCCTTTCTTCGGAACCATGTGAATCGGTGATACCCATTCACTATCCGCTCCTGGAACAATCAAACCACCTCCATGTAGCTTGACAATCTCCTTCTTTACGACATCACTAAGAAGTGGATTTAGTCGTCTTTGGGGCTGCCTCTTTGGAGTTGCATTCTCAATCAAATTAATACGATGCATGCACATAGAAGGGTTGATTCCCTTCAAATCCTCAATACACCATCCAATAGCCGCCTTGTTTTCTTGTAAAACTTCAACCAATCTCACCTCTTCTTCAACGGTCAACTTCGATGATATGATGACCGGTTTGTTTTAACCTTCTTCCAAAAACACGTACTTGAGGTTAGGAAGCAAGTCTTTCAACACCAACTTCACACTTTTTGTTGGCAATGAAACATCTTTCTTTCGATCCTCTCCCCCCACGCTCAAGTCGACAAACCATGGAGCTTGTTCATTCAGTTCTAGTTCTCCCAAATCTTCATCTCCAAGCTCCACTTCGTTCTCTTCTTTAATCTCCATAGCTAGCATGGTCAATGTATCGATAACATCAACAAACGAGCATTCTTCCATCAAAATCGACACCGTTTCTCCATGTACCGGCATTTGGAGTTGTCCCTTCTTCACGTCGATGAGAGTGTTGTTTGTGGCCATGAAAGGACGTTCCAATAAGATAGAGTGGTCTTGTGAATTCTCTGGTATATCACTAACATCTAACACGACGAAATCAACCGGAACTATCAACCCTCCGACTTCAACTAAAATATGTTCAACAATTCCTCTCGGATACCTCACCGATTGGTCAGCAAGTTGAAGACAAATCCTCGTCGGCTTCAAGTTATCTAGCTTCAATTGGTCAAATATAGCCGACGGCATCAAGTTGATCCCGACTCCCAAGTCTAGCATACCGGACACCTCATTTCCGGACCCGATCACAATTTTGATCACAAAGCTTCCCGGATCACTCTCTTATGGTGGTACTTGGTGTTGCATCACGGCACTAGCACCTTCAAACAACACAACTTTCTCGTTCTCCTCGAACTTTCTCTTGTTAGAAGCCAATTCCTTAAAAAATTTAACATAAGAAGGGATATTGGAAATCATATCAAGCAAAGGGACATTTACCTCAACCTTTGCAAGAAGATCGTATAGTTGCTGAAATTGTTTATCCTTCTTTTTGTTCCTAAGATTAGTCGGATAAGGAACGGGAGGCTTGTACATGTTCTTCGCTTTGTGAAGGACTACCTTTTCACTTTCGGCCACGGCTTCCACTCTCTTTCTCTTCTTTCTTTCTTCTTCTTTCTCTTCGAGTTTGTTGTCCTCTTCCTTTTCTTCTTCTTTTTCCTCCTTCTCCTCACAAACAATCTCTTCGATATCTTCCTCATTTTCCTCATCAAAAACCGCTGCCCTTTTGTCTTTCTCAATCTCTTCACCCGGCATCCTTACTTTATTGTCTATTATCTTTCCCGACCTCAATACCGTAAGAGCTTTGACATGTGATGGTTGACTTGGAAGTCTTCCCGAATCCTCTTTGGCTTGCATCTTTCCAAGTGTAGTCGCCATTTTCCCCATTTGAGTATTGATGCTATTAAGCACCGCATCATAACCTCCCACTTTCACCTCTAAACTATCCATCCTCAAATCATTTTTCTCGGCATACTTTTTCATCCATTCTTCAAAATTATTGCTCGATTGTTGTTTAGGTGGCCTTAGGTGCTGTTGTTGTTGAGTAGGAGCTTGATACGGAGCCCGGTATTGTTGGTTCGGTACTTGGTAAGGAGCTCAGTAAGGTGTGCTCGATGATTGACCTTGCTGAAAATTCTGCCTCGGTTGCCATTGTTGAGGTTGTTGCCTTGGTTGATAAGGATAATTAGTGTTGGAAATCGACTACTCGGGACGAGTCCGTTCGACCATTCGAACATCCGGACATGCCCAGTCGACCTCCAGCGTGCCTACTGTGTTCACGACGAAGCCCCTGACCCGAAACGCGCCCAGCCATCGCACCCAAGGCACGACCGCGCGAAACGAGAGGCTGCTGACCTCTCTGTCGTCCGACACCAAATGGTGTCGTCCGACAGGCCCTTGTCGGCCGACAGAAAACGCTGTCGGACGACAGCGTCGCGAACAGCAGCGCGACGGTGCTGTTCCAGGTCCGTTTCTGGCCGGTTTTTCCGATTCCGACCACCGTTCTGGAAGTCAGCGACCCCACAGTGATCTAGGAACACCAACCACGATCCCGTAACTCGATCGGAGGTTCGTTATATCATTACGTACGAGAAGAATCGAATAAGATGCGGAATAGGGTTTTCGATTCTTTACCTTTGATGCGTGATTCGGAGAAGCCGAATTGGCGAACACCCCAGATCTTCTAGTGTGTATCCTAGCCCTCGATCCCGGACGTTGTGTGGGCAACGATCCTCCGGTTCTTTTCTCTTCTTCTTCTCTCTTGAACCTTTCTCGCTCTCTTTATTTTCTTACGCAGAAAAATAAAAGACTGCGTTCTGTTTTTCTGTCTCCAGAAATATATTTGCGCAAGCAAATTAATTTCTACAGAAAAAGTTATTGCGCAAACTAAATTAATTAAGTAGAGAAAAAAGATTAATTGCGCTAACAATTATTTTCTCTCCACAGAATTAATTATTGCGGCGAAACTTAGGTTAGGAGAAGAGAGATTGAGGGGTATATATAGGCCACACTAGGGACCTTAGGACAATTAATTAATTAGGCTAAATTGTAATTTAATTAAACCGGTGTCCTTAAAAGAAAACCTTTAATTAAATCCAATTTTAATTATAATTAATTCCACTATAAAATTATAATTGAATTCCTGTTATAAATATTATTAATTAGTGAATGACTAGTTTACCCTTTCTTGGTGAACAAGACAGAAACCCTACTTTGTATCCTATATAAAGGGGTCTCCCCATATGAATGAAACAACAATTCATAAGAATTCTATTCTCCTCTCATATTGTCTCTCTTTTTACTATATCATTCTCTCTCGAGTTCTCTTGAATTTATAACACGTTATCAGCACGATGCCTTAAGAAAGTTCAACCGCGTTCTTCATCAAATATTCATCGAAGTTCTACTTATCCAAGATCCGAAGTTCTAATCACCAAGAATTCAATATCAAGTAAGAATTTATACTTATATGTAATAATACTTATACATATATCTTCTTCTTCTCCTCTCCTTCATAAATTGCTCATGTTGAAGCAATTAAACGTATAATGTTCCCGAAGAACATTATAATCTGATATTCCTGAAGTAATATCAATATGTTCTCGAAGAACATTATAATCTGATATTTCTAAACTAATATCATATGTTCCCGAAGAACATTGTAATATGATATTCATGAACTTTATATTCCTGAAGAAATATCAATAGTTCCTGAAGAACATGATATGATATATTCCTGAAGAAATATAAAAAAAAATTAAAGGTTTCTGAAGAACATCGTGCGAGTCTTTCGTGGTCGAGTCATGTGCGAACTCGACCCATGAATCAATTGAGTTACTTCTTGAATTCCAAAGTGGATAAAAATTTAGGTTAATCCAAACCTCACTAAATAGCCTGATGATTATTTGCTTGAATATTGGGGATATCCACATGAGTTCGAATCCCTATGGAAAAACATATAATTTGATATTCCTAAAGTAATATCAAATCAATTATTTTTAATAGATCAATTAAAATTATTGTTCCTGAAGAACATATACTCCGGTTAAAAATATTATATTGATTGTTCTGAAAGAAAATCATGATTTGATATTATTCGATAAATATCAAATTAAATTGCTCCCGTAGTAGCAATAATTTTTAAATGTTCCCGAAGAACATTATGATATGATATTTATGAATAAATATCAAAATTAAATTTTAAATGTTCTTGAACAACATCATGATAAAATGTTCTTTAACAACATCATGATATGATATTTCCGCATAAATATCAAATTAAATTGCTCCGGTAGTAGCAATAAGTTTGGAAATAACAAATTAAATTGCTCTCATAGTAGCAATAAGTTTTAAGTGTTCCTGAAGAACATTATGATATGATATTCCCGCAGAAATATCAAATCAATGACTTCTGATGTAACGATTATTTTTTATTAATTGCTCCCGAAGAATTAAAGTTCAAAAATTAAATATTTTTAATAAAGTTACAACATGGTACTCATAGTAGCCAAATTCGATTGTTCTCGTCATATGAATTATCCTTTAAGGATATCTTTTGAAAATCGAGAATAAATGTACTATGTGGGTATTAATGGAATATCGAAAAAGTCGATTCAAATTAAATGTAATTTCTGAGAAAATTATATATTGAGATATATTTTGATCCCCGAAGGATCATTGATAAAACCTAATATTTTGATCTCGAATGATCATTGGTAAAGATGCCGTATCCCCGAAGGATCATTGATAAAAATAATGCATCCCCGAAGGATCATTGGTAAATACTGTTATGCAAATAATGACATGTTAAGAGTGAGCTCCGGAAGAGTTTTACTAATTATCCCCACTACTACTACAAATGTACTTAAAATGAAGATGATGCATATCATGATTGTGCGTGGAAATAAATCAAACATTTCCCATCTGCGAATTAATATGCAACGTATATTAATATCACCACTAAAGTGTATGAACGGGCATAATAGAAAATAAGGTATATTAAATACCTCCAGCCCACGATCCAGAAGATCACGATCCAGAAGATCGGTTTATAGCAATTACGCTGATTTGCATATTAAAAGGAAGATCATTTTCCGGCATTAGGGGGAGATAAGAATATAAGATATTAATGCCGAGAAATTTCATAGAATTAAAACGATCTTCAATTCTTGATACACGCATCAAACAATTGAACCCGAAGTTCATGAAAATAAGTGACTTGCAATATTCAGCAAGTAATCTGCCAAATTCATTTACATATTAAAGAAGGTGTGACAAAATCACATATATTTGTGATAAAATGAACTATAAGAGTTCAAAAGAGATCAACTCAAATGTTGATTCTAATATACGCCTGAAGCGTAGTAGATCGATCTTAAGATATAAAATAAATCCGCGGAAAAACAAAGAAATTAAGTCACCCTCAAAATCTCCTGAAAAGAGTTAGATGAAAATCCCATTGAAAGAGCATGTGCACATGAGAACAGAAAATCGTGGGATTGCGGAACAACCAAATTAAATATTTTGGGAAATAATGAAAGATTTGGTTGATAGAATGAATTGTCATCAACATGGAAAAAGTCGTCAACGACATATTTGCCTCAAGAGTTGCTCTAGAAAATTTGGATCCAAAACTTAAATCAATGATAGTGTGTCAGCAGCACTCGGAAAATAAGAAACGAGCAATTGAGGTTGAGCATGACTCGCTGAATAAATGAATATTTTAACTCTATAGTACACACCTCAAAATATTATCCCAGAAGGATATATGTGGGTGTTCGTACGAAAAACGAGTAATGATGTGGTGAGATATAAAAGCGAGATTAGTTGCTCAAGAGTTTTTCGCAGAAACTCGATGTTTATCAAATATTTTTAAGGATGACATTAAGTTCCGCTATTAAATATTTCTGGCAGCAACAACGATAGATATACGTATCGAATGTATGATTTGACTATGGAGAAGTCAAAAGAAAGATACATACATGAAAATCCTTGATGAATTTTAAAATTTCTGATATGAAAGGAAATGAAAATCAGAACATGTATAGAGTATCATATTACATATGTCATTATGGACAAAAATGATATTGAAGACAAGGTCCCGAAGATCAGTGATTGGTCCCGAAGACCAGTGATTGCACTCTTTTTCCCTCTACTAAGTTTTTCCCACTGGGTTTTCTTAGTTAAAGGTTTTTAACGAGACAATCACCACAATATAATGTAAATGTCATGTACTCTTTTCCTCAAGTATTTTTTCCTACAGGGTTTTATAATGAGGTTTTTAACGAGGCATGTACATCACTCGATAATAATTAATGAGGACATTAGAATGTTCCATATGAGTTTGTTTTCGAGATAAACTGAGATATTGAACCTGAAGTTCAAATGATTGTGAATTGAAGTTCACATTATTCATTTGTGAAGAAATGTATATTGAACACTAGACGCATCTCAAATACTCCAGAAGAGTTACCGGCCGATTATAGCAATTGCGAATGCTCTAGTCAATATAGATGTCTGGTAAAGGCATGTCCCTGAAGGACGAAAAATATACAATAATACAAATGAATATGAAACTCGACAACTCGAAGGTTGGGTCCTGAAGACCAAAATTTATATTTGAATAACTAAATTTTTCCTATATGGTTTTATTAGTTACAGGTTTTAATGAGACTGATTGATCACAAACTCAAAAATCTTCGGTGATTACAATCAGGGGGAGCAAGTTGTACTCTTTTTCCTTCGTCGAGGTTTTATCCCACTGGGTTTTCCTGGCAAGGTTTTAACGAGGCAACAATCCTGTAAATAGTCATTCAAGGGGGAGTGTTATAAATATTATTAATTAGTGAATGACTAGTTTACCCTTTCTTGGTGAACAAGACAGAAACCCTACTTTGTATCCTATATAAAGGGGTCTCCCCATATGAATGAAACAACAATTCATAAGAATTCTATTCTCCTCTCATATTGTCTCCCTTTTTACTATATCATTCTCTCTCGAGTTCTCTTGAATTTATAACAATTCCCAATTAATTAATCTATATTATTTTACCAATAATATTTCCGCCGAAATTACATATACGACTTTCCCCGTGTTTAAGATATCGAATGTCCACGAATTAATTTCAATTACTAATAATTAAATTAATTCGTTTCTTATTATCTGAGACTAGTACCACTCATCCTTATTATCATGTGGAACAAATCCACCTGCAGGGTTTACATGATAAACTTTATGAGCTCATCTCGGGGACATCATCAACCCGATAAACGGGACACGGTTTCCTGTCTATAATCTACAGCATGCCGTGTGTACAATTACGATTCCCAATTTACCGAGATTCTCGACTAATCAATTAGTCTCAGTCATTGGCATATTAAAGAACCGAGAATTGGACACACGCACCTATAATTATATAGGGATTAGGAATTCGTATATCCGTAATATCTGAGGTCTAGTTCGATTACTGCGATTAGTATAAATCGAACGCCCTCCCGTGGTCCTGCTCAATACACCAAGTGTACGAGTGTAACATTATAGTCAAGACCGACTATCTACCAGTCACACTACGACGTACCGATGGATTGTCCCTGTCCATCTAAGTCGTGAGCTACTGTTCGATAGTATACGAGTAACCGACAGTATGATCTTCCGCGTGTCTCCTCACGCCATACTGTCTACAACGTATACATCAAGGACTATTGCATTAAATGCAATCATGCTTGAATCATATCTCGAATTAAGGTATAGATAAGGAGTTCCGTATTTGCATTAAACTAGACATTTAGAAATACAACTCCATCAATCTCCCACTTATACTAAAAGTCTAGTCGCCCTCTCCCAAACATCAGATTCCCATAACCTCATCACGCCTACCCAACGCTTTCGCTGGAAGTGCCTCTGTGAACGGGTTTTACCAGGAAATCCTCTCGATGCTATCTAGGTGACAACTGCATCGTCTTACTAGACGATTTCTCGAATCAGGTGGTACTTGCGCTCTACGTGTTATCTCCCACTGTGGACTCGTGGCATTTCAAGTTTGCCAATACCGCTATTCAAAATAGCTTTGGGTGAACTAGAAACCACATCAAAGTCCCTTAGGAAGTTCTGGAGCCACACTGACCTTTTAACTGCCTCAGAGGCCGTTATCCTTTCAGTTTCCATGGTAGAGTCCGTAATGCATCGCTGCTTTACATTCTTCCATGTGACTGCTCCACTTCACAGTGAGAACACATAACCTGACTTCGACTTTCGACTGTCCCTATTTGATTTGGAAATCCAATTCTATGTAATCCAACGGAAACAACTTGACTGCTTTGTAACTCAGAACATAATTCCTGGTCCTCTGCAGGAGCCTAAACATGTTCTTTACATCAGTCGAGTGATCCTTTCCAGGATTACTATGATATCTCACCACCATGGCCATGACATAGTAGATATCAGTCTCGTGCATAGCATTACATACATTAAGCTTCCCACCATTAAGGTGCAGGGAACTGCTAACTCTTCATCTATCTCCTTTATTGTGTCGGACACAAAACATTAGATAGATGAATTCCACATCTAAAAGGTGAAGACCTTTCTTGGAATTCTGTATGCTGCAACGAGTAAGAATTGTATTTATGTATGAGGCTCGAGATAAGTTCTATGTTCTTTTCTGGCGATCATTTATTACTTTGATCCCAAGAACATTCCCGACTTCTCCTAAGTCTCTTACATTGAATTACTCGGACAACCATCCCTTTATGTCCGATAACATCTTTCATATTGTTGCCAATTTAGAAGGATGTCGTCTACATAAAGAATGAGAAAATACCACATCTTTTCTGTCACTTCTTTATTACACTTAAACATGCCTTGAATGAATCCATGAAATGGATTTTCTCATAGGTCCGCATGTGTCCAAGATCTTGAAGCTTCCTTCAATCCTAAGATTGATTAAGCTTGCTTACCGAATGCTCTTGGCTCTATTCGATGAATCTCTCTGATTGTCCCATACAGATGGTCCCGTCAAGACTTCCATTTAGGAAATCCGTCTTGACTTCCATCTTTGAATCCAAAGATTCAATCTCAGATTTCATCGCCTTTGCCAAGACTGAGCATCTTGATCTTTCAGCGTCTCGTCATAGGTCTAGGGTTCGGCTTCATGTTCTCCAGGTAACAAGTCCGAAGACTCACCTATAAACATGAACCTGTCGGGTTGTCTAACAACCCTCCCACTACGACGACGCTCCGGTGTATCTTTAGTGACTAAAGATTATAGTAGTGAACTACTCAGTTAGGCTGGTTCTAAGTCTTTATCAGTCCCTCTAAGCACATTAAGTATTACTCTACTCTTGGGCTTGTGATCTTGTGTATATATAGTCCATGTCTAAGAACCGAACGTTGATTCAATCAACGAACATCTGGTCCATTGGACTATATTACGTATCTCAATTCGTTTTCTTAGGGTATCCTATAACCAGCCGAATATCTGTACAAGTTTCCAAAGGAATCAAGTTCAGGATAAACGCCGCTGTTTCCAAGCCATATCCCAAAAACGAATTAGGTAACTCCGAATAACTTATTGTCTACTTTCCCATATCTATAAGAGTCCTATTCCTTCTTTACAACACATTATTTTGCCGAGGCATAAATAGTGTAGTCTGTTGGGAGTTAATCCAATTTCTGATAAGTATGCCTTACTCCTCAAAGAGGTCTGCATATATCAGAGCGAATCAACTCTAGTACTTTCTTGGATCTTTTCCCTTTAACCGTAAAGGATTGCTCGGTCATTAAAACTTCCAAGTATGATTCGAAGGTTGGAAAGTCCTTTCCTTCAACCTAGCTGAGTAGTCCATCAGCTTTCACCCTTTGAATCGTACTCAAGTTAAAATGATCTAGCCTAAGATTCCATAAGTACATTTGATTCATCCTAGAAGGATCTTTAATCTTATTGGGGTTCGACAATGTGTTATTAGCTCCGGTCAGTTGCATCGAGGAAGAACACGAATTTAGTATTAAATTGTCTATCAATGTACCAGAATAGATAACATCCCCGTTTCCTACTCTGAAAAGTACGAAACTGTCCAAAGAAACGGAATATCCATTCTAAGCCAATTTAGAAATCCAAAATGAAATTTCTTTCTAAATGCCGGCACATAAAGACAATTTATTTGAACTAAAATCCTACCGTTAAAACATTTAACATCTCCCACTGCAACGACTGTTACCTTAATAGTATAGCCCATGTAGGTTATAACTTCTTCCTTTCTAAGTTTCCGGGTTTCCTGGAACCCCCGCATTTAAGTGCAGACATGATTTGTGGTTCCCGTACCCACACACCAGGTACTGGCAGATAACACCACTAAACATGTTTCGGTTAACTAAGGAAGAGTCAACTTCTTGTTGCTTGAGAGGACAATTAAAACTCCCAGTATCCAGACTGCTTACAACGGAAGCACTTGCCCTTAGGGCTTGCTTGTCCCATTCTGTGGTCCAGATACATTAGGCCCACTGGGTTTCCGTATTTGTTTCTTCTTCCTTTTTCCGCCCGAAGGCCTAGGAAGAGTCAATTTCTCAGCCACAAGTGCTTTGAGGACCCTTAAAGATTCTCTCAGCCGCTAGAAGTTCAATCAGGAGCTCCGCCAATGAATAAGACCCCTTATTCATGTTATAGTTCAGGCGGAACTGCTCAAAACTTCTCGGCAGAGACTGGAGCACAATATCGACTTGGGTTACCCCATCGATAACTGATCCTAGAATCTCTATCTCACAAAGATAGCCCATCATTCTAAGAACGTGATCCCTCACGGGCGTTCTTTCCGAAATGATGGCTGTCATGAGTTGCCTCATTTCACTTTGCCCGGCTGTCCTGTCCTGATAACCAAAACTTCTTGAGGTTAAGCATCATATCATAGGTAATGGTCATGACATGATGTCGCAGCACATTTGACATGAAAGTCACAATGTTGCTCCGCGTCATCTCATAGCCTTGATCCATTTCCAATGAGCTTCCTTTCCTCAGTAGTGGAAGCATCATTTGGTTCAGCAGGTCAATTGACTTGGAGTACATATTTGTACTCCTCTGCAGTTAGGATAATGTCCAAGTTTCTTCTTTAATCCATACAAACAGGTTCAGTGAGTTTGTTGACTTTTAATGGGAATAATACCATATAAAACAAACAATGAGTTTAATTCGATATCATTTCCCTCAAATAATATCATTAAACTACCAATCATTTCCAAAATCCCATCAGACTAGCATGCCACGTTCTTGTGGACGTATACTAATCCAAACGATTTTATAATTGGATTTTTACTTCGGTCGTACATCATTATAGCAGTGACTCCGATGGGGAGGATACTATAAAGCGTACCTAAGTGTGTACCATTTCTCAGTACTAAGTCAACCGCTCGGGAACTACATATCCACCGCAAGCCACGTTCATGTGGACGTTTACGTTGACATGCGGTCCTCCACAATTTTCTATAACTGTCGAGCCTCAATTAATCCCAAAGTTCCGTTTCCATTTAGCAAGCCACGTTAGTGTGGACGTTTACTAAAACAAACAACTTTATTAATTGAATCCCATTTATTTAAATGTCATAGAGTCTTAATTAACCCAAAGCACCGTTTCCATTTAGCAAGCCACGATAGTGTGGACGTTTACTAAAACAAACAGCTTTGTTAATTAACTCTTACATTTATTAAATTTCACAATTTTATTAATCAAAGCTTGATATCTCGTAAGTGAAACTCGAAGTTTCTAACCAGCGATCAATCATGCAATTGAGCCCTATCTCTCACTAGGTGAGGGAGCCAATCAGACAATCGATCTAGTCATCGAATGACTCGAAAGTCTCTAATCTGTGTCATCGACATAACCAAGCGCTTTGGCTCCATTCCACTCCCCGGGGTGAGAATGAGTCGAGTTGAAATTAGTCTTTGAAAGACAGATTAGGCATTGCTTTTGAGAAATATAATTGTTCAATTTTATAAATGGAATTTTAATTCGAATTTTGATCCAGTGATATCCGTGTATCGACTTTATCCGATAGGGAGGATGACACTAAAGCCAACTCGTAAGTCAATACACATCACATTCAAAACAGAGAATAGAGACCGCGGGATTGTTTCCAATCCCTCTCCCACTTAGTATTTTACGATAAGGGATAACATGCATAAACACTTAAGCATAATAATAAAGCACGTAAAACAAGCAAAAAGCAATTAACGTGGTCCCGATTATTATGGCCTTAAGTGTTCTCCAATGCACGTCTCTTGGATCTCGTTGCTCGTCTCGGTCTCGGTCCACCACCGACTCGCTCGAGGGTCAAGAGACGAACTCCTCCCACTGGAGCCTCGTCTCGAGCCTCGTTGAGTCGCTCGTGGGGTCGAACGAACCCCAGCCCCGCTGCTGCCCGTCGCGAACACGGGGTGTGTTCGATGGCTGCCCGGTGCCGGTTCGTTTCCTCGACTCTCGTTTCTCTGGGTTTCGATCTCGTCTCGATCCACCAAAAATAGCAAGAAAAATTACAAGAATAAATCTACTAAATCCGGCATCGATCCTATACAGGGTGATCGATCCTATACATGCCCGCAAAAACAACGGAAATAAATAAACCTAACGACTCAACCCGTCGTTTTTATCTATTACAAACATGCAACATTTCCAAAACAAAACAATCTCGACAAGCCTGAGCGTTTAACAAACCACAACAAAATTATCATACAACATCCCATAATGTTGGCCATAATAATCGGGTTCATCCTGCATCACAAACGTACGAACAATACAACAAACCGAAAAACCGGCTCTGATACCAATTGTTGGAAATCGACTACTCGGGACGAGTCCGTTCGACCATTCGAACATCCGGACATGCCCAGTCGACCTCCAGCGTGCCTACTGTGTTCACGACGAAGCCCCTGACCCGAAACGCGCCCAACCATCGCACCCGAGGCACGACCGCGCGAAACGAGAGGCTGCTGACCTCTCTGTCGTCCGACACCAAATGGTGTCGTCCGACAGGCCCTTGTCGGCCGACAGAAAACGCTGTCGGACGACAGCGTCGCGAACAGCAGCGCGACGCTGCTGTTCCAGGTCCGTTTCTGGCCGGTTTTTCCGATTCCGACCACCGTTCTGGAAGTCAGCGACCCCACAGTGATCTAGGAACACCAACCACGATCCCGGAACTCGATCGGAGGTTCGTTATATCATTACGTACGAGAAGAATCGAATAAGATGCGGAATAGGGTTTTCGATTCTTTACCTTTGATGCGTGATTCGGAGAAGCCGAATTGGCGAACACCCCAGATCTTCTAGTGTGTATCCTAGCCCTCGATCCCGGACGTTGTGTGGGCAACGATCCTCCGGTTCTTTTCTCTTCTTCTTCTCTCTTGAACCTTTCTCGCTCTCTTTATTTTCTTACGCAGAAAAATAAAAGACTGCATTCTGTTTTTCTGTCTCCAGAAATATATTTGCGCAAGCAAATTAATTTCTACAGAAAAAGTTATTGCGCAAACTAAATTAATTAAGTAGAGAAAAAAGATTAATTGCGCTAACAATTATTTTCTCTCCACAGATTTAATTATTGCGGCGAAACTTAGGTTAGGAGAAGAGAGATTGAGGGGTATATATAGGCCACACTAGGGACCTTAGGACAATTAATTAATTAGGCTAAATTGTAATTTAATTAAACCGGTGTCCTTAAAAGAAAACCTTTAATTAAATCCAATTTTAATTATAATTAATTCCACTATAAAATTATAATTGAATTCCCAATTAATTAATCTATATTATTTTACCAATAATATTTCCGCCGAAATTACATATACGACTTTCCCCGTGTTTAAGATATCGAATGTCCACGAATTAATTTCAATTACTAATAATTAAATTAATTCGTTTCTTATTATCCGAGACTAGTACCACTCATCCTTATTATCATGTGGAACAAATCCACCTGCAGGGTTTACATGATAAACTTTATGAGCTCATCTCGGGGACATCATCAACCCGATAAACGGGACACGGTTTCCTGTCTATAATCTACAGCATTCCGTGTGTACAATTACGATTCCCAATTTACCGAGATTCTCGACTAATCAATTAGTCTCACTCATTGGCATATTAAAGAACCGAGAATTGGACACACGCACCTATAATTATATAGGGATTAGGAATTCGTATATCCGTAATATCTGAGGTCTAGTTCGATTACTGCGATTAGTATAAATCGAACGCCCTCCCGTGGTCCTGCTCAATACACCAAGTGTACGAGTGTAACATGATAGTCAAGACCGACTATCTACCAGTCACACTACGACGTACCGATGGATTGTCCCTGTCCATCTAAGTCGTGAGCTACTGTTCGATAGTATACGAGTAACCGACAGTATGATCTTCCGCGTGTCTCCTCACGCCATACTGTCTACAACGTATACATCAAGGACTATTGCATTAAATGCAATCATGCTTGAATCATATCTCGAATTAAGGTATAGATAAGGAGTTCCGTATTTGCACTAAACTAGACATTTAGAATACAACTCCATCAATTAGGCCTTTGATTCCCTCATTGTTAATTATTGTAGTAGCCTCCTTGTTGATTATACGGTTGTACCACCGAAGCTTGTACTTCCGAAATCACCATTTCTCCTTGTTGTGGTTAATATGGAACACATGACATGTTCCCTTGCTCTCCAACCATGGGCTGCCCTTCAATCATCAAAGGAGCTTGCATTTGAGGCAATGGACAAGTAGATGGTCCATGCCCTTGATATACACACAAAGTACACACTTCCATTTGATTCAAAAGGAGTTGTGTTTTCCGGTTCCCATCCTCCATTTTCAACTCTTTGATTTCTTTCGACATCTCCTCAATTTTCAAGTCGAGGTTGCTCGCTTCCACTTCTTTCACATCATTCACAACTCTTCTTCTCGAACTTTTCCTCCTTGAATTCCTAGCCATTGTCTTGTAGATAGTAACCATCTCTTCCGGTGATCGGTAAGTGATGTCGCCTCCGGCTTGATTATCTACCTATCCTTGCAAAGAATTTGTCAAAGAGTCATAGAAAATTTGGTTAAGCAATACTTGAGTAAAAGTGTGATGTGGACATTTAAGAAGTAAGTCTTGAAAACGATCCCAAGTCTCATGGAAAAATTCTCCCGGACGACTAGTGAAGCCACAAATTTGATTTCGGAAATCCGTCGTCTTCTGATGTGGGAAGAATTGACTCATGAAATCGTCATAGATGTCGTTCCAATTTTGGAGCGAGTTTGGTGGCAATGCTATCCACCACGACTTGGCCTTGTCCTTCAATATCATCGGAATGAAACGACATCTCAACTCGTCTTCTTGAAGTCCATTTAACGAAAAAGTATGAATGGTGTTGTAGAAATCTCGGATGAAACTCAACACATCCTCGTTTTTATTCCCATGGTACTTCGGTAGTTGATTAAAATCCATCGGATTCACCTTGTAGTTCTTCACCACTTTCGGTAAGTCGACACATGCCGGAGTTGCTCCAATAATAGGCCTTGTGATATCACCTTGTTGAACTCGACGTACCGCTGGATTTCCATATTGATTCCATTGGTTTGGTTGCATTCCATATCCTCCATACGGCATCATATTCGGCATCATGTTTGGCCATTGTTGTTGGAATTGACCTTGCATATTTTGATTCACTTGAACTTCGGGTTGCTGAAATGGATACCCGTAGTTTTGTTGATATGCCATGTTTTGATTCATCATGTTCGGATTCATCATCGGTGGTTGATTCATCATTTCAGGATTCACCATCATCTGAGGATTGATCATGTTTGGACGATAACCCATATTCGGATTCATCACATTTTGAGGAGTAGCATGATGATCTTCATCTATCGGAGTTGGAGGTGTCAGAGGAGTAAGTTGAGCTTGAATATTGAACGGAGGAATTTGAATCCGTAAATCACTTCCTCCTGCTTGGTTGTTGCTATTTTGAGGAGTTCCCAATGGTGGAAGAGGTCCTTGAATATTTGGAGATATAACAGTCCCATGGGAAGGTCGTCCTTTCTTGACACCCGACGTTTCTTGATCGGAATCATCTTCAACTTGAACTTTATCCTTGTCCTTCTCCATGTTTTCTCCGGATTGCTCTTGAGATGCCTTGCTTCTCGTAGTAACCATGCACACTAAAGTAGATGGTTAGCAAATAACAAGACAATTAAATAAATTATCTAAAGGAAATACGAAACTAAAACTAAACAAACACTTAAACAAACTATCCGTTTCCCCGGCAACGGCGCCAATTTTGATTAAACGTTTTTGTGTGCGCGTCTCTCGTCAAAATCCGAGGTCAATTGTAGTTGACTCTGATGGAGTTGTATCCTAAATGTCTAGTTTAGTGCAATTACGGAACTCCTTATCTATACCTTAATTCGAGATATGATTCAAGCATGATTGCATTTAATGCAATAGTCCTTGATGTATACGTTGTAGACAGTATGGCGTGAGAAGACACGCGGAAGATCATACTGTCGGTTACTCGTATACTATCGAACAGTAGCTCACGACTTAGATGGACAGGGACAATCCATCGGTACGTCGTAGTGTGACTGGTAACACTCGTACACTTGGAGTATTGAGCAGGACCACGGGAGGGCGTTCGATTTATACTAATCGCAGTAATCGAACTAGACCTCAGATATTACGGATATACGAATTCCTAATCCCTATATAATTATAGGTGCGTGTGTCCAGTTCTCGGTTCTTTGACTTACTAGTGAGTGAGACTAATTGATTAGTCAATATTCTCGGTAAATTGGGAATCGGAATTGTACACACGGCATGCTGTAGATTATAGACAGGAAATCGTGTCCCATTTATTGGGTTGATGATGTCCCCGAGATGAGCTCATAAAGTTTATCATGTAAACCCTGCAGGTGGATTCGTTCCACATGATAATAAGGATGAGTGGTACTAGTCTCGGATAACAAGAAACGAGTTGATTTAATTATTAGTAATTAAAGTTAATTCGTGGACATACGATATCTTAAACACGGGGAAAGTCGTATATGTAATTCGGCGGAATTATTATTGTTGAAATAATATAAATTAATTATTGGGAATTCAATTATAATTTTATAGTGGAATTAATTATAATTAAAATTGTGGAATTTAATTAAGGTTTGCCTTTTAGGACGCCGAGTTAATTAAATTGCAATTTAGCCTAATAATTAATTTCCATAAGGTCCCTGGTGTAGCTCTATAAATACCTCACCCTCTTTTTCTCTAAACCTTAGAAACGCCGCTATTTTATTTTTGCGGAGAAAAATAAATTGTTTGCGCAGTTATTTTTCTGTAAAAAATAAATAAGCTTGCGCAATTATATTTCTGAGACAGAAGATCAAAACCTAACTTACGCCGCTATAATTAATTCTGCCGAGACTGCTTAATTAATTCAGATTAGCGCAGTAATAATTTCTGTAGAAATAATTTTGCTTGCGCAAATATATTTCTGAGATAGAGGATATTATTCCTACGGGTGGGTTCAAGAGAGAAAGGAGAAGAGGAAGGTTCAGCGGATCGTTGCCCACTCAACGGCTGAACGTCGGGGATAGAGACATACACCGGAAGGCTTCGTGGTCTCAATAATTCGGCTTCTCCGAATCACGCGACAAAGGTATAAGAAATCGAAACCCTTATTCCGCATACGTTTCGTTTTCTATTTCGTTAAAAATACATCGGATCTAAGATCGGGTTCCGGGCATCGTGGATCATGTTCCTCGACTACTGGGGGGTCAAGGACCTCCGGATCGGTAGTCGGAAGAGGAAAATCGACCCGGAAACGCGCTCGGAACAGCAGGTCGCGCTGCTGTTCGCGGACGAACAGTGCCCGCTGAAAGGCAAACGGCGACCGCCGTTTTAGGCCTAATCAGCGACCGCTGATTTGTGGGCAGCGCCCGCTGCCCAAGGCAGATCAGCTGCCGTCTCGCGCGGTTGTCCTCCGGGGCGACGGCTGGGCGTGATTCGGCACACGGGCTGTCATGTGAACGGAGTAGCGCTTCCGGGAGGTCGACTGGGAGTGTTCGGATGTTCGAGTGATCGAACGGACACGTCCCGGGTAGTCGATTTCCAACAATTGGTATCAGAGCCGGTTTCGTCAATTCGTTGTATTTTTGCGAGACTTGTTTTGCAGGTACGAACCCGATTATTATGGCCATGTTTTTGTGCTTTAATGTTTGTGGTTTGTTTAAACTCTCAGGCTTGTCGAGATGGTTTTTGGTTTTGAAATCGTTGCTTGTTTGTAATAGATAAAAAAATGACGGGTTGAGTCGTTTAGGTTTATTTGTTTTTCGTTGAATCCGGAAATGTATAGGATCGATCAACCTGTATAGGATCGATGTCGGAAGTAGTATGTTTTACTTTGTAATGTTCCTGCTACTTGGTGGATCGAGAGAAGATCGAAGGCCGGACGAACGAGGGTCGAGAAGTCGAACCCGCGGCTGACTGAGCATGAACAACGCCCGCTGGAGCTGGGGCATCGCCCGCTGCCCAGAGCTTCTCCAGCGAGCGCTGAATGTAGGGCAGCGCCCGCTACCCGAGGCTTGGCAGCAACGCCGCGGGGGTTCGATGGACACCACGGAACTCTCGTCGAGGCTTGGGGCGATACTCCAGTGGGAGGGGTTCGTCTCTTGGCACTTAGACGAGTCGGTGGTGGATCGAGACCAAGACGAGCAACGAGCCGAAGTTCCGAGAAGACGTGCATCCAAGATATTTAAGGCCATAATAATCGGGGCCACGTTAAATGCTTTATATGTGTTTACGTGCTTTTATTATGCTTAAATTGTTTATGCATGTTTATTTCTTTCGTAAAATACTAAGTGGGAGAGGGATTGGAAACAATCCCGCGGTCTCCATTCTCTGTTTTGATAGTGATGTGTCACTTACGAGTTGGCTTTAGTGTCATCCTCCCTATCGGATAAAGTCGACACACGGATATCACTGGATCAAAATTCGAATTTAAAATCCACTTATAAAATTGAACAATTATATTTCTCAAAAGCAATGCCTGATCTGTCATTCAAAGACTAATTTCAGCTGGACTCATTCTCACCCCGGGGAGTGGAATGGAGCCAAAGTGCTTGGTTATGTCGATGACACAGATTAGAGACTTTCGAGTCATTCGATGACTAGATCGATTGTCTGATTGGCTCCCTCACTTTGTGAGAGATAGGGCTCAATTGCATGATTGATCGCTGGTTAGAAACTTCGAGTTTCACTTACTAGATATCAAGTTTTGATTAATAAAATTGTGAAATTTAATAAATGTAGGAGTCAATTAACAAAGTTGTTTGTTTTAGTAAACGTCCACACTATCGTGGCTTGCTAAATGGAAACGGTACTTTGGGTTAATTAAGACTCTATGAAATTTAAATTAGTGAGATTCAATTAATAAAGTTGTTTGTTTTATTAAACGTCCACAAGAACGTGGCTTTCTAAATGGAAACGGAACTTTGGGATTAATTGAGGCTCGACAGTTATAGAAAGTTGTGGAGGACCGCATGTCGACGTAAGCGTCCACATGAACGTGGCTTGCGGTGGACATGTAGTTCCCGAGCGGTGGACTTAGTACTGAGAAATGGTATACACTTAGGTACGCTTCATAGTATCCTCCCCATCGGAGTCACTGCTATGATGATGTACGACCGAAGTGAAATCCAATCATAAAATCATTTAGACTGGTAAACGTCCACAAGAACGTGGCTTGCTATGTCTGATGGGATTTTGGAAATGATTGGTAGTTTAATGATATCACTTGAGGGAAATGATATCGAATTAAACTCATTGTTTGTTTTATATGGTATTATTCCCATTAAAAGTCAACAAACTCACCGACCCTGTTTGTATGGATTAAAGAAGAAACTTGGACATTGTCCTAACTGCAGAGGAGTAAAAATATGTACTCCAAGTCAATTGACCTGTTGAACCAAATGATGCTTCCACTACTGAGGAAAGGAAGCTCATTGGAAATGGATCAAGGCTAATGAGATGACGCGGAGCAACGTTATGGCTTTCATGTCAAATGTGCTGCGACATCGGGATCATGCCATGACCATTACCTATGATATGATGCTTAACCTCAAGAAGTTTTTGGTTATCAGGACAGGACAGCCGGGCAAAATGAAATAAGGCAACTCATGACGGCCATCATGTCGGAAAGAACGCCCGTGAAGGATCACATTCTTAGATTGATGGGCTATCTTAATGAGATAGAGATTCTGGAAACAATTATTAGTGGGGTAACCCAGGTTGATATTGTGCGCCAGTCTCTGCCGAGAAGTTTTGAGCAGTTCCGCCTGAACTAATATATGAATAAGAGGTCTTATTCATTGACGGAACTCCTGATTGAACTTCAAGCGGCTGAGGGAATCTTTAAGGGCTCTCGAAGCACTTGTGGCTGAAAAATTGACTCTTCCTAGGCCTTCGGGCGGCAAAAGGAAGAAGAAGCAAATACGGAAACCCAGTGGGCCTAATATATCTGGACCATGGAATGG
Source organism: Euphrasia confusa (assembly GCA_954870475.1). Classification (NCBI taxonomy): domain Eukaryota; kingdom Viridiplantae; phylum Streptophyta; class Magnoliopsida; order Lamiales; family Orobanchaceae; genus Euphrasia; species Euphrasia confusa. Next base: position 33,007,917 of record OX940950.1, read on the forward strand.
GACAAGCAATCCCAAGGGGCAAGTGCGTCCGTTGTAAGCAGTTTGGATACTGGGAGTTTTAATTGTCCTCTCAAGCAACAAGAAGTTATAACCTACATGGGCAATACTATTAAGGTAACAGCCGTTGCAGTGGGAGATGTTAAATGTTTTAAACGGTAGGATTTAAGTTCTAATAAATTTTCTTTATGTGCCGACATTTAGAAAGAAATTTCATTTCGGATTTCTAAATTGGCTTATAATGGATATTCTGTTTCTTCTGATAGTTTCATACTTTTCAGAGTAGGAAACGGGGTTGTTATCCATTCTGGTACATTGACATGCAGAAAATTTAATACTAAATCCGTATTCTTCCACGATGCAACACACCGGAGAAAATAACACATTGTCGAACCCCAATAAGAGTAAATATCCTTCTAGGATTAATCAAATGTGTTTATGGAATCTTAGGCTAAATCATTTTAACTTGAGTACGATTCAAAGGATGAAAGCTGATGGACCACTCAGCTAGGTTGAAGGAAAGGACCTTCCAACCTTCGAATCATACTTGGAAGTGTAAATGACCAAGCAACCCTTTACGGTTAAAGGGAAAAGATCCAAGAAAGTACTAGAGTTGATTCGCTCTGATATGTGCAGATCTCTTTGAGGAGTAAGGCATACTTATCAGAAAATGGGATTAACTCCCAACAGACTACACCATTTATGCCTCGGCAAAATAATGTGTTGTAAAGAAGGAATAGGACTCTTATAGATATGGGAAAGTAGACAATAAGTTATTCGGAGTTACCTAATTCGTTTTTGGGATATGGCTTGGAAACAGCGGCGTTTATCCTGAACTTGATTCCTTTGGAAACTTGTACAGATATTCGGCTGTTTATAGGACACCCTAAGAAAACGAATTGAGATATGTAATATAGTCCAAAGGACCAGATGTTCGTTGATTGCATCAACGTTCGCTTCTTAGACATGGACTATATATATGCAAGATCACAAGCCCAAGAGTAGAGTAATACTAAATGTGCTTAGAGGGACTGATCAAGACTTAGAACCAGCCTAACTGAGTAGTTCACTACTGTAATCTTTAGTCACTAAAGATACACCGGAGCGTCGTCGTAGTGGGAGGGTTGTTAGACAACCCGACAGGTTCATGTTTATAGGAGAGTCTTCGGACTTGTTACCTAGAGAACATGAAGCCGACCCCTGGATCTATGACGAGACGTTGAAAGATCAAGATGCTCAGTCTTGGTAAAAGACGATGAAATATGAGATTGAATCTTTGGATTCAAATCTTGTATGGGATCTTGTAGCACCGCCCAAAGGTGTAAAAGCCATTAGTTGCAAGTGGGTGTACAAGATGAAAAGAGGGTCTGACGGGAAGGTGTGAACCTTAAGGCTAGGCTTGTTGCGAAAGGGTGCACTCAGAAAGAAAGGGATCGATTATGAGTAATCTTTTTCGCCGGTAGCTATGCAAAAGTCGATCCGGATTCTTTTGTCTTCACATGGAAGATGGAAGTCAAGACGGATTTCTAAATCAAAGTCTTGACGGGACCATCTGTGTGGGACAGCCAGAGGGATTCATCGAAAAGAGCCAAGAGCATTCGGTAAGCAAGCTTAATCAATCTTAGGATTGAAGGAAGCTTCAAGATCTTGAACACATGCGGACCTATGAGAAAATCCATTTCATGGTTTCATTCAAGGCATGTTTAGGTCCTGAGTGTAATAAAGAAGTGACAGAAAAGATGTGGTGTTTTCTCATTCTTTATGTAGACGACATCCTTCTAAATTGGCAACAATATGAAAGATGTTATCAAACATAAAGGGATGGTTGTCCGAGTAATTCAATGTAAGAGACTTAGGAGAAGTCGGGAATGTTCTTGGGATCAAAGTAATAAATGATCGCCAGAAAAGAACATAGAACTTATCTCTAGCCTCATACATAAATACAATTCTTACTCGTTGCAGCATACAGAATTCCAAGAAAGGTCTTCACCTTTTAGATGTGGAATTCATCTATCTAAAGTTTTGTGTCCGACACAATAAATGAGATAGATGAAGATTAAGCAGTTCCCTGCACCTTAATGGTGGCGCCAGCCCACGGCGACTCCCCGGCGATCAACCCTTGGTCGATCGCGTGCCCCGGCGTCCAGCCGGGGCTTCCCTTGGCCGCGGTACCGGCGGTCGAACCCTAGGGTTCGGCCGCCCCTTTCGATCCCGACGGGGATCTCGAATCCCCGTATCCCGGTCTCGACGTTTTCCCGGATCTTGTGTTCATGTACATATCACAATTAATTCACATAAAATCATAAGAGGGTTTTTATGATTTTACCTTTCGATTCGTTGTGCGGAGAAACGAAATCAAGATGATGACCTTACGATCTTCCCACGTATTCCTTGCACTAGCTTGGACATCGGGTGGGCGACAATCCTCCAAGCTTATGGATCCTCTTCTCTCTCTCTACTTTCTCTCTCTAGAAGAATTATGATCTTCAAGTTATATATGAATAGAGAAGACCATGTAGTGCTTTTATAGGCTACGTAGGGGATCTAAAGGAGGTGGAATATTGGGCTTCCAATATTAATGATTAAATTGAGCCCAAGCCCAAATCTATTAATCTCCCATTAATATTAATTAATTTATTTTCCACTATATAAATTAATTGCAATCCCAATATTAAACCATAGTATATCAAATAATATTTGTCCGGTAGTATTATTTATTCCGTGTATTTAAGATTTAAATATCCATGAATAAAATTAATTTATTGCTAATTAATTTATTCATCTCTTTTATCCGAGACTAGTACCATTCAACCTTAATTATTGTGCGAAACGAATCCACTCATGAGGTTTACACAATAATTCCTTATGAACTCATCTCGGGGATATTATCAACCCTTACGGGATACACTTTCCCGTCAAGTATTCACGGCATGCCATATATAAAATATAGTGACCCAACTTAACCGGTAATTAACCCAATAATTAAATCGGTTAATTCCTTTGGTAAATCAAAGTCACTTATATTAAATATACACACCCGCAATAGTATCGGGGATTAAGAATAAAATACTCTGAGACTTAAATCGATTATCTCAAGGCAATCCTAATCGATAAATCTCAAGCGATCCGCTCAATACACCAAGTGTACAAGTGTGATAAAATAATTAAGATAAATTATTTTCTCTCTCACACAACGACTATACCGATGGATTGGTCCGTGTCCATCTAGGTCGTGAGCAACTGTTTGATTAAATACGAGTAACCGATAGTATGATCTTCTGTGTGTCCATACACACCATACTAACTACAACGTATAAAATCCAGGACTATGATTTGCATATGTTTAATTAATAATAATTAAACGCAAACAATTGTTTATTAATTTAATAGATTAAATGCTATGACCGGGAGTTTACCGTTACTTAAATCTATACATTAAATACATAACTCCAACAATCTCCCACTTGTACTAAGGTCTAGTCATTTCCTCCAAACTCCCGACTCCCATACTCATCACGTGCTTAAGTTGTACTTCCAAAAAGTACTATGTGAATGAGCACTCTAGGTTGTCGCTCTGAAGTTATCTTGGTGACTACTGCGTCGTCTCCCTCTATGATGACTCGTATCAGGTGGTACTTGCTCTATGTGTTAACATCACTTTTTGACTTATGACGTCTTCCAGTTTACCATGCACCGCTATACAATAGCCTTTGGTAAACCAAGAGTCATATCCAAGTCTTAGAGGTTATCCTGGAACCTAACCAAAACTTCCGCTGCCTCTAAGGCTGCTATTCGGTTATGAGAGAGTCTGAGAAGCGTCCTGCTTATCACTCTTTCATTTCATGGTTCCACCTCTTTCTAAAAGTGAACACATAGCCTGATATCGACTTACACTGGTCCTTCTCTGATTTGAGATCTGAGAATTTGTAATCAAAGAAGATTTCGTCTTGCTTAGTAATCTGGTAGTTCGCAAGTACTATTAAAGCATCCAAAATCTCTTATCCAGATTACTTTGATATCCCCCCACTACGCAAACCGCATAGTTGATATCAGGTTCTTGTTTTTCAACATTGCATCTATAAAGCTTTCCACACTTGAAGTGTAGGAAACTGCTTTGTCCTCATCTATCTCCTTCATGTGTTCGAAACACATACCCTTAGATAGATATATATTCTGTATCTGAAAGGCAATAACCTTTCTCAGAATTATGCATGTTAAAACAAACCATAATCGTATAAGATATCTAGGAGAAGTACAATGTTCTTATCCTTAGATCAAAAGACCTTAAGAACATTCTCTAACTTCTACTCAATCTTATATCTCGATTCATTTAGAAAACCATCATTTTATGTCTGACAACATCTTTACATTGTTGCCAATGATAAAATGTTATCTACATAAAATCTCCGAGAAACACCACATTGTTTCCATTACGTCTCCAATACACCTTTCGTCTATACCTTTTGATGAATCCATCAAATGGACTATCCCATCAATTCGCAAGTCCCACGATTTATAGCTTTGTTTCAATCCATAAATGGATTTACTAAGCTTGTACTCTAAATGATCTTGCCTCTTAACAATAATCCTTATTGTTTTCTAAGCAGGCACATTTAGATCTAGTACTGCCCTTGTGCAGAGCTAGGGATCGATTTCATCTTTACTAGATCCAGAATTCAAAACTCTTCCAGTCTTATGAACATCTCTGGTCGTTCAACAACCTCCCACTGCAACGGCGTCCCGGTGTATAACAGTAATAACAGTAGGTGCAGTTAGTGGTGTACTACTACTCGGTTTGGCTGGTTCCTAGTCTTTGTCCTTTTTCTCATTCCAAGGTTTTACATCAGTTCGGGCTTTGTGGTTCATATAATAGTCTTCCTCTAAGAACCGAACGAAATGTCCCTCTGGTTCATAGTACTATAGAACACAATCCTTTTGTTCACCTAGGATATCCTACAACCACATTGAATGTGCTGTTGTCTCTAGAAATATCCATAGAACATAGGTAGTTCCGAACAACTTGTTATTTTACTATTAGAATCCCTTTTCTTATCACTGACACACCATTTCTACACGTAAGTGTATGGTGAAGTCATTTGAGACTTAATCCCAATCTTTGATTATGCTATGTGTTATGTGGTAGCCTCCGCGACTAAGTTGCAAGCTTCCAACGGATATACTTTGAAGGTTCCCCATAATTGCTTTGTGACTAAAACACTTCGCTTTTATGGCACATCAAGCATTCTAATCCATCTTCGAGTATTCTCAAAAGAATTGCTCGCACTACACATATGACTGCATATATCATTGATCATTCTCAATACTTGTCCGAATTCTACCCTTTACCAAAAGGTATGCTTAGTTGTATTATCTTCCAAATTCAATTCTTAGGTCGGAAGGTCCATTCCTTCAACTATAATTGATCAAATCAATTTCGACCTTTTGAACTTTATTTGAATAAATACTACTAAGTATTAGAATTCACAAGTATAATGATTTAACCAGAAATATATCTAATAAGTAAAACAAGTTATAGAACGATTCGTTGCATCGTGGTAGACTTAGGATCTTATCATTCATATATTGCTATCTAATGTACCAGAATAGATAATACCCATTATTTCTTATCAAAATCATCAACATGATTAAAGAAATAAAATATCCATTCATAAACAATAGAAATCCAGAACAAAACGTTCTTTCTAAAATAAAGGGTACATAATGCAATAAACTTGAAATGAAATCCTATTTAACTACTAAAGCAGATAAAAAGTCTTCCACCGCAACCGCTGCCTCCTCTACAGCTTTTGCCCGTGTAGACTCGAACTCTTCTTCTCTAAGTCGTCGGGTTTTCTGGAACCCCTGCATTCAAAATGCACATACCGTCAGTGGTTCCAAATCTACACACCAGAATTCTGGTAGATAATACCGCTGACTATGTTTTTACGACTAAAGAAAAATTCGTACCTTTGAGAGGACATTCAGACTTCCAGTGTCCAGACTTATTGCATCGGAAGCACTTGCCCCTTGGCTTTGCAGCCCCCACTCGTGGTCCATTCCTCTTGGCACCACTGGGTTTCCAGGTTTGCTTCCTTTTCTTGCCCCTACCTCCAACAGGCTTCAAGCCTTTGGACTTGGTAGCTACAAGCGCTTGAGACTTGCCCTTCTTGTAGATCCCCTCTGCCGCCTTCAGTTCAGTCAGGAGTTGCGCAAGAGTATAAGATAGTTTACCCATATTATAGCTCAAGCGAAACTGCTCAAAACTAGGGGTCAGAGACCTAGGATCTCAAGTTCATTCAACAAACTCATCATCTTGAGAACGTGCTCCCCAACGAGCGTTCCTTCAGATTGAGTAGTTGTCATAAGGACTCTCATAGCTTCTTGCCTTGCCGCACGATCTTGCTCTCCAAACATTTCCTTGAGGTTTTATAACATATCCTCGGCAGTGTCCATCGACTGATGTTGGGTTTGGAGTACATTTGACATTGAAGCCAAAATATAACACCTAGCCATTTCATCAGCCTTTTTCCACTTCCGATATGCTTCCTTTTCCTCATTAGTTGAGGCATCAGTGGGCTCAGCAGGACATGCTTCATAGAGTACAAACTTGTACTCTTCAGAAGTCAGGACAATGTCCAAATTTCTCCTCCAATCAATAAAATTGGGGCCAGTGAGTTTATGCTCCTTGAGTATCACAGAAAGTGGGTTTATAGCTATTTTCTAAACCTATAAGCACATTTAAACAAACAATCAATTTAATATCCGATATTATCTCCCTCAAATAATATCATTAATTTACTAATTACATCTAAAATCCCATCAGGTAAGGCAAGACACGTTGTGTGGACGTTTACCCACCCAAATGATTTAGCAATTAGATTTTCTTTGGTCATACATCACTTATAGCGTAAGCTCGTGGGGAGGAATACTATAATGCGTATCTAAGTGTAAACCATTACTCAGCACCAAAGTAAATCGTTTAGAATTGCTATATTACCGCAAGCCACGTTGTGTGGACGTTTACGATAACTTCACAACTCTTCACAATTCCTTACAACTGTCTACATCAATTAATCCAAAATCCGTCAGTATAGCAAGCCACGTTGTGTGGACGTTTACTACACCAAGAGACTTTTATAATTGACTTCCAGTTACAAGATCCATTCGATTTTCGTAAATCAAGACGCGGAGAATCATAAGTGAAACTCGAAGTTTCTAACCAGTGATTCACCATGCGAACAACCCTATCTCTCATTAGATGAGGGAGCCGAGCAGACAGACGATCCACCTTCAAAAGAATGGTACGAATGTCTCTAATTTACTACACCAAGTGGCTTTGGCTCCATTCCACTCCCCGGGGTGAGAATGAGTCGACTTGAAGTCAGTTTCAGAAAGACAAATTAGGCATTGTTTGATAAACTTAATCAATGTTTCTTGTAAAAGAAATTACAAGAATTCTCCTCCAATGACATGTCTATATGAACTTCGAAAGCTCATAAATGTCACCAAGAGAACAGTAATGGAGACCATGGGAATGTTTCCATCCCCTCTCCCACTTAGCTTTTTATAACAAAGGGATACGCTATCTAATGCATAATTAAACACATAAGCATGCATACAAGTAATAAAGCACATATCACATAGTCAAAATAATGCTAGAAAATTATTTTCCGACTATCATGGCTTTATTCCATCTCCGTATGCGTCTTCTAGTCTTCAGTCTTCGTTCTTGAATGCTCCATGTGACAAGAATATTAATCCCAATATTTAAATCTATTTATTTTTAATAAATCCAAAAGATACTTAATTCGAAAATTAAGTCAATCGAATAAATCAAAAATAAAATTAAATATTATTAATATTTTTATTTATTTATTTTCCTTTCTAATTCTATTAAATCTCTAGAATAATCTATCCAAGTATAACTTGGAATATTCTAGAAGACTTCTATAATAGAATAAGGAGAAATAAATTAGGACTCTTCTACTTTCCAAAATTAATTAATTTCCATGTCCATGAAAATTCCCATAAAATAGGAATAATCAAATAGGAAATAAATCAATTTATTAATTAATTATTTTCCTATCTAATTCTATTAAATCTCTAGAGTCCTATTCCAAGTAGGACATGGAATATTCTAGAAGACTTCCATAATAGAATAAGGAAATAAATTAATATTAATTAATTCTTTTCCTATCTCCATGAGAGTTCCCAAACTTAGGAATACTCAAAATAGGAAAACTTGAATCAATTAGGAAAGTGAATCTAGGTAGGAGTAGCATGAGATCGGGAGACCCCATGCCACCCCACCTTCGACCGGCCGGCCCCCCGGGGAGGAGCACCGCCGCCCAGCCACGCCGGCCAGCCACCGAACCGGCGGCAGCCCGCGGCAGGGGCGATCGAGCCCCTCGCCCTTGCCATCGATCGATCTCATGGGATCGATCATCGTGATCGATCCCCGGTCCTCCCTCTCATCTTATCCTTCGTCACATGAGTTCTCCGGCGGTCGTCTCGGCATCGAACCAACGTAAATAAATTACAAGAAATAAATTTACAATTCCGGTATCGATTCTATACATGAAATCGACCCTATACACTTTCCGGAAAACTTAGAACAATAATAATAAATCTAAATTCGGTCAACCCCCGAATTCTTACTATTACAAGCATTCATCCACACAAAACGAATCTCGACATGTCCGAGAGTTTAATAACGAATAATCATGGTAAAATTAAATAACAATTAATTAAATAAATAATTAACAATTAATTAACCATGATAGTCGGAATCCCTGCAAGGTAGAACGATAATTGAACACATACATGAACACGAAACCAAACGCTCTGATACCAATTGTTGCAAATCGATATCCCGGGGTATCAAAAAATTGCGGAACCGATAACCCCGACCGAAATCCCGTCGCCGGAAACCGATCACGAACGCCGCGTCGCCGGAGTCCGACGAGAGAATTGCCGCGAGGGCAAAACCCTAGCCGAACCCCACGCGGGGTTCGCGATCGCATGCACATGCGATCGCCGGGCTGCACCGGCAGCCCCGGGCGGTGAGTCCGGCGACTCACCGCCATCGCCGGAGGTGGGGGGAGCATCCAGCCGCGGCGCCAGCCCGCGGCAGTCGGCGATCGAGCTAGGGCTCGATCGCCCCAGCCGCGGCGTCCAGCCGCGGCGTCCAGCCGCGGCTCTTTCCCGTGCGCCACCGCCAGCCAGGGAGGACCGGGGTGGTCGTCTGCCGTGGTGCCAGCCCACGGCGACTCCCCGGCGATCGACCCTTGGTCGATCGCGTGCCCCGGCGTCCAGCCGGGGCTTCCCTTGGCTGCGGTACCGGCGGTCGAACCCTAGGGTTCAGCCGCCCCTTTCGATCCCGACGGGGATCTCGAATCCCCGTATCCCGGTCTCGACGTTTTCCCGGATCATGTGTTCATGTACATATCACAATTAATTCACATAAAATCATAAGACGGGTTTTATGATTTTACCTTTCGATTCGTTGTGCGGAGAAACGAAATCAAGATGATGACCTTACGATCTTCCCACGTATTCCTTGCACTAGCTTGAACGTCGGGTGGGCGACGATCCTCCAAGCTTATGGATCCTCTTCTCTCTCTCTACTTTCTCTCTCTAGAAGAATTATGATCTTCAAGTTATATATGAATAGAGAAGACCATGTAGTGCTTTTATAGGCTACGTAGGGGATCTAAAGGAGGTGGAATATTGGGCTTCCAATATTAATGATTAAATTGAGCCAAAGCCCAAATATATTAATCTCCCATTAATATTAATTAATTTATTTTCACTATATAAATTAATTGCACTCTCAATATTAAACCATATTATATCAAATAATATTTCTCCGGTAGTATTATTTATTCCGTGTATTTAAGATTTAAATATCCATTAATAAAATTAATTTATTGCTAATTAATTTATTCATCTCTTTTATCCGAGACTAGTACCATTCAACCTTAATTATTGTGCGGAACGAATCCACTCATGAGGTTTACACAATAATTCCTTATGAACTCATCTCGGGGATATTATCAACCCTTACGGGATACACTTTCCCGTCAAGTATTCACGGCATGCCATATATAAAATATAGTGACCCAACTTAACCGGTAATTAACCCAATAATTAAATCGGTTAATTCCTTTGGTAAATCAAAGTCACATATATTAAATATACACACCCGCAATAGTATCGGGGATTAAGAATAAAATACTCTGAGACTTAAATCGATTATCTCAAGGCAATCCTAATCGATAAATCTCAAGCGATCCGCTCAATACACCAAGTGTACAAGTGTGATAAAATAATTAAGATAAATTATTTTCTCTCTCACACAACGACTATACCAATGGATTGGTCCGTGTCCATCTAGGTCGTGAGCAACTGTTTGATTAAATACGAGTAACCGATAGTATGATCTTCTGTGTGTCCATACACACCATACTAACTACAACGTATAAAATCCAGGACTATGATTTGCATATGTTTAATTAATAATAATTAAACGCAAACAATTGTTTATTAATTTTATAGATTAAATGCTATGACCGGGAGTTTACCGTTACTTAAATCTAGACATTAAGTACATAACTCCAACACATGTTTAGGCTCCTGCAGAGGACCAGAAATTATGTTCTGAGTTACAAAGCAGTCAAGTTGTTTCCTTTGGATTACATAGAATTGGATTTCCAAATCAAACAGGGACAGTCGAAGTCAGGCTATGTGTTCTCACTGTGAAGTGGATCTGTCACATGGAATAATGTAAAGCAGCGATGCATTACGGAAATCCAAACTTCCTAAGGGACTTAGATGTGGTTTCTAGTTCACCCAAAGCTATTTTGAATAGCGGTATTGGCAAACTTGAAATGCCACGAGTCCACAGTGGGAGATAACACGTAGAGCGCAAGTACCACCTGATTCGAGAGATCGTCTAGTAAGACGATGCAGTTGTCACCTAGATAGCATCGAGAGGATTGCCTGGTAAAACCCGTTCACAGAGGCACTTCCAGCGAAAGCGTTGGGTAGGCGTGATGAGGTTATGAGAATCTGATGTTTGGGAGAGGGCGACTAGACTTTTAGTATAAGTGGGAGATTGATGGAGTTTTATTCTAAATGTCTAGTTTAGTGCAATTACGGAACTCCTTATCTATACCTTAATTCGAGATATGATTCAAGCATGATTGCATTTAATGCAATAGTCCTTGATGTATACGTTGTAGACAGTATGGCGTGAGGAGACACGCGGAAGATCATACTGTCGGTTACTCGTATACTATCGAACAGTAGCTCACGACTTATATGGACAGGGACAATCCATCGGTACGTCGTAGTGTGACTGGTAGATAGTCGGTCTTGACTATCATGTTACACTCGTACACTTGTTGTATTGAGCAAGACCACGGGAGGGCGTTCGATTTATACTAATCGCAGTAATCGAACTAGACCTCAAATATTACGGTTATACGAATTCCTAATCCGAATATAATTATAGGTACGTGTGTCCAGTTCTCGGTTCTTTGACTTACTAGTGAGTGAGACTAATTGATTAGTCAATATTCTCGGTAAATTTGGAATCGGAATTGTACACACGACATGCTATAGATTATAGACAGGAAACCGTGTCCCATTTATTGGGTTGATGATGTCCCCGAGATGAGCTCATAAAGTTTATCATGTAAACCCTGCAGGTGGATTCGTTCCACATGATAATAAGGATGAGTGGCACTAGTCTCGGATAACAAGAAACGAGTTAATTTAATTATTAGTAATTAAAGTTAATTCGTGGACATACGATATCTTAAACACGGGGAAAGTCGTATATGTAATTCGGCGGAATTATTATTGTTGAAATAATATAAATTAATTATTGGGAATTCAATTATAATTTTATAGTGGAATTAATTATAATTAAAATTGTGGAATTTAATTAAGGTTTGCCTTTTAGGACGCCGAGTTAATTAAATTGCAATTTAGCCTAATAATTAATTTCCATAAGGTCCCTGGTGTAGCTATATAAATACCTCACCCTCTCTTTCTCTAAACCTAACAAACGCCGCTATTTTATTTTTGCAATAAATTGTTTGCGCAGTTATTTTTCTGTTAAAAATAAATAGATTAGCGCTGTTATTATTTTCTGGAGAAATTAATTGCTAGCACAATTATATTTCTGAGACAGAAGATCAAAATCTAACTTACGCCGCTATAATTAATTCTGCCGAGAAAATAAAAGCTTGCGCAATTATTTTTTCTCTGCTTAATTAATTCAGATTAGCGCAGTAATAATTCTGTAGAAATAATTTTGCTTGCGCAAATATATTTCTGAGATAGAGGATATTATTCCTACGAGTGGGTTCAAGAGAGAAAGGAGAAGAGGAAGGTTTAGCGGATCGTTGCCCACTCAACGGCTGAACGTCGGGGATAGAGACATACACCAGAAGGCTTCGTGGTCTCAATAATTCGGCTTCTCCGAATCACGCGACAAAGGTATAAGAAATCGAAACCCTTATTCCGCATACGTTTCGTTTTCTATTTCGTTAAAAATACATCGGATCTAAGATCAGGTTCTGGGCGTCGTGGATCATGTTCCTCGACTACTGGGGGGTCAAGGACCTCCGGATCGGTAGTCGGAAGAGGAAAATCGACTCGAAAACGGGCTCGGAACAGCAGGTCGCGCTGCTGTTCGCGGACGAACAGCGCCCGCTGAAAGGCAAACGGCGACCGCCGTTTTAGGCCTAATCAGCGACCGCTGATTTGTGGGCAGCGCCCGCTGCCCAAGGCAGATCAGCTGCCGTCTCGCGCGGTTGTCCTCCAGGGCGACGGCTGGGCGTGATTCAGCACACGGGCTGTCATGTGAACGGAGAAGCGCTTCCGGGAGGTCGACTGGGAGTGTTCGGATGTTCGAGTGATCGAACGGACACGTCCTGAGTAGTCGATTTCCAACAGACTCGGTATCAATCCAAGGAAGCGAAAGAGTGAAATTTAAGTGCAAGTAAAGAGATAGAAACGTAAATCATTAAACTAAATCCTAAAATCATTTTGGTGTTCTCGATAAAAATAGAAATCTTGAAATTAACAATTTAAGAAAAGCACTCGGATGATAATAATCTAGACTTAATTCGTAATTTGTATTCCTCTTTATCAACTCGATATAATCGACACACGAAAGTTTAGTTCCCGATCGGGTTGCTTAATTTGTTTGAAAACGTTTAATTCACTTGAAATCTCGCTCCCGGTCGGGTTACGAGTTCACGACTATGTCGTTTATATACGGTCTTCCGAATCCTACAAACATTCAACCTTGTCCTTCATATTATCATCCGAGCCAAACGTCTAGTTCATCATTCTCATAATTGAACGAACAATAATTATAACAACTAAAGCCAACATGGATTTTAAGATACACTCGAAAATAAAGACTAAAAAAATAAGAGGATGAAACTAAGAACAAGCTTGAAACAATCTTTAATTAATAAAGCATTCATCGAATTTAACAATCATACTAGCATTTTCAAACTTAAAATAATTCATAGGTTTTGAAAGAAATGGAAATAACTTGAAAAGAGATCAAACTAGAATTCTAGATTATGAAATAGTACTACAATTACGGTGAATTAAACGGCTCGTGACTTGAACGTGAATCTCGAAGTTGTCGGCTTCGAGTGGATCGTCTCCTTTTCCCCGACTCAATTCCTAAGCGAAAGTTATGTTTTCTTCTCTGAATTCTCGCCTAAATGCATCCTCAAGTTCGCATGTAACCGCCCTGAACTGCCACTAAAATGGCGACCGCCGTTTGGTTTCCGCGCACGACAAAAGATTTCGGCGACCGTCGTTTTGCCCAAATACCTTGGCTGGCCATCTGACTCTTTTCGGCCCTTTCGGCGGTCGTCATTCCATCTCCGGCGACCGCCATTTTCAACCTGCGACCGTCGTTTCCAATTTGGCGCTCGCCATTTCTGGTTCCTTCGGTTCCTTCTCGTTTCTTCGACTTTCTTCAACTTTTGACCGACAAAATGAACTCGAACCACTCCAACACACCCCCGTGAGATCCAACACACACAAAAACATAAAATACGACTAAAACAACACAAACATTGTTGGAGTAGTTCGAACAAACATAACAACGCACGACTCACAAACGACACTAAAACATAAACGAAAAACACACACACACGACATAAATCAGAGACCATGGGATTGTTTCCAACCCCTCTCCCACTTAGCTTTTTACAATAAAGGGATACGCTATCTAATGCATAATTAAATATGATGGAGTTGTATACTTAATGAATAGATTTAAGTAACATCTGAACTCTGTCTAAAGCATTTATCCTATTTAATAATAAACAATCATTTGCATTTATTGCAAATTATAGTCCTAGATTATACACGTTGTAGTTAGTATGGTGTGCGTCGTCACACGGAAGATCATACTATCGGTTACTCGTATATAATCGAACAGTTTCTCACGACCTAGATGGACAAGGACCAATCCATCGGTATAGTCGTTGTATGAGTGAGAAAATATTTGGTCTTGATTATTTTATCATACTTGTACACTTGGTGTATTGAGAGGATCTGCTTGAGATTTATCGATTAGGATTGCCGTTGATAATCGATTTAAATCTCTGAGTATTCTATTCTTAATCCCTACTATTATTGCGGGTGTGTGCATATAATATTAGTGACTTTGATTTTCCAAAGGAATTGACTGATTAGAATAACCGGTCAATTACCGGTAATGTTGGGTCACTGTATTTTATGTATGACATGCTGTGAATTCTTGACGGGAAAGCATGTCCTCGAAAGGGTTGATAATGTCCCCGAGATGAGCTCATAAGGATTATCATGTAAACCTTGCAAGTGGATTTGATCCGCATGATAATAAAGTTGAGTGGTACTATTCTCGGAATTATAAGAAATGAATAAATAATATTAGCAATAAATATAATTTATTCATGGACATTTATATCTTAAACATGTGGAATAAATAAATACTACCGGAGAATATTATTTGATATAATATGGTAAATATTGGGAGTGCAATTATATTTATATAATGGAATTAATTATATAATTAATATTAATGGATTAATAGATTTGGGCTTGGGCTCAATTTAATCATTAATATTGGAAGCCCAATATTCCACCTCCTTAAGGTCCCCTACGTAGCCTATAAAAGCACTACATGGTCTTCTCTATTCTCGTAACTTGAAGATCACAATTCTAGAGAGAGAAAGAAAGAGAAGGAGATCCATGGAGTTCGGAGGTTCGTCGCCCACACGACGTTCGAGCTAGTGCAAGGAATAAGTGGGAAGATCTCAAGGTCTTCAATTGAGCTAGTGCTAGCCTATCCGAACAACGAGAACGAGGTATAAATCGTAAAACTCTCTTTATGATTTAATCGTTTATTTATCGTGAAAATATCGTGAACCAAGATCCGAGGGACGGAGATCCAAACCGAGGATGTGTCGGGCGATGGGGATCGGGGAACCCCGGATCGCCACGGCTAGGAGTCCCCGGCAAGGTGGATCGCCGAAGGGCTGGACGCCCAACGTCGCTCGCGCGGGGCTGCCTCCGCTCACGCGGAGGGGCAGCCGCTCGCGCGGCGGCGGCTGGCGGTGATCGCTAGCCACGGTTCGACCGTGGCTGTGCATGCGATCACCGGGGCGTGGCTGGGGGTGCCCAGCGGGCTGAACCCTAGCGCTCGCATGGTGCGAGCGCACGCCTCCATCGGGCAGCAGCGGCTTGGCCGCGGCGAGGGTTCGATGATGGGGCTGTCCGCGAGGGTTCGAGCGTGCCCAGCGGGCTGCCAAGGGCAGCCCTAGGCGGCTGCCAAGAACAGCCGCGAGCCCCATGCGGGGGCTCGACCGGACAGCCGCGGGCTATCCTCGCGGTTAGGATTTCGGTTGGGTTTCTCCCCGTGGTGGTTCGTGGCGGGTTTCCGGCAACCGGGAGTCGATTGGAGTTGTTGTTCCGCAACTTTGACAACTCCGGATATTCGATCTCCAAAGGATTTCGGTCGGAATTAATTAGATAATTTATTTATTTAAATTTATTAATTCCAGGATATCGATTTCCAACAATTGGTATCAGAGCGTTGGTTTTAGTTCACGGTATTTTTTGATAAATTGTTCTACCTTGCAGGGTTTCCGATTATTGTGGCTTGATTTAATTTTAATTAATTAATGTCATGATATTATTCTCTTGATTATTAAACTCTCGGTGATGTCGATATTCGTTTGTGTGTGGTGAATGCTTGTTATTATTTTTCCGGTAATTGCATGAGGTCGATTTCATGTATATAATCAATGCCGGATAACGTAGTAATAAATTTATAATTTATTTTACGTTGGATCGAGGACGAAACGACGACCGGAAACGTGTGACGGAGGAGACGAAGAGAGGGTAGGGCTCGGTTCGGCCATCCCCATGGTCGAACCATGAAAGGATCGATCCCATGAGGTGGCTCGCCGGCGTCGGTGGGCGGCTCCTCTCGGTTGGGGGTCGAAGGGGCGGACATGGGAATCCCTATCCCATGTTCGTCTAGGCCAAGATCCTATTCCTAATTTAATTCGGTTTTCCTAATATAATTGTTCCTATTTTATGGGAATTTTTATGGATTAGGAAAAGAATTATTTTTCCTAAGTTAGTTCGTTTTTCCTATTTTGAGTATTCCTATTTTTGGGAATTCTCATGGAATAAGAAAAGAATTAATTTGGAATAAATTTATTTTCCTTATTTAATTATTTCTTTATGGAATTTTTAATTGATTAGGAAAATAGTTAATTTGGAAAGTTTAGGAGTCCTAAATTAATTTTTCCTTATTTAATTATTCCTTTATGGAATTTTTAATGGATTAGGAAAGGAATTAATTTGGAAGGACTAGGAGTCCTAAATTATTTTATTTCCTTATTTCATTATTAAATCATCTAGAATATTCCAAGTGGGTCTTGGATAGGATTATAGAGATTTAATGGAATTAGAAAAGGAAAATAAAAATAATAAAAATATTAATAATATTTAATTTTATTTTTGATTTATTCGATTGACTTAATTTTCGAATTAAGTAACTTTTGGATTTATTAAAAATAAATGGATTTAAATATTGGAATTAATATTCCCGTCACATGGAGCATTCAAGAACGAAGACTAAAGACTAGAAGATGCGTACGGGGATGCGATAAAGCCATAATAGTCGGAAAATAATATTCTAGTATTATTTTGATTATGTGATAATATCTTATGTGCTTTATTTCATGTATGCATGCTTATGTATATTTATTTATGCATTAGATAGCGTATCCCTTTGTTATAAAAAGCTAAGTGGGAGAGGGATTGGAAACAATGTCATGGTCTCCATTGCTGCTCTCTTGGTGACTTTTATAAACTTTTGAAGTTTATATAGACAAGCTATTGGAGGAGAGTTCTTGTAATTCCTCTTACGAGAAACATTGATTAAGTTTATCAAACAATGCCTAATTTGTCTTTCCAAAACTGATTTCAAGTCGACTCATTCTCACCCCGGGGATTGGAATGGAGCCAAAGCCACTTGGTCATGTCGAGGACACAAATTAGAGACTTTCGTACCATTTGTATGAATGGATCGATTGTCTGCTCGGCTCTCTCATTTATGAGAGATAGGGTTGTTCGTATGGTGAATCACTGGTAAGAAACTTCGAGTTTCACTTATGATTCTTCGCGTCTTGATTTACAAGATTGAATAGATCAAGTAATTGGGAGTCAATTATAAAAATCTCTTGGTGTAGTAAACATCCACACAACATGGCTTGCTATATCGACGGATTTTGGATTAATTGATGTAGACAGTTATAGGGAGTTGTGAAGGATTGTGAGTTATCGTAAATGTCCACACAACGTGGCTTGCGGTGATGTTGCGGTTCCAAACGACTCACCTTAGTACTAAGTAATGGTTTACACTTAGGTACGCTTTATAGTATCCTTCCCAACTAAGTTACGCTATAATTGATGTACGACCGAAGCAAATCTAATTGCGAAATCGTTTGGGTAGGTAAACGTCCACACAATCGATTAAATCGATATTATGTAACATCTGAACTCCGTCTAAAGCATTTATCCTATTTAATAATAAACAATCATTTGCATTTATTGCAAATTATAGTCCTAGATTATACACGTTGTAGTTAGTATGGTGTGCGTCGTCACACGGAAGATCACTATCGGTTACTCGTATATAATCGAATAGTTGCTCACGACCTAGATGGACAAGGACCAATCCATCGGTATAGTCGTTGTATGAGTGAGAAAATAATTGGTCTTGATTATTTATTCATACTTGTACACTTGGTGTATTGAGCGGATCTGCTTGAGATTTATCGATTAGGATTGCCGTTGATAATCGATTTAAATCTCTGAGTATTCTATTCTTAATCCCTGATATTATTGCGGGTGTGTGCATATAATATTAGTGACTTTGATTTTCCAAAGGAATTGACTGATTAGAATAACCGGTCAATTACCGGTAAAGTTGGGTCACTGTATTTTATGTATGACATGCTGTGAATTCTTGACGGGAAAGCATGTCCTCAAAAGGGATGATAATGTCCCCAAGATGAGCTCATAAGGATTATCATGTAAACCTTGCAAGTGGATTTGATCCGCATGATAATAAAGTTGAGTGGTACTATTCTCGGAATTATAAGAAATGAATAAATAATATTAGCAATAAATATAATTTATTCATGGACATTTATATCTTAAACGTGTGGAATAAATAAATACTACCGGAGAATATTATTTGATATAATATGGTAAATATTGGGAGTGCAATTATATTTATATAGTGGAAGTAATTATATAATTAATATTAATGGATTAATAGATTTGGGCTTGGGCTCAATTTAATCATTAATATTGGAAGCCCAATATTCCACCTCCTTAAGGTCCCCTACGTAGCCTATAAAAGCACTACATGGTCTTCTCTATTCTCATAACTTGAAGATCACAATTCTAGAGAGAGAAAGAAAGAGAAGGAGATCCATGGAGTTCGGAGAATCGTCGCCCACACGACGTTCGAGCTAGTGCAAGGAATACGTGGGAAGATCTCAAGGTCTTCAATTGAGTTCTTCGTTTTTTCGAACAACGAGAACGAGGTATAAATCGTAAAACTCTCTTAATGATTTAATCGTTTATTTATCGTGAAAATATCGTGAACCAAGATCCGAGGGACGGAGATCCAAACCGAGGATGTGCCGGGCGATGGGGATCGGGGATCCCCGGATCGCCGCGGCTAGGAGTCCCCGGCAAGGTGGATCGCCGAAGGGCTGGACGCCCAACGTCGCTCGCGCGGGGCTGCCTCCGCTCACGCGGAGGGGCAGCCGCTCGCGCGGCGGCTGGCAGTGATCGCTAGGCACGGTTCGACCGTGGCTGTGCGTGCGATCACTGGGGCGTGGCTGGGGGTGCCCAGTGGGCTGAACCCTAGCGCTCGCATGGTGTGAGCGCACGCCTCCATCGGGCAGCAGCGGCTTGGCCGCGGCGAGGGTTCGATGATGGGGCTGTCCGCGAGGGTTCGAGCGTGCCCAGCGGGCTGCCAAGGGCAGCCCTAGGCGGCTGCCAAGAACAGCCGTGATCGACCGGACAGCCGCGGGCTATCCCCGCGGTTAGGGTTTCGGTTGGGTTTCTCCCCGTGGTGGTTCGTGGCGGGTTTCCGGCAACCGGGAGTCGATTGGAGTTGTTGTTCCGCAACTTTGACAACTCCGGATATTCGATCTCCAAAGGATTTCGGTCGGAATTAATTAGATAATTTATTTATTTAAATTTATTAATTCCGGGATATCGATTTGCAACAAAATACACATAAGCATGCATACATGAAATTAAAGCACATAAATATTATCACATAGTCAAAATAATACTAGAATATTATTTTTTGACTATTATGGCTTTATTACATCCTTATACGCATCTTCTAGTATTCGGTCTTCGTTCTTGAATGCACCATTTGACGAGAATATTAATTCCAATATTTAAATCTATTTATTTTTTAATAAATCGAAAAGATACTTAATTCGAAAATTAAGTCAATCGAATAAATCAAAAATAAAATTAAATATTATTAATATTTTTATTTATTTATTTTTCCTTTCTAATTCTATTAAATCTCTAGAATCCTATCCAAGTCAAACTTTGAACATTCTAGAAGACTTTCATAATAGAATAAGGAAATAAAATAAATTAGGACTCTTCTACTTTCCAAATTAATTAATTTCCATGTCCATGAAAATTCCCATAAAATAAGAATAATCAATTAGGAAATAAATTAATTCCAAATTTATTCTCTTCCTTATCCATGAGAGTTCCCATAAATAAGAACACTCAATAAGGAAATAAATTAATTCCAATTTAACTCTTTTCCTATTCCATGAGAGTTCCTAAAAATAAGAACACTCAAAATAGGAAAACCGAATTAAATTAGGAAAGTCGGATTATGGTAGAAAAGTGAATCTCGGTAGGAGTAGCACGGGGTGGGGATCCCCGCACCACTCCCACCGATCGACCACCACCACCGGAAGGAGCAACGCCGCCGCCCCCAGCCCACGCGCCACCACCACCGGTGGCCGGCGTGGCCGGAAGCCCTAGCGGGCAGCCCCATCGTGGCGGGTCGATCGATCCTCATGGAGATCGATCATGGGGATGATCGACCCCCCCCCCCCCCCCCCCCCCCCCCGGTTTTTCGTCCTTCATCTTTTTCGTCACATCTCGTTCTCCAGCGATCGTTCCAACATCGAACCAACGTAAAATTAAATTTCAAATTTAAATTACAATTGCGGTATCGATTCTATACATGGAATCAACCCTATACACTTTCCGGAAAACATAGAACAATAATAATAAATCCTAAATTCGGCAACCCCCGAATTTTTACTATTACAAGCATTCATCCACACAAAACGAATCTCGACTTGTCCGAGAGTTTAATAAAAAAATAATCATGACAAAATAATTAAGAAAAAATTATTAAGCCATAATAGTCGGAAACCTTGCAAGGTAGAACACGAAATCGAACATATACATGAACTAGAACCAACGCTCTGATACCAATTGTTTGAAATCGATATCCCGGGCTATCAAAAATTGCGGAAACGATAACCCGACCGAAATCCGTTCGCCGGATAACACGCGAGCACCAACGAATTGGAGCCCGATGAGAGAATCACCGCCGCGGGATAAACCCGCGGCTAGAAACCCTAGTCGAGCCCCCGTCGGGGCTCGCGATCGCATGGGGCTGCTCCGGCAGCCCCGGGCGGTGAGTCCGGCGACTCACCGCCACCGCCTCGAGGAGGGCGGTGCGCCCAGCGCACCCGCCGCGGCTGCCCAGCGATCGACCGCACGGTCGATCGCTCACCCCGGCGTCCAGTCGGGGTTCCTCTTGTGTGCCTCGCGGTCGATGCCCTAGGGCTCGACCGCACCCCCCATGGCTCCCAGCCGAGGGTTCGATCCTTCGCGGGGATGTCGACCTTGCGGTTCATCCCCATCCGCGGAGTCGATTGCTTTCCCGGATCTTCGTTCATGTATATATCACGATTTATTCAACGTAAAATCATACGAGGGGGTTTTACGATTTTACCTTCGATCTCGTTGTGCGGAGAAACGAGAAGACTGATTTGAAGACCTTCGGATCTTCCTACGTATTTCTTGCACCTCGTTCGAACGTCGTGTGGGCGATAGTATTATCTTTCGTGTGATGTCGCACACCATACTAACTACAACGTATATAATCCAGAACTATATTTTGCATATATTTAATTATAAATAATTAAAAGCAAACGATTATTCATTTAATTAGATTAAATGCCATGATCGGGAGTTTACGATACTTAAATCTAGACATTAAGTATACAACTCCATCATATTCCTAGGACGTTACTTCCGAACACCTCCCGAGACGAGTCCATCCCACAAGCCGTCTCCACCATCCAAGACGAGAAACGACCACGACATCTATTCTCTAGCATTTGAGGTGTTGATGGGTGTAATTGAGGCCGAGATAGACTACATTCTAGTTGATGTGATATTTGACTATGTAGAAGAGTCTCCTTACTTGAAACCAATTTTTGATGATCTTGATATTGCACCCGAGGTCACTCCTATAGTTGAAACCTTGGAGGATCCGCCTAAAAGTGCTCCGGTTTGTTTGGACGATGAAGATGAGGTAGAGGAAGTTAATCTCAAGTGTGAAGATATGGTCGAACCACCTCCCTCCTCTCCGGTTCGTGTGGCCGATGGGAAGTCAAAGAGTCCCCCATTTCCAATTACAAGTGAGACGACTAAGCCTATATATGATGAGGAGCCAAGCGAAATCCTTGCTCACCAATCTCTCAAGACGCATGATCCGGGTATTATCAAGATGAGAGCCGCTTTGAGTTTTGGTAAAAGAATATACGGCTTGGTTGATCTAGGGATCAAAATTGAGTATTCCATTTCTAGAACTATTGACCACTCTTTGAATGAGCCTCTTGAAGGAAGCGAGCGTGTGTTAGTTCCCGATTTAGGCGAAATGAGAGTCTCTTGCGGTTTAAATACGAGCATATCGAGGTTAATTTCCTTGGGAATTGATGTTAAATTTCCCGACGTCCGGCCAAATTAATGGTGTCTATATTGAAGAGTGTTTCCCTTTGGGAGAGATGGTGCTTTTAAGGAAATATAGCTCAATCTTTTTATTGGTTGAGGTTGATAAGACGAGGAGGCTTGATTTGTTTGCCATGATTAGACACCTCGCTCAGGTTTTTGGTTCTTATTATAGGAAGTCCTTTGTCCCCTTGGCCGAGATCATCTTTCTTCAGGGGTTTAGTTCAATATTTTTACCGGTCGAGGTGGAAGTTAATGATGATCTACATCTTGGTGCTGTTGGAAATCGATATCCCGGAATTAATAAATTTAAATAAATAAATTATCTAATTAATTCCGACCGAAATCCTTTGGAGATCGAATATCCGGCGTTGTCAAAATTGCGGAACGACAACTCCAATCGACTCCCGGTTGCCGGAACATTCCGCAAAGAACCACCACGAAGCCGGACTCAACCAAACCCTAACCGCGGGTGAACCCGGGCTGTTCGGTCGAGCCCTCGCGAGGGTTCACGACTGTCCTTGGCAGCCGCCTAGGGCTGCCCTTGGCAGCCCCCTTGGCACGCCCAGCCATCGCACGCTCAGCCACGGTCGAACCGTGGCTTGCGATCACCATCAGCCCGCTGCCGCGCGAGCGGCAGTCCAGCCGCGCGAGCGGCGTCGCTCCGCCTGAGCGGTGCTCCCGCCGCGCGAGCGGGGCTGCTCCAGCAGCCCGCTGGAGTCTCGTGCGATGCGTACGGGGCTGCTCGCATCAGCCCGCTGGTCATGCACGGGGAGGGCTCGGACAGCCCGCGAATCCGCTACGGAAAAACCGTAGCTCGCGGCCGAGCCCGTGCGATCGAGCCCTCGGCGTCCAGCCGAGGCTCACGCCTCTCCCGTCCCGTCCAGCCGAGTCATCGAGCCGCCGGCGGTCCGGTGATCCTCCACCACCGCCCGGTTCGACCTCGTCTTGGGTTACGTTCTTGGATCTTGGTTCAAGATAATTTTACGATAATTAAACGATAAAATCATAAAGAGGGTTTTACGATTTACCTCGTTCTCGTTGTTCGGAAAAACGAAGAACTCAATTTGACGACCTTGAGATCTTCCCACGTATTCCTTGCACTAGCTCGGACGTCGTGTGGGCGACGATCTACCGAACTCCATGGATCTCCCTCTCTACTTTCTCTCTCTAGAATTGTGATCTTCAAGTTATGAGAATAGAGAAGACCATGTAGTGCTTTTATAGGCTACGTAGGGGATCTTAAGGAGGTGGAATATTGGGCTTCCAATATTAATGATTAAATTGAGCACAAGCCCAAATCTATTAATCCCATTAATATTAATTAATTTATTTTTCACTATATAAATTAATTGCACTACCAATATTAAACCATATTATATCAAATAATATTTCTCCGGTAGTATTATTTATTCCGTGTATTTAAGATATAAATATCCATGAATAAAATTAATTTATTGCTAATTAATTTATTCATCTCTTATATCCGAGAATAGTAGCATTCAACCTTAATTATTATGCGGAACAAATCCACCTGCAGGGTTTACATAATAATTCCTTATGAACTCATCTCGGGGAGATTATCAACCCTTACGGGATACACTTTCCCGTCAAGTATTCACGGCATGTCATATATAAAATATAGCGACCCAACTTAACCGGTAATTGACCCAATAATTAAACCGGTCAATTCCTTTGGAAAATCAAAGTCACTTATATTAAATATACACACCGCAATAGTATCGGGGATTAAGAATAAAATACACTGAGATTTAAATCGATTATCCAAGGCAATCTTAATCGATAAATCTCAAACGATCCGCCCAATACACCAAGTGTACAAGTGTGATATATAATCAATACATATTATTTTCTCTCTCACACAACGACTATACCAATGGATTGGTCCGTGTCCATCTAGGTCGTGAGCAACTGTTTGATTAAATACGAGTAACCGATAGTATGATCTTCTGTGTGGGCCCGCACACCATACTAACTACAACGTATATAATTTAGGACTATAATTTGCATATATTTAATTATAAATAATTAAATGCAAATAATTGTTTATTCCATTAAATAGATTAATGGCAATGGATCGGGAGTTCATATCACTTATATCTAGACATTAAGTATACAACTCTAACAGGTGCATGTGTTGGCGAAATGCCCAAACGAAGGAGATTTGATTTGGTAGAAAAGTTTCGATACACTAGCAAACATGGTCTTCATTTCTATTATTTGGAGGCGTGCCCCCATGGCCGAGATGTTGTTCTTGCGGAAGTATAGTTCCATATTTTTAGTACTCGAGATGGTATATCGTTGATGTGGTCATGCTCGAACCGTTTAAACGAGGGCCTCGTGGGGGCAAGCCCACGACCGTCCTAGCTCATGACGCTAAAAGAGTTCTACGTGGGGGCTTTCTCACGAAACGTTAAGCTCGTGACGTTAAACGAGTTATTTTGAGGTTAAATCGGGTGTTGTAGAGGTGCTCGAGGTTATAACAGTCGCACAAATTTGATTTGGAACCTTTATAATGAGGGGATGTGAAACCAGGGAACGGTCGCTCCCATTCCGGTGCGGTCGCGCCGCCTGTTTCTCTAGCTTCGATCGACCGGTGCGGTCGCACCCGTACAGGCGCGGTCGCTCCCACCACCTGGTACTAAAAAAAAAAAAGGAGAGGGAGTTAAATTAATTAGGGTTTTCATTTCATTACAGCAGCCCCTCTCTTCAAAAAAATCGTCCAGCCACCACCATCCCAAATCACTTTCACCACCATCGACCTCACACCACCACCACCCCGTTCATCTTCACCGGCGACTCCGATGAGACAGGTCGGCACCACTGGCGAATTCAACCGCGAGCCATCGCTTCTTCGACCTCGTTCAGACGCCGTTCGACCCACAGATTCCGCACCGCCGCTGCGATTTTGTTCGTCTCAGCCCCGTTCCACGGCGAACACCCGTCGCGCTCACAACCTTTCTCCAGCCTTGTCTCAGCCGCGACTCCAACCTCGCCCGACCACCGCCCCCGTCTCCGGACAAGAGTTGAGGATTGGTCGTGACTACTCACGACCCGGGTTACTTCTTTCTCTTTTCTCTATCCTTCTCTCTTGTTCGGTTTTCTATTCTAGACTCTTACTTTATTTTTCTTATTTATTTTGGGATACTTTGTTTTGATGATGTATTATATTTGTTGGTTTTGGATTATGGCCGTGTGTTGCTTTATTTTGATGTGGTCTTGGATGATGATCATTTTTGGTTTGGTTATGTTATTTAGGATATGTTAGTATTATTTCTCTTTCTCTCTTGTGGATGTTCATTCTATGTAGCGTGGCTGTTTGAGTGTTGTGTTTCTTTTGGGCTTAATGCTACTCAATTTTAATCGTCTTTCTCCTTTCAAAACCTCGATGTTGTGATGTAGTCGCATGAGGACATGCTTTTATTCAAAATGTGGAGGGAAGGGTTATTTTGAGTTGGATGAATTTATAACCCTCAGATTGTATTTTGAAACTTCAAAACTCGTTTTAGGTTTTCGGGGTAAATTTTAAAATTTTAACACACTCGTTATTCACTTGGTGGGAGACAATCTTAGTATCTTTGTTTATCTCGGTTGTTCCATGTTTCCAAAGACCCGTGTGAGATTTTGTGCCGACTTTAATGTTCTTTTTGAGGGATTATTGAAAATTAATTCGTTGAATATTTTTGTGAACCTCGTGCTTTTATTCTTCCAATGATGTTACTATTGAAGTAAATAAGAGATAACTAGAACTTGTGCATGTTGAATTTCAAAACTCGATGTGATAACCGGTTTGATTTCGGAAATGAGAAGAACAATCGCTTAGGATTAACCTTTTGAGCATTATTTTCTTAAACCCCGAGCCCGTCGAGGGACACCCTAGAAAGCCCCTTTGTGCCTACATGTAAACCGTTATATTCATGTCCATACACTTACCCGTTTGGAGGATTGGTGTGTAAATAAGAAATATGATTTGATCCTTGGTTGTGTGACGTTTTGAACGTGTTAATGAAGTGGGGTGAGCTAGTGATTTTTTCTTTATATATACGATGTAATGCTCCGTCTCTAAGATAAGAAAACGATGTAATGCTCCGTCTCTAAGATAAGAAAAAAAAAAGAAAAAAAAAGAAGGAAAAGAAATGAAGAGTAATATGAAATAATGTTGAGACAATAAGGAGTGTCGTTTGTTGAATTTTGTATATTGTGTTGTAAGCTCGCCTCATCGGCCCGTGTGTTAAATATGAAGTTGTGTTGATTCATGAGTCGTGGAATGTTGAAGGCTTTGAGTTGGAAATTTTCTTATGAGAGGTTATAGAGGTATAAGGAAGGGCACACATTGCCGATAATAGTCCACTTTGTCCAAAAATTTCCCGAATGCCTTTAGCTTAGCCCCGTTTCACCCTCGTGCGATTAGAGTTCTTTGATCCGTAAGATAGCCAAATTTGATTAGTGGAGTCTTTCACATGTTTAAGCTTATGGTTGAATTTCTTTATGTGCAACATTATTACTTGAGGTTATTCTTCTCTTTATTTTCACTTCGAGCTCTATTTCTTAATACATGCAAGTTATTCTTTGATTTGACTCTTTCACTTGCATGTGATATTGTGTGTGATTCTTAAACCCCGAGTGTTAAAAAGAAAGAGCGTATCTTGGTGACGGAAATTGGTTCAACCGTGAGAAGACGTTGTGTATTATGAATGATCTCTTTTTGTTGAGATTTTAACTTGTGTGAATTTTGTCGTTTCCATTTACCCCATGTACCGAGAACTTGTGTAGAGTTGATGATATATGACGAGATATGTAAATTCCAATCTTTTGTAGGGTCGAGTTTTGCTTGAGGGCAAGCAATGTTCTAAAATGTGGAGGGGTTGTTTCGTCCGTAGTTGGTGTTAATTATACCCCGATTTGTGTGTTAATATGCCCGTTTCTTGTACATTTTGATAGAATTTCCTCAATTATTGTTGAATCTCTTACTTTGTTGAAGTTTCTTGGTGAAATAGGGAGTTGGAGCTTAAACGAGAGGATTCCGGAGAAAAACGAGCCAAAAACGAGTCCGGGTGAAGAGCCGAAGAGGACTAGAGACTGGTCGCAACCGCACCCAAACGGGCGCGACCGCACCCGATGCAACTTTCACTTCGACCAGTGGGAGCGACCGCACCCAATAAGAGCGACCGCACCCATCGCAAGCCAAAATGTTGACAGTTTTGTTGACTACTCAAAAATGAAGTTCTTGTTGGAGTTGTGTACTTAATGTCTAGATTTAAGTAACGGTAAACTCCCGATCATAACATTTAATCTATTAAATTAATAAACAATTATTTGCATTTAATTATTATTAATTAATTATGCAAAATATAGTCCTGGATTTTATACTTTGTAGTTAGTATGGTGTTGCATGGGCACACAGAAGATCATACTATCGGTTACTCGTATTTAATCAAACAGTTGCTCACGACCTAGATGGACATGGACCAATCCATCGGTATAGTCGTTGTGTGAGAGAGAAAATAATTTATCTTAATTATTTTATCACATTTGTACACTTAGGTGTATTGGGCGGATCGCTTGAGATTTATTGATTAGGATTGCCTTGGATAATCAATTTAAATCTCAGAGTATTTTATTCTTAATCCCCGATACTATTGCGGGTGTATATATTTAATATTAGAGACTTTGATTTTCCAAAGGAATTAACCGATTTAATTATTGGGTTAATTACCGGTTAAGTTGGGTCGCTATATTTTATATATGACATGCCGTGAATACTTGACGGGAAAGTGTATCCCGGAAGGGTTGATAATATCCCCGAGATGAGTTCATAAGTACTTATTGTGTAAACCTCATGAGTGGATTTGTTCCGCACAATAATTAAGTTTGAATGGTACTAGTCTCGGATATAAGAGATTAATATAATTTATTGAGCAATAAATAAATTTATTCATGGATATTTAAATCTTAAATACACGGAATAAATAATACTACCGGAGAAATATTATTTGATATAATATGGTTTAATATTGGGAGTGCAATTAATTTATATAGTGGAAAATAAATTAATTAATATTGATAAGGATTAATGGACTTGAGCATTGGGCTCAATTTAATCTTCAATATTAGAAGCCCAATATTCCACCTCCTTATGATCCCCTACGTAGCCTAGAAAAGCACTACATGGCCTTCATAATTTATACACAACATAAGAGAAGAATATCATACTTGATATTCTAGAGAGTTGAAGGAGATCCATAGGAGTTCGATAGATCGTCGCCCACACGACGTTCGAACGAAGTGCAAGGAATACGTAGGAAGATCGCAAGGTCATCAACGTGTTAATTCGTTTCTCCGCACAACGAATCGAGGTAATATAATCTAGAACCCCCTCTATGATTATTTGTTCATAATAATTGTGATATATACATGAACAAGACGATCCGGGAAAATATCGAGACCTAGATACGGGGATCGTTGGATCCCCGTGGGGATCGAACGAGAGGCGGTCGAACCCTAGGGTTTCGACCACCGGTACCGCGGCAAGGGGAAGCCCCGGCTGGACGCCGGGGCATGCGATCGACGTGAAGTCGATCGCTGGGGAGTCGCCGTGGGCTGGCGCCACGGCAGACGACCTCCCCGGTCCTCCCTGGCCGGCGGTGGCGTGCGCACGGAGAGAAGCCGCGGCTGGACGCCGCGGCTGGGGGCGATCGAGCCCTTCGCTCAATCGCCGGGGGGATTGCCGCGGGCTGGTGCCGCGGCTGGTGGCTCCCCCCGCCTCCTGGTGGCGACGGCGGTGAAGTCGCCGGACTCACCGCCATCTGGGGGGCTGCCGGAGCAGCCCCATGCGATCGCCATGCACGGGCGATCGCGAACCCCGCGTGGGGTTCGGCTAGGGTTTCGCCCTTGTGGCGACTCCCTCGTCGGACTCCGGTGACGTGGTGTTCGTGATCGGTTTCCGGCGACGGGGTTTCGGTCGGGTTATCGGTTCCGCAATTTTTTGATAGCCCGGGACATCGAATCCCAGCAATTGGTATCAGAGCGTTTTGGTTTCGTGTTCATGTATATGTTCGATTATTGTTCTACCTTGCAGGGATTTCCGGCTATCATGGTTGGATTTAAATATTGTGTTAATTTAATTATCATGATTATTCGTTTATTAAACTCTCGGACATGTCGAGATTTGTTTTGTGTGGTTGAATGCTTGTAATAGTAAAAATTCGGGGGTTGACCGAATTTAGGATTTATTATTACGTTCTATGTTTTCCGGAAAATGTAAAGGGTCGATTTCATGTATAGAATCGATACCGGATAGTGTAATTTAAATTCTTGTAATTTATTTACGTTGGATCGATGCCGAGACGACCGCCGGAGAACTCGTGTGACGAAGAAGACGAAGAGGACGAAAAACCGGGGGTCGATCATCCCCATGATCGATCCCCATGAGGATCGATCGACCCCACGCCAAGGGGCTGCCCGCTAGGGTTTCCGGCCACGCCGGCCACCGGTGGTGGTGGCGCGTGGCTAGGGGCGGCGGCGGTGGTGCCCGGCGATGGTGGTGGTCGACGGTGGGGGTGGTGCGGGGAACCCCAACCCGTGCTACTCCTACTCCTACCAAGATTCACTTTCCTAAATTAATTCGGTTTTCCTATTTGAGTGTTCTTCCTTTTGGAAACTCTCATGGATTAGGAAAAGAATTAATTGGAATTAATTTTATTTTCTTATTCTATTATGGAAGTCTTCTAGAGTATTCCAAGTTCTACTTGGAATAGGATCCTAGAGATTTAATATAATTGGAAAGGAATAAAAGTTAATTTAGGATTGATTTATTTCCTAATTGATTATTCCTATTTTATGGGAATTTTCATAGTAATGGAAATTAATTAATCTTGGAAAGTAGAAGAGTCCTAATTTATTTTATTTCCTTATTCTATTATAGAAGTCTTCTAGAATATTCCAAGTTTTACTTGGATAGATTATTCTAGAGATTTAATAGAATTAGATAGGAAAATAAATAAATAAAAATATTAATAATATTTAATTTTATTTTTGATTTATTCGATTGACTTAATTTTCGAATTAAGTATCTTTTGGATTCATCAAAAATAAATAGATTTAAATATTGGGATTAATATTCTCGTCACATGGAGCATTCAAGAACGAAGACTGAAGACTAGAAGATGCATATGAAGAAGGAGTAAAGCCATGATAGTCGGGAAAATAATTTCTAGCATTATTTGACTATGTGATATGTGCTTTATTACTTGCATGCATGCTTATGTGCTTAATTATGCATTAGATAGCGTATCCCTTTGTTATAAAAAGCTAAGTGGGAGAGGGGATGGAAACATTCCCATGGTCTCCATTACTGTTCTCTTGGTGACATTTATGAGCTTTCGAAGTTCATATAGACATGTCATTGGAGGAGAATTCTTGTAATTCCTTTTACAAGAAACATTGATCAAGTTTATCAAACAATGCCTAATTTGTCTTTCTGAAACTGACTTCAAGTCGACTCATTCTCACCCCGGGGAGTGGAATGGAGCCAAAGCCACTTGGTCATGTGGATGACACAAATTAGAGACCTTCGTACCATTCTTTGATAGATGGATCGATTGTCTGCTCGGCTCCCTCATTTATGAGAGATAGGGTCGTTCGCATGGTGAATCACTGGTTAGAAACTTCGAGTTTCACTTATGATTCTCCGCGTCTTGATCTATGAGAATCGAATGGATCTTGTAACTGGGAGTCAATTATAAAAGTCTCTTAGTGTAGTAAACGTCCACACCACGTGGCTTGCTATACTGACGGATTTTGGATTAATTGATGTAGACAGTTGTAAGTAATTGTGAAGAGTTGTGAAGTTATCGTAAACGTCCACCCCACGTGGCTTGCGGTGATGTAGCAATTCCAAACGATGTACTTTGGTGCTGAGTAATGGTTTACACTTAGATACGCGTTATAGTATTCTTCCCCACGAAGTCACGCTATAATTGATGTATGGCCAAAGAAAATCTAATTGCTAAATCATTTGGGTGGGTAAACGTCCACACCACGTGGCTTGCCTTACCTGATGGGATTTTAGATGTAATTAGTAATTTAATGATATTATTTGAGGGAGATAATATCGGACATTAAATTAATTGTTTGTTTAAATGTGCTTATAGGTTTAGAGAATAGCTATGAACCCACTTTCTGTGATACTCAAGGAGCATAAGCTCACTGGTCCAAATTACATTGATTGGAAGAGAAATTTAGACATTGTCCTGACTTCTGAGGAGTACAAGTATGTACTCCATGAAGTGTGCCCTGCCGAGCCCACGGCTGCCTCAACTGATGAGGAAAAACTGGCATATCGGAAGTGGAAAAAGGCTGATGAAATGGCTAGGTGTTATATTTTGGCTTCCATGTCAAATGTACTCCAAACCCAACATGAGCCAATGGACACTGCCTATGATATGATGTTTAACCTCAAGGAGATGTTTGGGGAGCAAGATCGTGCGGCTAGGCAAGAAGCCATGAGAGTCCTCATGTCAACTACTCAATCTGAAGGAACGCACGTTGGGGAGCACGTTCTTAAGATGATGAGTTTGTTGAATGAACTTGAGGTCCTAGGAGCTTCAATTGATGCTGAGACGCAAGTCGACATCATACTCCAGTCTCTGACCCCTAGTTTTGAGCAGTTTCGTATGAGCTATAATATGGGTAAACTATCTTATACTCTTGCGCAACTCCTGACTGAACTAAAGGCGGCAGAGGGGATCTACAAGAAGGGCAAGTCTCAAGCGCTTGTAGCTACCAAGTCCAAGGGCTCAAAGCCTGTTGGAGGTAGGGGCAAGAAAAGGAAGCAAGCCTGGAAACCCAGTGGTGCCAAGAGGCATGGACCACGAGTGGGGGCTGCAAAGCCAAGAGGCAAGTGCTTCCAATGCAACAAGTCTGGACACTGGAAGTCTGAATGTCCTCTCAAAGGTACGAATTTTTCTTTAGTCGTAAAAACATAGTCAGCGGTATTATCTACCAGAATTCTGGTGTGTAGATATGGAACCACTGACGGTATGTGCATTCTTGAATGCAGGGGTTCCAGAAAACCCGGCGACTTAGAGAAGAAGAGTTCGAGTCTACATGGGCGAAGCTGTTGGGGTAGCAGCGGTTGCAGTGGAAGACATTTATCTGCTTTCAGTAGTTTTAGGATTTCATTTCAAATTATTGCTTTATGTACCCCTTATTTTGAAAAGAACTTTTGTTCTGGATTTTCTTTATGAATGGATATTTTATTTCTTTAATCATGGTGATGATTTAGATAAGAAATAATGGGTATTATCTATTCCGGTACATTAGATAGCAATATGTGAATGATGAATCCTTGGTCTACCACGATGCAACAATCCGTTATATGTATAACTTGTTTTACTTATTAGATGTATTTCTTTATTAATCATTATACTTGTGAATTCTTATACTTAGTAGTATTTATTCAAATAAAGATTCAAAAGGTCGAAATTGATTCAATCAATTATAGTTGAAGGAATGGACCTTCCGACCTTTGAATTGAATTTGGAAGATAATACAGCTAAGCATACCTTTCGGTAAAGGATGGAATTCAGACAAGTATTAAGAATGATCAATGATATGTGTAATGAGCGAGTAGTTCTTTTAAGAATACTCGAAGATGGATTAGAATGCTTGATGTGCCATAAAAGCGAAGTGTTTTAGTCACAAAGCAATTATGGGGAACCTTCAAAGTATATCCATTGGAAGCCTGCGACTTAGTCGCGGAAGCTACCACATAACACAATCAAAGATTGAGATTAAATCTCAAATGACTACACCATACACGTACGTGTAGAGATGGTAAGTCAGGAAGAAATAGAATTCTAATAGTAAAAGGACAAGTTGTCGGAACTACCTATGTTCTATGGATATTCCTGGAGACAACGGCATATTCAATATGGTTGTAGGATATCCTAGATGAACAAAGTGTTGTGTGTTCTATAGTGCTATGAACCAGAAGGACGTGTAACGCCCGGTTCTTAGAGAAAGACTGTTAGAAGAACCACAAAGCCCGAACTGACGCAGTACTTTGGAATGAGAGAAAGGACAAAGACTAGGAACCAGCCAAACCGAGTGGAGGTACACCACGTACTGCACCTACTGTTGTTACTGTTATACACCGGGACGCCATTGCAGTGGGAGGTTGTTAAAGACAACCGGAGATGTTCATAAGACTAGAAGAGTTTTTAACTCTGGATCTGGTAGTGATGAAATCGATCCCTAGCTCTGCACAAAGGCAGTACTAGATCTAAATGTGCCTGCTTAGAAAACAATAAGGATTATTGTTAAGAGGCAAGATCATTTAGAGTACAAGCTTAGTAAATCTATTATGGATTGAACCAAAGCTATAACTCGTGGAACTTGCGAATTGATGGGATAATCCATTTGATGGATTCATCAAAAGGCATAAACGAAAAGGTGTATTGGAGACGTAATGGAAACAAAGTGGTGTTTCTCGGAGATTTTATGTAGATAACATTTTATCATTGGCAACAATGTAAAGATATTGTCAGACATAAAATAATGGTTGTCTAAATAAATCGAGATATAAGATTGAGTAGAAGTTAGAGCATGTTCTTGAGATCTTACGATCTAAGGACAAGAACATTGTACTTCTCCTAGATATCTTATACGATTATGGTTTGTTTTAAACATGCATACTTCTGAGAAAGGTTATTGCCTTTCAGAGACAGAATATACATCTATCTAAAGGGTATGTGTTTGAACACATGAAGGAGATAGATGAGGACAAAGCAATTTCCTATACTTACAGTATGGAAAGCTTTGTAGATGCAATGTTATAAAAACAAGAACCTGATATCAACTATGCGGTTTGCGTAGTGGGAGGATATCAAGGTAATCTAGAAAAGAGAATTTCGGATGCTGTAATAGTACTTGCAAAGTACTAGATAATTAAGCAAGACGAAATCTTCTTTGATTACAGATTCTCAAATTTTAAATCATAGAAAGGCCAGTGTAAGTCAATATCAGGCTATGTGTTCACTTTTAGAAAAAGGTGGAACCATGAAAGAGTGATAAGCAGGACGCTTCTCAGACTCTCTCATAACTAAATAGCAGCCTCAGAGGCAGCGGAAGTTTTGGTTAGGTTCCGGGATAACCCCTTTGACTTGGATATGACTCTTAGTTTACCAAAGGCTATTGGATAGCGGTGCACGGTAAACTGGAAGAAGTCATAAGTCAAAAAGTGATGTTAACACATAGAGCAAGTACCACCTGATACGAATCATCGTCGAGGGAGACGATGTAGTAGTCACCAAGATAACTTCAGAGCGGCAACCTAGATTGCTCACTCACATTGTACTTCTCGGAAGTACACTTTAAAGCACGTGATGAGTATGGGAACCGGAAGTTTGGAGGAAATGACTAGACCTTAGTACAAGTGGGAGATTGTTGGAGTTATGTCTAGATTTAAGTAACGGTAAACTCCCGATCATAGCATTTAATCTATTAAATTAATAAACAATTATTTGCATTTAATTATTATTAATTAATTATGCAAAATATAGTCCTGGATTTTATACGTTGTAGTTAGTATGGTGTTGCATGGGCACACAGAAGATCATACTATCGGTTACTCGTATTTAATCAAACAGTTGCTCACGACCTAGATGGACATGGACCAATCCATCGGTATAGTCGTTGTGTGAGAGAGAAAATAATTTATCTTAATTATTTTATCACATTTGTACACTTAGGTGTATTGCGCGGATCGCTTGAGATTTATTGATTAGGATTGCCTTGGATAATCAATTTAAATCTCAGAGTATTTTATTCTTAATCCCCGATACTATTGCGGGTGTATATATTTAATATTAGAGACTTTGATTTTCCAAAGGAATTAACCGATTTAATTATTGAGTTAATTACCGGTTAAGTTGGGTCGCTATATTTTATATATGACATGCCGTGAATACTTGACGGGAAAGTGTATCCCGGAAGGGTTGATAATATCCCCGAGATGAGTTCATAAGGAATTATTGTGTAAACCTCATGAGTGGATTTGTTCCGCACAATAATTAAGGTTGAATGGTACTAGTCTCGGATATAAGAGATGAATATAATTTATTGAGCAATAAATAAATTTATTCATGGATATTTAAATCTTAAATACACGGAATAAATAATACTACCGGAGAAATATTATTTGATATAATATGGTTTAATATTGGGAGTGCAATTAATTTATATAGTGGAAAATAAATTAATTAATATTGATAAGGATTAATGGACTTGAGCATTGGGCTCAATTTAATCTTCAATATTAGAAGCCCAATATTCCACCTCCTTATGATCCCCTACGTAGCCTATAAAAGCACTACATGGCCTTCATAATTTATACACAACATAAGAGAAGAATATCATACTTGATATTCTAGAGAGTTGAAGGAGATCCATAGGAGTTCGATAGATCGTCGCCCACACGACGTTCGAACGAAGTGCAAGGAATACGTAGGAAGATCGCAAGGTCATCAACGTGTTAATTCGTTTCTCCGCACAACGAATCGAGGTAATATAATATAGAACCCCCTCTATGATTATTTGTTCATAATAATTGTGATATATACATGAACAAGACGATCCGGGAAAACATCGAGACCTAGATACGGGGATCGTTGGATCCCCGTGGGGATCGAACGAGGGGCGGTCGAACCCTAGGGTTTCGACCGCCGGTACCGCGGCAAGGGGAAGCCCCGGCTGGACGCCAGGGCATGCGATCGACGTGAAGTCGATCGCTGGGGAGTCGCCGTGGGCTGGCGCCACGGCAGACGACCTCCCCGGTCCTCCCTGGCCGGCGGTGGCGTGCGCACGGAGAGAAGCCGCGGCTGGACGCCGCGGCTGGGGGCGATCGAGCCCTTCGCTCAATCGCCGGGGGGATTGCCGCGGGCTGGTGCCGCGGCTGGTGGCTCCCCCCGCCTCCTGGTGGCGACGGCGGTGAAGTCGCCGGACTCACCGCCATCCGGGGGGCTGCCGGAGCAGCCCCATGCGATCGCCATGCACGGGCGATCGCGAACCCCGCGTGGGGTTCGGCTAGGGTTTCGCCCTTGTGGCGACTCCCTCGTCGGACTCCAGTGACGTGGTGTTCGTGATCGGTTTCCGGCGACGGGGTTTCGGTCGGGTTATCGGTTCCGCAATTTTTTGATAGCCCGGGACATCGAATCCCAGCAGTTCTTGGGGGCAAAATCGTCATTTTGAAGACCCTAATGCTCTTGGAAAGCTATAAATAGAAGAAACACACACAATTCATGCAACCCACTTTTTAGGAGAGAGAATGTACAGAGATAAATTCCAATGTCCTTGTTCTTGTCTAAAAACAATTTTTATTTTTATTTTTAATTAGTGTTCTTGAGATATTTTCTAGCTTATTGTTCAAGCCACTTCATAATTTAGATCTTCTTTTATATATTGAGATTTTGTTATTTTTCATTTCACAAACGTTGTTCGTCTTTCCGTTGTGCTCGTTTTGATCGGTTTCATTTTCCATTTGGTTGAGTTTGGAAATTTGGGATCTACATCCTCATCTAGGTACTATCTTTCCTTTCTAGCTTTAATTTCATGGATCATGTTTATGTGTTTGCTTGTTTTATATTCCTTAGTGGCATGCTAGGCTAGTTTAGTGCTTGGGTGTTTGGTTAATTGATTTTGGGTTTTGAATTGGAATTTTATGATTGCCTTTGCATTGTTTTGGATGAAAATGATTTCTTGTGATTGACCTTTATCGATTGTTGAAACCGAGACCTACCCGGAGACGTTTCACTTTGTGATCATGGTCGATTGTTCGTTTGTTTTGGAGGAGAGACCTACCCGGTGATCCTCCTAGAACCTCAATCCTTCAATCTTAGCTCACTCTTAACCGAGAAGCTCTTGTTGGCCCGTTTTGTTTGAAAACCAATTCGACTCCTTGGAGAAATTACCCAAACACCCTAGCCCCCGTTTCTTATCGTTTATTTGCTATTTGTCTACTTGTTTTATTCTCGTTCTTAGTTATTCCTCCCTAGTAGCTTTTAGTTGATCTTGCTTGCTTTAGTATAGTTTTATTTGCTTTATTATTTGCTTTTATTTGCTACCCGACACAAAACACCAACACAAACTTGAATCTGATTGTAACACTCCTTGAGAACACGACCCGAGCTAACTTACTACGTACTACCATGACCCCGTAAGTTTGCGGGCGATCGAAAGTTCTAGTGCACCTAGGTCGGTAAAAGAATGATTACATTGAAGCCTGCAAAAAATAAAAACATTAATCGTCAAACAATAATATTTAAATTAAAATAGAATTAGTAAAAGAATGCATTGAAGCTGCAAAAGATACAAAAATAATGTATTTAAAAAAATATAAATGTAAATACGAAAAAAAAGCAATAAACAAAACTTACATAAAGACATGAAAAAAAAAACTTGAGCATGAATAAATTAATATTCATAAATGAAACCTGCAAAAAAAAAAACGTACGTGAGCATGAATAAATTAATATTCATAAATGAAAATCAGAAATTAAGAAAATTAATACGAAACAAAAGAGGTGAAATGAAAGGTGAGAGGTAAGGAGTGAGTGAAGATGAAGTCCTTTATATAGGCACGGTTTTGAATTAAGGTTTGATAATAATTATTATTATTTAAATATAATTAATTTTAATTACCAATTTTAATAATTGAATTTACTTAATTTAAATGTTGCAATTATAGTAATATAATTCGAATTGTCCATTATTAGAGTAATATAAATAGTAGATAATATCACAATTATAGTAATATAATTCGAATTATGCATTATTAGAGTAATATAAATAATAGATAATATCAAATTTATTTAATTACTTAAAATAAGGAGTAGATTAACTGCAGATTCTCTCCTATTAATTCATTAATTGCGTACACGTAGTTGACCAATAATTAAGGGAAAAAAATTAAATTAATTAGGGTTATTAACATTAACCGGTTAATTGATTGATTTTTTATAATTTAAATAATTGAAAATTCGAAAATTTTGGAGAATTACCATCCGTTGATAGGTGTGAACACGCTCGTTTTTTTTTATCATCCAACGATTGTGAAATCGCCACGTATGATATTTGCTTCTCGATTTATATATTGTAAAATTAGTTTTTAGGGTAGTAACTTCTATGTTATTATACTAAAAAACACATTATTAAGTTAGTTAATTTCGATTTTTATTATTAATTTGATAAACTACTCTTATTCATACTTAAAAAAACTTGAATTATTTAATTATAATAATAAAAGGGGCGGAGGCATTAAAGCTCCGTCCATAAAAATGTAAGTTAAGTAAGCCAATTTGAATGATAAGACTTAAGTGCCCTCAAAAGTTATCTTTTCTCACAAAACAACAAATCGAATATTACAAATTAACAAAAAGAATATCAAAAAAATAAAGTTGCCCTACAAAATTAATTTTCGACGTTTGAAATTCACACGCACGACGAGCGCCGCCACGGTGAAACACCAGCCCCGGCCGTTATCATATCAACTATTCAACTCCGTCTCCGACGATCATCATTATGGCAAGCAGTGTCTGTTGGAAATCGATATCCCGGGGTTAACGGAATTGCGGAAACATAACCCCGATCAAAATCCCTTCGCCGGAAACCACCGCGAACCACCTCACGAGCCGGAGCCCGGCCGAGAACACCCGCCGTGGGATGAACCCGCGGCTGCCCTAGCCGAGCCCCCGCGAGGGGCTCGCGATCGCGGTGGGCGATCGCATGGGGATGCATCGTGCATCCCCCGGGGCTGCTCGTAGCAGCCCCCGGCGGTGAGTCCGGCGACTCACCGCCACCGCCGATGGAGGAGGGGGCGCCTGCCGCGGCACCAGCCCGCGGCTGCCCCCAGCGACCGACCGAGCGTCGATCGCACGCCCCGGCACCAGCCGGGGCTTCTCCTTGCGTGCCCGGCGATCGAGCCCTAGGGCATCGATCGCCACCCTCGGCGCCCAGCCGAGGGTTTAGTCCATCGTGCGCACGATCCCCACGGGGATCCGAACCGCCGCGGTCCGGTGGTCTTCGACCACCACCGCTGGTTCATCCTCGTTCCGGGGTTCGTTCGTCCCTCGGATCTTCGTTCATATGCATATACGAATAATCAATTAAAATCATCGAGGGGGTTTCAATGATTTACCTTTGTTCTCGTTGTACGGAGAAACGAGATCTTATGAAGACCTTGAGACCTTCCCACGTATTCCTTGCACTAGCTCGGACGTCGTGTGGGCGACGATCTACCGAACTCCATGGATCTCCCTCTCTACTTTCTCTCTCTAGAATTGTGATCTTCAAGTTATGAGAATAGAGAAGACCATGTAGTGCTTTTATAGGCTACGTAGGGGATCTTAAGGAGGTGGAATATTGGGCTTCCAATATTAATGATTAAATTGAGCCCAAGCCCAAATCTATTAATCCATTAATATTAATTAATTCTATTTTCCACTATATAAAATTAATTGCACTCCCAATATTAAACCATATTATATCAAATAATATTTCTCCGGTAATATTATTTATTCCGTGTATTTAAGATATAAATATCCATGAATAAAATTAATTTATTGCTAATTAATTTATTCATCTCTTGTAACCGAGACTAGTACCATTCATCCTTAATTATTATGCGGAACAAATCCACCTGCAGGGTTTACATAATAATTCCTTATGAACTCATCTCGGGGATATTATCAACCCTTACGGGATACACTTTCCCGTCAAGTATTCACGGCATGCCATATATAAAATATAGTGACCCAACTTAACCGGTAATTAACCCAATAATTAAATCGGTTAATTCCTTTGGTAAATCAAAGTCACTTATATTAAATATACACACCCGCAATAGTATCGGGGATTAAGAATAAAATACTCAGAGATTTAAATCGATTATCGCCGACAATCCTAATCGATAAATCTCAAACGATCCGCTCAATACACCAAGTGTACAAGTGTGATAAAATAATTAAGATAAATTATTTTCTCTCTCACACAACGACTATACCGATGGATTGGTCCGTGTCCATCTAGGTCGTGAGCAACTGTTTGATTAAATACGAGTAACCGATAGTATGATCTTCTGTGCGCCCATGTAACACCATACTAACTACAACGTATAAAATCCAGGACTATAATTTGCATATATTTAATTATAAATAATTAAATGCAAATAATTGTTTATTTAATTAAATAGATTAATGGCAATGGATCGTGAGTTTCCGTTACTTAAATCTAGACATTAAGTACACAACTCCAACAATCTCCCACTTGTACTAAGGTCTAGTCATTTCCTCCAAACTCCCGACTCCCATACTCATCACGTGCTTCAGTTGTACTTCCAAGAAGTACTATGTGAATGAGCACTCTAGGTTGCCGCTCTGAAGTTATCTTGGTGACTACAGCGTCGTCTCCCTCGACGACGACTCGTATCAGGTGGTACTTGCACTATGTGTTATCTTACACTTATGGACTAGTGATTTCTTACCATTTGCCATTGCACCGCTATTTACATAGCCTTTGGCAAATTAAGAATCACATCTAAGTCCTAGAGATTATCCCGGAGTTATACCAAAACTTCCGCTGCCTCTGAGGCCGCTATTTGGTTACCTATGGCAGAGTCCGAAAAGCATCGTGCTTATCACTCTTCCATGTTAAAACTCCTTCTCCTTCAATAGTGAAACACATAGCCTGATATCGACTTACACCGGTCCTCATTTGATTAGAAATCTAAGAGAATGTAATCCAAAGGAAATGCTCGTCTGCTTCGTAGTATAGAACAGTACTTCGAAAGTACTTTTACAGCAGTCGAATATTCCTTTCCAGGATTACCTTGATATCCTCCCACTACGCTAACCGCATAGCCGATATCAGGTTCTTGTTTTCAACAATGCATTTATTAAGCTTTCCACACTAAATGTGTAGGAAACTGCTTTCATTGCTTCTATCTCCTTTTGTGTTCCAAAACACATATCCTTAGATAGATGTATTCCGTCTCTGAAAGGTAACGAACCTTTCTCGGAATCTTGCATGTTTAAAACGAACCATAATCATTTATGTAAGATGTCCAGGAGAAGTACAATGTTCTTTCTAGAGATCCAAGATCTCAAGAACATGTCCAACTTCTTCCTTTATCTTTCATAATGATTCATCTAGACAACCATCATTTAACATCTTTACATTGTTGCCAATGATAAGAGTGTCATCTACATAAAACCTCCGAGAAACACCACATTGTTTTCCATCACGTTTCCAATACACACAATTCGTCTATGCTTTTGATGAATCCATAAATGTACTATCTCATCAATTTGCAAGTACCACGAACTCAATGCTTTGTTCCAATCCATAAATGGATCAACTAGGCTTGTACTCTAAATGATCTTGCTTCTTAGCAATAATCCTTATTGCTCTCCAAGAAGGCACATTTAGATCTAGTACCGCCTCTATGTAGATCCAGGGATTGATTTCATGTATACTAGGTCCAGAGTTCGAAACTCTCCTAGTCTTATGAATATCTCCGGTTGTCAAACAACCTCCCACTACAACGGCATTCCGGTGTATAAACAGTAATAACAGTAGGTGCAGTTAGTGGTGTACCGCTACTCGGTTTGGCTGACTCTAAGTCTTAATCTTTCTCTCTCATTTCAAAGTATTACGTCACCTTGGGCTTGTGGTTCATTATATAGTCTTTCTCTAAGAACCGGGCGTTAGAACTTATAACGTCCTTCTGGTTCATAGTACTATTGAACACACATCTTTTGTTCTTCTAGGATATTCTACAACCGCATTTGAATGCGCCGTTGTTTCCAGACATATCCATAGAACATAGGTAGTTCCGTATAACTCATAATTTTAATATTTCTATAAGAGTTCCATTTCTTGTTTTAAGACACACCATTTCTACACAACAGTGCATGGTGTAGTCATTTGGGATCAAATCCCAATCTCTGATCAGTATGCCATGCATTCCTCAGACATGTACTTGCCTCCGCGATCAAATCGCAGTCTACAAATGGATATACCTCGATGGTTCTCCACAATTTCTTAGTGTCCATTGACTTGTCAAAACACTTGCTTTTGTGGCACATCAGGTATTCTAATCCATTTCTCGAGTAATCATCAAATGAAGTACTCGTACCTTATTGTCTGAGTAGACATAGGTCTGCATACATCAGAGTCAATCAATTCTTATACTTGTCCGGATCTTACATCTTATATCCATAAAGGATTGCTTAGTCATATTATCTTCCAAATTAGATTCTTAGGTCGGAAGGTCCACTCCCTCAACTTAATTGATCAAATATCAATTTTCGACCTTTGAACTTTTTATTTGAATAAACATGACTCAGCATAAGAATCCACAAGTAAAATTGATTTAATAAAGAAATCTCTTATTAGTAAAACGAGTTATATAAAATGGTTCGTTGCATCATGGTGGACTTAGGATTCATTATTTATATATTGCTAGCTAATGTACCAGAATAGATACTATCTTTATTTCTTCTCATAACCATCAAATGATTAAAGGAAATAAAATATCTATTCATTAGAAATCCAAAACAAAGTTCTTTCTAATATGAAAGGTACATAAAAGCAATAACACAAAATGAAATCCCATAAAATGTCCTCCACTGCAACTGCTGCCTCCTCTACAGCATTGCCCATGTAGACTACGATCTTTTCTTTTCCAAGTCGTTAGGTTTCCTGGAACCTCTTGCATTTAAAATACACATACCGTCAGTGGTTCCATATCTACACACCAGGTTCCGGTAGATAATACCACTGACTATGTTTTACGACTAAAGAAAATTTCGTATTTTCTTTGAGAGGATAATCAGACTTCCAGTACCCAGACTGTTTGTATCGAGAACACTTGCCTCTTGGCTTTCTCGTCCCATCTCGTGGTCTAAGAAACTTAGGACCACTGGGTTTCTTTGCTTGCTTTTCCTTTCCCCCGATTCATGCCTTTAGGTTCGAAACCTTTGGCATTGGCTACAAGAACTTGCGATTTCCGTCTCAACTCGTCTAAAAGGTCAATCATCTCAAAAACGTGTTTAAGCGTTTCCTCGAAGGACTGGCCTTTATGAGTATCCTCATTGCTTCTTGTCTAGCCGCCTATGTCAATAGGCTCGGGAGGACAAAGCTCACTGAGTACAACCTTGTACTCTTCAACAGTTTGGGTAATGTCTAGATCTCTATTCCAATCATTACATTTAGGGACCAGTGAGTTTAAATTCCTCAAGTATCACATAAAGTGTGTTCAAAGCCATATCCTAATCTATGAGCACATATAACAACAAACAATCGATTTAATCTCCGATATTATCTCCCTTAAATAATATCATTAAACCACTAATCACATCTAAAATCCCATCAGATATGGCAAGCCACGTGGTGTGGACGTTTACCAATCCAAATGATTTAGCAATTAGATTTGCTTCGGTCATACATCACTTATAGCGGAACCTCGTGGGGAGGAATACTATAATGCGTATCTAAGTGTAAACCATTACTCAGTACCAAAGTAAATCGTTTGGAATTGCTACATCACCGCAAGCCACGTGGTGTGGACGTTTACGACTTCACAATTCTTCACAATTTCTTACAAATGTCTACATCAATTAATCCAAAATCCGTCAGCATAGCAAGCCACGTGGTGTGGACGTTTACTACACCAAGAGACTTTTATAATTGACTCCCAATTACAAGATCCATTTGATTTTCGTAAATCAGGACGCGGAGAATCATAAGTGAAACTCGAAGTTTCTAACCAGTGATTCACCATGCGAACAACCCTATCTCTCATTAGATGAGGGAGCCGAGCAGACAATCGATCCATCTATAAAAGAATGGTACGAAGGTCTCTAATTTGTGTCCTCTACATGACCAAGTGGCTTTGGATCCATTCCACTCCCCGGAGTGAGAATGAGTCGACTTGAAATCAGCTTTGGAAAGACAAATTAGGCATTGTTTGATAAACTTAATAAATGTTTCTTGTAAGAGGAATTACAAGAACTCTCCTCCAATAACTTATCTATATAAACTTCAAAAGTTTATAAAAGTTACCAAGAGAGCAGCAATGGAGACCATGGGTATGTTTCCATACCCTCTCCCACTTAGCTTTTTA
Organism: Euphrasia confusa; assembly: GCA_954870475.1. Taxonomy (NCBI): domain Eukaryota; kingdom Viridiplantae; phylum Streptophyta; class Magnoliopsida; order Lamiales; family Orobanchaceae; genus Euphrasia; species Euphrasia confusa. The sequence continues at coordinate 33,052,744 of OX940950.1, forward strand.
CAATAAAGGGATACGCTATCTAATGCATAATTAAATACACATAAGCATCCATACATGAAATAAAGCACATAGAATATTATCACATAATCAAAATAATACTAGAATATTATTTTCCGACTATTATGGCTTTATCGCATCCCCGTATGCGTCTTCTAGTCTTTAGTCTTCGTTCTTGAATGCTCCATGTGACGGGAATATTAATTCCAATATTTAAATCTATTTATTTTCAATTAATCCAAAAGTTACTTAATTCGAAAATTAAGTCAATCGAATATATCAAAAATAAAATTAAATATTATTAATATTTTTATTATTTTATTTTCCCTTTCTACTTCATTAAATCTCTAGAATAATCTATCCAAGACCCACTTGGAATATTCTAGAAGACTTCTATAATGAAATAAGGAAATAAAATAATTTATTTTATTTTCCCTTTCTACTTCATTAAATCTCTAGAATAATCTATCCAAGACCCACTTGGAATATTCTAGATGATTTCCATAATGAAATAAGGAAATAAAATAATTTAGGACTCTTAATCCTTCCAAATTAATTCCTTTCCTAATCCATTAAAAATTCCATAAAAGAATAATTAAATAGGAAAAATTAATTAAGGACTCTTCTACTTTCCAAAATTAATTAATTTCCATGTCCATGAAAATTCCCATAAAATAGGAATAATCAATTAGGAAATAAATTAATTTAATAATTAATTATTTTCCTTTCTAATTCCATTAAATCTCTAAAATCCTATTCCAAGTAGAACTTAGAATATTCTAGAAGACTTCCATAATAGAATAAGGAAATAAATTAATTCCAATTAATTCTTTTCCTATTTCCATGAGAATTCCCCAAAAAAAAAAGGAATACTCAAAATAGGAAAACCGAATCAATTAGGAAAGTGAATCTAGGTAGGAGAACACGAGATCACGAGGACCCCGCGTCCCCCACCATCGATCGCCGGCCGGGGAGGAGCGCCGCCGCCACCTCAGCCCACGCGCCACCACCACCGGTGGCCGGCGTGGCCGAGGGTTCCCGCGGGCAGCCCCAAAGCCCCCCCTTCGATCGATCCTCATGGGATCGATCATCATGATCGATCCCCGGTCCTCCCTCTCTTCGTCTCCTCCGTCACACTTTTCCGGTCGTCGTTTCGGAATCGATCCAATGTAAATATTTTTACAAAATTAATTTACAATTATCCGGTATCGATTCTCTACATGAAATCGACCTCATACAATTTCCGGAAAAATAAGAACAAGCATTCACCACACAAGAACAAATATTGACATCACCGAGAGTTTAATCAAGAGAAATATTATGACATTAATTAACAAAATTAAATCTAGCCATAATAATCGGAAACCCTGCAAGGTAGAACAATTTATCGAAAAATACCATGAACTAAAACCAACGCTCTGATACCAATTGTTGGAAATCGATATCCCGGGGTTAACGGAATTGCGGAAACATAACCCCGATCAAAATCCCTTCGCCGGAAACCACCGCGAACCACCTCACGAGCCGGAGCCCGGCCGAGAACACCCGCCGTGGGATGAACCCGCGGCTGCCCTAGCCGAGCCCCCGCGAGGGGCTCACGATCGCGGTGGGCGATCGCATGGGGATGCATCGTGCATCCCCCGGGGCTGCTCGTAGCAGCCCCCGGCGGTGAGTCCGGCGACTCACCGCCACCGCCGATGGAGGAGGGGGCGCCTGCCGCGGCACCAGCCCGCGGCTGCCCCCAGCGACCGACCGAGCGTCGATCGCACGCCCCGGCACCAGCCGGGGCTTCTCCTTGCGCGCCCGGTGATCGAGCCCTAGGGCATCGATCGCCACCCTCGGCGCCCAGCCGAGGGTTTAGTCCGTGCGTGCGCACGATCCCCACGGGGATCCAAACCGCCGCGGTCCGGTGGTCTTCGACCACCACCGCCGGTTCATCCTCGTTCCGGGGTTCGTTCGTCCCTCGGATCTTCGTTCATATGCATATACGAATAATAAATTAAAATCATCGAGGGGGTTTCAATGATTTACCTTTGTTCTCGTTGTACGGAGAAACGAGATCTTATGAAGACCTTGAGACCTTCCCACGTATTCCTTGCACTAGCTCGGACGTCGTGTGGGCGACGATCTACCGAACTCCATGGATCTCCCTCTCTACTTTCTCTCTCTAGAATTGTGATCTTCAAGTTATGAGAATAGAGAAGACCATGTAGTGCTTTTATAGGCTACGTAGGGGATCTTAAGGAGGTGGAATATTGGGCTTCCAATATTAATGATTAAATTGAGCCCAAGCCCAAATCTATTAATCCATTAATATTAATTAATTCTATTTTCCACTATATAAAATTAATTGCACTCCCAATATTAAACCATATTATATCAAATAATATTTCTCCGGTAGTATTATTTATTCCGTGTATTTAAGATATAAATATCCATGAATAAAATTAATTTATTGCTGATTAATTTATTCATCTCTTGTAACCGAGACTAGTACCATTCATCCTTAATTATTATGCGGAACAAATCCACCTGCAGGGTTTACATAATAATTCCTTATGAACTCATCTCGGGGATATTATCAACCCTTACGGGATACACTTTCCCGTCAAGTATTCACGGCATGCCATATATAAAATATAGTGACCCAACTTAACCGGTAATTAACCCAATTTTTAAATCGGTTAATTCCTTTGGTAAATCAAAGTCACTTATATTAAATATACACACCCGCAATAGTATCGGGGATTAAGAATAAAATACTCAGAGATTTAAATCGATTATCGCCGGCAATCCTAATCGATAAATCTCAAACGATCCGCTCAATACACCAAGTGTACAAGTGTGATAAAATAATTAAGATAAATTATTTTCTCTCTCACACAACGACTATACCGATGGATTGGTCCGTGTCCATCTAGGTCGTGAGCAACTGTTTGATTAAATACGAGTAACCGACAGTATGATCTTCTGTGCGCCCATGCAACACCATACTAACTACAACGTATAAAATCCAGGACTATAATTTGCATATATTTAATTATAAATAATTAAATGCAAATAATTGTTTATTTAATTAAATAGATTAATGGCAATGGATCGTGAGTTTCCGTTACTTAAATCTAGACATTAAGTACACAACTCCAACAGTGTCAGCCTGGACACCCTAGACAATCGCGCTCACCCTCCAGTAAGTCCATAACCCTAGCTTTCCAACTGTCGATTATTCGAGCTTTGATGCTTGTAAATCATTCGATTTTAATTTGATACCGGTATATCCATTCAAGATATGGTTTTTGTTTCCGACATTTTAAAATGGTTAATGGTTTATTGCTCTCTGCAATTTTTTCGCATGCGGTTGTGAGTCAGTTCTGGTAGACGACGGTTCAACCGTGAGTTTTATCACCGTGTATTTACACGGTAGAGTTTAAGACGGTGTATATCTCACGGGTGACTTACACCGTTTGTACTTACGGTCTTGTACGAGCACGATCCACGACTGTGATTTATCTCACGAAGGTAATGTTACCGCGTGTACTTACGGTCGTGTATGATCACGATTCAGTATGTGTACTTACGGTCTTGTACGTGCTCGATCCACGGTGTACATACACTGTGTGTAATGTACACCGTGAAAAAACACCATTTTGTATTTTCACGGTGAATTTACACCGTGATATTCTATAGTTTCTTTTTTCTTACGGTGTAATTTCATCGTCTATGGTTACGCACGATCCTGGTGGTTGACATCACTGTGTGTATCTTCACCGTATACCTTTGATAACTGTTGTATATGCTCGTCGTGGATTTAACATCTCCGTGTACACTACACCCTTAGATGTTCACCGTGTACACTTCACCCTTTGATGTTTCACGGTGTTAATTTAAACTCACCGTGGATCCTGAAATCTTCTCTATTTGATTGATATTTTCAGGCTGGGTACGAATGGAAAAGACCAGTAGCTTTGCAGTCGATCACCCCAAGAATCAATTTGTATTACTATTTAGACGTGATAGAATTGATAAAGCGTGTTATGGGTTCAATCGACGGCGGCGATGCAGCATTGGCTGAATTCGCTCAGCATTCCTATATGAAGCATTTTCTGGAATTTGTAAAATCCAACAAATGATCTGCTGCACACGCATCTCATTATTTGCATCATTTCCTATGTAGAGAGTTGACTGGTCCGACAATACCGGTGATGGAACATTGGTTTTATGTCGGTGAGAAGATCGCGAAATTCACACTGGCTGCTTATGCCATGATAACGGGACTCAATTTTGGGCACTACACAGGCTTTGATATTTTTGCGTCACATGAGTTTCCTCCCGATAGCTTGTTTATTCGATTTTTCAAAGGAGATACAACCATTCGCTTATCGGAGCTACGCCAGAAGTTCAAGGATGTAAATCTCGGCAAAGAAGCGAAGGCGGAGGATTATATGAAAGTAACCAAGCTCCTCATGTATTATTTCATATTGCTTTGCCGAGACGATAAGGTTAAAATTGATAGGTCGGCATGGTTGTTGGTCGAGGACCACGATTGTTGGGAGGAATTTCCCTGGGGCGCTTATTCCTACCAAAATTTATCTTACTACCTCAAAACGACGTCCATACATGATGATGAATCTACTTACCATTTCTACGGGTCGGTTTGGGATTTTCAGTTTTGGATGTACGAGTCCGTACCGTCGATCGGAGCGTTATGCGCGAAACATGCTCGGGTTACGAGATTTCCACGTTGCCTGATGTGGGACTCTCCTGCATCGAAACAAGCTGCGTGCGATGTCACTAAATTCTTTAATGAGAAGGTACTTTATTGAATTTTCATTCTTAAAAAGCACACGCGTTGAACTTTGTTGTTGTTGTACGTTGATACAGAGTATCTTTGTCTCTATATGGAAGTTTTTGAATCGTTAATTCCTACACCTGAAGAGGCCAAAGCATTATCTTATGTTACTGTAACTGAATCTATAGATGATTCTGAGCTATTTTCTGTTGAATTCTGTCCACCTCGACGAAAAGGAGGTATTAAGAAGAAAGATCGAGCCAAGCCGACTCACAAGCGTGCTGCACAAAAAGCTTCACATGCTATAGAAAGGCCTATTTCTAAGCGACGTGTTTCCGGACCTGATCTGACTTCTGTGACGGACATTTGCTGTCGAAAAGCAGGTGTCTTCGGTCTTGAGTGGCCGGACAACGATGAGATCGAACTGAGGGCAGATATTGTTTCGTTCCTTGCTGATGATTCTTCCACTTGCTTTAAGGAAGCTGTTGCTCAAAAAGTCTTCGAACTCATGAAACGTTTCCATAGGCAATCTAGTGCGAACCAAAGCGGACTCGAATATGTGGAAACGTTATTCAGAGAATGGATGAATTTCGGGTCTACAGACTTGATATCGTGCAGTCGAGGCTCCATAGACCACACAGTGGGTGCAGACTTGTTTGATAAAATTGAGGACTTCAATTGGGACTTTTAATATGAGGTGCTAGATCTCTATATTATTTATTTGAAGTGCAAAGGTCGTGATGTTAAAGGGAGTACAAACACAGTCTTATCGAGCACTCAATTTTGGGTAAGTTTTACAGTACTGTCATTTTGGACACCTTCGTTTTTACTAATAATATCTTTTTCCAGAGTACTATAGATGCTGCATATAAGATTCATCGTGGCTCTATTGATGATTGGGTAGTGCCTGATTCTCTTCGAGAAGCAGTGGATGACACATATGGTCCGATGTCAATGGAGTCCGACCAGCCTACTCACGTAAGTATTGAAAAGCATACATGCTTCATTTTAACTAGAGTGAAACTGAATTCTAACTCGCAAACCTTAAACATGGCATGTAAAGCTCGTGGCGATTTTTAATTTCCACCATCATTGGGTCACCGTCCGAATATCCCCCGAAGATTGGACTATCGAGTTGTATGACTCATTAATTCATACTCAACTGGAGACGTATCCTGAATACAGATTTCGGAAGGACGAATTGAGGCCGTTAATGGAGTTTTTACCTCTTGTGTTGAGGAGATCAGATTACTGGGCAAAGAAGGGTCAACACCATGCGATTACGGAGGCCTTCGAGTTGAAAGTCATGCCGGACGCCGAACAATTCGTCAAAGATGTTACTGATAAACACTCTTGTGGAGTTTACTGTACCATGCAGCCTGACCGTTTGTTTGTCAACCCTCTGATGCATCAGAACGAAAACATCGATGAAGGGTACATTGAGGAGGTCAGGAAACAGATATGCCTGAAGATTTTTTGGCTGAGCTTGAATGATGTTGCTGATCCATTTTGATTGACGTATCAGTATAAACATGTTGGTTGATTTCACATTGTGATTCATTAATACTGGTTTGTAATTGTTGTTTTGTGCACGAATATTTGTACACGGTGCCTGAATGAATAAGTCCACGGTGTAATCACAGTACTGTGTTGTAGCCAATGGTAGACTCCTATGATTACCGTGTCACGATGGATCAATAATTGTACATGGTTCCACTGTGTATCTTGAACCATGACACGGTGCGGAAATGATTGCCAACCGTGTTACTACGTGCAGCAGTGTCACACGTGTAACCAACTAACCATACGCAGTCCTCTCTCAACATAAGAAAACATTTGAATTCAAATTTGAATTCAAATTTGAATTCAAATCATCCAAAACAAATCAGTTAAAAACTTATCACAACAATATGTCTACACAATCGGTGAACTCCGTGAGTACTGGTCAACCCAGCCGATTGAAGTACCAAGATAAAGTTTGTGGTAAATGTCGGAAGAAACTTCAGATTCGTGTGGTGTCTTCGAAATCTGAGAATTATCAGAAATTGATGTATTATTGTCAAGATCATACATTCGATTCCTGGTGTAACCCGTCAAATGAGGGAGAGATACAACATGAACAAATGTCAAGAGCGGAAGAGAAAGCCACAGAAGCTAAAATTAGGAAAGATCTGAAGAAGATGGAGACGTCCTTGCACGATGTATCCATCCAGTTGAAGACTACTCTGTTTATTGTAACCATAATTATGGTTCTTGTAATCATAATTATTGTTATGCTTAAGTGATTTTGTTACTGCTATCCAATGTTGGATTTTCAATGAACTTGTCATTGTGTTTTTTTCGAAATATGAAATGTGAAGTCGTTCGCTTCATTTTCTCCATATATTCTGGTAAATTTGTACTCCATTGTGAAAAATTTGTTGCAGGGCTAGAAATTAGTTTTCATAGTGTATAGTATCGCACACGGTGTGTACAAGGTGCACTACACACGGTGGTAAGGCCATGTATGCACCGTGAATCTTATATTGACCGTGAAACAACGATGCAATATTCCAGCGTATAATTTTGGAAACAATGAAAAAGGAATACGGAGTAATTTTTGCTGTATTAAATTAGGGGAATCAGAATTACATAAGGCGCCGATTTACAAAAGAAAAACCTAACGCCGAAACCCTAAGATGGTTTACTCTTTTTCAGAGATGACGAAGACGAAGGTACATCCTCGAATGCTCTCTTTCCTGGAGCAGGTCTTGGCAAGAATGACTTGAGTTCATCTCCATCCTCTCTAAATATCCGCACCAGGAACTCGTCTGGAAGTGGCCTATGCTCGAAGAAGAGGGTCATGCCTTTCTTCAACTTGTGGCTGTGGCGAAAGTCAGTCCAACCATTGAATAAATACGCCAAGCCATCTTTAAAACCGATCAAGGTTAACCACCTCTCACCGTGAACATCGCGGAGGCTCTGTATTGTATCTCACACGCAAACGGTAGAAACGTTAGGGAAGTCGAAACCGTCTAGATTCAATATGTTCATCAGTAAGCACAACAATGAAAGCATCAGCTATCTGAGGGGTATCCATTATTGGTATGAGCATTAAGGACCCAGAAATATTCAGAGTTTAATAGAGATTAGGCCCGCATAAATCACTATAAATAATGTTTCTCGCGGGATTCCAAAAGGTCGCGCTTAACTAATTATTACAGAAGGTCGCATTTAATTATAAATAATTGCGCCGTGAGAGGCGTTGTTTCGGGTTTTACGCATCCCACTTATTAAGGCCCATTTAGTGGTAGTTGTATCATGTATGAGACCTAAAAAACACATCATCGCCGTGTCAATAATAAATTCACCGTGAAACACAAAAACAAATTTCTAATTAGACACCGTGAGAGTTCAGTATGCCACGGTTTCAAAAAACTCCGCGATGACCACACTGTCTCTTTGTCACACGGTATCAATTTATACCGTGACAGTAGACCGTGCGGTTTTAAAATCAATGTTAAAATTTGAAATTTAACTAGTCGTGTATTTTTGTGGAGAACCTGATGAGACGGTGGCGGGACAACCGATGCACGGTTATTATTAGTATCAGTACTTGACGACGCGAAAACTTTGTCGTGGAAGCTAACGCGGCCAAAATAAATTTATAAAGTTCCTAAACTCAACACAAGATAGCAAGTGGTAAGTATAGGGTCGATCCCACAAGGAAGAAATTGCAATTTAGTTAATCTCGGCTTTGCCCAAATAGTGTCACAATAAAAAGGTTTTGAATTTGGTTGCTGAGTCACAACGTTAAATCAAACTACCAACTAACAGAAATACGAAATCTAATTAACCCAAACTAACATGTAGAAATAATAAACTAAACACTTTGACCAAACTGTAAACAGAAAAGCAATTAATCAAATTAAAATCAAATAAAGGAAAGTAGGCTTCTGGGCTTTGGCTTCTCTCTGGGTTCTCTGGGCTAACTACCGATCCCTGGCACTTATGATTTTAACTGATGGTTTGTCAATCGGTTATAGGATGTCGAACAAAGTAAAAGCAGTCCTATTAAGTCACGCCTACAGTTACCCCACCCCAATCCGTCCTTACGGTGTAAAGAAAAGGCAAGGTATACTTATGCCTAATCCCCTGAGCCTAGACAATTCGATACCTATGTGGTCGCATGGATCTAGTTTGCCCAAACTCGTATAGATCTCTAGACGAACCCAATTCGGCCAATAGCATGTCCGGAAATCCGAATCATACGACCGCAAAGCTCCAACACGTTCTAGCGCTATGCCCGTAGTACAACTAGATACTATTATTCGGTTTGATCAATCGCTGGTATCTCAAAGTGTAAGGGTTTCCTAACGACCAAATTAGTCCGCCCAAACCTGCACGAATGTAGTTAAACCTCAACTGTGTATCGGGAACAAACCCGAGGCAGTTAACTAAGCCCTATCAACCTCACGGTTCTATCTTAGCCCAGAGTCCCCTTCGATCTGCCTTTGCCCAGACGCCCTGCAAACTTAGCTACTCATATGCAAAGAAATAAAACAAGAAATAAATTGGAAAACGAAACTGGAATTCATAACTATTAAAACTGAAATTGTTCAAACTTAAAATAGCAAATTAGAATAATAAAAACATAAAGCAGTAAATTGTTTTAATGCCCGAAGGCTCGATCAACTTCAAAACAAAAGAACTTGGCCGGAAATCTCCAAGCTCTTCAATCGCCGGCGGCAGCTTCGTGAACGGGGTCGTGAATTGGTGTTCTTCCTTTTCCAGCTTCTCTTCCTTATATAGGCTTGAATTAGGGTTGCGGGATTGCAGTTGCATGGGCCGCTGCATGGGCTTTCCTTTTCCAGGCGCCGCTAAGTACTTTCCATCTTTAGCTCCAGCCGCCTTTGAATTTGCCCGATGGCAATCCGCTTCCCAAACTATCTACAGGTATTCTTCTCCTCCACAGGTGAACGGACCAGGCACGGTACTCGGTATTCGTTTTGGGTCTTCTGCTTCATGACTTGCCCAAAGTGGCCTGGTTTGCCTGATGAGGCCAAACTGCTCAGTCACTACACGCTCCAGATCGCTGTTTGCCCAAAGAAGAGGGTTTCCTTGCCTCTTTTGCCCAGTGTGCCACCTGTTACCTGTTTGCCTGCACACTCTGACCAAACACTCTACTGTGCCCTCCCAGACACATAAACTGACTCAAACTGACTCAAAAAGGGGCTCAAGATGAGCAAATAAAATGGCTCATCAAACTGCACACACTTGCAATATGCTTGTCCTCAAGCGTGGGGTTTAACTTACCGGACTCAAGACCAAAGTGTGAAAGAAATCAAGATAGAGGGGGAAACAAATAAACAGAGACTCAAAGGACTTTAGCATGATTACAGAATATAAAATAGGCAAAGCAAATACAGGCAAAGCAAATACAGGCAAATCAAAATTCAAGTTAGAGGCATAAAAATTCGGTCAAGAGTATATACTAGGGCTTGGGGTCACTCCCTCACAAGTGTATCTCTCTTTTCAGTGGATGGGTATAATGTCACTCATTTTTCTGTTGTGAATCTACTTTGCCTAAATTTGACAGTTTGCTGATCAAGTTATTCTGACTAAGTGGGGGGTCTCATCAAAGGGGCTTTTATTGGGTTGTAATGTAGGCTCTTTGGGAAGATTTAGAGGAGTAAGCACGGTTTGGGCAGAGGGCTTTGTGGGTTTTAGCCTTTCTCTACCTCTTTGCCCCTTTTCTTACGGGCCTTAGCACACAACCAATTTATTATATATATTTTTTTTCTTTACTCTTTTTTTTTTTTTTTTTTTTGGACACTAATCTCTCTACCCTTCATCATCTGTCTGGTTGCCTAAGTGGCAAAGTGCCAGACTGGTATACAAAGAAAATTCAACAGGCTCAAAGGGCTAACAAGGGATTAATGTTATTTATGGTCAAACTGAAAGAAAATGCCCTAATCATATAATAACCCCCACTCAACAAAACTACTTATCACAGCAAATAGGCAAAGTCAGGCATCATAAATATCACAACAGACTCTCAAGAAAGAAATTTCATTCAGTGCATGGCTCAAGTCTCACAGTTTGCCTAGTATAGTTCAATCGTCCCTATTTTCATGCCTTTAACTACAAATTCTGAATTGCTGTATAAATGAAATGCTTCTAACTGCCCTAAGTATTCACATAATCATGCTGACTCGATTAGACACAGAGGTTTGCCCTTTCCCTTTCCCCCCTCACACACTCTGCGTAGGAAAATTGGGTGAAAGTAATAAGATCAGTATGGGCTGCCTCGACCACACAACAACTCTAAATTAACGTTGGCGCACCTGCCACCTCACACACTTTGCGTAGGCAAAGTGTGTCAGTGGGGAGATCGACCCCGTCGCCCGAGTTGTTTGACTCAAACAGAAACACAAAAAGAGAAAAACTAAAATAAATAAAAAAAACTAAAAACAAGGGAGGGTCAGTTAAGTGTTGGGTTCAGGTAGGTACCTGAATCCCTTATGGGCAAAGTATGCCTTCATCATGCTGGCAAGCTCGTCCAGCCTCTGCTCTATCACCTCAAGGCGCTCAGCCAACTCGCCATCTTCCTTCACCTCTTCCTTCTTAACCTTTGCCTTCACTGGCACAGCCTTCTCTACCTTCACTGGTTTGTTGTCATAAAAAACTATGACTCCATCACTGCTCTCCTTGATATCGTGCATCCTCTTGAAACAGGCCTTGTTAAACTTCTCCTCGCTCATCAGGTTCACTTTCTTCCCTACCAGTAGATCCATCTTCGCAGCATACTGTTGGAAATCGACTACCCGTGATGCGTTCGTTCGATCACTCGAACATCTGAACGATCCCAGTCGACCTCCAGGTCCGTTACTCCGTTCACTTTCCCAGCCCGTGCCCCGATTCACGCCCAGCCATTGCCCCGAAGGACAACCGCGCGAGCCGGAGCGGGCTGCCCGAAAAACAGCGAAATGGCGGTCGCCGTTTAGGAAACGGCGGTCGCCGTTTGCCCTTCAGCAGCGCGAACAGCAGCGCGACCTGCTGTTCCGGGCTCGTTTTCGGGCCGTTTTTCCTCTTCCGACTACCGATCCGGAGGTCCTAGAACCCCCAGTAATCGAGGAATACAACCCACGACTCCCGGAACCCGATCTTTGTTCAATGTATGATTAACGAGACAAATTGAGATCGAATGAATTGCGGAATTAAAGATCCGATCTCATACCTTAGCGGTCGAATTGTTGAGACCTTAGCGATTGCTAGCGTATGCCTCTTCCCCGACTCCAACCGTTGTGTGGGCAACGATCCGTTGGGTCTACCTTTTCTGCTCTCTCTTTATCTACCAGCGTAATATTCTTTTTCTCTCTGAGAGAAAAATATTAGCGCTATACAATTTATTTTTACAGAGGAAATGTTTTTGCGCTAACGCAATAATTTTCTCAGAAAAATAAAAAGCTTCGGATTGTAGGTTTAGGAGAGGGCAAGGGGGGGATATTTATAGAGTTACACTAGGGACCTCTTAGGTAAATTAATTAGGGGCTAAAATGAAATATTAATTAACTAGGAATACTTAAAAGCAATTCCTTAATTAATCGATTTCAATTTTTATTATTATTCATTCCACTAAAAAATAATAATTGAATTCCCGAAATTAATTTAATATTATATCAACAATAATATTTCCGCCGAATTACATATACGACTTTCCCCGTGTTTAAGATATCGAATGTCCACGAATTAATTTCAATTACTAATAATTAAAATAATTCGTTTCTTATTATCCGAGACTAGTACCACTCATCCTTATTATCATGTGGAACAAATCCACCTGCAGGGTTTACATGATAAACTTTATGAGCTCATCTCGGGGACATCATCAACCCGATAAACGGGACACGGTTTCCTGTCTATAATCTATAGCATGTCGTGTGCACAATTACGATTCCCAATTTACCGAAAATCTCGATTAATCAATTAGTCTCACTCATTGGCACATTAAAGAACCGAGAATTGGACACACGCACCTATAATTATATAGGGATTAGGAATTCGTATATCCGTAATATCTGAGGTCTAGTTCGATTACTTCGATTAGTATAAATCGAACGCCCTCCCGTGGTCCTGCTCAATACACCAAGTGTACGAGTGTAACATAATAGTCAAGACCAACTATTACCCAGTCACACTACGACGTACCGATGGATTGTCCCTGTCCATCTAAGTCGTGAGCTTCTGTTCGATAGTATACGAGTAACCGACAGTATGATCTTCCGCGGGTCTCCTCACGCCATACTGTCTACAACGTATATATCTAGGACTATTGCATTCAAGTACATGATAGACAAAATGCCGACAGTTTGATTAATAGATAATAAAACACAGATAAGGAGTTCCATATTGTCACTAAACTAGACATTTAGAATATAACTCCATCAATCTCCCACTTATACTAAAAGTCTAGTTGCCCTCTACCATACATCCGATACCCATCCCCTTCACGTGTCTCTTGAACGCTTCCACTGGAAGTGCCTTCGTAAAGGGGTCAGCCAGGTTATCCGCTGATGCAATCTTGGTGACAACTGCATCGCCACTCTTGACGATGTCTCTAATCAGGTGGTACTTGCGATCTATGTGTTTACTCGCATTGTGGGCTCGTGGTTCCTTCGCATTTGCCACTGCACCGCTATTGTCACAATAAATTGTGATAGCTCTAGGCAAATCAGGAACCACATCCAAGTCCATAAGGAAGTTCCGGAGCCACACCGATTCTTTAGCTGCCTCAGAGGCTGCTACATATTCGGCTTCCATGGTAGAGTCCGAAATGCATTTCTGCTTAACACTCTTCCATGAGACTGCTCCACCTCCCAATGTGAACACATAGCCTGATGTAGACTTTCGCTGATCCTTATCAGATTGGAAATCCGAGTCTGTGTAACCAATAGGAATCAACTCGGACGCTTTGTAACTCAGAACATAATTCTTAGTCCTTCGCAGGTACTTAAGTATGTTCTTTACAGCAGTCCAGTGACCCTGTCTAGGGTTACTCTGATATCTAGCTACCATGCCAACGGCATAGCAGATATCAGGTCTCGTGCACAACATGGCATACATTAGACTTCCTACTGCCGAAGCATAAGGAACCTTCTTCATGTAATCTATCTCCTTTTGTGTTTTGGGACACATATCTTTAGATAGATGAATTCCATGGCAGAAAGGTTGAGCACCTCTCTTGGAATTCTGCATGTTGAAACGAGCCAGAATCGTATCAATATATGAGGCTTGGGACAAGCTTAATGTTCTTTTCTGGCGATCCCTTATAACCTTGATCCCAAGAACATGCCCAACTTGTCCTAAGTCTTTCATATCGAATTGCTTGGACAACCATCCCTTTATGTCCGACAACATCTTCACATTGTTGCCAATTAGAAGAATGTCGTCTACATAAAGCACGAGAAACGCCACACTGTTTCCTTCACTTCTCCGGTATACACACGACTCGTCCATGCTTTGAATGAATCCATAAGACTGGATAACCTCATCAAACCGCATGTTCCAAGATCTAGAAGCTTGCTTCAATCCATAAATGGATCGGTTTAGCTTACTTACTAGATGCTCTTGGCCTTTCTTGATGAAACCTTCTGGCTGTCTCATGTAAATGGTCTCGTCAAGATTCCCATTCAAGAATGCTGTCTTGACGTCCATTTGCCACACCTCATAATCCATATAAGATGCTATAGACAAAAGAATCTGGATAGACTTTAGCATAGCTACCGGCGATAAGGTTTCCTCATAATCGATCCCTTCTTTCTGAGTATACCCTTTCGCAACAAGCCTAGCCTTGAAGGTTTCCACCTTCCCGTCAGACCCTCTTTTTCTCTTGTACACCCACTTGCAACCAATGGCTTTTACACCTTTGGGCGGTGCTACAAGATTCCAGACTTGATTTGAATCCATTGATTCAATCTCAGATTTCATCGCCTTTTGCCAAGACTGAGCATCTTGATCTTTAAGCGCCTCGTCGTAGGTCCAGGGATCGGCTTCATGTTCTCCAGGTAACAAGTCCGAAGACTCACCTATAAACATGAACCTGTCGGGTTGTCGAACAACCCTCCCACTACGACGACGCTCCGGTGTAATCTCAGTAACTACAGGTGCAGACTGTGGTGGCGTATCACCCGGTTGGGTTGGATCTAAGCCTTGATCGTCCCCTCTCAGTTCGTTTAGTATTATCTCACTCTTGGGCTTGTGGTCCATTATATAATCCTCTTCCAAGAACCGAGCGTTGGTGCTAACAACGATCTTCTGGTCCTTAGGACTATAAAATAGACCACCTTTCGTTCCTCTAGGATCCTATAAACAACCGAATATCTGAACGAGATTCCAACTTATCAGCCCCATGCTTCAGCACATGTGCTGGACAACCCCAGATCCGAATGTGTTTCAAGTTCGGCTTACGCTCGGTCCACAATTTCGAGGGCGTCTTAGGGACTGATTTAGAAGGAAATAAGTTCAGGATATACGCCGATGTTTCCAAGGCATATCCCCAGAACGAAACTGGTAGGTCTGAGTAACTCATCATAGATCTTACCATTTCCATAAGAGTCCTATTCCTTCTTTCTGCTACACCATTCTGCTGGGGCGTGTATGGTGCAGTCATCTGGGAGTCAATCCCATTCTCTAATAAGTACGCCTTAAACTCTCCCGAGAGGTACTCTCCTCCACGATCAGATCGTAGAGTCTTTATGGTTTTACCATGAAGGTTCTCCACAAGAGCTTTGTACTCCTTGAACTTGTCAAAACACTCGCTCTTGCGGCGCATCAGGTATATAAAACCATACCTTGAGTAATCATCCGTGAAAGTTACGAAGTATTCATAACTTCCTCTCGCTTGGACAGATAAAGGCCCGCACAAATCAGAGTGAATCAATTCCAGTACTTCCTTGGATCTATACCCCTTATCACTAAAGGGTCGCTTGGTCATTTTTCCTTCCAGGCATGATTCGCAGGTCGGAAAGTCCTCATCTTTCACATCACTGAGTATTCCATCAGTTATCAACCTTTGAATCCTGCCCAAGTTAATATGACCTAGCCTAAGATGCCATAAGTACTTTTGATTCATCCTAGAAGGCTCCTTTCTCTTATTGGTACTAGATGTGTTATATGACTTAACTCGTTGCACCGTGGAATAATCGGGATTTAGTATATATAAGTTGCCTATCAATGTACCAGAACAGATATAATCACCATTCTTTTTGACAATAACAGAATTATCAAAAGAAACTGAATATCCATTCAAAACCAACTTAGAAACCGAAACAAGGTTCTTTCTAAAATTTGGTACATAAAGACAATTATTCAATACCAAAACATTATTATTAAAAGATAAATGAACATCTCCAACTGCAACTGCCGCCACTTTCGTAGCGTTGCCCATGTAGATGTTGGAAATCGATATCCCGGAATTAATAAATTTAAATAAATAAATTATCTAATTAATTCCGACGGAAATCCTTCGAATATCCGGATTGTCTAAATTGCGGATCCGACAACCCAATCGAAAAACCTTTCGCCGGAAAACAACCACGAACCACCTCACGAGCCGGAGCCCGGCCAAGAACACCCGCCGCGGGATGAACCCGCGGCTGCCCTAGCCGAGCCCCCGCGAGGGGCTCGCGATCGCTCAAAGCGATCGATGGGGCTGCTCCGGCAGCCCCGCAGCGAGTCCGACGACTCACCGCTCACGGTGGAACGGGGGGCGGCACCAGCCCGCGCCCCCAGCGATCGAGCACGCGCTCGATCGCACCCCCGGCGTCCAGCCGGGGTTCTCCCCGTTCGCGCACGGCGATCGCGCCCTAGGGCCGATCGCCACCCTCGGCGTCCAGCCGAGGGTTTGTTGCTTTCGATCCCGGCGGGGATCTCCCGACCTCCCGCGGTCCGATGATCTTCGATCACCACCGCGAGGTCGATCCCCGTCCCCGGGTTCGTCCCTCAGATTTTGGTTCATGTGTATACCACGAATAATTAAATAAAATCATAGAGGGGGTTTTCATGATTTTACCTTTGTTCTCGTTGTACGGAGAAACGAGATCTTTTGATGACCTTGAGATCTTCCCACGTATTCCTTGCACTAGCTCGAACGTCGGGTGGGCGACGATCTTCCGAACTCCATGGATCTCCCTCTCTACTTTCTCTCTCTTGAATTGTGATCTTCAAGTTCTGAACTTATGAGAATAGAGAAGACCATGTAGTGCTTTTATAGGCTACGTAGGGGATCTTAAGGAGGTGGAATATTGGGCTTCCAATATTAATGATTAAATTGAGCCCAAGCCCAAATCTATTAATCCATTAATATTAATTAATTCTATTTTCCACTATATAAAATTAATTGCACTCCCAATATTAAACCATATTATATCAAATAATATTTCTCCGTTAGTATTATTTATTCCGTGTATTTAAGATATAAATATCCATGAATAAAATTAATTTATTGCTAATTAATTTATTCATCTGTTATATCCGAGACTAGTACCATTCATCCTTAATTATTATGCGGAACAAATCCACCTGCAGGGTTTACATAATAATTCCTTATGAACTCATCTCGGGGATATTATCAACCCTTACGGGATACACTTTCCCGTCAAGTATTCACGGCATGCCATATATAAAAT
Organism: Euphrasia confusa; assembly: GCA_954870475.1. Classification (NCBI taxonomy): domain Eukaryota; kingdom Viridiplantae; phylum Streptophyta; class Magnoliopsida; order Lamiales; family Orobanchaceae; genus Euphrasia; species Euphrasia confusa. Next base: position 33,070,198 of record OX940950.1, read on the forward strand.
ATAGTGACCCAACTTAACCGGTAATTAACCCAATAATTAAATCGGTTAATTCCTTTGGTAAATCAAAGTCACTTATATTAAATATACACACCCGCAATAGTATCGGGGATTAAGAATAAAATACTCAGAGATTTAAATCGATTATCGCCGGCAATCCTAATCGATAAATCTCAAGCAGATCCGCTCAATACACCAAGTGTACAAGTGTGATAAAATAATCAAGACAGATTATTTTCTCTCTCACACAACGACTATACCGATGGATTGGTCCGTGTCCTTCTAGGTCGTGAGTAACTGTTCGATTAAATACGAGTAACCGATAGTATGATCTTTTGTGTGGGCCCGACACACCATACTAACTACAACGTATAGAATCCAGGACTATAATTTGCATATATTTAACTATCAATAATTAAATGCAAACAATTGTTTATTTAATTAAATAGATTAGTGGCAATGGATCGTGAGTTTCCGTTACTTAAATCTAGACATTAAGTACACAACTCCAACAATCTCGCACTTGTACTAAGGTCTAGTCATTTCCTCCAAACTCCCGACACCCATACTCATCACGTGCTTAAGTTGTACTTCCAAGAAGTACTATGTGAATGAGCAATCTAGGTTGCCGCTCTGAAGTTATCTTGGTGACTACAGCGTCTTCTCCCTCGACGATGACTCGTATCAGGTGGTACTTGCACTATGTGTTATCCTACACTTATGGACTTGTGATTTCTTACCATTTGCCATTGCACTGCTATTTACATAGCCTTTGGCAAATTAAGAATCACATCTAAGTCCCAGAGATTATCCCGGAGTTATACCAAAACTTCCGCTGCCTCTGAGGCCGCTATTTGGTTACCTATGGGAGAGTCCGAAAAGCATCGTGCTTATCACTCTTCCATGTTAAAACTCCTTCTCCTTCAATAGTGAAACACATAGCCTGATATCGACTTACACCGGTCCTCATTCGATTAGAAATCTAAGAGAATGTAATCCAAAGGAAAAACTCGTCTGCTTCGTAGTCTAGAATAGTACTTCGAAAGTACTTTTACAGCAGTCGAATATTCCTTTCCAAGATTACCTTGATATCCTCCCACTATGCTCACCGCATAGCCGATATCAGGTTCTTGTTTTCAACATTGCATTTAATAAGCTTTCCACACTCAGAGTGTAGGAAACCGCTTTCATTGCTTCTATCTCTTTTTGTGTTCCCAAAACACATGTCCTCAGATAGATGCATTCCGTGTCTGAAAGGTAACGAACCTTTCTCGGAATCTTGCATGTTAAAACGAACCATAATCATATATATGTAAGATGTCCAGGAGAAGTACAATGTTCTTTCCCAGAGATCCAAGATCTCAAGAACATGTCCAACTTCTTCCTTTATCTTTCATATTGATTTATCTAGACAACCATCATTTTATGTCTTGACAACATCTTTACATTGTTACCATTGATAAGAATGTTCTCTACATAAAACCCGAGAAACACCACCTTGTTTTCCATCACGTTTCCAATACACACGATTCGTCTATGCTTTTGATGAATCCATAAAATGGACTATCTCATCAATTTGCAAGTACCACGAATTCAATGCTTTGTTTCAATCCATAAATGGATCAACTAAGCTTGTAGTCTAAATGATCTCGCCTCTTAGCAATAATCCTTATTGCTCTCCAAGAAGGCACAATTAGATCTAGTACGGCCTTCATGTAGATCCAGGGATCGATTTCATGTATACTAGGTCCAGATTCCGAAGACTCTCCTAGTCTTATGAATATCTCCGGTTGTCCCACAACCTCCCACTATAATGGCATTCCGGTGTATAAACAGTGATAACAGTAGGTGCAGTTAGTGGTGTACCGCTACTCGGTTCGGCTGGTTCTAAGTCTTAATCTTTCTCTCTCATTTCAAAGTATCATGTCACTTTGGGCTTGTGGTTCATCACATAGTCTTCCTCTAAGAACCGGGCGTTAGAACTTATAACGTCCTTCTGGTTCATAGTACTATTGAACACACATCTTTTGTTCTTCTAGGATATTCTACAACCGCATTTGAATGCCCCGTTGTTACCAGACATATCCATAGAACATAAGTAGTTCCGTATAACTCATGCTTTTACTATTTCTATAAGAGTTCCATTTCTTGTTTACGACACACCATTTCTACACAACAGTGTATGGTGTAGTCATTTGGGATCAAATCCCAATCTCTGATTAGTATGCCATGCATTCCTCAGACAGGTACTTGCCTCCGCGATCAAATCGCAGGCTACAAATGGATATACCTTGATGGTTCTCCACAATTGCTTAGTGTCCATTGACTTGTCAAAACACTTGCTTTTGTGGCACATCAGGTATCTTAATCCATTTCTCGAGTAATCATCAAATGAAGTACTCGTACCTTATTGTCTGAGTAGGCATAGGTCTGCATACATCAGATTCAATCAATTCTTATACTTGTCCGGATCTTATATCTTATATCCATAAAGGATTTCTTAGTCATATTATCTTCCAAATTAGATTCTTAGGTCGGAAGGTCCACTCCTTCAACTTAATTGATCAAATATCAATTTTCGACCTTTGAACTTCTTATTTGAATAAACAAGACTTAGCATAAGAATCCACAAGTATAATTGATTTAATAAAGAAAAATCTTATTAGTAAAACGAGTTTTATACTACGGTTCGTTGCATTGTGGTGGACTCAGGATTCATCATTTATATGTTGCTAGCTAATGTACCAGAATAGATACTATCTTTATTTCTTCTCCTAACCATCAAATGATTAAAAGAAATAAAATATCCATTCATTAGAAATCCAGAACAAAGTTCTTTCTAATATGAAAGGTACATAAAAGCAATAACTCAAAATGAAATCCTATAAAATGTCCTCCATTGCAACAGCTGCCTCCTCCACATCATTGCCCACATAGACTACGATCTTTTCTTATCTAAGTCGTCGGGTTTCCTGGAACCTTTGCATTTAGAATGCACATACCGTCAGTGGTTCCATATCTACACACCAGGTTCCGGTAGATAATACCACTGACTATGTTTTACGACTAAAGAAAAATTTCGTACTTTGTTTGAGAGGATAATCAGACTTCCAGTACCCAGACTGTTTGCATCGAGAACACTTGCCTATTGGCTTTCTCGTCCCATCTCGTGGTCCAAGTAACTTAGAACCACTGGGTTTCTTTGCTTTCTTTTCCTTTCCCCCGATTCATGGCTTTAGGTTTGAAACCTTTGGCATTGGCTACAAGAGCTTGCGATTTCCGTCTCAACTCGCCTAAAAGGTCAATCATCTCAAAAACGTGTTTAAGCGTTTCCTTGAATCGAATGGCCTTTATGAGTATCCTCATCGCTTCTTGTCTAGCCACTACGTCAGTTAAGACATTCGTAGACTCGGGAGGACAAAGCTCACTGAGTACAAACTTGTACTCTTTAACAGTCTAGGCAATGTCTAGATCTCTATTCCAATCATTACATTCAGGGACCAATGAGTTTAAAATCCTTACGTATCATAGAAAGTGGGTTCAAAGCCATTTCCTAATCTATGAGCACGTATAACAACAAACAATCGATTTAATCTCCGATATTATCTCCCTCAAATAATATCATTAAACCACTAATCGCATCTAAAATCCCATCAGATATGGCAAGCCACGATAGTGTGGACGTTTACCTATCCAAATGATTTAGCAATTAGATTTGCTTCGGTCGTACATCATCATTAGCGTTACTTCGATGGGAAGAATACTAAGAAGCGTACCTAAGTGTAAACCATTACTCAGTATCTAAGAAGATTGTTTAGGATACGCACATTCACCGCAAGCCACGATAGTGTGGACGTTTACGTTAACATACGCTCCTTTACTCCCTTCTATAACTGTCTACATCAATCGTTCCAAAATCCCATTCAATGTAGCAAGCCACGATAGTGTGGACGTTTACTACACCAAAAGACTTTTACAATTGACATCCAACTACTTGAATCATTTAATCTTGTAAATCAGGACGCGGAGAATCATAAGTGAAACTCGAAGTTTCTAACCAGTGATTCGCGAACGACCCTATCTCTCATAAAATGAGGGAGCCGAGCAGACAATCGATCCATTTCAAAAAATGGTACGAAGGCCTCTAATTTGTGTCCTCGACATGACCAAGTGGCTTTGGCTCCATTCCACTCCCCGGGGTGAGAATGAGTCGACTTGAAGTCAGTTTTGGAAAGACAAATTAGGCATTGTTTGATAGACTTAATCAATGTTTCTCGTAAGAGGAATTACAAGAATTCTCCTCCAATGACTTGTCTATACGAACTTCAAAAGTCCATAAAAGTCACCAAGAGAACAGCAATGGAGACCATGACATTGTTTCCAATCCCTCTCCCACTTAGCTTTTTATAACAAAGGGATACGCTATCTAATGCATAATTAAATACACATAAGCATGCATACATGAAATAAAGCACATAGAATATTATCACATAATCAAAATAATACTAGAATATTATTTTCCGACTATTATGGCTTTATCGCATCCCCGTATGCGTCTTCTAGTCTTTAGTCTTCGTTCTTGAATGCTCCATGTGACGGGAATATTAATTCCAATATTTAAATCTATTTATTTTTAATAAATCCAAAAGTTACTTAATTCGAAAATTAAGTCAATCGAATAAATCAAAAATAAAATTAAATATTATTAATATTTTTATTATTTTTATTTTCCTCTTTCTAATTTCATTAAATCTCTAAAATCCTATGCAAGACCCACTTGGAATATTCTAGAAGATTTCCATAATGAAATAAGGAAATAAAATAATTTAGGACTCCTAGTCCTTCCAAATTAATTCCTTTCCTAATCCATTAAAAATTCCATAAAGGAATGATTAAATAAGGAAAAATTAATTTAGGACTCCTAATCCTTTTCTAATTAATTCCTTTCCTTTTCTATTTAAAATTCCATAAAGGAATAATTAAATAAGGAAAAATTAATTAAGGACTTTCAAAACTTTCCAAATTAATTATTTTCCTAATCCATTAAAAATTCCATAAAGGAATAATTAAATAGGAAAAATAAATTAATTATAAATTTATTCCTTTTCCTATTCCATGAAAATTCCCAAGAATAGGAATAATCAATAAGGAAAAATAAATTTATTCTAAATTTATTCTTTTTCTATTCCATGAGAATTCCAAAAAAAATGAATACTCAAAATAGGAAAACCGAATAATTTAGGAAAGTTGGATCTTGGTAGGAGAGCACGGGTTGGGGATCCCCGCGCCCCACCACCACCATCGCCGGCCGTGAGGAGAGCCACCGCCACCGCCCAGCCGATCAGCCGTCGTCGCCGGCGACATCACAGCCGAGAAGGCCACGGGCAGCCCCCTCCCCCTTCGATCGATCCTTCCTTTGGGTCGATCATGGGGTTGATCAATCCCCGGAATCCTCCCTCTCTTCTTCACTTCCGTCACACTTTTCCGGTCGTCGTTTCGTCCTCGATCCAACGTAAAATAAATTACAAATTTATTACTACGTTATCCGGTATCGATTCTCTATGAAAACGACCTCAAACAATTTCCGGAAAAATAAGAACAAGCATTCACCACACAAGAACAAATATTGACATCACCGAGAGTTTAATAATCAAGAACATTATTATGACATTAATTAACAAAAATTAAATCCAGCCACAATAATCGGAAACCCTGCAAGGTAGAACAATTTATCGAATATACACATGAACTAGAATCAACGCTCTGATACCAATTGTTGGAAATCGATATCCCGGAATTAATAAATTTAAATAAATAAATTATCTAATTAATACCGACCGAAATCCTTCGAATATCCGGATTATCTAAATTGCGGATCCGACAACCCAATCGAAAAACCTTTCGCCGGAAAACAACCACGAACCACCTCACGAGCCGGAGCCCGGCCAAGAACACCCACCGCGGGATGAACCCGCGGCTGCCCTAGTCGAGCCCCCGCGAGAGGCTCGCGATCGCTGATCGCGATCGCTCAAAGCGATCGATGGGGCTGCTCCGGCAGCCCCGCGGCGAGTCCGGCGACTCGCCGCTCACGGTGGAACGGGGGCGGCACCAGCCCGCGCCCCCAGCGATCGAGCACGCGCTCGATCGCACCCCCGGCGTCCATCCGGGGTTCTCCCCGTTCGCGCACGGCGATCGCGCCCTAGGGCCGATCGCCACCCTCGGCGTCCAGCCGAGGGTTTGTTGCTTTCGATCCCGGCGGGGATCTCCCGACCTCCCGCGGTCCGATGATCTTCGATCACCACCGCGAGGTCGATCCCCGTCCCCGGGTTCGTCCCTCAGATCTTGGTTCATGTGTATACCACGAATAATTAAATAAAATCATCGAGGGGGTTTTCATGATTTTACCTTTGTTCTCGTTGTACGGAGAAACGAGATCTTTTGATGACCTTGAGATCTTCCCACGTATTCCTTGCACTAGCTCGAACGTCGGGTGGGCGACGATCTTCCGAACTCCATGGATCTCCCTCTCTACTTTCTCTCTCTTGAATTGTGATCTTCAAGTTATGAACTTATGAGAATAGAGAAGACCATGTAGTGCTTTTATAGGCTACGTAGGGGATCTTAAGGAGGTGGAATATTGGGCTTCCAATATTAATGATTAAATTGAGCCCAAGCCCAAATCTATTAATCCATTAATATTAATTAATTCTATTTTCCACTATATAAAATTAGTTGCACTCCCAATATTAAACCATATTATATCAAATAATATTTCTCCGTTAGTATTATTTATTCCGTGTATTTAAGATATAAATATCCATGAATAAAATTAATTTATTGCTAATTAATTTATTCATCACTTATATCCGAGACTAGTACCATTCATCCTTAATTATTATGCGGAACAAATCCACCTGCAGGGTTTACATAATAATTCCTTATGAACTCATCTCGGGGATATTATCAACCCTTACGGGATACACTTTCCCGTCAAGTATTCACGGCATGCCATATATAAAATATAGTGACCCAACTTAACCGGTAATTAACCCAATAATTAAATCGGTTAATTCCTTTCGTAAATCAAAGTCACTTATATTAAATATACACACCCGCAATAGTATCGGGGATTAAGAATAAAATACTCAGAGATTTAAATCGATTATCGCCGGCAATCCTAATCGATAAGTCTCAAGCAAATCCGCTCAATACACCAAGTGTACAAGTGTGATAAAATAATCAAGACAGATTATTTTCTCTCTCACACAACGACTATAACGATGGATTGGTCCGTGTCCATCTAGGTCGTGAGTAACTGTTCGATTAAATACGAGTAACCGATAGTATGATCTTCTGTGTGGGCCCGACACACCATACTAACTACAACGTATAGAATCCAGGACTATAATTTGCATATATTTAATTATCAATAATTAAATGCAAACAATTGTTTATTTAATTAAATAGATTAGTGGCAATGGATCGTGAGTTTCCGTTACTTAAATCTAGACATTAGGTACACAACTCCAACAGTAGATGGTGATCTCTCCTTCTCTAAGCCGCCGGGTTTCCTGGAACCCCTGCAAAGAATTGTAGACATGATCAGTGTTGGAAATCGATATCCCGGAATTAATAAATTAATTAAAATTAATTATCTAATTACTTCCGACCGAAATCCTTCGAATATCCGGATTGTCAAAATTGCAGAACCGACAACCCAATCGAATAAACCCTTCGCCGGAAATCACCGCGAACCACCGTACGCGAACCGAGGCTCGACCGAACACCCGCCGCGGGATAAACCCGCGGCTGTCCAGCCGAACCCCCGCATGGAGGGGGTTCGCGATCGCGTTTGCGATCGCCGGGATGCTTCGCGCATCCCCGGGGCTGCTCTTGGCAGCCCCCGGCGGTGAGTCCGGCGACTCACCGCCATCGCCGGGAGGAGGGGGCGACTGCCGCGGCACCAGCCCGCGGCTGCCCCCAGCGATCGACCACCATGGTCGATCGCACGCCCCTACGCGCACGGCGATCGTGCCCTAGGGCCGATCGCCACCCTCGGCGTCCAGCCGAGGGTTTGTTGTTCTCGATCCCGGCGGGGCTCGCTTGACCGTCCGCGGTCCGGTGATCTCGGATCACCACCGCGCGGTCAAACCCCATCCCCGGGTTCGTCCCTCGGATCTTGGTTCATGATATTTTCACGATAAATAAACGATAAAATCATAAAGAGGGTTTTACGATTTACCTCGTTCTCGTTGTTCGGAAAAACGAAGAACTCAATTTGACGACCTTGAGATCTTCCCGCGTATTCCTTGCACTAGCTCGGACGTCGTGTGGGCGACGATCTACCGAACTCCATGGATCTTCCTCTCTACTTTCTCTCTCTCTCTAGAATTGTGATCTTCAAGTTATGAGAATAGAGAAGACCATGTAGTGCTTTTATAGGCTACGTAGGGGATCTTAAGGAGGTGGAATATTGCGCTTCCAATATTAATGATTAAATTGAGCCCAAGCCCAAATCTATTAATCCATTAATATTAATTAATTCTATTTTCCACTATATAAAATTAATTGCACTCCCAATATTAAACCATATTATATCAAATAATATTTCTCCGGTATTATTATTTATTCCGTGTATTTAAGATATAAATATCCATGAATAAAATTAATTTATTGCTAATTAATTTTTTCATCTCTTGTAATCGAGACTAGTACCATTCATCCTTAATTATTATGCGGAACAAATCCACCTGCAGGGTTTACATAATAATTCCTTATGAACTCATCTCGGGGATATTATCAACCCTTACGGGATACACTTTCCCGTCAAGTATTCACGGCATGCCATATATAAACTATAGTGACCCAACTTAACCGGTAATTAACCCAATAATTAAATCGGTTAATTCCTTTGGTAAATCAAAGTCACTTATATTAAATATACACACCCGCAATAGTATCGGGGATTAAGAATAAAATACTCAGAGATTTAAATCGATTATCGCCGGCAATCCTAATCGATAAATCTCAAGCAGATCCGCTCAATACACCAAGTGTACAAGTGTGATAAAATAATTAAGATAAATTATTTTCTCTCTCACACAACGACTATACCGATGGATTGGTCCGTGTCCATCTAGGTCGTGAGCAACTGTTCGATTAAATACGAGTAACCGATAGTATGATCTTCTGTGTGTCCATACAACACCATACTAACTACAACGTATAAAATTCAGGACTATAATTTGCATATATTTAATTATAAATAATTAAATGCAACTAATTGTTTATTTAATTAAATAGATTAATGGCAATGGATCGTGAGTTTCCATTACTTAAATCTAGACATTAAGTACACAACTCCAACAATCAGTGGCTCCCGTATCCACACACCAGGTACCGGTGGATAACACCGCTAAACATGTTTCAGTGACTAAGGAAAAGTTCATACCTCCTTGTCTAAGAGGACAATTAGACTTCCAATGTCCAGACTGCTTGCAACGGAAACACTTTCCCTTAGGCTGGTTCACTCCAATCTGTGGTCCACCATTTCTGGGTCCACTGGGTTTCCGTTGTTGCCTCTTCTTCCTTTTGCCGCCCGAAGGCCTAGGAAGATCCAACTTCACAGCCACAAGTACTTGTGATTTTCTTAACTCACTCACAAATTCCATTCTTTTGGAATCATTTTTAAGTAATTCCTTAAGAGGACCGAATTTCTTGAGTAAGTTAATCACCTCTTGTCCAGCTTCCACACTATGTCTTAACATCTTCCTGAGTTCATCTTTAATGTTCTCATCAGTTAAGACGTCAGTGGGAGTAGAAGGTTTAACAGTCTGGACAATGTCCAAGTTTCGCTTCCAATCATTATAATCCGGACCAGTGAGCTTGTTTTCTTTTAGTATAGACATCGGGTTAAGTGCCATATCTATAAAAGAGACAAATCAAACCGTCAAATTTAATTCGATATTAACTCCCTTAATTAATATCACTAAATTTACCAATCAATCCTAAAATCCCATCAGACTAGCATGCCACGTTCATGTGGACGTATACTAGTCCAAACGATTTTATAACTGGACTTTTACTTTGGTCGTACATCATTACAGCAGTGACTCCGATGGGGAGGATACTGTAAAGCGTACCTAAGTGTATACCATTTCTCAGTACTAAGTTAACCGCTCGGAAACTACACGCCCACCGCAAGCCACGTTAGTGTGGACGTTTACGTTGACATGCGGTCCCTTTACGATTTCCTATAACTGTCGAGCCTCAATTAACCCAAAGTTCTGTTTCCGTCTAGTAAGCCACGATAGTGTGGACGTTTACTAAACAAACAACTTTGTTAATTGAATTCCATTTATCTAAATGTCATAGAGTCTCAATTAACCCAAAGTACCGTTTCCATTTAGCAAGCCACGATAGTGTGGACGTTTACTAAAACAAACAACTTTGTTAATTGACTCTTACATTTATTAAATTTCACAATTTTATTAATCAAAGCTTGATATCTCGTAAGTGAAACTCGAAGTTTCTAACCAGAGATCAATCATGCAATTGAGCCCTATCTCTCACAAAGTGAGGGAGCCAACCAGACAATCGATCCAGTCATCGAATGTCTCTAATCTGTGTCATCGACATAACCAAGCGCTTTGGCTCCATTCCACTCCCCGGGGTGAGAATGAGTCGAGTTGAAATTAGTCTTTGAAAGACAGATTAGGCATTGCTTTGAAAAACTTAAGTGTTCAATTCTATAAATGGAATTGAATTCGAATTTTGATCCAGTGATATCCGTGTGTCAACTTTATCCGATAGGGAGGATGACACTAAAGCCAACTCGTAAGTGACACACATCACTATCAAAACAGAGAATGGAGATCGCGGGATTGTTTCCAATCCCTCTCCCACTTAGTTTTTACGAAAGGGATAACATACATGCACATAAAAATTAAAGCATAATAAAAACACGTAAACACACAAAAAGCATTTAACGTGGTCCCGATTATTATGGCCTTTAAAATTCTTCGATGCACGTCTTCTCGGATCTTCGTCTCGTTGCTCGTCTCGGTCTCGATCCACCACCGACTCGTCTAAGGACCAAGAGACGAACCCCTCCCACTAGAGTATCATCCCAGCCCTTGACAAGCGATCCGTGATGTCCGTCGAACCCCCGCGGCGCTGCTGCCAAACCTAGGGCAGCGGGCGCTGCCCTATATCCAGCGCTCGCTGGAGAAGCTGCAAACGGCGACCGCCGTTTGCCCTTCGGCGGGCGCCGTTTGTCCACAACAGCTGCGGGTTCGACTTCTCGACCCTCGTTCGTCCGGCCTTCGATCTCTTCTCGATTCACCAAGTAGCAGCAACATTACAAGGTAAAGCTAACTACTTCCGGTATCGATCCTATACAAATTGATCGATCCTATACATCCGGATAAACGAAAAACGAATAATAAAACCTAAACGACTCAACCCGTCGTTTTAACTATTACATTCAAGCAACGATTCAAAAACAAAGATCTCGACAACCCCGAGAGTTTAACAAACCACAACATACAGTACAATAAACATGACCATAATAATCGGGTTAACCTGCAGAACAATTCTCGCAAACAATACATAGAACGTACAAAACCGGCTCTGATACCAATTGTTGGAAATCGACTACCCGGGATGCATTCGTTCGATCACTCGAACATCTGAACGATCCCAGTCGACCTCCAGGTCCGTTACTCCGTTCACATTCCCAGCTCGTGCCCCGATTCACGCCCAGCCATTGCCCCGAAGGACAATCGCGCGAGCCGGAGCGGGGTGCCCGAAAAACAGCGAAACGGCGGTCGCCGTTTGCCCTTCAGCAGCGCGAACAGCAACGCGACCTGCTGTTCCGGGCTCGTTTCCGGGCCGTTTTTCCTCTTCCGACTACCGATCCGGAGGTCCTAGAACCCCCAGTAATCGAGGAATACAACCCACGACTCCCGGAACCCGATCTTTGTTCAATGTATGATTAATGAGACAAATTGAGATCGAATGAATTGCGGAATTAAAGATCCGATCTCATACCTTAGCGGTCGAATTGTTGAGACCTTAGCGATTGCTAGCGTATGCTTCTTCCCCGACTCCAACCGTTGTGTGGGCAACGATCCGTTGGGTCTACCTTTTCTGCTCTCTCTTTATCTACCAGCGTAATATTCTTTTTCTCTATGAGAGAAAAATATTAGCGCTATAAAATTTATTTTTACAGAGAAAATGTTTTTGCGCTAACGCAATAATTTTCTCAGAAAAATAAAAAGCTGCGGATTGTAGGTTTAGGAGAGGGCAAGGGGGGGATATTTATAGAGTTACACTAGGGACCTCTTAGGTAAATTAATTAGGGGCTAAAATGAAATATTAATTAACTTGGAATACTTAAAAGCAATTCATTAATTAATCGATTTCAATTTTAATTATTATTCATTCCACTAAAAAATAATAATTGAATTCCCGAAATTAATTTAATATTATATCAACAATAATATTTCCGCCGAATTACATATACGACTTTCCCCGTGTTTAAGATATCGAATGTCCACGAATTAATTTCAATTACTAATAATTAAATTAATTCGTTTTTTATTATCCGAGACTAGTACCACTCATCCTTATTATCATGTGGAACAAATCCACCTGCAGGGTTTACATGATAAACTTTATGATCTCATCTCGGGGACATCATCAACCCGATAAACGGGACACGGTTTCCTGTCTATAATCTATAGCATGTCGTGTGCACAATTACGATTCCCAATTTACCGAGAATCTCGACTAATCAATTAGTCTCACTCATTAGTGTTGGAGTTGTATTCTTAATGTCTAGATTTAAGTGATATTAACTCCCGATCCATTGCCACTAATCTAATTAATTAAATAAACAATTATTTGTGTTTAATTATTTATAATTAAATATATGCAAAATATAGTCCTGGATTATATACGTTGGAGTTAGTATGGTGTGCGGGCCCACACGGAAGATCATACTATCGGTTACTCGTATTTAATCGAACAGTTGCTCACGACCTAGATGGACACGGACCAATCCATCGGTATAGCCGTTGTGTGAGAGAGAAAATAATTTGTCTTGATTATTTTATCACACTTGTACACTTGGTGTATTGGGCGGATCGCTTGAGATTTATCGATTAGGATTGCCTTAGATAATCGTTTTAAATCTCAGTGTAATTTATTCTTAATCCCCGATATTATTGCGGGTGTGTATATTTAATATTAGTGACTTTGATTTTCCAAAGGAATTGACCGGTTTGAATATTGGGTCAATTACCGGTAAAGTTGGGTCACGGTATTTTATATATGACATGCCGTGAATTCTTGACGGGAAAGTGTATCCCGTAAGGGTTAATAATATCCCCGAGATGAGTTCATAAGGAATTATTATGTAAACCCTGCAGGTGGATTTGTTCCGCATAATAATTAAGGTTGAATGGTACTATTCTCGGATACAAGAGATGAATAAATTAATTAGCAATAAATTAATTTTATTCATGGATATTTATATCTTAAATACACGGAATAAATAATACTACCGGAGAAATATTATTTGATATAATATGGTTTAATATTAGGAGTGCAATTAATTAATATAGTGGAAGATAAATTAATTAATATTAATGAGATTAATAGATTTGGGCTTGGGCTCAATTTAATAATTAATATTGGAAGCCCAATATTCCACCTCCTTAAGATCCCCTACGTAGCCTATAAAAGCACTACATGGTCTTCTCTATTCTCATAACTTGAAGATCACAATTCTAGAGAGAGATAGTAGAGAGGGAGATCCATGGAGTTCGGAAGATCGTCGCCCACACGACGTTCGAGCTAGTGCAAGGAATACGTGGGAAGATCTCAAGGTCTTCAAATTGAGTTCTTTGTTTTTCCGAACAACGAGAACGAGGTAAATCGTAAAACCCTCTTTATGATTTTATCGTTTAATTATCGTAAAAATATCGTGAACCAAGATCCGAGAACGCGACCCATGACGAGGACGAACCGGGCGGTGGTGGTCGAAGACCACCGGACCGCCGGCGGCTCGTCGGCTCGATCGGATGGGTCGAAGGGCATGAAGCCCGGCTGGACCACCGCTCGCACGGCGGCGGCTGGGATGATCGCTAGCCACGGCTTCGATCGTGGCGGGCTGCGATCATTGAGAGCATAGCCGGGCAACCTCGTGCATGCTCGCAGCGAGCTACGGGTTTACCCGTAGCGGACTCGCGTGCGATGCGAGCTGTTGCACGGGGCGATGCGGGCTGTCCCGCACGGGCTGCTACGAGCAGCCCTAGGCGGCTGCCAAGGGCAGCCGCGAGCCCCACGCGGGGGCTCGACCGAACAGCCCGGGTTCGTCCGCGGTTAGGGTTTGTTTGGTTGGGCTATCCCTGTGGAGGTTCGTGGCGGGTTTCCGGCAACCGGGAGTCGATTGGAGTTGTTGTTCCGCAACTTTGACAACTCCGGATATTCGATCTCCAAAGGGATTTCGGTCGGAATTAATTAGATAATTTATTTATTTAAATTTATTAATTCCGAGATGCCGATTTCCAACAATTGGTATCAGAGCGTTGGTTTTAGTTCATGGTATTTTTCGATAAATTGTTCTACCTTGCAGGGTTTCCGATTATTATGGCTAGATTTAATTTTATTAATTAATGTCATAATAATGTTCTTGATTATTAAACTCTCGGTGATGTCGAGATTCGTTCTTGTGTGGTGAATGCTTGTTCTTATTTTTCCGGAAATTGTTTGAGGTCGTTTTCATGTAGAGAATCGATACCGGATAGCGTAGTAATAAATTTGTAATTTATTTTACGTTGGATCGAGGACGAAACGACGACCGGAAAAGTGTGACGGAGTAGACGAAGAGAGGGAGGATTCCGGGGATCGATCAACCCCATGATCGACCCAAGGGATGGATCGATCGACCACAAAGGGGCTGCCCGTAGAGTCTCCGGCGACGGTGGCTGGCCGGCTGAGGGCGACGGCGGCGGTACTCCTTGGGGTGGTCGATGGTGGTGGTGGGGCGCGAGGATCCCCAACTCGTGCTCTCCCGCCAAGATCCAACTTTCTTAAATTATACGGTTTTCCTATTTTGAGTATTCCTATTTTTGGGAATTCTCATGGAATAGGAAAAGAATAAATTTAGAATAAATTTATTTTTTCTTATTGATAATTCCTATTCTTGGGAATTTTCGTGGAATAGGAAAAGGAATAAATTTATAATTAATTTATTTTTCCTACTTAATTATTCATTTATGTAATTTTTAATGGATTAGGAAAATAATTAATTTGGAAAGTTTTAAGAGTCCTTAATTAATTTTTTTTAATTTAATTATTCCTTTATGAAATTTTTAATGGAAAAGGAAAGGAATTAATTTGGAAGGATTAGGAGTCCTAATTTGTTTTATTTCCTTATTCTATTATAGAAGTCTTCTAGAATATTCCAAGTTTTGATTTAGAAAGGAAAATAAAAAAAAATATTAATAATATTTAATTTTATTTTTGATTTATTCGATTGACTTAATTTTCGAATTAAGTAACTTTTGGATTTATTAAAAATAAATAGATTTAAATATTGGAATTAATATTCCCGTCACATGGAGCATTCAAGAACGAAGACTGAAGACTAGAAGACGCATACGGAGATGCAATAAA
Source organism: Euphrasia confusa (assembly GCA_954870475.1). Taxonomy (NCBI): domain Eukaryota; kingdom Viridiplantae; phylum Streptophyta; class Magnoliopsida; order Lamiales; family Orobanchaceae; genus Euphrasia; species Euphrasia confusa. The sequence goes on from OX940950.1 coordinate 33,085,879, forward strand.
GCCATAATAGTCGGAAAATAATATTCTAGTATTATTTTGATTATGTGATATTCTATGTGCTTTATTTCATGTATGCATGCTTATGTGTATTTAATTATGCATTAGATAGCGTATCCCTTTATTGTAAAAAGCTAAGTGGGAGAGGGATTGGAAACAATGTCATGGTCTCCATTGCTGTTCTCTTGGTGACTTTTATGGACTTTTGAAGTTCGTATAGACAAGTCATTGGAGGAGAATTCTTGTAATTCCTCTTACGAGAAACATTGATTAAGTCTATCAAACAATGCCTAATTTGTCTTTCCAAAACTGACTTCAAGTCGACTCATTCTCACCCCGGGGAGTGGAATGGAGCCAAAGCCACTTGGTCATGTCGAGGACACAAATTAGAGGCCTTCGTACCATTTTTTGAAATGGATCGATTGTCTGCTCGGCTCCCTCATTTTATGAGAGATAGGGTCGTTCGCGAATCACTGGTTAGAAACTTCGAGTTTCACTTATGATTCTCCGCGTCCTGATTTACAAGATTAAATGATTCAAGTAGTTGGATGTCAATTGTAAAAGTCTTTTGGTGTAGTAAACGTCCACACTATCGTGGCTTGCTACATTGAATGGGATTTTGGAACGATTGATGTAGACAGTTATAGAAGGGAGTAAAGGAGCGTATGTTAACGTAAACGTCCACACTATCGTGGCTTGCGGTGAATGTGCGTATCCTAAACAATCTTCTTAGATACTGAGTAATGGTTTACACTTAGGTACGCTTCTTAGTATTCTTCCCATCGAAGTAACGCTAATGATGATGTACGACCGAAGCAAATCTAATTGCTAAATCATTTGGATAGGTAAACGTCCACACTATCGTGGCTTGCCATATCTGATGGGATTTTAGATGCGATTAGTGGTTTAATGATATTATTTGAGGGAGATAATATCGGAGATTAAATCGATTGTTTGTTGTTATACGTGCTCATAGATTAGGAAATGGCTTTGAACCCACTTTCTATGATACGTAAGGAAATTGCTGTTCTCTTGGTGACTTTTATGAACTTTCGAAGTTCATATAGATAAGCCATTGGAGGAGAATTCTTGTAATTCCTCTTACGAGAAACATTGATTAAGTTTATCAAACAATGCCTAATTTGTCTTTCCAAAACTGATTTCAAGTCGACTCATTCTCACCCCGGGGAGTGGAATGGAGCCAAAGCCACTTGGTCATGTCGAGGACACAAATTAGAGACTTTCGTACCATTTCTTGAAATGGATCGATTGTCTGCTCGGCTCCCTCATTTATGAGAGATAGCGTCGTTCGCATGGTGAATCACTGGTAAGAAACTTCAAGTTTCACTTATGATTCTCCGCGTCTTGATTTACAAGATCGAATGGATCAAGTAATTGGGAGTCAATTATAAAAGTCTCTTGGCGTAGTAAACGTCCACACCACGTGGCTTGCTATACTAACGGATTTTGGATTAATTGATGTAGACAATTTATGAGAGGATACTCATAAAGGCCATTCGATTCGAGAAAACGCTTGAACACGTTTTTGAGATGATGGACCTTTTAGACGAGTTGAGATGGAAATCGCAAGCTCTTGTAGCCAATGCCAAAGGTTTCGAACCTAAGGGTAATATCGGGGAAAGGAAAAGCAAGCAAAGAAACCCAGTGGTCTTAAGTTACATGGACCACGAGATGGGACGAGAAAGCCAAGAGGCAAGTGTTCTCGATACAAACAGTCTGGGTACTGGAAGTCTGATTATCCTCTCAAACAAAGTACGGAATTTTTCTTTAGTCGTAAAACATAGTCAGTGGTATTATCTACCGGAACCTGGTGTGTAGATATGGAACCACTGACGGTATGTGCATTTTAAATGCAAGGGTTCCAGGAAACCCGACGACTTGGAAAAGAAGAAATCGTAGTCTACATGGGAAATGCTGTGGAGGAGGCAGTTGTTGCAATGGAGGACATTATTATAGGATTTCATTTTGAGTTATTGCTTTTATGTACCTTTCATTTTTAGAAAGAACTTTGTTCTAGATTTCTAATGAATAGATATTTTATTTCTTTTAATCATTTGATGGTTATAAGAAGAAATAATGATATTATCTATTCTGGTACATTAGCTAGCAATATATAAATGATGAATCTTAAGTACACCACGATGCAACGAACCGTAGTATATAACTCGTTTTACTTTTAAGAGATATTTATGTAATGAATCATTTATACTTGTGGATTCTTATGCCAAGTCATGTTTATTCAAATAAGAAGTTCAAAGGTCGAAAATTGATATTTTGATCAATTAAGTTGAAGGAGTGGACCTTCCGACCTAAGAATCTAATTTGGAAGATAACATAACTAAGAAATCCTTAATGGATATAAGATATAAGATCCGGACAAGTATTAGAATTGATTGACTCTGATGTATGCAGACCTATGTCTACTCTGACAATAAGGTACGAGTACTTCATTTGATGATTACTCGAGAAATGAATTAGAATACCTGATGTGCCACAAGGTATATCCATTTGTAGCCTGCGATATGATCGCGAAGGCAAGTACCTGTCTGAAGAATGCATGGCATACTGATCAGAGATTGGGATTTGATCCCAAATGACTACACCATGCACTGTTGTGTAGAAATGGTGTGTCGTAAACAAGAAATGGAACTCTTATAGAAATAGTAAAAGCATGAGTTATACGGAACTACCTGTGTTCTATGGATATGTCTGAAAACAACGGCGCATTCAAATGCAGTTGTAGAATATCCTAGAAAGAACAAAAGATGTGTGTTCAATAGTACTATGAACCAGAAGGACGTTATAAGTTCTAAAGCCCGGTTCTTAGAGGAAGACTATTAGATGAACTACAAGCCCAAAATGACGTAATACTTTAAAATGAGAGAGAACGAAGAAGAATGGAAACCAGCTGAATCGAGTAGTGGTACACCACTAACTGCACCTACTGTTATTACTGTTTATACACCGGAATGCCGTTGTAGTGGGAGGTTGTGGGTCAACCAGAGATATTCATAAGACTAGGAGAGTCTTCGAACTCTGGACCTAGTATACATGAAATCGATCCCTGGATCTACACAGAGGCAGTACTAGATCTAAATGTGCTCTCTTAGAAAGCAATAAGGTTTATTGCTAAGAGGCAAGATCATTTAGAGTACAAGCTTAGTTGATCCATTTATGGATTGAAACAAAGCATTGAGTTCGTGGTACTTGCAAATTGATGAGATAGTCCATTTTATGGATTCATCAAAGCCTAGACGAATCGTGTGTATTGGAAACGTGATGGAACAAGGTGGTGTTTCTCGGGTTTTATATAGAGAACATTCTTATCATTGGTAACAATGTAAAGATGTTGTCAAGACATAAAATGATGGTTGTCTAGATAAATCAATATGAAAGATAAAGGAAGAAGTTGGACATGTTCTTGAGATCATGGATCTCTAAGAAAGAACATTGTACTTCTCCTGGACATCTTACACATATATGATTATGGTTCGTTTTAACATGCAAGATTCCGAGAAATGTTTGTTACCTTTCAGATACGGAATGCATCTATCTAAGGATATGTGTTTTGGAACACAAAAGGAGATAGAAGCAATGAAAGCGGATTCCTACACTTACAGTGAGGAAAGCTTGATAAATGCAATGTTGAAAACGAGAACATGATATCGGCTATGCGGTAGGCATAATGGGAGGATATTGTAAATGTTGATTTTGGCGACAACGTATTTTTCCTTGTGTTTTTGTTTTTGTTGATTTTCAGGATTACGGGTTAAGAATCCGAAGTCAACTACCTTGCGTATGGAAATGGAGACTTGAGTCTCCACTTTTGGAACTACTTGAAAACGGCGACCAGAGTCGCCGCTTTTGGTGATGCAAGGAAACGGCGACTCCAGTCGCCGCTTTGGATGCAAGGACAAGAAAACGGCGACTCCAGTCGCCGAAATGGATGTGCATGGGAAACGGCGACCAGAGTCGCTGGATTGGTGAAGATGCGAAAAACGGAGACTTCAGTCTCCGGTTTTTTGGTTTTGGAATTGTGGCGTGGAAACGGCGACAGCAGTCGCCGCTTTTGATGTTGCGTGGAAACGGCGAGTGGAGTCGCCGTTTATGGGACATAGAGGCGTGACACGGAACCAGCGACCACAGTCGCCACTCTTGTGGCTTGACATGGAACCGGCGACAGGAGTCGCCGGTTTGGGCAGATACACGAAAACGGCGACTCTTGTTTTTGTGTTTTGATTTTAAGACTAAGTACTTACTACATGATTTCTTTCACCAGGTATTCAGTTCAAGGAAATGAAGAATTGTTCCAAGTTTGCAACTTCAACAATATCGACGACCATGAAGACGATGAAATTCTGAGGCTTCAACACTTAGAGTTTTTCACAAGAAATTGAAGATGAAGAATTGAGATCGATGGAGTCAAGATTGAAATTGAAGTTTGTTGTTGAAATTAAAGATTCAAGATTCAAGGATTCAAGAATCAAAGATTCAAGATTCCAAGATTCAAGAATCCAAGTTCTACAATGATGATGTCATCCATGGAAAAGTGACATAGGCCAAGCATGCGACGAATGAGAACGTGCCACGTCATCACTCTCACATGTGTGACTCTACTATAAATACCCATGGATGTTCATTTCATCATTTGACGATTTTGAGAGAACGAAATCTGATTTTTAGAATCATAGTCGAGCTTCGAGTTTGTGTAGTAGCTTTTGCGCCGTGTGCCAAGATTAGAGCTAGGAGATATAGCTTTAGGTACTAGTGTGCTAGATTGCAAGTTAGTGGGAGTTGTTGCGACACTCGGGAAACTTCTTGTAATCGTTTTTGCCTACCACACTCTACAAGTGTAATAGTTTAAGTTTTGTGATCAATGAAATGAAAACTATTACATAACTTTGTCTCCACTTTGTTTTCTACGAATTGTGTGAGTGTTTGCTTGACGGAAGCTGGTGTTTGTAAGTTCAAGTCCAATTTCACGAAAAATTGGTATCCTACGCCGAAGGCGTAATTACAATTGGTATCAGAGCGGGACGTCATACGTATAAGACGTGATCCGTTACTTGACTTCATATTTCCGCTAAAATGGAGTCGCCAATGTTTGTCCAGAAACCGATTATACTTACTCATCAGAACTACTCTAACTGGAAAGCTAAAGTTTCAGCTAGAATTAAGGGCCTTGACTCTAGATCTTAGATGGCAGTGTTAGAAGGATGGGAACGCCCATATACTGAAGACGCAGATGGCGTGAGAACTCCCAAACCTGAACGTAACTGGACTAGAGAAGAGCATGATTTGTCAACTGCGAATAGCAAGGCTCTACTTATTATATGTGAATGGCTGGACCTTAGTATGTATCAGCTGGTCAAAAATTGCACTTCTGCCAGAGATGCATGGGAAACTTTACAAAGAACGTGTGAGGGAAGTCATGCAGTTAAGCGATCGAAAATCCGAACTATCACTGCCCAATTTCATCAACTTCGAATGAGGGAAGATGAAGACATAAATGACTACTTGGACAAGATCATGAGATATGTCAACGAGGCGTTCGAACTAGGAGAAATCTTTCCTGCTCCCATGGTCTATGAGAAGGTCCTATCAAGTGTAAACACCAGATTCGAAAGCAAAGTGCTAACTATCGAAGCTCGCAACGACGAGAATCATAACTGGGATTATGCTGACTTGATGGCTGATTTGAGAAATTATGATTTGACTCTCAAAGTTTGAAGTAACCCAGATATGTCACTTGTCTACGAACCAATGACTGCTCTCAAGATTTCTGAGAAAGGGAAGAGTTCAAGAAGCTCGAACTCTCGAAAACCTCATGTGAAAAATGAGAAAACTGAAAGTAGTTTTTCTGCTGATCTGGGTGAATCTGATGATAAGGAAGCTGAGGATATTGAGAGACTGATGAACTCTAATAATCCGGACAAACTTGCTGCACTGACTGAGATAGTCACTTATCTTGTGAAACAAGAGTTTAAGAGGAAGAACCGTGCCCGTAACTTTCGGAAATTTCAGAAAAATTCTAACTTTTTTCAGAGAAACTCAGACAACCGAAATCAAACCTCAGTCTCTGACAAAAAATTTAAAGAGACAAAACTTTCTCCATATTCTTCTACTAGCAAGGATGTTTCCAAAATGCAGTGCTTTGAATGCAAAGGATTTGGACATGTCAAAAACGAGTGTCCTAACTTACATCGCAAAAAGAAACTGCCCGTGAGCTATGTAGTTTTTGATGATGAAAATGTAATCTCACAAAATGAGGAATCTGAGAATGAAAATTCTGATGACGATGAGGACAACGCTCTAGTTGTCACGTTTGATGAAGGTTTTGACCTTGCAAACTTTGAAGTTGAAAATTTTCAAATTGCTGCCTTTCTAAAGGATACTGCTACCGCAGACAACATTTTCCGTGTGGCGTCTGAAAATCGAAATTTCTGTGATGATGAGATTTTTTCGGATGTTGAATCCGTGACTGAGTCTGTGGAAAATGAGATGTTATCTAAAGTGTCTCAAACTGAATGTGTAAGTGCTGAGCTGCTAGCCTTGAATGAGAGTCACTCTGAACTCTCAAAATCCTATGACTTAGTTATCACTGAGAATGGTGCACTTGAAATGTCTCTGAAAGTTCTTACAGAATCTTGTAACGAACTCTCGACTGCTAATCGAAAGATGTATGACGAGGCTGTAGAGTTGAAAAACTCAGTTGAGAAGACAACGGACGAGAAAAAGAGGTTGAACAACTCTCTAACTATACTTAAAATCAAATTTGATGATCTCTTCGAAGAAAAACATAAATACTACAAAGAAGTTGTTGAACTGAGAGAAGTGTGTGAAAAGCTGAGCTCTGAAAACTCGAAACTAAAGACCTCGTTGAAAAAGGAAATGTCCGAAGTAAAGAAAATTCAAACTCTTTTCAAAAACTCTGACTCTGAGAACGATGATCTGAAATCATCACTTTTGAAGACTCAAACAGATCTTGCTATGACAGACAAAGAGTGCTATGTCTTGAAAGAGAAACTCAAAATGACGGATGAACTTTTGAGGAAGATGAATACGAACTCTTCCGTGTTTGATAATGCTGCATCTTACATGAATCCTAATCGCTATGGACTCGGCTTTCAAAAAGTTTTTGAGTCTATTTATTCTACACCTGAGAAGAAAGATGTGATCTTTGTCAAAGCATCCAATGTTCAGCCAGAGGATAAAAGTAAGGATGACGCTGAATCATCTAAACGGAAGGATATTGCTGAAGGGAAAACGATTGTTAAGTCTCCTGAATCAAAAACTCAAAAGTCGGTCTCGACTTCGAACTCTAAATCGGAGACATATCAATTTCCCAAAAATATTGTGAAACATCCTCGAGGGATCTTGCCATATGAGAAAACATTGCTGAAAAAGTTGGATGAACATCAGAACGTAAAGTTGAACAGAAAAACTCTTCACTCTAAAAATGCTCTTGTCAAAACGCCAAAGAAAGTTGAAACTCGTCAAAAACGAGAATATGTCTGTCACTACTGCAATGTGCTCGGACACATAAGACCGTTTTGTTACAAACTTAAAGCTGACATGAACCATGAGTTGATGAAGAAAGATGACAAATCACAAAATTCTCGAAAGCTGAATGTTGAGAATAATATGAACTCTGTGGTTCTGACAAACTCAAGAAATTTTAATGTGAAGAAGACTGAGGCTGCTAAGGACATGAAAAAACCTATTTCTCCAAACTTGGAAGTTAAGACAAATCTGAAGACTGTGGCTGAGAGAAATGTCCAAACTTCTAATGACAAAAAGAGATGGGTGCCTAAGCCTCAAAAGAGTAAAGTTGAACTTAACTCTAACTCCAAAAGTTGTTGGCAACCAAGAGAACTCATTTTTTGCAATGTTGCACTTAATGCATCTGAAACTGGAACCAAAGGAATTTGGTACTTTGATAGTGGCTGTTCCCGCCATATGACTGGCACGAAAAAGTTTCTGAAAAATTACGAGCCTATGACTGGCGCTCCCGTGGTGTTTGGAGGGGGAGCGAAAGGCATCGTACAAGGAAAGGGGACTCTACAAATCAAAGGTTTACCTCCGATCAGAAATGTAGTCCATGTAAAAGGACTTGTTGCAAATCTTATCTCCATCAGTCAACTGTGCGATGAAGGACTGAACGTGAGTTTTGATAAAGAGTCTTGCAGAGTATTTGATGGTGAAGGACAGTGTATAATGGAAGGTCCACGTGCTAAAAATAATTACTATACAACTGAGTATAGTTGTTTTTCTGTGACCGTTCCTGATGAAGTTGATTTGTGGCATCAACGACTTGGCCACACTGGCACTCGAAATTTGAGTAAACTGGTTAAGGGGGAGATAGTTCGAGGAATCTCTCAACTCCCCAAAATTGAAAAGCGAGTGTGCGGTGACTGTCAGAAGGGAAAGCTGACGAGAACTTCTCATCCTGCACTGCCAACATTAATGAGCACTTCGGCTCCATTTGAATTGCTACATATGGACTTAATGGGTCCAATGGAAGTCAAAAGCATAGCAAAGAAAGAATATGTGTTGGTTGTAGTTGATGATTTTTCTCGTTACACTTGGACGAGATTTTTGGCCACCAAAGATGAAACATTTGATGCCTTCAAAGGCATTGTGAAATGGATCAAGACAAATCATGAAGCTAAAGTAAAAAGGATCAGAAGTGATCACAGAACTGAATTTCAAAATGCTAGCTTCAATGAGTTCTGTATGATGAAGGGAATTCATCATGAATACTCGGCCCCAAAAACTCCTCAACAAAATGGGATTGCCAAACGTAAAAATCGAACGCTGCAAGAAATGGCACGTGTAATGCTTATCTCGAAAAATCTTGCGCGAACTTTTTGGGCAGAAGCCGTCTCCACTGCTGGATACATTTTGAATCGGATAAGTATTCGATCTGGGACGACCGCAACTGCCTATGAACTTGTGAATGGCAAGAAACCTTCAGTTGCACACTTTCGTGTCTTTGGCTGTACTTGCTATATTCTGAAGGATCGTGATCCTCTGAAGAAATTTGAAGCCAAAGCTGATCGTGGAATTTTTGTTGGTTATAGTCAAAATAGCCATGCTTACCGTGCCTACAATCTTCGAACTAAGAAAGTCATCGAAACTGTGAACATAAATTTTGATGAACAAGACTTTCTGGGAAAAGATGCTGAGGAAGACTGGGTAAAAGAAGGAATTTTGGAATATCAAAATTTTCCATCGATACCCACAACTGCTAGTTCTGAGAATGTGTCTCCAGAAAATTTTACTCCAAACACTTCACCTGAAGTTGGAGATTCTAGCAATCAGGGTAATGATACTTCATCGTCTGAAGATGAAGAAACTGAGCTAAACATTGATAACCCAGCAAATGCTACTAGAGAGGCACCTCGTCTCATTCAAAAGAAACATCCTCCGACCCAAATGATTGGGAACTTAAATGAGCGAACTACGCGCTCAAAGAAACCGACAACTTCTCCGAATGAACTCTACAACATCTGCACTTCTGCAATCTATAATGAAATCGGCATCTCTTGCTTTCTTTCTGAAAATGAGCCGAGAAATTACAAGGAAGCCATGAAGGAAGATTTTTGGATCATGGCCATGCAAGAAGAGCTGAATGAGTTTACTAGAAACAATGTTTGGTCCCTAGTTCCCAGAACGTCAAATATGAATGTGGTTGGAACTAAATGGATCTTTAAAAACAAAACTGATGAACACAACCAAGTTGTTCGGAACAAAGCTCGACTTGTCGCACAAGGCTATGCCCAAGTAGAGGGTATTGATTTTGATGAAACCTTTGCTCCAGTTGCACGAATTGAATCCATCAGACTCTTAATTGCTATTGCATGCCATCTTGGCATCAAACTTAGACAAATGGATGTCAAAGCTGGATTCCTAAATGGAGTATTGGAAGAAGAAGTTTATGTAGCTCAACCAAAAGGCTTTGAGGATCCTAAGAAACCAAATCATGTCTACAAACTTCACAAAGCTCTCTATGGTTTGAAACAAGCGCCTCGCGCTTGGTATGGATGTTTGACGGACTATCTTCTGAAGTTCGGTTTTGAACGTGGTTCTGTGGACAAAACTCTGTTTATAAAAAGGGATGGCAAGAACATGATGGTTGCTCAGATTTACGTTGACGACATTGTCTTTGGTGCTACTTGCTATAAACTCGTGAAAGCTTTCACGGAATCTATGTCTTCAACATTTCAGATGAGTCTTGAAGGAGAGCTACATCAGTTTCTTGGACTACAAATTTCTCAACGACCAAATGGGATCTTCGTTTCTCAAAGCAAATATGCGAAAAACATGGTCGAAAAATTTGAGATGCATCATGCCAAGCCCGCAAAAACTCCCATGGCGACAACTGAACGGTTATCTAAATCGACTAAAAGTCGAAGTGTTGATCAAAATCTTTTTCGTTCCATGATTGGAAGTTTACTTTATCTAACCGCTACTCGCCCTGACATTATGTTTAGTGTTTGTATGTGTGCTAGGTACCAAGTTGATCCAAAGGAGGACCATCTACGAGCTGGCAAACGGATTCTCCGCTACATCTCTGGGACTTCTGAACTTGGCCTTTGGTATGCATGTGACACTTCATCAAATCTTGTCGGTTACTCCGATGCAGATTGGGCAAGCGATACTGATGAACGTAAAAGCACTTCTGGATGCTGCTGCTTCCTTGGAAATAATATTGTCTCTTGGCATAGTCGCAAACAAAATTGCATAGCTCTCTCGACTGCCGAATCTGAATATGTTGCAGCTGGAAGTTGCTGCACTCAAATGCTTTGGTTGAAACAAATGTTGAATGACTATCTCATCGAGAGTGCTCCATTGGTGTTGTTTTGTGATAATCAGAGTGCTATCAAAATCAGCGAAAATCCTGTCCAGCATTCAAGAACTAAACACATCGACATTCGACATCATTTCATTAGAGATTTGGTTGATCGTGATATAGTCAGTCTACAGCATATTTCAACAGAAAAACATCTCGCTGACATCTTTACCAAACCACTTGACTTTGAGAGATTTCAAACTCTAAGAAACTCTCTCTGCATGTGTTCTCTTTAAGAGTTCACGAAATTTTTGAAGTCTGAAAGATTATTTTCTTTACTTCTGAATATGCACGCCGAATCGTCGTGGATTAGTCTAATAAAGTTGAACATGGATTCGAGGCCGCTTTAGTCTTCGGACCCAAGTGCATTTATTCCTCTGAGTACGAACATGTAAACTTGGCATTTAACTCCCATAAGCTATCATTTGCATAGATCCATAATACCAAGTAACGGAGGACGCCGGTTCCCCCGGCTCCCCTCTTCGAAAGGTGGCACATGGACGCTGATCCTTAAGACACTCTCTATCACACTTTGGAGGACGCAAGTGAACCTTGCTCCCCTCTGACTGCTGTAATGAGTGTCTGTTGCATTTCATTTAAAGCTATAAACTCGTCTGGAGGTCGCCGGCTCCCCCGGCTCCCCTCTGATTGAAGTAAAAAGCTAGTCCCAAGTGGAGTGCCCTAAAAGTTCACCTTGTACTCATGAATCAAAATCTCTTGTGCGGTGCAAACTCATCAAATGTGTTCCGACGAAACACGGCATGTATTCTTGTGATTGCGACGAAGGACAAGCTAAATATCTATCAAATACTTCGGTCCATTCCACCGGTTTTTAATATGAGAGATTTTTCATATACCTCAAAGTTGCTATCACCTCATGTGAAAATTTTTGGTTTTGGAAAATGATGAAAATGTGGATTCTTTTCTGGGAAAATATTTGCTCTTCATTGCCTAATATCACCCCTCGAATCTCCACTAAAATTGTTTTGAATGTTTGTAGTGTGTTGAACACTTGAATGACTAACTCGGGATGTGTTGTTTTGATTTTGCATTTTTGTAGTTCATATCCAGCGCCATGTGGTTTACCATCTCTGAAGTCTAAATTTTGAGTGTAGCGATGGCCAACTTGCAAAATTCAAGTGACATTTTTTTTTTACTTGGTGACTTCGACACGAAAAATAAACTAAGTCTGGAGAATGCAAATTTCGTGACTTCGCATAAATCCGGAGAATATCAAAATGGAAAACGTACCTCAAAAACGGAGACTCGAACTATGACACAAAAACGGAGACTGTCAAAACCGGAGACTCAGCTTCCATCCAAAACGGAGAATCATCAAAAACGGCGACTCACCTCAAAACCGGAGAATCTAGTCTCCATTTTCTTGACATCACTGGCTGTGCAAAATTCCGGAGACTCTAGTCGCCGAAATTGTGGCGACTCAACTTATGCCACAAAAACGGCGACTCTCATCTTTGCCTTAGCCGATTTTCTGTGTCATCGAAAAATTGACAACTCAAGTTTCTCAACCAATGGCCCTCAACTTCGTTTCTCAACCGATAGCTCTCAACTTCGGTTTTCATGCCTTGGTTTGATTTTCATTTCTCCAATATTTATTTATTTTTTTTATTTATTATTTTTGAAAATTATTATTTTAATAATATTTTCAAATTAATAATTTTTTTGCTCGTCTTTTTAGACCTAATTTTCTTCTTGAGATGAGCTGTTTGCAGGTCTTGGACTGGGCTTTTTCATTCCGACGGGCGGCCCAAATTTTTCCTATAAATAGGCCTTGATGAAACCCTAATTCATTTACGCTTACATCAGAATTCTCTAACTCTCAAGCTCTCGATCTCTCAACTCTCAACTGCAAGTTCGGCGTCCGAAATTCTTAGTTCTTAGGTTCTTGTTTTTCCGTTGCATCCGGCAACTCTAGCTTTGCGCAACCGGCGCCCTGTCCTTGCTTTCTGAAGTTGAACTTCTTTTCGTGGTTACCGTTCTCACAGCTGCTAACTGTCAGTTACACACAAATTCTGAACTTCGACATGGCTAAGAACTTTGATGATATGATGGCTGACATGTCTGTCTACCTGAACGAACAGTTTGAGAAAGCCGAGTCTCCAAAATCCAAAAAAGCAGCTTATGAAGAACTGAAAGCTCACTTGGACAAAGTTGAGCGACGATCTGGCAAATCTGTGTCTATCGAACCTGACTTAACTAGGTCAGCTACTCCTGAACTCTCGACTGCCCGTCAGTCGGGAAAAGAACTTAAGTCCGGAAAAACCAAGGAGAGAGATACTTCCCTTCGCATTTATAAGGGAACGGTGTCAAGGGCTGAATACAATCGGTTACTCGCAGCTGGCGAGATAACTAAGGATGGAAAGAAGGTTGTAAACATTCCATCGACTGCAACTGTGTCTGCCGGAAAAGACCCAAAGACACCAAAATCATCGCTTCCAACTGGAAGTGGTTCTGGAAAGAAAACTGTTGTGAGTGGCAGTGGGGCTAAACCTGCAACTCCAAAAACTTCGGCTGGTGGGTCAGCTGCGAAATCCAAAACCCACAGCTCTCAGAAACCGCCCCTGGCGCCATCTTCGGGATCAGCTGGATCCCAAAAATCGACTGACACCTTCCAATACATTCGAAGGTTTGAAGAATGTCCTAAAGCTCATTCTGAGGAATTTTTTACGGCGACTGCTGAACGTCGCCATAAACTGATAGTCAAACTTCCAATCCACACTGACCGCACTATCTTGAAGGAGGATTATATAAACCATGGAATCACGGATTTTCTGACTCAGATGAACTTGTTTGATTCTGTGCATCTAACCTACCGTTACTCGATTCCTATCATTCACAAATTTTACGCTAGCCTGACGCCTGATTTTGCCAATCCGAAGAGTCGGTTGTATGGTTGCTTTATCTTTCGCAACTCACTTTACAAGTTTCGTCCCTACCACATTAACTCTTTTCTGAAGAGACTTGATGTTGATGGCACTTGGACGACACCATCAGCTGCTGAGAGAGCTGAGGATCTGAAAATTGGGACTTTCATCACACAAAAGAAAGTCAAGTCTGAACTGCCACCGCCCTCCAAGCTGTCTGCTTTTTATGGCATTCTTCATCGTTTGGGGATGTCCAACTGGATTGCGAACAGAGATTCATCGGTCATGACTCCTGAGTTGATGCATCTGATCTTTCGCCTCGGCTGCGGCGAACAAGTTGACCTCGGCCAAATCATCTTTAATGACTTGTGCAAGATCGCCAAAACTTCGGATGAAAGAATTATTCAGCAAGCTGACTTGCCCGAAGAAAAGAGAATCCATCTTACACATCCGTGTCTGATATATGGGATGCTTCATGCACAAGACTTTCTTCCGAACCCTGGCCCAGAGAAAAAGATGAAGAAAAACGGGGCTGTCAAGATAACCGGAAAATATCTGAACCCGGCAAAGCGCGTAATCGACTTACCTTGGCATGGACTTGTCAACCGAAATGCGCTTCCGGAAATCTTAACTACGCCCCCAACTCCTAAGTCTTCAAGAAAGCGCAAGCCTGTAACTCCAAAGACTAAGTCTCCAGCAGCTAAGCGCCAGAAATCACAGACGACAGCTGCTGTCGAAGAAACTGTAGCTGAGGGTGCTAAGTCACCAAGGGTTGTGCCTCAAGGTTTTGGTCCAACTTCTGGAATTCCTTCGTATCAAAATCCTTATCATCCGATCCATAGTCACCGTGTTGTGGTTCCATCGGCTGTAGTTCAGGAATTCTATGTCGATTCCCTGGCTGTTGAAAAACGTCAAGCCGAACACGTTGTCGCGTACAACAGGATGATTGAAGCCCAGGACAAACAAAAACAATCTTTCCGGAAACTGCAACGGGAGATCCAAAAAGGGGGAGGACTTGGAGATGTTGGAGCCCCAGATGCAAGTCTGAAAGATACATTTATTTTAAAGATGGTTAGGGATGCTATTCAGGAAGCTCACTCGCAGCTGTCCAAAAGCAAACTGATAGAAGTTGTGAAAGATGACGGTGAGAAATCGGATGATGCAGAGAAAACTGATGATGATATTTTCACTGGTGTTTTTGATATTTGGGAAAAAGGAAAGAAGAAGATGGAGGATACTACAAATCCAGGGGCGTCGTTCGCGATGCCGTCTGATGGTCTCAGGGACGAAGATGATGTCGACATTGTGGATGTTGACGACGATGCTGGGGATGGTTTGGGCGAGCGCGAGATTTTCGGTGATCCGGAAACTGACTCTGATGAAAGCGACTCTAGCTCTGACGATGGTTTCAGTTATGAAGACGATGAAGAAGAGTTGATCGGAAGTCCGGAGCGTGATCCAACTCCCACAGCTTCGCCTCAAGACTGAAGTTCCAAGTTCAAGTTTTTATTTTATGTTTTTGATGAACTCCTGAACTCGTGTGTTCTTTGTTGCTTTGTTTTTGCATGCATTCAACTCTAAACTTATTCGTCCATGCATTGTTTTTCATATTTGCTTAACTCTGGAATTCTTGTTTTGAAACTTGGTTTATCTTACTTTGATTTCTCTATCTAAGTTTTTGTTGAATGGTTTGATAATTTGTCTAAGTATTTTTATGGTTTTTCATTGATTGTATGATTGATGTTTTTCCATCTTTTTACTTAGTTATTTTTTTATGGTTTGTTTTGTTGAGGGGGAGATACTTGTATCTCGTTTCTACTTAACTTGTTTTTTTGTTGAGTTGTGCCAAAAAGGGGGAGATTGTAAATGTTGATTTTGGCGACAACGTATTTTTCCTTGTGTTTTTGTTTTTGTTGATTTTCAGGATTACAGGTTAAGAATCCGAAGTCAACTACCTTGCGTATGGAAATGGAGACTTGAGTCTCCACTTTTGGAACTACTTGAAAACGGCGACCAGAGTCGCCGCTTTTGGTGATGCAAGGAAACGGCGACTCCAGTCGCCGCTTTGGATGCAAGGACAAGAAAACGGCGACTCCAGTCGCCGAAATGGATGTGCATGGGAAACGGCGACCAGAGTCGCTGGATTGGTGAAGATGCGAAAAACGGAGACTTCAGTCTCCGGTTTTTTTGGTTTTGGAATTGTGGCGTGGAAACGGCGACAGCAGTCGCCGCTTTTGATGTTGCGTGGAAACGGCGACTGGAGTCGCCGTTTATGGGACATAGAGGCGTGACACGGAACCAGCGACCACAGTCGCCACTCTTGTGGCTTGACATGGAACCGGCGACAGGAGTCGCCGGTTTGGGCAGATACACGAAAACGGCGACTCTTGTTTTTGTGTTTTGATTTTAAGACTAAGTACTTACTACGTGATTTCTTTCACCAGGTATTCAGTTCAAGGAAATGAAGAATTGTTCCAAGTTTGCAACTTCAACAATATCGACGACCATGAAGACGATGAAATTCTGAGGCTTCAACACTTAGAGTTTTTCACAAGAAATTGAAGATGAAGAATTGAGATCGATGGAGTCAAGATTGAAATTGAAGTTTGTTGTTGAAATTAAAGATTCAAGATTCAAGGATTCAAGAATCAAAGATTCAAGATTCCAAGATTCAAGAATCCAAGTTCTACAATGATGATTTCATCCATGGAAAAGTGACATAGGCCAAGCATGCGACGAATGAGAACGTGCCACGTCATCACTCTCACATGTGTGACTCTACTATAAATACCCATGGATGTTCATTTCATCATTTGACGATTTTGAGAGAACGAAATCTGATTTTTAGAATCATAGTCGAGCTTCGAGTTTGTGTAGTAGCTTTTGCGATGTGTGCCAAGATTAGAGCTAGGAGATATAGCTTTAGGTACTAGTGTGCTAGATTGCAAGTTAGTGGGAGTTGTTGCGACACTCGGGAAACTTCTTGTAATCGTTTTTGCCTACCATACTCTACAAGTGTAATAGTTTAAGTTTTGTGATCAATGAAATGAAAACTATTACATAACTTTGTCTCCACTTTGTTTTCTACGAATTGTGTGAGTGTTTGCTTGACGGAAGCTGGTGTCTGTAAGTTAAAGTCCAATTTCACGAAAAATTGGTATCCTACGCCGAAGGCGTAATTACAGATATCAAGGTAATCCTGCAAAGGAATACTCGACTGCTGTAATGAACATTTTAAGTACTTTCGAAGTACTGGAAAACATGTTCTGGATTACGGAGCAGACAAGCTTTTCCTTTGGATTACACTCTCTTAGATTTCTAATCAAATAAGGACCGGTGTAAGCCGATATCAGGCTATGTGTTTCACTATTGAAGGAGAAGGAGTTTTAACATGGAAGAGTGAAAAGCACGATGCTTTTCGGACTCTCCCATGGGTAACCAAATAGCGGCCTCAGAGGCAGCGGAAGTTTTGGTATAGCTCCGGGATAATCTCTGGGACTTAGATGTGATTCTTAGTTTGCCAAAGACTATGTAAATAGCGGTGCGATGGAAAATGGTAAGAAATCACAAGTCCATAAGTGAAAGATAACACATAGAGCAAGTACCACCTGATACGAGTCATCGTCAGGGAAGACGACATTGTAGTCACCAAGATAACTTTAGAACGACAATCTAGATTGCTCTTTCACAAGGCACTTCTTGGAAGTGCATTTTAAAGCACGTGAAGAGTATAGAAGTCGGGAGTTTGGAGGAAATGACTAGACCTTAGTATAAGTGGGAGATTGTTGGAGTTGTATTCTTAATGTCTAGATTTAAGTGATATTAACTCCCGATCCATTGCCACTAATATAATTAATTAAATAAACAATTATTTGCGTTTAATTATTTATAATTAAATATATGCAAAATATAGTCCTGGATTATATACGTTGTAGTTAGTATGGTGTGCAGGCCCACACGGAAGATCATACTATCGGTTACTCGTATTTAATCGAACAGTTGCTCACGACCTAGATGGACACGGACCAATCCATCGGTATAGCCGTTGTGTGAGAGAGAAAATAATTTGTCTTGATTATTTTATCACACTTGTACACTTGGTGTATTGGGCGGATCGCTTGAGATTGATCGATTGCCTTAGATAATCGATTTAAATCTCAGTGTATTTTATTCTTAATCCCCAATATTATTGCGGGTGTGTATATTTAATATTAGTGACTTTGATTTTCCAAAGGAATTGACCGGTTTGAATATTGGGTCAATTACCGGTAAAGTTGGGTCACGGTATTTTATATATGACATGCCGTGAATTCTTGACAGGAAAGTGTATCCCGTAAGGGTTGATAATATCCCCGAGATGAGTTCATAAGGAATTATTATGTAAACCCTGCAGGTGGATTTGTTCCGCATAATAATTAAGGTTGAATGGTACCATTCTCGGATACAAGAGATGAATAAATTAATTAGCAATAAATTAATTTTATTCATGGATATTTATATCTTAAACACACGGAATAAATAATACTACCGGAGAAATATTATTTGATATAATATGGTTTAATATTGGGAGTGCAATTAATTTATATAGTGGAAAATAAATTAATTAATATTAATGAGATTAATAGATTTGGGCTTGGGCTCAATTTAATCATTAATATTGGAAGCCCAATATTCCACCTCCTTAAGATCCCCTACGTAGCCTATAAAAGCACTACATGGTCTTCTCTATTCTCATAACTTGAAGATCACAATTCTAGAGAGAGATAGTAGAGAGGGAGATCCATGGAGTTCGGAAGATCGTCGCCCACACGACGTTCGAGCTAGTGCAAGGAATACGTGGGAAGATCTCAAGGTCTTCAAATTGAGTTCTTCGTTTTTCCAAACAACGAGAACGAGGTAAATCGTAAAACCCTCTTTATGATTTTATCGTTTAATTATCGTAATAATATCGTGAACCAAGATCCGAGAACGCGACCCATGACGAGGACGAACCGGGCGGTGGTGGTCGAAGACCACCGGACCGCCGGCGGCTCGTCGGCTCGATCGGATGGGTCGAAGGGCATGAAGCCCGGCTGGACCACCGCACGCACGGCGGCGGCTGGGATGATCGCTAGCCACGACTTCGATCGTGGCGGGCTGCGATCATCGAGGGCGTAGCCGGGCAACCTCGTGCATGCTCGCAGCGAGCTACGGGTTTACCCGTAGCGGACTCGCGTGCGATGCGAGCTGCTGCACGGGGCGATGCGGGCTGTCCCGCACGGGCTGCTACGAGCAGCCCTAGGCGGCTGCCAAGGGCAGCCGCGAGCCCCACGCGGGGGCTCAACCGAACAGCCCGGGTTCGTCCGCGGTTAGGGTTTGTTTGGTTGGGCTATCCCTGTGGAGTTTCGTGGCGGGTTTCCGGCAACCGGGAGTCGATTGGAGTTGTTGTTCCGCAACTTTGACAACTCCGGATATTCGATCTCCAAAGGGATTTCGGTCGGAATTAATTAGATAATTTATTTATTTAAATTTATTAATTCCGGGATGCCGATTTCCAACAATTGGCACATTATGATGGAAATCGATATCCCGGGGTTAACGGAATTGCGGAAACGTAACCCCGATCAAAATCCCTTCGCCGGAAACCACCGCAAACCACCACACGAACCGGGCCCGACCAAAGCAACACCGCCGCGGGATAAACCCGCGGCTAGCCCTAGCCGAGCCCCGCGTGGGGCTCGCGATTGCACACGGCAATCGCTGGGGATGCATCGTGCATCCCCCGGGGCTGCTCGTAGCAGCCCCCGGCGATGAGTCCGGCGACTCACCGCCACCGTCGATCGGAGGAGGGGGCGCCTGCCGCGGCACCAGCCCGCGGCTGCCCCCAGCGATCGACCGAAGTCGATCGCTCGCCCCGGCGTCCAGCCGGGGCCCTTCGATGTGCACCGGCGGTCGAAGCCCTAGGGCTCGACCGCCACCCTCGGCGTCCAGCCGAGGGTACTCACGCGATCCCGGCGGGGTTCGCTTGACCGCCCGCGGTCCGGTGATCTCGGATCACCACCGCGCGGTCAAACCCCATCCCCGGGTTCGTCCCTTCGGATCTTCGTTCATGCGTATACCCGAATTAATAATTAAAATCATCGAGGGGGTTCGTGATTTTACCTTTGTTCTCGTTGTACGGAGAAACGAGATCTATGAAGACCTTGAGACCTTCCCACGTATTCCTTGCACTAGCTCGAACGTCGGGTGGGCGACGATCTTCCGAACTCCATGGATCTCCCTCTCTACTTTTCTCTCTCTAGAATTGTGATCTTCAAGTTATGAGAATAGAGAAGACCATGTAGTGCTTTTATAGGCTACGTAGGGGATCTTAAGGAGGTGGAATATTGGGCTTCCAATATTAAAGATTAAATTGAGCCCAAGCCCAAATCTATTAATCCATTAATATTAATTAATTCTATTTTCCACTATATAAAATTAATTGCACTCCCAATATTAAACCATATTATATCAAATAATATTTCTCCGGTAGTATTATTTATTCCGTGTATTTAAAATATAAATATCCATGAATAAAATTAATTTATTGCTAATTAATTTATTCATCTCTTATAACCGAGACTAGTACCATTCAACCTTAATTATTATGCGGAACAAATCCACCTGTAGGGTTTACATAATAATTCCTTATGAACTCATCTCGGGGATATTATCAACCCTTACGGGATACACTTTCCCGTCAAGTATTCACGGCATGCCATATATAAAATATAGTGACCCAACTTAACCGGTAATTAACCCAATAATTAAATCGGTTAATTCCTTTGGAAAATCAAAGTCACTTATATTAAATATACACACCCGCAATAGTATCGGGGATTAAGAATAAAATACACTGAGATTTAAATCGATTATCCAAGGCAATCCTAATCGATAAATCTCAAACGATCCGCCCAATACACCAAGTGTACAAGTGTGATAAAATAATCAAGATAGATTATTTTCTCTCTCACACAACGACTATACCGATGGATTGGTCCGTGTCCATCTAGGTCGTGAGCAACTGTTCGATTAAATACGAGTAACCGATAGTATGATCTTCTGTGTGTCCATACAACACCATACTAACTACAACGTATAAAATCCAGGACTATAATTTGCATATTTTTAATTATAAATAATTAAACGCAAATAATTGTTTATTTAATTAAATAGATTAATGGCAATGGATCGTGAGTTTACGTTACTTAAATCTAGACATTAAGTACACAACTCCAACACATTAAAGAACCGAGAATTGGACACACGCACCTAAATTATATAGGGATTAGGAATTCGTATATCCGTAATATCTGAGGTCTAGTTCAATTACTTCGATTAGTATAAATCGAACGTCCTCCCGTGGTCCTGCTCAATACACCAAGTGTACGAGTGTAACATAATAGCCAAGACCAACTATTACCCAGTCACACTACGACGTACCGATGGATTGTCCCTGTCCATCTAAGTCGTGAGCTTCTGTTCGATAGTATACGAGTAACCGACAGTATGATCTTCCGCGTGTCTCCTCACGCCATACTGTCTACAACGTATATATCTAGGACTATTGCATTCAAGTACATGATAGACAAAATGCCGACAGTTTGATTAATAGATAATAAAACACGGATAAGGAGTTCCATATTGTCACTAAACTAGACATTTAGAATATAACTCCATCACATACACCATAGGGAACTGGGCAAAGGAGTGGCGCTGCAGGGGATGGGTGATCAACCACTTCATCTGTGCACAAAGAAAAGACCCAAAGTGCAGCCTGATCTACTTCTCCATACACCACAGCATACCCAACTCAATCTGGGAGATCGCATTGCTTGTGTCCTGTTTGCCAAAGAAATTGACAGCTAGGATCCTATGGCAAACCCTCATCGCATCATCCTTCAACTGATGCCCCTTAGTGGTCTGTGCAATGAACGTTCCCCCTTTGCCCATCACCTTCCAGATCTCGTTCAACTCGCTCTTGGTGCG
The DNA here is from genome assembly GCA_954870475.1 of Euphrasia confusa. Classification (NCBI taxonomy): domain Eukaryota; kingdom Viridiplantae; phylum Streptophyta; class Magnoliopsida; order Lamiales; family Orobanchaceae; genus Euphrasia; species Euphrasia confusa. The sequence continues at coordinate 33,107,644 of OX940950.1, forward strand.
CTCGGGCAAAGCCTTTAGTGCCCTCTGGTACTCCTTTGACTTCCACTCCTCGAAAGTCACCATCCCCAAACTGAGATCCAGTTCGGTGCAGCTTGCTTTGACCTTGCTTCCCAGTATCTAAAACTGGATGCCAGTAAATCCTTCCTCTTTGTCCTCTTTGATCATTAGTGTCTTGAAAAACTCTTTCACCACCTTATCACTTATTTTCCTAGACCACTCCAAAAACTGGTTCCACCCAATGTTTGCAAAGTACTCCCTCACTTTGGCCTCTACCCCCATCAGCTTCAGTGTGTCGAAACACACAGTCTTTGGCACCACGATTTTGCGGGGGCGGCGCTGGTAGTCGCCGGAGTCGGAGCTTTGCGCTTCTTGGTTGAAGCCCTGGTGTTCGGTGTCTTTGGAACGTTGTGGGTGACTTCGATTTCTGGTTCTTCTTCCTCCTCATCATCGCCGCCGGCAGCCGTCGAATTCTCCTCCTCCTTCTTCTCGTGGGCGCTTGAACCTGCATCAGACAATTTTACACCCTTACCCTTGACGTCAGATCTGGGTTTCTTCCTTCGTGGGCTCTCGATCACGTCGTCGGTTGGCTGCTCAGACCCCTCCGCTGCGTCGGCCAGAGTCTCCAAATCTTTCTGCTCGGAAAGCTGGGGCACATCGAGCTCAGCGCTGAGTTGCGCTATCAAATTCTGGTCGACCGGCGGCGGGCTGCTTGGTGTGGTGGACGTCGGTAATATTATGATGAGCGGCATGGCGGAGGAAGCTTCTCCGGTTGTCTCAGTGGTGGCGGCGGCGGGCGCCTCCCCCCTGGTTTCTTCCATGGCGGTGTCGTTCTTTGGCTCCGTCATCTTCTTGCGCTTCGATTTGGTTGACGTAGTGGGTGGTGGTGGTGTGGTAAGATCGATATGGGTTCCGTCCGGGATTCCTCTCAATTTGTTTTTGGGCCGAGTACTCACCATTGACGACGACAGTTAGGGTTATAGGGATTTTTGAATTTTGGAAAGGGAGTTGATGTGGGTAGTCATCGGGTTTCGTGGGGGGGAGTTATGGAAAGTTGAAATTGCAGAGTCCTAATGATGGGATGTTTCTCCCTCAATTTTCGCACCCCCATCTGTCCAGTTATGTTAAGCTCAAACTGGTGTCCTTTGCCCAAACCCTGTCCCTGCAAAATCAAAAATACAATACACCCTTTCTTCCGGCCTTGTTAATTTTGGTATGAAGTGATCTTTTTATTAAACCTAAAAAATAAAATAAAACAATAAAATAAATAAACAAAACATACCAGGTTGCCTCCTGGCCAGCGCCCTATTTTAGGTCCTAGGCATGACCTTGCTGCTGACTTTGGTTAACGATTAATGGGGTCTATCTGGCCCTCCAGATCCACTTGCCCAAAGTATGGTTTAACTCGCTGTCCATTAACCTTGAAAACGTAGTCTTTACCCTTGGATGTCTTGCTTTTCAGATCTACTGATCCATTAGGGCAAACCCTGTGTACGATATATGGTCCTTCCCACTTTGAAAATAGTTTGCCCTTCCGGAATAGATTTCTTGTTTGATGTAGAAGGACCAACTGTCCGTCCTTTATCGGCTTATCTTTGATTATCTTGTCATGGGCTTTCTTTGTCCTTTCCTTGTAGTGAGCGGCATGATCATATGCTTCGCGCCTCAACTGCTCTAACTCCACAAGGTCCAATTTCCGCTCATTACCTGCAAGGTCCCAATCAAAGTTGACTTTGTTCACTGCCCAATGTGCTTTGTGCTCAATTTCTACGGGCAAATGGCATGCTTTCCCGAATATCATCCTGTATGGCGATATCCCAAAGGGTGTCTTGAAAGCAGTGCCGTATGCCCAAAGTGCATCATCTAACTTCTCAGACCAGTCTTTGCCCTCAGGTCTAACTGTCTTCCTCAGAATAGTCTTGATTATTCTATTGGACAATTCAGCTTGCCCGTTTGCCTGGGGGTGATAGGCTGTTGAAACCCGATGTGTCACCCCATACTTTTGAAGTAGCTTTTTTATCACTGCGTTGCATAAGTGCGTACCTTGATCACTTATCAATGCTCTGGGCACACCGAAACGACTGAAAATATTTGCTTTTAAGAATTCTGCCACCACTCGGGAGTCATTGGTGGCTGTCGCTTTGGCCTCGACCCACTTAGACACGTACTCTACTGCCAGTAGTATGTACTCTTTGCCCTTGGAGTTTGGGAGTGGTCCCATGAAATCTATACCCCATACATCGAATATCTCCACTGGTAGTATGGGCACAGAGGGCATCTCGTCTCTTTTAGTCATATTTCCTTCCCTTTGACATTGGTCACATCCCTTGCACCAGGCGATGCAGTCTTTAGTCAAAGTTCTCCAATAAAAACCGCATTCCAGAATTTTTCTGGCAGTTCTCTTGTGCCCAAAGTGACCTCCGCATGGTTTCTCATGACAATGCCTCATTATAACCTGTTGTTCTGATTCGGCTACACACCTTCTCAACACTTGGTCTTCACATCTTTTCCATAAGTACGGCTCATCCCATATGTAACTCTTTGCCTCCCGTTTCATTTTATTTCTTTCATAGATGGAAGCCTCGTCTCTGAACTCTCCTCCTACTATATAATTGACGAGGTCTGCGTACCAAGGTTCCTCGTGCATGGCATAGATAGAGTACAAGTGTTCGTCTGGAAATGTTTCGGTTATGGGCACATCCTCTTCTTTTTGTAAAATTCGGCTAAGGTGGTCTGCCACTAAGTTCTGGTTGCCAGCATTGTCCCTAATCTCGATGTCAAACTCATGTAGCAGTAGGATCCATCGGATTAGTCTCGGTTTGGTTTCTTTCTCTGCCATTAAGTACTTGAGCGCGGCGTGGTCGGTGTATACTATAGTCTTGCTTCCCAATAGGTATGACCTGAATTTTTCAAAAGCGAATACTATGGCCAGCAGCTCTTTCTCGGTGGTTGCGTAGTTACTTTGGGCGGCATTAAGTGTTTTCGAAGCATAATATATCACATGCCTCTCTTTGCCCTTCAGTTGCCCAAGTACTGCCCCTACTGCATATCCACTAGCGTCACACATTAGTTCAAAAGGCATCCCCCACTCTGGGGGTTGGATGATGGGAGCTGTCACTAGTCTCTCCTTTAGATGGTTGAAGGCTCTTTGGCAGTCGTCGTCAAAGTCCCACTCCACATCATTCTGTAGCAGTCTTGTCATCGGTTGAGCGATGCTGGCAAAGTCCTTCACAAAACGCCTATAGAATCCTGCGTGGCCAAGAAATCCTCTCACTTGCTTGATATTCCTTGGGTATGGTAGTTTGGCAATGACTTCTATTTTTGCTTTGTCTACTTCTATGCCTTTGGCTGACACCACATGTCCCAAAACCACTCCCTCTTCTACCATGAAGTGACATTTCTCATAGTTCAGAACCAAACTCTTCTCTACGCATCGTTAAAGTGTTAGTTCCAAGTTTGCCAGGCATAGGTCAAATGTGTTACCATAAACTGTGAAGTCGTCCATGAATACTTCAATTCCGTTTTCTAATAAGTCAGAGAATATGCTCATCATACAACGCTGGAAGGTCCCTAGTGCGTTGCACAGCCCAAAGGGCATACGCCTATAGGCAAAGGTACCAAAGGGACACGTGAACGTTGTTTTGTCTTGATCTTCTTCAGCTACCCAGATCTGCATGTATCCCGAATACCCATCCAGGAAACAGAAGTGCTTTTTCCCGGCCAATCGTTCCAACATCTCATCGATAAAAGGCAAAGGGAAATGATCTTTTCGGGTTACCTTGTTCAGTTTACGGTAGTCGATACATACTCTCCATCCCGTTTGTAACCTGGTAGCTATCTGTTCTTTCTTCTCATTTTCTATGACTTGGATCCCTGATTTCTTTGGCACGACGTGCACAGGGCTAACCCACTTGCTATTTGAGACAGGGTAAATTATCCCCACACTGAGGAGTTTCTTAATCTCTTTGAGTACCACCTCCTTCATGGCAGGATTGAGTTTCCTTTGGGGGTCCCTTACGGGTGTAAATTCATCTTCGAGAGTATATGGTGCTGGCAAATTGTCGGGCTTATACCTCTTATATCAGCCAAAGTCCATCCTATAGCCAGTTTGTATCGCCCCTGTACTTCTTTGAGTTTCACTTCCTCCTCTTCTGAGAAGGATGAATTGATGATCACGGGCAAGGTGTCGTGCTCTCCTAAGTACATGTACTTCAGATGCTTTGGCAAGTTCTTCAACTCCAGTAGTGGGGCTCTCTCCAAGGATGGCTTCATGATCGTCTCCTCCAGTATTGGCAGTTTGCCTGGATCTCCTTTGTAATTTTCTAGTGCCCCTAACTGCTTAATTGCCTCTTGTATTCCCTCCGGTTCGTTTTCTAGTTCATCGTGTAGCATTCCTTCTTGAATTACTACTTCAATTTTGTCGTACTTACCGCTTTGTATCACTTTGCCTTCTACTGCCTTGTCTATTTGATCAATCATATGAACCTCCTCAGTATCGGCTGGGTGCTTCATGGACTTGTAAAGGTCAAAGGTGACTGTTTCGCCTTCGAATTTACATGTCAGTTTGCCTGTCTCGCAGTCTATGTGTGTTCTTGCGGTCTTAAGGAACGGTCTGCCCAGAATCATAATTGGCTCTTTGCTTGATCCCCCATGTCTAGTACGTAGAAGTCTGCTGGGAAGATTAAATCCTCCACTTTGACCAATACGTCCTCCAGTATGCCCTCAGGGTAGACATTGGATCTATCAGCCAGTTGGATCACCACTCTTGTGGGTTTGAGAACCCCTATGCCCAAGTCTTCGTACATAGTTTTGGGCATGACATTGATTGTTGCCCCTAGATCCAACATTGCCTTCTCGATTCTCATTCGTCCTATGATACATGGTATGTAGAACATGCCTGGGTCTCCACATTTAGTAGGTACGCTACTTTGGAGTACTGCTAAGACGTTTTCGCCCACCTTGAATTTAGCATCATCTTGATACTTTACTTTCTTGGTGCATAGTTCCTTGAGGAATTTAGCACATCGGGGCATAATATTTAGTATAGTCAGTAGCGGCATATTGATCTCCACCTTTTTGAACATTTGGAACATCTCGTAAGTCTCTTCACTTTCTTTGTTCTTACTTAGCCTTCCTGGAAAGGAGACTCGGATTTTTGGTGGTGGTGATTTATCCCTCTTTGCCCTGACTTCCCCTTCTGTCTTTTCTCTTTCGTCCTCAGCGGTTAGATCCTCTGGCTCTATGTGTTCTGTCTCTTGAGGTTGTTTGCCCTGGGTTGGCGCTTTGACTTCTGGCAAGATTCTTCCGCTTTTCAATTGGATGGCATTACAGTGGGCATTCTTCACTTCGATCTGTGGTGGTAAATTTCCATTCCTCTGTTCCAGCTTTGCCACTACCTGGTTCAAGTGGGCCATTTGAGCTCCCAAGTTATTCAATTGCCCTCTGGTCTCTTGTATGAATTTTTCGTTCTCTTGCATGGCTTTCATATTCTCTTGCTGGAACTTTACGTTCTCTCTGACCAAGGTCTCCATCATGTCCGATAGTGACGCCCCTTTGCCCTGATTCTGCTGGGAGTTCCCTTGCTGTTGATGGTTGTACCGGCTCTGGTTCGGGTTTCCTTGATATCCTTCTCCTTGATTGTTATTATTCCCGTACCTGAAGTTCTCATGGTGCCTCCATCCGGGGTTATATGTGTTGGAGTATGGATTAAAATGGGGCCTCCCTCTTCCTTGACCGTTGTTATTAGATTGTCCCATTGCTTTGAGCTCCTCGTCGAATAACGAAGGACATTCATCAGTGGCGTGCTCCACCTCTTGACAAATTTGGCATGCTTTGACTGCCTTCTTTGGCCCTCCCGCCATATTGTTCATGAACTTTTCCATGGCGGTGCACAGCTTGTCAATTTTCGAGTCAGAGGGGAATTGTACTAGCAGGCTTTGTTTAGGCAAATCGGTGTCTTCGCCCAATTCCTCTGCCATCTCTTTGAACAGTTTGAAAGCCTCGGCAACACTTTTGTTGAGTAGAGACCCTCCACTGGCAGCGAGGAGTAGAGTCTTCTCGTGATGTCTTAATCCGGACACAAAATATTGGATAAGGTCGTGGTCCGGGATTTGGTGCTGGGGGCATTTAGTTAGCAACTGTTTGAATCTGGCCCAATGGTCTTGAAAGTTCTCGTTATTTCCCATCCGTATGCTGTTGATTTTCTTTCGCATTTGTTGGATACGTGCCGCTGGGAAGTATTTCTCCAGAAATCTCTTTTGTAATTGCGCCCATGTAGTCACTTCGCCTTCCGGAATAGTATACAGCCACTCTCTGGCCCCATCAGTCAAAGAGAAGGGAAAGGCCAGGAGTCGTATATATTGTGATAGTACCCCGGTTGCCTGAATCGTTCCGCATGCTAGCTCAAAATCCTGTAGATGCCTCTGTGGGTCCTCTCCGGGCATATCGCTGAACTTTGGCAGGATTTGTATGAAGTTGTGTTTCATCTCCCAGGGGGTAGGAATTGTGGGCAAAGTGATGCCCAGTGGCCTGAAGTTCATCTCTGACGGGAACATCATGTCCCTCAAAGTCCGTGGTGCTTCTGCTCTCATCTTTTCTGGTATTGGTTGACTGGGAGTGTCGACTTGTATGGTCTTCTTGCTCTTTGCCTTTTCTGCCCTTGGTGCTTTGGCAGAATTCTCTCCTTGGGTTGCACGTGCTAACGCCTTGTTCTTTGCTTCTTTTCTTAGTCTTTTGGCGGTTTTCTCGATCTCAGGGTCAAAGAGTAATCCCGTATCGCCTTCCACCGCGTTTATAGTACCTAGTCAAAGAAGTAAAGCAAAAACGGTTAGAACAGAAAAACTAAAAAGCTGGAATATTGCCTCCCCGGCAACAACGCCAATTTTGACGACGCGAAAACTTTGTCGTGGAAGCTAACGTGGCCAAAATAAATTTATAAAGTTCCTAAACTCAACACAAGATAGCAAGTGGTAAGTATAGGGTCGATCCCACGAGGAAGCAATTGCAATTTAGTTAATCTCGGCTTTGCCCAAATAGTGTCACAATAAAAAGGTTTTGAATTTGGTTGCTGAGTCACAACGTTAAATCAAACTACTAACTAACAGAAATACGAAATCTAATTAACCCAAACTAACATGTAGAAATAATAAACTAAACACTTTGACCAAACTGTAAACAGAAAAGCAATTAATCAAATTGAAATCAAATAAAGGAAAGTAGGCTTCTGGGCTTTGGCTTCTCTCTGGGTTCTCTGGGCAAACTACCGATCCCTGGCACTTATGATTTTAACTGATGGTTTGTCAATCGGTTATAGGATGTCGAACAAAGTAAAATCAGTCCTATTAAGTCACGCCTACAGTTACCCCACCCCAATCCGTCCTTACGGTGTAAAGAAAAGGCAAGGTATACTTATGCCTAATCCCCTGAGCCTAGACAATTCGATACCTATGTGGTCGCATGGATCTAGTTTGCCCAAACTCGTATAGATCTCTAGACGAACCCAATTTGGCCAATAGCATGTCCGGAAATCCGAATCATACGACCGCAAAGCTCCAACATGTTCTAGCGTTATGCCCGTAGTACAAATAGATACTATTATTCGGTTTGATCAATCGCTGATATCTCAAAGTGTAAGGGTTTCCTAACGACCAAATTAGTCCGCCCAAACCTGCAAGAATGTAGTTAAACCTCAACTGTGTATCGGGAACAAACCCGAGGCAGTTAACTAAGCCCTATCAACCTCACGGTTCTATCTTAGCCCAGAGTACCCTTCGATCTGCCTTTGCCCAGACGCCCTGCAAACATAGCTACTCATATGCAAAGAAATAAAACAAGAAATAAATTGGAAAACGAAACTGGAATTCATAACTATTAAAACTGAAATTGTTCAAACTTAAAATAGCAAATTAGAATAATAAAAACATAAAGCAGTAAATTCTTTTAATGCCCGAAGGCTCGATCAACTTCAAAACAAAAGAACTTGGCCGGAAATCTCCAAGCTCTTCAATCGCCGGCGGCAGCTTCGTGAACGGGGTCGTGAATTGGTGTTCTTCCTTTTCCAGCTTCTCTTCCTTATATAGGCTTGAATTAGGGTTGCGGGATTGCAGTTGCATGGGCCGCTGCATGGGCTTTCCTTTTCCAGGCGCCGCTAAGTACTTTCCATCTTTAGCTCCAGCCGCCTTTGACTTTGCCTGATGGCAATCCGCTTCCCAAACTCTCTACAGGTATTCTTCTCCTCCACAGGTGAACGGACCAGGCACGGTACTCGGTATTCGGTCTGGGTCTTCTGCTTCATAACTTGCCCAAAGTGGCCTGGTTTGCCTGATGAGGCCAAACTGCTCAGTCACTACACGCTCCAGATCGCTGTTTGCCCAAAGAAGGGGGTTTCCTTGCCTCTTTTGCCCAGTGCGCCACCTGTTACCTGTTTGGCTGCACACTCTGACCAAACACTCTACTGTGCCCTCCCAGACACATAAACTGACTCAAACTGACTCAAAAAGGGGCTCAAGATGAGCAAATAAAATGGCTCATCAGTACTCAAAACTCAAAACAGCTTTTGCAGGCGCGAGTTAATTTTACCGATTTATATTTAAAATTCTAACTAAATTATCGAAAATAAAACTGAAGGGATGGAGTTTCGCAAGGTGTAAATATCACGACCGTCACACGACATAACACTGACGGTGTTACACGGTCATTTCTAATATTCATCGTGAATTCGTTAAACACCAAAAAAACGAGTTCTCATGGTTTGTACACACTTTGAATTCTTTATTAACGTTCACTAGGAAATGTTTCAGTCATTGAGACGTATGGTATTTGATTTTAAACACGCATGATTCGATTTGGAGTATGCATGTCTCAAATTTAAGAGATGTCTAATTCATTTGTTACAAGTTACTCTCAAGTGTGATCATACATTGCACATGATATATCACATTCAATCATTTCTTGTGTAATTGTGGAGTTTTGTCGGTTTCATATAATCATATAGATGGAAAATTAACTTTGGATTAGCATTTTAACCAAAATATTCACACAACCGAGCAATAATCACCAAAAAAAACGTCATTGTTCATACTTACACGGTGATGTTGTGATATATCACCGTATAGGGTTACCGTGCGGAGATCAGATCAATTTTTAAATTTGAAATTTAACGAGTAAAGTACTGGTATAGTACTAGTTCCCAAGATGGTGGCGGGACAACCGATGCACTGTACTCAAAACAGATTTTGCAGGCGCGAGTTAATTTTACCGATTTATATTTAAAATTCTAATTAAATTATCGAAAATAAAACTGAAGGGATGGAGTTTCGCAAGGTGTAAATATCACGACCGTCACACGACATAACACTGACGGTGTTACACGGTCATTTCTAATATTCATCGTGAATTCGTGAAACACCAAAAAAACGAGTTCTCATGGTTTGTACACACTTTGAATTCTTGATTAACGTTCATTGTGATATGTTTCAATCATTGAGACGTATGGTATTTGATATTAAACACGTATGATTCGATTTGGAGTATGCATGTCTCAAATTCAAGAGATGTGTAATTCATTTGTTACAACTTACAAGTTACTCTCAAGTGTGATCATATATTGCACATGATATATCACATTCAATCGTTTCTTGCATAATTGTGGAGTTTTGTCGGTTTCATATAATCATCTAGATGGAAAATTAACTTTGGATTAGCATTTTAACCAAAATATTCACACAACCGAGCAATAATCACCAAAAAACGTCATTGTTCATACTTACACGGTGATGTTGTGATATATCACCGTATAGGTTACCGTGCGGAGATCAGATCAATTTTAACGAGTATTGTACCAGTAGTACTAGTTTCCAAGATGGTGGCGGGACAACCGATGCACGGCGTAATATCACGGCCGCCACACGATGTACTAACAAATATAACACGGACGGTGGTACACGGTCATTTATAAGATTCACCGTGACACACAAAAAACGAATTCACAGAAACCATACAAATCCCAATAACCCCAAATAATCCAAAAAACACACAATCACAGAATATAATACAAAAAAAAAACCTATAATTAGTTGCAATACCTAAATATCACAATTGTTCAGCATGGCCACAGAACTTAACGTTAATCCCCCCGCACCGGACATGTCTGTATGTTATGGTCTGCACTCCGGCATACGCTACATTTTTTATTTTGTCTTTTCTGTCGGATTGGTTCCACCGTAGGTTGAGAATTCTGATCATCTTCGAGCGGCTGGCTGTCGGTGGGTAAAACAACTTGGTCACATTTGCGCGCGTTGTGTGTGATCGAATTACACTTACTACACTTCTGAGGCTGACTTCTTCTTCTGGGGGCATTACCCTCAGAAATTGTGGAGTTTTGTCGGTTTCATATAATCATATAGATGGAAAATTAACTTTGGATTAGCATTTTAACCAAAATATTCACACAACCGAGCAATAATCACCAAAAAACGTCATTGTTCATACTTACACGGTGATGTTGTGATATATCACCGTATAGGGTTACCGTGCGGAGATCAGATCAATTTTTAAATTTTAAATTTAACGAGTAAAGTACTGGTATAGTACTAGTTCCCAAGATGGTGGCGGGACAACCGATGCACTGTACTCAAAACAGCTTTTGCAGGCGCGAGTTAATTTTACCGATTTATATTTAAAATTCTAATTAAATTATCGAAAATAAAACTGAAGGGATGGAGTTTCGCAAGGTGTAAATATCACGACCGTCACACGACATAACACTGACGGTGTTACACGGTCATTTCTAATATTCATCGTGAATTCGTGAAACACCAAAAAAACGAGTTCTCATGGTTTGTACACACTATGAATTCTTGATTAACGTTCACTGTGATATGTTTCAATCATTGAGACGTATGGTATTTGATATTAAACACGTATGATTCGATTTGGAGTATGCATGTCTCAAATTCTAGAGATGTCTAATTCATTTGTTACAACTTACAAGTTACTCTCAAGTGTGATCATATATTGCACATGATATATCACATTCAATCGTTTCTTGCATAATTGTGGAGTTTTGTCGGTTTCATATAATCATCTAGATGGAAAATTAACTTTGGATTAGCATTTTAACCAAAATATTCACACAACCGAGCAATAATCACCAAAAAACGTCATTGTTCATACTTACACGGTGATGTTGTGATATATCACCGTATAGGTTACCGTGCGGAGATCAGATCAATTTTAACGAGTATTGTACCAGTAGTACTAGTTTCCAAGATGGTGGCGGGACAACCGATGCACGGCGTAATATCACGGCCGCCACACGATGTACTAACAAATATAACACGGACGGTGGTACACGGTCATTTATAAGATTCACCGTGACACACAAAAAACGAATTCACAGAAACCATACAAATCCCAATAACCCCAAATAATCCAAAAAACACACAATCACAGAATATAATACAAAAAAAAACCCATAATTAGTTGCAATACCTAAATATCACAATTGTTCAGCATGGTCACAGAACTTAACGTTAATCCCCCCGCACCGGACATGTCTGTATGTTATGGTCTGCACTCCGGCATACGCTACATTTTTTATTTTGTCTTTTCTGTCGGATTGGTTCCACCGTGGGTTGAGAATTCTGATCATCTTCGAGCGGCTGGTTGTCGGTGGGTAAAACAACTTGGTCACATTTGCGCGCGTTGTGTGTGATCGAATTACACTTACTACACTTCTGAGGCTGACTTCTTCTTCTGGGGGCATTACCCTCAGAAATTGTGGAGTTTTGTCGGTTTCATATAATCATATAGATGGAAAATTAACTTTGGATTAGCATTTTAACCAAAATATTCACACAACCGAACAATAATCACCAAAAAACGTCATTGTTCATACTTACACGGTGATGTTGTGATATATCACCGTATAGGGTTACCGTGCGGAGATCAGATCAATTTTTAAATTTTAAATTTAACGAGTAAAGTACTGGTATAGTACTAGTTCCCAAGATGGTGGCGGGACAACCGATGCACTGTACTCAAAACAGCTTTTGCAGGCGCGAGTTAATTTTACCGATTTATATTTAAAATTCTAATTAAATTATCGAAAATAAAACTGAAGGGATGGAGTTTCGCAAGGTGTAAATATCACGACCGTCACACGACATAACACTGACGGTGTTACACGGTCATTTCTAATTTTCATCGTGAGTTCGTGAAACACCAAAAAAACGAGTTCTCATGGTTTGTACACACTTTGAATTCTTGATTAACGTTCACTGTGATAAGTTTCAATCATTGAGACGTATGGTATTTAATATTAAACACGTATGATTCGATTTGGAGTATGCATGTCTCAAATTCTAGAGATGTCTAATTCATTTGTTACAACTTACAAGTTACTCTCAAGTGTGATCATATATTGCACATGATATATCACATTCAATCGTTTCTTGCATAATTGTGGAGTTTTGTCGGTTTCATATAATCATCTAGATGGAAAATTAACTTTGGATTAGCATTTTAACCAAAATATTCACACAACCGAGCAATAATCACCAAAAAACGTCATTGTTCATACTTACACGGTGATGTTGTGATATATCACCGTATAGGTTACCGTGCGGAGATCAGATCAATTTTAACGAGTATTGTACCAGTAGTACTAGTTTCCAAGATGGTGGCGGGACAACCGATGCACGGCGTAATATCACGGCCGCCACACGATGTACTAACAAATATAACACGGACGGTGGTACACGGTCATTTATAAGATTCACCGTGACACACAAAAAACGAATTCACAGAAACCATACAAATCCCAATAACCCCAAATAATCCAAAAAACACACAATCACAGAATATAATACAAAAAAAAAAAACCATAATTAGTTGCAATACCTAAATATCACAATTGTTCAGCATGGTCACAGAACTTAACGTTAATCCCCCCGCACCGGACATGTCTGTATGTTATGGTCTGCACTCCGGCATACGCTACATTTTTTCTTTTGTCTTTTCTGTCGGATTGGTTCCACCGTGGGTTGAGAATTCTGATCATCTTCGAGCGGCTGGCTGTCGGTGGGTAAAACAACTTGGTCACATTTGCGCGCGTTGTGTGTGATCGAATTACACTTACTACACTTCTGAGGCTGACTTCTTCTTCTGGGGGCATTACCCTCAGAAATTGTGGAGTTTTGTCGGTTTCATATAATCATATAGATGGAAAATTAACTTTGGATTAGCATTTTAACCAAAATATTCACACAACCGAGCAATAATCACCAAAAAACGTCATTGTTCATACTTAAACGGTGATGTTGTGATATATCACCGTATAGGGTTACCGTGCGGAGATCAGATCAATTTTTAAATTTGAAATTTAACGAGTAAAGTACTGGTATAGTACTAGTTCCCAAGATGGTGGCGGGACAACCGATGCACTGTACTCAAAACAGCTTTTGCAGGCGCGAGTTAATTTTACCGATTTATATTTAAAATTCTAATTAAATTATCGAAAATAAAACTGAAGGGATGGAGTTTCGCAAGGTGTAAATATCACGACCGTCACACGACATAACACTGACGGTGTTACACGGTCATTTCTAATATTCATCGTGAATTCGTGAAACACCAAAAAAACGAGTTCTCATGGTTTGTACACACTTTGAATTCTTGATTAACGTTCACTGTGATATGTTTCAATCATTGAGACGTATGGTATTTGATATTAAACACGTATCATTCGATTTGGAGTATGCATGTCTCAAATTCAAGAGATGTCTAATTCATTTGTTACAACTTACAAGTTACTCTCAAGTGTGATCATATATTGCACATGATATATCACATTCAATCGTTTCTTGCATAATTGTGGAGTTTTGTCGGTTTCATATAATCATCTAGATGGAAAATTAACTTTGGATTAGCATTTTAACCAAAATATTCACACAACCGAGCAATAATCACCAAAAAACGTCATTGTTCATACTTACACGGTGATGTTGTGATATATCACCGTATAGGTTACCGTGCGGAGATCAGATCAATTTTAACGAGTATTGTACCAGTAGTACTAGTTTCCAAGATGGTGGCGGGACAACCGATGCACGGCGTAATATCACGGCCGCCACACGATGTACTAACAAATATAACACGGACGGTGGTACACGGTCATTTATAAGATTCACCGTGACACACAAAAGACGAATTCACAGAAACCATACAAATCCCAATAACCCCAAATAATCCAAAAAACACACAATCACAGAATATAAAACAAAAAAAAAAAAAAAACAACCCATAATTAGTTGCAATACCTAAATATCACAATTGTTCAGCATGGTCACAGAACTTAACGTTAATCCCCCCGCACCGGACATGTCTGTATGTTATGGTCTGCACTCCGGCATACGCTACATTTTTTCTTTTGTCTTTTCTGTCGGATTGGTTCCACCGTGGGTTGAGAATTCTGATCATCTTCGAGCGGCTGGCTGTCGGTGGGTAAAACAACTTGGTCACATTTGCGCGCGTTGTGTGTGATCGAATTACACTTACTACACTTCTGAGGCTGACTTCTTCTTCTGGGGGCATTACCCTCAGAAATTGTGGAGTTTTGTCGGTTTCATATAATCATATAGATGGAAAATTAACTTTGGATTAGCATTTTAACCAAAATATTCACACAATCGAGCAATAATCACCAAAAAACGTCATTGTTCATACTTAAACGGTGATGTTGTGATATATCACCGTATAGGGTTACCGTGCGGAGATCAGATCAATTTTTAAATTTTAAATTTAACGAGTAAAGTACTGATATAGTACTAGTTCCCAAGATGGTGGCGGGACAACCGATGCACTGTACTCAAAACAGCTTTTGCAGGCGCGAGTTAATTTTACCGATTTATATTTAAAATTCTAATTAAATTATCGAAAATAAAACTGAAGGGATGGAGTTTCGCAAGGTGTAAATATCACGACCGTCACACGACATAACACTGACGGTGTTAGACGGTCATTTCTAATATTCATCGTGAATTCGTGAAACACCAAAAAAACGAGTTCTCATGGTTTGTACACACTTTGAATTCTTGATTAACGTTCACTGTGATAAGTTTCAATCATTGAGACGTATGGTATTTAATATTAAACACGTATGATTCGATTTGGAGTATGCATGTCTCAAATTCTAGAGATGTCTAATTCATTTGTTACAACTTACAAGTTACTCTCAAGTGTGATCATATATTGCACATGATATATCACATTCAATCGTTTCTTGCATAATTGTGGAGTTTTGTCGGTTTCATATAATCATCTAGATGGAAAATTAACTTTGGATTAGCATTTTAACCAAAATATTCACACAACCGAGCAATAATCACCAAAAAACGTCATTGTTCATACTTACACGGTGATGTTGTGATATATCACCGTATAGGTTACCGTGCGGAGATCAGATCAATTTTAACGAGTATTGTACCAGTAGTACTAGTTTCCAAGATGGTGGCGGGACAACCGATGCACGGCGTAATATCACGGCCGCCACACGATGTACTAACAAATATAACACGGACGGTGGTACACGGTCATTTATAAGATTCACCGTGACACACAAAAAACGAATTCACAGAAACCATACAAATCCCAATAACCCCAAATAATCCAAAAAACACACAATCACAGAATATAATACAAAAAAAAAAAACCATAATTAGTTGCAATACCTAAATATCACAATTGTTCAGCATGGTCACAGAACTTAACGTTAATCCCCCCGCACCGGACATGTCTGTATGTTATGGTCTGCACTCCGGCATACGCTACATTTTTTCTTTTGTCTTTTCTGTAGGATTGGTTCCACCGTGGGTTGAGAATTCTGATCATCTTCGAGCGGCTGGCTGTCGGTGGGTAAAACAACTTGGTCACATTTGCGCGCGTTGTGTGTGATCGAATTACACTTACTACACTTCTGAGGCTGACTTCTTCTTCTGGGGGCATTACCCTCGACAGCAGACCGTGCACGGCTCATCTTCGGACGACCAGCCTTTCTCACCGCAACCGGAAGATGAATGACGTGATCAGTTATATACGCTGGAACGACCAAATCAGCAGGATCCGGAAGTCCTTTGATAGGAGTTGAATATGTCTCAATCAAATTGTGTTGTTTGTAATATCCACTGACGAAGCCATATATATTCAATCCTCTTTGTTTGAGAAATAGAAGTTGTGGTGGCAATGTGAAGTGATACGATCCTAACAAGTACGAACATATTGTCGAATTAATAAATTGAAAGTGTTTGTTTGATTAGTACGTACCTAACAGCGGCTGCAGCGTGACTGCAGGGGATTTCATCAAGTTCGAAGCGTCGACATTCACATGTCCGATTTTGAAGACCAACTTGAAAAGATAGCTTACCATCCTCCACTTTATACACTACAGATGTGGTTGTGTCTCGGACAACCATACGCAGAGCGTGATCCACTGCGAAAGATAGTTTCTTAAACGTCTCTTCAGTCAACTCATGTTCTCTTAACGCAGCTTTCGCGCTTCGCTCTTGAAACCATTGTTCCAAGACTGCGCGGAATACCTCGACCAATGAACATACGGGTAGACGTCTCGCCCAGACCATACGAGAATTAAAGCACTTTGCAATATTGGAGGTCATGAAACCATATCGCCGTACTGGACACATTGCCCTCGACCACCTCTCGAACCCTATTTCTAACATTCTCTTGTAAGCCCCGTCAGGGCTCAGCCTCTCCAAATCAGCTAAATGTATGTGCATTGTCTCAATACGGTAACTGTTTGATGCAGAGGTTATTACGGCACTGACGCGACCGCCATAGCGAACTAGATTCTTCTTAATGTGGTAAATACAGAACCCATGCACTGCATTCGGGTAAGCAGACGCGACGGAAGTTTGGATGCTCTTATGCTGATCGGATACGATAATTAAACCATCTTATCTATTGAAGCACCTGCTCAGGTTATGAAGGAAACATGTCCACGACTCATCATTTTCTTTCGGACCAATCCCATTTGCAAGTGGGAAGGCGTTTTCATTCTCATCCTTCGTCATGGCGACAAACAATATCCACTGGCTCTTTCCCTTGAGGTGAGTCCCGTCCACAACAATCACTGGCCTTAGATTACTATAGAATGCAGAAATAGACTGTCCGAGAGCAAGAAACATGTGTTGGAACACACCCCATTCCGTGTGGATTGTATTTCATAAAATGTGTCGGGATTCTGCTCTCTCAATATATACAAATACGAAGCGAGCCTATGATATGACTCGCATATGAGCCACACGCCATCTCTATCGCTATGCTCCGCGCTCGGAGAGTGAAACTGTAATCCATCTCAACGCCGTAACGCTCACGCAACTCTGTTATCATGTGATTGGCTTCAGAACGTCATCGTCTTTGACAAGTTTACGAGAAAAGTAACTAGCAGCGACTACAGATTTAATTCGTCGACAGGTAGTACGATGCAATATGGTCTGACAAGTGTGACTCAAGTTCAACTTTGTGATCATCCATAGCGTTTCATCACTCCCACTAGCACACAATCTAAACGTGCATTCTTTCCTACCGTGCTTGCAAACGAATGCACAATGCTTTTTGTTTGAACGATCAGTGACATATTCTAAGCGACTCTCCAAGTGATGCATTCCCAAAGATATTTCCAAGTCAGATTTCTTTCGCAACGTGGAACCAACTGCGAGTTCACCATCTTCGGGTTCACGTTCTTCAACCCAACGCATAGGTGGTGGCAAAATATCAAAATTGGGCATCGGGATCATCCAATTGCTTAGTTTTCGCTGTAGTAGTAGATTATGTTCCAGGACTGCTTCTTCATGGATCGGTTGATGATCAGATGATAATTTACGGGATCTCACAATCCTCTCTTTTTTTCGGATGTTGAAGCCAATCACTAAACTCTTGAATTAGGCTACCGTTTAACTCTTTATCACGTTCCGCTCGTTCATCATCTGATGTAAATACTTCCTCGTCATCGGGTTCAGTACAAGATGGTGGTTGAGGTGGACTAATGCTTACATTCTCTGCTTCAGAATATGTACCTCCAACATTAGCATTCTTAGACCGGTATTGTCTTCTCTCAGTCAAAAAGAGCACGTGATTGGTAACTTTTCCTTGCACGATGAATCGCAATAGATCTGTATCGTTCTGCAAACTAACCTTACTTCTCTGCGCGTCTAAGTAGAAAATCATGTAATCTCTGTCCTCTGGAGCATTCAAAACAGATCTAATTTGATTGATTAGATCAACATAACTTATTTTTGAATACGTAATGTGTATGGCCACGCTATCTCTGCCCACGTATGCTGACTGTTCCCAGTGACCACCATGTCGTAAAAAAACACGTTGGCACGACATCTATGATATAAAATTACAGATAATTAAAACAAACAGCTATTGAAAACCTAACGACCTGCATGCATGCATGGTCTAATAAGTATGCACGATGTAAACGAGATGTTTTTTATCACACGGTGTTATTACGATTAAGTATGTACAAAAATGTGATAGCATTATCAAACGGTGAATGAAGACAACGTGCTACGGTGAAACCACCGCTATAAATAACACGGTGATTTCGTAAACACGTCGGGGTTAAGGAAAACTCATTACACCTTCAGTGAACCGTGCAACGTGCTCTATCTCACGGTGAACGACGACATTCGGTGAAAAACACCTCAGTGTGCTTTAAAACAATTAAACAAAATCCGAAACGTGCTACCTCGTTGTTTTCGTACCTTTGATGTGCTTCAGAGACTCGACAACGAACTTGTTTTGAGCTTGTTGTGTAAATGAACTAGCAATATTCGAGAGAATTTTTCGCTCGTACGTAGTTTGGTTTCAGACAATTATTCTTTTTGGCTCTAAAATTCTCATATTGATTTTAGTAGCAACATAGAACTGCCCAATGGGTTGTTGAAGTGTCATTAACGTCGAGGTGAAATGCAATTATTATTTGTGGTTGTTGGACCTGCTGAAATGCCATTAATGTAGAAGGTTCGAGGATGGAGAATGGGGATGCAGTGCTTTTGGACACATTGAAACCCTAAATTTATTAATATATCACCTTGAAACGTGGACCGTGGTATGTAAACGGTATAAGATTTCCGTGCCTTTCTTCACGGTGAAGGGTTATCTTGGATGGTCTCACGGTGTAATATAACTGTGGATGGTCTCACGACGTACGATTATCTTGCATGTTCTCACGGTGTCACCTATCGTGGTTTTATCACGGTGTCCGTTTATCGTCGATGGTCTCAAGGCGTACGATTATCGTGGATGGTATCACGGTGTCCTATTATCCTGGATGGTCTCACGGAGTCCAATTATTGTGTATAATTTCACGGTGTCCATTTATCGTGATTTATAAATTGTAACACGGCGTCTTATTATCGTGGATGGCTCAGGGTTTCCACTTATCGTGTCTGGGTGCACGGTATTACAATCCACCATGGACTTTCCACGGCGTCACATTAGGTTTTAGGGTTTTTTACCTTCCTAATATCGTTGCACGGTGTTACAATCCACCGAGGGAACCCCACGGCGACACAGTTCTAGAATTTTATTTTATTTTTTTAATTAATTAATCGCAATGTGTTTAATGGGCGTGGTTGGGAGTTGATGATTCGTTTCGTGCAACGATTGAAATCCGGCGGTGGGATGATTCAGAACAGAGATGCATCAATTCCCTGAATTGAATGGTCATATCAAATTAATGGATAGGGAGTGTTCGATAGGGTGATTTTTTATTAATTTAATTAATACGAGTAATTAATAAGCGTAGTTGGCAGTTGAATCGTTTCGTGGAACGATTGAAATCCTGGTGGTTGGATGGATCAGAATATTAAGCCTATAAATACGAACAAAAGAACTCTATTTTTCTATATCCATTAATTCTCCATTTTTCTGTTCTGTTCTGATTTTTTCATGGAGCAGTTATCACCACACTTTTTCGAATTTCACAGCAGTTGCATTACTGTATCGAGATACTCGAGTTTCCAAAATTAAAGCATCATTCCCCTGGGTCATCTTGCACGAGATACGCGAGGTTCCAAAACCTCCCGTAGTATTAATCTGTCTCCTTATGACTCGGGGTATCGGTGGTGATGATTCGGAGTGCATGTTAGCCTGAGCTCCTTGTATCCGTCGAAATCACCAGGGAGGTCTACCTCCTCCGATTTACCAGTTCTTATCGAGGCTTAAAAACCTGTGCTGCAGATTCACTGGTGTGATGCTTTGTTATTTTTCTTGTTTTCTCAGCTTTTTGGTATACGGCTGACCGATAGTGTTTAGGGTTTAGAGTTTTGATCCATCAATTGTTCTCAAGTTTTAGGGTTCTGCTTTTTAATCTTCTGTGTAATCGTTACTATAATGAATTATAAGATTTTAATTTATTTTAAATTTCTGCATTTTCATATTCTCATTCAAATTTATCACACAGTCGCTTTTAATTATCGTGTATCATATCGTACCACGTTGTCCATTTATCGTGACTGGTTTCACGGCTTAGGATTATTGTGTACTCTGACGGTATTCATTTATCGTGGATGGTCTCCCGGAGTCCACTAGTCGTGTATGTATGACGGTGTTCAATTATAGTGATTAGTCTCAAGGCGTGTGACTATCGTGGATTTGCTCACGGTGTCCAGTTATCGTGTATGCTATCACGACGAGCGACTTTCGTTGATGATCTCACGGTGTCTACTTATCGTGTATGGTCTCACGGTGTACGATTATCGTGGTTGTTCTCACGGTGTCAATTTATCGTGTATGCTATCACGGCGAGCGACTTTCGTAGATGTTTTCACGGTGTCTCTCACGGTGTACGATTATCGTGGATGTTCTCACGGTGTCCATTTATCGTGGATGTTCTCACGGTGTCCATTTATCGTTGATGGTCGCACGGTGTCTATTCATCGTGGATGAACTCACGGCGTACGATAATCGTGAATGATGTCACGGTGTTTTCATAGTCTAACGGTATACTTTAACCGTGGATGGTCTGAAATTGTATTGGAATTTTATTATTAATTTTTAAAAGATAAATTCTATTTTAAATTACGTATTTAGTTTATATTCATTTGTTAAACAGCGAGGATAGTGTAGACTTTTACTACTCAATTGCTTATAAAACATATACTTTTATGGACAAGGCCCTCAAAATTTATTTATTTTATGAGTTGGTCCTGAATCCAGTATTCCCACGTAATAAAACTTAAAAATTAAAAATTAAGATATCCAAAATCTCCTCTAAAAAAAATGATGTACTTATTGAAAAAAACAAAGTGTGGTCAAAATAACATTGCGCTCATTAATTAAGGAGTGTTTCTATGATAGTTGGATACAACCCAAATCCCCCAAAAATGAAAATCAGAAAATTCCTATCGATCCCTGTTATTTCAGTGTTTACCCTATTGGGTTTTGTTTATTATGTGACCATATTTGTATTCATTGAAGATTGGTACGGATTGCAGAGCTCAGCTGGGTTGCTCAACTCTCTGATCTTTAGTTTTTTGGGTTCGCTGTGTGTGTTCTCACTTTCGGTGTGTGTTCTTGCGGACCCAGGCGGCGTTCCATCTGGTTATGTCCCTGATGTTGAAGAAAACCAAGGCCCGGAGAGGAATGTAGGTTTTTCTTTTTGTTTGATTGAATAATTTCTTTTAAAAAATTATATTTGGATTTATATACTAGGTGATTGGGGGAAAGTGAATGAATTGTCCTTTCTTTTATTATAATATTTTTTTTCGTTACACATTTTCTTAATTCGGGTTGAGAGCACCTTGATTGAGAAATGGTGATACAATTTTTTTTGTGTGTTTAGTTTTCCAGAACATCTATCACCATTGAAACACCTAATTCTAAAACACCTAATTCTAGTGATACTGAAATGTGTTGATTTATTACCATAAATACTTTTCCTGACATATATGATAAGGATGAATACTTCAATTTTTGCATTGCCCTTATTTTTATTGCAACAGTGTCCCTTAAATTTTAGAATTTCACAACATAGTAGTCATATTTTTGTTCGATACTTCTTTTCGTGTTTTTCCATCATATTTACAAATTGACACATACGGTTAGGTCAGTTGCTATGAGGAAGGAATGGGAGTAAAATTATGTTCATGTAAATTACATTTCAGTGACATTATTTTAGTTTGCAAGATAAAAGTTGTCTTTTTATCTTTTTCTTGGATGAATGTGGCTACAATTGTTGATAATTTTAATTTTGGATTCATGGTTACGAAGATAAAGCTCTGTGACAAGTGTACAGCAAACAAGCCTCCGAGGGCCCATCATTGTCGTGTCTGCAGAAGGTGTGTTTTGAGGATGGTGGGTTCACTATTGATACATTATCGTGGTGTTAACTGTTAATGACATACACTGTTTTATGCTACGATATTATATTTTGGGATATTACAAAACTTTCTCCTTAGGTTCAACATAATCACGATAAAAACTCTTCTAAAACTACAGATACCATACCACCACAAGGTCTTTTTTTGTTATGTAGTGCCTATTACCCTCTTTAGTGGAGTATAATTTGTAAAATAGCCAAAATCAGAAACTGGGTCCCTCCTGTAAATATGTCAAACCTTAAGATTAACTGCTTGTCCTTGTGCTTTTAACATTTCGTCCTTGTGCAAATAATTGAATCAGGATCATCATTGTTCTTGGATTAATAACTGTGTGGGCCTTAGAAACTACAAGTCGTTTCTTCTTTTAGTCTTCTATGCAACTGCTGCTAGTGCTTATTCTGCGGTAAGCTTAATTTTCGCAATACTGTTATTTCATTTTAAGAATGTATACATGTTTTTACTAATCACGTTTTCAGACTATTATAATATGCTACACGTTTAAGAAGAGTTGGGAGTTATCTGGCATTTTTCCTCACAAGCTCTTTCATGTGAGTTAGTATATAAAATTCATTTTCTGTTATATATATTTAGTTATCTTCTTGCAGCCGCATATTTTCTGGAGAAGCAATATGCCCGCAAATTGAAGAAAAATATTTCATTCACCTTTTTTCTAGTTCAAGTTCAAGTACAATTGCAGGTGCTACATAAAGTATGTGACAAAGTTATTCTATAATATATATATTCTCTTTCAGGTGGCATGTGCATCCATCAGTATTGGTTTAAGTTTGATGCTTGGAACTCTCTTGGTTTGGCATATATATCTTACTTGTCGTAATTTGACAACCATAGAGGTAAGTATCGCATCCTCTCTGTTGGACTTGGATTCCATTTCATTTCTATTGTTTTGTAATGGATCTGACTCTGAAATCTGATAGTACTATGAGGCAAAACGAGCTGATTGGTTAGCAAGGAAATCCGGGATGAGCTATCACCATCCTTACGATGTTGGTTCTTTCAAAAATATTACCTTGGTCTCTCTCTCTCTCTCTCTCTCTCTCTCTCTCTCTCTCTCTCTCTCTCTCTCTCTCTCTCTCTCTCTCTCTCTCTCTCTCTCTCTCTCTCTCTCTCTCTCTCTCTCTCTCTCTCTCTCTCTCTCTCTCTCTCTCTCTCTCTCTCTCTTAATATAGTTGTGTATTTGGATTATCATTATGCCAGGCATGACCTTTGAGTTATGACACCTTATCCCCTATGTTGGAAATATGGAGGCCATAACCATCTTGTTAGTTCAAGAGAATCTTAATGACTGATAATAGTTAGTTCAACAAAATATTTTGTGTTTCTCACTTTTTTAAGGAAATTTATTGGTGATTTACACATTTATGTCAGTTTTGTAAATTGCATCATATTGCTTTTAATCAGCACTACAAATTAGCCATAGTATACAAAAATAAAAATAGCATTACTATTTATGTTCCACAACGACCACTAAGTCCACGTCGCCGTTGGCAGCCCCCAACTCTAAAAAATTTGAAGAAAAAGAAAATGTCGAGTTTTCAGAATGTATTGAGTCACTTGTTTCTTATCCGTTTTAGATTACTATACTTACATCTGGATTCGATGCTCATAGGAAATTGATTAACCGAAATTATATCCCATGGTCATCGATTTTGCATTGTGCTTTGTTTTATAAGTCCCACCTCCATTTTAGTTATTCTACATGCATTTCCATCCCAACTTTGTCAGTGTTCTGGTGAACTGTATTTCAATTTCCCACTGCTGTTGTGTACGATTCCAGCATTGCATCTGCATCTGCATCCATTGGCATATGTGTTTGGGCATAGTATGTTATTACTTGTGTGTATGTTTTTTTAACTGTATGTATGATCAATAATTACATTATCAGGTATTGGGCCCTGACTTGCTAAAATGGCTCTGGCCCTCCGCAACCAGTCATATCAAAGATGGACTTAACTTCCCGACTATGCGTGATAGCTCGTGAAACAATACATCTCCAACAAAGAACTTGAAAATTTATATTAGTTGATTAGCACTATTGCGTAAGTTGAATCAATTAAATTTTAGTTTCTGTTGTGAAATATGCAAAGATTCAGGCCAATGGGATTATTGTCTAGCATTTGTTTGTCTTAAATGAATCAAATGTTATACTATCTCCGTTTATTAGATATAGGACCACTTTTTTGGACACGTAAATTAAGAAATTTTTTATTTTAAGACTTTTTAACTAAAAATTGAAAAGTATAAATACATTTAATTTTAAGTTAAAAAGTATAATAGTCGTGAGTAAAATTTAAAAATTAGTTAAATAAAGTAAAGGTAAAAATATATTTTAAAGTGAAAAAAAAATATTTGGGATAATTATAGTTTAGTGGCTGAACTATAGTCACTTTTTGACTTTGATGACTCATTTTTTTTTTTGTGGTTTAGTACCTGAACTAAGGCTTAATTAGACTTAAGTGGTTGGAGTGGTGGATCTCGGCCACACGTGCAAAACACGTGACTTCAGTTGACAAGTGTCATCGATTACGTTGGCTGAAGGAGAGAAATTACTCTTTTACCCTTTTCATTATTTATCATTAATATTTTAAAAACATTTTATAAGTATTATTTGAATTACATATTTTTTTCATCTCTATACGATCTAAAAATACGTATATATATATATATATATATATATATATATATATATATATATATATATATATATATATATATATATATATAATTGGAGTGAATTCATCATCGTCTTTGTTAGAAACCGCTTCATCTAAAAGCTCGAACTGTTAGAGAAGTTGGGCAACTAGACATTTATAGTGGGCCGAATATATTCTCCAATACTCCCCCTCACTTGTGGGCCGATTTCAACCTCAGGGGAAGGCCCAACAAGTGGATAATTAATTCGGGTGGAGTAGCACATGGCGGGAGTCGAACCCAGGACCTGCCACAAATCTAGGCTCTGATACCATGTTAGAAACCGCTTCATCTAACAGTTCGAGCTTTTAGATGAAGCGGTTTCTAACATGGTATCAGAGCAATAGAATTTTGACTGAAAAATATGGCGCTTTTATTGTCACAAAGAAGAAGGGGGCGAGATACAGGTATTTGGCGAAGTTCCTTGAGGAGATTAGCGATCCAAACGATCTCTGAAGCCGTGTTAGCCATAGCCCGATACTCAGACTCACAGCTAGAGCGAGCGACTGTGGGTTGTTTCTTTGCACTCCATGAAACAAGATTACCGCCCAAAAAAATAGAGTTGCCATATGTCGAACGCCGCGTTTCAGTGCACCGAGCCCAGTCGGCATCAGAGTAACCCACAATGGAGTTTTCAGGGCGGCGAGTGAAAGAGAGACCATAATGAAGAGTGCCCTTGACATATCGAAGTATACGTTTGACAGCCGAAAAATGATCATCCGTGGGAGAATGGAGAAACTGACTGACAGAGTTCACAGCATAAGAAAGATCGGGCCTAGTGATGGTCAAATATTGGAGCGCTCCGACTATTTTCTCTTTGCGAACGGTCCCCTTCGCTTCTTTTATTCTTTTTCCAGAATTCCCACTTGAATCGGTCCCCTTCTCCTCGGATTTTTTGAGCCACTTCGATCCCATGGCTGCTACAGCAAGCACACCTCCCCCAACCCAAACCACATCGGTTGGATATGGATCCTAAAGCTCAAATATAAGTTGGACAACCTTAATACCTTAACAAGGCCTTTTAAGGTGTTATTGACCCAACTTTGACATGATATCAGAGCAGGCCCAACACGATGATGGGTGCCCCAGCCGATGAAATTTCCGGCTTGCCCAAAGATGGCACTATATCCACGAGTAGAGCCGACAAAACCGAGCCTACTCGTGAGGGGGCGTGTTAAGTATCCCACATTGGTTGGATATGGATCCTAAAGCTCAAATATAAGTTGGACAACCTTAATACCTTAACAAGGCATTTTAAGGTGTTATTGACCCAACTTTGACAGTCTTCAAAACCCTAAGTTTGCTCTGGTTCTCCTAAACTTGAAATTCCAGAAACGACCTTCTCGGAAAGTCAAAATTAGAGCTCGAACTTATTCCCCTCTTCTTCGAATCTATGTACCAGCTCCTCATCTCGGCCAATTTTTGGAGAATCGAGACTATCGACTTATCGGCATTTTCGAGGCGACGGGGTCGATTTCTGGCACGTGCGTCGCCAGGAACTGTAAAAACGAAGCTTCGAAGGAGGAGAGAGTGGCGAAGAGGGAAGGGATAAGAGCTCGGGTCCAGAAATTAACTTTTTTATTTGCAATTACTTTTTTAACCTTATTAAAATTAATTAATTAATTTTTATTTTATTTAGTAATTCTGTTGTAGGCGTGAGTCTTTCTCCGTTTTCCATACGCATTCATTGTTTTTGTAAATTCCAACAAGATTAATTAATTACAAGTCTTCCTAAAAAATAGGATGTTTACATTAAAAAATAGCTTTTAATTTTATTTTCTGAAAAATTAGCGTAAAGATTGATACTATAAAATTGTATTTATGCTGAATCATCAATCTACTTGAAATAACATTATTGTATCCAACCAATTGTTTGTTCCATTGATTTTTTCATCTAATTTTATAAATTTTCATTTGTTTGCAAAACGAATCATTAAAAAAATATAAAATATATTATAATTATATTCATCATTTTATTATAATTACTATGTATAATTGTAATTATAAAAAAATTATACTACTACTATATATTGCATAAATTTTAATTGTAGAACGTCTATAGAGTAAAAACCAATTATAAAAAAATTGATACTTAAGATTGTTAACATTAAACTTTTGCATTAATTTTTTAATTTATTATTTTGTACTCAATTTTTTGAGCTTAACGTTTTTCTCTTAATGGTCTTTTCAAAAACATTTATGTATATACATAATTTATGTAACATAAATTGAAATATTATGAATCTTTACCAAATAATATAAATAAATAAAATTATTAAACTTGAAATAAGGATAATAAATAAATATATTAATATTAGCAGGTCTGTTGTAATCTTTGTTTACATGAATCCATATTTCCTTAATTTATGAGATTGCTTCTTGTAACTTCATTCAATAAATTTTACGATAAATAAAAATAGAGTGCACATAAAAATGTTCATATCATAATATTTTATTTATCTCATTTAAATTTTGTACTTATTTTTATAAAATTTCCACATATATTTTATATCTAAAAAAAATATTTATGAACTAGGAACAATATATAAACGAGAATTGTGATTTATGATTCATTCCTATCAACTTGAAAGATAGTGAGATTTAAATTTTGAAAAACTATAAAACCTTGATTTTGATTGTTAACTCCATTGAAATGAACTAGAAACAATATTAAGAATTAAACACATTTGAAATAATTATACACATAATTAAGTAATACAGTTTTCTTGTATTATTGTAAGAATCTTATACGGTTTTTATAAAGTTTATAAAAAATGACACAAAATCTAAGGGATTTATTACAATTGTAATTGATTATAAGCTTATTTGTGATAATATAAATAAGAAGGTTAATTTTTCAAGTTAATTTCGTGCTGTAATTATATTTTGTTTATGGGAAAATATCACATTTAGTCCTGTGTGCGTGTCATTTTCAGTAAGTAGTCCTTTATCTTATAAAATTATCAAAATTGGTCTTTTGACCGGCTACAACAGGTTAAAGTCCAAAATTTAAATTGCAATCCCTAGGAATCGAACACCTGTCTAATAAAAACTAAAACAACCCAACTACAACTTTGCCAAATGGTTGAATTGAAAAATAAACACTTTAAATAAGTATATACTATAAATCGTTTTATAATAAATAAATAAAATACATTAAATTAAATAAAGTAATCAATCACAAAATAATTTATTGAAAAAAAATATAGAAACAATTCATTAATTAATTTATATTTAATGATTAATTAATTAAAAAAATTATAACTTTAAAATTAACTTTATACGAATTTATTTAAATGTGATAATAAATTAATAAAAAAACAAATAATTATCAAAAAAATATAATAAAAGTTAATAAATTATAAAATAAATTTAAATTTAATAATTAATTAGTTTACTTGTATTAATTAATTAAACGTAAAAGTATACTAATAAAAAAATTTAATAACCAAAATTATAACATTAAAAAAATAATTCAAATTTAATAATTTATTATTTTAATTTATTAATTAATTAATAAAAAAATTAATTATTTACTAAATAATTTACATTTTGTTTTTAATTTTATTTGATAATTATTTTATTTTTAATATAATACTAAATTTATTTGTAATTTAATTTTGTGTTGATTTTAATTTATAAAATACTCCGTAGTAGAATAAATATATTAATGTTTCAATGATTTTAGTTTGGTGTTCATGGTGGAGTGGGTAGACAGTTTGCTATTTTTGTATAGGTCAAAAGTTCGAATCCTAGTGTAGCAGGTCAAATGACCAATTTTGATAATTTTATAAAATAAAGGACTACTTATTGAAAATGACATCCGAAAAGGATCAAATATGATATTTTCCCTTTGTTTATATATGTTTCGAGAAGGTTTAGAGTATAAAATATAAAATATTATTCGTACTAGTTAAGTATTATATGTGATTCAATCAAACAGATCAAAACATGATCTTGCCAAATAAAATTGAAGCCGGATAATTATGCAATGTGATCTTATTTATATAATTAAGCACAAATAAAACATTTTATTGTCTAAGTTATACTATATATATATATATATATATATATATATATATATATATATATTGTTGATGATTTAAGTGAAATCATTGTCCGTTTAATGTGATTGGAATCATTCAAGGCTTTGGATTAATCCTAGTCAATAGAATATGAATTTGGAGAAGTGTGGAGTACACGTTCATATAAAATTGATACGGATTAATACTTTGAATAAGCATGTTGATGCATGTCGAGATTAATCTCGTGGTTGCATGGTTTGCATGGCTAAATAATGATTTAATATCATATATTGTATGCAAATTCGAAATTGCATGAATACCCATGCAAAACAACATGAATATGTGCTTAGTGAAAGGGTGTGTTCACTAAAAGGTACCTATTCAACTAAAGGGTGCTTATGTTCAAAGGAAGGGGTGCCTAAAACCTATATAAGGGAGTGGAATTCATTTTCTGAATACACACAACATCTCCTACGAAATTGAGAGCTTTGAAGCAACAAATAATACATAAAGTTCCATAAGTTGCTCGTGTTCTAAGCCTAAGACGCGAGTGTCGTTATTGTCTTATCCTGCGAGGGATTTCGTGATACCCAGGCTTATAGGGTCGAAATACTCTTTAAGGAAAGCGTGCTACGCGATTCAATAAATATCCAAGCCTCTCTTCTTTCAGTAAACACCCGAAATATACAACATTCTTAAAGAGTATTTCCATATACTGAAAGATGGATGCGGTTCGAGAAATGACCAATAAGTTCGGCAAGTTGGAGAAATTTGAAGGCGTAGACTTTAGAAGGTGGCAAAAGAAGATGCATTTCATGCTAACAACATTGAAGGTGGTGTACGTGCTTAGCACTCCACAACCGGAAGCAAAGGATAACGAAACAACGGAGGAAACTCGGAAAAGGTGCAAATGGGAAAACGACGACTATATATGTCGTGGGCATATATTAAACGGTATGTCTGACTCTCTTTTCGACATATATCAAAACGTTGAATCTGCTAAAGAACTATGGGATAGTCTTGAATCCAAGTACATTGACGAGGACGCTTCTAGTAAGAAGTTCCTGGTTGGTAATTTTATGAATTACAAAATGTGCGACGGAAGGCCGGTAATGGAGCAATATAATGAATTGCTGCGGATTTTGGGTCAATTTTCCCAACATAATATGAAGATGGATGAGTCCATCTCGGTGTCTAGTATTATAGACAAATTACCGCCGTCATGGAAAGACTTCAAGCACACCCTGAAGCATAAAAAGGAAGAGTTGTCTTTAGTACAACTCGGTAGTCACTTACGCATAGAGGAATCTCTAAGGGCGCAAGAGGGTGAAAAACCCAAGGACAAGGAACCTATAAGGTCTGCAACTATCAATATGATGGAAGCAGGGGAGTGTTCGAATAATAACCGAGGGACAAAGCGTCCCTATAACAACAACAACAACAGCAACAATGCTGGGAGTAAGAAGCCTAAGGGCGCTTGCTGGATATGCGGAAAAACGGGTCACTTTAAAAGCGATTGTCGTGCAAACAAGAATAAGAAGGGAACGATGAACAATCGCTCGGGACAAAGGTCTAATGACCAGGGTCCGAACACCAATCAAGGTGAGACTAAGACTCATAATTTAGTTGTTGATATAAATTATGTGCCTATAGTTTCTGAAGCATTTTATATGCAGGATGATTCGGTGGCATGGTGGATTGACTCGGGTGCAACCAAGCATGTATGCAAAGATCGTCATTGGTTTCAGAAGTATGAACCGGTTGAAGATGGATCAGTGCTTTACATGGGAAACGAGTCAACTGCCCCTATTCTTGGTCGCGGAGAAGTGTTGTTGGAATTTAGTTCCGGAAAGTCCTTAGTATTATTAGATGTATTACATGTACCCGGAATAAGAAAAAACCTTGTATCCGGTAGTGTTTTATCCAAGTACGGATATAAACAAGTGTATGAATCTAATAAATATGTATTGACTAAGAACGGTGTGTTTGTCGGCTTTGGATATCAATGTAATGGGATGTTCATGTTGAATATTATAAATAAAAATTCTGATTCGGTGCTTATGATTTCTTCTAATGTTAATGATTCATTACTTTGGCATGCTAGACTAGGACATGTTCATTATAAGCGTATGATTGAAATGTCTAAACTTGATTTAATTCCTGCCATTAACTTAGAAGAAGATAAGTGTAACACATGCATGCTAACTAAAATTGTTAGGCAGCCATTTAAAGATGTTCAACGTGAATCTAGTATGCTTGAACTTGTGCATAGCGACTTATGTGATTTCCATGCTACCCCTTCGTTGGGAAATAAGAAATACTTAGTAACTTTCATAGATGACTATTCTAGATTTTGCTATGTATTTCTGCTAAGTACTAAAGATGAAGCGCTTGAAAAGTTTAAGGTATTTAAAACTGAAGTTGAACTACAACAAGAATGCATGATTAAAAAGTTGAGAACCGATAGGGAAGGCGAATATTATGATCCTGTTTTGTTTGAATCATGTGGTATTATTCATGAAATAACTGCGCCCTATACTCCTCAACAAAACGATATATCCGAAAGGAAGAATCGTGTACTAAAGGAAATGGTGAATTCCATGTTATCCTATTCTGGTTTGAATAGTGGATTCTGGGGAGAAGCCGTGTTAACGGCTTGCTATTTATTAAATAGGGTTCCTAACAAAAGGAACAAGGTTACTCCCTATGAACTTTGGTACAAAAAGAAGCCTAACCTGAATTATCTTAAGGTTTGGGGCTGTCGGGCAGTCGTAAGACTACCGGATCCCAAAAGGAAAACTTTGGGAGAAAGAGGCATTGATTGCATCTTTGTTGGATATGCTGTGCATTCCAAGGCATATCGATTCTATGTGATTGAACCAAATGATTCAGTTACGATTCATTCAATCATAGAATCGAGGGATGCCATATTTGATGAAACTCGTTTTTCATCAATGGTTAGGCCCAAAGATCTGGTGCCTAAGGTGGTTGAAAGCAAGGAATTAACCTTGCCCGAACATGAGTCACTTGAACCTCGTCGAGGCACGAGGATAAGGACTAAGAAATCGTTCGGTCCCGATTTCCAGACTTTTCTGGTTGAAGGATCAAGGGACGAAGTTGGCTTCCAATACTCGTATTGCTATCATGTTGATGATGAGCCTAAAACATACGAGGAAGTCATGAAATCGCAAGATGTTGCATTTTGGAAAGAAGCCATCAATGATGAGATGGATTCCATTATGGGAAACAACACTTGGGTGCTTGTTGATTTACCTAACGGTTGTGAACCATTAGGATGCAAGTGGATCTTCAAAAAGAAGATGAAAGTCGATGGTTCAATCGACAAGTATAAAGCCCGATTGGTTATTCAAGGCTTTAGGCAAAAGGAAGGCATTGATTATTTCGATACTTATGCCCCTGTTGCAAGAATAACTACTATTAGATTATTGATAGCTTTGGCTGCAATAAATAATCTAGTGATCCATCAAATGGATGTAAAAACGGCATTCCTTAACGGTGAGTTAGAGGAAGAGATTTACATGAAACAACCCGAAGGGTTCGTTATGCCTGGTAATGAGCATAAAGTTTGTAAACTCGTTAAATCCTTGTATGGATTGAAACAAGCACCTAAGCAGTGGCATCAAAAATTTGATGAAGTAATCTTGTCGAATGGATTTAAATTAAATCAATCGGACAAGTGTGTGTATAGCAAATTCGATGACTTTGGGAAAGGAGTCATCATTTGTCTATATGTTGATGATATGCTTATCTTTGGTACTGACCAAAGACAAGTGGACCTTACTAAGGCATTTCTATCATCAAGCTTTGACATGAAGGATATGGGGGAGGCGGATGTGATTTTGGGAATAAAAATCAAACGTGAGAACAATGCTATTACTTTAACACAATCTCATTACATTGAGAAAGTGTTGAAGAAATTTCATTGCGATGACTATTCTCCGGTTAGCACCCCTTATGATCCAAGTGTGAAACTTATGCCGAATACGGGTGTTGCGGTGTCCCAGTTGGAATACTCCAAGGTAATCGGATGTCTTATGTATGCTATGACTAGCACAAGACCGGACATTGCATTTGCAGTGGGCAAACTAAGTAGATACACAAGTAATCCTAGCACGCATCATTGGCAGGCTGTTAGGCGTGTATTGAAATATTTAAAGGGAACCAAAGACCTTGGTTTGACGTATGTCGGATATCCTTCGGTACTAGAAGGGTATTCTGATGCGAGTTGGATAACCAATATAGAGGACCATACCTCTACTACTGGTTGGGTGTTCCTACTCGGAGGCGGTGCTATAAGTTGGGCTTCAAAGAAGCAAACTTGTATTACGAGTTCCACTATGGAATCGGAATTTATAGCACTCGCGGCAGCTGGTAAAGAAGCTGAATGGCTAAGGAATTTGGTGTATGGAATTCCTTTGTGGCCGAAGCCTATTTCGGCATTTTCTATTCATTGTGACAGTGCAGCCACTTTGGCTAAGGCATACAGTCAAGTATACAATGGCAAGTCAAGGCACTTGGGCGTTAGACATAGCGCGATCCGTGAGCTGATCACTCATGGAGTAATCTCAATAGATTTTGTGAGATCTCAACATAATCTCGCTGATCATTTGACCAAGGGATTAGCGAGGGACTTGGTAGCAAAGTCGGTAACTGGGATGGGTCTTAAGCCTCTCTGAATCTTCAAATATGGGATACCAAATTCATTTCTAATTACATTAGAACCAGAATTCAATTGGGAAGCCTATATTTGAAATTGAAACACATGTAAATTATCCCAAAGGTATGTGTTTGAACCTGCATGTTAAGGTTGAATTTAATTCTTAATGAGTCTTTTGACAAAGTGCATTGTGCAGGTGCACGAAGAAAAGATTCACCTATATGAGTGGGAAGTGTGGCAACTTCAAGAGTCGTGGCTAAGCTCTATATACGCTCATGAATGGATAGGGACACAAGGCCTAATTTTGTGTCGGTTTTCCTTATGGAATTGTAATAAATTTGTGTGTGTTTTGTCTTCATGTATTCAGATGGGTTGAACGGTTCAATCTTTAAGACACCGTGATTCTCGAATATTTGTATAGTATAATTCACTAAGATGAAAATTCAATCTTCAAGACATTTTCATTTTATGCACTAGTTTGGTTTTATTTGTTGAATTGGTATGATTCAAGGATTACACTTAAATGGGGGAGGAATGTTGATGATTTAAGTGAAATCATTGTCCGTTTAATGTGATTGGAATCATTCAAGGCTTTGGATTAATCCTAGTCAATAGAATATGAATTTGGAGAAGTGTGGAGTACACGTTCATATAAAATTGATACGGATTAATACTTTGAATAAGCATGTTGATGCATGTCGAGATTAATCTCGTGGTTGCATGGTTTGCATGGCTAAATAATGATTTAATATCATATATTGTATGCAAATTCGAAATTGCATGAATAGCCATGCAAAACAACATGAATATGTGCTTAGTGAAAGGGTGTGTTCACTAAAAGGTACCTATTCAACTAAAGGGTGCTTATGTTCAAAGGAAGGGGTGCCTAAAACCTATATAAGGGAGTGGAATTCATTTTCTGAATACACACAACATCTCCTACGAAATTGAGAGCTTTGAAGCAACAAATAATACATAAAGTTCCATAAGTTGCTCGTGTTCTAAGCCTAAGACGCGAGTGTCGTTATTGTCTTATCCTGCGAGGGATTTCGTGATACCCAGGCTTATAGGGTCGAAATACTCTTTAAGGAAAGTGCTACGCGATTCAATAAATATCCAAGCCTCTCTTCTTTCAGTAAACACCCGAAATATACAACATATATATATATATAGAATAAAATGTTTTGAATTATTATACACATAAATTTTATTATCATTTAAGTAGTGCAATGTTTTATTAATTTTGTACGCCTATCAATCTATTTTTAAAATATATTTTTTATACTAAATTTTATTTCTATTTTTTATATAATATTTTTTGAATTTTGTTTTGAACTTTTTTCACGTTTTTATATATATTATGTATGTAATTGTGTTTTAAATAAGAGTAGGTATGTCACGCCCCGTTTTATTTTATTAACTAAAAGAAATACAAGTAATAATTTTCAAAGATCTCAAAGGCGCGAGATGAAATTTTTAAAACTCCACGTCGGCATAATTAAATTCCAACAGTAAAAGATTTAAATAGTAGTAAATGCAAAGGAAATCATTAGCAGTTTTAACACGTCACGCACTAAAATAAATTAACATATTAAAAGTTTGTACGAATCACGGCGCAGAGGCATCCTCGACTACTCCGGTTAATCATAGTATCACCTGAAATTATTTAGTTTAACAAGGGTCAGTCCACTGACTGGCAAGTAGGCATGCATTCTATATGCTTTAATCTTTCCACTTGTCGTCTTAATTCGTATCTTAAAAGTTGATCTTTAATGCAATGCGACGACGTACTTAACTTAGACTTTAGACATAGAACATAAGCTTTACTTCAAACGTTTACGTAACTTTTCTTTAACATTAACATCCATTCATAAATTTACGTTTAAACGCGAGCTCACTTGACATCGTAAGAGTTACCCCAGTCCATTGAGGCCATTCATTCGTTGTTAGTTGCACACCCTGTCTAGAGGCCCTTTCGCACTCTAGCCATTGAGGCCATTAAAGTTAGTTGCACACCCTGGTCTAGATGCCCTTTCGACGCTCTAGCCATTGAGGCCATTAAAGTTAGTGCCACCCTGCTTAAGCTAGGTCCTTACGATGCCCGACATTTCGTTTACTTTAACATTAAATTTCGTTCTTTAATATTTTGACCGTGAACTGGACTTCTAATGCATAATGCATTCTTAAATGTATGCATGAAACTAATGACATGAATGAACTCATCTCATGAGCAATTCATCATAAATCATAAGATCGACATCAAGTAATTAAGTACAATCATTTCTCAAATACCATCACAATAAATAGCTAACATTCAATATAAATTAAACAATCAAAATCATATAAGAAGATACATAACCTCAAACACATAAAGCTATATATATATATATATACACCTTCCTGTGTATATATATGTATATATACCGTATATATATTGCTGCTGCTAAAGCAGCAACCCACAATTCAGATATATACTAGTAACATATAAACTTACCACACATATCATACATACATATACGTAGGTACACACGTACATACCTATAGATACAATAACATTATTTACATGTACTGGAGTATTAATTATGTACCATATATGTTGTGGCCTAAAGCAACAACACTAATATTCATATATACACGTATGTACCTACAATATATAATGATGGTGCTAGCATGTATCTATACATACGATACACACCATATATACATCCACATATCATATACATTCATACAATCATACACATATGTTACCTATATTCATATAAGTACAGCTATATTCATATA
The DNA here is from genome assembly GCA_954870475.1 of Euphrasia confusa. Lineage (NCBI taxonomy): Eukaryota > Viridiplantae > Streptophyta > Magnoliopsida > Lamiales > Orobanchaceae > Euphrasia > Euphrasia confusa. The sequence goes on from OX940950.1 coordinate 33,144,240, forward strand.
AGTACAGACACATAACACTCGGCACGTACACCCACACGCACAATTATATGCACAGTATGCTCATTAAGAAATTACAAGATTCTTCGATAATAAAACAGTGTCGATGGTTCATCAAATACTTGGTCAACATATATTTAAACAATTAACGTAATCATATCGACATCTATTATTAACTCTAAGCCATCAATAACATTAACATAAAATCACGTAATTTAATTATTAATGAAGAACCCTAAATTTGAATTATAATCTAACTACATGAACTTAAAACCCACTTACCTTGTAATAAAGTTGCGGTCAAGCGATCGAGGTGTTCATGTTGATCTCCCAGTTCTTCTTCCTCTTATTCTCTCGTGCGGTCGCCCCTTTTTCTTTCTCCCGTTTCTTCACGTCGTTCCCTCTCTCTCTCTCTCTATTTTTCTGTTGTCGTTTGTTTAGTAAAATCTCTCACTAGGGTTAACATAAAATCACGTAATTTAATTATTAATGAAGAACCCTAAATTTGAATTATAATCTAACTACATGAACTTAAAACCCACTTGCCTTGTAATAAAGTTGCGGTCAAGCGATCGAGGTGTTCATGTTGATCTCCCAGTTCTTCTTCCTCTTATTCTCTCATGTGGTCGCCCCTTTTTCTTTCTCCCGTTTCTTCTCGTCGGTCCCTCTCTCTCTCTATCTCTCTCTCTCTCTCTCTCTATTTTTCTGTTGTCGTTTGTTTAGTAAAATATCTCACTAGGGTTAACTAGCTAATTTAATTTAAAGGTTTATTAGCCCATTAAATAAAAGACTTTATTAACTCGTTTATAATTTGCCAAGCCCATTAAAATATAAATTCAACCCATAAAGAAAGTACTAAATTTAAATCAGCCCATTTAGAGAGTAGTCCAATCCATAAATACTATACTTGACTAACACGTGGATAAAGTAGCTATTTTAATTAAATAATTTTTAATATAAAAATTCGGGTTATTACATTCTACCCACCTTATAAAAAATTTCGTCCTCGAATCTTGGTTCAATTTGTAAAATGTTAAAGCCCAACTAATATTTAAATTGATTAGTCTATAAAATATAAGTTCAACCCATTAAAATAAATTTATTAGTCAACCCATAAAATTACCGAAGTCTATTTAACAAGTAAGCAACCAAACTATTTTAATTAATTCATTTTTATTATAAAATTTATTTGTCACGCCCCGTTTTATTTTATTAACTAAAAGAAATACAAGTAATAATTTTCAAAGATCTCAAGGGCGCGAGATGAAATTTTTAAAACTCCACGTCGGCATAATTAAATTCCAACAGTAAAAGATTTAAATAGTAGTAAATGCAGCGGAAATCATTAGCAGTTTTAACACGTCAACACGCACTAAAATAAATTAACATATTAAACGTTTGTACGAATCACGGCGCAGAGGCATCCTCGACTACTCCGGTTAATCGTAGTATCACCTAAAAATATTTAGTTTAACAAGGGTCAGTCCACTGACTGACAAGTAGGCATGCATTCTATGTGCTTTAATCTTTCCACTTGTCGTCTTAATTCGTATCTTAAAAGTTGATCTTTAATGCAATGCGACGACGTACTTAACTTAGACTTAATACATAGAACATAAGCTTTACTTCAAACGTTTACGTAACTTTTCTTTAACATTAACATCCATTCATAAATTTACGTTTAAACGCGAGCTCACTTGACATCGTAAGTGCTACCCGAGTCCATTGAGGCCATTCATTCGTTGTTAGTTGCACACCCTGTCTAGAGGCCCTTTCGCACACTAGCCATTGAGGCCATTAAAGTTATTTGCACACCCTGGTCTAGATACCCTTTCGCCGCTCTAGTCATTGAGGCCATTAAAATTAGTGCCACCCTGCTTAAGGTAGGTCCTTACGATGCCCGACATTTCGTTTACTTTAACATTAAGTTTCGTTCTTTAATATTTTAAGCGTGAACTGGACTTCTAATGCATAATGCATTCTTAAATGTATGCATGAAACTAATGACATGAATGAACTCATCTCATGAGCAATTCATCATAAATCATAAGATCGACATCAAGTAATTAAGTACAATCATTTCTGAAATACCATCACAACAAATAGCTAACATTCAATATAAATTAAACAATCAAAATCATATCAGAAGATACATAACCTCAAACACATAAAGCTATATATATATATACACCTTCCTGTGTATATATATGTGTATATACTATATATATATATTGCTGCTGCTAAAGCAGCAGCCCACAATTCAGATATATACTAGTAACATATAAACTTACCACACATATCATACATACATATAGGTAGGTACACACGTACATACCTATAGATACAATAACATTATTTACATGTACTGGAGTATTAATTATGTACCATATATGTTGTGGCCTAAAGCAACAACACTAATATTCATATATACACGTATGTACCTACAATATATAATGATGCTGCTAGCATGTATCTATACATACGATACACACCATATATACATCCACATATCATATACATTCATACAATCATACACATATGTTACCTATATTCATATAAGTACAGCTATATTCATATAAGTACATACACATAACACTCGGCACGTACACCCACACGCACAATTATATGCACAGTATGCTCATTAAGAAATTACAAGATTCTTCGATAATAAAACAGTGTCGATGGTTCATCCAATACTTGGTCAACATATATTTAAACAATTAACGTAATCATATCGACATCTATTATTAACTCTAAGCCATCAATAACATTAACATAAAATCATGTAATTTAATTATTAATGAAGAACCCTAAATTTGAATTATAATCTAACTACATGAACTTAAAACCCACTTACCTTGTAATAAAGTTGCGGTCAAGCGATCGAGGTGTTCATGTTGATCTCCCAGTTCTTCTTCCTCTTATTCTCTCGTGCGGTCGCCCCTTTTTCTTTCTCCCGTTTCTTCACGTCGGTCCCTCTCTCTCTCTCTCTCTATTTTTCTGTTGTCGTTTGTTTAGTAAAATCTCTCACTAGGGTTAACTAGCTAATTTAATTTAAAGGTTTATTAGCCCATTAAATAAAAGACTTGATTAACTCGTTTATAATTTGCCAAGCACATTAAAATATAAATTCAACCCATAAAGAAAGTACTAAATTTAAATCGGCCCATTAAGAGAGTAGTCCAATCCATAAATACTATACCCGACTAACACGTGGATAAAGTAGCTATTTTAATTAACTAATTTTTAATATAAAAATTCGGGTTATTACATTCTACCCACCTTATAAAAAGTTTCGTCCTCGAAACTTGGTTCAATTTGTAAAATGTTAAAGCCCAACTAATATTTAAATTGATTAGTCTATAAAATATAAGTTCAGCCCATTAAAATAAATTTATTAGTCAGCCCATAATATTACCGAAGTCTATTTAACAAGTAAGCAACCAAACTATTTTAATTAATTCATTTTTATTGTAAAATTTATTTGTCACGCCCCGTTTTATTTTATTAACTAAAAGAAATACAAGTAATAATTTTCAAAGATCTCAAGGGCGCGAGATGAAAATTTTAAAACTCCACGTCGGCATAATTAAATTCCAACAGTAAAAGATTTAAATAGTAGTAAATGCAGCGGAAATCATTAGCAGTTTTAACACGTCAACACGCACTAAAATAAATAAACATATTAAACGTTTGTACGAATCACGGCGCAAAGGCATCCTCGACTACTCCGGTTAATCATAGTATCACCTGAAAATATTTAGTTTAACAAGGGTCAGTCCACTGACTAACAAGTAGGCATGCATTCTATATGCTTTAATCTTTCCACTTGTCGTCTTAATTCGTATCTTAAAAGTTGATCTTTAATGCAATGCGACGACGTACTTAACTTAGACTTAAGACATAGAACATAAGCTTTACTTCAAACGTTTACGTAACTTTTCTTTAACATTAACAGCCATTCATAAATTTACGTTTAAACGCGAGCTCACTTGACATCGTAAGGGCTACCCCGGTCCATTGAGGCCATTCATTCGTTGTTAGTTGCACACTCTGTCTAGAGGCTTTTTGCACTCTAGCCATTGAGGCCATTAAAGTTAGTTGCACACCTTGGTCTAGATGCCCTTTCGACGCTCTAGCCATTGAGGCCATTAAAGTTAGTGCCACCCTGCTTAAGGTAGGTCCTTACGATGCCCGACATTTCGTTTACTTTAACATTAAGTTTCGTTCTTTAATATTTTGACCGTGAACTGGACTTCTAATGCATAATGCATTCTTAAATGTATGCATGAAACTAATGACATGAATGAACTCATCTCATGAGCAATTCATCATAAATCATAAGATCGACATCAAGTAATTAAGTATAATCATTTCTCAAATACCATCACAACAAATAGCTAACATTCAATATAAATTAAACAATCAAAATCATATAAGAAGATACATAACCTCAAACACATAAAGCTATATATATATACACCTTCCTGTGTATATATATGTGTATATACCATATATATATTGCTGCTGCTAAAGCAGCAGCCCACAATTCAGATATATACTAGTAACATATAAACTTACCACACATATCATACATACATATAGGTAGGTACATACCTATAGATACAATAACATTATTTACATGTACTGTAGTATTAATTATGTACCATATATGTTGTGGCCTAAAGCAACAACACTCATATTCATATATAGACGTATGTACCTACAATATATAATGATGCTGCTAGCATGTATCTATACATACGATACACACCATATATACATCCACATATCATATACATTCATACAATCATACACATATGTTACCTATATTCATATAAGTACAGCTATATTCATATAAGTACATACACATAACACTCGACACGTACACCCACACGCACAATTATATGCACAGTATGCTCATTAAGAAATTACAAGATTCTTCGATAATAAAACAGTGTCGATGGTTCATCCAATACTTGGTCAACATATATTTAAACAATTAACGTAATCATATCGACATCTATTATTAACTCTAAGTCATCAATAACATTAACATAAAATCACGTAATTTAATTATTAATGAAGAACCCTAAATTTGAATTATAATCTAACTACATGAACTTAAAACCCACTTGCCTTGTAATAAAGTTGCGGTCAAGCGATCGAGATGTTCATGTTGATCTCCCAGTTCTTCTTCCTCTTATTCTCTCGTGCGGTCGCCCCGTTTTCTTTCTCCCGTTTCTTCTCGTCGGTCCCTCTCTCTCTCTCTCTCTCTCTCTCTCTCTCTCTCTCTCTCTCTCTCTCTCTCTCTCTTTCTCTCTCTCTCTCTCTCTCTCTCTCTATTTTTATGTTGTCGTTTGTTTAGTAAAATATCTCACTAGGGTTAACTAGCTAATTTAATTTAAAGGTTTATTAGCCCATTAAATAAAAGACTTGATTAACTCGTTTATAATTTGCCAAGCCAATTAAAATATAAATTCAACCCATAAAGAAAGTACTAAATTTAAATCGGCCCATTAAGAGAGTAGTCCAATCCATAAATACTATACCCGACTAACACGTGGATAAAGTAGCTATTTTAATTAACTAATTTTTAATATAAAAATTCGGATTATTACATTCTACCCACCTTATAAAAAGTTTCATCCTCGAAACTTGGTTCAATTTGTAAAATGTTAAAGCCCAACTAATATTTAAATTGTTTAGTCTATAAAATATAAGTTCAACCCATTAAAATAAATTTATTAGTCAACCCATAAAATTACCGAAGTCTATTTAACAAGTAAGCAACCAAACTATTTTAATTAATTCATTTTTATTCTAAAATTTCGAATCGTTACATTCAACCCACTTTATGAGCTTTCGAAGTTCATATAGATATGTCATTAGAGGAGAATTCTTGTAATTCCTTTTACAAGAAACATTGATTAAGTTTATCAAACAATGCCTAATTTATCTTTCTGAAACTGACTTCAAGTCGACTCATTCTCACCCCGGGGAGTGGAATGGAGCCAAAGCCACTTGGTCATGTGGATGACACAAATTAGAGACATTCGTACCATTCTTTTGAAGATGGATCGTTTTTCTGCTCGGCTCCCTCATCTAATGAGAGATAGGGTTGTTCGCATGGTGAATCACTGGTTAGAAACTTCGAGTTTCACTTATGATTCTCCGCGTCTTGATTTACAAAATCGAATGCTTCAAGTAATTGGATGTCAATTGTAAAAGTCTTTTGGTGTAGTAAACGTTCACACTATCGTGGCTTGCTGCATTGAATGGGATTTTGGAACGATTGATGTAGACAATTATAGAAGGGAGTGAAGGAAACGTAGGTTAACGTAAACGTCCACACTATCGTGGCTTGCGGTAACATGCGAATCTTAAACAAACTTCTTAGTACTGAGTAATGGTTTACACTTAGGTACGCTCTATAGTATTCTTCCCATCGAAGTAACGCTATAGTGATGTACGACCGAAGCAAATCTAATTACGAAATCATTTGGATAGGTAAACGTCCACACTATCGTGGCTTGCCATATCTGATGGGATTTTAGATGTAATTAGTAATTTAATGATATTATTTGAGGGAGATAATATCGGATATTAAATTGATTGTTTGTTTAAATGTGCTTATAGGTTTAGAGAATAGCTATGAACCCACTTTCTGTGATACTCAAGGAGCATAAGCTCACTAGTCCCAATTACATTGATTGGAAGAGAAATTTAGACATTGTCCTGACTTCTGAGGAGTACAAGTTTGTACTCCATGAAGTGTGCCCTGCCGAGCCCACGTCTGCCTCAACTGATGAGGAAAAACTGACATATCGGAAGTGGAAAAAGGCTGATGAAATGGCTAGGTGTTATATTTTGGCTTCCATGTCAAATGTACTCCAAACCCAACATCAACCGATGGACACTGCCTATGATATGATGTTTAACCTCAAGGAGATGTTTGGGGAGCAAGATCGTGCGGCTAGGCAAGAAGCCATGAGAGTCCTCATGTCGACTACTCAGTCTGAAGAAACGCCCGTTGGGGAGCACGTTCTAAAGATGATGAGTTTGTTGAATGAACTTGAGGTCCTAGGAGCTTCTATTGATGCTGAGACGCAAGTCGACATCATACTCCAGTCTCTGGCCCCTAGTTTTGAGCAGTTTCGTATGAGCTATAATATGGGTAAACTATCTTATACTCTTGCGCAACTCCTGACTGAACTAAAGGCGGCAGAGGGGATCTACAAGAAGGGCAAGTCTCAAGCGCTTGTAGCTACCAAGTCCAAGGGCTCGAAGCCTGTTGGAGGTAGGGGCAAGAAAAGGAAGCAAGCCTGGAAACCCAGTGGTGCCAAGAGGAGTGGACCACGAGTGGGGGCTGCAAAGCCAAGAGGCAAGTGCTTCCGATGCAATAAGACTGGACACTGGAAGTCTGAATGTCCTCTCAAAGGTACGAATTTTTCTTTAGTCGTAAAAACATAGTCAGCGGTATTATCTACCAGAAATCTGGTGTGTAGATATGGAACCACTGACGGTATGTGCATTTTAAATGCAGGGGTTCCAGAAAACCCGGCGACTTAGAGAAGAAGAGTTCGAGTCTACACGGGCGAAAGCTGTAGAGGAGGCAGCTGTTGCAGTGGAAGACATTTATCTGCTTTAGTAGTTAAATAGGATTTCATTTCAAGTTTATTGCATTATGTACCCTTTATTTTAGAAAGAACTTTTGTTCTGGATTTCTATTATTTATGAATGGATATTTTATTTCTTTAATCATGGTGATGATTTTGATAAGAAATAATGGGTATTATCTGTTCTGGTACATTAGATAGCAATATATGAATGATGAATCCTTAGTCTACCACGATGCAACGAACCATTCTATAACTTGTTTTACTGTTTAGATATATTTCTTGTTAGATCATTATACTTGTGAATTCTTACACTTAGTAGTATTTATTCAAATGAGATTCAAAAGGTCGAAATTGATTTGATCAATTATAGTTGAAGGAATGGACCTTCCGACCTAAGAATCAAGTTTGGAAGATAATGCAACTAAGCATACCTTTTTGGTAAAAGATAGAATTCGGACAAGTATTGAGAATGATCAATGATATGTGTAAGGTGCGAGTAGTTCTTTTAAGAATACTCGAAAATGGATTAGAATGCTTGATGTGCCATAAAAGCAAAGTGTTTTAGTCACAAAGCAATTATGGGGAACCTTCAAAGTATATCCATTGGAAGCCTGCGACTTAGTCGCGGAGGCTACCACATAAACACATAGCATAATCAAAAGATTGAGATTAAGTCTCAAATGACTACACCATACACTTATGTGTAGAGATGGTAAGTCAGTAAGAAATAGAATTCTAATAGTGAAAAGAACAAGTTGTACGGAACTACCTATGTTCTATGAATATTCCTGGAAACAACGGCATATTCAATATGGTTGTGGGATATCCTAGATGAACAAAGTATTGTGTGTTCAATAGTACTATGAATCAGAAGGACGTGTAACGCCCGGTTCTTAGAGAAAGACTATTAGAAGAACCACAAAGCCCGAACTGATGCAGTACCTTGGAATGAGAAAAAGGACAAAGACTAGGAACCAGCCAAACCGAGTAGAAGTACACCACACACTGCACCTACTGTTATTACTGTTGTACACCGGGACGCCGTTGCAGTGGGAGGTTGTTGAACAACCAGAGATGTTCATAAGACTAGAAGAGTTTCGGACTCTGGATCTAGTAAAGATGAAATCGATCCCTAGCTCTGCACGAGGGCGGTACTAGATCTAAATGTGCCTACTTGGAAAACAATAAGGATTATTGTTAAGAGGCAAGATCATTTAGAGTACAAGCTTAGTAAATCCATTTATGGATTGAAACAAAGCTATAAATCGTGGAACTTGCGAATTGATGGGATAGTCCATTTGATGGATTCATCAAAAGGCATAGACGAAAGGTGTATTGGAGATGTAATAGAAACAAGGTGGTGTTTCTCGGAGATTTTATGTAGATAACAATTTCATCATTGGCAACAATGTAGAAAATGCTGTCAGACATAAGATAATGGTTGTCTAAATGAATCGAGATATAAGATTGAGTAGAAGTTAGAGCATGTTCTTGAGATCTTTCGATCTAAGGATAAGAACATTGTACTTCTCCTAGATATCTTATACGATTATGGTTTGTTTTAAACATGCATACTTCTGAGAAAGGTTATTGCCTTTCAGAGACAGAATATATATCTATTTAAAGGGTATGTGTTTCGAACACATGAAGGAGATAGATGAGGACAAAGCAGTTTCCTATACTTTAAGTATGGAAAGCTTTATAGATGCAATGAAGTAAAACAAGAACCTGATATCAACTATGCGGTTTGCGTAGTGGGAGGATATCAAGGTAATCTAGACAAGAGATTTTCGGACACTGTAATAGTACTTACGAAGTACTGGATTATTAAGCAAGACGAAATCTTCTTTGATTACAAGTTCTCAGATCCTAAATCAGAGGAGGACCAGTGTAAGTCGATATCAGGCTATGTGTTCACTTTTAGAAAGAGGTGGAACCATGAAATGAAAGAGTGATAAGCAGGACGCTTCTCAGACTCTCTCATAACCGAATAAGCAGCCTCAGAGGCAGCGGAAGTTTTGGTTAGGTTCCGGGATAACCTCTTGGCTTGGATATGACTCTTAGTTTACCAAAGGCTATTGGATAGCGGTGCACGGTAAACTGGAAGAAGTCATAAGTCAAAAGTGATGTTAACACATAGAGCAAGTACCACCTGATACGAGTCATCGTCAAGGAGACGACGCAGTAGTCACCAAGATAACTTCAGAGCGGCAACCTAGAATGCTCATTCACATAGTACTTCTTGGAAGTACAACCCTAAGCACGTGATGAGTATGGGAGTCGGGAGTTTGGAGGAAATGACTAGACCTTAGTACAAGTGGGAGATTGTTGGAGTTGTGTACTTAATGTCTAGATTTAAGTAACGGTAAACTCCCGGTCATAGCATTTAATCTATTAAATTAATAAACAATTGTTTGCATTTAATTATTGATAATTAAATATATGCAAAATATAGTCCTGGATTATATACGTTGTAGTTAGTATGGTGTGCGACGTCACACAGAAGATCATACTATCGGTTACTCGTATTTAATCAAACGGTTGCTCACGACCTAGATGGACACGGACCAATCCATCGGTATAGTCGTTGTGTGAGAGAGAAAATAATTTGTCTTAATTATTTTATCACACTTGTACACTTGGTGTATTGGGCGGATCGCTTGAGATTTATCGATTAGGATTGCCGGCGATAATCGATTCAAGTCTCAGAGTATTTTATTCTTAATCCCCGATACTATTGCGGGTGTGTATATTTAATATATGTGACTTTGATTTTCCAAAGGAATTAACCGATTTAATTATTGGGTTAATTACCGGTTAAGTTGGGTCACTATATTTTATATATGGCATGCCGTGAATACTTGACGGGAAAGTGTATCCCGGAAGGGTTGATAATATCCCCGAGATGAGTTCATAAGGAATTATTGTGTAAACCTCATGAGTGGATTCGTTCCGCACAATAATTAAGGATGAATGGTACTAGTCTCGGATTCAAGAGATGAATAAATTAATTAGCAATAAATTAATTTTATTCATGGATATTTAAATCTTAAATACACGGAATAAATAATACTACCGGAGAAATATTATTTGATATAATATGGTTTAATATTGGGAGTGCAATTAATTTATATAGTGGAAAATAAATTAATTAATATTAATGGGAGATTAATAGATTTGGGCTTGGGCTCAATTTAATCATTAATATTGGAAGCCCAATATTCCACCTCCTTTAGATCCCCTACGTAGCCTATAAAAGCACTACATGGTCTTCACTTTTTCATAAGACAAGATTATCATACTTGATATTCTAGAGAGTTGAAGAGGATCCATAAGCTTGGAGGATCGTCGCCCACCCGACGTTCAAGCTAGTGCAAGGAATACGTGGGAAGATCGTAAGGTCATCAACTTAAATTCGTTTCTCCGCACAACGAATTAAAAGGTAAAATCATATACTCCCTTCTATGATTTTATGTGAATTGATTGTGATACATACATGAACGCACGATCCGGGAAAAACGACGAACTTCGGGGATGGGGATTCGAGATCCCCGACGAAGGTTCGAAGGACCCTCGGCTGGGAGCCGAGGGGTGCGATCGAGCCCTAGGGCGTCGATCGCGGGGCCCACACGAGGACGCCTCGGCTGGACGCCGGGGCATGCGATCGACTTCACGGTCGATCGCGGGGGCAGCCGCGGCGGGTGCGCTGGGCGCACCGCCCTCCTCGGCGGTGGCGGTGAGTCGCCGGACTCACCGCCGGGGGCTGTTCGGAACAGCCCCACGGGGATGCGCGTACATCCCCGGCGATCGCTAGGGCTAGCGACCGCGAGCCCCGTGCGGGGGCTCGGCTAGGCGCGCGGGTTCGCCCGTGCGGTGCTCGGTCGAGCTCCGGCTCGTACGGTGGTTCGCGGTTTCATCTCCGGCGACGGGATTTCGGTCGGGTTGTCGGTTTCCGCAATTTTTTGATAACCCGGGATATTGATTTCCAGCATGATCGACGTGAAGTCGATCGCCGGGGGTTCGCCGGGGGCTGGTGCCACGGCGGGTGGACCCTCCCGCCTGCTCGACCGGCGGCATGCGCACGGGAGGAGCCCCCGCTGGATGCCGGGGCATGCGATCGACCGTGAGGTCGATCGCGAGGGAAGTCGCGGCTGGGCCGCGGCGGGTCGGCAGGGAGCTGACCGCCCTCCTCCGACGGCGGCGGTGAGTCGCCGGACTCACCGCCGGGGGCTGCTGGGCAGCCCGGCGATCGCATGTGCGCGATCGCGAGCCCTCCTCACGGCGGGGGCTCGGCTAGGGTTTAGCCGTAAGTTCGCTCACGGCGATACTCGTGTCGAGCTCCGGCGTCGTTAGGTGGTTCGCGTGTATCCGGCGAGAGGATTTCGGTCGGGTTATTATTTTCCGAAAATTTTAATGGCCCGGGATATCGATTTCCAACAATTGGTATCAGAGCGTTTGGTTTCGTGTTCATGTATGTGTTCAATTATCGTTCTACCTTGCAGGGATTCCGACTATCATGGTTTAATTTAATTATTGTTAATTATTTTTTACCATGATTATTCGTTATTAAATTCTCGGACATGTCGAGATTCGTTTTGTGTGGATGAATGCTTGTAATAGTAAAAATTCGGGGGTTGACCGAATTTAGATTTATTATTATTGTTCTATGTTTTCCGGAAATTGTATAGGGTCGATTTCATGTATAGAATCGATACCGGAATTGTAAATTTATTTCTTGTAATTTATTTACGTTGGATTGATGCCGAGACGACCGCCGGAGAACTCATGTGACGAAGGAGATGATGAGAGGGAGAACTAGGGCTCGGGATCAATCTTGTGATCGATCCCATGGTGTTCGATCGAAGGGGGCGAGGGGGCTGTCCGCGGGAACCCTCGGCCACGCCGGCCACCGGTGGTGGTGGCGCGTGGGCTGAGGAGGCGGCGGTGCTCCTCCCCGGCCGGCGATCGATGCTAGGGGGCGCGGGGTCCTCGTGATCTCGTGTTCTCCTACCTAGATCCTACTTTCCTAATTGATTCGGTTTTCCTATTTTGAGTTTTCCTATTTTTGGGAATTCTCATGGAATAGGAAAAGAATTAATTGGAATTAATTTTATTTTCTTATTCTATTATGGAAGTCTTCTAGAATATTCCAAGTCCTACTTGGAATAGGATTCTAGAGATTTAATAGAATTGGAAAGGAATAAAAATTAATTAATAATTGATTTATTTCCTAATTGATTATTCCTATTTTATGGGAATTTTCATAGACATGGAAATTAATTAATTTTGGAAAGTATAAGAGTCCTAATTTATTTTATTTCCTTATTCTATTATAGAAGTCTTCTAGAATATTCCAAGTTTTACTTGGATAGATTATTCTAGAGATTTAATAGAATTAGATAGGAAAATAAATAAATAAAAACTATTAATAATATTTAATTTTATTTTTGATTTATTCGATTGACTTAATTTTCGAATTGAGTATCTTTTGGATTTATTAAAAATAAATAGATTTAAATATTGGGATTAATATTCTCGTCACATGGAGCATTCAAGAACGAAGACTGAAGACTAGAAGACGCATACGGAGATAGAATAAAGCCATGATAGTCGGAAAATAATTTTCTAGCATTATTTTGACTATGTGATACTATGTGCTTTATTACTTGTATGCATGCTATATGTGTTTATTTTATGCACTAGATAGCGTATCCATTTGTTGTAAAAAGGTAAGTGGGAGAGGGGATGGAAACATTCCCATGGTCTCCATTACTGTTCTCTTGGTGACTCTTATGGACTTTTGAAGTTCATATAGATGTGTCATTGGAGGAGAATTCTTGTAATTCCTTTTACAAGAAACATTGATTAAGTTTATCAAACAATGCCTAATTTGTCTTTCTGAAACTGACTTCAAGTCGACTCATTCTCACCCCGGGGAGTGGAATGAAGCCAAAGCCACTTGGTCATGTGGATGACACAAATTAGAGACATTCGTACCATTCTTTTGAAGATGGATCGATTGTCTGCTCGGCTCCCTCATCTAATGAGAGATAGGGTTGTTCGCATGGTGAATCACTGGTTAAAAACTTCGAGTTTCACTTATGATTCTCCGCGTCTTGATTTACGAAAATCGAATGGGTCTTGTAACTTGGATGTCAATTGTAAAAGTCTTTTGGTGTAGTAAACGTCCACACTATCGTGGCTTGCTGCATTGAATGAGATTTTGGATCAATTGATGTAGACAGTTGTAGAAGAAAGTAAAGGATCGTGTGTTAACGTAAACGTCCACACTATCGTGGCTTGCGGAAATATACGAGTCTCAAACGATATTCTTAGTACTGAGTAATGGTTTACACTTAGGTACGCTTCTTAGTATTCTTCCCATCGAATTAACGCTAATGATGATGTACGAACGAAACAAATCTAATTGCTAAATCATTTGGATAGGTAAACGTCCACACTATCGTGGCTTGCCATATCTGATGGGATTTTAGATGTAATTAGTAATTTAATGATATTATTTGAGGGAGATAATATCGGACATTAAATTGATTGTTTGTTTAAATGTGCTTATAGGTTTAGAGAATAGCTATGAATCCACTTTCTATTATACTCAAAGAGCATAAACTCACTGGCCCCAATTATATTGATTGGAGGAGAAATTTGGACATTGTCCTGACTTCTGAAGAGTACAAGTTTGTACTCTATGATGCATGTCCTACTGAGTCCACGGATGCCTCAACTAATGAGGAAAAGGAAGCATATCGGAAGTGGAAAAAGGCTGATGAAATGGCTAGGTGTTATATTTTGGCTTCAATGTCAAATGTACTCCAAACCCAACATCAGCCGAGGATATGTTGTACAACCTCAAGGAAATGTTTGGAGAGCAAGATCGTGCGGCAAGGCAAGAAGCCATGAGAGTCCTTATGACAACTACTAAGTCTGAAGGAACGCCCGTTGGGGAGCACGTTCTTAAGATGATGAGTTTGTTGAATGAACTTGAGATCCTAGGAGCTCAAATTGATGGTGAGACGCAAGTCGACATCATACTCCAGCTCTGACCCCTAGTTTTGAGCAGTTTCGCATGAGTTATAATATGGGTAAACTATCTTATACTCTTGCGCAACTCCTGACTGAACTGAAGGCGGCAGAGGGGATGTACAAGAAGGGCAAGTCTCAAGCGCTCGTAGCTACCAAGTCCAAAGGCTTGAAGCCTGTTGGAGGTAGGGGCAAGAAAAGGAAGCAAGCCTGGAAACCCAGTGGTGCCAAGAGGAATGGACCACGAGTGGGGGCTGCCAAGCCAAGAGGCAAGTGCTTCCGATGCAATAAGTCTGGACACTGGAAGTCTGAATTTCCTCTCAAAGGTACGAATTTTTCTTTAGTCGTAAAAACATAGTCAGCGGTATTATCTACCAGAAATCTGGTGTGTAGATATGGAACCACTGACGGTATGTGCATTTCTTTAAATGCAGGGGTTCCAGAAAACCCGGCGACGTAGAGAAGAAGAGTTCGAGTCTACACGGGCAAAAGCTGTAGAGGAGGCAGCTGTTGCGGTGGAAGACATTTATCTGCTTTAGTAGTTAAATAGGATTTCATTTCAAGTTTATTGCATTATGTACCCTTTATTTTAGAAAGAACTTTTGTTCTGGATTTCTATTATTTATGAATGGATATTTTATTTCTTTAATCATTTGATGATTTTGATAAGAAATAATGGTGTTATCTATTCTGGTACATTAGATAGCAATAATATGAATGATAGATCCTAAGTCTACCACGATGCAACAAACCGTTCTATAACTTGTTTTACTTTATTAGATATATTTCTTGTTAAATCATTATACTTGTGAATTCTTATGATACAACTGAGCAAACCTTTCTGGATAAAGGAAAGAATTCGGACAAGTATTGAGAATGATTAGATACTGATATATGCAGACGTATGTGTGATTAGAAAGGTACGAGTAGTTCTTTCAAGAATGCTCGATGATGGATTAGAATACTTGATGTGCCATAAAAGCAAAGTGTTTTGACTAGTCAATGGACACAAAACTATTATGGAGAACCTTCAACGTATATCCATTAGGAGCATGCGACTTAGTCGCGGAGGCCATCACCTATCTCAATAACACATAGCATAAATCAAAGAGAGGAATTGGATCCCAAATGACTTCACCATACACTTACGTGTAGAGATGGTGTGTCGGGAATAAGAAATAGAAATCTAATAGTAAAAGAACAAGTTGTTCGGAACTACCTGTGTTCTATGGATATTCCTGGAGACAACGGCATATTCAATTTGGTTGTAGGATATCCTAGATGAACAAAGTATTGTGTGTTCAATAGTACTATGAACCAGAAAGACATCTTAACGCCCGGTTCTTAGAGGAAGACTAATAGATGAACCACAAAGCCCGAACTGACGTAATACCTTGGAATGAGAAAAAGGACAAAGACTAGGAACCAGCCAAACCGAGTAGAAATTGCTGGAAATCGATATCCCGGGCTATTAAAAATTTGCGGAAAATAATAACCCGACCGAAGTCCTTCATCCCCGGAGATCCGAACGCGAACCACCGTACGAGCCGAGGCCCGACCGAATACTCAGCGAGGCCCGAAGGCCGCGAGCACTCAGCCGAGCCCCCGCACGGGGCTCGCGATCATCTCCATGCTGATCGCTGGGGATGCACGAGGCATCCCCGGGGCTGCTCGTAGCAGCCCCGCAGCGAGCTCACGGGCTCGCTGCTCGCGGGGGGTTTCGATCCTCCCCGCATCGCCGCTGCGGGAAACCCCGCAGCTTGATACGAGGCGCTGCGGGTAAACCCGCAGCTCACCCGGCGATCGAACCCTAGGTTCGATCGCCCCCTCGGCTCCAGCCGAGGGCTTCAGCCCGCGACGCCGCCGGTCGAGGAGGGTTGGGGTTCTCCCGCCGTGGCGCCAGCCCACGGCGAACCCCGGCGATCGACCCCCGGTCGATCCCGTGCCCCGGCGTCCAGCCGGGGCTCCTTCCTTCTTCCGCGCGCCGGCGGTCGAACCCTAGGGTTCGGCCGCCTCCCTCGATCCCATCGAGGGTTCCTCGATCTTCGCCGGGGATCTCGAATCCCCGTCCCCGAAGTTCGTACGTTTATCCGGATCGTGTGTTCATGTTTATGCTACTATTAATTCACATAAAATCATAGAAAAGGTTTATGATTTTTACCTTTGATTCGTTGTTCGGAGAAACGAAATCAAACACCTTTGAAGACCTTCGAATCTTCCTACGTATTCCTTGCACTCCGTTCGAACGTCGTGTGGGCGACGATCTACCGAACTCCTATGGATCTCCTTCAACTCTCTAGAACTATCAATTATTGATATTCTTGTGTTATTGAATTATGAAGGCCATGTAGTGCTTTTATAGGCTACGTAGGGGATCTAAAGGAGGTGGAATATTGGGCTTCCAATATTGAAGATTAAATTGAGCCCAATGCTCAAGTCCATTAATCCTTATCAATATTAATTAATTTATTTTCCACTATATAAATTAATTGCACTCCCAATATTAAACCATATTATATCAAATAATATTTCTCCGGTAGTATTATTTATTCCGTGTATTTAAGATTTAAATATCCATGAATAAAATTAATTTATTGCTAATTAATTTATTCATCTCTTATATCCGAGACTAGTACCGTTCAACCTTAATTATTATGCGGATTAAATCCACCTGCAGGGTTTACATAATAATTCCTCATGAACTCATCTCGGGGATATTATCAACCCTTCCGGGATACACTTTCCCGTCAAGTATTCACGGCATGCCATATATAGAATATAGCGACCCAACTTAACCGGTAATTAACCCAATATTTAAATCGGTTAATTCCTTTGGAAAATCAAAGTCACTTATATTAAATATACACACCCGTAATAATATCGGGGATTAAGAATAAAATACTCTGAGATTTAAATTGATTATCCAAGGCAATCCTAATCAATAAATCTCAAGCGATCCGCCCAATACACCAAGTGTACAAGTGTGATAAAATAATTAAGATAAATTATTTACTCTCTCACACAACGACTATACCGATGGATTGGTCCATGTCCATCTAGGTCGTGAGCAACTGTTCGATTAAATACGAGTAACCGATAGTATGATCTTCTGTGTGCCCATGCAACACCATACTAACTACAACGTATAAAATCCAGGACTATATTTTGCATAATTGATTAATAATAATTAAATGCAAACAGTTGTTTATTAATTTAATAGATTAAATGCTATGATCGGGAGTTTACCGTTACTTAAATCTAGACATTAAGTACACAACTCCAACAATCTCCCACTTGTACTAAGGTCTAGTCATTTCCTCCAAACTCCCGGTTCCCATACTCATCACGTGCTTTAAAGTGTACTTCCGAGAAGTACTATGTGAGTGAGCAATCTAGGTTGCCGCTCTGAAGTTATCTTGGTGACTACTTCATCGTCTCCCTCGACGATGATTCGTATCAGGTGGTACTCGCTCTATGTGTTAACATCACTTTTTGACTTATGACTTCTTCCAGTTTACCGTGCACCGCTATCCAATAGCCTTTGGTAAACTAAGAGTCATATCCAAGTCAAAGGGGTTATCCCGGAGCCTAACCAAAACTTCTGCTGCCTCTGAGGCTGCTATTCGGTTATGAGAGAGTCTGAGAAGCGTCCTGCTTATCACTCTTTCATTTCATGGCTCCACCTCTTTCTAAAAGTGAACACATAGCCTGATATCGACTTACACTGATCCTTTCTTTGATTCAAAATCTGAGAATCTGTAATCAAAGGAGATTTCGTCTTGCTTAATTATCCAGTACTTCGCAAGTACTATTACAGCATCCGAAAATCTCTTTTCTAGACTACCTTGATATCCTCCCACTACGCAAACCGCATAGTTGATATCAGGTTCTTGTTTTTATAACATTGCATTTATAAAGCTTTCCATACTGGAAGTATGGGAAATTGCTTTGTTCTCATCTATCTCCTTCATGTGTTCAAACACATAACCTTTAGATAGATGTATGTTCTGTCTCTGAAAGGCAATAACCTTTCTCAGAAGTATGCATGTTTAAAACAAACCATAATCGTATAAGATATCTAGGAGAAGTACAATGTTCTTATCTTTAGATCGAAAGATCTTAAGAACATGCTCCAACTTCTACTCAATCTTATATCTCGATTCATTTAGACAACCATCATCTTATGTCTGACAATATCTTTACATTGTTGCCAATGATAAAATTTTATCTACATAAAATCTCCGAGAAACACCACTTTGTTTCCATTACATCTCCAATACACCTATCGTCCATGCCTCTTGATGAATCCATCAAATGGAATATCCCATCAATTCGCAAGTTCCACGATTTATAGCTTTGTTTCAATCCATAATGGATTTACTAAGCTTGTACTCTAAATGATCTTGCCTCTTAACAATAAATGTTTTCTAAGTAGGCACATTTAGATCTAGTACTGCCCTTATGCAGAGCTAGGGATCGATTTCATCTTTACCAGATCCAGAGTTAAAACTCTTCTAGTCTTATGAACATCTCCGGTTATCTTTAACAACCTCCCACTGCAATGGCGTCCCGGTGTATAACAGTAATAACAGTAGGTGCAGTATGTGGTGTACCTCTACTCGGTTTGGCTGGTTCCTAGTCTTTGTCCCTTCTCTCATTTCAAAGTATTGCGTCAGTTCGGGCTTTGTGGTTCTTCTAATAGTCTTTCTCTAAGAACCGGGCGTTACACGTCCTTCTGGTTCATAGCACTATAGAACACACAACACTTTGTTCATCTAGGATATCCTACAACCATATTTGCCGTTGTCTCCAGGAATATCCATAGAACATAGGTAGTTCCGAATAACTTGCTCTCTTACTATTAGATTTCCATTTATTATTTTCAACGCTCCATCTCTACACGTGAGTGTATGGCGCGGCTCTTTGGGATTGAATCCCAATCTTTGATTATGCTATGTGTTATTCAGATAGGTGATGGCCTCTGCGACCGAGTCGCAGGCTCCTAATGGATATACTTTGATGGTTCCCCATAATAGCTTTGTGTCCATTGACTAGTCAAAACATTTTGCTTTTATGGCACATTAAGTATTCTAATCCATCACCGAGTATTCTTGAAAGAATTACTCGTACCTTTCTAATTTACACATATGTCTGCATATCTAATCATTTCCAATACTTGTCTGAATTCTATCCTTTATCCAGAAAGGTTTGCTTAGACGTATTATCCTCCAAATTCAATCCTTGGGTCGGAAGGTCCATTCCTTCAACTATAATTGATTGAATCAATTTCGACCTTTTGAATCTTATTTGAAAAAAAAAATACTACTAAGTATAAGAATTCATCTATAATGATTGATAAAGAAATACATCTAATAAGTGAAACAAGTTATGCATATAACGGATTGTTGCATCGTGGTAGACTAAGGATTCATCATTCACATATTGCTATCTAATGTACCGGAATAGATAATACCCATTATTTCTTATCTAAATCATCACCATGATTAAAGAAATAAAATATCCATTCATAAAGAAAATCCAGAACAAAAGTTCTTTTAAAAAATAAAGGGTACATAAAGCAATAACTTGAAATGAAATCCTAAAACTACTGAAAGCAGATAAAAGTCTTGTTGGAAATCGATATCCCGGAATTAATAAATTAATTAAAATTAATTATCTAATTAATTCCGACCGAAATCCTTTGGAGATCGAATATCCGGATTGTCAAAATTGCGGAACCGACAACCCAATCGACTCCCGGAACATGTACATGACCATACGAAAAAGTTACGCGGGAAAAACACGAGAGAACTCGCGTGAACCCGCGAAACCCGTAGCAGCCACACGGGGTTGCTCGCAGCAGCCCGCAGCAACCCGCAGCGAGTCGCCTGACTCGCTGCTGCTGGGACCCTGCTGAATCGCTGCTGGGACCCTGCTGAATCGGGGATTAAGAATAAAATACACTGAGACTTAAATCGATTATCGCCGGCAATCCTAATCGATAAATCTCAAGCAGATCCGCTCAATACACCAAGTGTACAAGTGTGATAAAATAATTAAGACAAATTATTTTCTCTCTCACACAACGACTATACCGATGGATTGGTCCGTGTCCATCTAGGTCGTGAGCAACTGTTCGATTAAATACGAGTAACCAATAGTATGATCTTCTGTGTGACGTCGCACACCATACTAACTACAACGTATATAATCCAGGACTATAATTTGCATATATTTAATTATAAATAATTAAACGCAAATAATTGTTTATTTAATTAAATAGATTAGTGGCAATGGATCGTGAGTTTCCGTTACTTAAATCTAGACATTAAGTACACAACTCCAACAATCTCCCACTTGTACTAAGGTCTAGTCATTTCCTCCAAACTCCCGACTCCCATACTCATCACGTGCTTAAGTTGTACTTCCAAGAAGTACTATGTGAATGAGCACTCTAGGTTGCCGCTCTGAAGTTATCTTGGTGACTACAGCGTCGTCTCCCTCGACGATGACACGTATCAGGTGGTACTTGCACTATGTGTTATCTTACACTTATGGACTTGTGATTTCTTACCATTTGCCATTGCACCGCTTTACACATAGCCTTTTGGAAAATTAAGAATCACCTCTAAGTCCCAGAGATTGTCCCGGAGTTATACCAAAACTTCCGCTGCCTCTGAGGCCGCTATTTGGTTACCTATGGCAGAGTCCGAAAAGCATCGTGCTTATCACTCTTCCATGTTAAAACTCCTTCTCCTTAAATAGTGAAACACATAGCCTGATATCGACTTACACCGGTCCTCATTCGATTAGAAATCTAAGAGAATGTAATCCGAAGGAAAAGCTTGTTTGCTCCGTAATCCAGAACATAGTTTCTAGTACTTCGAAAGTACTTAAAATGTTCAATACAGCAGTCAAGTATTCCTTTCCAGGATTACCTTGATATCCTCCAACTATGCTAACCGCATAGCCGATATCAGGTTCTTGTTTTCAACAATGCATTTATTAAGCTTTCCACACTCAAAGTGTAGGAAACTGCTTCCATTGCTTCTATCTCCTTTTGTGTTCCAAAACACATATCCTTAGATAGATGCATTCCATCTCTGAAAGGTAACGAACCTTTCTCGGAATCTTGCATGTTAAAACGAACCATAATCATTTATGTAAGATGTCCAGGAGAAGTACAATGTTCTTTCTAGAGATCCAAGATCTCAAGAACATGTCCAACTTCTTCCTTTATCTTTCATAATGATTCATCTAGACAATCATCATTTTATGTCTGATAACATCTTTACATTGTTGCCAATGATAAGAGTGTCATCTACATAAAACCTCCGAGAAACACCACTTTGTTTTCCATCACGTTTCCAATATACACAATTCGTCTATGCTTTTGATGAATCCATAAAATGGACTATCTCATCAATTTGCAAGTACCACGAACTCAATGCTTTGTTTCAATCCATAAATGGATCAACTAAGCTTGTACTCTAAGTGATCACGCCTCTTAGCAATAATCCTTATTGCTCTCCAAGAAGGCACATTTAGATCTAGCACGGCCTTCATGTAGATCTAGGGATCGATTTCATGTATACTAGGTCCAGAGTCCGAAAACTCTCCTAGTCTTATGAATATCTCTGGTTGTCACACAACCTCCCACTACAAAGGCATTCCGGTGTATAAACAATGATAACAGTAGGTGCAGTTAGTGGTGTACCGCTACTCGGTTCGGCTGGTTTCTAGTCTTCTTCGTTCTCTCTCATTTCAAAGTATCACGTCACTTTGGGCTTGTGGTTCATTATATAGTCTTTCTCTAAGAACCGGGCGTTAGAACTTATAACGTCCTTCTGGTTAATAGTACTATTGAACACACATCTTTCGTTCTTCTAGGATATTCTACAATCGCATTTGAATGCGCCGTTGTTTCCAGACATATCCATAGAACATAGGTAGTTCCGTGTAA
Source organism: Euphrasia confusa (assembly GCA_954870475.1). Lineage (NCBI taxonomy): Eukaryota > Viridiplantae > Streptophyta > Magnoliopsida > Lamiales > Orobanchaceae > Euphrasia > Euphrasia confusa. Next base: position 33,166,860 of record OX940950.1, read on the forward strand.
CTCATCTTTTACTATCTCTATAAGAGTTCCATTTCTTATTATCGACACACCATCTCTACACAACAGTGTATGGTGTAGTCATTTGGGATCAAATCCCAATCTCTGATCAGTATGCCATGCATTCTTCAGACAGGTACATGCCTCCACGATCAAATCGCAGGCTACAAATGGATATACCTTGAAGGTTCTCCACAATAGCTTTGTGTCCATTGACTTGTCAAAACACTTGCTTTTGTGGCACATCAGGTATTCTAATCCATTTCTTGAGTAATCAGTACTCGTACCTTATTGTCTGAGTAAACATAGGTCTGCATACATCAGAGTCTATCAATTCTTATACTTGTCCGGATCTTACATCTTATATCCATAAAGGATTGCTTAGTCATTTTATCTCCCAAATTAGATTCTTAGGTCGGAAGGTCCACTCCTTCAACTTAATTGATCAAATATCAATTTTCGACCTTTGAACTTCTTATTTGAATAAACATGACCTAGCATAAGAATCCACAAGTATAATTGATAAAGAAATCTCTTATTAGTAAAACGAGTTTCATACTACGGTTCGTTGCATCGTGGTGGACTCGGGATTCATCATTTATATATTGCTAGCTAATGTACCAAAATAGATAATATCATTATTTCTTCTTATAACCATCAAATGATTAAAAGTAATAAAATATCCATTTCTTAGAAATCCAGAACAGAGTTCTTTCTAATTTGAAAGGTACATAAAAGCAATAACCCAAAATGAAATCCTATAAAATGTCCTCCACTGCAACTGCTGCCTCCTTTACAGCATTGCCCATGTAGACTACGATTTCTTCTTTTCTAAGTCGTCGGGTTTCCTGGAACCCTTGCATTTAAAATGCACATACCGTCAGTGGTTCCATATCTACACACCAGGTTCCGGTAGATAATACCACTGACTATGTTTTACGACTAAAGAAAATTTCGTACTTTCTTTGAGAGGATAATCAGACTTCCAGTACCCAGACTGTTTGCATCGAGAACACTTGCCTATTGGCTTTCTCGTCCCATCTCGTGGTCCAAAGAGAACCACTGGATTTCTTTGCTTTCTTGTCCTTTCTCCCGATTCATGCCTCTAGGTTCGAAACCTTTGGCATTGGCTACAAGAGCTTGCGATTTCCGTCTCAACTCGTCTAAAAGGTCAATCATCTCAAAAACGTGTTTAAGCGTTTCCTCGAAGCGACTGGACTTTATGAGTATCCTCATCGCTTCTTGTCTAGCCGCCTATGTCAATAGGCTCGGAAGGACAAAGCTCATTGAGTACAACCTTGTACTCAATAACAGTTTAGGTAATGTCTAGATCTCTATTCCAATCATTAATTTAGGGACCAGTGAGTTTAAAAATCCTTACGTATCACAGAAAGTGGGTTCAAAGCCATTTCCTAATCTATGAGCACATATAACAACAAACAATCGATTTAATCTCCGATATTATCTCCCTCAAATAATATCATTAAACCACTAATCGCATCTAAAATCCCATCAGATATGGCAAGCCACGATAGTGTGGACGTTTACCTATCCAAATGATTTAACAATTAGATTTGCTTCGGTCGTACATCATCATTAGCGTTACTTCGATGGGAAGAATACTAAGAAGCGTACCTAAGTGTAAACCATTACTCAGTATCTAAGAAGATTGTTTGGGACACGCATATTCACCGCAAGCCACGATAGTGTGGACGTTTACGTTAACATACGCTCCTTTACTTCCTTCTATAACTGTCTACATCAATCGTTCCAAAATCCCATTCAATGTAGCAAGCCACGATAGTGTGGACGTTTACTACACCAAAAGACTTTTACAATTGACATCCAACTACTTGAATCATTTAATCTTGTAAATCAGGACGCGGAGAATCATAAGTGAAACTCGAAGTTTCTAACCAGTGATTCACCATGCGAACGACCCTATCTCTCATAAATGAGGGAGCCGAGCAGACAATCGATCTAGTCATCAAATGACACGAAAGTCTCTAATTTGTGTCCTGGACATGACCAAGTGGCTTTGGCTCCATTCCACTCCCCGGGGTGAGAATGAGTCGACTTGAAATCAGTTTTGGAAAGACAAATTAGGCATTGTTTGATAAACTTAATCAATGTTTCTCGTAAAAGGAATTACAAGAATTCTCCTCCAATGACTTGTCTATACGAACTTCAAAAGTCCATAAAAGTCACCAAGAGAATAGCAATGGAGACCATGGATATGTTTCCATACCCTCTCCCACTTAGCTTTTTACAATAAAGGGATACGCTATCTAATGCATAATTAAATACACATAAGCATGCATACATGAAATAAAGCACATAGAATATTATCACATAATCAAAATAATACTAGAATATTATTTTCCGACTATTATGGCTTTATCGCATCCCCGTACGCATCTTCTAGTCTTCAGTCTTCGTTCTTGAATGCTCTATGTGACGGGAATATTAATTCCAATACTTAAATCTATTTATTTTTAATAAATCCAAAAGATACTTAATTCGAAAATTAAGTCAATCGAATAAATCAAAAATAAAATTAAATATTATTAATATTTTTATTTATTTTATTTTCCCTTTCTACTTCATTAAATCTCTAGAATAATCTATCCAAGACCCACTTGGAATATTCTAGAAGACTTCTATAATGAAATAAGGAAATGAAATAATTTATTTTATTTTCCCTTTCTACTTTATTAAATCTCTAGAATAATCTATCCAAGACCCACTTGGAATATTCTAGATGATTTCCATAATGAAATAAGGAAATAAAATAATTTAGGACTCCTAGTCCTTCCAAATTAATTCCTTTCCTAATCCATTAAAAATTCCATAAAGGAATAATTAAATAAGGAAAAATTAATTTAGGACTCCTAAACTTTCCAAATTAATTATTTTCCTAATCCATTAAAAATTCCATAAAGGAATAATTAAATAGGAAAATAAATTAATTATAAATTTATTCCTTTTCCTAATCTATGAAAATTCCCAAGAATATGAATAATCAATAAGGAAAAATAAATTTATTCTAAATTTATTCTTTTCCTATTCCATGAGAATTCCCAAAAATAGGAATACTCAAAATAGGAAAACCGAATAATTTAGGAAAGTAAATCTCGGTTAGGAGTAGCACGGAGTGGGGATCTCCGCACAACCCCCAACCGATCGACCACCACCGAGGAGGAGCACCGCCGCCGCCCCCAGCCGGCGCGCCACCACCACCGGTGGCTAGGCGTGGCCGAGAGCCTCCCGCGGCTGCCCCCTCTCTCTCAGGTCGATCCTCCATGGACCGATCATGGGGATGATCGATCCGAGTCCTCCCTCTCGTTCGTCTCCTCCGTCACAATTTTCCGGTCGTCGTTTCGGAATCGATCCAACGTAAATAAATTACAAATTTATTACTACGCTATCCGGTATCGATTCTCATATGAAATCGACCTCACAATTTCCGGAAAAATAAGAACAAGCATTCACCACACAAGAACGAATATTGACATCACCGAGAGTTCAATAATCAAGAGAAATATTATGACATTAATTAACAATAATTAAATCTAGCCATAATAATCGGAAACCCTGCAAGGTAGAACAATTTATCGAAAAATACCATGAACTAAAACCTGGCTCTGATACCAATTGTTGGAAATCGATATCCCGGAATTAATAAATTAATTAAAATTAATTATCTAATTAATTCCGACCGAAATCCTTTGGAGATCGAATATCCGGATTGTCAAAATTGCGGAACCGACAACCCAATCGACTCCCGGAACATGTACATGACCATACGAAAAAGTTACGCGGGAAAAACACGAGAGAACTCGCGTGAACCCGCGAAACCCGTAGCAGCCACACGGGGTTGCTCGCAGCAGCCCGCAGCAACCCGCAGCGAGTCGCCTGACTCGCTGCTGCTGGGACCCTGCTGAATCGCTGCGGGTCAGCTGCGGGAAATCCCACAGCACCCAGCGAAATCCCCGTAGCAGCCCACAACAACCCGCAGCGAGTCGCCTGACTCGCTGCTGCTGGGCGCTACGAGTCGCTTCGGGAAAACCCGTAGCTGGCAGCAGATCGCTACGGGAAAACCCGCAGCCGATCCGCGTGATCGAGCCCTAGGCTCGATCCACCTCGCGCGATCCCTTTCCAGCCGAGTCGTCGAGCCGCCGGCGGTCCGGTGGTCCGACCACCACCGCCCGGTTCGACCTCGTCTCGTGGGTCCGTTCCTCGGATCTTGGTTCAAGGTATTTTTACGATAATTAAACGATAAAATCATAAAGAGGGATTTACGATTTACCTCGTTCTCGTTGTTCGGAAAAACGAAGAACTCAATTTGACGACCTTGAGATCTTCCCACGTATTCCTTGCACTAGCTCGGACGTCGTGTGGGCGACGATCTACCGAACTCCATGGATCTCCCTCTCTACTTTCTCTCTCTAGAATTGTGATCTTCAACTTATGAGAATAGAGAAGACCATGTAGTGCTTTTATTGGCTACGTAGGGGATCTTAAGGAGGTGGAATATTGAGCTTCCAATATTAATGATTAAATTGAGCCCAAGCCCAAATCTATTAATCCCATTAATATTAATTAATTTATTTTCCACTATATAAATTAATTGCACTCCCAATATTAAACCATATTATATCAAATAATATTTCTCCGGTAGTATTATTTATTCCGTGTATTTAAGATTTAAATATCCATGAATAAAATTAATTTATTGCTAATTAATTTATTCATCTCTTATTTCCGAGACTAGTACCATTCAACCTTAATTATTATGCGGAACGAATCCACCTGCAGGGTTTACATAATAATTCCTTATGAACTCATCTCGGGGATATTATCAACCCTTACGGGATACACTTTCCCGTCAAGTATTCACGGCATGCCATATATAAAATATAGTGACCCAACTTAACCGGTAATTAACCCAATAATTAAATCGGTTAATTCCTTTGGAAAATCAAAGTCACTTATATTAAATATACACACCCGTAATAGTATCGGGGATTAAGAATAAAATACACTGAGACTTAAATCGATTATCGCCGGCAATCCTAATCGATAAATCTCAAGCAGATCCGCTCAATACACCAAGTGTACAAGTGTGATAAAATAATTAAGACAAATTATTTTCTCTCTCACACAACGACTATACCGATGGATTGGTCCGTGTCCATCTAGGTCGTGAGCAACTGTTCGATTAAATACGAGTAACCAATAGTATGATCTTCTGTGTGACGTCGCACACCATACTAACTACAACGTATATAATCCAGGACTATAATTTGCATATATTTAATTATAAATAATTAAACGCAAATAATTGTTTATTTAATTAAATAGATTAGTGGCAATGGATCGTGAGTTTCCGTTACTTAAATCTAGACATTAAGTACACAACTCCAACAAGTCTTCCACTGCAACCGCTGCTACCCCAACAGCTTCGCCCATGTAGACTCGAACTCTTCTTTTCTAAGTCGCTGGGTTTTCTGGAACCCCTGCATTTTAAATGCACATACCGTCAGTGGTTCCATATCTACACACCAGAATTCTGGTAGATAATACCGCTGACTATGTTTTACGACTAAAGAAAAATTCGTACCTTTGAGAGGACAAGATATAGACCCCCAGTACTCAGACTGCTTTCCTTGGGGATATTTGCCAGAAGGCTTCTTTATCCCACCCTTTGGTCCAAGTCTTTCAAGACTACTGGATCCCCTTGCCTTCTTCTCCTTTTCCTTATGTATGCCCTTAGGTTCGAAACCTTTGGCCTTGGCTATAAGAGCTTGCGATTGTCTCAACTCGTCTAAAAGATCTAGCATCTCAAAAAACGTGTTCAAGCGTTTCCTCGAAGCAACTGACCTTTATGAGTATCCTCATCGCCTCTTTTCTAGCCTTTACATCATGTCTAAACATCAACTTGAGTTTTAGCATGACATCACGATTAGTGGCTAATGCAAGAGCACTATCCCACTTCTCGAAGTCAACTATTTCCTCATCAGTTGAGTTAATGGTAGGTCTAGGAGGACAAGTTTCGCTGAGTACATCTTTGTACTCCCTTACAGTCTGAGTAATGTCTAACTCTTTATTCCATCCAACACAGTATGGAACCAGTGCGTTGAATTCCTTAAGTATTAACGAAAGTGGATTCATAGCAATTCTCTAAACCTATAAGCACATATAAACAAACAATTAATTTAATATCCGATATTATCTCCCTCAAATAATATCATTAAATTACTAATTACATCTAAAATCCCATCAGGTAAGGCAAGCCACGTGGTGTGGACGTTTACCCACCCAAATGATTTAGCAATTAGATTTTCTTTGGCCATACATCAATTATAGCGTGACTTCGTGGGGAAGAATACTATAACGCGTATCTAAGTGTAAACCATTACTCAGCACCAAAGTACATCGTTTGGAATTGCTACATCACCGCAAGCCACGTGGTGTGGACGTTTACGATAACTTCACAACTCTTCACAATTACTTACAACTGTCTACATTAATTAATCCAAAATCCGTCAGTATAGCAAGCCACGTGGTGTGGACGTTTACTACACTAAGAGACTTTTATAATTGACTCCCAGTCACAAGATCCATTCGATTCTCATAGATCAAGACGCGGAGAATCATAAGTGAAACTCGAAGTTTCTAACCAGTGATTCACCATGCGAACGACCCTATCTCTCATAAATGAGGGAGCCGAGCAGACAATCGATCCATCTATCAAAGAATGGTACGAAGGTCTCTAATTTGTGTCATCCACATGACCAAGTGGCTTTGGCTCCATTCCACTCCCCGGGGTGAGAATGAGTCGACTTGAAGTCAGTTTCAGAAAGACAAATTAGGCATTGTTTGATAAACTTGATCAATGTTTCTTGTAAAAGGAATTACAAGAATTCTCCTCCAATGACATGTCTATATGAACTTCGGAAGCTCATAAATGTCACCAAGAGAACAGTAATGGAGACCATGGGAATGTTTCCATCCCCTCTCCCACTTAGCTTTTTATAACAAAGGGATATGCTATCTAATGCATAATTAAACACATAAGCATGCATGCAAGTAATAAAGCACATATCACATAGTCAAATAATGCTAGGAAATTATTTTCCCGACTATCATGGCTTTACTCCTTCATATGCATCTTCTAGTCTTCAGTCTTCGTTCTTGAATGCTCCATGTGACGAGAATATTAATGCCAATATTTAAATCTATTTATTTTTAATAAATCCAAAAGATACTTAATTCGAAAATTAAGTCAATCGAATAAATCAAAAATAAAATTAAATATTATTAATATTTTTACTTATTTATTTTCCTATTTAATTCTATTAAATCTCTAGAATAATCTATCCAAGTAAGACTTGGAATATTCTAGAAGACTTCTATAATAGAATAAGGAAATAAAATAAATTAGGACTCTTCTACTTTCCAAGATTAATCAATTTCCATTACTATGAAAATTCCCATAAAATAGGAATAATCAATTAGGAAATAAATCAATCCTAAATTAACTTTTATTCCTTTCCAATTCTATTAAATCTCTAGGATCCTATTCCAAGTAGAACTCGGAATACTCTAGAAGACTTCCATAATAGAATAAGGAAATAAAATTAATTTCAATTAATTCTTTTCCTAATCCATGAGAGTTTCCAAAAAGGAAGAACACTCAAATAGGAAAACCGAATTAATTTAGGAAAGTGAATCTTGGTAGGAGTAGCATGGGTTGGGGATCCCCACACCACCCCCACCTTCGACCACCACGAGGAGGGCCGCCGCCGCCACCACCCCAGCCGGCCAGCCACCACGCACCGGCGGCAGCCCACGGCCTAGGGAGGTGTCGCCCCCTCCCATCTTGATCGATGCAAGGGTCGATCATGGGGATGATCGGCCCTTCGGTCCTTCGTCTTCTTCGTCACATCTTCGTCTTCCGGTGATCGTCTCAACATCGAACCAACGTAAATAAATTACAAGAATTTAAATTACACTATCCGGTATCGATTCTATACATGAAATCGACCCTATACATTTTCCGGAAAACATAGAATGTAATAATAAATCCTAAATTCGGTCAACCCCCGAATTTTTACTATTACAAACATTCAACCACACAAAACGAATCTCGACATGTCCGAGAGTTTAATAAACGAATAATCATGATAATTAATTAACAATAATTAAATCCAACCATGATAGCCGGAAATCCCTGCAAGGTAGAACGATAATAGAACATATACATGAACACGAAACCAAACGCTCTGATACCAATTGCTGGAAATCGATATCCCGGGCTATTAAAAATTTGCGGAAAATAATAACCCGACCAAAGTCCTTCATCCCCGGAGATCCGAACGCGAACCACCGTACGAGCCGAGGCCCGACCGAATACTCAGCGAGGCCCGAAGGCCGCGAGCACTCAGCCGAGCCCCCGCACGGGGCTCGCGATCATCTCCATGATGATCGCTGGGGATGCACGAGGCATCCCCGGGGCTGCTCGTAGCAGCCCCGCAGCGAGCTCACGGGCTCGCTGCTCGCGGGGGGGTTCGATCTTCCCCGCATCGCCGCTGCGGGAAACCCCGCAGCTTGATACGAGGCGCTGCGGGTAAACCCGCAGCTCACCCGGCGATCGAACCCTAGGTTCGATCGCCCCCTCGGCTCCAGCTGAGGGCTTCAGCCCGCGACGCCGCCGGTCGAGGAGGGCTGGGGTTCTCCCGCCGTGGCGCCAGCCCACGGCGAACCCCGGCGATCGACCCCCGGTCGATCCCGTGCCCCGGTGTCCAGCCGGGGCTCCTTCCTTCTTCCGCGCGCCGGCGGTCGAACCCTAGGGTTCGGCCGCCTCCCTCGATCCCATCGAGGGTTCCTCGATCTTCGCCGGGGATCTCGAATCCCCGTCCCCGAAGTTCGTACGTTTATCCGGATCGTGTGTTCATGTATATGCTACTATTAATTCACATAAAATCATAGAAAAGGTTTATGATTTTTACCTTTGATTCGTTGTTCGGAGAAACGAAATCAAACACCTTTGAAGACCTTCGAATCTTCCTACGTATTCCTTGCACTCCGTTCGAACGTCGTGTGGGCGACGATCTATCGAACTCCTATGGATCTCCTTCAACTCTCTAGAACTATCAATTATTGATATTCTTCTCTTATTGAATTATGAAGGCCATGTAGTGCTTTTATAGGCTACGTAGGGGATCTAAAGGAGGTTGAATATTGGGCTTCCAATATTGAAGATTAAATTGAGCCCAATGCTCAAGTCCATTAATCCTTATCAATATTAATTAATTTATTTTCCACTATATAAATTAATTGCACTCCCAATATTAAACCATATTATATCAAATAATATTTCTCCGGTAGTATTATTTATTCCGTGTATATAAGATTTAAATATCCATGAATAAAATTAATTTATTGCTAATTAATTTATTCATCTCTTATATCCGAGACTAGTACCGTTCAACCTTAATTATTATGCGGATTAAATCCACCTGCATGGTTTACATAATAATTCCTCATGAACTCATCTCGGGGATATTATCAACCCTTCCGGGATACACTTTCCCGTCAAGTATTCACGGCATGCCATATATAGAATATAGCGACCCAACTTAACCGGTAATTAACCCAATATTTAAATCGGTTAATTCCTTTGGAAAATCAAAGTCACTTATATTAAATATACACACCCGTAATAATATCGGGGATTAAGAATAAAATACTCTGAGATTTAAATTGATTATCCAAGGCAATCCTAATCAATAAATCTCAAGCGATCCGCCCAATACACCAAGTGTACAAGTGTGATAAAATAATTAAGATAAATTATTTACTCTCTCACACAACGACTATACCGATGGATTGGTCCATGTCCATCTAGGTCGTGAGCAACTGTTCGATTAAATACGAGTAACCGATAGTATGATCTTCTGTGTGCCCATGCAACACCATACTAACTACAACGTATAAAATCCAGGACTATATTTTGCATAATTGATTAATAATAATTAAATGCAAACAATTGTTTATTAATTTAATAGATTAAATGCTATGATCGGGAGTTTACCGTTACTTAAATCTAGACATTAAGTACACAACTCCAACAGAAATACACCGCACACTGCACCTACTGTTATTACTGTTATACACAAGGACGCCATTGCAGTGGGAGGTTGTTAGACAACCGGAGATGTTCATAAGACTAGAAGAGTTTTGAACTATGAATCTAGTAAAGATGAAATCGATCCCTAGCTTCGAATCGTGGAACTTGCGAGTTGATGAGATAGTCCATCTAATGGATTCATCAAAAGGCATAGACGAAATGTGTATTGGAAACGTGATGGAAACAAGGTGGTGTTTCTCGGAATTTTATGTAGATGACATTTTATCATTGGCAACAATCTAAAGATGTTATTAGACATAAAATGTTGGTTGTCTAAATGAATCAAGATATGAGATTGAAAAGAAGTTAGAGCATGTTTTTGAGATCTTGTGATCTAGGGATAAGAACATTGTACTTCTCGTAGACATCTTATACGATCATGGTTTGTTTTAAACATGCATAATTCTGAGAAAGGTTATTGCCTTTCAGAGACATAATATACATCTATCTAAAGGGTATGTGTTTCGAACACATGAAGGAGATAGATGAAGACAAAGCAGTTTCCTACACTTCAAGTGTGGAAAGCTTTATAGATGCAATGTTGTAAAACGAGAACCTGATATCAACTATGCGGTTTGCGTAGTGGGAGGATATCAAAGTAATCTGGACAAGAGATATTCGAATGTTGTAAAAGTACATGAATGTACTAGATTAAGCAAGACGAAATCTTCTTTGATTACAAATTCTCAGATCTCAAATCAGAGAAGGACCAGTGTAAGTCGATATCAGGCTATGTGTTCACTTTTAGAAAGAGGTGGAACCATGAAATGAAAGAGTGATAAGCAGGACGCTTCTCAGACTCTCTCATAACCGAATAGCAGCCTCAGAGGCAGCGGAAGTTTTGGTTAGGTTCCGGGATAACCTGTTGACTTGGATATGACTCTTAGTTTACCAAAGGCTATTGGATAGCGGTGCACGGTAAACTGGAAGAAGTCATAAGTCAAAAGTGATGATAACACATAGAGGAAGTACCACCTGATACGAGTCATCGTCGAGGGAGACGACGTTGTAGTCACCAAGATAACTTCAGAGCGGCAACCTAGAGTGCTCATTCACATGGTACTTCTTGGAAGTACAACTTAAGCACGTGATGAGTATGGGAGTCGGGAGTTTGGAGGAAATGACTAGACCTTAGTACAAGTGGGAGATTGTTGGAGTTATGTACTTAATGTCGAGATTTAAGTAACGGTAAACTCCCGGTCATAGCATTTAATCTATTTAATTAATAAACAATTGTTTGCATTTAATTATTAATAATTAAATATATGCAAATCATAGTCCTGGATTCTGTACGTTGTAGTTAGTATGGTGTGTCGGGCCCACACAGAAGATCATACTATCGGTTACTCGTATTTAATCAAACAGTTGCTCACGACCTAGATGGACACGGACCAATCCATCGGTATAGTCGTTGTGTGAGAGAGAAAATATTTTGTCTTAATTATTTTGTCACACTTGTACACTTGGTGTATTGGGTGGATCGCTTGAGATTTATCGATTAGGATTGCCTTAGATGATCGATTCAAGTCTCAGAGTATTTTATTCTTAATCCCCGATACTATTGCGGGTGTGTATATTTAATATAAGTAACTTTGATTTACCAAAGGAATTAACCGATTTAATTATTGGGTTAATTACCGGCTAAGTTGGGTTACTATATTTTATATACGACATGCCGTGAATACTTGACGGGAAATTGTATCCCGGAAGGGTTGATAATATCCCCGAGATGACTTCATAAGGAATTATTGTGTAAACCTCATGAGTGGATTCGTTCCGCACAATAATTAAGGTTGAATGGTACTAGTCTCGGATTCAAGAAATGAATAAATTAATTAGCAATAAATTAATTTTATTCATGGATATTTAAATCTTAAATACACGGAATAAATAATACTACCGGAGAAATATTATTTGATATAATATGGTTTAATATTGGGAGTGCAATTAATTTATATAGTGGAAAATAAATTAATTAATATTAATAGAGGATTAATAGATTTGGGCTTGGGCTCAATTTAATCTTTAATATTGGAAGCCCAATATTCCACCTCCTTTAGATCCCCTACGTAGCCTATAAAAGCACTACATGGTCTTCTCTATTCATATAACTTGAAGATCATAATTCTTCTAGAGAGAGAAAGTAGAGAGAGAGAAGAGGATCCATAAGCTTGGAGGATCGTCGCCCACCCGACGTTCAAGCTAGTGCAAGGAATACGTGGGAAGATCGTAAGGTCATCAATTGATTTCGTTTCTCCGCACAACGAATCAAAAGGTAAAATCATAAAACCCCTTGTATGATTTTATGTGAATTAATTGTAATACGTACATGAACACACGATCCGGGAGAACGTCGAGACCGGGATACGGGGATCACGCGATCCCCGTCGGGATCGAGAAGGGGCGGCCGAACCCTAGGGTTCGACCGCCGGCGCGCGCGGACGAGGGAAGCCCCGGCTGGACGCCGGGGCATGCGATCGACGTGAAGTCGATCGCCGGGGGTTCGCCGTGGGCTGGTGCCACGGCGGGTGGACCCTCCCGCCTCCTCGACCGGCGGCATGCGCATGGGAGGAGCCCCGGCTAGATGCCGGGGCATGCGATCGACCGTGAGGTCGATCGCGAGGGAAGCCGCGGCTGGGCCGCGGCGGGTCAGCTGGGAGCTGACCGCCCTCCTCCGACGGCGGCGGTGAGTCGCCGGACTCACCGCCAGGGGCTGCTGGGCAGCCCGGCGATCGCATGTGCGCGATCGCGAGCCCTCCTCACGGCGGGGGCTCAGCTAGGGTTTAGCCGTGAGTTCGCTCACGGCGATACTCGTGACGAGCTCCGGCGTCGTTAGGTGGTTCGCGTGTATCCGGCGAGAGGATTTCGGTCGGGTTATTATTTTCCGCAAATTTTAATGGCCCGGGATATCGATTTCCAACACTTCCTTTTCTTGCCCCTACCTCCAATAGGCTTCGAGCCCTTGGACTTGGTAGCTACAAGCGCTTGAGACTTGCCCTTCTTGTAGATCCCCTCTGCCGCCTTTAGTTCAGTCAGGAGTTGCGCAAGAGTATAAGATAGTTTACCCATATTATAACTCATGCGGAACTGCTCAAAACTAGGGCTCAGAGACTGGAGTATGATGTTGACTTGCCTCTCAGCATCAATCGAGGCTCCTAGGATCTCAAGCTCATTCAACAAACTCATCATCTTGAGAACGTGCTCCCCAACGGGCATTCCTTCAGACTGAGTAGTCGACATGAGGACTCTCATGGCTTCTTGCCTAGCCGCACGATCTTGATGTCCAAACATCTCCTTGAGGTTATACAGCATGTCATCGGCGGTGGCCATCGACTCATGTTGGGTTTGGAGTTGCTATGTCACCGCAAGCCACGTTTGTGTGGACGTTTACGATAACTCACAATCCTTCACAATTCCCTATAACTGTCTACATCAATTATTCCAAAATCCCATTCAGTATAGCAAGCCACGTTTGTGTGGACGTTTAATACACCAAAAGATTTTTATAATTGACTCCCAATTACTTGAACCATTTGATTTCGTAAATCAAGACTCGGAGAATCATAAGTGAAACTCGAAGTTTCTAACCAGTGATTCACCATGCGAACAACCCTATCTCTCATAAAATGAGGGAGCCGAGCAGACAATCGATCCATTTCAAGAAATGGTAAGAAGGTCTCTAATTTGTGTCATCCACATGACCAAGTGGCTTTGGCTCCATTCCACTCCCCGGGGTGAGAATGAGTCGACTTGAAATCAGTTTCAGAAAGACAAATTAGGCATTGTTTGATAAACTCAATCAATGTTTCTTGTAAATGGAATTACAAGAATTCTCCTCCAATGACTCGTCTATACGAACTTCGAAAGTCCATAAGAGTCACCAAGAGAACAGCAATGGAGACCATGGGAATGTTTCCATTCCCTCTCCCACTTAGTTTTTTACAACAAGGGATACGCTTTCTAGTGCATAAAGTAAACACATATAGCATGCATACATGTAATAAAGCACATAAATCACATAGTCAAAATAATCCTAGAACATTATTTTCCGACTATCATGGCTTTATTCCATCTCCGTACGCTTCTTCTAGTCTTCAGTCTTCGTTCTTGAAAGCTCCATGTGACGAGAATATTAATCTCAATATTTAAACCTATTTATTTTTAATAAATCCAAAAGATACTCAATTCGAAAATTAAGTCAATCGAATAAATCAAAAACAAAATTAAATATTATTAATATTTTTATTTATTGATTTTCCTTTCTAATTCTATTAAATCTCTAGAATCCTATCCAAGTAAAACTTGGAATATTCTAGAAGACTTCTATAATAGAATAAGGAAATAAAATAAATTAGGACTCTTATATTTTCCATAATTAATTAATTTTCATCCATGAAAATTCTCATCAAATAGGAATAATCAATTATGAAATAAATTAATTCCAAATTAATTCTTTTCCTTATCCATGAGAGTTCCCATAAAAAGGAACACTCAATAAGGAAATAAATTAATTCCAATTAATTCTTTTCCTATTCCATGAGAGTTCTCTAACTTAGGAATACTCAAAATAGGAAAACTGAATCAATTAGGAAATCGAATCTAGGTAGGAGTAGCACGGGATGGGGATTCCCGCACCACCCCCACCATCGACCACCACCGCCGCCGTCGTCCCAGCCCACGCGCCACCACCACCGGTGGCCGGCGTGGCCGAGAACTCCCGCGGGCAGCCCCTTGGTCGATCGATCCTCATGGGGATCGATCATGGGGATCGAACCAACGTAAAATTAATTACAAAAATTAAATTACAATTCCTGTATCGATTCTATACATGAAATCGACCCTATACACTTTCCGGAAAACATAGAATAATAATAATAAATCTAAATTCGGTCAACCCCCGAATTTTTACTATTACAAGCATTCATCCACACAAAACGAATCTCGACATGTTCGAGAGTTTAATAAACGAATAATCATGATAAAATAATTAACGAATTATTGAACCATGATAGTCGGAATCCCTGCAAGGTAGAACGATAATTGAACACATACATGAACATAGAACCAACACTCTGATACCAATTGTTGGAAATCGATATCCCGGGCTATTAAAATTGCGGAAATAATAACCCGACCGAAATCCCATTGCCGGAAACCGATCGCGAACACCACGAAGAAACGGGCCAGACGAGAGCATCGCCGCGGGATGAACCCACGGCTAAACCCTAGCCGAGCCCCATCGCGGGGCTCGCGATCGCACACATGCGATCGCTGGGGCTGCTCCGGCAGCCCCGGGCGGTGAGTCCGGCGACTCACCGCCACCGCCTGAGGAGGGAGGTTTGCCCAGCGGCAAACCCGCCGCGGCTGCCCGGCGATCGACCACCGCGGTCGATCGCCCGCCACGGCTCCCAGCCGGGGCTCCTCGCGTGTGTCCGCGATCGAACCCTAGGTTCGATCGCTCCCTCGGCGCCCAGCCGAGGGTTTCTCTCGAGCTCCGCCGAGGATATCGAATCCTCGTCCCCGGAGTTCGTCGTTTCCCGGATCGTTGATTATGTATGCATCACAATTAATCCACATAAAATCATAGAGGGGTTTTCATGATTTTTACCTTCGATCTTGTTGTGCGAAGAAACAAGATGATTTGAAGACCTTTGAATCTTCCTACGTATTCCTTGCACTTCGTTCGAACGTCGTGTGGGCGACGATCCTCCGAACTCTATGGATCTACTTCACGAACTCTCTAGAATATCAAGTATGATATTCTTATGATGTAGGTTATGAATTGTGAAGACCATGTAGTGCTTTTATAGGCTACGTAGGGGATCTAAAGGAGGTGGAATATTGGGCTTCCAATATTAATGATTAAATTGAGCCCAAGCCCAAATCTATTAATCCCATTAATATTAATTAATTTTATTTTCCTCTATATAAAATTAATTGCACTCCCAATATTAAACCATATTATATCAAATAATATTCTCTCCGGTAGTATTATTTATTCTGTGTATTTAAGATATAAATATCCATGAATAAATATTTATTTATTGCATAATAAAATTTATTCATCTCTTTTTTCCGAGATTAGTACCACTCAACTTTATTATTATGCAAGAACAAATCCACTCGCGAGGTTTACATAATAAATCCTTATGAGCTCATCTCGGGGATATTATCAACCCTTATCGGGACATACTTTCCCGTCAAGAATTCACAGCATGTCATACATAAAATACGGTGACCCAACTTTACCGGTAACTGACTGGTTATTCTAATCAATCAATTCCTTTGGAAAATCAAAGCCACCTATATTATATGCACACATCCGCAATAATATCATGGATTAAAAATAGAATACTCAGAGATTTAAATTGATTATCAAAGGCAATCCTAATTGATAAATCTCAAGCAGATCCGCTCAATACACCAAATGTACAGTTTTGATAAAATAATCAAGACCAATTATTTTCTCACTCATACAACGACTATACCGATGTATTGGTCCCTGTCCATCTAGGTCGTGAGCAACCGTTCGATTATATACGAGTAACCGATAGTATGATCTTCCGTGTGACGACGCACACCATACTAACTACAACGTGTATAATCTAGGACTATAATTTGCATTTAATTAATAAAGCAAATGAATTTTTATTTATTAATAGATAAATGAAAGTGTACAAGGAGTTTAGATCACTTAAGTCTAGACATTAAGTATACTACTCCATTAATCCCCAGAGATCGACCGAGGTCGATCGCATGCCCCGGCGTCCAGCCGGGGATCCCCTCGTCAAAACCCTAGGGTTCGACCTGTTGGAATTCGATATCCCGGGCTATTAAAATTTGCGGAATTCATAGCCCGATCAAAAACCCATCGCCGGAGATCACATGAACGCCGACGAACGAACCGGAGTACGAGCCGAACGCACAACACGACCGAAGTCGCGTGCGCGCCCAGCCCGAACCCCCGCCCGCGGGGTTCGCGCGATCGAAGGGATCGATCGCATGGGGCGATCGATCGGGGAGGGGCTGCCCAGCAGCCCCCGCGGCGAGTCCGGCGACTCGCCGCCGCCTGGAAGGCTGGCCCGCCTCCAGCAGGGCCGCCGCGGGTCACAGCCCGCAGCCAGCGATCGATCATGATGATCGATCGCACCCCCGGCGTCCAGCCGGGGTTCGCCCTTCCACGCCCGTGCGAAACCCTAGCCCGGGCGATCGCTCGTGGTCCGGTGGCTTCGCCACCACCACGCGATCGTCCCCCGTTCATGGTTTCGTACCTCGGATCTTGTTCTACGGTATTCTCGATAAACCAAAATCGAATAAATCAAGGGCGTTTAGATTTTTACCTTTCGATTCGTTGTTCGGAGAAACGAAATCAAGATGACCTTTGAATCTTCCCACGTATTCCTTGCACTAGCTTGAACGTCGGGTGGGCGACGATCCTCCAAGCTCTATGGATCTACTTCTCTCTCTACTTTCTCTCTCTAGAAGAATTGTGATCTTCAACTTATGAGAATAGAGAAGACCATGTAGTGCTTTTATAGGCTACGTAGGGGATCTAAAGGAGGTGGAATATTGGGCTTCCAATATTAATGATTAAATTGAGCCCAAGCCCAAATCTATTAATCTCCCATTAATATTAATTAATTTATTTTCCACTATATAAATTAATTGCACTCCCAATATTAAACCATATTATATCCAAATAATATTTCTCCGGTAGTATTATTTATTCCGTGTATTTAAGATTTAAATATCCATGAATAAAATTTATTTATTGCTTAATAAATTTATTCATCTCTTTTATCCGAGACTAGTACCACTCAACCTTATTTATTATGCGGAACAAATCCACTCGCGAGGTTTACATAATAAATCATTATGAGCTCATCTCGGGGATATTATCAACCCTTCCGGGATACACTGTCCCTTCAAGAATTCACGGCATGCCATATATAAAATATAGTGACCCAACTTAACCGGTAATTAACCCAATAATTAAATCGGTTAATTCCTTTGGAAAGTCAAAGTCACATATATTAAATATACTCACCCGCAATTGTATCGGGGATTAAGAATAAAATACACTGAGTCTCAAATCAATTATCGCCGAGCAAACCTAATTGATGAGTCTCATTCGATCCGCTCAATACACCAAGTGTACAAGTGTGATAAAATAATTAAGACAAATTATTTTCTCTCTCACACAATGACTATACCGATGGATTGGTCCGTGTCCATCTAGGTCGTGAGCAACTGTTCGATTAAATACGAGTAACCGATAGTATGATCTTCTGTGTGACGTCGCACACCATACTAACTACAACGTATATAATCCAGGACTATAATTTGCATATATTTAATTAACAATAATTAAAAGCAAATGAATGTTCATTATTAATAGGTAAATGAAAGTGTACAAGGAGTTCAGAATACTCAAATCTAGACATTAAGTATACTACTCCAACAATCTCCCACTTATACTAAGGTCTAGTCTTATCCTCCAAACTTCTGACTCCCAAACCCTCCAAGTGCTTGAAATATACTTCCTTAGGAAGTATCTTGGTGAAAGGGTCCGCTAGGTTGTCCTCCGAAGCTTTCTTGGTGACTACTGCATCGCCCCTCTTGACGATGTCTCGAATCAGGTGGTACTTGCGCTCTATGTGTTTCGTAGCACTATGGGACCGTGGTTCCTTACTGTTTGCCACTGCACCGCTATTGTCACAATAAATTGTCATAGCCTTGGGCAAACTCGGAATCACATCTAAGTCCTGGAGGAAATTAAGGAACCAAACTGACTCTTTCGCTGCCTCTGAGGCTGCAACATATTCAGCTTCCATGGTAGAGTCCGAAATGCACTTTTGCTTAACACTCTTCCATGATACGGCTCCACCTCCCATAGTGTACACATAGCCTGATGTCGACTTACGCCGATCCTTATCAGCTTGGAAATCCGAATCTGTGTAACCCAAAGGAATCAGATTGTCTGCCCCGTAACTCAGAACATAATCCTTAGTATTTCGCAAATACTTGAAAATGCTCTTTACGGCAGTCCAATGAGCCTTTCCAGGGTTACTCTGATATCTCGCTACTACGCCAACTGCATAGCAGATATCAGGCCTCGTGCATAACATTGCATACATTAAGCTTCCCACAGCCGAAGCGTAGGGAACTGCTTTCATTTCATCTTTCTCCTTCTGTGTCTGAGGACACATTTCCTTAGAAAGATAAGTTCCTTTACTGAAGGGTAGTTCACCCTTCTTGGAATCTTGCATGTTAAAACGAGCCAGAATCGTATCTATGTAAGACTGCTAGGATAGGTACAATGTTCTATTCCGGCGATCCCTTATAACCTTGATCCCTAGAACATGCCCGACTTCTCCCAAATCTTTCATACCGAATTGTCTAGACAACCATCTCTTTATGTCTGATAAAATCTTTACAATGTTGCCAATGAGAAGAATGTCATCTACATAAAGCACGAGAAACACCACCTTCTTCCCATCACGTTTCAAATACACACACGATTCGTCCATGCTTTGACTAAATCCAAAAGATTGGACTACTTCGTCAAACCGCAGGTTCCACGATCTCGAGGCTTGTTTCAATCCATAAATGGATCGATTAAGCTTGCACACTAGATGATCTCGCCCCTTAGCAATGAATCCTTCTGGTTGTTTCATATAAATCGTCTCGTCAAGACTTCCATTTAGGAAAGCTGTCTTGACATCCATTTGCCACACCTCATAATCCATATGAGCTGCTATGGATAAGAGAATCCGGATCGACTTTATCTTGGCTACCGGCGAAAAGGTCTCCTCATAATCGATTCCTTCTTTCTGAGTATATCCTTTCGCAACAAGCCGAGCTTTAAAGGTTTCAACCTTTCCGTCAGATCCTCTCTTTCTCTTGTAGACCCATTTACACCCAATTGGCTTTACGCCGCTTGGTGGTTCTACAAGATCCCAGACTTTATTAGAATCCATAGATTCAATTTCGGATTTCATCGCTTTCTTCCAAGAAGGCGCATCTATATCTTGTACTGCCTCATCATAGGTCCAGGGATCGATTTCATGAACTCCAGGTCCAGAGTCCGAAGACTCACCCAGTCCAATCCATCGGTCTGGTTGCTTAACAACCATCCCACTACGATGGCGTTTCGGTGTATTAACAGTGACAGTGTCAGGTGCAGATTCTAGTGGTGTATCTATACTCGGTTCGGCTGTATCTAAGTCTTCCTTGTTACCTCTTAACTCATCAAGTATTACGTCACTTTTGGGCTTGTGGTCCATGACATAGTCTTCCTCTAAGAACCGAGCGTTAGTACTTATAACGATCTTCTGGTCCGTAGGACTATAAAACATGCCACCCTTAGTTCCTCTAGGATATCCTATAAACAACCGCACTTCAGTACGAGGTTCTAATTTATCGGCACCTACCTTCAACACATGTGCAGGGCACCCCCAGATCCGAACGTGTCTCAAGCTAGGCTTGCGCCCGCTCCATCGTTCCATGGGTGTTGAAGGAACCGTTTTAGATGGAACCAAGTTCAGAATGTGCGCCGCTATTTCTAAGGCATATCCCCAGAACATGATAGGTAAGTCCGAGTAACTCATCATTGATCGCACCATTTCCATAAGAGTCCTATTCCTTCTTTCTGACACACCATTTTGTTGGGGAGTATATGGTGATGTCATTTGGGAATCAATCCCATTCTCTGCCAAGTATGCCTTGAATTCTCCAGACAGGTACTCGCCTCCGCGATCAGATCGCAGGCATTTAATGGATTTACCTTGAAGGTTCTCCACAAGAGCCTTGAACTCCTTGAACTTGTCAAAGGATTCGCTCTTGCGGCGTATCAGGTATACAAATCCATACCTTGAGTAATCATCAGTGAAAGTGATGAAATACTCGTACCCTCCCTTTGCCTGAGTAGACATAGGTCCGCATACATCAGAGTGAATCAAATCCAATACTTGTTCAGCCCTTCGTCCTTTACCAGAAAAAGAACGCTTGGTCATTTTTCCCTCTAAACAGGATTCGCAGGTTGGAAGGTCCTCTCCTTCAACACCACTGATGAGACCATCAGCTTTCAACCTTTGAATTCTATTCGAGTTAATATGACCTAGCCTTAAGTGCCACAAGTATAATTGATTCATGCTAGAAGGTTCCTTCCTCTTATTTGTGTTCGTAGATGTGTTATTACTCTCGGTTAGTTGCATCGTGTTAGACTCAGGGTTTAGTACATACAAATCGTCCACCAATGTACCAGAACAGATAATCTCACTGTTTCTTCTTATGATCACAGAGTGGTCAAAAGAAACAGAATATCCATTCATAATAAGTTTAGAAAACGAAATTAAATTCTTTCTAAAGTTGGGTACATAAAGACAATTTTGTAAAACTAAAACCCTATCACTACTAAAGCGTAAGTGAACGTCTCCCACTGCAACAGCCGCCACCTTCGCGGCATTGCCCATGTAGACCACGATCTCTCCCTCTCTAAGTCTCCGGGTTTCCTGGAACCCCTGCAATGAATTGCAGACATGATCAGTGGCCCCCGTATCTACACACCAGGTGCTGGTAGATAACACCACTGATAATGTTTCGGTGACTAAGGAAAATTTCGTACCTTTGATGAGAGGACAATCAGACTTCCAGTGCCCAGACTGCTTGCATCGAAAGCACTTGCCTTGCGGCTTGCTCTTCCCAATCCGTGGTTCACAACCACTGGGCTTCTTTGCATGCACTTCCAACTTGGCCACAAGAGCTTGTGATTTTCTGACCATACTTATAAGTTCTGCTCTTTTGAAATCGTTTTTAAGCGACTCCTCAAGAGGACTGAATTTATAGAGTATGTCAATCACTTCTTGTCCGGCTTCCACACTATGTCTCAACATCATTCTGAGGTCATTCCAAATGTCCTCATGAGTTGGGATAGTGGATTCGGAAGTCTCAACAGTCTGAACAATGTCCAGATTTCTTTTCCAAACATCACTATATGGAATCAGCGAGTTTTCATCTTTAAGTATATCACAAAGTGGGGTCACAGTCATTCTTAACCTATAAGCACATAAAACAAACAAACAATTTAATATCCGATATTATCTCCCTTTAAAAATATCATTAAATCACTAATCACCTCTAAAATCCCATCAGGTAAAGCAAGCCACGATAGTGTGGACGTTTACTCACCCAAATGATTTAGCAATTAGATTTACTTTGGTCGTACATCATCAATAGCGTTACCTCGATGGGAGGGATACTATGAAGCGTACCTAAGTGTTAACCACTGTTCAGTATTGAGAAGTTTGTTTGGGACTCGCATATCGCCGCAAGCCACGATAGTGTGGACGTTTACGTTGACACACGGATCCTTCACTCCCTTCTATAACTGTCTACATCAATCGTTCCAAAGTCCCATTCAGTGCAGCAAGCCACGATAGTGTGGACGTTTACTACACCAAAAGACTTTTACAATTGACTCCCAATTACTTGATCCATTTAATCTTGTAAATCAAGACGTGGAGAATCATAAGTGAAACTCGAAGTTTCTAACCAGTGATTCACCATGCGAACAACCCTATCTCTCATAAATGAGGGAGCCGAGCAGACAATCGATCCATCTATCAAAGAATGGTACGACTGCCTCTAATTTGTGTCCTCGACATGACCAAGTGGCTCTGGCTCCATTCCACTCCCCGGGGTGAGAATGAGTCGACTTGAAATCAGCTTTGGAAAGACAAATTAGGCATTGTTTGATAAACTCAATCAATGTTTCTTGTAAGAGGAATTACAAGAACTCTCCTCCAATAACTTATCTATATAAACTTCAAAAGTTTATAAAAGTCACCAAGAGAGCAGCAATGGAGACCATGGGTATGTTTCCATACCCTCTCCTACTTAGCTTTTTACAATAAAGGGATACGCTATTTAGTGCATAAAAATAAACACATATAGCATGCATACATGTAATAAAGCACATAGTATTATCACATAGTCAAAATAATTACTAGAATATTATTTTCCGACTATTATGGCTTTACTCCATCTCCGTACGCATCTTCTAGTCTTTAGTCTTCGTTCTTGAATGCTCCATGTGACGAGAATATTAATTTCCAATATTTAAATCTATTTATTTTTAATAAATCCAAAAGATACTTAATTAATAATAATTAAGTCAATCGAATAAATCAAAAATAAAATTAAATATTATTAATATTTTTATTTATTTTATCTTCCCTTTCTACTTCATTAAATCTCTAGAATAATCTATCCAAGACCCACTTGGAATATTCTAGATGATTTCCATAATGAAATAAGGAAATAAAATAATTTAGGACTCTTCTACTTTCCAAGATTAATTAATTTCCATTACTATGAAAATTCCCATAAAATAGGAATAATCAATTAGGAAATAAATCAATCCTAAATTAACTTTTATTCCTTTCCAATTCTATTAAATCTCTAGGATCCTATTCCAAGTTGAACTCAGAATACTCTAGAAGACTTCCATAATAGAATAAGGAAATAAAATTAATTCCAATTAATTCTTTTCCTAATCCATGAGAATTCCCAAAAAATAGGAATACTCAAATAGGAAAAATCCGAACCAATTAGGAAAGTAAATATCCAGACCGGGATAGCACGGGGTGGGGATCCCCGCGCCACCCTCGACCCACGCCTAGGAGGTGGCCGGCCACCATCGCCGGCGGCGCCTCCATGCATGGATGGATCGATCCTTATGGGATCGACCATGGGGATGGTCGATCCTCGTCCCTTCACCCTCACAATCATCTCCTTCGTCACGTGTCTTCTCCGGCGGTCGTTTCGGCATCGATCCAACGCAAAATAAATTACAAAATAAATTTTACACTATCCGGTATCGATTCTGTACATGAAATCGACCCTATACAATTTCCGGAAAAACGTAGAACGTAATAATAAATCCTAAATTCGGTCAACCCCCGAATTTTTACTATTACAAGCATTCACCACCAAAAACGAATCTCGACATGTCCGAGAGTTTAATCAAACCAACAATCACATGACAAAATATTTAAACGAATAATCATCAAGCCATAATAGTCGGAACCCTGCAAGGTAGAACAATTTTATCGAAAATACCGCGAACATAAACCACGCTCTGATACCAATTGTTGGAATTCGATATCACGGGCTATTAAAATTTGCGGAATTCATAGCCCGATCAAAAACCCATCGCCGGAGATCACATGAACGCCGACGAACGAACCGGAGTACGAGCCGAACGCACAACACGACCGAAGTCGCGTGCGCGCCCAGCCCGAACCCCCGCCCGCGGGGTACGCGCGATCGAAGGGATCGATCGCATGGGGCGATCGATCGGGGAGGGGCTGCCCAGCAGCCCCCGCGGCGAGTCCGGCGACTCGCCGCCGCCTGGAAGGCTGGCCCGCCTCCAGCAGGGCCGCCGCGGGTCACAGCCCACGGCCAGCGATCGATCATGATGATCGATAGCACCCCCGGCGTCAAGCCGGGGTTCGCCCTTCCACGCCCGTGCGAAACCCTAGCCCGGGCGATCGCTCGTGGTCCGGTGGCTTCGCCACCACCACGCGATCGTCCCCCGTTCATGGTTTCGTACCTCGGATCTTGTTCTACGGTATTCTCGATAAACCAAAATCGAATAAATCAAGGGCGTTTAGATTTTTACCTTTCGATTCGTTGTTCGGAGAAACGAAATCAAGATGACCTTTGAATCTTCCCACGTATTCCTTGCACTAGCTTGAACGTTGGGTGGGCGACGATCCTCCAAGCTCTATGGATCTACTTCTCTCTCTACTTTCTCTCTCTAGAAGAATTGTGATCTTCAACTTATGAGAATAGAGAAGACCATGTAGTGCTTTTATAGGCTACGTAGGGGATCTAAAGGAGGTGGAATATTAGGCTTCCAATATTAATGATTAAATTGAGCCCAAGCCCAAATCTATTAATCTCCCATTAATATAAATTAATTTATTTTCCACTATATAAATTAATTGCACTCCCAATATTAAACCATATTATATCCAAATAATATTTCTCCGGTAGTATTATTTATTCCGTGTATTTAAGTTTAAATATCCATGAATAAAATTTATTTATTGCTTAATAAATTTATTCATCTCTTTTATCCGAGACTAGTACCACTCAACCTTATTTATTATGCGGAACAAATCCACTCTCGAGGTTTACATAATAAATCCTTATGAGCTCATCTCGGGGATATTATCAACCCTTCCGGGATACACTGTCCCTTCAAGAATTCACGGCATGCCATATATAAAATATAGTGACCCAACTTAACCGGTAATTAACCCAATAATTAAATCGGTTAATTCCTTTGGAAAATCAAAGTCACATATATTAAATATACTCACCCGCAATTGTATCGGGGATTAAGAATAAAATACACTGAGTCTCAAATCAATTATCGCCGAGCAAACCTAATTGATGAGTCTCATTCGATCCGCTCAATACACCAAGTGTACAAGTGTGATAAAATAATTAAGACAAATTATTTTCTCTCTCACACAACGACTATACCGATGGATTGGTCCGTGTCCATCTAGGTCGTGAGCAACTGTTCGATTAAATACGAGTAACCGATAGTATGATCTTCTGTGTGACGTCGCACACCATACTAACTACAACGTATATAATCCAGGACTATAATTTGCATATATTTAATTAACAATAATTAAAAGCAAATGAATGTTCATTATTAATAGGTAAATGAAAGTGTACAAGGAGTTCAGAATACTCAAATCTAGACATTAAGTATACTACTCCAACACGACCGCCCCTCTTCGATCCCGACGGGGATCGCACGATCCCCGTGTCCCGGTGTCGATCGCCCCGGATCATTCGTTCATATGCATGTTACGATATAAACGCATAATCATAAGAGGGGGTTTACGATTATACCTACGTCTCGTTGTGCGGAGAAACGAGATGATTTGAAGACCTTTGAATCTTCCCACGTATTCCTTGCACTTCGTTCGAACGTCGTGTGGGCGACGGTCCTCCGAACTCCTATGGATCTCCTTCAACTCTCTAGAACTATCAACTATTGATATTCTTGTCTTATGAAAATATGAAGGCCATGTAGTGCTCTTATAGGCTACGTAGGGATCTAAAGGAGGTGGAATATTGGGCTTCTAATAATAGTGATTATATTGAGCCCAAACCCAAATCTATTAATCCTTACTATTATTAATTATATGTATTTTCCACTATATAAATATAATTGCACTCCCAATATAAATTCAAACACCTTTGAATCTTCCCACGTATTCCTTGCACTCCGTTCGAACGTCGGGTGGGCGACGATCTATCGAACTCCTATGGATCTCCTTCAACTCTCTAGAACTATCAAATAATGATATTCTTGTCTTATTGAATTATGAAGGCCATGTAGTGCTTTTATAGGCTACGTAGGGGATCTAAAGGAGGTGGAATATTGGGCTTCTAATATTGAAGATTAAATTGAGCCCAATGCTCAAGTCCATTAATCCTTATCAATATTAATTTTATTTATTTTCCACTATATAAATAAAATTGCACTCCCAATATTTACCCATATTATATCAAATAATATTCTCTCCGGTAGTATTATTTATTCCGTGTATTTAAGATATAAATATCCATGAATAAAATTAATTCATTGCTAATTAATTTATTCATCTCTTATATCCGAGAATAGTACCATTCAACTTTAATTATTATGCGGAACAAATCCACTCATGAGGTTTACATAATAATTCCTTATGAACTCATCTCTAGGATATTATCAACCCTTATCGGGATACACTTTCCCTTCAAGAATTCACGGCGTGTCATATATAAAATACCGTGACCCAACTTTACCGGTAATTGACCGGTTATTCTAATCGGTCAATTCCTTTGGAAAATCAAAGTCACTAATATTAAATATACACACCTGCAATAATATTGGGGATTAAGAATAAAATACACTGAGATTTAAATCGATTATCTAAGACAATCCTAATCGATAAATCTCAAGCGATCCGCCCAATACACCAAGTGTACAAGTATGATAAAATAATCAAGATCGATTATTTTCTCCCTCATACAACGACTATACCGATGGATTGGTCTGTGTCCATCTAGGTCGTGAGCAACTGTTCAATTAAATACGAGTAACCGATAGTATGATCTTCCGTGTGACGACGCACACCATACTAACTACAACGTATATAATCTAGGACTATATTTGCATATATTTAATTATCAATAATTAAAAGCAAACAATTGTTTATTCATTTAAATAGATTAAATGCTATGACCGGGAGTTTACGTTACTTAAATCTAGACATTATGTATACAACTCCAACATACTCTAAGTATACATGATCAATAGGGTCGTGTGACTCATTTGACTTGATTGTTGACTATTAAGTTCAACCTCTCATCTAGACACTTAACATCGCCCAATTGATCAATCTACACAAGACTCACTACATAGACCATTTTGGTACAACACACGAGGGATGAAGGACACCATTCCAACACATACGAGAACTTCAACTCACATTTAAAACTCCACCTCCAACGGAGTACTAATAACCCTTCTCATAAAGGGTACAGAGAGAAATAAGACTCACCTTCAAGCCAGGAACATGCCTCATATTGTCAAGTGTTCAAATCGGTGCGTAGAACATCTTGACCCGGATCCTCCCAATGCCAAGTATCTCACACGGTGCGTCATTCCCCACATCCACCGTTCCACTGGCCACGACATCATATGTATCAAGACAACCCTTAAAGGGACACATATGGTATGAGCATCCGGAATCCAATATCCACTCATCGCACGCTCGCGATCCCAAATCAGACGCCAGGAGAATTTCTCCATCAATGTAACTTTCTTCCGCAATACCAACCTCCGGTTTCCTTCTCTGGTTTCTCGAATTTTCATAATCGTTCTCGCGATTCTTATGACCCTTATTCTTGCAATAATAACATTCTCGTTCTTCCTTCTATCGAAAATATCCCTTAGACCTTCCGCTCGCCCCTCCTTGGACGTTAATGCCTTCACCTATTACATGTGACCTTCACATCGGCGTTAACTCCCGATACAATGGCATGACTTTTATGGCTTCGTGTTCGTCTCATTTCGTCTATCCCTTTTAATTTTATTTCATTTATTTCGGTTGGATTCGATTCACTTCTCAACAACCTCCACCCATGAGTATATATCGCGGCGTTGGAAAGCCTTTCACAGTCGAGATTTATTGCACGAATGTCTCCCATGCCCTCTCGACTCAACCCAATAGGAGAAAAGTGAATTGGGCTGACTAGGCCTGATGAATCGGATCCATTAGGGTTTGAGCCCAATAGGGTATTTTCCTCACCTATAAAAAGAGCATTGATGCATGAGGAAAAACACATCAAAGTGAAGAGCTAAAACCCTAACCTCACTTTCTCTCTCCCTCTCCTCTCCTCTCTCTTGCTTTCCCCTTCGGCTGTCGCCTAGCATCGCCGCCGACCACCGGAGCCGACTCCCGCCACCTCCTAGTGCCGACGCCGGCCACCGCCTCCCCTTGCCAGAATCCGATTCCGACACTGTTTTTCAGGCTCATTTTTTCCATCGTGTTTAACCTTGCATATATCTAGTGCTATACGTGAATTGAATTACCTATACGAGGTGAAATCCAATTATACGTGAGACGTCGAAGGAACGCCCGAGTAGCGCCCGAGCACCCGTCCGAGAGTCAGCCGAGGACTCCTGGTAGCGACCCGCGTCGTCCAACCGAGCCCAGTCGAGGGCTCTGCGGCATCTTCGCGTGACACCCGCTTCCGTCCACATACTCCCGACACCGAACTCTAGTTTTTGTACCGCATCCCGTTGACATAATATTATGGCTTAAACCTCTTGTATTAAATATGATTTAATTGTGTATGTCCATATGCATGATTGAACATGCTTGAACTTGAATATACGCGATATAATTTTTCTTGATGTTCACGGGGATGCCTAATTGACTTCAATATGTTAATTGTGATTAATATTATTGTCAATAAAAATTACATGTTGATTGTGCTGGAAATCGATATCCCGGGCCATTAAAATTTGCGGAAAATAATAACCCGACCGAAATCCTCGATCGCCGGAGAACCAACCGCGTGCCGCCGTACGAACCGGAGCTCAACCGAGCACCACCACGGTCCGCCCGTGGTGCCCAGCCGAGCCCCCGCACGGGGCTCGCGATCGCTCTCGTAGTGATCGCTGGGATCGCTCGTAGCGATCCCCGGGCTGCTCGCAGCAGCCCCGCAGCGGGTCAGCGAACCCGCTGCTCGCATGGGGTCAGCCCCGTGCGCCTCTGCTACGGGAACTCCCGTAGCGCGCACGAGGCAGCTGCGGGTCATCCCGCAGCGATCCAAGATCGAGCTCACTGGCTCGATCGCTCCCCGGCATCCAGCTGGGGCTTCACGCGACGCGGCGGTCCGAACCCTAGGGTTCGACCGCAACCTTCGATCCTCGCCGGGGATCTCGAATCCCCGTCCCCGAGGTTCGTCGTTTTCCCGGATCGTGCGTTCATGTATATATCACAATATAATTCACATAAAATCATAGAAGAGAGTTTATGATTTTATACCTCGATTCGTTGTGCGGAGAAACGAAATCAAAACGTTGAAGACCTTCAAATCTTCCTACGTATTCCTTGCACCTCGTCCGAACGTCGTGTGGGCGACGATCTATCGAACTCCTATGGATCTCCTTCAACTCTCAAGAAATATCAAGTATGATATTCTTGTCTTATGATATGTGTATTAATTATGAAGGCCATGTAGTGCTTTTATAGGCTACGTAGGGGATCAAAAGGAGGTGGAATATTGGTCTTCCAATATTGATGATTAAATTGAGCCCAAGCCCAAGTCTATTAATCCTTATCAATATTAATTAATTTATTTTCCACTATATAAATTAATTGCACTCCCAATATTAAACCATATTATATCAAATAATATATCTCCGGTAGTATTATTTATTCCTTGTATTTAAGATTTAAATATCCATGAATAAAATTAATTTATTGCTAATTAATTTATTCATCTCTTATATCCGAGAATAGTACCATTCAACCTTAATTATTGTGCGGAACAAATCCACTCATGAGGTTTACACAATAATTCCTTATGAACTCATCTCGGGGATATTATCAACCCTTACGGGATACACTTTCCCGTCAAGTATTCACGGCATGTCATATATAAAATATAGCGACCCAATTTTACCGGCAATTAACCCAATAATCAAATCGGTTAATTCTTTTGGAAAATCAAAGTCTCTTATATTAAATATACACACCCGCAATAGCATCGGGGATTAAGAATAAAATACTCTGAGATTTAAATCAATTATCAAAGGCAATCCTAATTGATAAATCTCAAGCGATCCGCCCAATACACCAAGTGTACAAGTGTGATAAAATAATTAAGATAAATTATTTTCTCTCTCACACAACGACTATACCGATGGATTGGTCCGTGTCCATCTAGGTCGTGAGCAACTGTTTGATTAAATACGAGTAACCGATAGTATGATCTTCTGTGTGGGCCCGACACACCATACTAACTACAACGTATAAAATCCAGGACTATATTTTGCATAATTTAATTAATAATAATTAAATGCAAATAATTGTTTATTATTTAACTAGGTTAAATGCTATGACCGGGAGTTTACCGATACTTAAATCTAGACATTAAGTACACAACTCCAACAATCTCCCACTTGTACTAAGGTCTAGTCATTTCCTCCAAACTCCCGACTCCCATACTCATCACGTGCTTAAGTTATACTTCCCAGAAGTACTATGTGAATGAGCAATCTAGGTTGCCGCTCTGAAGTTATCTTGGTGACTACTGCATCGTCTCCCTAGACGATGACTCGAATCAGGTGGTACTTGCTCTATGTGTTATCATCACTTTTTGACTTATGACTTCTTTCAGTTTACCATGCACCGCTATACAATAGCCTTTGGTAAACTAAGAGTCATGTCCAAGTCCAGAGGTTATCCCGGAACCTAACCAAAACTTCCGCTGCCTCTGAGGCTGCTATTCGGTTATGGTTCCACCTCTTTCTAAAAGTGAACACATAGCCTGATATCGACTTACACTGGTCCTTCATTGATTTGAAATCTAAGAATATGTAATCCAAGAAGATTTCGTCTTGCCTAGTAATCCGGTACTTCGCAAGTACTATTACAGCATCCGAAAATCTCTTGTCCAGATTACTTTGATATCCTCCCACTACGCAAACCGCATAGTTGATATCAGGTTCTTGTTTTTTCAACATTTGCATTTCTTAAGCTTTCCACACTAGGTGTAGGAAACTGCTTTGTATCATCTATCTCCTTTATGTGTTCAAAACACATGACCTTAGATAGATATATATTCTGTTTCTGAAAGGCAATAACCTTTCTCAGAATTATGCATGTTTAAAACAAACCATAATCGTATAAGATATCTAGGAGAAGTACAATGTTCTTATTCTTAAATTAAAAGACCTTAAGAACATGCTCTATCTTCTACTCAATCTTATATCCCGATTTATTTAGACAACCATCATCTTATGTCTGACAATATCTTTACATTGTTGCCAATGATAAAATGTTATCTACATAAAATCTCCGAGAAACACCACCTTGTTTCCATTACGTCTCCAATACACCTATCGTCTATGCCTTTTGATGAATCCATCAAATGGACTATCCCATCAATTCGCAAGTTCCACGATTTATAGCTTTGTTTCAATCCATAAATGGATTTACTAAGCTTGTACTCCTAAATGATCTTGCCTCTTAACAATAATACTTATTACTATCCAAGTAGGCACATTTAGATTGGTACCGCCCCTTATGCAGAGCTAGGGATCGATTTCATCTCTACTAGATCCACAGTTCAAAACTCTTCTAGTCTTATGATCATCTCTGGTTGTTCAACAACCTCCCACTGCAACGGCGTCCCGGTGTATAATAGTAATAACAGTAGGTGCAGTTAGTGGTGTACTACTACTCGGTTTGGCTGGTTCCTAGTCTTTGTCCTTTTTCTCATTCCAAGGTATTACATCAGTTCGGGCTTTGTGATTTATCTAATAGTCTTCCTCTAAGAACCGGACGAAATGTCCTTCTGATTCATAGTACTATAGAACACAATCCTTTTGTTCACCTAGGATATCCTTGTTGTGTGATATAAAATTATGTGGTCAACGTTAAGATCACCCAATTTGAAAGAGTCTTTGACCACCAAGCTCCAATAAAATTAAGAGGTACTAAACCAATAGAGTTCGATACCTAAGGGCCTTAAGACCATCCATGTGGAGAACCCAATAGAGCATGTGACCTCAACACCAAGCCTCTTTGAATGGATACGTCATCTCAGTAAGGGAATCAAGCCCGAGCAAACAACACTCTTGGAGACATCAACTTTCTGACACTTGACAGAAAAAGCATACACGCCAACAGGATATGATTAGAGCCGGCGGCGCATGCTATGTTCCTGACAAAGACTCTAGCACCAATGCAGAGATGATGACCGCATGCACATTACAAGTGGAATGTGATGTATAAATAGAGGTTATGTAAATGTAAAGAGGGGCATCTTCTTCAGCTTAATAAAAAAGCATAACAACAACAATTCTCTCTCTAAATATAAATTTAATGTTTGGTTAGATTCAAGCCCACAATCCAGTACTACATATTATTCCGATTTCTAACCCCAAAACATTTGGCGCTAGAAGGGGGAACTCACTACCAAATTTCTCAACCCATTGAAGAAGATGTCACAAATGCACAACTCGGAGGAAGTCGATGGTGCCACCGCTACTCCTACTGATACCACCGCCTCTTCAGAAGGATGTCGGAGGGAAAAAGGAAAAATGGTGATGGGACAAACAAGCCGCCCAAGACACGGGCCGATACTTATTCGGGACGAGGAGGTCGACCTCGACTTTGAAAACCCTACTCGACTAGGAGGATCAACCAGGAGAGGCCCCAGACTCCGACGACCCGGAACCATCGACATGCGGACCATTCCCAGAAGTCACCACCATCGCCGACGTCGAACACCACCGAATAGAAGGAGATCCATATCCCCCATACGTCTGAACTTTGGGATGTTGGATACACCAGAGAAAATTGAAGATGCTATGGCCGAGCTTCGACACCGCGCAAACCAAATGACGAACCAGCGCCCAGCTCACCTCGAAGGACCAGGACGACAATCGGTTTTCGAAAGAATGGGCCCCAACTTATCTTTGGGACTGAATCTCCAAGGAGAACAACGACCTCATAGGAATCCTATTGACTTGAATGAGCAAGCCGGTTCAATATCCATAACCCCAGGAGAAAGGAGACTCCCGGAACACCACAATGGGGGCGACCTTCGTCTGCATCTAGGAAGACAGAACCCCACTCAAAGGGAAGTCTCACCAAACCACAGAGCCAAAGGACCCGAGCTTGCCGATCTTTATGCAAAATTGGCAGAAATGGAACGTCGACTTGGAGAAACCGAAGGCCGGAGCAACCCTCGACCCCAGAAGAAAGAACCACTTGCACCTGAAGTCGAATCGGCACAAGTACAAATAGAAATTCAACCTTTCCAAACAAACCTCTATGATGGAAAGACGGATCCGGAAACCCACCTCAGCAAATTCCGAACATACATGTCCGGAAGGGGAGCTACCGACGCGACCCGATGCCGGCTATTTCCGCTCACTCTCAGAGATGCCGCCCACAAGTGGTATGTGGGTCTACCTGCCTACTCGATCCATTGTTTCGATGAACTAGCTCAACGTTTCACTGCTCACTTTGCGTCCAAAGTAAATCGTCTTGAACGAAGTCAAAGATTAATCGGGATTCGTCAAGAAAGAGACGAGACTGATGAGGCATACGTGGATCGCGTAGGAGAGTTACTGCTTCAAGGTGAAGAGATCGGGGACGATCTCAAACTCCACACGGTCATGACGGGTTTAAGAAGAAACTCTGAGTTGTTCAAATACCTCATGATGAATTACCCGAGAAATTACGAAGATTTAAGGATGAAAGTCGGACATCAAATTTGGTACCAAAAGCTAACAAAAAAAGACGATGAAGCTGCTGAACAGAAGAAAAGGACTTCAGCCACTTTTGAAAGGAAGGCGACCCCAATCCAGAAGAAACCACTGTTCCAAAAGAATTTCGGAAATTTTAAAGGCTTTGAAGAACCACAGAATATCGAAGTCAACTTGATCGAAGGAACTGGGAAAAGTCCCGCCAACATTTTCCAAATACTCCAGGTCGCGGGAAGCAATCTTTTGGTGAAACCAGACCCTCTAAGAGCCCCTACTCACAAGCTTGACCCAAATAAGTGGTGTGCCTTCCACGAAGCACATGGACACAACACCAGTCAATGTCGTGACTTACTGAAGCAACTTTGGAAATTGTTTGAAGAAGGAAAACTGTGGGATTTCTTGACTAGACCACAAGGGAGAGATGGTCGCCAAGGAAGAGGTGAGAGAATTCAAGGCCCTGTCAACAACCCCAACGCCCAAGGAGGAAATCAAGCACCACATCCCCAAAACCAGAACCCACGCGGGCACATACACATGCTCGGGGGACTGGTACCAATCACTGGTGAATCCAAGCGCAAAAGAAAGAGGGATTTCCGAATCTGGGAAGTTCTACATGCCGCTGCCCCATCTCGCGAACCAACCATATCGCATGAATCCATAATATTTTTCTCTCCGGCTGATAGGGAAGGCACGACCTACCCTAAGGATGAACCTTTGGTAATTACCTCTACTATACTGGGGATAGAGGTCGCTAGAATCCTTGTTGACAACGGCGCCTTTTGCAACATCATCTACAAAGCAGCTCTAGATCAAATGGGAAATCTATGCGAGTATATTCGGCCATGTGATTTGAAGCTGAAAGGGTTCAGGGATGACGAAGTATCACCTTTTGGGGTCATAACCCTTCCTGTGGAGCTGATCGACCAGAAGGATAAAGACATCAAAATCACTAGACCTCTGGAGTTCGTAATAGTTGATAAACGAAGCGGGTATAATGCTTTCTTTGGGAGGCCATTCCTCGAAGCATTCTAGGCGGTCGCATCTTCCCATTACTATTGTATCAAATTTCCTACTCCTAATGGCGCTATTGGCACCATCAAAGGAGATCAAGTTATGGCAAGAAAATGTTTTATTTACCCGCTAGAGTCTACTAACACAACTTATGAAAAACACTCTCACATCAATAGTTTTCAAACTAATTTGCGACAAGAAGGAATCTTCAAAACAACCATCGACCTCAAGAATGCCAAGGAAGATCAAAACAAATGTCTCGAACCAATGGAAAACGGGATCAAACAAATAACAAAAGAAGCTAAAGGACCCTCTGAAGGCCAGACACCACCCGAACTTGAAGACCCAGACCCATGAATTGGGTTTGAACCAGAAGGGGAAGTACCCAAATGTTCAGACAAAAGGGGCAGAAGAGAACCATTGTCGATAGAAATGACTGAACCAATGGAGAAAATTACCTTGAGTCCAGATCGGCCCGAGCTCGAACTCCAAATTGGCAAGGAGCTACCTACCGACCTTCGAGACAAGCTTGTGGGATTCCTCGGGAATAACGTAAATACCTTTGCTTGGACGAGCAATGACCTAATCGGGATCGATCCTCAACATGCTTGTCACCAGCTAAAGATTGATCCAAACAAGAAGCCTATAGCTCAAAAGCGCCGCAAATTTGGACCAGAGAAATATGAAGCACTGGCATGCAAAGTAAAGAAACTGGTGGATAGCGGTTTGGTCGAGCTCGCACAAAATGAGCCTCAGTGGGTGGCGAACGCGGTTTTAGTAAAAAAACCAAATGGCTCGTGGAGATTGTGCATAGACTTTACCGACCTCAATAACGCGTGTCCTAAAGATCACTTTCCTATGCCTCACATCGATCATTTGGTAGATAGCACAGCCGGCTATGAAGTACTATCAACTATGGACGCAAGCGCCGGTTATCACCAAATTCCAATGCACAAAGATGATATCAAAAACACGGCCTTCTATACGGAGAAAAATGTATATTGTTGGGTCCGTATGCCTTTTGGGTTAAAGAATGCAGGCGCCACTTATCAAAGATTGGTCAATACCATGTTCGCAGATCAAATAGGGAAGACCATGGAAGTTTACATCGACGACATCATAGTCAAGAGTGTGAACAAAGAAGATCATGTCAGAGACCATGGAGAAACATTCAGAGTTCTGAACCAATACAACATGAAGCTAAACCCGAAGAAATGCCACTTCGGAATTAAGTCGGGGAAATTCTTGGGAAACATCGTGAGTCAAAGAGGAATTGAACCAAACCCAAGCAAGATTAAGGCCATAATGGACATGAAGGAACCCAAGGACATCAAAGGAGTTCAACGACTAACCGGATGCCTTGCAGCCCTTAGCCGCTTCGTCGCGCGCCTCGGGGACAAAACAAGACCTTTTTTTGCCGCTATCAAAGAGAATAAATTCAGGTGGAAGAAGGAAAGCCATGAAGCATTCATAAAAATCAAGGAGTATCTAGCCGACCCTCAAATATTGGCCAAACCGCAACCTGGAGAAAAATTATACATGTATCTAGCCGCCTCCGAACACGCGGTAAGTGCAGTTTTAACTCGCGCGGAGGGACAAATACATCAACCCATATATTTTGTAAGTCAGGTATTGCATGAAGCCGAAACCCGGTACACTCCCCTCGAGAAGCTGGCATACGCCCTCATCACGAGTGTCAGAAAATTAAGAGCATACTTCTTCGAACATCCTGTGGAGGTGTTAACATCCATGCCTTTGAGACAAGTCCTCCATCGATCAGACACTAGCGGGAGATTGCTAAAATGGAGCATAGAAATTAGTCAATACGACATCACCTACACTCCGCGGACTGCAATCAAAGCACAAGCCCTCGCCGACTTCATAGTAGAGCTGACATTTCCCAAAAAGGCGGAAACAGTAGCCCGCCCTTGGAAGCTTCACGTAGATGGTTCAGCTACCAATGCGTGCTCGGGGGCTGGAGTAGTCCTGGTCGGACCTAAAGGCGAATCACTCACTCAAGCTATTAAATTTGAGTTTCCAGCAACAAACAATGAAGCCGAATACGAAGCGTTGGTCGCTGGACTAGAGCTCGCTATAGCTGTAGACGTCAAACGATTGCATATCTTTATGGATTCACAATTGGTAGTCAACTAAATAAACGGCGAATATGAGGCAAAAGGAGAGCAGATGATCAAGTATCAAGACCTCGTATGGAAGCTATGCAAGAAAATACCAGAAGTCTCCATTGAGCAGATACCTAGAGAGCATAACTCCCAAGCTGACGCATTGTCAAAACTAGCATCAGCCGAAGGCTCCGCAGATTTGTCTGAAATTATGCTTACCAAACAAGAAAGCTCCTCCGTCGAACAAAGAAAAGAAGTTCTACAAATTAATTCTGAAGAAGACTGGAGAACTCCCATTTTAAAATACATTAATGAAGGGATCCTACCAATGGAACGGGCTGAAGCAAAGCAATTACAACTTAGAGCTTCAAAATATTCCATCATCAACTCAAGCTTGTACAGAAGAAGTTACTCACTACCACTACTAAAGTGCATCACCCAGACGGAAGGCTATTTAGTGTTAAAAGAAATTCATGAAGGAGTGTGCGGAAATCACGCTGGAGGGAGATCGCTAGCACACAAAGCAATGGGACAAGGAAACTACTGGCCTACCATGCGAAAGGATGCTATCGACTATGCTAAGACAATGTCAGCTGATGGGTCCGAACATCCGCACACCCCCTGAAATGTTAAAAGCTCTTTATAGTCCATGGCCTTTCGCACGATGGGGTATAGATCTAATCGGACCACTTCCCACTGCACCCGGAGGAGTCAAATTCGCCATAGTCGCCGTCGACTATTTCACTAAGTGGGCGGAAGCTGAATCATTGCAGAAAATTGATCAAGCTCAAGTAATCAAGTTCATAGGGAAAAATATAATTTGCCGTTTCGGACTGCCCCAATCAATCATATCAGACAACGGAAATCAATTTGACGGGTCACAGGTCGCAAACTTCTGCGAGCAATGGGGAATCAATAGAGTCTTCTCTACTCCATATCATCCCCAGACTAATGGACAAGTGGAGGCCGTGAATAAAATCCTCAAGCATACTCTCAAAACAAAATTAGAAGAACGCAAAGGAAAATGGGCCGCTGAGCTTCCTGAAGTGTTATGGTCATATAGGACTACAACAAAAAATGCTACATGTGAAACACCTTTTGCTTTAGCATTCGGAGCAGAAGCTGTAATCCCTGCCGAGGTTACCATTCCTTCTCATCGCACTGAACAAACCATAAGTGACGTCAATGATGAAGCAATACGCATGGAGTTAGATTTCCTAGAAGAAAGACGCTTGGAGTCCAACTACCTCAATGCACAGAACAAACAAAAGGTAGCAAAGTTTTTCAACTCCAAGGTTAAGGCGAGAGAATTTCAAAAGGGCGACCTAGTCTTGAAAAAGATTTTAGGCACACATTCCGGAGCACTTGGTCCGAACTGGGAGAGACCATTCCGAGTAAACAAATGCTTATCAAACGGGGATAACGAACTGGAACACCCAGATGGCACTCCGGACCAATACCTATGGAATGCTCTACACCTTAAAAAGTACTATAATTGAGTACATTCTGTAAGTCTGGATCTATTTCAAAGCAAAAAATATTGCAATTTTAATAAAGTATTTTATTTTGAAATCCTATCGTGCCCAAACAAAAGTTATATAATAGCAAAATGAGACTAACAAATAATATATATGTACATATATATATATATATATATATAATCTTAGTATGAATATAATTAAGAGAGGATAAATAAATTAACCCCGACATGTATATGCATGCTATCAAAAAGCATGAAATAAATTAAAAAATGCAATAAGGACAAAAACAAAATTATTTGTTGTCCCATATGTAAAAAATAAAATAAAAATAATAATAAAATAAAAATAAAAATAATAAATAATAATAAATAAATAAATAAACAAAGGCTGAAGCGAGCTTAACCCAAATAAAAAGCTCACAACATAAATTTCGCGCACACGAGAAAAACGACCTCGAAAATAAACACTCACGAAGTCAAAGAAGCTTTGTTACTCCCTCAATAAAAAAAAAAAAACAAAGAAAAAAAAAAAACAAATAAATAAAGTCGCTGAAGCGAACTTAATCCAAATAGAAGAAGCTCGATAGAGAGAAACAAGGTCAACCAAAAAAGGGAGAAAACCCAAAAACCGATTGAGATAGACAAGCTCGGACGAGAGCGAGCTCAAAATTGGTTGTATTTTAAAACGATCAAGCTACTATCATCTAGAATGCTTATGAGCATCACGGGATCATTTAACAAATGCAACCCCAAAAAATTTGAAGCCGAGCTCAAAACCCGAAAGAGAAAATAAGCTCAAAAGCCGATCGAGATAAACAAGCTCGGGACAAGAGCGAGCTCAAAACCAATTGTGTTTTAAAACGAGCTACTAACTGAGAAGGAATTAAGTTATGATGATTTTATTAGAACAAATTAGAGAATTATATACTTAGAGGATATTACAATCATTCCTAAATACAGAGATTCTAATTAGCGATTACGTTCCTTTAACTAGGGAGAAATTATAGTATACAGCTAATAAGTATATACATAAAAGTGGAAGAGATACTGAAATTAAGAGGTTTCCTAATTATTCTCAACATCCCCCCGCAAGATGGACGACCGGGAGCGGAGACCGATCTTGGATAATAGCATGTGATGTCGTGGCCGAGGGAGCGGTTTGGTGAGAGCATCAGCTAATTGATCATCGTTGACAACAGGTACTACACGCAGACATCCATCAGTTACCTTTTCCCGTACAAAATGATAGTCGAGGGCGATATGCTTCATGCGCGAATGAAAGACGGGATTAGCACTGAGATAGCTTGCACCTATGTTGTCACAGTAAATTGCCGGGGAGGTAGTAGGAGAGATACGGAGCTCTCCAAGGAGGTTTGTGAGCCATGTAATCTCGGCAGCAGTATTAGCAATGGAGCGGTACTCAGCCTCAGTAGAAGATCGAGCAACAGAACGTTGTTTCTTGGAGCTCCA
This sequence comes from Euphrasia confusa, assembly GCA_954870475.1. Taxonomy (NCBI): domain Eukaryota; kingdom Viridiplantae; phylum Streptophyta; class Magnoliopsida; order Lamiales; family Orobanchaceae; genus Euphrasia; species Euphrasia confusa. The sequence continues at coordinate 33,207,224 of OX940950.1, forward strand.
TGAAATGGGATTTCGTCCGAGATACACAATATATGCACCTGTAGAGATAAAGTCAGTCGTGTCACCGACCCAGTCAGAGTCAGAAAATGCATGGAGGTGAAGTGGGGAGTGACGATGGAGAAGAATGCCGTGATAGAGTGTTCCTTTAATGTATCGGAGGAGACGTTTGAGGGCGGAAAAATGGATGTCGGTTGGCTTGTGCATAAATTGAGAAAGCTTATTAACAGAGAAAGCGATGTCGGGACGAGTGAGGGATAAGTATTGTAAAGCACCAACAAGGGTGCGATACTCCGTAGCGTTTTCAAGAGGTGTGCCGAGGGTGAGGGAAAGATGTTTATTCGGGTCCATAGGAGTGGAGGATGTTGGAAATCGACTACCCGGGATGCGTTCGTTCGATCACTCGAACATCCGAACGATCCCAGTCGACATCCGGTGTCGCTACTTCGTTCGCTTTTCCAGCCCGTGCCCCGATTCACGCCCAGCCATTGCCCCGAAGGACAACCGCGCGAGCCGGAGCGGGCTGCCAGGAAAACAGCAAAACGGCGGTCGCCGTTTAGAAACGGCGGTCGCCGTTTAGAAACGGCGGTCGCCGTTTCTCCGCGAACAGCAACACGACGTTGCTGTTCCGGGCTCGTTTCCGGGTCGTTTTTCCTCTTCCGACTACCGATCCGAAGGTCCTAGAACCCCCAGTAGTCGAGGAATGCAACCCACAACCCCGGAACCCGATCTACGTTCATGTATGATCAACGAGAAATTAGATCGAATGAAATTGCGGAATTGAGATTCGATCTCATACCTTATCGGTCGATTCTTGAGACCTTAGAGCTTCTAATGTATGACTCTTCCCGACTCCAGCCGTTGTGTGGGCAACGATCCGCTGGGTACGTCCTTGTCTGCTCTCTCTCCTTTCTCAAACCACCGTATGATTATTCTCTGTGTGAGAAATAATTATATTTGCGTTAACCCTTTTTATTTTAACAGAAAAACTTTTTAATTGCGCTAACAATTAAATTTTTCTGCTGAAATAAAATGTTGCGGCGTTCTGTAGGTTTTAGGAGAGGGCAAGGGGGGGTTTATATAGAGTTACATTAGGGACCTAAGGTTAAATTAATTAAGGGCTAAATTGAAATATTAATTAACTTGGAATACGTAAAAGCAATTCCTTAATTAATCAATTTCAATTTTAATTATTATTCACTCCACTAAAAAATAATAATTGAATTCCCGAAATTAATTTAATATTATTTCAACAATAATATTTCCGCCGAAATTACATATACGACTTTCCTCGTGTTTAAGATATCGAACGTCCACGAATTTATTTAATTACTAATAATTAAATTAACTCGTTTCTTATTATCCGAGACTAGTACCACTCATCCTTATTATCATGTGGAACAAATCCACCTGCAGGGTTTACATGATAAACTTTATGAGCTCATCTCGGGGACGTCATCAACTCGATAAACGGGACACGGTTTCCTGTCTATAATCTATAGCATGCCGTGTGTACAATTCCGATTCCCAATTTACCGAGTATCTCGACTAATCAATTAGTCTCACTCATTGGCATATTAAAGAGCCGAGAATTGGACACACGCACCTATAATTATATAGGGATTAGGAATTCGTATATCCGTAATCTCTGAGGTCTAGTTCGATTACGTCGATTAGTATAAATCGAACGCCCTCCCGTGGTCCTGCTCAATACACCAAGTGTACAAGTGTAACATAATAGTCAAGACCAACTATTACCCAGTCACACTACGACGTACCGATGGATTGTCCCTGTCCATCTAAGTCGTGAGCTTCTGTTTGATAATATACGAGTAACTGACAGTATGATCTTCCGCGTGTCTCCTCACGCCATACTGTCTACAACGTATATATCTAGGACTATTGCATTCAAGTACAAGATAGACAAAATGCCGACAGTTTGATTAATAGATAATGAAAAACACAGATAAGGAGTTCCATATTGTCACTAAACTAGACATTTAGAATATAACTCCATCAGAGGAGGGTTTAGCATCAGCCATGTTAGAGCGAGTGAGAAGGTCAAGCGTATATTTATGTTGATTAAGGAAGAGTCCAGAGGGACAAGGCTGGACTTCCACACCAAGGAAATAAGAGAGAGATCCGAGGTCTTTAAGAGAGAATCGACTTGAGAGGGCAGAGATGAAGGTATCGACAGAGTGGGTGGTGGAGCCTGTGATGATAATATCATCAACATATACAAGTACAAAGATGGAGCTTTGACCGTGGTGGATAAAAAGAGAGGTGTCAGAGACTGAATTTAGAAAACCAACGTTCAAGAGATAATTACGAAGTTCAGTGTACCAAGCCCGAGGGGCTTGTTTAAGACCGTAGAGTGCCTTCCGAAGGAGACACACATGAGACGGTCGTAGAGGATCGATGAAGCCAGGAGGTTGGGTCATATAAACGGTTTCAGTGAGATTTCCTTGGAGAAAGGCATCATTCACATCAAGTTGTCGAAGAGGCCAATTGTTTGTGACCGCAAGGCTGAGTAAGGTACGAACTGTGGCTGGTTTTATGACGGGACTAAAAGTTTCTGTGTAGTCAAGACCAGGCCGTTGATGAAATCCCTTGGCTACAAGCCGAGCTTTGTATTTTTGAATTGATCCATCGGGGTTATATTTGGTTCGAAAGACCCATTTACACCCAATAATGTTGTGTGAAGGTGAGGGGGGAACGAGTTCCCATGTATCGTTGGCGAGTAGGGCGGAGTGTTGAGTGGTCATTGCATCTTTCCATGCAGGTAGTTTCAAAGCCTCTTTGTAGGTTTTGGGTTCAGTAGGAGTGAGTTGAGCTGTGAGGTTGAGGGGGACATAGATGTAGGAGTCTATAGATGTAGGAGATAGGTCAGTAGGTGGTGATGTGAGGGGGACATCAGGGATGACTGAAGTCGTTGTCGGGATAGTAAGAAGGGGAATTGTGAAATTGCACCAAGTATCAGAGGTGGGCAATGGTTGCGGCATAGCGGGTGTGTGAGAGGAACGAAACGGATAGGTGGAATCAATAAAACGAACATGGCGAGAGGAGTAAATTCGATTGGTAGAGGGATCGAGACAGAGATAAGCATGTTGGGATGGAGAGTAGCCAATGAATACGCAAGCGATGGAACGAGGGTCGAGTTTGTGGGCGGTGTAGGGGCGGAGCCACGGGTAGCAGAGACTACCAAAGTTGTGAAGGTATGTATAGTTAGGGTCAGATCCAAAAAGACGACGGTAGGGAGATGAGTGTTGAAGACTGGGTGTAGGAAGGCGATTGATCAGGTATACGGCAGTTTGAAAGGCGTAAGGCCAGTAGATGATGGGCATGGATGAGTGGGAGAGTAAGGCTAGACCAGTGTCGACTATATGGCGATGACGACGTTCGGCATAACCGTTATGTTCTGGGGTATGAGGAGGGGAAGTAAGGTGTGATATGCCATAAGAGGCGAGGAAGGTCGAGAGCTTGATATATTCACCACCATTGTCAGAGTAGAGGGTTAAAATGGAGGTGTTGAATTTTTTTTCAACCAATGCTTTAAAAAACACAAATACTTGAAATGTGTCTGACTTCTTTTTAAGAGGGTAAAGCCATATATATTTGGTAAAGTGGTCTACGAAAATCACATAATACTTGAAATTGTTGAAAGATGAAACTGGAGAGGACCATAAGTCACTATAAACAACTTCAAGTGGTGCCGTAGTGACAAGCGAAGAAGAAGTAAATGGTAATTTATGGCTTTTATAAAGCAAACATGAGTTACATGGTGAAGAGGCTGGCAATGATTTATTAAAAAAAGGAGATAATTGTTTAAGAATTGGAGGAGCTAGGTGTCCGAGACGGTGATGAATATCAATGGTGGAGACGTGAGCAACAAAAGCTTGGGGTGAGACGGAGTCGATGGGCCAATAATAAATATTATCTTTAGCTGGGCCGGTAAGAATTGTTGTGATGGAGTAGTATACTTAATGTCTAGATTTGAGTATTATGAACTCCTTGTACACTTTCATTTACCTATTAATAACGAACATTCATTTGCTTTTAATTATTGTTAATTAATATATGCAAATTATAGTCCTGGATTTTATACGTTGTAGTTAGTATGGTGTTGCATGGGCACACAGAAGATCATACTATCGGTTACTCGTATTTAATCAAACAGTTGCTCACGACCTAGATGGACACGGACCAATCCATCGGTATAGTCGTTGTGTGAGAGAGAAAATAATTTATCTTGATTATTTTATCACACATGTACACTTGGTGTATTGGGCGGATCGCTTGAGATTTATTGATTAGGATTGCCTTGGATAATCAATTTAAATCTCAGAGTATTTTATTCTTAATCCCCGATACAATTGCGGGTGTGTATATTTAGTATAAGTGACTTTGATTTTCCAAAGGAATTGACCGGTTTAATTATTGGGTCAATTACCGGTTAAGTTGGGTCACTATATTTTATATATGGCATGCCGTGAATTCTTGACGGGACAGTGTATCCCGTAAGGGTTGATAATATCCCCGAGATGAGCTCATAAGGATTTATTATGTAAACCTCGCGAGTGGATTTGTTCCGCATAATAAATAAGGTTGAGTGGTACTAGTCTCGGATAAAAGAGATGAATAAATTTATTAAGCAATAAATAAATTTTATTCATGGATATTTAAATCTTAAATACACGGAATAAATAATACTACCGGAGAAATATTATTCGATATAATATGGGTAAATATTGGGAGTGCAATTTTATTTATATAGTGGAAAATAAATAAAATTAATATTGATAAGGATTAATGGACTTGAGCATTGGGCTCAATTTAATCTTCAATATTAGAAGCCCAATATTCCACCTCCTTTAGATCCCCTACGTAGCCTATAAAAGCACTACATGGCCTTCATAATTCAATAAGACAAGAATATCATTATTTGATAGTTCTAGAGAGTTGAAGGAGATCCATAGGAGTTCGATAGATCGTCGCCCACCCGACGTTCGAACGGAGTGCAAGGAATACGTGGGAAGATTCAAAGGTGTTTGATTTCGTTTCTCCGAACAACGAATCGAAGGTATAATATCTAAACCCTCTCGATATTATTTCGGTTTTGATTTATCGAAATTACCGTAGAACGCAAGATCCGAAGTTCGAACCCTGATTAGACGGACGATCGCGTGGTGGTGGCGAAGCCACCGGACCACGCCAATCGCCCGCTAGGGTTTCGGCAGGCACGGGGAGGATCGACCCTCGGCTGGGCCGAGGGCGTGCGATCGATCATGATGATCGATCGCTGGGCACGGGCTGGTGCCGTGCCCGACCCCGCCGTGAAGGCGGGGCTCCTCCATGCAGCGGCGAGTCGCCAGACTCGCCGCGGGGGGCTGCTTGGCAGCCCCGGCCGATCGCTGGATGCGATCGGCGTGCGATCGCACAACCCCGCGAAGCGGGGGTTCGGCTGGGGGCGGGCTGCGTACCTTCGGTGCGTAGTCTCCAAAGGCTGGACCCCGGCGAGTTCGTCGGCGTTCGTGTGATCTCCGGCGAAGGGTTTGATCGGGTTATTGGTTTCCGCAATTTTTAATAGCTCGGGATATCAAATTCCAACAATTGGTATCAGAGCGTGGTTTACGTTCGCGGTATTTTCGATAAAATTGTTCAACCTTGCAGGGTTCCGACTATTATGGCTTAATTTATTATTCGTTTAATTTATTTTGTCATGAATGTTGGATTGATTAAACTCTCGGACATGTCTAGATTCGTTTTTGGTGGTGAATGCTTGTAATAGTAAAAATTCGGGGGTTGACCGAATTTAGGATTTATTATTACGTTCTACTTTTTCCGGAAATTGTATAGGGTCGATTTCAAGTATAGAATCGATACCGGATAGTGTAAAATCAATTTTGTAATTTATTTTGCGTTGGATCGATGCCGAGACGACCGCCGGAGAAGACGTGTGACGAAGGAGATGATCGTGAGGGCCAAAGGACAAGGATCGACCGCCTCATGGTCGATCCCATGAGGATCGATCGACCCTCTCATGGAGGAGCCGCCGGCAATGGTGGCCGGCCACCTCCTAGGCGTGGGTCGAGGGAGGCGCGGGGATCCCCACCCCGTGCTATCCCGGTCCGGAGATTTACTTTCCTAATTAGTTCGGATTTTTCCTATTTGAGTATTCCTATTTTGGGAATTCTCATGGATTAGGAAAAGAATTAATTGGAATTAATTTTATTTCCTTATTCTATTATGGAAGTCTTCTAGAGTATTCCGAGTTCAACTTGGAATAGGATCCTAGAGATTTAATAGAATTGGAAAGGAATAAAAGTTAATTTAGGATTGATTTATTTCCTAATTGATTATTCCTATTTTATGGGAATTTTTCATAGTAATGGAAATTAATTAATCTTGGAAAGTAGAAGAGTCCTAAATTATTTTATTTCCTTATTTCATTATGGAAATCATCTAGAATATTCCAAGTGGGTCTTGGATAGATTATTCTAGAGATTTAATGAAGTAGAAAGGGAAAATAAAATAAATAAAAATATTAATAATATTTAATTTTATTTTTGATTTATTCGATTGACTTAATTATTATTAATTAAGTATCTTTTGGATTTATTAAAAATAAATAGATTTAAATATTGGAAATTAATATTCTCGTCACATGGAGCATTCAAGAACGAAGACTAAAGACTAGAAGATGCGTACGGAGATGGAGTAAAGCCATAATAGTCAGAAAATAATATTCTAGTATTATTTTGACTATGTGATAATACTATGTGCTTTATTACATGTATGCATGCTATATGTGTTTTTTTTTTATGCACTAGATAGCGTATCCCTTTGTTGTAAAAAGCTAAGTGGGAGAGGGTATGGAAACATACCCATGGTCTCCATTGCTGCTCTCTTGGTGACTTTTATAAACTTTTGAAGTTTATATAGACAAGTTATTGGAGGAGAGTTCTTGTAATTCCTCTTACGAGAAACATTGATTAAGTTTATCAAACAATGCCTAATTTGTCTTTCCAAAGCTGATTTCAAGTCGACTCATTCTCACCCCGGGGAGTGGAATGGAGCCAGAGCCACTTGGTCATGTCGAGGACACAAATTAGAGGCAGTCGTACCATTCTTTGATAGATGGATCGATTGTCTGCTCGGCTCCCTCATTTATGAGAGATAGGTTTGTTCGCATGGTGAATCACTGGTTAGAAACTTCGAGTTTCACTTATGATTCTCCGCGTCTTGATTTACAAGATTGAATGGATCAAGTAATTGGGAGTCAATTATAAAAATCTCTTGGTGTAGTAAACGTCCACACCACGTGGCTTGCTGTGCCGACGGATTTTGGATTAATTGATGTAGACAGTTGTAAGTAATTGTGAAGACTTGTGAAGTTATCGTAAACGTCCACACCACGTGGCTTGCGGTAATGTAGCAATTCCAAGCGATTTGCTTTGGTGCTGAGTAATGGTTTACACTTAGATACGACTTGTAGTATTCCTCCCCACGAGGTTCCGCTATAAGTGATGTATGACCAAAGAAAATCTAATTGCTAAGTCGTTTGGGTGGGTAAACGTCCACACCACGTGGCTTGCCTTACCTGATGGGATTTTAGAGGCGATTAGTGATTTAATGATATTATTTAAGGGAGATAATATCGGATATTAAATTGTTTGTTTGTTTTATGTGCTTATAGGTTAAGAATGACTGTGACCCCACTTTGTGATATACTTAAGGATGAAATCTCACTGGTTCCATATAGTACTGATTGGAAAAGAAATCTAGACTTTGTTCAGACTGTCAAGCTTTCTGAATCCACTGTTGTTCCAAATACGTTGAGACATGGTGTGGAAGCTAGGCAAGAGGTGTTTAACATACCCACGGAATCGTTCCTCAATGAGTCCCTTAAAAACGGCTCGGCGAAGGCGATTTTTGTGCGTAAGTTAAGAGAAACACGAGCTCTTGTGGCTAGGCTAAAAGAAAAGCGTGCAAAGAGACCCAGTGGTTTAAGACCACGGATTGGGAAAGGCAAGCCATTAGGCAGATGCTTTCGATGCAAACAGTTTGGGCACTGGAGGTCTGATTGTCCTCTCATCGAAGGTACGAAATTTTCCTTAGTCACCGAAACATTATCAGTGGTGTTATCTACCAGCACCTGGTGTGTAGATACGGGGGCCACTGATCATGTCTGCAATTCATTGCAGGGGTTCCAGGAAACCCGGAGACTTAGAGAGGGAGAGATCGTGGTCTACATGGGCAATGCCGCGAGGGTGGCGGCTGTTGCAGTGGGAGACGTTCACTTACGCTTTAGTAGTGATAGGGTTTTAGTTTTACATAATTGTCTTTATGTACCCAACTTTAGAAAGAATTTAATTTCGGTTTCTAAACTTATTATGAATGGATATTCTGTTTCTTTTGACCACTCTGTGATCATAAGAAGAAACAGTGAGATTATCTGTTCTGGTACATTGGTGGACGATTTGTATGTGCTAAATCCTGAGTCTAACACGATGCAACTAACCGAGAGTAATAACACATCTACGAACACCAATAAGAGAAAGGAACCTTCTAGGATGAATCAATTATACTTGTGGCATCTAAGGCTAGGTCATATAAACTCAAATAGGCTTCAAAGGTTGAAAGCTGATGGTCTAATCAGCAATGTTGAAGGAGAGGACCTTCCAACCTGCGAATCCTGTTTAGAGGGTAAAATGACCAAGCGTCCTTTTTCTGGTAAAGGACGGAGAGCTGAACAAGTATTGGATTTGATTCACTCTGATGTATGCGGACCTATGTCTACCTAGGCAAGGGGAGGGTACGAGTATTTCATCACCTTTACTGATGATTACTCAAGGTATGGATATGTATACCTGATGCGCCACAAGAGTGATTCTTTTGACAAGTTCAAAGAATTCAAGGCTCTTGTGGAGAACCTTCGTGGTAAATCCATAAAATGCCTGCGATCTGATCGCGGAGGCGAGTACCTGTCTGGAGAATTCAAGGCATACTTGGCAGAGAATGAGATTGAATCCCAACTGACCTCACCATATACTCCCCAGCAGAATGGTGTGTCAGAAAGAAGGAATAGGACTCTTATGGAAATGGTGCGATCAATGATGAGTTACTCAGATTTACCTGTTATGTTCTGGGGACTTGCCTTGGAAACAGCGGCGTACATTCTAAATAGGGTTCCGACCAAAACAGTACCAACTACACCCATGGAATTGTGGAGTGGGCGTAAGCCTAACTTGGGACACATTCGGATCTGGGGTTGTCCAGCACATGTGTTGCGACAAGGTGCTGATAAGTTAGAACCTAGATCGGAATTACGGCTGTTTGTAGGATACCCGAAAGGAACTAAAGGTGGCATGTTCTATAGTCCTACGGACCAGAAGATCGTTATAAGTACTAACGCTCGGTTCTTAGAGGAAGACTATATCATGGACCACAAGCCCAAGAGTGACCTAATACTCGATGAGTTAAGGGGAGACAAAGAAGACTTAGATACAGCCGGACCGAGTGTAGATACACCACTAGAACCTACACCTAATACTGTCACTGTTAATACACCGGAACGCCGTCGTAGTGGGAGGGTTGTTAAACAACCAGATAGATGGATTGGACTGGGTGAGTCTTCGGACTCTGGACCTGGAGTTCATGAAATCGATCCCTGGACCTATGATGAGGCGATACAAGATATAGATGCGTCTTCTTGGAAGAAAGCAATGAAATCCGAAATAGAATCTATGGATTCTAATAAAGTCTAGGATCTTGTAGAACCACCAAGAGGCGTAAAGCCAATTGGGTGTAAATGGGTCTACAAGAGGAAGAGAGGATCTGACGGAAAGGTTGAAACCTTTAAAGCTCGGCTTGTTGCGAAAGGCTATACTCAGAAAGAAGGAATCGATTATGAGGAGACCTTTTCGCCGGTAGCCAAGATAAAGTCAATCCGGATTCTCTTATCCATAGCAGCTCATATGGATTATGAGGTGTGGCAAATGGATGTCAAGACAGCTTTCCTAAATGGAAGTCTTGACGAGACGATTTATATGAAACAACCAGAAGGATTCATTGCTAAGGGGCGAGATCATCTAGTGTGCAAGCTTAATCGATCCATTTATGGATTGAAACAAGCCTCGAGATCGTGGAACCTGCGGTTTGATGAAGTAGTCCAATCTTTTGGATTCATTCAAAGCATGGACGAATCGTGTGTGTATTGGAAACGTGATGGAAAGAAGGTGGTGTTCCTCGTGCTTTATGTAGACGACATTCTTCTCATTGGCAACAGTGTAAAGATGTTATCAGACATAAAGGGATGGTTGTCTAGACAATTCGATATGAAAGATTTGGGAGAAGTCGGGCATGTTCTAGGGATCAAGGTTATAAGGGATCGCCGGAGTAGAACACTGTACCTATCCCAGCAATCTTACATAGACACGATTCTGGCTCGTTTTAACATGCAAGATTCCAAGAAGGGTGAACTGCCCTTCAGTAAAGGAACTTATCTTTCTAAAGAGATGTGTCCTCGGACACAGAAGGAGAAAGATGAAATGAAAGCAGTTCCCTACGCTGCGGCTGTGGGAAGCTTAATGTATGCAATGTTATGCACGAGGCCTGATATCTGTTATGCGGTTGGCATAGTAGCGAGATATCAGAGTAACCCTGGAAAGGCTCATTGGACTGCCGTAAAGAGCATTTTCAAGTATTTGCGAAATACTAAGGATTATGTTCTGAGTTACGGGGCAGACAATCTGATTCCTTTGGGTTACACAGATTCGGATTTCCAAGCTGATAAGGACTGGCGTAAGTCGACATCAGGCTATGTGTACACTTTGGGAGGTGGAGCCGTATCATGGAAGAGCGTTAAGCAAAAGTGCATTTCGGACTCTACCATGGAAGCTGAATATGTTGCAGCCTCAGAGGCAGCGAAAGAGTCAGTTTGGTTCCTTAATTTCCTCCAGGACTTAGATGTGATTCCGAGTTTGCCCAAGGCTATGACAATTTATTGTGATAATAGCGGTGCAGTGGCAAACAGTAAGGAACCACGGTCCCATAGTGCTACGAAACACATAGAGCGCAAGTACCACCTGATTCGAGACATCGTCAAGAGGGGCGATGCGGTAGTCACCAAGATAGCTTCGGAAGACAACCTAGCGGACCCTTTTACCAAGATACTTCCTAAGGAAGTATATAACAAGCACTTGGAGGGTTTGGGAGTCAGAAGTTTGGAAGATAAGACTAGACCTTAGTATAAGTGGGAGATTGATGGAGTAGTATACTTAATGTCTAGATTTGAGTATTATGAACTCCTTGTACACTTTCATTTACCTATTAATAACGAACATTCATTTGCTTTTAATTATTGTTAATTAATATATGCAAATTATAGTCCTGGATTTTATACGTTGTAGTTAGTATGGTGTTGCATGGGCACACAGAAGATCATACTATCGGTTACTCGTATTTAATCAAACAGTTGCTCACGACCTAGATGGACACGGACCAATCCATCGGTATAGTCGTTGTGTGAGAGAGAAAATAATTTATCTTGATTATTTTATCACACTTGTACACTTGGTGTATTGGGCGGATCGCTTGAGATTTATTGATTAGGATTGCCTTGGATAATCAATTTAAATCTCAGAGTATTTTATTCTTAATCCCCGATACAATTGCGGGTGTGTATATTTAGTATAAGTGACTTTGATTTTCCAAAGGAATTGACCGGTTTAATTATTGGGTCAATTACCGGTTAAGTTGGGTCACTATATTTTATATATGGCATGCCGTGAATTCTTGACGGGACAGTGTATCCCGTAAGGGTTGATAATATCCCCGAGATGAGCTCATAAGGATTTATTATGTAAACCTCGCGAGTGGATTTGTTCCGCATAATAAATAAGGTTGAGTGGTACTAGTCTCGGATAAAAGAGATGAATAAATTTATTAAGCAATAAATAAATTTTATTCATGGATATTTAAATCTTAAATACACGGAATAAATAATACTACCGGAGAAATATTATTCGATATAATATGGGTAAATATTGGGAGTGCAATTTTATTTATATAGTGGAAAATAAATAAAATTAATATTGATAAGGATTAATGGACTTGAGCATTGGGCTCAATTTAATCTTCAATATTAGAAGCCCAATATTCCACCTCCTTTAGATCCCCTACGTAGCCTATAAAAGCACTACATGGCCTTCATAATTCAATAAGACAAGAATATCATTATTTGATAGTTCTAGAGAGTTGAAGGAGATCCATAGGAGTTCGATAGATCGTCGCCCACCCGACGTTCGAACGGAGTGCAAGGAATACGTGGGAAGATTCAAAGGTGTTTGATTTCGTTTCTCCGAACAACGAATCGAAGGTATAATATCTAAACCCTCTCGATATTATTTCGGTTTTGATTTATCGAAATTACCGTAGAACGCAAGATCCGAAGTTCGAACCCGGATTAGACGGACGATCGCGTGGTGGTGGCGAAGCCACCGGACCACGCCAATCGCCCGCTAGGGTTTCGGCGGGCACGGGGATGATCGACCCTCGGCTGGGCCGAGGGCGTGCGATCGATCATGATGATCGATCGCTGGGCACGGGCTGGTGCCGTGACCGACCCCGCCGTGAAGGCGGGGCTCCTCCATGCAGCGGCGAGTCGCCGGACTCGCCGCGGGGGGCTGCTTGGCAGCCCCGGCCGATCGCTGGATGCGATCGGCGTGCGATCGCACAACCCCGCGAAGCGGGGGTTCGGCTGGGGGCGGGCTGTGTACCTTCGGGTGCGTAGTCTCCAAAGGCTGGACCCCGGCGAGTTCGTCGGCGTTCGTGTGATCTCCGGCGAAGGGTTTGATCGGGTTATTGGTTTCCGCAATTTTTAATAGCCCGGGATATCAAATTCCAACATGTTGTTCCCGTGCGAGAGTCCTTAATAGAAAAAGAATTGGGTGAGAAGACAATCAAAACATTATTGTCAGCACATAGTTTGGAAACGGAAATGATATTTTTTTTCATTGAAGGAACAAATAAGACGTGTGAAAGAGAGATAGGAGAGTAGAGTGTGGGGAGAGTGGTAGAACCAAAACGAGTAATTGAGAGACCTGAACCATCGCCGATAATAATTTCATCTGTGCCGTCATAAGGGTAATGGAGGGAGAGATTTGATAGGTCAGATGTGACATGATGGGAAGCACCACTGTCAAGTAGCCATGGACCAGGGGGATGGGAAGGTGTTGTGTTAGTGAGGGCAGCCGTGTGAGCTTGAGTTGGGGAGGCAGATGGGCGTGTATGGCGAGGAACTTGAATGTGTGGGTTAAGGGATTTGAAGATGGCACAAAAGGCAAGAGTATGACCCTGATTATTACACCACTGGCAACGCCCTTTAAATGCATTTTTTGGATTTTGATTTTGTGTGGAGGGTTGAATGGGAGTTGTGTTTGGACGAGGGAGATAATTTTTGGTGTAGGCAGGAGTGCGAGCGAAGGTTGGATTGGCTACAGAAGGGAAGGGCAATTCAAGAGGTTTTGGTGCAGATTTGATGATCAACTCTCGATTGATAAGTTTCTCATGTAGTTCGGAGAAAGATATAGGCGAGTCACGAGCGTTGATAGCATCAATGACGGGGTGGTAGGACGAGTCGAGGCTATCGGTAATTTTGTCGGTGATATCCTCGTTGGAGAGAGGGGCTCCTAACATGGCTAATTCATCGGTAATGGTTTTCACGTTTTGCATAAATTTGGATATTGAGAGGTTACCTTTTGAGAGGTGTTTGAGTTTGTACTTAAGCTGTTTAATATGCCCACGAGAGGGGAGGGCATATGTTGTGGCGAGAATGTCCCACGCCTCCTTGGTGGTGGAGGCGCAAGTGATAAGGGGAGCGATGGTAGGGGATAGTGTACCAGCCATGGCACCAAATAGAAGTTTGTCTTTGTGAATGTTGATTTTGGCGACAACATATTTCGTGTTTTGTTTTTTTGTCTTTGATTTCAGGGTTAAAGGTTGGAGTCGCCGTTTTTGAAGACAAGCATCAAAACCGGCGAACGACGACTGGAGTCGCTGGATTTTGAACTTGAATCAAAACCAGCGACTGGCGACTCATGCCCCGGAACCGGCGACTGGCGACTCCCTGCCCATAAACCGGCGACTGGCGACTGCACCTGGATCCGGCGACTGGCGACAGGAAAAACCGGCGACTGGCGACTGCATCAAGATCCAGCGACTGGCGAACGCACTTGAACCTGGCGACTGGCGACAGGAAAAATCGGCGACTGGCGACTACATCAAGATCCAGCGACTGGCGACTCGCGTGCATGCAACCCGGCGACTGGCGACTCCATCCCAAATCTGGCGACTGGCGACCCGTGTCCTTGAATCCAGCGAACGGAGACTATGACTCATGTGTTTGAGTTCAGCGCTTTTGTATTTCAACCTCAATGACATTCGACGACCGTGAAGACGATGAAAATTCGAGGCTTCAACACTTAGTGATTTTCACAAGAAATTGAAGGTGAAGATTTGAGATCGATGGAGTCAAGAATTGAAATTGAAGTTTGATTTTGAAATTGAAGATTCAAGATTCGAAGATTCAAGAATCAAAGATTCAAGATTCCAAGATTCAAGAATCCAAGTTCTACAATAGTGATGTCATCCATGGAGAAGTGACATCAGCCAAGCATGTGACGAATGAGATTGTGCCACGTCATCACCTCACATGTGCGGGCTGCCTATATATACCCATGGATTTTCGTGCCATCACTTGACGATTTTGAGAGAACGAAATCTGATTTTTAGAATCGTATCCTACAGCTTAGAGCTGAGAGTTTGTGTAGTGTGTTTGCGCTGTACGCCAAGATTAGAGTTAGGAGATTTAACTCTAGGTGCACTAGTGCTAGGTTACTAGTAAGTGGGAGTGTTGCGACACTCGGGAAACTTCTTGTAATCACTTTGCCTACCATACTTCTTGTAATAGTTTCGTTTTGTTTTTCAATGAAATGAAATATATTACATAAACTTTGTCTTCACATACTTTATCTTCACTTTGTGAGATTGATCGACTGAAGCTGCTGACGTTCGAGTTTAAGACCAATTTCACGAAAAATTGGTATCCTACGCTGAAGACGTAATTTGAACTGGTATCAGAGCGGGACGTCATACGTATAAGACGTGATCCGTTACTTGACTTCATATTTCTGCTACAATGGAGTCGTCTATGTTTGTCCAGAAACCGATTATGCTTACTCATCAGAACTACTCAAACTGGAAGGCCAAAGTTTCTGCAAGAATTAAGGGTTTTGACTCTAGATCTTGGATGGCAGTGTTAGAAGGATGGGAACGCCCATATACTGAAGATGCTGATGGTGTGAGGATTCCCAAACCGGAACGTAGTTGGACAAGAGAGGAGCATGACTTGTCTACGGCAAACAACAAAGCTTTACTTCTTATCTGTGAATGGCTGTACCTCATTATGTATCAGCTGGACAAAAATTGCACATCTGCCAGAGATGCATGGGAGACTCTGCAAAGAACGTGTGAGGGAAGTCATGCAGTTAAGCGATCGAAAATCCGAACTATCACTGCCCAATTCCATCAACTTCGGATGAGGGAAGATGATGACATAAATGACTACTTGGACAAGATCATGAGATATGTCAACGAGGCGTTCGAACTCGGAGAAATCTTTCCTGCTCCCATGGTCTATGAGAAGGTCCTATCAAGTGTGAGCACCAGATTCGAAAGCAAAGTGCTAACTATCGAAGCTCGCAACGATGAGAATCAAAACTGGGATTATGCTGACTTGATGGCTGATTTAAGAAATTGTGACTTGAATCTCAAAGTTCGAAGTAACCCAGATATGTCACTTGTTTACGAACCGATGACTGCTCTCAAGATTTCTGAGAAAGGGAAGAGTTCATGAAGCTCGAACTCTCGAAAAACTCATGCGAAAAATGAGAAAACTGAAAGTAGTTTTTCTGCTGATCTGGGTGAATCTGATGATGAGGAAGCTGAGGATATTGAGAGACTGATGAACTCTAATAATCCGGACAAACTTGCTGCACTGACTGAGATAGTCACTTATCTTGTGAAACAAGAATTTAAGAGGAAGAACCGTGCTCGAAACTTTCGAAAAGTTTAGAAAAATTCCAACTCATACCCGAACACTCCTGACAACCGAAATCAGGGATCGTTGTCAGACAAAAAGTTCAAAGGGACAAAACTCTCACCATACTCCTCTACTTACAAGGATGTCTCTAAGATGCAATGCTATGAGTGTAAGGGATATGGACACATCAAAAATGAATGCCCAAACTTGCATCGTAAGAAGAAGCTACCAGTTAGCTATGTTGTGATTGATGATGAGGAGGTGATTTCTGAGAACGACGAGTCTGAAGATGATAACACTGATGGCGAGGAAGACAACGCTCTAGTTGTTACTTTTGGTGAAAACTTTGATTTAGCAAACTTTGAAGTTGAAAACTTTGAACTTGACACTTTCTTGAAAGACACTGCTACAGCAGACAACATATTTCATATGGCCTCAGTGAATCGGGATTGCTGTGATGATAATATTTTCTCGGATGATGAATCTGTGCCTGAAACTGAAGAGACTGAAATGACACTTAAAGTGTCACAAACTGAAGATGCTTGTATCGAGTTACTCACTCTGAAAGAGAGTCACTCTATACTCGAAAATTTGTATGACACAGCTATCACTGAGAATAACACACTTGAAGTGTCACTGAAGTTTTTGAAAGAATCTTTTGATGAACTTTCTGAAGTGAACCATAAACTGTCTGACGAGGTTGTAGAGATGAGAGGATTGGTTGAGAAGACAGACTCTGATAGTCTGAAAGTTAAAAATTCTCTAAAAATTCTGAAAACTAAATTTGATGATCTTTTCGAAGAAAAGCATAAATTCTTCAAGGAAGTAGTTGAACTAAGGGACTCATGTGAGAAGTTGAGTACTGAGAACTCAAAACTGAAAACTACCTTGAAAAAGGAAACGGCTGAAGTTAAGAAACTTCAAACTCTCTTTAAGAATTCTGATGCTGAAAATGATGAGCTGAAGACATCTTTGTTAAAAGCTCAAACTGACCTTGCCATGACTGACAAGGAACGCTATGTCTTGAAAGAAAAACTTCATATGACTGATGAACTGTTGAGAAAGATGAACATGAACTCTTCGGTATTCAACAAGGCTGCCTCGTATATGAATCCTAACCGTTATGGACTTGGATTTCAAAAGGTGTTTGAATCCATATATTCTACACCCGAGAAGAAGGACGTGACTTTCGTCAAAGCCTCAAATGATCAGACAAAGGATAAAAGTGAGGATGATGTTGAATCATCAAGACGAAAGGAAATTGCCGAAGGAAAGAAAGTCGTTGTGTCTTCAGATTCTGAGACTCAAAAGTTGAACTCGACTGCTTGCGCTAAATCCAAGACATATCATTTTCCAAATAATATTGTGAAACATCCTCGAGGGATATTACCATATGAAGCAACCTTACTTAAGAAACTTGACAAACCCATCAGCTCAAGATCGAATGTGAAAAATTCTCAGACTATGTCTGGCATGGTAAAACCCTCTGGGAAGAGAGAGATTCGACAAAGGCGTGAATATGTCTGTCATTACTGTAACATGCCAGGACACATAAGACCTTTTTGTTATAAACTAAGAAATGACATAAATCAAAGTTTGATGATTCAGAAGGAAAAGGATGAGTCAGTCAAGAGTATGAAGAAAAACATTTCTCAAATAAAGAAAATTCAGAAACACATTAAACCTTTGACTGGGACAAAGATTCCAAATTTTGATGAAAAGAAGAGATGGGTACCTACAACTCAAAAAGGTAAAGTTAAACTTAACTCCACAAATTTAAATGCATGGAAACTCAGAGAACTGATTTTCTGCAATGTTGCACTCAATGCTTCTGAAGCTGGCAACAAAGGTATTTGGTACTTTGACAGTGGTTGTTCCAGACATATGACCGGCACAAAGAAATTCTTGAAGGAATATGAGCCGATGACTGGGTCCCCCGTGGTGTTTGGAGGGGGAGCTAAAGGCATAGTCATGGGGAAAGGAACTCTACATATTAAAGGATTGCCACCAATTCACAATGTTGTACATGTGAAGGGTCTTGTGGCAAATCTCACTAGCATCAGCCAGCTATGTGATGAAGGATTTAATGTGAGCTTTGATAAGGAATCTTGCAGAGTTTTTGATGTTGAGGGAAAGTGTATCATGGAAGGTCCACGTGCTAAAAACAATTGTTATACAACTGAGTATAGTTGTTTCTCTGTGACTGTTCCTGATGAAGTTGATTTGTGGCACCAACGACTTGGCCACACCAGCACTCGAAATTTGAGCAAATTGGTTAAGGGGGAGATAGTTCGAGGAATCTCTCAACTCCCCAAAATCGAGAAACGAGTGTGTGGTGACTGTCAGAAGGGTAAACTGACAAGAACTCCTCATCCAGCACTTCCAACTCTAATGAGCACCTCAGCTCCATTTGAACTTCTACACATGGAATTGATGGGTCCAATGGAGGTGAAGAGTATAGCAAAGAAAGAATATGTGCTGGTTGTAGTTGATGATTTTTCCCGATACACATGGACAAGATTTTTGGCAACCAAGGATGAAACTTTCAATGCCTTTAATGGTATTGTGAAATGGATACGAACAAATCATGAAGCTAAAGTTAAGAGGATCAGGAGTGATCACGGGACGGAATTTGAAAATGCTAGCTTCAATGAATTTTGTATGATGAAGGGAATTCATCATGAATACTCGGCCCCAAAGACGCCTCAGCAAAATGGGATTGCCAAACGTAAGAATCGAACGCTGCAAGAGATGGCTCGCGTAATGTTAATCTCGAAAAATCTTGCACGAACTTTTTGGGCAGAAGCTGTCTCTACTGCTGGCTACATTCTCAATCGAATAAGTATTCGATCTGGTACGACCGCAAGTGCCTACGAACTTGTGAATGGCAAGAAGCCATCTGTCTCACACTTTCGTGTCTTTGGCTGTACTTGCTACATTTTGAAGGATCGTGATCCTCTAAAGAAATTTGAAGCCAAAGCTGATCGTGGCATTTTCGTTGGTTATAGTAAAAATAGCCATGCTTATCGTGCCTACAACCTTCGAACCAAGAAAGTCATGGAAACTGTGAATATCAACTTTGATGAACAAGATTTTCTTGGAAAAGACGTAGAGGAGAACTGGGTGAAGGAAGGAATCCTGGAATATCAGACTTTTCCATCAATACCCGTAACTGCAACCCCTGAGGTAATGACTCCAAATACTTCACCTGAAGTTGGAGACTGTAGCAACCAACATCATGACTCTTCATCGTCTGAGGATGAAGAAAATGAACAAATTGAAAATCCCGCTGACGCTCCAAAAGAAGCACCCGGTCACATCCAAAAACGACATCCTCCGAAACAGATAATTGGGAACCTAAATGAGCGGACTACACGATCGAAGAAACCTACAAATTCTCCAAATGAACTCTACAACATCTGTACTTCTGCAATCTGTAATGAAATCGGTATCTCCTGCTTTCTCTCAGAAAATGAGCCGAAAAATTACAAAGAAGCCATGAAAGATGACTTTTGGATTATGGCCATGCAAGAAGAGTTGAATGAGTTCACAAGAAATAATGTTTGGTCCTTAGTTCCTAGGACTTCGAATATCAATGTCGTTGGGACGAAATGGATTTTCAAAAATAAAACAGATGAGCATAACCAAGTTGTACGAAACAAAGCTCGTCTTGTTGCACAAGGATATGCCCAAGTGGAAGGCATAGATTTTGATGAAACATTTGCTCCGGTTGCAAGAATCGAGTCCATTCGTCTTTTAATTGCTATTGCATGCCATCTTGGCATCAAACTCAGACAAATGGATGTCAAAGCTGCATTCCTAAATGGAGTGTTAGAAGAAGAAGTCTATGTTGCTCAAACGAAAGGTTTCGAGGATCCCAAAAAGCCAAATCATGTATACAAGCTTCACAAAGCTCTTTATGGGTTGAAACAAGCCCCTCATGCGTGGTACGACTGCCTGACTGACTATCTGCTAAAATTTGGTTTCGAACGTGGATCAGTTGACAAAACGCTTTTCATCAAACGTGATGGCGAACACATGATAGTTGCCCAGATTTATGTTGATGACATTGTTTTCGGCGCTACTTGCTCTAAACTTGTGAAAGCTTTCACGGAGTCTATGTCCTCAACGTTCCAGATGAGCCTAGAAGGGGAGTTACATCAATTTCTTGGACTTCAGATATCTCAACGACCGGATGGGATCTTCGTGTCTCAAGGAAAATATGCCAAAAACATGGTCGAAAAATTTGAGATGCATCATGCCAAGCCTGCAAGGACTCCTATGGCCACCACTGAACGACTGTCCAAATCGACTAAGAGTCGGAGTGTTGATCAAACTCTCTATCGTTCTATGATTGGTAGTTTACTTTATCTAACCGCAACTCGCCCTGACATTATGTTTAGTGTTTGTATGTGTGCCAGGTACCAAGCTGATCCAAAGGAAGACCATCTGCGAGCTGTCAAACGGATTCTCCGCTACATCTCTGGAACTTCTGAACTAGGACTGTGGTATGCATGCGACACTTCATCAAATCTAGTCGGTTTCTCCGATGCGGATTGGGCGAGTGACACGGATGAAAGAAAGAGCACCTCCGGCTGCTGTTGCTTTCTTGGCAATAATCTAGTCTCGTGGCATAGTCGAAAACAAAATTGCATTGCGCTCTCCACTGCCGAGTCTGAGTATGTTGCAGCTGGGAGTTGCTGCACTCAATTACTATGGTTAAAGCAAATGTTGAATGACTATCTCATTGAGAGTGCTCCATTGGTGCTGTTTTGTGATAATCAAAGTGCTATCAAAATCAGCGAAAATCATGTCCAGCATTCAAGAACTAAACACATCGACATTCGACATCATTTCATTAGAGATTTGGTTGATCGTGATGTAGTCAGTCTACAGCATATTTCAACAGAAAAACAGCTCGCTGACATCTTTACCAAACCTCTTGACTTTGAGAGATTTCAAACTCTAAGAAATTCTCTCTGCATGTGTTCTCTTTAAGAGTTCACGAAACTTTTGAAGTCTGAAAGATTATTTTTCTTTACTTCTGAATATGCACGTTGAATCGTCGTGGATTAGTCTAATCAAGTTGAACATGGATTCGAGGCCGCTTTAGTCTTCGGACCCAAGTGCATTTATTCCTCTGAGTACAAACATGTGAACTTGGCATAGAACTCCCATAAGCTATCATTTGCATAGATCCATAACACCAAGTAACGGAGGACGCCGGATCATTTGTCCGCCGGCTCCCCTCTTCGAAAGGTGGCACATGGACGCTGATCTTTAAGACACTCTTCCTCACACTTTGGAGGACGCAAGTGAACCTTGCTCCCCTCTGACTGCTGTAATGAGTGTCTGTTGCATTTCATATAAAGCTAAAACTCGTCTGGAGGACGCCGAATCTTTTTTCCGCCGGCTCCCCTCTGATTGCAGTACAAAGCTAGTCCCAAGTGGAGTGCCTTAAAAAGTTCACCTTGTACTTATGAATTAAAATCTCTTGTGCGGTGCAAACTCTTCCAATGTGTTCCGACAAAACACGGCATGTATTCTTGTGATTGCGACGAAGGACGAGTTCAAATATCTATCAAATACTTCGGTCCCTTCCACCGGTTTTTTTTTTAATATGAGAGATTTTTTATTATACCTCAAAGTTGCTATCACCTTGTGTGAAATTTTTTTTTTTGGTTTTGGGAAAATGGTGAAGTGTGGATTCTTTTCTGGGAAAATATTTGCTCTTCATTGCCTAATATCACCCCTCGAATCTCCACTAAAATGTGTTTGAATGTTTTGTTGTGTGTTGAACACTTGAATGCTAATTCGGGATGTGTTGTTTTGGTTATGCATTTTTGTAGTTCATATTCAGCGGTCCGGGGTTTACCATCTCTGAAGTCTAAATTGAGTGCAGCGACGTCCAACATGCAAACTGGAAAGATCACAATCCGAAGAATTGTCACATTCTCGAGACTCATTCTATGGGTTCCAAAAGCAGCGACTCAGCGACTCTATTTTCGTCGCTGAGAATTTCAACACACAAAAACCGGCGACTCCATCCTCTAGTCGCTGGTGTTGCCCAAACGCATGTTTCAGCGACTCACAGACACAGCGACGCAGCTACTCAATTTCGTGTCCCTTGTCGCTGGTTACTACATGTTTCAGCGACTCACAGACACAGCGACGCAGCTACTCAATTTCGTGTCCCTTGTCGCTGGTTACTACATGTTTCAGCGACTCACAGACACAGCGATGCAGCTACTCAATTTCGTGTATCTTGTCGCTGGTTACTATCATCATCGCTGGTTCAAAATTTCAAACACCAAATTCTTCGCTTAACGATCGAATGTTTTCGGTTTGGTTGTTTTTATTATTAATTATTTACTTTATATTATTTTTAATATTATTTTATTTATTTATTATTTTAATAATTTTTTAATTTTTGTACTGATGGGCTGAATTTCCTTCTTAAGTTGGGCTTTTTGCAGGTGTTGGACTGTGGTTTTATTTTTCCGGACGGGCCGCTCAAAATTTTCCTATATATAGGGCTTCCACTAACCCTATTCAGTGCGCCTTCAAATTCGAAAAATTCTCTAAGTATTCAAGACTCTCAGCTACAGCTCTCAAGTTCGAATCAGGCGACTCTAGCTTTGCGCATCCGGCGCCTCGTCCTTCGTCTCGCGGGTGACATACCCACAGCTACAGCTCTCGGTTCTTCTGAAAATGTCTACTTCCAATATGGACGACATGATGGCAGACATGATCGCCTATTTGAACGAGCAATTTAAGAAAGCCCCATCTCCGAAATCCAAAAAGGCGGCTTATGAGGAGCTACAGGCTCACCTGGACAGAGTCGACCGACGGTCCGGCAAGACATCATCTGGTGAACCAACTATTGACATAACCAAGTCTGCTGATCCCGCCCACTCGTCTGCTCGAAAATCAACTCAAGACACTAAAATCATCAAAGAACCTAAGACTGGGCTCTTTCGCACCTACAAAGGTAAAGTCTCGGGAAAGGACTACAATCGGATGCTCGCAGCTGGCGAGATCACTGAAGATGGAAAGAGGCCTACTTCTTCTTCACAGAAACAACCGACAGTTGATCCCAAGAAATCAAAACCTTCAGCTTCAGGTGGCGTGTCTGAGAGACAGCCCACTTCTAGCAGTGAAGCACGAAAGAAAAAGTCGGATGAATCAACTGGAAAATCGACGTCCCAAGTTTCCAAACCACCTTTGGTGCCTCATTCGCCTCGATCCTCAGAGTCAGCTGACAGAGCACTCTATGTTCAAACCTTTGCGGAATGTCCGAAACCATACACTCATGACTTCTACACTCCAACTGCTGATAGACGTCATCGTTTAGTCCAACAACTTCAAATTTTCTCTGACCGAACTATCCGCAAGGATGATTACGAAAGCCATGGGGTCATGGAATTTT
Organism: Euphrasia confusa; assembly: GCA_954870475.1. Classification (NCBI taxonomy): domain Eukaryota; kingdom Viridiplantae; phylum Streptophyta; class Magnoliopsida; order Lamiales; family Orobanchaceae; genus Euphrasia; species Euphrasia confusa. Next base: position 33,230,752 of record OX940950.1, read on the forward strand.
TCGAAAGTATGCATCTTCGTGATTCAGTCCAACTCACTTATCGCTACTCGGTCCCCATTTTGTACAAGTTTTATGCCAATCTGTCTCCCGAGTTTGCTGATCCGAAAAATCGTCTGTTTGGATCTTTTGTGTTTCGCAAGAAACTCTATAACTTTCGTCCTTCGGCAATCAACCGTTTTCTCAAAAGAACTACTGTTCAAGGAACTTGGGTTACTCCGTCTGCTGAAGACAGAGCTGACGATCTGAAAATTGGAACTTTTCTGACCAAGGGAAAAGTAAAATCTGCTGCACCCCCACCCTCAAAACTCTCTGCGTTCTATGGCATACTCCATCGACTCGGGATGTCGAATTGGATTGTCAATCCTGATGAGTCAGTGATGTCGAACGAGCTCATGCATCTTATCTTTCGGCTTGGCTGTGGTGAGCAGGTCAACCTAGGAAGAATAATTTTTGCAGACTTATGCAAGATAGCCAGGATCTCAGATGAAGCGATCAAGCGTGAACTTGACCTACCTAAACGGAAAAGATTCCGTCTTACGCATCCTTGCTTGATATATGGCATGCTTCATGATCAAGGATTTATTCCAATGACTGCTGCTGAGAAATCAATGAAGAAGAATGGGGCCGTTAAGATCACAGGCACCTACCTTAATCCGAAACATAGAGTTATCGATCTTCCCTGGACAGCTTGCACTTCTCGTGCTGAAATTCCAGAACCTATCACTCCACCTCCTTCACCACCAAAATCTCAGAAAAAACGTAAGTCTGCTGGAGTGGGTGACTCCTCAAAAGGGAAGCGTCAAAAGACAGCTGCGACTATCGATGTTGAAGAGGAGCCGGAAACTGCTGAAGTGACTAAGTCTCCAACTACTGTACCTCGTGGTTTCGGTCCTTCGTCGGGATTACCACCTCATAAAAATCCTTTTCATCCTATTCATGGACACAGAACTGTCGTTCCTTCTGCTGCAGTTCTTAAGTTCATGGACTCTGTTCAAAAAGTTGAGAAACGTCAAGCTGAGCATGTTGTGGCTTACAACAAAATGATTGACGCACAGATCGAGTCGAAGGAAGCTTTCAAGGAACTTCAACTTCAGATCCAACAAGGGGGAGGATTGGGCGAAGGAATCACTGTTGGCTCCAAAAGTGGAAGATTGAAAGACACCTTCATCTATTCTCTCGTCAAAGATGCAATCAAGGAGGCTCACTCTGATCTGGCCAAGAAAAATGTTGAGAGTGAAGATGAAGATGAGGATGACGGTGAGAAGACTGATGATGAGATTTTTGATAATGTGATAGAAGCTGCTCGCAAAGGGAAAGCCAAAGTTGGGGAAACTTCAAATCCAGAGGTGTCGCAAGCGATGCCGTCTGATGGTCTTAGGGATTAGGATGTCAACATCTTGGACTTAGATGCTGAAGGTGATGAAAATGTTGAACCCTACAAGATCTTTGAAGATGAGGATGATGAAGCTGAGTCTGAAGACAAAGACGACTCCAGCGAAGATGATGGGTTCCAGTACGATGATGATGAAGACGTGATTGAGAGTCCTGTTCGTGAATCAACTCCGACTGACGATGATCCGAAGTGATTTCATCCTATGTTTTTGTTTAACTCTTGAACACTTTATGTTTTTGTTTTTCTTGTCTTTGGTTGCACGCATAAAACTCTAAACTCTCTTGCATGCATGTTTTTCATATCTGCTCTATCGTACTCTTGTTTTTTGATTTTGTTATTCTATCTAAGTTTTTATGGCTTTTTCATTGATTATGGTTTCATTGTTTTTCCATCTTTTACTTAGTTATTCTTACTCGTTTATCTGTTTGAGGGGGAGATTGTTGTATCTCATATCTTTCTTGTTTTTGGTTTTTAAGTTGTGCCAAAAAGGGGGAGATTGTGAATGTTGATTTTGGCGACAACATATTTCGTGTTTTGTTTTTTTGTCTTTGATTTCAGGGTTAAAGGTTGGAGTCGCCGTTTTTGAAGACAAGCATCAAAACCGGCGAACGGCGACTGGAGTCGCTGGATTTTGAACTTGCATCAAAACCAGCGACTGGCGACTCATGCCCCGGAACCGGCGACTGGCGACTCCCTGCCCATAAACCGGCGACTGGCGACTGCACCTGGATCCGGCGACTGGCGACAGGAAAAACCGGCGACTGGCGACTGCATCAAGATCCAGCGACTGGCGAACGCACTTGAACCTGGCGACTGGCGACAGGTAAAACCGGCGACTGGCGACAGGAAAAATCGGCGACTGGCGACTACATCAAGATCCAGCGACTGGCGACTCCATCCCAAATCTGGCGACTGGCGACCCGTGTCCTTGAATCCAGCGAACGGAGACTATGACTCATGTGTTTGAGTTCAGCGCTTTTGTATTTCAACCTCAATGACATTCGACGACCGTGAAGACGATGAAAATTCGAGGCTTCAACACTTAGTGATTTTCACAAGAAATTGAAGATGAAGATTTGAGATCGATGGAGTCAAGAATTGAAATTGAAGTTTGATTTTAAAATTGAAGATTCAAGATTCGAAGATTCAAGAATCAAAGATTCAAGATTCCAAGATTCAAGAATCCAAGTTCTACAATAGTGATGTCATCCATGGAGAAGTGACATCAGCCAAGCATGTGACGAATGAGATTGTGCCACGTCATCACCTCACATGTGCGGGCTGCCTATATATACCCATGGATTTTCGTGCCATCACTTGACGATTTTGAGAGAACGAAATCTGATTTTTAGAATCGTATCCTACAGCTTAGAGCTGAGAGTTTGTGTAGTGTGTTTGCGCTGTACGCCAAGATTAGAGTTAGGAGATTTAACTCTAGGTGCACTAGTGCTAGGTTACTAGTAAGTGGGAGTGTTGCGACACTCGGGAAACTTCTTGTAATCACTTTGCCTACCATACTCCTTGTAATAGTTTCGTTTTGTTTTTCAATGAAATGAAATATATTACATAAACTTTGTCTTCACATACTTTATCTTCACTTTGTGACATTGACCGACTGAAGCTGCTGACGTTCGAGTTTAAGACCAATTTCACGAAAAATTGGTATCCTACGCTGAAGACGTAATTTCAGTCTTGCCGAAACCATGTTGCGTAGGATGGATTCGGAGTAGTGTTGTTGTCCTTGGTGATAGTTTGAGAAGGGGTTGGTATAGTACCATCAATAAAATGATGAAGATCGTAGCCAAGGAGAAGGGAGACAAGTTGCACTCGCCATTGCTGGTAATTGGATCCAGTTAGTTTTTCGACAGTGTGGACATTGAGCAATATGAGAGGTTTTGTGGGCTCAATGTCATTAGGTATAGATTCCATTGAAGGAGCTCAGTCTAGGCAAGAGTTTTTTTTTTTTCGAAAGAAAAAAAAGGGAAAAAAAATGGTAGAGAAAGATCAACCTTTCTCTGATACCATGAAAAGGAATTAAGTTCTGATGATTTTATCAGAACAAATTAGAGAATTATATACTTAGAGGATATTACAATCATTCCTAAATACAGAGATTCTAATTAGCGATTACGTTCCTTTAACTAGGGAGAAATTATAGTATACAGCTAATAAGTATATACATAAAAGTGGAAGAGATACTGAAATTAAGAGGTTTCCTAATTATTCTCAACACTAACATCTAAAGTGCATATGAGCATAAGGGGATCACATAAGCATTTAACAAATGCAATCCCAAAATACTATAAGACCGAGCTCAAAACCCAAAGGGAACACGCTCCAAGACGATCGAAAACCTGTAGGTAGGATCAAATAAGCAAAATGCGACTTAAAAAATACTCGGAAAATCAAGCATTTAAAATGCGAAACATTCAGCCGAGCTTAACAAATGGTTTGATGACCAAAGTGTAAGGATAAATATGTTTGGGCATTACAATGCCTTAAATGTACCTAGGCAGAAGTTGTCTTGCTAACATATTTATTTGTTTTATTTCTTTCTTCACAATTTAAACTGTTGTAATCACTTGTCATATTGGTGATTTGATTTAGCATAGTTCATTAGTTGGAACGTGCTTGAAAAAAAATCAACAGAGAAGCTTTCTGCCGCAGCACAGCCAGGCAGAGTCATGCCGCAAGCAGTGCAAGGCTTGGACAAGAGGTTGAGTCAAGATATCGAGCGAAGCATGAGCGTAGGGCAAAGGATTGCTGAAGTCCAGAGAGTATGGAAGGCAGTGCAGTACGGCAGAGCATTCCAGAAGAACTTCAGAAGGCATTCCTGCGGCAGTGGTCAAAACAGCCTGCCCTAGAATATCTCAACCGATTGTTGACCTAGCAAAATGAGGAAATCAGTTGGAGACTCTCACCTATAAATAGAGGACGACCCAACTGCATTTACTCAACACTCATACAACATATTAACACCTCCAGAAACACATTTCCTTCGGGAATCGATCATCGAGCTTTTAGAGCCGCGACTTCATTCTTGAAGCTCGTCGTGCCGTGTGTTCTCTCGTCCCTAAGAGAGTTCGTTTGTTCAGCTGATGATTCGATAGCTTAGTATAGGTGTTCATTTCAATAGCTAGGTTTTTGTTGTTGATTGTTCATACTCTTCGGATACGATTCATACGAAGGCATACATGTGTATAGCCTTTGGTAATATCTTTGTAAATCCAAGAGTATCATTTTGTAAAGACTCGTTCTTTAATAAAGTTTCTGGCCGTAAGGCCGTTTCGTATGTGTATAATTTAAATACACATACAAAGATTTAAATTTGTGTTCTTTACTTTTTCGTACGTGTGTGTGTGTTCGTTCGAAGTGATTTATTTTTATTAATTCCGCTGCAATTTTTATACATATATCACATAAAATTTTATCTTCTAAACAATCTGATTAATCTGGATAAAATACTTAAATCAAGTAAATCACGTAAAACGAACAGTTTTTCTGTACAAGGCATCGTGCTGCGGCATACGCTGTTCTGCCGCAGAACACTGCCTTGTCTAGGCAGCGCATTTCACTGCGTTTATTTCACTGCCTACGACTTTCAAGTGGTATCAGAGCGGGCACTAGACTTACTTAGTGTTTAAGGTCCGTCTGATCACGCACACTTACAATGGCAGATCCATCCTTTTACATCGTACGAACACCGGTTGTTCTTGACGGTACAAATTATGGATTTTGGAAAACTCGCATTGAAGCAAGGATCAAATCAATTAATCGCAATGCGTGGTTGTCCGTACTTCGAGGATGGAAACCACCTCAGGAGGTAATCCCTGAAGGCGGTACGCTTGAAAAAGCTCCAGAGAAGTGGTCTACCGAAGAGGTTGCCGCAGGTACTGCCAACGATAGGGCAAGGTGTGCCATCCTTGAGTCCATCGATTGCAATATGTACAAAATTGTCAAACAATGTACTACTGCCAAAGAAGTATGGGATATGCTGGCTCTTCATTGTGAAGGTAACAACACAGTGAAGAAGACCAAGGTCCGTATGCTTATGTCTCGTTTCGAGAACTTGCGTATGAACGAGGACAAGACATGCCTTCAGTACTTTGGAGAATTAATGTCCATTGTTACTGAATGTGCTGACCTTGGTTCGCCCATTAGCAACCCGGCAGTGTGTAGTAAGATAATGCGATCGATGAGCAAAAAGTTTCTGCCGAAGGTCACTGCCATAGAAGACAGCTCCATGTCAGAGGAAGATTATGTTTCATTAATGGCAATCTTCAAGAATTATGAGCTTAACCATGAAGATCGTGAAACTCACGGGAAATCACGTTCACGAAGCGACGAGAAGAATCTTGCCTACACCGTGACAGAACCTTGCGGCAGGGAATCAGGCAACAGCTATCAAGGCAGCAGTCCTCCCACCGCAAATGATTTGACCGATGAAGAGATCTATGAGTTGCTTGGATCTGATGGTGGAGAAGACAAGTTTGCATTCCTTTCACAAAAACTGGATGCAGTACTTGTCCGCTCGTTGAAGAAGTCGTACGATCCCCGACGCAGGAAGTTCCCATCGAGGCCAACAAAGAATCAAGAAAGAAGGATCGTTGTACGCCACCTAAGCACAGGAGCAAATTCAAACTCAAGTCCAAGAGACTGGTCAAAAATCAAGTGTCACGTGTGTGAAGGAATTGGACATTTCTCAACCGAATGCCCTTCAAAAGATTGAGGCATTGGAATTTTAAACTCCATGGTTGTGCAAGAGGATATGGAACAATACTGCCTTGAAGACCCCACCACTGCGCTTGCTGCTCGCTTTGAAGGTATTTCCCTATCCGATGCAGAAGATGACGGTCCATTCCAGGCCCCTCCACGACGGCATGTTGCTTTTTCCGCCTCTGCCGCAGACAAGACAGTAACGCTTGCCGCAGAGAACTGCCTTTGTCTCACTGCCTCAGTCAATGGGTATGAATCTGAAGAGGAGACCATTCCCATTGATCTTTTCATCGAGCTCAAAGAAAGTTTCGATGAGCTACGCATGAAATTTGCCCGGCAGACCAAGATGATGAAAATGCTTACTTCAACCAAAGCCGGATATGAAGAAAAATTGAAGAAGCAGGCCATGGCAATTGAACAAATGCTCGTAGAGAAGAACACCTTTGAAGAACGATTGAAGAAACTTGATGTCCAACTCACCAGAAAGGATATGGAGGCCGAAAAACTAAAAATTGACTTTAATCGTGTAAATGGAAAACTCGAAGTTGCTAACAATACTTTTGTAAAACTCAACACGGCAACAACAAAATTAGATGCCGTAATGAGTATTTCACATGTTGAAAGGCAAGGCCTCGGACATCAAAAGGTTGTAGATGCCGTTTTTCCAAAGAAAAACCCAACGGACATGGCATTTGTAAAGGCATCAAATGACGATTCAACAGCTGCCGCACAATCCTCAACTCCAAAAAGGGTTGAACAAACCGAAGGCAAGGCCACTGCCCCAGCAAGAGACTGCCGCAGAAGGCCGAAGCAAAGGCAGACATCATCAGGCAGGATGAAGACAAGAAAACCTCTGCCTAAGCAACACTCTAAATCGAAGAGACGATATGTTTGCCACTACTGCCTAGTACCTGGTCACATTCGACCTTTTTGTTGGAGACGCGAAGAGGACCAAGCAAGGGGATATTATTTTCACTCCAACACTGGACCACGGCATCCCAAATATTTTTCTCTGCCTTCACGACGCCTTATCAAAAAGAGGGCAACAACCATACGCAAATGGGTGCCCAGAACTAAACTCTCTACCAATGTCTGTTTTACAGGTCCCTCCGATGACTCCTCTGCCGCATCAAATGCCATCCAAAGTGTTGAAACATGCAATGTTATCTTCACTGCCCTCAAAGCTACCAAAGATGATAAGTGGTACTTCGATAGCGGATGCTCGCGGCACATGACAGGAAATAGTGATCATCTCATCGACTACAAAGTCTTTCACGGAGGAGAAGTCACTTTTGGAGGAGGTTCCAGTGGCTCAATTGTTGGCCGAGGCACACTGAATGTGCAAGGCCTGCCAAAGCTACAACAAGTGCTTCATGTTGAAGGCCTCATCACGAATCTTATAAGCATAAGTCAACTATGCGATGAAGGCATGAATGTAAAATTTACTCACCAATTGTGTGAAGTGTTTGATAATGCAGGGAACCCACTCATCCAGGGGGAGCGTTCCAAGGAAAACAACTGCTACTCCATTGGAAAAACATGCCTCTCTGCACAAGTCAAAGATGACATAGACCTATGGCATCAAAAACTTGGACACACAAGTCTTGGGAATTTAGAGCGTCTAATCAAGCTCAATGCTGTTCGTGGACTCCCAGCTCTCCCGAAAATCCAGAAGACAACATGTGGACATTGCAAACAAGGAAAAATGACTGATACAAGTCATCCAGCAATACCTGCCGCAGGACAGACTGATGCCTTTGCCGCAGGACCTGCCCACTCCAACGCAGGACTGTATCAAAAGCAAACCAAATGCTTTGATCTCCTCCACATGGATTTAATGGGACCAATCGAGACAAGGAGCCATTCTGGAAAACGCTACGTACTTGTCGTAGTAGATGATTTCTCGAGATACACTTGGGTGCGTTTTCTCCAAGACAAGAGTGAAACATTTGATGAGGTGTCCAAGCTCATTAGGTGGATAAAGACCAACCATGAATCCTCAGTAAAGAGAATAAGAAGTGACCATGGCACCGAGTTCGAAAACCAACGGCTTTCCAGATTTTTTGATACGCATGGCATTGCCCAAGAGTTTTCTGCCCCCATAACACCGCAACAAAACGGCGTGGCTGAAAGGAAGAACCGAACCCTCAAAGAAATGACGTGTACAATGCTGATCGCCAAGGGCCTAAGCAAGCAATTTTGGGCAGAAGCATTCAATGCCGCATGTCATATCCTGAACCGCATCAGCATACGTTCAGGAACAACAAAAACGGCCTATGAAATTTTGAACAATAGGAAGCCTAATTTGAAATACTTTCATGTGTTTGGCTCTGTTTGTTATGTTCTGAATGATAGGGAACCTAGATCTAAACTTGATCCAAAGTCACTTAAAGGATTATTTGTTGGATACTCTAGGAATAGTCATGCCTATCGTATTTTTATCATACAAACTAGAACCATTATTGAATCTGTAAATGTTTATTTTGATGATCTAAGTCGACTCAGGAAACCCAAAGAAGAGAAGGTAGAAGGTCTGCTCGAACCTGCCGCAGTAGCAGAAATTGAAGGCAGTTTCACTCCTGCGCAGCCTACTACCGCACCCACTGGCTCGAACAATGATGCCAAACCTTCTACAGCGTCTCCCGATCAATCAAATGATGATAACACTCCTCAACAAACAGATTCATCAGATGTTGAAGAAACACCAAATCAACGACGAAGGGATCCCCCAAGGCATGTTATCTGAAACCATCCTTCGAGTCAATTGTTAGCCACACGCATGAGAGCTCGTCCGTACATCAACTACCGCAACATGACCAAGAATGTAAGCATGTCTGCCACATGCATTGAGATAGGCATTTTCTCGTATCTCTCCACGGTAGAACCGAAAAATTTCAAAGAAGCATTGGCCGATGAATTTTGGATCATGGCAATGCAAGAAGAGATGAACGAGTTTGAAAGAAACAAAGTTTGGAAGCTCATTTCTCGTCCCAAAAACAAGAATGTCATCGGGACAAAGTGGATTTTTAAGAACAAATCAAATGAGCATGGGCAGGTTGTGCGCAACAAGGCAAGACTCGTGGCACAAGGCTACACTCAAATTGAAGGCATCTATTTCGATGAGACCTTTGCCCCCGTAGCACGCATGGAGTCCATACGTTTGCTTATTGCTATTGCATGCCACCTCAACATCACCTTACATCAAATGGACGTGAAGGCAGCCTTTCTCAACGGCATACTTGAAGAGGAGGCATACGTTGCACAACCCAAAGGCTTCGAAGATCCGAAATATCCTGACCATGTGTATCAATTACACAAGGCATTGTACGGCATAAAACAAGCTCCTAGAGCTTCGTATGGCTGCCTAACTGATTTTCTATTCAGTTTCGGATTCACTCGAGGCACTGCCGACAAATCACTGTTTGTTAAATTCAATTCTTCCAATATTTTAATTGCACAAATTTATGTTGATGATATTGTCTTTGGATCCACATGTGAGAACATGCTTAAGGCATTCACCTCTGCCATGACATCAAAATTTGAGATGAGCATGGTAGGAGAACTAACTCATTTTTTAGGACTCCACATCAAGCAATCATCAACTAGAACTTTCATCTCACAAGCCACATATGTCAAGAATCTCATCAAAAGATTCCAACTTGAAGGATCCAAGCCCATGAGAACACCTATGGGTTCAACGGACAAGATCTCCCGAGGCACTGACACTGCCGCAGTGGATCAGACACTCTACCGATCCATGATAGGGAGTTTACTTTATCTCACGGCAACTAGACCTTATATTATGTACAGCGTTTGTTTATGTGCCAGGTTTCAAGCTGATCCAAGGGAAGAACACTTGAAGGCAGTCAAACGCATCATACGATATGTTGCCGCATCAGTCGAGTTAGGCATATGGTATACCAAAGATACCAATACCAATTTAGTTGGATTTTCCGATGCCGACTGGGCTGGAGACATGGATGATCGCAAGAGTACAAGCGGTGGATGTTGTTTTCTTGGAAATAACATCATTTCATGGCATAACTGCATTTCTCTATCCACTGCCGAATCAGAATATGTTGCCGCAGGAAGCTGTTGTACCCAACTCATCTGGCTAAAGCACATGCTTGATGACTACCATTTGGATAGCTACATTCTTACACTCTACTGCGACAATACGAGTGCCATAAATATCAGTCATAATCCAGTGCAGCACTCAAGAACCAAACACATCAGCATAAGGCATCATTTTATACGAGATTTGGTGGATAAACGTCTCTTGAGAATTGATCACATCCCAACAGAGAAGCAAATCGCTGATATCTTCACCAAGCCACTGAACTCAGAACGTTTCATTGCCCTAAGGAATTCTTTGTGCATGTGCATCATGCCTTAGATGCTGATCTGCATCATGCTGCCGCATTGTCATGCCTACTGAACCTCTGCCACAACATTCTGCCTTAGTCAATTTTTGAGTTTAAAATTTTCCGAAGGAAGAGAAAATACCCAAACCACTCTAGGCAACATGGTCAAACCCACATACATGTAATTAATACGAAATGGGTTGAGATACTATGTACTAGGTGAACTAAGTATTTGATAATCTCATTGTTGACATGGCATTATACCTAAGTAGAGTATAAGTACTTATGATGCAGCATGATGTTCCATTAGGATTAGATAGTTGTTAATCTTTTCCTAATTTTGCATTGTAAGCCTTGTTTTTTCACACCACAAAAATATTTTACTTATTTTATTAAAAAAAAAAAAATTAAAAATGAAAAATAGAAAAAGAAAATATTCTAAAAACAAAAAAAAAAATATTAAAAACAGAAAAAGAGAAAAATTAAAAACAGAAAAATAGATAAAAAAAAAAAAAAAGATTTTGGATTTTGATTTTTGGCAACAACCTGCCGTAGAGCATTGCCCCACTTGACCGTTGGGCAGCACTCAAGTGTGCAGCAGACGATGGTTCAACCTTAGAAACGTAATCGTTGCCTATTTTTGCGTTACATCAAACCACCATCTGATTTTCACTTATTTTTCTTATTCTTTACTTCAAACTCTTAATTGGAATGCAACTCTCTCATAATATTAGATCTAGAGTTTGAATTAATTTGAATTCCTGAAATCCCTAATTTTTCTCTCGCACATAAAATCCAATCCTTGTGTCGAATTTGTGCTCTGTTTTCTTGCCATAAATTTTCTTTCTCTCCAAATTTTCAATGGTCGAATACATTCCTTTTACTCCTTATTTTGGCGACCCATGGTGCATTGCGTTCATCAGGGAATGTTCGCCCCGAGGCCACGCTGGCAGACATTCAAGTGCCAGAATATATGGATGCCATGTACCGCATCCACGCTGCCGCAGACTACTGGGAGCTCACCGCTGTTTATTCACCCGATCTACTGCCTGAGCAAAAGGCAAGAGGCTGTCACTAACTTCTTCGGCCAATCCAATTGATTTGGAAGCCACTACGAAGAAGGGCCGCAAAGGAAAGGAATATGCCGCATCAAAAATAGACAATTCACACAGTGGAGATGCCGCAGTACCTCCATCTGCCGAAAAGGACAAGGGTAATGCCACTGCTGTCGCAGTCCATGCGCCTAAGTAGGATTCTGAATCGACATGGAGGCGACAAAGGCTTACTCAAAGAGGATTTGATATGGGATATTTATGCCAAAATGCACCACTGCTTTGGTAATGATGGCTCTCAAGGCTACGGCAGAGTGTATCTCCGGAAAAACATTTTCACTTTCAGCCCTGCCGCATTCAATGATTTCCTTGACCGCTCGGATATTGAATATCCTGCCGCAGTCATTGAACCCAGCACTGCCGCAATTGCTCACCGCCTGATTGGCTAAACACCAAACACTGCTTACATTCCTGCCTCCAAACTAACCTCTTTTTACTATCTACTATTTACCATTGCTCGTGGCAAATGGACTCCCACGTCCAATATGCACTTTGTGCACACCACGATGGCAGAGGTTCTTTTTAACCTTGGTGCAGGAAGGCAAAGTGATCCTTGGGCAGCTCATTTTTTACAAAATGGCTACGCAGGCTGAAGCTCATCACACACGCAGAGCCTTGCGTTCCCCTCTTTTATCTGGGAGATGATGAAGGCACAATGATTGTCATACAACGATGCTGATATTGAGACACTACTGCCTACAGCATACAAGTTGAGCATCCGCGATTCCAATTGTCTTCCATGGACAAATTTTCATTGCACTGCCGCAGTCTCAACTCCAAAGAAAGCTCCAAAAGCGCGGACTGATGCCCTCCGTTCCTCAGCTCCGTAGACGAGTATTCATGCTCGAGCTCACGCATTTGCCGAACAATGTGCTGCAAATCATTTTGTTATCATGCAGGGTTACATGACCAAGGCAATTGTTGATGGTATTGTCTGATTTCTTGAAGAAAGGGGCTTTCCTCCACAAAAAGGGGGAGTACCAGCAGCGCAGCAGCAGCAGAGCTCTAAGAGGCAAAGAGAAAACTGTTGAATCAATTGAAGGATGAAGTGCAAAAGACTGCCGCAGAAGAGACAGAAAAAGTCTGCCGTAGAGATTGATGGAGAGTATCGTGATTCGTCACTCGAGCCCGAGACCTGATGATTTGAAGATTCAAAGCAAGCTCTGAAGACCTGAAGAAATATTATTTCTTCTTTTGATTTTTAGTTCTTATTTGCTCTGAACAATTTAATTTCTGTTTATTGGTTTTTGAACAATTTAATTTTTAAGTTTATTTTGGTTGAACAATTTTCTATTTAAGAAGTTATTTCCTTTTGAAAAAAAATTGGTGTGTTACATTTAAGGCTTACTTAGTTTAACTTGTTTTTGTTCTATTAGTTAGTTAGTTGTTTAAATAAATTTTTGTTCTACTTAGGAAGTATTAACTAAGGGGGAGTTTTATGCCTTAGTTGTTTTGTCAAGATAAATTCCATAAACTTCCAAGTAAGATGTATTTCATTGAGGGGGAGTGCTCATTGCGCTGCTGCCTCATGGTTTTGTGAAGAAAGATAAAAAGGGGGAGTTTGTAAGGATAAATATGTTTGGGCATTACAATGCCTTAAATGTACCTAGGCAGAAGTTGTCTTGCTAACATATTTATTTGTTTTATTTCTTTCTTCACAATTTAAACTGTTGTAATCACTTGTCATATTGGTGATTTGATTTAGCATAGTTCATTAGTTGGAACGTGCTTGAAAAACAATCAACATAGAAGCTTTCTGCCGCAGCACAGCCAGGCAGAGTCATGCCGCAAGCAGTGCAAGGCTTGGACAAGAGGTTGAGTCAAGATATCGAGCGAAGCATGAGCGTAGGGCAAAGGATTGCTGAAGTCCAGAGAGTATGGAAGGCAGTGCAGTACGGCAGAGCATTCCAGAAGAACTTCAGAAGGCATTCCTGCGGCAGTGGTCAAAACAGCCTACCCTAGAATATCTCAACCGATTGTTGACCTAGCAAAATGAGGAAATCAGTTGGAGACTCTCACCTATAAATAGAGGACGACCCAACTGCATTTACTCAACACTCATACAACATATTAACACCTCCAGAAACACATTTCCTTCGGGAATCGATCATCGAGCTTTTAGAGCCGCGACTTCATTCTTGAAGCTCGTCGTGCCGTGTGTTCTCTCGTCCCTAAGAGAGTTCGTTTGTTCAGCTGATGATTCGATAGCTTAGTATAGGTGTTCATTTCAATAGCTAGGTTTTTGTTGTTGATTGTTCATACTCTTCGGATACGATTTATACGAAGGCATACATGTGTATAGCCTTTGGTAATATCTTTGTAAATCCAAGAGTATCATTTTGTAAAGACTCGTTCTTTAATAAAGTTTCTGGCCGTAAGGCCGTTTCGTATGTGTATAATTTAAATACACATACAAAGATTTAAATTTGTGTTCTTTACTTTTTCGTACGTGTGTGTGTGTTCGTTCGAAGTGATTTATTTTTATTAATTCCGCTGCAATTTTTATACATATATCACATAAAATTTTATCTTCTAAACAATCTGATTAATCTGGATAAAATACTTAAATCAAGTAAATCACGTAAAACGAACGGTTTTTCTGTACAAGGCATCGTGCTGCGGCATACGCTGTTCTGCCGCAGAACACTGCCTTGTCTAGGCAGCGCATTTCACTGCGTTTATTTCACTGCCTACGACTTTCACAAAGTCGGATATTATTTTACAAGATATATCGATCCGGTCGAACTAGAGAAGCTCGAAACACATAAGAGCAAACTCGAAACCGGACAAACACGCCATGCGCGAGTCCAAATTCAAGGTATCAATTAATATAAACCAACACAAAAAGGGGGGGGGGGGGGGGGGGGGGGGGGGAACCGCGAGTTTAGACACAAAAAGGCTTTTAAGCCGAAGTCGATACGAGGTGGATAAACCTGTGAAAATCCCAAGAGCTAAGAAAAAAGCTATACCCAGCCGAGCTAAGAAAAGGAGCGCCTTTAAAATAAGCTCTTCAAGCTCAAAATGGATAAACAAATTTAAATTGAAAATCAACTAAAAATTGAAAATCAACTAAAGCTTCATCCATAATATATAATCTAATATTATACTTTTATATTTATATTCATACGTAATATATTTTTATTAAAATTGTAACTTGAATATTTATATACTTATATATAGAAACCTTACAGCAACAATATTAATAAAAACAAAAAGGAAAGCAACAGGAATCGAGTGCAGCAAACAAAACTTAACAAAGTACTCAGAGTCACCAACGAGACAAAAAAATAGCAAAGGAAAATCCAATCCGAGTGGACATAGAAATACAGAAAACAAAGTTCAGCATGGCTACACAGAGACCAAGCGCAAAAATGGATACCGGAAAGACAATGCAGCATCATAAAAATATTTCAAGAAGCTAAAGGAAGTTAATTGGAAGACTAAGCACCGTCAACGTGAGCTACTGGAGGTGCTACCTCCATGTTAACGGGATCAACGGGGTGGCCAGCGTCAAAACCAGGAGCTTGCTCACCAGGATAGAACAATCGATCATATTCCGGCCACCATTTCAAATCGATCTCAAAATCACGCTCCAAATCGAGGAAGTCCTGTTGAAACCGAGGATCAATGACCCGATCCTCAAGATAATCTTTCAATTGCTGAACCACTATCCCTACTGACGCCTCATCGGAACCGGCTTTTTTAAGCGCCCGGATAATATCCACCGCCCCCATCACATACAAGAAGTCACCGTAAGCATCCGGATCATGTTGAGGGTCAGAATCAATAAGCTTCAACTCCGCTTCAAAAGCGTCTCTCTCTTTCCGAATTCCCTCGGAAACCTCCGTGACACTTTGGAGACGAGCCTCGACTTTCACAACTAAGGATCGCGCTTCCATCTCTTTTTGCCTCAGAGTTGCTAGATCTAGTTCTTGACGTTCGAAACAAGACTGAAGGCGCAACAAAGCTTCATTTTTAGTATCCAGGCCAGATTTAAGTTGAGAAAGTTCAGTTTTCAGCTTATCTTGCTCGGAGTTGACAAGTTGAATTTCTTCCTTCACGTTATTTAATTCAGAATCTCGAAAATCGATTTGGCCAAGCAAGTCTGCCTCTCGAGTTTCCAGTTGTGCTATTTTTTCTCGAGAAGCCTCAACCTCGGCCCTTGCCTCTCTCCAATGCAAATGACAAGCTTGAATCATGGTGGCAGCTTGTTGAGATTCCACAATGGCAGTAGAAAATGCTCGCACGGGATTCCGAGAATATATGTCCAAATCTTTTGTCCATGTTTTAGCGGCTGTCGACATTGCTCGAGCTACAGGAACCGAATTTATTCCGGAGGGTAAAGGTGGGCTATGAGCAGCCCCCATCTGTACGATATGATGGGGCATATCCGGTTCAGCATCCAAAATACTACAAAAAGTAAGCGGCATTAACATTATACGACGATACAATTTTGATGATTTCCATGGAGTATGAAATAGCAATATGGAATATAATTACCGGTCGACCATGGCGAGATTGACTCCATAAAATGAACGGTCCACGTAACGTTCATTCAAGCACGTGGCGACATCAATAGTAGGCAACGACAAAGGAGGACCTCCTCTATTGTCCAACAATGGAGACGCGCGCTTTGCTGGCAAACCTTCCTCTTCGCTACTTTGCGACCACACCCTTTTAGACAAAATTTTCTCGGATACTTGGATATCGTCATTCGGCAGATCGTTGGGAGCAGCCAACTCAACCTGAATTAAGTCCGTAGAAAGCAACGGGGAGGAGTGACTAGTATCTTTGTCCTGGGACACCACCGCAGCCACTACGGAATTGCTAACCCGAGATCGATACCCCTCGAACCAGATTTCTCCTCTTTTCCACACCATTTCCAGAAGCACGAGACGCTGCGCTAGGGACCTTCGGCATACCGGGAGGAGGATCGATAAATACACGATCGAACGAAGCTGCAAGTAAATATTTCACATGTCACCGTGAAGCCTCATTATCAAAAAGTAAATCTAGCACGTGACTCTAACCTGGGAAATCGGCACTCAAATGACGGGGAGGACAAAAGAGACGAGCAACCGCCCTTTGGGAATCCGAATTAAAAATAGATAACTCTCGTTCCGAAATCGACAAGCCCCGCACGATCTTCTTCGCAAGACAAAAATCCCAAGGGAAAATCTCCCGACTCTCCTTCTTGGATCCTGAAAAAGGAAAGAGAGTCAGATCAGTGAAACCATAAAAAAATAAATCATACCATCTTACTTTTGATTTTATGCGAGAAAGTGGCAGAAATAGGAAACTCGATCCCGTTCGCGTAAGACATCCATGCTCCCGACACGAAGAACCATCTGTTCCAACAATCCAGATTCTTATTAACTAGGCCTTTAAGCGACACGGCGGACCTTAGTCGAAGAAAATAATCTCCAGGCCTCTCTTTACTAAGAACGATTATGCTAAGCATGCTCCATATCTCTCGAGCCTCCAACGACCGATACAACCCTACTTTCCCGAAAACGGTCAACAAACCCAAAAGATGAAACCAACCATTCGGATGAATTTGAGTCAAGGCGATACCCCACAAATTTAGAATAGCGGTTATCAATGGATGAAGTGGAAATCGAAGCCCGTTATTCATGGCATCCACAGTCACCGCAATCATACCTTCCGGTGGACGATCGGCAGTATCTTCGGGTAACGGAACATGCATATGAACGTCGATCGGGACATTCCAACGCTTTCGTCCTTTCGTCAATTGGTTCTCTTTGGCTCTACTCGGACGATGCTTAGCATGCCAAACGTCATTTATTTCCCCTTGAAGAGGTAGGGGAAAATCCCGCTCCACCGGGACATACGGAAATTGACGATGATACTCGTCCCAATCGATGAGATCTGGTGGAGGAGATTGGACATCCATAAAATCCTTAATCAAGCTATTACATCCGAATCTTCATCCCGAGAGGACGCCGGCCCCGACGAGTTGTCGCTTTCTAAATCTGACATTACACAAACAAAAACAAAGAACAGGAAGAGTGAGAAAAAGGATGTATTGTCGGATGAATACCTGGAAACAAGAAGAAAAAGAAAAATCCGCCTCGAGCTCGATAGGTGTTCAAAGAGAAAGAGAAAGGATTATATAAGGCAGAAGCGGTTTGTTAATGCCCTAAGTTTACTACTATTTTTATTGAGCCCGAGGACCAAGGAATATTTCTATCGAAAATGATTCTACGGCCGAAAACGAGAATCCCTATAATTTGAAATCTCTCTCCAAACAGGTATGCTTATAATATATATTTACATATGTATTTATATATACACATTTACTGTATGCAAATAAATAAAAATAACAGTCATATACATATAAATAAAGATAATATTTTTATACTTCTCAAATATATATGTACGAATATATCAATATTTATAGGCATATATACACTTTAAATATTAATAGTATTTCTATACTTCTCAAAAAAAAATGTATATATATATATATATATATATATATATATTAATATATACACAATAAGTAAAAATAAAAATTTTATATGTATATAAATAAACTTCAAATGCATTTTATTCATCTGGAACGAGAGCAAAGGCCAACAACGAGCCGCAGGTTACAAAACAATCCTTCATCACAATTGAAAAGAAAGACAACGACAACATAGATCCAATACATCATGTCTACCATAATTTAGACGGCAAAAGCGTGGAGCTGGAAGCATCTGAAATTTCACCCTCTTCATCAGTGTCGGGGTCAAGAAAGATAACTTCATCGTTATTGCAGTCAAAAATCCCAATGCTAAAGGTCTCAGGTCCCAGATACTCCAAGAATATTTTCCACCGATAGCAAACTCCCCGCCTTTTGCAGAAATGCTCCCACCCGTCAGCCAGAACCAATCTATCAGCTTCCATCTCTATAGTGATTGACCATGAGCGCTCAAAAGCATCCACTAGGGTGACGGAACCTCCGGCCAGGTACCAGAACTTCTGAGAGAAAGGAAGAGAAAGAGGCATTTTCTTCATCCATTCCTTTTTTCGCACTACGTCGCAAAATGTCACCTTCTTGTCAGCGTACACTTCTGGAATTTTTCGATCACCCACGTTCGTCAAGGATGATTTGGAAGGTAGCATATTTTGAGGATGATTTGGAAAGTTAAAAATCGACCTACAAATAGAGTGCCAAGCTTATGGGAAGTTGAGCATCCATTTAATGGTTCATATAGCTAACCACTATCTCGGAAGGATGCACCACATCATAAGTGCATGGACGGCGACACAACTACCGAAGCCAGTTTAAATCAAGTTTAATCTAACTCCGGGGGACATAATGTTGTGTGATATAAAATTATGTGGTCAACGTTAAGATCACCCAATTTGAAAGAGTCTTTGACCACCAAGCTCCAATAAAATTAAGAGGTACTAAACCAATAGAGTTCGATACCTAAGGGCCTTAAGACCATCCATGTGGAGAACCCAATAGAGCATGTGACCTCAACACCAAGCCTCTTTGAATGGATACGTCATCTCAGTAAGGGAATCAAGCCCGAGCAAACAACACTCTTGGAGACATCAACTTTCTGACACTTGACAGAAAAAGCATACACGCCAGCAGGATATCATTAGAGCCGGCGGCGCATGCTATGTTCCTGACAAAGACTCTAGCACCAATGCAGAGATGATGACCGCATGCACATTACAAGTGGAATGTGATGTATAAATAGAGGTTATGTAAATGTAAAGAGGGGCATCTTCTTCAGCTTAATAAAAAAGCATAACAACAACAATTCTCTCTCTAAATATAAATTTAATGTTTGGTTAGATTCAAGCCCACAATCCAGTACTACATTTTATTCCGATTTCTAACCCCAAAACAATCCTACAACCACATTGAATGTGCCGTTGTGTCTAGAAATATCCACAGAACATAGGTAGTTCCGAACAACTTGTTATTTTACTATTAGATTCCTATTTCTTATTTCCGACACACCATCTCTACACGTAAGTGTATGGTGAAGTCATTTGAGACTTAATCCCAATCTTTGATTATGCTATGTGTTATTCAGATAGGTGATAGCCTCCGCGATTTTAGTCGCAGGCTTCCAATGGATATACTTAGAAGGTTCCCCATAATTGCTTTGTGACTAAAACACTTTGCTTTTATGGCACATCAAGCATTCTAATCCATCTTCGAGTATTCTTAAAGAATAACTCGCATCTTACACATATGACTGCATATATCATTGATCATTCTCAATACTTGTCCGAATTCTACTCTCTAAACAGAAAGGCATGCTTAGTTGTATCATCTTCCAAATTCAATTCTTAGGTCGGAAGGTCCATTCCTTCAACTATAATTGATCAAATCAATTTCGACCGTTTGAATCATATTTGAATAAATACTACTAAGTATAAGAATTCACAAGTATAATGATTTAACAAGAAATATATCTAATAAGAAAAAACAAGTTATAAACGGTTTGTTGCATCGTGGTAGACTAAGGATTCATCATTCACATTATTGCTACCTAATGTACCAGAATAGATAATACCATTATTTCTTATCAAAATCATCAACATGATTAAAGAAATAAAATATCCATTCATAAATAATAGAAATCCAGAACAAAACGTTCTTTCTAAAATAAAGGGTACATAACGCAATAAACTTGAAATGAAATCCTATTTAACTACTAAAGCAGATAAATGTCTTCCACCGCAACCGCTGCCTCCTCTACAGCTTTTGCCCGTGTAGACTCGAACTCTTCTTGTCTAAGTCGTCGGGTTTTCTGGAACCCCTGCATTCAAAATGCACATACCGTCAGTGGTTCCATATCTACACACCAGAATTCTGGTAGATAATACCGCTGACTATGTTTTTACGACTAAATAAAAATTCGTACCTTTGAGAGGACATTCAGACTTCCAGTGTCCAGACTTATTGCATCGGAAGCACTTGCCCCTTGGCTTTGCAGCCCCCACTCGTGGTCCACTCCTCTTGGCACCACTGGGTTTCCAGGCTTGCTTCCTTTTCTTGTTCCTACCTCCAACATCTTTCAAGCTTTTGGACTTGGTAGCTACAAGTGCTTGAGAATTGCCCTTCTTGTAGATCCCCTCTGCCGCCTTTAGTTCAGTCAGGAGTTGCGCAAGAGTATAAGATAGTTTACCCATATTATAGCTCATGCGAAACTGCTCAAAACTAGGGGTCAGAGACTGGAGTACGATGTCGACTTGCGTCTCAGCATCAATTTGAGCTCCTAGGATCTCAAGTTCATTCAACAGACTCATCATCTTAAGAACGTGCTCCCCTACGGGCGTTCCTTCAGACTGAGTAGTTGTCATAAGGACTCTCATGGCTTCTTGCCTTGCCGCACGATCTTGCTCTCCAAACATTTCCTTGAGGTTGTACAACATATCCTCGGCAGTGTCCATCGACTGATGTTGGGTTTGGAGTACATTTGACATTTAAGCTAAAATATAACACCTAGCCATTTCATCAGCCTTTTTCCACTTCCGATATGCTTCCTTTTCCTCATTAGTTGAGGCATCAGTGGGCTCAGCAGGACATGCTTCATAGAGTACATACTTGTACTCTTCAGAAGTCAGGACAATGTCCAAATTTCTCTTCCAATCAATGTAATTGGGACCAGTGAGCTTATGCTCCT
The DNA here is from genome assembly GCA_954870475.1 of Euphrasia confusa. Taxonomy (NCBI): domain Eukaryota; kingdom Viridiplantae; phylum Streptophyta; class Magnoliopsida; order Lamiales; family Orobanchaceae; genus Euphrasia; species Euphrasia confusa. Next base: position 33,251,999 of record OX940950.1, read on the forward strand.
TGAGTATCACAGAAAGTGGATTCATAGCAATTCTCTAAACCTATAAGCACATATAAACAAACAATCAATTTAATATCCGATATTATCTCCCTCAAATAATATCATTAAATTACTAATTACATCTAAAATCCCATCAGGTAAGGCAAGCCACGTGGTGTGGACGTTTACCCACCCAAATGATTTAGCAATTAGATTTTCTTTGGCCATACATCACTTATAGCGTAACCTCGTGGGGAGGAATACTATAATGCGTATCTAAGTGTAAACCATTACTCAGCACCAAAGTAAATTGTTTGGAATTGCTACATCACCGCAAGCCACGTGGTGTGGACGTTTACGACAACTTCACAACTCTTCACAATTCCTTATAACTGTCTACATAAATTAATCCAAAATCCGTTAGTATAGCAAGCCACGTGGTGTGGACGTTTACTACACCAAGAGACTTTTATAATTGACTCCCAATTACAAGATCCATTCGATTTTTGTAAATCAAGACGCGGAGAATCATAAGTGAAACTCGAAGTTTCTAACCAGTGATTCACCATGCGAACAACCCTATCTCTCATAAATGAGGGAGCCGAGCAGACAATCGATCCATCTATCGAAGAATGGTACGAAGGTCTCTAATTTGTGTCATCCACATGACCAAGTGGCTTTGGCTCCATTCCACTCCCCGGGGTGAGAATGAGTCGACTTGAAGTCAGCTTCAGAAGGACAAATTAGGCATTGTTTGATAAACTTGATCAATGTTCCTTGTAAAAGGAATTACAAGAATTCTCCTCCAATGACTCGTCTATACGAACTTCAAAAGTCCATAAGAGTCACCAAGAGAACAGCAATGGAGACCATAGGAATGTTTCCATCCCCTCTCCCACTTAGCTTTTTACAAAAAAAGGAGATACGCTATCTAGTGCATAAAGTAAACACATATAGCATGCATACAAGCAATAAAGCACATAGTATCACATAGTAAAAAATAATGCTAGAAAATTATTTTCCCGACTATCATGGCTTTATTCCATCTTCATATGCATCTTCTAGTGTTCAGTCTTCGTTCTTGAATGCTCCATGTGACGAGAATATTAATCCCAATATTTAAATCTATTTATTTTTAATTAATCCAAAAGTTACTTAATTCGAAAATTAAGTCAATCGAATATATCAAAAATAAAATTAAATATTATTAATATTTTATTTATTTATTTTCCTATCTAATTCTATTAAATCTTTAGAATAATCTATCCAAGTAAAACTTGGAATATTCTAGAAGACTTCTATAATAGAATAAGGAAATAAAATAAATTAGGACTCTTCTACTTTCCAAAATTAATTAATTTCCATGTCTATGAAAATTCCCATAAAATAGGAATAATCAATTAGGAAATAAAATTAATTTATTAATTAATTATTTCCCTTCTAATTCTATTAAATCTCTAGAATCCTATTCCAAGTAGGACTTGGAATATTCTAGAGGATTTCCATAATAGAATAAGGAAATAAAATAATGTTAATTAATTCTTTTCCTATCTCCATGAGAGTTTCCAAAAGGAAGAACACTCAAATAGGAAAACCGAATTAATTTAGGAAAGTGAATTTTGGTAGGAGAACACGAGATCACGAGGACCCCGCGTCCCCCACCATCGATCGCCGGTCGGGGAGGAGCGCCGCCGCCACCTCAGCCCACGCACCACCACCACCGGTGGCCGGCGTGGACGAGGGTTCCCGCGGGCAGCCCCCACGCCCCCTTCGATCGATCCTCATGGGATCGATCATCATGATCGATCCCCGGTCCTCCCTCTCATCTTCTCCTTCGTCACACGAGTTTTCCGGCGGTCGTCTCGGCATCGATCCAATGTAAATAAATTACAAGAAATAAATTTACAATTCCGGTATCGATTCTATACATGAAATCGACCCTATACAATTTCCGGAAAACATAGAACGTAATAATAAATCCTAAATTCGGTCAACCCCCAAATTTTTACTATTACAAACATTCATCCACACAAAACGAATCTCGACATGTCCGAGAGATTAATAAACGAATAATCATGGTAAAATAATTTAAAAAAAAAAATTAAACCATGATAGCCGGAAATCCCTGCAAGGTAGAACGATAATAGAACATATACATGAACACGAAACCAAATGCTCTGATACCAATTGCTGGAAATCGATATCCCGGGCCATTAAAATTTGCGGAAGATAATAACCCGACCGAAATCCTCGATCGCCGGAGAACCAACCGCGTGCCGCCGTACGAACCGGAGCTCAACCGAGCACCACCACGGTCCGCCCGTGGTGCCCAGCCGAGCCCCCGCACGGGGCTCGCGATCGCTCTCGTAGCGATCGCTGGGATCGCTCGTAGCGATCCCCGGGCTGCTCGCAGCAGCCCCGCAGCGGGTCTGCGAACCCGCTGCTCGCATGGGGTCAGCCCCGTGCGCCTCTGCTACGGGAACTCCCGTAGCGCGCACGAGGCAGGTGCGGGTCATCCCGCAGCGATCCGCGATCGAGCTCACTGGCTCGATCGCTCCCCGGCATCCAGCCGGGGCTTCACGCGACGCGGCGGTCCGAACCCTAGGGTTCGACCGCCACCTTCGATCCTCGCCGGGGATCTCGAATCCCCGTCCCCGAGGTTCGTCGTTTTCCCGGATCGTGCGTTCATGTATATATCACAATATAATTCACATAAAATCATAGAAGAGAGTTTATGATTTTATACCTCGATTCGTTGTGCGGAGAAACGAAATCAAAACGTTGAAGACCTTCGAATCTTCCTACGTATTCCTTGCACCTCGTCCGAACGTTGTGTGGGCGACGATCTATCGAACTCCTATGGATCTCCTTCAACTCTCAAGAAATATCAAGTATGATATTCTTGTCTTATGATATGTGTATTAATTATGAAGGCCATGTAGTGCTTTTATAGGCTACGTAGGGGATCAAAAGGAGGTGGAATATTGGGCTTCCAATATTGATGATTAAATTGAGCCCAAGCCCAAGTCTATTAATCCTTATCAATATTAATTAATTTATTTTCCACTATATAAATTAATTGCACTCCCAATATTAAACCATATTATATCAAATAATATTTCTCCGATAGTATTATTTATTCCGTGTATTTAAGATTTAAATATCCATGAATAAAATTAATTTATTACTAATTAATTTATTCATCTCTTATATCCGAAAATAGTACCATTCAACCTTAATTATTGTGCGGAACAAATCCACTCATGAGGTTTACACAATAATTCCTTATGAACTCATCTCGGGGATATTATCAACCCTTACGGGATACACTTTCCCGTCAAGTATTCACGGCATGTCATATATAAAATATAGCGACCCAATTTTACCGGCAATTAACCCAATAATTAAATCGGTTAATTCCTTTGGAAAATCAAAGTCTCTTATATTAAATATACACACCCGCAATAGCATCGGGGATTAAGAATAAAATACTCTGAGATTTAAATCAATTATCAAAGGCAATCCTAATTGATAAATCTCAAGCGATCCGCCCCATACACCAAGTGTACAAGTGTGATAAAATAATTAAGATAAATTATTTTCTCTCTCACACAACGACTATACCGATGGATTGGTCCGTGTCCATCTAGGTCGTGAGCAACTGTTTGATTAAATACAAGTAACCGATAGTATGATCTTCTGTGTGGGCCCGACACACCATACTAACTACAACGTATAAAATCCAGGACTATATTTTGCATAATTTAATTAATAATAATTAAATGCAAATAATTGTTTATTATTTAACTAGGTTAAATGCTATGACCGGGAGTTTACCGATATTTAAATCTAGACATTAAGTACACAACTCCAACAGATTGGAATTAAATAATTTGATTTTGTTAATTGTCAATATATTTAATTAATTTGATTAAATTAAAATATGCATGATTTAATTTGTGTAGTATGAGATGAATGAATTAAATTTTTAATTATTTGATAATAAAATGTAAAGGTGTATTTATTTATTTAATAGATTTGAACTAATCAATTAATTGAAAATATGATTTTCAATAAAATAAAATAAAATAATCTTTTTTGGTTGTATACATGCATGATCCCTTACACTTAGTGTTTTTGCACATTCATTGGCGATGTGTCCGAACCCCTTGCATTCGTGACATTGTATGGTTGACAAATTCTTCGATATGGTGTTATAATATGCACGTTTTTGGCTAACTGGAGTACTCTTGTTGTGTTTTTCGAATGTTTTCTTTCTGGTCTCTGGACTGAAACGTATCTTGTACAGATGCTTCATTTGTATGGTTAATAATGGTAGTTTGTCTTCATCATTTGCATTCTTGAGTTCCATTAGGTCAGACACTTCATCATCATCTTCAGTTGTGGTCTACTGCCTGTTGATTGACCTTTTGACCAGAGTGATGTGACGTTCAGGGTAATGGAACACTGTAACAATCCAAAATTTTATTTACTAGAATCTTGAATTCACATAAATAAATTTACTAAATTATAAATAAATTTAATAAATTAATACTACAAAATAAATTTTTTTAATTAAACATTAAATCTGATAAATATTAAAATGATAATTATATATTTAATATTTTAATTTAACCAATTATAACTAATATAATTTAAAATTTAATTATTTAAAAGATATCTTAGCAAAGCAAGAAAATTCTAATATTTAAAACATATCAATTAAAAACCCTAATACAATTTACTTCTAATTCATCCCTATAAATACACCACATATTATCTCACCATAACACGTGCACAACAACACAAAGAACTTAATTTTCCCCTAGCCTCTTGTCCTTTGCCTCCCTTTTCCCTATTGTAAAAAGATACAGAGACGACAACATATACCATACACTAGAAACAACCTCCTCCTCCAATCCAGATTCAATTCTCCTCTTCGTTTTTACTCTAGTCGTAAAGTCGCGCGTCCTTGGTACAACCCGTAAAACCAATCCAAAATAGCCCAAAAACTATTCGAGATTATCCTATGTTCAGCCCGTACGTGTTCGACTCAAACTTCTGCCCTTAAATCGCGGCTGATTCCCGACACCAATGAATAGGCGGCCGAAACTAGTTGATCAAAATCATCCTTTGTGGCCTCGATGTAGTCGCGCTTCAGCCGGTCGCCGAGGTCGAGGTTGCCGCTGCCCATGATGAACAGATCGAGTACATACTTTGCGGTGTGAAATCGAAGAAGATGAAGCCTACAACTACAGTGGTTGCTCACATCCATCCGAGTGGAGAAGACTATCGGACCATCAAGAAACCGATCTAGGCCGTAAGCCCAGAAAACTCATCGCTGCTTCACTCCTCTGTTTCTCTCTTCGCTGAAGATGGGAAAGTAATTCTGAATGCCTAATTCATTAAACAAATCTTAGTCACAAGAATAATTTGCGGTAAGGTCCCTAGACTTTAATTTATTATGGGCCACTCCAATAATAAATCCTAATAATATTATTCAATCCACCTTAAGTTTTTAAATTATATATTCAGTCCTTGAAGTTTTGGAAGTTGCTAGTTCAGCCCTAAGGTCTTAAACGTGCTTGTGAATTTCACTTTCATGCCACGACAAATCGAGGTAGGTACAATGTTGAAGGGTTGCTTTGTTTATTTACGTGTTTCATTATGTGTATTTTCTGTGTGCGCATTATGTGATTTAATAAGCATGCATTTATATATTCATTGTAGTCGGAGACTGATAAAAAGGTCAACGTGCTTATAGCGCAGTTCATTTCATTCGTTGTAACCTGAGACCGAGGAAAAGGGTCGAAGGGGACGAGCGCAGTGCATTCATTTCATCGTTGTAACCTAAGACCGAGGAAAAGGGTCGAAGGGGAGACGCAGTAGTTGGGCAATCGTTTTATAAAATTAAAAATACGTTTTCGTTGTAACCGGAGACCGGGGAAAAGGGTCAAATGGATCAACGCAGTGATTGGCCCAACTTGCAGTGCATTCATGTTCATTCAGTAAAGGCATTGTTATTTATTCATGTCATGTTCATGTAGATTATGCATATATTTGATTCATGTATTTAAATGAGGTAATTGTCCTACTGAGCGTGTTGAGCTCACACCTTCAGCGACCCCCTTTTTCAGGTACCAATGAGGATGCCGAGCGAGTAGGGTGACGAGGGATGAATGTTAATTAATTATTTTCAGTTAATTCAATTTCATTATAATTTTTTAGTTAAACAAGTTTTCACATTCAAAAATTGCTTTTGGAATATTTAGTTTGCTTTAAATAAATATATGTTCTTTATTAAATATTTTCACTTGTTCTGATATTTAATTTCATGTTGAAAATTAGTTTTTTAAATGTAAATTTTGGTAGCGCCCGCACTTATTTAAATGTTATTTTCAAAAGTTAACATCTTCCGCTGTTTCAAAAATACGGGGCGTTACAGTTGGTATCAGAGCATTACGATTCTCGGTTGTTTGCAAAAAAAAAAAAAAAAAAATTTATCCTTCTTCGTCATGCCTCGCCGGTTTTCTCAAGGTACGTATGCTGTAGTTAAAGAATTTACATGTCCTTGTTCACTTTATGCTATATTTCATCTTCATGTTCACTTCATGCTATATTATGTCTCCATGTTCACTTTATTTTAAGTTAAATATTCATGTTTAATTGATTTCGTGCATTACATGTTTACGATATAATATTTTGTTGCTAGAGACTTTAGATTTAGGGTTGAAAACTTACACTAGTACGAGTATGACCGAAATATCTTTGAAACATTTAAGATTTTAAATTACGAGGACGAAATTAAAATTAAGGGGTGTAGATTGTAACAACCCAAAATTTTATTTACTAGAATCTTGAATTCACATAAATAAATTTACTAAATTATAAATAAATTTAATAAATTAATACTACAAAATAATTTTTTTTAATTAAACATTAAATCTGATAAATATTAAAATGATAATTATATATTTAATATTTTAATTTAACCAATTATAACAAATATAATTTAAAATTTAATTATTTAAAAGATATCTTAGCAAGCAAGAAAATTCTAATATTTAAAACATATCAATTAAAAACCCTAGTACAATTTACTTCTAATTCATCCCTATAAATACACCACATATTATCTCACCATAACACGTGCACAACAACACAAAGAACTTAATTTTCCCCTAGCCTCTTGTCCTTTGCCTCCCTTTTCCCTATTGTAAAAAGATACAGAGACGACAACATATACCATACACTAGAAACAACCTCCTCCTCCAATCCAGATTCAATTCTCCTCTTCGTTTTTACTCTAGTCGTAAAGTCGCGTGTCCTTGGTACAACCCGTAAAACCAATCCAAAATAGCCCAAAAACTATTCGAGATTATCCTATGTTCAGCCCGTACGTGTTCGACTCAAACTTCTGCCCTAAAATCGCGGCTGATTCCCGACACCAATGAATAGGCGGCCGAAACTAGTTGATCAAAATCATCCTTTGTGGCCTCGATGTAGTCGCGCTTCAGCCGGTCGCCGAGGTCGAGGTTGCCGCTGCCCATGATGAACAGATCGAGTACATACTTTGCGGTGTGAAATCGAAGAAGATGAAGCCTACAACTACAGTGGTTGCTCACATCCATCCGAGTGGAGAAGACGATCGGACCATCAAGAAACCGATCTAGGCCGTAAGCCCAGAAAACTCATCGCCGCTTCACTCCTCTGTTTCTCTCTTCGCTGAAGATGGGAAAGTAATTCTGAATGCCTAATTCATTAAACAAATCTTAGTCACAAGATTAATTTGCGGTAAGGTCCCTAGACTTTAATTTATTATGGGCCACTCCAATAATAAATCCTAATAATATTATTCAATCCACCTTAAGTTTTTAAATTATATATTCAGTCCTTGAAGTTTTGGAAGTTGTTAGTTCAGCCCTAAGGTCTTAAACGTGCTTGGGAATTTCACTTTCATGCCACGACAAATCGAGGTAGGTACAATGTTGAAGGGTTGCTTTGTTTATTTACGTGTTTCATTATGTGTATTTTCTGTGTGCGCATTATGTGATTTAATAAGCATGCATTTATATATTCGTTGTAGTCGGAGACTGATAAAAAGGTCAACGTGCTTATAGCGCAGTTCATTTCATTCGTTGTAACCTGAGACCGAGGAAAAGGGTCGAAGGGGACGAGCGCAGTGCATTCATTTCATCGTTGTAACCTAAGACCGAGGAAAAGGGTCGAAGGGGAGACGCAGTAGTTGGGCAATCGTTTTATAAAATTAAAAATACGTTTTCGTTGTAACCGGAGACCGGGGAAAAGGGTCAAAGGGATCAACGCAGTGATTGGCCCAACTTGCAGTGCATTCATGTTCATTCAGTAAAGGCATTGTTATTTATTCATGTCATGTTCATGTAGATTATGCATATATTTAATTCATGTATTTAAATGAGGTAATTGTCCTACTGAGCGTGTTGAGCTCACACCTTCAGCGACCCCCTTTTTCAGGTACCAATGAGGATGCCGAGCGAGTAGGGTGACGAGGGATGAATGTTAATTAATTATTTTCAGTTAATTCAATTTCATTATAATTTTTTAGTTAAACAAGTTTTCACATTCAAAAATTGCTTTTGGAATATTTAGTTTGCTTTAAATAAATATATGTTCTTTATTAAATATTTTCACTTGTTCTGATATTTAATTTCATGTTGAAAATTAGTTTTTTAAATGTAAATTTTGGTAGCGCCCGCACTTATTTAAATGTTATTTTCAAAAGTTAACATCTTCCGCTGTTTCAAAAATACGGGGCGTTACAGTTGGTATCAGAGCATTACGATTCTCGGTTGTTTGCAAAAAAAAAAAAAAAAAAAATTTATCCTTCTTCGTCATGCCTCGCCGGTTTTCTCAAGGTACGTATGCTGTAGTTAAAGAATTTACATGTCCTTGTTCACTTTATGCTATATTTCATCTTCATGTTCACTTCATGCTATATTATGTCTCCATGTTCACTTTATTTTAAGTTAAATATTCATGTTTAATTGATTTCGTGCATTACATGTTTACGATATAATATTTTGTTGCTAGAGACTTTAGATTTAGGGTTGAAAACTTACACTAGTACGAGTATGACCGAAATATCTTTGAAACATTTAAGATTTTAAATTACGAGGACGAAATTAAAATTAAGGGGTGTAGATTGTAACAACCCAAAATTTTATTTACTAGAATCTTGAATTCACATAAATAAATTTACTAAATTATAAATAAATTTAATAAATTAATACTACAAAATAATTTTTTTTAATTAAACATTAAATCTGATAAATATTAAAATGATAATTATATATTTAATATTTTAATTTAACCAATTATAACAAATATAATTTAAAATTTAATTATTTAAAAGATATCTTAGCAAGCAAGAAAATTCTAATATTTAAAACATATCAATTAAAAACCCTAGTACAATTTACTTCTAATTCATCCCTATAAATACACCACATATTATCTCACCATAACACGTGCACAACAACACAAAGAACTTAATTTTCCCCTAGCCTCTTGTCCTTTGCCTCCCTTTTCCCTATTGTAAAAAGATACAGAGACGACAACATATACCATACACTAGAAACAACCTCCTCCTCCAATCCAGATTCAATTCTCCTCTTCGTTTTTACTCTAGTCGTAAAGTCGCGTGTCCTTGGTACAACCCGTAAAACCAATCCAAAATAGCCCAAAAACTATTCGAGATTATCCTATGTTCAGCCCGTACGTGTTCGACTCAAACTTCTGCCCTAAAATCGCGGCTGATTCCCGACACCAATGAATAGGCGGCCGAAACTAGTTGATCAAAATCATCCTTTGTGGCCTCGATGTAGTCGCGCTTCAGCCGGTCGCCGAGGTCGAGGTTGCCGCTGCCCATGATGAACAGATCGAGTACATACTTTGCGGTGTGAAATCGAAGAAGATGAAGCCTACAACTACAGTGGTTGCTCACATCCATCCGAGTGGAGAAGACGATCGGACCATCAAGAAACCGATCTAGGCCGTAAGCCCAGAAAACTCATCGCCGCTTCACTCCTCTGTTTCTCTCTTCGCTGAAGATGGGAAAGTAATTCTGAATGCCTAATTCATTAAACAAATCTTAGTCACAAGATTAATTTGCGGTAAGGTCCCTAGACTTTAATTTATTATGGGCCACTCCAATAATAAATCCTAATAATATTATTCAATCCACCTTAAGTTTTTAAATTATATATTCAGTCCTTGAAGTTTTGGAAGTTGTTAGTTCAGCCCTAAGGTCTTAAACGTGCTTGGGAATTTCACTTTCATGCCACGACAAATCGAGGTAGGTACAATGTTGAAGGGTTGCTTTGTTTATTTACGTGTTTCATTATGTGTATTTTCTGTGTGCGCATTATGTGATTTAATAAGCATGCATTTATATATTCGTTGTAGTCGGAGACTGATAAAAAGGTCAACGTGCTTATAGCGCAGTTCATTTCATTCGTTGTAACCTGAGACCGAGGAAAAGGGTCGAAGGGGACGAGCGCAGTGCATTCATTTCATCGTTGTAACCTAAGACCGAGGAAAAGGGTCGAAGGGGAGACGCAGTAGTTGGGCAATCGTTTTATAAAATTAAAAATACGTTTTCGTTGTAACCGGAGACCGGGGAAAAGGGTCAAAGGGATCAACGCAGTGATTGGCCCAACTTGCAGTGCATTCATGTTCATTCAGTAAAGGCATTGTTATTTATTCATGTCATGTTCATGTAGATTATGCATATATTTAATTCATGTATTTAAATGAGGTAATTGTCCTACTGAGCGTGTTGAGCTCACACCTTCAGCGACCCCCTTTTTCAGGTACCAATGAGGATGCCGAGCGAGTAGGGTGACGAGGGATGAATGTTAATTAATTATTTTCAGTTAATTCAATTTCATTATAATTTTTTAGTTAAACAAGTTTTCACATTCAAAAATTGCTTTTGGAATATTTAGTTTGCTTTAAATAAATATATGTTCTTTATTAAATATTTTCACTTGTTCTGATATTTAATTTCATGTTGAAAATTAGTTTTTTAAATGTAAATTTTGGTAGCGCCCGCACTTATTTAAATGTTATTTTCAAAAGTTAACATCTTCCGCTGTTTCAAAAATACGGGGCGTTACAAGACACTGCTGATCTCGTTCAAGCATATAGTCACCTCATATGTCTTGATATCGTTCATCAACTCAGAAAATTAGATGTCACCTGCAGCTTTTGCCGTTTCAATAGCCTTTACCTTGATGAGAAATTTATAGGACAATGTTCTCAAGGCTTTGGATACAAGTGTTTTGTTGAGCATGGGCTCTCCTACATCTGCACATTCGTTGGAAATGTCTTACAACGCATTGAAGTTACTTGTTTCATTTTCATCTTCTCTCATCTTCATTTTCTAAAACTTAGTTGTGAGAACAATCAAACGTAACTCCCTCACGGATTTGTTTCCTTCACAGTGGATTTGGAACGTGTCCCAAGCCTACTTTGCTGATTTTGAGTTCTTGATTAGTCTAAACATATTTTTGTCGACTGAACTGTAAAGTTCCGTCAACGCCTTTTTGTTCGCGAAAGTAGCTTCTCGTTCATCCTTCGTCCATAACTTCGAGGGCTTGTGAACTAGATATCCACGATCATCTTGAATCGGATGTTCCCATGCGTCTTCAACTGCGTCCCACGCATGGGTGTCAATAGACTTAATTTTGGATCGAGTACGTACCTTCATGGCAGTGCGGATCACGTAGCTTGAATCTAATATGATTCGACTCCACGGATCTCACTTCGTATGTCAACTGACACGGGATCACGTAGCTTGAATCTAATATGATTCGACTCCACGGATCTCACTTCATATGTCAACTGACACGCTCTGATACTATTTGAAAAAGAGGTCGACTCGCAGTTCACGTACTGAATCAAAAAACTCCAGTTACTGTACTGAGTTTAAGTTCTTTTGTCCCGAGAACAACAGATTAAGTACTGTTATCTGAGAACATCAGATTCAGTTATGCAGCGGAAATAGTAACGAGTACAACAAATGAAAAACGTAAAGAACAAAAATGTAATCTTAGTAAGTTTTGTATCATTCAATACAACTTAACAAGCTGCTTCAAAAGCAGTAAAACTTCATTATAAACGTGAATTACAAAAACTCCGAAAAAAAACAAAGAAAGACTAAACAGTCACGAGACTGAATAATTAGTACTCAGATAAATAACTAAAAACGAAAATTGTGTGCTGGAATTTGTCTCTCTCTAAAATATGGCGTGTATGCATTGTAATCTTCAATACATGAGTCTTGTATTTATATGGGACAAGTCTTCTTCTTCAAGTAACTCTTCTCTTAAGATAAGAAAACTTCTTCCATAACTAGAAGACCATGTTCCTTAAGTTGTAGATGTTGAATATTTTTTCTCTTTCCAACTTGAATTATACTCCTAATAATAAATATATTCCAAAAAAAAAGTCAAAATTAGTAAAAATCAAATTACTTCAATAAATTAATTTGACTTCAACTTGTGTGCGTGTCACGTTGATTCGATTTTAGTATTTTTTTTTCTTTCGTATGTGTTTTTGTATTTTACATTTAAAGCTATTTTGATTTGAATAATTTTGGGAGCCAAAATTACTAAAAATTTGTTGAAGGATCGGAGCAGATTGAAGTGTGACGTAAAATATAATTGACAATGCAACTCATTTCCTCTACAACGTCGGTGAATTCACTAAATTAAATAACTCGTTCCAATAATTCTTGTTGTCTTCGAAATCTCCAACACAAGCGCTTGTGCCGCAGTTGTGGTAGCCGTCACAATTTATTGTTTGGATTTCCATGGAGCCCCCCGTGATCATCCGTTTTACAGCATCATCATAATCCATGGAATAATGGGCATTAACCAGCTCAGGTAAATTGTCTGTTTTGCCCTTGGCTTGCAAGTACCCATTTTCATTCAACACGCGACTACCGGAGGAGTTAGGAGTGGATGTCGGGCTAAAAAATCCGCACTGAGATATGGCTTCCCAGACTTTTAGTACGTCTAAACAAGGGGGGGGTAAGGGGTGCGTTGGTGGTGCTGGGGCGGTTGAGGCGACTTTGGCTTTGCACTCCCGTACAAGCCGAGCTTCGGCTTCGAGCCGAGCTGTCTCCCACTGAGCCATGTGGCTAACGACGGCTGAGGAGGAGTTTCCGAGGTTGTCTTTGTGTTTGTGGGTGGCCGGGTCGATTCCCATCCGCGTCAACCGTTTCTTGAGGCGGGTATTCCAGTAGTTCTTAATCTCGTTATCGGTTCTCTTAGGTAAATGAGTTGCTATTGCTGACCACCTGATGATGAGGATAAACAAATCAATCAATCAATAAATAAATAATAAATTATGGTTGTGTGTATATACATGCATGTTTTGGTTTTGAGTTATGACTCGACCGACCTGTTGCCTAAAAGTGCGTGGAGTCGAATAATGGTCTTTTCCTCTTGAGGGCTAAACTTTCCTCGCTTGATATCAGGTCTTAGATAATTAGCCCATCGCAATCTGCAGCTCTTCCCACACCTTTGAAGCCCTACGTAGGAGTAATAAACATAAAAAAATTCCTTACATATTGAATTTGAAATTGAATTACTAAACAAGTACCGGCTTTGGCTGGCAGAGCTCGCCAGCTTCCATGACCATGTTCGGCAATGTAATCCAGAAGCTTTTGGTCTTCTTCTCGAGTCCATGGACCCTTCTTCAACACGATTTTCTCGTGGGTATTTGATCGTCCCATTTTAGGCTTAGCTAGCTAGGTTCGACTTAATTAATTAAACCAAAAATTGTATACATGTGATGAGAGGATGATCCAAGAAGAGTTGAATAGGAAGGGTATGATTATATAGTGTTACACCTTACGTACACTTGCTAAAAATAGATTTGTTGATCCAATCCATAATTAATTACTCGATACATATATCTCAGCTTTTGTGTGCGCCAGAAATGAATAACATACATTTAATTTGAACTACCTCGCATATAATGTCGCGGGACCATTTATGGATTTGTGACGTCACTCAGCCTCCACTCGTTTGTGAAATTTCTGATAGAGAGAGTACGTACTACGGGCGTCAATTTATATTTCGTGGGCCACCTGATAAGATTTAGTAGAGGCCTCATGTTACTTATGGTGTAAACTATTACAAGTCTGTTCGTGATAAACTATTACACCCCTTTAGTAAAAATATTATTCACTCTCAATTCTTTTGATTAAACTTAAAATTTCAAAAATAAAGCCTAAACGGTAAATATTCCATTTAAAAACTCGTTTTTACAGAATCTTTCTTAATAAACAATGATTTATTTTTAATTTGTCATGTCTAAAGAATATGGGGTGGGGTAGAAGGAGTAATGAAGTGTGTGTTAAAAGAAATGATACGCTGCCGCGATTAAATTTGACCTTTAAAGCCCGAAACTCAGTGTGGGTGGGTTATAAATTGTTGATATTATGAATGTAGTAAACTTAAATGTAGGTTCTTAGAGTAATATGAAAAGTTATGTATCTAGAATATGATAAGTCTTTTATCATATTTAATATTGTACCTAAAGAGTTCTTATTCCACACGACTATTTATAATGTCGTGTGTAAAAACAATCGTAAAGGTAACAAGCCGATGCAAGAGCTTTGTTTCTTTATGTGCCAACTGACAAAGGGTGAAACCGATCCATTCTTGAAGATCAACAAAATCTCGAAGAAGTGCATCAAAGTTTACAAGCATTCAAGTTTAAGGAGGAGTGTTGAAATTATGAATGTAGTAAACTTAAATGTAGGTTCTTAGAGTAATATGAAAAGTTATGTATCTAGAATATGATAAGTCTTTTATCATATTTAATATTGTACTTGAAGAGTCACACACCACATTATAAATAGTCGTATGGAATAAGAATTCTTTAGGAGTGTCATTCGACACATGAATAATATCTTATGATGACTTATCCCTCTCTTCAAGAATTATTATATGGGTCCCCTCAAAATTCTAATATAAATAGCATCAAAAACTCCACAGGCTTTCTGAATAGCAAAGAATAAATTTTCTGCGTTTGTCATTATGGGAGCCTCCTGCATTCACATTTTTTAACGGTTCGACAGCATTATATATGGACGTCTCAGATTAATATCACTACAGAATTATTTCCAAATTATTGGCAACCACGTTAATGATAAATAAGCACAACCGCAACACTAAAAAAATGGGATACATAATTTTTTTTATTGGATTGGCTAGATTCTGCACAAAATCTACCCAAACAAATAAAATGATATAGGAATAAATCTATTGTTTATCATGAAGTGTTGAAAAATTAAGTTTTAAATTAATTAACTCATATAATATTTTTTACAAAATTTTGATGATAAATATATGTTAGATGTCGTTTCATCTAAAAGCTCGAACTGTCAGAGAATTCGGGCGACTTGAAATGGGTCGAATATATTCTTCAATACTCTCACTCACTTGTGGGTCAATTTGACATGGGTTGTGTTGAAATCAGAGGTGTGTGAGTGTGGTCCCACAACTAGCGCACAAAAACAAGAAATGGAGACCCGGAAACGTAGGAATGTTCCGTCCAAAAACCAATGGGTGTTAGTGTGTAATTCGCTCTCGTTTACAGTGGAGCATTTGTTGTATATTTAAGGTGTTACTAAAAGATATAGAGGCTTGGATGAATATTGAATCGCGTGAACACTTTTCTTAAAGAGTATTTCGACCCTATAAACTTGGGTATCACGAAATCCCTCGCAAGATAAGACAATATATACACTCGAGTTTTAAGCTTAGAACACGAGCAACTTATGGAATATTCCGCTTTATTTGTTTGCTTCAAAACTTCTTTTTTCGTAGGTAGTCTCAAGTGTATTCAACAAATGAATTCACTTCCTTATATAAGTATTAAATACCTTTTCATTTGAATATAAACACCCTTTGGTCGAATAGGTACCTTTTGGAAAATGTACCTTTTCATTCGACACTTATTCATGTATGTTGAATTTGTGTCCTTCATCTCACGTGTGTTGTACCGAGATAAGTTATATAGTGCGTCCCATGTAGATGGATCGATTAGTCGGTGTTATGTCTCTTGTCGAGGACATGAACTTAACACTCGATAATCATGCCAAATGAGTCACACGACCCTAATGATCAAGTATACTTGGAGTATACGAACTTTGGTTGGGAACCGGGGTGAAACGACGAAGAAACGGGAAGGAAAAACGAGTTGGCCGAAAACTGCCCAAAACAGACCTTTTTCCTTTTTGGAAAATTCTGGAACTTTTCCTTTTTGGAAAATTCTGGAACTTTTCCTTTCTCTTACTCCTACGCCTATAAGGAAATCCTATGGGATTACTCCTATATAAAGGGACCCTAAGACCACGAAATTGATTACTACATCATCATATATTCGTGAGAGAATTTCGTGGAGAGGCCGAAGGACTCGAGGAATCGAGCGGGGTTCGTTCCAAGTCCAAGTTCACGTCGTTTCAAGGATCAAGGAGGGTTCGTGCAACGAATTGAGGGCAGGTATTTTCGCGGCTGATTCATCTACGTCTGGGCATCGATTGCATACGAAGAATCACAAGGTACACAATTCTTAAACTAACTCAATAATTGGTCTTACTACTACGTGCGCACTAGATCCATGTTTAGGATTTTACGTGTTATGCATGATTTCTTCTTCCGCACATTTTCATGCTTGTAAATTACGTAAACTCCATCTATTGGGGTATGGATGAGATCTATAAAATCTCAACAGTGGTATCAGAGCCTTGGTCGTGCGTTTGCGTGTGCGCGTAGAACAAGTGCCTATAAATTTGTTTTTATTTTTATTTGTGAATTTTTTCGTGGACTATTTTTTGGAAAAATAGGGTTTGATTGTATGTTAATTTAATTGGATTATTTTTGCATAAATCAAGTTTCCATGAATTTTGTGTGATTTATTCATGTAAATTTTCATGGAATATTTTTTTGAAAAATAGTACTTGATTTGATGTTAAAATTTATTCGATTATTTTTGTATGCATAAATCAAATCTCTATGATGTGAAATTCGGAATTGATAAATTTATTTGGAATATTATTTTTCAATTTTATCTCTTAATCATGTTTAATAAAGAATTTAGAATTCTTGTATTTTTTATGAAGTTCATGTTTTATCAAATTTTCAAAACAATGCCTAATTTGTGTTTCTCAAGCAAGTCATAAGTTGAAGATAAATTTCACCCCGGGGAGTGAATTTATTGTAAATACTAGATTTGTGGACGACGCAAATTAGAGACTTTCGAACCATGGGATGGTAAGATCGTCTGATTGGCTCACCCATGTCACATGGGAGATAGAGCTTCAATTGCATGATAAATCGCTGGTTAGAAACTTCGAGTTTTCACTTACGATTTGTCGCATTTTGGTTATTGGGATAATTATGAACGGAGATACAAATAGAAGTCGATTATTGGGAATACTCGAACAATTAAAATCTGATTTTATTGAGAATAAAACTATTAGGCATAATTGAGTTAATTGTTGCATCTTGCCTGCTAAGGATTGAGAATTCTTGTTGTTTGCTCGATGTTATGCGGTCGTATGCATGCTTTAGGTTTATATTATGCGTTTTCATCATGTTCAATCGATTAAAACAAAACTTGCATGTATTGTCTCATAAAATGAGTTATCGCCTTGTACAATTAGACACACCCCCTAAAGCTCTCGATCATCAATTAGTAGGTTCCGCCTTTGCGGGGTGCTATATTTTTTATCTAAAGATAAGGTGAGGGTAGAGGAAACAACGAGGCCTCTGCAACGTGTTTTTGGTTTCTCATCGACGAACCCACTGGAGGCGTGGTAGTCGAGGCGAGGAGATAAGAATGGAATTCTTATCGACCAAGAGTGTTATTGTCGATAGTGAGACTATTGAAATAACATTGACAATGAGATTGTCTACCTTGTTGGAAATCGATATCCCGGGCTATTAAAATTGCGGAAAATAATAACCCGACCAAAATCCCATCGCCGGAAACCGATCACGAACACCACGAAGAACCGAGATCCGACAAGAGCATCACCGCGGGATAAACCCGCGACTAAACCCTAACCGAACCCCCATGCATGGGGTTCGCGATCGCCGTGCATGGCGATCGCCGGGGATGCGGGGTGCATCCCCGCAGGGGCTGTTCCGAACAGCCCCCGGCGGTGAGTCCGGCGACTCACCGCCATCGCCGCCCGGGGAGAGGGCGCCCAGCCGCGGCAGCAGCCCACGGATGCCCTCGCGATCGAGCCCAGCTCGATCGCCCGCCCCGGCTTCGGCCAGGGCTCCCCGTGAGCACGCCGCCGTCGAGGGGTGGCGGGGATCCACCGCGGCACCAGCCCGCGGCATCCCAGCGATCGACTGAAGTCGATCGCATGCCCCGACGTCCAGCCGGGGCTCCCCTCGTCGTGCGTAACCGGCGGTCGAACCCTAGGGTTTCGACCGCCCCTCTCGATCCCGACCGGGATCGCACGATCCCCGTATCCCGGTCTCGACGTTTTCCGGATCGTTGTTCATGCATACATCACAATTAATCCACATAAAATCAAAGAGGGGGTTTTATGATTTTTACCTTCAATCTTGTTGTGCGGAGAAACAAGATGATTTGAAGACCTTTGAATCTTCCTACGTATTCCTTGCACCTCGTTCGAACGTCGTGTGGGCGACGATCCTCCGAACTCTATGGATCTACTTCACGAACTCTCTAGAATATCAAGTATGATATTCTTATGATGTGTCTTGAATTGTGAAGACCATGTAGTGCTTTTATAGGCTACGTAGGGGATATAAAGGAGGTGGAATATTGGGCTTCCAATAATAATGATTAAATTGAGCCCAAGCCCAAATCTATTAATCCCATTAATATTAATTAATTTTATTTTACACTATATAAAATTAATTGCACTCCCAATATTAAACCATATTATATCAAATAATATTCTCTCCGGTAGTATTATTTATTCCGTGTATTTAAGATATAAATATCCATGAATAAAATTAATTTATTGCTAATTAATTTATTCATCTCTTATATCCGAGAACAGTACCATTCAACCTTAATTATTATGCGGAACAAATCCACTCATGAGGTTTACATAATAATTCCTTATGAACTCATCTCGGGGATATTATCAACCCTTACGGGATACACTTTCCCTTCAAGAATTCACGGCGTGTCATACATAAAATATCGTGACCCAACTTTACCGGTAATTGACCCAATATTCAAACCGGTCAATTCCTTTGGAAAATCAAAGTCACTAATATTAAATATACACACCCGCAATAATATCGGGGATTAAGAATAAAATACTCTGAGATTTAAATCGATTATCCAAGGCAATCCTAATCGATAAACCTCAAGCGATCCGCCCAATACACCAAGTGTACAAGTATGATAAAATAATCAAGACATATTATTTTCTCCCTCATACAACGACTGTACCGATGGATTGGTCCGTTTCCATCTAGGTCGTGAGCAACTGTTCGATTAAATACGAGTAACCGATAGTATGATCTTCCGTGTGACGACGCACACCACACTAACTACAACGTATAGAATCCAGGACTATATTTTGCATATATTTAATAATCAAATAATTAAATGCAAACAATTGTTTATTTAATTAAATAGATTAAATGCTATGACCGGGAGTTTCCGTTACTTAAATCTAGACATTAAGTATACAACTCCAACATACCTATCTTGGATTTTTCGAGTGTCAAGTGTTGGAATTTGATATCCCGGGCTATTAAAATTTGCGGAAACCAATAACCCGATCAAACCCTTCGCCGGAGATCACATGAACGCCGACAAACGCGCCGGAGTCCAGCCGAGGAGACCACGCACCCGAAGGCACGCGATCGCCCCCAGCCGAACCCCCGCGTCGCGGGGTTCGAGCGATCGATCGATCGCGTCCCACGCGATCGGCTGGGGCTGCATGGGCAGCCCCCGCGGCGAGTCCGGCGACTCGCCGCCGCCTGGAGGTCCCCGCCTTCACGGCGGGGTGGGGTGCGACACCAGCCCGCGCCCCCGCGATCGATCCTTGTGATCGATCGCAAGCCCTCGGCCCAGCCGAGGGTCTCTCCTCCGTGTGCCGCCAAACCCTAGTCGGGCGATCCCGCGGTCCGGTGGCTTCGCCACCACCGCGTGATCGTTCGTCTAATCCGGGTTCGACTTTCGGATCTTCGTTCTACGATATTTTCAATAAATCCAAATCAAAATAATATCGAGGACGTTTAGATATTATACCTTCGATTCGTTGTTCGGAGAAACGAAATCAAACACCTTTGAATCTTCCCACGTATTCCTTGCACTTCGTTCGAACGTCGGGTGGGCGACGATCTATCGAACTCCTATGGATCTCCTTCAACTCTCTAGAACTATCAATTAATGATAATCTTGTCTTTTTGATTTATGAAGGCCATGTAGTGCTTTTATAGGCTATGTAGGGGATCAAAAGGAGGTGGAATATTGGGCTTCCAATATTGATGATTAAATTGAGCCCAGCCCAAATATATTAATCCTTATAAATTTTAATTTTATTTATTTTCCACTATATATATAAAATTGCACTCCCAATATTTACCCATATTATATCAAATAATATTTCTCCGTTTTAGTATTATTTATTCCGTGTATTTAAGATTTAAATATCCATGAATAAAATTTATTTATTGCTTATTCAATTTATTCATCTCTGGTATCCGAGAATAGTACCACTCAACCTTATTTATTATGCGGGAACAAATCCACTCGGGAGGTTTACATAATAAATCCTTATGAGCTCATCTCGGGGATATTATCAACCCTTCCGGGATACACTGTCCCTTCAAGAATTCACGGCATGTCATATACAAAATATAGTGACCCAACTCAACCGGTAATTAACCCAATAATTAAATCGGTTAATTCCTTTGGAAAATCAAAGTCACTTATATTAAATACACACACCCGTAATTGTTTCAGGGATTAAGAATAAAATACTCCGAGACTTAAATCAATTATCACAGAGCAATCCTAATTGATAAGTCTCAAGCGATCCGCTCAATACACCAAGTGTACAAGTGTGATAAAATAATTAAGACAAATTATTTTCTCTCTCACACAACGACTATACCGATGGATTGGTCCGTGTCCATCTAGGTCGTGAGCAACTGTTTGATTAAATACGAGTAACCGATAGTATGATCTTCTGTATGGGCCCGACACACCATACTAACTACAACGTATATAATCCAGGACTATAATTTGCATTTATTTAATTAACAATAATTAAAAGCAATTGAATGTTCGTTATTAATAGGTAAATGAAAGTGTACAAGGAGTTCAGAATACTCAAATCTAGACATTAAGTATACTACTCCAGCAATCTCCCACTTATACTAAGGTCTAGTCTTATCTTCCAAACTTCTGACTCCCAAACCCTCCAAGTGCTTGAAATATACTTCCTTAGGAAGTATCTTGGTGAAAGGGTCCGCTAGGTTGTCTTCCGAAGCTATCTTGGTGACTACTGCATCGCCCCTCTTGACGATGTCTCGAATCAGGTGGTACTTGCGATCTATGTGTTTCGTAGCACTATGGGACCGTGGTTCCTTACTGTTTGCCACTGCACCACTATTATCACAATAAATTGTCATAGCCTTGGGCAAACTCGGAATCACATCTAAGTCCTGGAGGAAATTAAGGAACCAAACTGACTCTTTCGCTGCCTCTGAGGCTGCAACATATTCATCTTCCATGGTAGAGTCCGAAATGCACTTTTGCTTAACACTCTCCATGATACGGCTCCACCTCCCAAAGTGTACACATAGCCTGATGTCGACTTTGTTGGAAATCGACTACCCGGGATGCGTTCGTTCGATTGTTCGAACATCCGAACGATCCCAGTCGACCTCCGGTGTCCCTACTTCGTTCGCTTGAACAGCCCTTATCCCGAATCACGCCCAGCCATCGCCCCGGAGGACAACCGCGCGAAACGGGGCTGGTCTGCACCCAATCAGCGCCCGCTGATTGCAGACCAGCGGTCGCTGGTGGAGCTGCAAACAGCGGTCGCTGTTTGCCCACCAGCGGGCGCTGTTAGTCCGCGAACAACAACGCGACGTTGCTGTTCCGGGCTCGTTTCCGGGTCGTGTTTCCTCATCCGACTACCGTTCCGGAGGTCCTAGAAACCCCAGTAGTCGAGGAATGCGATCAACGATACCCGGATCCCGATCGTACGTTCAAAGTATGATCAACGAATTATAAGATCGAATAAATTGCGGAAAAAGATATATCCGATCTCATACCTTGCGGTCGATTGTTGAGACCTTAGATGCTTCTAGTGTATGACTCTGCCCGACTCCAGCCGTTGTGTGGGCAACGATCCGCTGGATTCGTCCTTGTCTGCACTCTCCTTCCAAGACCACCGTATGAATTATTCTCTGGTGAGAAAATAATTTATTTGCGTTAACTTTTATTTTAACAGAGAAAACTTTTATTTGCGCTAAGCAATTAATTTTTCTCTGCTGAAATAATTATTGCGGCGTTCTGTAGGTCTTAGGAGAGGGCAAGGGGGGGGGGGGGGTTATAGAGCTACACTAGGGACCCAAGGTTAAATTAATTAAGGGCTAAATTGAAATATTAATTAACTTGGAATATGTAATCGATTTCAATTTTAATTATTATTCACTCCACTAAAAAATAATAATTGAATTCCCGAAATTAATTTTAATATTATTTCAACAATAATAATTCCGCCGAAATTACATATACTTTCCCCGTGTTTAAGATATCGAACGTCCACGAATTTATTTAATTACTAATAATTAAATTAATTCGTTTCTTATTATCCGAGACTAGTACCACTCATCCTTATTATCATGTGGAACAAATCCACCTGCAGGGTTTACATGATAAACTTTATGAGCTCATCTCGGGAATGTCATCAACCCGATAAACAGGACACGGTTTCCTGTCTATAATCTATAGCATGCCGTGTGTACAATTCCGATTCCCAATTTACCGAGTATCTCGACTAATCAATTAGCCTCACTCATTGGCATATTAAAGAACCGAGAATTGGACACACGCACCTATAATTATATAGGGATTAGGAATTCGTATATCCGTAATCTCTGAGGTCTAGTTCGATTACGTCGATTAGTATAAATCGAACGCCCTCCCGTGGTCCTGCTCAATACACCAAGTGTACGAGTGTAACATAATAGTCAAGACCAACTATTACCCAGTCACACTACGACGTACCGATGGATTGTCCCTGTCCATCTAAGTCGTGAGCTTCTGTTCGATAGTATACGAGTAACCGACAGTATGATCTTCCGCGTGTCTCCTCACGCCATACTGTCTACAACGTATATATCTAGGACTATTGCATTCATATACATGATAGATAAAATGCCGACAGTTTGATTAATAGATAATGTAAAACACAGATAAGGAGTTCCATATTGTCACTAAACTAGACATTTAGAATATAACTCCATCAATCTCCCACTTATACTAAATCTCTAGTTGCCCTCTACCATACATCCGATACCCATCCCCTTCACGTGTCTCTTGAACGCTTCCGCTGGAAGTGCCTTCGTAAAGGGGTCAGCCATGTTATCCGCTGATGCAATCTTGGTGACAACCGCATCGCCTCTCCTGACGATGTCTCTAATCAGGTGGTACTTGCGATCTATGTGTTTACTCGCATTGTGGGCTCGTGGTTCCTTTGCATTAGCCACTGCACCGCTATTGTCACAATAAATTGTGATAGCTCTAGGCATTTTAGGAACCACATCCAAGTCTATAAGGAAGTTCCGGAGCCACACCGATTCTTTAGCTGCCTCAGAGGATGCTACATATTCGGCTTCCATGGTAGAGTCCGAAATGCATTTTTGCTTAACACTCTTCCATGAGACTGCTCCACCTCCCAATGTGAACACATAG
Source organism: Euphrasia confusa (assembly GCA_954870475.1). Lineage (NCBI taxonomy): Eukaryota > Viridiplantae > Streptophyta > Magnoliopsida > Lamiales > Orobanchaceae > Euphrasia > Euphrasia confusa. The sequence continues at coordinate 33,275,969 of OX940950.1, forward strand.
CCTGATGTAGACTTTCGCTGATCCTTATCAGATTGGAAATCCGAGTCTGTGTAACCAATAGGAATCAACTCGGACGCTTTGTAACTCAGAACATAATTCCTAGTCCTTCGCAGGTACTTAAGTATGTTCTTTACAGCAGTCCAGTGACCCTGTCCAGGGTTACTCTGATATCTAGCTACCATGCCCACGGCATAGCAGATATCAGGTCTCGTGCACAACATGGCATACATTAGGCTTCCTACTGCCGAAGCACAAGGAACCTTCTTCATGTAATCTATCTCCTTTTGTGTTTTGGGACACATGTCTTTAGATAGATGAATTCCATGGCAGAAAGGTTGAGCACCTCTCTTGGAACTCTGCATGTTGAAACGAGCCAGAATCGTATCAATATATGAAGCTTGGGACAAGCTTAATGTTCTTTTCCGGCGATCCCTTATAACCTTGATCCCAAGAACATGCCCAACTTGTCCTAAGTCTTTCATATCGAATTGCTTGGACAACCATCCCTTTATGTCCGACAACATCTTCACATTGTTGCCAATTAGAAGGATGTCGTCTACATAAAGCACGAGAAACGCCACACTGTTTCCGTCACTTCTCCGGTATACACACGACTCGTCTATGCTTTGAATGAATCCATAAGACTGGATAACCTCATCAAACCGCATGTTCCAAGATCTAGAAGCTTGCTTCAATCCATAAATGGATCGGTTTAGCTTACACACTAGATGCTCTTGGCCTTTCTTAATGAAACCTTCTGGCTGTCTCATGTAAATGGTCTCGTCAAGATTCCCATTCAAGAATGCTGTCTTGACGTCCATTTGCCACACCTCATAATCCATATAAGATGCTATAGACAAAAGAATCCGGATCGACTTTAGCATAGCTACCGGCGAAAAGGTTTCCTCATAATCGATCCCTTCTTTCTGAGTATACCGCTTCGCAACAAGCCTAGCCTTGAAGGTTTCAACCTTCCCGTCAGACCCTCTTTTTATCTTGTACACCCACTTGCAACCAATGGCTTTTACACCTTTGGGCGGTGCTACACGCCCAGCCTCTGCGCTCGCACCCGCAACCGAGACCTGATTTGAATCCATTGATTCAATCTCAGATTTCATCGCCTTTTGCCAAGACTGAGCATCTTGATCTTTAAGCGCCTCGCCATAGGTCCAGGGATCGGCTTCATGTTCTCCAGGTAACAAGTCCGAAGACTCACCTATAAACATGAACCTATCGGGTTGTCGAACAACCCTCCCACTACGACGAGGTTCCGGTGTAACCTCAGTAACTACAGGTGCAGACTGTGGTGGCGTACCACCCGGTTCGGTTGGATCTAAGCCTTGATCGTCCCCTCTCAGTTCGTTTAGTATTATCTCACTCTTGGGCTTGTGGTCCATTATATAATCCTCTTCCAAGAACCGAGCGTTGGTGCTAACAACGATCTTCTGGTCCTTAGGACTATAAAATAGACAACCTTTCGTTCCTCTAGGATATCCTATAAACAACCGAATATCTGAACGAGATTCCAACTTATCAGCCCCATGCTTCAGCACATGTGCTGGACAACCCCAGATCCGAATGTGTTTCAAATTTGGCTTTCGCCCGGTCCACAATTCCGAGGGCGTCTTAGGGACTGATTTAGAAGGAACTAAGTTCAGGATATACGCCGCTGTTTCCAAGGCATATCCCCAGAACGAAACTGGTAGTTCTGAATAACTCATCATAGATCTTACCATTTCCATAAGAGTCCTATTCCTTCTTTCTGCTACACCATTCTGCTGGGGCGTGTATGGTGCAGTCATCTGGGAGTCAATCCCATTCTCTAATAAGTACGCCTTAAACTCTCCCGAGAGGTACTCTCCTCCACGATCAGATCGTAGAGTCTTTATGGTTTTACCATGAAGGTTCTCCACAAGAGCTTTGTACTCTTTGAACTTGTCAAAGCACTCGCTCTTGCGGCGCATCAGGTATATAAAACCATACCTTGAGTAATTATCAGTGAAGGTTACGAAATATTCATAACCTCCTCTCGCTTGGACAGATAAAGGCCCGCACAAATCAGAGTGAATCAATTCCAGTACTTCCTTGGATCTATACCCCTTATCACTAAAGGGTCGCTTGGTCATTTTTCCTTCCAGGCATGAATCACAGGTTGGAAAGTCCTCATCTTTCACACCACTGAGTATTCCATCAGTTATCAACCTTTGAATCCTACCCAAGTTAATATGACCTAGCCTAAGATGCCATAAGTACTTTTGATTCATCCTAGAAGGCTCCTTTCTCTTATTGGTACTAGATGTGTTATTTGACTCTACTCGTTGCATCGTGGAATAATCAGGATTCAGTATATATAAGTTGCCTATCAATGTACCAGAACAGATATACTCACCATTCTTTTTGATAATAACAGAACTATCAAAAGAAACAGAATATTCATTCAAAACCAATTTAGAAACCGAAACAAGGTTCTTTCTAAAATTCGGTACATAAAGACAATTATTCAATACCAAAACTTTATTATTAAAAGACAAAAAAATATCTCCCACTGCAACTGCCGCCACTTTCGTAGCGTTGCCCATGTAGATAGTGATCTCTCCCTCTCTAAGCCGCCGGGTTTCCTGGAACCCCTGCAAAGAATTGCAGACATGATCAGTGGCTCCCGTATCCACACACCAGGTACCGGTGGATAACACCGCTAAACATGTTTCAGTGACTAAGGAAAAGTTCATACCTCCTTGTCTGAGAGGACAATTAGACTTCCAATGTCCAGACTGCTTGCAACGGAAACACTTGCCCTTGGGCTTGTTCACTCCATTCTGTGGTCCACCATTTCTGGGTCCACTGGGTTTCCGTCCTTGCTTCTTCTTCCTCTTAGTCCCCGGAGGGCCAGGAAGTTTCACAGCCACAAGTGCCTGAGATTTCTTAAAGATTCCCTCTGCCGCCTGGAGTTCAGTCAGGAGTTCCGCCAACGAATATAACCTCTTATTCATGTTATAGTTCAGGCGGAACTGCTCAAAACTCCTAGGCAGAGACTGGAGCACTATATCGATCTGGGTTTCCCCATCGATAGCTCCTCCCATAATCTCTATCTCATTCAGATAGCCTATCATCCTAAGAACGTGATCCCTCACGGGCGTTCCTTCAGACATAGTGGCCGTCATGAGTTTTCTCATAGCATCTTGCCTGGCTGCCCTATCCTGACTACCAAACATCTCCTTGAGGTTAAGCATCATATCATAGGCAGTGGTCATGGCCTCATGCTGATGTTGCAGCACATTTGACATAGAATCCAAAATGTAGCACCGCGCCATCTGATCAGCCTTGACCCACTTCCGATGAGCTTCCTTTTCCTCAGGAGTGGAGGTATCAGTAGGTTCATCAGGACAAACCTCATGGAGTACATACTTGTACTCCTCAGCAGTTAGGACAATGTCCAAGTTTCGTTTCCAATCAACATAGTTTGGACCAGTGAGTTTGTTTTCTTTTAGTATAATGGACAGCGGGTTGAGTGCCATATCTATAAAAGAGACAAATCAAACTGTCAAATTTAATTCGATATTAACTCCCTTAATTAATATCATTAAATTTACCAATCAATCCTAAAATCCCATCAGACTAGCATGCCACGTTCATGTGGACGTATACTAGTCCAAACGATTTTATAACTGGACTTTTACTTTGGTCGTACATCATTACAGCAGTGACTCCGATGGGGAGGATACTGTAAAGCGTACCTAAGTGTATACCATTTCTCAGTACTAAGTTAACCGCTCGGAAACTACACGCCCACCGCAAGCCACGTTAGTGTGGACGTTTACGTTGACATGCGGTCCCTTTACGATTTCCTATAACTGTCGAGCCTCAATTAACCCAAAGTTTCGTTTCCGTCTAGCAAGCCACGATAGTGTGGACGTTTACTAAACAAACAACTTTGTTAATTGAATTCCATTTAATAAATTTCACAATTTCGTTAATCAAAGCTTGATATCTCGTAAGTGAAACTCGAAGTTTCTAACCAGCGATCAATCATGCAATTGAGCCCTATCTCTCACAAAGTGAGGGAGCCAACCAGACAATCGATCTAGTCATCAAATGACTCGAATGTCTCTAATCTGTGTCATCGACATAACCAAGCGCTTTGGCTCCATTCCACTCCCCGGGGTGAGAATGAGTCGAGTTGAAATTAGTCTTTGAAGGACAGATTAGGCATTGCTTTGAAAAACTCAAGTGTTCAATTCTATAAATGGAATTGAATTCGAATTTTGATCCAGTGATATCCGTGTGTCAACTTTATCCGATAGGGAGGATGACACTAAAGCCAACTCGTAAGCGACACACATCACCATCAAAACAGAGAATGGAGACCGCGGGATTGTTTCCAATCCCTCTCCCACTTAGTTTTTACGAAAAGGGATAACAAGAATGCATATGAAGATTAAAGCATAATAAAACGCACGTAAACACACAAAAAGCATTTAACGTGGCCCGATTATTATGGCCTTTAAAATCTTCGATGCACGTCTTCTCAGATCTTCGTCTCGTTGCACGTCTCGGTCTCGGTCCATCACCGACTCGTCTAAGGACCAAGAGACGAACCCCTCCCACTGGAGTATCGTCCCGGGCCCTCGACAAGCGATCCGTGATGTCCGTCGAACCCCCGCGGCGCTGCTGCCAAACCTCAAACAGCGCCCGCTGTATGAAGAACAGCGGTCGCTGGAGGAGCTGCAAACGGCGGTCGCCGTTTGCCCTCCAGCGGGCGCCGTTTGTGCACAGTAGCCGCGGGTTCGACTCCTCGACCCTCGTTCGTCCGTCCTTCGATCTCCTCTCGTTTCACCAAGCAGCAGCAACATTACATATGTAAACTAACTACTTCCGGCATCGATCCTATACATGAATGATCGATCCTATACACCCGGATAAACGAAAAAACGAAAAACCCTAAACGACTCAACCCGTCGTTTTAACTATTACAAGCAAGCAACGATAAAACCAAAGATCTCGACAATCCCGAGAGTTTAACAAACCACAATATACAGTACAATAAACATGACCATAATAATCGGGTTATCCTGCAAAACAAACTCGCAAACAATACAATAAACATGACCATAATAAACCGTCTCTGATACAAATTGTTGGAAATCGACTACCCGGGATGCGTTCGTTCGATTGTTCGAACATCCGAACGATCCCAGTCGACCTCCGGTGTCGCTACTTCGTTCGCTTGAACAGCCCTTATCCCGAATCACGCCCAGCCATCGCCCCGGAGGACAACCGCGCGAAACGGGGCTGGTCTGCACCCAATCAGCGCCCGCTGATTGCAGACCAGCGGTCGCTGGTGGAGCTGCAAACAGCGGTTGCTGTTTGCCCACCAGCGGGCGCTGTTAGTCCGCGAACAGCAACGCGACGTTGCTGTTCCGGGCTCGTTTCCGGGTCGTTTTTCCTCATCCGACTACCGTTCCGGAGGTCCTAGAACCCCCAGTAGTCGAGGAATGCGATCCACGATACCCGGATCCCGATCGTACGTTCAAAGTATGATCAACGAATTATAAGATCGAATAAATTGCGGAAAAAGATAGATCCGATCTCATACCTTGCGGTCGATTGTTGAGACCTTAGATGCTTCTAGTGTATGACTCTGCCCGACTCCAGCCGTTGTGTGGGCAACGATCCGCTGGATTCGTCCTTGTCTGCACTCTCCTTCCAAGACCACCATATGAATTATTCTCTGGTGAGAAAATAATTTATATGCGTTAACTTTTATTTTAACAGAGAAAACTTTTATTTGCGCTAAGCAATTAATTTTTCTCTGCTGAAATAATTATTGCGGCGTTCTGTAGGTCTTAGGAGAGGGCAAGGGGGGGGGGGGTATAGAGCTACACTAGGGACCCAAGGTTAAATTAATTAAGGGCTAAATTGAAATATTAATTAACTTGGAATACGTAAACGCAATTCCTTAATTAATCGATTTCAATTTTATTTATTATTCACTCCACTAAAAAATAATAATTGAATTCCCGAAATTAATTTTAATATTATTTCAACAATAATAATTCCGCCGAAATTACATATACGACTTTACCCGTGTTTAAGATATCGAACGTCCACGAATTTATTTAATTACTAATAATTAAATTAATTCGTTTCTTATTATCCGAGACTAGTACCACTCATCCTTATTATCATGTGGAACAAATCCACCTGCAGGGTTTACATGATAAACTTTATGAGCTCATCTCGGGAACGTCATCAACCCGATAAACGGGACACGGTTTCCTGTCTATAATCTATAGCATTCCGTGTGTACAATTCCGATTCCCAATTTACCGAGTATCTCGACTAATCAATTAGCCTCACTCATTGGCATATTAAAGAACCGAGAATTGGACACACGCACCTATAATTATATAGGGATTAGGAATTCGTATATCCGTAATCTCTGAGGTCTAGTTCGATTACGTCGATTAGTATAAATCGAACGCCCTCCCGTGGTCCTGCTCAATACACCAAGTGTACAAGTGTAACATAATAGTCAAGACCAACTATTACCCAGTCACATTACGACGTACCGATGGATTGTCCCTGTCCATCTAAGTCGTGAGCTTCTGTTCGATAATATACGAGTAACCGACAGTATGATCTTCCGCGTGTCTCCTCACGCCATACTGTCTACAACGTATATATCTAGGACTATTGCATTTAAGTACAAGATAGACAAAATGCCGACAGTTTGATTAATAGATAATGAAAAACACAGATATGGAGTTCCATATTGTCACTAAACTAGACATTTAGAATATAACTCCATCAACTTACGCCGGTCCTTATCAGCTTGGAAATCCGAATCCGTGTAACCCAAAGGAATCAGATTGTCTGCTCCGTAACTCAGAACATAATCCTTAGTATTTCGCAAATACTTGAAAATGCTCTTTACGGCAGTCCAATGAGCCTCTCCAGGATTACTCTGATATCTCGCTACTACGCCAACTGCATAGCAGATATCAGGCCTCGTGCATAACATTGCATACATCAAGCTTCCCACAGCCGAAGCGTAGGGAACCGCTTTCATTCTATCTTTCTCCTTCTGTGTCAGAGGACACATCTCCTTAGAAAGATAAGTTCCTTTACTGAAGGGTAGTTCACCCTTCTTGGAATCTTGCATGTTAAAACGAGCCAGAATCGTGTCTATGTAAGATTGCTGGGATAGGTACAATGTTCTATTCCGGCGATCCCTTATAACCTTGATCCCTAGAACATGTCCAACTTCTCCCAAATCTTTCATATCGAATTGTCTAGACAACCATCCCTTTATGTCTGATAACATCTTCACACTGTTGCCAATGAGAAGAATGTCGTCTACATAAAGCACGAGAAACACCACCTTCTTTCCATCACGTTTCCAATACACACACGATTCGTCCATGCTTTGACTGAATCCAAAAGATTGGATTACTTCATCAAACCGCAGGTTCCACGATCTCGAGGCTTGTTTCAATCCATAAATGGATCGATTAAGCTTGCACACTAGATGATCTCTCCCCTTAGCAATGAATCCTTCTGGTTGTTTCATATAAATCGTCTCGTCAAGACATCCATTTAGGAAAGCTGTCTTGACATCCATTTGCCACACCTCATAATCCATATGAGCTGCTATGGATAAGAGAATCCGGATCGACTTTATCTTGGCTACCGGCGAGAAGGTCTCCTCATAATCGATTCCCTCTTTCTGAGTATATCCTTTCGCAACAAGCCGAGCTTTAAAGGTTTCATCCTTTCCGTCAGATCCTCTCTTTCTCTTGTAGACCCATTTACACCCAATTGGCTTTACGCCGCTTGGTGGTTCTACAAAATCCCAGACTTTATTAGAATCCATAGATTCAATTTCGGATTTCATCGCTTTCTTCCAAGAAGGCGCATCTATATCTTGTACCGCCTCATCATAGGTCCAGGGATCGATTTCATGAACCCCAGGTCCAGAGTCCGAGGACTCACCCAGTCCAATCCATCTATCTGGTTGTTTAACAACCCTCCCACTACGACAGCGTTCCGGTGTATTAACAGTGACAGTAGGTGCAGGTTCTAGTGGTGTATCTATACTAGGTTCGGCTGTATCTAAGTCTTCCTTGTTACCTCTCAACTCATCAAGTATTATGTCACTCTTGGGCTTGTGGTCCATGACATAGTCTTCCTCTAAGAACCGAGCGTTAGTACTTATAACGATCTTCTGGTCCGTAGGACTATAGAACATGCCACCTTTAGTTCCTTTCGGGTATCCTATAAACAGCCGTAATTCTGATCTGGGTTCTAACTTATCGGCCCCTTGTCGCAACACATGTGCTGGACATCCCCAGATCCGAATGTGTCTCAAGTTAGGCTTGCGCCCACTCCACAATTCCATGGGTGTAGTCGGTACCGTTTTGGTCGGAACCCTATTCAGAATGTACGCCGCTGTTTCCAAGGCATGTCCCCAGAACATAACAGGTAAATCCGAGTAACTCATCATCGATCGCACCATCTCCATAAGAGTCCTATTCCTTCTTTCTGACACACCATTCTGCTGGGGAGTATATGGTGAAGTCAGTTGGGATTCAATCCCATTCTCTGCTAAGTATGCCTTGAATTCTCCAGACAGGTACTCGCCTCCGCGATCAGATCGCAGGCATTTTATGGATTTACCACGAAGGTTCTCCACAAGAGCCTTAAATTCCTTGAACTTGTCAAAAGAATCACTCTTTTGGCGCATCAGATATATATATCCATATCTTGAGTAATCATCAGTAAAAGTGATGAAGTACTCGTACCCTCCCCTTGCCTGAGTAGACATAGGTCCGCATACATCAGAGTGAATCAAATCCAATACTTGTTCAGCTCTACGTCCTTTACCAGAAAAAGAACGCTTGGTCATTTTACCCTCTAAACAGGATTCGCAGGTTGGAAGGTCCTCTCCTTCAACATCGCTGATTAGACCATTAGCTTTCAACCTTTGAAGCCTATTCGAGTTTATATGACCTAGCCTTAGATGCCACAAGTATAATTGATTCATCTTAGAAGGTTCCTTTCTCTTATTGGTGTTCGTAGATGTGTTATTACTCTCGGTTAGTTGCATCGTGTTAGACTCAGGATTTAGTGTTGGAGTTATGTACTTAATGTCTAGATTTAAGTAACGGAAACTCACGATCCATTGCCATTAATCTATTTAATTAAATGAACAATTATTGGCATTTAATTATTTATAATTAAATATATGCAAATTATAGTCCTGGATTCTATACGTTGTAGTTAGTATGGTGTGTCGGGCCCACACAGAAGATCATACTATCGGTTACTCGTATTTAATCGAACAGTTGCTCACGACCTAGATGGACACGGACCAATCCATCGGTATAGTCGTTGTGTGAGAGAGAAAATAATTTGTCTTAATTATTTTATCACACTTGTACACTTGGTGTATTGAGCGGATCGTTGAGATTCATCGATTAGGATTGCCGGCGATAATCGATTCGAGTCTCAGTGTATTTTATTCTTAATCCCCGAAACTATTGCGGGTGTGTATATTTAATATAAGTGACTTTGATTTACCAAAGGAATTAACCGATTTAATTATTGGGTTAATTACCGGTTAAGTTGGGTCACTATATTTTATATATGGCATGCCGTGAATACTTGACGGGAAAGTGTATCCCGGAAGGGTTGATAATATCCCCGAGATGAGTTCATAAGGAATTATTATGTAAACCCTGCAGGTGGATTCGTTCCGCATAATAATTAAGGTTGAATGGTACTAGTCTCGGATATAAGAGATGAATAAATTAATTAGCAATAAATTAATTTTATTCATGGATATTTATATCTTAAATACACGGAATAAATAATACTACCGGAGAAATATTATTTGATATAATATGGTTTAATATTGGGAGTGCAATTAATTTTATATAGTGGAAAATAGAATTAATTAATATTGATAAGGATTAATAGACTTGAGCATTGGGCTCAATTTAATCTTCAATATTGGAAGCCCAATATTCCACCTCCTTAAGATCCCTTACGTAGCCTATAAAAGCACTACATGGTCTTCTCTATTCTCATAAGTTGAAGATCACAATTCTAGAGAGAGAAAGTAGAGAGGAAGATCCATGGAGTTCGGTAGATCGTCGCCCACACGACGTCCGAGCTAGTGCAAGGAATACGTGGGAAGATCTCAAGGTCGTCAAATTGAGTTCTTCGTTTTTCCGAACAACGAGAACGAGGTAAATCGTAAAACTCTCTTTATGATTTTATCGTTTAATTATCGTAAAAATATCGTGAACCAAGATCCGAGTTTTGGGATCCTCACCGGGGTCGAGCCGGGCGGTGGTGATCGAAGATCACCGGACCGCCGCGGCTGGAGCGATCCGGCGGCGTGGATCGAACGGAGTCGCTGCCTGGGGAAGCAGGCGCTCGCCTGAGGACCAGGCGCCCGCCTGGTCCATGTCGCGCGCGAGCGCTACGTACCCAGGCGCCCGCCTCGTATGGCTGGGCAGCGGGCTGTGGGTTAATCCCACAGCGGATCCGCAAGGCTTCTTGGACGTGTACGGGGTCATGCGACTGGAACCCTAGCGCTCGCATGGATGCGAGCGCACGCCTCGATTGGGCAGCCGCGACTAGGGCTCGATTAGGGTGAACCTCCGGGAGGTTTTGGGCTGTTCGTGTGGTTTCTCCGGCACGGTTTGAGGGCTGCTACGAGCAGCCCTAGGCGGCTGCCTTGAACAGCCGCGAGCCCACGCGAGGGCTCGACCGAACAGCAGCGGGTTCGCCCGCGGTTAGGGTTTGGTGGAGTCCGGCTTCGTCGTGGTTCGTGGCGGGATGTTTCCGGCAACCGGGAGTCGATTGGAGTTGTTGTTCCGCAATTTGACAACTCCGGATATTCGATCTCCGAAGGATTTCGGTCGGAATTAATTAGATAATTTATTTATTTAAATTTATTAATTCCGGGATATCGATTTCCAACATTTAGCACATACAAATCTTCTACCAATGTACCAGAACAGATAATCTCACTATTTCTTCTTATGATCACAGAGTGGTCAAAAGAAACAGAATATCCATTCATAATAAGTTTAGAAACCGAAATTAAATTCTTTCTAAAGTTGGGTACATAAAGACAATTATGTAGAACTAAAACCCTATCACTACTAAAGCGTAACTGAACGTCTCCCACTGCAACAGCCGCCACCCTCGCGGCATTGCCCATGTAGACCACGATTTCTCCCTCTCTAAGTCTCCGGGTTTCCTGGAACCCCTGCAATGAATTGCAGACATGATCAGTGGCCCCCGTATCTACACACCAGGTGCTGGTAGATATCACCACTGATAATGTTTCGGTGACTAAGGAAAATTTCGTACCTTTGATGAGAGGACAATCAGACTTCCAGTGCCCAAACTGCTTGCATCGAAAGCACTTGCCTCGCGGCTTGCTCTTCCCAATCCGTGGTTCAAAACCACTGGGTTTCTTTGCTTGCACTTCCATCTTGGCCACTAGAGCTTGTGATTCTCTGATCATACTTATCAGTTCATCTCTTTTGAAATCGTTTTTAAGCGATTCCTCAAGAGGACTGAACTTAATGAGTATGTCAATCACCTCTAGTCCGGCTTCCTTACTATGTCCTAACATCACTTTGAGGTCATTTTCAATGTCCTCATCAGTTGGGACAATAAAGGATTCGGAAGGCTCAACAGTCTGAACATTGTCCAGATTTCTTTCCCAATCATTACTATATGGAACCAGTGAGTTTTCATCCTTAAGTATATCACAAAATGGGGTCACAGTCATTCTTAACCTATAAGCACATAAACAAACAAACAATTTAATATCCGATATTATCTCCCTTTAATAATATCATTAAATCACTAATCGCCTCTAAAATCCCATCAGGTAAGGCAAGCCACGTGGTGTGGACGTTTACCCACCCAAATGATTTAGCAATTAGATTTCCTTTGGTCATACATCTCTTATAGCGTAACCTCGTGGGGAGGAATACTATAATGCGTATCTAAGTGTAAACCATTACTCAGCACCAAAGTAAATCGTTTGGAATTGCTACATTACCGCAAGCCACGTGGTGTGGACGTTTACGACAACTTCACAACTCTTCACAATTTCTTACAGCTGTCTACATCAATTAATCCAAAATCCGTCAGCATAGCAAGCCACGTGGTGTGGACGTTTACTACACCAAGAGATCTTTATAATTGACTCCCAATTACTTGATCCATTCAATCTTGTAAATCAAGACGTGGAGAATCATAAGTGAAACTCGAAGTTTCTTACCAGTGATTCACCATGCGAACAACCCTATCTCTCATAAATGAGGGAGCCGAGCAGACAATCGATCCATCTATCAAAGAATGGTACGAAGGTCTCTAATTTGTGTCCTCTACATGACCAAGTGGCTCTGGCTCCATTCCACTCCCCGGGGTGAGAATGAGTCGACTTGAAATCAGTTTTGGAAAGACAAATTAGGCATTGTTTGATAAACTTAATCAATGTTTCTCGTAAGAGGAATTACAAGAACTCTCCTCCAATGACTTATCTATATAAACTTCAAAAGTCTATAAAAGTCACCATGAGAGCAGCAATGGAGACCATGAGTATGTTTCCATACCCTCTCCCACTTAGCTTTTTACAATAAAGGGATACGCTATCTAGTGCATAAAGTAAACACATATAGCATGCATACATGTAATAAAGCACATAGTATTATCACATAATCAAAATAATACTAGAATATTATTTTCCGACTATTATGGCTTTATCACATCTCCGTACGCATCTTCTAGTCTTCAGTCTTCGTTTCTTGAATGCTCCATGTGAAGAAAATATTAATTTCTAATATTTAAATCTATTCATTTTCAATTAATCCAAAAGTTACTTAATTCGAAAATTAAGTCAATCGAATATATCGAAAATAAAATTAAATATTATTAATATTTTTATTTATTTTTATTTTCCTTTTCTACTCCATTAAATCTTTAGAATAATCTATCCAAGATCCACTTTGAATATTCTAGAAGATTTCTATAATAGAATAAGGAAATAAAATAAATTAGGACTCTTCTACTTTCCATAATTAATTAATTTCCATCTAATGAAAATTCCCAAGAATAGGAACAATCAAATAGGAAATAAATTAATAAATTAATTAGACTCCTAATCCATGAATATTTCCATAAAATAGAAATAATCAAATAGGAATCCTAATTAATTCCAAATTGATTCTTTTCCTTATCCATGAGAGTTCCCAAAAAAATAGGAGTACTCAAAAAAGAAAATCCGAATCAAATTAGGAAAGTGGATCTTCCGGTAGGAGTAGCATGGGTTGGGGAACCCCACGCCACCCCCACCTCGTCCGACCGCCGCCTAGGGCACGCCACCGCCGCCCGGCCCACGCGCCACCACCACTGGTGGCCGGCGTGGCCGAGGCTCCCGCGGACAGCCCACCTTCGGCCGTGGGTCGATCGATCCCCTCGGGATCGATCATGGGGATTGATCGATCCCCGGTCCTTCGTCTTCTCGCCACTTCGTTTTCTCCGGGGTCTTCGATTCATCGATCCAATCGCAAAATAAATTACATAATCTAAATTACAATTCCGGTATCGATTCTATACATGAAAAGCGACCCTATACAATTTCCGGAAAAACGATGAACATAATAATAAATCCTAAATTCGGCCAACCCCCGGATTTTTACTATTACAAGCATTCACCACCAAAAACGAATCTCGACATGTCCGAGAGTTTAATAAAACCAACAATCATGACAAAATAAATTAAACGAATAATTAATCAAGCCATAATAGTCGGAACCCTGCAAGGTAAAACAATTTTATCGAAACTACCGCGAACGTAAACCACGCTCTGATACCAATTGTTGGAATTTGATATCCCGGGCTATTAAAATTTGCGGAAACCAATAACCCGCTCAAACCCTTCGCCGGAGATCACATGAACGCCGACGAACGCGCCGGAGTCCAGCCGAGGAGACCACGCACCCGAAGGCACGCGATCGCCCCCAGCCGAACCCCTGCGTCGCGGGGTTCGAGCGATCGATCGATCGCGTCCCACGCGATCGGCTGGGGCTGCATGGGCAGCCCCCGCGGCGAGTCCGGCGACTCGCCGCCGCCTGGAGGTCCCTGCCTTCACGGCGGGGTGGGGTGCGGCACCAGCCCGCGCCCCCGCGATCGATCCTTGTGATCGATCGCAAGCCCTCGGCCCAGCCGAGGGTCTCTCCTCCGTGTGCCGCCAAACCCTAGCCGGGCGATCCCGCGGTCCGGTGGCTTCGCCACCACCGCGTGATCGTTCGTCTAATCCGGGTTCGACTTTCGGATCTTCGTTCTACGGTATTTTCAATAAATCCAAATCAAAATAATATCGAGGACGTTTAGATATTATACCTTCGATTCGTTGTTCGGAGAAACGAAATCAAACACCTTTGAATCTTCCCACGTATTCCTTGCACTTCGTTCGAACGTCGGGTGGGCGACGATCTATCGAACTCCTATGGATCTCCTTCAACTCTCTAGAATTATCAATTAATGATATTCTTGTCTTTTTGATTTATGAAGGCCATGTAGTGCTTTTATAGGCTACGCAGGGGATCAAAAGGAGGTGGAATATTGGGCTTCCAATATTGATGATTAAATTGAGCCCAGCCCAAATCTATTAATCCTTATCAATATTAATTTTATTTATTTTCCACTATATAAATAAAATTGCACTCCCAATATTTACCCATATTATATCAAATAATATTTCTCCGTTTTAGTATTATTTATTCCGTGTATTTAAGATTTAAATATCCATGAATAAAATTTATTTATTGCTTAATAAATTTATTCATCTCTTGTATCCGAGAATAGTACCACTCAACCTTATTTATTATGCGGGAACAAATCCACTCGCGAGGTTTACATAATAAATCCTTATGAGCTCATCTCGGGGATATTATCAACCCTTCCGGGATACACTGTCCCTTCAAGAATTCACGGCATGTCATATACAAAATATAGTGACCCAACTCAACCGGTAATTAACCCAATAATTAAATCGGTCAATTACTTTGGAAAATCAAAGTCACTTATATTAAATACACACACCCGTAATTGTTTCAGGGATTAAGAATAAAATACTCCAAGACTTAAATCAATTATCACAGAGCAATCCTAATTGATAAGTCTCAAGCGATCCACTCAATACACCAAGTGTACAAGTGTGATAAAATAATTAAGACAAATTATTTTCTCTCTCACACAACGACTATACCGATGGATTGGTCCGTGTCCATCTAGGTCGTGAGCAACTGTTTGATTAAATACGAGTAACCGATAGTATGATCTTCTGTGTGGGCCCGACACACCATACTAACTACAACGTATATAATCCAGGACTATAATTTGCATTTATTTAATTAACAATAATTAAAAGCAAATGAATGTTCGTTATTAATAGGTAAATGAAAGTGTACAAGGAGTTCAGAATACTCAAATCTAGACATTAAGTATACTACTCCAGCATCAAGCTCTCCTTGCCTCGAGAAATTGCGAGATGAGGATCTTGGAATTGTTTTGTCCTAGAGACACCAATGTTGGACATTGGAGGACAAGATAGAGAACTTAATAAGTGTTCGAGGAACGACTTGTTGTCAAACTTTTGAATGTTTACTAAATACTTGCTTATTTCTTTATGTATTTAATATATCTCATCTAAACTCTATCACCCAAGTTACTATGCGTTCAATCGTTTAGAAGGAAATCCTTGAGTAGGAAAAACTGAACGATACTAACTTTCTCGATTGGCATTGAAACATGAGATTGGATCTCAAATTCGAAAAACGAGAGAATGCTAATGAAAATCCAATTCCTGTGCTTTCCGAAGCGAAAATCGTTCTGCACTCGTTGTATGATGGTTATGACTCCTTGAGGACGAACTATCATGTGGACGGAGTACAGAGATCGTTGATGGATCTACATAGTCATTTGGAGACTATAGGGTCTACGATCAAGAACAACTCTGAGAGAGATGTTCTTATGATAAAGGAAGGTGGAATTTCTAGTGTCATATACATTTGATCTATTGGGCCTTATACACACTGATGTGTGTGGACCAATGAGTTCACCGGCACGAGGTAGTTACGTATACTTTATAACTTTTACTGATGATTTAAGTAGATATGGTTATGTCTATTCAATGAAGCATAAGTCGGAATCTTTTGAGCGATTCAAAGAATTCCAAAACGAAGTAGAAAATAAACTTGACAAAGACGATAAAAGTTCTTCGATTGGATCGAGGAGGCAAATATCTGAGTCAAGAGTTTGATGATCATCTAGTGAAGTGTGAGATTAGATCTCAAATCACTCCCCCTGGAACTCCTCAGTTGAATGGAGTGTCTGAAAGAAGGAATCGAACTCTGTTGGACACAGTTCGATATATGATGAGCTCAGCAAAACTTCCTATATCCTTTTGGGGACATGCACTCTCTACTGCTGCTCTAATACAGAACAGGACGTCGTCAAAGGCTGTGAGTAAGACACCATATGAGATATGGAGTGGGAGGGTCCCGAATTTTTCTTATCTCAAGATTTGGGGATGTCAAGATAAATATCTCTAGCAAGCTTGAACCCAAATCTGACAAGGTTTTCTTTGTGGGATACCCAAAAGAAACCCGAGGATATCATTTCTACAACCAATCGGAGAACAAAGTTTTTGTTGCTCTTAATGGTGTATTTTTGGAAAAGGAATTCTTTTCTAATAAGAAAGATAGTAGGAGTAAAGTTGTTCTGGATGAGGTCCATGATGAACAACCAGTTACCGAGGAAACAAACGACGAGGTCGTGGTAATTCCTGAACCTTTAAAGGTGGTAACTGTTCCTCGTAGGTCGGAAAGGACTGTCGTCCACCTATAGTCAAGCCGTGACAAGTCCGGATTCCGAGAAATGGCTGAGAGCCACGAAATCCGAAATGGACTCCATGTCTGAGAATCAAGTCTGGGACTTGATCGATTTACCTCAAGAGGCGAGGCCTATTGAATGTAAATGGGTCTATAAGATTAAGACCGACATGAATGGAAAACCTGAGGTTTTCAAAGCTATATTGGTAGCGAAAGGATTTCGCCAAATCCACGGGGTGGACTACGACGAAACCTATTCACCAGTCGTGATGCTTAAGTGTATCAGGATACTTCTTGCCATTGCCGCTCATTATGATTATGAGATATGGAAAATGGATGTTAAAACCGCCTTCTTGAATGGAATTCTTGAAGAGGATGTGTATATGACACAACCTGAGGGTTTTATCGATCCAAAAGGGGCTAAGAAGGTATGCAAGCTTAAGAGATCCATTTATGGAATCAAGCAAGCATCTCAGAGTTGGAATATGCATTTCGACGAAGCTGTAAAGGAATTCGGCTTTGAACGTAACCCAGAGGAATCTTGTGTATACAAGAAGGTCAGTGGGAGCGCAATCGTTTTCATTGTGCTGCATGTCGATGACATACTCCTTATTGGAAATGACATTCCGATGTTGAACTCTGTGAAGTAGTGGCTCGGAAAGTGTTTCTCAATGAAGGATCTGGGAGAAGCACAATACATATTGGGTATCAAGATCTATCGGAATAGATCTAAAAGGATGCTTGGACTAAGTCAAGAGTCTTATATTGACAAGATATTTGAAAGGTTCAAGATGAAAGACTCTAAGAAGGGCTTTCTACCCATAGCACATGCATGACACTGTTGGAAATCGATATCCCAGGGTTAACGGAATTGCGGAAACATATTGCTGGGATTCGATGTCCCGGGCTATCAAAAAATGCGGAACCGATAACCCGACCGAAACCCTATCACCGGAGACCGCGAACGCGAACCACCGTACGACCCGAGGCTCGACCGAGCATCGCACGGGTGAACCCGCGCGCCCAGCCGAGCCCCCGCACGGGGCTCGCGATCGCTCTCGTAGCGATCGCTGGGGATGCACGAGGCATCCCCGGGGCTGCTCGTAGCAGCCCCCGCAGCGAGTCGCTGACTCGCTGCTCGCATGGGGTCAGCCCCGTGCGCCTCTGCTACGGGAACTCCCGTAGCGCGCACGAGGCAGCTGCGGGTCATCCCCGCAGCGACCCGCGATCGAGCTCACGGGCTCGATCGCCCCTCGGCTTCGGCCGAGGGCTTTGCATCCGACGCGCCGCCGGCGATGGCGACTGGGATCCTGTTGGAAATCGACTACCCGGGATGCGTTCGTTCGATCACTCGAACATCCGAACGATCCCAGTCGACATCCGGTGTCGCTACTTCGTTCGCTTTTCCAGCCCGTGCCCCGATTCACGCCCAGCCATTGCCCCGAAGGACAACCGCGCGAACCGAGCGGGCTGCCAGAAAAACACCAAAAGGGCGGTCGCCGTTTGGAAACGGCGGTCGCCGTTTCTCCGCGAACAGCAACGCGACGTTGCTGTTCCGGGCTCGTTTCCGGGTCGTTTTTCCTCATCCGACTACCGATCCGGAGGTCCTAGAACCCCCTGTAGTCGAGGAATACAACCCACAACCCCGGAACCCGATCTACGTTCATGTATGATCAACGAGAAATTAGATCGAATGAAATTGCGGAATTGAGATTCGATCTCATACCTTATCGGTCGATTGTTGAGACCTTAGAGCTTCTAACGTATTCTCTTAGACTGGGATCTCATACCTTATCGGTCGATTGTTGAGTGGGCAACGATCCGCTGGGGTTCTCCCGTCTATACTCTCTCTGTCTCAACCTCCGTATGATTATTCTCAATGAGAGAATAAAAATTTTATTTGTGTTAACCTTTTTACTTTTACAGAGAAAAATATATTTGCGTTAACGCAATTATTTTTCTCAGCAAAAATAAATGTTGCGGCGAATTGTTGGTTAAGAGAGGGTAAGGGAGGGGGTTTAAATAGAGCTACGTTAGGGACCTAAGGATAAATTAATTAAGGGCTAAATTGAAATACTAATTAACTTGGAATACGTAAAAGCAATTCCTTAATTAATCGATTTCAATTTTAATTATTATTAACTCCACTATAAAATAATAATTGAATTCCCGAAATTAATTTTAATATTATTTCAACAATAATAAATCCGCCGAAATTACATATACGACTTTCCCCGTGTTTAAGATATCGAACGTCCACGAATTTATTTAATTACTAATAATTAAATTAATTCGTTTCTTATCATCCGAGACTAGTACCACTCATCCTCATTATCATGTGGAACAAATCCACCTGCAGGGTTTACATGATAAACTTTATGAGCTCATCTCGGGGACGTCATCAACCCGATAAACGGGACACGGTTTCCTGTCTATAATCTATAGCATGCCGTAAGTACAATTACGATTCCCAATTTACCGAGTATCTCGACTAATCAATTAGTCTCACTCATTGGTAAGTTAAAGAACCGAGAATTGGACACACGCACCTATAATTATATAGGGATTAGGAGTTCGTATATCCGTAATCTCTGAGGTCTAGTTCGATTACGTCGATTAGTATAAATCGAACGCCCTCCCGTGGTCCTGCTCAATACACCAAGTGTACGAGTGTAACATAATAGTCAAGACCAACTATTACCCAGTTACACTACGACGTACCAATGGATTGTCCCTGTCCATCTAAGTCGTGAGCTTCTGTTCGATAGTATACGAGTAACCGACATTATGATCTTCCGCGTGTCTCCTCACGCCATACTGTCTACAACGTATATATCTAGGACTATTGCATTCATATACATGATAGATAAAAATGCCGACAGTTTGATTAATAGATAATGTAAAACACAGATAAGGAGTTCCATATTGTTACTAAACTAGAAATTTAGAATATAACTCCATCAATCTCCCACTTATACTAAATCTCTAGTTGCCCTCTACCATACATCCGATACCCATCCCCTTCACGTGTTTCTTGAACGCTTCCGCTGGAAGTGCCTTCGTAAAGGGGTCAGCCAGGTTATCCGCTGATGCAATCTTGGTGACAACCGCATCGCCTCTCCTGACGATGTCTCTAATCAGGTGGTACTTGCGATCTATGTGTTTACTCGCATTGTGGGCTCGTGGTTCCTTTGCATTAGCCACTGCACCGCTATTGTCACAATAAATTGTGATAGCTCTAGGCATCTTAGGAACCACATCCAAGTCCATAAGGAAGTTCCGGAGCCACACCGATTCTTTAGCTGCCTCAAAGGCTGCTACATATTCGGCTTCCATGGTAGAGTCCGAAATGCATTTCTGCTTAACACTCTTCCATGATATTGCTCCACCTCCCAATGTGAACACATAGCCTGATGTAGACTTTCGCTGATCCTTATCAGATTGGAAATCCGAGTCTGTGTAACCAATAGGAATCAACTCGGACGCTTTGTAACTCAGAACATAATTCCTAGTCCTTCGCAGGTACTTAAGTATGTTCTTTACAGCAGTCCAGTGACCCTGTCCAGGGTTACTCTGATATCTAGCTACCATGCCTACGGCATAGCAGATATCAGGTCTCGTGCACAACATAGCATACATTAGACTTCCTACTGCCGAAGCATAAGGAACCTTCTTCATGTAATCTATCTCCTTTTGTGTTTTGGGACACATGTCTTTAGATAGATGAATTCCATGGCAGAAAGGTTGAGCACCTCTCTTGGAATTCTGCATGTTGAAACGAGCCAGAATCGTATCAATATATGAAGCCTGGGACAAGCTTAATGTTCTTTTCCGGCGATCCCTTATAACCTTGATCCCAAGAACATGCCCAACTTGTCCTAAGTCTTTCATATCGAATTGCTTGGACAACCATCCCTTTATGTCTGACAACATCTTCACATTGTTGCCAATTAGAAGGATGTCATCTACATAAAGCACGAGAAACGCCACACTGTTTCCGTCACTTCTCCGGTATACACACGACTCGTCCATGCTTTGAATGAATCCATAAGACTGGATAACCTCATCAAACCGCATGTTCCAAGATCTAGAAGCTTGCTTCAATCCATAAATGGATCAGTTTAGCTTACACACTAGATGCTCTTGGCCTTTCTTGATGAAACCTTCTGGCTGTCTCATGTAAATGGTCTCGTCAAGATTCCCATTCAAGAATGCTGTCTTGACGTCCATTTGCCACACCTCATAATCCATATAAGATGCTATAGACAAAAGAATCCGGATCGACTTTAGCAGAGCTACCGGCGAAAAAGTTTCCTCATAATCGATCCCTTCTTTCTGAGTATACCCCTTCGCAACAAGCCTAGCCTTGAAGGTTTCAACCTTCCCGTCAGACCCTCTTTTTCTCTTGTACACCCACTTGCAACCAATGGCTTTTACACCTTTGGGCGGTGCTACAAGATTCCAGACCTGATTTGAATCCATTGATTCAATCTCAGATTTCATCGCTTTTTGCCAAGACTGAGCATCTTGATCTTTAAGCGCCTCGCCGTAGGTCCAGGGATCGGATTCATGTTCTCCAGGTAACAAGTCCGAAGACTCACCTATAAACATGAACCTATCGGGTTGTCGAACAACCCTCCCACTACGAAGAGGCTCCGGTGTAACCTCAGTAACTACAGGTGCAGACTGTGGTGGCGTATCACCCGGTTCGGTTGGATCTAAGCCTTGATCGTCCCCTCTCAGTTCGTTAAGTATTATCTCACTCTTGGGCTTGTGGTCCATTATATAATCCTCTTCCAAGAACCGAGCGTTGGTGCTAACAACGATCTTCTGGTCCTTAGGACTATAAAATAGACCACCTTTCGTTCCTCTAGGATATCCTATAAACAACCGAATATCTGAACGAGATTCCAACTTATCAGCCCCATGCTTCAGCACATGTGCTGGACAACCCCAGACCCGAATGTGTTTCAAATTTGGCTTTCGCCCGGACCACAATTCCGAGGGCGTCTTGGGAACTGATTTAGAAGGAACTAAGTTCAGGATATACGCCGCTGTTTCCAATGCATATCCCCAGAACGAAACTGGTAGGTCTGAATAACTCATCATAGATCTTACCATTTCCATAAGAGTCCTATTCCTTCTTTCTGCTACACCATTCTGCTGGGGCGTGTATGGTGCAGTCATCTGGGAGTCAATCCCATTCTCTAATAAGTACGCCTTGAACTCTCCCGAGAGGTACTCTCCTCCACGATCAGATCGTAGAGTCTTTATGGTTTTACCATGAAGGTTCTCCACAAGAGCTTTGTACTCCTTGAACTTGTCAAAGCACTCGCTCTTGCGGCGCATCAGGTATATAAAACCATACCTTGAGTAATCATCAGTGAAGGTTACGAAATATTCATAACCTCCTCTCGCTTGGACAGATAAAGGCCCGCACAAATCAGAGTGAATCAATTCCAGTACTTCCTTGGATCTATACCCCTTATCACTAAAGGGTCGCTTGGTCATTTTTCCTTCCAGGCATGATTCGCAGGTTGGAAAGTCCTCATCTTTCACACCACTGAGTATTCCATCAGTTATCAACCTTTGAATCCTGCCCAAGTTAATATGACCTAGCCTAAGATGCCATAAGTACTTTTGATTCATTCTAGAAGGCTCCTTTCTCTTATTGGTACTAGATGTGTTATTTGACTCTACACGTTGCATCGTGGAATAATCAGGATTCAGTATATATAAGTTGCCTATCAATGTACCAGAACAGATATACTCACCATTCTTTTTGATAATAACAGAACTATCAAAAGAAACAGAATATTTATTCAAAACCAATTTAGAAACCGAAACAAGGTTCTTTCTAAAATTCGGTACATAAAGACAATTATTCAATACCAAAACTTTATTATTAAAAGACAAATAAATATCTCCCACTGCAACTGCCGCCACTTTCGTAGCGTTGCCCATGTAGATAGTGATCTCTCCCTCTCTAAGCCGCCGGGTTTCCTGGAACCCCTGCAAAGAATTGCAGACATGATCCGTGGCTCCCGTATCCACACACCAGGTACCGGTGGATAACACCGCTAAACATGTTTCAGTGACTAAGGAAAAGTTCATACCTCCTTGTCTGAGAGGACAATTAGACTTCCAATGTCCAGACTGCTTGCAACGGAAACACTTGCCCTTGGGCTTGTTCACTCCATTCTGTGGTCCACCATTTCTGGGTCCACTGGGTTTCCGTCCTTGCTTCTTCTTCCTCTTAGTCCCCGGAGGGCCAGGAAGTTTCACAGCCACAAGTGCCTGAGATTTCTTAAAGATTCCCTCTGCCGCCTGGAGTTCAGTCAGGAGCTCCGCCAACGAATATAACCTCTTGTTCATGTTATAGTTCAGCCGGAACTGCTCAAAACTCCTAGGCAGAGACTGGAGCACTATATCGATCTGGGTTTCCCCATCGATAGCTCCTCCCATAATCTCTATCTCATTCAGATAGCCTATCATCCTAAGAACGTGATCCCTCACGGGCGTTCCTTCAGACATAGTGGCCGTCATGAGTTTTCTCATGGCATCTTGCCTGGCTGCCCTATCCTGACTACCAAACATCTCCTTGAGGTTAAGCATCATATCATAGGCAGTGGTCATGGCCTCATGCTGATGTTGCAGCACATTTGACATAGAAGCCAAAATGTAGCACCGCGCCATCTGATCAGCCTTGACCCACTTCCGATGAGCTTCCTTTTCCTCAGGAGTGGAGGTATCAATAGGTTCATCAGGACAAACCTCATGGAGTACATATTTGTACTCCTCAGCAGTTAGGACAATGTCCAAGTTTCGTTTCCAATCAACATAGTTTGGACCAGTGAGTTTGTTTTGTTTTAATATAATGGACAGCGGGTTGAGTGCCATATCTATAAAAGAGACAAATCAAACTGTCAAATTTAATTCGATATTAACTCCCTTAATTAATATCATTAAATTTACCAATCAATCCTAAAATCCCATCAGACTAGCATGCCACGTTCATGTGGACGTATACTAGTCCAAACGATTTTATAACTGGACTTTTACTTCGGTCGTACATCATTACAGCAGTGACTCCGATGGGGAGGATACTGTAAAGCGTACCTAAGTGTATACCATTTCTCAGTACTAAGTTAACCGCTCGGAAACTACACGCCCACTGCAAGCCACGTTAGTGTGGACGTTTACGTTGACATGCGGTCCCTTTACGATTTCCTATAACTGTCGAGCCTCAATTAACCCAAAGTTCCGTTTCCGTCTAGTAAGCCACGATAGTGTGGACGTTTACTAAACAAACAACTTTGTTAATTGAATTCCATTTAATAAATTTCACAATTTCGTTAATCAAAGCTTGATATCTCGTAAGTGAAACTCGAAGTTTCTAACCAGCGATCAATCATGCAATTGATCCCTATCTCTCACTAAGTGAGGGAGCCAACCAGACAATCGATCTAGTCATCAAATGACTCGAATGTCTCTAATCTGTGTCATCGACATAACCAAGCGCTTTGGCTCCATTCCACTCCCCGGGGTGAGAATGAGTCGAGTTGAAATTAGTCTTTGAAAGACAGATTAGGCATTGCTTTGAAAAATTTAAGTGTTCAATTCTATAAATGGAATTGAATTCGAATTTTGATCCAGTGATATCCGTGTGTCAACTTTATCCGATAGGGAGGATGACACTAAAGTCAACTCGTAAGCGACACACATCACTATCAAAACAGAGAATGGAGACCGCGGGATTGTTTCCAATTCCTCTCCCACTTAGTTTTTACGAAAGGGATTACATACGCATGCATATGAAATTAAAGCATAATAAACACGTAAACACATAGAAAGCATTTAACGTGGCCCGATTATTATGGCCTTTAAAATCTTCGATGCACGTCTCCTCGGATCTTCGCCTCGTTGCTCGTCTAGGTCTCGATCCACCACCGACTCGTCTAAGTGCCAAGAGACGAACCCCTCCCACTGGAGTATCATCTCAAGCCTCGACGAGCGACCCGTGGTGTCAGTCGAACCCCCGCGGAGCTGCTGCCAAGAATCCAGCAAAACGGCGACCGCCGTTTGAGAAACGGCGACCGCCGTTTGAGAAACGGCGACCGCCGTTTGAGAAACGGCGACCGCCTTTTGAGAAACGGCGACCGCCGTTTGCCCTTCAGCAGCCGCGGGTTCGACTTCTCGACCCTCGTTCGTCCGGCCCTCGATCTCGTCTCGATCCACCAAGCAGCAGCAACATTACAAGAGTAAAACATACTACTTCCGGCATCGATCCTATACATATCGATCGATCCTATACACCCGGATAAACGAAAAACGAAAAAAGAAAACCCTAAACGACTCAACCCGTCGTTTTAACTATTACAAGCAAGCAACGATTCAAAACCAAAGATCTCGACGACCCCGAGAGTTTAACAAACCACAAAAAATACAGTACATACAACATGACCATAATAATCGGGTTATCCTGCAAAACAAAACTCGCAAACAATACAAGAACGCATAAACCTGGCTCTGATACCAATTGTTGGAAATCGACTACCCGGGATGCGTTCGTTCGATCACTCGAACATCCGAACGATCCCAGTCGACATCCGGTGTCGCTACTTCGTTCGCTTTTCCAGCCCGTGCCCCGATTCACGCCCAGCCATTGCCCCGAAGTGTTGGAAATCGACTACACGGGATGCGTTCGTTCGATCACTCGAACATCCGAACGATCCCAGTCGACCTCCAGATCCGCTACTTCGTCCTCGTGCCCAGCCCGTGCCCCAATTCACGCCCAGCCGTTGCCCCGGAGGACAACCGCGCAAGCTGGAGCGGGCTGCCCGAAAAAGAGCAAAACGGCGGTCGCCGTTTAAGAAACGGCGGTCGCCGTTTGTCCTTCAGCAGCGCGGACAGCAGCGCGATCTGCTGTTCCGGGCTCGTTTCCGGGTCGTTTTTCCTCTTCCGACTACCGATCCGAAGGTCCTAGAACCCTCAGTAGTCGAGGAATGCGATCCACGATGTCCGGAACCCGATCGTAGGTCCGTTGGATTATTACGTACAATAAGAATCGAAAAAGATGCGGAATAGGGTTTTCGATTCTTTACCTTTGATGCGTGATTCGGAGAAGCCGAATAGGCGAACACCTTTGATCTTCTAGTGTGTATCCTAGCCCTCGACTCCAGACGTTGTGTGGGCAACGATCCACCGGAAGTCTCCTCTTCTTCTTCTCTCTTAAACTCTCTCTCACGTTTTATTTTCTCAAGTGAAGAAAAATAAAAGCTGCGTAAGTTAGGTCTAGAGAAGAGAGGGGGGAGGGGTTTAAATAGGCCACACTAGGGACCTTAGGTTAATTAATTAATTAGGCTAAATTGCAATTTAATTAAACCGGTGTCCTTAAAAGAAAACCTTTAATTAAATCCAATTTTAATTATAATTAATTCCACTATAAAATTATAATTGAATTCCCAATTAATTAATTCATATTATTTTACCAATAATATTTTCCGCCGAAATTACATACACGACTTTCCCCGTGTTTAAGATATCGAACGTCCACGAATTTATTTAATTACTAATAATTAAATTAACTCGTTTCTTATTATCCGAGACTAGTACCACTCATCCTTATTATCATGTGGAACAAATCCACCTGCAGGGTTTACATGATAAACTTTATGAGCTCATCTCGGGGACGTCATCAACCCGATAAACGGGACACGGTTTCCTGTCTATAATCTATAGCATGCCGTGTGTACAATTCCGATTCCCAATTTACCGAGTATCTCGACTAATCAAATAGTCTCACTCATTGGCAAGTTAAAGAACCGAGAATTTGATACACGCACCTATAATTATATAGGGATTTGGAATTCGTATATCCGTAATCTCTGAGGTCTGGTTCGATTACGTCGATTAGTATAAATCGAACGCCCTCCCGTGGTCCTGCTCAATACACCAAGTGTACAAGTGTAACATAATAGTCAAGACCAACTATTACCCAGTCACACTACGACGTACCGATGGATTGTCCCTGTCCATCTAAGTCGTGAGCTTCTGTTCGATAGTATACGAGTAACCTACAGTATGATCTTCCGCGTGTCTCCTCACGCCATACTGTCTACAACGTATATATCTAGTACTATTGCATTCAAGTACAAGATAGACAAAATGCCGACAGTTTGATTAATAGATAATGTAAAACACAGATAAGGAGTTCCATATTGTCACTAAACTAGACATTTAGAATATAACTCCATCAATCTCCCACTTATACTAAATCTCTAGTTGCCCTCTACCATACATCCGATACCCATCCCCTTCACGTGTCTCTTGAACGCTTCCGCTGGAAGTGCCTTCGTAAAGGGGTCAGCCAGGTTATCCGCTGATGCAATCTTGGTGACAACCGCATCGCCTCTCCTGACGATGTCTCTAATCAGGTGGTACTTGCGATCTATGTGTTTGCTCGCATTGTGGGCTCGTGGTTCCTTTGCATTAGCCACTGCACCGCTATTGTCACAATAAATTGTGATAGCTCTAGGCATCTTAGGAACCACATCCAAGTCCATAAGGAAGTTCCGGAGCCACACCGATTCTTTAGCTGCCTCAGAGGCTGCTACATATTCGGCTTCCATGGTAGAGTCCGAAATGCATTTCTGCTTAACACTCTTCCATGAAATTGCTCCACCTCCCAATGTGAACACATAGCCTGATGTAGACTTTCGCTGATCCTTATCAGATTGGAAATCCGAGTCTGTGTAACCAATAGGAATCAACTCGGACGCTTTGTAATTCAGAACATAATTCCTAGTCCTTCGCAGGTACTTAAGTATGTTCTTTACAGCAGTCCAGTGACCCTGTCCAGGGTTACTCTGATATCTAGCTACCATGCCCACGGCATAGCAGATATCAGGTCTCGTGCACAACATGGCATACATTAGACTTCCTACTGCCGAAGCATAAGGAACCTTCTTCATGTAATCTATCTCCTTTTGTGTTTTGGGACACATGTCTTTAGATAGATGAATTCCATGGCAGAAAGGTTGAGCACCTCTCTTGGAATTCTGCATGTTGAAACGAGCCAGAATCGTATCAATATATGAAGCCTGGGACAAGCTTAATGTTCTTTTCCGGCGATCCCTTATAACCTTGATCCCAAGAACATGCCCAACTTGTCCTAAGTCTTTCATATCGAATTGCTTGGACAACCATCCCTTTATGTCCGACAACATCTTCACATTGTTGCCAATTAGAAGGATGTCGTCTACATAAAGTACGAGAAACGCCACACTGTTTCCGTCACTTCTCCGGTATACACACGACTCGTCCATGCTTTGAATGAATCCATAAGACTGGATAACCTCATCAAACCGCATGTTCCAAGATCTAGAAGCTTGCTTCAATCCATAAATGGATCGGTTTAGCTTACATACTAGATGCTCTTGGCCTTTCTTGATGAAACCTTCTGGCTGTCTCATGTAAATGGTCTCGTCAAGATTCCCATTCAAGAATGCTGTCTTGACGTCCATTTGCCACACCTCATAATCCATATAAGATGCTATAGACAAAAGAATCCGGATCGACTTTAGCATAGCTACCGGCGAAAAGGTTTCCTCATAATCGATCCCTTCTTTCTGAGTATACCCTTTCGCAACAAGCCTAGCCTTGAAGGTTTCAACCTTCCCGTCAGACCCTCTTTTTCTCTTGTACACCCACTTGCAACCAATGGCTTTTACACCTTTGGGCGGTGCTACAAGATTCCAGACCTGATTTGAATCCATTGATTCAATCTCAGATTTCATCGCCTTTTGCCAAGACTGAGCATCTTGATCTTTAAGCGCCTCGCCATAGGTCCAGGGATCGGCTTCATGTTCTCCAGGTAAAAAGTCCGAAGACTCACCTATAAACATGAACCTATCGGGTTGTCGAACAACCCTCCCACTACGACGAGGCTCCGGTGTAACCTCAGTAACTACAGGTGCAGACTGTGGTGGCGTATCACCCGGTTCGGTTGGATCTAAGCCTTGATCGTCCCCTCTCAGTTCGTTAAGTATTATCTCACTCTTGGGCTTGTGGTCCATTATATAATCCTCTTCCAAGAACCGAGCGTTGGTGCTAACAACGATCTTCTGGTCCTTAGGACTATAAAATAGACCACCTTTCGTTCCTCTAGGATATCCTATAAACAACCGAATATCTGAACGAGATTCCAACTTATCAGCCCCATGCTTCAGCACATGTGCTGGACAACCCCAAACCCGAATGTGTTTCAAATTTGGCTTTCGCCCGGTCCACAATTCCGAGGGTGTCTTAGGGACTGATTTAGAAGGAACTAAGTTCAGGATATACGCCGCTGTTTCCAAGGCATATCCCCAGAACGAAACTGGTAGCTCTGAATAACTCATCATAGATCTTACCATTTCCATAAGAGTCCTATTCCTTCTTTCTGCTACACCATTCTGCTGGGGCGTGTATGGTGCAGTCATCTGGGAGTCAATCCCATTCTCTAATAAGTACGCCTTAAACTCTCCCGAGAGGTACTCTCCTCCACGATCAGATCGTAGAGTCTTTATGGTTTTACCATGAAGGTTCTCCACAAGAGCTTTGTACTCCTTGAACTTGTCAAAGCACTCGCTCTCGCGGCGCATCAGGTATATAAAACCATACCTTGAGTAATCATCAGTGAAGGTTACGAAATATTCATAACCTCCTCTCGCTTGGACAGATAAAGGCCCGCACAAATCAGAGTGAATCAATTCCAGTACTTCCTTGGATCTATACCCCTTATCACTAAAGGGTCGCTTGGTCATTTTTCCTTCCAGGCATGATTCGCAGGTTGGAAAGTCCTCATCTTTCACACCACTGAGTATTCCATCAGTTATCAACCTTTGAATCCTGCCCAAGTTAATATGACCTAGCCTAAGATGCCATAAGTACTTTTGATTCATTCTAGAAGGCTCCTTTCTCTTATTGGTACTAGATGTATTATTTGACTCTACTCGTTGCATCGTGGAATAATCAGGATTCAGTATATATAAGTTGCCTATCAATGTAACAGAACAGATATACTCACCATTCTTTTTGATAATAACAGAACTATCAAAAGAAACAGAATATTCATTCAAAACCAATTTAGAAACCGAAACAAGGTTCTTTCTAAAATTCGGTACATAAAGACAATTATTCAATACCAAAACTTTATTATTAAAAGACAAATAAATATCTCCCACTGCAACTGCCGCCACTTTCGTAGCGTTGCCCATGTAGATAGTGATCTCTCCCTCTCTAAGCCGCCGGGTTTCCTGGAACCCCTGCAAAGAATTGCATACATGATCAGTGGCTCCCGTATCCACACACCAGGTACCGGTGGATAACACCGCTAAACATGTTTCAGTGACTAAGGAAAAGTTCATACCTCCTTGTCTGAGAGGACAATTAGACTTCCAATGTCCAGACTGCTTGCAACGGAAACACTTGCCCTTGGGCTTGTTCACTCCATTCCGTGGTCCACCATTGCTGGGTCCACTGGGTTTCTGTCCTTGCTTCTTCTTCCTCTTAGTCCCCGGAGGGCCAGGAAGTTTCACAGCCACAAGTGCCTGAGATTTCTTAAAGATTCCCTCTGCCGCCTGGAGTTCAGTCAGGAGCTCCGCCAACGAATATAACCTCTTGTTCATGTTATAGTTCAGGCGGAACTGGTCAAAACTCCTAGGCAGAGACTGGAGAACTATATCGATCTGGGTTTCCCCATCGATAGCTCCTCCCATAATCTCTATCTCATTCAGATAGCCTATCATCCTAAGAACGTGATCCCTCACGGGCGTTCCTTCGGACATAGTGGCCGTCATGAGTTTTCTCATAGCATCTTGCCTGGCTGCCCTATCCTGACTACCAAACATCTCCTTGAGGTTAAGCATCATATCATAGGCAGTGGTCATGGCCTCATGCTGATGTTGCAGCACATTTGACATAGAAGCCAAAATGTAGCACCGCGCCATCTGATCAGCCTTGACCCACTTCCGATGAGCTTCCTTTTCCTCAGGAGTGGAGGTATCAATAGGTTCATCAGGACAAACCTCATGGAGTACATATTTGTACTCCTCAGCAGTTAGGACAATGTCCAAGTTTCGTTTCCAATCAACATAGTTTGGACCAGTGAGTTTGTTTTCTTTTAGTATAATGGACAGCGGGTTGAGTGCCATATCTATAAAAGAGACAAATCAAACTGTCAAATTTAATTCGATATTAACTCCCTTAATTAATATCATTAAATTTACCAATCAATCCTAAAATCCCATCAGACTAGCATGCCACGTTCATGTGGACGTATACTAGTCCAAACGATTTTATAACTGGACTTTTACTTTGGTCGTACATCATTACAGCAGTGACTCCGATGGGGAGGATACTGTAAAGCGTACCTAAGTGTATACCATTTCTCAGTACTAAGTTAACCGCTCGGAAACTACACGCCCACCGCAAGCCACGTTAGTGTGGACGTTTACGTTGACATGCGGTCCCTTTACGATTTCCTATAACTGTCGAGCCTCAATTAACCCAAAGTTCCGTTTCCGTCTAGTAAGCCACGATAGTGTGGACGTTTACTAAACAAACAACTTTGTTAATTGAATTCCATTTAATAAATTTCACAATTTCGTTAATCAAAGCTTGATATCTCGTAAGTGAAACTCGAAGTTTCTAACCAGCGATCAATCATGCAATTGAGCCCTATCTCTCACAAAGTGAGGGAGCCAACCAGACAATCGATCTAGTCATCAAATGACTCGAATGTCTCTAATCTGTGTCATCGACATAACTGAAATTACGCCTTCAGCGTAGGATACCAACTTTTCGCGTAGTTGGACTTAAACACACAGTCAGCAGCTGACTGTCAAAACACTCGCACAATTTCGTAGACAAAAAGTGGAGACAAAGTTATGTAATAGTTTCCATTTCATTGATCACAAAACTTAAACTATTACACTTGTAGAGTATGGTAGGCAAAACGTTTACAAGAAGTTTCCCGAGTGTCGCAACAACTCCCACTAACTTGCAAACTAGCACACTAGTACCTAAAGCTATATCTCCTAGCTCTAATCTTGGCACACGGCGCAAAAGCTACTACACAAACTCGAAGCTCGACTATGATTCTAAAAATCAGATTTCGTTCTCTCAAAATCGTCAAATGATGAAATGAACATCCATGGGTATTTATAGTAGAGCCGCACATGTGAGAGTGATGACGTGGCACGTTCTCATTCGTCGCATGCTTGGCCTATGTCACTTTTCCATAGATGACATCATCTTTGTAGAACTTGGATTCTTGAATCTTGGAATCTTGAATCTTTGATTCTGGAATCCTTGAATCTTGAATCTTCAAAATCAAAATAACAAACTTCAATTCCAATCTTGACTCCATCGATCTCAATTCTTCATCTTCATTTTCTTGTGAAAATCTCTAAGTGTTGAAGTCTCAGAATTTCATCGTCTTCATGGTCGTCGATCTTGTCGAAGTTGCAAACTTGGAACAATTCTTCATTTCCTCGAACTGAGTACCTGGTGAAAGAAATCACGTAGTAAGTACTTGGTCTTAGAATTAAAAACACAAAAACTTGAGTCGCCGTTTTTCAAGAACTTCCAAAACCGGCGACTACATTCTCCGGAAAATTGACATGATGCATGAGTCGCCGTTTTCATGGCCAGACCCCAAAACCGGCGACTCCAGTCGCTGGAAATTCCCAAGCACCAAAAACGGCGACGCCAGTCGCCGTTTCCACAGCACACCATAAACGGCGACTCCAGTCGCCGTTTTCTTGTAACACCCAAAACCAGCGACACCGTTCTCCGTTTTCCATGCACAACAGCACAGCACCAAAAGCGGCGACACGAGTCGCCGTTTTCCTCGCGTCACCAAAAGCGGCGACTGCTGTCGCCGTTTCCATGTAACATCAACCTCGCACCAAAACCGGCGACAGGAGTCGCCGTTTCCTTGCATCACCAAAAGCGGCGACTGCTGTCGCCGTTTCCTTGCACATACATCAAAGCGGCGACTCTGGTCGCCGTTTCCATGTCATTCCAAAAGTGGAGACTCAAGTCTCCATTTCCATGCGCAAGGTAGTTGACTTCGGATTCTTAACCTGTGAACCTGAAAATCAACAAGGACAAAAACACAAGGAAAAAATAAGTTGTCGCCAAAAACAACATTTACAATCTCCCCCTTTTTGGCACAACTCATAAAAACAAGGTTAAGTAAAATGAGATACAAGTATCTCCCCCTCAACCAAATACACAACCAAAAAGTAACTAAGTAAAAAGATGGAAAAACATCAATCATACAATCAATGAAAAACCATAAAAATACTTAGACAAAATATCCAACCATTCAACAAAATAAAGATAGAGAATTCAAAACAAATTCAAACCAAGTATCAAAAACCAGAATTCCAGAGTTAAGCAAATATGAAAAACATGCATGGACGAATAAGTTCAGAGTTGAATGCATGCAAAACAAAAACAATAAAAACGAGTTCAGGAGTTCATCAAAAACAGAAATTAAAAAACTTGAACTTTGAACTTGAACTTTAGGCTTGTGGCGAAGCTGTGGGGGAAGGATCACGTTCCGGACTTCCGATCAACTCTTCTTCGTCATCTTCATAACTGAAGCCGTCGTCAGAGCTAGAGTCGCTTTCATCGGAGTCAGTTTCCGGATCCCCAAAAATCTCGCGCTCGCCCAAACCATCTCCAGCATCATCGTCAACTTCCACAACGTTGACATCTTCATCACCTTCATCTCTCAGACCATCAGACGGCATCGCAAACGATGCCCCTGGATTTGTAGTTTCACCAACCTTCTTCTTTCCCTTGTCACGGTAGTTCAGAATACCTTCAAAAATATCTTCATCCGTCTTCTCACCGTCATCACTTACAACTTCAATCAGTTTACTTTTGGACAGCTGCGTATGAGCTTCCTGAATTGCGTCACGCACCATCTTCAAAATAAAAGTATCTTTCAGACTAGCATCTGGGGCTCCAACATCTCCAAGTCCTCCCCCTTGTTGGATCTCCCGTTGCAGTTTCTTGAAAGATTTTTTCTGCTTTTCCTGTGCCTCAATCATTCTGTTGTAAGCATCGACATGTTCGGCTTGACGCTTCTCAAGAGCTAAGGAATCGACATAAAATTCCTGAACAACAGCCGAAGGAACCACAGCACGATGACTATGGATCGGATGATGAGGATTCTGATAAGATGGAATATTTGAAGTCGGACCGAAACCTCGAGGAACAACTCTCGGAGACTTAGCGCCCTCAGCTTCAGGTTCTGCGACAGCAGCAGTCGGCTCAGTTGTCGCAGTTGACTGTGATTTCTGGCGCTTAGGAGTTGGGGACTTAGTTTTTGGAGACCTAGGCTTGCGCTTCCGGGAAGACTTAGGAGTTGATGGCGGAGTTAAGATTTCCGGAAGAGCATTCCTATCAAAGAGTCCAAGCCAAGGTAAGTCGATCACTCTTTTGTGTGGAGCCAAGTACATGCCCGTGATCTTGACTGCCCCGTTTTTCTTCATCTTTTTCTCAGCTGCCGTTTCCGGAACAAAGCCTTGGTCATGAAGCATCCCATATATCAGACAAGGATGCGAGAGATGGAATTTTTTCTCCGTAGGCCACTCAGCTTGCCTAATAATGGTTTCATCTGAAAGCTTTGCAATTTTGCACAAGTCATTGAAAATAATTTTTCCTAAGTTCACTTGTTCGCCACAACTGAGGCGGAAAATGAGGTGCATCAACTCAGGGTCCAGAACAGTCGGATCCCGATTCGCAATCCAGTTAGACATCCCAAGACGATGCAGGATGCCATAGAAAGCAGATAGCTTTGACGGCGGAGGCAGTTCGGACTTGACTTTCTTTTGTGTAAGAAACGTGCCAACCATCAGGTCATCAGCACGTTCCGCAGCAGTCGGTGTTGTCCATCTGGAATCAATTTCCAATCTTTCCAAGAAAGCGTTGATGGAGAAAGGACGGAACTTGTATAATTTTTCACGAAAAATGAAGCAGCCATACAGTCGACTCTTCGGGTTTGCAAATTCGGGAGACAAGCTAGCATAAAACTTGGACAGAATTGGAATTGAGTAGCGATAGGTAAGGTTCACAGATTTGAGCATGTGGACCTTGGTCAGAAAATCTGTGATGCCATGTTTTTCATAGTCCTCCTTGAGGATAGTTCTGTCTGTATGGATTGGCAACTTCTCAATCAACTTATGTCGACGTTCAGCAGTCGGCGTGAAAAATTCACGAGAATGAGCCTTTGGACACTCAGAATATTCGGCTATGTATTTGAAGCCATCAGTTGAGACTTGGGATCCAGCTGATCCCGAGGAATGAGGAGCCAAAGGTGGTTTTTGAGAGCTGTGGGTTTTGGACTTTGCAGCTGTCCCACCAGCAGAAGTTGTTGGAGTTGAGGGTTTGGCTCCACTGCCACTGACGACCGATTTCTTTCCAGCAAGACTCCCAGATGGAGTCTTAGGATTCGCAGGTTTTGTGACTTTGCCCGCAGTCACAGTCGCAGTTGATGGAATGGTAACGACTTTCTTTCCATCCTTAGTTATCTCGCCAGCTGCGAGTAACCGATGATATTCAGCCCTGGAAACAGTTCCACTGTAGATGCGGAGAGAAGAGTCTTTCGTATGTGGTTTTCCGGACTTAGTTTCTTTTCCCGACTGACGGGCAGTCGAGAGTTCAGGAGTTGCAGATCTCGTCAAGTCAGGTTCAATAGACAAGGTTTTGCCAGAGCGTCGCTCAACCTTGTCCAAGTGAGCTTTCAGCTCTTCATAAGCTGCTTTCTTGGCTTCATCAGTGGCAGCTTTCTCGAACTGTTCGTTCAGGTAGACAGTCATGTCAGCCATCATATCATCTAGGTTCTTAGCAGCCATTTCGAAGTTAGGAGCTGAGAGTTAGCAGCTGTGAGTTCGGGAAACACGAAAACTAAGTTCAACTTCAGAAACAAGGACAGGGCGCCGGTTGCGCAAAGCTAGAGTTGCCGGATGCAACAGAAAAAACAAGAACTTAAGAACTAAGAATTTCGGACGCCGAACTTGCAGTTGAGAGTCGAGAGATCGAGAGCTAGAGAGTTAGAGAATTCTGATGTAAGCGTAAATGAATTAGGATTTCATCAAGGCCTATTTATAGGAAAAATTTGGGCCGCCCGTCGGAATGAAAAAAGCCCAGTCCAAAACCTGTAAACAGCTCTTCTCAAGAAGGAAATCAGATCAAATAGACGAACAAAAATTTATTAATTTCGAAAATATTATTAAAATAATAATTTCCAAAAATAATAAGTAATAAAATAAAAAACATAATAATAAAATGAAAAGTATAGGGAAGATCAAACCATGGCATGAAAACCGAAGTTAAGAACCATCGGTTGAGAAATGAAGTTGAGTGCCATTGGTTGAGAAACTTGAGTTATCAATTTTTCTTGGACGCTGAAAAATTTGACTAAGGCATGAGTCTCCGTTTTGAGAAAGTTGAGAAATGAAGTTGAGAAAGTTGAGAAAGTTTAGAAAGTTGAGAAATGAAGTTGAGAAATGAAGTTGAGAAAGTTGAGAAAGTTGAGAAAGTTGAGAAAGTTGAGAAAAGAAGTTGAGAAATGAAGTTGAGAAAGTTGAGAAAGTTGAGAAAGTTGAGAAATGAAGTTGAGAAATGAAGTTGAGAAAATTGAGAAAGTTGAGAAAGTTGAGAAAGTTGAGAAAGTTGAGAAAGTTGAGAAATGAAGTTGAGTGCCATTAGTTGAGAAACTTGAGTTGTCAATTTTCGTTGACACAGAAAATTTGGCTAAGGCAAAAACGAGAGTTGCTGGTTTGAGTTGCAAAGTCCAAGTCTCCGGAATTGGAACATGGGAAGAGTCTCCGTTTTTGTGGCATTGAGTTGAGTCTCCGGTTTTGTGTCCTCAGCTGAGAGTCTCCGGATTTTTGCATGTAAGTGTTGCCAAGAAAATGGAGACTAGATTCTCCGGTTTTGTGCCAAAAAGGTGAGTCGCCGTTTTACCGGCGACTTGGGTCTCCGGATTTGTGTTGTCTCCGAAATTTGGCAATCTCCGAAATTTTGACATTCTCTGGACTTAGGTAATTTTTCGTATCTGTGTCTCCAAAAATGTTGTCACTTGAAGTTTGCAAGTTGGTTGTCGCTACACTCAAAAATTAGACTTCAGAGAAGGTAAACCACGTAGCGCTGGATATGAACTACAAAAATGCAAAACCAAAAACAACACATCCCGAGTTAGTCATTCAAGTGTTCAACACACTACAAACATTCAAAACCATTTTAGTGGAGATTCGAGGGGTGATATTAGGCAATGAAGAGCAAATATTTTCCCAGAAAAGAATCCACATTTCATCGTTTTCCAAAAACCAAAATTTTTCACACAAGGTGACAGCAACTTTGAGGTAAAAATGAAAAATCTCCCATATTAAAAACCGGTGAAATGGACCGAAGTATTTGATAGACATGTTTACTTGTCCTTCGTCACAATCACAAAGATGCGGTCGTGTTTCGTCGAAACATATTGGCAGAGTTTACACCGCACAAGAGATTTTAATTCATGAATGCAAGGTGAACTTTTAAGGCACTCCACTTTGGGACTAACTTTACTACATCAGAGGGGAGCCGGCGGACAGTGTGACCCGGCGTCCTCCAGACGAGTTTTTAGCTTTATATGAAATGCAACAGACACTCATTACAGCAGTCAGAGGGGAGCAAGGGGATCAAGTATACTTGCGTCCTCCGAAGTGTGATGGGAGAGTGTCTTGAAAAATAGCGTCTATGTGCTACCTTTCGAAGAGGGGAGCCGGGGGAATGATCCGGCGTCCTCCGTTACTTGGTATTATAGATCTATGCAAGTGACAGCTATGGGAGTTATATGCCAAGTTCACATGTTTGCATTCAGCGGAATAAATACACTTGGGTCCGAAGACTAAAGCGGCCTCGAATCCATGTTTGTCTGACTAGACTAATTCACGACCATTCCGAGTGCGTATTCAGAAGTAAAGAAACTACTCTTTCAGACTTCAAAAAATTTCGTGAACTCTTTAGAGAGAACACATGCAGAGAGAATTTCTTAGAGTTTGAAATCTCTCAAAGTCAAGAGGTTTGGTAAAGATGTCAGCGAGCTGTTTTTCTGTTGAAATATGCTGTAGACTGACTATATCACAAACAACCAAATCTCTAAAGAAATGATGTCGAATGTCGATGTGTTTAGTTCTTGAATGCTGGACAGGATTTTTGCTGATTTTGATAGCACTCTGATTATCACAAAACAGCACCAATGGAGCACTCTCGAGAGATAGTCATTCAACATTTGTTTCAACCAAGGCATTTGAGTGCAGCAACTTCCAGCTGCAAAATATTCAGACACGGCAGTCGAGAAGCTCTTTGAAGTTTGCATTACAGAAAATGAGTTCTCTGGGTTGCCAACAGATTTTAGAGGAGCTAGAGCTAAGTTCAACTTCACTCTTCCGGGACTTAGGCATCCATTTCTTCTTCTCATCAAAATTTTGACCATTTTTTTCAGTCACAGCTTTCAGAGTTGTCTTAGCTTTCGGATTTGCATAAATGGGTTTCTTCATTTTTTTAACTACCTCATCCTTTTTCTTTTCAGAATTCTGTGACTTTGTTTGAACCAGTGAGTTCATATTTTTCTCAACACTCAGCTTTTGAGAATTTCGTGATTTACCATCCTTCGTCATCAACTCACGGTTCATGTCATCTTTCATCTTATAGCAAAATGGTTGAATGTGTCCAGGTTGGTCACAGTAGTGACAAACATATTTTCGCTTTTGACAAGTTTCAACCTTTCTAGAATTTTCAACCAAAACAGATTTAGAGAGAGGAGTTTTTCTGTTCAGCTTCACGTTCTGAGGTTCACCCAACTTTTTCAGCAGCGTCTTCTCATATGGTAAAATGCCACGAGGATGTTTGACAATATTTTTCGGAAATTGATAAGTCTCGGATTTAGAGCAAGCCGTCGAGATTGACTTTTGAGTTTTAGATTCCGAAGACACAACAACTTTCTTTCCTTCAGCAATTTCCTTCCGTTTTGAATGTTCAGCATCATCCTTAGATTTATCCTCTGGCTGATCATCTGAAGCTTTGACGAATGTCACTTCCTTCTTCTCAGGTGTAGAGTATATCGACTCAAAAACTTTCTGAAATCCAAGTCCATAACGGTTAGGATTCATATATGACGCAGCGTTGTCAAACACCGAAGAATTCGTGTTCATCTTTCTCAATAGTTCATCAGTCATCTGAAGTTTTTCTTTCAAGACATAGCGCTCCTTGTCAGTCATGGCAAGATCAGTTTGAGCTTTCATCAGAGACGTTTTCAGTTCGTCATTTTCAGCATCTGAGTTCTTAAACAAGATTTGAAGTTTCTTAACTTCAACAGTTTCCTTTTTCAGTGAAGTCTTCAGTTTTGAGTTTTCAGAGCTCAATCTCTCACACATTTCTCTTAGTTCGACAACTTCTTTGAAATACTTATGTTTTTCTTCGAAAAGATCATCAAACTTGTTTTTAAGTATTGTCAGAGAATTGTTCAACTTCTCTTTCTCGTCCTTCGTCTTCTCAGCTGAGTTTTTCAACTCAACAGCTTCATCATACATCTTACGGTTAGCATCCGAGAGTTCATTACAAGATTCTGTAAGAACTTTCAGAGACACTTCAAGTGCACCATTTTCAGTAATAACTAAATCATAGGAATTTGAGAGTTCAGAGTGACTCTCGTTCAGTGCAATCAACCCCGCACTCACATATTCAGTTTGTGGTGTCATCCCGTTTTCCACAGACTCAGTCACGGATTCATTATACGAAAAAATATCATCATCACAGAAATTTCGGTTTGAAGAAGTTGCACGAAAAATGTTGTCTGCAGTTGCAGTGTCCTTCAGAAAGCCATCAAAAACAAAGTTTTCAACCTCCACATTTTCAAGATCAAAATTTTCATCAAAAGTAACAACTAGAGCGTTGTCCTCATCATCATCAGAATTTTTGTCCTCAGATTCCTCGCTTTCTGAGATAACATTTTCATCATCAAAAACTACGTAGCTCACTGGCAGTTTCGTTTTGCGATGCAAGTTGGGACATTCGTTTTTGACATGTCCAAATCCCTTGCATTCATAGCATTGCATCTTAGAAACATCTTTGCTAGTAGAGGAGTATGGTGAAAGTTTTGTTCCTTTGAATTTTTTGTCAGACGACGATCCCTGATTTCGGTTGTCAAGAGTATTCGGGTATGAGTTAGAACTTTTCTGAAAATTTCGAAAATTTCGGGCACGGTTCTTTCTCTTAAACTCTTGTTTCACAAGATAAGTGACTATCTCAGTCAGTGCAGCAAGTTTGTCAGGATTATTTGAGTTCATCAACTGTTCAATATCCTCTGCTTCCTCGTCATCAGACTCATTAACATTGGCTGAGAAACTACATTCATTTTTCAAGAGAGTTTTCTGAGGTTTCGAACTTCTTGAACTCTTACCCTTCTCAGAAATTTTTAGAGCAGTCAACGGCTCATAAACAAGTGACATTTCAGGGTTGCTACGCACTCTTAGAGTCAAGTCATAGTTTCTCAAATCAGCCATCAAGTCAGCATAATCCCAGTTATGATTTTCGTCGTTGCGAGCTTCGATAGTTAGCACTTTGCTCTCGAACCTAGTGCTAACACTGGAGAGGACTTTCTCATATACCATGGGAGCAGGAAAAATTTCACCAAGTTCAAAAGCTTCATTCACATATCTCATGATCTTGTCCAAGTAGTCATTGATGTCTTCATCTTCCCTCATCCTGAGTTGATGGAATTGAGCAGTGATAGTTCGGATTTTCGATCGCTTAACAGCATGACTTCCCTCACAAGTTCGTTGTAACGTTTCCCATGCATCTCTGGCAGATGTGCAATTTTTGACCAGCTGATACATACTGAGGTCTAGCCATTCACAGATAATAAGTAAGGCTTTGCTGTTAGCCGTGGACAAGTCATGTTCCTCTCTCGTCCAACTACGTTCCGGTTTCGGAGTTCTCACGCCATCGGCGTCTTCCGTATATGGGCGTTCCCATCCCTCTAACACTGCCATCCAAGATCTAGAGTCAAGGCCTTTAATTCTAGCTGAAACTTTAGCTTTCCAGTTAGAGTAGTTCTGATGAGTAAGTATAATCGGTTTCTGAACAAACATTGGCGACTCCATTTTAGCGGAAATATGAAGTCAAGTCACGGATCACGTCTTATACGTATGACGTCCCGCTCTGATACCAATTGAAATTACGCCTTCAGCGTAGGATACCAACTTTTCGCGTAGTTGGACTTAAACACACAGTCAGCAGCTGACTGTCAAAACACTCGCACAATTTCGTAGACAAAAAGTGGAGACAAAGTTATGTAATAGTTTCCATTTCATTGATCACAAAACTTAAACTATTACACTTGTAGAGTATGGTAGGCAAAACGTTTACAAGAAGTTTCCCGAGTGTCGCAACAACTCCCACTAACTTGCAAACTAGCACACTAGTACCTAAAGCTATATCTCCTAGCTCTAATCTTGGCACACGGCGCAAAAGCTACTACACAAACTCGAAGCTCAACTATGATTCTAAAAATCAGATTTCGTTCTCTCAAAATCGTCAAATGATGAAATGAACATCCATGGGTATTTATAGTAGAGCCGCACATGTGAGAGTGATGACGTGGCACGTTCTCATTCGTCGCATGCTTGGCCTATGTCACTTTTCCATAGATGACATCATCTTTGTAGAACTTGGATTCTTGAATCTTGGAATCTTGAATCTTTGATTCTGGAATCCTTGAATCTTGAATCTTCAAAATCAAAATAACAAACTTCAATTCCAATCTTGACTCCATCGATCTCAATTCTTCATCTTCATTTTCTTGTGAAAATCTCTAAGTGTTGAAGTCTCAGAATTTCATCGTCTTCATGGTCGTCGATCTTGTCGAAGTTGCAAACTTGGAACAATTCTTCATTTCCTCGAACTGAGTACCTGGTGAAAGAAATCACGTAGTAAGTACTTGGTCTTAGAATTAAAAACACAAAAACTTGAGTCGCCGTTTTTCAAGAACTTCCAAAACCGGCGACTACATTCTCCGGAAAATTGACATGATGCATGAGTCGCCGTTTTCATGGCCAGACCCCAAAACCGGCGACTCCAGTCGCTGGAAATTCCCAAGCACCAAAAACGGCGACGCCAGTCGCCGTTTCCACAGCACACCATAAACGGCGACTCCAGTCGCCGTTTTCTTGTAACACCCAAAACCAGCGACACCGTTCTCCGTTTTCCATGCACAACAGCACAGCACCAAAAGCGGCGACACGAGTCGCCGTTTTCCTCGCGTCACCAAAAGCGGCGACTGCTGTCGCCGTTTCCATGTAACATCAACCTCGCACCAAAACCGGCGACAGGAGTCGCCGTTTCCTTGCATCACCAAAAGCGGCGACTCTGGTCGCCGTTTCCATGTCATTCCAAAAGTGGAGACTCAAGTCTCCATTTCCATGCGCAAGGTAGTTGACTTCGGATTCTTAACCTGTGAACCTGAAAATCAACAAGGACAAAAACACAAGGAAAAAATAAGTTGTCGCCAAAAACAACATTTACAATAACCAAGCGCTTTGGCTCCATTCCACTCCCCGGGGTGAGAATGAGTCGAGTTGAAATTAGTCTTTGAAAGACAGATTAGGCATTGCTTTGAAAAACTTAAGTGTTTAATTCTATAAATGGAATTGAATTCGAATTTTGATCCAGTGATATCCGTGTGTCAACTTTATCCGATAGGGAGGATGACACTAAAGCCAACTCGTAAGCGACACACATCACTATTAAAACAGAGAATGGAGACCGCGTGATTGTTTCCAATCCCTCTCCCACTTAGTTTTTACGAAAGGGATTAACAAGCATGCATATGAATTTAAAGCATAATAAAACACGCACGTAAACACACAAAAAGCATTTAACGTGGCCCGATTATTATGGCCTTCAAATCTTCGATGCACGTCTCCTCGGATCTTCGTCTCGTTGCTCGTCTAGGTCTCGATCCATCACCGACTCGTCTAAGGACCAAGAGACGAACCCCTCCCACTGGAGTATCGTCCCGGGCCCTCGACAAGCGATCCGTGATGTCCGTCGAACCCCCGCGGAGCTGCTGCCCGAAGTCTAGCGAAACGGCGACCGCCGTTTGAGAAACGGCGACCGCCGTTTGCCCTTCAGCAGCCGCGGGTTCGACTCCTCGACCCCCGTTCGTCCGGTCTTCGATCTCGTCTCGATCCACCAAGCAGCAGCAACATTACATAATAAAGCTAACTACTTCCGACATCGATCCTATACACATCGATCGATCCTATACACCCGGATAAACGAAAAACGAAAATAAAACCTAAACGACTCAACCCGTCGTTTTAACTATTACAAGCAAGCAACGATTCAAAACCAAAGATCTCGACAACCCCGAGAGTTTAACAAACCACAAAAAAATTATCATACAACATCACACAATGTTGGCCATAATAATCGGGTTCATCCTGCATCAAAAACGTACGAACAATACAACAAACCAATAACCGGCTCTGATACCAATTGTTGGAAATCGACTACCCGGGATGCGTTCGTTCGATCACTCGAACATCCGAACGATCCCAGTCGACCTCCAGATCCGCTACTTCGTCCTCGTGCCCAGCCCGTGCCCCAATTCACGCCCAGCCGTTGCCCCGGAGGACAACCGCGCAAGCTGGAGCGGGCTGCCCGAAAAAGAGCAAAACGGCGGTCGCCGTTTGTCCTTCAGCAGCGCGGACAGCAGCGCGATCTGCTGTTCCGGGCTCGTTTCCGGGTCGTTTTTCCTCTTCCGACTACCGATCCGAAGGTCCTAGAACCCTCAGTAGTCGAGGAATGCGATCCACGATGTCCGGAACCCGATCGTAGGTCCGTTGGATTATTACGTACAATAAGAATCGAAAAAGATGCGGAATAGGGTTTTTGATTCTTTACCTTTGATGCGTGATTCGGAGAAGCCGAATAGGCGAACACCTTTGATCTTCTAGTGTGTATCCTAGCCCTCGACTCCAGACGTTGTGTGGGCAACGATCCACCGGAAGTCTCCTCTTCTTCTTCTCTCTTAAACTCTCTCTCACGTTTTATTTTCTCAAGTGAAGAAAAATAAAAGCTGCGTAAGTTAGGTCTAGAGAAGAGAGGGGGGAGGGGTTTAAATAGGCCACACTAGGGACCTTAGGTTAATTAATTAATTAGGCTAAATTGCAATTTAATTAAACCGGTGTCCTTAAAAGAAAACCTTTAATTAAATCCAATTTTAATTATAATTAATTCCACTATAAAATTATAATTGAATTCCCAATTAATTAATTCATATTATTTTACCAATAATATTTTCCGCCGAAATTACATACACGACTTTCCCCGTGTTTAAGATATCGAACGTCCACGAATTTATTTAATTACTAATAATTAAATTAACTCGTTTCTTATTATCCGAGACTAGTACCACTCATCCTTATTATCATGTGGAACAAATCCACCTGCAGGGTTTACATGATAAACTTTATGAGCTCATCTCGGGGACGTCATCAACCCGATAAACGGGACACGGTTTCCTGTCTATAATCTATAGCATGCCGTGTGTACAATTCCGATTCCCAATTTACCGAGTATCTCGACTAATCAAATAGTCTCACTCATTGGCAAGTTAAAGAACCGAGAATTGGATACACGCACCTATAATTATATAGGGATTAGTCCTCCTTGAGGATAGTTCTGTCTGTATGGATTGGCAACTTCTCAATCAACTTATGTCGACGTTCAGCAGTCGGCGTGAAAAATTCACGAGAATGAGCCTTTGGACACTCAGAATATTCGGCTATGTATTTGAAGCCATCAGTTGAGACTTGGGATCCAGCTGATCCCGAGGAATGAGGAGC
The DNA here is from genome assembly GCA_954870475.1 of Euphrasia confusa. Classification (NCBI taxonomy): domain Eukaryota; kingdom Viridiplantae; phylum Streptophyta; class Magnoliopsida; order Lamiales; family Orobanchaceae; genus Euphrasia; species Euphrasia confusa. Next base: position 33,320,850 of record OX940950.1, read on the forward strand.
CAAAGGTGGTTTTTGAGAGCTGTGGGTTTTGGACTTTGCAGCTGTCCCACCAGCAGAAGTTGTTGGAGTTGAGGGTTTGGCTCCACTGCCACTGACGACCGATTTCTTTCCAGCAAGACTCCCAGATGGAGTCTTAGGATTCGCAGGTTTTGTGACTTTGCCCGCAGTCACAGTCGCAGTTGATGGAATGGTAACGACTTTCTTTCCATCCTTAGTTATCTCGCCAGCTGCGAGTAACCGATGATATTCAGCCCTGGAAACAGTTCCACTGTAGATGCGGAGAGAAGAGTCTTTCGTATGTGGTTTTCCGGACTTAGTTTCTTTTCCCGACTGACGGGCAGTCGAGAGTTCAGGAGTTGCAGATCTCGTCAAGTCAGGTTCAATAGACAAGGTTTTGCCAGAGCGTCGCTCAACCTTGTCCAAGTGAGCTTTCAGCTCTTCATAAGCTGCTTTCTTGGCTTCATCAGTGGCAGCTTTCTCGAACTGTTCGTTCAGGTAGACAGTCATGTCAGCCATCATATCATCTAGGTTCTTAGCAGCCATTTCGAAGTTAGGAGCTGAGAGTTAGCAGCTGTGAGTTCGGGAAACACGAAAACTAAGTTCAACTTCAGAAACAAGGACAGGGCGCCGGTTGCGCAAAGCTAGAGTTGCCGGATGCAACGGAAAAAACAAGAACTTAAGAACTAAGAATTTCGGACGCCGAACTTGCAGTTGAGAGTCGAGAGATCGAGAGCTAGAGAGTTAGAGAATTCTGATGTAAGCGTAAATGAATTAGGATTTCATCAAGGCCTATTTATAGGAAAAATTTGGGCCGCCCGTCGGAATGAAAAAAGCCCAGTCCAAAACCTGTAAACAGCTCTTCTCAAGAAGGAAATCAGATCAAATAGACGAACAAAAATTTATTAATTTCGAAAATATTATTAAAATAATAATTTCCAAAAATAATAAGTAATAAAATAAAAAACATAATAATAAAATGAAAAGTATAGGGAAGATCAAACCATGGCATGAAAACCGAAGTTAAGAACCATCGGTTGAGAAATGAAGTTGAGTGCCATTGGTTGAGAAACTTGAGTTATCAATTTTTCTTGGACGCTGAAAAATTTGACTAAGGCATGAGTCTCCGTTTTGAGAAAGTTGAGAAATGAAGTTGAGAAAGTTGAGAAAGTTTAGAAAGTTGAGAAATGAAGTTGAGAAATGAAGTTGAGAAAGTTGAGAAAGTTGAGAAAGTTGAGAAAGTTGAGAAAAGAAGTTGAGAAATGAAGTTGAGAAAGTTGAGAAAGTTGAGAAATGAAGTTGAGAAATGAAGTTGAGAAAATTGAGAAAGTTGAGAAAGTTGAGAAAGTTGAGAAAGTTGAGAAATGAAGTTGAGTGCCATTAGTTGAGAAACTTGAGTTGTCAATTTTCGTTGACACAGAAAATTTGGCTAAGGCAAAAACGAGAGTTGCTGGTTTGAGTTGCAAAGTCCAAGTCTCCGGAATTGGAACATGGGAAGAGTCTCCGTTTTTGTGGCATTGAGTTGAGTCTCCGGTTTTGTGTCCTCAGCTGAGAGTCTCCGGATTTTTGCATGTAAGTGTTGCCAAGAAAATGGAGACTAGATTCTCCGGTTTTGTGCCAAAAAGGTGAGTCGCCGTTTTACCGGCGACTTGGGTCTCCGGATTTGTGTTGTCTCCGAAATTTGGCAATCTCCGAAATTTTGACATTCTCTGGACTTAGGTAATTTTTCGTATCTGTGTCTCCAAAAATGTTGTCACTTGAAGTTTGCAAGTTGGTTGTCGCTACACTCAAAAATTAGACTTCAGAGAAGGTAAACCACGTAGCGCTGGATATGAACTACAAAAATGCAAAACCAAAAACAACACATCCCGAGTTAGTCATTCAAGTGTTCAACACACTACAAACATTCAAAACCATTTTAGTGGAGATTCGAGGGGTGATATTAGGCAATGAAGAGCAAATATTTTCCCAGAAAAGAATCCACATTTCATCGTTTTCCAAAAACCAAAATTTTTCACACAAGGTGACAGCAACTTTGAGGTAAAAATGAAAAATCTCCCATATTAAAAACCGGTGAAATGGACCGAAGTATTTGATAGACATGTTTACTTGTCCTTCGTCACAATCACAAAGATGCGGTCGTGTTTCGTCGAAACATATTGGCAGAGTTTACACCGCACAAGAGATTTTAATTCATGAATGCAAGGTGAACTTTTAAGGCACTCCACTTTGGGACTAACTTTACTACATCAGAGGGGAGCCGGCGGACAGTGTGACCCGGCGTCCTCCAGACGAGTTTTTAGCTTTATATGAAATGCAACAGACACTCATTACAGCAGTCAGAGGGGAGCAAGGGGATCAAGTATACTTGCGTCCTCCGAAGTGTGATGGGAGAGTGTCTTGAAAAATAGCGTCTATGTGCTACCTTTCGAAGAGGGGAGCCGGGGGAATGATCCGGCGTCCTCCGTTACTTGGTATTATAGATCTATGCAAGTGACAGCTATGGGAGTTATATGCCAAGTTCACATGTTTGCATTCAGCGGAATAAATACACTTGGGTCCGAAGACTAAAGCGGCCTCGAATCCATGTTTGTCTGACTAGACTAATTCACGACCATTCCGAGTGCGTATTCAGAAGTAAAGAAACTACTCTTTCAGACTTCAAAAAATTTCGTGAACTCTTTAGAGAGAACACATGCAGAGAGAATTTCTTAGAGTTTGAAATCTCTCAAAGTCAAGAGGTTTGGTAAAGATGTCAGCGAGCTGTTTTTCTGTTGAAATATGCTGTAGACTGACTATATCACAAACAACCAAATCTCTAAAGAAATGATGTCGAATGTCGATGTGTTTAGTTCTTGAATGCTGGACAGGATTTTTGCTGATTTTGATAGCACTCTGATTATCACAAAACAGCACCAATGGAGCACTCTCGAGAGATAGTCATTCAACATTTGTTTCAACCAAGGCATTTGAGTGCAGCAACTTCCAGCTGCAAAATATTCAGACACGGCAGTCGAGAAGCTCTTTGAAGTTTGCATTACAGAAAATGAGTTCTCTGGGTTGCCAACAGATTTTAGAGGAGCTAGAGCTAAGTTCAACTTCACTCTTCCGGGACTTAGGCATCCATTTCTTCTTCTCATCAAAATTTTGACCATTTTTTTCAGTCACAGCTTTCAGAGTTGTCTTAGCTTTCGGATTTGCATAAATGGGTTTCTTCATTTTTTTAACTACCTCATCCTTTTTCTTTTCAGAATTCTGTGACTTTGTTTGAACCAGCGAGTTCATATTTTTCTCAACACTCAGCTTTTGAGAATTTCGTGATTTACCATCCTTCGTCATCAACTCACGGTTCATGTCATCTTTCATCTTATAGCAAAATGGTTGAATGTGTCCAGGTTGGTCACAGTAGTGACAAACATATTTTCGCTTTTGACAAGTTTCAACCTTTCTAGAATTTTCAACCAAAACAGATTTAGAGAGAGGAGTTTTTCTGTTCAGCTTCACGTTCTGAGGTTCACCCAACTTTTTCAGCAGCGTCTTCTCATATGGTAAAATGCCACGAGGATGTTTGACAATATTTTTCGGAAATTGATAAGTCTCGGATTTAGAGCAAGCCGTCGAGATTGACTTTTGAGTTTTAGATTCCGAAGACACAACAACTTTCTTTCCTTCAGCAATTTCCTTCCGTTTTGAATGTTCAGCATCATCCTTAGATTTATCCTCTGGCTGATCATCTGAAGCTTTGACGAATGTCACTTCCTTCTTCTCAGGTGTAGAGTATATCGACTCAAAAACTTTCTGAAATCCAAGTCCATAACGGTTAGGATTCATATATGACGCAGCGTTGTCAAACACCGAAGAATTCGTGTTCATCTTTCTCAATAGTTCATCAGTCATCTGAAGTTTTTCTTTCAAGACATAGCGCTCCTTGTCAGTCATGGCAAGATCAGTTTGAGCTTTCATCAGAGACGTTTTCAGTTCGTCATTTTCAGCATCTGAGTTCTTAAACAAGATTTGAAGTTTCTTAACTTCAACAGTTTCCTTTTTCAGTGAAGTCTTCAGTTTTGAGTTTTCAGAGCTCAATCTCTCACACATTTCTCTTAGTTCGACAACTTCTTTGAAATACTTATGTTTTTCTTCGAAAAGATCATCAAACTTGTTTTTAAGTATTGTCAGAGAATTGTTCAACTTCTCTTTCTCGTCCTTCGTCTTCTCAGCTGAGTTTTTCAACTCAACAGCTTCATCATACATCTTACGGTTAGCATCCGAGAGTTCATTACAAGATTCTGTAAGAACTTTCAGAGACACTTCAAGTGCACCATTTTCAGTAATAACTAAATCATAGGAATTTGAGAGTTCAGAGTGACTCTCGTTCAGTGCAATCAACCCCGCACTCACATATTCAGTTTGTGGTGTCATCCCGTTTTCCACAGACTCAGTCACGGATTCATTATACGAAAAAATATCATCATCACAGAAATTTCGGTTTGAAGAAGTTGCACGAAAAATGTTGTCTGCAGTTGCAGTGTCCTTCAGAAAGCCATCAAAAACAAAGTTTTCAACCTCCACATTTTCAAGATCAAAATTTTCATCAAAAGTAACAACTAGAGCGTTGTCCTCATCATCATCAGAATTTTTGTCCTCAGATTCCTCGCTTTCTGAGATAACATTTTCATCATCAAAAACTACGTAGCTCACTGGCAGTTTCGTTTTGCGATGCAAGTTGGGACATTCGTTTTTGACATGTCCAAATCCCTTGCATTCATAGCATTGCATCTTAGAAACATCTTTGCTAGTAGAGGAGTATGGTGAAAGTTTTGTTCCTTTGAATTTTTTGTCAGACGACGATCCCTGATTTCGGTTGTCAAGAGTATTCGGGTATGAGTTAGAACTTTTCTGAAAATTTCGAAAATTTCGGGCACGGTTCTTTCTCTTAAACTCTTGTTTCACAAGATAAGTGACTATCTCAGTCAGTGCAGCAAGTTTGTCAGGATTATTTGAGTTCATCAACTGTTCAATATCCTCTGCTTCCTCGTCATCAGACTCATTAACATTGGCTGAGAAACTACATTCATTTTTCAAGAGAGTTTTCTGAGGTTTCGAACTTCTTGAACTCTTACCCTTCTCAGAAATTTTTAGAGCAGTCAACGGCTCATAAACAAGTGACATTTCAGGGTTGCTACGCACTCTTAGAGTCAAGTCGTAGTTTCTCAAATCAGCCATCAAGTCAGCATAATCCCAGTTATGATTTTCGTCGTTGCGAGCTTCGATAGTTAGCACTTTGCTCTCGAACCTAGTGCTAACACTGGAGAGGACTTTCTCATATACCATGGGAGCAGGAAAAATTTCTCCAAGTTCAAAAGCTTCATTCACATATCTCATGATCTTGTCCAAGTAGTCATTGATGTCTTCATCTTCCCTCATCCTGAGTTGATGGAATTGAGCAGTGATAGTTCGGATTTTCGATCGCTTAACAGCATGACTTCCCTCACAAGTTCGTTGTAACGTTTCCCATGCATCTCTGGCAGATGTGCAATTTTTGACCAGCTGATACATACTGAGGTCTAGCCATTCACAGATAATAAGTAAGGCTTTGCTGTTAGCCGTGGACAAGTCATGTTCCTCTCTCGTCCAACTACGTTCCGGTTTCGGAGTTCTCACGCCATCGGCGTCTTCCGTATATGGGCGTTCCCATCCCTCTAACACTGCCATCCAAGATCTAGAGTCAAGGCCTTTAATTCTAGCTGAAACTTTAGCTTTCCAGTTAGAGTAGTTCTGATGAGTAAGTATAATCGGTTTCTGAACAAACATTGGCGACTCCATTTTAGCGGAAATATGAAGTCAAGTCACGGATCACGTCTTATACGTATGACGTCCCGCTCTGATACCAATTGAAATTACGCCTTCAGCGTAGGATACCAACTTTTCGCGTAGTTGGACTTAAACACACAGTCAGCAGCTGACTGTCAAAACACTCGCACAATTTCGTAGACAAAAAGTGGAGACAAAGTTATGTAATAGTTTCCATTTCATTGATCACAAAACTTAAACTATTACACTTGTAGAGTATGGTAGGCAAAACGTTTACAAGAAGTTTCCCGAGTGTCGCAACAACTCCCACTAACTTGCAAACTAGCACACTAGTACCTAAAGCTATATCTCCTAGCTCTAATCTTGGCACACGGCGCAAAAGCTACTACACAAACTCGAAGCTCGACTATGATTCTAAAAATCAGATTTCGTTCTCTCAAAATCGTCAAATGATGAAATGAACATCCATGGGTATTTATAGTAGAGCCGCACATGTGAGAGTGATGACGTGGCACGTTCTCATTCGTCGCATGCTTGGCCTATGTCACTTTTCCATAGATGACATCATCTTTGTAGAACTTGGATTCTTGAATCTTGGAATCTTGAATCTTTGATTCTGGAATCCTTGAATCTTGAATCTTCAAAATCAAAATAACAAACTTCAATTCCAATCTTGACTCCATCGATCTCAATTCTTCATCTTCATTTTCTTGTGAAAATCTCTAAGTGTTGAAGTCTCAGAATTTCATCGTCTTCATGGTCGTCGATCTTGTCGAAGTTGCAAACTTGGAACAATTCTTCATTTCCTCGAACTGAGTACCTGGTGAAAGAAATCACGTAGTAAGTACTTGGTCTTAGAATTAAAAACACAAAAACTTGAGTCGCCGTTTTTCAAGAACTTCCAAAACCGGCGACTACATTCTCCGGAAAATTGACATGATGCATGAGTCGCCGTTTTCATGGCCAGACCCCAAAACCGGCGACTCCAGTCGCTGGAAATTCCCAAGCACCAAAAACGGCGACGCCAGTCGCCGTTTCCACAGCACACCATAAACGGCGACTCCAGTCGCCGTTTTCTTGTAACACCCAAAACCAGCGACACCGTTCTCCGTTTTCCATGCACAACAGCACAGCACCAAAAGCGGCGACACGAGTCGCCGTTTTCCTCGCGTCACCAAAAGCGGCGACTGCTGTCGCCGTTTCCATGTAACATCAACCTCGCACCAAAACCGGCGACAGGAGTCGCCGTTTCCTTGCATCACCAAAAGCGGCGACTCTGGTCGCCGTTTCCATGTCATTCCAAAAGTGGAGACTCAAGTCTCCATTTCCATGCGCAAGGTAGTTGACTTCGGATTCTTAACCTGTGAACCTGAAAATCAACAAGGACAAAAACACAAGGAAAAAATAAGTTGTCGCCAAAAACAACATTTACAATAACCAAGCGCTTTGGCTCCATTCCACTCCCCGGGGTGAGAATGAGTCGAGTTGAAATTAGTCTTTGAAAGACAGATTAGGCATTGCTTTGAAAAACTTAAGTGTTCAATTCTATAAATGGAATTGAATTCGAATTTTGATCCAGTGATATCCGTGTGTCAACTTTATCCGATAGGGAGGATGACACTAAAGCCAACTCGTAAGCGACACACATCACTATTAAAACAGAGAATGGAGACCGCGTGATTGTTTCCAATCCCTCTCCCACTTAGTTTTTACGAAAGGGATTAACAAGCATGCATATGAATTTAAAGCATAATAAAACACGCACGTAAACACACAAAAAGCATTTAACGTGGCCCGATTATTATGGCCTTCAAATCTTCGATGCACGTCTCCTCGGATCTTCGTCTCGTTGCTCGTCTAGGTCTCGATCCATCACCGACTCGTCTAAGGACCAAGAGACGAACCCCTCCCACTGGAGTATCGTCCCGGGCCCTCGACAAGCGATCCGTGATGTCCGTCGAACCCCCGCGGAGCTGCTGCCCGAAGTCTAGCGAAACGGCGACCGCCGTTTGAGAAACGGCGACCGCCGTTTGCCCTTCAGCAGCCGCGGGTTCGACTCCTCGACCCCCGTTCGTCCGGTCTTCGATCTCGTCTCGATCCACCAAGCAGCAGCAACATTACATAATAAAGCTAACTACTTCCGGCATCGATCCTATACACATCGATCGATCCTATACACCCGGATAAACGAAAAACGAAAATAAAACCTAAACGACTCAACCCGTCGTTTTAACTATTACAAGCAAGCAACGATTCAAAACCAAAGATCTCGACAACCCCGAGAGTTTAACAAACCACAAAAAAATTATCATACAACATCACACAATGTTGGCCATAATAATCGGGTTCATCCTGCATCAAAAACGTACGAACAATACAACAAACCAATAACCGGCTCTGATACCAATTGTTGGAAATCGACTACCCGGGATGCGTTCGTTCGATCACTCGAACATCCGAACGATCCCAGTCGACCTCCAGATCCGCTACTTCGTCCTCGTGCCCAGCCCGTGCCCCAATTCACGCCCAGCCGTTGCCCCGGAGGACAACCGCGCAAGCTGGAGCGGGCTGCCCGAAAAAGAGCAAAACGGCGGTCGCCGTTTGTCCTTCAGCAGCGCGGACAGCAGCGCGATCTGCTGTTCCGGGCTCGTTTCCGGGTCGTTTTTCCTCTTCCGACTACCGATCCGAAGGTCCTAGAACCCTCAGTAGTCGAGGAATGCGATCCACGATGTCCGGAACCCGATCGTAGGTCCGTTGGATTATTACGTACAATAAGAATCGAAAAAGATGCGGAATAGGGTTTTTGATTCTTTACCTTTGATGCGTGATTCGGAGAAGCCGAATAGGCGAACACCTTTGATCTTCTAGTGTGTATCCTAGCCCTCGACTCCAGACGTTGTGTGGGCAACGATCCACCGGAAGTCTCCTCTTCTTCTTCTCTCTTAAACTCTCTCTCACGTTTTATTTTCTCAAGTGAAGAAAAATAAAAGCTGCGTAAGTTAGGTCTAGAGAAGAGAGGGGGGAGGAGTTTAAATAGGCCACACTAGGGACCTTAGGTTAATTAATTAATTAGGCTAAATTGCAATTTAATTAAACCGGTGTCCTTAAAAGAAAACCTTTAATTAAATCCAATTTTAATTATAATTAATTCCACTATAAAATTATAATTGAATTCCCAATTAATTAATTCATATTATTTTACCAATAATATTTTCCGCCGAAATTACATACACGACTTTCCCCGTGTTTAAGATATCGAACGTCCACGAATTTATTTAATTACTAATAATTAAATTAACTCGTTTCTTATTATCCGAGACTAGTACCACTCATCCTTATTATCATGTGGAACAAATCCACCTGCAGGGTTTACATGATAAACTTTATGAGCTCATCTCGGGGACGTCATCAACCCGATAAACGGGACACGGTTTCCTGTCTATAATCTATAGCATGCCGTGTGTACAATTCCGATTCCCAATTTACCGAGTATCTCGACTAATCAAATAGTCTCACTCATTGGCAAGTTAAAGAACCGAGAATTGGATACACGCACCTATAATTATATAGGGATTAGGAATTCGTATATCCGTAATCTCTGAGGTCTGGTTCGATTACGTCGATTAGTATAAATCGAACGCCCTCCCATGGTCCTGCTCAATACACCAAGTGTACAAGTGTAACATAATAGTCAAGACCAACTATTACCCAGTCACACTACGACGTACCGATGGATTGTCCCTGTCCATCTAAGTCGTGAGCTTCTGTTCGATAGTATACGAGTAACCTACAGTATGATCTTCCGCGTGTCTCCTCACGCCATACTGTCTACAACGTATATATCTAGGACTATTGCATTCAAGTACAAGATAGACAAAATGCCGACAGTTTGATTAATAGATAATGTAAAACACAGATAAGGAGTTCCATATTGTCACTAAACTAGACATTTAGAATATAACTCCATCACGAAGGACAACCGCGCGAACCGAGCGGGCTGCCAGAAAAACACCAAAACGGCGGTCGCCGTTTGGAAACGGCGGTCGCCGTTTCTCCGCGAACAGCAACGCGACGGTGCTGTTCCGGGCTCGTTTCCGGGTCGTTTTTCCTCATCCGACTACCGATCCGGAGGTCCTAGAACCCCCAGTAGTCGAGGAATACAACCCACAACCCCGGAACCCGATCTACGTTCATGTATGATCAACGAGAAATTAGATCGAATGAAATTGCGGAATTGAGATTCGATCTCATACCTTATCGGTCGATTGTTGAGACCTTAGAGCTTCTAACGTATTCTCTTAGACTGGGATCTCATACCTTATCGGTCGATTGTTGAGTGGGCAACGATCCGCTGGGGTTCTCCCGTCTATACTCTCTCTGTCTCAACCTCCGTATGATTATTCTCAATGAGAGAATAAAAATTTTATTTGCGTTAACCTTTTTACTTTTACAGAGAAAAATATATTTGCGTTAACGCAATTATTTTTCTCAGCAAAAATAAATGTTGCGGCGAATTGTTGGTTAAGAGAGGGTAAGGGAGGGGGTTTAAATAGAGCTACGTTAGGGACCTAAGGATAAATTAATTAAGGGCTAAATTGAAATATTAATTAACTTGGAATACGTAAAAGCAATTCCTTAATTAATCGATTTCAATTTTAATTATTATTAACTCCACTATAAAATAATAATTGAATTCCCGAAATTAATTTTAATATTATTTCAACAATAATAAATCCGCCGAAATTACATATACGACTTTCCCCGTGTTTAAGATATCGAACATCCACGAATTTATTTAATTACTAATAATTAAATTAATTCGTTTCTTATCATCCGAGACTAGTACCACTCATCCTCATTATCATGTGGAACATATCCACCTGAAGGGTTTACATGATAAACTTTATGAGCTCATCTCGGGGACGTCATCAACCCGATAAACGGGACACGGTTTCCTGTCTATAATCTATAGCATGCCGTAAGTACAATTACGATTCCCAATTTACCGAGTATCTCGACTAATCAATTAGTCTCACTCATTGGTAAGTTAAAGAACCGAGAATTGGACACACGCACCTATAATTATATAGGGATTAGGAGTTCGTATATCCGTAATCTCTGAGGTCTAGTTCGATTACGTCGATTAGTATAAATCGAACGCCCTCCCGTGGTCCTGCTCAATACACCAAGTGTACGAGTGTAACATAATAGTCAAGACCAACTATTACCCAGTCACACTACGACGTACCGATGGATTGTCCCTGTCCATCTAAGTCGTGAGCTTCTGTTCGATAGTATACGAGTAACCGACAGTATGATCTTCCGCGTGTCTCCTCACGCCATACTGTCTACAACGTATATATCTAGGACTATTGCATTCATATACATGATAGATAAAAATGCCGACAGTTTTATTAATAGATAATGTAAAACACAGATAAGTAGTTCCATATTGTCACTAAACTAGAAATTTAGAATATAACTCCATCAGATCCGCCGTGGCACCAGCCCACGGCATCCCGGACGATCGACCCTAGGTCGATCGTGCCCCTTCGCCGCGCGTCTTGGCGGTCCGAACCCTAGGGTTCGACCGCCCCTTCGATCCTCGCCGGGGATCTCGAATCCCCATCCTCGAGGTTCGTCGTTTTTCCCGGATCGTCTTGTTCATGTAAATATCACGATTAACGAACACATAATCAAAGAGGGGGTTTTTAGATTATGTTACCTCAATTCGTTGTGCGGAGAAACGAATTAAACGTTGATGACCTTGCGATCTTCCTACGTATTCCTTGCACCTCGTTCGAACGTCGTGTGGGCAACGATCTATCGAACTCCTATGGATCTCCTTCAACTCTCTAGAATATCAAGTATGATATTCTTCTCTTATTCCAAGTCTTTAATTATGAAGGCCATGTAGTGCTTTTATAGGCTACGTAGGGGATCATAAGGAGGTGGAATATTGGGCTTCTAATATTGAAGATTAAATTGAGCCCAATGCTCAAGTCCATTAGTCCTTATCAATATTAATTAATTTATTTTCCACTATATAAATTAATTGCACTCCCAATATTAAACCATATTATATCAAATAATATTTCTCCGGTAGTATTATTTATTCCGTGTATTTAAGATTTAAATATCCATGAATAAATTTATTTATTGCTCAATAAATTATATTCATCTCTTGTATCCGAGACTAGTACCATTCAACCTTAATTATTGTGCGGAACAAATCCACTCATGAGGTTTACACAATAATTCCTTATGAACTCATCTCGGGGATATTATCAACCCTTCCGGGATACACTTTCCCGTCAAGTATTCACGGCATGTCATATATAAAATATAGCGACCCAACTTAACCGGTAATTAACCCAATAATTAAATCGGTTAATTCCTTTGGAAAATCAAAGTCTCTAATATTAAATATATACACCCGCAATAGTATCGGGGATTAAGAATAAAATACTCTGAGATTTAAATTGATTATCCAAGGCAATCCTAATCAATAAATCTCAAGCGATCCGCCCAATACACCAAGTGTACAAGTGTGATAAAATAATTAAGATAAATTATTTTCTCTCTCACACAACGACTATACCGATGGATTGGTCCATGTCCATCTAGGTCGTGAGCAACTGTTTGATTAAATACGAGTAACCGATAGTATGATCTTCTGTGTGCCCATGCAACACCATACTAACTACAACGTATAAAATCCAGGACTATATTTTGCATAATTAATTAATAATAATTAAAAGCAAACAATTGTTTATTAATTTAATAGATTAAATGCTATGACCGGGAGTTTACCGTTACTTAAATCTAGACATTAAGTACACAACTCCAACAATCTCCAACTTGTACTAAGGTCTAGTCATTTACTCCAAACTCCCGGTTCCCATACTCATCACGTGCTTTAAAGTGTACTTCCGAGAAGTACTATGTGAGTGAGCAATCTAGGTTGCCGCTCTGAAGTTATCTTGGTGACTACTACGTCGTCTCCCTCGACGATGACTCGTATCAGGTGGTACTTGCTCTATGTGTTAACATCACTTTTGACTTATGACTTCTTCCAGTTTACCGTGCACCGCTATCCAATAGCCTTTAGTAAACTAAGAGTCATATCCAAGCCAAGAGGTTATCCCGGAACCTAACCAAAACTTTCGCTGCCTCTGAGGCTGCTATTCGGTTATGAGAGAGTCTGAGAAGCGTCCTGCTTGTCACTCTTTCATTTCATGGCTCCACTTCTTTCTAAAAGTGAACACATAGCCTGATATCGACTTACACTGGTCCTTCTTTGATTTAAAATCTGAGAATCTGTAATCAAAGAAGATTTCGTCTTGCTTAATTATCCAGTACGTCCCAAGTACTATTACAGCATCCGAAAATCTCTTTTCTAGATTACCTTGATATCCTCCCACTACGCAAACCGCATAGTTGATATCAGGTTCTTGTTTTTACAACATTGCATCTATAAAGCTTTCCATACTGGAAGTATAGGAAACTGCTTTGTCCTCATCTATCTCCTTCATGTGTTCAAACACATACCCTTTAGATAGATGTATATTCTGTCTCTGAAAGGCAATAACCTTTCTCAGAAGTATGCATGTTTAAAACAAACCATAATCGTATAAGATATCTAGGAGAAGTACAATGTTCTTGTCCTTAGATCGAAAGATCTCAAGAACATGCTCTAACTTCTACTCAATCTTATATCTCGATTTATTTAGACAACCATTATTTTATGTCTTGACAACATTTTTACATTGTTGCCAATGATAAAATTTTATCTACATAAAATCTCCGAGAAACACCACCTTGTTTCCATTACGTCTCCAATACACCTTTCGTCTATGCCTCTTGATGAATCCATCAAATGGATTATCCCATCAATTCGCAAGTTCCACGAGTTATAGCTTTGTTTCAATCCATAATGGATTTACTAAGCTTGTACTCTAAATGATCTTGCCTCTTAACAATAATCCTTATTGTTTTCTAAGCAGGCACATTTAGATCTAGTACTGCCTTTGTGCAGAGCTAGGGATCGATTTCACCTTTACCAGATCCAGAGTTAAAAAAAAACTCTTCTAGTCTTATGAACATCTCCGGTTGTCTTTAACAACCTCCCACTGCAATGGCGTCCCGGTGTATAACAGTAATAACAGTAGGTGCAGTATGTGGTGTACCTCTACTCGGTTTGGCTGGTTCCTAGTCTTTCCCTTTTCTCATTCCAAGGTACTGCGTCAGTTCGGGCTTTGTGGCTCTTCTAATAGTCTTTCTCTAAGAACCGGGCGTTACACGTCCTTCTGGTTCATAGTAATATAGAACACACAACACTTTGTTCATCTAGGATATCCTACAACCATATTGAATATGACGTTGTCTCCAGGAATATCCATAGAACATAGGTAGTTCCGAACAACTTGTCCTTTTACTATTAGAATTCTATTTCTTCCTGACTCACCATCTCTACACATAAGTGCATGGTGTAGTCACTTGAGACTTAATCCCAATCTTTGATTGTGTTATGTGGTAGCCTCCGCGACTAAGTCGCAGGCTTCCAATGGATATACTTTGAAGGTTCCCCATAATTGCTTTGTGACTAAAACACTTCGCTTTTATGGTACATCAAGTATTCTAATCCATCTTCGAGTATTCTTAAAAGAACTACTTGCTCATTACACATATCATTGATCATTCTTAATACTTGTCTGAATTCCATCCTTTACCGAAAGGTATGCTTAGCTGTATTATCTTCCAAATTCAATTCTTAGGTCGGAAGGTCCATTCCTTCAACTATAATTGATTGAATCAATTTCGACCTTTTGAATCTTTATTTGAATAAATACTACTAAGTATAAGAATTCACAAGTATAATGATTAATAAAGAAATACATCTAATAAGTAAAACAAGTTATACATAACGGATTGTTGCATCGTGGTAGACTAAGGATTCATCATTCATATATTGCTATCTAATGTACCAGAATAGATAATACCATTATTTCTTATCCAAATCATGAAATGATTAAAGAAATAAAATATCCCTTTATAAATAATAGAAATCCAGAACAGAAGTTCTTTCTAAAATAAAGGGGTACATAAAGCAATAACTTGAAATGAAATCCTAAAACTACTGAAAGCAGATAAATGTCTTCCACTGCAACCGTTGCTACCCCAACAGCTTCGCCCATGTAGACTCGAACTCTTCTTCTCTAAGTCGCCGGGTTTTCTGGAACCCCTGCATTCAAGAATGCACATACCGTCAGTGGTTCCATATCTACACACCAGAATTCTGGTAGATAATACCGCTGACTATGTTCTTACGACTAAAGAAAAATTCGTACCTTTGAGAGGACATTCAGACTTCCAGTGTCCAGACTTGTTGCATCGGAAGCACTTGCCCCTTGGCTTACTAGCCCCCACTCGTGGTCCATGCCTCTTGGCACCACTGGGTTTCCAGGCTTGCTTCCTTTTCTTGCCCCTACCTCCAACAGGCTTCGAGCCCTTGGACTTGGTAGCTACAAGCGCTTGAGACTTGCCCTTCTTGTAGATCCCCTCTGCCGCCTTCAGTTCAGTCAGGAGTTGCGCAAGAGTATAAGATAGTTTACCCATATTATAGCTCATACGAAACTGCTCAAAACTAGGGGTCAGAGACTGGAGTATGATGTCGACTTGCGTCTCAGCATCAATAGAAGCTCCTAGGACCTCAAGTTCATTCAACAAACTCATCATCTTAAGAACGTGCTCCCCAACGGGCGTTCCTTCAGACTGAGTAGTCGACATGAGGACTCTCATGGCTTCTTGCCTAGCCGCACGATCTTGCTCCCCAAACATCTCCTTGAGGTTAAACATCATATCATAGGCAGTGTCCATTGGCTCATGTTGGGTTTGGAGTACATTTGACATGGAAGCCAAAATATAACACCTAGCCATTTCATCAGCCTTTTTCCACTTCCGATATGCCAGTTTTTCCTCATCAGTTGAGGCAGCCGTGGGCTCGGCAGGGCACACTTCATGGAGTACAAACTTGTACTCCTCAGAAGTCAGGACAATGTCTAAATTTCTCTTCCAATCAATGTAATTGGGACCAGTGAGCTTATGCTCCTTGAGTATCACAGAAAGTGGGTTCATAGCTATTCTCTAAACCTATAAGCACATTTAAACAAACAATTAATTTAATGTCCGATATTATCTCCCTCAAATAATATCATTAAAATACTAATTACATCTAAAATCCCATCAGGTAAGGCAAGCCACGTGGTGTGGACGTTTACCCACCCAAATGATTTAGCAATTAGATTTTCTTTGGTCATACATCAATTATAGCGTGACTTCGTGGGGAAGAATACTATAACGCGTATCTAAGTGTAAACCATTACTCAGCACCAAAGTACATCGTTTGGAATTGCTACATCACCGCAAGCCACGTGGTGTGGACGTTTACGATAACTTCACAACTCTTCACAATTACTTACAACTGTCTACATCAATTAATCCAAAATCCGTCAGTATAGCAAGCCACGTGGTGTGGACGTTTACTACACTAAGAGACTTTTATAATTAACTTACAGTTACAAGATCCATTCGATTCTCATAGATCAAGACGCGGAGAATCATAAGTGAAACTCGAAGTTTCTAACCAGTGATTCACCATGCGAACGACCCTATCTCTCATAAATGAGGGAGCCGAGCAGACAATCGACCCATCTATCAAAGAATGGTACGAAGGTCTCTAATTTGTGTCATCCACATGACCAAGTGGCTTTGGCTCCATTCCACTCCCCGGGGTGAGAATGAGTCGACTTGAAGTCAGTTTCAGAAAGACAAATTAGGCATTGTTTGATAAACTTGATCAATGTTTCTTGTAAAAGGAATTACAAGAATTCTCCTCCAATGACATGTCTATATGAACTTCGAAAGCTCATAAATGTCACCAAGAGAATAGTAATGGAGACCATGGGAATGTTTCCATCCCCTCTCCCACTTAGCTTTTTATAACAAAGGGATACGCTATCTAATGCATAATTAAACACATAAGCATGCATGCAAGTAATAAAGCACATATCACATAGTCAAATAATGCTAGAAAATTATTTCCCCGACTATCATGGCTTTACTCCTTCTTCATATGCATCTTCTAGTCTTCAGTCTTCGTTCTTGAATGTTCCATGTGACGAGAATATTAATCCCAATATTTAAATCTATTTATTTTTAATAAATCCAAAAGATACTTAATTCGAAAATTAAGTCAATCGAATAAATCAAAAATAAAATTAAATATTATTAATATTTTTACTTATATAGGTAGTAGACACCCTTTCATTTGAATATAAGCACCTCTTGGTCGAATAGGTACATTTATGAAAAGGTACCTTTTCATTCGACACCTATTCATGTATAGGTACCTTTTAGTGAATATACCATTTCACTTTGGCACCTATTCATGTTGTTTTGCATGGGAAGACATGCAATTTCGAATTTGCATCATATTAATGATGTAATATCATCATCTAGCCATGCAACCATGCAACCACGAGATCACACTCGACATGCATTATTATGCTTATTCAAATACTTAAGCCATATCAATTTTATATAACCGTGTACTCCACACTTCTCCAAAATTATATTATATTGACTAGATTTAATCCGAAGCCTTGAATGATTCCAATTACATTAAATGGACAGCGATTTCACTTAAATCACCAACAATCCTCCCCCATTTAAGTGCAATCCTTGAATCATACAAATTCAACAAATAATAAAACCAAACTCGTGCGTAAGATGAAAATGTCTTAAAGATTGAATTTTCATCGTAGTGAATTATACTTTACATATATTCGAGAATCACGGTGTCTTAAAGATTGAACCGTTCAACCCATCTGAATACATGAAGATAAAACACACACAAGTTTAAACAATTCCATAAGGAAATCCGACACAAAATAGGCCTTGTGTCCCTATCCATTCATGAGTGTTTATAGAGCTCAGCCACGACTCTTGAAGTTGCCACACTTCCCACTCATATAGGTGAATCTTTTCTTCGTGCACCTGCACAATGCACTTTTTCAAAAGACTCATTAAGAATTAACTTCACCCTTTTCATGCAGGTTCAAACACATTCCTTTGGGATATTTTTCATGTGTTTCAATCTCAAATATAGGCTTCCCAATTGAATTCTGGTTCTAATACAATTAGAAATGAATTTGGTATCCCATATTTGAAGATTCAATGAGGCTTAACCCATCCCAATTACCGACTTTGCTACCAAGTCCCTCGCTAATCCTTTGGTCAAATGACAGCGAGATTATGTTGTGATATCACAAAATCTATAGAGATTACCCCATGAGTGATCAGCTCATGATCGCACTATGTCTAACTCTCAAGTGCTTTGTTTCAATCTATTCAAAGATTTAACGAGTTTACACACTTTATGCTCATTACCAAGCATAACAAACCCTTCCGGTTTATTTCATGTAAATCGCCTCCTTTACCTCGCCGTTAAGGAATTCCGTTATTACATCTATTTGATGGATCACTAGATTATTTATTGCAGTCAAAGCTATCAATAATCAAATCATAGTTATTCTCGCAACAGGGCATAGGTATCGAATACCTTCCTTTTGCCTAAAGCCTTGAATGACTAATCGGGCTTTATACTTGTCGACTGAACCATCAACTTTCATCTTCTTTTTGAAGATCCACTTGCATCCTAATGGTTTATAACCATTAGGTAGATCAGCAATCACCCAAGTGTTGTTTCCCATTATGGAATCCATCTCATCATTGATGGCTTCTTTCCAAAATGCAACATCTTGCGATTTCATGACTTCCTCGTATGTTTTAGGATCATCATCAACATGATAGCAATACGAGTATTGAAAGCCAACTTCGTCCCTTGATCCTTCAACCAGAAAAGTATGGAAATCCGGACCGAACGATTTCTTAGTCTTAATCCTTGTGCTTCGACGAGGTTTAACCGACTCAAGCTCGGGCAAAGTTAATCCTTGTTTTTCAGCCACCTTAGGCACCAGATCCTTGGACCTAACCATTGATGAAAATCTAGTTTCATCAAATATGGCATCCCGCGATTCTATGATAGAATGAATCACTATTGAATCATTCGGCTCAATCACGTAGAATCGATACGCCTTGGAATGCACAGCATATCCAACAAAGATGCAAACAATGCTTCTTTCTCCCAAAATTTTCCTTTTGGGATCCGGTAGTCTTACGACTGCCCTACAGCCCCAAACCTTAAGATAATTCAGGTTAGGCTTCTTTTTGTACCAAAGTTCATAGGGAGTAACCTTGTTCCTTTTCTTAGGAACCCTATTTAATAAATAGCAAGCCGTTAATACGGCTTCTCCCCAGAATCTACTAATCAAACCCGAATAGGATAACATGGAATTCACCATTTCCTTTAGTACTCGGTTCTTCCTTTCGGATATACCGTTTTATTGAGAAGTATAAGGAGCAGTAATTTCATGTATAATACCACATGATTCAAATAAAACAGGATCATAATATTCACCACCCCTATCGGTTCTCAACTTTTTAATCATGCACTCTTGTTGTAGTTAAACTTCAGTTTTAAATACTTTAAACTTTTCTAACGCTTCATCTTTAGTACTTAGCAGAAATACATAGCAAAATCTAGAATAATCATCTATAAAAGTTACTAAGTGTTTCTTATTCCCCAACGAAGGTGTAGCATGAAAATCACATAAGTCATTATGCACAAGTTCAAGCATACAAGATTCACGTTGAACATCTTTAATAGGCTGCCTAACAATTTTAGTTAGCATGCATGTATTACACTTATCTTCTTCTAAGATTCATGACAAAAATTAAATATAGTTTTGACATTTCAAACATGTCTTAATCTAACATGCCACAATCATGAATCATTTAAGTTTGAAGAAGTCATAAGCACAAAATCATTATTTTTATTAATAATATTAAGCATGAACATCTCATAATACTTAAGCACTTAAATGGGGGAGGATTGTTGGTGATTTAAGTGAAATCGCTGTCCATTTAATGTAATTGGAATCATTCAAGGCTTCGGATTAAATCTAGTCAATATAATATAATTTTTGAGAAGTGTGGAGTACACGGTTATATAAAATTGATATGGTTTAAGTATTTGAATAAGCATAATAATGCATGTCGAGTGTGATCTCGTGGTTGCATGGTTGCATGGCTAGATGATGATATTACATCATTAATATGATGCAAATTCGAAATTGCATGTCTTCCCATGCAAAACAACATGAATAGGTGCCAAAGTGAAATGGTATATTCACTAAAAGGTACCTATACATGAATAGGTGTCGAATGAAAAGGTACCTTTTCATAAATGTACCTATTCGACCAAGAGGTGCTTATATTCAAATGAAAGGGTGTCTACTACCTATATAAGGAAGTAAAATTCATTTGATGAATACACTTGAGAATACACTTGAAAATACCTACAAACATAAGAAGCTTTGAAGCAACAAATAAAGCGGAATATTCCATAAGTTGCTCGTGTTCTAAGCCTAAGACTCGAGTGTCGATATTGTCTTATCCTGCGAGGGATTTCGTGATACCCAGGCTTATAGGGTCGAAATACTCTTTAAGGAAAGCGTTGCTACGCGATTCAATATTTATCCAAGTCTCTACATCTTTCAGTAACACCCTAAATGTACAACAATAAGTATCCTTTTTACATCAGTGTTTTTCAAGTTATCCAATCACACAACATCCAACAGATTATAAGGAACTAAATCTTGCCTTGCACAAAACAAATTATACAAATTTTGTGTTAAACAGACATTATGGAGTAAGATGTTTTACAAGAAATCCCAAGTGAGTGCAATAATAAGTATCCTTTTTACATCAGTCTTTTTCAAGTTATCCAATCACAGAACATCCAACAGATTATAAGGAACTAAATCTTACCTTGCACAAAACAAATTATACGGTTAATCTCAACAAACACACTGTCAACAAACAAAACAAAATCAGTTCCATTTCACTAACCTAAAAACTATAGCCAAACATTTCTAGCTTACATGGCTCTCAGTTCTCGCAACACATTTTAAGGCAGGCGGTCCGCATAATGTCCGGTTTTCCGTCTATGTCGACTAAAATCTGACACATACCTAAAAGTCAACCCACATCCATTCACCTTGCATGCATACGGCTTTTCCCCAGTATGCACACGTAAATGCTCGATCCTAGCCCAAGCCCACTTGAACGACATTGTACATCCCTTCCACGTGCATTTCAATGGCTTTTCATCATCATGAACACGTTTGTGTTGTACTGTGTATTTGTGTGAGTTGAAGGTTTTCCCACACCCTTTGACCAGGCACCGGTTTTCATTGTGCTTGTTTAGTTCTGCTTTTGTCTGGAAACTCATATCGCAGCCGTCTAATTCGCACATATATCGTCCCATTTTGTTTCCTTTAATGATTTTTGATCTTTTGATTTTCGGTGTCTCCTTGACTATGTTTCCATTATTAGTAGTTAGACTTCCAGTTGCACTTGTTTTTGACCTAGATCTCAAACCTTCACAAGGGCTCCGAATAAAACCAGCAAAATTGAATTCCTCGGCTTTTGATTGCAAGCTCATTTCTCTTTTCCTTTTACTTCCAGTCTTAGCAGTTGATTCAGATTGATAAGTGCATAAATCATCCAAGACTTCCTTCTCGGCTGATAAGATATTCTTTCCAATATCAGTTTGGGATCTCGTGTCCACACGTGCCTCATCAAGATGTTCTTCAAGCAAGGAAGAAGTTGATGCATTTATTAGTTCAGTAGGTCTTGAAGCAACCCCCTCGGATTTATCTCCATCTGAAATTGCTTCCATCTTCTCAACACATTTCGATGGAGAGCCATTATTGTCCAAACAGTTCGACAATATGAGTGGTCCAGAATCTTCTTCATGCTCATTTTCTATCACCAGATCAAAAATCTCACTTGCCACAACAGATTCATTCACCATCTCTTCCTCTCTCGAGATTTTGATTTCTGCAGCACAGTTTATCCGATTTTCATCCAAAGGCAAACACACGGTCTCAGAATTGTCCCATGAATTCCCGATTCTTCCCTGACCCACACAAATTGCAGAATTATTGTTTTTCATGCCTTCTTCATCCGGATCATTACGGTCAACATTATACAAAATATCACTTACAGCAAGGCAAGTATCCGTGGGACCCACAGAAGACTTGTATCTTTTTCTTGAATACTGAATAATTTTGACATCCTTAGATGCTGTCAGAAAATCTTCTATCATCTCAGAGCTGTCAGATAGTCCAAGAGGCAGTACAGGCTTTTTATTTAAATGACGCTTTGAACGGAATTTCCTGGACAGCCATTTTACGGCAGAGGAATTTGGGACAGGAAATGATGCATCACAAAACAAACCACCCAGATTCAATAAATGCTTAACATTCTTGGACGGACAACTCTTTCTGACCTTCACACAGTGTTTTAGATTGATGCTCAACTCTGAGGTCCAGTCTTGCTGTGCAGGGTCAGCTCGTTCTTCTATACCCATAGCTAAGTCGATCAACTTTAGATCTTCTGAAGAAGCATTTTCTAATGGTGACTCGATGTAATTGAAAGGAAGAGCAACTTCCTCGGCAATAGATGCGGCATGACTCTTTATTTTCTGAAAATCTAAACAAATAAAAGGGATAGAGGCAAATCAGCATACCATCATACTACAAAAAAACTCAGAAAACAATTGTGGAGGGGGCATGCAAATTATAACTCAACATGATGGGATGATTAGAAAAATTATACCAATAATAAGAACAATTTACTAGTTTTTCAATTTTAAAATTACAGATACCCTTAGGATAAATGTACTTGTTTCATAAGATGAAATTCTAAAAATCGCAGATTAGTGTAAACCCCTTGATTTATGGTTTTTTGTACTTCGCTTATTCCTTTCACTTTTCTCACTACACAAACCAAAAACTAACATGTGTCCACACAGATAGAACTTAAGATGACTTCGGGGTGGGTGAAAACAGAACGCAAACTTATGGAGTGAAGTGCAATAGGAGAAAGTTCATGTGGCAAAGTACAAAAACTCACATAGTTTAGGGGGTAGAGAGTAATTTACAATAACTTAAAGGACAGTGTTTATATATTTAGGCTAAGATCAAGTCTACATAACCTGAATGACATATCACAAGAACATTTGCCCCTCCTATTGAATTCAACAGTTCTTCAACTTCAAGCGCATGCTCTAGGCAGAAAAATCGTGGTTTTAGTGATGCAGTAGATATATTCCATCCCTTTTTATTCTCACAGTTTGAAGAAACTTCATTTACATGGAGTTGAACCTTCTTGCTTAATGTAGCTTGCTCAGCAGCATCTATTAAAAGTATATATGTCAGTACAGAATGACTCTTTCTCATAATGTCGTCAGGGTAACTACAGTCGAGGTAATCCATCTAAAAGTATCTTCCATGTGGCACATTAACATATGCAAACATATATGTAGCAAGTCATTGAATCTGAAGTATGAAAAGAGAAAGGCTGATAGAACTTTAAAAAAATATTATCAACAAAATACGACATGATCTTGATAGTTCACATTAAAAATTATGATTAACAAAATAACAAGTAGCCTTCCTCCTATTATTCTGCAGACAATGCATAGGGATATTTATAAAGTGTTCTTAGTTTGAAGAAGGGATTTCACAATCTTATCTGCAATATTCCTCTTTTAAAGGTTTTTTTTATGAGTGATAGATGCGTCCACCGACGAAAATCACCATTGGCTTTTGCCTTGGTATTAAAATAACTACTTCATGAAAAAAGTCGTAACTAGTGGTACCTGAGAAACCTAATTAACACTTGGGAACGGCAACGCAAAACAAAGAGGTTATATGCCACCTGAGCCTATAAACTCTTTTAAACATCTTATAACCTCTTCAATTTGGCGATAGTATAATATATATTAAGTTACACGAAAAAGCTTCTTAAGAGCTAATATGCTCCCTAAAATGCATTTCCGACCCACCTTTTTTTGGAACCTTACACACTCATTTATCAAAAAAAAAAATAGACAAAGACTTATAAAAAAAATAAACATCTTTTTATCCAAACAGTAATGACTTAATTTAAAACAATCTCTAAAATACCTTATTATATGAAGGACTTTAATCAATAACATCGACAAATGAAATGATGCCGTATAATGTAACATTTTCCAGTTAGTTTCTAAACTGCAATTTTCTAATCAATAACTACCAGATATTTTTTTAAAAGGAAAATGTTATGGGTCACACCTTCAGCAAACTCCACCATGTCACCATGATCTGTAAGGATATTTATTAATGCCACATCGGATGGCTGCAAGACAGCCATAAATGGAAAGCCAAGGATACCACATGCCACACAGGGTAAACTCCCGGATTCTATCTGAAAATCATACGGCAAACCGCCATCGTTAAGATCAAAACCGATAGCGCAGATATAATCTTCGTTCAACTGGTTCACATCACACATATAATCAGCAGCAGCATTCTTAGGAGAATTCTTTCCTGACGATTTCAATAAAGCATCATCTGTAAACTTATTGAGTTCGGATGCTTTGTTTGAACAAGGCATTGACTCAACATCCCATAATACTGCCCGATAAGATGAATCCCTTTGCAGAAGATCAGTCAGAAGGCTATTTTCATGCAATATATCTTCTATAAATGCTCTCTTTACTAACAGTTCTCTTTCTTCCTTCTGACGGTCTCTGAAACGCGAGCTTCGTACCCCAGGCAGTAAGGATCTTGGTATTCTGTAATTAGGGCGGATCAATTTTTTTTATCAAAGATTCACATTTCAATAGAATTAAAGCATCTCTTGTATTATCTTACTCCTTGATGCAGAAATAGCAAATGATATCAGGTCAGAGTGAAGTGAAACTCAAAGCATATGATCACAACACAACCAAGAGTTGTAATGCATATTAATAATATCATGCCATCAAATAACTCACCATTGCCTGTAAACTTGCATAAATGGATTATATTAACAGATTCCTTATATGCAAATGAATTTTGTAAGCAGTAATGAAAATACCATTAGCAGCCTTGCCAGATGTTACCTTTCACAGTCAAACAGGTAACCACCAGATACTACCCAAACGGGGACAGAGATTGAGAATTATGATATATGACGTTATTTCTAATTTTTATCAATTACTCATAATGTTTTCTAATTATATATGTGGGACGGGTACATGGTTGAAGGAAGTTTCTATATTTTCTTTCGGCCCCAATGTTATACCTAAACGCTTTGGCCTTCTCCTAATGATATTCATGATATTTATATGACATAAAATTCAAACCTCATCTCGAGATTACCATTAATATATCATTTTTCGCAGGAGTTTCGATGTACCGTGAGAAGGAATTAAACTTACTTTGAAATGAAAGACATTGTCAACAAGTGCAGCAGTTGCTGATGAGAAAGCATGGGAAGATAATTCATAGCGGCTCTCCTAACAGCAGCTTCCTTAGCTATTGTAAGCCACTTGGGTGTTCCAAAATTAGCAGCTTCTCCACAGTTAAAACCTAATTTTTAAAAATAGAAAAATAAAACCTGAAGCAGATAAAGGCTCAAAGAAACATTTAGAAATGGAAATCAGGATAAACAGCAAACAAACAGAACGGTAGATAACAACTCAAGTTAATGCTCATTTATACATCCTCAATCTCTACTTATAAAGGTTCCCACATGTCATTTTAGTTCTTCAGAAGCACAAAAATATTTTTAAAAAAAAAAGTTTGAATAAAACAGTTTAACGAGAATATAAAACAAGGATAAATGAGATTATATAATCCAGTATATAAAGCAAACAGATATTACCATGGCTGAATCCTATGTGATAAGCTCTTGGAAAAGTTACAACAAATTCACCAGGGTTCTGTACCAACCTAGAGTAAAAGTAAAAATCTGTACTAGTCAAATATTAGAATAATCAGAGAAGTCTTTATATTTATTAAAAACGGGTAGATAGCATAAATCATCTAATATTGCACAAGAAACTACCTACCTGCAACAAGGGATGCCTGATGAAACAAAAACCTCAGGAGACAAAACAGTCGTCTTTTCCCCCAAGAGCGATAGAGCAACTGAAAAATCATAAATTTTGTTGATAGCACTATATTCAAGCTGTGAGAACATGGATATCATACATTACAAGTTTTAGTTTGTTACAGATTAATGTAAAATTTAAACTTTATTATTACAATCAAGCTGAATATAATGTAACAAGAGCTTCATTTCTGTCACCATCACACACAAATCACTAAAATGGCAATTAATCATATCCTGACATAAAATGTTGTTATTAATTAGTTCATATCAAGAGAACAATTCCTAGAACCAAATGGAGCCAACATAAAGGGAAGCCATGACTCTTGGAGGAAGAAAAAAATTAGATAAGAAAATTATATGGTCAAAGGTTCTCTCCAGAAGTAAATTCATTCGAAAACCAGTTACCTTTTACTACACGAACGTGAATTTATGGTCAGACAGACGATTTCCCTTATATAGAATTGCCGAGGCAAGTCAGTGGTTTTACTTTTGAAGAGAGAAATATATAAATTATCAGTGCAAGTTTATTAGAGGAAAATACTATATCACTATCTTGTACTTCTTAGAACCATGTAAATCATATCAATATTGTCGATTCTTATTTATTAGAGAAAAAAAAAATAACAAAACACACCTAACCGGTCAGCATCCTTTCCATACACATGAAGCCGAACGGCTTCTTCAAAGTCAGCAGCACAATCTCCTGGCACCGAATACCATGTCTTTGGAGACCCCATGTGATGGAAATTCAAACTATGAAGCTCGTGATCTTCCACATGCCAAGCAAACCAGCTGAACAACATCCCAATATAAACCATCGGAGAAGTAACACCCGGTATATCATCCGGCATGAAACGGGTCAATGACCCTATTGACCGAGCTATCACTTGCAAATTCCAGGGACTGTTCGAAAGCTTCCATCCGGCACCACCCTCCATCTCATACACACCTTGACAATCCTTTCTGCCCGAAAAAAAAGTGTTTGAATCTTCATTATCTCTAACACTATTTAATACATTTACTTGATCAGTGTTTCCTAAATAATTCATATCGAAGGAGTTCCTCTTTCTTCTCTTCCTCTTACGTTTATAGAAATAACGAAGCGAACCCTCCGGTTCCCCAAATCCTGACCCAGGGACATCATTGGCATACTCCACATATATAGGCTTCTCGGAAGCTGATTTCCAGAACATGGCTTCTATAACTAAAGGATTATTAACCTCTTTCACCATCCCCAGATGACTCTTGGCGAATTTGTTAGACTTGGACTCGAACTGCTCAATGGTGTAAACCTCCCCACTTTGCCAGACTTGCTTTTTAGCTCCTTTGGAGTTCTTTCCCTTCTCACAGCCCACTTCCTGGTGTCTTGTAGTGAAAACGGCTCTATTCTCTGCATTATTCCCGGCTCGTTCACAATTATAACTACCTCCACTATCTTTCTTTGATGAGATATCAGTATTTACATCTGAACCCAATTCTGGACACTTGGAAAGCGATTTATTCAAGTTGTAGAGTACGTATTTTTTAGAAGGCTTAGATAATGGAGGGATTATTTTACATATACCGAAAGCACTAGCTTCTTTCTCTATTTTGGATATGTAAGCAATTGGGTCTGCAAATTCTGTGTCGGTTGGACGGAATTCAGGGGCCAGAGGAAGCCTTTCAAGCCATTTGGGTATTTCCACATTTTTCATTATTGATTACCAGAAACCGAGAATTCATAACCAAAACACAACCTCTCAAGTTAACCGGCTCGACCTTGAAGAACATTAACAGCAAATTAAAAAACATAAGCTAAGGCACCACCATAAATCGAATTGGAATAATAATCAAACAATAAAAGTAACCAATTAAATACACAATGCTAAGTGAGAACAAACTTATAGAGTTACGGTGAGTTTTTTTTCTGTATATATAGGATTTTCACTGTAAGATATTTGAATTATAATTTTAATCGAATATAAAAGAAAACTTTAACTAGAATTTTGTTGAAATACAATAGAGATGAAGAAATTGTGAAAATAGTAAGAAAATTAGAATTAAAATTAAAACGAAAAATTAAAATAACTACCTCCGTCTTCAATTGAATTGCGAAAGGGGCAACAGAGAACGAACGTGTGAAATTGATGTGGATGAGAAGTAAGAGGCTCTGTTAGGTTTTTGATTTGGGAGTAGCGCACGGTAGCGTAATGAATATGGCGTTATTAACGTGCGCCATTACATTTCATTCTCTCGGTTCTGGCCGCTGAATAAATTAAGACTATCTGCAATGGTTAAATCATTCAACACTCTACTTTATTACTCCACATCATCTTCTCTCTCTTCCACCTAATCATTCAACACCCATTCAACTTTTACACCCTACAATAGTTTATTTAATAAAATTCAACACTCTACCCACCACTTTTATTTCATCTTTTTATTTTCTTTTATAATTTTATTTTTATTACAATTTACTAAAACAAATATCAATTAATAATAAAATAATATATATATGTTTTTAATTTTAAATTTTTTAAATTAAAATAGTGAATATTAAAATAAAAAATATTTTTTTCAAGTAAAAAAGACGGAAAAATAGGGATAGTCATTATTAAACCAAATTACAAAATACTTATGATACAATACAATATATTAAGCACACGAGAAAATTATAATAAAACACACAACTTAATTAGTACAATAAACTCAACTCACAATCAATAAAACTCTTAAATAACACATAGAGACTTAAAAATCTTTTTATCAACGAAATGATCCAAATTTTGCCCATATGTGTTTGACGAGATCTGCTTGCAATGCGTGATGTGTTTTTGAATCGCGTAACTCTGATCTAGCACGCACATGATTTGCGAAAGCAGGTAGCACCTCAGTAGAAAATTGTTGCGAGGGATTAGACGCACTCGCCTCAGACACATCATAATCGGTCCAATGTTGAGCATATGTATCCCGTTCGTCCTCAACAATCATATTATGCAATATGATACATGACCTCATGATGATAGCCAAATCGTCTATGTCCCACATGCGAGCAGGTTCACGAATGATTATAAATCGAGCTTGCAACACTCCAAATGCATGTTCAATGTCCTTTCGATATCCCTCCTGATACTTTGCAAATAGTTTATCTGGTTCACTTTGAGGAAGTCTAATTGATTTGACGAAAGTTGGATAAGAAGGATAGATTCCATCAGCTAAATAGTATGCCATATTATATGGACGTTGATTCACGAAGAAGGTCACCCTTGGAGTATTGCCTTGTTCAACGTCATCGAACACGGGTGAACGATCTAAAACATTTATATCGTTCAACGTACCTGGACATCCAAAAAAGGCATGCCATATCCATAGATCATGGGAGGCAACTGCTTCAAGAATAACAGTGGTAGTTCCTTTATCTCCCCTTGTAAATTGACCTTCCCACGCTGTAGGACAATTTTTCCATTCCCAGTGCATGCAATCAATACTCCCAATCATCCCCGGAAATCCTCGCATTTCACTAACCTGCAATATTCTTTGCAAGTCATCTTCAGTTGGGGCTCTTAGATATTCCTTCTCATACAATTGTATGATCCCAGTGCAGAATCTACGCAAGCACTCCAATGCTGTAGTACCTGTGAGAGTCGATGTTTTGGAGAATTGAATGAATATTACTTACACTAATTAAGAGCAAAATAAATGCATTAATAAGTACATAGTTATTTAGTATTATTATTTCGTAACATTACCTCCTATTTTGATGTACTCATCTACTGCATCGGCCGCCACACCATATGCTAACATTCGCATGGTTGTGGTACATTTTGCTAATGGAGATACACCTTCTTTATTGGCTGCGTCAAATCTTTGGGTGAAGTATTTGTCACTGCTTGAAAGGTCTCCAACGATCCGCAAAGTATTTGTCGCCGCCGAAACATTGCATCATCATATGTAGGTTGATCAGCAAAGTAGTCGTCAATTAGTCTTCTGTTTGCGGCAGCATGATCTCTATTAACATGCTTTCTCTTTCCACGTCGTGCATAATCTTCATCTATTTTTTTTTACGCTCCGTAAATCGATTGACGATGTACGTCTCTTCGATTTCACACTGTCTTTTGTAAGCTTCTATATCGAAAGGGAATTCAGATGGATCCATCAATTATTTTTTAAGATGGGAATTATGGTATGAGTACATCGATGGAAAAATGAGTACCCATTTATAAAAAAATGAGTGGCTGAAATCAATGGATGCGAAACAAATAATAAGTTATAATTAATTAAAAGATAAGGATTTGATTTTCAACGACAAGAAACAATAAAGGTGACAACGACAATACAAATTAAAGACGACAACGACAACACCTATTAAAGACGACAACGACACCCATTATTGACGAAAACGACAACACTAGCATCAATTAATTAATTTCCAAATAGATCAAGGCTCAACTTCGCCAACAGCTCTTTGCTCCGGTCATCTAGGCACTCCTTTGAACTTAGCTTCATAAACATCTTCATCTTCTTCTGGAGAAGATGAATAAAAGGTATACCCGTCTCTGCCGGGTGACTCGGGAGCGGGTTTCATGTCTTATATTTATTGTTATCGTATTTTTTTGGTGTAAAAATCAAATGAAACTAACTTTTATTTATAGATAAAAAATGATGATTTTTCGAATAAAAATAAAAAAATAAAAAATAAATTTATTATAAAATAATTAATTTAAAAAGATAAGATAAGATAAGATAAGATAAAAATCTGAAAAATTAAAATGAACAAATGAAAAAAAAACATGTGGCAAAAGTGATAGATAAATAGTGGGTAAAATAATTCAATCCGTATAATTTTATACATCCAATTATGTGTAGACAAGTGGCTGCGGGTCCCACATTTTTTAATTTTCACACCCGTTGAAAGTATTCAACATGCTGTTGCCCCTTTGGATTCAACACCCATTTTCAACTCCTCATTGGACCGATTCAACTGTTGAAATGGGCCTTTCAACAGCTCCATTGTAAATGGTCTAAGAAGGTAGCCGCTCGTTGGATTAGAATTTTATATAATTGTTTTGAATTTTAAAAAGTACCGACTCTAACAGACCAACTGATTTGTTTGAAATAATCTAAAATTTTATTTAATTTTTATACGAATTTGGCCACAAATTTATTAATAAACTAAGAAATTATTTTATTTAATAATCGAGCTCTCATTTAAATTTGTAAACTCGTATTAATCTCATTATTAACTGTTATCTCAATTATGAAATTTTTATTATTTTCAAAGATTACGTTTGTTTAATGTAATTTATAGTATATAAGCTTTTTGGGCATAGCCGAGTGGTAATGTCTTTGGTGATGTTGGTATAATTCTCCGGCGACGCAGAGTTCGAATCTCGGATATGACAAATTTTTCATTGAAATATTATAAAGTTAGTCCTG
The DNA here is from genome assembly GCA_954870475.1 of Euphrasia confusa. Classification (NCBI taxonomy): domain Eukaryota; kingdom Viridiplantae; phylum Streptophyta; class Magnoliopsida; order Lamiales; family Orobanchaceae; genus Euphrasia; species Euphrasia confusa. The sequence continues at coordinate 33,352,185 of OX940950.1, forward strand.
GGATGAGACCTATTGGCTCTCTCCCACATGTGTCTGCTACTCGGGCACATCTCTCGATTTACGTCCTACTGGATCGAGGAGCCTCTGATTTGGTGGGAGGGGAGTATCTCGTTTCTGCATTCCTGGAGTGTCAAACGCATCCAACAAATACCTAAAACCGGTGGGGGAAAAATCAAAATAAATGGAAAAAAAATTATAAAGCTAAAAAATAAATAGAAATATAAAAAAATTAAATTTACTTGGTGAACATGAAGGGGATGAGATGACACAAATACAATTATATTAAGAGAAAAAAACACTTTAGTACCTGACATTAAGTCCTTTTTTCACTTTGGTGACCGAGTTTTTTTTTTTACTCTACAGTACCTGACCTAAGGCATAATTCCACATCAGTCCTAAAAGCAGCGGAATCCGGCAACACGTGCCGGGCACGTGACTTCACCTAACAAGTGTTTCGCTCTCATTGACTGCAGGTGAGATATTACTTTATTACCATTTTTATTATTTTTATTTGACCAGTTTGTTTCTAATTAAAGAAAAAATAAAATTAAAGAAAAATGAAAATAATTATAGAAAATCAGTTTTTTCCGTCTTTAACTTTATAGCTTGTTATTTTACTTTTATTTCATTTTTTTTTTTCTGACTAATTTCTATATTTCAACACCAACAAAAAAAGTATACTGAGATTTTTATTTTATTTTTAATTTAAATATATTTTTTATTTTCAGGAAAATGGCGGAGCTCGGGTCTCAACGGAGCTCCAAGAAGTGCAAGGAGAAATTCGAGAACGTGTACAAGTACCACAAGCGAACCAAAGACGGCCGAGCAACCAAATCTGACGGAAAAACCTATCGATTCTTCGACCAATTGGAGGCATTCGAAGCCGCCGCGCCGCCGCCGTCGTTCACCCCTCCGTCGTCGCCCCCTGCAGTGCTACTCTCCTCTGCCCCCTGTTGGAAATCGATATCCCGGGCTATCAAAAATGCGGAAACGATAACCCAATCGAAATTCGTTCGCCGGAGAACACGCGAACCACCGTACTACGCCAGAGCTCAACCGGAGAGTCGCCACGGGATGAACCCGCGGCTAAACCCTAGCCGAGCCCCCGCCGCGAGGGGCTCGCGATCACGCGTGTGATCGCATGGGGCTGCCCGGCAGCCCCCGGCGGTGAGTCCGGCGACTCACCGCCACCAACTTCCAGGGGAGGAGCCGCCAGCCGTGGCTGCATGCCCATGGCAGCTCCCGGCGATCGAGTCCAAGCTCGATCGCCCCGCCCCGGCTCCAGCCGGGGCTTCCCTTTGCGCGCGCCCGACGATCGAACCCTAGGTTCGATCGCCACCCCTCGGCTCCCAGCCGAGGGTTCGATCCTCCGCAGGGATGTCAACCTCGCGGTCCATCCCCATCTGTGGAATCGTACGTTTACCCGGATCTTCGTTCATGTATATATTACGATTTAATTCACGTTAAATCATAGAGGGTGTTTAACGATTTTACCTTTGATCTCGTTGTGCGGAGAAACGAGATTGATTTGAAGACCTTCGGATCTTCCTACGTATTCCTTGCACTTCGTTCGAACGTCGTGTGGGCGACGATCCTCCGAACTCCTATGGATCTCCTTCACAACTCTCTAGAATATCAAGTATGATAATCTTATGGTGTCTTTAATTGTGAAGACCATGTAGTGCTTTTATAGGCTACGTAAGGGATATAAAGGAGGTAGAATATTGAGCTTCCAATATTAATGATTAAATTGAGCCCAAGCCCAAGTCTATTAATTCATTAATATTAATGATATAATTACTTCCACTATATAAATATAATTGCACTCCTAATATTCACCATATTATATCAAATAATATTCTCTCCGGTAGTATTATTTATTCCATGTGTTTAAGATATAAATATCCATGAATAAAATTAATTTATTGCTTAATTAATTTATTTATCTCTTATATCCGAGACTAGTAACATTCAACTTTAATTATTATGCGGAACAAATCCATTCATGAGGTTTATATAATAATTCCTTATGAACTCATCTCGGGGATATTATCAACCCTTTTGAGGACACATTTTCCCGTCAAGAATTCACGGCATGTCATACATAAAATACCGTGACCCAACTTTGCCGGTAATTGATCGATTATTCTAATCAATCAATTCCTTTGGAAAATCAAAGTCACTAATATTAAATGTACACACCCGCAATAATATGAGGGATTAAGAATAAAATACTCATAGACTTAAATCGATTATCCAAGGCAATCCTAATCGATAAATCTCAAGCGATCCGCTCAATACACCAAGTGTACAAGTATGATAAAATAATCAAGACCAATTATTTTCTCTCTCATACAACGACTATACCGATGGATTAGTTCTTGTCCATCTAGGTCGTGAGCTACTGTTTGATTATATATGAGTGACTGATAGTATGATCTTCCGTGTGGCGACGCACACCATACTAACTACAACGTATATGATCCAGAACTATATTTGCATTTATTTAATTATAAATAATTAAAAGCAAACGATTATTTATTTAAATAGATTAAATACTATGACCGGGAGTTTACGATACTTAAATCTAGACATTAAGTATACAACTCCATCAATCTCCCACTTATACTAAGGTCTAGTCATTTCTTCCAAACTCCCGACACCCATACCCTTCACGTGCTTAATCTGCACTTCCAAAGAAGTGCCTCGTGCATGAGCATTCTAGGTTGCCGTCTCCGAAGTTATCTTGGTGACTACAGCGTCGTCTCACTCGACGATGACTCGTATCAGGTGGTACTTGCTCTATGTGTTATCATCACTATGGACTTATGATTTCTTTCAGTTTGTCATTGCACCGCTATCTAAAATAGCCTTTGGTAAACCATGAATCATATCTTAAGTCCAGGGGTTATCTCAAAGCTTTACCACAATTTCCGCTGCCTCTGAGGCTGCAGTTTGGTTATCTACGGTTGAGTCCGAAAAGCATCGTGCTTATCACTCTTCCATTCTAAAGCTTCACCTCATTTTACAAGTGAACACATAGCCTGATATCAACTTACACTGATCCTGATTTGATTAGAGATCTGAGAAATGTAATCCAAAGTGAAAAGTTCGTCTGCTTCGTAGTCTAGAACAGTACTTCGAAAGTACTTTTACAGCAGTCGAATATTCCTTTCCAGGATTACTTTGATATCCTCCCACTATGCCAACTGCATAGTCGATATCTGGTTCTCGTTTTTCAACATTGCATTTAAAGCTTTCCACACTCACAGTGTAGGAAAACGCTTTCACTGCTTCTATCTCCTTTATGTGTCCACAACACATGCTTTAGATAGATGCATTCCTTGTCTGAAAGGTAACATACCCTTCTTGGAATAATGCATGTTGAAACGAACCTTAATCGCATAAGATTTCTAAGAGAAGTACAATGTTCTTTTCTCAAGATCCTAGATCTTAAGAACATGATCTAACTTCTTGTTTTATCTTATATATCGATTCTATCTTAGATAACCATTATTTTATGTCTAATAACACTTTTACATTGTTCCCAATGATAGAATTTTATCTACATAAAATCTCCGAGAAACACCACCTTGTTTCCATTACGTTTCCAATACACACTATTCGTCCATGCCTTTTGATGAATCCATCAAATGGATTATCTCATTGATTCGCAAGTACCACGAATTATAGCTTTGTTACAATCCATAAGTGGATTAACTAAGCTTGTACTCTAAATAATCTTGTCTCTTAGCAATAATCTTATTGCTCTCTAAGAAGACATTTAGATTTAGTACTTCCCTTCATGTAGATCTAGGGAATGATTTCATATGTACTAGATCCAGAGTTTGAAAACTCTTCTAGTTTTATGAAAATCTTTGGTTGATCAGCAACCTCCCACTATAATGGCGTTCCGGTGTATAAACAGTAATAACAGTAGGTGCAGTTAGTGGTGTACCGCTACTCGGTTTGGCTGGTTTCCAGTCTTTGTCCTTTTCTCTCGCTCTAAGGTATCTCGTCATTTTGGGTTTTGTGTTTCATCTAATAGTATTTCTCTAAGAACCGGGCGTTAGAACTTATAACGTCCTTCTGGTTCAAAGTACTATTGAACACATGACTTCTGTTCTTCTAGGATATTTTACAACCACATCGAAATGTGCCGTTGTATTCATAAATATTCATAGAACATAGGTAGTACCGATTAACTCTTTCTTTTACCATTCCTTTAGAGATCTATTTCTTATTCATAATACACCATGTCTACACTTAAAGTGTATGGAGTAGTCATTTGGAATCTAATTCCAATTACTGATTATGCTATGTCTTCAGACAGGTACTAGCCTCCGCGATTAGATCACATGCTACTTATGAATATACTTTGATAGTTCTTCCATAATAGCCTTGTGTCCATTGACTTGTCAAAAACACTTACTCTTGTGGTATATCAAGTATTCTAATCCATACTTAGAGTATTCATCAAATGAAGTACTCGTACCTTTCTTGTCTGAGTAGACATAGGTTTGCATATCAGTGTTAATCAATTTCAATACTCGTCCGGATTCTACATCCTTTATCAGAAAGGTTTGCTTAGTGGTATTATCTTCCAAATTCAATTCATAGGTCTGAAGGTCCACTCCTTCAACTTAATTGATCAAATCAATTTTCAACCTTTGAATCTTATTTGAATAAATACTACTTAGCATAGAATCCACAAGTATAATGACTTAGTAAAGAAATATCTCTAACAAGTAAAACGAATTATATACTACGGTTTGTTGCATCGTGGAGACTTAGGATTCATCATTCACATATTGATAACTAATGTACCAGAATAGACAATATCATAATTTCTTCTCAATAATCATCAAATGATTAAAAGAAATAAATATCCATTCATTAATAATAGAAAACCAGAACATAGTTCTTTCTAAAATAAAAGGGTACATAAAAACAATAACTTGAAATGAAATCCTATAACTATTCATAGATAAAATGTCTTCCACTGCAACAGCTGCCTCCTCTACAGCTTTGCCCATGTAGACTCGAACTCTTCTTCTCTAAGTCGCCGGGTTTTCTGGAACCCCTGCATTTAAAATGCACATACCGTCAGTGGTTCCATATCTACACACAAGATTTCTGGTAGATAATACCGCTGACTATGTTTTAATGACTAAAGAAGAATTCGTACCTTTGAGAGGACAATCAGACCTCCAGTGTCCAGACTTCTTGCATCGGAAGCACTTGCCCTTAGGCTTGCTGGTCCCTTCACGCGGTGCTTGCCTCTTGGCACCACTGGGTTTCCAGACTTGCTTCCTTTTCTTCCCTCTACCTCCATTAGCCTTTAAGCCTTTGGACTTAGTAGCTACAAGTGCTTGAGACTTGCCCTTCTTGTAGATCCCCTCTGCCGCTGTCAGTTCAGTCAGGAGTTCCGCTAGAGAATAAGATAGTTTACCCATATTATAGCTCTTGCGGAACTGCTCAAAACCAGAGGCCGGAGATTGGAGTACGATGTCGACTTGCGTCTCCCCATCAATTTGAGCTCCTAGGATCTCCAACTCATTCAACAACCCCATCATCTTAAGAACGTGCTCCCCTACGGGCGTTCCTTCAGACTGGGTAGTTGTCATAAGGACTCTCATTGCATCTTGCCTAGCCGCACGGTCTTGATGCCCAAACATCTCTTTGAGGTTAAGCAGCATATCATAGGCGGAGTCCATCGACTGATGCTGGTTTTGGAGTACATTTGACATGGAAGCCAAAATATAGCACCTAGCCATCTCATCAGCCTTTTTCCACCTCCTATATGCCGTTCGTTCCTCATCAGTTGAGGCATTCGTGGGCTCAGCAGGGCATTGATCATGAAGTACAAACTTGTACTCCTCAGAAGTTAGGACAATGTCCAAATTTCTCCTCCAATCAATATAATTGGGGCCAGTGAGTTTATTCTCCTTGAGTATCACAGAAAGTGGACTCATAGCTATTCTCTAAACCTATAAGCACATAAACAAATAATCAATTTAATTTCCGATATTATCTCCCTCAAATAATATCATTAAATTACTAATCACATCTAAAATCCCATCAGATATGGCAAGCCACGTTGTGTGGACGTTTACCTATCCAAACGATTTTGCAATTAGATTTGCTTCGGTCGTACATCAATTATAGCGTTACTTCGTTGGGAAGGATACTATAACGCGTACCTAAGTGTAAACCATTACTCAGTACTAAGGTGAATCGTTTGGAATCGCTATATTACCGCATTGTGTGGACGTTTACGATAACTCACAATCCTTCACAATTCCCTATAACTGTCTACATCAATTAATCCAAAATGCCATCAGTATAGCAAGCCACGTTGTGTGGAATTTTACTACACCAAACGATTTTTATAATTGACTCCCAATTACTCGAGACATTTAATCTTGTGAATCAAGACGTGGTAAATCATAAGTGAAACTCGAAGTTTCTTACCAGTGATTCACCATGCGAACAACCCTATCTCTCATAGAATGAGGGAGCCGAGCAGACGATCGATCCATTTCAAGAAATGGTACGAAGGTCTCTAATTTGTGTCATCCACATGACCAAGTGGCTTTGGCTCCATTCCACTTCCGAGGTGAGAATGAGTCGACTTGAAATCAGTTTCAGAAAGACAAATTAGACATTGTTTGATAAACTCAATCAATGTCTCTTGTAAAAGGAATTACAAGAATTCTCCTCCAATGACTTGTCTATATGAATTTCAAAAGTTCATAAAATTCACCAAGAGAACAACAATGGAGACCATGGGTATTGTTTTCAATCCCTCTCCCACTTATCTTTTTACAATAAAGGGATACGCTATTGAATGCATAAATAAATACACATAAGCATGCATACATGTAATTAAAGCACATAAATATTATCACATAGTCAAAATAATACTAGAATATTATTTTCCAACTATTATGGCTTTATTCCATCCTTGTACGCATCTTCTAGTCTTCAGTTTTCGTTCTTGAATGCTCCATGTGACGAGAATATTAATTCCAATATTTAAATCTATTTATTTTTAATAAATTCAAAAGATACTTAATTCGAAAATTAAGTCAATCGAATAAATCAAAACAAAAATTAAATATTATTAATATTTTTATTTATTTATTTTCCTTTCTAATTCTATTAAATCTCTAGAATCCTATCCAAGTCAAACTTGGAACATTCTAGAAGACTTCCATAATAGAATAAGGAAATAAAATAAATTAGGATTCTTCTACTTTCCAAATTAATTAATTTCCATGTCCATGAAAATTCCCATAAAATAGGAATGATCAATTAGGAAATAAATTAATTCCAAATTAATTCTTTTCCTTATCCATGAGAGTTTCCATAAATAAGAACACTCAATAAGGAATAAATTAATTCCAATTTAATTCTTTTCCTATTCCATGAGAGTTCCCAAAAATAGGAACATTCAAAATAGGAAAACCGAATCAAAGTAGGAAAGTGAATCTCGGTAGGAGTAGCACTGGGTGGGGATCCCCGTACCACCCCCACCGATCGACCGGCCACCGGAGAGGGGAACCACCGCCGCCACCCAGCCGGCCGACCACCACCAACGCCGGCGGCAGCCCCAGCCGAGGGCGATCGGCCCCTCCTCGCGGTCGATCTCACGGGATCGATCATGGGGTTGATCGATCCCCGATCCTTCCCTTTCATCGTCTCCTTCGTCACATCTCGTTCTTCGGCGATCGTTCCAACATCGAACCAACGTAAAATTAAATTACAATTTAAATTACAATTTCGGTATCGATTCTATACATGAAATCGATCCTATACACTTTCCGGAAAACATAGAACAATAATAATAAATCCTAAATTCGGTCAACCCCCGAATTTTTACTATTACAAGCATTCATCCACACAAAACGAATCTCGACATGTCCGAGAGTTTAATATTATGACAATAATTAATAAATAATTAACAAGCCATAATAGTCGGAATCCCGCAAGGTAGAACACAAAATCGAACATATACATGAACTAGAACCAACGCTCTGATACCAATTGTTGGAAATCGATATCCCGGGCTATCAAAAATGCGGAAACGATAACCCAATCGAAATCCGTTCGCCGGAGAACACGCGAACCACCGTACGACGCCGGAGCTCAACCGGAGCGTCGCCGCGGGATGAACCCGCGGCTAAACCCTAGCCGAGCCCACGCCGCGAGGGGCTCGCGATCACGCGTGTGATCGCATGGGGCTGCCTGGCAGCCCCCGGCGGTGAGTCCGGCGACTCACCGCCACCACCGTCTAGGGGTGGAGCCGCCAGCCGTGGCTGCATGCCCACGACACCTCTCGGCGATCGCCCCGCCCCGGCTCCAGCCGGGGCTTCCCTTTGCGCGCGCCCGACGATCGAACCCTAGGTTCGATCGCCACCCCTCGGCTCCCAGCCGAGGGTTCGATCCTCCGCGGGGATGTCGACCTCGCGGTCCATCCCCATCCGCGGAATCGTACGTTTACCCGGATCTTCGTTCATGTATATATTACGATTTAATTCACGTAAAATCATAGAGGGTGTTTAACGATTTTACCTTTGATCTCGTTGTGCGGAGAAACGAGATTGATTTGAAGACCTTCGGATCTTCCTACGTATTCCTTGCACTTCGTTCGAACGTCGTGTGGGCGACGATCCTCCGAACTCCTATGGATCTCCTTCACAACTCTCTAGAATATCAAGTATGATAATCTTATGGTGTCTTTAATTGTGAAGACCATGTAGTGCTTTTATAGGCTACGTAGGGGATCTAAAGGAGGTGGAATATTGGGCTTCCAATATTAATGATTAAATTGAGCCAAGCCCAAGTCTATTAATCCATTAATATTAATTAGAGTAATTTAGAGAAAAAATTAAAATGAGTTTATGATTTAAAGAAAAATAACATAGTTTACATACCTAATAAAAAAGGTAATTAATTTATTGATTATATATAATTTAATGTATTTATATTAATTGTATTCATAATGAAGGTAAGTTTTTCAAAATTAATTTGTCTATTTTAACCTTCTTATTTTATTTTTGATATTCTCCATTTATTACATACGTTTATTATTGTTAATAGCTGAAATCAATAACAAAGATTCTTCAAATCAATCACAAATCTCTTTCTTGGGAAATTATTTTTTGATTGCGATTCTTTTTTTTTCAAAATTCAAAAAACCTCGTAGCCGTTCTCGCTTTCTCAAAATACCCGTTTGTATGTTCTTGAGCTCCACCCGAGGTAATTTTTTTTCTTCTTTTCAATTGATAATCTGGAATGCGAGTATACAAATCGATTGATTTGTGTGTGTTTATCAAAAAGAATTTTAGTAAACAAATCAAAAAGATCATCGATGAGAATACCCCGATTTGCTTGTTTACTTTTCATTTTTTTGTTAATAGCAATCGGCTCCCAAGTTGTACACTACTTCACAGGTGGAGTTTTTGTGCATGTCGATCGGTTTGGTTGTATATTATCATACGGGGTTTGATTTAGTAGTTTATGAATCGTGTTTTAATATTTTGGAACTTCCTACAGTGTATATAAAGTGTCTGTGGTTTCCAACTTCTTTGTGTACACATCTTTTTTTCAGAATATGCGTCTAGATTAAACATCGAACTTTTTGTTGCAGGATCAATGGTTGCTTATGTTGCTAAGATTGTGTTTTGTGGTGAGGGCGCGGCTATTTCGTTTGGCTCAAGCTTAACCTTCAACGAACTATGCGATAATATTCGCTTCCAATTTCCGATTTTGATTGACAAGGCTTTACAACTAAAATTCCTCAAAGTCAAGGTTCGGATATTTACGCTTATGTGGATCCTCATTTTCAGGTCAGATTCTAGTATCATCTAAATTCGATTCCCTTGGTAGTTATCATATTATTATAGAACTAAGGAGTATTGTTTATTATGCAGGTGGATAAATATCGCTTGACGTATTCTTTTATAATCAATCCCGTCCCCACTATCGCGAAGCCAATTCAGATGGTTTCACAGACCGTCAACATCAACCCTCCGAAGACACGACGCCCAGCCGGGCGACCAAGACAAGAGAGGTTAAAGCCCAGGAGCGAAATCAAACGGATAATCAAGTGTAGTCGCTGTCACAAATTCAAGAACCACAACAAGAAGACATGCAAAGAAGTTATCTAGGTTGGAGTTTATCCAATTATATTTCAATTATGTGTAGGATGAATCTGTGCTTGAACTTGGAAGCTTTCAACCGAGGTTGAATATGAATAAATCGGAGTCATGGTTTTAGATTCACAAGGAACTATGTTCATGTTTTTCTGGTACTTTGGAATACACTGGTCTCATACTCTCATTTACAATTGTCGTCTTTTTAGTTTTTTGTTGCTGTTGAGGATATTAAGTAAAACTCGTGTCATCCTTAATACTTCTTGCCTTGTATACTTCTTGCCTTGTTTATTCTTGCCAGTCAATCGGGAGAGCCTTATTAATCAATCGTACATTGCCAAACTGAAGGCGGTGTCATGTGTTTTGTCTTTAGTTTCAATTGATTTATGGAATTTTCAATGTTACCGATCTTTTAGCTAGTGGTTTTTCTTTTTCATTTTGGTATGTTTCCTGGGTAACACTTGATTTTCAACAATTGTATGACAATTGTTTACCTATTTTGATGTCTTGGGAATAATTTTGGTGTAGATACATATTGGTTTTTCCATTGTAGTTGTAATTGCACCTCCAGTTGTCTTTGAAGCGATATCATTTACTTAAGGTATCATCTTTCTTACTTAAGGTTGTGGTGGGGGTGGCTGAAGTGAGAGATCTCCGTGTATCTCGTGTTCATCGATGTGAATGATTTATTGAATATTTGATTGATAGCTCGAATCATATAAGATAAAACTTATAGCGGCAAGGAAGGAATAATCGAATGTGGAATATTTATTAAAGCACTCTACAAGTTTCATTTAATTAATCGAGTTGGCAATTTTTTACTAGTTTCGTTTTTTGTTTCATGTAATACAATTAGTTATTTGCTAGTTTCTAGTTTTGTGTAATACAATTTCTAATTTTTTTGCTAGTTCGTTCTTAATTTTGTGTAATATAATTAGTAGTTTTTTTGCTAATTTTGCAGTAGAATACTTTTTGTAATTAAAATTTTCAGAGCCATCACATACTGTATTATTGTTTGCTCTGAATATTTTTGGAGCACCCAAGAATTTCAAATTGAACTGACATATATTATTTGTTTTTGGATAATGCATAACATTCCTTACAAAAGTGTTGGTACATATAAGCTCCTCAAAGATTAAACACAAAAAAAATTCAGTAACAAAACATAGAGTACAAATTACCATCCGAGAGCCCAAACACAGCTTATTTTTTTATATTTACCGGTCGTCAAATTCCCAATTGGCTTTGCACCACCAAAATGGTCTGAGCCGAGTTCCTGAGCTTCTTCGTCAGTAAGATGCAAATTGGTAACCCCCAGCACTCCGTTCCGACCAAGCTGAGCTGGCAGGCTGAGGAAGACTTCACCACCCTGAATGTGTAACCCTGAGCAAGAACCGAGACGGGGTGAATCTTTCTCTAATCCCTCAGCAATGAACGAGCCAAGCTAGCGACAGAGTAGCCGATAGCCCAAGACGTGTATCCTTTCAAGAGAATGACTTCATACGCACTTTGCACAACTTCTTTGTGAATCCTTCTTAGTGTTTCCTTCTCGTAGGCAATTTGATGCATCTTTAAGAAGCTGAGAATCGACACTCCTCCAACACTGATGCTTGACCATAGTGCCACTGAATTATCTCCATGCTCTCAAACAATGCAGGCCTATAAAATTTGACATCACAGATTAATAATTAATAAGCACTACCATCTACACTGCACAAAGCATATATAGTGTATGTAATAGATTATGTCATAAGAATTAAACTATTACTAATCAACGTCCAATGCATCCCTGTGATCAAGAATTAACTATAAGGACTAATAGGTGTTATGTCCCAGAATAAGTTATAGTTGGAGTAACTTTTAGTTTAAGCTATTTAACACCTTGTTCGTAAACTGATAAATCACTTTATGTCTTTTGAACTACCATCTACACTGCACACGAAGCAGTAGTGTATGTAATAGATTTGTCATTAACCTTTTTAATAGCTTATGTGAACAAGCAAATATAATGTATGTATTCGATTCTGACAGGAAGTTAAACCATTATTAATCATCACCCAAGGCACCCTTGTAATCAAGCTTGATATATTTGTACTAATAGGTGTTATGTATCCGACCAAGTTTTAACGAAGTGTAACTATTAAGCTATTACACTACTTGTTCGTAAACTATTAAACCACTTACTGCATTCAAATCTTCCAACTACACTGCATAAGATTGCTGGGATTCGATGTCCCGGGCTATCAAAAAATTGCAGAACCGATAACCCGACCGAAACCCCGTCGCCGGAAACCGATCACGAACACCACGTCACCGGAGTCCGACGAGGGAGTCGCCACAAGGGCGAAACCCTAGCCGAACCCCACGCGGGGTTCGCGATCGCCCGTGCATGGCGATCGCATGGGGCTGCTCCGGCAGCCCCCCGTATGGGGGTGAGTCCGGCGACTTCACCGCCGTCGCCACCAGGAGGCGGGGGGAGCCACCAGCCGCGGCACCAGCCCGCGGCAATCCCCCCGGCGATCGAGCGAAGGGCTCGATCGCCCCCAGCCGCGGCGTCCAGCCGCGGCTTCTCTCCGTGCGCACGCCACCGCCGGCCAGGGAGGACCGGGGAGGTCGTCTGCCGTGGCGCCAGCCCACGGCGACTCCCCAGCGATCGACTTCACGTCGATCGCATGCCCCGGCGTCCAGCCGGGGCTTCCCCTTGCCGCGGTACCGGCGGTCGAAACCCTAGGGTTCGACCGCCCCTCGTTCGATCCCCACGGGGATCCAACGATCCCCGTATCTAGGTCTCGATGTTTTCCCGGATCGTCTTGTTCATGTATATATCACAATTATTATGAACAAATAATCATAGAGGGGGTTCTAGATTATATTACCTCGGTTCATTGTGCGGAGAAACGAATTAACACGTTGATGACCTTGCGATCTTTCTACGTATTCCTTGCACTTCGTTCGAACGTCGTGTGGGCGACGATCTATCGAACTCCTATGGATATCCTTCAACTCTCTAGAATATCAAGTATGATATTCTTCTCTTATGTTGTGTATAAATTATGAAGGCCATGTAGTGCTTTTATAGGCTACGTAGGGGATCATAAGGAGGTGGAATATTGGGCTTCTAATATTGAAGATTAAATTGAGCCCAATGCTCAAGTCGATTAATCCTTATCAATATTAATTAATTTATTTTCCACTATATAAATTAATTGCACTCCCAATATTAAACCATATTATATCAAATAATATTTCTCCGGTAGTATTATTTATTCCGTGTATTTAAGATTTAAATATCCATGAATAAATTTATTTATTGCTCAATAAATTATATTCATCTCTTATATCCGAGACTAGTACCATTCAACCTTAATTATTGTGCGGAACAAATCCACTCATGAGGTTTACACAATAATTCCTTATGAACTCATCTCGGGGATATTATCAACCCTTCCGGGATACACTTTCCCGTCAAGTATTCACGGCATGTCATATATAAAATATAGCGACCCAACTTAACCGGTAATTAACCCAATAATTAAATCGGTTAATTCCTTTGGAAAATCAAAGTCTCTAATATTAAATATATACACCCGCAATAGTATCGGGGATTAAGAATAAAATACTCTGAGATTTAAATTGATTATCCAAGGCAATCCTAATCAATAAATCACAAGCGATCCGCCCAATACACCTAAGTGTACAAGTGTGATAAAATAATTAAGATAAATTATTTTCTCTCTCACACAACGACTATACCGATGGATTGGTCCATGTCCATCTAGGTCGTGAGCAATTGTTTGATTAAATACGAGTAACCGATAGTATGATCTTCTGTGTGCCCATGCAACACCATACTAACTACAACGTATAAAATCCAGGACTATATTTTGCATAATTAATTAATAATAATTAAATGCAAATAATTGTTTATTAATTTAATAGATTAAATGCTATGATCGGGAGTTTACCGTTACTTAAATCTAGACATTAAGTACACAACTCCAACAATCTCCCACTTGTACTAAGGTCTAGTCATTTCCTCCAAACTTCCGGTTCCCATACTCATCACGTGCTTTAAAGTGTACTTCCGAGAAGTACAATGTGAGTGAGCAATCTAGGTTGCCGCTCTGAAGTTGTCTTGGTGACTACTACATCGTCTCCCTCGACGATGATTCTTATCAGGTGGTACTTGCTCTATGTGTTAACATCACTTTTTGACTTATGACTTCTGCCAGTTTACCGTGCACCGCTATCCAATAGCCTTTGGTAAACTAAGAGTCATATCCAAGTCAAAGGGGTTATCCCGGAACCTAACCAAAACTTCCGCTGCCTCTGAGGCTGCTATTTAGTTATGAGAGAGTCTGAGAAGCGTCCTGCTTATCACTCTTTCATGGTTCCACCTTTTTCTAAAAGTGAACACATAGCCTGATATCGACTTACACTGGCCTTTCTATGATTTAAAATTTGAGAATCTGTAATCAAAGAAGATTTCGTCTTGCTTAATTATCTAGTACTTTGCAAGTACTATTACAGCATCCGAAATTCTCTTTTCTAGATTACCTTGATATCCTCCCACTACGCAAACCGCATAGTTGATATCAGGTTCTTGTTTTTATAACATTGCATCTACAAAGCTTTCCATACTGGAAGTATAGGAAATTGCTTTGTCCTCATCTATCTCCTTCATGTGTTCAAACACATACCCTTTAGATAGATGTATATTCTGTCTCTGAAAGGCAATAACCTTTCTCAGAAGTATGCATGTTTAAAACAAACCATAATCGTATAAGATATCTAGGAGAAGTACAATGTTCTTGTCCTTAGATCGTAAGATCTCAAGAACATGCTCTAACTTTTACTCAATCTTATATCTCGATTTATTTAGACAACCATTATTTTATGTCTGACAATATCTTTACATTGTTGCCAATGATAAAATGTTATCTTCATAAAATCTCCGAGAAACACCACTTTGTTTCCATTACGTCTCCAATACACCTTTTCGTTTATGCCTTTTTATGAATCCATCAAATGGATTATCCCATCAATTAGCAAGTTCCACGAGTTATAGCTTTGGTTCAATCCATAATAGATTTACTAAGCTTGTACTCTAAATGATCTTGCCTCTTAACAATAATCCTTATTGTTTTCTAAGCAGGCACATTTAGATCTAGTACTGCCTTTGTGCAGAGCTAGGGATCGATTTCATCACTACCAGATCCAGAGTTAAAAACTCTTCTAGTCTTATGAACATCTCCGGTTGTCTTTAACAACCTCCCACTGCAATGGCGTCCCGGTGTATAACAGTAACAACAGTAGGTGCAGTACGTGGTGTACCTCCACTCGGTTTGGCTGGTTTCTAGTCTTTGTCCTTTCTCTCATTCCAAAGTACTGCGTCAGTTCGGGCTTTGTGGTTCTTCTAACAGTCTTTCTCTAAGAACCGGGCGTTACACGTCCTTCTGGTTCATAGCACTATAGAACACACAACACTTTGTTCATCTAGGATATCCTACAACCATATTGAATATGCCGTTGTCTCCAGGAATATCCATAGAACATAGGTAGTTCCGAACAACTTGTCCTTTTACTATTAGAATTCTATTTCTTCCTGACTTACCATCTCTACACGTAAGTGTATGGTGTAGTCATTTGAGATTTAATCTCAATCTTTGATTGTGTTATGTGGTAGCCTCCGCGACTAAGTCGCAGGCTTCCAATGGATATACTTTGAAGGTTCCCCATAATTGCTTTGTGACTAAAACACTTCGCTTTTATGGCACATCAAGCATTCTAATCCATCTTCGAGTATTCTTAAAAGAACTACTCGCTCATTACACATATCATTGATCATTCTTAATACTTGTCTGAATTCCATCCTTTACCGAAAGGTATGCTTAGCTGTATTATCTTCTAAATTCAATTCAAAGGTCGGAAGGTCCATTCCTTCAACTATAATTGATTGAATCAATTTCGACCTTTTGAATCTTTATTTGAATAAATACTACTAAGTATAAGAATTCACAAGTATAATGATTAATAAAGAAATACATCTAATAAGTAAAACAAGTTATACATATAACGGATTGTTGCATCGTGGTAGACCAAGGATTCATCATTCACATATTGCTATCTAATGTACCGGAATAGATAATACCCATTATTTCTTATCTAAATCATCACCATGATTAAAGAAATAAAATATCCATTCATAAAGAAAATCCAGAACAAAAGTTCTTTTCAAAATAAGGGGTACATAAAGCAATAATTTGAAATGAAATCCTAAAACTACTGAAAGCAGATAAATGTCTTCCACTGCAACCGCTGTTACCCCAACAGCTTCGCCCATGTAGACTCGAACTCTTCTTCTCTAAGTCGCCGGGTTTTCTGGAACCCCTGCATTCAAGAATGCACATACCGTCAGTGGTTCCATATCTACACACCAGAATTCTGGTAGATAATACCGCTGACTATGTTTTTACGACTAAAGAAAAATTCGTACCTTTGAGAGGATATTCAGACTTCCAGTGTCCAGACTTGTTGCATCGGAAGCACTTGCCTCTTGGCTTTGCAGCCCCCACTCGTGGTCCATGCCTCTTGGCACCACTGGGTTTCCAGGCTTGCTTCCTTTTCTTGCCCCTACCTCCAACAGGCTTTGAGCCCTTGGACTTGGTAGCTACAAGCGCTTGAAACTTGCCCTTCTTGTAGATCCCCTCTGCCGCCTTTAGTTCAGTCAGGAGTTGCGCAAGAGTATAAGATAGTTTACCCATATTATAGCTCATACGAAACTGCTCAAAACTAGGGGTCAGAGACTGGAGTATGATGTCGACTTGCGTCTCAGCATCAATTGAAGCTCCTAGGACCTCAAGTTCATTCAACAAACTCATCATCTTAAGAACGTGCTCCCCAACGGGCGTTCCTTCAGATTGAGTAGTTGACATGAGGACTCTCATGGCTTCTTGCCTAGCCGCACGATCTTGCTCCCCAAACATCTCCTTGAGGTTAAACATCATATCATAGGCAGTGTCCATTGGCTCATGTTGGGTTTGGAGTACATTTGACATGGAAGCCAAAATATAACACCTAGCCATTTCATCAGCCTTTTTCCACTTCCGATATGCCAGTTTTTCCTCATCAGTTGAGGCAGCCGTGGGCTCGGCAGGGCACACTTCATGGAGTACATACTTGTACTCCTCAGAAGTCAGGACAATGTCTAAATTTCTCTTCCAATCAATGTAATTTGGACCAGTGAGCTTATGCTCCTTGAGTATCACAGAAAGTGGGTTCATAGCTATTCTCTAAACCTATAAGCACATTTAAACAAACAATTAATTTAATGTCTGATATTATCTCCCTCAAATAATATCATTAAATTACTAATTACATCTAAAATCCCATCAGGTAAGGCAAGCCACGTGGTGTGGACGTTTACCCACCCAAATGATTTAGCAATTAGATTTTCTTTGGCCATACATCAATTATAGCGTGACTTCGTGGGGAAGAATACTATAACGCGTATCTAAGTGTAAACCATTACTCAGCACCAAAGTACATCGTTTGGAATTGCTACATCACCGCAAGCCACGTGGGGTGGATGTTTACGATAACTTCACAACTCTTCACAATTACTTACAACTGTCTACATCAATTAATCCAAAATCCGTCAGTATAGCAAGCCACGTGGTGTGGACGTTTACTACACTAAGAGACTTTTATAATTGACTCCCAGTTACAAGATCTATTCGATTCTCATAGATCAAGACGCGGAGAATCATAAGTGAAACTCGAAGTTTCTAACCAGTGATTGACCATGCGAACGACCCTATCTCTCATAAATGAGGGAGCCGAGCAGACAATCGATCCATCTATCAAAGAATGGTACGAAGGTCTCTAATTTGTGTCATCCACATGACCAAGTGGCTTTGGCTCCATTCCACTCCCCGGGGTGAGAATGAGTCGACTTGAAGTCAGTTTCAGAAAGACAAATTAGGCATTGTTTGATAAACTTGATCAATGTTTCTTGTAAAAGGAATTACAAGAATTCTCCTCCAATGACATGTCTATATGAACTTCGAAAGCTCATAAATGTCACCAAGAGAACAGTAATGGAGACCATGGGAATGTTTCCATCCCCTCTCCCACTTAGCTTTTTATTACAAAGGGATACGCTATCTAATGCATAATTAAACACATAAGCATGCATGCAAGTAATAAAGCACATATCACATAGTCAAATAATGCTAGAAATTATTTTCCCGACTATCATGGCTTTACTCCTTCTTCATATGCATCTTCTAGTCTTCAGTCTTCGTTCTTGAATGCTCCATGTGACGAGAATATTAATCCCAATATTTAAATCTATTTATTTTTGATGAATCCAAAAGATACTTAATTCGAAAATTAAGTCAATCGAATAAATCAAAAATAAAATTAAATATTATTAATATTTTTATTTATTTATTTTCCTATCTAATTCTATTAAATCTCTAGAATAATCTATCCAAGTAAAACTTGGAATATTCTAGAAGACTTCTATAATAGAATAAGGAAATAAAATAAATTAGGACTCTTCTACTTTCCAAGATTAATTAATTTCCATTACTATGAAAATTCCCATAAAATAGGAATAATCAATTAGGAAATAAATCAATCCTAAATTAACTTTTATTCCTTTCCAATTCTATTAAATCTCTAGGATCCTATTCCAAGTAGAACTTGGAATACTCTAGAAGACTTCCATAATAGAATAAGGAAATAAAATTAATTCCAATTAATTCTTTTCCTAATCCATGAGAGTTTCCAAAAGGAAGAACACTCAAATAGGAAAACCGAATTAATTTAGGAAAGTGAATCTTGGTAGGAGTAGGTGTTGGAAATCGATATCCCGGAATTAATAAATTAATTAAAATTAATTATCTAATTAATTCCAACCGAAATCCTTCGGAGATCGAATATCCGGAGTTGTCAAATGCGGAACGACAATTCCAATCGACTCCCGGTTGCCGGAACATCCCGCCACGAACCACGACGAATCCGGACTCAACCGAAACCCTAACCGCTGGCGAACACACGGCTATTCGGTCGAGCCCTCGCGTGGGCTCGCGGCTGTCCTTGGCAGCCGCCTAGGGCTGCTCGTAGCAGCCCGCTTACGGTGCCGGAGACTCTTGCGAACAACCCTTAAGACCTCCCGGAGGTCAGCCCTAATCGAGCCATAGCCACGACCCGAGTCGCGGCTGCTCAATCGAAGCACGCGCTCGCATCCATGCGAGCGCTAGGGTTTAGCTCGTAGAGCTCCGCACGCAACCAGCGAAGCCCCCGTGTGCGATCCGCAGCGCCTCGCGGATCCGCTGCGGGAGAACCCGCAGCCCGTCGCTGCCAGCCACACGAGGCGGGCGCCTGGGTACGAAGCGCTCGCGCGCGACCTGGACCAGGCGGGCGCCTGGTCCTCAGGCGGGCGCCTGCTCCCCAGCGAACCGTGTTCGCGCGATCCTCGTCGCCGGATCGCTCCAGCCGCGGCGGTCCGGTGATCCTCGATCACCACCGCCCGGCTCGACCCCGATGAGGATTCCAAATCTCGGATCTTGGTTCACGATATTTCTACGATAATTAAACGATTAAATCATAAAGGGGTTTTACGATTTTACCTCGTTCTCGTTGTTCGGAAAAACGAAGAACTCAATTGATGACCTTGAGATCTTCCCACGTATTCCTTGCACTAGCCCGGACGTCGTGTGGGCGACGATCTACCGAACTCCATGGATCTCCTCCACTCTTCAAGAACTTTATGATTGGCGTATCTTAGGTTATGAGAAGTGAAGACCATGTAGTGCTTATATAGGCTACGTAGGGGATCATAAGGAGAATAAATATTGGGCTTCTAAATATTGAAGATTAAATTGGGTCCAACCCAAATCCATTAATCCTTATCAATATTAAATTTTATTTATTTTCCACTATATAAATAAAATTGCACTCCCAATATTATTCCATATTATATCAAATAATATTTCTCCGGTAGTATTATATATTCCGTGTATTTAAGATTTAAATATCCATGAATAAATTTATTTATTGCTCAATAAATATTATTCATCTCTTATATCCGAGAATAGTACCGTTCAACCTTAATTATTATGCGGATTAAATCCACCTGCAGGGTTTACATAATAATTCCTTATGAACTCATCTCGGGGATATTATCAACCCTTACGGGATACACTGTCCCTTCAAGAATTCACGGCATGCCATATATAAAATATAGTGACCCAACTTAACCGGTAATTAACCCAATAATTAAATCGGTTAATTCCTTTGGTAAATCAAAGTCACTTATATTAAATATACACACCCGCAATAATATCGGGGATTAAGAATAAAATATACTGAGACTCGAATCGATTATCGCCGGCAATCCTAATCGATGAATCTCAACGATCCGCTCAATACACCAAGTGTACAAGTATGATAAAATAATTAAGATAAATTATTTTCTCTCTCACACAACGACTATACCGATGGATTAGTTCGTGTCCATCTAGGTCGTGAGCAACTGTTCGATTAAATATGAGTAACCGATAGTATGATCTTCTGTGCGCCCATGCAACACCATACTAACTACAACGTATAAAATCCAGAACTATATTTTGCATAATTAATTAAATGCAAATAATTGTTTATTAATTAAATAGGTTAAATGCTATGACAGGGAGTTTACCGATACTTAAATCTAGACATTAAGTACACAACACCAACAATCTCCCACTTGTACTAAGGTCTAGTCATTTCCTCCAAACTCCCGACTCCCATACTCATCACGTGCTTAAGTTATACTTCCCAGAAGTATTATGTGAATGAGCAATCTAGGTTGCCGCTCTGAAGTTATCTTGGTGACTACTGCGTCGTCTCTCTGACGATGATTCGTATCAGGTGGTACTTGCTCTATGTGTTATCATCATCTTTTGAACTTATGACTTCTTCCAGTTTACCATGCACCGCTATGTACATAGCCTTTGGTGAACCAAGAGTCATATCCAAGTTCAGAGGTCATTCCGGAACCTAACCAAAACTTCCGCTGCCTCTGAGGCTGCTATTCGGTTTATGATAGAGTCCGAGAAGCTTCACGCTTATCACTCTTTCTTCCTTAGGTTCCACCTCTTCTAAAAGTGAACACATAGCCTGATATCGACTTACACTGGTCCTTTCTCTGATTTTTATCTGAGAAAGCGTAATCTAAGAAGATTTCGTATTGCCAGTAATCCTGTACTTCCAAGTACTTTTACAGCATTCGAATATTTCTTATCCAGATTACTTTGATATCCTCCCACTACGCTAACCGCATAGTTGATATCAGGTTCTTGTTTTATAACACCGCATTTACAAAGCCCTTTACACTCGAAGTGTAAGAATCTGCTTTGTCTATATTTATCTCCTTCATGTGTTCAAGACACATACCTTAGATAGATGCATTCTGTTCTCGAAAGGCAATAACCTTTCTCAGAATTGTGCATGTTTAAAACAAACCATAATCGTATAAGATATTTTAAGAGAAGTACAAATGTTCTTATCTAGAGATCGAAAGATTTCTAAGAACATGATCCAACTTCATCTTAATCTTATATCTCGATTTATTTAGACAACCTCTATTTTATGTCTGACAACACTTTTACATTGTTGCCAATGATGAAGTGTTATCTACACAAAATTCCGAGAAACACCACCCTTGTTTCCATTACGTCTCTAACACACCTCTCCTTGTCCTTTGATGAATCCATAGAATGGACTATCTCATCAATTCGCAAGTTCCCATGCAGAGCTAGGGATCGATTTCATGTCTACTAGATTCAGAGTCCAAAACTCCTCCAGTCTTATGAACATCTCTGGTTGCTTAACAACCTCCCACTGCAATGGCGTTCCGGTGTATAACAGTAATAACAGTAGGTGCAGTTAGTGGTGTACCGCTACTCGGTTCGGCTGGTTCTAAGTCTTAATCTCTCTCTCTCATTTCGAAGTATTACGTCACTTTGGGATTGTGGTTCATCTAATAGTCTTCCTCTAAGAACCGGGCGTTAGAACTTATAACGTCCTTCTGGTTCATAGTACTATTGAACACACATATTTTGTTCTTCTAGGATATTCTACAACCGCGCTGAATGCGCCGTTGTTTTCCAGACATATCCATAGAACATAGGTAGTTCCGTATAACTCATGCTTTTACTATTTCTATAAGAGTTCCATTTCTTATTTCCGACGCACCATTTCTACACAAGAGTGTATGGTGTAGTCATTTGGGATCAAATCCCAATCTCTGATTAGTATGCCATGCATTCCTCAGACAGGCACTTGCCTCCGCGATTAGATCGCAGGCTTTCAATGGATATACCATGATGGTTCCCCACAATAGCTTTGTGTCCATTGACTTGTCAAAACACTTTGCTTCTCTGGCACATCAGGTATGCTAATCCATTCTTTCGAGTAATCATAAAATGAAGTACTCGTACCTTATTGTCTGAGTAAACAAAGGTCTGCACACATCAGAATCAATCAATTCTTATACTTGTCCGGATCTTATATCTTATATCCATAAAGGATTTCTTAGTCATGTTATCTTCCAAATTAGATTCTTAGGTCGGAAGGTCCACTCCTTCAACTTAATTGATCAAATATCAATTTTCGACCTTTGAACTTCTTATTTGAATAAACATGATTTAGCATAAGAATCCACAAGTATAATCGATTTAATAAAGAAATCTCTTATTAGTAAAACGAGTTTTGTACTACGGTTCGTTGCACCGTGGTGGACTCAGGATCCATCATTTATATATTGCTAGCTAATGTAACAGAATAGATACTATCTTTATTTCTTCTTATAACCATCAGATGCTTAAAAGAAATAAAATATCCATTCATTAGAAATCCAGAACAAAGTTCTTTCTAAAGGTGCATAAAAGCAATAACTCAAAATGAAATCCTATAAAATGTCCTCCACTGCAACAGCTGCCTCCTCTACAGCATTGCCCATGTAGACTACGATTTCTTCTTTTCTAAGTCGTTAAGTTTCCTGGAACCCTTGCATTTAAAATGCACATACCGTCAGTGGTTCCATATCTATACACCAGGTTCCGGTAGATAATACCACTGACTATGTTTTACGACTAAAGAAGATTTCGTACTTGCTTTGAGAGGATAATCAGACTTCCAGTACCTAGACTGTTTGCATCGAGAACACTAGCCTATTGGCTTTCTCGCCCCATCTCGTGATCCAAGAAACTTAGGACCACTGGGTTTCTTTGCTTGCTTTTCCTTTCCCCCGATTTTGCTTTTAGGTTCGAAACCTTTGGCATTGGCTACAAGAGCTTGCGATTTCCGTCTCAACTCGTCTAAAAGGTCAATCATCTCAAAAACGTGTTTAAGCGTTTCCTCGAAGCGACTGGCCTTTATGAGTATCATCATCGCTTCTTGTCTAGCCGCCTATGTCATGTCTAAACATCTCCTTGAGTTTGAACATGATAAAATCAGTTCTTTCCTCAACAGTCGAGACATTAGTAGGTTCGGGAGAACAAAGCTCACTGAGTACAACCTTGTACTCTTTAACAGTCTAGGCAATGTCTAGATCTCTATTCCAATACATTCAGGGACCAATGAGTTAAAATCCTTAAGTATCACATAAAGTGGGTTCAAAGCCATCCATAATCTATGAGCACATATAATAACAAACAATCGATTTAATATCCGATATTATCTCCCTCAAATAATATCATTAAACCACTAATCACATCTAAAATCCCATCAGGTAAGGCAAGCCACGTGGTGTGGACGTTTACCCACCCAAACGACTTAGCAATTAGATTTTCTTTGGTCATACATCACTTATAGCGGAACCTCGTGGGGAGGAATACTATAATGCGTATCTAAGTGTAAACCATTACTCAGTACCAAAGTAAATCGTTTGGAATTGCTACATCACCGCAAGCCACGTGGTGTGGACGTTTACGATAACTTCACAACTCTTCACAATTACTTACAACTGTCTACATCAATTAATCCAAAATCCGTCAGCATAGCAAGCCACGTGGTGTGGACGTTTACTACACTAAGAGACTTTTATAATTGACTCCCAATTACTTGATACATTTAATCTTGTAAATCAAGACGTGGAGAATCATAAGTGAAACTCGAAGTTTCTAACCAGTGATTCACCATGCGAACAACCCTATCTCTCATAAATGAGGGAGCCGAGCAGACAAACGACCCATCTATCAAAGAATGGTACGAAGGTCTCTAATTTGTGTCCTCTACATGACCAAGTGGCTCTGGCTCCATTCCACTCCCCGGGGTGAGAATGAGTCGACTTGAAATCAGCTTTGGAAAGACAAATTAGGCATTGTTTGATAAACTTAATCAATGTTTCGCGTAAAAGGAATTACAAGAATTCTCCTCCAATGACTCGTCTATACGAACTTCAAAAGTCCATAAGAGTCACCAAGAGAACAGCAATGGAGACCATGGGTATGTTTCCATACCCTCTCCCACTTAGCTTTTTACAATAAAGGGATACGCTATCTAGTGCATAAAGTAAACACATATAGCATGCATACATGTAATAAAGCACATAGAATATTATCACATAGTCAAAATAATACTAGAATATTATTTTCCGACTATTATGGCTTTATCGCATCCCCGTACGCATTTTCTAGTCTTCAGTCTTCGTTTCTCGAATGCTCCATGTGACGAGAATATTAATATCCAATATTTAAATCCATTTATTTTCAATTAATCCAAAAGTTACTTAATTCGAAAATTAAGTCAATCGAATATATCGAAAATAAAATTAAATATTATTAATATTTTATTTATTTATTTTCCTTTCTAATTCTATTAAATCTTTAGAATAGTCTATCCAAGTAAACTTGGAATATTCTAGAAGACCTCTATAATAGAATAAGGAAATAAATAAATTAGGACTCTTAATCCTTCCAAATTAATTCTTTTCCTAATCTATTAAAAATTCCATAAAGGAATAATTAAATAGGAAAAATTAATTAAGGACATTCAAAACTTTCCAAATTAATCATTTTCCTAATCCATTAAAAATTCCATAAAGGAATAATTAAATAGGAAAAACAAATTAATTCTAAATTTATTCTTTTCCTAATCCATGAAAATTCCCATGAGTAGGAATAATCAAATAGGAAAATAAATTTAATACTAAATTAATTCTTTTCTTATTCCATGAATATTTCATAAAAGAAATAATCAAATAGGAAAACCGAATTAAAATAGGAAAGTTGGATCTCGGCGGAGGAGCACGAGTTGGGAGTCCCCGCGCCCTACCACCTTCATCGACCACCCTTCGGAGAAGCATGCCGCCGCCACCCCAGCCCACGCGCCACCACCATTGGTGGCCGGCGTGGCCGAGGAGTCCCGCGGGCAGCCCCCCTCGCCTAGGGCTCGATCCTACATGGGGTCGATCATGATGATCGATCCCTCGTCCCATCGTGTCCCTCGTCACATCGTCTTCTTCTTCCGGCGATCGTCTCGTTCTCGAACCAACGTAAATAAATTACAAGAATTTAAATACAATTATCCGGTATCGATTCTATACATGAAATCGACCCTATACATTTTCCGGAAAAAGTAGAACGTAATAATAAACCTAAATTCGGTCAACCCCCGAATTTTTACTATTACAAGCATTCACCACACATAAAACGAATCTCGACATGTCCGAGAGTTTAATAATCAAGAACAATATTATGACAATAATTAAGAACAATTATATCTAGCCATAATAGTCGGAAACCCTGCAAGGTAGAACAATTTATCGAAAAATACCGTGAACTAAAACCAACGCTCTGATACCAATTGTTGGAAATCGATATCCCGGAATTAATAAATTAATTAAAATTAATTATCTAATTAATTCCAACCGAAATCCTTCGGAGATCGAATATCCGTAGTTGTCAAATGCGGAACGACAATTCCAATCGACTCCCGGTTGCCGGAACATCCCGCCACGAACCACGACGAATCCGGACTCAACCGAAACCCTAACCGCGGGCGAACCCACGGCTATTCGGTCGAGCCCTCGCGTGGGCTCGCGGCTGTCCTTGGCAGCCGCCTAGGGCTGCTCGTAGCAGCCCGCTTACGGTGCCGGAGACTCTTGCGAACAACCCTTAAGACCTCCCGGAGGTCAGCCCTAATCGAGCCATAGCCACGACCCGAGTCGCGGCTGCTCAATCGAAGCACGCGCTCGCATCCATGCGAGCGCTAGGGTTTAGCTCGTAGAGCTCCGCACGCAACCAGCGAAGCCCCCGTGTGCGATCCGCAGCGCCTCGCGGATCCGCTGCGGGAGAACCCGCAGCTCGTCGCTGCCAGCCACACGAGGCGGGCGCCTGGGTACGAAGCGCTCGCGCGCGACCTGGACCAGGCGGGCGCCTGGTCCTCAGGCGGGCGCCTGCTCCCCAGCAAACCGTGTTCGCGCGATCCTCGTCGCCGGATCGCTCCAGCCGCGGCGGTCCGGTGATCCTCGATCACCACCGCCCGGCTCGACCCCGATGAGGATTCCAAATCTCGGATCTTGGTTCACGATATTTCTACGATAATTAAACGATTAAATCATAAAGGGGTTTTACGATTTTACCTCGTTCTCGTTGTTCGGAAAAACAAAGAACTCAATTGATGACCTTGAGATCTTCCCACGTATTCCTTGCACTAGCCCGGACGTCGTGTGGGCGACGATCTACCGAACTCCATGGATCTCCTCCACTCTTCAAGAACTTTATGATTGGCGTATCTTAGGTTATGAGAAGTGAAGACCATGTAGTGCTTATATAGGCTACGTAGGGGATCATAAGGAGAATAAATATTGGGCTTCTAAATATTGAAGATTAATTTGGGTCCAACCCAAATCCATTAATCCTTATCAATATTAAATTTTATTTATTTTCCACTATATAAATAAAATTGCACTCCCAATATTATTCCATATTATATCAAATAATATTTCTCCGGTAGTATTATATATTCCGTGTATTTAAGATTTAAATATTCATGAATAAATTTATTTATTGCTCAATAAATATTATTCATCTCTTATATCCGAGAATAGTACCGTTCAACCTTAATTATTATGCGGATTAAATCCACCTGCAGGGTTTACATAATAATTCCTTATGAACTCATCTCGGGGATATTATCAACCCTTACGGGATACACTGTCCCTTCAAGAATTCACGGCATGCCATATATAAAATATAGTGACCCAACTTAACCGGTAATTAACCCAATAATTAAATCGGTTAATTCCTTTGGTAAATCAAAGTCACTTATATTAAATATACACACCCGCAATAATATCGGGGATTAAGAATAAAATATACTGAGACTCGAATCGATTATCGCCGGCAATCCTAATCGATGAATCTCAACGATCCGCTCAATACACCAAGTGTACAAGTATGATAAAATAATTAAGATAAATTATTTTCTCTCTCACACAACGACTATACCGATGGATTAGTTCGTGTCCATCTAGGTCGTGAGCAACTGTTCGATTAAATACGAGTAACCGATAGTATGATCTTCTGTGCGCCCATGCAACACCATACTAACTACAACGTATAAAATCCAGAACTATATTTTGCATAATTAATTAAATGCAAATAATTGTTTATTAATTAAATAGGTTAAATGCTATGACAGGGAGTTTACCGATACTTAAATCTAGACATTAAGTACACAACTCCAACAGTAGGAGTAGCACGGGTTGGGGATCCCCGCACCACCCCCACCGTCGACCACCACCATCGCCGGGCACCACCGCCGCCGCCCCTAGCCACGCGCCACCACCACCGGTGGCCGGCGTGGCCGAAAACCCTAGCGGGCAGCCCCTTGGCGTGGGGTCGATCGATCCTCATGGGGATCGATCATGGGGATGATCGACCCCCGGTTTTTCGTCCTCTTCGTCTTCTTCGTCACACGAGTTCTCCGGCGGTCGTCTCGGCATCGATCCAACGTAAATAAATTACAAGAATTTAAATTACACTATCCGGTATCGATTCTATACATTAAATCGACCCTATACATTTTCCGGAAAACATAGAACGTAATAATAAATCCTAAATTCGGTCAACCCCCGAATTTTTACTATTACAAGCATTCAACCACACAAAACGAATCTCGACATGTCCGAGAGTTTAATAAACGAATAATCATGATAATTAAATTAACACAATATTTAAATCCAACCATGATAGCCGGAAATCCCTGCAAGGTAGAACAATAATCGAACATATACATGAACACGAAACCAAAACGCTCTGATACCAATTGCTGGGATTCGATGTCCCGGGCTATCAAAAAATTGCGGAACCGATAACCCGACCGAAACCCCGTCGCCGGAAACCGATCACGAACACCACGTCACCGGAGTCCGACGAGGGAGTCGCCACAAGGGCGAAACCCTAGCCGAACCCCACGCGGGGTTCGCGATCGCCCGTGCATGGCGATCGCATGGGGCTGCTCCGGCAGCCCCCCGGATGGCGGTGAGTCCGGCGACTTCACCGCCGTCGCCACCAGGAGGCGGGGGGAGCCACCAGCCGCGGCACCAGCCCGCGGCAATCCCCCCGGCGATCGAGCGAAGGGCTCGATCGCCCCCAGCCGCGGCGTCCAGCCGCGGCTTCTCTCCGTGCGCACGCCACCGCTGGCCAGGGAGGACCGGGGAGGTCGTCTGCCGTGGCGCCAGCCCACGGCGACTCCCCAGCGATCGACTTCACGTCGATCGCATGCCCCAGCGTCCAGCCGGGGCTTCCCCTTGCCGCGGTACCGGCGGTCGAAACCCTAGGGTTCGACCGCCCCTCGTTCGATCCCCACGGGGATCCAACGATCCCCGTATCTAGGTCTCGATGTTTTCCCGGATCGTCTTGTTCATGTATATATCACAATTATTATGAACAAATAATCATAGAGGGGGTTCTAGATTATATTACCTCGATTCGTTGTGCGGAGAAACGAATTAACACGTTGATGACCTTGCGATCTTCCTACGTATTCCTTGCACTTCGTTCGAACGTCGTGTGGGCGACGATCTATCGAACTCCTATGGATCTCCTTCAACTCTCTAGAATATCAAGTATGATATTCTTCTCTTATGTTGTGTATAAATTATGAAGGCCATGTAGTGCTTTTATAGGCTACGTAGGGGATCATAAGGAGGTGGAATATTGGGCTTCTAATATTGAAGATTAAATTGAGCCCAATGCTCAAGTCCATTAATCCTTATCAATATTAATTAATTTATTTTCCATTATATAAATTAATTGCACTCCCAATATTAAACCATATTATATCAAATAATATTTCTCCGGTAGTATTATTTATTCCGTGTATTTAAGATTTAAATATCCATGAATAAATTTATTTATTGCTCAATAAATTATATTCATCTCTTATATCCGAGACTAGTACCATTCAACCTTAATTATTGTGCGGAACAAATCCACTCATGAGGTTTACACAATAATTCCTTATGAACTCATCTCGGGGATATTATCAACCCTTCCGGGATACACTTTCCCGTCAAGTATTCACGGCATGTCATATATAAAATATAGCGACCCAACTTAACCGGTAATTAACCCAATAATTAAATCGGTTAATTCCTTTGGAAAATCAAAGTCTCTAATATTAAATATATACACCCGCAATAGTATCGGGGATTAAGAATAAAATACTCTGAGATTTAAATTGATTATCCAAGGCAATCCTATTCAATAAATCTCAAGCGATCCGCCCAATACACCTAAGTGTACAAGTGTGATAAAATAATTAAGATAAATTATTTTCTCTCTCACACAACGACTATACCGATGGATTGGTCCATGTCCATCTAGGTCGTGAGCAACTGTTTGATTAAATACGAGTAACCGATAGTATGATCTTCTGTGTGCCCATGCAACACCATACTAACTACAACGTATAAAATCCAGGACTATATTTTGCATAATTAATTAATAATAATTAAATGCAAATAACTGTTTATTAATTTAATAGATTAAATGCTATGATCGGGAGTTTACCGTTACTTAAATCTAGACATTAAGTACACAACTCCAACAAAGATAATATCAGTGTAGATAATAGATTATGAAATGCAAATAAATATTGTGACTATTAGGTGTATGTTCTACAAACATATTATATATACTGTATCTTATAGTTTGGACAACACATGTAATACTCTCAAACAAATAACTAATCTCTAAACTAGAATGACTAACCATACAATAGCTAAGTTGTTTGAGTATTAAAAGATGAAATTACGTCTTCGACGTAAGATACCAACTTTTCGTGAAGTTGGTCTTAAACACACAGACAGCAGCTTCAGTCTGTCAAAACACTCGCACAATTCGTAGTAGAAAAAGTGGAGACAAACTTATGTAATAGTTTTCATTTCATTGAACAACAAAACTAAACTATTACACTTGAAGAGTATGGTAGGCAAAACGATTACAAGAAGTTTCCCGAGTGTCGCAACAACTCCCACTAACTTGCAATCTAGCACACGAGTACCTAAAGCTAAATCTCCTAGCTCTAATCTTTGCACACGGCGCAAAAGCTACTACACAAACTCGAAGCTCGGTTACGATTCTAAAAATCAGATTTCGTTCTCTCAAAATCGTCAAATGATGAAACTCAAATCCATGGGTATTTATAGTAGAGCCGCACATGTGAGGGTGATGACGTGGCACTTTCTCATTCGTCGCATGCTTGGCCTATGTCACTTTTCCATGGATGACATCATTATTGTAGAACTTGGATTCTTGAATCTTGGAATCTTGAATCTTCGATTCTTGAATCTTCGAATCTTGAATCTTCAATTTCAAAATCAAACTTCAATTTCAATCTTGACTCCATCGATCTCAATTCTTCATCTTCAAAGTGTTGAAGCCTCAGAATTTCATCGTCTTCATGGTCGTCGATATTGTTGAAGTTGCAAACTTGGAACAATTCTTCATTTCCTTGAACTGTGTACTTGGTGAGAGAAATCACGTTGAAAGTACTTAGTCTTTGAAACCATGGCAAAGGAACAAGAACTGCAGAAAACAACACAAGGGACAAAAACCGGCAACTCCTGTCGCCGGATTTTAAGCATGTCCACAAAACCAGCGACTCCAGTCGCTGGAAAAATTCCAAGCACCAAAAACGGCGACTGGAGTCGCCGTTTCTCCAATACACCAAAAACAGCGACTCTTGTCGCTGAAATTTTTCCTTGCCTCAAAACCGGCGACTCGAGTCGCCGTTTCTTCACAGCATCAAAAGTGGCGACTCGTGTCGCTGGAAATCCGTCTTGCACCAAAAGCGGCGACACGAGTCGCCGTTTCCTCGCGTCACCAAAAGCGGCGACTGCTGTCGCCGTTTCCCTTGCATTCTTCAAAAGCGGCGACTCTGGTCGCCGTTTTCATGTAGATCCAAAAGTGGAGACCCAAGTCTCCATTTCCATGCGCAAGGTAGTTGACTTCGGATTCCAAACCTGTAATCCTGAATTTCAACAAAAACAGAAACACAAGTACAAAAATACGTTGTCGCCAAAAACAACATTTACAATCTCCCCCTTTTTGGCACAACTCATAAAAACAAGGTTAAGTAAAAACGAGATACAAGTATCTCCCCCTCAACCAAACAAACCATCAAAAATAACTAAGTAAAAAGATGGAAAAACATCAATCATACAATCAATGAAAAACCATAAAAATACTTAGAAAAATTTCAAACCAATCATCAAAAACTTAGATAAGAATGCAACTCAAAGAAAAACCAAGTTTCAAAACAAGAATTCAAGAGTTAAGCAATTATGAAAAACTATGCATGGACGAATAAGTTCAGAGTTGAATGCATGCAAAACCAAAATTAAAACGAGTTCAGGAGTTATGAAAAACTGAATTAAAAGAAAACTTGGAACTTGAACTTTCAGTCTTTTGGCGAGGCTGTGGGAGATGGATCGCGTTCCGGACTTCCGATCAACTCTTCTTCATCGTCTTCATAACTGAAGCCATCATTTGAACTGGAGTCATCACTTTCATCGGACTCGGTTTCCGGATCACCGAAAATTTCACGCTCGCCCAGACCATCACCAGCATCGTCATCATCGTCCACAACATTGACATCAACTTCGTCTCTCAGACCATCAGACGGCATCACGAACGACGCCCCTGGATTTGTGGTATCCTCCATCTTCCCTTTACCCTTATCACGGTAATTCAAACTTCCTTCGAAAATGTCTTCATCCGTCTTCTCGCCATCATCACTTACAACTTCTATGAGTTTACTTTTGGACAGCTGTGAATGAGCTTCCTGAATCGCGTCCCTGACCATCTTCAAAATGAAAGTATCTTTCAAACTTGCATCGGGGGCTCCAACATCACCAAGTCCTCCCCTTTGTTGGATCTCCCGTTGAAGTTTCTTGAACGACAACTTTTGTTTCTCCTGCGCCTCGATCATTCTGTTATACGCAACAACATGTTCGGCTTGACGCTTTTCAACAGCCAAGGAATCGACATAAAATTCTTGAACCACAGCCGAAGGAACCACAACACGGTGACTATGGATCGGATGATGAGGATTCAGGTGTGAAGGAATACCCGAAGTCGGGCCAAAGCCTTGGGGCACAACTCTTGGTGACTTAACACCCTCAGTTTCAGTTTCATCACCAGCAGCCGACTGAGTTTTCTGACGCTTTACAGCTGGAGACTTAGTTTTTGGAGTTTCAGGCTTTCGCTTTCTCGAAGACGTAGGCGTTGGCGGTGGAGTCAAAATTTCTGGAAGCGCATTTCGGTTGACAAGTTCATGCCAAGGTAAGTCTATGACACGCTTCGCAGGATTCATATATTTCCCCGTGATTTTGACAGCTCCATCCTTTTTCATCTTTTTCTCAGTGCCCGGATTCGGGGTAAACTCTTGGGCATGAAGCATCCCATAAATCAGACAAGGATGAGTTAGATGGATTCTCTGTTTTTCAGGCAGTTCAGCTTGCCTAATGATTTCCTCATCCGAGGTTTTTGCAATTTTGCATAAGTCATTGAAGATAAGTTGGCCGATGTCAGCCTGTTCGCTGCAGCCGAAACGAAAGATCAAGTGCATCAGTTCTGGAGTCAAGACAGAGGAATCAGGATTTGCCATCCAGTTAGACATCCCCAACCGATGTAAAACGCCGTAGAAGGCGGACAACTTGGAGGGTGGGGGCAGCTCAGACTTATCTTTCTTTTGTGTTACGAAAGTTCCAACTTTCAAATCTTCAGCTCTCTCAGCAACTGATGGTGTCGTCCAAAAACCATCGATATCAAGTCTTTTCAAAAATTCATTGATGGAGAATGGACGAAACTTGTAGAGTTTGCTGCGGAAAATAAAACAACCATACAAACTATTTTTCGGATTAGCGAACTCCGGAGTTAGGCTGGCATAAAATTTGTGGATTATAGGAATGGAGTAACGGTAAGTCAGCTGCACAGAGCTGAGCAGCTGCATTTTAGTCAAAAAATTAGTAATTCCATGCTTCTCATAATCCTCTTTCAGGATAGTTCGGTCAGTGTGGATCGGAAGTTTGGCAATCAGTTTATGACGACGTTCAGCAGTCGCCGTGAAAAATTCTTCAGAGTGAGCTTTGGGACACTCTTCAATCCTTCGAATATACTTGAAGGCATCAGTCGATTTTTGGGATCCAGCTGATCCCGAAGATGGATGCGCTAAGGGCGGTTTCTGAGAGCTGTGAGTTTTTGATTTTGCAACTGACCCACCAGCCGAATTCTTTGGAGTTGAAGTTTTCACTCCACTGCCACTGACGACAGGTTTCTTTCCAGAACCACTCCCAGTTGGAAGCGATGATTTAGGTGTCTTTGGATCTTTTCCAGTAGACACAGTTGTCGTCGATGGAACTTTAACCACCTTTTTCCCATCCTTAGTTATCTCGCCAGCTGCGAGTAACTTGTTGTATTCGTCTCTAGAGACGATGCCTTTGTAGATACGAAAAGAAGAATCTTTCTCTTTTCCAGGTTTCCCAGACTTGGGCTCTTTTCCCGGCTGACGGGCAGTTGAGAGTGCGGGAGTTGTGGATCTAGTTAATTCAAGTGAAGCTTCAGCAGACGAAGCCTTGCGACGATCAACTTTGTCAAGGTGAGCTTTGAGTTCTTCGTATGCCGCCTTCTTGGATTCAGGAGAAGGGGCTTTCTTAAACTGCTCGTTCAGATACGCAGTCATGTCCGCCATCATGTCGTCGAAGTTTTTGGTAGCCATTTGAAGTTAAGGTAAGTAACTGACAGTTAGCAGCTGCGAGACCGGTAACCACGAAAACTAACTTGAACTACAGAAACAAGGACAGGGCGCTGGTTGCGCAAAGCTAGAGTTGCCGGATGCAACGGAAAAACAAGAACTTAAGAACTAAGAATTTCGGACGCTGAACTTGCAGTTGATAGCTGAGAGATCGAGAGCTTGAGAGTTAGAGAATTCGATGTAAGCGCAAGTGAATTAGATTCTCAACAGGACCTATATATAGGAGAAATTTTGGGCCGCCCGTCGGAATGAAAAAGCCCAGTCCAAGACCTGCAAAAAGCTCATCTCAAGAAGAAAAATTAGGTCTAAAAGACGAACAAAAATTTATTAATTTTGAAAATATTATTAAAATAATAATTTTCAAATTTAATAAATAATAAAATAAATAAAAAAATTATGAAAATCAAACCAAGGCATGAAAATCGAAGTTGAGAACCATCTGTTGAGAAACGAAGTTGAAAGCCATTGGTTGAGAAACTTTAGTTCTGAGTCTCCGGTTTTTGTACATCCAAGTTGTTGAAAAGGCGGAGAATGAAGTCTCCGTTTTTGTCTCATCTGATGAGAGTCGCCGTTTTTGTGCCATAGGTTGAGTTGCTGAAAAACAGCGACTCTAGTCTCCGGTTTTTGGCATTTGAAGTTGCTGAAGAAACGGCGACAAGATTCTCCGGTTTTGGAGTCTCCGTTTTTGAGTCTCCGTTTTTGGCGACAGAAGTCTCCGTTTTGGAGTTGGTCTCCAGATTTGGTGATTCTCCGTTTTTGTAGACATGAGTCTCCGTTTTAGAGTGAGTCGCCGGTTTTGGCGTAGTCTCCGTTTTGGAGAAAATCTTCATTTTTGTCGCTCTTCGAAATTTTGACAAGTCTCCAAAAATTGAGTTTTCAAAAAAACATTGTCACTTGAATTTTGCAAGTTGGTTGTCGCTACACTCAAAAATTAGACTTCAGAGATGGTAAACCACGTAGCGCTGGATATGAACTACAAAAATGCAAAACCAAAAACAACACATCCCGAGTTAGTAATTCAAGTGTTCAACACACAACAAACAGTCAAAACCATTTTAGTGGAGATTCGAGGGGTGATATTAGGCAATGAAGAGCAAATATTTTCCCAGAATAGAATCCACATTTTCATCAGTTCCCAAAACCAAAAAAAAAATTTCACAAGAGGTGATAGCAACTTTGAGGTATATGAAAAATCTCTCATATTAAAAACCGGTGGAATGGACCGAAGTATGTTGATAGACATTTAACTTGTCCTTCGTCACAATCACAAGAATACATGCCGTGTTTCGTCGGAACACATTTCATGAGTTTGCACCGCACAAGAGATTTTAATTCATGAGTGCAAGGTGAACTTTTAAGGCACTCCACTTGGGACTAAGCGTTACTACAATCAGAGGGGAGCAAGGATCATCCTGCATCTCCAGACGAGTTTTAGCTTTTAAATGAAATGCAACAGATGCTCATTACAGCAGTCAGAGGGGAGCGAGGATCATCCCGCATCTCCGAAGTGTGATAGAAGAGCATCTTAAACTATGACGTCCATGTGCTACCTTTCGAAGAGGGGAGCTGGGGTAACCAGCGTCCTCCGTTACTTGGTATTATGGATCTATGCAAATGATAGCTTATGGGAGTTATAAGCCAAGTTCACATGTTTGCACTCAGAGGAATAAATGCACTTGGGTCCGAAGACTAAAGCGGCCTCGAATCCATGTTCAACTTTATTAGACTAGTCCACGTCGATTCAGCGTGCATATTCAGAAGTAAAGAAAATAATCTTTCAGACTTCAAAATTTTCGTGAACTCTTAAAGAGAACACATGCAGAGAGAATTTCTTAGAGTTTGAAATCTCTCAAAGTCAAGTGGTTTGGTAAAGATGTCAGCGAGCTGTTTTTCTGTTGAAATATGTTGTAGACTGACTAGATCACGATCAACCAAATCTCTAATGAAATGATGTCGAATGTCGATGTGTTTAGTTCTTGAATGCTGGACAGGATTTTCGCTGATTTTGATAGCACTCTGATTATCACAAAACAGCACCAATGGAGCACTCTCGATGAGATAGTCATTCAACATTTGCTTCAACCAAAGCATTTGAGTGCAGCAACTTCCAGCTGCAACATATTCAGACTCGGCAGTTGAGAGCGCGATGCAATTTTGTTTGCGACTATGCCATGACACGATATTATTGCCAAGGAAACAACAACATCCAGAAGTGCTTTTTCGTTCATCAGTGTCGCTTGCCCAGTCCGCATCGGAGTAACCGACAAGATTTGATGAAGTGTCGCATGCATACCACAATCCTACTTCAGAAGTTCCAGAGATGTAGCGGAGAATCCGTTTGACAGCTCGTAGATGGTCCTCCTTTGGATCAGCTTTGTACCTAGCACACATACAAACACTAAACATAATGTCAGGGCGAGTAGCGGTTAGATAAAGTAAACTTCCAATCATGGAACGAAAAAGAGTTTGATCAACACTTCGACTTTTAGTCGATTTAGATAACCGTTCAGTCGTCGCCATGGGAGTTTTTGCTGGCTTAGCATGATGCATCTCAAATTTTTCGACCATGTTTTTAGCATATTTTCCTTGAGAAATGAAGATCCCATCTGGTCGTTGAGAAATTTGTAGCCCAAGAAACTGATGTAGCTCTCCTTCAAGACTCATCTGAAATGTTGATGACATAGATTCCGTGAAAGTTTTCACGAGTTTAGAGCAGGTAGCACCAAAAACAATGTCGTCAACATAAATTTGTGCAACTATCATGTGTTTGCCTTCCCGTTTGATAAAAAGAGTTTTGTCAACAGAGCCACGTTCAAAACCGAACTTCAGAAGATAGTCCGTCAAACATCCGTACCAAGCACGAGGCGCCTGTTTCAAACCATATAGAGCTTTGTGAAGTTTTTAGACATGATTTGGTTTCTTAGGATCCTCAAAACCTTTCGGTTGAGCTACATACACTTCTTCTTCCAATACTCCATTTAGAAATGCAGCTTTGACATCCATTTGTCTAAGTTTGATGCCGAGGTGGCATGCAATAGCAATTAAGAGTCTGATGGATTCAATTCGTGCAACTGGAGCAAAGTTTTCATCAAAATCAATACCCTCAACTTGGGCATAGCCTTGTGCAACAAGACGAGCTTTGTTTCGAACAACTTGGTTGTGCTCATCTGTTTTATTTTTGAAAATCCATTTAGTTCCAACTACATTCATGTTTGACGTTCTGGGAACTAAGGACCAAACATTGTTTCCAGTAAACTCATTCAACTCTTCTTGCATGGCCACGATCCAAAAATCCTCTTTTATGGCTTCCTTGTAATTTTTCGGCTCATTTTCAGAGAGAAAGCAAGAAATACCGATTTCATTACAGATTGTTGAAGTGCAGATGTTGTAGAGTTCATTCGGAGAATTTGTAGGTTTCTTTGAGCGTGTAGTTCGCTCATTTAAGTTCCCAATCATTTGGGTCGAAGGATGTTTCTTTTGAATAAGTCGAGGTGCCTCTCTAGTAGCATTAGCTGGGTTTTCAATGTTTAGCTCAGTTTCTTCATCATCAGACGATGAAGTATCACTTTCCCGATTACTAGAATCTCCAACTTCAGGTGAAGTGTTTGGAGTAAAATTTTCTGGAGACACATTCTCAGAAACAGCAGTTGTGGGTGTTGATGGAAAATTTTGATATTCTAAAATTCCTTCTTTTACCCAGTCTTCCTCCACATTTTTCCCTAGAAAGTCTTGTTCATCAAAATTTATGTTCACAGTTTCGATGACTTTCTTAGTTCGAAGATTGTAGGCACGATAAGCATGGCTATTTTGACTATAACCAACAAAAATTCCACGATCAGCTTTGACTTCAAATTTCTTCAGAGGATCACGATCCTTCAAAATATAGCAAGTACAGCCAAAGACACGAAGGTGTGCAACTGAAGGTTTCATGCCATTCACTAGTTCGTAGGCAGTTGCGGTCGTCCCAGATCGTATACTTATTCGATTCAAAATATATCCAGCAGTAGAGACGGCTTTTGCCCAAAAAGTTCGTGCAAGATTTTTCGAGATAAGCATTACACGTGCCATTTCTTGCAGCGTTCGATTTTTACGTTCGGCAATCCCATTTTGTTGAGGAGTTTTTGGGGCCGAATATTCATGATGAATTCCCTTCATCATACAGAAGTCATTGAAGCTAGCATTTTGAAATTCAGTTCCGTGATCACTTCTGATCCTCTTTACTTTAGCTTCATGATTTGTTTTGATCCATTTCACAATGCCTTTGAAGGCATCAAAAGTTTCATCTTTAGTAGCCAAAAATCTTGTCCAAGTATAGCGAGAAAAGTCATCAACAACAACCAACACATATTCTTTCTTAGCTATACTTTTAACCTCCATTGGACCCATCAAGTCCATATGTAACAGTTCGAAGGGAGCCGAAGTGCTCATTAAAGTTGGCAGTGCAGGATGAGAAGTTCTCGTCAGCTTGCCTGTTTGACAGTCACCACACACTCGTTTTTCAATTTTGGGGAGTTGAGAGATTCCTCGAACTATCTCCCCCTTAACCAGTTTACTCAGATTTCGAGTGCCAGTGTGGCCAAGCCGTTGATGCCACAAATCAACTTCATCAGGAACGGTCACAGAAAACAACTATACTCAGTTGTATAGCAATTATTTTTAGCTCGTGGACCTTCCATTATACACTTTCCTTCACCATCAAAAACTCTGCACGACTCCTTATCAAAACTCACGTTCAGTCCTTCATCACACAGTTGACTGATGGAAATCAGGTTAGCAACAAGTCCCTTTACATGGACTACATTTCTGATCGGAGGTAAGCCTTTGATTTGTAGAGTCCCCTTTCCCTTTACGACGCCTTTTGCTTCCCCTCCAAACACCACGGGAGCTCCAGTCATAGGCTCGTAATTTTTTAGAAACTTTTTCGTGCCAGTCATATGGCGGGAACATCCACTATCAAAATACCAAATTCCTTTGGTTCCAGTCTCAGATGCGTTAAGTGCAACATTGCAGAAAATGAGTTCTCTTGGTTGACAACAACTTTTGGAGTTAGAGTTAAGTTCAATTTTACTCTTTTGAGACTTAGGCACCCATCTCTTCTTGTCAATAGAAGTTTGGAAATTTCTCTCAGTCACAGTCTTTAGATTTGTCTTAGTTTTCAAGATTGGAGAAATGGGTTTCTTCAAGTCCTTAGCAACCTCAGCCTTCATCACATCAACATTTCGTGAGTTTGTCATATTTTTCTCAACTTTCAGCATTTGAGAAATTTGTGATTTGTCATCCTTCGTCATCAACTCACGGTTCATGTCAGCTCTTAGCTTGTAGCAAAATGGTCTTATGTGTCCATGCACATTGCAGTAGTGACATACATATTCTCGTTTTTGACGAGTTTCAACTTTCACAGGTGTCCTGACCAAAACATTTTTAGAGTGAAGAGTTTTTCTGTTCAACTTTACGTTCTGATGTTCATCCAACTTTTTCAGCAACGTTTTCTCATATAGCAAGATGCCACGAGGATGTTTAACAATAGTTTTTGGAAATTGATATGTCTCAGATTTAGAGTTCGAAGTCGAGACCGACTTTTGAGGTTTAGATTCAGGAGACTTAACAATCTTCTTTCCTTTAGCAATCTCTTTTCTTTTCAATATTTCAGACTCAGCTTTACGTTCATCCTCTGGTTGATCATTTGAAGCTTTAACAAACGTCATCTCTTTCTTCTCAGGTGTGGAGTAAATTGATTCAAAAACTTTTTGAAATCCTAGTCCACATCGATTAGGATTCATGTATGACGCAGCATTATCAAACACAGAAGAATTCGTATTCATCTTCCTCAAAAGTTCGTCAGTCATGTGAAGTTTTTCCTTCAAAATATAGCGTTCCTTGTCTGTCATGGCAAGGTCAGTCTGAGCTTTCAAAAGGGATGATTTTAGTTCATCATTCTCAGCATCGGAGTTTTTGAACAAAATTTGAAGTTTCTTAACTTCTGCAGTTTCCTTCTTCAGGAGAGCTTTCAGTTTCGAATTTTCAGAATTCGACTTCTCAAAAGATTCTCTTAGTTCGACAACCTCTTTGTAGTATTTATGTTTTTCTTCGAAGAGAGTATCAAACTTGATCTTCAGAATTGTTAGAGAATTATTCAACCTCTGTTTTTCATCCTTCGTCTTCTCAACTGAGTTTTTCAAACCAACAGCCTCATCATACATCTTCCGATTAGCATTCGAGAGTTCATTACAAGATTCTGTAAGAACTTTCAAAGACACTTCCAGAGTGCTATTTTCAGTGATAGCTGTGTCATATAAAGTTTTGAGTTCAGAAAGGTTCCCTCTTAGTGTAAGTAACTCAACACAATCATCTTCAGTTTGAGACATTTCAGATGTCTTCACAATCTCATCAGTCTCAGACACGGATTTAACATCCGAGAAAATATCATCATCACAGAAGTTTCGGTTCGCTGAAGCTACACGAAAGATGTTGTCTGCAGTTGCAGTATCTTTCAGAAAACCATCAAAAACAAAGTTTTCAACCTCCACATTCGAGAGGTCAAATTTTTCACCAAAAGTGACAACTAGAGCGTTGTCCTCATCGTTATCAGAATTTTCATTCTCAGACTCCTCGCTTTCTGAGATTACATTTTCATCATCGAAAACAACATAGCTCACTGGCAGTTTCTTTTTGCGATGCAAGTTGGGACACTCATTTTTGACATGTCCAAATCCCTTACATTCAAAGCACTGCATTTTAGAAACATCCTTGCTAGTTGATGAATATGGAGATAGTTTTGTCTCCTTAATTTTTTTGTCAGAGAATGAAGTTTGATTTCGGTTGTCGGAGTTTCTCTGAAATGAGTTAGAATTTTTCTGAAATTTTCGAAACTTTCGAGCACGATTCTTTCTCTTAAACTCTTGCTTCACAAGATACGTGACGATTTCAGTCAGTGCAGCAAGTTTGTCAGGATTGTTTGAATTCATCAAACGTTCAATATCCTCAGCTTCCTCATCGTCAGACTCATTTACATCAGCTGAGAAACTACATTCAGATTTCTCATTTTTCAAACAAGTTTTCTGAGGTTTCGAACTTCTTGAACTCTTACCCTTCTCAGAAATTTTTAGAGCAGTCATCGGCTCATAAACAAGTGACATTTCAGGGTTGCTACGCACTTTTAGAGTCAAGTCGTAGTTTCTTAAATCAGCCAATAAGTCTGCATAATCCCATGTCTGATTCTTTTCTTCTCGTGCTTCAAGAGTTAACACTTTACTTTCGAACCGAGAACTTAGACTATGAAGAGTTTTCTCGTAAATCATGACGGCAGGAAAAGTTTCTCCAAGTTCATGAACTTCGTTCACATATCTCATGATTTTGTCTAAGTACTCATTTATGTCTTCATCTTCTCTCATACGGAGTTGATGGAACTGAGCAGTGATAGTTCGAATTTTAGAGCGTTTCACGGCCTTACTTCCTTCGCACGTTCTCTGAAGAGTTTCCCAAGCGTCTTTCGCTGAAGTGCAATTCTTCACCAATTGGTACATACTTAGTTCCAACCATTCACAAATAAGAAGTAGAGCCTTGCTATTCGCAGTAGACAAGTCATGCTCTTCTCTAGTCCAGTTACGTTCAGGTTTGGGAGTTCTTATTCCATCGGCATCTTCAGTATACAGACAAACCCAACCTTCCAAGACAGCCATCCATGCACGAGAGTCATGGCCTTAATTTCTAGCTGAAACTTTAGCTTTCCAGTTAGAGTAGTTCTGATGAGTAAGCATAATCGGTTTCTGGACAAACATTGGTGACTCCATTTTAGCGGAAATATGAAGTCAAGTAACGGATCACGTCTTGTACGTATGACATCCCGCTCTTATACCAATTGAACTTGTTGGAAATCGACTACCCGGGACGAGTCCGTTCGACTACTCGAACATCCGGACACGCCCAGTCGACCTCCAGCGTGCCTACTGTGCTCACGACGAAGCCCCAGACCCGGTTTACGCCCAGCCATCATGCCCGAAGCACAACCGCGCAAAACCGAGGGCTGCTGACCTCTGTGTCGTCCGACACCAAATGGTGTCGTCCGATAGGCCCTTGTCGGCCGACAGGAAACACTGTCGGACGACAGCGTCGCGAACAGCAGCGCGACGCTGCTGTTCCAGGTCCGTTTCTGGTCGGATTTTCCGATTCCGACCACCGTTCTGGAAGTCAGCGACCCCACAGTGATCTAGGAACACCAACCACGATCCCGGAACTCGATCGGAGGTTCGTTGTATGATTACGTATGAGATCGAATCGAAACAATGCGGAAATAGGGTTTCGATTCCATACCTTTGTCGCGTGATTCGGAGAAGCCGAATTGACAGAGACCTCGAGTCTTCTAGCGTGTATCCTAGTCCTCTTGCTCCAGCCGATGTGTGGGCATCGATCCGCTTGGAGTGTCTCTTCTTCTTCTCTCTCAAACTTACGCAAGAATATAATTTTCTTTTCTGGAGCAGAAAAGTTATTGCGCTAATCTATTTATTTTCACAGAAAAATTAATTGCGTTAACAAATTAATTTTTCTCCGCAAAAATAAAATAGCGGCGTTCTGTAGGTTTAGAGAAGAGAGACGAGGATTTATATAGGCCACACTAGGGACCCATAGGCAATTAATTAATTAGGCTTAAATTGCAATTTAATTAACTTGGTGTCCCAAAAGGAAAACCTTAATTAAATTCCACAATTTTATTTATAATTAATTCCACTATAAAATTATAAATGATTTCCCAATTAATTAATTCAAATTATTCCGTCAATAATTTTCCCGCCGTATTACATATGTGATATTTCTCCGTGTTTAAGATATCGCATGTCCACGAATTTATTTTAATTACTAATAATTAAATTAATTAATTTCTTATTATCCGAGACTAGTACCACTCATCCTTATTATCATGCGGAGTAAATCCAACTGCAGGGTTTACATGATAAACTTTATGAGCTCATCTCGGGGACATCATCAACCCAATAAATGGGACACGGTTTCCTGTCTATAATATATAGCATGCCGTGTGTACAATACCGATTCCCAATCTACCGAGAATATTGACTAATCAATTAGTCTCACTCATTGGCACATCAAAGAACCGAGCATTGTACACACGCACCTATAATTATATAGGGATTAAGAACTCACATATCCGTAATATCTGAGGTCTGGTTCGATTACTCCGATTAGTATAAATCGAACGCCCTCCCGTGGTCCTGCTCAATACACCTAGTGTACGAGTGTAACATGATAGTCAAGACCGACTATCTACCAGTCACACTACGACGTACCGATGGATTGTCCCTGTCCATCTAAGTCGTGAGCTACTGTTCGATAGTATACGAGTAATCGACAGTATGATCTTCCGCATGTCTCCTCACGCCATACTGTCTACAACGTATACATCAAGGACTATTGCATTAAATGCAATCATGCTTGAATCATATCTCGAATGAAGGTATAGATAAGGAGTTCCGTATTTGCACTAAACTAGACATTTAGAATACAACTCCATCAATCTCCCACTTATACTAAAAGTCTGGTCGCCCTCTCCCAAACATCAGATTCCCATAACCTCATCACGCCTACCCAACGCTTTCGCTAGAAGTGCCTCTGTGAACGGGTTTTACCAGGCAATCCTCTCGATGCTATCTAGGTGACAACTGCATCGTCTTACTAGACGATCTCTCGAATCAGGTGGTACTTGCGCTCTACGTGTTATCTCCCACTGTGGACTCGTGGCATTTCAAGTTTGCCAATACCGCTATTCAAAATAGCTTTGGGTGAACTAGAAACCACATCTAAGTCCCTTAGGAAATTCTGGAGCCACACTGACCTTTTAACTGCCTCAGAGGCCGTTATCCTTTCAGTTTCCATGGTAGAGTCCGTAATGCATCACTGCTTTACATTCTTCCATGTGAGTGCTCCACTTCACAGTGAGAACACATAGCCTGACTTCGACTTTCGACTGTCCCTATTTGATTTGGAAATCCAATTCTATGTAATCCAAAGGAAACAACTTGACTGCTTTGTAACTCAGAACATAATTCCTGGTCCTCTGCAGGAGCCTAAACATGTTCTTTACATCAGTCGAGTGATCCTTTCCAGGATTACTATGATATCTCACCACCATGCCCACGGCATAGTAGATATCAGTCTCGTGCATAGCATTACATACATTAAGCTTCCCACCATTAAGGTGCAGGGAACTGCTTAATCTTCATCTATCTCCTTTATTGTGTCGGACACAAAACTTTAGATAGATGAATTCCACATCTAAAAGGTGAAGACCTTTCTTGGAATTCTGTATGCTGCAACGAGTAAGAATTGTATTTATGTATGAGGCTCG
The DNA here is from genome assembly GCA_954870475.1 of Euphrasia confusa. Classification (NCBI taxonomy): domain Eukaryota; kingdom Viridiplantae; phylum Streptophyta; class Magnoliopsida; order Lamiales; family Orobanchaceae; genus Euphrasia; species Euphrasia confusa. Next base: position 33,397,020 of record OX940950.1, read on the forward strand.
AGCTAAGTTCTATGTTCTATTCTGGCGATCATTTACTACTTTGATCCCAAGAACATTCCCAACTTCTCCTAAGTCTCTTACATTTAATTACTCGGACAACCTTCCCTTTATGTCCGATAACATCTTTCATATTGTTGCCAATTTAGAAGGATGTCGTCTACATAAAGAATGAGAAAACACCACATCTTTTCTGTCACTTCTTTATTACATTCAGGACCTAAACATGCCTTGAATGAATCCATGAAATGGATTTTCTCATAGGTCCGCATGTGTCCAAGATCTAGAAGCTTCCTTCAATCCTAAGATTGATTAAGCTTTCTTACCGAATGCTCTTGGCTTTTTTCGATGAATCCCTCTGGCTGTCCCACACAGATGGTCCCGTCAAGACTTCGATAGAAATCCGTCTTGATTTCCATCTTCCATGTGAAGACAAAAGAATCCGGATCGACTTTAGCATAGCTACCGGCGAGAAAGTTTACTCATATTCGATCTTTCTGAGTGCACCTTCACGCAATAAGCCTAGCCTTGAAGGTTTACACCTTCTCGTCAGACCCTCTTTTCCTCTTGTACACCTACTTGCAACCAATGGCTTTTACACCTTTGGGCGGTGTTACAAGATCCCAGACCTTACGGGATACACTTTCCCGTCAAGTATTCACGGCATGTCATATATATAATATAGTGACCCAACTTAACCGGTAATTAACCCGATAATTAAATCGGTTAATTCATTTGGAAAATCAAAGTCACTTATATTAAATATACACACCCGCAATAGTATCGGGGATTGAGAATAAAATACTCTGAGACTTGAATCAATTATCAAAGGCAATCCTAATTGATAAGTCTCAAGCGATCCGCCCAATACACCAAGTGTACAAGTGTGATAAAATAATTAAGACAAATTATTTTCTCTCTCACACAACGACTATACCGATGGATTGGTCCGTGTCCATCTAGGTCGTGAGCAACTGTTCGATTAAATACGAGTAACCGATAGTATGATCTTCTGTGTGGGCCCGCACACCATACTAACTACAACGTATAGAATCCAGGACTATATTTTGCATATATTTAATTATCGAATAATTAAAAGCAAACAATTGTTTATTAATTAAATAGATTAAATGCTATGACCGGGAGTTACCGTTACTTAAATCTAGACATTAAGTACACAACTCCAACAGGATGAAGGACACCATTCCAACAATCTGCCACTTGGACTTTAGATCCAGTGTGTATCCACGTTTCTCTTATCGCTTAATGTCTAAGTTCGAACTAGAGCTAAGACCAGTGTCACCCTCGTTCCGTTCGAATCTTTCTCGAATATATGAGCAAATTGCGAACCGGATGAAAACTATGATACAGACCCGGGCATGGCCATGCAGTTTTGAAATCTCAACTCTCCGAGTGGCCTTTAAGACATTTTATCCTACCCCGTAGGAGGATAATCCCATCTTGTCAATCTAAGTGCTCCAACTTGCTTCTTGAGATATCCAACTACTATCTTTATAGTTTCGTTTTACTAAGAACGTTTGACAACTTCAAAACATAACATTTCACAATGTAGTTACTCTAGACTACTCAAGTCTGAGGAGACGTCCGAAAGCTATAAAAATTGATATTATGACACACTGCCTTACATACCATTCTTCGGAGAGTCACGTTAGACACCTAGCTCCCAGTTGTTGTCTACGCAATTGTACTCGACGTCCAAAGCCTAGCCCATGAGGTGACGCTAGAGTACACTGTTGGAATTTGTATGGATCTCATCCATAACCCAATAGATGGATTTACGTATTTTCCAAGCATGAAAAGTGCGGAAAAAGAAATAATGCATAAACACGTAAAATCCTAATATGGATCTAGTGCGCACGTATGTAGTAAGAATAAATAATTGAGTTAGTAAGAATTACATACCTTAATTCTTGTACGTAGATGATGCCCGAACGTAGATAGATAGCTGCTAATGTACCCGACCTCAATATGTTACACGAACTCTCGTCGATCTTGAAACGGCAAGAACTTCGGACTTAAAACGAATCCCACTCGATTCCTCGATTCCTCTAGCCTCTCACGAACTTACTGTCACTCGAATATATGATATGTAGTTTTAAATTTCGTGGCTTAAGGTCCCTTTATATAGGAGAAGTCCCATAGGGTTTCCTAATAGACATATGAGTCCAAATATGAAAAGAAATAAGAAAATTTCATTTTTCCGTTTTCTCTCCGTTTTCTTCGTCGTTTCACCCTGGTTCCCAACCTAAGTTTGTATACTCCAAGTATATACATGATCAAGAGGTCCGTGTGACTCATTTGGCTTGATTTTCGACTATTAAATTCAAGTTCTCAACTCGACACTTAATATTGCCCAATCGATCCATTTATATAGGACCACTAGATAACTTGTTTCGGTACAACACACGTGGGATGAAGGACACAATTCCAATAGATTAGTAGGTGTATTTATAAATTTTGTATTTTATATAGAGGTGTATTAAGTAATGTGGTGTACTTAGAGAAATTAGGGTTGCGAATAGCGCTACCTTAAACTAAAATAGATATAGTAATTTTATTTTTTTATTTTCTTAATTATTAAAAAAACATGTAATTAAATGAAATAATCCGGTTTATTTTGATTAAAATTTGGTTTGTACAATTTATATTATGTATTTAATTAAATATCACTAATCTAAATGTTAATTGTGTACAATTTATATCATGTAGTATTTAATTAAATATCAATAATCTAAATGTTCATTGTTATTAATTTTATTTGTTATTGTAGAGAAATAAAAATACAAATATATATAAAAATATTCTAAAATATTTTTTACTTTTCTTATAATTTAAATCTGAAAAAATTATTCTAATCAGTTGTTTATTTGTCCTTCAATTTATTAATCAAATAGTAATAAAATATGAGTAACACTACAATAATATTTGCAAAATATATAAATATATTTAATATGTAATACAATTCAAATTGGGTTGGAGTCGAATTAAATGATTTAGTTTAATTTTGAGTTTTGACTGATTTTGAGTTTCTTTGGTATAATATTTATTAATTATAAAAATAATTAATATTGGGAGGAGAATCAAAGGAAAATTTATTAGTTGGACCATACCCCATACAATTTCATGTGATCCCTTTTTTTTTAATATTTAAACATTTTTTTTTCTCCTTTTTTTTCGGGTAAAGACATTACTTCCGACTGGATCTAGAGATGTTCGGCAGGGGTCTTCCTTGTCCAGGTGACGACGTTCTTAGTTTACGGCTTCTAGTCGTGCATTGGGTGAAAGGCCAACGACTCGACGGATCTGGTGGTGTTCAACGGAGTTTCGTCTCGGAGGTCGACGGCCATCTGGGAAGAGAAGTAGCAGCGACCCTTTTCGAATGCTAGCGAGTTGAAAGGACGATCTCCGACGACTATTCTCTATCGAAGGAGCTGACTGTGGTTTGCGGATTGGGTTCGGGATGGTGAATTTCGGGGTTGTGACTCTGATTCGCCCGTTTTTCTCTCTGTTTTCTTCTGTTTATCAACCTCGATTCTCAACCAAGGTTTATATACTCTCAGTATACATGATTGATGAGCCATTTTATTTGATCATCTTAGAGCATTTTTTTTACCCTTTATTTGAGTTAGTTTGAGTCTTATTTGTGTCAGGGAGGGCACAATGGAGTGTTTGGGCAAAGTATACAGGGTTGTAGGTAGTAGGTGGTGCATTGTGCGAAAGAGGCTAGAAAATTGCCCACTTTGGGCAAACAAGGGGATCCGAGGAAAAGTGACTTGAGCAGTTTGACCCAAGGAGGCAAAGTCGACACTATGGGCAAAATGACTGGAGTATCGGGAATACCAGAGCAACAAAGTCCGAAAATTGGAGGATTCTGCCTAATCCTCTTATCTCTATCCGGTCAGCTGATAAGGAAAGAGACCCTAAAGAACATGACTTTCTTTCACGACCAAGAGTCCCACCAAGAACAAACTCTGGACGGACTACGCGCCCAGACGGCCCAAGCCCACCAGGTCCATTAGCCCATTAATATAAATCTGATGCCCTAGAGAGCGAACATATATAATCGCTGATCAGAAAAGACACACAATCGAGACATCAGCACACCACACAAGAAGCACGAAAGCAACACCCAAAAATTCAGAAAAACACCATTGAAGGGCTAGAGAAGAAGGAGTCGAGTTCTCGCCGGTTATGGGGCCTTCGGGCATAGCAGGGCGAATTCGTTTCGATTTCATGTTTTTAGTTTCGTCAATTAATTTATTTATGTTCTAGACAATCAGTACTTTAATTTAAGTTTCAATTCCAGCATGATTTGTTTCGTTTTTATTTTGTTTATTTTCGATTTGATTATGCATAGCTAGTAATCTGCTTCTGGACAAAGGCAGATCGAGGGGGATTTTGGGTTAAGTGAGACCGAGAGGCTGATGGGGCTAGAGTAGCCGGTTGAGGGTTTGTTCCCGATGAAAAGTTGATTGAGTACCATTTCTGGGTAGTTTGGGCAAGCTAGATGACCACTAGTGAACTTGTCCATCCTCGGATACCGGTGATTGGGCAAACTGCATAGATGTACCTTGTAGTATTTTTGCGGGCATAGCACTAGAACTTGCTGGAGATTGCGGTCGTATGACTCGGAGTTACGAGCATTCATTGGCCGAGTGGGTCTGTCTATGTAACGCCCCATTTTTGTTTTGTAACTTATAGCGGAAGGTGAGAAAATAAGGTAATTTATTTATAAAATAACATGTGAATCAATATCGGGGGTTACGTAAAATAAATTGAATTTCCAAAACCAGAGTCAAATTTTCTAAAATAAATAGTCATTCAAACTGAAAATTACTTTAAAACAGAAGTCGAGCTTTTAAGTCAATTGAAACATAGTCGTAAAAGTGAAAATAAATACTAATCTCGGGGATATTATCAACCTTACGGGATACACTTTCCCGTCAAGTATTCACGGCATGTCATATATAAAATATAGTGACCCAACTTAACCGGTAATTAACCCAATAATTTAATCAGTTAATTCCTTTGGAAAATCAAAGTCACTTATATTAAATATACACACCCACAATAGTATCGGGGATTGAGAATAAAATACTCTGAGACTTGAATCAATTATCAAAGGCAATCCTAATTGATATGTCTCAAGCGATCCGCCCAATACACCAAGTGTACAAGTGTGATATCAGGTTCTTGTCCAGATTACTTTGATATCCTCCCACTACGCTAACCGCATAGTTGATATCAGGTTCTTGTTTATCAACATTGCATTCACAAAGCTTTCCACACTCGAAGTGTAGGAAACCGCTTTGTCTTCATCTATCTTCTTTATGTGTTCGAAACACATATCTTTAGATAGATATATATTCTGTGTCTGAAAGACAATAACCTTTCTCAGAATTATGCATGTTTAAAACAAACCATAATCGTATAAGATATCTAGGAGAAGTTTAATGTTCTTATCCTTAGATCGAAAGATCTCAAGAACATGTTCCAACTTCTACTCAATCTTATATCCCGATTCATTTAGACAACCATCATTTTATGTCTGACGACATCTTTACATTGTTGCCAATGATAAAATGTTTATCTACATAAAATCCCGAGAAACACCACCTTGTTTCAATCACGTTTCCAATACACCTTTCGTCTATGCCTTTTGATGAATCCATCAGATGGACTATCTCATCAATTTGCAAGTTCCACGATTTATAGCCTTGTTCCAATCCATAAATAGATTAACTAAGCTTGTACTCTAAATGATCTTGCCTCTTAACAATAAAACTTTATTGCTTTCTAAGAGGACACATTTAGATTCAGTACTGCCCATGTGCAGAGCTAGGGATCGATTTCATCTTTACTAGATCCAGAGTTCGAAACTCTTCTAGTCTTATTAAAATCTCTTGTCGTCAAACAACCTCCCACTGCAATGGCATTCCGGTGTATAAACAGTAATAACAGTAGGTGCAGTTAGTGGTGTACTTCTACTCGGTTTGGCTGGTTCCTAGTCTTTGTCCTTTTTCTCATTCCAAGGTATTACGTAAGTTAGGGCTTTGTAGTTCATCTAATAGTCTTCCTCTAAGAACCGGGCGTTAGAGCTTATAATGTCCTTCTGGTTCATAGTACTATAGAACACACAATATTTTGTTCACCTAGGATACCCTACAACCACATTGAATGTGCCGTTGTTTCCAGGAATATCCATAGAACATAGGTAGTTCCGAACAACTTGTCCTTTTACTATTAGAATTTCATTTCTTATTTCCGACATACCATTTCTACACGTAAGTGTATGGTGCAGTCATTTGGGATCCAATCCCATTCTTTGATTATGCTATGTGTTACTTAGATAGGTGGTAGCCTCCGCGACCAAGTCGCAGGCTTCTAATGGATATACTTCGAAGGTTCCCCATAATAGCTTTGTGTCCATTGACTAGTCAAAAACACTTTGCTTTTATGGCACATCAAGTATTCTAATCCATCACCGAGTATTCTTGAAAGAATCACTCGTATTTTTCTAATTACACATGTCTCTGCACATATCAGTAATAATCAATTTCAATACTTGTCCGAATTCTATCCTTTATCCAGAAAGGTTTAGTTAGTTGTATTATCTTCCAAATTCAATTCTTAGGTCGGAAGGTCCATTCCTTCAACTATAATTGATCAAATCAATTTCGACCTTTGAATTTCATTTGAATAAATACTACTAAGTATAAGAATTCACAAGTACAATGATTTAACAAAGAAATATATCTAATAAGTAAAACAAGTTATAGAACGGTTTGTTGCATTGTGGTAGACTTAGGATTCATCATTCATATATTGCTATCTAATGTACCAGAATAGATAATACCATTATTTCTTATCAAAATCATCAAATGATTAAAGAAATAAAATATCCATTCATAAATAATAGAAATCCATAACAGAAGTTCTTTCTAAAATAAAGGGTACATAAAGCAATAATCTTGAAATGAAATCCTATTTAACTACTCATATAAATGACTTCCACTGCAACATCTGCCTCCTCTACAACTTTGCCCATGTAGACTTGAACTCTTCTTCTCTAAGTCTTCGGGTTTTCTGGAACCCCTGCATTCAAAATGCACATACCATCAGTGGTTCCAAATCTACACACCAGATTTCTGGTAGATAATACCGCTGACTATGTTTTCACGACTAAAGAAAAATTCGTACCTTTGAGAGGACATTCAGACTTCCAGTGTCCGGACTTGTTGCATCGGAAGCACTTGCCCCTTGGCTTGCTAGCCCCCACTCGTGGTCCATTCCTCTTGGCACCACTGGGTTTCCAGGCTTGCTTCCTTTTCTTTCCCCTACCTTCAACAGGCTTCAAGCCTTTGGACTTGGTACCTACAAGCGCTTGAGACTTGCCCTTCTTGTAGATCCCCTCTGCCTCCTTTAGTTCAGTCAAGAGTTGCGCAAGAGTATAAGATAGTTTACCCATATTATAACTCATGCGAAACTGCTCAAAACTAGGGGTCAGAGACTGGAGTATGATGTCGACTTGCGTCTCACCATCAATTTGAGCTCCTAGGATCTCAAGTTCATTCAACAAACTCATCATCTTAAGAACGTGCTCCCCAACGGGCGTTCCTTCATACTGAGTAGTTGTCATAAGGACTCTCATGGCTTCTTGCCTTGCCGCACGATCTTGATGCCCAAACATATCCTTGAGGTTTTACAGCATATCCTCGGCAATGGGCATCGACTCATGTTGGGTTTGGAGTACATTTGACATGGAAGCCAAAATATAACACCTAGCCATTTCATCAGCCTTTTTCCACTTTCGATATGCTTCTTTTTCCTCATTAGTTGAGGCATCCGTGGGCTCAGCAGGGCACACATCATAGAGTACAAACTTTTACTCTTCAGCAGTCAGGACAATGTCCAAATTTCTCCTCCAATCAATATAATTGGGGCCAGTGAGTTTATTCTCCTTGAGTATCACAGAAAGTGGATTCATAGCTATTCTCTAAACCTATAAGCACATTTAAACAAACAATCAATTTAATATCCGATATTATTTCCCCAAATAATATCATTAAATTACTAATTACATCTAAAATCCCATCAGGTAAGGCAAGTCACGTGGTGTGGACGTTTACCTACCCAAATGATTTAGCAATTAGATTTTCTTTGGTCATACATCACTTATAGCGTAACCTCGTGGGGAGGAATACTATAATGCGTATCTAAGTGTAAACCATTACTCAGCACTAAAGTAAATCGTTTGGAATTGCTACATCACCGCAAGACACGTGGTGTGGACGTTTATGATAACTTCACAATTCTTCACAATTACTTATAACTGTCTACATCAATTAATCCAAAATCCGTCAGTATAGCAAGCCACGTGGTGTGGACGTTTACTACACCAAGAGACTTTTAAAATTGACTCCCAATTACATGATCCATTCGATTTTCGTAAATCAAGACGCGGAGAATCATAAGTGAAACTCGAAGTTTCTAACCAGTGATTCACCATGCGAACAACCCTATCTCTCATTAGACGAGGGAGCCGAGCAGACAATCGATCCATTTCAAGAAATGGTACGAAGGTCTCTAATTTGTGTCATCCACATGACCAAGTGGCTTTGGCTCCATTCCACTCCCCGGGGTGAGAATGAGTCGACTTGAAGTCAGTTTCAGAAAGACAAATTAGGCATTGTTTGATAAACTTAATCAATGTTTCTTGTGAAAGGAATTACAAGAATTCTCCTCCAATGACATGTCTATATTAATAGGAATAATCAATTAGGAAATAAATTAATTTATTAATAAATTATTTTCCTTTCTAATTGTAACATCCCATTTTTTCATAAAATAAACTAAAGAGGATTTCCTTAATTTTTACAAAAGAAATTGAAATATTTGAAATAAATAATAAAAAAAACGTCAAAGAGCTTTTATAAACTTAAAATCAATCCCCAATAGTCAATTGTAAATAAAGTACTAAAGTGCAAAGTTTCAAAAGCAGAAAACGTAAAAGAAAAATAATGTCTTTAAAATAAACGCTGCTACTACTATCGCCGCCACGTCCCCGTCTCGCTCCGATTTCGCTTAACCTGAAAAGATGGGGTTTTAAAAGGGGTGAGTTATCAACAACTCAGTAGGGATACCAGTTCATACATTGCACAATACGAAAGCAATCGGAATAACTCTCAACTTTATAAACTAACTTGGATCATCATCATGACCACGTCATTTCATTACGCGATCACGACTATCTTGACTTGTTACCGTTAAACGGCCATGAATACCATAAACACGTCATTTCATTACGTGAATACAGTCATAATACTACAAACACGTCATTTCATTACGTGAATGCAGCCATAATACCACAACCACGTCATTTCATTACGCGATTGCAGCCATGAATTTCGTCGCGCGACTAATATGTGCACATAACATGAATAGAATATAAAGTCCTCGATATCAAACAATTACCTGCGTACCATACACTGATATGAACTGTATTTGAAAAGGTTTTAGAAATATCCCTACCTTGAAAATGACGAATGACAATGATGCTTGAATGAATGCTCGTGCAAATCCTAATCCTCAATATCCACAAATCCTATGGTAAAAGAGAGAAATATCTTGAATAAATATTACTGATTGTTGAACAAGAGTCATAGGAGGTCTACTGCTGAAAATAATGGACTTAAAATCTTGATGGTCATTTGTTTGCAAGAGAGTCAACAACTACGACACATCAAAAGGGTTCGAATGGAGGAATAATATTATACCATGTGCAGCTTCATACTATTAATATATTACATATATAATCGACTCCAAAGTGCCAACTAAAATACTTCCTGCCCCCCGTGAATTAGCCCCCTTTCACCCACTTCAAAAGAAAAGAAAGACCCACTACAACCCACCTATGTTTAGCAATTAATTTAATAAAAGGCTTGTTCATCGATTCATCTATATCTCCCTCCTCTAACAGATGAATACACCTCCCGAATCAAAACTTCAACAAAGAAATAAAACAAACAGCAGAGGGAAATCCTAATTAATTAGAAACAATATTCTCCCAAATTCACTTCTCAAATTTTATACGGCACCCAAGATTCCCAACAAAAGAAATAGGTAAGATTCATCTAGACCTCTAAAGGAGGACTAAAAATCACTCAGTAAATAGGATATAAATTTTGAAAGATTTAGGTGAATAAAAAGGTCTCGGCTTTTCAATATTAGAACATCCACTAGTGCCAATTGGCGAGGATTTAGAAAGAATAAGACGGCCATGAAAACAGAGATTAAACAAAGGGGAAGCAAATTCACCTGTAAGCCCTCCTGAAAAGATGGAAAAAGGAAGACGAACGATTCGTTTTCCGGCGATTAGCTTGGTTGGTTTGCGGTGTGTGGAAAGTAAGATTGAAAGAGAACCCCCATATATACGCGTAGGGTTTAGAGTGAAAATCAGAAATATTATTATTTTATTATTATTAGTTTATTACTATTATCTTATTGGAAAATAATAGAAATTGAGGATATTACCTACATGAACTATTATGCACAATGGTTTCAAATAAAATGCACGACCCTTGAAAATGCAATGCAATTACTAACATGAACTTAATACTTGCAGGCCCAAAAGGAACACACAATATTCGAATGGTCCAGCAGCCTAGTAGCTAATTAATCATGTATAGAGATAATTATTTACTATGCAAATTTAATTGGCCAAAATTACTTACTTCATTATTATGTATTTTTCGGTCGTTACAACCTACCCTCCTTATAAAAATTTCGTCCTCGAAATTCGTTACGTACCTCTTGCGAAAAACTCAGGGTAAGTGATTATCATCTCTTCTTCACGTTCCCAGGTTGCTTCTTCTTCTCCATGACGTGTCCACTTAACTTTAATTAAAGACACATCTCGATTTCTGAGCTTGTGGATTTTCCGGTCCAGAATCCTTTCCGGCATTTCATCATAAGATAAATCTTTATCAACTTGTATCTCTTCATGGTTCACGACATGACTTGGGTCATGTACGTACTTCCTCAACATCGAGACGTGAAATACATTGTGCACTGAAGTCAAATTTGGCGGTAAAGCCAATTCGTATGCCAAACTTCCGATTCGTTTAAGAATCTCAAAGGGACCAATATACCTTGGTCTCAACTTCCCTCTGTTTCCGAATCTTATAACTCCTCTCACGGGAGCTACCTTAAGGAAAACATGATCACCGACTTCAAAGTGTAAGTCCTTACGCCGACGATCGGCATACGACTTTTGTCTATCTTGAGCCTCTTTGATACGAGCATGTATCTTTGCTATTGCTGAAACAGTTTCCTCGACAATTTCAGGGCCCAAAATCTTCCTCTCACCCACCTCACTCCAATATAGAGGCGATCTACACTTCCTTCCGTAGAGTGCTTCGTATGGGGCCATTTTAATAGTCGAGTGGTAACTGTTGTTGTACGCGAATTCCACTAATGGCAATAGATTCTCCCATTTTCCTCCGTTATCAAGCACACATGTTCTCAACATGTCCTCTAGAGTTTGTATCGTTCTTTCAGACTGACCATCCGTCTGAGGATGATACGCGGTGCTGAACTTCAACTTCGTTCCCATAGCATCATGTAAACTTCTCCAAAACCTTGAAGTGAATCTCGGATCTCTATCTGATACAATTGATACCGGAGTACCATGCAACCTCATTATCTCGCGAATGTACAACTGCGCGAGTTGATCCATACTGAACGTCATCTTCACCGGTAGAAAATGTGCAGATTTTGTTAATTGATCAACAATCACCCAAATTGCGTTGTTTCCTCTTGTTGACCGCGGTAAACTTACCACGAAGTCCATAGTCACGTGATCCCATTTCCACTCAGGTACTTCCAATGGTTGAAGTAAACCAGAAGGTCGTTGGTGTTCGGCTTTAACTTGCTGACACACCAAACACCTTTGCACGAATAACCCGATGTCTCTTTTCATACTCCTCCACCAGAAAGACTCTCTCAAATCTTGATACATCTTTGTCCCTCCTGGATGTGCGGTGTAAGGCGTACAATGTGCTTCTTCTAGGATTTGTTTCCTCAAAGCCTCATCCGTCGGCACACACAACCTTTTCTTAAATACTAGGACACCATCTCCCGTTTCAGAAAAACCCTCAATGCTCCCTTCACGAACTCGGGTCTTTATCTTTAATAGGAAACCATCGTTCTCCTGAGCTTCTTTAATTCTTTCAACTAGAGTAGGCCGAATCGTCAATGCAGATAACATTGCGTCTGTGCTATGAGGTTGAGAAATTACTTCCATTCTTAGGTTCTCGAACTCCTTCTGAAGTTGCTCTTGATTCGTCAGTAAACTTGCTACATGCCCTGTGAATTTTCTGCTTAAGGCATCTGCCACCACGTTCGCCTTTCCAGGATGATAGTGAATTGAACAGTCATAATCCTTGACAAGCTCTAACCATCTTCGCTGTCGCATATTCAACTCCTTCTGCGCGAAAATATACTTCAAACTCTTGTGATCGGTGTATATATCGCATTTTACTCCGTATAAGTAGTGTCTCCAAATTTTCAGTGCGTGGATTACAGCAGCTAGCTCCAGGTCGTGTGTAGGGTAATTCATTTCGTGTGTCTTCAATTGTCGAGAAGCATAGGCTATCACTTTCCCATGCTGCATTAACACACAACCCAATCCTTGTTTAGATGCATCACTGTACACTACAAAACCGTCTGTACCACTTGGAATGGTCAGGACTGGAGCTGTAGTCAACATTTTCTTGAGTTCTTGGAAACTCTCTTCACACTTCTCTGTCCATACAAATTTCACACCTTTCCTCGTTAACTGCGTCATCGGTAAAGCGATCTTGGAGAAAGCTTCTATGAATCTTCGATAATAACCAGCCAAACCAAGAAAGCTTCGTATCTCTCCAACGTTCTTAGGTGAACTCCAATCGTTGACCGCTTGAATCTTAGCGGGGTCAACCTCAATACCTTGAGCAGTAACAACATGACCGAGAAAAGCTACACGATTGAGCCAAAACTCACATTTCGAAAATTTAGCATACAACTTCTCTCGCCTCAACGTTTCCAAAACAGACCTCAGGTGTTCCTCGTGTAAGGCTTCATCTTTGGAGTAGATCAATATGTCATCAATGAATACAATGACAAATTGATCCAAAAAGGTCTGGAAAACACGGTTCATCAGGTCCATGAACACTGCAGGTGCGTTGGTTAGACCAAAAGGCATCACTGTAAACTCATAGTGCCCATATCGAGTTCTGAAAGCTGACTTTGAGACATCCGACTCTTTTATCTTAAGTTGATGATATCCCGATCTCAAGTCGATCTTTGAGAATACACTGGCCCCTCTTAATTGATCAAAGAGATCGTCAATTCGAGGTAGTGGGTACCTGTTTTTAATGGTGAGTTTATTTAACTCTCTGTAGTCGATGCACATCCTCAAGGACCCATCTTTCTTCTTCACGAACAACACTGGTGCGCCCCAAGGGGAGACGCTCGGTTGAATTAATTTCTTATCCAATAACTCTTGAATCTGCTCCTTTAGTATCTCAAGCTCCATGGGTGCCATTCGATAGGGTGCCTTCGATACCGGTGCCGCTCCAGGAACCAAATCAATGGTGAAATCCACTTGCCTACTAGGAGGGGGTCCTGGTAGGTCCTCAGGGAAAACATCTTCAAATTCGCATACAATCGGTACATCAGTCGGAGTCAGCTGCTCCGAACGGGTTTCCATAATATTCACCAAATACCCTTGGCAATCCTTCTTCCTCAACATCTTCATCGCCTTTAATGCTGACACCAAACATGGTGTCGACTTATTTCTCGTTCCAAGCAACGTGACTTCTTCCTCTCCTGGCCTCCGAATGATGACTTTCCTCTCCCGACATATGATATTAGCGTGATTATCTTTCAACCAATCCATTCCTAGTATAACATCGAAGTCTTTCATCTCTAATACATGAAGATCGGCTTTCAGGGTCTTGGTGTTAAATTTCATAGCTACGTCTTTACAAAGGTGGTCAGTTTCCATCGTTTTACCCGAAGGTATACTAATCTCTAAGGTGTCTTTCACTACGTCGCAGGCATGTCTTACTCGAGTAAAATACTTAGCAGATATGAAAGAATGTGTTGCGCCAGAATCAAACAAAACCAAGGCAGGTACATCGGAGATAGTGAGCATACCTGTCATAGCATCTGAGCCCTCATCCGACTCTGGCTCATGTCCTCCCATGGAAAACACTCTAGCTGCGCCCTTCTTGTTGTTTTCTTGCGCCTTTGGACGATTACATTTGTAGTACGGGTGCCCAGGCTGTCCACAGTTGTAGCAAACTCTCTGGCCGTGTAAGCACTCTCCCGTGTGTCTCTTTCCACACTTAGCGCATGGTGGTATAGTAGGAGTAAAACTCCCTGGCCCATTCTCCTCGGTCCGGACTTTCTTATCCTCGGTTCCTTTGTATCCAGAGCTTCCACCTTTGTTATTGAAGTTCTTGTTCCTTCCACTGAAGTTCCCACCCTTAAGTTGCTCCCATTTGCGCTTACCAGAACCATCACCACCACTAATCTGAGTAGGCGGTGCTGGAACCATGCGAGAAGATATGGCCTGAGCACGTCCCACCACGTCAGCATAAGTCGTAAGCATTAACCCTGCCATAATGGTACCAATCTCTGGTCGAAGTCCCCGCTCAAACCTTCTTGCTTTCCTCTCATCAGTGTTGACTAAATGTTCGGCAAAACGGGATAGCTGATTGAAGTTGCGCTCATACTCCTCCACGGTTTGGTTTCCCTGCTTGAGTTCAAGGAACTCAGTCTCCTTAGCATCCCAGTGTGATTGAGGGAAGTACTTTTGCATTAGCACCTCCTTGAACTGTTCCCAAGTCATAGCTGCCACCTGAACCGTATGAGTGCGTCTGTAAGAATCCCACCAGTGGGCTGCATCCATAATCATCTGAAATACGGCACAGGAAATCTTGTGTTCATCCGTGCATGCAATGTGTGTGAAAATCCGATCTAGACTGCTTATCCACTCCTCAAACACCATTGGGCCACCAGAACCGTCAAAGCTTGGCGGTTGATACTTTCGAAACTGCTCGACCACCACTGCAGTAACACTAGCAGGGTTTGGGGGAGGTGGTGGTGCTTGCGCTGGCTGTCGGAGTCCATCAATAGCTGCAACCAAATTCTGAAGCAGAGTTGCGGTCTGGTCTCCTACTGGGGCATTATGTGCTGGATTTCCATTCCCAACCGACGGATTTGCATTCGCGTTACCGTTAGCAGTTTTTCTTCCTCGACGAGACATGGTCTACTTACACGAAATAAACCATTTTAATAAATCTCAATATTTCCGAATATCATTCATAGTGAGTAGGTTACCAATCTTATAATCTTAAGTTCTTAAGGCCACAATTATCATATCATTTGCATAGAAATAATTATTTTAACCATGAAAATCATTTAATATGCAAATAACATTTTCGTAAACATATGCATCATAAATGAAATAAATTGCGCACATTTGAACATTATAATCATGAACTTGACTTTAAACATGAACTTGAACTTGATCTTGAACTTGAATTTTACCATGAACATGAACTTAAACTTATAATAAGTGCGCAATTAATTTAAGCAACATAAAATTTCAACTTGAAAACTTGAACATGCAATGCACTTGACATATCATGAATTTGAAAACTATGTACTTGAGTATGCATCTCACTTGAAAATCATGGACATGAAGTGAAATTTAATTGAAAATCATGAAATGACATGCATGTGATAATACTATCATGAAAGTAGACATATGACATGAATGAACAACCATGAACTTATAATGCACTTACTTGCGAAGTCGGCGCGAGCGAGCAGAGGTGGACGATAGTAGTTAATTTTTAAAATAACTTTAGGTCCGTAAAGAGAACCGTAATGCTCTGATACCAAGTTGTAACATCCCATTTTTTTCATAAAATAAACTAAAGAGGATTTCCTTAATTTTTACAAAAGAAATTGAAATATTTGAAATAAATAATAAAAAAAACGTCAAAGAGCTTTTATAAACTTAAAATCAATCCCCAATAGTCAATTGTAAATAAAGTACTAAAGTGCAAAGTTTCAAAAGCAGAAAACGTAAAAGAAAAATAATGTCTTTAAAATAAACGCTGCTACTACTATCGCCGCCACGTCCCCGTCTCGCTCCGATTTCGCTTAACCTGAAAAGATGGGGTTTTAAAAGGGGTGAGTTATCAACAACTCAGTAGGGATACCAGTTCATACATTGCACAATACGAAAGCAATCGGAATAACTCTCAACTTTATAAACTAACTTGGATCATCATCATGACCACGTCATTTCATTACGCGATCACGACTATCTTGACTTGTTACCGTTAAACGGCCATGAATACCATAAACACGTCATTTCATTACGTGAATACAGTCATAATACTACAAACACGTCATTTCATTACGTGAATGCAGCCATAATACCACAACCACGTCATTTCATTACGCGATTGCAGCCATGAATTTCGTCGCGCGACTAATATGTGCACATAACATGAATAGAATATAAAGTCCTCGATATCAAACAATTACCTGCGTACCATACACTGATATGAACTGTATTTGAAAAGGTTTTAGAAATATCCCTACCTTGAAAATGACGAATGACAATGATGCTTGAATGAATGCTCGTGCAAATCCTAATCCTCAATATCCACAAATCCTATGGTAAAAGAGAGAAATATCTTGAATAAATATTACTGATTGTTGAACAAGAGTCATAGGAGGTCTACTGCTGAAAATAATGGACTTAAAATCTTGATGGTCATTTGTTTGCAAGAGAGTCAACAACTACGACACATCAAAAGGGTTCGAATGGAGGAATAATATTATACCATGTGCAGCTTCATACTATTAATATATTACATATATAATCGACTCCAAAGTGCCAACTAAAATACTTCCTGCCCCCCGTGAATTAGCCCCCTTTCACCCACTTCAAAAGAAAAGAAAGACCCACTACAACCCACCTATGTTTAGCAATTAATTTAATAAAAGGCTTGTTCATCGATTCATCTATATCTCCCTCCTCTAACAGATGAATACACCTCCCGAATCAAAACTTCAACAAAGAAATAAAACAAACAGCAGAGGGAAATCCTAATTAATTAGAAACAATATTCTCCCAAATTCACTTCTCAAATTTTATACGGCACCCAAGATTCCCAACAAAAGAAATAGGTAAGATTCATCTAGACCTCTAAAGGAGGACTAAAAATCACTCAGTAAATAGGATATAAATTTTGAAAGATTTAGGTGAATAAAAAGGTCTCGGCTTTTCAATATTAGAACATCCACTAGTGCCAATTGGCGAGGATTTAGAAAGAATAAGACGGCCATGAAAACAGAGATTAAACAAAGGGGAAGCAAATTCACCTGTAAGCCCTCCTGAAAAGATGGAAAAAGGAAGACGAACGATTCGTTTTCCGGCGATTAGCTTGGTTGGTTTGCGGTGTGTGGAAAGTAAGATTGAAAGAGAACCCCCATATATACGCGTAGGGTTTAGAGTGAAAATCAGAAATATTATTATTTTATTATTATTAGTTTATTACTATTATCTTATTGGAAAATAATAGAAATTGAGGATATTACCTACATGAACTATTATGCACAATGGTTTCAAATAAAATGCACGACCCTTGAAAATGCAATGCAATTACTAACATGAACTTAATACTTGCAGGCCCAAAAGGAACACACAATATTCGAATGGTCCAGCAGCCTAGTAGCTAATTAATCATGTATAGAGATAATTATTTACTATGCAAATTTAATTGGCCAAAATTACTTACTTCATTATTATGTATTTTTCGGTCGTTACAACCATTTGTAACGCCCCGGCCCGTTGAGGGGTCGAAGCCCGACCCTAATGGGCCGGCTCGGTTACCAATGACTGCCGTCGGGAGTGATATCCTGGCCCCACTGTACCAACACTTGTCTTTTCTAGCGCACTTTGTCCTCACTCGTGCGCACCCGAGAAACTTCCCAGGGGGTCACCCATCCTAGAATTACTCCAGAGCCAGCACGCTTAACTTTGGAGTTCTTATAGGAGGATGCCCAGAAAAGAAGATGCATCTGTTGGTATGAGTAGCATATTCAATCCTTTTAAGCCTTTGAATTTTCTGGGGCGTTACAATCACCCCACCTTTTTCTGCGCAACGTCCCCGTTGCGTGCCTTACTTGCCTTACTTGCCCAGGACCTACCATCCGTGCAGGAATGCCCCTTACGGGTACTCTCACCAACTTCTGGGTGGAGCACTTGGCCCCGCAAGACACTTAGTTCCCGCAATTCCGGTCGGCACCTGCTCTGATACCATTTGTAACGCCCCGGCCCGTTGAGGGGTCGAAGCCCGACCCTAATGGGCCGGCTCGGTTACCAATGACTGCCGTCGGGAGTGATATCCTGGCCCCACTGTACCAACACTTGTCTTTTCTAGCGCACTTTGTCCTCACTCGTGCGCACCCGAGAAACTTCCCAGGGGGTCACCCATCCTAGAATTACTCCAGAGCCAGCACGCTTAACTTTGGAGTTCTTATAGGAGGATGCCCAGAAAAGAAGATGCATCTGTTGGTATGAGTAGCATATTCAATCCTTTTAAGCCTTTGAATTTTCTGGGGCGTTACACTAATTCTATTAAATCTCTAGAATCTTAACCAAGTTAGACTTGGAATATTCTAGAAGACTTCCATAATAGAATAAGGAAATAAATTAATTTCAATTAATTTTTTTCCTATTCCATGAGAGTTCTCAAACATAGGAATACTAGAAATAGGAAAACTGAATCAATTAGGAAAGTGAATCTTGGTAGGAGTAGCACGGGATGGGGATTCCCGCACCACCCCACCATCGACCGGCACCACCACCGCCGGCCAAGGCTCACGCGCCACCACCCTTGGTGGCCGGCGTGGCCGAGAGCTCTAGGGCAGCCCGGGGTCGATCGATCCTCATGGGGATCGATCATGGGGATGATCCACCCCCTGGTTTTTCGTCCTCTTCGTCTTCTTCGTCACACGTGTTCTCCGGCGGTCGTCTCGGAATCGATCCAACGTAAATAAATTACAAATAATAAATTTACAATTCCGGTATCGATTCTATACATGAAATCAACCCTATACAATTTCCGGAAAACATAGAACAATAATAATAAATCTAAATTCGGTCAACCCCCGAATTTTTACTATTACAAGCATTCATCCACACAAAACGAATCTCGACATGTCCGAGAGTTTAATAAACGAATAATCATGGTAAAAATAATCAACAATTAATTAAACCATGATAGTCAGAATCCCTGCAAGGTAGAACGATAATTGAACACATACATGAACACGAAACCAAACGCTCTGATACCAATTGCTGGAAATCGATATCCCGGACTATTAAAATTTACGGAAAATAATAACCCGACCGAAATCCTCGATCGCCGGAGATCCGACCACGAACCACCGCACGAGCCGGAGCTCAACCGAGCACCACCACGGTCCCGCCCGTGGTGCCCAATCGAGCCCCCGCGCGGGGCTCGCGATCATCTCACGGATGATCGCTGGGATGCCTCACGGCATCCCCGGGGCTGCTCGCATGGGGTCAGCCCCGTGCACCCCTGCTACGGGAATCCCCGTAGCGCGCATGGGGCAGCTGCGGGTCACCCCGCAGCGACTCGCGATCGAGCTCACGGGCTTGATCGCCCCCGGCGTCCAGCCGGGGCTTTATGCGTGCCCGGCGATCGAACCCTAGGTTCGATCGCCACCCCCTCGGCTCCCAGCCGAGGGTTGCTCTCGATCCCGGCGGGGTTCCCTAGACCGCCGGCGGTCCGGTGGTCTTCGACCACCACCGCCCGGTCTATCCCCGTCCCCGGTTTCGTTCGTTTTCCGGATCGTGTGTTCATGTATATATCACAATTATTTATCACATAAAATCATACAAGGGAGTTTATGATTTTACCTTTGATTCGTTGTGCGGAGAAACGAAATCAATTGAAGACCTTTGAATCTTCCTACGTATTCCTTGCACCTCGTTCGAACGTCGTGTGGGCGACGATCCTCCGAACTCCTTATGGATCTCCTTCTCTCTACTTTCTCTCTCTAGAAGAATTATGATCTTCAAGTTATGAGAATATAGAAGACCATGTAGTGCTTTTATAGGCTACGTAGGGGATCTAAAGGAGGTGGAATATTGGGCTTCCAATATTAATGATTAAATTGAGCCCAAGCCCAAATCTATTAATCCCATTAATATTAATTAATTTATTTTTCACTATATAAATTAATTGCACTCCCAATATTAAACCATATTATATCAAATAATATTTCTCCGGTAGTATTATTTATTCCGTGTATTTAAGATTTAAATATCCATGAATAAAATTAATTTATTGCTAATTAATTTATTCATCTCTTGTATCCGAGAATAGTACCATTCAACCTTAATTATTATGCGGAACAAATCCACTCATGAGGTTTACATAATAATTCCTTATGAACTCATCTCTGGGATATTATCAACCCTTACGGGATACACTTTCCCGTCAAGTATTCACGGCATGTCATATATATAATATAGTGACCCAACTTAACCGGTAATTAACCCGATAATTAAATCGGTTAATTCCTTTGGAAAATCAAAGTCACTTATATTAAATATACACACCCGCAATAGTATCGGGGATTGAGAATAAAATACTCTGACACTTGAATCAATTATCAAAGGCAATCCTAATTGATAAGTCTCAAGCGATCCGCCCAATACACCAAGTGTACAAGTGTGATAAAATAATTAAGACAAATTATTTTCTCTCTCACACAACGACTATACCGATGGATTGGTCCGTGTCCATCTAGGTCGTGAGCAACTGTTCGATTAAATACGAGTAACCGATAGTATGATCTTCTGTGTAGGCCCGCACACCATACTAACTACAACGTATAGAATCCAGGACTATATTTTGCATATATTTAATTATCGAATAATTAAAAGCAAACAATTGTTTATTAATTAAATAGATTAAATGCTATGACCGGGAGTTACCGTTACTTAAATCTAGACATTAAGTACACAACTCCAACAGGATGAAGGACACCATTCCAACAATCTGCCACTTGGACTTTAGATCCAGTGTGTATCCACGTTTCTCTTATCGCTTAATGTCTAAGTTCGAACTAGAGCTAAGACCAGTGTCACCCTCGTTCCGTTCGAATCTTTCTCGAATATATGAGCAAATTGCGAACCGGATGAAAACTATGATACAGACCCGGGCATGGCCATGCAGTTTTGCAATCCCAACTCTCCGAGTGGCCTTTAAGACATTTTATCCTACCCCGTAGGAGGATAATCCCATCTTGTCAATCTAAGTGCTCCAACTTGCTTCTTGAGATATCCAACTACTATCTTTATAGTTTCGTTTTACTAAGAACGTTTGACAACTTCAAAACATAACATTTCACAATGTAGTTACTCTAGACTACTCAAGTCTGAGGAGACGTCCGAAAGCTATAAAAATTGATATTATGACACACTGCCTTACATACCATTCTTAGGAGAGTCACGTTAGACACCTAGCTCCCAGTTGTTGTCTACGCAATTGTACTCGACGTCCCACGCCTAGCCCATGAGGTGACGCTAGAGTACACTGTTGGAATTTGTATGGATCTCATCCATAACCCAATAGATGGATTTACGTATTTTCCAAGCATGAAAAGTGCGGAAAAAGAAATAATGCATAAACACGTAAAATCCTAACATGGATCTAGTGCGCACGTATGTAGTAAGAATAAATAATTGAGTTAGTAAGAATTACATACCTTAATTCTTGTACGTAGATGATGCCCGAACGTAGATAGATAGCTGCTAATGTACCCGACCTCAATATGTTACACGAACTCTCGTCGATCTTGAAACGGCAAGAACTTCGGACTTAAAACGAATCCCACTCGATTCCTCGATTCCTCTAGCCTCTCACGAACTTACTGTCACTCGAATATATGATATGTAGTTTTAAATTTCGTGGCTTAAGGTCCCTTTATATAGGAGAAGTCCCATAGGGTTTCCTAATAGACATATGAGTCCAAATATGAAAAGAAATAAGAAAATTTCATTTTTCCGTTTTCTATCCGTTTTCTTCGTCGTTTCACCCTGGTTCCCAACCTAAGTTTGTATACTCCAAGTATATACATGATCAAGAGGTCCGTGTGACTCATTTGGCTTGATTTTCGACTATTAAATTCAAGTTCTCAACTCGACACTTAATATCGCCCAATCGATCCATTTATATAGGACGCACTAAATAACTTGTTTCGGTACAACACACGTGGGATGAAGGACACAATTCCAATAGATTAGTAGGTGTATTTATAAATTTTGTATTTTATATAGAGGTGTATTAAGTAATGTGGTGTACTTAGAGAAATTAGGGTTGCGAATAGCGCTACCTTAAACTAAAATAGATATAGTAATTTTATTTTTTTATTTGCTTAATTATTAAAAAAAACATGTAATTAAATGAAATAATCCGATTTATTTTGATTAAAATTTGGTTTGTACAATTTATATTATGTATTTAATTAAATATCACTAATCTAAATGTTAATTGTGTACAATTTATATCATGTAGTATTTAATTAAATATCAATAATCTAAATGTTCATTGTTATTAATTTTATTTGTTATTGTAGAGAAATAAAAATACAAATATATATAAAAATATTCTAAAATATTGTTTACTTTTCTTATAATTTAAATCTGAAAAAATTATTCTAATCAGTTGTTTATTTGTCCTTCAATGTATTAATCAAATAGTAATAAAATATGAGTAACACTACAATAATATTTGCAAAATATATAAATATATTTAATATGTAATACAATTCAAATTGGGTTGGAGTCGAATTAACTGATTTAGTTTAATTTTGACTTTTGACTGATTTTGAGTTTCTTTGGTATAATATTTATTAATTATAAAAATAATTAATATTGGGAGGAGAATCAAAGGACATTTATTAGTTGGACCCTACCCCATACAATTTCATGTGGTCCCTTTTTATTTAATATTTAAACATTTTTTTTTCTCCTTTTTTTTCGGGTAACGACATTACTTCCGACTGGATCTAGAGAGGTCCGGCAGGGGTCTTCCTTGTCCAGGTGACGACGTTCTTAGTTTACGGCTTCTAGTCGTGCATTGGGTGAAAGGCCAACGACTCGACGGATCTGGTGGTGTTCAACGGAGTTTCGTCTCGGAGGTCGACGGCCATCTGGGAAGAGAAGTAGCAGCGACCCTTTTCGAATGCTAGCGAGTTGAAAGGACGATCTCCGACGACTATTCTCTATCGAAGGAGCTGACTGTGGTTTGCGGATTGGATTCGGGATGGTGAATTTCGGGTTTGTGACTCTGATTCGCCCGTTTTTCTCTCCGTTTTCTTCTGTTTATCAACCACGATTCTCAACCAAGGTTTATATACTCTCAGTATACATGATTGATGAGCCATTTTATTTGATGATCTTAGAGCATTTTTTTTACCCTTTATTTGAGTTAGTTTGAGTCTTATTTGTGTCAGGGAGGGCACAATGGAGTGTTTGGGCAATGTATACAGGGTTGTAGGTAGTAGGTGGTGCATTGTGCGAAAGAGGCTAGAAAATTGCCCACTTTGGGCAAACAAGGGGATCCGAGGAAAAGTGACTTGAGCAGTTTGACCCAAGGAGGCAAAGTCGACACTATGGGCAAAATGACTGGAGTATCGGGAATACCAGAGCAACAAAGTCCGAAAATTGGAGGATTCTGCCTAATCCTCTTATCTCTATCCGGTCAGCTGATAAGGAAAGAGACCCTAAAGAACATGACTTTCTTTCACGACCAAGAGTCCCACCAAGAACAAACTCTGGACGGACTACGCGCCCAGACGGCCCAAGCCCACCAGGTACATTAGCCCATTAATATAAATCTGATGCCCTAGAAAGCGAACATATATAATCGCTGATCAGAAAAGACACACAATCGAGACATCAGCACACCACACAAGAAGCACGAAAGCAACACCCAAAAATTCAGAAAAACACCATTGAAGGGCTAGAGAAGAAGGAGTCGAGTTCTCGCCGGTTATGGGGCCTTCGGGCATAGCAGGGCGAATTCATTTCGATTTCATGTTTTTATTTTCGTCAATTAATTTATTTATGTTCTAGACAATCAGTACTTTAATTTAAGTTTCAATTCCAGCATGATTTGTTTCGTTTTTATTTTGTTTATTTTCGATTTGATTATGCATAGCTAGTAATCTGCTTCTGGACAAAGGCAGATCGAGGGGGATTTTGGGTTAAGTGAGACCGAGAGGCTGATGGGGCTAGAGTAGCCGGTTGAGGGTTTGTTCCCGATGAAAAGTTGATTGAGTACCATTTCTGGGTAGTTTGGGCAAGCTAGATGACCACTAGTGAACTTGTCCATCCTCGGATACCGGTGATTGGGCAAACTGCATAGATGTACCTTGTAGTATTTTTGCGGGCATAGCACTAGAACTTGCTGGAGATTGCGGTCGTATGACTCGGAGTTACGGGCATTCATTGGCCGAGTGGGTCTGTCTATGTAACGCCCCATTTTTGTTTTGTAACTTATAGCGGAAGGTGAGAAAATAAGGTAATTTATTTATAAAATAACATGTGAATCAATATCGGGGGTTACGTAAAATAAATTGAATTTCCAAAACCAGAGTCAAATTTTCTAAAATAAATAGTCATTCAAACTGAAAATTACTTTAAAACAGAAGTCGAGCTTTTAAGTCAATTGAAACATAGTCGTAAAAGTGAAAATAAATACTAATCTCGGGGATATTATCAACCTTACGGGATACACTTTCCCGTCAAGTATTCACGGCATGTCATATATAAAATATAGTGACCCAACTTAACCGGTAATTAACCCAATAATTAAATCAGTTAATTCCTTTGGAAAATCAAAGTCACTTATATTAAATATACACACCCACAATAGTATCGGGGATTGAGAATAAAATACTCTGAGACTTGAATCAATTATCAAAGGCAATCCTAATTGATATGTCTCAAGCGATCCGCCCAATACACCAAGTGTACAAGTGTGATATCAGGTTCTTGTCCAGATTACTTTGATATCCTCCCACTACGCTAACCGCATAGTTGATATCAGGTTCTTGTTTATCAACATTGCATTCACAAAGCTTTCCACACTCGAAGTTTAGGAAACCGCTTTGTCTTCATCTATCTTCTTTATGTGTTCGAAACACATATCTTTAGATAGATATATATTCTGTGTCTGAAAGGCAATAACCTTTCTCAGAATTATGCATGTTTAAAACAAACCATAATCGTATAAGATATCTAGGAGAAGTTTATTGTTCTTATCCTTAGATCGAAAGATCTCAAGAACATGTTCCAAATTCTACTCAATCTTATAACCCGATTCATTTAGACAACCATCATTTTATGTCTGACGACATCTTTACATTGTTGCCAATGATAAAATGTTTATCTACATAAAATCCCGAGAAACACCACCTTGTTTCTATCACGTTTCCAATACACCTTTCGTCTATGCCTTTTGATGAATCCATCAGATGGACTATCTCATCATTTTCAAGTTCCACGATTTATAGCCTTGTTCCAATCCATAAATGGATTAACTAAGCTTGTACTCTAAATGATCTTGCCTCTTAACAATAAAACTTTATTGCTTTCTAAGAGGACACATTTAGATTCAGTACCGCCCATGTGCAGAGCTAGGGATCGATTTCATCTTTACTAGATCCAGAGTTCGAAACTCTTCTAGTCTTATTAAAATCTCTTGTTGTCAAACAACCTCCCACTGCAATGGCATTCCGGTGTATAAACAGTAATAACAGTAGGTGCAGTTAGTGGTGTACTTCTACTCGGTTTGGCTGGTTCCTAGTCTTTGTCCTTTTTCTCATTCCAAGGTATTACGTCAGTTAGGGCTTTGTAGTTCATCTAATAGTCTTCCTCTAAGAACCGGGCGTTAGAGCTTATAATGTCCTTCTGGTTCATAGTACTATAGAACACACAATATTTTGTTCACCTAGGATACCTTACAACCACATTGAATGTGCCGTTGTTTCCAGGAATATCCATAGAACATAGGTAGTTCCGAACAACTTGTCCTTTTACTATTAGAATTTCATTTCTTATTTCCGACATACCATTTCTACACGTAAGTGTATGGTGCAGTCATTTGGGATCCAATCCCATTCTTTGATTTTGCTATGTGTTACTTAGATAGGTGGTAGCCTCCGCGACCAAGTCGCAGGCTTCTAATGGATATACTTCGAAGGTTCCCCATAATAGCTTTGTGTCCATTGACTAGTCAAAAACACTTTGCTTTTATGGCACATCAAGTATTCTAATCCATCACCGAGTATTCTTGAAAGAATCACTCGTATTTTTCTAATTACACATGTCTCTGCACATATCAGTAATAATCAATTTCAATACTTGTCCGAATTCTATCCTTTATCCAGAAAGGTTTACTTAGTTGTTGTTGGATTTCGACTACCCGGGATGCGTTCGTTCGATTGCTCGAACATCCGAACGCTCCCAGTCGACCTCCGGTGTCGCTACTTCGTTCACACGACAGCCCTTGACCCAATTCACGCCCAGCCATCGCCCCGGAGGACAACCGCGCGAAACGGAGCTGGTCTGTACCCAATCAGCGCCCGCTGATTGCAGACCAGCGGTCGCTGGTGGAGCTGCAAACAGCGGTCGCTGTTTGCCCACCAGCGGGCGCTGTTCGTCCGCGAACAGCAACGCGACGTTGCTGTTCCGGGCTCGTTTCTGGGTCGTTTTTCCTCATCCGACTACCGATCCGAAGGTCCTAGAACCCCCAGTAGTCGAGGAATGCGATCCACGATGCCCGGATCCCGATCGTACGTTCAAAGTATGATCAACGAAATATGAGATCGAATTAAATGCGGAATAAGAACCGATCTCATACCTTCTCGGTCGATTGTTGAGACCTTAGCGATTGCTAGTGTATGCCTCTTCCCCGACTCCAACCGTTGTGTGGGCAACGATCTGTTGGGTCTGCCTTTTCTGCTTTCTCCTTTCTCTACCAGCGTTAATATATCTTTTCTCTCTTAGAGAAAATATCAGCGCTAACTTTATGTTTTTAACAGAGAAAAACTTAATTGCGCTAAACAATTATTTTCTCTGCTGAAAATAAAAAGCGGCGAAGTGTAGGTCCACGAATTTATTTAATTACTAATAATTAAATTAATTCGCTTCTTATTATCCGAGACTAGTACCACTCAACCTTATTATCATGTGGAACAAATCCACCTGCAGGGTTTACATGATAAACTTTATGAGCTCATCTCGGGGACGTCATCAACCCGATAAACGGGACACGATTTCCTGTCTATAATCTATAGCATGCCGTGTGTAAAATTCCGATTCCCAATTTACCGAGTATCTCGACTAATCAATTAGTCTCACTCATTGGCATATTAAAGAACCGAGAATTGGACACACACACCTATAATTATATAGGGATTAAGAATTCGTATATCCGTAATCTATGAGGTATAGTTCGATTACGTCGATTAGTATAAATCGAACGCCCTCCCGTGGTCCTGCTCAATACACCAAGTGTACAAGTGTAACATAATAGTCAAGACCAACTATTACCCAGTCACACTACGATGTACTGATGGATTGTCCCTGTTCATCTAAGTCGTGAGCCTCTGTTTGATAATATACGAGTAACCGACAGTATGATCTTCCGCGTGTCTCCTCACGCCATACTATCTACAACGTATATATCTAGGACTATTGCATTCAAGTACAAGATAGACAAAAATGCCGACAGTTTGATTATTAGATAATGTAAAACACAGATAAGGAGTTCCATATTGTCACTAAACTAGACATTTAGAATATAACTCCATCAGTTGTATTATCTTCCAAATTCAATTCTTAGGTCGGAAGGTCCATTCCTTCAACTATAATTGATCAAATCAATTTCGACCTTTGAATTTCATTTGAATAAATACTACTAAGTATAAGAATTCACAAGTACAATGATTTAACAAAGAAATATATCTAATAAGTAAAACAAGTTATATAACGGTTTGTTGCATTGTGGTAGACTTAGGATTCATCATTCATATATTGCTATCTAATGTACCAGAATAGATAATACCATTATTTCTTATCAAAATCATCAAATGATTAATGAAATAAAATATCGATTCATAAATAATAGAAATCCAGAACAGAAGTTCTTTCTAAAATAAAGGGTACATAAAGCAATAATCTTGAAATGAAATCCTATTTAACTACTGAGATAAATGTCTTCCACTGCAACAGCTGCCTCCTCTACAACTTTGCCCATGTAGACTTGAACTCTTCTTCTCTAAGTCTTCGGGTTTTCTGGAACCCCTGCATTCAAAATGCACATACCGTCAGTGGTTCCATATCTACACACCAGATTTCTGGTAGATAATACCGCTGACTATGTTTTCACGACTAAAGAAAAATTCGTACCTTTGAGAGGACATTCAGACTTCCAGTGTCCGGACTTGTTGCATCGGAAGCACTTGCCCCTTGGCTTGCTAGCCCCCACTCGTGGTCCATTCCTCTTGGCACCACTGGGTTTCCAGGCTTGCTTCCTTTTCTTTCCCCTACCTCCAACAGGCTTCAAGCCTTTGGACTTGGTACCAACAAGCGCTTGAGACTTGCCCTTCTTGTAGATCCCCTCTGCCGCCTTTAGTTCAGTCAAGAGTTGCGCAAGAGTATAAGATAGTTTACCCATATTATAACTCATGCGAAACTGCTCAAAACTAGGGGTCAGAGACTGGAGTATGATGTCAAATTGCGTCTCACCATCAATTTGAGCTCCTAGGATATCAAGTTCATTCAACAAACTCATCATCTTAAGAACGTGCTCCCCAACGGGCGTTCCTTCAGACTGAGTAGTTGTCATAAGGACTCTCATGGCTTCTTGCCTTGCCGCACGATCTTGATGCCCAAACATATCCTTGAGGTTGTACAGCATATCCTCGGCAGTGGGCATCGACTCATGTTGGGTTTGGAGTACATTTGACATGGAAGCCAAAATATAGCACCTAGCCATTTCATCAGCCTTTTTCCACTTCCGATATGCTTCCTTTTCCTCATTAGTTGAGGCATCCGTGGGCTCAACAGGGCACACATCATAGAGTACAAACTTGTACTCTTCAGCAGTCAGGACAATGTCCAAATTTCTCCTCCAATCAATATAATTGGGGCCAGTGAGTTTATTCTCCTTGAGTATCACAGAAAGTGGATTCATAGCTATTCTCTAAACCTATAAGCACATTTAAACAAACAATCAATTTAATATCCGATATTATTTCCCCAAATAATATCATTAAATTACTAATTACATCTAAAATCCCATCAGGTAAGGCAAGCCACATGGTGTGGACGTTTACCTACCCAAATGATTTAGCAGTTAGATTTTCTTTGGTCATACATCACTTATAGCGTAACCTCGTGGGGAGGAATACTATAATGCGTATCTAAGTGTAAACCATTACTCAGCACTAAAGTAAATCGTTTGGAATTGCTACATCACTGCAAGGCACGTGGTGTGGACGTTTATGATAACTTCACAATTCTTCACAATTACTTATAACTGTCTACATCAATTAATCTAAAATCCGTTAGTATAGCAAGCCACGTGGTGTGGACGTTTACTACACCAAGAGACTTTTATAATTGACTCCCAATTACATGATCCATTCGATTTTCGTAAATCAAGGCGCGGAGAATCATAAGTGAAACTCGAAGTTTCTAACCAGTGATTCACCATGCGAACAACCCTATCTCTCATTAGATGAGGGAGCCGAGCAGACAATCGATCCATTTCAAGAAATGGTACGAAGGTCTTTAATTTGTGTCATCCACATGACCAAGTGGCTTTGGCTCCATTCCACTCCCCGGGGTGAGAATGAGTCGACTTGAAGTCAGTTTCAGAAAGACAAATTAGGCATTGTTTGATAAACTTAATCAATGTTTCTTGTAAAAGGAATTACAAGAATTCTCCTCCAATGACATGTCTATATGAACTTCGAAAGTTCATAAATGTCACCAAGAGAACAGTAATGGAGACCATGGGAATGTTTCCATCCTTTCTCCCACTTAGCTTTTTATAATAAAGGGATACGCTATCTAGTGCATAAAGTAAACACATATAGCATGCATACAAGTAATAAAGCACATAGTATCACATAGTCAAAATAATGCTAGAAAATTATTTTTCGACTATCATGGCTTTATTCCATCTCCGTACGCATCTTCTAGTCTTTAGTCTTCGTTCTTGAATGCTCCATGTGACGAGAATATTAATCCCAATATTTAAATCTATTTATTTTCAATAAATCCAAAAGATACATAATTCGAAAATTAAGTCAATCGAATAATTCAAAAATAAAATTAAATATTATTAATATTTTTTATTTATTTATTTTCCTTTCTAATTCTATTAAATCTCTAGAATCCTATCCAAGTAAGACTTGGAATATTCTAGAAGACTTCTATAATAGAATAAGAAAATAAAATAAGTTAGGACTCTTCTACTTTCCAAAATTAATTAATTTCCATGTCCATGAAAATTCCCATAAAATAGGAATAATCAATTAGGAAATAAATTAATTTATTAATAAATTATTTTCCTTTCTAATTCTATTAAATCTCTAGAATCTTATCCAAGTAAGACTTGGAATATTCTAGAAGACTTCCATAATAGAATAAGGAAATAAATTAATTTCAATTAATTCTTTTCCTATTCCATGAGAGTTCTCAAACATAGGAATACTCAAAATAGGAAAACCGAATCAATTAGGAAAGTGAATCTTGGTAGGAGTAGCACGGGATGGGGATTCCCGCACCACCCCACCATCGACCGCCACCACCACCGCCGGCCAAGGCTCACGCGCCACCACCCTTGGTGGCCGGCGTGGCCGAGAGCTCTAGGGCAGCCCGGGGTCGATCGATTCTCATGGGGATCGATCATGGGGATGATCGACCCCCTGGTTTTTCGTCCTCTTCGTCTTCTTCGTCACACGTGTTCTCCGGCGGTCGTCTCGGAATCGATCCAACGTAAATAAATTACAAATAATAAATTTACAATTCCGGTATCTATTCTATACATGAAATTAACCCTATACAATTTCCGGAAAACATAGAACAATAATAATAAATCTAAATTCGGTCAACCCCCGAATTTTTACTATTACAAACATTCATCCACACAAAACGAATCTCGACATGTCCGAGAGTTTAATAAACGAATAATCATGGTAAAAATAATCAACAATTTATTAAACCATGATAGTCGGAATCCCTGCAAGGTAGAACGTTAATTGAACACATACATGAACACGAAACCAAACGCTCTGATACCAATTGCTGGAAATCGATATCCCGGGCTATTAAAATTTGCGGAAAATAATAACCCGACCGAAATCCTCGATCGCCGGAGATCCGACCACGAACCACCGCACGAGCCGGAGCTCAACCGAGCACCACCACGGTCCCGCCCGTGGTGCCCAGCCGAGCCCCCGCGCGGGGCTCGCGATCATCTCACGG
Source organism: Euphrasia confusa (assembly GCA_954870475.1). Lineage (NCBI taxonomy): Eukaryota > Viridiplantae > Streptophyta > Magnoliopsida > Lamiales > Orobanchaceae > Euphrasia > Euphrasia confusa. The sequence goes on from OX940950.1 coordinate 33,428,710, forward strand.
ATGATCGCTGGGATGCCTCACATGGGGTCCTTGACTCGCTGCTCGCATGGGGTCAACCCAGTACACCCCTGCTACGGGAATCCCCGTAGCGCGCATGGGGCAGCTGCGGGCCACCCCGCAGCGACTCGCGATCGAGCTCACGGGCTTGATCTCCCCCGGCGTCCAGCCGGGGCTTTATGCGTGCCCGGCGATCGAACCCTAGGTTCGATCGCCACCCCCTCGGCTCCCAGCCGAGGGTTGCTCTCGATCCCGGTGGGGTTCCCTAGACCGCCGGCGGTCCGGTGGTCTTCGACCACCACCGCCCGGTCTATCCCCGTCCCCGGTTTCGTTCGTTTTCCGGATCGTGTGTTCATGTATATATCACAATTATTTATCACATAAAATCATACAAGGGAGTTTAAGATTTTACCTTTGATTCGTTGTGCGGAGAAACGAAATCAATTGAAGACCTTTGAATCTTCCTACGTATTCCTTGCACCTCGTTCGAACGTCGTGTGGGCGACGATCCTCCGAACTCCTTATGGATCTCCGTCTCTCTACTTTCTCTCTCTAGAAGAATTATGATCTTCAAGTTATGAGAATAGAGAAGACCATGTAGTGCTTTTATAAGCTACGTAGGAGATCTAAAGGAGGTGGAATATTGAGCTTCCAATATTAATGATTAAATTGAGCCCAAGCCCAAATCTATTAATCCCATTAATATTAATTAATTTATTTTACACTATATAAATTAATTGGACTCCCAATATTAAACCATATTATATCAAATAATATTTCTCCGGTAGTATTATTTATTCCGTGTATTTAAGATTTAAATATCCATGAATAAAATTAATTTATTGCTAATTAATTTATTCATCTCTTGTATCCGAGAATAGTACCATTAAACCTTAATTATTATGCGGAACAAATCCACTCATGAGGTTTACATAATAATTCCTTATGAACTCATCTCGGGGATATTATCAACCCTTACGGGATAAACTTTCCCGTCAAGTATTCACGGCATGTCATATATATAATATAGTGACCCAACTTAACCGGTAATTAACCCAATAATTAAATCGGTTAATTCCTTTGGAAAATCAAAGTCACTTATATTAAATATACACACCCGCAATAGTATCGGGGTTTAAGAATAAAATACTCTGAGACTTGAATCAATTATCAAAGGCAATCCTAATTGATATGTCTCAAGCGATCCGCCCAATACACCAAGTGTACAAGTGTGATAAAATAATTAAGACAAATTATTTTCTCTCTCACACAACGACTATACCGATGGATTGGTCCGTGTTCATCTAGGTCGTGAGCAACTGTTCGATTAAATACGAGTAACTGATAGTATGATCTTCTGTGTGGGCCCGCACACCATACTAACTACAACGTATAGAATCCAGGACTATATTTTGCATATATTTAATTATCGAATAATTAAAAGCAAACAATTGTGTCGAAGTATGTTTTGGCGACAACATCTAAGCTTTGCAAGTCTACTCATGATTGCTGTGTTTCACAAGAGTTGTACCAAAAAGGGGGAGATTGTAAATACAAGTTTTTTTGGCATCAACTTTGTGTGTTCCTTGCGCTGTCCGTCGACCATTGTCAAAATTCCGGAGACTGCCACAAAAACGGAGACTCCTGTCAACTTTTTCGGAGAACGCCAAAAACGGAGACTCCTGTCAACTTTTTCGGAGAACGCCAAAAACGGAGACTACTGTCCACAAAAACGGAGACTCTTGTCTCCGGATTTTTGACATCTCATGTTTGGAACCAGCGACTATGGAACTATGGACACGCATCTTGCAACTATGGAACTATGGAACTATGGAACTATGGAACTATGGAACTATGGAACTATGGAACCATCGACTATGGAACTATGGACTCTCACCTTGCAACTATGGAACCGGCGACTGATGAAATTGAGTACATTCAACGTGACTCCATTTTCACCAAGTACTCAAATCAAGAAAATGAAGATTGGTTCTCATGTTTACTACTTCAATGATATCGACGACCATGAAGTCGATGAAATTCCGAAGCTTCAACACTTAGAGATTTTCACAAGAAATTAAAGATGAAGAAATCAGATCGACGGAGTCAAGATTGAAATTGAAGTTTGATTTTGAAATTGAAGATTCAAGATTCGAAGATTCAAGAATCGAAGATTCAAGATTCTAAGATTCAAGAATCCAAGTTCCACAATAGTGATGTCATCCATGGAAAAGTGACATAAGCCAAGCATGCGACGAATGAGAACGTGCCACGTCATCACCTCCACATGTGCGGCTCTACTATATATACCCATGGATTTGAGTTTCATCACTTGAAGATTTTGAGAGAACGAAATCTGATTTTTAGAATCGTAACCGAGAGCTTCGAGCTTCGAGTTTGTGTAGTAGCTTTTGCGCCGTGTGCTAAGATTAGAGTTAGGAGATTTAGCTCTAGGTACTCGTGTGCTAGATTGCAAGTTAGTGGGAGTTGTTGCGACACTCGGGAAACTTCTTGTAATCGTTTTGCCTACCATACTCTTCAAGTGTAATTGTTTAGTTTTGTTGATCAATGAAATGAAAACTATTACATAACTTCGTCTCCACTTTTTATTCTACGAATTGTGTGAGTGTTTACTTTGACGGAAGCTGCTGTCTGTGAGTTCAAGACCAACTTCGCGAAAAGTTGGTATCTTTCGTCGAAGACGTAATTTCAATTGGTATCAGAGCGGGACGTTATACGTATAATACGTGATCCGTTACTTGACTTCATATTTCCGCTAAAATGGAGTCGCCTATGTTTGTCCAGAAACCGATTATGCTTACTCATCAAAACTACTCTAACTAGAAAACTAAAGTTTCTGCTAGAATTAAAGGCCATGACTCTCGTGCATGGATGGCTGTTTTGGAAGGTTGGGTATGTCCGTATACTGAAGATGCCGATGGAATAAGAATTCCTAAACCTGAACGTAACTGGACTAGAGAAGAGCATGACTTGTCTACTGCGAATAGCAAGGCTCTACTTCTTATTTGTGAATGGTTGGAACTAAGTATGTACCAACTTGTCAAGAATTGCACTTCAGCAAAAGACGCATGGGAAACTCTTCAGAGAACGTGCGAAGGAAGTCATGCCGTGAAACGCTCCAAAATTCGAACTATCACTGCTCAGTTCCATCAACTCCGTATGAGAGAAGATGAAGACATAAATGAGTACTTAGACAAAATTATGAGATATGTGAACGAAGTTCATGAACTTGGAGAAACTTTTCCTGCCATCATGATTTACGAGAAAACTCTTCATAGTCTGAGTTCTCGGTTCGAAAGTAAAGTGCTAACACTTGAAGCACGAGAAGAAAAGAATCAGACATGGGACTATGCAGATTTAATGGCTGATTTGAGAAACTACGACTTGACTCTAAAAGTGCGTAGCAACCCTGAAATGTCACTTGCTTATGAGCCGATGACTGCTCTAAAAATTTCTGAGAAGGGTAAGAGTTCAAGAAGTCCGAAACCTCAGAAAACTTCTTCGAGAAATGAGAAATCTGAATGTAGTTTCTCAGCTGATGTTAACGAATCTGATGACGATGAAGCAGAGGACATTGAATGTTTGATGAACTCAAATAATCCTGACAAACTTGCTGCACTGACTGAAATCGTCACGTATCTTGTGAAGCAAGAGTTTAAGGGAAAGAATCGTGCTCGAAATTTTCGAAAATTTCAGAAAATTTTCTAACTCATTTCAGAGAAACTCAGACAACCGAAATCAAACTTCATTCTCTGAAAAAAAAATTAAGGAGACAAAACTATCTCCATATTCATCAACTAGCAAGGATGTTTCTAAAATACAGTGCTTTGAATGTAAGGGATTTGGACATGTCAAAATGAGTGTCCCAACTTGCATCGCAAAAAGAAACTGCCAGTGAGCTATGTTGTTTTCGATGATGAAAATGTAATCTCAGAAAGCGAGGAGTCTGATAACGTGGAGGTTATCAGACTGATAATCTCAGAAAGCGAGGAGTCTGATAATGTCCCAACTAGCTATGTTGTCACTTTTGGTGAAAACTTCGACCTCTCGAACGTGGAGGTTGAAAACTTTGTTTTTGATGGTTTTCTGAAAGATACTGCAACTGCAGACAACATCTTTCGTGTAGCTTCAGCGAACCGAAACTTCTGTGATGATGATATTTTCTCGGATGTTGAATCCGTGTCTGAGACTGATGAGATTGTGAAGACATCTGAAATGTCTCAAACTGAAGATGTTTGTGTTGAGTTACTTACACTAAGAGAGAACCTTTCTGAACTCAAAACTTTATATGACACATCTATCACTGAGAATAGCACTCTGGAAGTGTCTTTGAAAGTTCTTACAGAATCTTGTAACGAACTCTCGACTGCTAACCGGAAGATGTATGATAACGTTGTTGAGTTGAAAAATTCGGTTGAGAAGACAACGGACGAGAAAAAGAGGTTGAACAACTCTCTAACAATAGTTAAAATCAAATTTGATGACCTCTTCGAAGAAAAACATAAATACTACAAAGAAGTTGTCGAACTGAGAGAAGTGTGTGAGAGGTTGAGTTCTGAAAACTCAAAACTGAAGACTTTTGATTTACTTGTTTTTGTGTCGTTTTTCTTTTGTCTTTCGTGTCGTTTCGAGTCTCTTTGTTTCACCTTTTTGTGTCATCCTCATGTTTCGTGGTAGAGTTGATGTTGTGATGAGTATTGCAGGTCCTTGAGTGTGTTTGAGCGGAAAAGACCGATGAAACGGATGTTATCGAGTGAAAAAGAGACGAGCCCGTCTTCAGCTGTACCAGGCGCCCGCCTCGAGTCTAGGCGCTCGCCAGCAACCCTTTCCAGGCGCTCGCCAGCTGCCCAGCCGGCCGCTCCCTCTCCAGGCAGACTCTCTGCATACGCCCCCAAGCGAGCGCCCCCTCCCCAAGCGGCCGCCCGCGATGATCACCAAGCGTCCGCTTGGTAACCAAGCGGCCGCTTGCCACCTTTGTCCAGATTCTGCACAACCGAGCAAGCGCTCGCTTCCTCACATGGCGCTCGCCTGGGCCTTGTCGCGAGCGGCCGCTCACTGTCCAGGCGCCCGCTTAGTCCGACTTTCAGCATTGACCGAGTTATTGACTTCGGAAATCTTTGTACTATAAGTAGGGTTTCGACCCGAAGAAACAAAGTACGCTTTTTCACTTTATTTTTCTGCACTTTTGGAGAGACTTTGGACTCGCTTTTCACCTAGGTTTATTGATCGTAGCTCTTGAATTCTCTTGTAACCGGATCTTGGCAAAAGTCGGATTAGCTACCGACGGGTGCTTATGTTTGCTTTTGAGTATTAATCTAGTAAGACTTTTTCTCTTTCAATTGTTTTTGCTTTTCACTTTTCATCGTTTGTCTTCAATTATTTCTTTTACTTGTTCATTGATTCATTCTTTTACTTTTAAAATTGCATTCATGACTTCTACTTTTCTAAAATCCAATTGTTCTTCGATCAAAAGTATGAGTAGCTAATCTCTTACCTAGGGCTAGGGTTGAGTGATTATTGAATTAGGGTTAATGATTGAATTTCGATTTTGAATTAACATCAACCGGGAACGGACATGTTAGAATAATTTTATGAATTCAACCTTTAACACGAAAGCAATAATCGCAATTCCCGAAACCCTAATATATTTCTCATTTCATTTAAATACACTTTTCCTTGCTTTTACTCGCTTTCTCGCTTTTTCAAAGTTCCTTAATTAATTCTAGTTTAATTACAAAACCAAAAATCAACGTATGCATTATGCTATATTTCTCTTCTTTTCTTAGTTGCAAACAAACAAACGCTTTTACGCCGATAGTAGTGTTCCTCGAGAGATCGACTCGGGCAAGTTGCTTTAGCAACTAGTTCGATCATTTTATTTGATTTGTGACGCACTACAAAAAACGACTTAATCAAATTGGCGCCGTTGCCGGGGAACACTTTAGGCACTAGTATTAGTGTTTAGGTGTTTGCAACAATTTCATTTTTATTTTTTTTTCTTGTTATTTATTTACTTGTTCAGGTGCGTTTGATCTCTTTTTGGTTTTTGTTGGTGTATGGTAGGTACTCGAAGTCGAACTACCGAACTTGCACCCGTGATCGAAAACATTAATAGACGCAGGAGCATCGATCGGTTTACAAACGGAGACGACGGTTCTTCATCGGACTCTACCACTACCGACACCGAAGCAGAGAGTGAATTGACGACCATGGCTGAGGCTATAAACAACGGAAACAATGGCAACAATGGCAACAACGGAAACAATGGCAATAATGGCAATAATGGCAACAACGGAAATAACGGAAACCGTGCCCAGCCACTCCTCTTTGGAGATTTGACGCATCCGCAAATCGACGGAGCCAGCTCATGCATTGTCCTAAGTGATGCCGCCCGGAGATACGACCTCAAGGCGCACCACCTTGCTCAGCTCCCTCAGTTCTCCGGAACCACCAACGAGGATGCACTCAACTTCATCAGGGAATTCTATACAGCCCTGCATGCCTTCCCACTCGGAGCACTCGATGATGATCAGCTCCGGCTGAAGTGTGTACCATATGCTTTGAGAGATAGAGCGAAGAACTGGCTGCTATCCTTGGAGCCGGACTCGATCACCACTTGGGCGGACATGTACCGGGAGTTTATCACTCGGTTCTATCCTCAGCAGAAGACCTTCGACCTGAAAGGCCAGATTTGTGCCTTCGAGCAAGAACCGGGGGAGTTTTTCCATGAAGCTTGGGAGCGATTCAGGAGCTTACTGAGGCAGTGCCCACATCACGATCTCACTCCCAATTCGATCATCCAGTTCTTCTACAAGGGTCTGAGCAGAGAGGATCAGAGAGAGGTGAAAACCGCAGCCGGCGGAAATATCAGTAGTCGGAACAGTGATGAGATGATGGAAATCTTCAAGTCGCTATCAGCCGAGTCGAGACAAACAAGTTCAAGAGGAAGTAGTAACTATGTCAGGACCGATGGGAGTGTTAATGCTCAGTTGGCAAAGCAAGTCGCCGACCTAACTAAGAAGGTTCAGATGCTCGAGACCACTGAGGAGCAGCCAAAGCGACAGATCTATCGAGTTGAACCGTGTAGCTTATGCGGGGAGATAGGCCATTTCTCGAGCACGTGTGGTCAAGGTATGCCATCTCCACCTCAGATGATGGATCAGAACTATGGCCCCGAGGTACAGGTTAATGCGATGCAGGGGTACAATCAGCAGGGCAACCAGAGGAATGATCCCTACTCTAACACTTACAACCCGCCCTGGAGGAACCATCCTAACTTCTCGTGGAAGCAAGACCAGCCACAGACTCAGGGACAAGGTTCTCAGACGAACTTCAACAATCAGAACCAGGGATACCAGAATGCCGGGAACCGATCCCAGAATCAAGGGTACCAGAATTCGGGAAATCAGAATTGGCATAACAATCAAAATTATCAGAGGCCTCAGTATCAGCAACAGCAAAATCAGCCGTACTATCCGCCCCCACCTCAACCTCAACAGGTACCACCGAAGACTTCAGACTTAGACGAGAAGTTTGCATCATTCATGGCCTCGACTCAGGCCATCCTGAACCATAACCAGCAGAAGATCGAGGGGGTGGAGTCTAATATGACCAACCAGAACGCGGCGATTAAGAGGATCGAGACCCAGGTTGGGCAGATGGCTAGTCGAATGAATGAGATGGCACAGGCCAATCAGAAAGATCGGATTCCGAGCCAACCACATCAGGCTAAGGCGGTCACAGTACTTAGGAGCGGACGTGTTATTGACAATCACGTCGAAATGCCAATCGAGGAGGTGGAAGAGGACACCCCGGAACCGGGAGTAGCCGAGCAGAGAGGCCCGATCGAAAAACCGGTGGAGAAGCCGATGGAAAAACCGGTGGAGAAGCCGGTAGAAAACCCGATGCGAGTACCAGAGACGAGTCGGGCAGCCTTACACAAGGCCGATAACCCCTATAGGCCTCCAGTGCCACCATACCCATTTCGGTTGAGGAACGAGAAGCAAGATCAGCAGTTCTCAGAGATTTATCAGCTTTTGTCGAAGGTAAACGTGAATCTACCTCTCCTCGACATCATCCGGAACATCCCGTCCTACGTCAAGTTCTTCAAGGACCTCGCTTCAAGAAAAAGGAGGTTCGTTGACAACGAGAAGGTGGTGGTTTCAGAGGTAGCAAGTGCGATACTTCAGCACAAGCTACCCGAGAAACAAAGAGACCCCGGGAGTTTCAACATTATGATTGCCGTTGGGAATGGCAAGGAAGTGTCCGGAATGCTCGACTTGGGAGCGGGAATAAATTTGATGCCGTACACCGTGTACGAGAAGTTGGAGTTGGGTGATCTCAAGCCTACTCGTATGTGTCTCCAGCTCGCCGACCGATCGATTCGATATCCCAAGGGGATTGTGGAAGACATTTTGGTACAGGTCGGTGGATTAATGGTGCTCGATGTTGGAGAAGTTCCCGAGAATGGGCGTGATCACGCCATTCTACTTGGGAGACCATTCATGGCCACCACTAACACGGTGATTGATGTGAAGAATGGTGTGCTCGAGATGACCGTTCTTGGTGAGAAAGTCTTATTCTCCGTCCGAACGGGGAAAGCCACTCCCGCTGCCCTTTATGTGGAGAATTGCTCCTTCGTCGACCATATAGATGACGAAGTGGAAGCCGCGTTCATAGAGGAAAGTAGTCCCGAAGCCCTCGAGGGGGAAGAGGAGAAGTTGACCGAACCAACCTTTGTGTTACCTAGTTCACAGGAAGCCGAGATCGAGGCTCCGAAAAATAAGGTGGAGTTGAAGCCATTACCGAGCCACCTCAAATATGTTTTCTTGGAAGACGGGGAACAAAAACCCGTGATTATCTCCGCCACTTTGAGAGCCGAGGATGAAGAGGCGCTTGTGGCGATACTAAAGCAGAACAAGAAAGCGTTTGGGTGGAGTCTAGGAGATATCCGTGGCATCGACCCCTCGGTGTGCATGCACCGGATCATTTTAGAGGAGGGATCGATCCCTAAGAGAGATGGGCAGAGGCGACTCAATCCAGTATTGATGGAAGTCGTGAGGACGGAGATTTACAAGCTCTTGGATGAGGGGTTAATCTATGCCGTTGCCGATACCCGATGGGTGAGTCCGGTTCATGTGGTCCCGAAGAAAGGAGGCATCACCGTGGTGGAGAATCAGAAAGGAGAGCTCCTCCCGACTCGTATTACTACGGGGTGGCGGATGTGCATTGACTATCGGAAGTTAAATGCCGCCACCCGAAAGGACCATTTCCCTCTCCCTTTCATTGATCAGTTACTTGATCGATTATCCGGACACTCATTCTATTGTTTTCTTGATGGTTTGTCAGGTTATTACCAGGTGGCGATAGCACCGGAGGACCAGGAGATGACGACCTTCACATGCCCCATTGGTACCTATGCTTGGAGGAGGATGCCTTTCGGTCTGTGCAATGCACCAGGAACTTTCCAGAGGTGTATGATGTCCATCTTCTCCGAGATGATAGGTAATTTTATGGAAGTATTTATGGATGATTTCTCTGTATTTGGCTCTTCATTTAATGATTGCTTGGGTAAGCTTGATAGGGTTCTTAAGAGATGTATTGAGAGTAGTCTTACCTTGAGTTGGGAGAAGAGTCATTTCATGGTTACTAGTGGGATAGTGCTAGGACATATGGTGTCTAGTCGGGGGATAGAGGTTGATAGAGCTAAGATTGAGGTTATTGAGCGACTACCCCCTCCCATTAATGTTAAGGGCATCCGTAGCTTTCTTGGGCACGCCGGGTTTTATAGGAGGTTCATTAAGGATTTCTCTAAGATTAGCCAGCCTTTGTGTCATTTGCTAGGGCAAGACGTTGAGTTTAAGTTCGACGAGTCGTGTCTAGTAGCCTTTACTACACTTAAGGAGAAGCTCACCTCAGCCCCGGTAGTTGTAGCACCTAATTGGGAGTTGCCTTTTGAGATCATGTGTGATGCGTCTAACTCAGCGGTAGGAGCGGTTCTTGGTCAAAAAGTGGATAAGTTGCTTAGGGTGATATATTACGCTAGTGTGACCTTAAATAGTGCCCAAACCAACTACACCACCACCGAGAAAGAGTTGTTAGCCGTAGTGTTTTTCTTGGATAAGTTTAGGTCCTATATCATAGGTTCTAAAGTCATCGTCCATAGTGATCACCAAGCCCTACGACACTTGCTAGCTAAGACTCAAGCCAAACCGAGGTTGATTAGGTGGATCCTTTTGCTTCAAGAGTTTGATGTAGAGATCAAGGATAGGAAGGGGTGTGAGAATGTAGTAGCCGACCACTTATCTAGGCTAGAGCCACCCCCTGAGATTTTAGGAGGTAGTATTGATGGATCAATTTCCGACTCTTTCCCTTATGAGCTTGCTATGGCTATGACCCCGGTGCCTTGGTACGCGGATATTGTGAACTTTTTGGTTGCAGGAGCTTTAAGGGAAGAGATGACTTCTCAAGAAAAGGCGAGGTTCGAGCATTTATCCCAAGAGTACTTTTGGTCGGATCCCTATCTCTACAAGTTCGGGAAAGATGAGGTGATCCGTCGATGTCTCCCGGAGGAAGAGCAAGCCGACGTACTCAAGTGTTGCCACCACGACGAGAGTGGAGGTCACTTTGGGGGTCATAAAACCGCCCACAAGGTCCTCCAATCAGGTTTGTTTTGGCCATCTCTTTTCCGTTATGCAATTGATTATTGCAAAGCTTGTGATCGGTGCCAACGCATGGGGAACATAGGTAAACGTGATGAAATGCCCTTAAATATTAACTTAGCGGTTGAAATCTTTGATGTTTGGGGTATTGATTTTATGGGACCCTTCCCTATGTCTTTTGGTTTTGAGTACATTTTATTGGGTGTTGATTATTTGTCCAAGTGGGTCGAAGCGATCCCCACTAGGACATGTGATGCTAAAGTTGTTCTCAAGTTTGTGCAGGAGAATATTCTTTCTAGGTTCGGATTCCCGAAGGCCATTATCAGCGATGGCGGGAAGCACTTTTGCAACAAACTTTTCGAGAAGTTAATGGTGAAGAATGGCATCAATCACAAAATAGCCACAGCCTATCATCCACAAACGTCCGGGCATGCCGAGACAAGTAACCGTCAAGTGAAGGAGATCCTCGAAAAGACCGTGAAACCTTCCCGCAAGGATTGGTCAGAGAGATTGAACTCAGCTCTATGGGCTTATCGTACCGCGTACAAGACGGTAATCGGAATGAGTCCCTACCGGCTCGTCTTTGGAAAATATTGTCATTTACCGGTGGAGATCGAGCACCGAGCCTATTGGGCGATCAAGGCCACCAACATGGACTTAATGGAAGGTGGAGGAGCCCGAACCTTGGAAATGTCCGAGTTGGAGGAAATGCGTAACGAAGCGTACGAGAACTCTCGTATTTACAAGGAGAAGGTGAAGATGGTGCATGATAAAAGGATAAAAAACAAGGAGCTAAAAGCCGGGATGAAAGTACTCTTATTTAACTCGAGGCTCCGTTTATTTCCCGGTAAACTCAAGTCAAGGTGGAGTGGACCGTACGAGATTTTAGAGGTGTTCCCGTATGGAGTTGTTAAGCTCTACAATCCAAAGACGAAAGAGGCATTTCAAGTCAATGGCCACCGAGTCAAGCCATATATCGAGCCTTACATGGAGGGAGACAAGATCAAGTTCGGAGTAGAGTCGATTCTACTCGGTGACGTCTCCTATGAATAAGAGCTCACTAGTCGGGCTCGAGACGTTAAACGAGCGTCGCGTGGAGACTAGTCCACGGACCGTATTGCTCTCTCGGTTCCCAAAATGAGCGCCACGTGGGGGCCTACCCACGACTTGTCAATCTCACGACGTAAAATGAGCTAATTTCTATCACACGGAGAAAGGAGATAAGGAGCGAATTAAGAGTATAAGTGGAAAACATTCTGCAGGTATCAGGCGCCCGCCCCGTAAGGAAGCGCTCGCTCGATGAGCTTTGCGAGCGCCCGCTCCGGCCTGAGGCGACCGCCTCGTCAAAAGTCAGAATACCATAAAATTCGAGCAAGCGCTCGCTTGCCTACAAAGCGCCCGCTTCGTGCCTTGAACAGATTACTGGAATATAGAGAAAGCGCCCGCCTGCTCATGACGCGACCGCTTGGTATGCATCGCGAGCGCCCGCTTCAGCACAGGCCGGCCGCCTCGTTCGACTTACAGAATGCCTAAATTCAGCCCAAGCGCTCGCTTCGCAACAAAGCGCCCGCCCTCTCGATTTTTTTTAATTTTAATTAATTAATTTATTAATTAATTTTTGAAAAAGGGGGGGTAGCCCTAATTTCTCACCAGCCGCCCCCTTCATTTTTTTTTTGGTGTTTGTTTGTGTTGTTGTTTAACGCAGAAAATCACAACCACCGTCACCTCTCCACCTTCGTCGCCCCGCCAGCCGAGAAATTCCACCGCCATCTCGTCATCTCCAAACCACCTCTGTACACCCATCGGACTCCAACCGCCGCCGCCACCCTGCCAGTGTCCGAACCCCGAAACTCCCGGCCCCGTGCTCGCCTCCGCTTCAACCGCTACATCAGCCGCCGAACTCCACCACCGCGACTCGCTACATCAGCCCGTGCTCAACCTCCGTCGCCGTCAACCCGCTCCGGCAACTCAGTTCGGCCCGTCTCCGCGAGCTCCGCCGGCAACAATTCGGCCGACCCCGTCCAATCCTCGCCGTCGACCACCGCGACCCGAGGCTCCTCGATTCAGCCTCGCCGCCTCGCCATCTCCGACCAGCCGTCTCACCACCACCGCGTAGCTCGCCTCCCCCAGGACCGTGACCCACCGGTAGCCGACCCACCGCCCTCGTCAAACCGAGTTCACCACGACCCACAGTTAGAATCACCCCCGGTCGACATCTCAGACCCGAGTCCCGACAGCCCCGTCCCGGACCTCGTTTCAATTCACGGCAGTCCCGTGAACACCCTCGGCAATTAATCTCGACACTCCCGGTAATATCTTGCCGCTTACTGTTCTATTTGCTATGGCCAATACCCGAGGCAAGAAACGAGCACCCCCGGCCAAGAAGGCACGCACTGAGGCGGGACCTTCTAATGTAGTCGAATCACCCGTCGATGAACGAGTCGACCTACAAGATGAGTATGGTGCCGATTTCCCCATCTATGATCACAAGGAGGGTAAGCGACTTCTCGCTTTTCGTAAGTTTACACTTGAGTACCCTCGTCCCTTCGACTGGAATTTACTGCACAAACTGGGATTAGCCGATGAAGTTGAGAGGTACCTGAAACTACTAGGGCTCTCCACTATTGCTAAACAGAAGCACGGGTATTCTGAGTCTTTGGGCCTAGAGATGTTGTGCACATTGGAGAAGCATTCAAACGGCAAGTTCTATACTTGTCGTTTTCTGGGGCAGGATGCCCGGTTTGATGCCGATACACTGCGTGTGGCCTTCGGCTTCCCGACCACTGGGGTCCAGCGACATGTCCCGAAAACTATCGACAAGGACGAGGCGTGGCAGCGCGTTGCCTTGGTTCCTAAGCACACCGGGCGGAGTGTGCAGATAGCCGACCCGGCTCTTTTACTGGTTCATAGGTACATTGCCTATAACATCTCGGGGAATCACGAGGGAAACAAAGTCAACCGCTCGGAACTTTTCTTCCTCGACCGTGCAGCACAAGGGAAGACGTCGACAATGGTCGACTATTTGTGTAGTCAAATGAGAGGGACTCGCGTCCGGAACGTTTCTCATGCCTCGTTCTTCTACATTGCTACTAAGCTAGCGCACCAGTTGGACTTTATAGACCTCGACGACCTTCCGGAGGACCTCCCCTTCAACCCGACTCCTCGATGTATTGATGAGAGGGAGCTCAGCGGGTCGAAGCTCATTGACGAGAACGGCCTTTTCCGTTCACACGCTTCCCGTCTTCTCAAGGACGCCGCTGCAGGCAACGTGACTCCTATCGTTCCCCCACCACCGGTCAGCGGCGACGATGACGAGCCGATTGCTTATCCGACATACTCCTCTTATTCCGCCGGATTTCAGGAGATGCATGCTCAGTTCCGGGATATGCGCACGAGTTTCGAGGATGCGGAGACTAGCAGGCGCGAGATCGAGTACACCCAGCGACAGGAGTTCCAGACTTGGACGGGCGAGGACCGCACCTATATCGATGGCCGGTTCAACCGGATGGAGGCCCAGGCCGACACTCGATATGCCCACTTCAATGGTCGGCTCGATAGGATCGAGAACCAGCAGGCCGCAGAGCATGCTTTCCATGTCGCCCACTACGCCGAGGATCGAGCCTACCATGCTTCTCAGTATGCCCAGATGATGGACTTGTTCCGAGGGGCACAGCAGCCACCACCCGAGCCGTGAGGATCGACCGTACCTTCGTACGGTCGTGGTATGTATATAGTGTCTTTGTTTTTCTTTTCTGATTCGTTCTATTTGTCGTGTTTTCGTTAGTCTCTTGTGTTTGCTTTTGTGGTTGTTTTATTTTGTGTGTGTAGGTTGTTCGCCCCGGACACCATTGGACTACTTCGAGGAGATTTCCATGGGTCGTAGCTTTCTTCGGAGGCTCGGACTTCCATGTGGACACGGAATAGCCCAAGTGTGGGGGGGGGGGGGGGGGGGTTTGCTTCCTTTTCCCCTTTCTTGTTCTTAGTTTTTCTTCTCTTGTTCTATGTGCGTTTGTGATCTTGTCGTGTCTTGATTTTGTGTTCTTTTGTTTGTTTTGAGATTAGTTGTGTGATCACTCCCCTTTCCCACTTATGTGATATGTTTATCATGAGCATGTGCTAAAATTGCTTTCGTATGCCTATTGCTTTATTTCGTCTCTTGAAGTGCGGTAGAGTCTTGGTGCTAGAGGTCGGTATACGAGTAGTTTCGATCCTTTGTCTAGTTGAAATGGAGTAATTGTGAGATAATCGCATGTAGCTATTACATTTTCCAAAAGCCTTGTGAGAGTTTGAGCCTTTATAGCTTTCTTCTTTGTGTGATTTACGATTCGTTGTCTTTCGAGCTTCTTATTTCCTTGTTCTATCTCATGTGTGCCCGTATGAACTAGAGATAGCTAGCACGTGCTTAGGTTGTTACTCGAGGCTAGTATATCATAACTTACTTGATTTTGAATGTGATTGGGACATGATCGATTAGGATAGCCATTTTTGCCACTCACTTTTGACCTCGAGCCCGTAGTGGGACACCCTAGTAACCCCGTTGAGACTACGTTTAGCCTTTTATTCTTGTCCTATATTCCGTGGAGGAGGGAAGCGAAGTATTGTTGTTGAGGGTACGAAGGGTGTTGATTTATACGTTGTGATTCCTTTGTAATAATTTGAGACATGTGTATTTTAGTCTCCAAAAAAAAAAAAAAAAGAATAGAGAAATAAATGAGACGTGTTATAAGTCTCCAAAAAAGAGTCGAGACATGTTATAAGTCTCCAAAAAAAAAAAAAAAAAAAAAAAAATGAATAAAAAAAAAAAAAGAGTCAAACAATGTTTTTAGTTGCTCTCTTGGGATATTTGTGAGGCGAGATGAGTTTGTTTATCATGATTGGCATTGTCGGAGTTGTTGTGAAGATTAAATGGATGTTTGGTGTGGCGGAGACGTGTAGTGAACATTATTAGTCCACTTTTGCCCAAATAATTCCGAATACCCTTAGCCGAGCCCCATTACACCCGATTTATCGATCACCCATGATTCTTAAGATAGTAAACTTTGATTAGTGGAGAGTACAACTTGAGTACGTGTTTGGTTGATGTTCTTAGGTGCACATGTTATTATTTGAAGCTCATCCTTGTTCCATTTATGCTTATTGTTTCTTGAGTACACAAGTTATATCTTGTTGATTATCCTTCGCTTGTGTACGCTTTTTGAGTGGAACCTTGTTTCGAGAGAAGAAGATAAGAGTGAATCCGAGTGAGGGAAATTGGAGTAGTTACATGTGATGATTCTTACTTGACCTTTGTTGCTTCTATGTACTTTGGGGTTGAGATTTATTTGTTTTACTTTTCCGGATGCACCGGGGGTTTACTTGTATCTTTTGGGAAATGGAATAAGTAGTTGGCATGCTTGTGTGATTTGGATCTTGTTTTCATGAATGTTTGCTTGAGGACAAGCAAAAGGCTAAGTGTGGGGGAGTTGATTTACTTGTTTTTGTGTCGTTTTTCTTTTGTCTTTCGTGTCGTTTCGAGTCTCTTTGTTTCACCTTTTTGTGTCATCCTCATGTTTCGTGGTAGAGTTGATGTTGTGATGAGTATTGCAGGTCCTTGAGTGTGTTTGAGCGGAAAAGACCGATGAAACGGATGTTATCGAGTGAAAAAGAGACGAGCCCGTCTTCAGCTGTACCAGGCGCCCGCCTCGAGTCTAGGCGCTCGCCAGCAACCCTTTCCAGGCGCTCGCCAGCTGCCCAGCCGGCCGCTCCCTCTCCAGGCAGACTCTCTGCATACGCCCCCAAGCGAGCGCCCCCTCCCCAAGCGGCCGCCCGCGATGATCACCAAGCGCCCGCTTGGTAACCAAGCGGCCGCTTGCCACCTTTGTCCAGATTCTGCACAACCGAGCAAGCGCTCGCTTCCTCACATGGCGCTCGCCTGGGCCTTGTCGCGAGCGGCCGCTCACTGTCCAGGCGCCCGCTTAGTCCGACTTTCAGCATTGACCGAGTTATTGACTTCGGAAATCTTTGTACTATAAGTAGGGTTTCGACCCGAAGAAACAAAGTACGCTTTTTCACTTTATTTTTCTGCACTTTTGGAGAGACTTTGGACTCGCTTTTCACCTAGGTTTATTGATCGTAGCTCTTGAATTCTCTTGTAACCGGATCTTGGCAAAAGTCGGATTAGCTACCGACGGGTGCTTATGTTTGCTTTTGAGTATTAATCTAGTAAGACTTTTTCTCTTTCAATTGTTTTTGCTTTTCACTTTTCATCGTTTGTCTTCAATTATTTCTTTTACTTGTTCATTGATTCATTCTTTTACTTTTAAAATTGCATTCATGACTTCTACTTTTCTAAAATCCAATTGTTCTTCGATCAAAAGTATGAGTAGCTAATCTCTTACCTAGGGCTAGGGTTGAGTGATTATTGAATTAGGGTTAATGATTGAATATCGATTTTGAATTAACATCAACCGGGAACGGACATGTTAGAATAATTTTATGAATTCAACCTTTAACACGAAAGCAATAATCGCAATTCCCGATACCCTAGTATATTTCTCATTTCATTTAAATACACTTTTCCTTGCTTTTACTCGCTTTCTCGCTTTTCAAAGTTCCTTAATTAATTCTAGTTTAATTACAAAACCAAAAATCAACGTATGCATTATGCTATATTTCTCTTCTTTTCTTAGTTGCAAACAAACAAACGCTTTTACGCCGATAGTAGTGTTCCTCGAGAGATCGACTCGGGCAAGTTGCTTTAGCAACTAGTTCGATCATTTTATTTGATTTGTGACGCACTACAAAAAACGACTTAATCAACTTTGCTGAAAAAGGAAACAACTGAAGTTAAGAAACTACAAACCTTGTTCAAAAATTCAGATGCTGAGAATGATGAACTCAAGGCTTCTATTTTGAAAGCTCAATCTGACCTTGCCATGACTGACAAGGAGTGTTATGTTTTGTAAGAAAAACTTCAGATGACTGATGAGCTGTTGAAAAAGATGAACACGAATTCTTCGGTGTTTGACAATGCTGCTTCGTAAATGAATCCTAATCGCTATGGACTCAGCTTTCAAAAAGTTTTTGAGTTTATTTACTCTACACCTGAGAAGAAAGATGTGACTTTTGTCAAAGCATCCAACGTTCAGCCGGAGGATAAAAGTAAGGATGACGCCGAATCATCTAAACGGAAGGAGATTGCTGAAGGGAAAAAGATTGTTAAGTCTCCTGAATCAAAAACTCAAAAACCGATTTCGACTTCTCACTCTAAATCTGAGACATATAAATTTCCGAAAAATATTGTTAAACATCCCCATGGCATCTTGCCATATGAAAAAACGTTGCTAAAGAAGTTGGATAATTCTCAGAACGTGAAGCTAAACAGAAAAACTCTTCACTCTAAAACTATTGTGGTCAAAACGCCTATGAAAGTTGAAACTCGTCAAAAACGAGAATATGTCTGTCACTACTGCAATGTGCATGGACACATAAGACCATTTTGCTACAAGCTAAGAGCTGACATGAACCGTGAGTTGATGACGAAGGATGACAAATCACAAATTTCTCAAAAGCTGAAAGTTGAGAAAAATATGACAAACTCACGAAATGTTGATGTGAAGAAGGCTGAGGTTGCTAAGGACATGAAGAAACCCATTTCTCCAAACTTGAAAACTAAGACAAATCTGAAGACTGTGACTGAGAGAAATGTCCAAACATCAAATGACAAGAAGAAATGGGTGCCTAAGTCTCAAAAGAGTAAAGTTGAACTTAACTCTAACTCCGTAAAAGTCAGTTGGCAACCGAGAGAACTCATTTTCTGCAATGTTGCACTAAATGCTTCGGAGATTGGAACCAAAGGTATTTTGATAGTGGTTGTTCCCGCCATATGACTGGCACTAAGAAATTTTTGAGAGATTACGAACCCATGACTGGCGCCCCCGTGGTGTTTGGAGGGGGAGCAAAAGGTGTCGTCAAGGGAAAAGGGACTCTACAAATCAAAGGCTTACCTCCGATCATAAATGTAGTCCATGTAAAGGGACTTGTTGCTAATCTTATCTCCATCAGTCAATTGTGTGATGAAGGACTGAATGTGAGTTTTGATAAGGAGTCGTGCAGAGTTTTTGATGTTGAAGGAAAATGTATTATGGAAGGTCCACGTGCTAAAAATAATTGCTATACAACTGAGTATAGTTGTTTTTCTGTGACCGTTCCTGATGAAGTTGATTTGTGGCACCAACGACTTGGACACACTGGCACTCGAAATTTGAGTAAACTGGTTAAGGGGGAGATAGTTCGAGGAATCTCTCAACTCCCCAAAATTGAAAAACGAGTGTGTGGTGACTGTCAGAAAGGCAAGCTGACGAGAACTTCTCATCCTGCACTGCCAACTTTAATGAGCACTTCGGCTCCCTTCGAACTGTTACATATGGACTTGATGGGTCCAATGGAGGTTAAAATGATAGCAAAGAAAGAATATGTGTTGGTTGTTGTTGATGACTTTTCTCGCTATACTTGGACAAGATTTTTGGCTACCAAAGATGAAACTTTTGATGCCTTCAAAGGCATTGTGAAATGGATCAAAACGAATCATGAAGCTAATGTAAAGAGGATCAGAAGTGATCATGGAACTGAATTCCAAAATGCTAGCTTCAATGAATTCTGTACGATGAAAGGAATTCATCATGAATACTCGGCCCCAAAAACTCCTCAACAAAATGGGATAGCCGAACGAAAGAATCGGACGCTGCAAGAAATGGCACGTGTTATGCTAATCTCGAAAAATCTTGCACGAACTTTTTGGGCAGAAGCAGTCTCAACTGCTGGTTATATTTTGAATCGAATAAGTATTCGATCTGGGACGACTGCAACTGCTTATGAGCTAGTGAATGGCAAGAAACCTTCAGTTGCACACTTTCGTGTCTTTGGCTGTACTTGCTTTATTTTGAAGGATCGTGATCCTCTGAAGAAATTTGAAGCCAAAGCTGATCGTGGTATTTTTGTTGGTTATAGCCAAAATAGCCATGCTTATCGTGCCTACAATCTTCGAACTAAGAAAGTCATCGAAACGGTGAACATCAATTTTGATGAACAAGACTTTCTAGGGAAAAATGCGGAGGAAGACTGGGTTAAAGAAGGAATTTTGGAATATCAAATTTTTCCACCAACACCCACAACTGCTGCTTCTCAGAATGTGTCTCCAGAAAATTTTACTCCAAACACTTCACCTGAAGTTGGAGATTCTAGCAATCGGGACAATGATACTTCGTCGTCTGAGGATGAAGAAAATGAGCTAAACATTGAAAACCCAGCTAATGCTACTAGAGAGGCACCCAGACTATTCCAAGTGGGTCTTGGATAGATTATTCTAGAGATTTAATGAAGTAGAAAGGGAAAATAAAATAAATAAAAAATATTAATAATATTTAATTTTATTTTTGATTTATTCGATTGACATAATTATTATTAATTAAGTATCTTTTGGATTTATTAAAAATAAATAGATTTAAATATTGGAAATTAATATTCTCGTCACATGAAGCATTCAAGAACGAAGACTGAAGACTAGAATATGCGTACGGAGATGGAGTAAAGCCATAATAGTCGGAAAATAATATTCTAGTATTATTTTGACTATGTGATAATACTATGTGCTTTATTACATGTATGCATGCTATATGTGTTTACTTTATGCACTAGATAGCGTATCCCTTTGTTATAAAAAGCTAAGTGGGAGAGGGTATGGAAACATACCCATGGTCTCCATTGCTGCTCTCTTGGTGACTTTTATAAACTTTTGAAGTTTATATAGATAAGTTATTGGAGGAGAGTTCTTGTAATTCCTCTTACGAGAAACATTGATTAAGTTCATCAAACAATGCCTAATTTGTCTTTCCAAAACTGATTTCAAGTCGACTCATTCTCACCCCGGGGAGTGGAATGGAGCCAAAGCCACTTGGTCATGTCGAGGACACAAATTAGAGGCAGTCGTACCATCTTTTGAAGGTGGATCGATTGTCTGCTCGGCTCCCTCATTTATGAGAGATAGGGTTGTTCGCATGGTGAATCACTGGTAAGAAACTTCGAGTTTCACTTATGATTCTCCACGTCTTGATTTACAAGATTAAATGGATCAAGTAATTGGGAGTCAATTGTAAAAGTCTTTTGGTGTAGTAAACGTCCACACTATCGTGGCTTGCTGCACTGAATGGGATTTTGGATCGATTGATGTAGACAGTTATAGATAGGAGTAAAGGATCCGTGTGTTAACGTAAACGTCCACACTATCGTGGCTTGCGGTGATATGCGAGTCCCAAACAAACTTCTTAGTACTGAGCAGTGGTTAACACTTAGGTACGCTTCATAGTATCCCTCCCATCGAGGTAACGCTATTGATGATGTACGACCGAAGGAAATCTAATTGCTAAATCATTTGGATAGGTTAACGTCCACACTATCGTGGCTTGCTATATCTGATGGGATTTTAGAGGCGATTAGTGATTTAATGATATTATTAAAGGGAGATAATATCGGATATTAAATTGTTTGTTTGTTTTATGTGCTTATAGGTTAATAATGACTGTGACCCCACTTTGTGATATACTTAAAGATGAAAACTCACTGGTTCCCTATAGTAATGTTTGGGAAAGAAATCTAGACATTGTTCAGATTGTCAAGCTTTCTGAATCCACTGTTGTCCCAACTACGTTGAGACATGGTGTGGAGGCTAGGCAAGAGGTGTTTAACATACCCACAGAATCGTTCCTCAATGAGTCACTTAAAAACGGCTCGGCGAAAGCAATTTTTGTGCGTAAATTAAGAGAAACACGAGCTCTTGTGGCTAGGCTAAAAGAAAAGCGTGCAAAGAGACCCGGTGGTTTAAAACCACAGATTGGGAAAGGCAAGCCGTTAGGCAGATGCTTTCGATGCAAACAGTTTGGGCACTGGAGGTCTGATTGTCCTCTCATCAAAGGTACGAAATTTTCCTTAGTCACCGAAACATTATCAGTGGTGATATCTACCAGCACCTGGTGTGTAGATACGGGGGCCACTGATCATGTCTGCAATTCAATGCAGGGGTTCCAGGAAACCCGGAGACTTAGAGAGGGAGAAATCGTGGTCTACATGGGAAATGCTGCGAAGGTGGCGGCTGTTGCAGTGGGAGACGTTCACTTACGTTTTAGTAGTGATAGGGTTTTAGTTTTACAAAATTGTCTTTATGTACCCAACTTTAGAAAGAATTTAATTTCGTTTTCTAAACTTATTATGAATGGATATTATGTTTCTTTTGATCACTCCGTGATCATAAGAAGAAATAGTGAGATTATCTGTTCTGGTACATTGGTGGACGATCTGTATGTACTAAATCCTGAGTCTAACACGATGCAATTAACCGAGAATAATAACACATCCACGAACACCAATAAGAGAAAGGAACCTTCTAAGATGAATCAATTATACTTGTGGCATCTAAGGCTAGGTCATATTAACTCAAATAGAATTCAAAGGTTGAAAGTTGATGGTCTCATCAGTGGTGTTGAAGGAGAGGACCTTCCTGTTGGTTTTCAAAGCAAATAATAGGATGGAAAATATAAAACAAATGACAAGAGAGGATTTTTGGTGATGCGCTTGATGCTGCATCGTATTTGATATTTGTTCTTAAATAAGCAAAATACAAAATGTAACTCCTACACCATTAACTTAACTTTTAATAAACTAAATGCTAGCTACCTTAATTTTGTAACTTCATACTCTTAATCTACCTCATGTAAAACGTATACAAAGAATTAAAGAGGGACAACTAGATTAACTTATCAATCTCCTCCTTAAGCTTGTTGTCCTCGACTAAAGATCCGCACACCAGTTTTATCTCTCATCTCCAAGAACTTTATTCTTGCATGTGACTTGGTCAGAATATCAGCACGTTGATCCTCTGTGCAAACATGTTGAATTTCAATCATTCCTGACTCAACACAATTCCTGATGTAATGGAATCGGGTATCGATATGTTTGCTTCTATCATGATGAACTGAATTCTTGCTTAATGCAATTGCGGACTGATTATCGATCCTTAGAACCACTTTCTTAACATCGGTCTTAAACAATTCTGCCAACAATCGTCCCAACCACACTCCTTGACACGTTGCTGCACATGCAGCGATGTACTCAGCTTCACAAGAGGATAAAGTAACCACCTTTTGCTTCCGTGAACACCAACTAATAGGGTTTGATCCAAGAAAGAATATTACCCCTGTCGTGCTCTTACAATCATCAATATCACCGGCCAAATCACTATCAGAGTAACCGACCAGCTCCAAGCTACCTTTATTTTTCTCATAAACGCAACCGAGATTTAAGGTTCCTTTCACGTACATCAATATGTGCTTCACTGCAGTCATGTGCTCCGTTGTGGGCTTCTCCATGTATCTACTCACCATGCCGATCGAGAATGCTAAATCTGGACGTGTGTGCAGTAGATATCTTAAACTGCCAACTATGCTTCGGTACATAGTCGTGTCTACTGGTGGACTTGTGCTTTCCTTGCTCAGTTTTAGACGAGGTTCCATCGGGATTTGCGAAGAGTTGCAATCTTTCATGCCGCATTTCTCTAAGACTTTTCTCGCATATGACGACTGGCTGAGTGTAATACTTTTAGAAGTCTGACAAACTTCAATTCCCAGATAGTAACTTAGTAACCCAAGGTCACTCATGCTAAACAAATTCTTCATCTGAGATTTGAAATTGTTTATATCTTGAATACTCTCTCCAGTGATGATTAAATCATCCACGTAGACTCCAACAATTAAATTCTCCTTACCTTGCTTTCTCATGTACACGACATGCTCTAAAGAACATTTCTCAAAACCGAGAGCCCTCAAAGACTTGTCTAGTTTTGAGTTCCAAGCTCTAGGTTCTTGTCGCAAACCGTATAATGCTTTGTGCAGCTTTAACACCTTGTGCTCTTCTCCTTTTATTTCATATCCCGGCGGTTGAACGACGTACACTTCCTCCTCCAAATCACCGTTGAGAAAGGCTGACTTTACATCCATATGATGTACCTCCCATCCTCTATGTGCCGCAATAGAAATCAGCAAACGAACCGTCTCTAGCCGAGCAACAGGAGCGAACACTTCATCAAAGTCTATGCCACCAGTCTCGCCTTGTGCTTTACGATTTTTCCTTTACTGTCCTTCTTTATTTTGCAAACCCACTTGAGACCTATAGGTTTGTGGCTGCCAGGTAATGAGACGAGCTTCCAAGTTTCATTTTCTCGAATAGAAGAGATTTCCTCCTCCATTGCTTTTCTCCACATCGGGTTTGCCTTCGCTTCTTCGAGAGTTGATGGCTCATCCTCTCCTAGCAAACATAGACCCGAAAACTCCAACTCTATTGGAAAAGTTTCATCGTAAAGACTTCTGATGTCACGTTTTCCCCGTGGTCCTATTGAACTCGAACCGTCAAGAGCATCAAAAGTTTCAGCTGGAGTGTGTGGTGTCATTGATTCGAGATCTGGAACATGTATCGGTTGTGGGATATCCAAACCAGAATCAATGATCGTCTCTTTATCTTCCTGATTTTTCGTATCAAGTACGCCTTCAATGGTAAAATATTGTCTTGTACTAGTGTTACCGACTGATCCTATACCCGTTATCGGAGATTTGTTCCACTCCCACTTCTTCTCCTCCTCGAACACTGCGTCTCGGGTTACCACGACTCGCCTTGTTGTTGGATCGAACATTCGATAGCCTTTTGTATTCATATCATAACCAATGAATACCATTTGCTTGCTACGATCAGCCAACTTCGAGATGTGCGGTGTAACAACCTTCACATGTGCAACACATCCGAAAATACGAAAATGATCAACACTTGGCTTGCGACCAAAGTATGCTTCGTAAGGAGTTTTTTCCGACGACGCTCTTTGTCGGTGCTCTATTTAGGATATATACGGCAGTTGATACCGCTTCTCCCCAAAAATCGCCTGGGACTTCCATACTTTTCAACAAACTCCTTGCCGTTCCGACCACCGTCTGATTTCTTCGTTCAACAACTCCGTTCTGTTGAGGAGAATAAAGCGCCGTGAGATAACGCTTTATTCCCAACAACTCGCAGTAATTTTTGAATTCATTTGAGGTGAATTCACCGCCGCGATCCGTACGCAAAGCTTTTAGCTTAGTGTTTTTCTCCAACTCGGCAGCAGCTTTAACCTTCTTAAAAGCCTCAAATGCTTCGTCTTTGTTTCAGATCAGCACGTGCCACATAAATCTTGTACAATCATCAACCAGCAACAAGATATATCGCTTCCCTCCGTGAGTAGCAGGAGTAATTGGACCACATAAATCCCCATGCCATAATTCAAGGGGTGATTTTGCTCGAAATTTTGCCACTGCTGGAAAAGGATGTCGATGTTGCATTCCAATCAAACAGCCATCACAAATGCGGTCCACATGCTCGATTTTGGGCAAGCCATGCACCATCTGTGTCTGACTTAGAAGCTTCAAAGCATGAAAATTCACATGCCCGTATCTTGCATGCCATCGCCACGCTTCTTCTTCGCTCTTTGCTAGATAGCATTCAGGTAGAGCTGGTGTTATGTTAAACACATATAACCTATTGCTGGATCTGTTCACTTTTGCGAGTAGCCTTTGTGATCTATCCAAAATAGTCATAACACCTCCTTCAACCACAATCTTGCATCCGTTCTCATCTAACTGGCCAAGGCTTATTATGTTGCTTTTCAACATCGGGATGTAGTATACATTAGTAAGTATTCGATGTTCACCTGTGAAGCCTTCAAACAACACCGAACCCCTTCCTTGGATTTCTACAGCCGAGCCATCCCCAAATTTGACTGACCCTTTGATGGTCGTGTCAATTTCAGCAAATTTGTCGATACAGCCCGTCATGTGGTTACTTGCGCCGGTATCCAAATACCAAGTCTTCTCCTGGTTGTTTTTAATTTTTGGCACCACCTTGTCTTCATGAAGTAACACTTTTTCGTTCTGTATTGTATGGTTGAGAACACAAGTTTCGAACATATACAACGCCGGTTCATCATCGGTTTGCGCCGTAACAAGATTGGCCTTCTCTTTTCTGTTTGGTTTGGGACAATCTTTGGCGAAGTGTCCATATTCATTGCAATTGAAACACTTAACCTTAGATATGTCGAAGTTTCGTGGCTTTCGGTCTTCGTTGGTGCGTTCACCATTTCCTCGACCTCCACCGTTTCCACGCCCTCGACCACGTCCTCTCCCGTGATATCCTCCTCTTTTGTTGTTGTTAGAACCTTCATTTTTCTTTGCCTTAGAGATTTTTTCTTCCCACTGGGCCTGTGTAAGAAGTAACTGATCTCCAGTGCCCTTTGAATGCAAACGCCCTTGAAGTCCTTCCTCGAAGGTTCTGAGACGACCGATCGCCTCTGAGATCGACATGTTCTCAATATCGCCAAACTGCTCGATCGTTCCGATAATTTGGAGAAATCTATCTGGAACAGCGCTGAACAATTTTTCAACAACCTCGTTTTCCTCAAGTTTTGTTCCCAGCGAGCGTATCTCGCCAACTAGAGTGGTAAGCTTCATGGAAAATTCATTTATAGTCTCTGAATCCTCCATGTGTAACTTGTTCAATTGTCGTTTCAGCACCTGTACGCGTGCTTTCTTGACCCGATCTTCACCAACCCGCATCTCCCTGAGTGCGTACCAAGCCTCTTTTGCCGTATCCTTCTCCGCGATCGCCATCATCACGTCATCTGGCACGGCTTGAGAAATGGCTACCATAGCGCCTTGATCTTTGTCATCGTCTTGGTCATCACCTTCAATCACTGACCATACTCCTAGCGAACGCAAGATTATCTTCATCTTGACAGCCCATATGCCGTAGTTCGTTTCGCTTAACGTTGGATATTGGATCGGGATTGATGCTCCTCTTGTCGTTGGTTTGGAGGCTGTTTTAGATGAATCTCCATCGTCACCGGCCATTGCTTTAAACAACTTGGCTCTGATACCAAATGTTGGTTTTCAAAGCAAATAATAGGATGGAAAATATAAAATAAATGACAAGAGAGGATTTTTGGTGATGCGCTTGATGCTGCATCGTATTTGATATTTGTTCTTAAATAAGCAAAATACAAAATGTAACTCCTACACCATTAACTTAACTTTTAATAAACTAAATGCTAGCTACCTTAATTTTGTAACTTCATACTCTTAATCTACCTCATGTAAAACGTATACAAAGAATTAAAGAGGGACAACTAGATTAACTTATCACTTCCAACCTGCGAATCCTGTTTGGAGGGAAAAATGACCAAGCGTTCTTTTTCTGGTAAAGGACGAAGAGCTGAACAAGTA
This sequence comes from Euphrasia confusa, assembly GCA_954870475.1. Classification (NCBI taxonomy): domain Eukaryota; kingdom Viridiplantae; phylum Streptophyta; class Magnoliopsida; order Lamiales; family Orobanchaceae; genus Euphrasia; species Euphrasia confusa. The sequence continues at coordinate 33,455,714 of OX940950.1, forward strand.
TTGGATTTGATTCACTCTGATGTATGCGGACCTATGTCTACTCAGGCAAGAGGAGGGTACGAGTATTTCATCACTTTCACTGATGATTACTCAAGGTATGGATTTATATACCTGATGCGCCGCAAGAGCGAATCCTTTGACAAGTTCAAAGAGTTCAAGGCTTTTGTGGAGAACCTTCAAGGTAAATCCATTAAATGCCTGCGGTCTGATCGCGGAGGCGAGTACCTATCTGGAGAATTCAAGGCATACTTAGCAGAGCATGGGATTGATTCCCAAATGACATCACCATATACTCCTCATCAGAATGGTGTGTCGGAAAGAAGGAATAAGACTCTTATGGAGATGGTGCGTTCAATGATGAGTTACTCGGATTTACCTATTATGTTATGGGGATATGCCTTAGAAACAGCGGCGCACATTCTAAACTTGGTTCCATCTAAAATGGTTCCTTCAACACCCATGGAACGTTGGAGCGGGCGCAAGCCTAGCTTAAGGCACGTTCGGATCTGGGGGTGCCCTGCACATGTGTTGAAGGTAGGGGCCGATAAGTTAGAACCTCGTACTGAAGTGCGGTTATTTATAGGATATCCTAGAGGAACTAAAGGTGGCATGTTCTATAGTCCTACGGACCAGAAGATCGTTATATGTACTAACGCTCGGTTCTTAGAGGAAGACTATGTCATGGACCACAAGCCCAAAAGTGAGATAATACTTGATGAGTTGAGAGGTAAAAAGGAAGACTTAGATACAGCCAAACCGAGTAGTGATACACCACTAGAACCGGCACCTACTATCACTGTTAACACACCGGAACGCCGTCGTAGTGGGGGGGTTGTTAAACAACCAGAAAGATGGATTGGACTGGGTGAGTCCTCAGACTCTGGACCTGGAGTTCATGAAATCGATCCCTGGACCTATGATGAGGTGGTACAAGATATAGATGCGCCTTCTTGGAAGAAAGCGATGAAATCCGAAATTGAATCTATGGATTCTAATAAAGTCTGGATCTTGTAGAACCACCAAGCGGCGTGAAGCCAATTGGGTGTAAATGGGTCTACAAGAGAAAGAGAGGATCTGACGGAAAGGTTGAAACCTTTAAAGCTCGGCTTGTTGCGAAAGGATATACTCAGAAAGAAGGAATCGATTATGAGGAGACCTTTTCGCCGGTAGCCAAGATAAAGTCGATCCGGATTCTCTTATCCATAGCAGCTCATATTGATTATGAGGTGTGGCAAATGGACGTCAAGACAGCTTTCCTAAATGGAAGTCTTGACGAGACGATTTATATGAGACAACCAGAAGGATTCATTGCTAAGGGGCGAGATCATCTAATTTTCAAGCTTAATCGATCCATTTATGGATTGAAACAAGCCTCGAGATCGTGGAACCTGCGGTTTGATGAAGTAGTCTAATCTTTTGGATTCAATCAAAGCATGGACGAATCGTGTGTGTATTGGAAACGTGATGGGAAGAAGGTGGTGTTTCTCGTGCTTTATGTAGATGACATTCTTCTCATTGGCAACAGTGTAAAGATGTTGTCAGACATAAAGGGATGGTTGTCTAGACAATTCGATATGAAAGATTTGGGAGAAGTTGGGCATGTTCTAGGGATCAAGGTTATAAGGGATCGCCGGAATAGAACATTGTACCTTTCCCAGCAATCTTACATAGACACGATTCTGGCTCGTTTTAACATGCAAGATTCTAAGAAGGGTGAACTGCCCTTCAGTAAAGGAACTTATCTTTCTAAGGAGATGTGTCCTCGGACACAGAAGGAGAAAGATAAAATGAAAGCAGTTCCCTACGCTTCGGTTGTGGGAAGCTTGATGTATGCCATGTTATGCACGAGGCCTGATATCTGCTATGCAGTGGGCATAGTAGCGAGATATCAAAGTAATCCTGGAAAGGCTCATTGGACTTCCGTAAAGAGCATTTTCAAGTATTTGCGAAATACTAGGGATTATGTTCTAAGTTACGGGGCAGAAAATCTGATTCCTTTGTGTTATACAGATTCGGATTTCCAAGCGGATAAGGACCGGTGTAAGTCGATATCAGGCTATGTGTTCACTTTTAGAAAGAGGTGGAACCATGAAATGAAAGAGTGATAAGCAGGACGCTTCTCAGACTCAATCATAACCGAATAGCAGCCTCAGAGGCAGCGGAAGTTTTGGTTAGGTTCCGGGATAACCTCTGGACTTGGATATGACTCTTAGTTTACCAAAGGCTATTGGATAGCGGTGCACGGTAAACTGGAGGAAGTCATAAGTCAAAAGTGATGATAACACATAGAGCAAGTACCACCTGATACGAGTCATCGTCAAGGGAGACGACGTTGTAGTCACCAAGATAACTTCAGAGCGGCAACCTAGAGTGCTCATTCACATGGTACTTCTCGGAAGTACAACTTAAGCACGTGATGAGTATGGGAGTCGGGAGTTTGGAGGAAATGACTAGACCTTAGTATAAGTGGGAGATTGTTGGAGTAGTATACTTAATGTCTAGATTTGAGTATTCTGAACTCCTTGTGCACTTTCATTAACCTATTAATAATGAACATTCATTTGCTTTTAATTATTATTAATTAAATATATGCAAATTATAGTCCTGGATTTTATACGTTGTAGTTAGTATGGTGTGTCGGGCCCCACACAGAAGATCATACTATCGGTTACTCGTATTTAATCGAACAGTTGCTCACGACCTAGATGGACATGGACCAATCCATCGGTATAGTCGTTGTGTGAGAGAGAAAATAATTTGTCTTAATTATTTTATCACACTTGTACACTTGATGTATTGAGCGGATCGCTTGAGACTTGTCAATTAGGTTTGCTCGGTGATAATTGACTTAAGATTCAGTGTATTTTATTCTTAATCCCCGATACAATTGCGGGTGTGTATATTTAATATAAGTGACTTTTATTTTCCAAAGGAATTAACCGATTTAATTATTGGGTTGATTACCGGTTAAGTTGGGTCACTATATTTTATATATGGCATGCCGTGAATTCTTGACGGGACAGTGTATCCCGGAAGGGTTGATAATATCCCCGAGATGAGCTCATAAGGATTTATTATGTAAACCTCGCGAGTGGATTTGTTCCGCATAATAAATAAGGTTGAGTGGTACTAGTCTCAGATAAAAGAGATGAATAAATTTATTAAGCAATAAATAAATTTTATTCATGGATATTTAAATCTTAAATACACGGAATAAATAATACTACCGGAGAAATATTATTTGGATATAATATGGTTTAATATTGGGAGTGCAATTAATTTATATAGTGGAAAATAAATTAATTAATATTGATAAGGATTAATAGACTTGGGCTTGGGCTCAATTTAATCATCAATATTGGAAGCCCAATATTCCACCTCCTTTAGATCCCCTACGTAGCCTATAAAAGCACTACATGGCCTTCATAAATCATAAGACAAGAATATCAATACTTGATAGTTCTAGAGAGTTGAAGGAGATCCATAGGAGTTCGATAGATCGTCGCCCACCCGACGTTCGAACGGAGTGCAAGGAATACGTGGGAAGATTCAAAGGTCATCTTGATTTCGTTTCTCCAAACAACGAATCGAAGGTATAATATCTAAACACCCTTGATATTATTTGATTTTGTATTTATCGTGAAATACCGTAGAACAAGATCCGAGATATGAAACCATAAACGGGGGACGATCGCGTGGTGGTGGCGAAGCCACCGGACCACGAGCGATCGCCTGATTAGGGTTTCGGGCGTGCGGAGGAAAGACACGCGGCTGTGCCGCGGGCATGCGATCGATCGTACGATCGATCGCTGGGGGCGCGGGCTGGTGCCGCACCCCACCCCACCTCGACGGTGGGGACCTCCCTGGCGGAGGCGAGTTGCCGGACTCGCCGCGGGGGCTGCTGGGAGCAGCCCCACCCATCGATCGCGACGGCGCGATCGGGATCGCGTGAACCCCGCGACGCGGGGGTTCGGTCGGGGGCAGCCGCACGTCTTCGGGCGTGTGGTCTCCTCGGCTGGACTCCGGCACGTTCTTCGGCGTTCGTGTGATCTCCGGCGAAGGGTTTGATCGGGTTATTGGTTTCAGCATAATTTTTAATAGCCCGGGATATCAAATTCCAACACAAGTGACACACATCACTATCAAAACGGAGAATGGAGACCGCGGGATTGTTTCCAATCCCTCTCCCACTTAGTGTTTTACGAAAGGGATAACATGCATAAACATAGCAGTCATAATAAAAGCACGTAAATCACACAATAAAGCATTTAACGTGGTCCCGATTATTATGGCCTTCACTATCTTGGATGCACGTCTTCCCGGAACTTCGGCTCGTTGCTCGTCTCGGTCTCGATCCACTACCGACTCGTCTAAGTGCCAAAAGACGAACCCCTCCCACTGGAGTATCGTCCTAGGCCTCGACGAGCGTCCCGTGGTGTCCGTTGAACCCCCGCAGCATTGCTGCCAAGCCTCGGGCAGCGGGCGCTGCCCTATATCCAGCGCTCGCTGGAGAAGCTCTGGGCAGCGGGCTCTGCCCCAGCTCCAGCGGGCGCTGTTCGTGCACAGCCAGCTGCGGGTTCGACTTCTCGACCCTCGTTCGTCCGGCCTTCGATCTTCTCTCGATCCGCCAAGTAGCAGGAACATTACAAAGGTAAACTTACTACTTCCGGCATCGATCCTATACAGGTTGATCGATCCTATACATCCGGATTCAATGAAAAACGAAATAAAACCTAAACGACTCAACCCGTCGTTTTAACTATTACAAACATGCAACGATTTCAAAACCAAAACCGATCTCGACAAGCCCGAGAGTTTAACAAACCACAAAACATACAGCACAAACACATGGCCATAATAATCGGGTTCAATCCTGCAAAACAAGTTTCGCAAAAATACAACGAATCGACAAAACCGGCTCTGATACCAATTGTTGGAAATCGACTACCCGGGATGCGTTCGTTCGATTGCTCGAACATCCGAACGCTCCCAGTCAACCTCCGGTGTCGCTACTTCGTTCACGTGACAGCCCGTATCCCGAATCACGCCCAGCCATCGCCCCGGAGGACAACCGCGCGAAACGGGGGCTGGTCTGCCTCAATCAGCGCCCGCCGATTGCAGACCAGCGGTCGCTGGAGGAGCTGCAAACGGCGACCGCCGTTTGCCCTCCAGCGGGCGTCGTTTGTCCGCGAACAGCAACGCGACGTTGCTGTTCCGGGCTCGTTTCCGGTCCGTTTTTCCTCTTCCGACTACCAATCTGAAGGTCCTTGAACCCCCAGTAGTCGAGGAACACGATCCACGACACCCGAAACCCGATCTTAGATCCGATGTATTTTCAACGAAATAAGAGATCAAATATTTGCGGAATTAGGGTTCGATCTCATACCTTTGTCGCGTGATTCGGAGAAGCCGAATTGTTGAGACCACGAAGCCTTCCGGTGCATGTCTCTATCCCCGACGTTCAGCCGTTGAGTGGGCAACGATCCGCTGAACCTTCCTCTTCTCCTTTCTCTCTTGAACCCACCGTAGGAATAATATCCTCTGTCTCAGAAATATATTTGCGCAAGCAAATTATTTCTAGAGAATTATTAATGCGCTGCATAAGTTAGGTTTTTGATCTTCTGTCCCAAAAATATAATTGCGCTAGCAATTAATTTCTCCAGAAAATAATAACAGCGCTAATCTATTTATTTTTACAGAAAAATAATTGCGCAAACAATTTATTTTTTCTCCGCAAAAATAAAATAGCGGCGTTTCTTAGGTTTAGAGAAAGAGAGGGTGAGGTATTTATAGAGCTACACCAGGGACCTTATGGAAATTAATTATTAGGCTAAATTGCAATTTAATTAACTCGGCGTCCTAAAAGGCAAACCTTAATTAAATTCCACAATTTTAATTATAATTAATTCCACTATAAAATTATAATTGAATTCCCAATAATTAATTTATATTATTTCAACAATAATAATTCCGCCGAATTACATATACGACTTTCCCCGTGTTTAAGATATCGTATGTCCACGAATTAACTTTAATTACTAATAATTAAATTAACTCGTTTATTGTTATCCGAGACTAGTACCACTCATCCTTATTATCATGTGGAACGAATCCACCTGCAGGGTTTACATGATAAACTTTATGAGCTCATCTCGGGGACATCATCAACCCAATAAATGGAACACGGTTTCCTGTCTATAATCTATAGCATGCCGTGTGTACAATTCCGATTCCCAATTTACCGAGAATATTGACTAATCAATTAGTCTCACTTACTAGTAAGTCAAAGAACCGAGAACTGGACACACGCACCTATAATTATATAGGGATTAGGAATTCGTATATCCGTAATATCTGAGGTCTAGTTCGATTACTGCGATTAGTATAAATCGAACGCCCTCCCGTGGTCCTGCTCAATACACCAAGTGTACGAGTGTAACATGATAGTCAAGACCGACTATCTACCAGTCACACTACGACGTACCGATGGATTGTCCCTGTCCATCTAAGTCGTGAGCTACTGTTCGATAGTATACGAGTAACCGATAGTATGATCTTCCGCGTGTCTCCTCACGCCATACTATCTACAACGTATACATCAAGGACTATTGCATTAAATGCAATCATGCTTGAATCATATCTCGAATTAAGGTATAGATAAGGAGTTCCGTATTTGCACTAAACTAGACATTTAGAATACAACTCCATCACTATATTATATATACACGAGGCTCAATGACACGAGGTATACATATACAGTTATACACGAGGTACATATATACACGAGGCCAATGACGACGGTCTTGGGGTGAGGCCACGGCGACGACCATGGGTATACACATATACGAGGTATAAATATACACGAGGTACATATATACACGAGTCCCATGACGACGATCTTGGGGTGAGACCATGGCGACGGCCATGGGTATACATATATTCGATGTATATATTATGTTCGAGGCATTACGATCGAGGTACATGTATGAATGTTTGAGAAAAGTTTTATGTGATATGCTATGTTTGCGTTCCTTCATGTACTCATATATATATATCATGTATTGATGATATGATTCATGATATTAAAATAAGTTACTCCTGCTGAGCACGTTGAGCTCACCCCAATCAACGACATTTTTTTTAGGTACGAACGGGGGACTTGACAGGTGTGACGAGGATGTGGCACAGTGACACGTGTTTCATTATTGTTAGTATTTATTTTCACTTTTATGACTATGTTTCAATTGACTTAAAAGCTCGACTTCTGTTTTAAAGTAATTTTCAGTTTGAATGACTATTTATTTTAGAAAATTTGACTCTGGTTTTGGAAATTCAATTTATTTTACGTAACCCCCGATATTGATTCACATGTTATTTTATAAATAAATTACCTTATTTTCTCACCTTCCGCTATAATTTACAAAACAAAAATGGGGCGTTACATAGACAGACCCACTCGGCCAATGAATCCCCGTAACTCCGAGTCATACGACCGCAATCTCCAACAAGTTCTAGTGCTATGCCCGTAAAAATACTACAAGGTACATCTATGCAGTTTGCCCAATCACCGGTATCTCAGGATGGACAAGTTCACTAGTGGTCATCTAGCTTGCCCAAACTACCCAGAAATGGTACTCAATCAACTTTTCATCGGGAACAAACCCTCAACCGGCTACTCTAGCCCCATCAACCTCTCGGTCTCACTTAACCCAAAATCCCCCTCGATCTGCCTTTGCCCAGAAGCAGATTACTAGCTATGCATAATCAAATCGAAAATAAACAAAATAAAAACGAAACAAATCATGCTGGAATTGAAACTTAAATTAAAGTACTGATTTCCTAGAACATAAATAAATTAATTGACGAAAATAAAAACATGAAATCGAAACGAATTCGCCCTGCTATGCCCGAAGGCCCTATAACCGGCGAGAACTCGACTCCTTCTTCTCTAGCCCTTCAATGGTGTTTTTCTGAATTTTTGGGTGTTGCTTTCGTCCTTCTTGTGTGGTGTGCTGATGTCTCGATTGTGTGTCTTTTGCTGATCAACGATTATATATGTTCGCTCTCTAGGGCATCAGATTTATATTAATGGGCTAATGGGCCTGGTGGGCTTGGGCCGTCTTGGCGCGTAGTCCGTCCAGAGTTAGGCAGAATCCTCCAATTTTCGGACTTTGTTGCTCTGGTATTCCCGATACTCCAGTCATTTTGCCCATAGTGTCGACTTTGCCTCCTTGGGTCAAACTGCTCAAGTCACTTTTCCTCGGATCCCCTTGTTTGCCCAAAGTGGGCAATTTTCTAGCCTCTTTCGCACAATGCACCACCTACTACCTACAACCCTGTATACTTTGCCCAAACACTCCATTGTGCCCTCCCTGACACAAATAAGACTCAAACTAACTCAAATAAAGGGTAAAAAAAATGCTCTAAGATGATCAAATAAAATGGCTCATCAATCATGTATACTGATAGTATATAAACCTTGGTTGAGAATCGAGGTTGATAAACAGAAGAAAACGGAGAGAAAAACGGGCGAATCAGAGTCACAACCCCGAAATTCACCATCCCGAACCCAATCCGCAAACCACAGTTATCTCCTTCGATAGAGAATAGTCGTCGGAGATCGTCCTTTCAACTCGCTAGCATTCGAAAAGGGTCGCTGCTACTTCTCTTCCCAGATGGCCGTCGACCTCCGAGACGAAACTCCGTTGAACACCACCAGATCCGTCGAGTCGTTGGCCTTTCACCCAATGCACGACTAGAAGCCATAAACTAAGAACGTCGTCACCTGGACAAGGAAGACCCCTGCCGGACCTCTCTAGATCCAGTCGGAAGTAATGTCGTTACCCGAAAAAAAAGGAGAAAAAATAAAATGTTTAAATATTAAAAAAAGGGACCACATGAAATTGTATGGGGTAGGGTCCAACTAATAAATTGTCCTTTGATTCTCCTCCCAATATTAATTATTTTTATAATTAATAAATATTATACCAAAGAAACTCAAAATCAGTCAAAAGTCAAAATTAAACTAAATCAGTTAATTCGACTCCAACCCAATTTGAATTGTATTACATATTAAATATATTTATATATTTTGCAAATATTATTGTAGTGTTACTCATATTTTATTACTATTTGATTAATACATTTGACCAAGTTCTATCCTGTGAAATTTTCAATTGAGTTGGGCAATATCATTAGGGCTTTCTAGGGTGACTGTATAGGCTAGCTTGGGCAATGCCCATAATTGATCTTAGGTAGGACATGCATTTTACTTAGCAAATTTCCTCCTAATTTCTTCTCTTTCTTACGGGCCTTAGTGAAGGTACCGGTATACCGATCCAATCGATATACCGTGTGTGCGGAAGCGTGTAAAGCAATAGATCTACTATGCCATTATCTTAGTGCACACTTAATGTGTATAAAAACACATATAAACATATATATATATATACACATCCAATATATATATATATATATATATATATATATATATAAGGTTCAACGATTACTTACTTTTGGTGATCGTTGTTTTTGATTAATGTCGATGAGGTGGTGTTGAGTCGATTGAACCACCTCAAATGGATCAGCCTCGAAATGTACACCTTAGGTATGACCTCGTCACGCCTTTGGATCTCCCGGATGTTGAAGACGCACAAATGGACCGGCCTCTACGTGTTGCACACGAACCCGGAAAATGAACTTGCTTGCTTGATTGATAGAAGTGGTTCTCCAAGAACTCTTTTCTCTCTATGTTGTGTGATTTTCGTAGCTGAATATTGTGGTGAGAAAATCAGCATTTTCTCACCTATTAAACCATGAAATAACACCAAGTAACCCCCCCCCCCCCCCCCCCCCCATAATGGTGATATTGATGTAGAATCATTATCACACATTAAGGTGTGTTAATGGTGAAGTTGAATGGTCATGTCCACATCCTCATTCCACATTGCATTGGATGTGGTCCTATTCGCTTGCATGGCATGCCATGTCACACCATGTGATATGCATTCCATGCAAGCCATGCATCCCATGCATGTACGTAAATCACATCAAATATAAACTTAGTTTATATATATATGTCGATTCCAAATCGACTCATTTTAGCAAACACTTATAGCTCGTATTTTCGGCTCGTGTGTGACCCTGTAGGTATAATTATCGATCAATATTATATTGCTCCCAACAATAAATATTATCTAATAATTATTTAAACATCCATAGACGACCTTATGACTTTATCGATTGCACACGTAGGATCGAAGGACACATCCTAACAATCTCCCACTTGGCCTTCAGAGCCAGTGTGCTGCCAACTTCCTGTTGTCACTTTATGTCTAAATTTGAACTTGAGGCAAGACTCGAGTCATCCTCAATCGGTTCAAACCTTTCTTGGACTTTGAGACAGACTGTAAAACCAGATTTATCACTATGATACGAATCTGGACGTGGCCACGTATTTTCCACAGTCTCGACTCTCCAAGTGGCCGGTAAGACATATATCCTATTATAAAATGGAGGACAATCCCATCTTGTCAATCCAAGCTCTCCCACTTGCTTCCTGATATACCCAATAACAAGTTTTATAACCTCCTTTTACGAAAGGCATTTACTTGTATCAAAGTACATCATTTCACAATGGAATTACTCTGGACTACTCAGGTCAGAGGAAATTGCTCGACAGTCAATGAAATAGTATTATGACTCGAAATCTTAAATACTATTCCAGTCGGGTCTGTTCGATCATTAGCTCCCATCTAATATCTATGTAATTGTACTTGATGTCCCACATCACTAGCCCATGAAGCAGCGCTATAGTACACATTACAATCTAGTTCTTTGTATCATCAGTTTGTCCGTACTCGATGATACGAACTAGGAACAATTTATGATTTAATTATATTAGTTCAACAATTGGGACATCATTATGTGGTAAGTCGACCTCATAACCCAATTAATATAATTTAATCATTTGGACAATTCATACAATTTAAACCATAATTATATGAAGAAATTATTGAATATCATAAAAGATACGTGAATGTTTACATAAACTCCAAAAGTATACAATACAGTAATAGGAATCACAATCCATCTCTAAGATATCGTATCCCTATTGCAGTCGTATGAGCATCATGCTTTGACTGCTGGAGTGGTTTAGTTAACGGGTCTGCAACATTATCATCAGTTGCAACTTTATTTATCTCGATGTCTCCACGACTAACTATCTCCCTGAGAATGTGGAACTTCCTGAGCACATGTTTGGATTTGTGGTGCTCCCTAGGCTTCTTGGCTTGCGCGATAGCTCCACTATTATCACAATAGAGAGATATCGGATGGCCCGAACTAGGTACGACACCGAGCTCATCTAAGAACTTTCTCATCCAAACGGCCTCCTTTGCTGCTTCTGATGCACCAATGTACTCAGCCTCTGTAGTAGAATCAGCTACGGTGGGTTGCTTGGAACTCTTCCAGCTCACCGCACCTCCATTCAGACAAAAGACAAAACCGGACTGAGACCGGAAATCATCTTTGTCTGTTTGGAAGCTTGCATCCGTATATCCTGTCACAACCAACTCTTTTGTCCTCCAAAGACAAGAAAATACTCTTTAGTTCTTCTAAGGTACTTAAGAATATTCTTGGCCGCAGTCCAATGCGCCTCACCTGGGTTTCCTTGAAACCGACTCGTCATGCTCAAAGCATACGATACATCCGGTCGTGTACATATCATGGCGTACATAATAGACCCTATTGCCGAAGCATATGGAATATTTGCCATCCTTATTTGCTCATCAGGTCCCGAAGGGCACTGACTCTTGCTCAAAGATGTACCATGAGTCATTGGAATGAGACCCTTCTTGGCGTCTTTCATTCTGAACCTGTCAAGCACCTTATCAATATAGGTTGCTTGACTAAGTCCAAGCATCCTTTGCGATCTGTTCCGACAGATCCTGATGCCCAATATGTACTGTGCTTCTCCAAGATCCTTCATTGAAAACCATCTTCCAAGCCATTCTTTAACAGAATTAAGCATAGGAATATTGTTTCCAATAAGGAGTATGTCATCGACATACAACACAATGAATACAACGTAACTCCCACTGACCTTCTTGTAAACACAAGAGTCTTCCATGTTCTTTTGAAATCCAAACTCTTGTATGGATTCATCGAACCGAAGATTCCAGCTCCGAGATGCTTGCTTTAATCCATAGATGGATCTATTAAGCTTGCATACTCTCTCAGCCTGATTAGGATCGATAAAACCCTCTGGTTGTGTCATAAACACATCCTCGACTAGAATCCCATTCAAGAAGGCGGTTTTAACGTCCATTTGCCATATCTCATAATCATAATGAGCAGCAATGGCTAAGAGAATCCGAATGGATTTAATCATAGCAACTGGTGAAAAGGTTTCATCATAATCCACCCCGTGAATTTGTTTATATCCTTTTGCCACCAACCTTGCTTTGAAAACACTAGGTTTTCCATTCATGTCTGTTTTTATCTTGTAAATCCATTTGCATCCAATGGGCCTAGCCCCTTTAGGCAAATCGACCAAGTTCCAAACTTGATTTTCAGACATTGATTCCATTTCGGATTTCATGGCACCCTGCCATTTCTCGGAATCTGGACTCGTCACAGCTTGGATATAGGTCGAAGGTTCATTGCTTTCTAAAAGCATGATTTCATAGTTCTCGTTTGTCAGAATACCTAAGTATCTGTCAGGTTGAGTTCTAATCCTTCCGGACCTTCGAGGGTTAGGTGTGGTTTCTAAAACCACTGGAGCACTCTCGACTTGGTCTTGAGTGTCCATCTCAGTTTGATCTTCTTGAACCTCGTTCAAGTTTTCTTGAACTTCGTTCAATTCAACTGAGCTCCCACTTACTTTCTTGGAAAGATATTCCTTTTCAAGAAATACACCATCTCGAGCAACAAAGACTTTGTTCTCAGATTGGTTGTAAAAGTGGTACCCTCGTGTTTCTTTTGGATAACCAACAAAGAAACATTTATCCGACTTGGGTTCAAGCTTTGTAGAGATATTCCTCTTCACATAAGCTTCACATCCCCAAACCTTGATATAAGACAAGTTAGGGACCTTCCCTTTCCATACCTCGTATGGTGTCTTATCAACAGCTTTTGACGGTGTCCTATTCAGTGTATAGGCCGCTGTTAAAAGTGCGTGTCCCCAAAAAGATTTTGGTAGTTCACTAAGGCTCATCATCGATCGAACCATATCCAATAAGGTTCTATTCCTCCTTTCGGAAACACCATTCATCAGGGGTGTTCCAGGTGGAGTGAGTTGATATAGAATACCACAACTCATAAGATGATCATCGAATTCTTGGCTAAGATATTCTCCACCTCGATCCGATCGAATGGCTTTTATCTTCTTACCAAGTTGATTCTCAACTTCATTTTGGAATTCTTTGAACTTTTCAAAGGCTTCCGACTTATGCCTCATTAAGTAGATATAACCATATCTACTTAAGTCATCGGTAAAAGTTATGAAGTAGAAATAACCTCCACGTGCTAGTGAGATCATTGGGCCACATACATCAGTATGGATTAAACCCAATAGATCATTTGCACGTTCTCCTTTTCCTAGAAAATGTGACTTTGTCATTTTGCCCATCAAACATCCTTCACATGTATCAAATGACTCCAAGTCAAAAGATTTGAGAATACCTTCTTTAAGAAGTTTCTCTACACGTTTAATGTTGACGTGACCTAATCGACAATTCCAAAGGTATGTTTCATTGAATTCATTCGATTTTGCCTTTTTGGTATCAATGTTATATATATGATTGTCAAGTTGAAGTATATATAAATCATGTTCTAATCGTGCCGAACCATAGAACACTCCACTTTTTGAAATAGTAAATAAACAATTTATTACAGTGAAGGAAAATCCTTCAGTATCCAATACTGAAATAGAAATGATGTTCTTGGTAATACTTGGTACGAAATAAACATTATTCAATACTAAAACAAGGCCCGAAGGCAAACACAAATCATAAGATCCTACGGCTAATGCAGCGACCCTCGCTCCATTTCCAACCCGCAGATCGACATCTCCCTTTACCAAACTTCTACTTCTTTGCAGTCCCTGCACATGTGAAACAATGTGAGCACCGCATCCGATATCCAATACCCAAGAAGAAGAATTTGTAAAGTTTATGTCTATGACATAAATACCTGAAGATGAAGGAACGACACCGTTCTTCACATCTTCCTTGAACTTAGGGCCATCTCGCTTGTAGTGTCCAACACTCTTGCAGTAGAAACATTCAGATTCCCCAGGAACCTTAGAAGCTTTCAAGAACATTTTGGAAGGAGTTGCCACAACTTTTCCTTTCCCTTTGCCTTTCACTTCCGGTTTCTTAATCCCTTTGAACTTTTTGGTACCTCCTTCCCGAATCATAAGAACTTCCCTCCTAGGGTCCTTCTTAATCGCCGGCTCAGCAGCCTTAAGCATCCCATGGAGCTCATGAAGCGATTTCTTCAGTCCATTCATGTGGAAATTCAGCCTAAAGGCGTCACAACCATCATGAAGAGAATGGAGAATGAAATCGGTAGCCAACTCGTCATCATATGCAAAATCGAGGCGAGCACTTGAAGCAAATAATCCAATCATTTGCTGTACATGTGGTCCCACGAGCTTACCCTTTTCCAGCCTAGCTGTTGCTATAGCCCGGGTGACACCGAAGCGCTCAATCCTAGCATGTTCCCCGAACATGCTCTTGAGCTCTTCTATGATGTCATAGGCTTCCGTGAACTCGAATTGTTTTTGCAACTCGGGTACCATGGATGCCAACATCAAACATGTCACCTCATTCGAGGCTTTCTTAGCAAGGGCATATGATGCCTTTTGGGCATCCGTGCCCCCATCAGCGGGAAGCACGGGAAGGGGTTTGTCCAACACACTTTCCTTTTCTTCGTATTTGAGGACTATCCTCAAGTTACGTTGCCAATCAAGGAAATTGGTGTTGTTCAACTTTTCTCTATCCAAGAGAGAGCTGAACTTGAATTGAGTTGAGACAGACATATTATACTACAGAAGAAAGATAAATAACGTAAGTAAACATCCACAAAGCGGTACACAAATAAGGTTGTCTAGCAAAACTACTTTATTTGTTCCATTTTGTTCATTCGATATCCAATATCGTCGTTCCCAATTATTTTAATGACAAAAACGTGATAAATCGTAAGTGAAAACTCGAGGTTTTCTAACCAGCGATCTTATCATGCAATTGAAGCCCTATCTCTCATTAAAATGAGGGAGCTGATGGAGTTGTATTCTAAATGTCTAGTTTAGTGCAAATACAGAACTCCTTATCTATACCTTAATTCGATATATGATTCAAGCATGATTGCATTTAATGCAATAGTCCTAGATATATACGTTGTAGATAGTATGGCGTGAGGAGACACGCAGAAGATCATACTATCGGTTACTCGTATACTATCGAACAGTAGCTCACGACTTAGATTGGCAGGGACAATCCATCGGTACGTCGTAGTGTGACTGGTAGATAGTCTGTCTTGACTATCATGTTACACTCGTACACTAGGTGTATTGAGCAGGACCACGGGAGGGCGTTCGATTTAACTAATCGGAGTAATCGAACCAGACCTCAGATATTACGGATATGTGAGTTCTTAATCCCTATATAATTATAGGTGCGTGTGTCCAATGCTCGGTTCTTTGATGTGCCAATGAGTGAGACTAATTGATTAGTCAATATTCTCGGTAGATTGGGAATCGGTATTGTACACACGGCATGCTATATATTATAGAGAGGAAACCGTGTCCCATTTATTGGGTTGATGATGTCCCCGAGATGAGCTCATAAAGTTTATCATGTAAACCCTGCAGGTGGATTTACTCCGCATGATAATAAGGATGAGTGGTACTAGTCTCAGATAATAAGAAATGAATTAATTTAATTATTAGTAATTAAAATTAATTCGTGGACATGCGATATCTTAAACACGGGGAAATATCACATATGTAATACGGCGGGAAAATTATTGGCGGAAATCATTTATAATTTTATAGTGGAATTAATTATAAATAAAATTGTGGAATTTAATTAAGGTTTTCCTTTTGGGACACCAAGTTAGTTAAATTGCAATTTAAGCCTAATTAATTAATTGCCTATGGGTCCCTAGTGTGGCCTATATAAATCCTCTTCTCTCTTCTCTAAACCTACAGAACGCCGCTATTTTATTTTTGCGGAGAAAAATTAATTGTTAGCTCAATAATTTATCTGTGAAAATAAATAGATTAGCGCTGTTATTTTTTCTGCAGAAATTAATTGCTAGCGCAATTATATTTCTGAGACAGAAAAATTATATTCTTGCGTAAGTCTGAGAGAGAAGAAGAAGAGAAACTCCAAGCGGATCGATGCCCACACATCGGATGGAGCAAGAGGGCTAGGATACACGCTAGAAGACTCGAGGTCTCTGTCAATTCGGCTTCTCCGAATCACGCGACAAAGGTATGGAATCGAAACCCTATTTCCGCATTGTTTCGATTCGATCTCGTACGTAATCATACAACGAACCTCCGATCGAGTTCCGAGAACCGTGGTATGTGTTCCGTGATAACTGGGGGACTTCTGGTTGCCGGAACGGTGGTCGGAAACGGAAAAACGCACCAAAAACGGACTCGGAACAGCAGCGTCGCGCTGCTGTTCGCGACGGTGTCGGCCGACGGCGTTTCCTGTCGGCCGACAAGGGCCTGTCGGACGACACCATTTGGTGTCGGACGACACAGAGGTCAGCAGCCCTCGGTTTTGCGCGGTTGTGCTTCGGGCATGATGGCTGGGCGTAAACCGAGTCTGGGGCTTCGTCGTGAGCACAGTAGGCACGCTGGAGGTCGACTGGGCTTGTCCGGATGTTCGAGTAGTCGAACGGACATGTCCCGGGTAGTCGATTTCCAACAATTGGTATAAGAGCCAGGTTTATCGGTTTGTTGTATTGTTCGTACGATTTGTGTTGCAGGATGAACCCGGTTATTATGGCCAATGTTGTGATGAATGTTGTGCTTTAATTTGTGGTTTGATTAAACTCTCGGGCTTGTCGAGATTGTTTTTTTTTTTGGAAAAACGTTGCTTGTTTGTAATAGATAAAAACGACGGGTTGAGTCGTTAGGTTTATTTATTTTTCGTGGTATCCGGGACATGTATAGGGTCGATCACCTTGTATAGGATCGATGCCGGATTTAGTAAGTTTATTCTTGTAATTTTTCTTACTAATTTTGGTGGATCGAGACGAGACCAAAACCCGGAGAAACGAGGATCGAGGAGGGCGAACCGGCAACGGGCAGCCATCGAACACACCCCGTGTTCGCGACGGGCAGCAGCGGGGCTGGGGTTCGTTCGACCCCACGGACGACTCAACGAGGCTCGAGACGAGGCTCCAGTGGGAGGAGTTCGTCTCTTGACCCTCGAGCGAGTCGGTGGTGGTCCGAGACCGAGACGAGCAACGAGATGAAGTTCCAAAAGACGTGCATGATGGAGTTGTATTCTAAATGTCTAGTTTAGTGCAAATACGGAACTCCTTATCTATACCTTAATTCGAGATATGATTCAAGCATGATTGCATTTAATGCAATAGACCTTGATGTATACGTTGTAGACAGTATGGCGTGAGGAGACACGCGGAAGATCATACTGTCGGTTACTCGTATACTATCGAACAGTAGCTCACGACTTAGATGGACAGGGACAATCCATCGGTACGTCGTAGTGTGACTGGTAGACAGTCGGTCTTGACTATCATGTTACACTCGTACACTTGGTGTATTGAGCAGGACCACGGGAGGGCGTTCGATTTATACTAATCGCAGTAATCGAACTAGACCTCAGATATTACGGATATACGAATTCCTAATCCCTATATAATTATAGGTGCGTGTGTCCAGTTCTCGGTTCTTTGACTTACTAGTGAGTGAGACTAATTGATTAGACAATATTCTCGGTAAATTGGGAATCGGAATTGTACACACGGCATGCTATAGATTATAGACAGGAAACCGTGTCCCATTTATTGGGTTGATGATGTCCCCGAGATGAGCTCATAAAGTTTATCATGTAAACCCTGCAGGTGGATTCGTTCCACATGATAATAAAGATGAGTGGTACTAGTCTCGGATAACAAGAAACGAGTTAATTTAATTATTATTAATTAAAGTTAATTCGTGGACATACGATATCTTAAACACGGGGAAAGTCGTATATGTAATTCGGCGGAATTATTATTGTTGAAATAATATAAATTAATTATTGGGAATTCAATTATAATTTTATAGTGGAATTAATTATAATTAAAATTGTGGAATTTAATTAAGGTTTGCCTTTTAGGACGCCGAGTTAATTAAATTGCAATTTAGCCTAATAATTAATTTCCATAAGGTCCCTGGTGTAGCTCTATAAATACCTCACCCTCTCTTTCTCTAAACCTAAGAAACGCCGCTATTTTATTTTTGCGGAGAAAAATAAATTGTTGCGCAATTATTTTTCTGTAAAAATAAATAGATTAGCGCTGTTATTATTTTCTGCAGAAATTAATTGCTTAGCGCAATTATATTTCTGAGAAAATCAAAACCTACACTACGCCGCTATAATTAATTCTGCAGAGAAAATAAAAGCTTGCGCAATTAATTTTCTGTAGAAATAATTTTGCTTGCGCAAATATATTTCTGAGACAGAGGATATTATTCCTACGGTGGGTTCAAGAGAGAAAGGAGAAGAGGAAGGTTCAGCGGATCGTTGCCCACTCAACGGCTGAACGTCGGGGATAGAGACATACACCGGAAGGCTTCGTGGTCTCAACAATTCGGCTTCTCCGAATCACGCGACAAAGGTATAAGAAATCGAAACCCTTATTCCGCATATGTTTCGTTTTCTATTTCGTTAAAAATACATCGGATCTAAGATCGGGTTCCGGGCGTCGTGGATCATGTTCCTCGACTACTGGGGGTCAAGGACCTCCGGATCAGTAGTCGGAAGAGGAAAATCGACCCGGAAACGCGCTCGAAAAAGCAGGTCGCGCTGCTGTTCGCGGACAAACGGCGGTCGCCGGAGGGCAAACGGCGGTCGCCGTTTCGCTGTTTTTCGGGCAGCCACCTCTGGTTCGCGCGGTTGTCCTTCGGGGCAATGGCTGGGCGTGAATCGGGACACGGGCTGGCACGTGAACGGAGTAACGGACCTGGAGGTCGACTGGGATCATTCGGATGTTCGAGTGATCGAACGAACGCATCCCGGGTAGTCGATTTCCAACAATTGGTATCAGAGCCGGTTTTGTCGATTCGTTGTATTTTTGCGAGATTTGTTTTGCAGGTTCGAACCCGGTTATTATGGCCAACGTTGTGATTGTATGTTGTGCTTTAATTTGTGGTTTTGATTAAACTCTCGGGCTTTTCGAGATTGTTTTTGTTTTGGAAAAACGATGCTTGTTTGTAATAGATAAAAACGACGGGTTGAGTCGTTAGGTTTATTTATTTTTCGTTGTATCCGGGACATATATAGGGTCGATCACCTTGTATAGGATCGATGCCGGATTTAGTAAGTTTATTCTTGTAATTTTTCTTACTAATTTTGGTGGATCGAGACGAGATCAAAACCCGGAGAAACGAGGATCGAGGAGAGCGAACCGGCAACGGGCAGCCATCGAACACACCCTGTGTTCGCGACGGGCAGCAGCGGGGCTGGGGTTCGTTCGACCCCACGGACGACTCAACGAGGCTCGAGACGAGGCTCCAGTGGGAGGAGTTTGTCTCTTGACCCTCGAGCGAGTCGGTGGTGGACCGAGATCGAGACGAGCATAGAGATGAAGTTCCAAGAGACGTGCATTGGAAAATATTTAAGGCCATAATAATCGGGGCCACGTTAATTGCTTTTTATGTGATTTACGTGTTTATTATTATGCTTAAATTATTTATGCATGTTATCCCTTATCGTAAAATACTAAGTGGGAGAGGGATTGAAAACAATCCCGCGGTCTCCATTCTCTGTTTTGAATGTGATGTGTATTGACTTACGAGTTGGATTTAGTGTCATCCTCCCTATCGGATAAAGTCGATACACGGATATCACTGGATCAAAATTCGAATTTAAAATCCACTTATAAAATTGAAAAATTATATTTCTCAAAAGCAATGCCTAATCTGTCATTCAAAGACTAATTTCAACTCGACTCATTCTCACCCCGGGGAGTGGAATGGAGCCAAAGCGCTTGGTTATGTCGATGACACAGATTAGAGACTTTCGAGTCATTCGATGACTAGATCGATTGTCTGATTGGCTCCCTCACTTTGTGAGAGATAGGGCTCAATTGCATGATTGATCGCTGGTTAGAAACTTCGAGTTTCACTTACGAGATATCAAGCTTTGATTAATAAAATTGTGAAATTTAATAAATGTAAGAGTCAATTAACAAAGTTGTTTGTTTTAGTAAACGTCCACACTATCGTGGCTTGCTAAATGGAAACGGTACTTTGGGTTAATTAAGATTCTATGAAATTTAAATAAGTGAGATTCAATTAATAAAGTTGTTTGTTTTAGTAAACGTCCACAAGAACGTGGCTTGCTAAATGGAAACGGAACTTTGGGATTAATTGAGGCTCGACAGTTATAGAAAGTCGTGGAGGACCGCATGTCAACGTAAACGTCCACAAGAACGTGGCTTGCGGTGGACATGTAGTTCCCGAGCGGTGGACTTAGTACTGAGAAATGGTATACACTTAGGTACGCTTTATAGTATCCTCCCCATCGGAGTCACTGCTATGATGATGTACGACCGAAGTGAAATCCAATAATAAAATCATTTGGACTGGTAAACGTCCACAAGAACGTGGCTTGCTATGTCTGATGGGATTTTGGAAATGATTGGTAGTTTAATGATATCACTTGAGGGAAATGATATCGAATTAAACTCATTGTTTGTTTTATATGGTATTATTCCCATTAAAAGTCAACAAACTCACTGAACCTGATTTTATAGATTTGAAAAGAAACTTGGACATTGTCCTAACTGCAGAGGAGTACAAATATGTACTCCAAGTCAATTGACCTGCTGAACCAAATGATGCTTCCACTACTGAGGAAAGGAAGCTCATTGGAAATGGATCAAGGCTATGAGATGACGCGGAGCAACATTATGACTTTCATGTCAAATGTGCTGCGACATCAGGATCATGCCATGACTATTACCTATGATATGATGCTTAACCTCAAGAAGTTTTTGGTTATCAGGACAGGACAGCCAGACAAAGTGAAATGAGGCAAATCATGACGGCCATCATGTCGAAAAGAACGCCCGTGAGGGATCACGTTCTTAGAATGATGGGCTATCTTAATGAGATAGAGATTCTAGGAACAATTATCAATGGGGTAACCCAGGTTGATTTTGTGCTCCAGTCTCTGCCGAGAAGTTTTGAGCAGTTCCGCCTAAAATATAACATGGATAAGAGGTCTTATTCAATGGCGGAGCTCCTGGTTGAAATTCAAGCGGCTGAGGGAATCTTTAATGGCTCTCAAAACACTTGTGGTTGAGAAATTGGCTCTTCCTAGGCCTTCGGGCGGCAAAAGGAAGAAGAAGAAAATACGGAAACCCAGTGGATCTAATATATCTGGACCACGGAATGGGAAAAGCAAGCCCAAGGGGTAAGTGCTTCCGTTGTAAGCAGTTTGGATACTGGGAGTTTGATTGTCCTCTCAAAGAAACTAGAAGTTAACTTCTCCTTAGTCACCGAAACATGTTTAGTGGTGTTATCTACCAGTACCTGGTGTGTGTATACGGAAACCACTAATCATGTCTGCATTTAAATGCGGGGGTTCCAGGAAACCCGGAGACTTAGAAAGGAAGAAGTAGTAACCTACATGGGCAATAATGTTAAGGTAACAGCCGTTGCAGTGGGAGATGTTAAATGTTTTAACGGTAGGATTTTAGTTCTAATAAATTGTCTTTATGTGCCGGCATTTAGAAAGAAATTTCATTTCGGATTTCTAAGTTGGCTTAGAATAGATATTCCGTTTCTTTAGGAAATGGGGATATTATCTATTCTGGTATATTGATAGACAATTTAATACTAAATCCGTATTCTTCCACGATGCAACAGACCGGAGCTAATAACACAATGTCGAACCCCAATAAGAGTAAAGATCCTTCTAGGATAAATCAAATGTACTTATGGAATCTTAGGCTAGATCATTTTAACTTGAGTACGATTCAAAGGGTGAAAGCTGATGGACCACTCAGCCAGGTTGAAGGAAAGGACCTTCCAACCTTCGAATCATACTTGGAAGTTTTAATGACCGAGCAACCCTTTACGGTTAAAGGGAAAAGATCCAAGAAAGTACTAGAGTTGATTTGCTCTGATATATGCAGACCTCTTTGAGGAGTAAGGCATACTTATCAGAAAATGGGATTAACTCCCAACAGACTACACCATTTATGCCTCGGCAAAATAATGTGTTGTAAAGAAGGAATAGGACTCTTATAGATATGGGAAAGTATAAAATGAGTTATTCGGAGTTACCTACTTCGGTTTTGGGATATGCCTTGGAAACAGCGGCGTTTATCCTGAACTTGATTCCTTTGGAAACTTGTACAGATATTCGGCTGTTTATAGGATACCCTAAGAAAACGAATTGAGATATGTAATATAGTCCAAAGGACCAGGTATTCGTTAATTTCATCAACGTTCGGTTCTTAGACATGGACTATATATGCAAGAATCACAAGCCCAAGAGTAGAGTAATACTTAATGTGCTTAGAGGGACTGATCAAGACTTAGAACCAGCCTAACTGAGTAGTTCACTACTATAATCTTTAGTCACTAAAGATACACCGGAGCGTCGTTGTAGTGGGAGGGTTGTTAGATAACCCAACAGGTTCATGTTTATAGGTGAATCTTCAGACTTGTTACCTGGAGAACATGAAGCCGAACCCTGGATCTATGACGAGACGCTGAAAGATCAAGATGCTCAGACTTGGCAAAGTCGATCCGGATTCTTTTGTCTTCACATGGAAGATGGAAGTCATGACAGATTTCCTAAATCGAAGTCTTGACGGGGCCATCTGTGTGGGACAGCCAGAGAGATTCATCGAAAAGAGCCAAGAGCATTCGGTAAGCAAGCTTAATCAATCTTAGGATTGAAGGAAGCTTCAAGATCTTGGACACATGCGGACCTATGAGAAAATCCATTTCATGGATTCATTCAAGGCATGTTTAGGTCCTGAGTGTAATAAAGAAGTGACAGAAAAGATGTGGTGTTTTCTCATTCTTTATGTAGACGACATCCTTCTAAATTGGCAACAATATGAAAGATGTTATCGGACATAAAGGGATGGTTGTCCGAGTAATTCAATGTAAGAGACTTAGGAGAAGTCGGGAATGTTCTTGGGATCAAAGTAATAAATGATCGCCAGAAAAGAACATAGAACTTATCTCGAGCCTCATACATAAATACAATTCTTACTCGTTGCAGCATACAGAATTCCAAGAAAGGTCTTCACCTTTTAAATGTGGAATTCGTCTATCTAAAGTTTTGTGTCCGACACAATAAAGGAGATAGATGAAGAGTAAGCAGTTCCCTGCACCTTAATGGTGGGAAGCTTAATGTATGTAATGCTATGCACGAGACTGATATTTACTATGCCGTGGGCATGGTGGTGAGATATCATAGTAATCCTGGAAAGGATCACTCGACTGATGTAAAGAACATGTTTAGGTTCCTGCAGAGGACCAGGAATTATGTTCTGAGTTACAAAGCAGTCAAGTTGTTTCTTTTGGATTACATAGAATTGGATTTCCAAATCAAACAGGGACAGTCGAAAGTCCAAGTCAGGCTATGTGTTCTCACTGTGAAGTGGAGCAGTCACATGGGAGAATGTAAAGCAGCGATGCATTACGGACTCTACCATGGAAACTGAAAGGATAACGGCCTCTGAGGCAGTTAAAAGGTCAGTGTGGCTCCAGAACTTCCTAAGGGACTTAGATGTGGTTTCTAGTTTACCCAAAGCTATTTTGAATAGCGGTATTGGCAAACTTGAAATGCCACGAGTCCACAGTGGGAGATAACACGTAGATCGCAAGTACCACCTGATTCGAGAGATCGTCTAGTAAGACGATGCAGTTGTCACCTAGATAGCATCGAGAGGATTGCCTGGTAAACCTGTTCACAGAGGCACTTCCAGCGAAAGCGTTGGGTAGGCGTGATGATGTTATGGGAATCTGATGTTTGGGAGAGGGCGACTAGACTTTTAGTATAAGTGGGAGATTGATGGAGTTGTATTCTAAATGTCTAGTTTAGTGCAAATACGGAACTCCTTATCTATACCTTAATTCGAGATATGATTCAAGCATGATTGCATTTAATGCAATAGACCTTGATGTTTACGTTGTAGACAGTATGGCGTGAGGAGACACGCGGAAGATCATACTGTCGGTTACTCGTATACTATCGAACAGTAGCTCACGACTTAGATGGACAGGGACAATCCATCGGTACGTCGTAGTGTGACTGGTAGATAGTCGGTCTTGACTATCATGTTACACTCGTACACTTGGTGTATTGAGCAGGACCACGGGAGGGCGTTCGATTTATACTAATCGCAGTAATCGAACTAGACCTCAGATATTACGGATATACGAATTCCTAATCCCTATATAATTATGGGTGCGTGTGTCCAGTTCTCGGTTCTTTGACTTACTAGTGAGTGAGACTAATTGATTAGACAATATTCTCGGTAAATTGGGAATCGGAATTGTACACACGGCATGCTATAGATTATAGACAGGAAACCGTGTCTCATTTATTGGGTTGATGATGTCCCCGAGATGAGCTCATAAAGTTTATCATGTAAACCCTGCAGGTGGATTCGTTCCACATGATAATAAGGATGAGTGGTACTAGTCTCGGATAACAAGAAACGAGTTAATTTAATTATTAGTAATTAAAGTTAATTCGTGGACATACGATATCTTAAACACGGGGAAAGTCGTATATGTAATTCGGAGGAATTATTATTGTTGAAATAATATAAATTAATTATTGGGAATTCAATTATAATTTTATAGTGGAATTAATTATAATTAAAATTGTAAAATTTAATTAAGGTTTGCCTTTTAGGACGCCGAGTTAATTAAATTGCAATTTAGCCTAATAATTAATTTCCATAAGGTCCCTGGTGTAGCTCTATAAATACCTCACCCTCTCTTTCTCTAAACCTAAGAAACGCCGCTATTTTATTTTTGCGGAGAAAAATAAGTTGTTGCGCAATTATTTTTCTGTAAAAATAAATAGATTAGCGCTGTTATTATTTTCTGCAGAAATTAATTGCTAGCGCAATTATATTTCTGAGAAAATCAAAACCTACACTACGCCGCTATAATTAATTCTGCAGAGAAAATAAAAGCATGCGCAATTAATTTTCCTCTGCTTACAGTAATAATTCTGTAGAAATAATTTTGCTTGCGCAAATATATTTCTGAGACAGAGGATATTATTCCTACGGTGGGTTCAAGAGAGAAAGGAGAAGAGGAAGGTTCAGCGGATCGTTGCCCACTCAACGGCTGAACGTCGGGAATAGAGACATACACCGGAAGGCTTCGTGGTCTCAACAATTCGGCTTCTCCGAATCACGCGAAAAAGGTATAAGAAATCGAAACCCTTATTCCGCATACGTTTTGTTTTCTATTTCGTTAAAAATACATCGGATCTAAGATCGGGTTCCGGGCGTCGTGGATCATGTTCCTCGACTACTGGGGGTCAAGGACCTCCGGATCAGTAGTCGGAAGAGGAAAATCGACCCGGAAACGCGCTCGAAAAAGCAGGTCGCGCTGCTGTTCGCGGACAAACGGCGGTCGCCGGAGGGCAAACGGCGGTCGCCGTTTCGCTGTTTTTCGGGCAGCCAGCTCTGGTTCGCGCGGTTGTCCTTCGGGGCAATGGCTGGGCGTGAATCGGGACACGGGCTGGCACGTGAACGGAGTAACGGACCTGGAGGTCGACTGGGATCGTTCGGATGTTCGAGTGATCGAACGAACGCATCCCGGGTAGTCGATTTCCAACAGTGCATTGGAGAATACTTAAGGCCATAATAATCGGGGCCACGTTAATTGCTTTTTATGTGATTTACGTGCTTTTTATTATGCTTAATTATTTTATGCATGTTATCCCTCAATCGTAAAATACTAAGTGGGAGAGGGATTGGAAACAATCCCGCGGTCTCCATTCTCTGTTTTGAATGTGATGTGTATTGACTTACGAGTTGGCTTTAGTGTCATTCTCCCTATCGGATAAAGTCGATACACGGACATCACTGGATCAAAATTCGAAATTAATTCCACTTATAGAATTTAAAAATTATATTTTTCAAAAGCAATGCCTAATTTGTTTTTTCAAAGACTAATTTCAAGTCGACTCATTCTCACCCCGGGGAGTGGAATGGAGCCAGAGCCACTTGGTTATGTCGATGACACAAATTAGAGACTTTCGAGTCATTTGATGACTAGATCGATTGTCTGATTGGCTCCCTCACCTAGTGAGAGATAGGGCTCAATTGCATGATTGATCGCTGGTTAGAAACTTCGAGTTTCACTTACGAGATATCAAGCTTTGATTAATAGAATTGTGAAATTTAATAAATGTAAGAGTCAATTAACAAAGTTGTTTGTTTTAGTAAACGTCCACACTATCGTGGCTTGCTAAATGGAAATGGTACTTTGGGTTAATTAAGATTCTATGACATTTAAATAAGTGAGATTCAATTAATAAAGTTGTTTGTTTTAGTAAACGTCCACACTAACGTGGCTTGCTAGATGGAAACGGAACTTTAGGATTAATTGAGGCTCGACAGTTATAGAAAGTCGTGGAGGACCGCATGTCAACGTAAACGTCCACATGAACGTGGCTTGCGGTGGGCATGTAGTTCCCGAGCCGTGGACTTAGTACTGAGAAATGGTATACACTTAGGTACGCTTTATAGTATCCTCCCCATCGGAGTCACTGCTATAATGATGTACGACCGAAGTAAAAATCCAATTATAAAATTGTTTGGATTAGTATACGTCCACAAGAACGTGGCATGCTAGTCTGATGGGATTTTGGAAATGATTGGTAGTTTAATGATATTATTTGAGGGAAATGATATCGAATTAAACTAATTGTTTGTTTTATATGGTATTATTCCCATTAAAAGTCAACAAACTCACTGAACCTGTTTTGTATGGATTAAAGAAGAAACTTGGACATTGTCCTAACTGCAGAGGAGTACAATTATGTACTCCAAGTCAATTGACCTGCTGAACCAAATGATGTTTCCACTACTGAGGAAAGGAAGCTCATGGAAGTGGATCAAGGCTCTGAGATGACGCGGAGCTGCATTATGGCTTTCATGTCAAAATGTGCTGCGACATCGGGATCAAGCCATGACCATTACCTATGATATAATGCTTAACCTCAAGAAGCTTTTTGGTTATCAGGACAGGACAGCCGGGCAAAATGCAATGAGGCAACTCATGACGGCCATTGCATCCGAAGGAACGCCCGTGGGGAATCACGTTCTTAGGATGATGTGCTATCTGAATGAGATAGAGATTCTAGGATCAGTTATCGATGGGGTAACCCAAGTCGATATTGTGCTCCAGTCTCTGCCGAGAAGTTTTGAGCAGTTCCGCCTGAACTATAACATGAATAAGGGGTCTTACTCATTGGCGGAACTCCTGATTGAACTTCAAGCGGTTGAGGGAATCATTAAGGGCTCTTATGCACTTGTGGCTGAGAAATTGGCTCTTCCTAGGCCTCCGGGCGGCAAAAGGAAGAAGAAGCAAAGACGGAAACCCAGTGGGCCTAATATATCTGGACCACGGAATGGGACAAGCAAGCCCAACAGGGCAAGTGCTTCCGTTGAAAGCAGTCTGGATACTGGGAGTTTTAATTGTCCTCTCAAAGCAACTAGAAGTTAACTTCTCCTTAGTCACCGAAACATGTTTAGTGGTGTTATCTACCAGTACTGGTGTGTGGATACGGAAACCACTAATCATGTCTGCACCTAAATGCGGGGGTGATGGAGTTATATTCTAAATGTCTAGTTTAGTGACAATATGGAACTCCTTATCTGTGTTTTTCATTATCTATTATTCAAACTGTCGGCATTTTGTCTATCTTGTACTTAAATGCAATAGTCCTAGATATATACGTTGTAGATAGTATGGCGTGAGGAGACACGCGGAAGATCATACTGTCGGTTACTCGTATATTATCAAACAGAAGCTCACGACTTAGATGGACAGGGACAATCCATCGGTACGTCGTAGTGTGACTGGGTAATAGTTGGTCTTGACTATTATGTTACACTTGTACACTTGGTGTATTGAGCAGGACCACGGGAGGGCGTTCGATTTATACTAATCGACGTAATCGAACTAGACCTCAGAGATTACGGATATACGAATTCCTAATCCCTATATAATTATAGGTGCGTGTGTCCAATTCTCGGTTCTTTAATATGCCAATGAGTGAGACTAATTGATTAGTCGAGATACTCGGTAAATTGGGAATCGGAATTGTACACACGGCATGCTATAGATTATAGACAGGAAACCGTGTCCCGTTTATCGGGTTGATGACGTTCCCGAGATGAGCTCATAAAGTTTATCATGTAAACCCTGCAGGTGGATTTGTTCCACATGATAATAAGGATGAGTGGTACTAGTCTCGGATAATAAGAAAAGAATTAATTTAATTATTAGTAATTAAATAAATTCGTGAACGTTCGATATCTTAAACACGGGGAAAGTCGTATATGTAATTTCGGCGGAATTATTATTGTTGAAATAATATTAAAATTAATTTCGGGAATTCAATTATTATTTTTTAGTGGAGTGAATAATAATTAAAATTGAAATCGATTAATTAAGGAATTGCGTTTACTTATTCCAAGTTAATTAATATTTCAATTTAGCCCTTAATTAATTTAACATTGGGTCCCTAGTGTAGCTCTATTTAAACCCCCCCCCCCCCCTTGCCCTCTCCTAAGACCTACAATTCGCCGCAACGTTTTATTTCAGCAGAGAAAAGAATTATTTGTTAGCGCAATAAAAACTTTTTCTCTGTTAAAATAAAGTTAACGCAATTATATTGTTCTCACACTGAGAATAATCAATACGCTGGTCTTGGAAAGGAGAGTGCAGACAAGGACGAATCCAGCGGATCGTTGCCCACACAACGGCTGGAGTCGGGCAGAGTCATACACTAGAAGCGTCTAAGGTCTCAACAATCGACCGAGAGGTATGAGATCGAATTCTCTATTCCGCAATTTTATTCGATCTAATTTCTCGTTGATCATACATGAACGTAGATCGGGTTCCGGGATCGTGGATCGTGTTCCTCGACTACTGGGGGTTCTAGGACCTCTGGATCGGTAGTCGGATGAGGAAAACCGACCCGGAAACGAGCCCGCTGGTGGGCAAACAGCGACCGCTGTTTGCAGCTCCACCAACGACCGCTGGTCTGCAATCAGCGGGCGCTGATTGGGTGCAGACCAGCCCCGTTTCGCGCGGTTGTCCTCCGGGGCGATGGCTGGGCGTGATTCGGGATAAGGGCTGTCAAGCGAACGAAGTAGCGACACCGGATGTCGACTGGGATCGTTCGGATGTTCGAGCGATCGAACGAACGCATCCCGGGTTGTCGAAATCCAACAATTGGTATCAGAGCCGGTTTATACGTTCTTTGTATTGTTTGCGAGTTTGTTTTGCAGGATAACCCGATTATTATGGTCATGTTTGTTGTACTGTATATTGTGGTTTGTTAAACTCTCGGGATTGTCGAGATCTTTGGTTTTTATCGTTGCTTGCTTGTAATAGTTAAAACGACGGGTTGAGTCGTTTAGGGTTTTCTATTTAGTTTTTTTATCCGGATGTATAGGATCGATCATTCCTGTATAGGATCGATGCCGGAAGTAGTTAGTTTACATATGTAATGTTACTGCTGCTTGGTGAATCGAGAGGAGATCGAAGGACGGACGAACGAGGGTCGAGGAGTCGAACCCGCGGCTGCTGTGCACAAACGGCGCCCGCTGGAGGGCAAACGGCGACCGCCGTTTGCAGCTCCTCCAGCGACCGCTGTTCTTCATACAGCGGGCGCTGTTTGAGGTTTGGCAGCAGCGACGCGGGGGTTTGACGGACATCACGGATCGCTTGTCGAGGGCCCGGGATGATACTCCAGTGGGAGGGGTTCGTCTCTTGGTCCTTAGACGAGTCGGTGATGGACCGAGACCGAGACGAGCAACGAGACGAAGATCCGAGAAGACGTGCATCGAAGATTTTAAAGGCCATAATAATCGGGCCACGTTAAATGCTTTTTGTGTGTTTACGTGCTTTATTGTGCTTTAAATTCATATGCATGTGAATGTTATCCCTTTCGTAAAAACTAAGTGGGAGAGGGATTGGAAACAATCCCGTGGTCTCCATTCTCTGTTTTGATGGTGATGTGTGTCGCTTACGAGTTGGCTTTAGTGTCATCCTCCCTATCGGATAAAGTTGACACACGGATATCACTGGATCAAAATTCGAATTCAATTCCATTTATAGAATTGAACACTTAAGTTTTTCAAAGCAATGCCTAATCTGTCTTTCAAATACTAATTTCAACTCGACTCATTCTCACCCCGGGGAGTGGAATGGAGCCAAAGCGCTTGGTTATGTCGATGACACAGACTAGAGACAATCGAGTCATTTGATGACTATATCGATTGCCTGGTTGGCTCCCTCACTTTGTGAGAGATAGGGCTCAATTGCATGATTGATCGCTGGTTAGAAACTTCGAGTTTCACTTACGAGATATCAAGCTTTGATTAACGAAATTGTGAAATTTATTAAATGGAATTCAATTAACAAAGTTGTTTGTTTAGTAAAAGTCCACACTATCGTGGCTTACTAGACGGAAACGGAACTTTGGGTTAATTGAGGCTCGACAGTTATAGGAAATCGTAAAGGGACCGCATGTCAACGTAAACGTCCACACTAACGTGGCTTGCGGTGGGCGTGTAGTTTCCGAGCGGTTAACTTAGTACTGAGAAATGGTATACACTTAGGTACGCTTTAAAGTATCCTCCCCATCGGAGTCACTGCTGTAATGATGTACGACCAAAGTAAAAGTCCAGTTATAAAATCGTTTGGACTAGTATACGTCCACATGAACGTGGCATGCTAGTTGCTGGAAATCGATATCCCGGGGTATCAAAAATTGCGGAACCGATAACCCCGACCGAAATCCCATCGCCGGAAACCGATCACGAACGACACGAAGAACCGGGCTCGACAAGAGTATCGCCGCGGGATGAACCCGCGGCTAAACCCTAGCCGAACCCCATCGCGGGGTTCGCGATCGATGATGATCGCGTGGGGCTGCCTAGCAGCCCCCGGCGGTGAGTCCGGCGACTCACCGCCACCACCGACCGGGGAGGGAGCGCCCAGCCGCGGCGCGAAGCCGCGGTAGCCCCCAGCGATCGACCTAGGGTCGATCGCTCGCCCCGGCGTCCAGCCGGGGCTCCCCTCGCGTGGTCGCTGCCGGCGGTCGAAGCCCTAGGCTCGACCGCCACCCCCTCGGCTCCCAGCCGAGGGTTGCTCTCGATCCCGGCGGGGATCCCTAGACCGCCGGCGGTCCGGTGGTCTTCGACCATCACCGCTCGGTCTATCCCCGTCCCCGGTTTCGTTGTTTTTCCGGATCGTGTGTTCATGCATGTATCACAATTTAATTGAACATAAAATCATACAAGGAGTTTTATGATCATACCTTTGATTCGTTGTGCGGAGAAACGAAATCAATTGAAGACCTTTGAATCTTCCCACGTATTCCTTGCACTCCGTTCGAACGTCGGGTGGGCGACGATCTATCGAACTCCTATGGATCTCCTTCAACTCTCTAGAATATCAAGTATGATAATCTTGTCTTATTATTTATGAAGGCCATGTAGTGCTTTTATAGGCTACGTAGGGGATCTAAAGGAGGTGGAATATTGGGCTTCCAATATTGAAGATTAAATTGAGCCCACTGCTCAAGTCCATTAATCCTTATCAATATTAATTAATTTATTTTCCACTATATAAATTAATTGCACTCCCAATATTAAACCATATTATATCAAATAATATTTCTCCGGTAGTATTATTTATTCCGTGTATTTAAGATTTAAATATCCATGAATAAAATTAATTTATTGCTAATTAATTTATTCATCTCTTTAATCCGAGACTAGTACCATTCAACCTTAATTATTGTGCGGAACGAATCCACTCATGAGGTTTACACAATAATTCCTTATGAACTCATCTCGGGGATATTATCAACCCTTCCGGGATACACTGTCCGGTCAATCATTCACGGCATGCCATATATGAAATATAGTGACCCAACTTAACCGGTAATTAACCCAATAATTAAATCGGTTAATTCCTTTGGTAAATCAAAGTCACTTATATTAAATATACACACCCGCAATAATATCGGGGATTAAGAATAAAATACACTGAGACTCGAATCGATTATCGCCGGCAATCCTAATCGATGAATCTCAACGATCCGCTCAATACACCAAGTGTACAAGTGTGATAAAATAATTAAGAAAAATTATTTTCTCTCTCACACAACGACTATACCGATGGATTGGTCCGGGTCCATCTAGGTCGTGAGCCACTGTTTGATTAAATACGAGTAACCGATAGTATGATCTTCTGTGTGGGCCCGACACACCATACTAACTACAACGTATAAAATCTAGGACTATGATTTGCATATATTTAATTAATAATAATTAAAAGCAAACAATTGTTTATTAATTTAATAGATTAAATGCTATGACCGGGAGTTTACCGTTACTTAAATCTAGACATTAAGTACACAACTCCAACACTAGTCTGATGGGATTTTAGGATTGATTGGTAAATTTAATGATATTAATTAAGGGAGTTAATATCGAATTAAATTTGACAGTTTGATTTGTCTCTTTTATAGATATGGCACTCAACCCGCTGTCCATTATACTAAAAGAAAACAAACTCACTGGTCCAAACTATGTTGATTGGAAACGAAACTTGGACATTGTCCTAACTGCTGAGGAGTACAAGTATGTACTCCATGAGGTTTGTCCTGATGAACCTACTGATACCTCCACTCCTGAGGAAAAGGAAGCTCATCGGAAGTGGGTCAAGGCTGATCAGATGGCGCGGTGCTACATTTTGGCTTCTATGTCAAATGTGCTGCAACATCAGCATGAGGCCATGACCACTGCCTATGATATGATGCTTAACCTCTAGGAGATGTTTGGTAGTCAGGATAGGGCATCCAGGCAAGATGCTATGAGGAAACTCATGACGGCCACCATGTCCGAAGGAACGCCCGTGAGGGATCACGTTCTTAGGATGATTGACTATCTGAATGAGATAGAGATTATGGGAGGAGCTATCGATGGGGAAACCCAGATCGATATAGTGCTCCAGTCTCTGCCTAGGAGTTTTGAGTAGTTCCGCCTGAACTATAACATGAAAAAGAGGTTATATTCGTTGGCGGAACTCCTGACTGAACTCCAGGTGGCAGAGGGAATCTTTAAGAAGTCTCAGGCACTTGTGGCTGTGAAACTTCCTGGCCCTCCGGGGACTAAAAGGAAGAAGAAGCAAGGACGGAAACCTAGTGGACCCAGAAATGGTGGACCACAGAATGGAGTGAACAAGCCCAAGGGCAAATGTTTCCGTTGCAAGCAGTCTGGACATTGGAAGTCTAATTGTCCTCTCAGACAAGGAGGTATGAACTTTTCCTTAGTCACTGAAACATGTTTAGCGGTGTTATCCACCGGTACCTGGTGTGTGGATACGGGAGCCACTGATCATGTCTGCAGTTCTTTGCAGGGGTTCTAGGAAACCCGGCGGCTTAGAGAGGGAGAGATCACTATCTACATGGGCAACGCTACGAAAGTGGCGGCGGTTGCAGTGGGAGATATTTATTTATCTTTTAATAATAAAGTTTTGGTATTGAATAATTGTCTTTATGTACCGAATTTTAGAAAGAACCTTGTTTCGGTTTCTAAGTTGGTTTTGAATGGATATTCTGTTTCTTTTGATAATTCTGTTATTGTCAAGAAGAATGGTGATTATATCTGTTCTGGTACATTGATAGGCAATTTATATATACTGAATCCCACGATGCAAAGTGTAGAGTCATATAACACATCTAGTACCAATAAGAGAAAGGAGCCTTCTAGGATGAATCAAAAGTACTTATGGCATCTTAGGCTGGGTCATATTAACTTGGGTAGGATTCAAAGGTTGATAACTGATGGAATACTCAGTGGTGTGAAAGATGAGGACTTTCCGACCTGTGAATCATGCCTGGAAGGAAAAATGACCAAGCGACCTTTTAGTGATAAAGGGTATAGATCCAAGGAAGTACTGGAATTGATTCACTCTGATTTGTGCGGGCCTTTATCTGTCCAAGCGAGAGGAGGTTATGAATATTTCGTAACCTTCACTGATGATTACTCAAGGTATGGTTTTATATACCTGATGCGCCGCAAGAGCGAGTGCTTTGACAAGTTCAAGGAGTACAAAGCTCTTGTGGAGAACCTTCATGGTAAAACCATAAAGACTCTACGATCTGATCGTGGAGGAGAGTACCTCTCGGGAGAGTTTAAGGCGTACTTATTAGAGAATGGGATTTACTCCCAGATGACTGCACCATACACGCCCCAGCAGAATGGTGTAGCAGAAAGAAGGAATAGGACTCTTATGGAAATGGTAAGATCTATGATGAGTTATTCAGACCTACCAGTTTCGTTCTGGGGATATGCCTTGGAAACAGCGGCGTATATCCTGAACTTAGTTCCTTCTAAATCAGTCCCTAAGACGCCCTCGGAATTGTGGACCGGGCGTAAGCCAAACTTAAGACACATTCGGATCTGGGGTTGTCCAGCACATGTGCTGAAGCATGGGGCTGATAAATTAGAATCTCGTTCAGATATTCGGTTGTTTATAGGATATCCTAGAGGAACGAAAGGTGGTCTATTCTATAGTCCTCAGGACCAGAAGATCGTTGTTAGCACCAACGCTCGGTTCTTGGAAGAGGATTATATAATGGACCACAAGCCCAAGAGTGAGATAATACTAAACGAACTGAGAGGGGACGATCAAGGCTTAGATCCAACCCAACCGGGTGATACGCCACCACAGTCTGCACCTGTAGTTACTGAGGTTACACCGGAGCGTCGTCGTAGTGGGAGGGTTGTTCGACAACCCGATAGGTTCATGTTTATAGGTGAGTCTTCGGACTTGTTACCTGGAGAACATGAAGCCAATCCCTGGACCTACGACTAGGCGCTTAAAGATCAAGATGCTCAGTCTTGGCAAAAGGCGATGAAATCTGAGATTGAATCAATGGATTCAAATCAGGTCTGGAATCTTGTAGCACCGCCCAAAGGTGTAAAAGCCATTGGTTGCAAGTGGGTGTACAAGAGAAAAAGAGGGTCAGACGGGAAGGTGAAAACCTTCAAGGCTAGGCTTGTTGCGAAAGGGTATACTCAGAAAGAAGGGATCGATTATGAGGAAACCTTTTCGCCGGTAGCTATGCTAAAGTCGATCCGGATTCTTTTGTCTATAGCATCTCATATGGATTATGAGGTGTGGCAAATGGACGTCAAGACAGCATTCTTGAATGGGAATCTTGACGAGACCATTTACATGAGACAACCAGAAGGTTTCATCAAGAAAGGCCAAGAGCATCTAGTGTGTAAGCTAAACCGATCCATTTATGGATTGAAGCAAGCTTCTAGATCTTGGAACATGCGGTTTGATGAGGTTATCCAGTCTTATGGATTCATTCAAAGCATGGACGAGTCGTGTGTATACCGGAGAAGTGATGGAAACAGTGTGGCGTTTCTCGTGCTTTATGTAGACGACATCCTTCTAATTGGCAACAATGTGAAGATGTTGTCGGACATAAATGGATGGTTGTCCAAGCAATTCGATATGAAAGACTTAGGACAAGTTGGGCATGTTCTTGGGATCAAGGTTATAAGGGATCGCCGGAAAAGAACATTAAGCTTGTCCCAGGCATCATATATTGATACGATTCTGGCTCGTTTCAACATGCAGAATTCTAAGAGAGGTGCTCAACCTTTCTGCCATGGAATTCATCTATCTAAAGACATGTGTCCCAAAACACAAAAGGAGATAGATTACATGAAGAAGGTTCCTTATGCTTCGGCAGTAGGAAGTCTAATGTATGCCATGTTGTGCACGAGACCTGATATCTGCTATGCCGTGGGCATGGTAGCTAGATATCAGAGTAACCCTGGACAGGGTCACTGGACTGCTGTAAAGAACATACTTAATTACCTGCGAAGGACTAGGAATTATGTTCTGAGTTACAAAGCGTCCGAGTTGATTCCTATTGGTTACACAGACTCGGATTTCCAATCTGATAAGGATCAGCGAAAGTCTACATCAGGCTATGTGTTCACATTGGGAGGTGGAGCAGTCTCATGGAAGAGTGTTAAGCAGAAATGCATTTTGGACTCTACCATGGAAGCCGAATATGTAGCAGCCTCTGAGGCAGCTAAAGAATCGGTGTGGCTCCGGAACTTCCTTATGGACTTGGATGTGGTTCCTAAAATGCCTAGAGCTATCACAATTTATTGTGACAATAGCGGTGCAGTGGCAAATGCAAAGGAACAACGAGCCCACAATGCGAGCAAACACATAGATCGCAAGTACCACCTGATTAGAGACATCGTCAGGAGAGGCGATGCGGTTGTCACCAAGATTGCATCAGCGGATAACCTGGCTGACCCCTTTACGAAGGCACTTCCAGCGGAAGCGTTCAAGAGACACGTGAAGGGGATGGGTATCGGATGTATGGTAGAGGGCAACTAGAGATTTAGTATAAGTGGGAGATTGATGGAGTTATATTCTAAATGTCTAGTTTAGTGACAATATGGAACTCCTTATCTGTGTTTTTCATTATCTATTAATCAAACTGTCGGCATTTTGTCTATCTTGTACTTAAATGCAATAGTCCTAGATATATACGTTGTAGACAGTATGGCGTGAGGAGACACGCGGAAGATCATACTGTCGGTTCCTCGTATATTATCAAACAGAAGCTCACGACTTAGATGGACAGGGACAATCCATCGGTACGTCGTAGTGTGACTGGGTAATAGTTGGTCTTGACTATTATGTTACACTTGTACACTTGGTGTATTGAGCAGGACCACGAAGGGCGTTCGATTTATACTAATCGACGTAATCGAACTAGACCTCAGAGATTACGGATATACGAATTCCTAATCCCTATATAATTATAGGTGCGTGTGTCCAATTCTCGGTTCTTTAATATGCCAATGAGTGAGACTAATTGATTAGTCGAGATACTCGGTAAATTGGGAATCGGAATTGTACACACGGCATGCTATAGATTATAGACAGGAAACCGTGTCCCGTTTATCGGGTTGATGACGTTCCCGAGATGAGCTCATAAAGTTTATCATGTAAACCCTGCAAGTGGATTTGTTCCACATGATAATAAAGATGAGTAGTACTAGTCTCGGATAATAAGAAACGAATTAATTTAATTATTAGTAATTAAATAAATTCGTGAACATTCGATATCTTAAACACGGGGAAAGTCGTATATGTAATTTCGGCGGAATTATTATTGTTGAAATAATATTAAAATTAATTTCGGGAATTCAATTATTATTTTTTAGTGGAGTGAATAATAATTAAAATTGAAATCGATTAATTAAGGAATTGCGTTTACGTATTCCAAGTTAATTAATATTTCAATTTAGCCCTTAATTAATTTAACCTTGGGTCCCTAGTGTAGCTCTATTTAAACCCCCCCCCCCCCCCTTGCCCTCTCCTAAGACATACAATTCGCCGCAACGTTTTATTTCAGCAGAGAAAAGAATTATTTGTTAGCGCAATAAAAACTTTTTCTCTGTTAAAATAAAGTTAACGCAATTATATTGTTCTCACACTAAGAATAATCAATACGCTGGTCTTGGAAAGGAGAGTGCAGACAAGGAAGAATCCAGCGGATCGTTGCCCACACAACGGCTGGAGTCGGGCAGAGTCATACACTAGAAGCGTCTAAGGTCTCAACAATCGACCGAGAGGTATGAGATCGAATTCTCTATTCTGCAATTTTATTCGATCTAATTTCTCGTTGATCATACATGAACGTAGATCGGGTTCCGGGATCGTGGATCGTGTTCCTCGACTACTGGGGGTTCTAGGACCTCCGGATCGGTAGTCGGATGAGGAAAAACGACCCGGAAACGAGCCCGGAACAGCAACGTCGCGTTGCTGTTCGCGGACGAACAGCGCCCGCTGGTGGGCAAACAGCGACCGCTGTTTGCAGCTCCACCAGCGACCGCTGGTCTGCAATCAGCGGGCGCTGATTGGGTGCAGACCAGCCCCGTTTCGCGCGGTTGTCCTCCGGGGCGATGGCTGGGCGTGATTCGGGATAAGGGCTGTCAAGCGAATGAAGTAGCGACACCGGATGTCGACTGGGATCGTTCGGATGTTCGAGCGATCGAACGAACGCATCCCGTGTAGTCGAAATCCAACAGGGGGTTCCAGGAAACCCGGAGACTTAGAAAGGAGAAGTTATAACCTACATGGGCAACACTGTTAAGGTAACATCCATTGCAGTGGGAGATGTTAAATGTTTTAACAGTAGGATTTTAGTTCAAATAAATTGTCTTTATGTGCCGGTATTTAGAAAGAATTTTCATTTCGGATTTCTAAATTGGCTTTAGAATGGATATTCCGTTTCTTCTGATAGTTTCATACCTATCAGAGTAGAAAACGGGGATATTATCTATTCTGGTACATTGATAGACAATTTAATACTAAATCCGTGTTCTTCCACGATGCAACAGACCGGAGCTAATAACACACATTGTCGAACCCTAATAAGAGTAAAGATCCTTCTAGGATGAATCAAATGTACTTATGGCATCTTAGGCTAAATCATTTTAACTTAAGTACGATTCAAAGGATGAAAGCTGATGGACCACTCAGCTAGGTTGAAGGAAAGGACCTTCCAACCTTCGAATCATACTTGGAAGTTTAAATGACCAAGCAACCCTTTACGGTTAAAGGGAAAAGATCCAAGAAAGTACTAGAGTTAATTCGCTCTGATATGTGCAGACCTCTTTGAGGAGTAAGGCATACTTATCAGAAAATGGGATTAACTCCCAACAGACTACACCATTTATGCCTCGGCAAAATAATGTGTTGTAAAGAAGGAATAGGACTCTTATAGATATGGGAAAGTAGAAAATGAGTTATTCGGAGTTACCTAATTCGTTTTTGGATATGGCTTGGAAACAG
The DNA here is from genome assembly GCA_954870475.1 of Euphrasia confusa. Classification (NCBI taxonomy): domain Eukaryota; kingdom Viridiplantae; phylum Streptophyta; class Magnoliopsida; order Lamiales; family Orobanchaceae; genus Euphrasia; species Euphrasia confusa. The sequence continues at coordinate 33,495,111 of OX940950.1, forward strand.
CGGCGTTTAATCCTGAACTTGATTCCTTTGGAAACTTGTACTGATATTCGGCTGTTAATAAGATACCCTAAAAAAAAGAATTGAGATATGTAATATAGTCCAAAGGACCAGATGTTCGTTGATTGAATCAACGTTCGGTTCTTAGACATGGACTATATATACACAAGATCACAAGCCCAAGAGTAGAGTAATACTTAATGTGCTTAGAGGGACTGATCAAGACTTAGAACCTGTTGGAGTTGTGTACTTAATGTCTAGATTTAAGTAACGGTAACTCCCGGTCATAGCATTTAATCTATTAAATTAATAAACAATTGTTTGCATTTAATTATTGATAATTAAATATATGCAAAATATAGTCCTGGATTCTATACGTTGTAGTTAGTATGGTGTACGGGCCCACACAGAAGATCATACTATCGGTTACTCGTATTTAATCAAACAGTTGCTCACGACCTAGATGGACACGGACCAATCCATCGGTATAGTCGTTGTGTGAGAGAGAAAATAATTTGTCTTAATTATTTTATCACACTTGTACACTTGGTGTATTGAGCGGATCGCTTGAGATTTATCGATTAGGATTGCCTTAGATAATCGATTCAAGTCTCAGAGTATTTTATTCTTAATCCCCGATACTATTGCGGGTGTGTATATTTAATATATGTGACTTTGATTTTCCAAAGGAATTAACCGATTTAATTATTGGGTTAATTACCGGTTAAGTTGGGTCACTATATTTTATATATGACATGCCGTGAATACTTGACGGGAAAGTGTATCCCGTAAGGGTTGATAATATCCCCGAGATGAGTTCATAAGGAATTATTGTGTAAACCTCATGAGTGGATTCGTTCCGCACAATAATTAAGGTTGAATGGTACTAGTCTCGGATTCAAGAGATGAATAAATTAATTAGCAATAAATTAATTTTATTCATGGATATTTAAATCTTAAATACACGGAATAAATAATACTACCGGAGAAATATTATTTGATATAATATGGTTTATTATTGGGAGTGCAATTAATTTATATAGTGGAAAATAAATTAATTAATATTAATGGAAGATTAATAGATTTGGGCTTGTGCTCAATTTAATCATTAATATTGGAAGCCCAATATTCCACCTCCTTTAGATCCCCTATGTAGCTTATAAAAGCACTACATGGTCTTCTCTATTCTCATAACTTGAAGATCATAATTCTTCTAGAGAGAGAAAGTAGAGAGAGAGAAGAGGATCCATAAGCTTGGAGGATCGTCGCCCACCCGACGTTCAAGCTAGTGCAAGGAATACGTGGGAAGATCGTAAGGTCATCAATTGATTTCGTTTCTCCGCACAACGAATCAAAAGGTAAAATCATAAACTCCCTTATATGATTTTATGTGAATTAATTGTGATACATACATGAACGCACGATCCCGGATCCCCATCCCCGAAGTGAAGACCATGTAGTGCTTTTATAGGCTACGTAGGGGATCTAAAGGAGGTGGAATATTGGGCTTCCAATATTAATGATTAAATTGAGCTCAAGCCCAAATCTATTAATCTCCCATTAATATTAATTAATTTATTTTCCACTATATAAATTAATTGCACTCCCAATATTTAAACCATATTATATCAAATAATATTTCTCCGGTAGTATTATTTATTCCGTGTATTTAAGATTTAAATATCCATGAATAAAATTAATTTATTGCTAATTAATTTATTCATCTCTTGAATCCGAGACTAGTACCATTCATCCTTAATTATTGTGCGGAACGAATCCACTCATGAGGTTTACACAATAATTCCTTATGAACTCATCTCGGGGATATTATCAACCCTTCCGGGATACACTTTCCCGTCAAGTATTCACGGCATGCCATATATAAAATATAGTGACCCAACTTAACCGGTAATTAACCCAATAATTAAATCGGTTAATTCCTTTGGAAAATCAAAGTCACATATATTAAATATACACACCCGCAATAGTATCGGGGATTAAGAATAAAATACTCTGAGACTTGAATCGATTATCGCCGGCAATCCTAATTGATAAATCTCAAGCGATCCGCCCAATACACCAAGTGTACAAGTGTGATAAAATAATTAAGACAAATTATTTTCTCTCTCACACAACGACTATACCGATGGATTGGTATGTGTCCATCTAGGTCGTGAGCAACCGTTTGATTAAATACGAGTAACCGATAGTATGATCTTCTGTGTGACGTCGCACACCATACTAACTACAACGTATATAATCCAGGACTATATTTTGCATATATTTAATTATCAATAATTAAATGCAAACAATTGTTTATTAATTTAATAGATTAAATGCTATGACCGGGAGTTTACCGTTACTTAAATCTAGACATTAAGTACACAACTCCAACACCGGGAAACCGAGGAACTTCGGGGACGGGGATTCGAGATCCCCGACGAACGTTCAAAGGACCCTCGGCTGGGAGCCGAGGGGTGGCGATCGAGCCCTAGGGCATCGATCGCCGGCAGCGATCACGCGAGGGGAGCCCCGGCTGGACGCCGGGGCGAGCGATCGACCTAGGGTCGATCGCTGGGGGCTGTCGTGGCTTCGCGCCGCGGCTGGGCGCCCCTCCCCGGTCGGTGGTGGCGGTGAGTGCCGGACTCACCGCCGGGGGCTGCTAGGCAGCCCCATGCGATCGGTTTCGATCGCGAACCCCGCGATGGGGTTCGGCTAGGGTTTAGCCGTGAGTTCATCCCGCGGCGATGCTCTTGTCGAGCCCGGTTCTTCGTGGCGTACGCGATTGGATTTCCGGCGATGAGATTTCGGTCGGGGTTATCGGTTCCGCAATTTTGATACCCCGGGTTATCGATTTCCAACAAATGGTATCAGAGAGTTTGGTTTCGTGTTCATGTATGTATTCGATTATCGTTCTACCTTGCAGGGATTCCGACGATCATGGTTAATTAATTATCGTTCTGCCCGCTAGGGTTCCCGGCCACGCCGGCCACCGGTGGTGGTGGCGCGCGGCTTGGGGACGGCGGCAGTGGTGCCCGGCGATGGTGGTGGTCGACGGTGGGGGTGGTGTGGGGATCCCCAACCCATACTACTCCTACCAAGATTCACTTTCCTAATTGATTCAGTTTTCCTATTTTGAGTATTCCTATGTTTGGGAACTCTCATGGAAATAGGAAAAGAATTAATTAATATTAATTTATTTCCTTATTCTATTATAGAAGTCTTCTAGAATATTCAAGTCTTACTTGGATAGGATTCTAGAGATTTAATAGAATTAGAAAGGAAAATAATTAATTAATTAATTAATTATATTTCCTAATTGATTATTCCTATTTTATGGGAATTTTCATGGACATGGAAATTAATTAATTTTGGAAAGTAGAAGAGTCCTAATTTATTTTATTTCCTTATTCTATTATAGAACTCTTCTAGAATATTCCATGTTTTACTTGGATAGATTATTCTAGAGATTTAATAGAATTAGATAGGAAAATAAATAAATAAAAATATTAATAATATTTAATTTTATTTTTGATTTATTCGATTGACTTAATTTTCGAATTAAGTATCTTTTGGATTTATTAAAAAATAAATAGATTTAAATATTGGGATTAATATTCTCGTCACATGGAGCATTCAAGAACGAAGACTGAAGACTAGAAGACGCATACGGAGATGGAATAAAGCCATGATTGTCGGGAAAAATAATTTTCTAGCATTAGTTTGACTATGTGATACTATGTGCTTTATTACTTGTATGCATGCTATATGTGTTTACTTTATGCACTAGATAGCGTATCCCTTTGTTATAAAAAGCTAAGTGGGAGAGGGAATGGAAACATTCCCATGGTCTCCATTACTGTTCTCTTGGTGACTCTTATGGACTTTTGAAGTTCGTATAGATGTGTCATTGGAGGAGAATTCTTGTAATTCCTTTTACGAGAAACATTGATTAAGTCTATCAAACAATGCCTAATTTGTCTTTCTGAAACTGACTTCAAGTCGACTCATTCTCACCCCGGGGAGTGGAATGGAGCCAAAGCCACTTGGTCATGTGGATGACACAAATTAGAGACATTCGTACCATTCTTTTGAAGATGGATCGATTGTCTGCTCGGCTCCCTCATCTAATGAGAGATAGGGTTGTTCGCATGGTGAATCACTTATTAGAAACTTCGAGTTTCACTTATGATTCTCCGCGTCCTGATTTACGAAAATCGAATGGATCTTGTAATTGGGAGTCAATTATAAAAGTCTCTTGGTGTAGTAAACGTCCACACCACGTGGCTTGCTATACTAACGGATTTTGGATTAATTTGTGTAGACATTTATAAGTAATTGTGAAGAATTATGAAGTTGTCGTAAACGTCCACACCACGTGGCTTGCGGTGATGTAGTAATTCCAAACGATTTACTTTAGTACTGAGTAATGGTTTACACTTAGATACTCATTATAGTATTCCTCCCCACGAGGTTACGCTATAAGTGATGTATGACCAAAGAAAACCTAATTGCTAAATCATTTGGGTGGGTAAACGTCCACACCACGTGGCTTGCCTTACCTGATGGGATTTTAGATGTAATTAGTAATTTAATGATATTATTTGAGGGAGATAATATCGGATATTAAATTGATTGTTTGTTTAAATGTGCTTATAGGTTTAGAGAATAGCTATGAATCCACTTTCTGTGATACTCAAGGAGCATAAACTCACTGGCCCCAATTATATTTATTGGAGGAGAAATTTTGACATTTTCCTGACTTCTGAAGAGTAAAAGTTTGTACTCTATGATGCATGTCTTGCTGAGCCCACAGATGCCTCAACTAATGAGGAAAAGGAAGCATATCGGAAGTGGAAAAAGGCTGATGAAATGGCTAGGTGTTATATTTTGGCTTCAATGTCAAATGTACTCCAAACCCAACATCAGTCGATGGACACTGCCGAGGATATGTTGTACAACCTCAAGGAAATGTTTGGAGAGCAAGATCGTGCGGCAAGGCAAGAAGCCATGAGAGTCCTAATGACAACTACTCAGTCTGAAGGAACGCCCGTTGGGGAGCACGTTCTTAAGATGATGAGTTTGTTGAATGAACTTGAGATCCTAGGAGCTCAAATTGATGGGGAGACGCAAGTCGACATCATACTCCAGTCTCTGACTCCTAGTTTTGAGCAGTTTCGCATGAGTTATAATATGGGTAAACTATCTTATACTCTTGCGCAACTCCTGACTGAACTGGAGGCGGCAGAGGGGATCTACAAGAAGGGCAAGTCTCAAGCGCTTGTAGCTACCAAGTCCAAAGGCTTGAAGCCTGTTGGAGGTAGGGGCATGAAAAGGAAGCAAGCCTGGAAACCCAGTGGTGCCAAGAGGAATGGACCACGAGTGGGGGCTGCCAAGCCAAGAGGCAAGTGCTTCCGATGCAATAAGTCTGGACACTGGAAGTCTGAATGTCCTCTCAAAGGTACGAATTTTTCTTTAGTCATAAAAACATAGTCAGCGGTATTATCTACCAGAATTCTGGTGTGTAGATATGGAACCACTGACGGTATGTGCATTTCTTTAAATGCAGGGGTTCCAGAAAACCCGGCGACTTAGATAAGAATAGTTCGAGTCTACACGGGCAAAAGCTGTAGAGGAGGCAGCTGTTGCGGTGGAAGGCATTTATCTGCTTTAGTAGTTAAATAGGATTTCATTTCAAGTTTATTGCATTATGTACCCTTTATTTTAGAAAGAACTTTTGTTCTGGATTTCTATTAAATATGAATGGATATTTTATTTCTTTAATCATGTTGATGATTTTGATAAGAAATAATGGTATTATCTATTTTGGTACATTAGATAGCAATAATGTAAATGATGAATCCTTAGTCTACCACGATGCAACAAACTGTTCTATAACTTGTTTTACTTAAAAGATATATTTCTTTGCTAAATCATTATACTTGTGAATTCTTACACTTAGTAGTATTTATTCAAATAAAATTCAAAAGGTCGAAATTGATTTGATCAATTAATGTTGAAGGAATGGACCTTCCGACCTAATAATTGAATTTGGAAGGTAATACAACTAAACAAACCTTTCTGGACAAAGGATAGAATTCGGACAAGTATTGAGAATGATTAAATACTGATATATGCAGACGTATGTGAAATTAGAAAGGTACGAGTAGTTCTTTTCAAGAATGCTCGATGATGGATTAGAATACTTGATGTGCCATAAAAGCGAAGTGTTTTGACTAGTCAATGGACACATAGCTATTATGGAGAACCTTCAAAGTATATCCATTAGAAGCCTGCGACTTAGTCGCGGAGGCCATCACCTATCTCAATAACACATATCATAAATCCAAGAGAGGGAATTGGATCCCAAACGACTTCACCATACACTTACGTGTAGAGATGGTGTGTCAAAAGTAAGAAATGGAAATCTAATAGTAAAAGAACAAGTTGTTCGGAACTACCTATGTTCTATGGATATTCCTGGAGACAACGGCATATTCAATGTGGTTGTAGGATATCCTAGATGAACAAAGATATTGTGTTCTATAGTATTATGAACCAGAAGGACGTTATAAGCTCTAAACGCCCGGTTCTTAGAGGAAGACTATTAGATGAACCACAAAGCCCGAACTGACGTAATACCTTGGAATGAGAAAAAGGACAAAGACTAGGAACCAGCCAAACCGAGTAGTAGTACACCACTAACTGCACCTACTGTTATTACTGTTATACACAGGGACGCCATTGCAGTGGGAGGTTGTTAAAACAACCGGAGATGTTCATAAGACTAGAAGAGTTTTGAACTCTGGATCTAGTAAAGATGAAATCGATCCCTAGCTCTGCATAAGGGCGGTACTAGATCTAAATGTGCCTGCTTGGAGAACAATAAGGTTTATTGTTAAGAGGCTAGATCATTTAGAGTACAAGCTTAGTAAATCCATTTATGGATTGTGACAAGGCTATGAATCGTGGAACTTGCGGGTTGATGAGATAGTCCATCTAATGGATTCATCAAAAGGCATAGACGAAATGTGTATTGGAAACGTGATGGAAACAAGGTGGTGTTTCTCGGAATTTTATGTAGATGACATTTTATCATTGGCAACAATCTAAAGATATTATCAGACATAAAATGATGGTTGTCTAAATAAATCGGGATATAAGATTGAGTAGAAGTTAGAGCATGTTCTTGAGGTCTTTCGATCTAAGAATAAGAACATTGTACTTCTCCTAGAAATCTTATACGATTATGGTTTGTTTTAAACATGCATAATTCTGAGAAAGGTTATTGCCTTTCAGAGACAGAATATACATCTATTTAAAGGGTATGTGTTTCGAACACATAAAGGAGATAGATACAGATAAAGCGGTTTCCTACACTTCGAGTGAGGAAAGCTTTATAGATGCAATGTTGTAAAACAAGAACCTGATATCAACTATGCGGTTTGCGTAGTGGGAGGATATCAAAGTAATCTGGACAAGAGATATTCGAATGCTGTAAAAGTACTTGAATGTACTAGATTAAGCAAGACGAAATCTTCTTTGATTACAAATTCTCAGATCTCAAATCAGAGAAGGACCAGTGCAAGTCAATATCAGGCTATGTGTTCACTTTTAGAAAGAGGTGGAACCATGAAATGAAAGAGTGATAAGCAGGACGCTTCTCAGACTCTCTCATAACCGAATAGCAGCCTCAGAGGCAGCGGAAGTTTTGGTTAGGTTCCGGGATAACCTCTTGACTTGGATATGACTCTTAGTTTACCAAAGGCTATTGGATAGCGGTGCACGGTAAACTGGAAGAAGTCATAAGTCAAAAGTGATGATAACACATAGAGCAAGTACCACCTGATACGAGTCATCGTCGAGGGAGACGACGCAGTAGTCACCAAGATAACTTCAGAGCGGCAACCTAGAGTGCTCATTCACATGGTACTTCTTGGAAGTACACTTCAAGCATGTGATGAGTATGGGAGTCGGGAGTTTGGAGGAAATGACTAGACCTTAGTACAAGTGGGAGATTGTTGGAGTTGTGTACTTAATGTCTAGATTTAAGTAACGGTAACTCCCGGTCATAGCATTTAATCTATTAAATTAATAAACAATTGTTTGTATTTAATTATTGATAATTAAATATATGCAAAATATAGTCCTGGATTCTATACGTTGTAGTTAGTATGGTGTACGGGCCCACACAGAAGATCATACTATCGGTTACTCGTATTTAATCAAACAGTTGCTCACGACCTAGATGGACACGGACCAATCCATCGGTATAGTCGTTGTGTGAGAGAGAAAATAATTTGTCTTAATTATTTTATCACACTTGTACACTTGGTGTATTGAGCGGATCGCTTGAGATTTATCGATTAGGATTGCCTTAGATAATCGATTCAAGTCTCAGAGTATTTTATTCTTAATCCCCGATACTATTGCGGGTGTGTATATTTAATATATGTGACTTTGATTTTCCAAAGGAATTAACCGATTTAATTATTTGGTTAATTACCGGTTAAGTTGGGTCACTATATTTTATGTACGACATGCCGTGAATACTTGACGGGAAAGTGTATCCCGGAAGGGTTGATAATATCCCCGAGATGAGTTCATAAGGAATTATTGTGTAAACCTCATGAGTGGATTCGTTCCGCACAATAATTAAGGTTGAATGGTACTAGTCTCGGATTCAAGAGATGAATAAATTAATGAGCAATAAATTAATTTTATTCATGGATATTTAAATCTTAAATACACAGAATAAATAATACTACCGGAGAAATATTATTTGATATAATATGGTTTAATATTGGGAGTGCAATTAATTTATATAGTGGAAAATAAATTAATTAATATTAATAGAGGATTAATAGATTTGGGCTTGGGCTCAATTTAATCTTTAATATTGGAAGCCCAATATTCCACCTCCTTTAGATCCCCTACGTAGCCTATAAAAGCACTACATGGTCTTCACTTTTTCATAAGACAAGATTATCATACTTGATATTCTAGAGAGTTGAAGAGGATCCATAAGCTTGAAAGATCGTCGCCCACCCGACGTTCAAGCTAGTGCAAGGAATACGTGGGAAGATCGTAAGGTCATCAATTGATTTCGTTTCTCCGCACAACGAATCAAAAGGTAAAATCATAAACTCCCTTGTGTGATTTTATGTGAATTAATTGTGATACATACATGAACGCACAATCCGGGAAAACGACGAACTTCGGGGACGGGGATTCGAGATCCCCGGCGAAGGTCGAACGAACCCTCGGCTGGGAGCCGATGGGTGGCGGTCGAGCCCTAGGGCTTCGACCGCCGGCGCGCATCCAAGGGAAGCCCCGTCTGGACGCCGGGGCTGGGGCGATCAAGCCCTAGCTCGATCGGCGGGGGGACTGCCGCGGGCTGGCGCCGCGGCTGGTGGTGCCCCCCACCTCCGACGATGGCGGTGAGTCGCCGGACTCACCGCCCAGGGCTGCTGGAGCAGCCCAGCGATCGCACGCGCGATCGCGAGCCCCGGCCGGGGCTCGGCTAGGGTTTCTAGCCGGGGGTTTTTCCCGCGGCGGCGATGCTCTTGTTGAGCCCGGTTCCGTTAGGTGGTTCGTGTGTTTCCGGCGATGGGATTTCGGTCGGGGTTATCGGTTCCGCAATTTTTGATACCCCGGGATATCGATTTCCAACACCCTCTTCCACATGTAAGGGTCGTCCCAAATGTACTTCTTGCTCTCCCTCTTGAGCTTGTTCTTACCGTAGAGGGTCATGCCTTCCCTTATATCTCCTGTGACTATGTAGTTGGCCAAGTCTGCATACCATGGCTCCCCCGAGTAGCTTGAAATCTGGTATAAGTACTCATCTGGGAAAGTCTCTAATTTCGATGTCGAACTCTTGCAGCAACAAGATCCATCTTATCAGCCGTGGCTTGGTCTCCTTTTTGGCCATTAAGTATTTTAACGCGGCATGGTCAGTGTAGACTATAGTTTTGCTCCCGAGCATGTAAGATCTAAACTTCTCGAATGCAAATACCACAACCAGCAATTCTTTCTTTGTGGTCGCGTAGTTGCATTGGGCAGGATTCACAGTCTTGGACGCATAGTAGATTACGTGCCGTTCCTTACCCTTCATCTGCCCAAGTACAGCTCCAACAGCATACCCGCTCGCGTCGCACATAAGCTCAAATGGCATTCCCCACTCTGGTGGTTGGATTATGGGGGCAGTGACTAACCTTTCCTTGAGGTGGTTGAAGGCAGCTTGACAGTCATCATCGAAGTTCAAGTCAACCTCGTTTTGTAACAACCTGGTCAGAGGTTGGGCAATCCTGGAAAAGTCTCTTACGAACCTCCTGTAGAACCCAGTGTGCCCAAGGAAGCCTCTTACTTGCTTGACATTCCTTGGATAAGGCAGCTTTGATATGGTCTCTATTTTGGCTCGGTCAACTTCAATTCCCTTGGCAGAGACTACGTGCCCAAGGACTATCCCTTCCTCAACCATAAAGTGACATTTCTCGTAATTAAGTACCACACTTTTCTCCACACATCTGCTGAGGGCCAACTCCAGGTTGTTCAAGCATGTCTAGAACGAGTTGTCATATACAGTAAAGTCATCCATGAAGACTTCTATCCCTTGCTCGAGCAGATCGGCAAAAATGCTCATCATGCATCTCTGGAAAGTCCCAGGGGCGTTGCATAGACCAAAGGGCATGCATCTATATGCGAAAGTACCATATGGGCAGGTAAAAGTAGTCTTGTCCTGGTCTTCCGGGGCCACCCAAATTTGCATGTAGCCGGAGTATCCGTCAAGGAAGCAAAAATGTGTCTTCCCAGCTAGTCTCTCGAGCATCTCGTCAATGAAAGGCAGTGGGAAATGATCTTTCTTTGTTACCTTGTTCAACTTCCTGTAGTCTATGCACACTCTCCACCCGGTTTGAAGTCGAGTGGCTATTTGCTCCTTTTTTTCGTTCTCGATCACTTGGATTCCTAACTTCTTGGGCACCACATGAATTGGGCTTACCCATTTGCTGTCTGAAACAGGATAGATAATGCCCAAGTTGAGAAACTTGAGTATCTCCTTGAGCACTACCTCCTTCATGGCAGGGTTCAGTTTCCTTTGTGGGTCGCGTACTGGATTTGACTCTTCCTCGAGCAATATGTGGTGTTGGCATATGGTGGGACTGATTCCCCTTATATCTGCTAAGGTCCATCCTATTGCTTGCTTGTACTGGTCAAGGATGTTCCTCAGCCTGTTCTCTTCCACTTTCTTTAATTTCGAACTTATGATCACGGGCAATGTATCATTTTGCCCAAGAAACATATACTTGAGATGTGCAGGGTGTTTCTTCAATTCCAATTCTGGTGGTTTCTCCAGGGATGGCACCATGATCGTGACTTCATGGGGTGGCAGCTTGCTCATGCCCACGGGGTGATTCTCCAGAGCTCCCAGTTGCTCGACTATCTGTTGAACTTCAAGTTGCTCATCCTCTGCATCTTCTCTGGTTAGTCCCCTTTGTATCACCAGATCTACCTTGTCAGAGACTCCATATCCCAGAGCTTGCTCCTCGATCATTTCATCAATCTGGTCAACATAATGTACTTGCTCAGTGTCCTCTGGGTGCTTCATTGACTTGAACAAGTCAAATGTGACCGTTTCTCCTTCAAACTTGCAGGTTAGCTTTCCAGTCTCGCAGTCAATGTGTGTCCTCGCCGTCTTCAAGAATGGTCTGCCCAAGATCATCACTGGTTGCTTGCTTGATCTCCCCATGTCCAAAACATAGAAATCGGCAGGGAAAATGAGCTCCTATACCTTGACCAATACATCCTCCAGAATTCCCTCGGGGTATACATTTGATCTATCTGCTAACTGGATTACTACCCTTGTTGGCTTCATTGGCCCTATGCCCAAATCCTCATACATTGACTTAGGCATGACATTGATCGATGCTCCCAAGTCGAGCATGGGCTTCTCTATGTTCATGTTGCCTATTATCCAGGGAATATAGAACATTCCAGGGTCTGCACATTTCCTTGGCACATTCCTCTGGAGCACCGCTGAAACATTCTCTCCTACTTCGAATTTGGCATCATCCTGGTATTTTACTTTTTTGGTGCACAGCTCCTTGAGGAATTTGGCGCACCTGGGCATGGATTTTAGGATGGTCAGCAGAGGCATGTTGATTTCCACCTTTTTAAAAATTTGAAACATCTCATTTGTATCCTCATTCTCTTTCTTCTTGTTCAATCTGCCTGGGAAAGGAGGGTAGATTTTAGGTGGTGTTCCTGCTTGGGCAGGTACTGATGTTTCCTTCTGTTTGTGTGGTATCTGCTGGGATTCGATGTCCCGGGCTATCAAAAATTGCGGAACCGATAACCCGACCGAAAACCCTATCGCCGGAGATCGCACGAACACCAACTCATCCGTAGGAGTCCGACCTTTGGAGACTACGCGCCCGAAGACACGCAGCCCGCCCCCAGCCGATTTTCTCCCACGAGTCGGATCCACGAACGCGAACCACACGCGAAGAACCGGGCTCGACAAGAGCGTCGCCGCGGGATGAACCCGCGGCTAAACCCTAGCCGAAACCCATCCGCGGGGTTCGCGATCGCCGTGCATGGCGATCGCTGGGGCTGCTCCGGCAGCCCCCTGGCGGTGAGTCCGGCGACTCACCGCCGCCATCCGACGGGAGGAGGACCACCAGTCGCGGCGCGAAGCCGCGACGGTCCCCGGCGATCGAGCTAGGGCTCGATCGCCCCAGCCGCGGCGTCCAGCCGCGGCCTTCTCCCTTGCGCGCACCACCGGCGGAGGGAGGCCGGGGGGTTCGATCCGCCGTGGCACCAGCCCACGGCCGAACCCCCAGCGATCGACTTCACGTCGATCGCTCGCCCCGGCGTCCAGCCGGGGCTCCCCTCACGCCCGCGCACCGGCGGTCGAACCCTAGGGTTCGGCCGCCCCTTCTTCGATCCCGACGGGGATCGTGGGATCCCCGTATCCCGGTCTCGACGTTCCCGGATCGCGTCGTTCATGTATACATCACAATTATTCAACGCACTAATAATCAAAGAGGGGGATTCTCGATTATACCTTCGATTCGTTGTACGGAGAAACGAAATCGGTTGACGACCTTGTGACCTTCCCGCGTATTCCTTGCACCTCGTCCGAACGTCGTGTGGGCGACGATCTATCGGATTCCTATGGATCTTCCTCACTCTCAAGATTTTATGATTGGCGTAGGTCAATTTTTTCTCTCTTGAAAAGTGAAGACCATGTAGTGCTTATATAGGCTACGAAGGGGATCATAAGGAGAATAAATATTGGGCTTCAATATTGAAAATTAAATTGGGTCCAACCCAAATCTATTAATTCTTATCAATATTAATTTTATTTATTTTCCACTATATAAATAAAATTGCACTCCCAATATTATTCCATATTATATCAAATAATATTTCTCCATCTTAGTATTATTTATTCCGTGTATTTAAGATTTAAATATCCATGAATAAATTTATTTATTGCTTAATAAATAATATTCATCTCTTATATCCGAGACTAGTACCGTTCAACCTTTATTATTGTGCGGAACGAATCCACTCATGAGGTTTACACAATAATTCCTTATGAACTCATCTCGGGGATATTATCAACCCTTCCGGGATACACTGCTCCTTCAAGAATTCACGGCATGCCATATATAAAATATAGTGACCCAACTTAACCGGTAATTAACCCAATAATTAAATCGGTTAATTCCTTTGGTAAATCAAAGTCACTTATATTAAATATACACACCCGCAATTGTTTCAGGGATTAAGAATAAAATACTCCGAGTCTCAAATCAATTATCGCCGAGCAATCCTAATTGATGAGTCTCGATCGATCCGCCCAATACACCAAGTGTACAAGTGTGATAAAATAATTAAGATAAATTATTTTCTCTCTCACACAACGACTATACCGATGGATTAGTTCGTGTCCATCTAGGTCGTGAGCAACTGTTCGATTAAATACGAGTAACCGATAGTATGATCTTCTGTGCGCCCATGCAGCACCATACTAACTACAACGTATAAAATCCAGAACTATGATTTGCATATAATTAAATGCAAATAATTGTTTATTTATTAAATAGATTAAATGCTATGATCGGGAGTTTACCGTTACTTAAATCTAGACATTAAGTACACAACTCCAACAGTATCAGCTCAAGTTCTTCCTCTGACTCTTCTTCCTCGTTGACCTCTTCTACAATTCCTTCCTTTTGAGATGGTGAAGTGGGCTTCGTGGGCACTTCAGCCAGGACATTTCCACTCTTGAGGTGGATTGCGTTCAGTTGGGCGTTGTTGAGTTCAATTTGGGAGGTAGACCGTTGGTCTTCTTTTTCATTTCGGTCATAGCCTGGGTCAAGTGCGCCATTTGGGCATTGATGTTCTGGAATTGCCCGCGCGACTCAGGCATTTGAGCATTGATATTCTGAAGTTGACCTCGAGTCTCGACCTTGTACTTCTCATTGTCCTGTTTGTACCGGTCATTCTCCTGTTGGGCTTTGATATTTTCAGTGACCAAAGTCTGCATCATGTCTGCCAAAGTCGGGCCATTGCTCTGGTTCTACTGGTTGCCCTGATTTTGGTAGTTGTCCCTCTGATGGTTGTTCTGGCCATGATATTGCTGGCCTTGATTTCTTTGGTTTCCTCCGCCCTGGTAGTTGTTGTTTCCATACCGGTTGTTGTCATGATTTTTCCAGTTGTTTGAGTTGTACGTGGGTCTCTGTCCGTTCCCATTGTTTTGCATTATCACCTTGACCTCTTCATCAAATAGCTCAGGGCACTCGTCAGTGGCATGGTTACTTTCCTTGCAGATTTGGCATGCCTTGACTCCTGTCTTTTGCCCTGGGTTTTGGTTGAGTACCAGTTGCTCAACTATGTTGCAGAGTTTTTCCAGCTTGACTTCAGTTGCAGATGGTACGGGCAGGTTATTCCTGGGTAGGTCACTGCCATCCTCCCTTGTCTCTTCAGCCATTTCCTTGAAAATCTTGAATGCTTCGTTGGCCCTTTTGTTCAAGATGGATCCTCCACAGGCTGCATTGATCCATGTCCTCTCTGTTTCTCTCAATCTGGAGACAAAGTACTGGACCAGATCATGGTCAAGGATCTGATGCTGTGGGCACTTGGCCTACATCTGTTTGAACCTGACCCAGTAGTCGTGGAAGTTCTCTCCTCCTCCCATCTTGATGATGTTGATCTTCTTCCTCATCTGCTGGATGCGTGCAGCTGGGAAGTACTTCTCAAGGAACTTTTGTTGGAGTTGACTCTAAGTGGTCACTTCTCCAGGTGGTAGAGTGTAGAGCCACTCTCGGGAACCTTCAGCTAGTGAGAAAGGAAAGGCTAGGAGTCTGATGTATTAACCTAGCCCTTCACTTGCTCGAATGGTGCCACATGCCAATTCAAAGTCTTGGAGGTGTCTCTGTGGGTCCTCCAACGGCATGTCACTAAACTTGGGCAAGATCTGGATGAAGCCATGTTTCATCTCCCAATTATTGTTCTCCACCGTGGGCAAGGTGATCCCCAGTGGCTTCAGATTCAAGTTCTCAGGGAACATCGTGTCCCTCAACGTTTTGGTTCCTTCTTCTCCCATCCTTGATCGCGTAGGTGACCTGGATGCGTTCGGTGAGTCTTCTCTCGATGTGTCCGAGATCGGCTCTCCTCTCTCAGTTATGGTCAACTGAGTTACTTGAGCGGCACGTGCTAGTGCTTGTTTCTGTCTTGCTGCTTTTCGATTCTTCCTTGCGGTTCGCTCGATTTCAGGATCAAATAGTAGCCCTGTATCCTTGCTTCCCGATGAGTCAGAATACTGCATACAAAAATAGGTCAAGCGTTAGCACGGAAAACTATTGGCTTGGAATATTGCCTCCCCGGCAACGGCGCCAATTTTGACGCTACCGTCGTGGAGTAGCGCAATATAATATTTATAAGTCCTAAACTATTCACTAGCACAAGTACTAGTAGCAAGTATAGGGTCGATCTCACGAGGAGGCGATTTAGCTTATAGTTTTCCCGGCTTTGATTGCTCAATTGGGTTGTCACGTTTGAAAAGGTTTTGTTTTGGAAAGCAGTTTGGAACTGCCGAACCGTGGTCACCGTGTTTACTCGACTCGAAAATAACAAATAACTTAAACAGAAATAAACTAGCATGCAACTTAACTAACAGACTGAGTAATTAACAGACTTGACTAAATAAATAAGTTGAAACAAATAAAGAATAAAGTATCCAGGCATTGACTCCCCTGACTTCCCCCTTGACCTATGTGATGCCGATCATTGGTACTTATGTCATTTTGCTAACAATTTTGTCTTCCAGTTATAGACCCCAAGTATTAACATCCCTATAATGTCACGCATATTAATACCCAGACCCTCATTCGCTCTTATGTTTAAGTCCTATTAGATCTCTCTCAATAGGTCTCCTGACGTTGACCAATTCGACACTATGTGACCGCATGAGTCTAAGTTGATCAAGTCGCCTTCATCCTCCAAGCAAACCCGGAATGGCCAATAGCATGCCTGGACTGACCCAAGTCATACGACCACATCTCCAGCAACATGTTGTACTTCGCGGACGCCCAATCTCCCGGTCGCGTTGATCCACGTACTCCTGTGTTAGGCAAGTCGGGGTTCCCACTGGTCACTGTAGGATTGCCCAAGTCCCTAACATGCTTAAGTTACTACCCTATTGAATCGGGAACAAAACTCAGCTAGTTGCTGTCCTCACTAAGCCTCCCGACTCGATCACGTCTTAGGGTTGGTCAGGTTCTGTCTTTGCCCAGATACAAACAGATTAGCTACTTGACATAATTAAATCAGAAAATAAAACAAGGAAAATAAGACGAACTAAATTATGCATTGAAAACGGGAAATTGTTCAACAAAGAAATAAAACTAAGTACGGGAATCAAAAGCATAAAACATAAAGATTGTTTTTTGGCCCGAGGGCTTAACAAGAAATAAACGCCGGCGAGTCGATGTGCTCACGCGGCTGCCTTCTTCGCTGCTGGTCAGGTAAGGTTCCGATCCTTCTTTCTCGCTCATGTGTTGTAGGGTTTCTTCATCAGTCGCTCTTCTTATATAGACGGACTTGGATGGATAAGAGACGTGAGGGGGAAATACCTCTAAGACCGGACGAGAGTCCATCTTAGGCGGGAGTGTGAATCTGGTCCTCTTTAAAAGACTCCACAGAATTCAGGACTCCTGGTACACCGCATGCCCAACGTTCCGTCTCCGTCAATGTTAGTGCTTGCCCATGTACTTCCTTCTCTGACTGATTGAGGTAGCGGACCATGTGCGGTACTTGGTCGGACTCAAGTCTTGCTCCACCTGCTGACGTCCTGGTTGCTTGCTCAACTCCGCTGGACCCTTTTCGTCAGTCTGGCTTGCTCAACGAGTACTCTTGACCATGGAAGGTGATTTCCTTGCCTCTTTCACACAGTGCGCTCCTCTTTCCACTTCTTTACCTGCCCACCTGCAAAACTTGCCCAAGTACCCAAACGTGCCCTCCCATACACAAATAAAGTAAAAACAAACTAAAGACTCAATTTACTTGACTCTAAAAACCTAAAAATGAGCCAAAAAATATGGCTCATCAACATTGAAGGACAAATAAACAATTGATTAGAATAATTTTTTCAGATTTAAATTAAAAGAAAAGTAAAAAATATTTTAGAATATTTTTATATATATTTGTATTTTTATTTCTCTACAATAACAAATAAAATTAATAACAATGAACATTTAAATTATTGATATTTAATTAAATACTACATGATATAAATTGTACAAAATTAACATTTAGATTAGTGATATTTAATTAAATACATAATATAAATTGTACAAACCAAATTTTAATCAAAATAAATCGGATTATTTGATTTAATTACATGTTTTTTTAATAATTAAGCAAATAAAAAAATAAAATTACTATATCTATTTTAGTTTAAGGTAGCGCTATTGCAACCCTAATTTCTCTAAGTACACCACATTACTTAATACACCTCTATATAAAATACAAAATTTATAAATACACCTAGTAATCTATTGGAATTGTGTCCTTCATCCCACGTGTGTTGTACCGAAACAAGTTATCTAGTGCGTCCTATATAAATGGATCGATTGGGCGATATTAAGTGTCGAGTTGAGAACTTGAATTTAATAGTCGAAAATCAAGCCAAATGAGTCACACGGACCTCTTGATCATGTATACTTGGAGTATACAAACTTAGGTTGGGAACCTGGGTGAAACGACGAAGAAAACGGAGAGAAAACGGAAAAATGAAATAATCTTATTTCTTTTCATATTTGGACTCATATGTCTATTAGGAAACCCTATGGGACTTCTCCTATATAAAGGGACCTTAAGCCACGAAATTTACAACTACATATCATATATTCGAGTGACAGTAAGTTCGTGAGAGGCTAGAGGAATCGAGGAATCGAGTGGGATTCGTTTTAAGTCCGAAGTTCTTGCCGTTTCAAGATTGACGAGAGTTCGTGTAACATATTGAGGTCGGGTACATTAGCAGCTATCTATCTACGTTCGGGCATCATCTACGTACAAGAATTAAGGTATGTAATTCTTACTAACTCAATTATTTATTCTTACTACATACGTGCGCACTAGATCCATGTTAGGATTTTACGTGTTTATGCATTATTTCTTTTTCCGCACTTTTCATGCTTGGAAAATACGTAAATCCATCTATTGGGTTATGGATGAGATCCATACAAATTCCAACAGTTTACTCTAGCGTCACCTCATGGGCTAGGCATGGGACGTCGAGTACAATTGCGTAGACAACAACTGGGAGCTAGGTGTCTAACGTGACTCTCCTAAGAATGGTATGTAAGGCAGTGTGTCATAATATCAATTTTTATAGCTTTCGGACGTCTCCTCAGACTTGAGTAGTCTAGAGTAACTACATTGTGAAATGTTATGTTTTGAAGTTGTCAAACGTTCTCAGTAAAACGAAACTATAAAGATAGTAGTTGGATATCTCAAGAAGCAAGTTGGAGGACTTAGATTGACAAGATGGGATTATCCTCCTACGGGGTAGGATAAAATGTCTTAAAGGCCACTCGGAGAGTTGGGATTGCAAAACTGCATGGCCATGCCCGGGTCTGTATCATAGTTATCATCCGGTTCGCAATTCGCTCATATATTCGAGAAAGATTCGAACGGAACGAGGGTGACACTGGTCTTAGCTCTAGTTCGAACTTAGACATTAAGCGATAAGAGAAACGTGGATACACACTGGATCTAAAGTCCAAGTGGCAGATTGTTTGAATGGTGTCCTTCAACCTGTTGGAGTTGTGTACTTAATGTCTAGATTTAAGTAACGGTAACTCCCGGTCATAGCATTTAATCTATTTAATTAATAAACAATTTGAAATTACGTCTTCGACGTAAGATACCAACTTTTCGCGAAGTTGGTCTTGAACTCACAGACAGCAGCTTCCGTCAAAGTAAACACTCACACAATTCGTAGAATAAAAAGTGGAGACAAAGTTATGTAATAGTTTTCATTTCATTGATCAACAAAACTAAACTATTACACTTGAAGAGTATGGTAGGCAAAACGATTACAAGAAGTTTCCCGAGTGTCGCAACAACTCCCACTAACTTGCAATCTAGCACACGAGTACCTAGAGCTAAATCTCCTAACTCTAATCTTGGCACACGGCGCAAAAACTACTACACAAACTCGAAGCTCGAAGCTCTCGGTTACGATTCTAAAAATCAGATTTCGTTCTCTCAAAATCGTCAAGTGATGAAACTCAAATCCATGGGTACATATAGTAGAGCCGCACATGTGGAGGTGATGACGTGGCACGTTCTCATTCGTCGCATGCTTGGCTTATGTCACTTTTCCATGGATGACATCACTATTGTGGAACTTGGATTCTTGAATCTTAGAATCTTGAATCTTCGATTCTTGAATCTTCGAATCTTGAATCTTCAATTTAAAAATCAAACTTCAATTTCAATCTTGACTCCGTCGATCTCATTTCTTCATCTTCAATTTCTTGTGAAAATCTCTAAGTGTTGAAGCTTCGGAATTTCATCGTCTTCATGGTCGTCGATATCATTGAAGTAGTAAACATGGGAACCAATCTTCATTTTCTTGATTTGAGTACTTGGTGAAAATGGATTCACGTTGAATGTACTCAATTTCATCAGTCGCCGGTTCCATAGTTGCTAGGTGAGAGTCCATAGTTCCATAGTCGCTGGTTCCATAGTTCCATAGTTCCATAGTTCCATAGTTCCATAGTTTCATAGTTCCATAGTTCCATAGTTCCATAGTTCCATAGTTGCAAGATGCGTGTCCATAGTTCCATAGTCGCTGGTTCCAAACATGAGATGTCAAAAATCCGGAGACAAGAGTCTCCGTTTTTGTGGACAGTAGTCTCCGTTTTTGGCGTTCTCCGAAAAAGTTGACAGGAATCTCCGTTTTTGGCGTTCTCTGAAAAAGTTGACAGGAGTCTCCGTTTTTGGCGTTCTCCGAAAAAGTTGACAGGAATCTCCGTTTTTGTGGCAGTCTCCGGAATTTTGACAATGGTCGACGGACAGCGCAAGGAACACACAAAGTTGATGCCAAAAAAACTTGTATTTACAATCTCCCCCTTTTTGGTACAACTCTTGTGAAACACATCAATCATAAGTAGACTTGCAAAGCTTAGATGTTGTCGCCAAAACATACTTCGACAATCTCCCCCTTTTTGGCACAACTCATATGAGAGACAATGAGTACAAAGAGATCCAGCAAGTCTCCCCCTCAAGAGATACATCACCTGGTGAAGCACCTACATTGAATATATATGAAAAACCAAAAAAAAAACTTAGTCAAGAGTTCAAAAATCAACACATCAAAACATCAAAACTTAGTTCATCAAAACAAGATATGAAAAACACGCATGATGGAAAATAGTTCAAGTCTTATGCATGCAACGAGATAATGAAAAACGAAATAGTTCAAGAGTTTATCAAAAACTTAAAAACAGGCATCACTGAGATGCAAACTTTTGCTAGATGAGCCAGCACCACCTAACCCTCCCCCTTGATGGGTCATCTGGTGAAGGTAGTCGAAGGTATTGGCATGGACTTCATGCTAGCGTGAGCGTTAACATGCTTGAGGTAACGTCATTGCAACCTTGAGTAATGTAAGTCACCGGAAGCTGCTACACTCATCTTACGCCTTACGGATTGAACTCCACGAGATGCTGAATATGAACTACAAAAATGCAACACCAAAAACAACACATCCCGAGTTAGTCATTCAAGTGTTCAACACACAACAAACATTCAGACACATTTTAGTGGAGATTCGAGGGGTGATATTAGGCAATGAAGAGCAAATATTTTCCCAAAAAAGAGTCCACATTTTCATCAGTTCCCAAAACCAAAAATTTCACACGAGGTGATAGCAACTTTGAGGTATATGGAAAAACTCTCATAATAAAAACCGGTGGAATGGACCGAAGTATGTTGATAGACATTTAACTTGTCCTTCGTCACAATCACAAGAATACATGTCGTGTTTCGTCGAAACATATTTGATGAGTTTGCACCGCACAAGAGATTTTAATTCATGAGTGCAAGGTGAACTTTTAAGGCAGTCCACTTGGGACAAGCGTTACTACAATCAGAGGGGAGCAAGGTTCGACCTGCGTCCTCCAGACGAGTTTTAGCTTTTAAATGAAATGCAACAGATGCTCATTACAGCAGTCAGAGGGGAGCGAGGATCATCCCGCATCTCCGAAGTGTGATTGAAGAGCATCTTAAACTATGGCGTCCATGTGCTACCTTTCGAAGAGGGGAGCCGGGAAAACCGGCGTCCTCCGTTACTTGGTATTATGGATCTATGCAAATGATAGCTTATGGGAGTTATATACCAAGTTCACATGTTTGCACTCAGAGGAATAAATGCACTTGGGTCCAAAGACTAAAGCGGCCTCGAATCCATGTTCAACTTTATTAGACTAGTCCACGACGATTCAGCGTGCATATTCAGAAGTAAAGAAAATAATCTTTCAGACTTCAAAATTTTCGTGAACTCTCAAAGAGAACACATGCAGAGAGAATTTCTTAGAGTTTGAAATCTCTCAAAGTCAAGAGGTTTGGTAAAGATGTCAGCGAGCTGTTTTTCTGTTGAAATATGCTGTAGACTGACTATATCACGATCAACCAAATCTCTAATGAAATGATGTCGAAGGTCGATGTGTTTAGTTCTTGAATGCTGGACAGGATTTTTGCTGATTTTGATAGCACTTTGATTATCACAAAACAGCACCAATGGAGCACTCTCGATAAGATAGTCATTCAACATTTGCTTCAACCATAGCATTTGAGTGCAGCAACTTCCAGCTGCAACATATTCAGATTCAGCAGTTGAGAGCGCAATGCATTTTTGTTTGCGACTATGCCAAGACACGATATTATTGCCAAGGAATCAACAACATCCAGA
Organism: Euphrasia confusa; assembly: GCA_954870475.1. NCBI lineage: Eukaryota > Viridiplantae > Streptophyta > Magnoliopsida > Lamiales > Orobanchaceae > Euphrasia > Euphrasia confusa. Next base: position 33,517,597 of record OX940950.1, read on the forward strand.
GGTGCTTTTTCGTTCATCAGTGTCGCTTGCCCAATCCGCATCGGAGTAACCGACAAGATTTGATGAAGTGTCACATGCATACCAAAGGCCAAGTTCAGAAGTCCCAGAGATGTAGCGGATAATCCGTTTGACAGCTCGCAGATGGTCTTCCTTTGGGTCATCTTGGTACCTAGCACACATACAAACACTAAACATAATGTCAGGGCGAGTAGCGGTTAAATAAAGTAAACTTCCAATCATGGAACGAAAAAGAGTTTGATCAACACTTCGACTTTTAGTCGACTTAGATAACCGTTCAGTTGTTGCCATGGGAGTTTTTGCGGGCTTAGCATGTTGCATCTCAAATTTTTCGACCATGTTTTTCGCATATTTGCTTTGAGAAATGAAGATCTCATCCGGTCGTTGAGAAATTTGTAGCCCAAGAAACTGATGTAGCTCTCCTTCAAGACTCATCTGAAATGTTGAAGACATAGATTCCGTGAAAGCTTTCACGAGTTTAGAGCAGGTAGCACCAAAAACAATGTCATCAACGTAAATCTGAGCAACCATCATGTGTTTGCCATCCCGTTTAATAAAGAGAGTCTTGTCCACAGAGCCACGCTAAAAACCGAACTTCAGAAGATAGTCCGTCAAACATCCGTACCAAGCACGAGGCGCCTGTTTCAAACCATAGAGAGCTTTGTGTAGTTTGTAAACATGATTTGGTTTCTTAGGATCCTCAAAACCTTTCGGTTGAGCCACATACACTTCTTCTTCCAATACTCCATTTAGGAATGCAGCTTTGACATCCATTTGTCTAAGTTTGATTCCGAGATGGCATGCAATAGCGATTAAGAGTCTGATGGATTCAATTCGTGCAACTGGAGCAAAGGTTTCATCAAAATCAATACCCTCAACCTGGGCATAGCCTTGTGCAACAAGACGAGCTTTGTTTCGCACAACTTGGTTTTGCTCATCAGTTTTGTTTTTGAAGATCCATTTAGTTCCAACCACATTCATATTCGACGTTCTGGGAACTAAGGACCAAACATTGTTTCTAGTGAACTCATTCAACTCTTCTTGCATGGCCATGATCCAGAAGTCCTCCTTCATGGCTTCCTTGTAGTTTTTCGGCTCATTTTCGGAGAGAAAACAAGAGATGCCGATTTTAGTACAGATTGCAGAAGTGCAGATGTTGTAGAGTTCATTTGGAGAATTTGTCAGTTTCTTCGAGCGCGCAGTTCGCTCATTCAAGCTTCCAATCATTTGGGTCGGCGGATGCTTCTTTTAGGACTCTTCTACTTTCCAAATTAATTAGATTCCTAATCCATGAATATTTCCATAAAATAGAAATAATCAATTTAGGAATCCTCATTAATTCCAAATTGATTCTTTTCCTAATCCATGAGAGTTCCCATAAAAATAGGAATACTCAAATAGGAAAAACCCGAATCAATTAGGAAAGTAGATCACCGGACCGGGATAGCACGGGGTGGGGATCCCCGCGCCACCCTTCGACCCACGCCTAGGAGGTGGCTGGCCACCATCGTCGGCGGCTCCTCCATGCATGGATCGATCGATCCTCATGGGATCGACCATGGGGATGGTCGATCCTTGCCCTTTTCACCCTCACGATCATCTCCTTCGTCACACGTCTTCTCCGGCGATCGTTTCGGCATCGATCCAACGCAAAATAAATTACAAATTTAATTTTACACTATCCGGTATCGATTCTATACATGAAATCGACCCTATACATTTTCCGGAAAAGATAGAACAATAATAATAAACCTAAATTCGGTCAACCCCCGAATTTTTACTATTACAATCATTCACCACCAAAAACGAATCTCGACATGTCCGAGAGTTTAATCAAACCAACAATCATGACAAAATAAATTAAACGAATAATAAATTAAGCCATAATAGTCAGAACCCTGCAAGGTAGAACAATTTTATCGAAAGTACCGCGAACGTAAACCACGCTCTGATACTAATTGTTGGAATTTGATATCCCGGGCTATTAAAAATTATGCGGAAACCAATAACCCGATCAAACCCTTCGCCGGAGATCACACGAACGCCGACGAACGTGCCGGAGTCCAGCCGAGGAGACCAAACGCCCGAAGACGTGCGGCTGCCCCCGAACGAACCCCCGCGTCGCGGGGTTCACGCGATCCCGATCGCGCCGTCGCGATCGATGGGTGGGGCTGCTCCCAGCAGCCCCCGCGGCGAGTCCGGCGACTCGCCGCCGCCTGGGAGGTTCCCACCGTCGAGGTGGGGTGGGGTGCGGCACCAGCCCGCGCCCCCAGCGATCGATCGTACGATCGATCGCATGCCCGCGGCATAGCCGCGAGTCTTTCCTCCGCACGCCCGAAACCCTAATCGGGCGATCGCCCGTGGTCCGGTGGCTTCTCCACCACCACGCGATCGTCCCCCGTTTATGGTTTCATATCTCGGATCTTGTTCTACGGATATCACGATAAATACAAAATCAAATAATATCAAGGGTGTTTAGATATTATACCTTCGATTCGTTGTTCGGAGAAACGAAATCAAGATGACCTTTGAATCTTCCCACGTATTCCTTGCACTCCGTTCGAACGTCGGGTGGGCGACGATCTATCGAACTCCTATGGATCTCCTTCAACTCTCTAGAACTATCAAGTATTGATATTCTTGTCTTATGATTTATGAAGGACATGTAGTGCTTTTATAGGCTACGTAGGGGATCTAAAGGAGGTGGAATATTGGGCTTCCAATATTGATGATTAAATTGAGCTCAAGCCCAAGTCTATTAATCCTTATCAATATTAATTAATTTATTTTCCACTATATAAATTAATTGCACTCCCAATATTAAACCATATTATATCCAAATAATATTTCTCCGGTAGTATTATTTATTCCGTGTATTTAAGATTTAAATATCCATGAATAAAATTTATTTATTGCTTAATAAATTTATTCATCTCTTTTATCCGAGACTAGTACCACTCAACCTTATTTATTATGCGGAACAAATCCACTCGCGAGGTTTACATAATAAATCCTTATGAGCTCATCTCGGGGATATTATCAACCCTTCCGGGATACACTGTCCCGTCAAGAATTCACGGCATGCCATATATAAAATATAGTGACCCAACTTAACCGGTAATCAACCCAATAATTAAATCGGTTAATTCCTTTGGAAAATCAAAGTCACTTATATTAAATATACACACCCGCAATTGTATCGGGGATTAAGAATAAAATACACTGAGTCTTAAGTCAATTATCACCGAGCAAACCTAATTGACAAGTCTCAAGCGATCCGCTCAATACACCAAGTGTACAAGTGTGATAAAATAATTAAGACAAATTATTTTCTCTCTCACACAACGACTATACCGATGGATTGGTCCATGTCCATCTAGGTCGTGAGCAACTGTTCGATTAAATACGAGTAACCGATAGTATGATCTTCTGTGTGGGGCCCGACACACCATACTAACTACAACGTATAAAATCCAGGACTATAATTTGCATATATTTAATTAATAATAATTAAAAGCAAATGAATGTTCATTATTAATAGGTAAATGAAAGTGCACAAGGAGTTCAGAATACTCAAATCTAGACATTAAGTATACTACTCCAACAACTTGCTGGAGTAGTATACTTAATGTCTAGATTTGAGTATTCTGAACTCCTTGTACACTTTCATTTACCTATTAATAACAAACATTCATTTGCTTTTAATTATTGTTAATTAACTATATGCAAATTATAGTCATGGATTTTATACGTTGTAGTTGGTATGGTGTGTATGGACACACAGAAGATCATACTATCAGTTACTCGTATTTCATCAAACAGATGCTCACGACCTAGATGGACATGGACCAATCCATCGGTATAGTCGTTGTGTGAGAGAGAAAATAATTTATCTTAATTATTTTATCACACTTGTACACTTGGTGTATTGAGCGAATCGCATGAGACTTATCAATTAGGTTTGCTCGGTGATAATTGATTTAAGACTCAGTGTATTTTATTCTTAATCCCCGATACAATTGCGGGTGTGTATATTTAATATAAGTGACTTTGATTTTCCAAAGGAATTGACCGGTTTTATTATTGGGTCAATTACCGGTTAAGTTGGGTCACTATATTTTATATATGGCATGCCGTGAATTCTTGACGGGACAGTGTATCCCGGAAGGGTTGATAATATCCCCGAGATGAGCTCATAAGGATTTATTATGTAAACCTCGCGAGTGGATTTGTTCCGCATAATAAATAAGGTTGAGTGGTACTAGTCTCGGATAAAAGAGATGAATAAATTTATTAAGCAATAAATAAATTTTATTCATGGATATTTAAATCTTAAATACACGGAATAAATAATACTACCGGAGAAATATTATTTGGATATAATATGGTTTAATATTGGGAGTGCAATTAATTTATATAGTGGAAAATAAATTAATTAATATTGATAAGGATTAATAGACTTGGGCTTGGGCTCAATTTAATCTTCAATATTGGAAGCCCAATATTCCACCTCCTTTAGATCCCCTACGTAGCCTATAAAAGCACTACATGGCCTTCATAAATCATAAGACAAGAATATCATTACTTGATAGTTCTAGAGAGTTGAAGGAGATCCATAGGAGTTCGATAGATCGTCGCCCACCCGACGTTCGAACGGAGTGCAAGGAATACGTGGGAAGATTCAAAGGTCATCTTGATTTCGTTTCTCCGAACAACGAATCGAAGGTATAATATCTAAACACCCTTGATATTATTCGATTTTATTTTATCGTAAAATATCGTGAACGCAAGATCCAAAAGTCGAACCACGGAGTAGAGGACGATCGCGTGGTGGTGGCGAAGCCACCGGACCACGGGCGATCGCCCCTAGGGTTTCGGGCGCGCGGAGGAGAAACCCTCGGCTGGGCCGAGGGTGTGCGATCTATCTTTGTGATCGATCGCTGGGCACGGGCTGGTGCCGTGCCCGACCCCACCTCGACGGTGGGGACCTCCAGGCGGCGGCGAGTCGCCGGACTCGCCGCGGGGGCTGCCCATGCAGCCCCAGCCGATCGTGTGGGATGTGATCGGGCGATCGATCGCTGGACGCGATCTTTGATCGCGTGGAACCCTAGTCGAGGGGTTCGGCTGGGCGTGCGCGCGTGGCTTCGGCCACGTCGTGCGTTCGGTCGTACTCCGGCGCGTGCAACGGTGTTCATGTGATCTCCGGCGAATGGTTTTTGATCGGGTTATTGTTTCCGCAAATTTTAATAGCCCGGGATATCGAATTCCAACAATTGGTATTAGAGCGTGGTTTACGTTCGCGGTATTTTCGATAAAATTGTTCTACCTTGCAGGGTTCCGACTATTATGGCTTAATTAATTTTCGTTAATTTATTTTGTCATGATTGTTGGTTTGATTAAACTCTCGGACATGTCGAGATTCGTTTTTGGTGGTGAATGCTTGTAATAGTAAAAATTCGGGGGTTGACCGAATTTAGGATTATTATTATTGTTCTATCTTTTTCCGGAAAATGTATAGGGTCGATTTCATGTATAGAATCGATACCGGATACTGTAAAATTAAATTTGTAATTTATTTTGCGTTGGATCGATGCCAAAACGACCGCCGGAGAAGACGTGTGACGAAGGAGATGATCGTGAGGGTAAGGACAAGGATCGACCATCCCCATGGTCGATCCATGAGGATCGATCGACCCAAGGCCGGAAGGGGGCTGCCCGCGGGAGTTCCGGCCATGCCGGCCACCAATGGAGGTGGCGCGTGGGCTGGACGGCGGCGGCTTGAAGCCTCATGGGCGACGGTCGATGGTGGCACGGGGATCCCCACCCCGTGCTATCCCGGCCCGGTGATTTACTTTCCTAATTGATTCGAGATTTTCCTATTTGAGTATTCCTATTTTTTGGGAACTCTCATGGATTAGGAAAAGAATCAATTTGGAATTAATTAGGATTCCTAATTGATTATTTCTATTTATGGAAATATTCATGGATTAGGAATCTAATTAATTTGGAAAGTAGAAGAGTCCTAAATTATTTTATTTCCTTATTTCATTATGGAAGTCTTCTAGAATATTCCAAGTGGGTCTTGGATAGATTATTCTAGAGATTTAATGAAGTAGAAAAGGAAAATAAAATAAATAAAAATATTAATAATATTTAATTTTATTTTTGATTTATTCGATTGACTTAATTATTATTAATTAAGTATCTTTTGGATTTATTAAAAAATAAATAGATTTAAATATTGGAAATTAATATTCTCGTCACATGGAGTATTCAAGAACGAAGACTGAAGACTAGAAGATGCGTACGGAGATGGAGTAAAGCCATAATAGTCGGAAAATAATATTCTAGTATTATTTTGACTATGTGATAATACTATGTGCTTTATTACATGTATGCATGCTATATGTGTTTACTTTATGCACTAGATAGCGTATCCCTTTGTTATAAAAAGCTAAGTGGGAGAGGGTATGGAAACATACCCATGGTCTCCATTGCTGCTCTCTTGGTGACTTTTATAAACTTTTGAACTTTCTATAGACAAGTCATTGGAGGAGAGTTCTTGTAATTCCTCTAACGAGAAACATTGATTAAGTTCATCAAACAATGCCTAATTTGTCTTTCCAAAACTGATTTCAAGTCGACTCATTCTCACCCCGGGGAGTGGAATGGAGCCAAAGCCACTTGGTCATGTCGAGGACACAAATTAGAGGCAGTCGTACCATCTTTTGAAGATGGATCGATTGTCTGCTCGGCTCCCTCATTTATGAGAGATAGGGCTGTTCGCATGGTGAATCACTGGTTAGAAACTTCGAGTTTCACGTATGATTCTCCGCGTCTTGATTTACAAGATCGAATAGATCAAGTAATTGGGAGTCAATTATAAAGATCTCTTGGTGTAGTAAACGTCCACACAACGTGGCTTGCTATGCTGACGGATTTTGGATTAATTGATGTAGACAGTTGTAAGAAATTGTGAAGAGTTGTGAAATTATCGTAAAATTCCACACAACGTGGCTTGCGGTAATGTAGAAATTCCAAACGATTTACTTTGGTGCTGAGTAATGGTTTACACTTAGATACGCATTATAGTATTCCTCCCCACGAGGTTACGCTATATGAGATGTATGACCAAAGAAAATCTAATTGCTAAATCATTTGGGTGGGTAAACGTCCACACCACGTGGCTTGCCTTACCTGATGGGATTTTAGAGGCGATTAGTGATTTAATGATATTATTAAAGGGAGATAATATCGGATATTAAATTGTTTGTTTGTTTTATGTGCTTATAGGTTAAGAATGACTGTGACCCCACTTTGTGATATACTTAAAGATGAAAACTCACTGGTTCCATATAGAAATGTTTGGGAAAGAAATCTGGACAATGTTCAGACTGTTGAGCCTTCCGAATCCACTACTGTTCCAACTGATGAGGACATTGAAAATGACCTCAAGGAGATGTTAGGACATAGTAAGGAAGCCGGACTAGAGGTGATTGACATACTCATTAAGTTCAGTCCTCTTGAGGAATCGCTTAAAAACCATTTCAAAAGAAATGAACTGATAAGTATGATCAGAGAATCACAAGCTCTAGTGGCCAAATTGGAAGTTCAAGCAAAGAATCCCAGTGGTTGTGAACCACGGATTGGGAAGAGCAAGCCGCGAGGCAAGTGCTTTCGATGCAAGCAGTCTGGGCACTGGAAGTCTGATTGTCCTCTCATCAAAGGTACGAAATTTTCCTTAGTCACCGAAACATTATCAGTGGTGATATCTACCAGCACCTGGTGTGTAGATACGGGGGCCACTGATCATGTCTGCAATTCATTGCAGGGGTTCCATGAAACCCGGAAACTTAGAGAGGGAGAGATCGTGGTCTACATGGGCAATGCTGCGAGGGTGGCGGCTGTTGCAGTGGGAGACGTTCACTTACGCTTTAGTAGTGATAGGGTTTTAGTTTTACATAATTGTCTTTATGTACCCAACTTTAGAAAGAATTTAATTTCGGTTTCTAAACTTATTATGAATGGATATTCTGTTTCTTTTGACCACTCTGTGATCATAAGAAGAAATAGTGAAATTATCTGTTCTGGTACATTGGTAGACGATTTGTATGTGCTAAATCCTGAGTCTAACACGATGCAACTAACCGAGAGTAATAACACATCTACGAACACCAATAAGAGAAAGGAACCTTCTAAGATGAATCAATTATACTTGTGGCATCTAAGGCTAGGTCATATAAACTCGAATAGGCTTCAAAGGTTGAAAGCTGATGGTCTAATCAGCGATGTAGAAGGAGAGGACCTTCCAACCTGCGAATCCTGTTTAGAGGGTAAAATGACCAAGCGTCCTTTTTCTGGTAAAGGACGTAGAGCTGAACAAGTATTGGATTTGATTCACTCTGATGTATGCGGACCTATGTCTACTCAGGCAAGGGGAGGGTACGAGTACTTTATCACTTTCACTGATGATTACTCAAGATATGGATATGTATACCTGATGAGCCGCAAGAGCGAATATTTTGGCAAGTTCAATGAATCCAAGGCTCTTGTGGAGAACCTTCAAGGTAAATCTATAAAATGCCTGCGATCTGATCGCGGAGGCGAGTACCTGTCTGGAGATTTCAAGGCATACTTGGCAGAGAATGGGATTGAATCCCAACTGACTTCACCATATACTCCCCAGCAGAATGGTGTGTCAGAAAGAAGGAATAGGACTCTTATGGAGATGATGCGTTCAATGATGAGTTACTCGGACTTACCTATTATGTTCTGGGGACATGCCTTGGAAACGGCGGCGTATATTCTGAATAGGGTTCCAACCAAAACGGTACCAACAACACCCATGGAATTGTGGAGTGGGCGCAAGCCTAACTTGAAACACATTCGGATCTGGGGTTGTCCAACACATGTGTTGCGACAAGGGGCCGATAAGTTAGAACCTAGATCAGAATTACGGCTGTTTGTAGGATACCCGAAAGGAACTAAAGGTGGCATGTTCTATAGTCCTACGGACCAGAAGATCGTTATAAGTACTAACGCTCGGTTTTTGGAGGAAGACTATGTCATGGACCACAAGCCCAAGAGTGACATAATACTTGATGAGTTGAGAGGTAACAAGGAAGACTTAGATACAGCCGAACCCAGTAGTGATACACCACTAGAACCTGCACCTACTGTCACTGTTGATACACCGGAACGCCGTCGTAGTGGGAGGGTTGTTAAACAACCAGATAGATGGATTGGACTGGGTGAGTCTTCGGACTCTGGACCTAGAGTTCATGAAATCGATCCCTGGACCTATGATGAGGCGGTACAAGATATAGATGCGCCTTCTTGGAAGAAAGCGATGAAATCCGAAATTGAATCTATGGATTCTAATAAAGTCTGGGATCTTGTAGAACCACCAAACGGCGTAAAGCCAATTGGGTGTAAATGGGTCTACAAGAGAAAGAGAGGATCTCACGGAAAGGTTGAAACCTTTAAAGCTCGGCTTGTTGCGAAAGATATACTCAGAAAGAGGGAATCGATTATGAGGAGACCTTTTCGCCGGTAGCCAAGATAAAGTCGATCCGGATTCTCTTATCCATAGCAGCTCATATGGACTATGAGGTGTGGCAAATGGATGTCAAGACAGCTTTCCTAAATGGAAGTCTTGACGAGACGATTTATATGAGACAACCAGAAGGATTCATTGCTGAGGGGCGAGATCATCTAGTGTGCAAGCTTAATCGATCCATTTATGGATTGAAACAAGCCTCGAGATCGTGGAACCTGCGGTTTGATGAAGTAGTCCAATCCTTTGGATTCAATCAAAGCATGGACGAATCGTGTGTGTATTGTAAACGTGATGGAAAGAAGGTGGTGTTTCTCGTGCTTTATGTAGACGACATCCTTCTCATTGGCAAAAGTGTGAAGATGTTATCAGACATAAAGGGATGGTTGTCTAGACAATTCGATATGAAAGATTTGGGATAAGTTGGACATGTTCTAGGGATCAAGGTTATAAGGGATCGCCGGAATAGAACATTGTACCTATCCCAGCAATCTTACATAGACACGATTCTGGCTCGTTTTAACATGCAAGATTCCAAGAAGGGTGAACTACCCTTTAGTAAAGGAACTTATCTTTCTAAGGAAATGTGTCCTCGGACACAGAAGGAGAAAGATGAAATGAAAGCAGTTCCCTACGCTTCGGCTGTGGGAAGCTTAATGTATGCCATGTTATGCACGAGACCTGATATCTGCTATGCAGTGGGCATAGTAGCGAGATATCATAGTAATCCTGGAAAGGCTCATTGGACTGCCGTAAAGAGCATTTTCAAGTATTTGCGAAATACTAAGGATTATGTTCTAAGTTACGGGGCAGACAATCTGATTCCTTTGGGTTATACGGATTCAGATTTCCAAGCTGATAAGGACCAGTGTAAGTCGATATCAGGCTATGTGTTCACTTTTAGAACGAGGTGGAACCATGAAATGAAAGAGTGATAAGCAGGACGCTTCTCAGACTCTATCATAACCGAATAGCAGCCTCAGAGGCAGTGGAAGTTTTGGTTAGGTTCTGGGATAACCTCTGGATTTGGATATGACTCTTAGTTTACCAAAGGCTATTGGATAGCGGTGCACGGTAAACTGGTAGAAGTCATAAGTCAAAAGTGATGATAACACATAGAGCGCAAGTACCACCTGATTCGAGACATCATCAAGAGGGGCGATGCAGTAGTCACCAAGATAGCTTCAGAGGACAACCTAGCGGACCCTTTCACCAAGATACTTCCTATGGAAGTATATTTCAAGCACTTGGAGGGTTTGGGAGTCAGAAGTTTGGAAGATAAGACTAGACCTTAGTATAAGTGGGAGATTGCTGGAGTAGTATACTTAATGTCTAGATTTGAGTATTCTGAACTCCTTGTACACTTTCATTTACCTATTAATAACGAACATTCATTTGCTTTTAATTATTGTTAATTAACTATATGCAAATTATAGTCCTGGATTTTATACGTTGTAGTTAGTATGGTGTGTATGGACACACAGAAGATCATACTATCGGTTACTCGTATTTAAACAAACAGATGCTCACGACCTAGATGGATATGGACCAATCCATCGGTATAGTCGTTGTGTGAGAGAGAAAATAATTTATCTTAATTATTTTATCACACTTGTACACTTGGTGTATTGAGCGGATCGCATGAGACTTATCAATTAGGTTTGCTCGGTGATAATTGATTTAAGACTCAGTGTATTTTATTCTTAATCCCCGATACAATTGCGGGTGTGTATATTTAATATAAGTGACTTTGATTTTCCAAAGGAATTGACCGGTTTTATTATTGGGTCAATTACCGGTTAAGTTGGGTCACTATATTTTATATATGGCATGCCGTGAATTCGTGACGGGACAGTGTATCCCGGAAGGGTTGATAATATCCCCGAGATGAGCTCATAAGGATTTATTATGTAAACCTCGCGAGTGGATTTGTTCCGCATAATAAATAAGGTTGAGTGGTACTAGTCTCGGATAAAAGAGATGAATAAATTTATTAAGCAATAAATAAATTTTATTCATGGATATTTAAATCTTAAATACACGGAATAAATAATACTACCGGAGAAATATTATTTGGATATAATATGGTTTAATATTGGGAGTGCAATTAATTTATATAGTGGAAAATAAATTAATTAATATTGATAAGGATTAATAGACTTGGGCTTGGGCTCAATTTAATCTTCAATATTGGAAGCCCAATATTCCACCTCCTTTAGATCCCCTACGTAGCCTATAAAAGCACTACATGGCCTTCATAAATCATAAGACAAGAATATCATTACTTGATAGTTCTAGAGAGTTGAAGGAGATCCATAGGAGTTCGATAGATCGTCGCCCACCCGACGTTCGAACGGAGTGCAAGGAATACGTGGGAAGATTCAAAGGTCATCTTGATTTCGTTTCTCCGAACAACGAATCGAAGGTATAATATCTAAACACCCTTGATATTATTCGATTTTATTTTATCGTAAAATATCGTGAACGCAAGATCCAAAAGTCGAACCCCGGAGTAGAGGACGATCGCGTGGTGGTGGCGAAGCCACCGGACCACGGGCGATCGCCCTTAGGGTTTCGGGCGCGTGGAGGAGAAACCCTCGGCTGGGCCGAGGGTGTGCGATCGATCCTTGTGATCGATCGCTGGGCACGGGCTGGTGCCGTGCCCGACCCCACCTCGACGGTGGGGACCTCCAGGCGGCGGCGAGTCGCCGGACTCGCCGCGGGGGCTGCCCATGCAGCCCCAGCCGATCGTGTGGGACGCGATCGGGCGATCGATCGCTGGACACGATCTTTGATCGCGTGGAACCCTAGCCGAGGGGTTCGGCTGGGCGTGCGCGCGTGGCTTTGGCCACGTCGTGCGTTCGGTCGTACTCCGGCGCGTGCAACGGTGTTCATGTGATCTCCGGCGAATGATTTTTGATCGGGTTATTGTTTCCGCTAATTTTAATAGCCCGGGATATCGAACACCAACATCACTTACGAGTTGGCTTTAGTGTCATCCTCCCTATCGGATAAAGTCGACACACGGATATCACTAGATCAAAATTCGAATTAAAAATCTACTTATAGAATTGAACAATTATATTTCTCAAAGCAATGCCTAATCTGTCTTTCAAATACTAATTTCAACTCGACTCATTCTCACCCCGGGGAGTGGAATGGAGCCAAAGCGCTTGGTTATGTCGATGACACAGATTAGAAACTTTCGAGTCATTCGATGACTAGATCGATTGTTTGGTTGGCTCCCTCACCTAGTGAGAGATAGGGCTTAATTGCATGATTGATCGTTGGTTATAAACTTCGAGTTTCACTTACGAGATATCAAGCTTTGATTAATAAAATTGTGAAATTTAATAAATGTAAGTCAATTAACAAAGTTGTTGGTTTAGTAAACGTCCACACTATCGTGGCTTGCTAAATGGAAACGGTACTTTGGGTTAATTAAGATTCTATGACATTTAAATAAGTGAGATTCAATTAATAAAGTTGTTTGTTTTAGTAAACGTCCACAAGAACGTGGCTTGCTAAATGGAAACGGAACTTTGGGATTAATTGAGGCTCGACAGTTATAGAAAGTCGTGGAGGACCGCATGTCAACGTAAACGTCCACAAGAACGTGGCTTGCGGTGGACATGTAGTTCCCGAGCGGTGGACTTAGTACTGAGAAATGGTATACACTTAGGTACGCTTCATAGTATCCTCCCCATCGGAGTCACTGCTATGATGATGTACGACCGAAGTAAAATCCAATCATAAAATCATTTGGACTGGTAAACGTCCACAAGAACGTGGCTTGCTATGTCTGATGGGATTTTGGAAATGATTGGTAGTTTAATGATATCACTTGAGGGAAATGATATCGAATTAAACTCATTGTTTGTTTTATATGGTATTATTCCCATTAAAAGTCAACAAACTCACCGACCCTTTTTGTATGGATTGGAGAAGAAACTTGGACATTATCCTAACTGCAGAGGAGTACAAATATGTACTCCAAGTCAATTGACCTGCTGAACCAAATGATGATTCCACTACTGAGGGAATGAAGCTCATTGGAAATGGATCAAGGCTATGAGATGACGCGGAGCAACATTATGACTTTCATGTCAAATGTGCTGCGACATCGGGATCATGCCATGACCATTACCTATGATATGATGCTTAACCTCAAGAAGTTTTTGGTTATCAGGACAGGACAGCCGGGCAAAGTGAAATGAGGCAACTCATGACAGACATCATGTCGGAAAGAACGCCCGTGAGTGATCACGTTCTTAGAATGATGGGCTATCTTAATGAGATTGAGATTCCGGGAACAATTATCAATGGGGTAACCCAGGTTGATTTTGTGCTCCAGTCTCTGCCGAGAAGTTTTGAGCAGTTCCGCCTAAACTATAACATGGATAAGAGGTCTTATTCATTGGCGGAGCTCCTGGTTGAACTTCAAGCGGCTGAGGGAATCTTTAAGGGCTCTCAAAACACTTGTGGCTGAGAAATTGGCTCTTCCTAGGCCTTCGGGCGGCAAAAGGAAGAAGAAGCAAATATGGAAACCCAGTGGGCCTAATATATCTAGACCATGGAATGGGACAAGCATGCCCAAGGGGCAAGTGCTTCCGTTGTAAGCAGTTTGGATACTGGGAGTTTTAATTGTCCTCTCAAGCAACAAGAAGTTGACTCTTCCTTAGTCACCGAAACATGTTTAGTGGTGTTATCTACCAGTACCTGGTGTGTGGATACGGGATCCACTAATCATGTCTGCACTTAAATGCGGGGGTTCCAGGAAACCCGGAGACTTAGAAAGGAAGAAGTAATAACCTACATGGGCAATACTGTTAAGGTAACAGCCGTTGCAGTGGGAGATGTTAAATGGTTTTAAATCGTAGGACTTTAGTTCTAATAAATTGTCTTTATGTGACGGCATTTAGAAAGAAAATTCATTTCGGATTTCTAAATTGGCTTAGAATGGATATTCCGTTTCTTCTGATAGTTTCATACTTTTCAGAGTAGGAAACGAGGATATTATCTATTCTGGTACATTGATAGACAATTTAATACTAAATCCGTGTTCTTCCACGATGCAACAGACCGGAGCTAATAACACATTGTCGAACCCCAATAAGAGTAAAGATCCTTCTAGGATGAATCAAATGTACTTATGGAATCTTAGGCTAGATCAATTTTAACTTGAGTACGATTCAAAGGGTGAAGGCTGATGGACTACTCAGCTAGGTTGAAGGAAAGGACTTTCCAACCTTCGAATCATACTTGGAAGTTTTAATGACCAAGCAACCCTTTAAGGTTAAAGGGAAAAGATCCAAGAATGTACTAGAGTTGTTTGCTCTGATATATGCAGACCTCTTTGAGGAGTAAGGCATACTTATCAGAAAGATGGGATTTCCTCCCAACTGACTGCACCATTTATGCCTCGGCAAAAATGTTGTGTCATAAAGAAGGAATAGGACTCTTATAGATATGGGAAAGTAGACAATGAGTTATTCGGAGTTACCTAATTCGTTTTTGGGATATGCCTTGGAAACAGCGGTGTTTATCCTGAACTTGATTCCTTTGGAAACCTGTACAGATATTCGGCTGTTTATAGGATACCCTAAGAAAACTAATTGAGATATGTAATATAGTTCAAAGGACCAGATGTTCGTTTATTGCATCAACGTTTCGGTTCTTAGACATGGACTATATATATGCAAGATCACAAGCCCAAGAGTAGAGTAATACTTAATGTGCTTAAAGGGACTGATCAAAACTTAGAACCAGCCTAACTGAGTAGTTCACTACTGTAATCTTTAGTCACTAAAGATACACCGGAGCGTCGTCGTAGTGGGAGGGTTGTTAGACAACCCGACAGGTTCATGTTTATAGGAGAGTCTTAGGACTTGTTACCTAGAGAACATGAAGCCGACCCCTGGATCTATGACGAGACGCTGAAAGATCAAGATGCTCAGTCTTGGCAAAAGCCGATGAAATCTGAGATTGAATCTTTGGATTCAAAGATGGAAGTCAAGACGGATTTCCTAAATGGAAGTCTTGACGGGACCATCTGTATGGGACATCCAGAGGGATTCATCAAAAGAGAGCCGAGAGCATTTTGTAAGCAAGCTTAATCGATCTTTGGATTGAAGGAAGCTTCAAGATCTTGGACACATGCGGATCTATGAGAAAATTCATTTTATGGATTCAATCAAGGCATGTTTAGGTCCTGAGTGTAATAAAGAAGTGAAAAAAAAGATGTGGTGTTTTCTCATTCTTTATGTAGATGACATCCTTCTAAATTGGCAACAATATGAAAGATGTTATCGGACATCAAGGGATGGTTGTCCGAGTAATTCAATGTAAGAGACTTAGGAGAAGTCGGGAATGTTCTTGGGATCAAAGTAATAAATGATCGCCAGAAAAGAACATAGAACTTATCTCGAGCCTCATACATAAATACAATTCTTACTCGTTGCAGCATACAAAATTCCAAGAAAGGTCTTCACCTTTTAGATGTGGAATTCATCTATCTAAAGTTTTGTGTCCGACACAATAAAGGAGATAGATGAAGATTAAGCAGTTCCCTGCACCTTAATGGTGGGAAGCTTAATGTATGTAATGCTATGCACGAGACTGATATCTACTATGCCGTGGGCATGGTGGTGAGATATCATAGGAATCCTGGAAAGGATCACTCGACTGATGTATAGAACATGTTTAGGCTCCTGCAGAGGACCAGAAATTATGTTCTGAGTTACAAAGCAGTCAAGTTGTTTCCTTTGGATTACATAGAATTGAATTTTCAAATCAAACAGGGACAGTCGAAAGTCGAAGTCAGGCTATGTGTTCTCACTGTGAAGGGGAGCAGTCACATGGAAGAATGTAAAGCAGCGATGCATTACGGACTCTACCATGGAAACTGAAAGGATAACGGCCTCTGAGGCAGTTAAAAGGTCAGTGTGGCTCCAGAACTTCCTAAGGGACTTAGATGTGGTTTCTAGTTCACCCAAAGCTATTTTGAATAGCGGTATTGGCAAACTTGAAATGCCACGAGTCCACAGTGGGAGATAACACGTAGAGCGCAAGTACCACCTGATTTGAGAGATCGTCTAGTAAGAAGATGCAGTTGTCACCTAGATAGCATCGAGAGGATTGCCTGGTAAAACCCGTTCACAGAGGCACTTCCAGCGAAAGCGTTGGGTAGGCGTGATGAGGTTATGGGAATCTAATGTTTGGGAGAGGGCGACTAGACTTTTAGTATAAGTGGGAGATTGATGGAGTTGTATTCTAAATGTCTAGTTTAGTGCAAATACGGAACTCCTTATCTATACCTTAATTCGAGATATGATTCAAGCATGATTGCATTTAATGCAATAGTCCTTGATGTATACGTTGTAGACAGTATGGCATGAGGAGACACGCGGAAGATCATACTATCGGTTACTCGTATACTATCGAACAGTAGCTCACGACTTAGATGGACATGGACAATCCATCGGTACGTCGTAGTGTCACTGGTAGATAGTCGGTCTTGACTATCATGTTACACTCGTACACTTGGTGTATTGAGCAGGACCACGGGAGGGCGTTCGATTTATACTAATCGCAGTAATCGTACTAGACCTCAGATATTACGGATATACGAATTCCTAATCCCTATATAATTATAGGTGCGTGTGTCCAGTTCTCGGTTCCTTGACTTACTAGTGAGTGAGACTAATTGATTAGTCAATATTCTCGGTAAATTGGGAATCGGAATTGTACACACGGCATGCTATAGATTATAGACAGGAAACCGTGTCCCATTTATTGGGTTGATGATGTCCCCGAGATGAGCTCATAAAGTTTATCATGTAAACCCTGCAGGTGGATTCGTTCCACATGATAATAAGGATGAGTGGTACTAGTCTCGGATAACAAGAAACGAGTTAATTTAATTATTAGTAATTAAAGTTAATTCGTGGACATACGATATCTTAAACACGGGGAAAGTCGTATATGTAATTCGGCGGAATTATTATTGTTGAAATAATATAAATTTATTATTGGGAATTCAATTATAATTTTATAGTGGAATTAATTATAATTAAAATTGTGGAATTTAATTAAGGTTTGCCTTTTAGGACGCCGAGTTAATTAAATTGCAATTTAGCCTAATAATTAATTTCCATAAGGTCCTTGGTGTAGCTCTGTAAATACCTCACCCTCTCTTTCTCTAAACCTAAGAAACGCCGCTATTTTATTTTTGCGGAGAAAAATAAAAATTTTTGAGACAGAAGATCAAAAACCTAACTTACGCCGCTATAATTAATTCTGCAGAGAAAATAAATTGCTTGCGCAATTAGTTTTGCTCTGCTTAATTAATTCAGATTAGCGCAGTAATAATTCTGTAGAAATAATTTGCTTGCGCAATTATATTTCTGAGACAGAGGATATTATTCCTACGGTGGGTTCAAGAGAGAAAGGAGAAGAGGAAGGTTCAGCGGACGTTGCCCACTCAACGGCTGAACGTCGGGGATAGAGACATACACAGGAAGGCTCCGTGGTCTCAACAATTCGGCTTCTCCGAATCACGCGACAAATGTATGAGATCGAACCCTAATTCCGCAAATATTCGATCTCTTATTTCGTTGAAAATACATCGGATCTAAGATCGGGTTTCGGGTGTCGTGGATCGTGTTCCTCGACTACTGGGGGTTCAAGGACCTTCGGATCGGTAGTCGGAAGAGGAAAAACGGACCGGAAACGAGCCCGGAACAGCAACATCGCGTTGCTGTTCGCGGACAAACGGCGCCCGCTGGAGGGCAAACGGCGGTCGCCGTTTGCAGCTCCTCCAGCGACCGCTGGTCTGCAATCGGCGGGCACTGATTGAGGCAGACCAGCCCCCGTTTCGCGCGGTTGTCCTCCGGGGGCGATGGCTGGGCGTGATTCGGGATACGGGCTGTCACGTGAACGAAGTAGCGACACCGGAGGTCGACTGGGAGCGTTCGGATGTTCGAGCAATCGAACGAACGCATCCCGGGTAGTCGATTTCCAACATATAGTACCTCGCCTCATTTACATTTCATTATAAACATGCATACATTATCATCCTTCATACATATGGCATATCATATCATAACATGAACATATAATCGCAAAGTGCATGTAGAGATCACATACTCATTATTATTATTATTATTATTATTATTATTATTATTATTATTATTATTATTATTATTATTATTATTATTATTATTATTATTATTATTATTATTATTATTATTATTATTATTATTATTATTATTATTATTTTAACTCTTTTTTTTTTTTTTTACATACGGGTGTTACAGTCTAGGTGTAAATGCGGGTTTGGGCAAACTAGATCCATGTTTGGTCACATAGGTTACCGAATTGTTCAGATCTAGGGGATTGGGCATAACTTTAGCTTGCCTCTTCTTTAAATAGTAAGGCCATATGAGGGGTGGGGCAACTGGGGGCGTGACACAATAGGACTACTTTTCTCTTTTTAAAGACCCTTATAACCTCTTACAAACCGCTGGTAGAAATCCTTAGTGCCTATGACCGGTAGTGTGCCCAGATGACCGTGAGAGACGATGTATGCCCAAATGTTTGTTTTCCATTTTTTGATTTTCGTTTTCTATTTGCATTCTGTTTGGTCGTAGTGTTTAGTATATTTTCTGTCTGTTCAGTTTGGTCATAGTTAGTTTATACTTAATTGTTTGAGTTTGGTAGTTTGATAAAAATCACTGTGCCCACAACAACCATTCAAAACCTTTTTAAAATGTGACAACCATTGGGCTTGCCGAGACCACTTATTGAAATTGCTTCCTCGTGGGACCGACCCCACATACTTATCACTATACACCGTAGTGTTAGGTATTGGCATAATTATAAATTTATTTTGACCGGTATTTGCTCCGCGACAAACATCCGTCGTCGTCAAAATTGGGGCCATTGTCGGGGAGGCAATATTCCAGCAATAAGTCTTCTGTGCTATTTGACTTGTTATTTTTTGTTTTTGCTCAAGCTTGACCGTACAGGGCAAAGTAGGACAGAACGAGAGGAGCAGGGGTAGGACCGTGCTGTCCAAAGAAGAGCAAGAGGGCAGTACCCTTTTGGCTAAAGAAGAGAGATGGGTGACTAGTACAACCCACCAGTAGACCAGACCTTGAGGGAAATGATGTTCCCCACCGATTTGAGCTTCAGACCTTTGGGCATCACTTTGCCCAGAATCACTGCAGATTGGGAGATGAAGCACATTTTTATTCAGATCTTGCCCAAATTCAGCGATATGTCTTGGGAGGACCCTCAACGACATTTGCAAGATTTTGAGATGGTATGTGGTACTATACGTGCTATAGGCACACTGTCAAAATACATTCGACTGTTAGCCTTTCCCTTCTCCCTAGCTGATGGGGCCAAAGAATGGCTTTACAGTTTTCCCAGAGGCGAAATTACAACATGGCAAGAATTGCAGCACCAATTCTTGAAGAAGTACTTCCCCATATCTCGAATCTTGCAAATGAAGAAGAGAATTTACATCAAAATGGGCATTGGAGATAGTTCCATGACTATTGGTTTTGATTCAAAGAAATTCTAGATACCATCAGATTCCAGATCATGAATTGGTCCAATACTTCGTATCCGGGCTAAGAGGACAAGAGAGAATGATAATTCGTGCAGCATGCGGGGGTTCTATTCTCAATAAAAGTGCAAGTGAGGCATTCAAAATATTTAAAGAGTTGGCTGAAGAATCTCGTGAAGATGAGTACGAATTGCCCAAACAGACAGTTGCTATGCCCATAGCAACTGGCAAAAAAATCAACCAGCTTTGCAGCCTCATTGAGAAATTCATAGAGCATATGGTTACAGAACTACTCAAGGAAATCAATAGATGTGAACTTAACAGCTTTGGGCAAGGCATAATGGATTACTATGATCCGTATGCCCATACCAGCATACCAGAATTAAGATATCAAGATAATTTTGGGTATGGGCAAGACAACTATCAAGAAGGAAGCCAAGAGCGCGATCAACAATACTTTGAACCCCAACAATATGATGAAAATCGAGAACCGTCTCTATCCGAGCTTGTGAGCCGTGTAAAGATCGAGAACATAAAAGCTCAACAAGAGAACATAAAAGCTCAACAAGAGACCGAAAAGTTCAAGAAGAAGATGGCGGAAGGATTTCAGAATCTTAATGCCCAAATATCAAAACTTGCCCAAACTGTGGCAAGATTGGAAGAGAAAACAGAGGAGCAGTCTGCCCAAGAAGCGCAATTTGCCCAAGAGGCGCACCAAAGTACCGTCCAAATGAAGAGTGAAAACATAATTCCGGAGAAGAGAAAGAGACCAAACCGATACGTGGTAGAAATTTAAGCCCTGTATAGACTATTCAAACGTGAAGACAAGTCTGCCCAAATCAAGGAGTCAAAGCCCAAACCAAAAACTATAGTGATCAAACCTGCATTTCCAGGAAGGTTAGCAAAGGTCAATAAATCAGAAAACACACATTTGGGCACACCTGATAGTCTGGGCAGAGAAGCAGGTCTAAACGTAGCAATCGGTTTGGGCAAAGTGGCGAATGTTGAACAGTTTGCCAAAGATAACAAACTAGAAGAGAAAATGGAGGCGGTGCTACATATTGGAATCCTAGAACCATCTAGTACTTTCATCCCCACGAGTCCAACTAATAAATTTGTCCCAGAGGAGAGATTGGTGCCGCCCTTTGGGCAAGCACCCGAGCAAGAGTTGAAGAAGTTGCACAAACTTATAAAATATCTCTACCTAGGACAAGTGAATAAAATCTTCGAGAGCAGCAGTGATGAGTTAAGTGAATGTTCAGAAAGGAAAGCCCAAGAGTCGTTTGCCCAACATACAAAGGAAAAGAGGAAGACGCTCCCAACAAACATGCAAATACCATTTGGTTTGGGCAAAGCTCATGATACTTTACATGGATGGATGATGAGCAACTCTTCTGATTTACTCAAGTGTATGAAGGACTCTTATGGGCACAACGAGGAGAAGCTTAAACCTCGCACCTGTTGGAAATCGATATCCCGGGCTATCAAAAATTGCGGAAACAATAACCCGATCGAAATTCGTTCGCCGGAGAACATGCGAACCACCGTACGACGCCGAAGCTCGACACGAGCGTCGCCGCAGGATGAACCCGCGGCTAAACCCTAGACGAGCCCCCGCCGCGAGGGGAACGCGATCGCCCAGCGATCGCCGGGAATGCACGCGCATCCCCGCGGGGCTATTCGGAACAGCCCCCGGCGGTGAGTCCGGCAACTCACCGCCACCGCCGACTCACCGCCACCGCCGAGGAGGGCGGTGCGCCCAATGCACCAGCCGCGGCTACCCCCGCGATCGACGGCAAGGTCGATCGCATGCCCCGGCGTCCAGCCGGGGCTTCCTCGTGTGGGCCCGCAATCGATGCCCTAGGGCTCGATCGCACCCCTCGGCTCCCAGCCGAGGGTTCCTCTTGACCTTCACCGGGGATCTAGAATCCCCGTCCCCGAAGTTCATACGTTTCCCGTATCTTTCGTTCATGTATATATCACTATTTTAATTCACATAAAATCATAGAGGGTGTTTAACGATTTTACCTTCGATCTCGTTGTGCGGAGAAACGAGATGATTTGAAGACCTTCGGATCTTCCTACGTATTCCTTGCACTTCGTTCGAACGTCGTGTGGGCGACGATCCTCCGAACTCCTATGGATCTCCTTCACACCTCTCTAGAACTATCAACTAATGATATTCTTGTCTTATGATGTGTCTTTTATTGTGAAGACCATGTAGTGCTTTTATAGGCTACGTAGGGGATCTAAATTAGGTGGAATATTGGGTTTCCAATATTAATGATTAAATTGAGCCCAAGCCCAAATCTATTAATCCATTAATATTAATTATATAATTACTTCCACTATATAAATATAATTGCACTCCCAATATTCTCCATATTATATCAAATAATATTTTCTCCGGTAGTATTATTTATTCCATGTGATTAAGATATAAATATCCATGAATAAAATTAATTTATTGCTTAATTAATTTATTCATCTCTTATATCCGAGACTAGTACCATTCAACTTTAATTATTATGCGGAACAAATCCACTCATGAGGTTTACATAATAATTCCTTATGAACTCATCTCGGGGATATTATCAACCATTTCGAGGACACATTTCCCCGTCAAGAATTCACGGCATGTCATACATAAAATACCGTGACCCAACTTTGCCGGTAATTGATCGGTTATTCAAATCAATCAATTCCTTTGGAAAATCAAAGTCACTAATATTAAATGCACACACCCGCAATAATATCAGGGATTAAGAATAAAATACTCAGAGATTTAAATCGATTATCCAAGGCAATCCTAATCGATAAATCTCAAGCGATCCGCTCAATACACCAAGTGTACAAGTATGATAAAATAATCAAGACCAATTATTTTCTCTCTCATACAACGACTATACCGATGGATTAGTTCTTGTCCATCTAGGTCGTGAGCTATTGTTTGATTATATACGAGTGACTGATAGTATGATCTTCTGTGTGACGTCGCACACCATACTAACTACAACGTATATGATCCAGAACTATATTTGCATTTATTTAAGTATAAATAATTAAAAGCAAACGATTATTTATTTAAATAGATTAAATGCTATGATCGGGAGTTTACGATACTTTATATCTAGACATTAAGTATACAACTCCATCAATCTCCAACTTATACTAAGGTCTAGTCATTTCTTCCAAACTCCCGACTCCCATACCCATCACGTGCTTAATCTGCACTTCCAAAGATGTGCCTCGTGCATGAGCATTCTAGGTTGCCGTCTCCGAAGTTATCTTGGTGACTACAGCGTCGTATCACTTGACGATGACTCGTATCAGGTGGTACTTGCTCTATGTGTTATCTTCACTACGGACTTACGATTTCTTTCAGTTTTTTCATTGCACCGCTATCTAAACAGCCTTTGGTAAACCAAGAATTATATCTAAGTCCAGAGGTTATCTCAAAGTTTTACCACAACTTCCGCTGCGTCTGAGGCTGCAGTTTGGTTATCCATGGTTGAGTCTGAAAAGCATCGTGCTTATCACTCTTCCATTCTAAAGCTTCACCTCCTTTGTACAAGTGAACACATAGCCTGATATCGACTTACAATGATCCTGATTTGATTAGAGATCTGATAAATGTAATCCAAAGGGAAAAGTTCGTCTGCTTCGTAGTCTAGAACAGTACTTCGAAAGTACTTTTACAGCAGTCGAATATTCCTTTCCAGGATTACTTTGATATCCTCCCACTATGCCATAGTCGATATCTGGTTCGCATTTTTCAACATTGCATTTAAAGCTTTCCACACTCACAGTGTAGGAAAAGGCTTTCACTGCTTCTATCTCCTTTATGTGTCCACAACACATGCTTTAGATAGATGCATTCCTTGTTTGAAAGGTAACATACCCTTCTTGGAATGATGCATGTTGAAATGAACCTTAATCGTATAAGATTTCTAAGAGAAGTACAATGTTCTTTTCTCAAGATCCTAGATCTTACGAACATGATCTAACTTCTTCTTTATCTTATATATCGATTCAATCTTAAACAACCATTATTTTATGTCTGACAACACTTTTACATTGTTCCCAATGATAGAATGTTATCTACATAAAATCTCCGAGAAAAACCACCTTGTTTCCATTATGTTTCCAATACACACTATTCGTCCATGCCTTTTGATGAATCCATCCAATGGATTATCTCATCAATTCGCAAGTACCACGAATTTTAGCTTTGTTACAATCCATAAATGGATCAACTAAGCTTGTACTCTAAACGATCTTGCCTCTTAGCAATAATCCTTATTGCCTTCCAAGAAATCACATTTAGATCTAGTACTGCCTCTATGTAGATCTAGGGATCGATTTCATGTTTACTAGATCCAGAGTTCGAAAACTCTTCTAGTCTTATGATCACCTCTGGTTGATCAGCAACCTCCCACTACAATGGCGTTCCGGTGTATAAACAGTAATAACAGTAGGTACAGTTAGTGGTGTACCGCTACTCGGTTTGGCTGGTTTCCAGTCTTTGTCCTTTTTCTCGCTCTAAGGTATCTCGTCGTTTTGGGCTTTGTGTTTCATCTAAATAATATTTCTCTAAGAACCAGGCGTTAGAACTTATAACGTCCTTCTGGTTCAAAGTACTATTGAACACATGACTTCTGTTCTTCTAGGATATTTTACAACCACATCGAAATGTGCCGTTGTCTTTCATAAATATTCATAGAACATAGGTAGTACCGTTTAACTCTTTCTTTTACCATTCCTTCAGAGATTTATTTCTTATTTACACACCATGTCTACACTTGAAGTGTATGGTGTAGTCATTTGGAATCTAATTCCAATTACTGATTATGTTATGTCTTCAGGCTATCCTTTCGCCGGAAATCGATATCCCGGGCTATCAAAAATTGCGGAAAGAATAACCCGATCGAAATCCGTTCGCCGGAGAACACGTGAACCACCGTACGACGCCATAGCTCGACACGAGCGTCGCCGCGGGATGAACCCGCGACTAAACCTTAGTCGAGCCCCCGCCGCGAGGGGCTCGCGATCGCCCAGCGATCGCCGGGGATGCACACGCATCCCCGCGGGGCTGTTCGGAACAGCCCCCGGCGGTGAGTCCGGCGACTCACCGCCACCGCCGAAGAGGGCGGTGCGCCCAGCGCACCAGCCGCGGCTGCCCCCGCGATCGACCGCAAGGTCGATCGCATGCCCCGGCGTCCAGTCGGGGCTTCCTCGTGTGGGCCCGCGATCGATGCCCTAGGGCTCGATCGCACCCCTCAGCTCCCAGCTGAGGGTTCCTCTTGACCTTCGCCGGGGATCTCGAATCCCCGTCCCCGAAGTTCATACGTTTCCCGGATCTTTCGTTCATGTATATATCACGATTTTAATTCACATAAAATCATAGAGGGTGTTTAACGATTTTACCTTCGATCTCGTTGTGCGGAGAAACGAGATGATTTGAAGACCTTCGGATCTTCCTACGTATTCCTTGCACTTCGTTCGAACGTCGTGTGGGCGACGATCCTCCGAACTCCTATGGATCTCCTTCACAACTCTCTAAAACTATCAACTAATGATATTCTTATCTTATGATGTGTCTTTTATTGTGAAGACCATGTAGTGCTTTTATAGGCTACGTAGGGGATCTAAAGGAGGTGGAATATTGGGCTTCCAATATTAATGATTAAATTGAGCCCAAACCCAAATCTATTAATCCATTTATATTAATTATATAATTACTTCCACTATATAAATATAATTGCACTCCCAATATTCACCATATTATATCAAATAATATTTTCTCCGGTAGTATTATTTATTCCATGTGTTTAAGATATAAATATCCATGAATAAAATTAATTTATTGCTTAATTAATTTATTCATCTCTTATATCCGAGACTATTACTATTCAACTTTAATTATTATGCGGAACAAATCCACTCATGAGGTTTACATAATAATTCCTTATGAACTCATCTCGGGGATATTATCAACCATTTCGAGGACACCTTTCCCGTCAAGAATTCACGGCATGTCATACATAAAATACCGTGACCCAACTTTGCCGGTAATTGATCGGTTATTCTAATCAATCAATTCCTTTGGAAAATCAAAGTCACTAATATTAAATGTACACACCCGCAATAATATCAGGGATTAAGAATAAAATACTCAGAGATTTAAATCGATTATCCAAGGCAATCCTAATCGATAAATCTCAAGCGATCCGCTCAATACACCAAGTGTACAAGTATGATAAAATAATCAAGACCAATTATTTTCTCTCTCATGCAACGACTATACCGATGGATTAGTTCTTATCCATCTAGGTCGTGAGCTATTGTTTGATTATATACGAGTGACTGATAGTATGATCTTCTGTGTGACGTCGCACACCATACTAACTACAACGTATATGATCCAGAACTATATTTGCATTTATTTAATTATAAATAATTAAAAGCAAACGATTATTTATTTAAATAGATTAAATGCTATGATCGGGAGTTTACGATACTTTATATCTAGACATTAAGTATACAACTCCATCAATCTCCAACTTATACTAAGGTCTAGTCATTTCTTCCAAACTCCCGACTCCCATACCCATCACGTGCTTAATCTGCACTTCCAAAGAAGTGCCTCGTGCATGAGCATTCTAGGTTGTCGTCTCCGAAGTTATCTTGGTGACTACAGCGTCGTATCACTTGACGATGACTCGTATCAGGTGGTACTTGCTCTATGTGTTATCTTCACTACGGACTTACGATTTCTTTCAGTTTTTTCATTGCACCGCTATCTAAACAGCCTTTGGTAAACCAAGAACTATATCTAAGTCCAGAGGTTATCTCAAAGCTTTACCACAACTTCCGCTGCGTCTGAGGCTGCAGTTTGGTTATCCATGGTTGAGTCTGAAAAGCATCGTGCTTATCACTCTTCCATTCTAAAGCTTCACCTCCTTTGTACAAGTGAACACATAGCCTGATATCGACTTACAATGATCCTGATTTGATTAGAGATCTGAGAAATGTAATCCAAAGGGAAAAGTTCGTCTGCTTCGTAGTCTAGAACAGTACTTCGAAAGTACTTTTACAGCAGTCGAATATTCCTTTCCAGGATTACTTTGATATCCTCCCACTATGCCATAGTCGATATCTGGTTCGCATTTTTCAACATTGCATTTAAAGCTTTCCACACTCACAGTGTAGGAAAAGGCTTTCACTGCTTCTATCTCCTTTATGTGTCCACAACACATGCTTTAGATAGATGCATTCCTTGTTTGAAAGGTAACATACCCTTCTTGGAATGATGCATGTTAAAATGAACCTTAATCGTATAAGATTTCTAAGAGAAGTACAATGTTCTTTTCTCAAGATCCTAGATCTTAAGAACATGATCTAACTTCTTCTTTATCTTATATATCGATTCAATCTTAAACAACCATTATTTTATGTCTGACAACACTTTTACATTGTTCCCAATCATAGAATGTTATCTACATAAAATCTCCGAGAAAAACCACCTTGTTTCCATTATGTTTCCAATACACATTATTCGTCCATGCCTTTTGATGAATCCATCCAATGGATTATCTCATCAATTCGCAAGTACCACGAATTTTAGCTTTGTTACAATCCATAAATGGATCAACTAAGCTTGTACTCTAAACGATCTTGCCTCTTAGCAATAATCCTTATTGCCTTCCAAGAAATCACATTTAGATCTAGTACTGCCTCTATGTAGATCTAGGGATCGATTTCATGTTTACTAGATCCAGAGTTCGAAAACTCTTCTAGTCTTATGATCACCTCTGGTTGATCAGCAACCTCCCACTACAATGGCGTTCCGGTGTATAAACAGTAATAACAGTAGGTGCAGTTAGTGGTGTACCGCTACTCGGTTTGGCTGGTTTCCAGTCTTTGTCCTTTTTCTCGCTCTAAGGTATCTCGTCGTTTTGGGCTTTGTGTTTCATCTAAATAATATTTCTCTAAGAACCAGGCGTTAGAACTTATAACGTCCTTCTGGTTCAAAGTACTATTGAACACATGACTTCTGTTCTTCTAGGATATTTTACAACCACATCGAAATGTGCCGTTGTCTTTCATAAATATTCATAGAACATAGGTAGTACCGTTTAACTCTTTCTTTTACCATTCCTTCAGAGATTTATTTCTTATTTACACACCATGTCTACACTTGAAGTGTATGGTGTAGTCATTTGGAATTTAATTCCAATTACTGATTATGTTATGTCTTCAGGCTATCCTTTCGCAGGAAATCGATATCCCGGGCTATCAAAAATTGCGGAAAGAATAACCCGATCGAAATCCGTTCGCCGGAGAACACGTGAACCACCGTACGACGCCAGAGCTCGACACGAGCGTCGCCGCGGGATGAACCCGCGACTAAACCTTAGCCGAGCCCCCGCCGCGAGGGGCTCGCGATCGCCCAGCGATCGCCGGGGATGCACACGCATCCCCGCGGGGCTGTTCGGAACAGCCCCCGGCGGTGAGTCCGACGACTCACCGCCACCGCCGAAGAGGGCGGTGCGCCCAGCGCACCAGCCGCGGCTGCCCCCGCTATCGACCGCAAGGTCGATCGCATGCCCCGGCGTCCAGTCGGGGCTTCCTCGTGTGGGCCCGCGATCGATGCCCTAGGGCTCGATCGCACCCCTCAGCTCCCAGCTGAGGGTTCCTCTTGACCTTCGACGGGGATCTCGAATCCCCGTCCCCGAAGTTCATACGTTTCCCGGATCTTTCGTTCATGTATATATCACGATTTTAATTCACATAAAATCATAGAGGGTGTTTAACGATTTTACCTTCGATCTCGTTGTGCGGAGAAACGAGATGATTTGAAGACCTTCGGATCTTCCTACGTATTCCTTGCACTTCGTTCGAACGTCGTGTGGGCGACGATCCTCCGAACTCCTATGGATCTCCTTCACAACTCTCTAAAACTATCAACTAATGATATTCTTATCTTATGATGTGTCTTTTATTGTGAAGACCATGTTGTGCTTTTATAGGCTACGTAGGGGATCTAAAGGAGGTGGAATATTGGGCTTCCAATATTAATGATTAAATTGAGCCCAAACCCAAATCTATTAATCCATTAATATTAATTATATAATTACTTCCACTATATAAATATAATTGCACTCCCAATATTCACCATATTATATCAAATAATATTTTCTCCGGTAGTATTATTTATTTCATGTGTTTAAGATATAAATATCCATGAATAAAATTAATTTATTGCTTAATTAATTTATTCATCTCTTATATCCGAGACTATTACTATTCAACTTTAATTATTATGCGGAACAAATCCACTCATGAGGTTTACATAATAATTCCTTATGAAATCATCTCGGGGATATTATCAACCATTTCGAGGACACCTTTCCCGTCAAGAATTCACGGCATGTCATACATAAAATACCGTGACCCAACTTTGCCGGTAATTGATCGGTTATTCTAATCAATCAATTCCTTTGGAAAATCAAAGTCACTAATATTAAATGCACACACCCGCAATAATATCAGGGATTAAGAATAAAATACTCCGAGATTTAAATAGATTATCCAAGGCAATCCTAATCGATAAATCTCAAGCGATCCGCTCAATACACCAAGTGTACAAGTATGATAAAATAATCAAGACCAATTATTTTCTCTCTCATACAACGACTATACCGATGGATTAGTTCTTGTCCATCTAGGTCGTGAGCTATTGTTTGATTATATACGAGTGACTGATAGTATGATCTTCTGTGTGACGTCGCACACCATACTAACTACAACGTATATGATCCAGAACTATATTTGCATTTATTTAATTATAAATAATTAAAAGCAAACGATTATTTATTTAAATAGATTAAATGCTATGATCGGGAGTTTACGATACTTTATATCTAGACATTAAGTATACAACTCCATCAATCTCCAACTTATACTAAGGTCTAGTCATTTCTTCCAAACTCCCGACTCCCATACCCATCACGTGCTTAATCTGCACTTCCAAAGAAGTGCCTCGTGCATGAGCATTCTAGGTTGCCGTCTCCGAAGTTATCTTGGTGACTACAGCGTCGTATCACTTGACGATGACTCGTATCAGGTGGTACTTGCTCTATGTGTTATCTTCACTACGGACTTACGATTTCTTTCAGTTTTTTCATTGCACCGCTATCTAAACAGCCTTTGGTAAACCAAGAACTATATCTAAGTCCAGAGGTTATCTCAAAGCTTTACCACAACTTCCGCTGCATCTGAGGCTGCAGTTTGGTTATCCATGGTTGAGTCTGAAAAGCATCGTGCTTATCACTCTTCCATTCTAAAGCTTCACCTCCTTTGTACAAGTAAACACATAGCCTGATATCGACTTACAATGATCCTGATTTGATTAGAGATCTGAGAAATGTAATCCAAAGGGAAAAGTTCGTCTGCTTCGTAGTCTAGAACAGTACTTCGAAAGTACTTTTACAGCAGTCGAATATTCCTTTCCAGGATTACTTTGATATCCTCCCACTATGCCATAGTCGATATCTGGTTCGCATTTTTCAACATTGCATTTAAAGCTTTCCACACTCACAGTGTAGGAAAAGGCTTTCACTGCTTCTATCTCCTTTATGTGTCCACAACACATGCTTTAGATAGATGCATTCCTTGTTTGAAAGGTAACATACCCTTCTTGGAATGATGCATGTTAAAATGAACCTTAATCGTATAAGATTTCTAAGAGAAGTACAATGTTCTTTTCTCAAGATCCTAGATCTTAAGAACATGATCTAACTTCTTCTTTATCTTATATATCGATTCAATCTTAAACAACCATTATTTTATGTCTGACAACACTTTTACATTGTTCCCAATGATAGAATGTTATCTACATAAAATCTCCGAGAAAAACCACCTTGTTTCCATTATGTTTCCAATACACACTATTCGTCCATGCCTTTTGATGAATCCATCCAATGGATTATCTCATCAATTCGCAAGTACCACGAATTTTAGCTTTGTTACAATCCATAAATGGATCAACTAAGCTTGTACTCTAAACGATCTTGCCTCTTAGCAATAATCCTTATTGCAGTCCAAGAAATCACATTTAGATCTAGTACTGCCTCTATGTAGATCTAGGGATCGATTTCATGTTTACTAGATCCAGAGTTCGAAAACTCTTCTAGTCTTATGATCACCTCTGGTTGATCAGCAACCTCCCACTACAATGGCATTCCGGTGTATAAACAGTAATAACAGTAGGTGCAGTTAGTGGTGTACCGCTACTCGGTTTGGCTGGTTTCCAGTCTTTGTCCTTTTTCTCGCTCTAAGGTATCTCGTCGTTTTGGGCTTTGTGTTTCATCTAAATAATATTTCTCTAAGAACCAGGCGTTAGAACTTATAACGTCCTTCTGGTTCAAAGTACTATTGAACACATGACTTCTGTTCTTCTAGGATATTTTACAACCACATCGAAATGTGCCGTTGTCTTTCATAAATATTCATAGAACATAGGTAGTACCGTTTAACTCTTTCTTTTACCATTCCTTCAGAGATTTATTTCTTATTTACACACCATGTCTACACTTGAAGTGTATGGTGTAGTCATTTGGAATCTAATTCCAATTACTGATTATGTTATGTCTTCAGGCTATCCTTTCGCAGGAAATCGATATCCCGGGCTATCAAAAATTGCGGAAAGAATAACCCGATCGAAATCCGTTCGCCGGAGAACACGTGAACCACCGTACGACGCCAGAGCTCGACACGAGCGTCGCCGCGGGATGAACCCGCGACTAAACCTTAGCCGAGCCCCCGCCGCGAGGGGCTCGCGATCGCCCAGCGATCGCCGGGGATGCACACGCATCCCCGCGGGGCTGTTCGGAACAGCCCCCGGCGGTGAGTCCGACGACTCACCGCCACCGCCGAAGAGGGCGGTGCGCCCAGCGCACCAGCCGCGGCTGCCCCCGCTATCGACCGCAAGGTCGATCGCATGCCCCGGCGTCCAGTCGGGGCTTCCTCGTGTGGGCCCGCGATCGATGCCCTAGGTCTCGATCGCACCCCTCAGCTCCTAGCTGAGGGTTCCTCTTGACCTTCGCCGGGGATCTCGAATCCCCGTCCCCGAAGTTCATACGTTTCCCGGATCTTTCGTTCATGTATATATCACGATTTTAATTCACATAAAATCATAGAGGGTGTTTAACGATTTTACCTTCGATCTCGTTGTGCGGAGAAACGAGATGATTTGAAGACCTTCGGATCTTCCTACGTATTCCTTGCACTTCGTTCGAACGTCGTGTGGGCGACGATCCTCCGAACTCCTATGGATCTCCTTCAGAACTCTCTAAAACTATCAACTAATGATATTCTTATCTTATGATGTGTCTTTTATTGTGAAGACCATGTTGTGCTTTTATAGGCTACGTAGGGGATCTAAAGGAGGTGGAATATTGGGCTTCCAATATTAATGATTAAATTGAGCCCAAACCCAAATCTATTAATCCATTAATATTAATTATATAATTACTTCCACTATATAAATATAATTGCACTCCCAATATTCACCATATTATATCAAATAATATTTTCTCCGGTAGTATTATTTATTTCATGTGTTTAAGATATAAATATCCATGAATAAAATTAATTTATTAATTAATTAATTTATTCATCTCTTATATCCGAGACTATTACTATTCAACTTTAATTATTATGCGGAACAAATCCACTCATGAGGTTTACATAATAATTCCTTATGAAATCATCTCGGGGATATTATCAACCATTTCGAGGACACCTTTCCCGTCAAGAATTCACGGCATGTCATACATAAAATACCGTGACCCAACTTTGCCGGTAATTGATCGGTTATTCTAATCAATCAATTCCTTTGGAAAATCAAAGTCACTAATATTAAATGCACACACCCGCAATAATATCAGGGATTAAGAATAAAATACTCCGAGATTTAAATCGATTATCCAAGGCAATCCTAATCGATAAATCTCAAGCGATCCGCTCAATACACCAAGTGTACAAGTATGATAAAATAATCAAGACCGATTATTTTCTCTCTCATACAACGACTATACCGATGGATTAGTTCTTGTCCATCTAGGTCGTGAGCTACTGTTTGATTATATAC
Organism: Euphrasia confusa; assembly: GCA_954870475.1. Classification (NCBI taxonomy): domain Eukaryota; kingdom Viridiplantae; phylum Streptophyta; class Magnoliopsida; order Lamiales; family Orobanchaceae; genus Euphrasia; species Euphrasia confusa. Next base: position 33,550,900 of record OX940950.1, read on the forward strand.
GAGTGACTGATAGTATGATCTTCCGTGTGACGTCGCACACCATACTAACTACAACGTATATGATCCAGAACTATATTTGCATTTATTTAATTATAAATAATTAAAAGCAAACGATTATTTATTTAAATAGATTAAATGCTATGATCGGGAGTTTACGATACTTTAAATCTAGACATTAAGTATACAACTCCATCAGTACCATGAAGAATGGTGAGCATACATTACGTCATGCCCATGACGATAACTAAGGCGCTGACCGGGAGGCAACCTGGTATCTTTTTGTATAATATTTTACTTTTAGTTTTATTTTATTTTATTTTGAATAAATCGAATGGAGGACTTTGACTTGTTTGATCCCATAAGGGGAAAGGGTTTCTTTGTTTTTGAGGTGTAGGTAAAGGAGGGTGAAAGGGTAGCTGTGTGGACATACTGACTACTTGGTCAAACTGCATATTACAGTAGAAGATGGATGAGCTCTCTAAAGTTGCAGGGATGACCCCTGAAACGAAATCAAGGTCTGGGCAAACGGGCTCAAGCTACTGATTCCAGGCAAAGTCCTAAGTTGACAAGACAGCATGTAACAAGGCCTCGCGGAGCTGCTGAACACACTAATGGCCCACTTTGCTCGTGCCTAATTCAGGTTCTACCTTGCATTTACCTCCTCCTTATTTGCCCTCCCAATTGTTTTCTTTTTTCATTTATTTTTCAGTCGGTTTTCCTTTGAGTCAAGGGTTGATCTTTTCATTGACACACTTTGTCCAAGGCAAAGTGTGTGAGGGGGAATGTGCGCCGATAATTGTAGAGTCATAGTCTGGTCGTGGGCAGCCCCTACCATTCTTATTACTTTTGCACACTTTGCCAAGGCAAAGTGTGTGAGGGGGGAAAGGGAAAGGGCAAACCCCTGTTTCTAATCGAGTCAGCATGATTTTGTGATCACTATGGGCAAACATATATACAACAACTCAAAATTTGTAGTTAAGATGCATGAAATAGGGATGATGAAACTGTTCTAGGCAAACTGTGAGAATTGAGCCTACATTGTTATATGATTCTTTCTTGAGAGTCTACTGTGAATTCTTACAATGCCTGTCTTGGCCTATTTGCTGTGACGAGTAGTTTGACTGAGTAGGGTGATTAAATGATTAGGGCATTTTCTTTCTTTCGTTTGCTTGAATAAATAACATTGTCCATTTCTATTTCTTTGTCAACCCATACAGTACATAGGCAGCCAGAGAAAATGAGGGAGTACAGGCAAATTGTTAAGAACAGAAAAAAAAACAAAGAGAAAAAAAAAAGAAAAAGAAAAAAAGCAAAAAAAAAAGAATAAAGTTGTTGTGCTAAGGCCCGTAAGAAGGGGCAAAGTGGCAGAGAAAAAGGCTAACATCAAAAAGTCCTCTGCCCAAATAGAGCCTACTCATAATCCACCCATATGAGCCCTACACTACAACCCAATAAAAGTCCCTTTGATAAGATCTCTACTTAGTTAAATCAAACTCAGGTCAGCAGTGTGTCAAATTTAGGCAAAGTGGAATCACACGGAAGATCATACTATCGGTTACTCGTATATAATCGAAACGTTGCTCACGACCTAGATGGACAGAGACCAATCCATCGGTATAGTCGTTGTATGAGTGAGAAAATAATTGGTCTTGATTATTTTATCATACTTGTACACTTGGTGTATTGGGCGGATCTCTTGAGATTTATCGATTAGGATTGCCTTTGATAATCGATTTAAATCTCAGTGTATTTTATTCTTAAATCCTTGATATTATTGCAGGTGTGTGCATTTAATATTAGTGACTTTGATTTTCCAAAGGATTTGAATGATTAGAATAACCGGTCAATTACCGGTAAAGTTGGGTCACGGTATTTTATGTATGACATGCCGTAAATTCTTGACGGGAAAGTGTGTCCCGATAAGGGTTGATAATGTCCCCGGAGATTTCTAGCTTAAACGCACAGAATAAATAATACTACCGGAGAGATAATATTATTTGATATAATATGGTATAATATTGGGAGTGCAATTATATTTATATAGTGGAGTTAATATATAATTAATAGATTAATTAATAGACTTGGGCTTGGGCTCAATTTAATTAATCTATTGGGAGCCCAATGTTCCACCTCCTTAAGATCCCCTACGTAGCCTATAAAAGCACTACATGGTCTTCTCTATTCTCATAACTTGAAGTTCACAATTCTAGAGAGAGAAAGTAGAGAAGGTGATCCATAGAGTTCGGAGGATCGTCGCTCACCCGACGTTCGAACGAGTGCAAGGAATACGTGGGAAGGTCTCAAGGTCTTCAATAAGATCTCGTTTCTCCGCACAACGAATCTAAAGGTGAACTAAATATTTCCGCTATTTAATTCATTGAAATAACTATCGAAAAACAAGATCCGAAAGTCGGATATCAAAACCGGGACGAGTCGAGCGGTGGCGTTCAAGGATCGCCGGACCGCCGGCGACTCGAGGACCCGGCTGGACGGATCACCGCGTGGAGCCCTCGGCTGGGCAGCCCACAGCTTGCCTAGGCGGCGGGCGATCGCCCCGCGGGGAGCGATCGATAGGTCGCGGATTCACCGCGACTATGGCTCGATCAAGCTCTCCTCGGGCGGTGGCTCCGGGCTGTTCGGTCGTGGTTTCCGGGACGTCGATCGGAGTCGGTTCTATGACGATTCCGGGTGATCGATTTCCAACAATTGGTATCAGAGCGTATGGTTACGTTTTTTCGTTAATTGTTTCTATAATCGATTCTCGTTGTTTATAGCCATAAATTAATTTAATTTATTAATTTAATTTATTAATTTAATTTATTAAATTATTGTGCTATATATATTGTTCTACGTCTATGATTTTCTCTCTTGTATGAATCGTGTTGGTCGGAAAAATTAAAAATTAAAAATCGAGGGTTTTTCCGGAGGAAACGAACCTTGACGATCTATCACGGCATGAGCAAGGACCGGGTTGTTTCAGCTGCTCTCGGAGCAGCGGTGAGGCGGCACGGGCTGCTGTGCGGGCTGTACGGCATGTGCGTGCTGCTGGAGCGAAGTCGATGGCATGGGACGTCGATGGCGTCGTCACGCCGGAAGTCGGCTGCTCCAGGGATGGACGCCGGCGCGATCGATCGGACGGCCGAGTTCGTTCGGCTCGATCGCGGGCTGCTCGTGAGGTGGGGCCACATGGTCGCAGCGGGTCGATGGCATGCGTCGTCAAGGGAGACGCCGTGCCGGAGATCGACCAGGCTGCTGCTGGTGTGCCGCTAGTCGAAGAAGACGATCAACCAGGCCGCTGCTGTAACTTTGCAAAAGGTGTCGGCCGACATCCTCTTTGTCGGCGGACGACACTTTGAGATATTTGTGGTGGTTTTGCATGTGTGTAAGCCTGGCGTGAATTCTTTAATTCATGATGCATATGCATGCATAGCTGGACCATTTCTTGATTCACGGGCATGCATTGCATGTGCATGGTTCGACCGGGCACGGACCGGAAGGATTCGAGCGGGTCTCATTTTTTGGGTTCCTCCCGGTAAATCCGATCTTTCCGGAAATAATTTAATCTTTCTAATATTATTTAATTTAATTTTGGAATTAATTCAAATTTTATTTGGATTAGATTTCTTAATTATGAATTAAATAATGGAATTAGATGAAGATTGAAATTAGGAAAGAAAATCCTAGTTTCTCTAGATATCCTATACTACTTGGATTAGAAGTCTTAAGAAGAATCAAAATTCGATTTTGATTAGGATTCTTGAGATCTTAATCTAAATAGGATTGAGAAATTATTAAAATATTGATTTTATTTAATTTAAGTATTTTATTTAAAATCAATAGATTAATTCAAATTTATTTTGAATTGGAAATCTTGGATTTTATTTAGAATAAAATTAAATATGGAGATCAATGGATTTTAATAAAATTGATTTTATTTAATTTAAGTATTTTATTTAAAATCAATAGATTAATTCAAATTTATTTTGAATTGGAATCTTGTATTTTATTTAAAATAAAATTAAATATGAAAATCAAAGAATTTTTCCGTCGCTCGGCAAAGTATGCAAGACGTAGAATGAAGACTCAAGACAAGCATGCAGAAATTTATCAAGGTACGAATAGTCGAGAAATAATTTTACTTGAGCAAATTATTTGATTATTTGTGTACGTACTTGCATGAAATGTATGTCTGTGATTATGCTTATGTGTATTTTAATTATGCATTAGATAGCGTATCCCTTTGTTATAAAAAGCTAAGTGGGAGAGGGATTGGAAACAATGCCATGGTCTCCATTGCTGTTCTCTTGGTGACTTTTATGGACTTTTGAATTTCGTATAGACAATGATGGAGTTGTATACTTAATATATAGATTTAAGTATCGTAAACTCCCGATCATAGCATTTAATCTATTTAAATGAATAATCGTTTGCTTTTAATTATTTATAATTAAATATATGCAAATCATAGTCCTAGATTATATACGTTGTAGTTAGTATGGTGTGCGTCGTCACACGCAAGATCATACTATCGGTTACTCGTATATAATCGAACAGTAGCTCACGACCTAGATGACCAAGGACCAACCATAGGTATAGTCGTTGTATGAGAGAGAAATATTTGGTCTTGATTATTTTATCATACTTGTACACTTGGTGTATTGGGCGGATCGCTTGAGATTTATCGATCAGGATTGCCTTAGATAATCGATTTAAATCTCTGAGTATTTTATTCTTAATCCCTGATATTATTGCGGGTGTGTGCATTTAATATTAGTGACTTTGATTTTCTAAATGAATTGATTGATTAGAATAACCGATCAACTACTGGCAAAGTTGGGTCACGGTATTTTATGTATGGCATGCCGTGAATTCTTGATGGGAAAATATGTCATCGAAAGGGTTGATAATATCCCCCCGAGATGAGTTCATAAGGAATTATTATGTAAACCTCATGAGTGGATTTGTTCCGCATAATAATTAAAGTTGAATGGTACTATTCTCGGATATAAGATATGAATAAATTAATTAAGCAATAAATTAATTTTATTCATGGATATTTATATCTTAAACAAATGGAATAAATAATACCACCGGAGAAAATATTATTTGATATAATATAGTGAATATTGGGAGTGCGATTATATTTATATAGTGGAAGTAATTATATAATTAATATTAATGGATTAATAGATTTGGGCTTGGGCTCAGTTTAATCATTAATATTGGGAGCCCAATATTCCACCTCCTTTAGATCCCCTACGTAGCCTATAAAAGCACTACATGGTCTTCTCTATTCTCATAACTTGAAGATCACAATTCTAGAGAGAGAAAGGAGAGAGAAGGAGATCCATAGGAGTTCGGAGGATCGTCGCCCACACGACGTTCAAACGAGGTGCAAGGAATACGTAGGAAGATCCGAAGGTCTTCAAATCAATCTCGTTTCTCCGCACAATGAGATCGAAGGTAAAATCGTTAAACACCCTTGTATGATTTTATGTGAATTAAATCGTGATATATACATGAACAAAAGATCCGGGAAACGTACGAACTCCGCGGACGGGGATTCGAGATCCTCGGCGGAGATCGAGAGAAGCCCTCAGCTGGGAGCCGAGGGAGGTGATCGAACCTAGGGTTCGATCGCGGCGATCCACGCGAAGGGAGCCTCGGCTGGAGCTGGGGCGAGCGATCGAGCTAGGCTCGATCGTTGGGGCGAGCCGCGGCTCGTGCCGCGGTGGTCAGCTGGGCTGACCGCCCCTCCCGACGGCGTGGGCGGTGAAGTCGCCGGACGCACCGCCCCAGGGCTGCCGGAGCAGCCCCAAGCGATCGATCACGATTGCGAGCCCCGACAGTGGGCTCGGCTAGGGTTTCTAGCCGCGGGTTTATCCCGCGGCGGTGATTCTCTCGTCGGGCTCCGGTTATTTGGTGTTCGCGTGTCCTCCGGCGAACGGATTTCGGTCGGGTTATCGTTTCCGCAAATTTTGATAGCCCGGGATATCGATTTCCAACAGACAAGTCATTGGAGGAGAATTCTTGTAATTCCTTTTACAAAGAAACATTGATTAAGTTTATCAAACAATGCCTAATTTGTCTTTCTGAAACTGATTTCAAGTCGACTCATTCTCACCCCGGGGAGTGGAATGGAGCCACACCCACTTGGTCATGTAGATGACACAAATTAGAGACTTTCGTGTCATTTTATGACTAGATCGATTGTCTGCTCGGCTCCCTCATTCTATGAGAGATAGGGTTGTTCGCATGGTGAATCACTGGTAAGAAACTTCGAGTTTCACTTATGATTCTCCGCGTCTTGATTTACAAGATTGAATGAATCAAGTAATTGGATGTCAATTATAAAAATCTTTTGGTGTAGTAAACGTCCACACAACGTGGCTTGCTATACTGAATGGGATTTTGGATTAATTGATGTAGACAGTTATAGGGAGTTGTGAAGGATTGTGAGTTATCGTAAACGTCCACACAACGTGGCTTGCGGTGACGTAGCGATTCCTAACGATTCGCCTTAGTACTGAGTAATGGTTTACACTTAGGTACGCTTTATAGTATCCTTCCCAACGAAGTAACACTATAATTGATGTACGACCGAAGCAAATCTAATTGCTAAATCATTTAAAAAGGTAAACGTCCACACAACGTGGCTTGCCATATCTGATGGGATTTTAGATGTGATTAGTGATTTAATGATATTATTTGAGGGAGATAATATCGGAGATTAAATCAATTGTTTGTTGTTATATGTGCTCATAGATTAGGAAATGGCTTTGAACCCACTTTTTGTGATACTTAAGGATTTTAACTCACTGGTCCCTAAATGTAATGATTGGAATAGAAATCTGGACATTGCTCAAATTGTTGAAGAGTACAAGTTTGTACTCAGTGAGCTTTGTCCTCCCGAGCCTATTAATGTCTCAACTGATGAGGAAAGGACTGATTTTAAGAAGTGGGAAAATGCTTATGCAATGACCACTGATTATGATATCATGTTCAAATTCAAGTTGGTGTTTAGACATGACATAGGCGGCTAGACAAGAAGCGATGAGGATACTCATAAAGGCCAGTCGCTTCGAGGAAACGCTTAAACACGTTTTTGAGATGATTGACCTTTTGGACGAGTTGAGATGGAAATCGCAAGCTCTTGTAGGTAATTCCAAAGGTTTTGAACCAAAGGGTAAAATCGGGGAAAAGGAAAAGCAAGCAAAGAAACCCAGTGGTCCTAAGTTGCTTAGACCACGAGATGGGACGAGAAAGCCATGAGGCAAGTGTTCTCGATACAAAAAGTCTGGGTACTGGAAGTCTGATTTTCCTCTCAAAGAAAGTACGAAATTTTTCTTTAATCGTAAAAACATAGTCAGTGGTATTATCTACCAGAACCTGGTGGGTAGATATGGAACCACTGACGGTATGTGCATTTTAAATGCAGAGGTTCTAGGAAACCTGACGACTTGAAAAAGAAAAGATCGTAGTCTATGTGGGCAATGCTGTGGAGGAAGCAGTTGTTGCAGTGGAGGACATATATTATAGGATTTCATTTTGAAATATTGCTTTATGTACCCTTTTATTTTAGAAAGAACTTTGTTCTGGATTTCTAAAATTTAATGAATGGATATTTTATTTCTTTTAATCATTTGATGGTTAGGAGAAGAAATAATGATATTATCTATTCTGGTACATTAGCTAGCAATATATAAATGATGAATCCTGAGTTTACCACGATGCGACGAACCGTTTTATATAACTCGTTTACTAATAAGAGATTTATTTATTAAATCATTTATACTTGTGGATTCTTATGCTAAGTCATATTTATTCAAATAAGAATTCAAAGGTCGAAAATTGATAGTTTGATCAATTAAGTTGAAGGAGTGGACCTTCCGACCTAAGAATCTAATTTGGAAGATAATACGACTAAGCAATCCTTTATGGATATAAGATATAAGATCCGGACAAGTATTACAATTGATTGACTCTGATGTATAATCAGAGCTTGGGATTGGATCCCAAGAGACTACACCATACAGTCCTCTATAGAAATGGTGTGTCGGAAACAAGAAATGAAACTCTTATAGAAGTAGTAAAAGCATGAGTTATACGGAACTACCTATGTTCTATGGATATGTCTTGGAAACAACAGCGCATTCAAATGCGGTTGTAGAATATCCTGGAAGAACAAAAGATGTGTGTTCGATAGTACTATTAACCAGAAGGACGTTATAAGTTCTAACGCCCGGTTCTTAGAGAAAGACTATTAGATGAACCACAAGCCCAAAATGACGTGATACTTCTGAAAAGAGAGAAAACGATAAAGACTGGAAAGCAGCCGAACCGAGTAGCGGTACTCCACTAACTGCACCTACTGTTATTACTGTTAATACACTGGAATGCCCTTGTAGTGGGAGGTTGTGTGACAACCGGAGATATTCATAAGACTAGGAGAGTTTCGAACTCTTGACCTAGTATACATGAAATCAATCCTTGGATCTACATAGAGGCGGTACTAGATCTAAATGTGCCTTCTTGGAGAGCAATAATGATTATTGCTAAGAGGCAAGATCATTTAGAGTACAAGATTAGTCAATCCATTGATGGATTAAAGGAAATCTTAAAGATCGTGGAATATGCGATTTGATGAGATAGTCCATTTTATGGATTCATCAAAGCATAGACGAATCGTGTGTATTGGAAACGTGATGGAACGAGGTGGTGTTTCTCGGGTTTTATGTAGAAAACATTCTCATCATTGGTAACAATGTAAAGATGTTGTCAGACATAGAATGATGGTTGTCTAGATAAATCGGTATCAAAGATGTGTTGGAATTCGATATCCCGGAGTTGCCGGAATTGCGGAACATGACAACTCCGATCAAAAACCTTCGCCGGAGATTACACGAACACCACCGCACGCGTCGGAGTCCGACCGAGGAGACCACGCACCCGAAGGCGCGCGATCGCCCCCAGCCGCACCCCCGCATGGGCGGGGTTCGCGATCGATCGAATCGATCGCTGGGGTTGCACCATGCAACCCCGCGGCGAGTCCGGCGACTCGCCGCCGCTGGGGGGCGGTTCGATCATCGAACCACCGCGGGGCTAGCCCGAGGTCAGCCCAGCGATCGAGCCTTGATCGATCGCTCCCCCGGCGTCCAGCCTGGGGCCCTCTTGGTCGCGATCCCCACGGGGATCGATCGTCGGTGGTCCGGCGGCTCACGCCGCCACCACCCGTTCGGTCCTCGTACCGGGGTTCGTCTTTGGATCTTGCGTTCACGATATTTCACAATATATTCAACGATTAAAATCATAAAGGGGGTTTTACGATTTTACCTCGTTCTCGTTGTCCGGAAAAACGAAGAACTTCGATGACCTTGAAGCCTTCCCACGTATTCCTTGCACTAGCTTGAACGTCGTCTGGGCGACGATCCTCCAAGCTTATGGATCTCCTTCAACTCTCTAGAACTATCAACTAATGATATTCTTGTCTTGTTCTAATTGTGAAGACCATGTAGTGCTTTTATAGGCTACGTAGGGGACCTTAAGGAAGTAGAATATTGGGCTTCCAATATTAATGATTAAATTGAGCCCAAGCCCAAATCTATTAATCTATTAATATTAATTATATAATTACTTCCACTATATAAATATAATTGCACTCCCAATATTTACCATATTATATCAAATAATATTCTTCCGGTAGTATTATTTATTCCGTATGTTTAAGATATAAATATCCATGAATAAATATTTATTTATTGCATAATAAAATTTATTCATGTCTTATATCTGAGATTAGTATCACTCAACTTTATTATTATGCGGGAACAAATCCACTCGCGAGGTTTACATAATAAATCCTTATGAGCTCATCTCGAGGATATTATCAACCCTTATCAGGACATACTTTCCCGTCAAGAATTCACAGCATGTCATACATAAAATATAGTGACCCAACTTTACCGGTAATTGACTAGTTATTCTAATCAATCAATTCCTTTGGAAAATCAAAGCCACTAATATTATATGCACACACCCGCAATAATATCAGGGATTAAGAATAGAATACTCAGAGATTTAAATCGATTATCAACGGCAATCCTAATCGATAAATCTCAAGCAGATCCGCCCAATACACCAAGTGTACAAGTATGATAAAATAATCAAGACCAATTATTTTCTCACTCATACAACGACTATACCGATGGATTGGTCCCTGTCCATCTAGGTCCTGAGCAACTGTTCGATTATATACGAGTAACCGATAATATGATCTTCCGTGTGACGTCGCACACCATACTAACTACAACGTGTATAATATAGGACTATAATTTGCATTTAATTAATAAAAGCAAACGAATGTTTATTTATTAATAGATAAATGAAAGTGTACAAGGAGTTCAGATCACTTAAGTCTAGACATTAAGTATACTACTCCATCAATCTCCCACTTATACTAAGGTCTAGTCTTCTTCCAAATTTCTGACTCCCAAACCCTTCAAGTGCTTAAAATATACTTCCTTAGGAAGTACTTTCGTGAAAGGGTCCGCTAGGTTGTCTTCTGAAGCTATCTTGGTGACTACAGCGTCGCCTCTCTTGACGATGTCTCGAATCAGGTGGTACTTGCGCTCTATGTGTTTCGTAGCACTATGGGACCGTGGTTCCTTACTGTTTTCCACTGCACCGCTATTGTCACAATAAATTTTCATAGCTTTAGGCAAACTTGGAATCACATCTAAGTCCCGGAGGAAATTAAGGAACCACACTGACTCTTTCCTCTGAGGCTGCAACATATTCAGCTTCCATGGTAGAGTCCGAAATGCACTTTTGCTTAACACTCTTCCATGACACGGCTCCACCTCCCAAAGTGTATACATAGCCTGATGTCGACTTACGCTGGTCCTTATCTGCTTGGAAATTCGAATCTGTGTAACCCAAAGGAAACAGCTCGTCTGCTTTGTATCTCAGAACATAATCCTTAGTATTTCGTAAATACTTGAAAATGCTCTTTACAGCAGACCAATGTTCCTTTCCAGGGTTACTCTGATATCTCGCCCCTACGCCAACTGCATAGCAGATGTCAGGTCTCGTGCATAACATCGCTTTCATTAAGCTTCCCACAGCCGAAGCGTAGGGAACTGCTTTCATCTCATCTTTCTCCTTTTATGTTTTAGGACACAACTTCTTAGAAAGATAAATTCCTTTACAGAATGGTAACTTACCCTTCTTGGAATCTTGCATGTTAAAACGAGCCAGAATCGTGTCTATGTAAGATGCCTGGGAAAGGTACAATGTTCTATTCCGGCGATCCCTTATAACTTTGATCCCTAGAACATGTCCAACCTCTCCTAAATCTTTCATATCGAATTGTCTAGACAACCATCCCTTTTTGTCTGATAACATCTTTACATTGTTGCCAATGAGAAGAATGTCGTCTACATAAAGTACGAGAAACGCCACTTTCTTCCCATCACGTTTCCAATACACACACGATTCGTCCATGCTTTGAATGAATCCATAAGACTAGACTACTTCATCAAATCGCATGTTCCACGATCTCGAGGCTTGTTTCAATCCATAGATAGATCGATTAAGCTTGTACAGTAGATGACCTCGCCCCTTAGCAATGAATCCTTCTGGTTGTTTCATATAATTCGTCTCGTCAAGACTTCCATTAAGGAAAGCTGTCCTGACATCCATTTGCCACACCTCATAGTTCATATGAGCCGCTATGGATAAGATAATCCGGATCGACTTTATCTTGGCTACAGGCGAGAAGGTCTCCTCATAATCGATTCCCTCTTTCTGAGTATATCCTTTCGCAAAAAGCCTTGCTTTAAAGGTTTCAACCTTTCCGTCAGATCCTCTCTTTCTCTTGTAGACCCATTTACACCCAATTGGCTTTACGCCGTTTGGTGGTTCTACAAGATCCCAGACTTTATTAGAATTCATTGATTCTATTTCGGATTTCATCGCTTTCTTCCAAGAAGGCGCATCTTTATCATGTACCGCCTCATCATAGGTCCAGGGATCAATTTCATGTACTCCAGGTCCAAAGTCCGAAGACTCACCCAGTCCAATCCATCTGTCCGGTTGTCTAACAACCCTCCCACTACGACGGCGTTCCGGTGTATTAACAGTGACAGTGTCAGGTGCCTACTGGTGTATCACTTCTCGGTTCAGCTGTATCTAAGTCTTTATCGTTACCTCTCAACTCATCAAGTATTATGTCACTTTTGGGCTTGTGGTCCATGACATAGTCTTCCTCTAAGAACCGAGCGTTAGTACTTATAACGATCTTCTGGTCCGTAGGACTATAGAACATGCCACCTTTAGTTCCTTTTGGGTATCCTATAAACAACCGTACTTCTGATCTAGGTTCTAACTTATCGGCCCCTTGTCGCAACACATGTGCTGGACATCCCCAGATCCGAATGTGTTTCAAGCTAGGCTTGCACCCGCTCCACAATTCCATGGGTGTGGTCGGTAACATTTTTGTTGGAACCATGTTTAGAATGTACGCCGCTGTTTCTAAGGCATATCCCCAGAACATAACAGGTAAGTCTGATTAACTCATCATTGAACGGACCATCTCCATAAGAGTCATATTCCTTATTTTTGACACACCATTTTGCTGAGGAGTATATGGTGAAGTCAGCTGAGAATCTATCCCAGACTCTGCCAAGTATGCCTTGAATTCTCCAGACAGGTACTCGCCTCCGCGATCAGATCGCAGGCATTTAATGGATTTACCTTGAAGGTTCTCCACAAGAGCCTTGAGTTCTTTGAACTTTTCAAAGCACTCGCTCTTGCGGCGCATCAAGTATACATATCCATACCTTGAGTAATCATCAGTAAGAGTGATGAAGTACTCGTATCCTCCCCTTGCCTGAGTAGACATAGGTCCGCATACATCAGAGTGAATCAAATCCAATACTTGCTCGGATCTATAACCTTTACCAGAAAAAGGTCGCTTGGTCATTTTTCCCTCTAAACAGGATTCGCAGGTTGGAAGGTCCTCTCCTTCAACATTGCTGATTAAACCATCAGCTTTCAACCTTTGAAGTCTATTTGAGTTAATATGACCTAGCCTTAGATGCCACAAGTATAATTGATTCATCTTAGAAGGTTCCATTCTCTTATTGGTGTTCGTATATGTGTTATTAGTCTCAGTTAGTTGCATCGTGGTAGACTCAAGATTTAGCACATATAAATCGTCTATCAATGTACCAGAATAGATAATTTCACTATTTCTTCTTATTATCACCGAGTGATCAAAAGAAACAGAATATCCATTCAGAATTAACTTAGAAATTGAAATTAAATTCTTTCTAAAATTCGGTACATAAAGACAATTTTGCAAAACTACCGCCACCTTCGCAGCATTGCCCATGTAGATCACGATTTCTCCCTCTCTCATTCTCCGGGTTTCCTGGAACCCCTGCATTTTGAATTTCAGACATGGTCAGTGGCTCCCGTATCTACACACCAGGTACTGGTAGATAACACCGCTGGCAATATTTCAGTGACTAGGGAAAATTTCGTACCTTTGATGAGAGGACAATCAGACCTCCAGTGCCCAGACTGCTTGCATCGAAAGCACTTGCTTTGCAGCTTGCTTTTCCCATTCCGTGGCTTGAATCCACTGGGTTTCTTTGCACGCTTTTCCTTTAGCCTTGCCACAAGAGCTTGTGATTCTCTTAACTTACACACAAAATTCGCTCTCATTGAATCGTTTTTAAGTGACTCGTTAAGAGAAAATTCCGTGAGTATGTTAACCACCTCTTGTCCAGCTTCCACATTATGTCTCAACATCTTCCTGAGGCCATTCTTAATGTCCTCATCAGTTGGGACAACAGTGGATTCGGAAAGCTCGACAGTCTGAACAATGTCTAGATTTCGTTCCCAGTCATTACTATATGGAACCATTGAGTTTTCATCTTTAAATATATCACAAAGTGGGGTCACAGTCATTCTTAACCTATAAGCACATAAAACAAACAAACAATTTAATACCGATAATATCTCCCTTGAATAATATCATTAAATTACTAATCACATCTAAAATCCCATCAGATATGGCAAGCCACGTTTGTGTGGACGTTTATCTACCCAAACGATTTTGCAATTAGATTTGCTTCGGTCGTACATCAATTATAGCGTTACTTCGTTGGGAAGAATACAATAAAGCGTACCTAAGTGTAAACCATTACTCAGTACCAAAGTGAATCGTTTGGGACTGCTACGTCACCGCAAGCCACGTTCGTGTGGACGTTTACGATAACTCACAATCCTTCACAATTCCTTACAATTGTCTACATCAATTACTCCAAAATCCCATTCAGTATAGCAAACCACGTTTGCGTGGACGTTTACTATACCAAACGATTTTTATAATTGACATCCAATTACTTGATTCATTCAATCTTGTAAATCAAGACGTGGGGAATCATAAGTGAAACTCGAAGTTTCTTACCAGTGATTCACCATGCGAACAACCCTATCTCTCATGAAATGAGGGAGCCGAGCAGACAATCGATCCACCTTTTTAAAAAAAATGGTACGAAAGTCTCTAATTTGTGTCCTCAACATGACCAAGTGGCTTTGGCTCCATTCCACTCCCCGGGGTGAGAATGAGTCGACTTGAAATCAGTTTTGGAAAGACAAATTAGGCATTGTTTGATAAACTTAATCAATGTTTCTCGTAAGAGGAATTACAAGAACTCTCCTCCAATAACTTATCTATATAAACTTCAAAAGTTTATAAAAGTCACCAAGAGAGCAGTAATGGAGACCATTAGAATGTTTACATTCCCTCTCCCACTTAGATTTTTATAACAAAGGGATACGCTATCTATTGCGGCGAAACTTAGGTTAGGAGAAGAGAGATTGAGGGGTTTATATAGGCCACACTAGGGACCTTAGGACAATTAATTAATTAGGCTAAATTGTAATTTAATTAAACTGGTGTCCTTAAAAGAAAACCTTTAATTAAATCCAATTTTAATTATAATTAATTCCACTATAAAATTATAATTGAATTCCCAATTAATTAATCTATATTATTTTACCAATAATATTTCCGCCGAAATTACATATATGATTTTCCCCGTGTTTAAGATATCGCTTGTCCATGAATTAATTAATTACTAATAATTAAATTAATTCATTTCTTATTATCCGAGACTAGTACCACTCATCCTTATTATCATGTGGAACGAATCCACCTGCAGGGTTTACATGATAAACTTTATGAGCTCATCTCGGGGACATCATCAACCCAATAAATGGGACACGGTTTCTTGTCTATAATCTATAGCATGTCGTGTGTACAATTCCGATTCCCAATATACCGAGGATCTCGACTAATCAATTAGTCTCACTCATTGGCATATTAAAGAATCGAGCATTGGACACACGCACCTATAATTATATAGGGATTAGGAACTCATATATCCGTAATATCTGAGGTCTAGTTCGATTACTCCGATTAGTATAAATCGAACGCCCTCCAGTGGTCCTGCTCAATACACCAAGTGTACGAGTGTAACATGATAGTCAAGACCGACTATCTACCAATCACACTACGACGTACCGATGGATTGTCCCTGTCCATCTAAGTCGTGAGCTACTGTTCGATAGTACACGAGTAACCGACAGTATGATCTTCCGCGTGTCTCCTCACGCCATACTGTCTACAACGTATACATCAAGGACTATTGCATTAAATGCAGTCATGCTTGAATCATATCTCGAATTAAGGTATAGATAAGGAGTTCTGTATTTGCACTAAACTAGACATTTAGAATACAACTCCATCACTTCCCACGTATTCCTTGCACTTCGTTCGAACGTCGTGTGGGCGACGATCCTCCGAACTCCTATGGATCTCCTTCACGAATTCTCTAGAATATCAAGTATGATATTCTTGTCTTGTAGGTTATGAATTGTGAAGACCATGTAGTGCTTTTATAGGCTACGTAGGGGATCTAAAGGAGGTGGAATATTGGGATTCCAATATTAATGATTAAATTGAGCCCAAGCCCAAATCTATTAATCCCATTAATATTAATTAATTTATTTTCCACTATATAAATTAATTGCACTCCCAATATTAAACCATATTATATCAAATAATATTTCTCCGGTAGTATTATTTATTCCGTGTATTTAAGATTTAAATATCCATGAATAAAATTTATTTATTGCATAATAAATTTATTCATCTCTTTTATCCGAGAATAGTACCATTCAACTTTAATTATTATGCGGAACAAATCCACTCATGAGGTTTACATAATAATTCCTTATGAACTCATCTCGGGGATATTATCAACCCTTACGGGATACACTTTCCCGTCAAGAATTCACGGCATGTCATATATTAAATATAGTGACCCAACTTTACCGGTAATTGACCCAATAATTAAATCGGTCAATTCCTTTGGAAAATCAAAGTCACTTATATTGAATATACACACCCGCAATAGTATCGGGGATTAAGAATAAAATACTCTGAGATTTAAATCAATTATCAAAGGCAATCCTAATTGATAAATCTCAAGCGATCCGCCCAATACACCAAGTGTACAAGTGTGATAAAATAATTAAGACAAATTATTTTCTCTCTCACACAACGACTATACCGATGGATTGGTCCGTGTCCATCTTGGTCGTGAGCAACTGTTCGATTAAATACGAGTAACCGATAGTATGATCTTCCGTGTGACGTCGCACACCATACTAACTACAACGTATATAATCTAGGACTATATTTGCATATATTTAATTATCAAATAATTAAAAGCAAACAATTGTTTATTAATAAAATAGATTAAATGCTATGACCGGGAGTTTCCGTTACTTAAATCTAGACATTAAGTATACAACTCCAACAAAATCGACTCTATACAATTTCCGGAAAAAGACAGAATAACAATAATAAATCCTAAATTCGGTGAACCCCCGAATTTTTACTATTACAAGCATTCACCACACAAAACGAATCTCGACATGTCCGAGAGTTTAATAAACCAACAATTATGACAAAATAATTAACAATAATTAAACAAGCCATAATATTCGGAAACCCTGCAAGGTAGAACAATTATATCGAAAATACCGCGAACGTAAACCACTCTCTGATACCAATTGTTGGAATTCGATATCCCGGAGTTGCCGGAATTGCGGAACATGACAACTCGGATCAAAAACCTTCGCCGGAGATCACACGAACACCACCGCACGCGTCGGAGTCTGACCGAGGAGACCACGCACCCGAAGGCGCGCGATCGCCCCCAGCCGAACCCCCGCATGGGCGGGGTTCGCGATCGATCGAATCGATCAATGGGGTTGCACCATGCAACCCCGCGGCGAGTCCGACGACTCGCCTGTTGGAGTTGTGTACTTAATGTCTAGATTTAAGTAACGGTAAACTCCCGGTCATAGCATTTAATCTATTTAATTAATAAACAATTGTTTGCTTTTAATTATTATTAATTAAATATATGCAAATCATAGTCCTAGATTCTATACGTTGTAGTTAGTATGGTGTGTCGGGCCCCACACAGAAGATCATACTATCGGTTACTCGTATTTAATCAAACAGTAGCTCACGACCTAGATGGACCCGGACCAATCCATCGGTATAGTCGTTGTGTGAGAGAGAAAATAATTTGTCTTAATTATTTTATCACACTTGTACACTTGGTGTATTGAGCGGATCGTTGAGATTCATCGATTAGGATTGCCGGCGATAATCGATTCGAGTCTCAGTGTAATTTATTCTTAATCCCCGATATTGTTGCGGGTGTGTATATTCAATATAAGTGACTTTGATTTACCAAAGGAATTAACCGATTTAATTATTGGGTTAATTACCGGTTAAGTTGGGTCACTATATTTTATATATGGCATGCCGTGAATGATTGACCGGAAAGTGTATCCCGGAAGGGTTGATAATATCCCCGAGATGAGTTCATAAGGAATTATTGTGTAAACCTCATGAGTGGATTCGTTCCGCACAATATTTAAGGTTGAATGGTACTAGTCTCGGATTCAAGAGATGAATAAATTAATTAGCAATAAATTAATTTTATTCATGGATATTTAAATCTTAAATACACGGAATAAATAATACTACCGGAGAAATATTATTTGATATAATATGGTTTAATATTGGTAGTGCAATTAATTTATATAGTGGAAAATAAATTAATTAATATTAATGGGAGATTAATAGATTTGGGCTTGGGCTCAATTTAATCATTAATATTGGAAGCCCAATATTCCACCTTCTTTAGATCCCCTACGTAGCCTATAAAAGCACTACATGGTCTTCACTTTTTCATAAGACAAGATTATCATACTTGATATTCTAGAGAGTTGAAGAGGATCCATAAGCTTGGAGGATCGTCGCCCACCCGACGTTCAAGCTAGTGCAAGGAATACGTGGGAAGATCGTAAGGTCATCATCTTGATTTCGTTTCTCCGCACAACTAATCGAAAGGTAAAATCATATACTCTCTTCTATGATTTTATGTGAATCGATTGTGATACATACATGAACGCACGATCCGGGAAAAACGTGGAGACCGGGATACGGGGATTCGAGATCCCCGTCGGGATCGAGAGGGGCGGCCGAACCCTAGGGTTCGACCGCCGATTGCGCGCGACGAGGGGCATGCGATCGACTTCGGTCGATCGCCGGGATGCCGCGGGCTGGTGCCGCGGCGGATCCCAGCCGCCTCGCCGACGGCGTGCGCGAGAGGAAAGCCCCGGCTGGAGCCGGGGCGAGCGATCGACCGTGAGGTCGATCGCGGGGCTGCCGAGGGCTGGTGCCTCGGCTGGCGCCCCTCCTCACGGCGGCGACGGCGGTGAAGTCGTCGGACTCACCGCCGCCCGGGGCTGCCGGAGCAGCCCCATGCGATCGCCATGCACGGCGATCGCGATCCCCGGCGGGGGCGTGGCTAGGGTTTAGCCGCGGGCTTGCCCGCGGTGACGCCTTGGTCGTGCTCCGGTTCGTCGGTGTTCGTGATCGGTTTCCGGCGACGGGTTTTCGGTCGGGGTTATCGGTTCCGCAATTTTTGATACCCCGGGACATCGAATTCCATCAATTGGTATCAGAGCGTTTGGTTTCGTGTTCATGTATGTGTTCAATTGTGTTCTACCTTGCAGGGATTCCGACTATCATGGTTTAATTAATTGTTAATTATTCGTTTAATTAATTGCTATTTAATTTACCATGATTGTTCGTTTATTAAACTCTCGGACATGTCGAGATTCGTTTTGTGTGGATGAATGCTTGTAATAGTAAAAATTCGGGGGTTGACAGAATTTAGGATTTATTATTACGTTCTATGTTTTCCGGAAAGTGTATAGGGTCGATTTCATGTATAGAATCGATACCGGAATTGTAAATTTATTTCTTGTAATTTATTTACGTTGGATCGATGCCGAGACGACCGCCGGAGAACTCGTGTGACGAAGAAGACGAAGAGGACGAAGGACCGAAGGGGTCGATCACCCCATGATCGACCCATGATCGACCAAGGGAAGGGGGCGTCGCGCCCCTTCGGCCGTGGGCTGTCGCCGGCGACGATGGCGGCTGGCCGGCTGGAGCGGCAGCGGCGGGTGCTCCCTCCCGGTGGTCGATCGGTGGTGGTGGTGGTGGTGCGGGGATCCCCAACCCGTGCTACTCCTACTCCTACCAAGATACTACTTACCTAATTAATTCAAGTTTTCCTATTTTGAGTATTCCTAACTTTGGGAACTCTCATGGAAATAGGAAAAGAATTAATTGGAATTAATTTTATTCCTTATTCTATTATGGAAGTCTTCTAGAGTATTCCGAGTTCTACTTGGAATAGGATCCTAGAGATTTAATAGAATTGGAAAGGAATAAAAGTTTATTTAGGATTGATTTATTTCCTAATTGATTATTCCTATTTTATGGGAATTTTTCATAGTAAAGGAAATTAATTAATCTTGGAAAGTAGAAGAGTCCTAATTTATTTTATTTCCTTATTCTATTATAGAAGTCTTCTAGAATATTCCAAGTTTTACTTGGATAGATTATTCTAGAGATTTAATAGAATTAGATAGGAAAATAAATAAATAAAAATATTAATAATATTTAATTTTATTTTTGATTTATTCGATTGACTTAATTTTCGAATTGAGTATCTTTTGGATTTATTAAAAATAAATAGATTTAAATATTGGGATTAATATTCTCGTCACATGGAGCATTCAAGAACGAAGACTGAAGACTAGAAGACGCATACAGAGATGGAATAAAGCCATGATAGTCGGAAAATAATTTTTCTAGCATTATTTTGACTATGTGCTATGTGCTTTATTGCTTGTGTGCATGCTTATGTGTTTAATTATGCATTAGATAGCGTATCCCTTTGTTATAAAAAGCTAAGTGGGAGCGGGGATGGAAAATTCCCATGGTCTCCATTACTGTTCTCTTGATGACTCTTATGGATTTTTGAAGTTCGTATAGATGTGTCATTGGAGGAGAATTCTTGTAATTCCTTTTACAAGAGACATTGATTAAGTTTATCAAACAATGCCTAATTTGTCTTTCTGAAACTGACTTCAAGTCGACTCATTCTCACCCCGGGGAGTGGAATGGAGCCAAAGCCACTTGGTCATGTCGAGGACACAAATTAGAGGCAGTCGTACCATTCTTTGATAGATGGATCGATTGTCTGCTCGGCTCCCTCATCTAATGAGAGATAGGGTTGTTCGCATGATGAATCACTGGTTAGAAACTTCGAGTTTCACTTATGATTCTCCGCGTCTTGATTTATGAAATCGAATGCCTCAAGTAATTGGATGTCAACTATAAAAGTCTTTTGGTGTAGTAAACGTCCACACGAACGTGGCTTGCTATGCTGAATGGGATTTTTGGAAATAGTTGATGTAGACAGTTATAGGGAATTGTGAAGGATTGTGAGTTATCGTAAACGTCCACACTAACGTGGCTTGCGGTAACGTAGCAATTCCAAATGATTCGCCTTAGTACTGAGTAATGGTTTACACTTAGGTACGCTTTATAGTATTCTTCCCAACGAAGTAACGCTATAATGATGTACGACCGAAGCAAATCTAATTGCTAAATCATTTGGGTAGGTAAACGTCCACACGAACGTGGCTTGCCTTATCTGATGGGATTTTAGATGTGATTAGTGATTTAATGATATTATTTGAGGGAGATAATATCGGATATTAAATTAATTGTTTGTTTAAATGTGCTTATAGGTTTAGAGAATAGCTATGAACACACTTTCTGTGATACTCAAGGAATTCAACGCACTAGTTCCATACTGTGTTGGATGGAATAAAGAGTTAGACATTTCCCAGACTGTTGCTGAGTACAAGTTAGTACTCAGTGAACTTTGTCCTCCTAAACCAACACGTATCTCAACTATTGTGGAAACAGCTGATTTTGAGAAGTGGAACAGTGCTTTTGCATTAACCACCAATCATGACATCATGCTGAAACTCAAGCTTATGTTTAGAGACAACGAGAAGGTTAGAAAAGAGGCGATGAGGATACTCATAAAGGTCAGTCGCTTCGAGGAAACGCTTGAACACGTTTTCGAGATGTTGGACCTTTTGGATGAGTTGAGGCAATCGCAAGCTCTTATGGCCAAAGCCAAAGGTTTCGAACCTAAGGGCATAGACCAAGGAATGGAGAAGCAGACAAAGAAGCCCTGTAGTCCTGCACTTGGACCACGGAATAGGGTGAGAAAGCCTTCGGGCAGTCATTCTCAAAGAAAGCTTTCTGGGGACTGGAAGTCTATATTTTCTCCTCGAGAAGGTATGAGATTCTCTCCTTAGTCTTTAAAACATAGTCAGCTGTGTTATCTACCAGAAACCTGGTTGGTAGATATGGAACCACTGACGGTATGTATGCATTTGAAATGCAGGGACACCAGGAAACCCAAAGACTTGGAAATGGAGGAATAGTCAAGGCAAAGCTGTAGAGGAGGCAGCTGTTGCGGTGGAAGACATTTATCTGCTTTAGTAGTTAAATAGGATTTCATTTCAAAGTTATTGCTTTATGTACCCTTTATTTTAGAAAGAACGTTTTGTTCTGGATTTCTATTATTTATGAATGGATATTTTATTTCTTTAATCATTGGATGATTTTGATAAGAAATAATGGGATTATCTATTCTGGTACATTAGATAGCAATATATGAATGATAGATCCTAAAGTCTACCCCGATGCAACGAACCGTTCTATAACTTGTTTTACTTATTAGATATTTCCTTATTAATCATTATACTTGTGAAATCTTATACTTGGTAGTATTTTCAAATGAGATTCAGATGGTCGAAATTGATTTGATCAATTATAGTTGAAGGAATGGACCTTCCGACCTAAGGATTGAATTTGGAGGATAATATGTCTAAGAAACCTTTCTGGAAAAAGGATATAATTCAGACAAGTATTGGAAATGATTAGATATGCAGACATATGTGTAAATTAGAAAGGTACGAGTAGTTCTTTCAAGAATACTCAGCGATGGATTAGAATACTTAATGTGCCATAAAAGAAAAGTGTTTTGACTAGTCAATGGACACAAAGCTATTATGGGGAACCATCAAAGTATATCCATTAGAAGCCTGCGACTCGGTCGCGGAGGCCATTACCTATCTGAATAACACATAGCATAATCAAAGATTGGGATTCAATCCCAAAGGGGCGCGCCATACACTTGCGTGTAGAGATGGTGCACTATAAAGAAATGGAAATATGATAGTAAAAGGGCAAGTTGTTCGGAACTACCTATGTTCTATGGATATTCCTAGATACAACGGCATATTGAATATGGTTGTAGGATATCCTAGATGAACGAAGTATTGTGTGTTCTATAGTACTATGAACCAGAGGGACGTCTCGTCCGGCTCATAGAGGAAGACTATTAGATGGACCACAAAGCCTAAATTGACGTAAAACCTTGGAATGAGAAGAAGGACAAAAGACTAGGAACCAGCCAAACCGAGTAGAAGTACACCACATACTGCACCTATTGTTATTACTGTTATACACCGGGACGCCATTGCAGTGGGAGGTTGTTGGACAACCAGGGATATTCATAAGACTAGAGGAGTTCGGACTATGGATCTAGTAAAGATGAAATCGACCCCTAGATCTGCATAAGGGCAGTACTAGACCTAAATGTGCCTGCTTGGAACAATAAGGATTATTGTTAAGAGGCTAGATCATTTAGAGTACAAGCTTAGTAAATCCATTGATGGATTGAAACAAAGCTATGAATCGTGGAACTTGCGAACTGATGGGATAGTCCATTTAATGGATTCATCAGAAGGCATAGACGAAAGGTGTATCGAAGACGTAATGGAGACAAGGTTGTGTTTCTCGGAGATTTTATGTAGATAACATTTCATCATTGGCAACAATGTAAAAGTGTTGTCAGACATAAAATAATGGTTGTCTAAATGAATCGAGATATAAGATTGAGAAGAAGTTAGAGCATGTTCTTAAGATCTTATGATCTAGAGATAAGAACATTATACTTCTCCTAGACATCTTATACGATTAAGGTTTGTTTTAAACACGCATACTTCTGAGAAAGGTTATTGCCTTTCAGAGACAGAATATGCATCTATCTAAAGGGTATGTGTTTGAACACATGAAGGAGATAGATGAGGACAAAGCAGTTTCCTATACTTTAAGTATGGAAAGCTTTGTAGATGCAGTGTTGTAAAACAAGAACCTGATATCAACTATGCGGTTTGCGTAGTGGGAGGATATCAAGGTGATCTAGAAAAGAGATTTTCGGATGCTGTAATAGTACTTGCAAAGTACTGGATTATTAAGCAAGACGAAATTTTCTTTGATTACAAATTCTCAGATCCAAAAATCAAAGAAAGGACCAGTGAAAGTCGATATCAGGCTATGTGTTCACTTTTAGAAAGAGGCGGAACCATGAAATGAAAGAGTGATAAGCAGGACGCTTCTCAGACTCTCTCATAACCGAATAGCAGCCTCAGAGGCAGCGGAAGTTTTGGTTAGGTTCCGGGATAACCTCTTGACTTGGATATGACTCCTAGTTTACCAAAGGCTATTGGATAGCGGTGCACGGTGAACTGGAAGAAGTCATAAGTCAAAAATGATGTTAACACATAGAGCATGTACCACCTGATACGAATCATCGTCAGGGAGACGACGTAGTAGTCACCAAGATAACTTCAGAGCGGCAACCTAGATTGCTCACTCACATAGTACTTCTCGGAAAGTACACCCTAAGCACGTGATGAGTATGGGAACCGGGAGTTTGGAGGAAATGACTAGACCTTAGTACAAGTGGGAGATTGTTGGAGTTGTGTACTTAATGTCTAGATTTAAGTAACGGTAAACTCCCGGTCATAGCATTTAATCTATTTAATTAATAAACAATTGTTTGCTTTTAATTATTATTAATTAAATATATGCAAATCATAGTCCTAGATTCTATACGTTGTGTTGGAGTTGTGTACTTAATGTCTAGATTTAAGTAACCGTAAACTCCCGATCATAGCATTTAATCTATTTAATTAATAAACAATTATTTGCATTTAATTATTTATAATTAAATATATGCAAACCATGGTTCTGGATTTTATACGTTGTAGTTAGTATGGTGCTGCATGGGCGCACAGAAGATCATACTATCGGTTACTCGTATTTAATCGAACAGTTGCTCACGACCTAGATGGACACGAACTAATCCATCGGTATAGTCGTTGTGTGAGAGAGAAAATAATTTATCTTAATTATTTTATCACACTTGTACACTTGGTGTATTGGGCGGATCAATTGAGACTCATCAATTAGGATTGCTCGGCGATAATTGATTTGAGACTCGGAGTATTTTATTCTTAATCCCTGAAATAATTGCGGGTGTGTATATTTAATATAAGTGACTTTGATTTACCAAAGGAATTAACCGGTTTGATAATTGGGTTAATTACCGGTTAAGTTGGGTCACTATATTTTATATATGGCATGCCGTGAATTCTTGAAGGAGCAGTGTATCCCGTAAGGGTTGATAATATCCCCGAGATGAGTTCATAAGGAATTATTGTGTAAACCTCATGAGTGGATTCGTTCCGCACAATAATTAAGGTTGAATGGTACTAGTCTCGGATATAAGAGATGAATAATATTTATTAAGCAATAAATAAATTTATTCATGGATATTTAAATCTTAAATACACGGAATAAATAATACTAAGATGGAGAAATATTATTTGATATAATATGGAATAATATTGGGAGTGCAATTTTATTTATATAGTGGAAAATAAATAAAATTAATATTGATAAGAATTAATAGATTTGGGTTGGACCCAATTTAATTTTCAATATTGGAGCCCAATATTTATTCTCCTTATGATCCCCTTCGTAGCCTATATAAGCACTACGTGGTCTTCACTTTTCATAACATAAGAAAACCTACGGAATTCATAAAAGTTCTGAGAGTGAGGAAGATCCATAGGAATCCGATAGATCGTCGCCCACACGACGTTCGGACGAGGTGCTAGGAATACGCGGGAAGATCACAAGGTCGTCAATTAGATTCGTTTCTCCGCACAACGAATCGAGGTAATAATCGAGAAACCCCCTTCTATGATTATGTGCGTTGAATAATTGTGATATATACATGAACGACGCGATCCGGGAACGTCGAGACCGGGATACGGGGATCTCGGGATCCCCGTCGGAATCGAGAGGGGCGGCCGAACCCTAGGGTTCGACCGCCGGTACCGCGCCGCAAAGGGGAGCCCCGGCTGGACGCCGGGGCATACGATCGACCTAGGGTCGATCGCCGGGGATGCCACGGGCTGGTGCCGTGGCGGATCCCCGCCGCCTCCACGGCGGCGTGCGCAAACGGGGGCAGCCGCGGCTGGATGCCGCGGCTGGAGCGATCGAGCCCTAGCTCGATCGCGGGGGCTGTCGAGGGCTGGTGCCTCGACTAGGCGCCCCCTTCCCGTCGGATGGCGGCGGTGAGTCGCCGGACTCACCGCCAAGGGGCTGTTCCGAACAGCCCCAGCGATCGCCATGCACGGCGATCGCGAACCCCGCGATGGGGTTCGGCTAGGGTTAGCCGCGGGTTCATCCCGCGGCGACGCTCTTGTCGAGCCCGGTTCTTCGTATGTGGTGTTCGCGTTCGTAGATCCGACTCGTGGGAGAAAATCGGCTGGGGGCGGGCTGCGTGTCCTCGGATGCGTAGTCTCCAAAGGTCGGACTCCTACGGATGAGTTGGTGTTCGTGTGGTTTCCGGCGAGAGGGTTTTGATCGGGTTGTCGGTTCCGCAATTTTGATAGCCCGGGACATCGAATCCCAACAAATGGTATCAGAGCGTTCGGTTTCGTGTTCATGTATATGTTCGATTATTGTTCTACCTTGCAGGATTTCCGGCTATCATGGTTGGATTTAATTAATTGTTTTTTAATTAATTATCATGATTATTAAACTCTCGGACATGTCGAGATTCGTTTTTGTGTGGTTGAATGTTTGTAATAGTAAAAATTCGGGGGTTGACCGAATTTAGGATTTATTATTACGCACTTTATTTTCCGGAAAATGTATAGGGTCGATTTCATGTATAGAATCGATACCGGAATTTTAATTTAAATTTTGTAATTTTAATTACGTTGGTTCGATGTTGAGACGATCGCCGGAAGACGAAGAAGTGACGAGAAGACAAGGGCTT
Source organism: Euphrasia confusa (assembly GCA_954870475.1). NCBI lineage: Eukaryota > Viridiplantae > Streptophyta > Magnoliopsida > Lamiales > Orobanchaceae > Euphrasia > Euphrasia confusa. The sequence continues at coordinate 33,577,641 of OX940950.1, forward strand.
GGGATCGATCACATGGTGGTGATCGACCCATGGCCTAGCCGGCGATGGCTAGGCGGCGGCGGCGCTCCTCCCGAGTGGCCGGCCGAACCATCCTCGTGGGGATGGCGTGGGATCTCCTAATCTCATGCTATTCCTACCAAGATCCACTTTCCAAATTAATTCGGATTTTTCCTATTTGAGTACTTTCCTTTTGGAAACTCTCATGGATTAGGAAAAGAATTAATTTAAATTAATTTTATTTTCTATTGATTTATTTCCTTCATGGAAATATTCATAGATTAGAAATTTAATTAATTTAGTACTAAATTTATTTTTCCTATTTGATTATTCCTACTCATGGGAATATTCATGGATTAGGAAGAAAAAATAAATTTAAAAAGTAGTAGTCCTAATTTATTTTATTTCCTTGTTCTATTATAGATATCTTCTAGAATATTCCAATTTTTAATTGGATAGATTATTCTAGAGATTTAATAGAACTAGATAGGAAAATAAATAAACAAAATATTAATGATATTTAATTTTATTTTTGATATATTCGATTGACTTAATTTTCGAATTAAGTAACTTTTGGATTAATTGAAAATAAATAGGTTTAAATATTAGAGATTAATATTCTCGTCACATGGAGCATTCAAGAAACGAAGACTGAAGACTAGAAGATGCATATGAAGATAAAGCCATGATAGTCGGGGAAAAATAATTTCTCTAGCATTATTTTCGACTATGTGCTATGTGCTTTATTGCTTTCATGCATGCTTATGTGTTTAATTATGCATTAGATAGCGTATCCCTTTGTTATAAAAAGCTAAGTGGGAGAGGGGATGGAAACATTCCCATGGTCTCCATTACTGTTCTCTTGGTGACTCTTATGGACTTTTGAAGTTCGTATAGATGTGTCATTGGAGGAGAATTCTTGTAATTCCTCTTACAAGAAACATTGATCAAGTTTATCAAACAATGCCTAATTTGTCTTTCTGAAACTGACTTCAAGTCGACTCATTCTCACCCCGGGGAGTGGAATGGAGCCAGAGCCACTTGGTCATGTAGAGGACACAAATTAGAGACTTCCGTGCCATTCTTTGATAGATGGGTCGCTCGTCTGCTCGGCTCCCTCATTCGTGAGAGATAGGGTCGTTCGCATGGTGAATCACTGGTTAGAAACTTCGAGTTTCACTTATGATTCTCCACGTATTGATTTATGAGATTAAATGGATCAAGTAATTGGGAGTCAATTATAAAAGTCTCTTAGTGAAGTAAACGTCCACACCACGTGGCTTGCTGCACTGACGGATTTTGGATTAATTGATGTAGACAGTTGTAAGGAATTGTGAAGAGTTGTGAAGTTGTCGTAAACGTCCACACCACGTGGCTTGCGGTAATGTAGCAATTCCTAACGATTCACTTTGGTGCTGAGTAATGGTTTACACTTAGATACGCCTTGTAGTATTCCTCCCCACGAGGTTCCGCTATGAGCGATGTATGACCAAAGAAAAACTAATTGCTAAATCATTTGGGTGGGTAAACGTCCACACCACGTGGCTTGCCTTACCTGATGGGATTTTAGATGTAATTAGTAATTTAATGATATTATTAAAGGGAGATAATATCGGATATTAAATTAATTGTTTGTTTAAATGTGCTTATAGGTTTAGAGAATAGCTATGAACCCACTTTCTATGATACTCAAGGAGCATAAGCTCACTGGCACCAACTATATTGATTGGAAGAGAAATTTAGACATTGTCCTAACTTCGGAAGAGTACAAGTATGTACTCCATGAAGTATGCCCTGCCGAGCCCACGGCTGCCTCAACTGATGAGGAGAAACTGGCATATCGGAAGTGGAAAAAGGCTGATGAAATGGCTAGGTGTTATATTTTGGCTTCCATGTCAAATGTACTCCAAACCCAACATGAGCCAATGGACACTGCCTATGATATGATGTTTAACCTCAAGGAGATGTTTGGGGAGCAGGATCGTGCGGCTAGGCAAGAAGCCATGAGAGTCCTTATGTCGACTACTCAGTCTGAAGGAACGCCCGTTGGGGAGCACGTTCTTAAGATGATGAGTTTGTTGAATGAACTTGAGGTCCTAGGAGCTTCTATTGATGGTGAGACGCAAGTCGACATCATACTCCAGTCTCTGGCCCCTAGTTTTGAGCAGTTTCGTATGAGCTATAATATGGGTAAACTATCTTATACTCTTGCGCAACTCCTGACTGAACTAAAGGCGGCAGAGGGGATCTACAAGAAGGGCAAGTCTCAAGCGCTTGTAGCTACCAAGTCCAAAGGCTTTAAGCCTGATGGAGGTAGGGGCAAGAAAAGGAAGCAAGCCTGGAAACCCAGTGGTGTCAAGAGGACTGCACCACGAGTGGGGGCTGCAAAGCCAAAGGGCAAGTGCTTCCGATGCAACAAGATGGGACACTGGAAGTCTGAATGTCCTCTCAGAGGTACGAATTTTTCTTTAGTCGTAAAAACATAGTCAGCGGTATTATCTACCAGAATTCTGGAGTGTAGATATGGAACCACTGACGGTATGTGCATTTTGAATGCAGGGGTTCCAGAAAACCCGGCGACTTAGAGAAGAAGAATTCGAGTCTACATGGGCGAAGCTGTTGGGGTAGCAGCGGTTGCAGTGGAAGACATTTATCTGTTTTAAGTTTTCATTTCAGTTATTGCTTATGTACCCCTTTATTTTGAAAAGAACTTCGTTCTGGTTTTCTTTATTTATGGATATTTTATTTCTTTAATCATTGGATGGTTTGGATAAGAAATAATGGTGATATCCATTATGGTACATTAGATAGCAATATGTGAATGATGAATCCTTAGTCTACCACGATGCAACAAACCGTTATATGTATAACTTGTTTTACTTATTTCTTTATCATTATACTTGTGAAATCTTATGAAATTCAAATGGTCGAAATTGATTTGATCAATTATGGTTGAAGGAATGGACCTTCCGACCTAAGGATTGAATTTGGAGTTCAGACAAGTATTGGAAATGATTAGATATGCAGACATATGTGTATATTAGACAGGTATGAGTAATTCTTTCAAAGAATACTCAATGATGGATTAGAATGCTTGATGTGCCATAAAAGCAAAGTGTTTTGACTTGTCAATGGACACAAAGCTATTATGGGGAACCATCAAAGTATATCCATTAGAAGCCTGCGACTCGGTCGCGGAGGCCATCACCTATCTAGATAACGCATAGCATAATCAAAGTTTGGGATTAAATCCCAAAAGAAACGCGCCATACACTTACGTGTAGAGATGGTGCGTTGTAAAGAAATGGAAATCTAAAAGTAAGAGAACAAGTTGTTCGGAACTACCTATGTTCTATGGATATTCCTGGAGACAACGGCATATTCAATATGGTTGTAGAATATCCTAGATGAACAAAGTATTGTGTGTTCTATAGTACTATGAACCAGAGGGACGTTTCGTCCGGCTCATAGAGAAAGACTATTAGATGAACCACAAAGCCTGAATTGACGTAATACCTTGAAATGAGAAGAAGGACAAAAGACTGGGAACCAGCCAAACCGGGTAGAAGTACACCACATACTGCACCTAATGTTGTTACTGTTATACACCAGGACGCCATTGCAGTGGGAGGTTGTTAAGCAACTAGAGATGTTCATAAGACTGGAGGAGTTTTGAACTCTGGATCCAGTATACATGAAATCGATCCCTAGGTCTGCATAGATTAGCGAAGAAGGTGTGTTAGAGACGTAATGGAAACAAAGGTGGTGTTTCTCGGAGTTTTTATGTAGGTAACATTTTATCATTGGCAACAATGTAAAAATGTTGTCAGACATAAAATAGAGGTTGTCTAAACAAAATCGAGATATAAGATTGAGAAGAAGTTAGAGCATGTTCTTAAGATCTTATGATCTAGAGATAAGAACATTGTACTTCTCCTAGACATCTTATGTGATTAAGGTTTATTTTAAACATGCATACTTCTGAGAAAGGTTATTGCCTTTCGAGAACAGAATTCATCTATCTAAGGTATGTGTCTTGAACACATGAAGGAGATAGATATAGACAAAGCAGTTCCCTACACTTCGAGTGTGGAGGGCTTTGTAGATGCAATGTTGTAAAAGCAAGAACCTGATATCAACTATGCGGTTTGCGTAGTGGGAGGATATCAAAGTAATCTGGATAAGGGATGTTCGAATGCTGCAAGAGTATTTTCATAGTACTGGCTTGAGCAAGACGAAATCTTCTTAGATTACAGATTCTCAGATCCAAAAATCAGAGAAGGACCAGTGAAAGTCGATATCAGGCTATGTGTTCACTTTTAGAAAGAGGTGGAACCATGAAATGAAAGAGTGATAAGCAGGATGCTTCTCAGACTCTCTCATGACCGAATGGCAGCCTCAGAGGCAGCGGAAGTTTTGGTTAGGTTCCGGGATAACCTCTTGACTTGGATATGACTCTTAGTTTACCAAAGGCTATTAGATAGCGGTGCACGGTGAACTAGAAAAGGTCATAAGTCAAAAAGTGATGTTAACACATAGAGCAAGTACCACCTGATAAGAGTCATCGTCAGGGAGACGACGTAGTAGTCACCAAGATAACTTCAGAGCGGCAACCTAGATTGCTCACTCACATAGTACTTCTCGGAAGTACACTTCAAAGCACGTGATGAGTATGGGAACCGGGAGTTTGGGGAAATGACTAGACCTTAGTACAAGTGGGAGATTGTTGGAGTTGTGTACTTAATGTCTAGATTTAAGTAACCGTAAACTCCCGATCATAGCATTTAATCTATTTAATTAATAAACAATTATTTGCATTTAATTATTTATAATTAAATATATGCAAACCATGGTTCTGGATTTTATACGTTGTAGTTAGTATGGTGCTGCATGGGCGCACAGAAGATCATACTATCGGTTACTCGTATTTAATCGAACAGTTGCTCACGACCTAGATGGACACGAACTAATCCATCGGTATAGTCGTTGTGTGAGAGAGAAAATAATTTATCTTAATTATTTTATCACACTTGTACACTTGGTGTATTGGGCGGATCAATTGAGACTCATCAATTAGGATTGCTCGGCGATAATTGATTTGAGACTCGGAGTATTTTATTCTTAATCCCTGAAATAATTGCGGGTGTGTATATTTAATATAAGTGACTTTGATTTACCAAAGGAATTAACCGGTTTGATAATTGGGTTAATTACCGGTTAAGTTGGGTCACTATATTTTATATATGGCATGCCGTGAATTCTTGAAGGAGCAGTGTATCCCGTAAGGGTTGATAATATCCCCGAGATGAGTTCATAAGGAATTATTGTGTAAACCTCATGAGTGGATTCGTTCCGCACAATAATTAAGGTTGAATGGTACTAGTCTCGGATATAAGAGATGAATAATATTTATTAAGCAATAAATAAATTTATTCATGGATATTTAAATCTTAAATACACGGAATAAATAATACTAAGATGGAGAAATATTATTTGATATAATATGGAATAATATTGGGAGTGCAATTTTATTTATATAGTGGAAAATAAATAAAATTAATATTGATAAGAATTAATAGATTTGGGTTGGACCCAATTTAATTTTCAATATTGGAGCCCAATATTTATTCTCCTTATGATCCCCTTCGTAGCCTATATAAGCACTACGTGGTCTTCACTTTTCATAACATAAGAAAACCTACGGAATTCATAAAAGTTCTGAGAGTGAGGAAGATCCATAGGAATCCGATAGATCGTCGCCCACACGACGTTCGGACGAGGTGCTAGGAATACGCGGGAAGATCACAAGGTCGTCAATTAGATTCGTTTCTCCGCACAACGAATTGAGGTAATAATCGAGAAACCCCCTTCTATGATTATGTGCGTTGAATAATTGTGATATATACATGAACGACGCGATCCGGGAACGTCGAGACCGGGATACGGGGATCTCGGGATCCCCGTCGGAATCGAGAGGGGCGGCCGAACCCTAGGGTTCGACCGCCGGTACCGCGCCGCAAAGGGGAGCCCCGGCTGGACGCCGGGGCATACGATCGACCTAGGGTCGATCGCCGGGGATGCCACGGGCTGGTGCCGTGGCGGATCCCCGCCGCCTCCACGGCGGCGTGCGCAAACGGGGGCAGCCGCGGCTGGATGCCGCGGTTGGAGCGATCGAGCCCTAGCTCGATCGCGGGGGCTGTCGAGGGCTGGTGCCTCGACTAGGCGCCCCCTTCCCGTCGGATGGCGGCGGTGAGTCGCCGGACTCACCGCCAAGGGGCTGTTCCGAACAGCCCCAGCGATCGCCATGCACGGCGATCGCGAACCCCGCGATGGGGTTCGGCTAGGGTTAGCCGCGGGTTCATCCCGCGGCGATGCTCTTGTCGAGCCCGGTTCTTCGTATGTGGTGTTCGCGTTCGTAGATCCGACTCGTGGGAGAAAATCGGCTGGGGGCGGGCTGCGTGTCCTCGGATGCGTAGTCTCCAAAGGTCGGACTCCTACGGATGAGTTGGTGTTCGTGTGGTTTCCGGCGAGAGGGTTTTGATCGGGTTGTCGGTTCCGCAATTTTGATAGCCCGGGACATCGAATCCCAACACGTTGTAGTTAGTATGGTGTGTCGGGCCCCACACAGAAGATCATACTATCGGTTACTCGTATTTAATCAAACAGTAGCTCACGACCTAGATGGACCCGGACCAATCCATCGGTATAGTCGTTGTGTGAGAGAGAAAATAATTTGTCTTAATTATTTTATCACACTTGTACACTTGGTGTATTGAGCGGATCGTTGAGATTCATCGATTAGGATTGCCGGCGATAATCGATTCGAGTCTCAGTGTATTTTATTCTTAATCCCCGATATTGTTGCGGGTGTGTATATTCAATATAAGTGACTTTGATTTACCAAAGGAATTAACCGATTTAATTATTGGGTTAATTACCGGTTAAGTTGGGTCACTATATTTTATATATGGCATGCCGTGAATGATTGACCGGAAAGTGTATCCCGGAAGGGTTGATAATATCCCCGAGATGAGTTCATAAGGAATTATTGTGTAAACCTCATGAGTGGATTCGTTCCGCACAATAATTAAGGTTGAATGGTACTAGTCTAGGATTCAAGAGATGAATAAATTAATTAGCAATAAATTAATTTTATTCATGGATATTTAAATCTTAAATACACGGAATAAATAATACTACCGGAGAAATATTATTTGATATAATATGGTTTAATATTGGGAGTGCAATTAATTTATATAGTGGAAAGTAAATTAATTAATATTAATGGGAGATTAATAGATTTGGGCTTGGGCTCAATTTAATCATTAATATTGGAAGCCCAATATTCCACCTCCTTTAGATCCCCTACGTAGCCTATAAAAGCACTACATGGTCTTCACTTTTTCATAAGACAAGATTATCATACTTGATATTCTAGAGAGTTGAAGAGGATCCATAAGCTTGGAGGATCGTCGCCCACCCGACGTTCAAGCTAGTGCAAGGAATACGTGGGAAGATCGTAAGGTCATCATCTTGATTTCGTTTCTCCGCACAACGAATCGAAAGGTAAAATCATATACTCTCTTCTATGATTTTATGTGAATCGATTGTGATACATACATGAACGCACGATCCGGGAAAAACGTCGAGACCGGGATACGGGGATTCGAGATCCCCGTCGGGATCGAGAGGGGCGGCCGAACCCTAGGGTTCGACCGCCGATTGCGCGCGACGAGGGGCATGCGATCGACTTCGGTCGATCGCCGGGATGCCGCGGGCTAGTGCCGCGGCGGATCCCAGCCGCCTCGCCGGCGGCGTGCGCGAGAGGAAAGCCCCGGCTGGAGCCGGGGCGAGCGATCGACCGTGAGGTCGATCGCGGGGCTTCCGAGGGCTGGTGCCTCGGCTGGCGCCCCTCCTCACGGTGGCGACGGCGGTGAAGTCGCCGGACTCACCGCCGCCCGGGGCTGCCGGAGCAGCCCCATGCGATCGCCATGCACGGCGATCGCGATCCCCGGCGGGGGCGTGGCTAGGGTTTAGCCGCGAGCTTGCCCGCGGTGACGCCTTGGTCGTGCTCCGGTTCGTCGGTGTTCGTGATCGGTTTCCGGCGACGGGTTTTCGGTCGGGGTTATCGGTTCCGCAATTTTTGATACCCCGGGACATCGAATTCCATCATCGCCGCCGCTGGGGGGCGGTTCGATCATCGAACCACCGCGGGGCTAGCCCGCGGTCAGCCCAGCGATCGAGCCATGCTCGATCGCTCCCTCGGCGTCCAGCCGGGGTCCCTCTTGGTCGCGATCCCCACGGGGATCGATCGCCGGTGGTCCGGCGGCTCACGCCGCCACCACCCGTTCGGTCCTCGTCTCGGGGTTCGTCTTTGGATCTTGCGTTCATGATATTTCACAATATATTCAACGATTAAAATCATAAAGGGGGTTTTACGATTTTACCTCGTTCTCGTTGTCCGGAAAAAACGAAGAACTTCGATGACCTTGAAGCCATCCCAAGTATTCCTTGCAATAGCTTGAATGTCGTGTGGGCGACGATCCTCCAAGCTTATGGATCTCCTTCAACTCTCTATAACTATCAACTAATTATATTCTTGTCTTGTTCTAATTGTGAAGATCATGTAGTGCTTTTATAGGCTACGTGGGGGACCTTAAAGAAGTAGAATATTGGGCTTCCAATATTAATGATTAAATTGAGCTCAAGCCCAAATCTATTAATCCATTAATATTAATTATATAATTACTTCCACTATATAAATATAATTGCACTCCCAATATTTACCATATTATATCAAATAATATTCTTCCGGTAGTATTATTTATTCCGTATGTTTAAGATATAAATATCTTTGAATAAATATTTATTTATTGCATAATAAAATTTATTCATCTCTTATATCCGAGATTAGTACCACTCAACTTTATTACTATGCGGGAACAAATCCACTCGCGAGGTTTACATAATAAATCCTTATGAGCTCATCTCGGGGATATTATCAACCCTTATCAGGACATACTTTCCCGTCAAGAATTTACGGCATGTCATACATAAAATACCGTGACCCAACTTTACCGGTAATTGACCGGTTATTCTAATCAGTCAAATCTTTTGGAAACTCAAAGTCACTAATATTAAATGCACACACCTGCAATAATATCAAGGATTTAAGAATAAAATACACTGAGATTTAAATCGATTATCAAAGGCAATCGTAATCGATAAATCTCAAGCGATCCGCCCAATACACCAAGTGTACAAGTATGATAAAATAATCAAGACCAATTATTTTCTCACTCATACAACGACTATATCGATGGATTGGTCCCTGTCCATCTAGGTCGTGAGCAATTGTTCGATTATATACGAGTAACCGATAGTATGATCTTCCGGGTGACGTCGCACACCATACTAACTACAACGTGTATAATCTAGGACGATAATTTTCATTTAATTAATAAAAGCAAACGAATGTTTATTTATTAATAGATAAATGAAAGTGTACAAGGAGTTCAGATAACTTTAGTGTAGACATTAAGTATACTACTCCATCAAGATGTAAGAAGAAGTTGGACATGTTCTTGAGATCTACGATCTCTAGAAAAGAACATTGTACTTCTCCTGGACATCTTACTTAGATATGATTATGGTTCGTTTTAACATGCAAGATACGGAATGAATCTATCTAAGGAAATGTGTTTTGGAACACAAAATGAGATATAAGCAATTAAAGCGGTTTCCTACACTTTGAGTGTGGAAAACATAATAAATGCAATGTTGAAAACGAGAACCTGATATCGACTATGCGGTTAGCATAGTGGGAGGATATCAAGGTAATCTTGGAAAGGTTTATTCGACTGCTGTAAAAGTACTTTCGAAGTACTGTTCTAGACTACGAAGCAGACGAGCTTTTCCTTTGGATTACATTTTCTTAGATTTCTAATCGGATGAGGATCGGTGTAAGTCGATATCAGGCTATGTGTTTCACTATTAAAGGAGGAGAAGCTTTAACATGGAAGAGTGATAAGCACGATGCTTTTCGGACTCTGCCATGGGTAACCAAGAATAGCGGCCTCAGAGGCAGTGGAAGTTTTGGTATGGCTCCGGGATAACCTTTGGGACTTAGAGGTGATTCTTAGTTTACCAAATGCTATGTAAATAGCGGTGCAATGACAAACTATAAGAAGTCACAAGTCCATAAGTGTAAGATAACACATAGAGCACAAGTACCACCTGATACGAGTCATCGTCAGGGAAGACGACGTTGTAGTCACCAAGATAACTTCAGAACGACAATCTAGATTGCTCTGTCACAAGGCACTTCTTGGAAGTGCATATTAAGCACGTGAATAGTATGGGAGTCGGGAGTTTGGAAGAAAAGACTAGACTTTAGTATAAGTGGGAGATTGATGGAGTTGTATATTTAATGTCTAGATTTAAGTGATATTAACTCCCGATACATTGCCACTAATCTATTTAATTAAATAAACAAATATTTTCTTTTAATTAAATGCAAATTATAGTCCTATATTATACACGTTGTAGTTAGTATGGTGTGCGACGTCACACGGAAGATCATACTATCGGTTACTCGTATATAATCGAACAATTGCTCACGACCTAGATAGACAGGGACCAACCATCGGTATAGTCGTTGTATGAGTGAGAAAATAATTGGTCTTGATTATTTTATCATACTTGTACACTTGGTGTATTGGGCTGATCGCTTGAGATTTATCGATTAGGATTGCCTTTGATAATCGATTTAAATCTCAGTATATTTTATTCTTAAATCCTTGATATTATTGCAGGTGTGTGCATTTAATATTAGTGACTTTGATTTTCCAAAAGATTTGACTGATTAGAATAACCGGTCAATTACCGGTAAAGTTGGGTCACGGTATTTTATGTATGACATGCCGTAAATTCTTGACGGGAAAGTGTGTCCCGATAAGGGTTGATAATGTCCCCGAGATGAGTTCATAAGGAATTATTATGTAAACCCTGCAGGTGGATTTGTTTCGCATAATAATTAAGGTTGAATGTGTTGGAAGTCGACTACCCGGGATGCGTTCGTTCGATCGCTCGAACATCCGAACGCTCCCAGTCGACCTCCGGTGTCGCTACTTCGTTCACGTGACAGCCCGTATCCTGAATCACGCCCAGCCATCGCCCCGGAGGACGACCGCGCGAAACGGGGCTGATCTGCACTCAAACAGCGACCGCTGTATGCTGATCAGCGCTCGCTGGAAACACTGCAAACAGCGACAGCTGTTTGCCTTCCAGCGGGCGCTGTACGTCCGCGAACAGCAACGCGTCGTTGCTGTTCCGGGCTCGTTTCCGGGCCGTTTTTCCTCATCCGACTACCGATCCGAAGGTCCTAGAACCCCCAGTAGTCGAGGAATACGATCCACGACCCCGGAACCCGATCTACGTTCAAAGTATGATCAACGAAAAAGTGAGATCGAATGAATTGGCGGAATAGAGATCCGATCTCATACCTTATCGGTCGATTGTTGAGACCTTAGAGCTTCTAACGTATGTCTCTTCCCGACTCCAGCCGTTGTGTGGGCAACGATCTGCTGGGTACGTCCTTGTCTGCTCTCTACTTTCTCAAAACCACCGTATTGATTATTCTCAGTGTGTGAATAATATATTTGCGTTAACTTTATTTTTAACAGAGAAAAAGTTTTTATTGCGCTAAGTAATTAATTCTTTTCTTTGCTGAAAATAATTGTTGCGGCGAAATGTAGGTTTTAGGAGAGGGCAAGGGGGGTTTAAATAGAGCTACGTTAGGGACCTAAGGTAAATTAATTAAGGGCTAAATCGAAATATTAATTAACTTGGAATACGTAAAAGCAATTCCTTAATTAATCGATTTCAATTTTAATTATTATTCACTCCACTAAAAAATAATAATTGAATTCCCGAAATTAATTTAATATTATTTCAACAATAATAATTCCGCTGAAATTACATATACGATTTTCCCCGTGTTTAAGATATCGTATGTCCACGAATTAATTTTATTACTAATAATTAAATTAATTCGTTTCTTATTATCCGAGACTAGTACCACTCATCTTTATTATCATGTGGAACAAATCCACCTGCAGAGTTTACATGATAAACTTTATGAGCTCATCTCGGGGACATCATCAACCCGATAAACGGGACACAGTTTCCTGTCTATAATCTATAGCATGCCGTGTGTACAATTCCGATTCCCAATTTACCGAGTATCTCGACTAATCAATTAGTCTCACTCAGTGGCATATTATGTTGGAATTCGATATCCCGAGCTATTAAAATTTGCGGAAATCATAGCCCGATCAAAAACCCATCGCCGGAGATCACATGAACGCCGACTCATCCGCCGGAGTCCGACCTTTGGAGACCACGTGCCCGAAGACACGCAGCCCGCCCCCAGCCGAACCCCCGCGAGCCGGGGTTCACGCGATCGAAGGATCGCGTCTCACGCGATTGGGTGGGGCTGCATCGGCAGCCCCCGCGGCGAGTCCGGCGACTCGCCGCCGCCTGGAGGTCCCCACCGTCGAGGTGGGGTGGGGTGCGGCTCCAGCCCGCGCCCCGACGGTCGATCACCGTGATCGACCGAGTGCCCTCGGCCCAGCCGAGGGTCACCTCCTCCGCGCCCGCCGAACCCTAGGCGGGTCGATCCCACGCGGTCCGGTGGCTTCGCCACCACCGCGTGATCGTCCGTCTACTCCGGGTCCGAACTTTCGGATCTTTGTTCTACGGTATTTTCAATAAACAAAATCGAATAATATCAAGTTAGTTTAGATATCATACCTACGATTCGTTGTTCGGAGAAACGAAATTAAGATGACCTTTGAATCTTCCCACGTATTCCTTGCACTCCGTTCGAACGTCGGGTGGGCGACGATCTATCGAACTCCTATGGATCTCCTTCAAGTCTCTAGAATATCAAGTATGATAATCTTGTCTTATGATTTATGAAGGCCATGTAGTGCTTTTATAGGCTACGTAGGGGATCTAAAGGAGGTGGAATATTGGGCTTCCAATATTGAAGATTAAATTGAGCCCACTGCTCAAGTCCATTAATCCTTATCAATATTAATTAAATTTATTTTCCACTATATAAATTAATTGCACTCCCAATATTAAACCATATTATATCCAAATAATATTTCTCCGGTAGTATTATTTATTCCGTGTATTTAAGATATAAATATCCATGAATAAAATTTATTTATTGCTTAATAAATTTATTCATCTCTTTTATCCGAGACTAGTACCACTCAACCTTATTTATTATGCGGAATTAAATCCACTCGCGAGGTTTACATAATAAATCCTTATGAGCTCATCTCGGGGATATTATCAACCCTTCCGGGATACACTGTCCCGTCAAGAATTCACGGCATGTCATATATAAAATATAGTGACCCAACTTAACCGGTAATTGACCCAATAATTAAACCGGTCAATTCCTTTGGAAAATCAAAGTCACTTATACTAAATATAAACACCCGCAATTGTATCGGGGATTAAGAATAAAATACACTGAGTCTCAAATCAATTATCGCCGAGCAAACCTAATTGATGAGTCTCAATCGATCCGCTCAATACACCAAGTGTACAAGTGTGATAAAATAATTAAGACAAATTATTTTCTCTCTCACACAACGACTATACCGATGGATTGGTCCGTGTCCATCTAGGTCGTGAGCATCTGTTCGATTAAATACGAGTAACCGATAGTATGATCTTCTGTGTGGGCCCGACACACCATACTAACTACAACGTATAAAATCCAGGACTATAATTTGCATATATTTAATTAAAAAGCAAATGAATGTTTGTATTTAATAGGTAAATGAAAGTGTACAAGGAGTTCACAATACTCAAATCTAGACATTAAGTATACTACTCCAACAATCTCCCACTTATACTAAGGTCTAGTCTTATTCTCCAAACTTCTGACTCCCAAACCCTCCAAGTGCTTGAAATATACTTCCTTAGGAAGTATCTTGGTGAAAGGGTCCGCTAGGTTGTCCTCCGAAGCTATCTTGGTGACTATCGCATCGCCACTCTTGACGATGACTCGAATCAGGTGGTACTTGCGCTCTATGTGTTTCGTAGCACTATGGGACCGTGGTTCCTTACTGTTTGCCACTGCACCGCTATTGTCACAATAAATTGTCATAGCTCTAGGCAAACTTGGAATCACATCTAAGTCCTGGAGGAAATTAAGGAACCAAACTGACTCTTTCGCTGCCTCTGAGGCTGCAACATATTCAGCTTCCATGGTAGAGTCCGAAATGCACTTTTGCTTAACACTCCTCCATGATACGGCTCCACCTCCCAAAGTGTACACATAGCCTGATGTCGACTTTCGCCGGTCCTTATCAGCTTGGAAATCCGAATCCGTATAACCCAAAGGAATCAGATTGTCTGCCCCGTAACTTAGAACATAATCCCTAGTATTTCGCAAATACTTGAAAATGCTCTTTACGGCAGTCCAATGAGCCTTTCCAGGGTTACTCTGATATCTCGCTACTACGCCGACTGCATAGCAGATATCAGGCCTCGTGCATAACATTGCATACATCAAGCTTCCCACAGCCGAAGCGTAGGGAACTGCTTTCATTTCATCTTTCTCCTTTTGTGTCTGAGGACACATCTCCTTAGAAAGATAAGTTCCTTTGCTGAAGGGTAGTTCACCCTTCTTGGAATCTTGCATGTTAAAACGAGCCAGAATCGTGTCTATGTAAGATTGCTGGGATAGGTACAATGTTCTATTCCGGCGATCCCTTATAACCTTGATCCCTAGAACATGCCCGACTTCTCCTAAATCTTTCATATCGAATTTTCTAGACAACCATCCCTTTATGTCTGATAACATTTTCACACTGTTGCCAATGAGAAGAATGTCGTCTACATAAAGCACGTGAAACACCACCTTTTTCCCATCACGTTTCCAATACACACACGATTCGTCCATGCTTTGACTGAATCCAAAAGATTGGACTACTTCGTCAAACCGTAGGTTCCACGATCTCGAGGCTTGTTTCAATCCATAGATGGATCGATTAAGCTTGCACACTAGATGATCTCGCCCCTTAGCAATGAATCCTTCTGGTTGTTTCATATAAATCGTCTCGTCAAGACTTCCATTTAGGAAAGCTGTCTTGACATCCATTTGCCACACCTCATAATCCATATGAGCTGCTATGGATAAGAGAATCCGGATCGACTTTATCTTGGCTACCGGCGAGAAGGTCTCCTCATAATCGATTCCCTCTTTCTGAGTATATCCTTTCGCAACAAGCCGAGCTTTAAAGGTTTCAACCTTTCCGTCAGATCCTCTCTTTCTCTTGTAGACCCATTTACACCCAATTGGCTTTACGCCGCTTGGTGGTTCTACAAGATACCAGACTTTATTAGAATCCATAGATTCTATTTCGGATTTCATCGCTTTCTTCCAAGAAGGCGCATCTATATCTTGTACCGCATCATCATAGGTCCAGGGATCGATTTCATGAACTCCAGGTCCAGAGTCCGAAGACTCACCTAGTCCAATCCATCTTTCTGGTTGTTTAACAACCCTCCCACTACGACGGCGTTCCGGTGTATTAACAGTGACAGTAGGTGCAGGTTCTAGTGGTGTATTACTACTCGATTCGGCTGTATCTAGGTCTTCCTTGTCTCCTCTCAACTCATCAAGTATTATGTCACTTTTGGGCTTGTGGTCCATGACATAGTCTTCCTCTAAGAACCGAGCGTTAGTACTTATAACGATCTTCTGGTCCGTAGGACTATAGAACATGCCACCCTTAGTTCCTCTAGGATATCCTATAAACAACCGTACTTCAGTACGAGGTTCTAATTTATCGGCACCTACCTTCAACACATGTGCAGGGCACCCCCAGATCCGAACGTGTCTCAAGCTAGGCTTGCGCCCGCTCCATCGTTCCATGGGTGTTGAAGGAACCGTTTTAGATGGAACCAAGTTTAGAATGTGCGCTGCTGTTTCCAAGGCATGTCCCCAGAACATTTTAGGTAAGTCCGAATAACTCATCATCGAACGCACCATCTCCATAAGAGTCCTATTCCTTCTTTCTGACACACCATTGTGCTGAGGAGTATATGGTGATGTCATTTGGGATTCAATCCCATTCTCTGCCAAGTATGCCTTGAATTCTCCAGACAGGTACTCGCCTCCGCGATCAGATCGCAGGCATTTAATGGATTTATTTTGAAGGTTCTCTACAAAAGCCTTGAACTCCTTGAACTTGTCAAAGGATTCGCTCTTGCGGCGCATCAAATATACAAATCCATACCTTGAGTAATCATCAGTGAAAGTGATGAAGTACTCGTACCCTCCCCTTGCCTGAGTAGACATAGGTCCGCATACATCAGAGTGAATCAAATCCAATACTTGTTCAGCCCTCCGTCCTTTACCAGAAAAAGAACGCTTGGTCATTTTACCCTCTAAACAGGATTCGCAGGTCGGAAGGTCCTCTCCTTCAACATCGCTGATTAGTCCATCAGCTTTCAACCTTTGAAGCCTATTCGAGTTTATATGACCTAGCCTTAGATGCCACAAGTATAATTGATTCATTTTAGAAGGTTCCTTTCTCTTATTGGTGTTCGTAGATGTGTTATTACTCTCGGTTAGTTGCATTGTGTTAGACTCAGGATTTAGCACATACAAATCGTCCACCAATGTACCAGAACAGATAATCTCACTGTTTCTTCTTATGATCACAGAGTGGTCAAAAGAAACAGAATATCCATTCATAATAAGTTTAGAAACCGAAATTAAATTCTTTCTAAAGTTGGGTACATAAAGACAATTATGTAAAACTAAAACCCTATCACTACTGAAGCGTAAGTGAACGTCTCCCACTGCAACAGCCGCCACCCTCGCGGCATTGCCCATGTAGACCACGATCTCTCCCTCTCTAAGTCTCCGGGTCTCCTGGAACCCCTGCAATGAATTGCAGACATGATCAGTGGCCCCCGTATCTACACACCAGGTGCTGGTAGATAACACCACTGATAATGTTTCAGTGACTAAGGAAAATTTCGTACCTTTGATGAGAGGACAATCAGACCTCCAGTGCCCAGACTGCTTGCATCGATAGCACTTGCCTCGCGGCTTGCTCTTCCCATTCCGTGGTTTGGAACCACTGGGCTTCTTTGCTTGCACTTCCATCTTAGCCACAAGAGCTTGTGATTTTCTGACCATACTTATAAGTTCAGCTCTTTTGAAATCGTTTTTAAATGACTCCTCAAGAGGACTGAATTTATAAAGTATGTCAATCACTTCTTGTCCGGCTTCCACACTATGTTTCAACATCATTCTGAGGTCATTCCAAATGTCCTCATGAGTTGGGACATCAGTGGATTCGGAAGGCTCAACAGTCTGAACAATGTCCAGATTTCTTTTCCAATCAGTACTATATGGAACCAGTGAGTTTTCATCTTTAAGTATATCACAAAGTGGGGTCACAGTCATTCTTAACCTATAAGCACATAAAACAAACAAACAATTTAATATCCGATATTATCTCCCTAAATAATATCATTAAATCACTAATCACATCTAAAATCCCATCAGGTAAGGCAAGCCACGATAGTGTGGACGTTTACCCACCCAAATGATTTAGCAATTAGATTTCCTTCGGTCGTACATCATCAATAGCGTTACCTCGATGGGAGGAATACTATGAAGCGTACCTAAGTGTTAACCATTACTCAGTACTAAGAAGTTTGTTTGAGACTCGCATATCGCCGCAAGCCACGATAGTGTGGACGTTTACGTTGACACACGGATCCTTCACTCCCTTCTATAACTGTCTACATCAATCGATCTAAAGTCCCATTCGATATAGCAAGCCACGATAGTGTGGACGTTTACCATACCAAAAGACTTATACAATTGAAATCCAATTACTTGACCCATTTGATCTTGTAAATCAAGACGCGGGGAATCATAAGTGAAACTCGAAGTTTCTAACCAGTGATTCACCATGCGAACAACCCTATCTCTCATAAATGAGGGAGCCGAGCAGACAATCGATCCATCTTCAAAAGAATGGTACGAAGGTCTCTAATTTGTGTCCTCGACATGACCAAGTGGCTCTGGCTCCATTCTACTCCCCGGGGTAAGAATGAGTCGACTTGAAATCAGTTTTGGAAAGACAAATTAGGCATTGTTTGATGAACTTAATCAATGTTTCTCGTAAGAGGAATTACAAGAACTCTCCTCCAATGACCTATCTATATAAACTTCAAAAGTTTATAAAAGTCACCAAGAGAGCAGCAATGGAGACCATGGGTATGTTTCCATACCCTCTCCCACTTAGCTTTTTACAATAAAGGGATACGCTATCTAGTGCATAAAAGTAAACACATATAGCATGCATACAAGTAGTAAAGCACATAGTATTATCACATAGTCAAAATAATTACTAGAATATTATTTTCCGACTATTATGGCTTTACTCCATCTTCGTACGCATCTTCTAGTCTTCAGTCTTCGTTCTTGAATGCTCCATGTGACGAGAATATTAATTTCCAATATTTAAATCTATTTATTTTTTAATAAATCCAAAAGATACTTAATTAATAATAATTAAGTCAATTGAATAAATCAAAAATAAAATTAAATATTATTAATATTTTTATTTATTTTATTTTCCCTTTCTACTTCATTAAATCTCTAGAATAATCTATCCAAGACCCACTTGGAATATTCTAGATGATTTCCATAATGAAATAAGGAAATAAAATAATTTAGGACTCTTAAAATTTCTAAATTAATTAGATTCCTAATCCATGAATATTTCCATAAAATAGAAATAATCAATTTAGGAATCCTAATCAATTCCAATTGATTCTTTTCCTAATCCATGAGAGTTCCCAAAAATAGGAACACTCAAATAGGAAAAACCCAAACCAATTAGGAAAGTGAATTACCGGACCGGGATAGCACGGGGTGGGGATCCCCGCGCCACCCCTCGACCGCCGCCTTCAAGCCGCCGCCGTCCAGCCCACGCGCCACCTCCCTTGGTGGCCGGCGTGGCCGGAGCTCCCGCGGGCAGCCCCTTTGGGCGTGGGTCGATCGTCCTCGTGGGATCGACCATGGGGAGGTCGATCCGAGCCCTTCACCCTCACGATCATCTCCTTCGTCACGTGTCTTCCCCGGCGGTCGTTTCGGCATCGATCCAACGCAAAATAAATTACAAAATTTTTTTTACACTATCCGGTATCGATTCTATACATGAAATCGACCCTATACAATTTCCGGAAAAACGTAGAACGTAATAATAAATCCTAAATTCGGTCAACCCCTGAATTTTTACTATTACAAGCATTCACCACCAAAAACGAATCTCGACATGTCCGAGAGTTTAATCAAACCAATAATTATGACAAAATAAATTAAACGAATAATTAATTAAGCCATAATAGTCGGAAACCCTGCAAGGTAGAACAATATTATCGAAAATACCGCGAACGTAAACCACTCTCTGATACCAATTGTTGGAATTCGATATCCCGAGCTATTAAAATTTGTGGAAATCATAGCCCGATCAAAAACCCATCGCCGGAGATCACATGAACGCCGACTCATCCGCCGGAGTCCGGCCTTTGGAGACCACGTGCCCGAAGACACGCAGCCCGCCCCCAGCCGAACCCCCGCGAGCCGGGGTTCACGCGATCGAAGGATCGCGTCTCACGCGATTGGGTGGGGCTGCATCGGCAGCCCCCGCAGTGAGTCCGGCGACTCGCCGCCGCCTGGAGGTCCCCACCGTCGAGGTGGGGTGGGGTGCGGCTCCAGCCCGCGCCCCGACGGTCGATCACCGTGATCGACCGCGTGCCCTCGGCCCAGCCGAGGGTCGCCTCCTCCGCGCCCGCCGAACCCTAGGCGGGTCGATCCCACGCGGTCCGGTGGCTTCGCCACCACCGCGTGATCGTCCGTCTACTCCGGGTCCGAACTTTCGGATCTTTGTTCTACGGTATTTTCAATAAACAAAATCGAATAATATCAAGTTAGTTTAGATATCATACCTACGATTCGTTGTTCGGAGAAACGAAATCAAGATGACCTTTGAATCTTCCCACGTATTCCTTGCACTCCGTTCGAACGTCGGGTGGGCGACGATCTATCGAACTGCTATGGATCTCCTTCAAGTCTCTAGAATATCAAGTATGATAATCTTGTCTTATGATTTATGAAGGCCATGTAGTGCTTTTATAGGCTACGTAGGGGATCTAAAGGAGGTGGAATATTGGGCTTCCAATATTGAAGATTAAATTGAGCCCACTGCTCAAGTCCATTAATCCTTATCAATATTAATTAAATTTATTTTCCACTATATAAATTAATTGCACTCCCAATATTAAACCATATTATATCCAAATAATATTTCTCCGGTAGTATTATTTATTCCGTGTATTTAAGATATAAATATCCATGAATAAAATTTATTTATTGCTTAATAAATTTATTCATCTCTTTTATCCGAGACTAGTACCACTCAACCTTATTTATTATGCGGAATTAAATCCACTCGCGAGGTTTACATAATAAATCCTTATGAGCTCATCTCGGGGATATTATCAACCCTTCCGGGATACACTGTCCCGTCAAGAATTCACGGCATGTCATATATAAAATATAGTGACCCAACTTAACCGGTAATTGACCCAATAATTAAACCGGTCAATTCCTTTGGAAAATCAAAGTCACTTATACTAAATATACACACCCGCAATTGTATCGGGAATTAAGAATAAAATACACTGAGTCTCAAATCAATTATCGCCGAGCAAACCTAATTGATGAGTCTCAATCGATCCGCTCAATACACCAAGTGTACAAGTGTGATAAAATAATTAAGACAAATTATTTTCTCTCTCACACAACGACTATACCGATGGATTGGTCCGTGTCCATCTAGGTCGTGAGCATCTGTTCGATTAAATACGAGTAACCGATAGTATGATCTTCTGTGTGGGCCCGACACACCATACTAACTACAACGTATAAAATCCAGGACTATAATTTGCATATATTTAATTAAAAAGCAAATGAATGTTTGTATTTAATAGGTAAATGAAAGTTTACAAGGAGTTCACAATACTCAAATCTAGACATTAAGTATACTACTCCAACATATTAAAGAACCGAGAATTGGACACACGCACCTATAATCATATAGGGATTAGGAATTTGTATATCCGTAATATCTGAGGTCTAGTTCGATTACTGCGATTAGTATAAATCGAACGCCCTCCCGTGGTCCTGGTCAATACACCAAGTGTACAAGTGTAACATGATAGTCAAGACCGACTATCTACCAGTCACACTACGACGTACCGATGGTTTGTCCCTGTCCATCTAAGTCGTGAGCCACTGTTCGATAGTATACGAGTAACCGACAGTATGATCTTCCGCGTGTCTCCTCACGCCATACTGTCTACAACGTATATATCTAGGACTATAGCATAGAGTATGTAATAAACAAAATGCAGAATGTTTGATTAATAGATAATAAAAACACAGATAAGGAGTTCCATATTGTCACTAAACTAGACATTTAGAATATAACTCCATCAATCTCCCACTTATACTAAAAGTCTAGTTGCCCTCTACCATACATCCGATACCCATCCCCTTCACGTGTCTCTTGAATGCTTCCGCTGGAAGTGCCTTCGTAAAGGGGTCTGCCAGGTTATCCGCTGATGCAATCTTGGTGACAACAGCATCGCCTCTCCTGACGATGTCTCTAATCAGGTGGTACTTGCGATCTATGTGTTTACTCGCATTGTGGGCTCGTGGTTCCTTCGCATTTGCCACTGCACCGCTATTGTCACAATAAATTGTGATAACTCTAGGCAAATCAGGAACCACATCCAAGTCCATAAGGAAGTTCCGGAGCCACACCAATTCTTTAGCTGCCTCAGAGGCTGCTACATATTCGGCTTCCATGGTAGAGTCCGAAATGCATTTCGGCTTAACACTCTTCCATGAGACTGCTCCACCTCCCAATGTGAACACATAGCCTGATGTAGACTTTCGCTGATCCTTATCATATTGGAAATCCGAGTCTGTGTAACCAATAAGAATCAACTCGGATGCTTTGTAACTCAGAACATAATTCCTAGTCCTTCGCAGGTACTTAAGTATGTTCTTTACAGCAGTCCAGTGACCCTGTCCAGGGTTACTCTGATATCTAGCTACCATGCCTACGGCATAGCAGATATCAGGTCTCGTACACAACATGGCATACATTAGACTTCCCACTGCCGAAGCATAAGGAACTGTCTTCATGTAATCTATCTCCTTTTGTGTTTTGGGACACATGTCTTTAGATAGATGAATTCCATGGCAGAAAGGCTGAGCACCTCTCTTGGAATTCTGCATGTTGAAACGAGCTAGAATCGTATCAATATATGAAGCCTGGGACAATCTCAATGTTCTTTTCTGGCGATCCCGTAAAACCTTGATCCCAAGAACATGCCCAACTTGTCCTAAGTCTTTCATATCGAATTGCTTGGACAACCATCCCTTTATGTCCTACAACATCTTCACATTGTTGCCAGTTAGAAGGATGTCGTCTACATAAAGCACGAGAAACGCCACACTGTTTCCATCACTTCTCCAGTATACACACGACTCTTCCATGCTTTGAATGAATCCATAAGACTGGATAACCTCATCAAACCGCATGTTCTAAGATCTAGAAGCTTGCTTCAATCCATATATGGATCGGTTTAGCTTACACACTAGATGCTCTTGGCCTTTCTTAATGAAACCTCCTGGCTGTCTCATGTAAATGGTCTCGTCAAGATTCCCATTCAAGAATGCTGTCTTGACGTCCATTTGCCACACCTCATAATCCATATAAGATGCTATAGACAAAAGAATCCGTATCGACTTTAGCATAGCTACCGGCGAAAAGGTTTCCTCATAATCGATCCCTTCTTTCTGAGTATACCCTTTCGCAACAAGCCTAGCCTTGAAGGTTTCCACCATCTCGTCAGACCCTCTTTTTCTCTTGTACACCCACTTGCAACCAATGGCTTTTACACCTTTGGGCGGTGCAACAAGATTCCAGACCTGATTTGAATCCATTGATTCAATCTCAGATTTCATCGCTTTTTGCCAAGACTGAGCATCTTTATCTTTAAGCGCCTCGTCGTAGGTTCAGGGATCGGCTTCATGTTCTCCAGGTAACAAGTCCGAAGACTCACCTATAAACATGAACCTGTCGGGTTGTCGAACAACCCTCCCACTACGATGACGCTCCGGTGTAACCTCAGTAACTACAGGTGCAGACTGTGGTGGCGCATCACCCGGTTGGGTTGGATATAAGCCTTGATCGTCCCCTCTCAGTTCGTTTAGTATTATCTCACTCTTGGGCTTGTGGTCCATTATATAATCCTCCTCTAAGAACCGAGCGTTGGTGTTAACAACGATCTTCTGGTCTTTAGGACTATAAAATAGACCACCTTTCGTTCCTCTAGGATATCCTATAAACAACCGAATATCTGAACGTGACTCCAACTTATCAGCCCCATGCTTCAGCACATGTGCTGGACAACCCCAGATCCGAATGTGTTTCAAGTTTGGCTTACGCCCGGTCCACAATTCCGAGGGCGTCTTAGGGACTGATTTAGAAGGGACTAAGTTCAGGATATACGCCGCTGTTTCCAAGGCATATCCCCAGAACGAAACTGGTAGGTCTGAGTAACTCATCATAGATCTTACCATTTCCATAAGAGTCTTATTCCTTCTTTCTGCTACACCATTCTGCTGGGGCGTGTACGCTGGAAATCGATATCCCGGGCTATTAAAATTTGCGGAAAATAATAACCCGACCGAAATCCTCGATCGCCGGAGACCGAACCGCGAACCCCACTTGACCCGAGGCCCGACCGTGCACCGCCACGGGCGAACCCGCGGCACCCAGCCGAGCCCCCACGAGGGCTCGCGATTGCTCCCGTAGCAGCCCCGCAGCCCCGCAGCGAGTCGCTGACTCGCTGCCCAGCGAGGGGTGATCCCCTCGCACGACCGCTGCGGGTAGCCCCGCAGCTCATGCGAGCCCGCTGCGGGTAACCCCGCAGCTCACCCGCGATCGAACCCTAGGGTTCGATCGCCCCCTCGGCTGGAGCCGAGGGCTCTTCGCCTCGATCCCGGCGGGGATCTCTAGACCGCCGGCGGTCCGGTGGTTCACAACCACCACCGCCCGGTCTATCCCCGTCCCCGGTCTCGTCGTTTCCCGGATCGTGTGTTCATGTATGTATCACAATCAATTCACATAAAATCATAGAAGGGAGTATATGATTTTACCTTTCGATTCGTTGTGCGGAGAAACGAAATCAAGATGATGACCTTACGATCTTCCCACGTATTCCTTGCACTAGCTTGAACGTCGGGTGGGCGACGATCTTCCAAGCTTATGGATCCTCTTCTCTCTCTCTCTACTTTCTCTCTCTAGAAGAATTATGATCTTCTAGTTATGTTGTGTTTTTAATAGAGAAGACCATGTAGTGTTTTTATAGGCTACGTAGGGGATCTAAAGGAGGTGGAATATTGGGCTTCCAATATTAATGATTAAATTGAGCCCAAGCCCAAATCTATTAATCTCCCATTAATATTAATTAATTTATTTTCCACTATATAAATTAATTGCACTCCCAATATTAAACCATATTATATCAAATAATATTTCTCCGGTAGTATTATTTATTCCGTGTATTTAAGATTTAAATATCCATGAATAAAATTAATTTATTGCTAATTAATTTATTCATCTCTTGAATCCGAGACTAGTACCATTCAACCTTAATTATTGTGCGGAACGAATCCACTCATGAGGTTTACACAATAATTCCTTATGAACTCATCTCGGGGATATTATCAACCCTTCCGGGATACACTTTCCCGTCAAGTATTCACGGCATGCCATATATAAAATATAGTGACCCAACTTAACCGGTAATTAACCCAATAATTAAATCGGTTAATTCCTTTGGAAAATCAAAGTCACGTATATTAAATATACACACCCGCAATAGTATCGGGGATTAAGAATAAAATACTCTGAGACTTGAATCGATTATCGCCGGCAATCCTAATCGATAAATCTCAAGCGATCCGCCCAATACACCAAGTGTACAAGTGTGATAAAATAATTAATCTTGGAAAGTAGAAGAGTCCTAATTTATTTTATTTCTTTATTCTATTATAGAAGTCTTCTAGAATATTCCAAGTTTAACTTGGATAGATTATTCTAGAGATTTAATAGAATTAGATAAGAAAATAAATAAATAAAAATATTAATAATATTTAATTTTATTTTTTGATTTATTCGATTGAATTAATTTTCGAATTAAGTATCTTTTAGATTTATTAAAAATAAATAGATTTAAATATTGGGATTAATATTCTCGTCACATGGAGCATTCAAGAACGAAGACTGAAGACTAGAAGACGCATACGGAGATGGAATAAAGCCATGATAGTCGGAAAATAATTTTCTAGCATTATTTTGACTATGTGATATGTGCTTTATTACTTGTATGCATGCTTATGTGTTTAATTATGCATTAGATAGCGTATCCCTTTTGTTATAAAAAGCTAAGTGGGAGCGGGGATGGAAACATTCCCATGGTCTCCATTACTGTTCTCTTGGTGACATTTATGAGCTTTCGAAGTTCATATAGATATGTCATTGGAGGAGAATTCTTGTAATTCCTTTTACAAGAAACATTGGTTAAGTTTATCAAACAATGCCTAATTTGTCTTTCTGAAACTGACTTCAAGTCGACTCATTCTCACCCCAGGGAGTGGAATGGAGCCAAAGCCACTTGGTCATGTGGATGACACAAATTAGAGACATTCGTACCATTCTTTTGAAGATGGATCGTTTGTCTGCTCGGCTCCCTCATCTAATGAGAGATAGGGTTGTTCGCATGGTGAATCACTGGTTAGAAACTTCGAGTTTCACTTATGATTCTCCGCGTCTTGATTTACAAAATCGAATGCTTCAAGTAATTGGATTTCAATTGTAAAAGTCTTTTGGTGTAGTAAACGTCCACACTATCGTGGCTTGCTGCATTGAATGGGATTTTGGAACGATTGATGTAGACAGTTATAGAAGGGAGTGAAGGAAACGTACGTTAACGTAAACGTCCACACTATCGTGGCTTGCGGTAACATGCGAATCTTAAACAAACTTCTTAGTACTGAGTAATGGTTTACACTTAGGTACGCTCTATAGTATTCTTCCCATCGAAGTAACGCTATAGTGATGTACGACCGAAGCAAATCTAATTACGAAATCATTTGGGTAGGTAAACGTCCACACTATCGTAGCTTGCCATATCTGATGGGATTTTAGATGTGATTAGTAATTTAATGATATTATTTGAGGGAGATAATATCGGATATTAAATTGATTGTTTGTTTAAATGTGCTTATAGGTTTAGAGAATTGCTATGAACCCACTTTCTGTGATACTCAAGGAGCATAAGCTCACTGGTCCCAATTACATTGATTGGAAGAGAAATTTAGACATTGTCCTGACTTCTGAGGAGTACAAGTTTGTACTCCATGAAGTGTGCCCTGCCGAGCCCACGGCTGCCTCAACTGATGAGGAAAAACTGACATATCGGAAGTGGAAAAAGGCTGATGAAATGGCTAGGTGTTATATTTTGGCTTCCATGTCAAATGTACTCCAAACCCAACATGAGCCGATGGACACTGCCTATGATATGATGTTTAACCTCAAGGAGATGTTTGGGGAGCAAGATCGTGCTGCTAGGCAAGAAGCCATGAGAGTCCTCATGTCGACTACTCAGTCTGAAGGAACGCCCGTTGGGGAGCACGTTCTTAAGATGATGAGTTTGTTGAATGAACTTGAGGTCCTAGGAGCTTCTATTGATGCTGAGACGCAAGTCGACATCATACTCCAGTCTCTGACCCCTAGTTTTGAGCAGTTTCGTATGAGCTATAATATGGGTAAACTATCTTATACTCTTGCGCAACTCCTGACTGAACTAAAGGCGGCAGAGGGGATCTACAAGAAGGGCAAGTCTCAAGCGCTTGTAGCTACCAAGTCCAAGGGCTCGAAGCCTGTTGGAGGTAGGGGCAAGAAAAGGAAGCAAGCCTGGAAACCCAGTGGTGCCAAGAGGAGTGGACCACGAGTGGGGGCTGCAAAGCCAAGAGGCAAGTGCTTCCGATGCAATAAGACTGGACACTGGAAGTCTGAGTGTCCTCTCAAAGGTACGAATTTTTCTTTAGTCGTAAAAACATAGTCAGCGGTATTATCTACCAGAAATCTGGTGTGTAGATATGGAACCACTGACGGTATGTGCATTTTAAATGCAGGGGTTCCAGAAAACCCGGCGACTTAGAGAAGAAGAGTTCGAGTCTACACGGGCGAAAGCTGTAGAGGAGGCAGCTGTTGCAGTGGAAGACATTTATCTGCTTTAGTAGTTAAATAGGATTTCATTTCAAGTTTATTGCATTATGTACCCTTTATTTTAGAAAGAACTTTTGTTCTGGATTTCTATTATTTATGAATGGATATTTTATTTCTTTAATCATGGTGATGATTTTGATAAAGAAATAATGGGTATTATCTATACTGGTACATTAGATAGCAATATGTGAATGATGAATCCTTAGTCTACCACGATGCAACAAACCGTTCTATAACTTGTTTTACTATTTAGATATATTTCTTGTTAAATCATTATACTTGTGAATTCTTATACTTAGTAGTATTTATTCAAATGAGATTCAAAAGGTTGAAATTGATTTGATCAATTATAGTTGAAGGAATGGACCTTCCGACCTAAGAATCAAGTTTGGAAGATAATGCAACTAAGCATACTTTTTGGTAAAAGATAGAATTCGGACAAGTATTGAGAATGATCAATGATATGTGTAAAGGTGCGAGTAGTTGTTTTAAAGAATACTCGAAGATGGATTAGAGTGCTTGATGTGCCATAAAGGCGAAGTGTTTTAGTCACAAAGCAATTATGGGGAACCTTCAAAGTATATCCATTGGAAGCCTGCGACTTAGTCGCGGAGGCTACCACATAACACATAGCATAATCAAAGATTGAGATTAAGTCTCAAATGACTACACCATACACTTACGTGTAGAGATGGTGAGTCAGTAAGAAATAGAATTCTAATAGTGAAAGAACAAGTTGTTCGGAACTACCTATGTTCTATGGATATTCCTGGAGACAACGGCATATTCTATATGGTTGTAGGATATCCTAGATGAACAAAGTATTGTGTGTTCTATAGTACTATGAACCAGAAGGACGTGTAACGCCCGGTTCTTAGAGAAATACTATTAGAAGAACCACAAAGCCCAAACTGACACAATACCTTGGAATGAGAAAAGGGACAAAGACTAGGAACCAGCCAAACCGAGTAGTATTACACCACACACTGCACCTAATGTTATTGATGGAGTAGTATACTTAATGTCTAGATTTGAGTATTATGAACTCCTTGTACACTTTCATTTACCTATTAATAACGAACATTCATTTGCTTTTAATTATTGTTAATTAATATATGCAAATTATAGTCCTGGATTTTATACGTTGTAGTTAGTATGGTGTTGCATGGGCACACAGAAGATCATACTATCGGTTAATCGTATTTAATCAAACAGTTGCTCACGACCTAGATGGACACGGACCAATCCATCGGTATAGTCGTTGTGTGAGAGAGAAAATAATTTATCTTGATTATTTTATCACACTTGTACACTTGGTGTATTGGGCGGATCGCTTGAGATTTATTGATTAGGATTGCCTTGGATAATCAATTTAAATCTCAGAGTATTTTATTCTTAATCCCCGATACAATTGCGGGTGTGTATATTTAGTATATGTGACTTTGATTTTCCAAAGGAATTGACCGGTTTAATTATTGGGTCAATTACCGGTTAAGTTGGGTCACTATATTTTATATATGGCATGCCGTGAATTGTTGACGGGACAGTGTATCCCGTAAGGGTTGATAATAAATAAGGTTGAGTGGTACTAGTCTCGGATAAAAGAGATGAATAAATTTATTAAGCAATAAATAAATTTTATTCATGGATATTTAAATCTTAAATACACGGAATAAATAATACTACCGGAGAAATATTATTCGATATAATATGGGTAAATATTGGGAGTGCAATTTTATTTATATAGTGGAAAATAAATAAAATTAATATTGATAAGGATTAATGGACTTGAGCATTGGGCTCAATTTAATCTTCAATATTAGAAGCCCAATATTCCACCTCCTTTAGATACCCTACGTAGCCTATAAAAGCACTACATGGCCTTCATAATTCAATAAGACAAGAATATCATTATTTGATAGTTCTAGAGAGTTGAAGGAGATCCATAGGAGTTCGATAGATCGTCGCCCACCCGACGTTCGAACGGAGTGCAAGGAATACGTGGGAAGATTCAAAGGTGTTTGATTTCGTTTCTCCGAACAACGAATCGAAGGTATAATATCTAAACCCTCTCGATATTATTTCGGTTTTGATTTATTGAAAATACCGTAGAACAAGATCCGAGGTACGAAACCATGAACGGGGGACGATCGAGTGGTGGTGGCGAAGCCACCGGACCACAAGCGATCGCCCGGGCTAGGGTTTCGCACGGGCGTGGAAGGGCGAACCCCGGCTGGACGCCGGGGGTGCGATCGATCTTTATGATCGATCGCTGGCCGCGGGCTGTGACCCGCGGCGGCCCTGCTGGAGGCGGCGAAGGGTTTGATCGGGTTATTGGTTTCCGCATTTTTAATAGCCCGGGATATCAAATTCCAACAATTGGTATCAGA
This sequence comes from Euphrasia confusa, assembly GCA_954870475.1. NCBI lineage: Eukaryota > Viridiplantae > Streptophyta > Magnoliopsida > Lamiales > Orobanchaceae > Euphrasia > Euphrasia confusa. The sequence goes on from OX940950.1 coordinate 33,607,519, forward strand.
GCGTGGTTTACGTTCGCGGTATTTTCGATAAAATTGTTCTACCTTGCAGGGTTCCGACTATTATGGCTTAATTTATTATTCGTTTAATTTATTTTGTCATGAATGTTGGATTGATTAAACTCTCGGACATGTCGAGATTCGTTTTTGGTGGTGAATGCTTGTAATAGTAAAAATTCGGGGGTTGATCGAATTTAGGATTTATTATTACGTTCTACTTTTTTCCGGAAATTGTATAGGGTCGATTTCATGTATAGAATCGATACCGGATAGTGTAAAATCAATTTTGTAATTTATTTTGCGTTGGATCGATGCCGAGACGACCGCCGGAGAAGACGTGTGACGAAGGAGATGATCGTGAGGGCCAAAGGACAAGGATCGACCGCCTCATGGTCGATCCCATGAGGATCGATCGACCCTCTCATGGAGGAGCCGCCGGCAATGGTGGCCGGCCACCTCCTAGGCGTGGGTCGAGGGAGGCGCGGGGATCCCCACCCCGTGCTATCCCGGTCCGGAGATTTACTTTCCTAATTAGTTCGGATTTTTCCTATTTGAGTATTCCTATTTTTGGGAATTCTCATGGATTAGGAAAAGAATTAATTGGAATTAATTTTATTTCCTTATTCTATTATGGAAGTCTTCTAGAGTATTCCGAGTTCAACTTGGAATAGGATCCTAGAGATTTAATAGAATTGGAAAGGAATAAAAGTTAATTTAGGATTGATTTATTTCCTAATTGATTATTCCTATTTTATGGGAATTTTTCATAGTAATGGAAATTAATTAATCATGGAAAGTAGAAGAGTCCTAAATTATTTTATTTCCTTATTTCATTATGGAAATCATCTAGAATATTCCAAGTGGGTCTTGGATAGATTATTCTAGAGATTTAATGAAGTAGAAAGGGAAAATAAAATAAATAAAAATATTAATAATATTTAATTTTATTTTTGATTTATTCGATTGACTTAATTATTATTAATTAAGTATCTTTTGGATTTATTAAAAATAAATAGATTTAAATATTGGAAATTAATATTCTCGTCACATGGAGCATTCAAGAACGAAGACTAAAGACTAGAAGATGCGTACGGAGATGGAGTAAAGCCATAATAGTCGGAAAATAATATTCTAGTATTATTTTGACTATGTGATAATACTATGTGCTTTATTACATGTATGCATGCTATATGTGTTTTTTTTTTATGCACTAGATAGCGTATCCCTTTGTTGTAAAAAGCTAAGTGGGAGAGGGTATGGAAACATACCCATGGTATCCATTGCTGCTCTCTTGGTGACTTTTATAAACTTTTGAAGTTCATATAGACAAATTATTGGAGGAGAGTTCTTGTAATTCCTCTTACGAGAAACATTGATTAAGTTTATCAAACAATGCCTAATTTGTCTTTCCAAAGCTGATTTCAAGTCGACTCATTCTCACCCCGGGGAGTGGAATGGAGCCAGAGCCACTTGGTCATGTCGAGGACACAAATTAGAGGCAGTCGTACCATTCTTTGATAGATGGATCGATTGTCTGCTCGGCTCCCTCATTTATGAGAGATAGGGTTGTTCGCATGGTGAATCACTGGTTAGAAACTTCGAGTTTCACTTATGATTCTCCGCGTCTTGATTTACAAGATTGAATGGATCAAGTAATTGGGAGTCAATTATAAAAATCTCTTGGTGTAGTAAACGTCCACACCACGTGGCTTGCTATGCCGACGGATTTTGGATTAATTGATGTAGACAGTTGTAAGTAATTGTGAAGACTTGTGAAGTTATCGTAAACGTCCACACCACGTTGCTTGCGGTAATGTAGCAATTCCAAGCGATTTGCTTTGGTGCTGAGTAATGGTTTACACTTAGATACGCCTTGTAGTATTCCTCCCCACGAGGTTCCGCTATAAGTGATGTATGACCAAAGAAAATCTAATTGCTAAGTCGTTTGGGTGGGTAAACGTCCACACCACGTGGCTTGCCTTACCTGATGGGATTTTAGAGGCGATTAGTGATTTAATGATATTATTTAAGGGAGATAATATCGGATATTAAATTGTTTGTTTGTTTTATGTGCTTATAGGTTAAGAATGACTGTGACCCCACTTTGTGATATACTTAAGGATGAAAACTCACTGGTTCCATATAGTACTGATTGGAAAAGAAATCTAGACTTTGTTCAGACTGTCAAGCTTTCTGAATCCACTGTTGTTCCAACTACGTTGAGACATGGTGTGGAAGCTAGGCAAGAGGTGTTTAACATACCCACGGAATCGTTCCTCAATGAGTCCCTTAAAAACGGCTCGGCGAAGGCGATTTTTGTGCGTAAGTTAAGAGAAACACGAGCTCTTGTGGCTAGGCTAAAAGAAAAGCGTGCAAAGAGACCCAGTGGTTTAAGACCAAGGATTGGGAAAGGCAAGCCATTAGGCAGATGCTTTCGATGCAAACAGTTTGGGCACTGGAGGTCTGATTGTCCTCTCATCAAAGGTACGAAATTTTCCTTAGTCACCGAAACATTATCAGTGGTGTTATCTACCAGCACCTGGTGTGTAGATACGGGGGCCACTGATCATGTCTGCAATTCATTGCAGGGGTTCCAGGAAACCCGGAGACTTAGAGAGGGAGAGATGGTGGTCTACATGGGCAATGCCGCGAGGGTGGCGGCTGTTGCAGTGGGAGACGTTCACTTACGCTTTAGTAGTGATAGGGTTTTAGTTTTACATAATTGTCTTTATGTACCCAACTTTAGAAAGAATTTAATTTCGGTTTCTAAACTTATTATGAATGGATATTCTGTTTCTTTTGACCACTCTGTGATCATAAGAAGAAACAGTGAGATTATCTGTTCTGGTACATTGGTGGACGATTTGTATGTGCTAAATCCTGAGTCTACCACGATGCAACTAACCGAGAGTAATAACACATCTACGAACACCAATAAGAGAAAGGAACCTTCTAGGATGAATCAATTATACTTGTGGCATCTAAGGCTAGGTCATATAAACTCAAATAGGCTTCAAAGGTTGAAAGCTGATGGTCTAATCAGAAATGTTGAAGGAGAGGACCTTCCAACCTGCGAATCCTGTTTAGAGGGTAAAATGACCAAGCGTCCTTTTTCTGGTAAAGGACGGAGAGCTGAACAAGTATTGGATTTGATTCACTCTGATGTATGCGGACCTATGTCTACTCAGGAAAGGGGAGGGTACGAGTATTTCATCACCTTTACTGATGATTACTCAAGGTATGGATATGTATACCTGATGCGCCACAAGAGTGATTCTTTTGACAAGTTCAAAGAATTCAAGGCTCTTGTGGAGAACCTTCGTGGTAAATCCATAAAATGCCTGCGATCTGATCGCGGAGGCGAGTACCTGTCTGGAGAATTCAAGGCATACTTGGCAGAGAATGGGATTGAATCCCAACTGACCTCACCATATACTCCCCAGCAGAATGGTGTGTCAGAAAGAAGGAATAGGACTCTTATGGAAATGGTGCGATCAATGATGAGTTACTCGGATTTACCTGTTATGTTCTGGGGACTTGCCTTGGAAACAGCGGCGTACATTCTAAATAGGGTTCCGACCAAAACAGTACCAACTACACCCATGGAATTGTGGAGTGGGCGTAAGCCTAACTTGGGACACATTCGGATCTGGGGTTGTCCAGCACATGTGTTGCGACAAGGTGCTGATAAGTTAGAACCTAGATCGGAATTACGGCTGTTTGTAGGATACCCGAAAGGAACTAAAGGTGGCATGTTCTATAGTCCTACGGACCAGAAGATCGTTATAAGTACTAACGCTCGGTTCTTAGAGGAAGACTATATCATGGACCACAAGCCCAAGAGTGACCTAATACTCGATGAGTTAAGGGGAGACAAAGAAGACTTAGATACAGCCGGACCGAGTGTAGATACACCACTAGAACCTGCACCTAATACTGTCACTGTTAATACACCGGAACGCCGTCGTAGTGGGAGGGTTGTTAAACAACCAGATAGATGGATTGGACTGGGTGAGTTTTCGGACTCTGGACCTGGAGTTCATGAAATCGATCCCTGGACCTATGATGAGGCGGTACAAGATATAGATGCGTCTTCTTGGAAGAAAGCAATGAAATCCGAAATAGAATCTATGGATTCTAATAAAGTCTGGGATCTTGTAGAACCACCAAGCGGCGTAAAGCCAATTGGGTGTAAATGGGTCTACAAGAGGAAGAGAGGATCTGACGGAAAGGTTGAAACCTTTAAAGCTCGGCTTGTTGCGAAAGGCTATACTCAGAAAGAAGGAATCGATTATGAGGAGACCTTTTCGCCGGTAGCCAAGATAAAGTCAATCCGGATTCTCTTATCCATAGCAGCTCATATGGATTATGAGGTGTGGCAAATGGATGTCAAGACAGCTTTCCTAAATGGAAGTCTTGACGAGACGATTTATATGAAACAACCAGAAGGATTCATTGCTAAGGGGCGAGATCATCTAGTGTGCAAGCTTAATCGATCCATTTATGGATTGAAACAAGCCTCGAGATCGTGGAACCTGCGGTTTGATGAAGTAGTCCAATCTTTTGGATTCATTCAAAGCATGGACGAATCGTGTGTGTATTGGAAACGTGATGGAAAGAAGGTGGTGTTCCTCGTGCTTTATGTAGACGACATTCTTCTCATTGGCAATAGTGTAAAGATGTTATCAGACATAAAGGGATGGTTGTCTAGACAATTCGATATGAAAGATTTGGGAGAAGTCGGGCATGTTCTAGGGATCAAGGTTATAAGGGATCGCCGGAGTAGAACACTGTACCTATCCCAGCAATCTTACATAGACACGATTCTGGCTCGTTTTAACATGCAAGATTCCAAGAAGGGTGAACTGCCCTTCAGTAAAGGAACTTATCTTTCTAAAGAGATGTGTCCTCGGACACAGAAGGAGAAAGATGAAATGAAAGCAGTTCCCTACGCTTCGGCTGTGGGAAGCTTAATGTATGCAATGTTATGCACGAGGCCTGATATCTGTTATGCGGTTGGCATAGTAGCGAGATATCAGAGTAACCCTGGAAAGGCTCATTGGACTGCCGTAAAGAGCATTTTCAAGTATTTGCGAAATACTAAGGATTATGTTCTGAGTTACGGGGCAGACAATCTGATTCCTTTGGGTTACACAGATTCGGATTTCCAAGCTGATAAGGACCGGCGTAAGTCGACATCAGGCTATGTGTACACTTTGGGAGGTGGAGCCGTATCATGGAAGAGTGTTAAGCAAAAGTGCATTTCGGACTCTACCATGGAAGCTGAATATGTTGCAGCCTCAGAGGCAGCGAAAGAGTCAGTTTGGTTCCTTAATTTCCTCCAGGACTTAGATGTGATTCCGAGTTTGCCCAAGGCTATGACAATTTATTGTGATAATAGCGGTGCAGTGGCAAACAGTAAGGAACCACGGTCCCATAGTGCTACGAAACACATAGAGCGCAAGTACCACCTGATTCGAGACATCGTCAAGAGGGGCGATGCGGTAGTCACCAAGATAGCTTCGGAAGACAACCTAGCGGACCCTTTTACCAAGATACTTCCTAAGGAAGTATATAACAAGCACTTGGAGGGTTTGGGAGTCAGAAGTTTGGAAGATAAGACTAGACCTTAGTATAAGTGGGAGATTGATGGAGTAGTATACTTAATGTCTAGATTTGAGTATTATGAACTCCTTGTACACTTTCATTTACCTATTAATAACGAACATTCATTTGCTTTTAATTATTGTTAATTAATATATGCAAATTATAGTCCTGGATTTTATACGTTGTAGTTAGTATGGTGTTGCATGGGCACACAGAAGATCATACTATCGGTTACTCGTATTTAATCAAACAGTTGCTCACGACCTAGATGGACACGGACCAATCCATCGGTATAGTCGTTGTGTGAGAGAGAAAATAATTTATCTTGATTATTTTATCACACTTGTACACTTGGTGTATTGGGCGGATCGCTTGAGATTTATTGATTAGGATTGCCTTGGATAATCAATTTAAATCTCAGAGTATTTTATTCTTAATCCCCGATACAATTGCGGGTGTGTATATTTAGTATAAGTGACTTTGATTTTCCAAAGGAATTGACCGGTTTAATTATTGGGTCAATTACCGGTTAAGTTGGGTCACTATATTTTATATATGGCATGCCGTGAATTGTTGACGGGACAGTGTATCCCGTAAGGGTTGATAATAAATAAGGTTGAGTGGTACTAGTCTCGGATAAAAGAGATGAATAAATTTATTAAGCAATAAATAAATTTTATTCATGGATATTTAAATCTTAAATACACGGAATAAATAATACTACCGGAGAAATATTATTCGATATAATATGGGTAAATATTGGGAGTGCAATTTTATTTATATAGTGGAAAATAAATAAAATTAATATTGATAAGGATTAATGGACTTGAGCATTGGGCTCAATTTAATCTTCAATATTAGAAGCCCAATATTCCACCTCCTTTAGATCCCCTACGTAGCCTATAAAAGCACTACATGGCCTTCATAATTCAATAAGACAAGAATATCATTATTTGATAGTTCTAGAGAGTTGAAGGAGATCCATAGGAGTTCGATAGATCGTCGCCCACCCGACGTTCGAACGGAGTGCAAGGAATACGTGGGAAGATTCAAAGGTGTTTGATTTCGTTTCTCCGAACAACGAATCGAAGGTATAATATCTAAACCCTCTCGATATTATTTCGGTTTTGATTTATTGAAAATACCGTAGAACAAGATCCGAGGTACGAAACCATGAACGGGGGACGATCGAGTGGTGGTGGCGAAGCCACCGGACCACAAGCGATCGCCCGGGCTAGGGTTTCGCACGGGCGTGGAAGGGCGAACCCCGGCTGGACGCCGGGGGTGCGATCGATCGTCATGATCGATCGCTGGCCGCGGGCTGTGACCCGCGGCGGCCCTGCTGGAGGCGGGCCAGCCTTCCAGGCGGCGGCGAGTCGCCGGACTCGCCGCGGGGGCTGCTGGGCAGCCCCTCCCCGATCGATCGCTCCATGCGATCGGTCCTTCGATCGCGTGAACCCCGGCTCGCGGGGGTTCGGCTGGGGGCGGGTTGCGTGTCTTCGGGCGCGTGGTCTCCAAAGGCCGGACTCCGGCGGATGAGTCGGTGTTCGTGTGATCTCCGGCGAAGGGTTTGATCGGGTTATTGGTTTCCGCATTTTTAATAGCCCGGGATATCAAATTCCAACAGTTATTACTATTATACACCGGAACGCCGTTGCAGTGGGAGGTTGTTGAACAAAGAGATGTTCATAAGACTAGAAGGGTTTCGGACTCTGGATCTAGTAAAGATGAAATCGATTCCTAGCTCTGCACAAAGGCAGTACTAGATCTAAATGTGCCGGCTTGAAAAACAATAAGGATTATTGTTAAGAGGCAAGATCATTTAGAGTACAAGCTTAGTAAATCCATTTATGGATTGAAACAAAGCTATAAATCGTGGAACTTGCGAATTGATGGGATAGTCCATTGATGGATTCGTCAAAAGGCATAGACGATAGGTGTATTGGAGATGTAATAGAAACAAGGTGGTGTTTCTCGGAGATTTTATGTAGATGACAATTTCATCATTGGCAACAATGTAGAAAATGTTGTCAGACATAAGATAATGGTTGTCTAAATGAATCGAGATATAAGATTGAGTAGAAGTTAGAGCATGTTCTTGAGATCTTTTGATCTAAGGATAAGAACATTGTACTTCTCCTAGATATCTTATACGATTATGGTTTGTTTTAAACATGCATACTTCTGAGAAAGGTTATTATTGCCTTTCAGAGACAGAATATACATCTATCTAAAGGGTATGTGTTCGAACACATGAAGGAGATAGATGAGGACAAAGCAGTTTCCTATACTTCAAGTATGGAAAGCTTTATAGATGCAATGTTGTAAAACAAGAACCTGATATCAACTATGCGGTTTGCGTAGTGGGAGGATATCAAGGTAATCTAGACAAGAGATTTTTCGGATGCTGTAATAGTACTTGCGAAGTACTGGATTATTAAGCAAAACGAAATCTTCTTTGATTACAAATTCTCAGATCTTAAATCAGAGAAGGACCAGTGTAAGTCGATATCAGACTATTTGTTCACTTTTAGAAAGAGGTGGAACCATGAAATGAAAGAGTGATAAGCAGGACGCTTCTCAGACCACCTGATACGAGTCATCGTCGAGGGAGACGACGCAGTAGTCACCAAGATAACTTCAGAGCGGCAACCTAGAGTGCTCATTCACATAGTACTTCTTGGAAGTACAACTCTAAGCACGTGATGAGTATGGGAGTCGGGAGTTTGGAGGAAATGACTAGACCTTAGTACAAGTGGGAGATTGTTGGAGTTGTGTACTTAATGTCTAGATTTAAGTAACGGTAAACTCCCGGTCATAGCATTTAATCTATTAAATTAATAAACAATTGTTTGCATTTAATTATTGATAATTAAATATATGCAAAATATAGTCCTGGATTATATACGTTGTAGTTAGTATGGTGTGCGACGTCACACAGAAGATCATACTATCGGTTACTCGTATTTAATCAAACGGTTGCTCACGACCTAGATGGACACGGACCAATCCATCGGTATAGTCGTTGTGTGAGAGAGAAAATAATTTGTCTTAATTATTTTATCACACTTGTACACTTGCTGTATTGGGCGGATCGCTTGAGATTTATCGATTAGGATTGCCTTGAGATAATCGATTCAAGTCTCAGAGTATTTTATTCTTAATCCCCGATACTATTGCGGGTGTGTATATTTAATATATGTGACTTTGATTTTCCAAAGGAATTAACCGATTTAATTATTGGGTTAATTACCGGTTAAGTTGGGTCCCTATATTTTATATATGGCATGCCGTGAATACTTGACGGGAAAGTGTATCCCGGAAGGGTTGATAATATCCCCGAGATGAGTTCATAAGGAATTATTGTGTAAACCTCATGAGTGGATTCGTTCCGCACAATAATTAAGGATGAATGGTACTAGTCTCGGATTCAAGAGATGAATAAATTAATTAGCAATAAATTAATTTTATTCATGGATATTTAAATCTTAAATACACGGAATAAATAATACTACCGGAGAAATATTATTTGATATAATATGGTTTAATATTGGGAGTGCAATTAATTTATATAGTGGAAAATAAATTAATTAATATTAATGGGAGATTAATAGATTTGGGCTTGGGCTCAATTTAATCATTAATATTGGAAGCCCAATATTCCACCTCCTTTAGATCCCCTACGTAGCCTATAAAAGCACTACATGGTCTTCACTTTTTCATAAGACAAGATTATCATACTTGATATTCTAGAGAGTTGAAGAGGATCCATAAGCTTGGAGGATCGTCGCCCACCCGACGTTCAAGCTAGTGCAAGGAATACGTGGGAAGATCGTAAGGTCATCAACTTAAGTTCGTTTCTCCGCACAACGAATTAAAAGGTAAAATCATATACTCCCTTCTATGATTTTATGTGAATTGATTGTGATACATACATGAACGCACGATCCGGGAAAAACGACGAACTTCGGGGATGGGGATTCGAGATCCCCGGCGAAGGTTCGAAGGACCCTCGGCTGGGAGCCGAGGGGTGCGATCGAGCCCTAGGGCGTCGATCGCGGGACCCACACGAGGACGCCCCGGCTGGACGCCGGAGCATGCGATCGACCACATAAGTCAAAAATGATGTTAACACATAGAGCAAGTACCACCTGATACGAGTCATCGTCAAGGAGACGACGCAGTAGTCACCAAGATAACTTCAGAGCGACAACCTAGAATGCTCATTCACATAGTACTTCTTGGAAGTACAACCCTAAGCACGTGATGAGTATGGGAGTCGGGAGTTTGGAGGAAATGACTAGACCTTAGTACAAGTGGGAGATTGTTGGAGTTGTGTACTTAATGTCTAGATTTAAGTAACGGTAAACTCCCGGTCATAGCATTTAATCTATTAAATTAATAAACAATTGTTTGCATTTAATTATTGATAATTAAATATATGCAAAATATAGTCCTGGATTATATACGTTGTAGTTAGTATGGTGTGCGACGTCACACAGAAGATCATACTATCGGTTACTCGTATTTAATCAAACGGTTGCTCACGACCTAGATGGACACGGACCAATCCATCGGTATAGTCGTTGTGTGAGAGAGAAAATAATTTGTCTTAATTATTTTATCACACTTGTACACTTGGTGTATTGGGCGGATCGCTTGAGATTTATCGATTAGGATTGCCGGCGATAATCGATTCAAGTCTCAGAGTATTTTATTCTTAATCCCCGATACTATTGCGGGTGTGTATATTTAATATATGTGACTTTGATTTTCCAAAGAATTAACCGATTTAATTATTGGGTTAATTACCGGTTAAGTTGGGTCACTATATTTTATATATGGCATGCCGTGAATACTTGACGGGAAAGTGTATCCCGTAAGGGTTGATAATATTCCCGAGATGAGTTCATAAGGAATTATTGTGTAAACCTCATGAGTGGATTCGTTCCGCACAATAATTAAGGATGAATGGTACTAGTCTCGGATTGAAGAGATGAATAAATTAATTAGCAATAAATTAATTTTATTCATGGATATTTAAATCTTAAATACACGGAATAAATAATACTACCGGAGAAATATTATTTGATATAATATGGTTTAATATTGGGAGTGCAATTAATTTATATAGTGGAAAATAAATTAATTAATATTAATGGGAGATTAATAGATTTGGGCTTGGGCTCAATTTAATCATTAATATTGGAAGCCCAATATTCCACCTCCTTTAGATCCCCTACGTAGCCTATAAAAGCACTACATGGTCTTCACTTTTTCATAAGACAAGATTATCATACTTGATATTCTAGAGAGTTGAAGAGGATCCATAAGCTTGGAGGATCGTCGCCCACCCGACGTTCAAGCTAGTGCAAGGAATACGTGGGAAGATCGTAAGGTCATCAACTTAAGTTCGTTTCTCCGCACAACGAATTAAAAGGTAAAATCATATACTCCCTTCTATGATTTTATGTGAATTGATTGTGATACATACATGAACGCAGGATCCGGGAAAAACGACGAACTTCGGGGATGGGGATTCGAGATCCCCGGCGAAGGTTCGAAGGACCCTCGACTGGGAGCCGAGGGGTGCGATCGAGCCCTAGGGCGTCGATCGCGGGGCCCACACGAGGACGCCGGGGCATGCGATCGACCTCACGGTCGATCGCGGGGGCAGCCGCGGCGGGGCCGCGGCGGGTGCGCTGTGCGCACCGCCCTCCTCGGCGGTGGCGGTGAGTCGCCGGACTCACCGCCGGGGGCTGTTCGGAACAGCCCCACGGGGATGCGCGTGCATCCCCGGCGATCGCTAGGGCTAGCGATCGCGAGCCCCGTGCGGGGGCTCGGCTGGGCGCGCGAGTTCGCCCGTGCGGTGCTCGGTCGAGTTCCGGCTCGTACGGTGGTTCGCGGTTTCATCTCCGGCAACGGGATTTCGGTCGGGTTGTCGGTTTCCGCAATTTTTTTTTTTGATAACCCGAGATATCGATTTCCAGCAATTGGTATCAGAGCGTTTGGTTTCGTGTTCATGTATGTGTTCAATTGTGTTCTACCTTGCAGGGATTCCGACTATCATGGTTGAAATTAATTGTTAATTATTCGTTTAATTAATTGCTATTTAATTTTACCATGATTATTCGTTATTAAACTCTCGCACATGTCGAGATTCGTTTTGTGTGGATGAATGCTTGTAATAGTAAAAATTCGGGGGTTGACCGAATTTAGATTTATTATTATTGTTCTATGTTTTCCGGAAAGTGTATAGGGTCGATTTCATGTATAGAATCGATACCAGAATTGTAAATTTATTTCTTGTAATTTATTTACGTTGGATCGATGCCGAGACGACCGCCGGAGAACTCGTGTGACGAAGAAGACGAAGAGGACGAAAAAACCGGGGGGGTCGATCATCCCCATGATCGATCCCCATGACGATCGATCGACCCCACGCCAAGGGGCTGCCCGCTAGGGTTTCCGGCCACGCCGGCCACCGGTGGTGGTGGCGCGTGGCTAGGGGCGGCGGCGGTGGTGCCCGGCGATGGTGGTGGTCGACGGTGGGGGTGGTGTGGGGATCCCCAACCCATGCTACTCCTACCTAGATTCACTTTCCTAATTGATTCAAGTTTTCCTATTTTGAGTATTCCTAAGTTTGGGAACTCTCATGGAGATAGGAAAAGAATTAATTAATATTATTTATTTCCTTATTCTATTATGGAAGTCTTCTAGAATATTCCAAGTTCTACTTGGAATAGGAATCTAGAGATTTAATAGAATTAGATAGGAAGATAATTAATTAATAAATTAATTTATTTCTATTTGATTATTCCTATTTTATGGGAATTTTCATGGACATGGAAATTAATTAATCTTGGAAAGTAGAAGAGTCCTAATTTATTTTATTTCCTTATTCTATTATAGAAGTCTTCTAGAATATTCCAAGTTTTACTTGGATAGATTATTCTAGAGATTTAATAGAATTAGATGGGAAAATAAATAAATAAAAAATATTAATAATATTTAATTTTATTTTTGATTTATTCGATTGAATTAATTTTCGAATTAAGTATCTTTTGGATTTATTAAAAATAAATAGATTTAAATATTGGGATTAATATTCTCGTCACATGGAGCATTCAAGAACGAAGACTGAAGACTAGAAGACGCATACGGAGATGGAATAAAGCCATGATAGTCGGAAAATAATTTTCTAGCATTATTTTGACTATGTGCTATGTGCTTTATTGCTTGTATGCATGCTTATGTGTTTAATTATGCATTAGATAGCGTATCCCTTTGTTATAAAAAGCTAAGTGGGAGCGGGGATGGAAACATTCCCATGGTCTCCATTACTGTTCTCTTGGTGACATTTATGAGCTTTCGAAGTTCATATAGATATGTCATTGGAGGAGAATTCTTGTAATTCCTTTTACAAGAAACATTGATTAAGTTTATCAAACAATGCCTAATTTGTCTTTCTGAAACTGACTTCAAGTCGACTCATTCTCACCCCGGGGAGTGGAATGGAGCCAAAGCCACTTGGTCATGTGGATGACACAAATTAGAGACATTCGTACCATTCTCTTGAAGATGGATCGTTTGTCTGCTCGGCTCCCTCATCTAATGAGAGATAGGGTTGTTCGCATGGTGAATCACTGGTTAGAAACTTCGAGTTTCACTTATGATTCTCCGCGTCTTGATTTACAAAATCGAATGCTTCAAGTAATTGGATGTCAATTGTAAAAGTCTTTTGGTGTAGTAAACGTCCACACTATCGTGGCTTGCTGCATTGAATGGGATTTTGGAACGATTGATGTAGACAGTTATAGAAGGGAGTGAAGGAAACGTAGGTTAACGTAAACGTCCACACTATCGTGGCTTGCGGTAACATGCGAATCTTAAACAAACTTCTTAGTACTGAGTAATGGTTTACACTTAGGTACGCTCTATAGTATTCTTCCCATCGAAGTAACGCTATAGTGATGTACGACCGAAGCAAATCTAATTACGAAATCATTTGGATAAGTAAACGTCCACACTATCGTGGCTTGCCATATCTGATGGGATTTTAGATGTAATTAGTAATTTAATGATATTATTTGAGGGAGATAACATCGGATATTAAATTGATTGTTTGTTTAAATGTGCTTATAGGTTTAGAGAATAGCTATGAACCCACTTTCTGTGATACTCAAGGAGCATAAGCTCACTGGTCCCAATTACATTGATTGGAAGAGAAATTTAGACATTGTCCTGACTTCTGAGGAGTACAAGTTTGTACTCCATGAAGTGTGCCCTGCCGAGCCCACGGCTGCCTCAACTGATGAGGAAAAACTGACATATCGGAAGTGGAAAAAGGCTGATGAAATGGCTAGGTGTTATATTTTGGCTTCCATGTCAAATGTACTCCAAACCCAACATCAACCGATGGACACTGCCTATGATATGATGTTTAACCTCAAGGAGATGTTTGGGGAGCAAGATCGTGCGGCTAGGCAAGAAGCCATGAGAGTCCTCATGTCGACTACTTAGTCTGAAGGAACGCCCGTTGGGGAGCACGTTCTTAAGATGATGAGTTTGTTGAATGAACTTGAGGTCCTAGGAGCTTCTATTGATGCTGAGACGCAAGTCGACATCATACTCCAGTCTCTGGCCCCTAGTTTTGAGCAGTTTCGTATGAGCTATAATATGGGTAAACTATCTTATACTCTTGCGCAACTCCTGACTGAACTAAAGGCGGCAGAGGGGATCTACAAGAAGGGCAAGTCTCAAGCGCTTGTAGCTACCAAGTCCAAGGGCTCGAAGCCTGTTGGAGGTAGGGGCAAGAAAAGGAAGCAAGCCTGGAAACCCAGTGGTGCCAAGAGGAGTGGACCACGAGTGGGGGCTGCAAAGCCAAGAGGCAAGTGCTTCCGATGCAATAAGACTGGACACTGGAAGTCTGAATGTCCTCTCAAAGGTACGAATTTTTCTTTAGTCGTAAAATTATAGTCAGCGGTATTATCTACCAGAAATCTGGTGTGTAGATATGGAACCACTGACGGTATGTGCATTTTAAATGCAGGGGTTCCAGAAAACCCGGCGACTTAGAGAAGAAGAGTTCGAGTCTACACGGGCGAAAGCTGTAGAGGAGGCAGCTGTTGCAGTGGAAGACATTTATCTGCTTTAGTAGTTAAATAGGATTTCATTTCAAGTTTATTGCATTATGTACCCTTTATTTTAGAAAGAACTTTTGTTCTGGATTTCTATTATTTATGAATGGATATTTTATTTCTTTAATCATGGTGATGATTTTGATAAGAAATAATGGGTATTATCTGTTCTGGTACATTAGATAGCAATATATGAATGATGAATCCTTAGTCTACCACGATGCAACGAACCATTCTATAACTTGTTTTACTGTTTAGATATATTTCTTGTTAGATCATTATACTTGTGAATTCTTACACTTAGTAGTATTTATTCAAATGAGATTCAAAAGGTCGAAATTGATTTGATCAATTATAGTTGAAGGAATGGACCTTCCGACCTAAGAATCAAGTTTGGAAGATAATGCAACTAAGCATACCTTTTTGGTAAAAGATAGAATTCGGAATAGTATTGAGAATGATCAATGATATGTGTAAGGTGCGAGTAGTTCTTTTAAGAATACTCGAAAATGGATTAGAATGCTTGATGTGCCATAAAAGCAAAGTGTTTTAGTCACAAAGCAATTATGGGGAACCTTCAAAGTATATCCATTGGAAGCCTGCGACTTAGTCGCGGAGGCTACCACATAAACACATAGCATAATCAAAAGATTGAGATTAAGTCTCAAATGACTACACCATACACTTATGTGTAGAGATGGTAAGTCAGTAAGAAATAGAATTCTAATAGTGAAAAGAACAAGTTGTACGGAACTACCTATGTTCTACGAATATTCCTGGAAACAACGGCATATTCAATATGGTTGTGGGATATCCTAGATGAACAAAGTATTGTGTGTTCAATAGTACTATGAATCAGAAGGACGTGTAACGCCCGGTTCTTAGAGAAAGACTATTAGAAGAACCACAAAGCCCGAACTGATGCAGTACCTTGGAATGAGAAAAAGGACAAAGACTAGGAACCAGCCAAACCGAGTAGAAGTACACCACACACTGCACCTACTGTTATTACTGTTGTACACCGGGACGCCGTTGCAGTGGGAGGTTGTTGAACAACCATAGATGTTCATAAAACTAGAAGAGTTTCGGACTCTGGATCTAGTAAAGATGAAATCGATCCCTAGCTCTGCACGAGGGCGGTACTAGATCCAAATGTGCCTACTTGGAAAACAATAAGGATTATTGTTAAGAGGCAAGATCATTTAGAGTACAAGCTTAGTAAATCCATTTATGGATTGAAACAAAGCTATAAATCGTGGAACTTTCGAATTGATGGGATAGTCCATTTGATGGATTCATCAAAAGGCATAGACGAAAGGTGTATTGGAGATGTAATAGAAACAAGGTGGTGTTTCTCGGAGATTTTATGTAGATAACAATTTCATCATTGGCAACAATGTAGAAAATGCTGTCAGACATAAGATAATGGTTGTCTAAATGAATCAAGATATAAGATTGAGTAGAAGTTAGAGCATGTTCTTGAGATCTTTCGATCTAAGGATAAGAACATTGTACTTCTCCTAGATATCTTATACGATTATGGTTTGTTTTAAACATGCATACTTCTGAGAAAGGTTATTGCCTTTCAGAGACAGAATATATATATATATCTAAAGGGTATGTGTTTCGAACACATGAAGGAGATAGATGAGGACAAAGCAGTTTCCTATACTTTAAGTATGGAAAACTTTATAGATGCAATGTTGTAAAACAAAAACCTGATATCAACTATGCGGTTTGTGTAGTGGGAGGATATCAAGGTAATCTAGACAAGAGATTTTTGGATGCTATAATAGTGCTTGCGAAGAACTGGATTATTAAGCAAGACGAAATCTTCTTTGATTACAAGTTCTCAGATCCTAAATCAGAGGAGGACCAGTGTAAGTCGATATCAGGCTATATGTTCACTTTTAGAAAGAGGTGGAACCATGAAATGAAAGAGTGATAAGCAGGACGCTTCTCAGACTCTCTCATAACCGAATAAGCAGCCTCAGAGGCAGCGGAAGTTTTGGTTAGGTTCCGGGATAACCTCTTGGCTTGGATATGACTCTTAGTTTACCAAAGGCTATTGGATAGCGGTGCACGGTAAACTGGAAGAAGTCATAAGTCAAAAATGATGTTAACACATAGAGCAAGTACCACCTGATACGAGTCATCGTCAAGGAGACGACGCAGTAGTCACCAAGATAACTTCAGAGCGACAACCTAGAATGCTCATTCACATAGTACTTCTTGGAAGTACAACCCTAAGCACGTGATGAGTATGGGAGTCGGGAGTTTGGAGGAAATGACTAGACCTTAGTACAAGTGGGAGATTGTTGGAGTTGTGTACTTAATGTCTAGATTTAAGTAACGGTAAACTCCCGGTCATAGCATTTAATCTATTAAATTAATAAACAATTGTTTGCATTTAATTATTGATAATTAAATATATGCAAAATATAGTCCTGGATTATATACGTTGTAGTTAGTATGGTGTGCGACGTCACACAGAAGATCATACTATCGGTTACTCGTATTTAATCAAACGGTTGCTCACGACCTAGATGGACACGGACCAATCCATCGGTATAGTCGTTGTGTGAGAGAGAAAATAATTTGTCTTAATTATTTTATCACACTTGTACACTTGCTGTATTGGGCGGATCGCTTGAGATTTATCGATTAGGATTGCCTTGAGATAATCGATTCAAGTCTCAGAGTATTTTATTCTTAATCCCCGATACTATTGCGGGTGTGTATATTTAATATATGTGACTTTGATTTTCCAAAGGAATTAACCGATTTAATTATTGGGTTAATTACCGGTTAAGTTGGGTCCCTATATTTTATATATGGCATGCCGTGAATACTTGACGGGAAAGTGTATCCCGGAAGGGTTGATAATATCCCCGAGATGAGTTCATAAGGAATTATTGTGTAAACCTCATGAGTGGATTCGTTCCGCACAATAATTAAGGATGAATGGTACTAGTCTCGGATTCAAGAGATGAATAAATTAATTAGCAATAAATTAATTTATTCATGGATATTTAAATCTTAAATACACGGAATAAATAATACTACCGGAGAAATATTATTTGATATAATATGGTTTAATATTGGGAGTGCAATTAATTTATATAGTGGAAAATAAATTAATTAATATTAATGGGAGATTAATAGATTTGGGCTTGGGCTCAATTTAATCATTAATATTGGAAGCCCAATATTCCACCTCCTTTAGATCCCCTACGTAGCCTATAAAAGCACTACATGGTCTTCACTTTTTCATAAGACAAGATTATCATACTTGATATTCTAGAGAGTTGAAGAGGATCCATAAGCTTGGAGGATCGTCGCCCACCCGACGTTCAAGCTAGTGCAAGGAATACGTGGGAAGATCGTAAGGTCATCAACTTAAGTTCGTTTCTCCGCACAACGAATTAAAAGGTAAAATCATATACTCCCTTCTATGATTTTATGTGAATTGATTGTGATACATACATGAACGCACGATCCGGGAAAAACGACGAACTTCGGGGATGGGGATTCGAGATCCCCGGCGAAGGTTCGAAGGACCCTCGGCTGGGAGCCGAGGGGTGCGATCGAGCCCTAGGGCGTCGATCGCGAGACCCACACGAGGACGCCCCGGCTGGACGCCGGAGCATGCGATCGACCTCACGGTCGATCGCGGGGGCAGCCGCGGTGGGGCCGCGGCGGGTGCGCTGGGCGCACCGCCCTCCTCGGCGGTGGCGGTGAGTCGCCGGACTCACCGCCGGGGGCTGTTCGGAACAGCCCCACGGGGATGCGCGTGCATCCCCGGCGATCGCTAGGGCTAGCGATCGCGAGCCCCGTGCGGGGGCTCGGCTGGGCGCGCGGGTTCGCCCGTGCGGTGCTCGGTCGAGCTCCGGCTCGTACGATGGTTCGCGGTTTCATCTCCGGCGACGGGATTTCGGTCGGGTTGTCGGTTTCCGCAATTTTTTTTTTGATAACCCGGGATATCGATTTCCAGCATCGGGGATTAAGAATAAAATACTCTGAGACTTGAATCGATTATCGCCGGCAATCCTAATCGATAAATCTCAAGCGATCCGCCCAATACACCAAGTGTACAAGTGTGATAAAATAATTAAGACAAATTATTTTCTCTCTCACACAACGACTATACCGATGGATTGGTCCGTGTCCATCTAGGTCGTGAGCAACTGTTTGATTAAATACGAGTAACCGATAGTATGATCTTCTGTGTGGGCCCGCACACCATACTAACTACAACGTATAAAATCCAGGACTATGATTTGCATATATTTAATTAACAATAATTAAACGCAAACAATTGTTTATTAATTAAATAGATTAAATGCTATGACCGGGAGTTTACCGTTACTTAAATCTAGACATTAAGTACACAACTCCAACAGTGTATGGTGCAGTCATCTGGGAGTCAATCCCATTCTCTAATAAGTACGCCTTAAACTCTCCCGAGAGGTACTCTCCTCCACGATCAGATCGTAGAGTCTTTATGGTTTTACCATGAAGGTTCTCCACAAGAGCTTTGTACTCCTTGAACTTGTCAAAGCACTCACTCTTGCGGTGCATCAGGTATACAAAACCATACCTTGAGTAATCATCCGTGAAAGTTACGAAATATTCATAACTTCCTCTAGCTTGGACAGATAAAGGCCCGCACAAATCAGAGTGAATCAATTCCAGTACTTCCTTGGATCTATACCCCTTATCACTAAAGGGTCGCTTGGTCATTTTTCCTTCCAGGCATGATTCGCAGGTCGGAAAGTCCTCATCTTTCACATCACTGAGTATTCCATCAGTTATCAACCTTTGAATCCTGCCTAAGTTAATATGACCTAGCCTAAGATGCCATAAGTACTTTTGATTCATCCTAGAAGGCTCATTTCTATTATTGGTACTATATGTGTTATATGACTCTACTCGTTGCACCGTGGAATAATAAGGATTCAGTATATATAAGTTGCCTATCAATGTACCAGAACAGATATAATCACCATTCTTTTTGACAATAACAGAACTATCAAAAGAAACTGAATATCCATTCAAAACCAACTTAGAAACCGAAACAAGGTTCTTTCTAAAGTACGGTACATAAAGACAATTATTCAATACTAAAACATTATTATTAAAAGATAAATGAACATCTCCCACTGCAACCGCCGCCACTTTCGTAGCGTTGCCCATGTAGATGGTGATCTCTCCCTCTCTAAGCCGCCGGGTTTCCTGGAACCCCTGCAAAGAATTGCAGACATGATCAGTGGCTCCCGTATCCACACACCAGGTACCGGTGGATAACACCGCTAAAAATGTTTCAGTGACTAAGGAAAAGTTCATACCTCCTTGTCTGAGAGGACAATTAGACTTCCAATGTCCAGACTGCTTTCAACGGAAACACTTGCCCTTGGGCTTGTTCACTCCATTCCGTGGTGCACCATTTCTGGGTCCACTGGGTTTCCGTCCTTGCTTCTTCTTCCTTTTACCGCCCGGAGGCCCAGGAAGAGTTGATTTCACAGCCACAAGTGCTTGAGGTTTCTTAAAGATTCCCTCTGCCGCCTGGAGTTCAGTCAGGAGTTCCGCCAACGTATATAACCTCTTGTTCATGTTATAGTTCAGGCGGAACTGCTCAAAACTCTTAGGCAGAGATTGGAGCACTATATCGATCTGGGTTTCCCCATCGATAGATCCTCCCATAATCTCTATCTCATTCAGATAGCCTATCATCCTAAGAACGTGATCCCTCACGGGCGTTCCTTCGGACATAGTGGCCGTCATTAGTTGCCTCATAGCATCTTGCCTGGCTGCCCTGTCCTGACTACCAAACATATCCTTGAGGTTAAGCATCATATCATAGGCAGTGTCCATGGCTTCATGCTGATGTTGCAGCACATTTGACATAGAAGCCAAAATGTAGCACCGCGCCATCTGATTAGCCTTGACCCACATCCGATGAGCTTCCTTTTCCTCAGGAGTGGAAGTATCAATAGGTTCAACAATCCTCATGGAGTACATATTTGTACTCCTCAGCAGTCAGGATAATGTCTAAGTTTCGATTCCAGTCAATATAGTTCGGACCAGTGAGTTTGTTTTCTTTTAGTATCACAGACAGTGGGTTGAGTGCCATATCTATAAAAGAGACAAATCAAACCGTCAAATTTAATTCGATATTAACTCCATTATTTAATATCATTAAATTTACCAATCAATCCTAAAATCCCATCAGACTAGCATGCCACGTTCATGTGGACGTATACTAGTCCAAACGATTTTATAACTGGACTTTTACTTCGGTCGTACATCATTACAGCAGTGACTCCGATGGGGAGGATACTGTAAAGCGTACCTAAGTGTATACCATTTCTCAGTACTAAGTTAACCGCTCGGAAACTACATGCCCACCGCAAGCCACGTTAGTGTGGACATTTACGTTGACATGCGGTCCCTTTACGATTTCCTATAACTGTCGAGCCTCAATTAACCCAAAGTTCTGTTTCCATCTAGTAAGCCACGATAGTGTGGACGTTTACTAAACAAACAAATTTGTTAATTGAATTCCATTTAATAAATTTCACAATTTCGTTAATCAAAGCTTGATATCTCGTAAGTGAAACTCGAAGTTTCTAACCAGCGATCAATCATGCAATTGAGCCCTATCTCTCACAAAGTGAGGGAGTCAACCAGACAATCGATCTAGTCATCAAATGACTCGAATGTCTCTAATCTGTTTCATCGACATAACCAAGCGCTTTGGCTCCATTCCACTCCCCGGGGTAAGAATGAGTCGAGTTGAAATTAGTCTTTGAAAGACAGATTAGGCATTGCTTTGAAAAACTTAAGTGTTCAATTCTATAAATGGAATTGAATTCGAATTTTGATCCAGTGATATCCGTGTGTCGACTTTATCCGATAGGGAGGATGACACTAAAGCCAACTCGTAAGTGACACACATCACTATCAAAACAGAGAATGGAGACCGCAGGATTGTTTCCAATCCCTCTCCCACTTAGTATTTTACGAAAGGGATAACATGCACAAAAAACGTAAAGCATAATAAAAATCACGTAAACACACAAAAAGCATTTAACGTGGCCCCGATTATTATGGCCTTTAAATATCTTCCATGCACGTCTTCTCGGATCTTCGTCTCGTTGCTCGTCTCGGTCTCGATCCACCACCGACTCGTCTAAGTTCCAAGAGACGAACCCCTCCCACTGGAGTATCATCCAAGGCCTCGACGAGCGTCCCGTGGTGTCCGTCGAACCCCCGCGAAGCTGCTGCCAAGCCTAGGGCAGCGGGCGCTGCCCTATATCCAGCGCTCGCTGGAGGAGCCGCAAACAGCGACCGCCGTTTGCCCTCCAGCGGGCGCCGTTTGTGCACAGCAGCTGCGGGTTCGACTTCTCGACCCTCGTTCGTCCGGCCTTCGATCTTGTCTCGATCCACCAAGCAGCAGCAACATTACATAGTAAAGCTAACTACTTCCGGCATCGATCCTATACATATTGATCGATCCTATACACCCGGATAAACGAAAAACGAAATAGAAAAACCTAAACGACTCAACCTGTCGTTTTAACTATTACATTCAAGCAACGATACAATACAAAAGATCTCGACAACCCCGAGAGTTTAACAAAACCCAACATACAGTACATACATATGACCATAATAATCGGGTTAACCTGCAAAACAATTCTCGCAAACAATACAAAGAACGTACAAAACCGGCTCTGATACCAATTGTTGGAAGTCGACTACCCGGGATGCGTTCGTTCGATCGCTCGAACATCCGAACGCTCACAGTCGACCTCCGGTGTCGCTACTTCGTTCACGTGACAGCCCGTATCCCGAATCACGCCCAGCCATCGCCCCGGAGGACGACCGCGCAAAACGGGGCTGATCTGCACTCAAACAGCGACCGCTGTATGCAAATCAGGGCTCGCTGGAAACACTGCAAACAGCGACCGCTGTTTGCCTTCCAGCGGGCGCTGTACGTCCGCGAACAGCAACGCGTCGTTGCTGTTCCGGGCTCGTTTCCGGGCCGTTTTTCCTCATCCGACTACCGATCCGAAGGTCCTAGAACCCCCAGTAGTCGAGGAATACGATCCACGACCCCGGAACCCGATCTACGTTCAAAGTATGATCAACGAAAAAGTGAGATCGAATGAATTTGCGAAATAGAGATCCGATCTCATACCTTATCGGTCGATTGTTGAGACCTTAGAGCTTCTAACGTATGTCTCTTCCCGACTACAGCCGTTGTGTGGGCAACGATCTGCTGGGTACATCCTTGTCTGCTCTCTCCTTTCTCAAAACCACCGTATTGATTATTCTCAGTGTGTGAATAATATATTTGCGTTAACTTTATTTTTAACAGAGAAAAAGTTTTTATTGCGCTAAGCAATTAATTCTTTTCTCTGCTGAAAATAATTGTTGCGGCGAAATGTAGGTTTTAGGAGAGGGCAATGGGGGGTTTAAATAGAGCTACGTTAGGGACCTAAGGTAAATTAATTAAGGGCTAAATCGAAATATTAATTAACTTGGAATACGTAAAAGCAATTCCTTAATTAATCGATTTCAATTTTAATTATTATTCACTCCACTAAAAAATAATAATTGAATTCCCGAAATTAATTTAGTATTATTTCAACAATAATAATTCCGCCGAAATTACATATACGATTTTCCCCGTGTTTAAGATATCGTATGTCCACGAATTAATTTTATTACTAATAATTAAATTAATTTGTTTCTTATTATCCGAGACTAGTACCACTCATCCTTATTATCATGTAGAACAAATCCACCAGCAGGGTTTACATGATAAACTTTATGAGCTCATCTCGGGGACATCATCAACCCGATAAACGGGACACGGTTTCCTGTCTATAATCTATAGCATGCCGTGTGTACAATTCTGATTCCCAATTTACCGAGTATCTCGACTAATCAATTAGTCTCACTCATTGGCATATTAAAGAACCGAGAATTGGACACACGCACCTATAATTATATAGGGATTAGGAATTCGTATATCCGTAATATCTGAGGTCTAGTTCGATTACTGCGATTAGTATAAATCGAACGCCCTCCCGTGGTCCTGCTCAATACACCAAGTGTACAAGTGTAACATGATAGTCAAGACCGACTATCTACCAGTCACACTACGACGTACCGATGGACTGTCCCTGTCCATCTAAGTCGTGAGCCACTGTTCGATAGTATACGAGTAACCGATAGTATGATCTTCCGCGTGTCTCCACACGCCATACTGTCTACAACGTATATATCTAGGACTATAGCATAGAGTATGTAATAAACAAAATGCAGACTGTTTGATTAATAGATAATAAAAACACAGATAAGGAGTTCCATATTGTCACAAAACTAGACATTTAGAATATAACTCCATCAGAATGGTACTAGTCTCGGATACAAGAGATGAATAAATTAATTAGCAATAAATATAATTTATTCATGAACATTTCTATCTTAAACGCACAGAATAAAAAATACTACCGGAGATATAATATTATTTGATATAATATGGTATAATATTGGGAGTGCAATTATATTATATAGTGGAGTTAATATATAATTAATAGAATAACTAATAGACTTGGACTTGGGCTCAATTTAATTAATCTATTGAGAGCTCAATATTCCACCTCCTTAAGATCCCATACGTAGCCTATAAAAGCACTACATAGTCTTCTCTATTCTCATAACTTGAAGATCACAATTCTAGAGAGAGAAAGTAGAGAAGGAGATTCATAGAGTTCGGAGGATCGTCGCCCACCCGACGTTCGAACGAGTGCAAGGAATACGTGGGAAGATCTCAAGGTCTTCAATAAGATCTCGTTTCTCCGCACAACGAATCTAAAGGTGAATTAAATATTTCCGCTAATTAATTCATTGAAATAATTATCGAAAAACAAGATCCGAAAGTCGGAGATCCAAACCAGGACGAGTCGGGCGGTGGCGATCAAGGATCGCCGGACCGCCGGCGACTCGAGGACCCGAATGGACGGATCACCGCGTGGAGCCCTCGGCTGGGCAGCCTACAGCCCGCCTAGGCGGCGGGCGATCGCCCCGCGGGGAGCGATCGAGAGGTCGCGGCTTCGCCGCGGCTAGGGCTCGATCAAGCGCTCCTCGGGCGGTGGCTCCGGGCTGTTCGGTCGTGGTTTCCGGGACGTCGATCGGAGTCGGTTCTATGACGATTCCGGGTGATCGATTTCCAACATTACGCCCCCAGACGTCCCAAGGCCACCAGGACCATCAGCCCATTAATATACATATGATGCCCTAGAGACCGCACATATATAATTGCTGATCAGCAAAAGACACACAATCGAGACATCAGCACACCACACAAGAGGGACAAAAGCAACACCCAAAAATTCAAAAAAATGCCATTAGAGGGCGAGAGAAGAAGGAGTCGAGTTCTCGCCGGTTATGGGCCTTCGGGCATAGCAGGGTGAATTCGTTTCGATTTCATGTTTTTATTTTCCTCAATTAATTTCTTTATGTTCTAGACAATCAGTACTTTAATTTAAGTTTCAATTCCAGCATGATTATTTTCGTTTTTATTTTGTTTATTTTCGATTTGATTATGCATAGCTAGTAATCTAATTCTGGGCAAAGGCAGATCGAGGGGGATTTTGGGTTATGTGAGACCGAGAACGCGACCCATGTCGAGGTTGAACCGGGCGGTGGTGATCGAGGATCACCGGACCGCCGACGATTCAACGGCTCGGCTAGGAGGGGTCGAGGGCGTGAAGCCCGGCTGGACGCCGAGCGCCGCTCGCGCGGGGCTGCCTCCGCTCACGCGGAGGGGCAGCCGCTCGCGCGTCGGCGGCTGGCGGGGGCTCGACCGAACAGCCGCGGCTTTGCCGCGGTTAGGGTTTTGGTCGGTCCGGCCTTCGTGGTGGTTCTTGGCGGGTTTCTGGCGACCGGGATTTCGATTGGAATTGTCGTTCCGCAATTTACAACTCCGGATATTCGATCTCCAAAGGATATCGGTCGGAATTAATTAGATAATTTATTTATTTAAATTTATTAATTTCAGGATATCGATTTCCAACAATTGGTATCAGAGAGTTGGTTTTAGTTCATGGTATTTTTCGATAAATTGTTCTACCTTGCAGGGTTTCCGATTATTATGGCTAGATTTAATTATGTTAATTAATGTCCATAATATTGCTCTTGATTATTAAACTCTCGGTGATGTCGATATTCGTTCTTGTGTGGTGAATGCTTGTTCTTATTTTTCCGGAAATTGTTTGAGGTCGTTTTGTAGAGAATCGATACCGGATAGCGTAGTAATAAATTTGTTATTTATTTTACGTTGGATCGAGGACGAAACGACGACCGGAAAAGTGTGACGGAGGAGACGAAGAGAGGGAGGACCGGGGATCGATCACGAGGATCGATCCCATGAGGATCGATCGCCCGGGCTGCCCTAGGGCTCTCGGCCACGCCGGCCACCAAGGGTGGTGGCGCGTGAGCCTAAGCCGGCGGTGGTGGTGGCGGTCGACGGTGGGGGTGGTGTGGGGTCTCCCAACCCATGCTACTCCTACCAAGATCCAACTTTCCTAATTGATTCGGTTTTCCTATTTTGAGTATTCCTATGTTTGGGAACTCTCCTGGAATAGGAAAAGAATTAATTGGAATTAATTATTTTCTTATTCTATTATGGAAGTTTTCTAGAATATTACAAGTCTTACTTGGATAGGATTCTAGAGGTTTAATAGAATTGGAAAGGAAAATAATTAATTATTAAATTAATTTATTTTCTAATTGATTATTCCTATTTTATGGTAATTTTCATGGACATGGAAATTAATTAATTTTGGAAAGTAGAAGAGTCCTTAATTAATTTTTCCTATTTAATTATTCCTTTATGGAATTTTTAATAGATTAGGAAAGGAATTAATTTGGAAGGATTAGGAGTCCTAAATTATTTTATTTTCTTATTCCATTATAGAAATCTTCTAGAATATTCCAAGTGGGTCTTGGATAGGATTCTAGAGATTTAATGGAGTAGAAAAGGAAAATAAAAATAATAAAAATATTAATAATATTTAATTTTATTTTTGATTTATTCGATTGACTTAATTTTCGAATTAAGTAACTTTTGGATTTATTAAAAATAAATAGATTTAAATATTGGAATTAATATTCCCGTCACATGGAGCATTCAAGAACGAAGACTGAAGAATAGAAGATGCGTACGGGGATGGAATAAAGCCATAATAGTCGGAAAATAATATTCTAGTATTATTTTGATTATTTGATAATTCTATGTGCTTTATTTCATGTATGCGTGCTTATGTGTATTTAATTATGCATTAGATAGCGTATCCCTTTGTTATAAAAAGCTAAGTGGGAGAGGGATTGGAAACAATGCCATGGTCTCCATTGTTGTTCTCTTGGTGACTTTTATGGACTTTTGAAGTTCGTATAGATAAGCCATTGGAGGAGAATTCTTGTAATTCCTCTTACGAGAAACATTGATTAAGTTTATCAAACAATGCCTAATTTGTCTTTCCAAAACTGATTTCAAGTCGACTCATTCTCACCCCGGGGAGTGGAATGGAGCCAGAGCCACTTGGTCATGTGGAGGACACAAATTAGAGACTTTCATGTCATTTGATGACTAGATCGATTGTCTGCTCGGCTCCCTCATTTATGAGAGATAGGGTTGTTCGCATGGTGAATCACTGGTTAGAAACTTCGAGTTTCACTTATGATTCTCCGCGTCTTGATTTACAAGATTGAATGATTCAAGTAATTGGGAGTCAATTGTAAAAATCTTTTGGTGTAGTAAACTTCCACACTATCGTGGCTTGCTAAATTGAATGGGATTTTGGAACGATTGATGTAGAAAGTTATAGAAGGGAGTGAAGGAGCGTATGTTAACGTAAACGTCCACACTATCGTGGCTTGCGGTGAATATGCGTATCCCAAACAATCTTCTTAGATACTGAGTAATGGTTTACACTTAGGTACGCTTCTTAGTATTCTTCCCATCGAAGTAACGCTAATGATGATGTACGACCGAAGCAAATCTAATTGCTAAATCATTTGGGTAGGTAAACGTCCACACTATCGTGGCTTGCCATATCTGATGGGATTTTAGATGTGATTAGTGGTTTAATGATATTATTTGAGGGAGATAATATCGAATATTAAATCGATTGTTTGTTGTTATATATGCTCATAGATTAGGAATGGCTTTGAACCCACTTTCTGTGATATGTAAGGATTTTAAACTCATTGGTCCCTAAATGTAATGATTGGAATAGAGATCTAGACATTGCCCAGACTGTTAAAGAGTACAAGTTTGTACTCAGTGAGCTTTGTCCTCCCGAGCCTACAAATGTCTTAACTGATGAGGAAAGGACTGATTTTGATATCATGTTCAAACTCAAGGAGATGTTTAGACATGACGTAGTGGCTATACAAGAGGCGATGAGGATACTCATAAAGGCCATTCGATTCAAGGAAACGCTTAAACACGTTTTTGAAATGATGGACCTTTTAGACGAGTTGAGACGGAAATCGCAAGCTCTTGTAGCCAAAGCCAAAGGTTTCGAACCTAAAGGCAAGAACGGGGGAAAGGAAAAGCAAAGAAGCCCAGTGGTTCTAAGTTTCTTAGACCACGAGATGGGACGAGAAAGCGTTCTCGATGAAAACAGTCTGGATACTGGAAGTCTGATTATCCTCTCCAAGAAAGTACGAAATTTTCTTTAGTCGTAAAACATAGTCAGTGGTATTATCTACCGGAACCTGGTGTGTAGATATGGGACCACTGACGGTATGTGCATTTTAAATGCAAGGGTTCCAGGAAACCCGACGACTTGAAAAAGAAAAAAAAAATCGTAGTCTACATGGGCAATGCTGTAGAGGAGGCAGCTGTTGCAATGGAGGACATTTTATAGGATTTCATTTTAAGTTATTGCTTTTATGTACCTTTAATTTTAATGAATGGATATTTTATTTCTTTTAATCATTTGATGGTTATAAGAAGAAATAATGATATTATCTATTCTGGTACATTAGCTAGCAATATATAAATGATGAATCCTAAGTCCACCATGATGCAACGAACCGTTTTATATAACTCATTTTACTAATAAGAGATTTCTTTATTAAATCATTTTACTTGTGGATTCTTATGCTGAGTCATGTTTATTCAAATAAGAAGTTCAAAGGTCGAAAATTGATAGTTTGATCAATTAAGTTGAAGGAGTGGACCTTCCGACCTATGAATCTAATTTGGAGGATAACATGACTAAGCAATCCTTTCTGGATACAAGATATAAGATCCGAACAAGTATTGGAATTGATTAACTCTGATGTATGCAGACCTATGTCTACTCAGACAATAAGGTACGAGTACTTCATTTTATGATTACTCGAAAAATGGATTAGAATACCTGATGTGCCACAAAAGCAAGTGTTTTGAAAAGTCAATGGACACAAAGCTATTGTGGAGAACCATCAAGGTATATCCATTTGTAGCCTGCGATTTGATTGCGGAGGCAAGTACCTGTCTGAGGAATGCATGGCATACTGATCAGAGATTGAGATTTGATCCCAAATGACTACACCATACACTGTTGTGTAGAAATGGTGTGTCAATAAAAAGAAATGGAACTCTTATAGAGATAGTAAAAGATGAGTTATACGAAACTACCTATGTTCTATGGATATGTCTGGAAACAACGGCGCATTCAAATGCAGTTGTAGAATATCCTAGAAGAACAAAAGATGTGTGTTCAATAGTACTATGAACCAGAAGGACGTTATAAGTTCTAACGCCCGGTATCCTAGATGTGTGTTCAATATCCTAGAGAGAACGATAAGGACTGAGAACCAGCTGAACCGAGTAGCGGTACACCACTAACTGCACCTACTGTTATTACTGTTTATACACCGAAATGCCGTTGTAGTGGGAGGTTGTGGGTCAACCAGAGATATTCATAAGACTAGGAGAGTTTTCGGACTCTGGACCTAGTATACATGAAATCGATCCCTAGATCTACATGAAGGCAGTACTAGATCTAAATGTGCCTTCTTGGAGAGCAATAAGGATTATTGCTAAGAGGCGAGATCATTTAGAGTACAAGCTTAGTTGATCCATTTATGGATTGAAACAAAGCATTGAGTTTGTGTTACTTTCGAATTGATGAGAGAGTCCATTTAATGGATTCATCAAAGGCATAGACGAATCAAGTGTATTGGAAACGTGATGGAACAAGGTGGTGTTTCTCGGGTTTTATGTAGAGAACATTCTTATCATTGGTAACAATGTAAAGATGTTGTCAAGACATAAAATGAGGTTGTCTAGATAAATCAATATGAAAGATATAGTAAGAAGTTGGACATGTTCTTGAGATCTTGGATCTCTGGGAAAGAACATTGTACTTCTCCTGGACATCTTACATATATATGATTATGGTTCGTTTTAACATGCAAGATTCCGAGAAAGGTTCGTTACCTTTCAGATACGGAATGCATCTATCTAAGGATATATGTTTTGAAACACAAAAGGAGATAGAAGCAATTAAAGCGTTTTCCTACACTTTGAGTGTGGAAAGCTTAATAAATGCAATGTTGAAAACGAGAACCTGATATCGGCTATGCGGTTAGCATAGTGGGAGGATATCAAGGTAATCCTGGAAAGGAATATTCGACTGCTGTAAAAGTACTTTCGAAGTACTGTTCTAGACTACAAAGCAGACGAGCATTTCCTTTGGATTACATTCTCTTAGATTTCTAATCGAATGAGGACCGGTGTAAGTCGATATCAGGCTATGTGTTTCACTATTAAAGGAGAAGGAGTTTTAACATGGAAGAGTGATAAGCACGATGCTTTTCGGACTCTGCCATGGGTAGCCAAATAGCGGCCTCAGAGGCAGCGAAAGTTTTGGTATAACTCCGGGATAATCTCTGGGACTTAGATGTGATTCTTAATTTGCCAAAAGGCTATGTAAATAGCGGTGCGATGGCAAATGGTTAGAAATCACAAGTCCATAAGTGTAAGATAACACATAGAGCAAGTACCACCTGATACGAGTCATCGTCGAGGGAGACGACGCTGTAGTCACCAAGATAACTTCAGAGCGGCAACCTAGATTGCTCATTCACATAGTACTTCTTGGAAGTACAACTTAAACACGTGATTAGTATGGGAGTCGGGAGTTTGGAGGAAATGACTAGACCTTAGTACAAGTGGGAGATTGTTGGATTTGTGTACTTAATGTCTAGATTTAAGTAACGGAAACTCACGATCCATTGCCACTAATCTATTTAAAGAAATAAACAATTATTTGCGTTTAATTATTTATAATTAAACATATGCAAATTATAGTCCTGGATTCTATACGTTGTAGTTAGTATGGTGTGTCGGCCCACACAGAAGATCATACTATCGGTTACTCGTATTTAATCGAACAGTTGCTCACGACCTAGATGGACACAGACCAATCCATCGGTATAGTCGTTGTGTGAGAGAGAAAATAATTTGTCTTGATTATTTTATCACACTTGTACACTTGGTGTATTGGGCGAATCGCTTGAGATTTATCGATTAGGATTGCCTTAGATAATCGATTTAAGTCTCAGTGTATTTTATTCTTAATCCCCGATACTATTGCGGGTGTGTATATTTAATATAAGTGACTTTGATTTACCAAAGGAATTAACCGATTTAATTATTGGGTTAATTACCGGTTAAGTTGGGTCACTATATTTTATATATGGCATGCCGTGAATACTTGACGGGAAAGTGTATCCCGTAAGGGTTGATAATATCTCCGAGATGAGTTCATAAGGAATTATTATGTAAACCCTGCAGGTGGATTCGTTCCGCATAATAATTAAGGTTGAATGGTAATAGTCTCGGGAATTAGAGATGAATAAATTAATTAGCAATAAATTAATTTTATTCATGGATATTTATATCATAAATACACAGAATAAATAATACTACCGGAGAAATATTATTTGATATAATATGGTTTAATATTGGGAGTGCAATTAATTTATATAGTGGAAAATAAATTAATTAATATTAATGGGATTAATAGATTTGGGCTTGGGCTCAATTTAATCATTAATATTGGAAGCCCAATATTCCACCTCCTTAAGATCCCCTACGTAGCCTATAAAAGCACTACATGGTCTTCTCTATTCTCATAACCTGAAGATCACAATTCTAGAGAGAGAAAGTAGAGAGGGAGATCCATGGAGTTCGGTAGATCGTCGCCCACACGACGTCCGAGCTAGTGCAAGGAATACGTGGGAAGATCTCAAGGTCGTCAAATTGAGTTCTTCGTTTTTCCGAACAACGAGAACGAGGTAAATCGTAAAACCCTCTTTATGATTTTATCGTTTAATTATCGTAAAAATATCGTGAACCAAGATCCGAGAACGCGACCCATGTCGAGGTTGAACCGGGCGGTGGTGATCGAGGATCACCGGACCGCCGGCGGTTCAACGGCTCGGCTAGGAGGGGTCGAGGGAGTGAAGCCCGGCTGGACGCCGAGCGCCGCTCGCGCGGGGCTGCCTCCGCTCACGCGAAGGGCAGCCGCTCGCGCGGCTGGACCGCCGCTCGCGCAGCGGCGGCTGGCGGTGATCGCTAGCCACGGTTCGCCGTGGCTGGGCGTGCGATCACCGTGGGGCAGCTGGGGCGTCCCAAGGGGGCTGCCAAGGGCAGCCCTAGGCGGCTGCCAAAGACAGCCGCGAGCCCCATGCGGGGGCTCGACCGAACAGCCGCGGCTTTGCCGCGGTTAGGGTTTTGGTCGGGCCAACCTTCATGGTGGTTCGTGGCGGGTTTCCGGCGACCGGGATTTCGATTGGAATTGTCGTTCCGCAATTTTACAACTCCGGATATTCGATCTCCAAAGGATATCGGCCGGAATTAATTAGATAATTTATTTATTTAAATTTATTAATTCCGGGATATCGATTTCCAACAGACAGCTTGTGGACGGTGGCCGACATCTGACCTTCGGCCGAGAGCGCCGCTGAAATTCTGAAAAATCGCGACCAGCGCTTTTAAAAGAGGGTTTTGGGCATATTTTCGACACACGCACTTTATTCTATTTTTCACGCACGATTTGGATAATAGGAGAGAGTTGGTACCTTAGGTTTTGACGGCGACGAATGTTTGTCGTGGAAAAAACGCCGGTCAAAATAATTTATAATTCTGCCAAAACTCAATACTATGGGCATAGTGGTAAGCGTGGGGTCGGTCCCACGAGGAGGCAATTGCAGTAGGTGATCTCAGCTTGCCCAAATGGTTGTCACGATTTTGAAAAAAAGGTTTTTGAATTGTTGTTGTGGGCACAGCGATTTTTATCAAACTACTTAATATAAACAATTAAATATAAACTAAACTAACATGCAAAATACCAAACAGACTACTATGACCAAACTGAACAGATAACTAAAATAACAAAAATTAAATAATGAAAACAAGCATCTGGGCATACAGCGTCTCTCAGGGTCATCTGTGCAAACTACCGGTCATAGGCACTAAAGATTTCTACCAGCGGTTTGTCTGTGGTTATAGGACGCTTTAGAAAGATAAAAGTGGTCCTATTGCGTCACGCCCACAATTACCCCACCCCTTATCTGGCCTTACAGTTTAAAGAAGAGGCAAGCTAACGTTATGCCCAATCCCCTATATCTGAACAATTCGATACCTATGTAGCCATCATGGATCTAGTTTGCCTCAACCCGCATTTACATCTAGACAGACTCACTCGGCCAATAGCATGCCCGGAACTCCGAGTCATACGACCGCAATCTCCAGCAAGTTATAGTGCTATGCCCGCAACAGTACTACAGGGTACATCTATGCGGTTTGCCCAATCACCGGTATCCTAGAGTGGATGAGTTTACTAATGGCTATTTAGTTTGCCCAAACCCACTGGGAATAGTCCTCAACCAACTTTGCTTCGGGAACAAACCTCCAACCGGCTACTATAGCCCCATTAGCCTCTCGGTCTAACTTAGCCCAGAATCCCCTTTGATCAGCCCTCTGCCCAGACGCTAAACCTGCTTAGCTACTCATACCGGAAATAAAACAAAAATAAATAAAAGGAAAACGATCTATATTATTCATAACTAAGAAAAGGAAATTGTTTTGAAAATGAAAATGTAAAACGAAATTAAAAACATCAAAGCATGAAATTGTTTATTGGCTCGTAGGCCCGATCTACTAAAAAACAAAAGGAAGAACCGAGCCGTGGTGGCTCCGATCTCTTCCCGATCTTCGGCGGCTGCTCTCGGTCTCTTTGTATTTCGTGATGTGTATCTGGTGTGTGTGATTTTCGTCCTCAATATTATATTTATAGTCTTCAATTAGGGTTAGGAAAGTGGTTAGATGCGTCTGCCCTTGAAAATAGGAGCTGCTGAACAACCCTGGACGGATTAGGCAGAATCCCCCTTTTTCAGGAATCTGTTGCGCTGACGTGCCCATAGCAGCTCTTTGCCCATATTTTCGACTTTTCCCACAGTGACGACTTTGCCTCATTGGGTCAAACTTCTCCAGCCGTATGACTGCGGTCGTATGACTCGGAGTTACGGGCATGCTATTGGCCGAGTGGGTCTGTCTAGATGTAAATGCGGGTTTGGGCAGACTAGATCCATGTTTGGTCACATAGGTT
Organism: Euphrasia confusa; assembly: GCA_954870475.1. NCBI lineage: Eukaryota > Viridiplantae > Streptophyta > Magnoliopsida > Lamiales > Orobanchaceae > Euphrasia > Euphrasia confusa. The sequence continues at coordinate 33,641,951 of OX940950.1, forward strand.
ATCGAATTGTTCAGATCTAGGGGATTGGGCATAACATTAGCTTGCCTCTTCTTTAAACAATAAGGCCATATGAGGAGTGGGGCAACTGGGGGCATGACACAATAGGACCACTTTTGTCTTTTTAAAGCGCCTTATAACCACTGATAAACCGCTGGTAGAAATCCTTAGTGCCTATGACCAGTAATGTGTTGGAGTTTTGTACTTAATGTCTAGATTTAAGTAACGGTAAACTCCCCGTCATAGCTTTTAATCTATTAAATTAATAAACAATTGTTTGCATTTAATTATTGATAATTAAATATATGCAAAATATAGTCCTGGATTCTATACGTTGTAGTTAGTATGGTGTGTCGGGCCCCACACAGAAGATCATACTCTCGGTTACTCGTATTTAATCAAACAGTTGCTCACGACCTAGATGGACACGGACCAATCCATCGGTATAGTCGTTGTGTGAGAGAGAAAATAATTTGTCTTAATTATTTTATCACACTTGTACACTTGGTGTATTGGGCTGATCGCTTGAGATTTATCGATTAGGATTGCCGGCGATAATCGATTCAAGTCTCAGAGTATTTTATTCTTAATCCCCGATACTATTGCGGGTGTGTATATTTAATATATGTGACTTTGATTTTCCAAAGGAATTAACCGATTTAATTATTGGGTTAATTACCGGTTAAATTGGGTCACTATATTTTATATATGGCATGCCGTGAATACTTGACGGGAAAGTGTATCCCGGAAGGGTTGATAATATCCCCGAGATGAGTTCATAAGGAATTATTGTGTAAACCTCATGAGTGGATTCGTTCCGCACAATAATTAAGGTTGAATGGTACTAGTCTCGGATTCAAGAGATGAATAAATTAATTAGCAATAAATTAGTTTTATTCATGGATATTTAAATCTTAAATACACGGAATAAATAATACTACCGGAGAAATATTATTTGATATAATATGGTTTAATATTGGGAGTGCAATTAATTTATATAGTGGAAAATAAATTAATTAATATTAATGGGAGATTAATAGATTTGGGTTTGGGCTCAATTTAATCATTAATATTGGAAGCCCAATATTCCACCTCCTTTAGATCCCCTACGTAGCCTATAAAAGCACTACATGGTCTTCACAATTAAACACACCATAAGATTATCATACTTGATATTCTAGAGAGTTCGTGAAGTAGATCCATAAGCTTGGAAGATCGTCGCCCACCCGACGTTCAAGCTAGTGCAAGGAATACGTGGGAAGATCGTAAGGTCATCAATTGAATTCGTTTCTCCGCACAACGAATCGAAAGGTAAAATCATATACTCCCTTCTATGATTTTATGTGAATATGATTATGATACATACATGAACGCACGATCCGGGAAAACGACGAACCTCGGGGAAGGGGATTCGAGATCCCCGGCGAGGATCGAAGGTGGCGGTCGAACCCTAAGGTTCGGACCGCCGGGACGCGCAAAGCCCTCGGCTGGAGCCGAGGGGCGATCGAGCCCGTGAGCTCGATCGCGGGTGTGCTACGGGGTCACCCGTAGCTGCCTCGTACGTGCTACGAGTTCGCCCGTAGCGGGCGTGCGGGGCTAGACGCCCCGCGAGCAGCGAGCCCGTGAGCTCGCTGCGGGGCTGCTACGAGCAGCCCCGGGGATGCCGTGAGGCATCCCAGCGATCATCGCGAGATGATCGCGAGCCCCGTGCGGGGGCTCGGCTGGGCACCACAGGCGGACCGTGGTGGTGCTCGGTTGAGCTCCGGCTCGTACGGTGGTTCGTGGTCGGATCTCCGGCGATCGAGGATTTCGGTCGGGTTATTATTTTCCGCAAATTTTAATGGCCCGGGATATCGATTTCCAACATAATGTGCCCAGATGACCCTAAGAGACACTGTATGCCCAAATGTTTGTTTTCCATTATTTGATTTTCGTTTTCTATTTGCATTCTGTTTGGTCGTAGTGTTTAGTATATTTTCTGTCTGTTCAGTTTGGTCATAGTTAGTTTATACTTAATTGTTTGAGTTTGGTAGTTTGATAAAAATAGTTGTGCCCACAACAACCATTCAAAGCCTTTTTAAAACGTGACAACCCTTGGGCTAGCCGAGATCACTTATTGAAATTGCTTCCTCGTGGGACCGACCCCACATACTTATCACTATACACCGTAGTGTTAGGTTTTGGCAGAATTATAAATTTATTTTGACCGGCGTTTGCTCCGCGACAAGCATCCGTCGTCGTCAATGATCAATAGGGTCGTGTGACTCATTTGGCTTGATTGTCGACTATTAAGTTCAAGCTCTCAGCTAGACACTTAACATCACCCAATCGATCCATCTACACAAGACACACTACATAGCTCGTTTCGGTACAACACACGTGGGATAAAAGACATCATTCCAACTATCTCCTACTTGGACTTTAATCCTGATTTATACGCCTTTGTGTTATTTTCTTAGATTATTTGTGTGTGAGTTGTGTCGATTTGAGTCATTTGTTCGTGTCTTCCTTATGGTTTGTGGTAGGGTTGATGTTGTGTTGAGTGTGCAGGTTCTTGAGCGTACTCGTGCGGAAAAGATCGAAGATACGAGCACAATAGAGCTGAGTCGAGACGAGAAGGCCACAGAAAGACCAGGCGCCCGGCCGCGACGGCCACCAGGCGCCTGCCTGCTCCGTGTTCCGAAAGGGGTGATTTTGTGCAGGCGCTCGCCACCTCCCCAAGCGCCCGCCCACAGCAGCCTCCAGGCGCTCGCTTGTTGGGCGCTCGCCCGCAACGCGAACCAGGCGCGCGACTCCTCCCCTAGCGGCCGCCCGACGTTACTTCCAGGCTTTGACTTCGTGTTGACCGACAATTTTATTTTTATAAGAATAGGTCTTGAACTATTACGAATAACGTTCCTTTTTCACTTTATTTTTTTGCATGTTTGGAGAACATTTGAGACTCGATATCCTAGGTTTTCATCTTTGTTTATCTTCGCTTTTCGATTCGTGGATTCAATCGGGATTAGCACCCGATCTTGGTTTGATCTTGAACGAGTAATTAGTAAGTTATTTTTCCCTTTCGTATTTATTGATTTAGTTGATTTGCTTCTTTAATTTCTCTCAATTCGTTTGCTCTCTTCTTGTCTAATTTTAATATGAATGTTCAACACGATATTATCTTCTTGTCTAATTTTAATATGAATGTTCAACACGTTATTATCGCTTTCAACACAATCATGAGTAGCTAATTATTTAACTAGGGTTAGGGGGATTCAAGTATGAACTAGGGATAGAAATTACGAGTACAATTTAATGTGTTCGATTAAAAGATAATTTGATTTTACATGCTTGTATGAGGTGATTTACATGATTTTGTGCTATTTTTCTGGTGTAATTTTGTGTCGTCTCTTGTCATTTGGTGTAGTGTTGCGTGTCATTCTCATGATTCTTGGTAGGTTTGATGTTTTGTTGAGTGTGCAGGCATCCGGGATAAAAAAGGGCCGAAAGAGGATTTTTCGGGCGAAATTTCACTGCCGTCGGCGGACAGAGAAATTGCACTGCGAGCCCGTCGGCCGACATCTGATTGTCGACCGACAACGAAGATCTGTCGGGCGACAACATGGATTTTAGAGCGTCAAATTGGAGTTGGGCAGAGATTTGAGTCTTCGCTCGAAGGAAAATCCCGCGGACGAAGAAGAAATGTCGGCCGACATGGATTTTCCGTCGGCCGACAATGGACCCGGCGGCCGACAGTGTTGGATTTGTGTACTTAATGTCTAGATTTAAGTAACGGAAACTCACGATCCATTGCTACTAATCTATTTAAAGAAATAAACAATTATTTGCGTTTAATTATTTATAATTAAATATATGCAAATTATAGTCCTGGATTCTATACGTTGTAGTTAGTATGGTGTGTCGGGCCCACACAGAAGATCATACTATCGGTTACTCGTATTTAATCGAACAGTTGCTCACGACCTAGATGGACACGGACCAATCCATCGGTATAGTCGTTGTGTGAGAGAGAAAATAATTTGTCTTGATTATATTATCACACTTGTACACTTGGTGTATTGGGCGGATCGCTTGAGATTTATCGATTAGGATTGCCTTAGATAATCGATTTAAGTCTCAGTGTATTTTATTCTTAATCCCTGATACTATTGCGGGTGTGTATATTTAATATAAGTGACTTTGATTTACCAAAGGAATTAACCGATTTAATTATTGGGTTAATTACCGGTTAAGTTGGGTCACTATATTTTATATATGGCATGCCGTGAATACTTGACGGGAAAGTGTATCCCGTAAGGGTTGATAATATCTCCGAGATGAGTTCATAAGGAATTATTATGTAAACCCTGCAGGTGGATTCGTTCCGCATAATAATTAAGGTTGAATGGTACTAGTCTCGAGAATAAGAGATGAATAAATTAATTAGCAATAAATTAATTTTATTCATGGATATTTATATCTTAAATACACAGAATAAATAATACTACCGGAGAAATATTATTTGATATAATAAGGTTTAATATTGGGAGTGCAATTAATTTATATAGTGGAAAATAAATTAATTAATATTAATGGGATTAATAGATTTGGGCTTGGGCTCAATTTAATCATTAATATTGGAAGCCCAATATTCCACCTCCTTAAGATCCCCTACGTAGCCTATAAAAGCACTACATGGTCTTCTCTATTCTCATAACTTGAAGATCACAATTCTAGAGATAGAAAGTAAAGAGGGAGATCCATGGAGTTCGGTAGATCGTCGCCCACACGACGTCCGAGCTAGTGCAAGGAATACATGGGAAGATCTCAAGGTCGTCAAATTGAGTTCTTCGTTTTTCCGAACAACGAGAACGAGGTAAATCGTAAAACCCTCTTTATGATTTTATCGTTTAATTATCGTAAAAATATCGTGAACCAAGATACGAGAACGCGACCCATGTCGAGGTTGAACCGGGCGGTGGTGATCGAGGTGTTGGAATTCGATATCCCGGGCTATTTAAATTATGCGGAAACCAATAACCCGATCAAACCCTTCGCCGGAGATCACATGAACGTCAACTCATCCGCCGGAGTCCGACCATCGGAGACCACGCGCCCGAAGACGCGTAGTCCGCCCCCGGCCGAGCCCCCGCGAGCCGTCGCTCACGTGATCGAACATCACGTTCGATGGGGCTGCATCCGGCAGCCCCCGGCAGCAGGTCCGGCGACCTGCTGCTCGCCTTGGAGGAGGCCCCACCGTCGAGGTGGGGAGGTGGCGGCACCAGCCCGCCACCGCCGGCGATCGCATCCAGCGATCGCCTCCCTCGGCTTCGGCCGAGGGGTCCTCTTCGCCGCCGAACCCTAGGCGTGCGATGCCGCGCGGTCCGGTGGCTTCGCCACCACCGCGTGGTCGTTCGTCTAATCCGGGTTCGATCCTTCGGATCTTGCGTTCTACGGTATTCTCGATAAAACCAAAATCGAACAATTATCAAGGGCGTTTAGATATTGTACCTTTCGATTCGTTGTTCGGAGAAACGAATTCAAGACGACCTTTTGAATCTTCCCACGTATTCCTTGCACTAGCTTGAACGTCGGGTGGGCGACGATCCTCCAAGCTCTATGGATCTACTTCTCTCTCTACTTTCTCTCTCTAGAATTGTGATCTTCAAGTTATGATTAGTAGAATAGAGAAGATCATGTAGTGCTTTTATAGGCTACGTAGGGGATCTAAAGGAGGTGGAATATTGGGCTTCCAATATTAATGATTAAATTGAGCCCAAGCCCAAATCTATTAATCTCCCATTAATATTAATTAATTTATTTTCCACTATATAAATTAATTGCACTCCCAATATTAAACCATATTATATCCAAATAATATTTCTCCGGTAGTATTATTTATTCCGTGTATTTAAGATATAAATATCCATGAATAAAATTTATTTATTGCTTAATAAATTTATTCATCTCTTTTATCCGAGACTAGTACCACTCAACCTTATTTATTATGCGGAATCAAATCCACTCGCGAGGTTTACATAATAAATCCTTATGAGCTCATCTCGGGGATATTATCAACCCTTCCGGGATACACTGTCCGGTCAATCATTCACGGCGTGCCATATATAAAATATAGTGACCCAACTTAACCGGTAATTAACCCAATAATTAAATCGGTTAATTCCTTTGGTAAATCAAAGTCACTTATATTAAATATACACACCCGCAACAATATCGGGGATTAAGAATAAAATACACTGAGTCTCAAATCAATTATCGCCGAGCAATCCTAATTGATGAGTCTCAATCGATCCGCTCAATACACCAAGTGTACAAGTGTGATAAAATAATTAAGACAAATTATTTTCTCTCTCACACAACGACTATACCGATGGATTGGTCCGTGTCCATCTAGGTCGTGAGCATCTGTTCGATTAAATACGAGTAACCGATAGTATGATCTTCTGTGTGGGCCCGACACACCATACTAACTACAACGTATAAAATCCAGGACTATGATTTGCATAATTTTAATTAACAATAATTAAAAGCAAATGAATGTTCGTATTTAATAGGTAAATGAAAGTGTACAAGGAGTTCAGAATACTCAAATCTAGACATTAAGTATACTACTCCAACAATCTCCCACTTATACTAAGGTCTAGTCTTATCCTCCAAACTTCTGACTCCCAAACCCTCCAAGTGCTTGAAATAAACTTCCTTAGGAAGTATCTTGGTGAAAGGGTCCGCTAGGTTGTCCTCCGAAGCTATCTTGGTGACTACGGCATCGCCCCTCTTGACGATGTCTCGAATCAGGTGGTACTTGCGCTCTATGTGTTTCATAGCACTATGGGACCGTGGTTCCTTACTGTTTGCCACTGCACCGCTATTATCACAATAAATTGTCATAGCCTTGGGCAAACTTGGAATCACATCTAAGTCCTGGAGGAAATTAAGGAACCAAACTGACTCTTTCGCTGCCTCTGAGGCTGCAACATATTCAGCTTCCATGGTAGAGTCTGAAATGCACTTTTGCTTAACACTCCTCCATGATACGGCTCCACCTCCCATAGTGTACACATAGCCTGATGTCGACTTTCGCCGGTCCTTATCAGCTTGGAAATCCGAATCCGTATAACCCAAAGGAATCAGATTGTCTGCCCCGTAACTTAGAACATAATCCCTAGTATTTCGCAAATACTTGAAAATGCTCTTTACGGCAGTCCAATGAGCCTTTCTAGGGTTACTCTGATATCTCGCTACTACGCCAACTGCATAGCAGATATCAGGCCTCGTGCATAACATTGCATACATTAAGCTTCCCACAGCCGAAGCGTAGGGAACTGCTTTCATTTCATCTTTCTCCTTTTGTGTCCGAGGACACATCTCCTTAGAAAGATAAGTTCCTTTACTGAAGGGCAGCTCACCCTTCTTGGAATTTTGCATGTTAAAACGAGCCAGAATCGTGTCTATGTAAGATTGCTGGGATAGGTACAATGTTCTATTCCGGCGATCCCTTATAACCTTGATCCCTAGAACATGCCCGACTTCTCCCAAATCTTTCATATCGAATTGTCTAGACAACCATCCCTTTATGTCTGATAACATTTTCACACTGTTGCCAATGAGAAGAATGTCGTCTACATAAAGCACGAGAAACACCACCTTCTTTCCATCACGTTTCCAATACACACACGATTCGTCCATGCTTTGACTAAATCCAAAAGATTGGACTACTTCGTCAAACCGCAGGTTCCACGATCTCGAGGCTTGTTTTAATCCATAAATGGATCGATTAAGCTTGCACACTAGATGATCTCGCCCCTTAGCAATGAATCCTTCTGGTTGTTTCATATAAATCGTCTCGTCAAGACTTCCATTTAGGAAAGCTGTCTTGACATCCATTTGCCACACCTCATAATCCATATGAGCTGCTATGGATAAGAGAATCCGGATCGACTTTATCTTGGCTACCGGCGAGAAGGTCTCCTCATAATCGATTCCCTCTTTCTGAGTATATCCTTTCGCAACAAGCCGAGCTTTAAAGGTTTCAACCTTTCCGTCAGATCCTCTCTTTCTCTTGTAGACCCATTTACACCCAATTGGCTTTACGCCGCTTGGTGGTTCTACAAGATCCCAGACTTTATTAGAATCCATAGATTCAATTTCGGATTTCATCGCTTTCTTCCAAGAAGGCGCATCTATATCTTGTACCGCCTCATCATAGGTCCAGGGATCGATTTCATGAACTCCAGGTCCAGAGTCCGAAGACTCACCCAGTCCAATCCATCGGTCTGGTTGCTTAACAACCCTCCCACTACGACGGCGTTCCGGTGTATTAACAGTGATAGTGTCAGGTGCAGATTCTAGTGGTGTATCTATACTCGGTTCGGCTGTATCTAAGTCTTCCTTGTTACCTCTTAACTCATCAAGTATTATGTCACTTTTGGGCTTGTGGTCCATGACATAGTCTTCCTCTAAGAACCGAGCGTTAGTACTTATAACGATCTTCTGGTCCGTAGGACTATAGAACATGCCACCCTTTGTTCCTCTAGGATATCCTATAAACAACCGCACTTCAGTACGAGGTTCTAATTTATCGGCACCTACCTTCAACACATGTGCAGGGCACCCCCAGATCCGAACGTGTCTCAAGCTAGGCTTGCGCCCGCTCCATCGTTCCATGGGTGTTGAAGGAACCGTTTTAGATGGAACCAAGTTTAGAATGTGCGCTGCTGTTTCTAAGGCATATCCCCAGAACATTGTAGGTAAGTCCGAGTAACTCATCATTGAACGCACCATCTCCATAAGAGTCCTATTCCTTCTTTCCGACACACCATTCTGCTGGGGAGTATATGGTGATGTCATTTGGGAATCAATCCCATTCTCTGCTAAGTATGCCTTGAATTCTCCAGACAGGTACTCGCCTCCGCGATCAGATCGCAGGCATTTAATGGATTTACCTTGAAGGTTCTCCGCATAAGCCTTGAATTCCTTGAACTTGTCAAAGGATTCGCTCTTGCGGCGCATCAGGTATACAAATCCATACCTTGAGTAATCATCAGTGAAAGTGATGAAATACTCGTACCCTCCCCTTGCCTGAGTAGACATAGGTCCGCATACATCAGAGTGAATCAAATCCAATACTTGTTCAGCCCTTCGTCCTTTACCAGAAAAAGAACGCTTGGTCATCTTTCCCTCTAAACAGGATTCGCAGGTTGGAAGGTCCTCTCCTTCAACACCACTGATGAGACCATCAGATTTCAACCTTTGAATTCTATTTGAGTTAATATGACCCAGCCTTAAGTGCCACAAGTATAATTGATTCATCCTAGAAGGTTCCTTTCTCTTATTGGTGTTCGTAGATGTGTTATTACTCTCGGTTAGTTGCATCGTGTTAGACTCAGAATTTAGCACATACAAATCGTCCACCAATGTACCAGAACAGATAATTTCACTGTTTCTTCTTATGATCACAGAGTGGTCAAAAGAAACAGAATATCCATTCATAATAAGTTTAGAAACTGAAATTAAATTCTTTCTAAAGTTGGGTACATAAAGACAATTTTGTAAAACTAAAACCCTATCACTACTGAAACGTAAGTGAACGTCTCCCACTGCAACAGCCGCCACCTTCGCGGCATTGCCCATGTAGACCACGATCTCTCCCTCTCTAAGTCTCCGGGTTTCCTGGAACCCCTGCAATGAATTGCATACATGATCAGTGGCCCCCGTATCTACACACCAGGTGCTGGTAGATAACACCACTGACAATGTTTCGGTGACTAAGGAAAATTTCGTACCTTTGATGAGAGGACAATCAGACCTCCAGTGCCCAGACTGCTTGCATCGAAAGCACTTGCCTCGCGGCTTGCTCTTCCCAATCCGTGGTTCAAAACCACTGGGCTTCTTTGCTTGCACTTCCAACTCGGCCACTAGAGCTTGTGATTCTCTGATCATACTTATCAGTTCAGTTCTTTTGAAATCGTTTTTAAGCGATTCCTCAAGAGGACTAAACTTGATGAGTATGTCAATCACCTCTAGTCCGGCTTCCTTACTATGTCCTAACATCTCCTTGAGGTCATTTTCAATGTCCTCATCAGTTTGGACAATAGTGGATTCAGAAGGCTCAACAGTCTGAACATTGTCCAGATTTCTTTTCCAATCAGTACTATATGGAACCAGTGAGTTTTCATCTTTAAGTATATCACAAAGTGGGGTCACAGTCATTCCTAACCTATAAGCACATAAAACAAACAAACAATTTAATATCCGATATTATCTCCCTCAAATAATATCATTAAATCACTAATCACATCTAAAATCCCATCAGGTTAAAGCAAGCCACGTTCGTGTGGACGTTTACCCACCCAAATGATTTAGCAATTAGATTTGCTTCGGTCATACATCATTATAGCGTTACTTCGTTGGGAAGAATACTATAAAGCGTATCTAAGTGTAAACCATTACTCAGTACCAAGGTGAATCGTTTAGAATTGTTACATCACCGCAAGCCACGTTCGTGTGGACGTTTACGACAACTCGCAATCCTTCACAATTCCCTATAACTGTCTACATCAATTATTCTAAAATCCCATCCAGTATAGCAAGCCACGTTCGTGTGGACGTTTACTACACCAGAAGATTTATATAATTGAAATCCAATTACTTGATCCATTTAATCTTGTAAATCAAGACGCGGAGAATCATAAGTGAAACTCAAAGTTTCTAACCAGTGATTCACCATGCGAACAACCCTATCTCTCATAAATGAGGGAGCCGAGCAGACAATCGATCCATCTATCAAAGAATGGTACGACTGCCTCTAATTTGTGTCCTCGACATGACCAAGTGGCTTTGGCTCCATTCCACTCCCCGGGGTGAGAATGAGTCGACTTGAAATCAGCTTTGGAAAGACAAATTAGGCATTGTTTGATAAACTTAATCAACGTTTCTCGTAAGAGGAATTACAAGAACTCTCCTCCAATAACTTATCTATATAAACTTCAAAAGTTTATAAAAGTCACCAAGAGAGCAGCAATGGAGACCATGGGTATGTTTCCATACCCTCTCCCACTTAGCTTTTTACAATAAAGGGATACGCTATCTAGTGCATGAAAGTAAACACATATAGCATGCATACATGTAATAAAGCACATAATATTATCACATAGTCAAAATAATTACTAGAATATTATTTTCCGACTATTATGGCTTTACTCCATCTCCGTACGCATCTTCTAGTCTTTAGTCTTCGTTCTTGAATGCTCCATGTGACGAGAATATTAATTTCCAATATTTAAATCTATTTATTTTTAATAAATCCAAAAGATACTTAATTAAAAATTAAGTCAATCGAATAAATCAAAAATAAAATTAAATATTATTAATATTTTTATTTATTTTATTTTCCCTTTCTACTTCATTAAATCTCTAGAATAATCTATCCAAGACCCTCTTGGAATATTCTAGATGATTTCCATAATGAAATAAGGAAATAAAATAACTTAGGACTCTTCTACTTTCCAAGATTAATTAATTTCCATTTCTATGAAAATTCCCATAAGATAGGAATAATCAATTAGGAAATAAATTAATCCTAAATTAACTTTTATTCCTTTCCAATTCTATTAAATCTCTAGGATCCTATTCCAAGTAGAACTCGGAATACTCTAGAAGACTTCCATAATAGAATAAGGAAATAAAATTAATTCCAATTAATTCTTTTCCTAATCCATGAGAATTCCCAAAAATAGGAATACTCAAATAGGAAAAATCCGAACTAATTAGGAAAGTAAATTTCCGGACCGGGATAGCACGGGGTGGGGATCCCCGCGCCACCCTCGACCCACGCCTAGGAGGTGGCCGGCCACCATCGCCGGCGGCTCCTCCATGTGAGGGTCGATCGATCCTCATGGGATCGACCATGGGGATGGTCGATCCTTGTCCCGTTGCCCTCACGTCATCTCCTTCGTCACGCATCTTCTCCGGCGGTCGTTTCGGCATCGATCCAACGCAAAATAAATTACAAAATAAATTTTACACTATCCGGTATCGATTCTATACATGAAATCGACCCTATACATTTTCCGGAAAAAAGTAGAACGTAATAATAAATCCTAAATTCGGTCAACCCCCGAATTATTACTATTACAAGCATTCACCACCAAAAACGAATCTCGACATGTCCGAGAGTTTAATCAAACCAACATACATGACAAAATAAATTAAACGAATAATAAATTAAGCCATAATAGTCGGAACCCTGCAAGGTAGAACAATTTTATCGAAAATACCGCGAACGTAAACCACGCTCTAATACCAATTGTTGGAATTCGATATCCCGGGCTATTTAAATTATGCGGAAACCAATAACCCGATCAAACCCTTCGCCGGAGATCACATGAACGTCAACTCATCCGCCGGAGTCCGACCATCGGAGACCACGCGCCCGAAGACGCGTAGTCCGCCCCCGGCCGAGCCCCCGCGAGCCGTCGCTCACGTGATCGAACATCACGTTCGATGGGGCTGCATCCGGCAGCCCCCGGCAGCAGGTCCGGCGACCTGCTGCTCGCCTTGGAGGAGGCCCCACCGTCGAGGTGGGGAGGTGGCGGCACCAGCCCGCCACCGCCGGCGATCGCATCCAGCGATCGCCTCCCTCGGCTTCGGCCGAGGGGTCCTCTTCGCCGCCGAACCCTAGGCGTGCGATGCCGCGCGGTCCGGTGGCTTCGCCACCACCGCGTGGTCGTTCGTCTAATCCGGGTTCGATCCTTCGGATCTTGCGTTCTACGGTATTCTCGATAAAACCAAAATCGAACAATTATCAAGGGCGTTTAGATATTGTACCTTTCGATTCGTTGTTCGGAGAAACGAATTCAAGACGACCTTTTGAATCTTCCCACGTATTCCTTGCACTAGCTTGAACGTCGGGTGGGCGACGATCCTCCAAGCTCTATGGATCTACTTCTCTCTCTACTTTCTCTCTCTAGAATTGTGATCTTCAAGTTATGATTAGTAGAATAGAGAAGATCATGTAGTGCTTTTATAGGCTACGTAGGGGATCTAAAGGAGGTGGAATATTGGGCTTCCAATATTAATGATTAAATTGAGCCCAAGCCCAAATCTATTAATCTCCCATTAATATTAATTAATTTATTTTCCACTATATAAATTAATTGCACTCCCAATATTAAACCATATTATATCCAAATAATATTTCTCCGGTAGTATTATTTATTCCGTGTATTTAAGATATAAATATCCATGAATAAAATTTATTTATTGCTTAATAAATTTATTCATCTCTTTTATCCGAGACTAGTACCACTCAACCTTATTTATTATGCGGAATCAAATCCACTCGCGAGGTTTACATAATAAATCCTTATGAGCTCATCTCGGGGATATTATCAACCCTTCCGGGATACACTGTCCGGTCAATCATTCACGGCGTGCCATATATAAAATATAGTGACCCAACTTAACCGGTAATTAACCCAATAATTAAATCGGTTAATTCCTTTGGTAAATCAAAGTCACTTATATTAAATATACACACCCGCAACAATATCGGGGATTAAGAATAAAATACACTGAGTCTCAAATCAATTATCTCCGAGCAATCCTAATTGATGAGTCTCAATCGATCCGCTCAATACACCAAGTGTACAAGTGTGATAAAATAATTAAGACAAATTATTTTCTCTCTCACACAACGACTATACCGATGGATTGGTCCGTGTCCATCTAGGTCGTGAGCATCTGTTCGATTAAATACGAGTAACCGATAGTATGATCTTCTGTGTGGGCCCGACACACCATACTAACTACAACGTATAAAATCCAGGACTATGATTTGCATAATTTTAATTAACAATAATTAAAAGCAAATGAATGTTCGTATTTAATAGGTAAATGAAAGTGTACAAGGAGTTCAGAATACTCAAATCTAGACATTAAGTATACTACTCCAACACGAGGATCACCGGACCGCCGACGGTTCAACGGCTCGGCTAGGAGGGGTCGAGGGCGTGAAGCCCGGCTGGACGCCGAGCGCCGCTCGTGCGGGGCTGCAGCCGCTCACGCGGAGGGGCAGCCGCTCGCGCGGCTGGACCGCCGCTCGCGCGGCGGCGGCTGGCGGTGATCGCTAGCCACGGTTCGACGTGGCTGGGCGTGCGATCACCGTGGGGCAGCTGGGGCGTCCCAAGGGGGCTGCCAAGGGCAGTCCTAGGCGGCTGCCAAAGACAACCGCGAGCCCCATGCGGGGCTGCCAATTGGAATTAATTATTTCCTTATTCTATTATGGAAGTCTTCTAGAATATTCCAAGTCTTACTTGGATAGGATTCTAGAGATTTAATAGAATTGGAAAGGAAAATAATTAATTATTAAATTAATTTATTTTCTAATTGATTATTCCTATTTTATGGGAATTTTCATGGACATGGAAATTAATTAATTTTGGAAAGTAGAAGAGTCCTTAATTAATTTTTCCTATTTAATTATTCCTTTATGGAATTTTTAATAGATTAGGAAAGGAATTAATTTGGAAGGATTATGAGTCATAAATTATTTTATTTCCTTATTCCATTATAGAAATCTTCTAGAATAATCCAAGTGGGTCTTGGATAGGATTCTAGAGATTTAATGGAGTAGAAAAGGAAAATAAAAATAATAAAAATATTAATAATATTTAATTTTATTTTTGATTTATTCGATCGACTTAATTTTCGAATTAAGTAACTTTTGGATTTATTAAAAATAAATAGATTTAAATATTGGAATTAATATTCCCGTCACATGGAGCATTCAAGAACGAAGACTGAAGACTAGAAGATGCGTACGGGGATGGAATAAAGCCATAATAGTCGGAAAATAATATTCTAGTATTATTTTGATTATGTGATAATTCTACGTGCTTTATTTCATGTATGCATGCTTATGTGTATTTAATTATGCATTAGATAGCGTATCCCTTTGTTATAAAAAGCTAAGTGGGAGAGGGATTGGAAACAATGCCATGGTCTCCATTGCTGTTCTCTTGGTGACTTTTATGGACTTTTGAAGTTCGTATAGATAAGCCATTGGAGGAGAATTCTTGTAATTCCTCTTACGAGAAACATTGATTAAGTTTATCAAACAATGCCTAATTTGTCTTTCCAAAACTGATTTCAAGTCGACTCATTCTCACCTCGGGGAGTGGAATGGAGCCAGAGCCACTTGGTCATGTCGAGGACACAAATTAGAGACTTTTGTGTCATTTGATGACTAGATCGATTGTCTGCTCGGCTCCCTCATTTATGAGAGATAGGGTTGTTCGCATGGTGAATCACTGGTTAGAAACTTCGAGTTTCACTTATGATTCTCCGCGTCTTGATTTACAAGATTGAATGATTCAAGTAATTGGGAGTCAATTGTAAAAATCTTTTGGTGTAGTAAACGTCCACACTATCGTGGCTTGCTACATTGAATGGGATTTTGGAACGATTGATGTAGACAGTTATAGAAGGGAGTGAAGGAGCGTATGTTAACGTAAACGTCCACACTATCGTGGCTTGCGGTGAATATGCGTATCCCAAACAATCTTCTTAGATACTGAGTAATGGTTTACATTTAGGTACGCTTCTTAGTATTCTTCCCATCGAAGTAACGCTAATGATGATGTACGACCGAAGCAAATCTAATTGCTAAATCATTTGGGTAGGTAAACGTCCACACTATCGTGGCTTGCCATATCTGATGGGATTTTAGATGTGATTAGTGGTTTAATGATATTATTTTAGGGAGATAATATCGGATATTAAATCGATTGTTTGTTGTTATATGTGCTCATAGATTAGGAATGGCTTTGAACCCACTTTCTGTGATATGTAAGGATTTTAAACTCATTGGTCCCTAAATGTAATGATTGGAATAGAGATCTAGACATTGCCCAGATTGTTAAAGAGTACAAGTTTGTACTCAGTGAGCTTTGTCCTCCCGAGCCTACAAATGTCTTAACTGATGTGGAAATGACTGATTTTGATATCATGTTCAAACTCAAAGAGATGTTTAGACATGACGTAGTGGCTATACAAGAGGCGATGAGGATACTCATAAAGGCCATTCGATTCAAGGAAACGCTTAAACACGTTTTTGAAATGATGGACCTTTTAGACGAGTTGAGACGGAAATCGCAAGCTCTTGTAGCCAAAGCCAAAGGTTTCGAACCTAAAGGCAAGAACGGGGGAAAGGAAAAGCAAAGAAGCCCAGTGGTTCTAAGTTGCTTAGACCACGAGATGGGACGAGAAAGCGTTCTCGATGAAAATAGTCTGGGTACTGGAAGTCTGATTATCCTCTCCAAGAAAGTACGAAATTTTCTTTAGTCGTAGAACATAGTCAGTGGTATTATCTACCGGAACCTGGTGTGTAGATATGGGACCACTGACGGTATGTGCATTTTAAATGCAAGGGTTCCAGGAAACCCGACGACTTGAAAAAGAAAAAAAAATCGTAGTCTACATGGGCAATGCTATAGAGGAGGCAGTTGTTGCAATGGTGGACATTTTATAGGATTTCATTTTGAGTTATTGCTTTTATGTACCTTTAATTTTAATGAATGGATATTTTATTTCTTTTAATCATTTGATGGTTATAAGAAGAAATAATGATATTATCTATTCTGGTACATTAGCTAGCAATATATAAATGATGAATCCTAAGTCCACCATGATGCAACGAACCGTTTTATATAACTCGTTTTACTAATAAGAGATTTCTTTATTAAATCATTTTACTTGTGGATTCTTATTCTGAGTCATGTTTATTCAAATAAGAAGTTCAAAGGTCGAAAATTGATAGTTTGATCAATTAAGTTGAAGGAGTGGACCTTCCGACATATGAATCTAATTTGGAGGATAACATGACTAAGCAATCCTTTCTGGATACAAGATATAAGATCCGAACAAGTATTGGAATTGATTAACTCTGATGTATGCAGACCTATGTCTACTCAGACAATAAGGTACGAGTACTTCATTTTATGATTACTAGAAAAATGGATTAGAATACCTGATGTGCCACAAAAGCAAGTGTTTTGACAAGTCAATGGACACAAAGCTATTGTGGAGAACCATCAAGGTATATCCATTTGTAGCCTGCGATTTGATCGCGGAGGCAAGTACCTGTCTGAGGAATGCATGGCATACAGATCAGAGATTGAGATTTGATCCCAAATGACTACACCATACACTGTTGTGTAGAAATGGTGTGTCAATAATAAGAAATGGAACTCTTATAGAGATAGTAAAAGATGAGTTATACGAAACTACTTATGTTCTATGGATATGTCTGGAAACAACGGCGCATTCAAATGCAGTTGTAGAATATCCTAGAAGAACAAAAGATGTGTGTTCAATAGTACTATGAACCAGAAGGACGTTATAAGTTCTAACGCCCGGTTCTTAGAGAAAGACTATATGATGAACCACAAGCCCAAAGTGACGTAATACTTTGAAATGAGAGAGAACGATAAGGACTGAGAACCAGCTGAACCGAGTAGCGGTACACCATTAACTGCACCTACTGTTATTACTGTTTATACACCGAAATGCCGTTGTAGTGGGAGGTTGTGGGTCAACCAGAGATATTCATAAGACTAGGAGAGTTTTCGGACTCTGGACCTAGTATACATGAAATCGATCCCTAGATCTACATGAAGGCAGTACTAGATCTAAATGTGCCTTCTTGGAGAGCAATAAGGATTATTGCTAAGAGGCGAGATCATTTAGAGTACAAGCTTAGTTGATCCATTTATGGATTGAAACAAAGCATTGAGTTTGTGGTACTTGCGAATTGATGAGAGAGTCCATTTAATGGATTCATCAAAGGCATAAACGAATCAAGTGTATTGGAAACGTGATGGAACAAGGTGGTGTTTCTCGGGTTTTATGTAGAGAACATTCTTATCATTGGTAACAATGTAAAGATGTTGTCAAGACATAAAATGAGGTTGTCTAGATAAATCAATATGAAAGATATAGGAAGAAGTTGGACATGTTCTTGAGATCTTGGATCTCTGGGAAAGAACATTGTACTTCTCCTGGACATCTTACATATAATGATTATGGTTCGTTTTAACATGCAAGATTCCGAGAAAGGTTCGTTACCTTTCAGATACGGAATGCATCTATCTAAGGATATGTGTTTTGAAACACAAAAGGAGATAGAAGCAATTAAAGCGGTTTCCTACACTTTGAGTGTGGAAAGCTTAATAAATGCAATGTTGAAAACGAGAACCTGATATCGGCTCTGCGGTTAGCATAGTGGGAGGATAACAAGGTAATCCTGGAAAGGAATATTCGACTGCTGTAAAAGTACTTTCGAAGTACTGTTCTAGACTACAAAGCAGACGAGCATTTCCTTTGGATTACATTCTCTTAGATTTCTAATCGAATGAGGACCGGTGTAAGTCGATATCAGGCTATGTGTTTCACTATTAAAGGAGAAGGAGTTTTAACATGGAAGAGTGATAAGCACGATGCTTTTCGGACTCTGCCATGGGTAGCCAAATAGCGGCCTCAGAGGCAGCGGAACTTTTGGTATAATTCCGGGATAATCTCTGGGACTTAGATGTGATTCTTAATTTGCCAAAAGGCTATGTAAATAGCGGTGCGATGGCAAATGGTAAGAAATCACAAGTCCATAAGTGTAAGATAACACATAGAGCAAGTACCACCTGATACGAGTCATCGTCGAGGGAGACGACGCTGTAGTCACCAAGATAACTTCTTGGAAGTACAACTTAAGCACGTGATGAGTATGGGAGTCGGGAGTTTGGAGGAAATGACTAGACCTTAGTACAAGTGGGAGATTGTTGGAGTTGTGTACTTAATGTCTAGATTTAAGTAACGGAAACTCACGATCCATTGCCACTAATCTATTTAAAGAAATAAACAATTATTTGCGTTTAATTATTTATAATTAAATATATGCAAATTATAGTCCTAGATTCTATACGTTGTAGTTAGTATGGTGTGTCGGCCCACACAGAAGATCATACTATCGGTTACTCGTATTTAATCGAACAGTTGCTCACGACCTAGATGGACACAGACCAATCCATCGGTATAGTCGTTGTGTGAGAGAGAAAATAATTTGTCTTGATTATTTTATCACACTTGTACACTTGGTGTATTGGGCGGATCGCTTGAGATTTATCGATTAGGATTGCCTTAGATAATCGATTTAAGTCTCAGTATATTTTATTCTTAATCCCCGATACTATTGCGGGTGTGTATATTTAATATAAGTGACTTTGATTTACCAAAGGAATTAACCGATTTAATTATTGGGTTAATTACCGGTTAAGTTGGGTCACTATTGTTGGAATTCGATATCCCGGGCTATTAAAATTTGCGGAAACCATAGCCCGATCAAAAACCCTTCGCCGGAGATCACGTGAGCACCGCCATGCGAACCGGAGCACGACCGAGGAGCCCACGCACCCGAAGGCACGCGGCTGCCCTAGCCGAACCCCCGCGAGGCGGGGTTCACGATCGATGGATCGATCGCACCGTGCGATCGATCAGCCGGGCTGCAACAGCAGCCCCGCGGTGAGTCCGGTGACTCACCGCTGTCGGGGAGGGGGGGCAGCTCGCCCAGCAAGCCGCGGCGGCACCAGCCGCCACCCCGCGATCGAACCTAGGGTTCGATCGCACCCCGGCGTCCAGCTGGGGTTCTCCTCGATCGCGCATCCCCGACGTCCAGCCGGGGTGCTCTTGGTTCGATCCCCACGAGGTCCTCGAGCCGCGGCGGTCCGGTGGTTTCACCACCACCGCCCGGTTCGTCCTCGTTCCGGGGTTCGTCCTCGGATCTTGGTTCTACGGTATTTTCAATAAATAATCGAATAAAATCATCAAGGGTGTTTAACGATTTTGTACCTTTCGATTCGTTGTTCGGAGAAACGAGATCAATCGATGACCTTGAGATCTTCCCGCGTATTCCTTGCACTAGCTCGGACGTCGTGTGGGCGACGATCTACCGAACTCCATGGATCTCCTTCACGAACTCTCTAGACTAATCAAGTATGATTATCTTGTCTTGTCTAATTGTGAAGACCATGTAGTGCTTTTATAGGCTACGTAGGGGATCTTAAGGAGGTGGAATATTGGGCTTCCAATAATAGTGATTAAATTGAGCCCAAGCCCAAATCTATTAATCCTTACTATTATTAATTAATTCTATTTTCCACTATATAAAATTAATTGCACTCCCAATATTAAACCATATTATATCAAATAATATTTCTCCGGTAGTATTATTTATTCCGTGTATTTAAGATATAAATATCCATGAATAAAATTAATTTATTGCTAATTAATTTATTCATCTCTTATTTCCGAGACTAGTACCATTCAACCTTAATTATTATGCGGAACGAATCCACCTGCAGGGTTTACATAATAATTCCTTATGAACTCATCTCGGGGACATTATCAACCCTTCCGGGATACACTTTCCCGTCAAGTATTCACGGCATGTCATATATAAAACATAGTGACCCAACTTAACCGGTAATTAACCCAATAATTAAATCGGTTAATTCCTTTGGTAAATCAAAGTCACTTATATTAAATATACACACCCGCAATAGTTTCGGGGATTAAGAATAAAAAACACTGAGACTCGAATCGATTATCGCCGGCAATCCTAATCGATGAATCTCAACGATCCGCTCAATACACCAAGTGTACAAGTGTGATAAAATAATTAAGACAAAATATTTTCTCTCTCACACAACGACTATACCGATGGATTGGTCCGTGTCCATCTAGGTCGTGAGCAACTGTTCGATTAAATACGAGTAACCGATAGTATGATCTTCTGTGTGGGCCCGACACACCATACTAACTACAACGTATAGAATCCAGGACTATAATTTGCATATATTTAATTATAAATAATTAAATGCAAATAATTGTTCATTTAATTAAATAGATTAATGGCAATGGATCGTGAGTTTCCTTTACTTAAATCTAGACATTAAGTACACAACTCCAACAATCTCCCACTTGTACTAAGGTCTAGTCATTTCCTCCAAACTCCCGACTCCCATACTCATCACGTGCTTAAGTTGTACTTCCAAGAAGTACTATGTGAATGAGCACTCTAGGTTGCCGCTCTGAAGTTATCTTGGTGACTACAGCGTCGTCTCCCTCGACGATGACTCGTATCAGGTGGTACTTGCACTATGTGTTATCTTACACTTTTGGACTAGTGATTTCTTACCATTTGCCATCGCACCGCTATTTACATAGCCTTTGGCAAATTAAGAATCACATCTAAGTCCCAGAGATTATCCCGGAGTTATACCAAAACTTCCGCTGCCTCTGAGGCCGCTATTTGGTTACCCATGGCAGAGTCCGAAAAGCATCGTGCTTATCACTCTTCCATGTTAAAACTCCTTCTCCTTCAATAGTGAAACACATAGCCTGATATCGACTTACACCGGTCCTCATTCGATCAGAAATCTAAGAGAATGTAATCCAAAGGAAATGTTCGTCTGCTTCGTAGTCTAGAACAGTACTTCGAAAGTACTTTTACAGCAGTCGAATATTCCTTTCCAGGATTACCTTGATATCCTCCCACTATGCTAACCGCATAGCCGATATCAGGTTCTTGTTTTCAACAATGCATTTATTAAGCTTTCCACACTCAGTGTAGGAAACTGCTTTCATTTCTTCTATCTCCTTTTGTGTTCCAAAACACATATCCTTAGATAGATGCATTCCGTCTCTGAAAGGTAACGAACTTTTCTCGGAATCTTGCATGTTAAAACGAACCATAATCATATATATGTAAGATGTCCAGGAGAAGTACAACGTTCTTTTCTTGAGATCCTAGATCTTAAGAACATGTTCTAACTTCTTCTTAATCTCATATATCGATTTTTCTAGACAACCATCATTTTATGTCTGACAACATCTTTACATTGTTACCAATGATAAAATGTCATCTACATAAAACCTCCGAGAAACACCACCTTGTTTCCATCACGTTTCCCATACACACGATTCGTCTATGCTTTTGATGAATCCATAAAATGGACTATCTCATCAATTTGCAAGTACCACGAACTCAATGCTTTGTTTCAATCCATAAATGTATCAACTAAGCTTGTACTCTAAATGATCTCGCCTCTTAGCAATAATCCTTATTGCTCTCCAAGAAGGCACATTTAGATCTAGTACGGCCTTCATGTAGATCCTGGGATCGATTTCATGTATACTAGGTCCAGAGTCCGAAGACTCTCCTAGTCTTATGAATATCTCCGGTTGTCCCACAACCTCCCACTGTTGGAAATCGATATCCCGGAATTAATAAATTAATTAAAATTAATTATCTAATTAATTCCGACCGAAATCCTTCGGAGATCGAATATCCGGAGTTGTCTAATTGCGGAACGACAACTCCAATCGAAATCCCGGTTGCCGTAAATCCGCCACGAACCACCACGCGAAGCCGGACTCAACCAAACCCTAACCACGGGGATAGCCCGGGCTGTTCGGTCGAGCCCTCGTGTGGGGCTCGCGGCTGTCCTTGGCAGCCGCCTAGGGCTGCCCTTGGCAGCCCGCTGGGCACGCCGAGAACCCACGCGACCAGCCACGGGGATGCTCGAAGCATCCCGCTGACGCCCCGCGTCGTAGCGAGTCCCGCATGGGCTCGTGGGGCTGATCGCAACAGCCCCGTAGCGATGCCCGAACGCGGAGGAGGGGCTGCTCGCCGTGCGAGCAGCAGCGGCACCAGCCCGCTGCCCACGCGATCGAGCACGCGCTCGATCGCATCCCCGGCGTCCAGCCGGGGTCCTTCTTGCGTCGCCGGCGGTCGAAGCCCTAGGGCTCGACCGCCACCCTCGGCGTCCAGCCGAGGGTTCGTCCTCTCGATCCCGGCGAGGATCTCTCGACCTCCCGCGTTCCGGTGATCCTCGATCACCACCGCGAGGTCGATCCTCGTCCCCGGGTTCGTACGTTCCTTGGATCTTGTTCATGATATTTTCACGATAATTAAAACGATAAAATCATAAAGAGAGTTTTACGATTTACCTCGTTCTTGTTGTTCGGAAAAACGAAGAACTCAATTTGACGACCTTGAGATCTTCCCACGTATTCCTTGCACTAGCCCGGACGTCGTGTGGGCGACGATCTACCGAACTCCATGGATCCTCCTCTCTACTTTCTCTCTCTAGAATTGTGATCTTCAAGTTATGAGAATAGAGAAGACCATGTAGTGCTTTTATAGGCTACGTAGGGGATCTTAAGGAGGTGGAATATTGGGCTTCCAATATTAATGATTAAATTGAGCCCAAGCCCAAATCTATTAATCCATTAATATTAATTAATTCTATTTTCCACTATATAAAATTAATTGCACTCCCAATATTAAACCATATTATATCAAATAATATTTCTCCGGTAGTATTATTTATTCCGTGTATTTAAGATATAAATATCCATGAATAAAATTAATTTATTGCTAATTAATTTATTCATCTCTTATATCCGAGAATAGTACCATTCAACCTTAATTATTATGCGGAACAAATCCACCTGCAGGGTTTACATAATAATTCCTTATGAACTCATCTCGGGGATATTATCAACCCTTACGGGATACACTTTCCCGTCAAGTATTCACGGCATGTCATATATAAAATATAGCGACCCAACTTAACCGGTAATTAACCCAATAATTAAATCGGTTAATTCCTTTGGTAAATCAAAGTCACTTATATTAAATATACACACCCGCAATAGTTTCGGGGATTAAGAATAAAATACACTGAGACTCGAATCGATTATCGCCGGCAATCCTAATCGATGAATCTCAACGATCCGCTCAATACACCAAGTGTACAAGTGTGATAAAATAATTAAGATAAATTATTTTCTCTCTCACACAACGACTATACCGATGGATTGGTCCGTGTCCATCTAGGTCGTGAGCAACTGTTCGACTAAATACGAGTAACCGATAGTATGATCTTCTGTGCGCCCATGCAACACCATACTAACTACAACGTATAAAATCCAGGACTATGATTTGCATATATTTAATTATAAATAATTAAACGCAAATAATTGTTTATTTAATTAAATAGATTAGTGGCAATGGATCGTGATTTTCCGTTACTTAAATCTAGACATTAAGTACACAACTCCAACAATCTCCCACTTGTACTAAGGTCTAGTCATTTCCTCCAAACTCCCGACTCCCATACTCATCACGTGCTTAAGTTGTACTTCCAAGAAGTACTATGTGAATGAGCACTCTAGGTTGCCGCTCTGAAGTTATCTTGGTGACTACAGCGTCGTCTCCCTCGACGATGACTCGTATCAGGTGGTACTTGCACTATGTGTTATCTTACACTTATGGACTTGTGATTTCTTACCATTTGCCATCGCACCGCTATTTACATAGCCTTTGGCAAATTAAGAATCACATCTAAGTCCCAGAGATTATCCCGGAGTTATACCAAAACTTCCGCTGCCTCTGAGGCCGCTATTTGGTTACCCATGGCAGAGTCCGAAAAGCATCGTGCTTATCACTCTTCCATGTTAAAACTCCTTCTCCTTCAATAGTGAAACACATAGCCTGATATCGACTTACACCGGTCCTCATTCGATTAGAAATCTAAGAGAATGTAATCCAAAGGAAATGTTCGTCTGCTTCGTAGTCCAGAACATAGTTTCTAGTACTTCGAAAGTACTTAAATGTTCATTACAGCAGTCGAGTATTCCTTTCCAGGATTACCTTGATATCCTCCCACTATACTAGCCGCATAGCAGATATCAGGTTCTCGTTTTCAACATCGCATTCATCAAGCTTTCCACACTCGTAGTGTAGGAAACCGCTTTCATTGCTTCTATCTCCTTTTGTGTTCCAAAACACATATCCTTAGATAGATGCATTCCGCCTCTGAAAGGTAACGAACCTTTCTCGGAATCTTGCATGTTTAAAACGAACCATAATCATTTATGTAAGATGTCCAGGAGAAGTACAATGTTCTTTCTAGAGATCCTAGATCTCAAGAACATATCCAACTTCTTCCTTTATCTTTCATAATGATTCATCTAGACAACCATCATTTTATGTCTGATAACATCTTTACATTGTTGCCAATGATAAGAGTGTCATCTACATAAAACCTCCGAGAAACACCACCTTGTTTTCCATCACGTTTCCAATATACACAATTCGTCTATGCTTTTGATGAATCCATAAAATGGACTATCTCATCAATTTGCAAGTACCACGAACTCAATGCTTTGTTTCAATCCATAAAAGGATCAACTAAGCTTGTACTCTAAATGATCTCGCCTCTTAGCAATAATCCTTATTGCTCTCCAAGAAGGCACATTTAGATCTAGTACGGCCTTCATGTAGATCTAGGGATCGATTTCATGTATACTAGGTCCAGAGTTCGAAGACTCTCCTAGTCTTATGAATATCTTCGGTTGTCCCACAACCTCCCACTACAATGGCATTCCGGTGTATAAACAGTGATAACAGTAGGTGCAGTTAGTGGTGTACCGCTACTCGGTTCGGCTGGTTCTAAGTCTTAATCTTTCTCTCTCATTTCAAAGTATTACGTCACCTTGGGCTTGTGGTTCATTATATAGTCTTTCTCTAAGAACCGGGCGTTAGAACTTATAATGTCCTTCTGGTTCATAGTACTATTGAACACACATCTTTTGTTCTTCTAGGATATTCTACAACCGCATTTGAATGCGCCGTTGTTTCCAGACATATCCATAGAACACAGGTAGTTCCGTATAACTCATCTTTTACTATCTCTATAAGAGTTCCATTTCTTATTTACGACACACCATTTCTTACACAAAAGTGTATGGTGTAGTCATTTGGGATCAAATCCCAATCTCTGATCAGTATGCCATGCATTCCTCAGACAGGTACTTGCCTCCGCGATCAAATCGCAGGCTACAAATGGATATACCTTGATGGTTTTCCACAATTGCTTAGTGTCCATTGACTTGTCAAAACACTTGCTTTTGTGGCACATCAGGTATTCTAATCCATTTTTCGAGTAATCATAAAATGAAGTACTCGTACCTTATTGTCTGAGTAGGCATAGGTCTGCATACATCAGAGTCAATCAATTCTTATACTTGTCCGGATCTTACATCTTATATCCATAAAGGATTGCTTAGTCATATTATCTTCCAAATTAGATTCTTTGGTCGGAAGGTCCACTCCCTCAACTTAATTGATCAAATATCAATTTTCGACCTTTGAACTTCTTATTTGAATAAACATGACTCAGCATAAGAATCCACAAGTATAATTGATAAAGAAATCTCTTATTAGTAAAACGAGTTTCATACTACGGTTCGTTGCATCGTGGTGGACTCAGGATTCATCATTTATATATTGCTAGCCAATGTACCAAAATAGATAATATCATTATTTCTTCTTATAACCATCAAATGATTAAAAGAAATAAAATATTCATTTATTAGAAATCCAGAACAAAGTTCTTTCTAATATGAAAGGTACATAAAAGCAATAACTCAAAATGAAATCCTATAAAATGTCCTCCACTGCAACTGCTGCCTCCTCTACAGCATTGCCCATGTAGACTACGATTTCTTCTTTTCCAAGTCGTTAGGTTTCCTGGAACCTTTGCATTTAAAATGCACATACCGTCAGTGGTTCCATATCTACACACCAGGTTCCGGTAGATAATACCACTGACTATGTTTTACGACTAAAGAAAAATTTCGTACTTTCTTTGAGAGGATAATCAGACTTCCAGTACCCAGACTGTTTGCATCGAGAACTCTTGCCTCTTGGCTTTCTCGTCCCATCTCGTGGTCCAAGAAACTTAGGACCACTGGGTTTTTTTGCTTGCTTTTCCTTTCCCCCGATTTTGCCCTTAGGTTCGAAACCTTTGGCATTAGCTACAAGAGCTTGCGATTTCCGTCTCAACTCGTCTAAAAGGTCAATCATCTTAAAAACGTGTTTAAGCGTTCCCTCGAATCGACTGGCCTTTATGAGTATCCTCATCGCCTCTTGTCTAGCCGCCTATGTCATGTCTAAACATCTCCTTGAGTTTGAACATGATATCAAAATCAGTCCTTTCCTCATCAGTTAAGACATTTGTAGGCTCGGGAGGACAAAGCTCACTGAGTACAAACTTGTACTCTTTAACAGTCTGGACAATGTCTAGATCTCTATTCCAATCAATACATTTAGGGACCAGTGAGTTTAAATAATCCTTAGGTATCACAGAAAGTGGGTTCAAAGCCATTTCCTAATCTATGAGCACATATAACAACAAACAATCGATTTAATCTCCGATATTATCTCCCTTAAATAATATCATTAAACCACTAATCACATCTAAAATCCCATCAGATATGGCAAGCCACGTGGTGTGGACGTTTACCAATCCAAATGATTTAGCAATTAGATTTGCTTCGGTCATACATCACTTATAGCGGAACCTCGTGGGGAGGAATACTATAATGCGTATCTAAGTGTAAACCATTACTTAGTACCAAAGTAAATCGTTTGGAATTGCTACATCACCGCAAGCCACGTGGTGTGGACGTTTACGACAACTTCACAACTCTTCACAATTTCTTACAACTGTCTACATCAATTAATCCAAAATCCGTCAGCATAGCAAGCCACGTGGTGTGGACGTTTACTACACCAAGAGACTTTTATAATTGACTCCCAATTACTTGATCCATTCAATCTTGTAAATCAAGACGCGGAGAATCATAAGTGAAACTCGAAGTTTCTTACCAGTGATTCACCATGCGAACGACCCTATCTCTCATAAATGAGGGAGCCGAGCAGACAATCGATCCACCTTCAAAAGATGGTACGACTGCCTCTAATTTGTGTCCTCGACATGACCAAGTGGCTTTGGCTCCATTCCACTCCCCGGGGTGAGAATGAGTCGACTTGAAATCAGTTTTGGAAAGACAAATTAGGCATTGTTTGATAAACTTAATCAATGTTTCTCGTAAGAGGAATTACAAGAATTCTCCTCCAATGACTTGTCTATACGAACTTCAAAAGTCCATAAAAGTCACCAAGAGAACAGCAATGGAGACCATGGATATGTTTCCATACCCTCTCCCACTTAGCTTTTTACAATAAAGGGATACGCTATCTAATGCATAATTAAATACACATAAGCATGCATACATGAAATAAAGCACATAGAATATTATCACATAATCAAAATAATACTAGAATATTATTTTCCGACTATTATGGCTTTATCGCATCCCCGTATGCATCTTCTAGTCTTTAGTCTTCGTTCTTGAATGCTCCATGTGATGGGAATATTAATTCCAATATTTAAATCTATTTATTTTCAATTAATCCAAAAATTACTTAATTCGAAAATTAAGTCAATCGAATATATCAAAAATAAAATTAAATATTATTAATATTTTTATTATTTTTATTTTCCTTTTCTACTTCATTAAATCTCTAGAATAATCTATCCAAGACCCACTTGGAATATTCTAGAAGACTTCCATAATGAAATAAGGAAATAAAATAATTTATTTTATTTTCCCTTTCTACTTCATTAAATCTCTAGAATAATCTATCCAAGACCCACTTGGAATATTCTAGATGATTTCCATAATGAAATAAGGAAATAAAATAATTTAGGACTCTTAATCCTTCCAAATTAATTCCTTTCCTAATCTATTAAAAATTCCATAAAGGAATAATTAAATAGGAAAAATTAATTAAGGACTCTTCTACTTTCCAAAATTAATTAATTTCCATGTCCATGAAAATTCCCATAAAATAGGAATAATCAATTAGTAAATAAATTAATTTAATAATTAATTATTTTCCTTTCCAATTCTATTAAATCTCTAGAATCCTATTCCAAGTAGAACTTAGAATATTCTAGAAGACTTCCATAATAGAATAAGGAAATAAATTAATTCCAATTAATTCTTTTCCTATTTCCATGAGAATTCCCAAAACTAGGAATACTCAAAATAGGAAAACCGAATCAATTAGGAAAGTTGGATCTTGGTAGGAATAGCATGGGTTGGGGATCCCCACGCCATCCCCACCATCGACCGCCACTACCACCGCCGACCAAGGCTCATGCGCCACCACCCTTGGTGGCCGGCGTGGCCGAGAGCCCTAGGGCAGCCCGGGCGATCGATCCTCATGGGATCGATCCTCGTGATCGATCCCCGGTCCTCCCTCTCTTCGTATCCTCCGTCACACTTTTCCGGCGGTCGTTTCGTCATCGATCCAACGTAAATAAATTACAAATTTATTACTACGTTCTCCGGTATCGATTCTCTACATGAAATCGACCTCATACAATTTCCGGAAAAATTAAGAACAAGCATTCACCACACAAGAACAAATATTGACATCACCGAGAGTTTAATAATCAAGAACATTATTATGACATTAATTAATAAAATTAAATCTAGCCATAATAATCGGAAACCCTGCAAGGTAGAACAATTTATCGAAAAATACCATGAACTAAAACCAACGCTCTGATACCAATTGTTGGAAATCGATATCCCGGAATTAATAAATTAATTAAAATTAATTATCTAATTAATTCCGACCGAAATCCTTCGGAGATCGAATATCCGGAGTTGTCTAATTGCGGAACGACAACTCCAATCGAAATCCCGGTTGCCGGAAATCCGCCACGAACCACCACGCGAAGCCGGACTCAACCAAACCCTAACCACGGGGATAGCCCGGGCTGTTCGGTCGAGCCCTCGTGTGGGGCTCGCGGCTGTCCTTGGCAGCCGCCTAGGGCTGCCCTTGGCAGCCCGCTGGGCACGCCGAGAACCCACGCGACCAGCCACGGGGATGCTCGAAGCATCCCGCTGACGCCCCGCATCGTAGCGAGTCCCGCATGGGCTCGTGGGGCTGATCGCAACAGCCCCGTAGCGATGCCCGAACGCGGAGGAGGGGCTGCTCGCCGTGCGAGCAGCAGCGGCACCAGCCCGCTGCCCACGCGATCGAGCACGCGCTCGATCGCATCCCCGGCGTCCAGCCGGGGTCCTTCTTGCGTCGCCGGCGGTCGAAGCCCTAGGGCTCGACCGCCACCCTCGGCGTCCAGCCGAGGGTTCGTCCTCTCGATCCCGGCGAGGATCTCTCGACCTCCCGCGGTCCGGTGATCCTCGATCACCACCGCGAGGTCGATCCTCGTCCCCGGGTTCGTACGTTCCTTGGATCTTGTTCATGATATTTTCACGATAATTAAAACGATAAAATCATAAAGAGGGTTTTACGATTTACCTCGTTCTCGTTGTTCGGAAAAACGAAGAACTCAATTTGACGACCTTGAGATCTTCCCACGTATTCCTTGCACTAGCCCGGACGTCGTGTGGGCGACGATCTACCGAACTCCATGGATCCTCCTCTCTACTTTCTCTCTCTAGAATTGTGATCTTCAAGTTATGAGAATAGAGAAGACCATGTAGTGCTTTTATAGGCTACGTAGGGGATCTTAAGGAGGTGGAATATTGGGCTTCCAATATTAATGATTAAATTGAGCCCAAGCCTAAATCTATTAATCCATTAATATTAATTAATTCTATTTTCCACTATATAAAATTAATTGCACTCCCAATATTAAACCATATTATATCAAATAATATTTCTCCGGTAGTATTATTTATTCCGTGTATTTAAGATATAAATATCCATGAATAAAATTAATTTATTGCTAATTAATTTATTCATCTCTTATATCCGAGAATAGTACCATTCAACCTTAATTATTATACGGAACAAATCCACCTGCAGGGTTTACATAATAATTCCTTATGAACTCATCTCGGGGATATTATCAACCCTTACGGGATACACTTTCCCGTCAAGTATTCACGGCATGTCATATATAAAATATAGCGACCCAACTTAACCGGTAATTAACCCAATAATTAAATCGGTTAATTCCTTTGGTAAATCAAAGTCACTTATATTAAATATACACACCCGCAATAGTTTCGGGGATTAAGAATAAAATACACTGAGACTCAAATCGATTATCGCCGGCAATCCTAATCGATGAATCTCAACGATCCGCTCAATACACCAAGTGTACAAGTGTGATAAAATAATTAAGATAAATTATTTTCTCTCTCACACAACGACTATACCGATGGATTGGTCCGTGTCCATCTAGGTCGTGAGCAACTGTTCGATTAAATACGAGTAACCGATAGTATGATCTTCTGTGCGCCCATGCAACACCATACTAACTACAACGTATAAAATCCAGGACTATGATTTGCATATATTTAATTATAAATAATTAAACGCAAATAATTGTTTATTTAATTAAATAGATTAGTGGCAATGGATCGTGAGTTTCCGTTACTTAAATCTAGACATTAAGTACACAACTCCAACACCCACTACAATGGCATTCCGGTGTATAAACAGTGATAACAGTAGGTGCAGTTAGTGGTGTACCGCTACTCGGTTCGGCTGGTTCTAAGTCTTAATCTTTCTCTCTCATTTCAAAGTATTACGTCACCTTGGGCTTTGTGGTTCATCATATAGTCTTTCTCTAAGAACCGGACGTTAGAACTTATAACGTCCTTCTGGTTCATAGTACTATTGAACACACATCTTTTGTTCTTCTAGGATATTCTACAACCGCATTTGAATGCGCCGTTGTTTCCAGACATATCCATAGAACACAGGTAGTTCCGTATAACTCATCTTTTACTATCTCTATAAGAGTTTTATTTCTTGTTTACGACACACCATTTCTACACAAGAGTGTATGGTGTAGTCATTCGGGATCAAATCCCAATCTCTGATCAGTATGCTATGCATTCCTCAGACAGGTACTTGCCTCCGCGATCAAATCGCAGGCTAGAAATGGATATACCTTGATGGTTCTCCACAATTGCTTAGTTTCCATTGACTTGTCAAAACACTTGCTTTTGTGGCACATCAGGTATTCTAATCCATTTTTCGAGTAATCATAAAATGAAGTACTCGTACCTTATTGTCTGAGTAGGCATAGGTCTGCATACATCAGAGTCAATCAATTCTTATACTTGTCCGGATCTTACATCTTATATCCATAAAGGATTGCTTAGTCATATTATCTTCCAAATTAGATTCTTAGGTCGGAAGGTCCACTCCTTCAACTTAATTGATCAAATATCAATTTTCGACCTTTGAACTTCTTATTTGAATAAACATGACTCAGCATAAGAATCCACAATTAATTGATAAAGAAATCTCTTATTAGAAAAACGAGTTTCATACTACGGTTCGTTGCATCGTGGTGGACTCAGGATTCATCATTTATATATTGCTAGCCAATGTACCAAAATAGATAATATCATTATTTCTTCTTATAACCATCAAATGATTAAAAGAAATAAAATATTCATTTATCAGAAATCCAGAACAAAGTTCTTTCTATTATGAAAGGTACATAAAAGCAATAACTCAAAATGAAATCCTATAAAAAGTCCTCCACTGCAACTGCTGCTTCCTCCATTAAAAATGCACATACCGTCAGTGGTTTCTTCTTTTAAGTCGTTGGGTTTCCTGGAACCCTATAAAGGTAGACTATAAAGGTAGACTACGATTTCTTCTTTTCTAAGTCGTTGGGTTTCCTGGAACCCTTGCATTTAAAATGCACATACCGTCAGTGGTTCCATATCTACACACCAGGTTCCGGTAGATAATACCACTGACTATGTTTTACGACTAAAGAAAATTTCGTACTTTCTTTGAGAGGATAATCAGACTTCCAGTACCCAGACTTTTTGCATCGAGAACTCTTGCCTCATGGCTTTCTCGTCCCATCTCGTGGTCCAAGAAACCTAGGACCACTGGGTTTCTTTGCTTGCTTTTCCTTTCCCCCGATTTTTCCCTTAGGTTCGAATCCTTTGGCTTTGGCTACAAGAGCTTGCGATTTCCGTCTCAACTCGTCTAAAAAGTCAATCATCTCAAAAACGTGTTTAAGCGTTTCCTCGAAGCGACTGGCCTTTATGAGTATCCTCGTCGCTTCTTGTCTAGCCGCCTATGTCAATAGGCTCGGGAGGACAAAGCTTACTGAGTACTAACCAGTACTCTTCAACAGTCTGGACAATGTCTAGATCTCTATTCCAATCAT
This sequence comes from Euphrasia confusa, assembly GCA_954870475.1. Classification (NCBI taxonomy): domain Eukaryota; kingdom Viridiplantae; phylum Streptophyta; class Magnoliopsida; order Lamiales; family Orobanchaceae; genus Euphrasia; species Euphrasia confusa. Next base: position 33,675,094 of record OX940950.1, read on the forward strand.
TACATTTAGGGACCAATGAGTTTAAAATCCTTACGTATCACAGAAAGTGGGTTCAAAGCCATATCCTAATCTATGAGCACATATAACAACAAACAATCGATTTAATCTCCGATATTATCTCCCTCAAATAATATCATTAAACCACTAATCACATCTAAAATCCCATTAGATATGGCAAACCACGATAGTGTGGACGTTTACCTATCCAAATGATTTAGCAATTAGATTTGCTTCGGTCGTACATCATCATTAGCGTTACTTCGATGGGAAGAATACTAAGAAGCGTACCTAAGTGTAAACCATTACTCAGTATCTAAGAAGATTGTTTGGGATACATATATTCACCGCAAGCCACGATAGTGTGGACGTTTACGTCAACACACGCTCCTTTACTCCCTTCTATAACTGTCTACATCAATCGTTCCAAAATCCCATTCAATGCAGCAAGCCACGATAGTGTGGACGTTTACTACACCAAAAGACTTTTACAATTGACTCCCAATTACTTGAATCATTTAATCTTGTAAATCAGGACGCGGAGAATCATAAGTGAAACTCGAAGTTTCTAACCAGTGATTCACCATGCGAACGACCCTATCTCTCATAAATGAGGGAGCCGAGCAGACAATCGATCCACCTTCAAAAGATGGTACGACTGCCTCTAATTTGTGTCCTCGACATGACCAAGTGGCTTTGGCTCCATTCCACTCCCCGGGGTGAGAATGAGTCGACTTGAAATCAGTTTTGGAAAGACAAATTAGGCATTGTTTGATAAACTTAATCAATGTTTCTCGTAAAAGGAATTACAAGAATTCTCCTCCAATGACTTGTCTATACGAACTTCAAAAGTCCATAAAAGTCACCAAGAGAACAGCAATGGAGACCATGGATATGTTTCCATACCCTCTCCCACTTAGCTTTTTATAACAAAGGGATACGCTATTTAATGCATAATTAAATACACATAAGCATGCATACATGAAATAAAGCACATAGAATATTATCACATAATCAAAATAATACTAGAATATTATTTTCCGACTATTATGGCTTTATCGCATCTCCGTACGCATCTTCTAGTCTTTAGTCTTCGTTCTTGAATGCTCCATGTGACGGGAATATTAATTCCAATATTTAAATCTATTTATTTTCAATTAATCCAAAAGTTACTTAATTCGAAAATTAAGTCAATCGAATATATCAAAAATAAAATTAAATATTATTAATATTTTTATTTATTTATTTTCCTATCTAATTCTATTAAATCTCTAGAATAATCTATCCAAGATCCACTTGGAATATTCTAGAAGATTTCCATAATAGAATAAGGAAATAAAATAAATTAGGACTCTTAATCCTTCCAAATTAATTCCTTTCCTAATCTATTAAAAATTCCATAAAGGAATAATTAAATAGGAATTAAGGATTCTTCTACTTTCCAAAATTAATTAATTTCCATGTCCATGAAAATTCCCATAAAATAGGAATAATCAAATAGGAAATAAATTAATTTAATAATTAATTATTTTCCTTTCTAATTCCATTAAATCTCTAGAATCCTATTCCAAGTAGAACTTAGAATATTCTAGAAGACTTCCATAATAGAATAAGGAAATAAATTAATTCCAATTAATTCTTTTCCTAATCCATGAGAGTTTCCATAAAGAAAAACACTCAATAAGGAAAACCGAATTAATTCTAAATTTATTCCTTCCTTATCCATGAAAATTCCCATAAAATAGGAATAATCAATAAGGAAATAAATTTATTCTAAATTTATTCTTTTCCTATTCCATGAGAGTTCCTAAGAATAGTAATACTCAAAATAGGAAAACAGAATAATTTAGGAAAGTAAATCTCGGTAGGAGTAGCACGAGATCACGAGGACCCCGCGCCACCACCACCATCGACCGGCCACCGGAGAGGGCAACCGCCGCCACCACTCAGCCGGCTGGCCACCACCAAGCCGGCGGCAGCCCCAGCCGAGGGGTGCGATCGCCGCCCCTCTCCCTTGCCATCAATCTCATGGGGATCGATCTCCATGATCGATCCTCGAGCCCTTCGTCTTCTTCGTCACACGTCTTCTCCGGCGGTCGTTTCGGCATCGAACCAACGTAAATAAATTACAAGAATTTAAATTACAATTATCCGGTATCGATTCTATACAATTTCCGGAAAAAGTAGAACGTAATAATAAATCCTAAATTCGATCAACCCCCGAATTTTTACTATTACAAGCATTCACCACACATAAAACGAATCTCGACATGCCCGAGAGTTTAATCAAAACATATTATGACAATAATTAACGAATAAATTATATCTAGCCATAATAGTCGGAAACCCTGCAAGGTAGAACAATTTTATCGAAAATACCGCGAACGTAAACCACGCTCTGATACCAATTGTTGGAATTCGATATCCCGGGCTATTAAAATTTGCGGAAACCATAGCCCGATCAAAAACCCTTCGCCGGAGATCACGTGAGCACCGCCATGCGAACCGGAGCACGACCGAGGAGCCCACGCGCCCGAAGGCACGCGGCTGCCCCAGCCGAACCCCCGCGAGGCGGGGATCACGATCGATGGATCGATCGCACCGTGCGATCGATCAGCCGGGCTGCAGCAGCAGCCCCGCGGTGAGTCCGGCGACTCACCGCCGTCGGGGAGGGGGGGCAGCTCGCCCAGCAAGCCGCGGCGGCACCAGCCGCCACCCCGCGATCGAACCTAGGGTTCGATCGCACCCCGGCGTCCAGCCGGGGTTCTCCTCGATCGCGCATCCCCGGCGTCCAGCCGGGGTGCTCTTGGTTCGATCCCCACGAGGTCCTCGAGCCGCGGCGGTCCGGTGGTTTCAGCACCACCGCCCGGTTCGTCCTCGTTCCGGGGTTCGTCCTCGGATCTTGGTTCTACGGTATTTTCAATAAATAATCGAATAAAATCATCAAGGGTGTTTAACGATTTTGTACCTTTCGATTCGTTGTTCGGAAAAACGAGATCAATCGATGACCTTGAGATCTTCCCGCGTATTCCTTGCACTAGCTCGGACGTCGTGTGGGCGACGATCTACCGAACTCCATGGATCTCCTTCACGAACTCTCTAGACTAATCAAGTATGATTATCTTGTCTTGTCTAATTGTGAAGACCTTGTAGTGCTTTTATAGGCTACGTAGGGGATCTTAAGGAGGTGGAATATTGGGCTTCCAATAATAGTGATTAAATTGAGCCCAAGCCCAAATCTATTAATCCTTACTATTATTAATTAATTCTATTTTCCACTATATAAAATTAATTGCACTCCCAATATTAAACCATATTATATCAAATAATATTTCTCCGGTAGTATTATTTATTCCGTGTATTTAAGATATAAATATCCATGAATAAAATTAATTTATTGCTAATTAATTTATTCATCTCTTATTTCCGAGACTAGTACCATTCAACCTTAATTATTATGCGGAACGAATCCACCTGCAGGGTTTACATAATAATTCCTTATGAACTCATCTCGGGGACATTATCAACCCTTCCGGGATACACTTTCCCGTCAAGTATTCACGGCATGTCATATATAAAACATAGTGACCCAACTTAACCGGTAATTAACCCAATAATTAAATCGGTTAATTCCTTTGGTAAATCAAAGTCACTTATATTAAATATACACACCCGCAATAGTTTCGGGGATTAAGAATAAAATACACTGAGACTCGAATCGATTATCGCCGGCAATCCTAATCGATGAATCTCAACGATCCGCTCAATACACCAAGTGTACAAGTGTGATAAAATAATTAAGACAAATTATTTTCTCTCTCACACAACGACTATACCGATGGATTGGTCCGTGTCCATCTAGGTCGTGAGCAACTGTTCGATTAAATACGAGTAACCGATAGTATGATCTTCTGTGCGCCCATGCAACACCATACTAACTACAACGTATAAAATCCAGGACTATGATTTGCATATATTTAATTATAAATAATTAAACGCAAATAATTGTTTATTTAATTAAATAGATTAGTGGCAATGGATCGTGAGTTTCCGTTACTTAAATCTAGACATTAAGTACACAACTCCAACAACTATATTTTATATATGGCATGCCGTGAATACTTGACGGGAAAGTGTATCCCGTAAGGGTTGATAATATCTCCGAGATGAGTTCATAAGGAATTATTATGTAAACCCTGCAGGTGGATTCGTTCCGCATAATAATTAAGGTTGAATGGTACTAGTCTCGGGAATAAGAGATGAATAAATTAATTAGCAATAAATTAATTTTATTCATTGATATTTATATCTTAAATACACAGAATAAATAATACTACCGGAGAAATATTATTTGATATAATAAGGTTTAATATTGGGAGTGCAATTAATTTATATAGTGGAAAATAAATTAATTAATATTAATGGGATTAATAGATTTGGGCTTGAGCTCAATTTAATCATTAATATTGGAAGCCCAATATTCCACCTCCTTAAGATCCCCTACGTAGCCTATAAAAGCACTACATGGTCTTCTCTATTCTCATAACTTGAAGATCACAATTCTAGAGAGAGAAAGTAGAGAGGGAGATCAATGGAGTTCGGTAGATCGTCGCCCACACGACGTCCGAGCTAGTGCAAGGAATACGTGGGAAGATCTCAAGGTCGTCAAATTGAGTTCTTCGTTTTTCCGAACAACGAGAACGAGGTAAATCGTAAAACTCTTTATGATTTTATCGTTTAATTATCGTAAAAATATCGTGAACCAAGATCCGAGAACGCGACCCATGTCGAGGTTGAACCGGGCGGTGGTGATCCAGGATCACCGGACCGCCGGCGGTTCAACGGCTCGGCTAGGAGGGGTCGAGGGCGTGAAGCCCGGCTGGACGCCGAGCGCCGCTCGCGCGGGGCTGCCTCCGCTCACGCGAAGGGACAGCCGCTCGCGCGGCGGCGTATGGCGGTGATCGCTAGCCACGGTTCGCCGTGGCTGGGCGTGCGATCACCGTGGGGCAGCTGGGGCGTCCCAAGGGGGCTGCCAAGGGCAGCCCTAGGCGGCTGCCAAAGACAGCCGCGAGCCCCATGCGGGGGCTCGACCGAACAGCCGCGGCTTTGCCGCGGTTAGGGTTTTGGTCGGGCCGGCCTTCATGGTGGTTCGTGGCGGGTTTCCGGCGACCGGGATTTCGATTGGAATTGTCGTTCCGCAATTTTACAACTCCGGATATTCGATCTCCAAAGGATATCGGTCGGAATTAATTAGATAATTTATTTATTTAAATTTATTAATTCCGGGATATCGATTTCCAACAGACAGCTTGTGGACGGTGGCCGACATCTGACCTTCGGCCGAGAGCGTCGCTGAAATTCTGAAAAATCGCGACCAGCGCTTTTAAAAGAGGGTTTTGGGCATATTTTCGACACACGCACTTTATTCTATTTTTCACGCACGATTTGGATAATAGGAGAGAGTTGGTACCTTAGGTTTTGACGGCGACGAATGTTTGTCGTGGAAAAAACGCCGGTCAAAATAATTTATAATTCTGCCAAAACTCAACACTATGGGCATAGTGGTAAGCGTGGGGTCGGTCCCACGAGGAGGCAATTGCAGTAGGTGATCTCAGCTTGCCCAAATGGTTGTCACGATTTTGAAAAAAAGGTTTTTGAATTGTTGCTGTGGGCACAACGATTTTTATCAAACTACTTAATATAAACAATTAAATATAAACTAAACTAACATACAAAATACGAAACAGACTACTATGACCAAACTGAACAGATAACTAAAATAACAAAAATTAAATAATGAAAACAAGCATCTGGGCATACAGCGTCTCTCAGGGTCATCTGTGCAAACTACCGGTCATAGGCACTAAAGATTTCTACCAGCGGTTTGTCTGTGGTTATAGGACGCTTTAAAAAGATAAAAGTGGTCCTATTGCGTCACTCCCACAGTTACCCCACCCCTTATCTGGCCTTACAGTTTAAAGAAGAGGCAAGCTAACGTTATGCCCAATCCCCTATATCTGAAACAATTCGATACCTATGTAGCCATCATGGATCTAGTTTGCCTCAACCCGCATTTACATCTAGACAGACCCACTCGGCCAATAGCATGCCCGGAACTCCGAGTCATACGACCGCAATCTCCAGCAAGTTCTAGTGCTATGCCCGCAACAGTACTACAGGGTACATCTATGCGGTTTGCCCAATCACCGGTATCCTAGAGTGGATGAGTTTACTAATGGCTATTTAGTTTGCCCAAACCCACTGGGAATAGTCCTCTGTTGGAAATCGACTACCTGGGACGTGTCCGTTCGATCACTCGAACATCCGAACACGCCCAGTCGACCTCCAGGTAGCACCGCTCCGTTCACGTAACAGCCCTCGTGCCGATTCACGCCCAGCCATCGCCACGAAGGACAACCGCGCGAATCAGCCGCTGACCTGACTCAAACAGCGGGCGCTGTTGGTCATTCAGCGGGCGCTGAATAGGCCCCAAACAGCGGGCGCTGTTTGGCCTTCAGCGGGCGCTGTTCGTCCGCGAACAGCAGCGCGACCTGCTGTTCCGAGCGCGTTTCCGGGCCAATTTTCCTCTTCCGACTACCGATCCGGAGGTCCTTGACCCCCCAGTAGTCGAGGAACATGATCCACGACACCCGGAACCCGATCTAAGATTCGATGCATAATCAAGGAGAAAGAAACCGAACTATTGCGGAAATAGGGTTTCGATTTCTCATACCTTTGAAGCGTGATTCGGAGAAGCCGAATAGGCGAACACCCTGAGATCTTCTAGTGTGTATCCTAGCCCTCGACGCCGGACGTTGTGTGGGCAACGATCCACCGGAGTCTTCTCTTCTTCTTCTCTCTCAAACCCTCTTTCTCACGTTTTTAATTATTCTGTCTCCAGAAATATATTTGCGCTAGCAAATTAATTTCTACAGAAATAAAAACACTGCGCTAATCTAAATTAATTAAGAAGAGAAGAAAATAATTGCGCTAGCAAAATAATTTCTCCACATAATTAATTATAGCGGCGTTTCGTAGGTTAGGAGAAGAGATTGAGGGGTATATATAGGCCACACTAGGGACCTTAGGACAATTAATTAATTAGGCTAAATTGTAATTTAATTAAACCGGTGTCCTTAAAAGAAAACCTTTAATTAAATCCAATTTTAATTATAATTAATTCCACTATAAAATTATAATTGAATTCCCAATTAATTAATCTATATTATTTTACCAATAATATTTCCGCCGAAATTACATATACGACTTTCCCCGTGTTTAAGATATCGAATGTCCACGAATTAATTTCAATTACTAATAATTAAATTAATTCGTTTCTTATTATCCGAGACTAGTACCACTCATCCTTATTATCATGTGGAACGAATCCACCTGCAGGGTTTACATGATAAACTTTATGAGCTCATCTCGGGGACATCATCAACCCAATAAATGGGACACGGTTTCCTGTCTATAATCTATAGCATGCCGTGTGTACAATTCCGATTCCCAATTTACCGAGAATCTCGACTAATCAATTAGTCTCACTCATTGGTAGATTAAAGAACCGAGAATTGGACACACGCACTTATAATTATATAGGGATTAGGAATTCGCATATCCGCAATATCTGAGGTCTAGTTCGATTACATCGATTAGTATAAATCGAACGCCCTCCCGTGGTCCTGCTCAATACACCAAGTGTACGAGTGTAACATGATAGTCAAGACCGACTATCTACCAGTCACACTACGACGTACCGATGGATTGTCCCTGTCCATCTAAGTCGTGAGCTACTGTTCGATAGTATACGGGTAACCGACAGTATGATCTTCCGCGTGTCTCCTCACGCCATACTGTCTACAACGTATACATCAAGGACTATTGCATTAAATGCAATCATGCTTGAATCATATCTTGAATTAAGGTATAGATAAGGAGTTCCGTATTTGCACTAAACTAGACATTTAGAATACAACTCCATCAATCTCCCACTTATACTAAAAGTCTAGTCGCCCTCTCCCAAACATCAGATTCCCATAACCTCATCACGCCTACCCAACGCTTTCGCTGGAAGTGCCTCTGTGAACGGGTTTACCAGGCAATCCTCTTGATGCTATCTAGGTGACAACTGCATCGTCTTACTAGACGATCTCTCGAATCAGGTGGTACTTGCGCTCTACGTGTTATCTCCCACTGTGGACTCGTGGCATTTCAAGTTTGCCAATACTGCTATTCAAAATAGCTTTGGGTAAACTAGAAACCACATGTAAGTCCCTTAGGAAGTTCTGGAGCCACACTGACCTTTTAACTGCCTCAGAGGCTGTTATCCTTTCAGTTTCCATGGTAGAATCCGTAATGCATCGCTGCTTTACATTCTTCCATGTGACTGCTCCACTTCACAGTGAGAACACATAGCCTGACTTCGACTTTCGACTGTCCCTGTTTGATTGGAAATTCAATTCTATGTAGTCCAAAGGAAACAACTTGACTGCTTTGTAACTCAGAACATAATTCCTGGTCCTCTGCAGGAGCCTAAACATGTTCTTTACATCAGTCAAGTGATCCTTCCAAGGATTACTATGATATCTCACCAACATGCCCACGACATAGTAGATATCAGTCTCGTGCATCGCATTACATACATTAAGCTTCCCACCATTAAGGTGCAGGGAACTGCTTACTCTTCATCTATCTCCTTTATTGTGTCAGACACAAAACCTTAGATAGATGAATTCCACATCTAAAAGGTGAAGACCTTTCTTGGAATTCTGTATGCTGCAACGAGTAAGAATTGTATTTAAGTATGAGACTCGAGATAAGTTCTATGTTCTTTTCTGGCGATCATTTATAAATTTGATCCCAAGAACATCCCCGAATTCTCCTAAGTCTCTTACACTGAATTACTCGGACAATCATCCCTTTATGTCCGATAACATCTTTCATATTGTTGCCAATTTAGAAGGATGTCGTCTACATAAAGAATGAGAAAACACCACATCTTTTCTGTCACTTATTTATTACACACATGACCTAAACATGCCTTGAATGAATCCATGAATGGATTTTCTCATAGGTCCGCATGTGTCCAAGATCTGTCCCACACAGATGGCCCCGTCAAAACTTCGAGGAAATCTGTCTTGACTTCCATCTTCCATGTGAAGACAAAAGAATCCGGATCGACTTTTGCCAAGACTGAGCATCTTGATCTTTCAGCGTCTCGTCATAGATCCAGGGTTCGGCTTCATGTTCTCCAGGTAACAAGTCCGAAGACTCACCTATAAACATGAACCTGTTGGGTTGTCTAACAACCCTCCCACTACGACGACGCTCCGGTGTATCTTTAGTGACTAAAGATTATAGTAGTTAGGCTGGTTCTAAGTCTTGATCAGTCCCTCTAAGCACATTAAGTATTACTCTACTCTTGGCTTGTGATCTTGCATATATATATAGTCCATGTCTAAGAACCGAACATTGATGCAATCAATGAACATCTGGTCCTTTGGACTATATTACATATCTCAATTCGTTTTCTTAGGGTATCCTATAAATAGCCGAATATCTGTACAAGTTTCCAAAGGAATCAAGTTCAGGATAAACGCCGCTGTTTCCAAGCCATATCCCAAAAACAAATTAGGTAACTCCGAATAACTTATTGTCTACTTTCCCATATCTATAAGAGTCCTATTCCTTCTTTACAACACATTATTTTGCCGAGGCATAAATGGTGTAGTCTGTTGGGAGTTAATCCCATTTTCTGATAAGTATGCCTTACTCCTCAAAGAGGTCTGCATATATCAGAGTGAATCAACTCTAGTACTTTCTTGGATCTTTTCCCTTTAACCGTAAAGGGTTGCTTGGTCATTAAAACTTCCAAGTATGATTCGAAGGTTGGAAAGTCCTTTCCTTCAACCTAGCTGAGCAGTCTATCAGCTTTCACCCTTTGAATCGTACTCAAGTTAAAATGATCTAGCCTAAGATTCCATAAGTACATTTGATTCATCCTAGAAGGATCTTTACTCTTATTGGGGTTCGACAATGTGTTATTAGCTCTGGTGTATTGCATCGTGGAAGAACACGGATTTAGTATTAAATTGTCTATCAATGTACCAGAATAGATAATATCCCCGTTTCCTACTCTGAAAAGTTTGAAACTATCAGAAGAAACAGAATATCCATTCTAAGCCAATTTAGAAATCCGAAATGAAAATTCTTTCTAAATACCGGCACATAAAGACAATTTATTAGAACTAAAATCCTACCGTTAAAACATTTAACATCTCCCACTGCAATGGCTGTTACCTTAACAGTATTGCCCATGTAGGTTATTACTTCTACCTTTCTAAGTCTCCGGGTTTCCTGGAACCCCGCATTTAAGTGCAGACATGATTTGTGGTTTCCGTATCCACACACCAGGTACTGGTAGATAACACCACTAAACATGTTTCGGTGACTAAGGAGAAGTTTACTTCTAGTTGCTTTGAGAGGACAATTAAAACTCCCAGTATCCAAACTGCTTACAACGGAAGCACTTGCCCCTTGGGCTTGCTTGTCCCATTCCGTGGTCCAGATATATTAGGCCCACTGGGTTTCCGTATTTGCTTCTTCTTCCTTTTGCCGCCCGAAGGCCTAGGAAGAGCCAATTTCTCAGCCACGAGTGTTTTGAGAGCCTTTAAAGATTCCCTCAGCCGCTTGAAGTTCAATCAGGAGCTCCGTCAATGAATAAGACCCCTTATTCATATTATAGTTTAGGCGGAACTGCTCAAAACTTCTCGGCAGAGACTGGAGCACAAAATCAACCTGGGTTACCCCATTGATAATTGTTCCCAGAATCTCTATCTCATTAAGATAGCCCATCATTCTAAGAACGTGATCCCTCACGGGCGTTCATTCCGACATGATGGCTGTCATGAGTTGCCTCATTTCATCTTGCCCGGCTGTCCTGTCCTGATAGCCAAAAACTTCTTGAGGTTAAGTATCATATCACAGGTAATGGTCATGGCATGATCCCGATGTCGCAGCACTTTTGACATGAAAGTCATAATGTTGCTCCGCGTCATCTCATAGCCTTGATCCATTTCCAATGAGCTTCCTTTCCTCAGTAGTGGAAGCATCATTTGGTTCAGCAGGTCAATTGACTTAGAGTACATATTTGTACTCCTCTGCAGTTAGGACAATGTCCAAGTTTCTTTTCCAATCCATACAAACAGGTTCAGTGAGTTTGTTGACTTTTAATGGGAATTATACCATATAAAACAAACAATGAGTTTAATTCGATATCATTTCCCTCAAGTGATATCATTAAACTACCAATCATTTCCAAAATCCCATCAGACATAGCAAGCCACGTTCTTGTGGACGTTTACCAGTCCAAATGATTTTATGATTGGATTTCACTTCGGTCGTACATCATCATAGCAGTGACTCCGATGGGGAGGATACTATAAAGCGTACCTAAGTGTGTACCATTTCTCAGTACTAAGTCCACCGCTCGGGAACCACATGTCCACCGCAAGCCACGTTCTTGTGGACGTTTACGTTGACATGCGGTCCTCCACGACTTTCTATAACTGTCGAGCCTCAATTAATCCCAAAGTTCCGTTTCCATTTAGCAAGCCACGTTCTTGTGGACGTTTACTAAAACAAACAACTTTATTAATTGAATCTCACTTATTTAAATGTCATAGAATCTTAACTAACCCAAAGTACCGTTTCCATTTAGCAAGCCACGTTCTTGTGGACGTTTACTAAAACAAACAACTTTGTTAATTGAATCTTACATTTATTAAATTTCACAATTTTATTAATCAAAGCTTGATATCTCGTAAGTGAAACTCGAAGTTTCTAACCAGCGATCAATCATGCAATTGAGCCCTATCTCTCACTAAGTGAGGGAGCCAACCAGACAATCGATCTAGTCATCGAATGACTCGAATGTCTCTAATCTGTGTCATCGACATAACCAAGCGCTTTGGCTCCATTCCACTCCCCGGGGTGAGAATGAGTCGAGTTGAAATTAGTCTTTGAATGACAGATTAGGCATTGCTTTTGAGAAATATAATTGTTCAATTTTATAAGTGGATTTTAAATTCGAATTTTGATCCAGTGATATCCGTGTGTCGACTTTATCCGATAGGGAGGATGACACTAAAGCCAACTCGTAAGTGACACACATCACTATCAAACAGAGAATGGAGACCGCGGGATTGTTTCCAATCCCTCTCCCACTTAGTATTTTACGAAAGGGAAAACATGCATAAATAAATAAAGCATAATAAAAGCACGTAAACACACAAAAAGCATTTAACGTGGCCCCGATTATTATGGCCTTTAAATATCTTCCATGCACGTCTTCTCAGATCTTCGTCTCGTTGCTCGTCTCGGTCTCGGTCCACCACCGACTCGTCTAAGTGCCAAGAGAGGAACCCCTCCCACTGGAGTATCATCCCGGGCAAAGACGAGCGTTCCGTGATGTCCATCGATCCCCGGATCCGCTGGTGCCAACCCTAGGGCAGCGGGCGCAGCCCTATATTCAGCGCTCGCTGGAGGAGCTGCAAACGGCGACCGCCGTTTGCCCTCCAGCGGGCGCCGTTTGTGCACAGAAGCCGTGGGTTCGACTTCTCGACCCTCGTTCGTCCGTCTTTCGATCTTCTCTCGATCCACCAAGTAGCAGTAACATTACAAAGGTAAAACATACTACTTCCGGCATCGATCCTATACAGGTTGATCGATCCTATACATCCGGATAAACGAAAAAACGAAATAGAAAACCTAAACGACTCAACCCGTCGTTTTAACTATTACAAGCAAGCAACGGTGTAAAAACCAAAACGATCTCGACAAGCCCGAGAGTTTAACAAACCACAAACATACAGCACAATCACATGGCCATAATAATCGGGTTCGAACCTGCAAAACAAATCTCGCAAAAATACAACGAATCGACAAAACCGGCTCTGATACCAATTGTTGGAAATCGACTACCCGGGACGTGTCCGTTCGATCACTCGAACATCCGAACACGCCCATTCGACCTCAGGTAGCACCGCTCCGTTCACGTAACAGCCCTCGTGCCGATTCACGCCCAGCCATCGCCCCGAAGGACAACCGCGCGAATCAGCCGCTGACCTGACTCAAACAGCGGGCGCTGTTGGTCATTCAGCGGGCGCTGAATAGGCCCCAAACAGCGGGCGCTGTTTGGCCTTCAGCGGGCGCTGTTCGTCCGCGAACAGCAGCGCGACCTGCTGTTCCGAGCGCTTTTCCGGGCCAATTTTCCTCTTCCGACTACCGATCCGGAGGTCCTTGACCCCCCCTAGTAGTCGAGGAACATGATCCACGACACCCGGAACCCGATCTAAGATTCGATGCATAATCAACGAGAAAGAAATCGAATTATTGCGGAAATAGGGTTTCGATTTCTCATACCTTTGAAGCGTGATTCGGAGAAGCCGAATAGGCGAACACCCTGAGATCTTCTAGTGTGTATCCTAGCCCTCGACGCCGGACGTTGTGTGGGCAACGATCCACCGGAGTCTTCTCTTCTTCTTCTCTCTCAAACCCTCTTTCTCACGTTTTTAATTATTCTGTCTCCAGAAATATATTTGCGCTAGCAAATTAATTTCTACAGAAATAAAAACACTGCGCTAATCTAAATTAATTAAGCAGAGAAGAAAATAATTGCGCTAGCAAAATAATTTCTCCACAGAATTAATTATAGCGGCGTTTCGTAGGTTAGGAGAAGAGAGATTGAGGGGTATATATAGGCCACACTAGGGACCTTAGGACAATTAATTAATTAGGCTAAATTGTAATTTAATTAAACCGGTGTCCTTAAAAGAAAACCTTTAATTAAATCCAATTTTAATTATAATTAATTCCACTATAAAATTATAATTGAATTCCCAATTAATTAATCTATATTATTTTACCAATAATATTTCCGCCGAAATTACATATACGACTTTCCCCGTGTTTAAGATATCGAATGTCCACGAATTAATTTCAATTACTAATAATTAAATTAATTCGTTTCTTATTATCCGAGACTAGTATCAATCATCCTTATTATCATGTGGAACGAATCCACCTGCAGGGTTTACATGATAAACTTTATGAGCTCATCTCGGGGACATCATCAACCCAATAAATGGGACACGGTTTCCTGTCTATAATCTATAGCATGCCGTGTGTACAATTTCGATTCCCAATTTACCGAGAATCTCGACTAATCAATTAGTCTCACTCATTGGTAGATTAAAGAACCGAGAATTGGACACACGCACCTATAATTATATAGGGATTAGGAATTCGCATATCCGCAATATCTGAGGTCTAGTTCGATTACATCGATTAGTATAAATCGAACGCCCTCCCGTGGTCCTGCTCAATACACCAAGTGTACGAGTGTAACATGATAGTCAAGACCGACTATCTACCAGTCACACTACGACGTACCGATGGATTGTCCCTGTCCATCTAAGTCGTGAGCTACTGTTCGATAGTATACGGGTAACCGACAGTATGATCTTCCGCGTGTCTCCTCACGCCATACTGTCTACAACGTATACATCAAGGACTATTGCATTAAATGCAATCATGCTTGAATCATATCTTGAATTAAGGTATAGATAAGGAGTTCCGTATTTGCACTAAACTAGACATTTAGAATACAACTCCATCATCCTCAACCAACTTTGCTTCGGGAACAAACCTCCAACCGGCTACTCTAGCCCCATCAGCCTCTCGGTCTAACTTAGCCCAGAATCCCCTTTGATCTGCCCTCTGCCCAGACGCTAAACCTGCTTAGCTACTCATACCGGAAATAAAACAAAAATAAATAAAAGGAAAACGATCTATATTATTCATAACTAAGAAAAGGAAATTGTTTTGAAAATGAAAATGTAAAAACGAAATTAAAAACATCAAAGCATGAAATTGTTTATTGGCTCGTAGGCCCGATCTACTACAAAACAAAAGGAAGAACCGAGCCGTGGTGGCTCCGATCTCTTCCCGATCTCCGGCGGCTGCTCTCGGTCTCTTTGTATTTCGTGATGTGTATCTGGTGTGTGTGATTTTTGTCCTCAATATTATATTTATAGTCTTCAATTAGGGTTAGGAAAGTGGTTAGATGCGTCTGCCCTTGAAAATAGGAGCTGCAGAACAACCCTGGACGGATTAGGCAGAATCCCCCTTTTTCAGGAATCTGTTGCGCTGACGTGCCCATAGCAGCTCTTTGCCCATATTGTCGACTTTTCCCACAGTGACGACTTTGCCTCATTGGGTCAAACTGCTCCAGCCACTTTGCCCATAGTGCCGATTTTGCCCATAGTGACGACTTTGCCTCCTTGGGTCAAACTACTCCAGTCACTTTGCTTCGGATCTCAGAGTTTGCCCAAAGTGTACAATTTCTTTGCCTTTTCCACACCATTCTCCACCTGTCACCTGCATCCCTGCAGACTTTGCCCAAACACCTAATTGTGCCCTCCCAGACACACTATTGACTCAAACTGACTCAATAAAAGGTGTAAAAACGCTCTAAGATGAGCAAATAAAATGGCTCATCAGAACCGCACACACTTGGATACGCTTGTCCCCAAGCGTGGGATCTGATTTGCCTGACTCAAGACCAAAGTGAAAACAGAAATGAAAGAAGTAGGGGGAAACAAAACAAAGGACTTTAGCATGATCAGTACAGGGCATAGTACATACAGAAAACTCAAATTTCAAGTAAAGCTAAAAACAAGTCAAGATTCTGTTCAAGGTCTTTGGGGTCACTCCCTCACAGTGTTTCTCTCTTTTTAGTGTATGGGCTCAATGACACTCATTTTCTGCTGTGACTCCACTTTGCCAAAATTTGTCATATTGCTAATTTGAGTTTGTTTTAACTAAGCAGGGGGATTATCAGTGGAACTTTTTTTGGGTTGTAGTGTAGGGCTCATATGGGTAGATTTTGAGGAGTTGACTCTATTTGGGGCAGAGGGCTTTTTGATGTTGGCCTTTTCTCTGCCACTTTGCCCCTTCTTATGGGCCTTAGCACAACAGCTTTATTATTATTTTTTTCTTTTTCTGATTTGTTTTTTTCTTTCTTTTTTTTTTTTTTTTTTTACACTATGCCCTAACTCCCACTTTTCTCTCTGGCTGCCTATGTACTATGGGCATAATACCAGATGGGTTCACAAGAAAATTCAATTCAGGCTCAAAGGGCTAGCAAGGGGCGGTGTTATTTATTCTGGCAAAGTAAAACAAAGAAAATGCCCTAATCATTTAATAACCCTACTCAGTCAAACTACTCATTTCAGCAAACAGGCAAAGACAAGCATTGTTAGAATTCACAGCAGACTCTCAAAGAAAGAAATCATATATCAATGTAGGCTCAATTCTCACAGTTTGCCTAGAACAGTTCCATCATCCCTATTTCATGCATCTTAACTATAAAATTTGAGTGGTTATATATATGTCTGCCCATAGTGATAACAAAATCATGCTGACTCGATTAGAAACAGGGTTTGACCTTTCCCTTTCCCCCCTCACACATTTTGCCTTGGCAAAGTGTGCAAAAGTAATAAGATTGGTAGGGGCTACCCACGACCAGACTATGACTCTAAAATCGTCGGCGCACCTTCCCCCTCACACACTTTGCCTTGGGCAAAGTCTGTCAATGAAAAGATCAATCCTTGGCTCAAAGGAAAACCGACTAAAAAAAAAAAAAAAAAAAAAAAACAATTGGGTGGGCAAATAAGGAGGAGGTAAATGCAAGGTAGAACCTGAATTGGGCACGGGCAAAGTGGACCATTAATGTGTTATGTAGCTCGGCCATGCCTTTTTACATGTTGCCTTGTCGCCTTAGGATTTTGCCCGGAATCAGTAGCTTGAGCGCGTTTGCCCAGACCTTGACTTCGTTCCAGGGGTCATCCTTGAAACTTCAGGGAGCTCATTCATCTTATACTGTGAGCTGGGCTGTCCTGCGCTATGCCCACACCGTCCTCTTATGCCCCTTGTATCCTGCACATCAAGAATGAACAAACCCTTCCTCTTTCTTGGGTTGAGACAAGTCAAAGTGCTATATCCGCGAAGAAGTTTTATTCCTAAATAAAATCAAAGAAAAACATACCAGTTTGCCTCCTGGTTAGCACCCTTGTTGTCGTCATGAGCATGACGTGATAAATGTTTACCATTCTTCATGATGGAAGGGCTTAAGCTTCTCCTCGTTATGCCCATATGAGGCCTTCAGGCACTTGAGTAAGTCTGTGCAGTTGCTCATCATCCATCCATGTAAAGTGCCTGGTAGTTTGCCAAAACAAAATCGTATTTGCACGTTGGTCAGGGGCAACTTGCTCTCTTTCTTCACACTAAGGAACTTCAGCTGGGGGTCTCGTATGGGCTCAGCTACTTCTTCAAACATGATGTGACGCTTGCATATGGTAGGGCTAATACCCCTGATGTCTGCCACTGGCCATCCTATGCCTTTCTTGTGTTGCCCAATCGCTTTCGTGAGCTTCACTTCCTCTGGGCGCTTCGAAAATGCATTGACGCTTGCAGGAAAAGTGTCAGTGTGCCCTAGCAACAAGTTCTTCAAATTCCCTGGAGGCATATCGAGTTCTAACATTGATGGTTTATCAAGAGGGTGTGTCATGACAGTCTCCTCTGGTGTTGACAGTATGCCCAAACCGCCAGTGTTATTTGATAGACATATTGAACCTCTTCAGTGTCTACGAAGTGCTTCTTAGACCTGTATAGGTCAAAGGTGACCGTCTCTTCCTCAAATTTACATCTCAGCCTCCCAGTTTGACAATCAACGTCAAGAACGGTTTGCCCAGGATCATCAGTGGCTCTTTATTCGATTCGCCCATATCCACCACATAGAAATCAACAGGGAAAATGAAGTCCTTCACTTTGACCAAAACATCTTCCAGTATGCCCTCGGGGTAGACATTTGACCCGTTGGCTAGCTGAATTATAGCCCTCGTGGATTTCAGTTTCCGTATGCCCAGATCGTCATACAATGTCTTTGGCATGATATTGATTGATGTGCCCAGATCCAACATGGTTTTTTCGATTTTTCTCCTACCAATGATGCATGGAACGTGAAATATCCCTGGGCCTCCACACTCGGTCAATCCATTATTCTTTATAATCCTGGACACATTCTCTTTGACTTCAAACATTGCATCCCTACTGTATTTGACTTTCTTTATAGACAACTCCTTTAAGAACTTGGCACACCTGGGCATAGAGTTCAAAATGGTAAGAAGAGGCATATTAATTTTTACCTTTTTATACATTTGGATCATCTCGATTGCATCCCCCCCCCCTTCATTATTTCTAATCAATCTGCTTGGGAAGGGAGGTCGGATCACAAGAGGTGGCAACTTGTCTCGCTTTGCCCTAAGTGACGTCTCTTTCGTCATTTGGTCATCCGCGGTGTGTCCTTGGGGCTCTTCTTTATGTTCTTCTCCAGATTCTTGATCCTTCTCTACTGGTGTAACTACTTCAGGTGGACGTTTGTTGCTCTTAACATGAATCGCATACAATTGGGCCTTGTGCACTTCGGTTTGGGCAGGCAACTCCTCAGCTTTCTTTTCTACTTTGGCCACTGTCTGAGCAAGGTACGCCAGTTGTGAATTAATATTTTGGAGTTGCCCACATGTATCTACCTTAAACTTCTCATTTTCTTGCTGGGACTTCAGGCTCTCTTTGACCAAAGTCTGGACCATCTCGGACAATGAATTAATATTCTGAAATTGCCCACGTGCCTCAGCCTTGAACCTCTCATTCTCTTTTTGAGCCCTCAAATTCTCCCTAGCCATGGTATTGACCAGTTCTGCAAGTGAGGGTTCATTGTTTTGGTTCTGCTGAGGGTATTGCCCCTGGAATTGCTGCTGATGGTAGTGCTGGGCATATTGATTTGCATGCTGACCCTCCACTGGTTTGTTCCCGTACCTGAAATCTTCATGGTATCTCCATCCAGGGTTGTATACGTCTGAGTGGGGGTCCAAGCAGTGTTCCAAAAAACGACCTAGGCGGCCGCCTAGGCGGCGCTAGGCGGCAGCCCACCGTCCCGATTTCAACTTGGACGGCAGGGCTAAGCGGATTTCAGAAAAAAACGGAGTTTTACTGGGTTGTACGGCACCGAGACAGGCTGGACGGGACCTAGGCGGTCGGGACGGGTCTAGATGGACTTGTTTCGCTGCGTGAAAAGAGAAAAAAAAAACTTGCTGCAATGTGTTATTAATGGAGCGGCGGCTCCTTCATCAAATTTTAGGGTTTTCTGCTTTTTCATTCTATTATTTAAATCATTTACGGTCCCTAAATAAGGGTGAGAGAGTGTGGCTGTGTGTGTGGCCACGTTTCTTGTCCAACTACTTATGGGATACTGATATATTAAAAATAATATATACTTTATATTTAAATATTATTATTTTAATATTATTATATAATCTATTAAATATTTGATTGATCATTCCTATTTAAATTGTATTTAAAGAGAAAGTGATTATTATTATTTTAATTATGTTATTTTTAATATTTTTTATTTAAATTATTTAATTTTATCTAATATATATATATATATATATAATTATAACTTAAAATAATTAAAAAAATTAAAAAAATCTATTTCCGCCTAGACCCGTCTAGATCCGTCTAGGCCCCCGCCTAGCCGTCTAGGCGCTAGGCCCCAGGTCACCGTCCTGCTAGCGCCTAGCGTCATTTAGAACATTGGGTCCAAGTGATGTCTTGGGCATTGATCCGTATCGTGATCTTCATCCCTACATATTTTACATACCTTGACCACTGTATTTGACCCCATCAGCATGTTTTCCATGAATTGCTCCATGGTACTACACAACTTGTCGATTTTGGAGTCTGTCGCTGTGGGCAAAGGCATGTTTTGTTTGGGCAGATCACTTCCATCTTCTCTCGATCCCTCTGCCATCTCCTTGAGCAATATGAACGCCTCATTTGTGCTCTTATTTAACATTGATCCTCCACATGCAACGTTGACGAGTTTCCTCTCTATTGGGCAAAGTCCAGACATGAAGTATTGGATCATATCATGGTCTGGGATTTGATGTTGAGGACATTTGACCAAAATTCCTTTGAACCTAGCCCAGTAGTCATGGAAGTTCTCATTATTCCCCATCTTTATGTTGTAGATCATGTTCCTCACCTGATGAATCTTTGATATTGGGAAATACTTCTCAAGAAACTTCTGCTGGAGTTGTGCCCAGGTGGTCACCTCTCCTTTGGGCAAAGTATAGAGCCAATCTCTTGCTGCTTCGGCCAAAGAGAATGGGAACGCCAAAAGTCTGATGTATTCGCCCAAAGGGGCTGCTCCTTGGATCGTTCCACATGCTAGTTCAAAGTCTTGGATATGCCTTTGAGGATCCTCCCACGGCATGTCACTGAATTTGGGCAGAATTTGTAGGAAATTATGCTTCATCTCCCAATTATCATTAATATGGGGCAACACTATGCCCAGAGGTCGCAAATTCAGATTTGTTGGGAACATCATGTCCCTTAGTGTCCTGTTTTCCTCTCCCATCGTGGATTTTGGGCAAAGTCTCTAATTTGTGTCATTGATAAACTTAAGTGTTTTGGATTAAATCACTCCCCGAGGTGTAAATAATCTTAACCTTATAATTCATCAAAATGAAAGACAAATTAGGCATTTGTTTTTGAAATTTTAATAAATTAGAACAAAATGATCCCAAGACCCTCATCTTGCGAATCCTTAAGCCGACTGAGTCCGCACTTAAGAACTCCAAGATAGGTAGACATTCCATGTCAATGACATCTAATGTCACTCTCGGTCGATGAGAGTCCCATTCTCATCTCATGTCTCGATAGCCACGCCTGCAGTGGATCTATCGATGAGAAAACCAAACTCACTTGTAAGGGTCTAACCCTTACTCCCACTTATCCCAAGATAACAAGTAGTACCCCGCTGAGGCGGACCTACCAACTTATGATCGAGGGCTTTATGGGTATGATGTTTTGGACAAGACAGTATACTCATTATTTTGGGAACTTGCATGCATAGGTTTGTTTATATGTAAGTTGAACATTTATAACATAAAACAACATATAACTAGCAAAGCAAATAAATACGAAATCGAAAGGCCCCTAGAACCTCACAACTCTCAAAAGAAAAGAATTAAAGTAACAACAAAAGCCTTGAACATCTTCTGGACTGGTCCTCGCCCGCCGTTTCAGTTTCGTGCCCTCCGATTTTGGTCAAATCTATTTCGTACCCAAAAAACCACGAACGGCGCCCGCCGTTTCACAAACGGCGGTCGCCGAACACCACTGGCGGTCGCCGTTTCCAAAACGGCGCCCGCCGAAAAGGTCCGGGAAAAATCTGCCAAGAATCAGGCCTTTCGGCGGTCGCCGTTTCGAAAACGGCGCCCGCCGGAGCTAAAACGGCGCCCGCCGTTTGGCTCCAGCAGCCCCGGTTTTGCCCGCTTTGCTTCGTTTTGCTTCGTTTCTTCTCGTTTTCGCCGGAGAGTCGAGATCCTCCATCGAACCATGGACCAAGTCCATCGCTTACAAGTAGTACAATACAAATATAATAGAAAAACCTATCTATTACAAATGATTCCAAGGGACGCAGCCCTCAAAAGACTATGTTCAATCGAAACGTAAAAAACGACAATTTCATTCACCCGACCACTAACGGTGGCCGGCCTTACATCTAATCACATAATCACAATTAAACATATAATCCAATTATGTTGATTAAAGTTCTTGTGTCCAACACAAAAGTGTGCACGAGCCCTAGGCTCTGATACCAATTGAAGGTACCGGTATACCGATCCGATCGATATACCGTGTGTGCGGAAGCGTGTAAAGCGATAGATCTACTATGCCATGATCTTAGTGCACACTTAATGTGTATAAGAACACATATAAACATATATATATACACATCCAATATATATATATATATATATATATAAGGTTCAACGATTACTTACTTTTGGTGATCGTTGACTTTGGTTAAGGTGGTGTTGAGTCGATTGAACCACCTTAATGGATGAGAAAATCAAAGATCTCCTTGTGAATGATCTCGTCACTCCTTTGGATCGTCCGGATTTTGAAGTCGCACAAATGGCCCGGCCTCTACGTGTTGCACACGAACCCGGATAATGAACACCTTTGCTTGCTTGAGAATGGATCTCCAAGATCACCTCTTTTCTCTTTATTTGTGTGGAATTTCGTGGCTGAATATTGTGTGTGATGAAAATCGGATTTTCATCTATATAATCACTTCATTATGCACACCATTACACCTCCTTGTAACCTCCATCATAATGTGCATAAAGATGCACCATTTAACACACAAAAGGGGTTACACAGGAGGTGAAAGGTCATGCCACATACACATGCCACAATGCATTGTATGTGGTCCCACTTGCTTGTGTGGCATGCCATGTCACACTATGTGACATGCATCCATGCAAGCCATGCATCCCATACATGTATATTAAATCCACGTAAATATTGATTCTAAATCAATATATATATCAAACATCGTACATTATCTTCGAGTCCATGTGTGACCCTGTAGGTATGATTTAATTGATTAATATTATATTGTTCCCAACAATTAATATTATCAAATAATCATTTAACATCCATAGACGACCTTATGACTTTATCGATTGCACACCTAGGATCGAAGGACATATTCCAACATCAATTTAATCACTATTATTGGAAGCCCAATATTCTACTTCCTTAAGGTCCCCTACGTAGCCTATAAAAGCACTACATGGCCTGCATAATGATTAAGACAAGAATATCAATAGTTGATAGTTCTAGAGAGTTCAAGGAGATCCATAGAGCTCGGAGGATCGTCGCCCACCCCGACGTTCGAGCTAGTGTAAGGAATACGTGGGAAGACTTCAAGGTCATCAAGTTCTTCGTTTTTCCGAACAACGAGAACGAGATATAAATCGTAAAACCCCCTTTATGATTTTAATCGTTAAATATTGAAAAGACCGTATAACCAAGATCCGAGGTACGAACCCCGGAACGAGGGACGAACGCGTGGTGGCGGTCTAGGACCGCCGGACCACGGGCGATCGCCCCGTTGGGAATCGCACGATCGAAGGACCCCGGCTGGACGCCGGGGGTGCGATCGAACCTAGGGTTCGATCGCTGGGGTGGCGGGCTGATGCCGCCGCGGCTCGCTGGGCGAGCCGCCCCCTCCTCCGTCAGCGGTGAGTCGCCGGACTCACCGCGGGGCTGCTTGGTGCAGCCCATCGATCGCGAGCCTTGCGTGCGGGGACTCGGCTGGGCGTGCGCACGGCTTCGGCCGTGTTGCACGTTCGGTCGTGCTCCGGTTCGCATGTGGTGCTCATATGAACTCTGGCGATGGAATTTCGGTTGGGTTGTTTAATTCCGCAATTTCCGACAACCCGGGATATCGATTTCCAATAATTGGTATCAGAGCGTGGTTTACGTTCGCGGTATTTTCGATATAATTGTTCTACCTTGCAGGGTTTTCGACTATTATGGCTTGTTTAATTATTCGTTAATTATTTGTCGTAATAGATTTCATTATTAAACTCTCGGACATGTCGAGATTCGTTTTGTGTGGTGAATGCTTGTAATAGTAAAAATTCGGGGGTTGACCGAATTTAGGATTTATTATTATTGTTCTATGTTTTCGGGAAATTGTATAGGGTCGATTTCATGTATACATATCGATATCGGAATTGTGAATTAAATTATGTATTTTATTTACGTTGGATCGATGCCGATCTGACCGCCGAAGAAGACGAAGTGACAGAGAAAAGAAGGGCTAGGATCGACCCCCCCCCCCCCCTCCCCCTGGTCGATCCATGAGGATCGATCGACCCTAGCATGGAGGGGCCACCGGCAACGGTGGACGACCACCTCCTAGGCGGCGATCGATGGGTGGCGCGGGGATCCCCACCCCGTGCTAACCCCGTCCGGTAAATTCACTTTCGTAGTTAGTTCGGTTTTCCTATTTTGAGTATTTCTATTTTTGGGAATATTCATGGAATAGGAAAAGAATTAATTTGGAATTAATTTATTTACCTAATTGATTATTCTTATTCTTGGAAATTTCCATGGATTAGGAAAATAATTAATTTGAAAAGTTTAGGAGTCCTAAATTATTTTATTTCCTTATTCCATTATGGAAATCTTCTAGAATATTCCAAGTCCTAAATTATTTTATTTCCCTATTCTATTATGGAAATCTTCTAGAATATTCCAAGTTGGTCTTGGATAGGATTCTAGAGATTTAATGGAATAGAAAAGGAAAATAAAAAATAATAAAAATATTAATAATTTTTAATTTTTTTTTTTGATTTATTCGATTGATTAATTTTCGAATTAAGTAAATTTTGGATTTATTGAAAATAAATGGATTTAAATATCGGAATTAATATTCCCGTCACATGGAGCATTCAAGAACGAAGACTGAAGACTAGAAGATGCGTACGGGGATGCAATAAAGTCATAATAGTCGGAAATAATATTCTAGTATTATTTGGATTATGTGATAATACTATGTGCTTTATTTCATGCATGCATGCTTATGTGTATTTAATTTATGCATTAGATAGCGTATCCCTTTGTTATAAAAAGCTAAGTGGGAGAGCGTTTGGAAACAATCCCATGGTCTCCATTGCTGTTCTCTTGGTGACTTTTATAGACTTTTGAAGTTTATATAGATAAGCCATTGGAGGAGAATTCTTGTAATTCCTTTTACGAGAAACATTGATTATGTTTATCAAACAATGCCTAATTTGTCTTTCCGAAACTGATTTCAAGTCGACTCATTCTCACCCCGGGGAGTGGAATGGAGCCAAAGCCACTTGGTCATGTCGAGGACAAAAATTAGAGACTTTCGTGTCATTTTATGACTAGATCGATCGTCTGCTCGGCTCCCTCATTCTATGAGAGATAGGGTTGTTCGCATGGTGAATCACTGATAAGAAACTTCGAGTTTCACTTATGATTCTCCGCGTCTTGATTTACAAGATTAGATGAATCAAGTAATTGGATGTCAATTATAAAAATCTTTTGGTGTACTAAACGTCCACACTATCGTGGCTTTTACTGAATGGGATTTTGGATTAATTGATGTAGACAGTTATAGGAGGGAGTGAAGGAACCGTGTGTTAGCGTAAACGTCAATTGCAATGTCTTGGGGTCCGAACCTAAGACGTTTGATCCTCAATTCGAGTGCTCAACCAACTGAGACCCTTGACGACCCTAAACTCTCTTGGACATCCCTCCTATATAAAGGGACCTTAACATACGAAATGAGAGAATCGAGTGGGACTCGATATTGTTGAAGAAATTCTCGTTCGTTGATCAAGGAGGGTTCGCGCAACGAATTGAGGTTGGGTACATTCGCGGCTATCCATCTACGCTTGGGCATACTACATACAAGAATTACAAGGTACACAATTCTTACTAACTCGACTAATTGGTCTTACTACTACGTGTGCACTAGATCCTTATGTTTGGATTTTATGTGTTTGGCATGATTTCTTTTTCCGCACTTTTTCATGCTTTTAAATACGTAAATCCATCTATTGGTTTATGGATGTGATCCATAGAAAACCCAACATGTCAAACGTTCTTTGTAAAATGGACCTATAAAGATAGTCGTTGGATACATCAAGAAGCAAGTGGGAGCACTTAGATTGACAAGATAAGATTATCCTCTTACGGGGTAGGATCATAAGTCTTAAAGGCCAATCGGAGAGTTGGGAGTGAAAAACTGCGTGGCCACGCCCGGATTTGTATCATTGTGATCATCTGGTTCGCAATCCGCTCTTGATTCCGAGAAAGGTTCGACCAAAACGAGGGTGACACATAGTCTTACCTCTAGTTCGAACTTAGACATTAAGCAATAAGGAAAACGTGGATACACACTGGATCTAAAATTCCAGTGGGAGATTGTTGAAATGGTGTCCTTCATCCCGCGTGTGTTGTACCGAAACGAGCTATGTAGTGCCAAATGAGTCACACGGCCCTTTTGATCATGTACAGTTAGAGTATATAAACCTTGGTTGAGAATCAAGGTTTAACGACGGAAGAAATTGAAGAGAAAGCAGAATCTGCACCGAAATTGCACTGGGTTGCTCTTGTAATATGGTAACTCATTAGGGATGCTCCCCTATATAAAGGGGACCCTATGCACGAAATTATGAGGCCATAACACATAATTATTTCTTCGTTACGCTAGAGAAATCGAGTGGGACTCGATCCAAGTCCGAAGTTCTTCCTGTTCGAAGGTCAACGAAGGCGCGTGCAACGAATTGAGGTTGGATACGTTCGGAGCTGATCCTTCTACTCTCATGGGCACATACATATAAGAATTATAAGGAATGCAATTCTTACTAACCCGAGTAATTGTTCTTTCTATATAAATGTGCACTAAATTCATATTAGGGTTTACGTGTTTATGCATGATTTATTTGTTTCACCATTTTCATTCTTGTAAAATACGTAAAAAAATTCATATATTTAGTTATTAATGAGATCAATGAAAAATCCAAGAGTCGCGTAAATTAAGAAAAATGTTATTTTTTTGACTTTT
This sequence comes from Euphrasia confusa, assembly GCA_954870475.1. Taxonomy (NCBI): domain Eukaryota; kingdom Viridiplantae; phylum Streptophyta; class Magnoliopsida; order Lamiales; family Orobanchaceae; genus Euphrasia; species Euphrasia confusa. The sequence goes on from OX940950.1 coordinate 33,701,678, forward strand.
TAATGTAAAAATAAAAGGTAATTATGTATTTTTAAATTAGAAATTAAAGTAGTTGTGAGTAAGTTGAAAAAGTATGGAAAAAAGAAAAAAATTTGGTAAACTTATATTTTTAAATGAAAAAGTAAAATTTATACTTTATATTTTCTTTTTAGGAGTGTGTATAATTAGTTAGACAACTTAAAAAAATGAAAGTGTGCATAAGAGCATCTCCAGTGGTGGTTTTAAGTTTTGAGTGATGAGTAGGCCACATGTGCGCCAACTCATATTTTTTCTACTTCTACCCAAAAAAACTTCTAACACATTCAACAGTTCTACCCCAAAAATAAATTTTATAGGTCCCATCACTTACTTATTTTATATTTTTTATTTATTTTTATATTTAAATAATAATAATAATAATAATAATAATAATAATAATAATAATAATAATAAAAGTAAAAGAAAAATGATTTTTAGATTAAATAAAGTAAAATAATTGCGAAAAATAATAATTGCCCCGTAATTTATAAAAATAATCACAACGATATATTGACTTTTAAAATTTAACCATTTCAAAATTCTTATTTTTAATTATTTTTTGTATAAATATTAAAATTTTAACTATTTCAAAAATTTAATTTTAATTAATTTTATATAAAATAAATCGCTAACATTAAAATTTTAACTGTTTTAAAATTTTTAATTTTAATTAATTTTTATATAAAATAAAAATACAAATAATCGGTTACAAATTTAATTAGTTCAAAATTCTTATTTTTTATATAAAAAGAAAATTGAATAGTTCAAAATTCTTATTTTTTATATAAAAAAAAAATAACGTTAAAATATAAAATAATTCTTAACATTAGTTCAAAATTTTTATTTTTTTATTTAAAGAAAAATTTAATAGTTCAAAATTCTTATTTTTTATATAAAAAACAAAATAGCGTTAAAATATAAAATGATTCTTAATTTTAAAATTTTAACTATTGTTAAAATATTAAATAATTCTTAACATTAGTTCAAAATTCTTATTTTTTATTTAAAAAAAATTAAATAGTTCAAAATTCTTATTTTTTATATAAAAAACAAAATAGCGTTAAAATATAAAATGATTCTTAATTTTAAAATTTTAACTATTTCAAAAATTAAAACGAAAATATTGATTTTATTAATTAATAATAGTAAATAATAATAATAAAATAATATTATTTTTTATCTTCTACCCCAGAATTTTCAAGAAGTCCTCACTTTTACACATCAACCAATAACTTCTACCTTGTTTTTGGGTGAGAGTTAGAAGTACACGTAGACTTCTACCTCTCCATTGGAGATGCTCTAAGAGCATCTAATGGTGAGGTAGACGTCTATTTGTATTTCTACCTCTAACCCAAAAACAAAGTATAAATCATTGAAGCTGCGCTGACATATTAAGATTATAAGCTCCTAAAAATTGTGGGATAGAAGAACTTCTACCCGGGTAGAGATAAAAAATAATATTATATTATTATTATTATTATTATTATTATTATTATTATTATTATTATTATTATTATTATTATTATTATTATTATTATTATTATTATTATTATTATTATTATTATTATTATTATTATTATTTCAGCGTTAAATAATTATTTTATATTTTAACGTTATTTTGTATTTTATATAAATATTAATAAAAAATAAGAATTTTGAAATAGATTAAATTTTAACTTATTTTTTATTTTAACAAATTATTTTATTTTATATAAAAATTAATACAAAATAAAAAAATTCAAATAGTTAAATTTTTAATGTTAAAAATTATTTATATAAAAATTAATTAAAAATAAGAATTTTGAATATATAAAAATTATTTAAAATTAAGAATATTGAAATAGATTAAATGTTAACTTATTTTGTATTTTAACGAATTATTCTATTTTATATAAAAATTAATACAAAATAAAAAAAATTTAATAGTTAAATTTTTAGCGTTAAAAATTATTTATATAAAAATTAATTAAACATAAGAATGTTAAAAATTATTTATATAAAAATTAATTAAAAATAAGAATTTTGAAATAGTTAAATTTTTGGCGTTAGAAATTATTTTTTATTTTATATAAAATTTAATTAAAAATGAAAATTTTGAAATAGTTAAAATTTTAAAATCAGTAGATCCGTGATTATTTCTATAAATATTAAATAAAAAATAAAAAAAGAAGTTATTATTTCTATAAATATTAAATAAAAAATAAAAAAATAAATTAGTGATGGAACTTTTTGTAGGTAGAACGGTTGGATGAGATAGAAGTTTTTTTAGGTAGAAGTAGGGATGTCAATCGGGTCAGTCCACTCGGTTTCGGGCCAGCCCACTCGAGCTATTGGGTTAATTCGGTTCGGGCTAATCGGGCTGAAATTTTTTCGGGCTGTAAATTTGTAGCCCTAATCCTAAAATCTTCGGTTGCGGGCTAGCACGTCGGGCTGGAAAAAATATATTATATAATAAAAATAATAATTTTAATACCAAATTAAATTTAATATTAATAAAATATTAATATTTCATAATAATTATTATAATTCTAATATTTTAATTGCCCAAAATATCTAATATTTATTCAATAATATTTAAAATTGTAATTTTAGTTGACAATTTTTTTTGATTTGAATATATTATTTTATTTATTTAAAATATTTCTATAAATAAATAAAATAAATTATAATATACTTAAATACATGGGTTGTCGGGCTAGCCCACAGTGTATCGGGTTAGCCCACTCGGGCTATCGGGTTATTTCGGTTCGGGCTGATCGGGCTGAAATTTTTTCGGGTCGAAAATATTCGACCCTAACCCTACATTTTTTTGGGCGGGCTTCCGGCTAGCCCACTGTTTCGGGTTGGATTGACATCCCTAGTTAGAAGTAGAAAAATTATGAGTTGGCGCATAGGTGGCCTACTCTTTACCCAAAAATTAAAATTACCACGGAAAAAATGCTCTAAGTAATTAAGAAAGAATTAATATTAATAAATAAAATACGGAGTAGTTTACACTTTACAATAAGTTTGAAGAAATTTCCAAATAAAAGGTGTAAATTGTTTTTTAATCGCCCTAGATTTGGTATGAGACTCATTTGGTGAAACAACAGCCACAGGATTCATTCCATTCCACTCCGGTGATGCTCGGAGTACTTTGCGCTCGTCCTCGGCCGCCTCCTTGCTTCCTCTCTTCTTTATCATTCTGCTCTTCCTCCGCTTCCTTCCACCGCCTCCTCAGGACTTCTCCTGCTCCCCGATCGGATGCCAGAGACCTTTCCCTCCTCCGTTTCCCGCCCAGGCGCGGCGCCGCCGCTTCTGTATGGCACACAATCCTTCCTTCTTTCCGGACCGTTGTGTTGAGCCGCCATGAGCACGGCGCCCTGATACGGCGGGGCGAGGGGTCGTGGAACGTGGCGTGGGACACGCGTCCGGCGCGGTGGCTCCATCACCCGGACTCGGCTTGGCTCCTCTTTGGGGTCTGCTCAACCGCTTCACCGTGGTTAGTTGATGATGAACCGGAATCTATTTCTGAGCCTGTGGATCGATCTATAAATGACGATTCTTGTAATTATAGGGTCAAAGGTATTTCGTTTTGTTGTTGTTGTTATGCTTCGATAATTGAACTCGAATTATCTTTATCAATCATAAGAAACCAATACACGATTAATCTGTAGGTTCTATTGTAGAATTTATAATAGGAAATAAATGTGGTGTTGTGTGTGGTTACAGGGGTGACAGCAGATGGAAGGTGTTTGTTTAGAGCAATAGCGCACATGGCATGCTTGAGAAATGGGGATGAAGCTCCTGATGAAAATCTTCAGAGAGAACTTGCTGATAAATTAAGAGCTCAAGTATGGGCAATTTCATTTTTTATTGCGAAAAACTATTCTATTTGCTTTTACATTTATTTATATGTACTGCAGGTGGTTGAAGAGCTGTTGAAGAGACGAAAAGAAGTCGAATGGTGATTGAGTGATTCATACTCTTTTTTCTTTGTTATCTCTGTTATTTTGGTGTCGGTTATTTATCACTTGTTTGTGTAGGTTTATGGAGGAAGAGTTTGACGTGTATGTGAAAAGGATTCAACAGCCTTATGCTTGGGGTGGAGAACCTGAGTTGCTTATGTGCTCTCATGTGCTTAGGTCAACTTTCCTACTTCTCATCGTTCTTAAAATTTGTTGCTCAAATCATGTGTAGTTTATCGTATATAAGATGATACAGAATAGTTATTTTAATCTACATAAATAAAATTGTCTTTTATATGATTCATGTTGTTTTTACTGTGAAATGTTCTTTATTTACCATTAGTGAACTTTATACCAACATCTCATTTTCCTTGTTCTTAATGTATAGAAACTTTAACTCATTGAATAAAAAAGATTCTTCAATTTTTCTTATTACAGGAGGCCGATTTCCGTCTATATGAAGGATAGAAGTTCATCAAGCTTGATAAAAATAGCCAATTACGGTGAAGAGTACAGAAGAAATGAAGAAAATTCGATTGATGTTCTATTCCATCGGTATGGTCATTATGACATTCTAGAAAATTTATCAGAATACAACAAATAGGCGTAGATTGTTGCGCGTTAAATTTTAGATTGTTTTGAATTTCTTTTAGTAAAGAGTTCAACATGATAGGTATTTTGTTGAACCAGGGAAAACAAATAAAAGATGTGCTATATTGACAACATAATGGCTGAAATATTGCTCAATCGCTATAATTTTTTGTTTCAAGTATTTTTCAGTATGAATCGCATGATTGCTTTTGCGACAAAGAGATGTGTTTATGCATGCTTTTGTACAAATTTATATTTTGGTATATTTACATGTAATTTTCTGTATGTTATTATACACTACTATTGTATCGGGCTTGTGTTGTTAAATGATGTTGTGCGTCATATTTTGATTGAATATTATATGTAATTGAATACGCAAGCATTTTAACTTGAGATGGGCAATGTGAAAGACAAGTCTCCTATTCAAAGTGGGGGTGATGTTTTGTGTTATTTTCCCATGAGTTTTCATTCCTAAGTTGTTTATTCTGCATTCATTTCTTGATGATATTTGGTTTTATTTTTTTTAGTGCTCATATTCTAAATATGCTGATTTTGTTTGTTATATGGTTTTTGGTTTTTGGACATCTCATGGATGAAAAGAATGATGCTTGGGTTTGAAACCCTGCAAAAGCAAATATTTTGTTCCTCACTTGTTGGATACGCGGCCTTGTGCAGTTCTTTCGGCCGTGAGTCTACATTTGTTATGGAGAGACATTTATCAGCTAATTTTGACAAAGAATCTCTTGGCTGTATTGAAATTAACATCGGAATTATAAATCTAATCATGTCATACTTGCTTCTGATTTCTGGACTTGGGTATGTTGCAGTAACCGCTACTTTGTGAAAATGTGAGGTGACAATGTTCTAGGAGTATAAGTAGAGTAAAACCATATTCTTTTTAACATTATTTCAGTTCGATTAAGTTCTGTATAGATTAATTATTTTTAATTTATTTCATTCAACAATCTTGAAACATATATAGTAAAATCAATTAAGTTATTTCACATGACTTCTTGAGGTGTGGGATGATCTATTCATATACTCTACAGTCTACAGTTAAAGAGGTGCAAAATACCAAAATACTGTAAAACAATATCTTAAAATTGAATGGTCAACGAAAAGTTCAATATAATTTGAAGTGGAATTTATAATTTGGACTGCTTGTCGATTCACTTGGTGTTCTTCGTCAACTGCGGGAAAACAAAGTGATCGCGGGATATGGAATCGATCAGAGTTGTAGTCTCTCTGTATCGAAGGCTTACGAGTTTCAGACCCAAGTCGATCAATTTGATGTGTGCAGCATCAATTCAAGTAAGGTCGATTAAAATGAACCTTGCATTGATCGAATTGGGTGAAGTCGAGTGCGGATGTAGGCAAGTCGACCACAAGTGTTGAGACCACTAGTCGCTCGATAACTTGCTTGACGATCTAGCGAGTTGAAAAAAATGATACTCGTGCTCGGCTCATTTATGATAATAAGCTGTTTGAGCTCGACTCAAGCTCGAATTCAACCTTGCTTGACTCGTTTGCATCTCTACTCTTCTGGTGTGGAGACTTTGCTTCCATTCCATAAGGCTATTTGGTCTGATTACTTGCAAACATTCTCAACAAATTGTACTTGCTACTGACAGATGAGGAGAACATTTAAAAGCACTTAAATTGTACACTGTATGTAAGAATTCTACAACAACATAAGTAGACAAGTAATATTATGTTCATCTTTATAAAGCACTTAAATTGTCGCCAATATACTTAAGAATTCTACAACATTAAGTTGCCTAGCAAGAACATCTTCAACACCTTCTTTGAACCTAATTAGTGAATCACCTGACCTCAGAGGGCATAAATTCGGTCAATGTCTGAGTTAGAGAACTGATCAGAGTGACGCCATGAAGCGCTCTTCTCCCTCTTCCTCATCGATCTTATCCTCTTTGACCTCACGACATAGTAAGTCATAGTTCCCAGAACCCCAGCCATGATGACACCTCCGACAATCGTGACGAATACAGCCGCCCACTTGTGTTTACGGCCAACCACTATATAAGATGAAGCCATAAATGCTACAGAAGTACAAACAGAAGCCAACCACATGAGTTTGTTAATTACTTCTACTACACGTCTTTCAGCCTTCGTCTCTCCTCTGACCAACGTAATCTGGACTACGACAACAGCTAGGGACGTAAAAAGTGCGATGGCGTTAAAAACGAAGAATATCTTAAAAGAAGCACTACTCACTACCACAGCCACTCCACTATCCTTATCCCCACCAGGCACCGTGAAAATAGCCGCAAAGGCAACTGTTGCAAACAGGACAGCCACCACAGTAACTGAGTTTGTGGCATTGTTGATACCTTCCCGATGGAGTTTGCGAAGTTCCTTAGCAATCCCATGGACGTTTTTGTTTGTTCTCTTAGTTTGCTCGAGCTGAATATGAACATCTTTTTTAATTTGAGTAACAGTTTTTCGCAGCTCGTCTCTTGGTTGATTCAAGTCATTAGCTCTAACAGCTCCGTAATGACAGAGGCATTCCTTTATTTCTGATGATTCCTCGGAGAGGGGAAGACCTTCTGCAATGTCCAGTGCTGTTTTGTGATCTCGGTTCAGTGCATTCACGTTGCTATCAGGCAGACGTAATAGTTCATTTACTATCTGCAGAACATTTAAATTAAAACAAAATATAAGTTAACATGTAAATTATGGTGTTATTGAAGATAGAACATTTATAGTATACCTGTGCTCGCTTCTTTCTTGTGGCAACATGTAATGCGGTATTCCCAAATTTGTCGGGAAGCATGACTATAGCCGCATCAGCTTGAAGTAGCAACTTAACAAGGTCACGGTTAACTCCTTTGACAGCCATATGCAACGCTGTCTGTCCTTTCTTGTCTGTGCGTCTAGCCAACTGCGAATCTTTATGAAGCAATGCCTTGACAATATCCACATGCCCTTGCCTTGCCGCCAAGTGCAATGCGTTTTTCCCATTCGAACGAGAGATTTCTAACAAGCTGCAATCCTTTGACAGAAGTTCATTAACCACAGCACTATGTCCTCTAGAGGCTGAAGTTATAAGAGGAGTAGCGTTCGACGGACCAAATGTGTTACTTAAACTGGGGTCGTGCTCCAATAGGACTTGGACAATTGCTATAAATTAACAAAATAAATAAATAAAACAGAATTTCGAGAATCAATACAATACTCGTATTATAAATTACCATGGTGCCCTTGACTTGCAGCTATATGCAGAGGATCAAACATGGATCTATTATTCTTCTTGGTGAGGGTTTCGGCATTAGAGTGCTTGAGTAGCTCTCTGACCACATCGATATGCCCTCTCTCAGCTGCGCTGTATAACGGGGTCTCTCCCAACTCGTTAACCTCATTCACAACGAATGCCCTCATCTCAGCAACCTCAGTCGTACCACACTTGCTAATTTCATCATCAAGTATCTGCTTCACTGCCGAAAGCTCACCCCTCTGGGCGGCCAAGTGCAGCTCTGTATCATTGTGACGACCTGTCACCTGTTTCACATATTTCTTTTCGCCAATTCGCTTTCCTGAATATATATAAATATATAGCTCCGTCAATTTAACTCCCCACAATCAAATCCAACACACACAAAAAAAAAAAAAATTAACCTAGAATATATATAAGTTAACTAGATTAAAGCAATTGACCAAAACATTCATCCATACCATGTGAAGACATTATATTCCAGTGCAGAGGCTCTCCTCAGATTTCGGCAACTCAAGAATGGAAGAGGGTTTGATTAAGGAAAGTGCTGGGTACTACAGATGAAAAGGAAGGTGCAACTAAACGACAGTGGAAAGGAAAGTGTAGGGAACTTGCCCAAACTTTTACTAGTACTTCATATTTCCTAGTTCCTACAACTTTATTCCTATATTTTATCGGTCAAAATTATTACTACTACGTTTTTTGCTATTTGTTTAGATTTGTGGGAAAAATATCACATATTATCCTGTTTTGAAATCAAATGTTATATAAGTAGTTATTTATCTTTTAAAATTATCACATTTGGTCGTTTTTTCTAAAAAATCTCCCGTTTTTCACGCAGCCAATATAATTTATTTTTCACGCAGCCAATAGAATTTAGTAAACTCTAACAAAATCAACCTAGTCATCATAAAAGTGAAAATAGAGAGAACATAGATTCGATTTTATTGTAATTAAAAGCACACTGAGGAGCATCAATTTAAATGAAAAAATTGGAGGAAATATATATGTTATCTACGCTCCATTTTTTGAAAACCCCTAAATTCCTCTTTGATTTATGTAGAATGTCAACAAATTCATGTGCTACGAATTATGGACCACCTAGTTTGTTGAGTTACGAAGACAATCTCTGCAATCAATATCAACGGAAGCTTCAAATTCGACTTTGTTCATCAAGAACTCTTATTCATCAGAAATCAGAAATCGTTTTACTTTTGCGAAAAACATTGCTTCAACTCATGGTGCAACCCTATAAACGATCAAGAATGGTATGAAGAGAAAGACTTAGCAAAAGAATAGAAGGTTGTTGTGCCATATAAAAAACCGGCTACCGACACTTGTCCAAGAAATTGTTGCCACGTCATCAGAAAGAGTACAACTGAAGATATTCCAAAATCAAAGTAGGACAAAAATTAGAGGCAGATAATGATCAATGGTTTTAATTAGCATGTTGATAAATGTCATAAAGTAGGCATGCATGTATGAGTATGTAAGGAGGGGAATGTAAGTGGAGGGAGTGTTGGAATTGTGTCCTTCATCCAACGTGTTGTTGAGATGTGGAGTCGAAATCGGGACGAAAGGCGGCCGAAGACAAAGTCGAGAGAGTCGAATGGTTTTTCGGGACTGGTGTCGGCCGACACCAGGTTATGTCGGCCGACAAGAAACTCGTTGCCCAGCTTCTGTGGAACCCACGGCTGAGCGCGAGGATCAACCCGAAATGAGGATTCGATGTCGGACGACATCTTGACCTGTCGGCCGACAGGCTTTGTGATATCCAGCGGAGCGGAACTTTGGTTTGTGCGCTAAGTTTCGTAGATTTCAGCCTTTTTTCAGCGTGACTCTACCTTAATTAATATTAGGGTTTTATATATGGGTGTAGCCTATATAATAGATATTCCCATCAATAAATATAACATCGTAAGAATTCTAGAATAGCGAGAGACGAGAGCGAGAATACTGAGAATACGTGTGTGTGCGTTTGTAATCTCCCGGAGTCGTCTATTATTATTCTAGTGAAAAGATGCAGCGGCGAGAGTGGACGTAGCCTATTTTGGGTGAACCACTATAAATCTTTGTCTTTTATTCTTTCGTTTTATTTTTCTCGTGTGTTCGTTTCGTTTCTTGCAGCGACGCGATTAGGCGAAAATCCTAACAACTGGTATTATAGCTTCAAGGGAGGCGATTGAAGAGACGATGGGAGATCTTGCGAATTTCTCTGTGACGAGATATGATGGAAAGAATTACAAGCACTGGAGGATGCAGATCGAGGACTACCTGTACGGGAGGAAGCTTTATCACCCATTGAATGCGAAGCCGGAGAAGATGGAGGATGCGGCATGGATTGAGCTTGACAGGCAGTCCTGGGGATTATCCGTTTGTCCCTGTCGATGAGGGTGGCGGATGACGTGGCCGATGAGACCACTACTCAAGGTTTGATGAAGGCCCTTGCCAACAAGTATGAGAAGCCCACTGCCAACAACAAAATACACCTCATGAAGAGCCTGTTCAACTCGAGGAAGAAAGACGGGTACGATGTTGCGGCTCATATTCGTGAGATGAGTTCGAACCTGAACAAGCTGAAGGCGGTCGGAATTGCGTTCGACGACTAGGTGTGTGCATTGATCTTGCTGGCGTCTTTGCCGGACAGCTGGGAGCCCATGAGGGATGCGATTAGTAATTCAATGGGGAAGGAGAATCTCAAATTTTCTGATGTCAGAGATAGTGTTCTGGCCGAGGAACTGCGAAAGAATGATTTTCAGGAGGCACCATTTGGTCCGTCTGGTTCTGTCCTGAGTACTGAGAGCCGAGGATGAGGTCGAGGGAGCGACACTAACCATGGCAGCGGAGGGTCAAAGACGAGAGAGCGCAAGAATGTGGTTTGTTGGAATTGTAAGAAGGAAGGGCATATCAAGCGGCATTGCAGGGAGCTTGCGAAGGCTCAAACTAATGCGGTAACTGATGAGGATTATGGAGATGTCTTGCTAACATCTTCTGAGAATCCTGAAGACTCCTGTGCGCTGGATTCGGGAGCTTCGTTTCACACCACGATAAGACTCGATTGCATGGATGGTTTCATTGTTGGAAATCGCGGGAAAGTTTGCCTCGGGGATGGTCGAACATTGAAGGTTGGTGGTATTGGAAACGTAACACTGAAGACGTCTCGTAGACAGACGTTGAAGCTTTCGAAGGTGAGGTATGTGCCGAAGCTGAGGAGAAATATGATCTCGATCAGTCAGCTTGCGAGAGACGGCCATAAGGTGACCTTCGATGATAGGTCTTGGAAAGTGACGAAGGGTGCGACGGTGATTGCTCGTGATCGTAAGACGGGCACCCTTTACACTACGGCTGGAGGTCGTGTTGAGATTGGTGGGGCCAAAAACATCAATGCGCCTGAGCATTGCGAACTGGGTCGTGCGAGTGAGGATTCGGGGAATTCTCGCATGGATCGGAGTTCGGTTCTCGAAGAGCAGAGCAGAGTTCGATTCTTTGTGATCGAGAGAGAGTCGAAGAGTGGAGAGCTGAGAAGTGACATGGAAGATTTTCTGGTGAGAGAAGACCAACCGGATGAGACCTTGAAGACCAGTCACGAGCTTTCAAGTCGAGACGATGAGGCAATGTTGGCTGGGAAATCGAGCAAGTGGGAGCTGGCAATGAGAAACGAGGCGACCTCGTTATTGTCACACGGTTCCTTGTCCGTGGAAAACAAGGAGATACTTTCGGGTAAATTTTCTTGTGTCTCTGCAGGTGAAAAATTTATGAATAAGTCGAAGTGCATGTTGATGGAGGCCTGGAAGAACATGAGAAGTCGCGATGCGTCGAAGTTGGTGGAAACTTCGACTGGGCGATGTTGTTAAGGACCGGGGACGCCGCTGCAGTGGAGGCGATTGTGATTCGCCTCCAAGTGGGAGATTGTTGGGATGTGGAGTCGTAATCGGGACGAAAGGAGGACGAAGACAAAGCCGAGAGAGTCGAATGGTTTTTCGGGACTGGTGCCGGCCGACACCAGGTTATGTCGGCCGACAAGAAACTCGTTGCCCAGCTTCTGTGGAACCCGCGGCTGAGCGCGAGGATCAACCCGAAATGAGGGTTCGATGTCGGACGACATCTTGACCTGTCAGCCGACAGGATTTGGGATTTCCAGCGGAGCGGAACTTTGGCTTGTGCGCTAAGTTTCGCATATTTCAGCCTTTTTTCAGCGTGACTCTACCTTAATAATTATTAGGGTTTTATGTGGGTGTAGCCTATATAATAGATATTCCCATCAATAAATATAACATCGTAAGAATTCTAGAATAACGAGAGACGAGAGCGAGAATACTGAGAATACGTGTGTGTGCGTTTGTAATCTCCCGGAGTCGTCTATTATTATTATAGTGAAAAGATCTGCAGCGGCGAGAGTGGACGTAGCCTATTTTGGGTGAACCACTATAAATCTTTGTCTTTTATTCTTTTGTTTTATTTTTCTCGTGTGTTCGTTTCGTCTCTTGCAGCGACGCGATTAGGCGAAAATCCTAACAACTGGTATTAGAGCTTCAAAGGAGGCGATTGAAGGTGTCCGGGCGCCCGTCATTCATACTCAGCGACCGCGGATTACATCCAGCGGTCGCGGAATTCCTATCTCCCGCTTCTTTGTTCGATTTCGTTCGTTTCTTCGATATAGGACCTGCAACTTGATCAAAAACGCAACTACACCCACACGTGAGATCCGACACACACGCAAACATCAAACACAACTAAAAGATATAAAAACGACACAACACGACTCATACTCGACTAAAAAACACAACCGTAAATCACACAAACACAACACAAGTCAAGTCTATTCCTCGAGGATATCGAGTTGATCGATCGACTAATTGCAGACAAATTCTCGTCGGCTTTAAGTTCTCTAACTTCAGCTTATCGAATACTACTGATGGCATCAAATTAATTTCGGCCCACAAATCTAACATGTCTGAAATTTCATTTCCCGCTCCAATCACCATCTCCATCACAAAATTTCCGGATCGATCACTCTCTTTGGTTGACACTTGACATTATATCACCGCACTAGCTCCCTCAAACAATACTACCTTCTCATTCTCTTCAATTATTCTTTTGTTAGAAGCTAACTTCTTGAAAAACTTTACATAAGAAGGATTATTTTTAACCTTCTTCAATAAAGGTACATTGAATTTGACCTGAGCAAGCAAATCATACCAACTCTTGAATTGATCATCTTGCTTTATGTTTTTAAGTTGACTTGGAAATGGTATATGAGGCTTATAAGGATTCTTAGACATGTGACCCTCAACCTTCTCAACTTCTTTCTCAATTTCCTTCATCATTTTATTCTTTTTCTCGTCTTCACTATCTTCTTTAGTCACATCAAACTCCTCCTCTTGCGTTCCTCTGAACATATCTTCAAAAAAAATTCCCTTGATTTCTTTTTCTTTTTATTTCGGCATATCTACTTTATTTTCTACCTCCTTTCCATATCTCAAAACCGTAATAGATTTAGCATGTGACGGTTGACTTGGAAGTCTACCGGTTTCATCCTTTGCTTGCAATTTTCCCAAGGTAGTAGCCATTTGACCCATTTGAGTATTAATAACGTTCAACACCGCATCTAATCCTCCAAACTTCACCTCAAGATTATCCATTCTCATTTCGTTCTTCTCCATATACTTCTTGATCCACTCTTCAAATTGAGATCCTAATGCTTGTGGTGGAGGTGTTGATTTTGTTGAGTCGAGATTTGATAAGGAGCTCGGTATTGCTGATTTTGAGGTTAGTTATATGGAGCTCGATATTGTGAAGATGGTTGCCCTTGCTGAAAATTATTCCTCAGTTGCCATGGTTGAGGTTGATGCCTTTGTTGATACTGATTTTGGTACCCATAGTTCGGCCTTTGAACACCTCCTTGATTGTTATATGGTTGCACTACCGACACTTGCATTTCATTAGTAGCTCCCCCTTCACTCGATGGTTGATAAGGTACACATGCCATATTCCCTTGCTCTCCAACCATGGGCTGACCTTCGATCATCAACGGGGCTTGAATTTGAGGCATCGGACAAGTAGATGGTCCATGCCCTTGGTATCCACACAAAGAACACACTTCCATTTGAGTCAATAGAAGTTGTGTCTTCCGGTGCCCGTCCTCCGTTTTCATCTCTTTTATTTCCTTTGACATCTCCTCGATTTTCAGGTTGAGGTTGTTTGCTTCCACTTCCTTGACATCATTCACCACACGTCTCCTCGAACTCTTTCTCCTTGAATTTCCTGCAATGGTCTTGTAGATGTTAACCATTTCCTCCGGAGATCGGTATGTGATGTCGCCTCCGGCTTGATTATCCACGGAACCTTGCAAAGAATCTCTCAAAGAGTAATAAAATATTTGGTTAAGTAAAACTTGAGTAAAAGTGTGATGTGGACATTTAAGAAGTAATTCTTGGAAAAGATCCCAAATTTCACGGAAAATTCTCCCGGACGACTTGTGAAAGAACAAATTTGATTCCGGAACTCGGTCGTCTTATGATGTGGGAAAAATTGACTCATAAACTCGTCGTAGATGTCATTCCAAGATTGTAATGAGTTTGTTGGAAGTGCCAACCACCACGACTTTGCCTTATCCTTCAATGTCATCGGAAAGAACTGACATCTCAAATCATCCTCTTGCAACCCATTCAATGGAAAATAATGGATAATGTTGTAGAAGTCTCGGATGAAACTCAACACATCCTCATTGTTCAGCCCTTGATACTCCGGAAGTTGGTTTTAGTCGAGAGGATTCACTTTGTATTTCTTTACTACCTCCGGCAAATAAACACATCCCGGTGTTGCTCCAATGATCAGCCTTGTGATGTCTCCTTGATGAATTCTTCGAACCGCTGGATTTATTTGTTGATTCCACTGATTTTGTTGCATCCTGTTGGAGTTGTGTACTTAATGTCTAGATTTAAGTAACGGTAACTCACGATCATAGCATTTAATCTATTTAATTAATAAACAATCGTTTGCATTTAATTATTGATAATTAAATATATGCAAAATATAGTCTTGGATTCTATACGTTGTAGTTAGTATGGTGTGCGGGCCCACACAGAAGATCATACTATCGGTTACTCGTATTTATTCAAACAGTTGCTCACGACCTAGATGGACACGGACCAATCCATCGGTATAATCGTTGTGTGAGAGAGAAAATAATTTGTCTTAATTATTTTATCACACTTGTACACTTGGTGTATTGGGCGGATCGCTTGAGACTTATCAATTAGGATTGCCGTTGATAATTGATTCAAGTCTCAGAGTATTTTATTCTTAATCCCCGAAACTATTGTGGGTGTGTATATTTAATATAAGTGACTTTGATTTACCAAAGGAGTTAACCGATTTAATTATTGGGTTAATTACCGGCTAAGTTGGGTCACTATATTTTATATACGACATGCCGTGAATACTTGACGGGAAAGTGTATCCCGGAAGGGTTGATAATATCCCCGAGATGAGTTCATAAGGAATTATTATGTAAACCTCATGAGTGGATTTGTTCCGCATAATAATTAAGGTTGAATGGTACTAGTCTCGGATATAAGAGATGAATAAATTAATTAGCAATAAATTAATTTTATTCATGGATATTTAAATCTTAAATACACGGAATAAATAATACTACCGGAGAAATATTATTTGATATAATATGGTTTAATATTGGGAGTGCAATTAATTTATATAGTGGAAAATAAATTAATTAATATTAATGGGATTAATAGATTTGGGCTTGGGCTCAATTTAATCATTAATATTGGAAGCCCAATATTCCACCTCCTTTAGATCCCCTACGTAGCCTATAAAAGCACTACATGGTCTTCTCTATTCATATATAACTTGAAGATCATAATTCTTCTAGAGAGAGAAAGTAGAGAGAAGGAGATCCATAAGCTTGGAGGATCGTCGCCCACCCGACGTTCAAGCTAGTGCAAGGAATACGTGGGAAGGTCGTAAGGTCTTCAACTTGATTTCGTTTCTCCGCACAACGAATCGAAGGTAATATCATAAAACCCTTGTGTGATTTTATGTGATATTTAATTGTAATATATACATGAACGCACGATCCGGGAAAACGACAGACTTCGGGGACGGGGATTCGAGATCCCCGGCGAAGGACGAGTAGAGCCCTCGACTGGGAGCCGAGGGGCGATCGAACCTAGGGTTCGATCGCGGCGATCCGCGTGAAGGGAGCCCCGGCTGGACGCCGGGGCGAGCGATCGAGCTAGGCTCGATCGCTGGGGCTGCCGCGGGCTGGTGCCGCTGCTGTGTTGGAAATCGATATCCCGGGGTATCAAAAAATTGCGGAACCGATAACCCCGACCGAAATCCCATCGCCGGAAACCGATCACGAACGCCACGATATCCGGAGCTCAACCGGAGAGTCGCCGCGGGATGAACCCGCGGCCGAAACCCTAGCCGAGCCCATCGGGGCTCGCGATCGCCATCGATCGCGTGGGGCTGCTCCGGCAGCCCCGGGGCGGTGAGTCCGGCGACTTCACCGCCCACGCCGTCGGGAGGAGGGGCGCCAGCCGAGGCACCAGCCCTCGGCAGCCCCGCGATCGACCTCACGGTCGATCACTCGCCCCGGCTCCAGCCGGGGCCTCCCCTTCGCGCACGCCGCGATCGAACCCTAGGTTCGATCGCACCCATCGGCTCCCAGCCGAGGGTTCATTCGACCTTCGCCGGGGATCTCGAATCCCCGTCCCCGAAGTTCGTCGTTTTCCCGGATCGTGCGTTCATGTATGTATCACAATTAATTCACATAAAATCACACAAGGAAGTTTATGATTTTACCTTTTGATTCGTTGTGCGGAGAAACGAAATCAATTGATGACCTTACGATCTTCCCACGTATTCCTTGCACTAGGTTGAACGTCGGGTGGGCGACGATCTTCCAAGCTTATGGATCCTCTTCTCTCTCTCTACTTTCTCTCTCTAGAAGAATTATGATCTTCAAGTTATGAGAATAGAGAAGACCATGTAGTGCTTTTATAGGCTACGTTGGTGATCTAAAGGAGGTGGAATATTGAGCTTCTAATATTAATGATTAAATTGAGCCCAAGCCCAAATCTATTAATCTCCCATTAATATTAATTAATTTATTTTCCACTATATAAATTAATTGCACTCCCAATATTAAACCATATTATATCAAATAATATTTCTCCGGTAGTATTATTTATTCCGTGTATTTAAGATTTAAATATCCATGAATAAAATTAATTTATTGCTAATTAATTTATTTATCTTTTGAATCCGAGACTAGTACCATTCAACCTTAATTATTGTGCGGAACGAATCCACTCATGAGGTTTACACAATAATTCCGTATGAACTCATCTCGGGGATATTATCAACCCTTCCGGGATACACTTTCCCGTCAAGTATTCACGACATGTCGTATATAAAATATAGTAACCCAACTTAGCCGGTAATTAACCCAATAATTAAATCGGTTAATTCCTTTGGTAAATCAAAGTTACTTATATTAAATATACACACCCGCAACAGTATCGGGGATTAAGAATAAAATACTCTGAGACTTGAATCGATTATCCAAGGCAATCCTAATCGATAAATCTCAAGCGATCCGCTCAATACACCAAGTGTACAAGTGTGATAAAATAATTAAGACAAATTATTTTCTCTCTCACACAACGACTATACCGATGGATTGGTCCGTGTCCATCTAGGTCGTGAGCAACTGTTTGATTAAATACGAGTAACCGATAGTATGATCTTCTGTGTGGGGCCCGACACACCATACTAACTACAACGTATAAAATCCAGGACTATGATTTGCATATATTTAATTATCAATAATTAAATTCAAACAATTGTTTATTAATTTAATAGATTAAATGCTATGACCGGGAGTTTACCGGTACTTAAATCTAGACATTAAGTACACAACTCCAACAATCTCCCACTTGTACTAAGGTCTAGTCATTTCCTCCAAACTCCCGACTTCCATACTCATCACGTGCTTAAGTTGTACTTGCAAGAAGTACCATGTGAATGAGCACTCTAGGTTGCCGCTCTGAAGTTATCTTGGTGACTACTGCGTCGTCTCCCTCGACGATGACTCGCATCAGGTGGTACTTGCTCTATGTGTTATCATCACTTTTGACTTATGACTTCTTCCAGTTTACCGTGCACCGCTATCCAATAGCCTTTGGTAAACTAAGAGTCATATCAAAGTCAAGAGGTTATCCCGGAACCTAACCAAAACTTCCGCTGCCTCTGAGGCTGCTATTCGGTTATGAGAGAGTCTGAGAAGCGTCTTGCTTATCACTCTTTAATTTCATGGTTCCACCTCTTTCTAAAAGTGAACACATAGCCTGATATCGACTTACACTGATCCTTCTCTGATTTGAGATCTGAGAATTTGTAATCAAAGAAGATTTCGTCTTGCTTAATCTAATACATTCAAGTACTTTTATAGCATTCGAATATCTCTTGTCCAGATTACTTTGATATCCTCCCACTACGCAAACCGCATAGTTGATATCAGGTTCTCGTTTTACAACATTGCATCTATAAAGCTTTCCTCACTCGAAGTGTAGGAAACCGCTTTATCTGTATCTATCTCCTTCATGTGTTCGAAACACATACCCTTTAGATAGATGTATATTCTGTCTCTGAAAGGCAATGACCTTTCTCAGAATTATGCATGTTTAAAACAAACCATAATCGTATAAGATATCTAGGAGAAGTACAATGTTCTTATCCTTAGATCTAAAGACCTTAAGAACATGCTCTAACTTCTACTCAATCTTATATCCCTATTTATTTAGACAACCATCATTTTATGTCTGATGACACTCTCTCATTGTTGCCAATGATAAAATGTTATCTACATAAAATTCCGAGAAACACCACCTTGTTTCCATCACGTTTCCAATACACATTTCGTATATGCCTTTTGATGAATCCATTAGATGGACTATCTCATCAACTCGCAAGTTCCACGATTCATAGCTTTGTCACAATCCATAAATGGATTTGCTAAGCTTGTACTCTAAATGATCTTGTCTCTTAACAATAATCCTTATTGCTTTCTAAGATGACACATTTAGATCTAGTACCACCCTTGTGCAGAGCTAGGGATCGATTTCATCTCTACTAGATCCAGAGTTCGAAACTCTTCTAGTTTTATGAACATCTCTGGTCGTCAAACAACCTCCCACTGCAATGGCGTCCCGGTGTATAACAGTAATAACAGTAGGTGCAGTTAGTGGTGTACTACTACTCGGTTTGGCTGGTTCCTAGTCTTTGTCTTTTTCTCATTCCAAGGTATTACGTCAGTTCGGGCTTTGTGGTTCGTCTAATAGTCTTCCTCTAAGAACCGGGCGTTTAGAGCTTATAACGTCCTTCTGGTTCATAGTACTATAGAACACAATATCTTTGTTCATCTAGGATATCCTACAACCACATTGAATATGTCGTTGTCTCCAGGAATATCCATAGAACATAGGTAGTTCCGAACAACTTGTTCTTTTACTATTAGATTTCCATTTCTTATTTCTGACACACCATCTCTACACGTAAGTGTATGGTGAAGTCGTTTGGGATCCAATCCCTTTCTTTGATTTATGCTATGTGTTACTAGGTTATGACCTCCGTGACTGAGTCGCAGGCTTCCAATGGATATACTTTGAAGGTTCCCCATAATTGCTTTGTGACTAAAAGACTTTGCTTTTATGGCACATCAAGCATTCTAATCCATCTTCGAGTATTCTAGGAGAATTACTCGTACCTTTTTAATTACACATACGTCTGCATATATCAGTATCTAATCATTCTCAATACTTGTCCGAATTCTATCCTTTACCGAAAGGTATGCTTAGTTGTTTTATCTTCCAAATTCAATTCTTAGGTCGGAAGGTCCATTCCTTCAACTATAATTGATCAAATCAATTTCGACCTTTTGAATCTTATTTGAATAAATACTACTAAGTATAAGAATTCACAAGTATAATGACTTGACAAGAAATATATCTTTCAAGTAAAACAAGTTATAGAATGGTTTGTTGCATCGTGGTAGACTAAGGATTCATCATTCACATTATTGCTATCTAATGTACCAGAATAGATAATACCATTATTTCTTATCAAAATCATCAACATGATTAAAGAAATAAAATATCCATTCATAAATAATAGAAATCCAGAACAAAAGTTCTTTCTAAAATTAAAGGGTACATAATGCAATAAACTTGAAATGAAATCCTATTTAACTACTAAAGCAGATAAATGTCTTCCACCGCAACAGCTGCCTCCTCTACAGCTTTGCCCGTGTAGACTCGAACTCTTCTTCTCTAAGTCGCCGGGTTTTCTGGAACCCCTGCATTTAAAGAAATGCACATACCGTCAGTGGTTCCATATCTACACACCAGATTTCTGGTAGATAATACCGCTGACTATGTTTTTACGACTAAAGAAAAATTCGTACCTTTGAGAGGACATTCAGACTTCCAGTGTCCAGACTTATTGCATCGGAAGCACTTGCCTCTTGGCTTGGCAGCCCCCACTCGTGGTCCATTCCTCTTGGCACCACTGGGTTTCCAGGCTTGCTTCCTTTTCTTGCCCCTACCTCCAACAGGCTTCAAGCCTTTGGACTTGGTAGCTACAAGCGCTTGAGACTTGCCCTTCTTGTAGATCCCCTCTGCCGCCTTTAGTTCAGTCAGGAGTTGCGCAAGAGTATAAGATAGTTTACCCATATTATAACTCATGCGAAACTGCTCAAAACTAGGGGTCAGAGACTGGAGTATGATGTCGACTTGCGTCTCCCCATCAATTTGAGCTCCTAGGATCTCAAGTTCATTCAACAAACTCATCATCTTAAGAACGTGCTCCCCAACGGGCGTTCCTTCAGACTGAGTAGTTGTCATAAGGACTCTCATGGCTTCTTGCCTTGCCGCACGATCTTGCTCTCCAAACATTTCCTTGAGGTTGTACAACATATCCTCGGCAGTGTCCATCGACTGATGTTGGGTTTGGAGTACATTTGACATTGAAGCCAAAATATAACACCTTGCCATTTCATCAGCCTTTTTCCACTTCCGATATGCTTCCTTTTCCTCATTAGTTGAGGCATCCGTGGGCTCAGCAGGACATGCATCATAGAGTACAAACTTGTACTCTTCAAAAGTCAGGACAATGTCCAAATTTCTCCTCCAATGAATATAATTGGGGCCAGTGAGTTTATGCTCCTTGAGTATCACATAAAGTGGATTCATAGCTATTCTCTAAACCTATAAGCACATTTAAACAAACAATCAATTTAATATCCGATATTATCTCCCTCAAATAATATCATTAAATTACTAATTACATCTAAAATCCCATCAGGTAAGGCAAGCCACGTTCGTGTGGACGTTTACCCACCCAAATGATTTAGCAATTAGATTTGCTTTGGTCGTACATCATTATAGCGTTACTTCGTTGGGAAGAATACTATAAAGCGTACCTAAGTGTAAACCATTACTCAGTACTAAGGTGAATCATTTGGAATTGCTACGTCACCGCAAGCCACGTTCATGTGTACGTTTACGATAACTCACAATCCTTCACAATTCCCTATAACTGTCTACATCAACCATTCCAAAATCCCATTCAGTATAGCAAGCCACGTTCATGTGGACGTTTACTATACCAAAAGACTTTTACAGTTGACTCCCAATTACTTGATCCATTCGATTTTCGTAAATCAAGACGCGGAGAATCATAAGTGAAACTCAAAGTTTCTGACCAGTGATTCACCATGCGAACAACCCTATCTCTCATTAGATGAGGGAGCCGAGCAGACAATCGATCCATCTTTAAAAGAATGGTACGAATGTCTCTAATTTGTGTCATCCACATGACCAAGTGGCTTTGGCTCCATTCCACTCCCCGGGGTGAGAATGAGTCGACTTGAAGTCAGTTTCAGAAAGACAAATTAGGCATTGTTTGATAGACTTAATCAATGTTTCTCGTAAAAGGAATTACAAGAATTCTCCTCCAATGACATGTCTATATGAACTTCGAAAGCTCATAAATGTCACCAAGAGAACAGTAATGGAGACCATGGGAATGTTTCCATTCCCTCTCCCACTTAGCCTTTTATAACAAAGGGATATGCTATCTAGTGCATAAAGTAAACACATATAGCATGCATACAAGTAATAAAGCACATAGTATCACATAGTCAAAATAATACTAGAAAATTATTTTCCGACTATCATGGCTTTATTCCATCTCCGTATGCGTCTTCTAGTCTTCAGTCTTCGTTCTTGAATGCTCCATGTGACGAGAATATTAATCCCAATATTTAAATCTATTTATTTTTAATAAATCCAAAAGATACTTAATTCGAAAATTAAGTCAATCGAATAAATCAAAAATAAAATTAAATATTATTAATATTTTTATTTATTTATTTTCCTATCTAATTCTATTAAATCTCTAGAATAATCTATCCAAGTAAAACTTGGAATATTCTAGAAGACTTCTATAATAGAATAAGGAAATAAAATAAATTAGGACTCTTCTACTTTCCAAGAATAATTACTTTCCATGTCCATGAAAATTCCCATAAAATAGGAATAATCAATTAGGAAATAAATTAATTCCATATTAATTAAATTCCTTTCCAATTCTATTAAATCTCTAGAATCCTATACAAGTCAGACTTGAATATTCTAGAAGACTTCTATATTAGAATAAGAAAATAAATTAATATTAATTAATTCTTTTCCTATCTCCATGAGAGTTCCCAAACTTAGGAATACTCAAAATAGGAAAATTGAATCAATTAGGAAAGTGAATTTAGGTAGAAGTAGCATGAGATCGGGAGACCCCACGCCATACCACCTTCGACCGGCCGGCCCCCGGGGAGGAGCACCGCCGCCCAGCCACGTCGGCCAGTCAGCCGTGTTCTCCTACCTAGATTCACTTTCCTAATTAATTCGGTTTTCCTATTTTGAGTATTCCTATTTTTGGGAACTCTCATGGAAATAGGAAAAGAATTAATTAATATTAATTTAATTTCCTTATTCTATTATAGAAGTCTTCTAGAATATTCAAGTCTAACTTGGATAGGATTCTAGAGATTTAATAGAATTAGAAAGGAAAATAATTAATTAATAAATTAATTTTATTTCCTAATTGATTATTCCTATCTTATGGGAATTTTCATGGACATGGAAATTGTTGGAATTCGATATCCCGGGGTTAACGGAATTGCGGAAACATAACCCCGATCAAAAACCCTTCGCCGGAGATCACGCGAACACCACCGCACGCGCCGGAGCACGACCGAGGACACGACGCACCCGAAGGCACGCCGCTGCCCCAGCCGAGCCCCCGCGAGCGGGGCTCCATGCGATTACCGATCGCATCATCGCGATCGATGGGGTGGGGCTGCCCAGCAGCCCCCGCGGCGAGTCCGGCGACTCGCCGCCGCCTGGAGGTCAGCCACCCTCACGGTGGGGAGGGACGGCACCAGCCCGTGCCCTCCGCGATCGATCCAAGTGATCGATCGCGTGCCCTCGGCTCCAGTCGGGGGTCGATCCTCACGCCCCCTTCGAAACCCTAGGCGGGCGATCCCGCGGTCCGGTGGTTTCACCACCACCGCGTGATCGTTCGTCTAATCCGGGGTTCGATCTTTGGATCTTGTTTTCCGATAATTGATTTCAATAAGAATTAAATAGCGGAAATATTTAATTCACCATTCGATTCGTTGTGCGGAGAAACGAGATCTTATGATGACCTTGAGATCTTCCCACGTATTCCTTGCACTAGCCCGGACGTCGTGTGGGCGACGATCTACCGAACTCCATGGATCCTCCTCTCTACTTTCTCTCTCTAGAATTGTGATCTTCAAGTTATATGAGAATAGAGAAGACCATGTAGTGCTTTTATAGGCTACGAGGTAGGGGATCTTAAGGAGGTGGAATATTGGGCTTCCAATAATAGTGATTAAATTGAGCTCAAGCCCAAATCTATTAATCCTTACTATTATTAATTATATGATTAACTCCACTAAATAAATATAATTGCACTCCCAATATTCACCATATTATATGAAATAATATTTCTCCGGTAGTACTATTTATTCCGTGTATTTAAGATTTAAATATCCATGAATAAAATTAATTTATTGCTAATTAATTTATTCATCTCTTATATCCGAGACTAGCACCATTCAACCTTAATTATTATGCGGAATAAATCCACCTGCAGGGTTTACATAATAATTCCTTATGAACTCATCTCGGGGATATTATCAACCCTTACGGGATACACTTTCCCATCAAGTATTCACGGCATGCCATATATAAAATATAGTGACCCAACTTAACCGGTAATTAACCCAATAATTAAATCGGTTAATTCCTTTGGTAAATCAAAGTCACTTATATTAAATATACACACCCGCAATTGTATCGGGGATTAAGAATAAAATACTCAGAGACTTAAATCGATTATCGCCGGCAATCCTAATCGATAAATCTCAAGCAGATCCGCCCAATACACCAAGTGTACAAGTGTGATAAAATAATTAAGATAAATTATTTTCTCTCTCACACAACGACTATACCGATGGATTGGTCTGTGTCCATCTAGGTCGTGAGCAACTGTTCGATTAAATACGAGTAACCGATAGTATGATCTTCTGTGTGGGCCGACACACCATACTAACTACAACGTATAGAATCCAGGACTATAATTTGCATATATTTAATTATAAATAATTAAACGCAAATAATTGTTTATTTCTTTAAATAGATTAGTGGCAATGGATCGTGAGTTTCCGTTACTTAAATCTAGACATTAAGTACACAACTCCAACAATCTCCCACTTGTACTAAGGTCTAGTCATTTCCTCCAAACTCCCGACTCCCATACTCATCACGTGCTTAAGTTGTACTTCCAAGAAGTACTATGTGAATGAGCAATATAGGTTGCCGCTCTGAAGTTATCTTGGTGACTACAGCGTCGTCTCCCTCGACGATGACTCGTATCAGGTGGTACTTGCTCTATGTGTTATCTTACACTTATGGACTTGTGATTTCTTACCATTTGCCATCGCACCGCTATTTACATAGCCTTTGGCAAATTAAGAATCACATCTAAGTCCCAGAGATTATCCCGGAGTTATACCAAAACTTCCGCTGCCTCTGAGGCCGCTATTTGGTTACCCATGGCAAAGTCCGAAAAAGCATCGTGCTTATCACTCTTCCATGTTAAAACTCCTTCTCCTTCAATAGTGAAACACATAGCCTGATATCGACTTACACCGGTCCTCATTTGATTAGAAATCTAAGAGAATGTAATCCAAAGGAAATGCTCGTCTGCTTCGTAGTAACAGTACTTCGAAAGTACTTTTTACAGCAGTCGAATATTCCTTTCTAGGATTACCTTGATATCCTCCCACTATGCTAACCGCATAGCCGATATCAGGTTCTCGTTTTTCAACATTGCATTTATCAAGCTTTCCACACTCCAAGTGTAGGAAACTGCTTTCACTGCTTCTATCACCTTTATGTGTTCCAAACACATACCCTTAGATAGACGCATTCCGTGTTTGAAAGGTAGCGAATCTTTCTCGAACTATGCATGTTAAAAATGAACCATAATCGTATAAGATATCTAGAGAAGTACAATGTTCTTTTCTTGAGATCTTAGATCTTAAGAACATGCTCTAACTTCTTCTTTATCTCATATATCGATATATTGATTTTTCTAGACAACCATCATTTTATGTCTGACAACATCTTTACATTGTTACCAATGATAAAATGTTATCTACATAAAACCTCCGAGAAACACCACCTTGTTTCCATCACGTTTCCCATACACACGATTCGTCAATGCCTTTTGATGAATCCATCAAATGGACTATCTCATCAATGCGCAAGTTCCACGAACTCTAGCTTTGTTACAATCCATGAATGGATCAACTAAGCTTGTACTCTAAATGATCTCGCCTCTTAACAATAATCCTTATTGTTCTCCAAGAAGGCACATTTAGATCTAGTACCGCCTCTATGTAGATCCAGGGATTGATTTCATGTATGCTAGGTCCAGAGTTCAAAACTCTCCTAGTTTTATGAATATCTTCGGTTGTCAAACAACCTCCCACTACAATGGCATTCCGGTGTATAAACAGTAATAACAGTAAGTGCAGTTAGTGGTGTACCGCTACTCGGTTCGGCTGGTTCTAAGTCTTTTTATCGTTTTCTCTCATTCCAAAAGTATCACGTCATTTTGGGCTTGTGGTTCATCTAATAGTCTTCCTCTAAGAACCGGGCGTTAGAACTTATAACGTCCTTCTGGTTCATAGTACTATTGAACACACATCTTTTGTTCTTCCAGGACATTCTACAACCGCATTTGAATGCGCCGTTGTTTCCAGACATATCCATAGAACATTGGTAGTTCCGTATAACTCATGCTTTTACTATTTCTATAAGAGTTCCATTTCTTATTTCTGACACACCAATTCTACAGAGGACTGTATGGTGTAGTCACTTGGGATCCAATCCCAAGCTCTGATCATAAATCAGAGTAAATCAATTCTAATACTTGTCCGGATCTTATATCTTATATCCATAAAGGATTGCTTAGTCGTATTATCTTCCAAATTAGATTCTTAGGTCGGAAGGTCCACTCCTTCAACTTAATTGATCTTACAATCAATTTTCGACCTTTGAACTTCTTATTTGAATAAATATGACTTAGCATAAGAATTCGCAAGTATAAATGATTTAATAAAGAAATCTCTTATTAGTAAAACGAGTTATATAAAACGGTTCGTTGCATCGTGGTGGACTCAGGATTCCTCATTTATATATTGCTAGATAGTGTACCAAAATAGATAATATCATTATTTCTTCTTATAACCATCAAATGATTAAAAGAAATAAAATATACATTCATTAGAAATCCAGAACAAAGTTCTTTCTAATATGAAAGGTGCATAAAAGCAATAACTCAAAATGAAATCCTATAAAATGTCCTCCACTGCAACTGCTGCCTCCTCCAAAGCATTGCCCATGTAGACTACGATTTCTTCTTTTCTAAGTCTTCGGGTTTCCTGGAACCCTTGCATTTAAAATGCACATACCGTCAGTGGTTCCATATCTACACACCAGGTTCCGGTAGATAATACCACTGACTATGTTTCACGACTAAAGAAAATTTCGTACTTTCTTTGAGAGGATAATCAGACTTCCAGTACCCAGACTGTTTGCATCGAGAACATTTGCCTCATGGCTTTCTCGTCCCATCTCGTGGTCCAAGTAGCTTAGGACCACTGGGTTTCTTTGCTTGCTTTACCTTTTCCCCGATCTTGCCCTTAGGTGGGAAACCTTTGGCATTGACTACAAGAGCTTGCGATTTCCGTCTCAACTCGTCCAAAAGGTCAATCATCTCAAAAACGTGTTTAAGCGTTTCCTCGAAGCGACTGGCCTTTATGAGTATCCTCATCGCTTCTTTTCTAGCCGCCTATGTCAATAGGCTCGGGAGGACAAAGCTCACTGAGTACAACCTTGCACTCTTTAACAGTTTGGGTAATGTCTAGATCTCTATTCCAATCATTACATTTAGGGACCAGTGAGTTTAAAATCCTTAAGTATCACATAAAGTGGGTTCAAAGCCATTTCCTAATCTATGAGCACATATAACAACAAACAATCGATTTAATCTCCGACATTATCTCCCTCAAATAATATCATTAAACCACTAATCACATCTAAAATCCCATCAGATATGGCAAGCCACGTGGTGTGGACGTTTACCTACCCAAATGATTTAGCAATTAGATTTGCTTCGGTCATACATCACTTATAGCGTAACCTCGTGGGGAGGAATACTATAATGCGTATCTAAGTGTAAACCATTACTCAGTACTAAAGTAAATCGTTTGGAATTGCTACATCACCGCAAGCCACGTGGTGTGGACGTTTACGACAACTTCACAACTCTTCACAATTCCTTATAACTGTCTACATCAATTAATCCAAAATCCGTTAGTATAGCAAGCCACGTGGTGTGGACGTTTACTACACCAAGAGACTTTTATAATTGACTCCCAATTACAAGATCCATTCGATTTTCGTAAATTAGGACGCGGAGAATCATAAGTGAAACTCGAAGTTTCTTACCAGTGATTCACCATGCGAACAACCCTATCTCTCATAAAATGAGGGAGCCGAGCAGAAAATCGATCTAGTCATCAAATGACACGAAAGTCTCTAATTTGTGTCCTCGACATGACCAAGTGGCTTTGGCTCCATTCCACTCCCCGGGGTGAGAATGAGTCGACTTGAAATCAGTTTTGGAAAGACAAATTAGGCATTGTTTGATAAACTTAATCAATGTTTCTTTGTAAAAGGAATTACAAGAATTCTCCTCCAATGACTTATCTATACGAACTTCAAAAGTTCATAAAAGTCACCAAGAGAACAGCAATGGAGACCATGGCAATGTTTCCATTCCCTCTCCCACTTAGCTTTTTATAACAAAGGGATACGCTATCTAATGCATAATTAAATACACATAAGCATAATAACAAACATACATTTCATGCAAGTACGTTCACAAATAATCAAATAATTGCTCAAGTAAAATTATTTCTCGACTATTCGTACCTTGATGAATTCCTGCATGATTATCTTGAGTCTTCATTCTACGTCTTGAATACTTTGCCGAGCGACGGAAAAATTCTTTGATTCTCATATTTAATTTTACTCCAATTAAATAAAATCAATTCCATTGATTTCCATATTTAATTCTATTTTAAATAAAATCCAAGATTTTCCAATCCAAAATAAAATTTGAATTAATCTAATGATTTTAAATAAAATACTTAAATTAAATAAAATCAATTTTATTAAAATCAATTGATTTCCATATTTAATTCTATTCTAAATAAAATCTAAGATTTTCCAATCCAAAATAAATTTTGAATTAATCTAATGATTTTAAATAAAATACTTAAATTAAATAAAATCAAAATTTTAATAATTTCTCAATCCTATTTAGATTAGATCTCAAGAATCCTAATTAAAATCGAATTTTGATTCTTCTTAAGACTTCTAATCCAAGTAGGTATAGGATATCTAGAGAAACTAGGATTTTCTTTCCTAATTTAACTCTCTATCTAATTCCATTATTTAATTCCATAATTAAGAAATCTAATCCAAATAAAATTTGAATTAATTCCAAAATTTAATTAAATAAAATTAGAAAGACTAAATTATTTCCGGAAAGATCGGATTTACCGGGACGAACCGAAACAACGAGATTCCGGTCATCCCAAAATCCCAATCGAACCAAACATGCATTAGTTGCATGTAAAAACATGCACACCAACGTGCATGTAGGACCCAGTTGACCATGCATCCAAGAATTAATTCACACATGCATAATTCAATTCAATTGATTATGCAAAAGAAAAAAAAACTTACAGCAAGTTCGATTGAACGTACAGCAGCGCGATTGAACGTCCAGCAGCGGTGCACAATCGCCCGATCCATCCGCGAGCCTTTGCCGGATCTATCGACTTCCGGCACGTTTACCACCACTGGCAACTCATGCCGTCGACTCCAGCAGCAGCCCGCATGAATCCAACCATGGACGTGCAGCAGCACACCATGTGCGCTTGCGCCATCCCGATCGTCCGCCTCGCTGCCTTCACCGGCTGCCGACGAACCCCAGCTCATACACGCCGCTGCCATCGTCATACACAGGTCGCCAGCGCAACCACAGACTCACGTCCCGCAGCCCGTGTTCATGGATCGATGCCGTCCGAGCTCAAATCCGAAACCGCGTCCGTGTTGCTGCCAACACGACTGCCGAGCACGACCGCCGGCTGCCGGCGAACCACCGCCGCTGGTGGCACACGCCGGCACGCCCAGCCATGCCCCTGCTCATGTCCAGCAACACACGCAGCCCTATCCGAGCCCACGGTCGATCACCTCCGGTTCGATTATTCCGAAAACCCTCTCCGATTTTAATATTTAATTTTTCCGACAAAGACAATTCATACAAGAGAGAAAATCATAGAAGTAGAACAATATATATAGCACAATAATTTAATAAATTAAATTAATCTATGGCTATAAACAACGAGAAACGATTATCGAAACAATTAACGAAAAACGTAACCGTACGCTCTGATACCAATTGTTGGAATTCGATATCCCGGGGTTAACGGAATTGCGGAAACATAACCCCGATCAAAAACCCTTCGCCGGAGATCACGCGAACACCACCGCACGCGCCGGAGCACGACCGAGGACACGACGCACCCGAAGGCACGCCGCTGCCCCAGCGGGGCTCCATGCGATTACCGATCGCATCATCGCGATCGATGGGGTGGGGCTGCCCAGTAGCCCCCGCGGCGAGTCCGGCGACTCGCCGCCGCCTGGAGGTCAGCCACCCTCACGGTGGGGAGGGACGGCACCAGCCCGTGCCCTCCGCGATCGATCCAAGTGATCGATCGCGTGCCCTCGGCTCCAGCCGGGGGTCGATCCTCACGCCCCCTTCGAAACCCTAGGCGGGCGATCCCGCGGTCCGGTGGTTTCACCACTACCGCGTGATCGTTCGTCTAATCCGGGGTTCGATCTTTGGATCTTGTTTTCCGATAATTGATTTCAATAAGAATTAAATAGCGGAAATATTTAATTCACCTTTCGATTCGTTGTGCGGAGAAACGAGATCTTATGATGACCTTGAGATCTTCCCACGTATTCCTTGCACTAGCCCGGACGTCGTGTGGGCGACGATCTACCGAACTCCATGGATCCTCCTCTCTACTTTCTCTCTCTAGAATTGTGATCTTCAAGTTATATGAGAATAGAGAAGACCATGTAGTTCTTTTATAGGCTACGTAGGGGATCTTAAGGAGGTGGAATATTGGGCTTTCAATAATAGTGATTAAATTGAGCTCAAGCCCAAATATATTAATCCTTACTATTATTAATTATATGATTAACTCCACTAAATAAATATAATTGCACTCCCAATATTCACCATATTATATCAAATAATATTTCTCCGGTAGTATTATTTATTCCGTGTATTTAAGATTTAAATATCCATGAATAAAATTAATTTATTGCTAATTAATTTATTCATCTCTCCGAGACTAGCACCATTCAACCTTAATTATTATGCGGAATAAATCCACCTGCAGGGTTTACATAATAATTCCTTATGAACTCATCTCGGGGATATTATCAACCCTTACGGGATACACTTTCCCATCAAGTATTCACGGCATGCCATATATAAAATATAGTGACCCAACTTAACCGGTAATTAACCCAATAATTAAATCGGTTAATTCCTTTGGTAAATCAAAGTCACTTATATTAAATATACACACCCGCAATAGTATCGGGGATTAAGAATAAAATACTCAGAGACTTAAATCGATTATCGCCGGCAATCCTAATCGATAAATCTCAAGCAGATCCGCCCAATACACCAAGTGTACAAGTGTGATAAAATAATTAAGATAAATTATTTTCTCTCTCACACAACGACTATACCGATGGATTGGTCCGTGTCCATCTAGGTCGTGAGCAACTGTTCGATTAAATACGAGTAACCGATAGTATGATCTTCTGTGTGTCCATACACACCATACTAACTACAACGTATAAAATCCAGGACTATAATTTGCATATATTTAATTATAAATAATTAAACGCAAATAATTGTTTATTTAATTAAATAGATTAGTGGCAATGGATCGTGAGTTTCCGTTACTTAAATCTAGACATTAAGTACACAACTCCAACAGAAATTAATTAATTTTGGAAAGTAGAAGAGTCCTAATTTATTTTATTTCCTTATTCTATTATAGAAGTCTTCTAGAATATTCCAAGTTTTACTTGGATAGATTATTCTAGAGATTTAATAGAATTAGATAGGAAAATAAATAAAAATATTAATAATATTTAATTTTATTTTTTATTTATTCGATTGACTTAATTTTCGAATTAAGTATCTTTTGGATTTATTAAAAATAAATAGATTTAAATATTGGGATTAATATTCTCGTCACATGGAGCATTCAAGAACGAAGACTGAAGACTAGAAGACGCATACGGAGATGGAATAAAGCCATGATAGTCGGGAAAATAATTTTCTAGCATTATTTTGACTATGTGATACTATGTGCTTTATTACTTGTATGCATGCTATATGTGTTTACTTTATGCACTAGATAGCGTATCCCTTTGTTATAAAAAGCTAAGTGGGAGAAGGAATGGAAACATTCCCATGGTCTCCATTACTGTTCTCTTGGTGACATTTATGAGCTTTCGAAGTTCATATAGACATGTCATTGGAGGAGAATTCTTGTAATTCCTTTTACGAGAAACATTGATTAAGTCTATCAAACAATGCCTAATTTATCTTTCTGAAACTGACTTCAAGTCGACTCATTCTCACCCCGGGGAGTGGAATGGAGCCAAAGGCACTTGGTCATGTGGATGACACAAATTAGAGACATTCGTACCATTCTTTTAAAGATGGATCGATTGTCTGCTCGGCTCCCTCATCTAATGAGAGATAGGGTTGTTCGCATGGTGAATCACTGGTTAGAAACTTTGAGTTTCACTTATGATTCTCCGCGTCTTGATTTACGAAAATCGAATGGATCAAGTAATTGGGAATCAACTGTAAAAGTCTTTTGGTATAGTAAACGTCCACATGAACGTGGCTTGCTATACTGAATGGGATTTTGGAATGGTTGATGTAGACATTTATAGGGAATTGTGAAGGATTGTGAGTTATCGTAAACGTCCACATGAACGTGGCTTGCGGTGACGTAGCAATTCCAAATGATTCACCTTATTACTGAGTAATGGTTTACACTTAGGTACGCTTTATAGTATTCTTCCCAACGAAGTAACGCTAAAATGATGTACGACCAAAGCAAATCTAATTGCTAAATCATTTGGGTGGGTAAACGTCCACACGAACGTGGCTTGCCTTACCTGATGGGATTTTAGATGTAATTAGTAATTTAATGATATTATTTGAGGGAGATAATATCGGATATTAAATTGATTGTTTGTTTAAATGTGCTTATAGGTTTAGAGAATAGCTATGAATCCACTTTTTGTGATACTCAAGGAGCATAAACTCACTGACCCCAATTATATTAATTGGAGGAGAAATTTGGACATTGTCCTGACTTCTGAAGAGTACAAATTTGTACTCTATGATGCATGTCCTGCTGAGCCCACAGATGCCTCAACTAATGAGGAAAAGGAAGCATATCGGAAGTGGAAAAAGGCTGATGAAATGGCTAGGTGTTATATTTTGGCTTCAATGTCAAATGTACTCCAAACCCTGATGGAGTTATATTCTAAATGTCTAGTTTAGTGACAATATGGAACTCCTTATCTGTGTTTTTTCATTATCTATTAATCAAACTGTCGGCATTTTGTCTATCTTGTACTTGAATGCAATAGTCCTAGATATATACGTTGTAGACAGTATGGCGTGAGGAGACACGTGGAAGATCATACTGTCGGTTACTCGTATACTATCGAACAGAAGCTCACGACTTAGATGGACAGGGACAATCCATCGGTACGTCGTAGTGTGACTGGGTAATAGTTGGTCTTGACTATTATGTTACACTTGTACACTTGGTGTATTGAGCAGGACCACGGGAGGGCGTTCGATTTATACTAATCGACGTAATCGAACTAGACCTCAGAGATTACGGATATACGAATTCCTAATCCCTATATAATTATAGGTGCGTGTGTCCAATTCTCGGTTCTTTAATATGCCAATGAGTGAGACTAATTGACTAGTCGAGATACTCGGTAAATTGGGAATCGGAATTGTACACACGGCATGCTATAGATTATAGACAGGAAAACGTGTCCCGTTTATCGGGTTGATGACGTTCCCGAGATGAGCTCATAAAGTTTATCATGTAAACCCTGCAGGTGGATTTGTTCCACATGATAATAAGGATGAGTGGTACTAGTCTCGGATAATAAGAAACGAATTAATTTAAGTATTAGTAATTAAATAAATTCGTGAACGTTCGATATCTTAAACACGGGGAAAGTCGTATATGTAATTTCGGCGGAATTATTATTGTTGAAATAATATTAAATAAATTTCGGGAATTCAATTATTATTATTTAGTGGAATTAATAATAATAAAAAATGTAATTAATTAAGGATTTCTTTTTAAGGACTCCGAGTTAATTAATATTGCATTTTAGCCTTGAATTTATTTACCTAAGAGGTCCCTAGTGTAACTCTATTTAACCCCCCCCCCCCCTTGCCCTCTCCTAAACCTAACATTCGCCGCATTTATTTTTGCAGCAGAAATTAATTGCGTTAACGCAAATATAATTTCTTCTGTAAAAATTAATAAAGCTTTGCGCAATTATTTTACACAGAAAGAGTAAAAGGTGTATTGCGGTGGTTTATCTGAGAAGCAGAAAAAGGGAGACCCAACGGATCGTTGCCCACACAGCGGTTGGAGTCAAGGGCAGAGTCATACACTAGCAATCGCTAAGGTCTCAACAATCGACCGAGAGGTATGAGATCGATCTTCTATTCCGCATATTCATTCGATCTTTATTCTCGTTGATCATACATGAACGTAGATTGGGTTCCGGGGTCGTGGATCGTATTCCTCGACTACTGGGGGTTCTAGGACCTCCGGAACGGTAGTCGGATGAGGAAAAACGACCCGGAAACGAGCCCGGAACAGCAACGTCGAGTTGCTGTTCGCGTAAAAACGGCGGTCGCCAGAGGGAAAACGGCGGTCGCCGTTTGCAGTTCCTCTAGCGACCGCTGGACTGAATTCGGCGGTCGCCGAAATGGTACAGTCCAGTCTCGTTTCGCGTGGTTGTCCTCCGGGGCGACGGCTGGGCGTGATTCGGGATATAAGCTGTTACGTGAACGAAGTAACGGACATGGAGGTCGACTGGGAGCGTTCGGATGTTCGAGCTATAGAACGAACGCCTCCCGGGTAGTCGATTTCCAACAATTGGTATGAGAGCCGGTTTGTGCGTTCTTGTATTGTTTGCGAGTTTTGTTTTGCAGGATAACCCGATTATTATGGTCATGTTGTATGTACTGTATTTTTTGTGGTTTGTTAAACTCTCGGGATTGTCGAGATCATTGTTTTTTTTGAATCGTTGCTTGTTTGTAATGGTTAAAACGACGGGTTGAGTCGTTTAGGTTTTATTTTCGTTTTTCGTTTATCCGGGTGTATAGGATCGATCGATATGTATAGGATCGATGCCGGAAGTAGTATGTTTTACTCTTGTAATGTTGCTGCTGCTTGGTGGATCGAGACGAGATCGAGGGACGGACGAACGAGGGTCGAGAAGTCGAACCCGCGGCTGCTGAAGGGCAAACGGCGGTCGCCGTTTCTCAAACGACGGTCGCCGTTTCGCTGGACTTCGGGCAGCAGCTCCGCGGGGGTTCGATGGACACCACGGATCGCTCGTCGAGGCCTGGGGCGATACTTCAGTGGGAGGGGTTCGTCTCTTGGTCCTTAGACGAGTCGGTGGTGGATTGAGACCGAGACGAGCAACGAGACGAAGATCCGAGAAGACGTGCATCGAAGATTTTAAAGGCCATAATAATCGGGCCACGTTAAATGCTTTTTATGTGTTTACGTGTTTTATTATGCTTTAATTTTATTTGCATGTGAATGTTATCCCTTTTCGTAAAAACTAAGTGGGAGAGGGATTGGAAACAATCCCGCGGTCTCCATTCTCTGTTTTGATGGTGATGTGTGTCGCTTACGAGTTGGCTTTAGTGTCATCCTCCCTATCGGATAAAGTTGACACACGGATATCACTTGATCAAAATTCGAATTCAATTCCATTTATAGAATTGAACACTTAAGTTTTTCTAAGCAATGCCTAATCTGTCTTTCAAAGACTAATTTCAACTCGACTCATTCTCACCCCGGGGAGTGGAATGGAGCCAAAGCGCTTGGTTATGTCGATGACACAGATTAGAGACATTCGAGTCATTTGATGACTAGATCGATTGTCTGGTTGGCTCCCTCACTTAGTGAGAGATAGGGCTCAATTGCATGATTGATCGCTGGTTAGAAACTTCGAGTTTCACTTACGAGATATCAAGCTTTGATTAACGAAATTGTGAAATTTATTAAATGGAATTCAATTAACAAAGTTGTTTGTTTAGTAAACGTCCACACTATCGTGGCTTGCTAGACGGAAACGGAACTTTGGGTTAATTGAGGCTCGACAGTTATAGGAAATCGTAAAGGGACCGCATGTCAACGTAAACGTCCACACTAACGTGGCTTGCGGTGGGCGTGTAGTTTCTGAGCGGTTAACTTAGTACTGAGAAATGGTATACACTTAGGTACGCTTTACAGTATCCTCCCCATCGGAGTCATTGCTGTAATGATGTACGGCCAAAGTAAAAGTCCAGTTATAAAATCGTTTGGACTAGTATACGTCCACATGAACGTGGCATGCTAATCTGATGGGATTTTAGGATTAATTGGTAAATTTAATGATATTAATTAAGGGAGTTAATATCGAATTAAATTTGACAGTTTGATTTGTCTCTTTTATAGATATGGCACTCAACCCGCTGTCCATCATACTAAAAGAAAACAAACTCACTGGTCCAAACTATGTTGATTGGAAACGAAACTTGGACATTGTCCTAACTGCTGAGGAGTACAAATATGTACTCCATGAGGTTTGTCCTGATGAACCTACTGATACCTCCACTCCTGAGGAAAAGGAAGCTCATCGGAAGTGGGTCAAGGCTGATCAGATGGCGCGGTGCTACATTTTGGCTTCTATGTCAAATGTGCTGCAACATCAGCATGAGGCCATGACCACTGCCTATGATATGATGCTTAACCTCAAGGAGATGTTTGGTAGTCAGGATAGGGCATCCAGGCAAGATGCTATGAGGAAACTCATGACGGCCACCATGTCCGAAGGAACGCCCGTGAGGGATCACGTTCTTAGGATGATTGGCTATCTGAATGAGATAGAGATTATGGGAGGAGCTATCGATGGGGAAACCCAGATTGATATAGTGCTCCAGTCTCTGCCTAGGAGTTTTGAGCAGTTCCGCCTGAACTATAACATGAACAAGAGGTTATATTCGTTGGCGGAACTCCTGACTGAACTTCAGGCGGCAGAGGGAATCTTTAAGAAGTCTCAGGCACTTGTGGCTGTGAAACTTCCTGGTCCTCCGGGGACTAAGAGGAAGAAGAAGCAAAGACTGAAACCCAGTGGACCCAGAAATGGTGGACCACAGAATGGAGTGAACAAGCCCAAGGGCAAGTGTTTCCGTTGCAAGCATTCTGGACATTGGAAGTCTAATTGTCCTCTCAGACAAGGAGGTATGAACTTTTCCTTAGTCACTGAAATTGATGGAGTTATATTTTAAATGTCTAGTTTAGTGACAATATGGAACTCCTTATCTGTGTTTTTTCATTATCTATTAATCAAACTGTCGGCATTTTGTCTATCTTGTACTTGAATGCAATAGTCCTAGATATATACGTTTTAGACAGTATGGCGTGAGGAGACACGTGGAAGATCATACTGTCGGTTACTCGTATACTATCGAACAGAAGCTCACGACTTAGATGGACAGGGACAATCCATCGGTACGTCGTAGTGTGACTGGGTAATAGTTGGTCTTGACTATTATGTTACACTTGTACACTTGGTGTATTGAGCAGGACCACGGGAGGGCGTTCGATTTATACTAATCGACGTAATCGAACTAGACCTCAGAGATTAGGAATATACGAATTCCTAATCCCTATATAATTATAGGTGCGTGTGTCCAATTCTCGGTTCTTTAATATGCCAATGAGTGAGACTAATTGACTAGTCGAGATACTCGGTAAATTGGGAATCGGAATTGTACACACGACATGCTATAGATTATAGACAGGAAACCGTGTCCCGTTTATCGGGTTGATGACGTTCCCGAGATGAGCTCATAAAGTTTATCATGTAAACCCTGCAGGTGGATTTGTTCCACATGATAATAAGGATGAGTGGTACTAGTCTCGGATAATAAGAAACGAATTAATTTAATTATTAGTAATTAAATAAATTCGTGAACGTTCGATATCTTAAACACGGGGAAAGTCGTATATGTAATTTCGGCGGAATTATTATTGTTGAAATAATATTAAATAAATTTCGGGAATTCAATTATTATTATTTAGTGGAATTAATAATAATTAAAAAATTAATTAAGGATTTCTTTTTAAGGACTCCGAGTTAATTAATATTGCATTTTAGCCTTGAATTTATTTACCTAAGAGGTCCCAAGTGTAACTCTATTTAAACCCCCCCTTGCCCTCTCCTAAACCTAACATTCGCCGCATTTATTTTTGCAGCAGAAATTAATTGCGTTAACGCAAATATAATTTCTTCTGTAAAAATTAATAAAGCTTTGCGCAATTATTTTACACAGAAAGAGTAAAAGGTGTATTGCGGTGGTTTATCTGAGAAGCAGAAAAAGGGAGACCCAACGGATCGTTGCCCACACAGCGGTTGGAGTCAAGGGCAGAGTCATACACTAGCAATCGCTAAGGTCTCAACAATCGACCGAGAGGTATGAGATCGATCTTCTATTCCGCATATTCATTCGATCTTTATTCTCGTTGATCATACATGAACGTAGATCGGGTTCCGGGGTCGTGGATCGTATTCCTCGACTACTGGGGGTTCTAGGACCTTCGGAACGGTAGTCGGATGAGGAAAAACGACCCGGAAACGAGCCCGGAACAACAACGTCGAGTTGCTGTTCGCATAAAAACGGCGGTCGCCAGAGGGCAAACGGCGGTCGCCGTTTGCAGTTCCTCCAGCGACCGCTGGACTGAATTCGGCGGTCGCCGAAATGGTACAGTGTCGAAGTATGTTTTGGCGACATCTAAGCTTTGCAAGTCTACTCATGATTGATGTGTTTCACAAGAGTTGAACCAAAAAGGGGGAGATTGTAAATACATGTTTTTTTGGCATCAACTTTGTGTGTTCCTTGCGCTGTCCGTCGACTATTGTCAAAATTCCGGAGACTGCCACAAAAACGGAGACTTGTCAAATTTTCGGAGACTGCCACAAAAATGGAGACTTTTCAATATTCCGGAGACTGCCACAAAAGTGGAGACTCCAAAAGTGGAGATTACACAAAAGTGGAGACTACACAAAAGTGGAGACTCCAAAAGTGGAGACTACACAAAAGTGGAGACTACACAAAAGTGGAGACTTCAAAAGTAGAGACTACACAAAAGTGGAGACTCCAAACGTGGAGACTACACAAAAATGGAGACTAGAGTCTCCACTTTTGGTCATGCATGGAAACGGCGATCAGAGTCGCCGCTTTTGGCGAAGCGAAGAAACGGCGACTCGTGTCGCCACTTTGGTAGAAGTGTGGAAACGGCGACCATAGTCGCCGGTTTTGGTGCGGGTTGCGGAAACGGAGACTGCAGTCTCCGGTTTCTGTGTACAATGAAAACGGCGACTGGCGTCGCCGTTTGTGGTGAAGTGTGGAACGGCGACCAGAGTCGCCGTTTGTGTGACATGCATGCGAAGACACGAAACCGGCGACTGGAGTCGCCGGTTTGGGCACTGGCAGAACCAGCGACTATGGAACTATGAACACGTACCTTGCAACTATGGAACCAGCGACTATGGAACTATGGACACGTACCTTGCAACTATGGAACCAGCGACTATGGAACTATGGACACGTACCTTGCAACTATGGAACCAACGACTATGGAACTATGGACACGTACCTTGCAACTATGGAACCAGCGACTATGGAACTATGGACACGTACCTTGCAACTATGGAACCGGCGACTCTTACCTGGCAACTATGGAACCGACGACTAATGCATTGAGTACTTTCAACATGACTCCTTTTTCACTAAGTACTCAAATAAAGAAAATGAAGAATGGTTCCGGTGTTTACTACTTCAATGATATCGACGACCATGAAGACGATGAAATTCCGAAGCTTCAACACTTAGAGATTTTCACGAGAAATTGAAGATGAAGAATTGAGATCGATAGAGTCAAGATTGAATTGAAGTCTGTTTTTGAAATTGAAGATTCAAGATTCGAAGATTCAAGAATCAAAGATTCAAGATTCGAAGATTCAAGAATCAAAGATTCAAGATTCCAAGATTCAAGAATCCAAGTTCTACAATAGTGATGTCATCCATGGAGAAGTGACATCAGCCAAGCATGTGACGAATGAGAACGTGCCACGTCAACGTCTCACATGTGCGGGCTGCCTATATATACCCATGGATTTCCATTTCATCACTTGACGATTTTGAGAGAACGAAATCTGATATTCGAGTATCGCTATCGTTGTTTGTTGGCGCTGAGCCTTAGAGTTTTGGTAGTTGTTTTGTGCTGTGCACCACTAGTAGGGTTATGTGATTTAGCTCTAGGTGTAGTAGTACTAGGTCTCTGGTTCGTTGGAGTGCTGCGTCACTTGGGATACGACCTTTGATCATTCCGTATACCTTTCTCTACCCGTGTAATAGTTTAGTTTCGTTGATCAATGAAATGAAAACTATTACATAACTTTGTCTTCAGCAGTTTACTTTACTTTACTTACATTGAGTTTGAACTATACATACAAGCAAGCGATAGTTGAGAGAGTGCGTGAGTTCTTCGACTGAAGCTGCTGACTGTGAGTTCTTCGACTGAAGCTGCTGACTGTGAGTTCTTCGACTGAAGCTGCTGACTGTGTGTTTAAGACCAACTTCGCGAAAAGTTGGTATCATACGTCGAAGACGTAATTTCAATTGGTATCAGAGCGGGACGTCATACGTATAAGACGTGATCCGTTTCTTGACTTCATATTTTCCGCTACAATGGAGTCACCAATGTTCGCACAAAAACCGATTATGCTTACTCATCAGAACTATTCGACTTGGAAAGACAAAGTATCAGCTAGAATTAAAGGACAAGACTCTCGTGCATGGAGATCAATGTTAGAAGGCTGGGAACGCCCATTTACTATTGATGCTAAAGGCAACAAAATTCTCAAACTTGAACGACATTGGTCTAATGAAGAGCGTGAAGCTTCTACTGCCAACAACAAAGCTTTACGTTTCATTTGTGAATGGTTGGAGCTCAACATGTATCAACTTGTCAAAAATTGTACCTCAGCCAAAGAAGCTTGGGAAACTCTCCAGAGAACTTGTGGACACAAACATGTCAACCAATCTAAGAGTTGCACTCTCACTACGCTTGTTCATAAACCTCAGATGGGAGAACATGAAGATGACAAAAATAGTGAAAAATATTCTGGAAGAACTTCTTCAAACACCGAATCTGAGTGTGAATCAGAATCGACAGAGAATGCTCCTAACACACCTCAAGCTGATGTTGAGTCGAGAAAAATGTTGGATTTGAAAGAAAGCATCATTAAACTCCAAAGGGAGCTTGAAACTGCAAATACAGAAAAAGGAGCACTTCAAGTGTATCATAAAACATTGAAAGGATCATTTGATGATGATCACAAAATTGATGAAATACTGAAGGACACGCCGACTGTCAACTGCATGGTCTCCAAAAATAGAGAATTTTGTGATGAAGGAATTTTCTCAGATTGTGAATCCAAGTCTGAATCTGAAATTGAAAAAGCAACATCACTTGTGTTTCAGAATGAAGTTGTGTCTGATGAAATGCTTGTATTGAAGGAGAATCATTTAGAACTCCAAAAACTCTATAGAGCAGCAATCACTGAGAAAGGAACACTCGAAGTGTCTCTAAAATGTTTGAAAAAGTGCGTTGATGACTTTTCTAAAGCGAAACAAAAGCTCTCCGAAGAAGCTATTGAGTTGAGAAACTTGGTTGAAGAGTCTAACTCTGAAAATTTAAAGTTGAAAGCTTCTCGTAAAAATCTGGAACAGAAGTTTGATGATCTCTTTGAAGAGAAGCACAAATTCTTCAAGGAAGCAGTTGAGTTGAGATCACTATTTGAAAAGTCTAATACTGAAAATTCCAAGTTGAAAGCATCCTTGAAAAAGGAAATTGCTGAAGTCAAAATGCTTCAAAATTTGTTCAAAACTTCCGATGCTGAGAATGATGAATTAAAAACCACCTTTACACAGACTCAGACAGATCTTGCTATGAGTGTCAAAGATTGCTTCAACCTGAAAGCTAAATTGCACATGACAGATGAGCTTTTGAAGAAGATGAACACAAATTCTTCAGTTTTTGATAATGCTACCTCCTTAGTGAATCCAAATCGATATGGACTAGGATTCCAAAAAGTATTCAACTCAATATACTCAACACCTGAGAAAATGAAGTTTGTCAAGGCTTCCTCTGATGAACATTCCAAAGTTGAGACTGATGGAAAAATCGAAAATGAAACATCTAAGCGAAAGGAGATTGCAGAGGGAAAGAAAATTATGACTTCAGAGTCCAAGGTTGAGATTCCTGAAGCTAGCTCCTGAAAATGTTTCAATGCCAAGTTATATCAGCCTCCAAAGACTATCATGAAGAAACCTAGAAACACTCTATCTTATGAGGACGCCTTCATGAATAAGCTAAAGAAATTGGCTCCACGTGTCTCTCTGAAAGAAAGGTCCACTTCTTCTTCTACTAAGATTGAAAAGCCAAATCTAAAGGAAGCTAAGCCCAAGAAGAAGTATGTTTGTCACTACTGTAACAAACCCGGACACATCAAACCTTATTGCTACAATTTGAGAGATGATGTGAACCGAGGGATAGTGACTGAGAAAATGAACGTATATTCCAAGAGAGTCCGACTTCAAACTCCGTTTCATGAAGATGCTTTGATGAAAAATTTGACGGAGTCCTCATCTATAAGGTCGAAACCCAGAATGCTTGCTCCTATCTCTACTAATGTTGAAAACATCAAACGAAAGGAAGTAAAGCACAAGAAAAAGAATGTTTGCCATTATTGCAACAAGCCTGGACATATTAGGCCATATTGTTATAAAATGAACGATGATGTGAATCGTGGCTTGGTGGCTGTGAAAAAGAAGAATGGCTCTGCGAAGCAAGTGAAGAAGCAATGGTTTCCTAAAATGAAAAATCAAAAAATCTGGAAACCAAAAGTTAAGAGCACTACTCAATGGGTGCCAAAAGTGAAAAAGAGTGAAGTTATTCCCGAATCCACTCCAAGAAAAATTTGGCTACCAAGACAAGTGATTCTCTGCAATGTTGTACTAAACTCTTCTGAGCAAGACTCGCAAGGAATTTGGTACCTCGATAGTGGTTGTTCCCGACACATGACTGGAACGAAAAAATTTCTGAAAGATTACGAACTTGTGACTAACAACCTCGTCATGTTTGGAGGGGGAGCAAAAGGTATCGTGTTGGGCAAAGGAACTCTTCATCTCAAAGGATTTCCACCAATCAAGAATGTTTTCCATGTTGAAGGACTTGTGGCCAATCTAATAAGTATAAGCCAACTTTGTGATGACCAGCTGAATGTCAGTTTTGACAAAGATTCTTGTAAAGTCTTTGATGATAAAGGGAATTGCATTTTGAAGTGTCCTCGTGCTAAGAACAATTGCTACGTCTATGGCAACCGTCAAAACGTCAAACAAGAATCAGAGGACTCAACTGTTAGAGAAACTTTGGATACCATCACAGACACTCTTGTGCAGGCATTACTACCTAAGGCTCCGACGCTCAAAATCTATGAAGCTACACCTGACCCGCCTAAAGACTTGGCGTTTACTTCGAAGACTTCTTCTCCTAAGCTAACTCTTGAGATTCGTACTTATGAAAGTTCTCCTATCTTCGTATCTCAAATGGTCGCGGAAAATATGGAAGAGAAGTTTGACAAGCATGATTTTGAATCAACAACGACCCATATGGCAACCACTAGACGGTTATCAAAATCGACTAAAA
This sequence comes from Euphrasia confusa, assembly GCA_954870475.1. NCBI lineage: Eukaryota > Viridiplantae > Streptophyta > Magnoliopsida > Lamiales > Orobanchaceae > Euphrasia > Euphrasia confusa. The sequence goes on from OX940950.1 coordinate 33,745,428, forward strand.
GTCGAAGTGTTGATCAAACACTCTTTCGTTCCATGATTGGAAGTTTACAATATTTAACTGCTACTCGCCCTGATATAATGTTTAGTGTTTTCGTGTGTGCTAGGTACCAAGCAGATCCACGAGTTGTCAAACGAATCCTTCGCTACATCTCGGGAACATCAGATTTGGGACTTTGGTATACACGTAACACTTCATCCAATCTTGTCGGCTTTTCTGATGCCGACTGGGCGACGGGCACGGACGAAAGAAAGAGTACCTCCGGATGTTGTTGCTTCCTTGGCAATGATATCGTTTCTTGGCATAGTCGAAAACAAAATTGTATCGCACTGTCAACTGCCGAGTCGGAGTATGTTGCAGCTGGAAGTTGCTGCACTCAACTACTATGGTTGAAACAAATGTTGAATGACTATCTTCTTGAGAGTGCTCCATTGGTGTTGTATTGTGATAATCAAAGTGCTATCAAAATCAGCGAAAATCCTGTCCAGCATTCAAGAACTAAACACATCGACATTCGACATCATTTCATTAGAGATTTGGTTGATCGTGATACAGTCAGTCTACAGCATATTTCAACAGAAAAACAGTTTGCTGACATCTTTACCAAACCTCTTGACTTTGAGAGATTCAAAACTCTAAGAAATTCTCTCTGCATGTGTTCTCTCTAAGAGTTCACGAAAATTTTGATGTCTGAAAGAGTAGTTTCTTTACTTCTGAATACACACTCGAAATTGTCGTGGACTAGTCTAATCAGACAAACATGGATTCGAGGCCGCTTTAGTCTTCGGACCCAAGTGCATTTATTCCTCTGAGTACAAACATGTGAACTTGGCATATAACTCCCATAGCTTTCATTTGCATAGATCCATAATACCAAGTAACGGAGGACGCCGGATCATTTGTCCGCCGGCTCCCCTCTTCGAAAGGTAGTACATGGACGCTCTAATTTAAGATGCTCTACCTTCACACTTCGGAGATGCAGAATGATCCTTGCTCCCCTCTGACTGCTGTAATGAGCATCTGTTGCATTTCATATAAAGCTAAAACTCGTCTGGAGGACGCCGGATCATTTGTCCGCCGGCTCCCCTCTGATTGTAGTAAAGCTAGTCCCAAGTGGAGTGCCTTAAAAGTTCACCTTGTATTCATGAATTAAAATCTCTTGTGCGGTGCAAACTCATCAAATATGTTTCGACGAAACACGACTGCATCCTTGTGATTGTGACGAAGGAAAAGTAAACATGTCTATCAACATACTTCGGTCCATCTCACCGGTTTTTAATTTGAGAGATTTTCATTAACTCAAAGTTGCATTCACCTTGTGTGAAATTTTTGTTTTGGAAAATGATGAAAAGTGGACTCTTTTCTTGGAAAACATTTGCTCTTCATTGCCTAATATCACCCCTCGAATCTCCACTAAAATGTGTTTGAATGTTTGTTGTGTGTTGAACACTTGAATGACTAACTCGGGATGTGTTTTTTTTGTTTTGGCATTTTAGTAGTTCATATTCAGCATCTCGTGGAGTTCAATCTTTAAGGCGTAAGATGAGTGTAGCAGCTTCCGGTGACTTACATTACTCAAGGTTGCAATGACGTTACCTCAAGCATGGTAACCCTCACGCCAGTATGAAGTCCATGCCAATACCTTCGACTACCTTCACCAGATGACCCATCAAGGGGGAGGGTTAGGTGGTGCTGGCTCATCTAGCAAAAGTTTGCATCTCAGTGATGCCTGGTTTTAATAATCCTCCTTCAGGATAGTGCGGTCAGTGTGGATTGGAAGTTTGACTATCAGTTTATGGCGACGTTCACCAGTCGCCGTAAAAAATTCCTCAGAATGAGCTTTAGGACATTCTTCAAACCTTCGAATATATTGGAAGGTGTCAGTCGATTTTTGGGATCCAGCTGATCCCAAAATTTGCATCTAGCAAAAGTTTGCATCTCAGTGATGCCTGTTCTTAAGTTTTTGATAAACTCTTGAACTATTTCGTTTTTCATTATCTCGTTGCATGCATAAGACTTGAAATATTTTCCATCATGCATGTTTTCATATCTTGTTTTGATGAACTATGTTTTGATGTTTTGATGTGTTGATGTTTGAACTCTTGACTAAGCTTTTTTTTTTTTTTTGGTTTTTCATATCTATTCAATGTAGGTGCTTCACCAGGTGATGTATCTCTTCAGGGGGAGACTTGTTGGATCTCTTTGTACTCATTGTCTCTCATATGAGCTGTGCCAAAAAGGGGGAGATTGTCGAAGTATGTTTTGGCGACATTTAAGCTTTGCAAGTCTACTCATGATTGATGTGTTTCACAAGAGTTGAACCAAAAAGGGGGAGATTGTAAATACATGTTTTTTTGGCATCACCTTTGTGTGTTCCTTGCGCTGTCCGTCGACTATTGTCAAAATTCCGGAGACTGCCACAAAAACGGAGACTTGTCAAATTTCTGGAGACTGCCACAAAAATGGAGACTTTTCGAAATTCCGGAGACTGCCACAAAAGTGGAGACTCCAAAAGTGGAGACTCCAAAAGTGGAGACTACACAAAAGTGGAGACTCCAAAAGTGGAGACTACACAAAAGTGGAGACTACACAAAAGTGGAGACTTCAAAAGTAGAGACTACACAAAAGTGGAGACTACACAAAAGTGGAGACTCCAAAAGTGGAGACTACACAAAAATGGAGACTAGAGTCTCCACTTTTGGTCATGCATGGAAACGGCGATCAGAGTCGCCGCTTTTGGCGAAGCGAAGAAACGGCGACTCGTGTCGCCACTTTGGTAGAAGTGTGGAAACGGCGACCAGAGTCGCCGGTTTTGGTGCGGGTTGCGGAAACGGAGACTGCAGTCTCCGGTTTTGGTGTACAATGAAAACGGCGACTGGCGTCGCCGTTTGTGGTGAAGTGTGGAATGGCGACCAGAGTCGCCGTTTGTGTGACATGCATGCGAAGACACGAAACCGGCGACTGGAGTCGCCTGTTTGGGCACTGGCAGAACCAACGACTATGGAACTATGAACACGTACCTTGCAACTATGGAACCAGCGACTATGGAACTATGGACACGTACCTTGCAACTATGGAACCAACGACTATGGAACTATGGACACGTACCTTGCAACTATGGAACCAACGACTATGGAACTATGGACACGTACCTTGCAACTATGGAACCAGCGACTATGGAACTATGGACACGTACCTTGCAACTATGGAACCGGCGACTCTTACCTTGCAACTATGGAACCGACGACTAATGCATTGAGTACTTTCAACATGACTCCTTTTTCACTAAGTACTCAAATAAAGAAAATGAAGAATGGTTCCGGTGTTTACTACTTCAATGATATCGACGACCATGAAGACGATGAAATTCCGAAGCTTCAACACTTAGAGATTTTCACGAGAAATTGAAGATGAAGAATTGAGATCGATAGAGTCAAGATTGAATTGAAGTCTGTTTTTGAAATTGAAGATTCAAGATTCGAAGATTCAAGAATCAAAGATTCAAGATTCCAAGATTCAAGAATCCAAGTTCTACAATAGTGATGTCATCCATGGAGAAGTGACATCAGCCAAGCATGTGACGAATGAGAACGTGCCACGTCAACGTCTCACATGTGCGGGCTGCCTATATATACCCATGGATTTCCATTTCATCACTTGACGATTTTGAGAGAACGAAATCTGATATTCGAGTATCGCTATCGTTGTTTGTTGGCGCTGAGCCTTAGAGTTTTGGTAGTTGTTTTGTGCTGTGCACCACTAGTAGGGTTATGTGATTTAGCTCTAGGTGTAGTAGTATTAGGTCTCTGGTTCGTTGGAGTGCTGCGTCACTTGGGATACGACCTTTGATCATTCCGTCTACCTTTCTCTACCCGTGTAATAGTTTAGTTTCGTTGATCAATGAAATGAAAACTATTACATAACTTTGTCTTTAGCAGTTTACTTTACTTTACTTACATTGAGTTTGAACTATACACACAAGCAAGCGATAGTTGAGAGAGTGCGTGAGTTCTTCGACTGAAGCTGCTGACTGTGAGTTCTTCGACTGAAGCTGCTGACTGTGAGTTCTTCGACTGAAGCTGCTGACTGTGAGTTCTTCGACTGAAGCTGCTGACTGTGTGTTTAAGACCAACTTCGCGAAAAGTTGGTATCATACGACGAAGACGTAATTTCATACAGTCCAGTCTCGTTTCGCGCGGTTGTCCTCCGGGGCGACGGCTGGGCGTGATTCGGGATATAAGCTGTTACGTGAACGAAGTAACGGACATGGAGGTCGACTGGGAGCGTTCGGATGTTCGAGCTATCGAACGTACGCCTCCCGGGTAGTCGATTTCCAACAAACCCAACATCAGTCGATGGACACTGCCGAGGATATGTTGTACAACCTCAAGGAAATGTTTGGAGAGCAAGATCGTGCGGTAAGGCAAGAAGCCATGAGAGTCCTACTCAGTCTGAGGGAACGCCCGTTGGGGAGCACGTTCTTAAGATGATGAGTTTGTTGAATGAACTTGAGACCCTAGGAGCTCAAATTGATGGGGAGACGCAAGTCGACATCATACTCCAGTCTCTGACCCCTAGTTTTGAGCAGTTTCGTATGAGTTATAATATGGGTAAACTGTCTTATACTCTTGCGCAACTCATGACTGAACTAAAGGCGGCAGAGGGGATCTACAAGAAGGGCAAGTCTCAAGCGCTTGTAGCTACCAAGTCCAAAGGCTTGAAGCCTGTTGGAGGTAGGGGCAAGAAAAGAAAGCAAGCCTGGAAACACAGTGGTGCCAAGAGGAATGGACCACGAGTGGGGGCTGCCAAGCCAAGAGGCAAGTGCTTCCGATGCAATAAGTCTGGACACTGGAAGTCTGAATGTCCTCTCAAAGGTACGAATTTTTCTTTAGTCATAAAAACATAGTCAGCGGTATTATCTACCAGAAATCTGGTGTGTAGATATGGAACCACTGACGGTATGTGCATTTCTTTAAATGCAGGGGTTCCAGAAAACCCGTCGACTTAGAGAAGAAGAGTTCGAGGCTACATGGGCAAAGCTGTAGAGGAGGCAGCTGTTGCGGTGGAAGACATTTATCTGCTTTAGTCGTTAAATAGGATTTCATTTCAAGTTTATTGCATTATGTACCCTTTAATTTTAGAAAGAACTTTTGTTCTGGATTTCTATTATTTATGAATGGATATTTTATTTCTTTAATCATGTTGATGATTTTGATAAGAAATAATAGTATTATCTATTCTGGTACATTAGATAGCAATAATGTGAATGATGAATCCTTAGTCTACCACGATGCAACAAACCATTCTATAACTTGTTTTACTTGAAAGATATATTTCTTGTCAAGTCATTATACTTGTGAATTCTTATACTTAGTAGTATTTATTCAAATAAGATTCAAAAGGTCGAAATTGATTTGATCAATTAAAGTTGAAGGAATGGACCTTCCGACCTAAGAATTAAATTTGGAAGATAAAACAACTAAGCATACCTTTCGGTAAAGGATAGAATTCGGACAAGTATTGAGAATGATTAGATACTGATATATGCAGACGTATGTGTAATTAAAAAGGTACGAGTAATTCTCCTAGAATACTCGAAGATGGATTAGAATGCTTGATGTGCCATAAAAGCAAAGTGTTTTAGTCACAAAGCAATTATGGGGAACCTTCAAAGTATATCCATTGGAAGCCTGCGACTCAGTCACGGAGGTCATAACCTAGTAACACATAGCATAAATCAAAGAAAGGGATTGGATCCCAAACGACTTCACCATACACTTACGTGTAGAGATGGTGTGTCAGAAATAAGAAATGGAAATCTAATAGTAAAAGAACAAGTTGTTCGGAACTACCTATGTTCTATGGATATTCCTGGAGACAACGGCATATTCAATGTGGTTGTAGGATATCCTAGATGAACAAAGATATTGTGTTCTATAGTACTATGAACCAGAAGGACGTTATAAGCTCTAAACGCCCGGTTCTTAGAGGAAGACTATTAGACGAACCACAAAGCCCGAACTGACGTAATACCTTGGAATGAGAAAAAGACAAAGACTAGGAACCAGCCAAACCGAGTAGTAGTACACCACTAACTGCACCTACTGTTATTACTGTTATACACCGTGTTGGAAATCGATATCCCGGGGTTAACGGAATTGCGGAAACATAACCCCGATCAAAATCCCTTCGCCGGAAACCACCGCGAACCACCTCACGAGCCGGAGCCCGGCCGAGAACACCCGCCGTGGGATGAACCCGCGGCTGCCCTAGCCGAGCCCCCGCGAGGGGCTCGCGATCGCGGTGGGCGATCGCATGGGGATGCATCGTGCATCCCCCGGGGCTGCTCGTAGCAGCCCCCGGCGGTGAGTCCGGCGACTCACCGCCACCGCCGATGGAGGAGGGGGCGCCTGCCGCGGCACCAGCCCGCGGCTGCCCCCAGCGACCGACCGAGCGTCGATCGCACGCCCCGGCACCAGCCGGGGCTTCTCCTTGCGCGCCCGGCGATCGAGCCCTAGGGCATCGATCGCCACCCTCGGCGCCCAGCCGAGGGTTTAGTCCGTGCGTGCGCACGATCCCCACGGGGATCCGAACCGCCGCGGTCCGGTGGTCTTCGACCACCACCGCCGGTTCATCCTCGTTCCGGGGTTCGTTCGTCCCTCGGATCTTCGTTCATATGCATATACGAATAATCAATTAAAATCATCGAGGTGGTTTCAATGATTTACCTTTGTTCTCGTTGTACGGAGAAACGAGATCTTATGAAGACCTTGAGACCTTCCCACGTATTCCTTGCACTAGCTCGGACGTCGTGTGGGCGACGATCTACCGAACTCCATGGATCTCCCTCTCTACTTTCTCTCTCTAGAATTGTGATCTTCAAGTTATGAGAATAGAGAAGACCATGTAGTGCTTTTATAGGCTACGTAGGGGATCTTAAGGAGGTGGAATATTGGGCTTCCAATATTAATGATTAAATTGAGCCCAAGCCCAAATCTATTAATCCATTAATATTAATTAATTCTATTTTTCACTATATAAAATTAATTGCACTCCCAATATTAAACCATATTATATCAAATAATATTTCTCCGGTAGTATTATTTATTCCGTGTATTTAAGATATAAATATCCATGAATAAAATTAATTTATTGCTAATTAATTTATTCATCTCTTGTAACCGAGACTAGTACCATTCATCCTTAATTATTATGCGGAACAAATCCACCTGCAGGGTTTACATAATAATTCCTTATGAACTCATCTCGGGGATATTATCAACCCTTACGGGATACACTTTCCCGTCAAGTATTCACGGCATGCCATATATAAAATATAGTGACCCAACTTAACCGGTAATTAACCCAATAACTAAATCGGTTAATTCCTTTGGTAAATCAAAGTCACTTATATTAAATATACACACCCGCAATAGTATCGGGGATTAAGAATAAAATACTCAGAGATTTAAATCGATTATCGCCGGCAATCCTAATCGATAAATCTCAAACGATCCGCTCAATACACCAAGTGTACAAGTGTGATAAAATAATTAAGATAAATTATTTTCTCTCTCACACAACGACTATACCGATGGATTGGTCCGTGTCCATCTAGGTCGTGAGCAACTGTTTGATTAAATACGAGTAACCGATAGTATGATCTTCTGTGCGCCCATGCAACACCATACTAACTACAACGTATAAAATCCAGGACTATAATTTGCATATATTTAATTATAAATAATTAAATGCAAATAATTGTTTATTTAATTAAATAGATTAATGGCAATGGATCGTGAGTTTCCGTTACTTAAATCTAGACATTAAGTACACAACTCCAACAATCTCCCACTTGTACTAAGGTCTAGTCATTTCCTCCAAACTCCCGACTCCCATACTCATCACGTGCTTGAGTTTTACTTCCAAGAAGTACTATGTGAATGAGCACTCTAGGTTGCCGCTCTGAAGTTATCTTGGTGACTACAGCGTCGTCTCCCTCGACGACGACTCGTATCAGGTGGTACTTGCACTATGTGTTATCTTACACTTATGGACTAGTGATTTCTTACCATTTGCCATTGCACCGCTATTTACATAGCCTTTGGCAAATTAAGAATCACATCTAAGTCCTAGAGATTATCCCGGAGTTATACCAAAACTTCCGCTGCCTCTGAGGCCGCTATTTGGTTACCTATGGCAGAGTCCGAAAAGCATCGTGCTTATCACTTTTCCATGTTAAAACTCCTTCTCCTTCAATAGTGAAACACATATCCTGATATCGACTTACACCGGTCCTCATTTTATTAGAAATCTAAGAGAATGTAATCCAAAGGAAATGCTCGTCTGCTTCGTAGTCTAGAACAGTACTTCGAAAGTACTTTTACAGCAGTCGAATATTCCTTTCCAGGACTACCTTGATATCCTCCCACTACGCTAACCGCATAGTCGATATCAGGTTCTTGTTTTCAACAATGCATTTATTAAGCTTTCCACACTAAATGTGTAGGAAACTGCTTTCATTGCTTCTATCTCCTTTTGTGTTCCAAAACACATATCCTTAGATAGATGTATTCCGTCTCTGAAAGGTAACGAACCTTTCTCGGAATCTTGCATGTTTAAAACGAACCATAATCATTTATGTAAGATGTCCAGGAGAAGTACAATGTTCTTTCTAGAGATCCAAGATCTCAAGAACATGTCCAACTTCTTCCTTTATCTTTCATAATGATTCATCTAGACAACCATCATTTAACATCTTTACATTGTTGCCAATGATAAGAGTGTCATCTACATAAAACTTCCGAGAAACACCACCTTGTTTTCCATCACGTTTCCAATACACACAATTCGTCTATGCTTTTGATGAATCCATAAAATGGACTATCTCATCAATTTGCAAGTACCACGAACTCAATGCTTTGTTCCAATCCATAAATGGATCAACTAGGCTTGTACTCTAAATGATCTTGCTTCTTAGCAATAATCCTTATTGCTCTCCAAGAAGGCACATTTAGATCTAGTACCGCCTCTATGTAGATCCAGGGATTGATTTCATGTATACTAGGTCCAGAGTTCGAAACTCTCCTAGTCTTATGAATATCTCCGGTTGTCAAACAACCTCCCATTACAACGGCATTCCGGTGTATAAACAGTAATAACAGTAGGTGCAGTTAGTGGTGTACCGCTACTCGGTTTGGTTGGCTCTAAGTCTTAATCTTTCTCTCTCATTTCAAAGTATTACGTCACCTTGGGCTTGTGGTTCATTATATAGTCTTTCTCTAAGAACCGGGCGTTAGAACTTATAACGTCCTTCTGGTTCATAGTACTATTGAACACACATCTTTTGTTCTTCTAGGATATTCTACAACCGCATTTGAATGCGCCGTTGTTTCCAGACATATCCATAGAACATAGGTAGTTCCGTATAACTCATAATTTTACTATTTCTATAAGAGTTCCATTTCTTGTTTTAAGACACACCATTTCTACACAACAGTGCATGGTGTAGTCATTTGGGATCAAATCCCAATCTCTGATCAGTATGCCATGCATTCCTCAGACAGGTACTTGCCTCCGCGATCAAATCGCAGGCTACAAATGGATATACCTAGATGGTTCTCCACAATTGCTTAGTGTCCATTGACTTGTCAAAACACTTGCTTTTGTGGCACATCAGGTATTCTAATCCATTTCTCGAGTAATCATCAAATGAAGTACTCGTACCTTATTGTCTGAGTAGACATAGGTCTGCATACATCAGAGTCAATCAATTCTAATACTTGTCCGGATCTTATATCTTATATCCATAAAGGATTGCTTAGTCATGTTATCTTCCAAATAAGATTCTTAGGTCGGAAGGTCAACTCCTTCAACTTAATTGATCAAATATCAATTTTCGACCTTTGAACTTCTTATTTGAATAAACATGATTCAGCATAAGAATCCACAAGTATAATTGATAAAGAAATCTCTTATTAGTAAAACGAGTTTCATACTACGGTTCGTTGCATCATGGTGGACTCAGGATTCATCATTTATATATTGCTAGCTAATGTACCAGAATAGATAATATCATTATTTCTTCTTATAACCATCAAATGATTAAAAGAAATAAAATATCCATTCATTAGAAATCCAGAACAAAGTTCTTTCTAATATGAAAGGTACATAAAAGCAATAACTCAAAATGAAATCCTATAAAATGTCCTCCACTGCAACTGCTGCCTCCTCTACAGCATTGCCGATGTAGACTACGATCTTTTCTTTTCCAAGTCGTTAGGTTTCCTGGAACCTCTTGCATTTAAAATGCACATACCGTCAGTGGTTCCATATCTACACACCAGGTTCCGGTAGATAATACCACTGACTATGTTTTACGACTAAAGAAAATTTCGTACTTTCTTTGAGAGGATAATCAGACTTCCAGTACCCAGACTGTTTGTATCGAGAACACTTGCCTCTTGGCTTTCTCGTCCCATCTCGTGGTCTAAGAAACTTAGGACCACTGGGTTTCTTTGCTTGCTTTTCCTTTCCCCCGATTCATGCCTTTAGGTTCGAAACCTTTGGCATTGGCTACAAGAACTTGCGATTTCCGTCTCAACTCGTCTAAAAGGTCAATCATCTCAAAAACGTTTTTAAGCGTTTCCTAGAAGTGACTGGCCTTTATGAGTATCCTCATCGCTTCTTGTCTAGCCGCCTATGTCAATAGGCTCGGGAGGAAAAAGCTCACTGAGTACAACCTTGCACTCTTTAACAGTTTGAGTAATGTCTAGATCTCTATTCCAATCATTTCATTTAGGGACCAGTGAGTTTAAAATCCTTAAGTATCACATAAAGTGGGTTCAAAGCCATATCCTAATCTATGAGCACATATAACAACAAACAATCGATTTAATGTCCGATATTATCTCCCTTAAATAATATCATTAAACCACTAATCACATCTAAAATCCCATCAGATATGGCAAGCCATGTGGTGCGGACGTTTACCAATCCAAATGATTTAGCAATTAGATTTGCTTCGGTCATACATCACTTATAGCGGAACCTCGTGGGGAGGAATACTATAATGCGTATCTAAGTGTAAACCATTACTCAGTACCAAAGTAAATCGTTTGGAATTGCTACATCACCGCAAGCCACGTGGTGTGGACGTTTACGACAACTTCACAACTCTTCACAATTTCTTACAACTGTCTACATAAATTAATCCAAAATCCGTCAGCATAGCAATCCACGTGGTGTGGACGTTTACTACACCAAGAGACTTTTATAATTGACTCCCAATTACAAGATCCATTTGATTTTCGTAAATCAGGACGCGGAGAATCATAAGTGAAACTCGAAGTTTCTAACCAGTGATTCACCATGCGAACAACCCTATCTCTCATTAGATGAGGGAGCCGAGCAGACAATCGATCCATCTATAAAAGAATGGTACGAAGGTCTCTAATTTGTGTCCTCTACATGACCAAGTGGCTTTGGCTCCATTCCACTCCCCGGGGTGAGAATGAGTCGACTTGAAATCAGCTTTGGAAAGACAAATTAGGCATTGTTTGATAAACTTAATCAATGTTTCTTGTAAGAGGAATTACAAGAACTCTCCTCCAATAACTTATCTATATAAACTTCAAAAGTTTATAAAAGTTACCAAGAGAGCAGCAATGGAGACCATGGGTATGTTTCCATACCCTCTCCCACTTAGCTTTTTACAATAAAGGGATACGCTATCTAATGCATAATTAAATACACATAAGCATGCATACATGAAATAAAGCACATACTATTATCACATAGTCAAAATAATACTAGAATATTATTTTCCGACTATTATGGCTTTATCGCATCTCCGTACGCATCTTCTAGTCTTCAGTCTTCGTTCTTGAATGCTCCATGTGACGAGAATATTAATCCCAATATTTAAATCTATTTATTTTTAATAAATCCAAAAGTTACTTAATTCGAAAATTAAGTCAATCGAATAAATCAAAAATAAAATTAAATATTATTAATATTTTTATTTATTTATTTTCCTATCTAATTCTATTAAATCTCTAGAATAATCTATCCAAGACCCACTTGGAATATTCTAGAAGACTTCTATAATAGAATAAGGAAATAAAATAAATTAGGACTCCTAATCCTTCCAAATTAATTCCTTTCCTAATCTATTAAAAATTCCATAAAGGAATAATTAAATAGGAAAAATTAATTAAGGACTCTTCTACTTTCCAAATTAATTAATTTCCATGTCTATGAAAATTCCCATAAAATAGGAATAATCAACTAGGAAATAAATTAATTTAATAATTAATTATTTTCCTTTCTAATTCCATTAAATCTCTAGAATCCTATTCCAAGTAGGACTTAGAATATTCTAGAAGACTTCCATAATAGAATAAGGAAATAAATTAATTTCAATTAATTCTTTTCCTATTTCCATGAGAATTCCCAAAAAAATAGGAATACTCAAAATAGGAAAACCGAATCAATTCTAAATTTATTCCTTCCTTATCCATGAAAATTCCCATAAAAGGAATAATCAATAAGGAAATAAATTTATTCTAAATTTATTCTTTTCCTATTCCATGAGAGTTCCCAAAAAATAGGAATACTCAAAATAGGAAAAACCGAATAATTTAGGAAAGTTGAATCTCGGTAGGAGTAGCACGAGATCACGAGGACCCCGCGCCACCCCCACCGTCGATCGACCACCACCGGGGAAGAGCACCGCCGCCCAGCCGGCCGGCCAACCACCTCACGGCGGCAGCCCACGGCCAAGGGCGATCGAGCCCTAGCCCCGTGATCGATTATGGGCTCGATCATCATGATCGATCCCCGGTCCTTTCTTCCTCTCGTCACTTCGTCTTCTCCGGCGGTCATCTCGGCATCGATCCAACATAAAATAAATTACATGAATTTAATTACAATTATCCGGTATCGATTCTATACATGAAATCGACCTTATACATTTCCGGAAAAAGTAGAACGTAATAATAAACCTAAATTCGGTCAACCCCCGAATTTTTACTATTACAAGCATTCACCACACATAAAACGAATCTCGACATGTCCGAGAGTTTAATAAAATTATAATAATAATTAACGAAGAATTATATCTAGCCATAATAGTCGGAAACCCTGCAAGGTAGAACAATTTATCGTATATACACATGAACTAGAACCAACGCTCTGATACTAGTTGTTGGAAATCGATATCCCGGGGTTAACGGAATTGCGGAAACATAACCCCGATCAAAATCCCTTCGCCGGAAACCACCGCGAACCACCTCACGAGCCGGAGCCCGGCCGAGAACACCCGCCGTGGGATGAACCCGCGGCTGCCCTAGCCGAGCCCCCGCGAGGGGCTCGTGATCGCGGTGGGCGATCGCATGGGGATGCATCGTGCATCCCCCGGGGCTGCTCGTAGCAGCCCCCGGCGGTGAGTCCGGCGACTCACCGCCACCGCCGATGGAGGAGGGGGCGCCTGCCGCGGCACCAGCCCGCGGCTGCCCCCAGCGACCGACCGAGCGTCGATCGCACGCCCCGGCACCAGCCGGGGCTTCTCCTTGCGCGCCCGGCGATCGAGCCCTAGGGCATCGATCGCCACCCTCGGCGCCCAGCCGAGGGTTTAGTCCGTGCGTGCGCACGATCCCCACGGGGATCCGAACCGCCGCGGTCCGGTGGTCTTCGACCACCACCGCCGGTTCATCCTCGTTCCGGGGTTCGTTCGTCCCTCGGATCTTCGTTCATATGCATATACGAATAATCAATTAAAATCATCGAGGGGGTTTCAATGATTTACATTTGTTCTCGTTGTACGGAGAAACGAGATCTTATGAAGACCTTGAGACCTTCCCACGTATTCCTTGCACTAGCTCGGACGTCGTGTGGGCGACGATCTACCGAACTCCATGGATCTCCCTCTCTACTTTCTCTCTCTAGAATTGTGATCTTCAAGTTATGAGAATAGAGAAGACCATATAGTGCTTTTATAGGCTACGTAGGGGATCTTAAGGAGGTGGAATATTGGGCTTCCAATATTAATGATTAAATTGAGCCCAAGCCCAAATCTATTAATCCATTAATATTAATTAATTCTATTTTCCACTATATAAAATTAATTGCACTCCCAATATTAAACCATATTATATCAAATAATATTTCTCCGGTAGTATTATTTATTCCGTGTATTTAAGATATAAATATCCAAGAATAAAATTAATTTATTGCTAATTAATTTATTCATCTCTTGTAACCGAGACTAGTACCATTCATCCTTAATTATTATGCGGAACAAATCCACCTGCAGGGTTTACATAATAATTCCTTATGAACTCATCTCGGGGATATTATCAACCCTTACGGGATACACTTTCCCGTCAAGTATTCACGGCATGCCATATATAAAATATAGTGACCCAACTTAACCGGTAATTAACCCAATAATTAAATCGGTTAATTCCTTTGGTAAATCAAAGTCACTTATATTAAATATACACACCCGCAATAGTATCGGGGATTAAGAATAAAATACTCAGAGATTTAAATCGATTATCGCCGGAAATCCTAATCGATAAATCTCAAACGATCCGCTCAATACACCAAGTGTACAAGTGTGATAAAATAATTAAGATAAATTATTTTCTCTCTCACACAACGACTATACCGATGGATTGGTCCGTGTCCATCTAGGTCGTGAGCAACTGTTTGATTAAATACGAGTAACCGATAGTATGATCTTCTGTGCGCCCATGCAACACCATACTAACTACAACGTATAAAATCCAGGACTATAATTTGCATATATTTAATTATAAATAATTAAATGCAAATAATTGTTTATTTAATTAAATAGATTAATGGCAATGGATCGTGAGTTTCCGTTACTTAAATCTAGACATTAAGTACACAACTCCAACACACCGGGACGCCATTGCAGTGGGAGGTTGTTTGACGACCAGAGATGTTCATAAAACTAGAAGAGTTTCGAACTCTGGATCTAGTAGAGATGAAATCGATCCCTAGCTCTGCACAAGGGTGGTACTAGATCTAAATGTGTCATCTTAGAAAGCAATAAGGATTATTGTTAAGAGACAAGATCATTTAGAGTACAAGCTTAGCAAATCCATTTATGGATTGTGACAAAGCTATGAATCGTGGAACTTGCGAGTTGATGAGATAGTCCATCTAATGGATTCATCAAAAGGCATAGACGAAATGTGTATTGGAAACGTGATGGAAACAAGGTGGTGTTTCTCGGAATTTTATGTAGATAACATTTTATCATTGGCAACAATGAGAGAGTGTCATCAGACATAAAATGATGGTTGTCTAAATAAATCGGGATATAAGATTGAGTAGAAGGTAGAGCATGTTCTTGAGGTCTTTAGATCTAAGGATAAGAACATTGTACTTCTCCTAGATATCTTATACGATTATGGTTTGTTTTAAACATGCATACTTCTGAGAAAGGTTATTGCCTTTCAGAGACAGAATATACATCTATCTAAAGGGTATGTGTTTCGAACACATGAAGGAGATAGATACAGATAAAGCGGTTTCCTACACTTCGAGTGAGGAAAGCTTTATAGATGCAATGTTGTAAAACGAGAACTTGGTATCAACTATGCGGTTTGCGTAGTGGGAAGGAATCAAAGTAATCTGGACAAGAGATATTCGAATGCTGTAAAAGTACTTGAATGTATTAGATTAAGCAAGACGAAATCTTCTTTGATTACAAATTCTCAGATCTCAAATCAGAGAAGGACCAGTGTAAGTCGATATCAGGCTATGTGTTCACTTTTAGAAAGAGGTGGAACCATGAAATGAAAGAGTGATAAGCAGGACGCTTATCAGACTCTCTCATAACCGAATAGAAGCCTCAGAGGCAGCGGAAGTTTTGGTTAGGTTCCGGGATGACCTCTTGACTTGGATATGACTCTTAGTTTACCAAAGGCTATTGGATAGCGGTGCACGGTAAACTGGAAAAAGTCATAAGTCAAAAGTGATGATAACACATAGAGCAAGTACCACCTGATGCGAGTCATCGTCGAGGGAGACGACGCAGTAGTCACCAAGATAACTTCAGAGCGGCAACCTAGAGTGCTCATTCACATGGTACTTCTTGCAAGTACAACTTAAGCACGTGATGAGTATGGAAGTCGGGAGTTTGGAGGAAATGACTAGACCTTAGTACAAGTGGGAGATTGTTGGAGTTGTGTACTTAATGTCTAGATTTAAGTACCGGTAAACTCCCGGTCATAGCATTTAATCTATTAAATTAATAAACAATTGTTTGCATTTAATTATTGATAATTAAATATATGCAAATCATAGTCCTGGATTTTATACGTTGTAGTTAGTATGGTGTGTCGGGCCCCACACAGAAGATCATACTATCGGTTACTCGTATTTAATCAAACAGTTGCTCACGACCTAGATGGACACAGACCAATCCATCAGTATAGTCGTTGTGTGAGAGAGAAAATAATTTGTCTTAATAATTTATCACACTTGTACACTTGGTGTATTGAGCGGATCGCTTGAGATTTATCGATTAGGATTGCCTTAGATAATCGATTCAAGTCTCAAAGTATTTTATTCTTAATCCCCGATACTGTTGCGGGTGTGTATATTTAATATAAGTAACTTTGATTTACCAAAGGAATTAACCGATTTAATTATTGGGTTAATTACCGGTTAAGTTGGGTCGCTATATTTTATATACGACATGCTGTGAATACTTGACGGGAAAGTGTATCCCGGAAGGGTTGATAATATCCCCGAGATGAGTTCATAAGGAATTATTGTGTAAACCTCATGAGTGGATTCGTTCCGCACAATAATTAAGGTTGAATGGTACTAGTCTCGGATTCAAGAGATGAATAAATTAATTAGCAATAAATTAATTTTATTCATGGATATTTAAATCTTAAATACACGGAATAAATAATACTACCGGAGAAATATTATTTGATATAATAAGGTTTAATATTGGGAGTGCAATTAATTTATATAGTGGAAAATAAATTAATTAATATAAATGGGAGATTAATAGATTTGGGCTTGAGCTCAATTTAATCATTAATATTAGAAGCCCAATATTCCACCTCCTTTAGATCCCCTACGTAGCCTATAAAAGCACTACATGGTCTTCTCTATTCTCATATAACTTGAAGATCATAATTCTTCTAGAGAGAGAAAGTAGAGAGAGAGAGAAGAGGATCCATAAGCTTGGAGGATCGTCGCCCACCCGACGTTCAAGCTAGTGCAAGGAATACGTGGGAAGATCGTAAGGTCATCAATTGATTTCGTTTCTCCGCACAACGAATCAAAGGTAAAATCATAAACTCCCTTCTATGATTTTATGTGAATTAATTGTGATACATACATGAACGCACGATCCGGGAAAACGAGGAACTTCGGGGACGGGGATTCGAGATCCCCGGCGAACGTTCAAAGGACCCTCGGCTGGGAGCCGAGGGGTGGCGATCGAGCCCTAGGGCATCGATCGCCGGCAGCGATCCCGAGGGGAGCCCCGGCTGGACGACGGGGCGAGCGATCGACCTAGGGTCGATCGCTGGGGGCTACCGCGGCCTTGCGCCGCGGCTGGGCGCTCCCTCCCCGGTCGGTGGTGGCGGTGAGTCGCCGGACTCACCGCCGGGGGCTGCAAGGCAGCCCCATGCGATCGACTTCGATCGCGAGCCCCACGGTGGGGCTCGGCTAGGGTTTTGGCCGCGGGTTCATCCCGCGGCGACTCTCCGGTTGAGCTCCGGACATCGTGGTGTTCGTGATCGGTTTCCGGCGATGGGATTTCGGTCGGGGTTATCGGTTCCGCATTTTTTGATACCCCGGGATATCGATTTCCAACATTTACTTTATGCACTAGATAGCGTATCCCTTTGTTATAAAAAGCTAAGTGGGGGAGGGAATGGAAACATTCCCATGGTCTCCATTACTGTTCTCTTGGTGACATTTATGAGCTTTCGAAGTTCATATAGATATGTCATTGGAGGAGAATTCTTGTAATTCCTTTTACACGAAACATTGATTAAGTCTATCAAACAATGCCTAATTTGTCTTTCTGAAACTGACTTCAAGTCGACTCATTCTCACCCCGGGGAGTGGAATGAGCCAAAGCCACTTGGTCATGTGGATGACACAAATTAGAGACATTCGTACCATCCTTTTGAAGGTGGATCGATTGTCTGCTCGGCTCCCTCATCTAATGAGAGATAGGGTTGTTCGCATGGTGAATCACTGGTTAGAAACTTCGAGTTTCACTTATGGTTCTCAGCGTCTTGATTTACGAAATCGAATGCTTCAAGTAATTGGATGTCAATTGTAAAAGTCTTTTGGTGTAGTAAACGTCCACACTATCGTTGCTTGCTATACTGAATGGGATTTTGGATCAATTGATGTAGACAGTTATAGAAGAAAGTAAAGGATCGTGTGTTAACGTAAACGTCCACACTATCGTGGCTTGCGGTGACATACAAGTCTCAAACAATCTTCTTAGTGCTGAGTAATGGTTTACACTTAGGTACGCTCTATAGTATTCTTCCCATCGAAGTAACGCTATAGTGATGTACGACCGAAGCAAATATAATTACGAAATCATTTGGATAGGTAAACGTCCACACTATCGTGGCTTACCATATCTGATGGGATTTTAGATGTAATTAGTAATTTAATGATATTATTTTAGGGAGATAATATCGGATATTAAATTGATTGTTTGTTTAAATGTGCTTATAGGTTTAGAGAATAACTATGAATCCACTTTCTGTGATACTCAAGGAGAATAAAATCACTCGCCCCAATTATATTGATTGGAGGAGAAATTTGGACATTGTCCTGACTTCTGAAAAGTACAAATTTGTACTCCATGATGTGTGCCCTGCTGAGCCCACGGATGCCTCAACTAATGAGGAAAAAGAGGCATATAGGAAGTGGAAAAAGGCTGATGAAATGGCTAGGTGTTATATTTTGGCTTCTATGTCAAATGTACTCCAAACCCAACATGAGTCGATGGACACCGCCTATGATATGTTGTCTAACCTCAAATAAAATGTTTGGAGAGCAAGATCGTGCGGCAAGGCAAGAAGCCATGAGAGTCCTTATGACAAATACTCAGTCTGAAGGAACACCCGTGGGGGAGCACGTTCTTAAGATTATGAGTTTGTTGAATGAACTTGAGATCCTAGGAGCTCAAATTGATGGTGAGACGCAAGTCGACATCATACTCCAGTCTCTGACCCCTAGTTTTGAGCAGTTTCGCATGAGTTATAATATGGGTAAACTATCTTATACTCTTGCGCAACTCCTGACTGAACTGAAGGCGGCAGAGGGGATCTACAAGAAGGGCAAGTCTCAAGCGCTTGTAGCTACCAAGTCCAAAGGCTTGAAGCCTGTGTTGGAATTCGATATCCCGGGTTATTTAAATTTGCGGAAACCAATAACCCGAACGAACCCTTCGCCGGAGATCATATGAACGCCGACTCATCCGCCGGAGTCCGGGCTTTGGAGACCACGCACCCGAAGGCGCGCAATCCGCCCCCACCCTAACCCCCGCGAGCCGGGGTTCGCGCGATCGTGGATCGCGTCGATCATGCGATCGATGGGGCTTCATCCGGCAGCCCCCAGCAGCAGGTCCGGCGACCTGCTGCCCGCCGTGGAGAAGCCCCCACCGTCGAGGTGGGGAGGTGACGGCACCAGCCCGTCACCGCCGGCGATCGCTCCCAGCGATCGCCCCCTCGGCCGAGGCCGAGGGTTCTCCTTTCGCGCGCCGAACCCTAGGCGTGCGGTCCACGCGGTCCGGTGGCTTCGCCACCACCGCGTGGTCCTTCGTCTAATCCGGGTTCGAACTTTTGGATCTTTGTTTTTCGATAATTGATAAATAAACTAGAATTAAATTGCGGAAATTTAATTCACCTTTCGATTCGTTGTGCGGAGAAACGAGATCTTATGATGACCTTGAGATCTTCCCACGTATTCCTTGCACTATCCCGGACGTCGTGTGGGCGACGATCTACCGAACTCCATGGATCCTCCTCTCTACTTTCTCTCTCTAGAATTGTGTTCTTCAAGTTATGAGAATAGAGAAGACCATGTAGTGCTTTTATAGGCTACGTAGGGGATCTAAAGGAGGTGGAATATTGGGCTTCCAATATTGAAGATTAAATTGAGCCCAATGCTCAAGTCCATTAATCCTTATCAATATTAATTAATTCTATTTTCCACTATATAAAATTAATTGCACTCCCAATATTAAACCATATTATATCAAATAATATTTCTCCGGTAGTATTATTTATTCCGTGTATTTAAGATATAAATATCCATGAATAAAATTAATTTATTGCTAATTAATTTATTCATCTCTTATATCCGAGACTAGTACCATTCAACCTTAATTATTATGCGGAACAAATCCACCTGCAGGGTTTACATAATAATTCCTTATGAACTCATCTCGGGGATATTATCAACCCTTCCGGGATACACTTTCCCGTCAAGTATTCACGGCATGTCATATATAAAATATAGTGACCCAACTTAACCGGTAATTAACCCAATAATTAAATCGGTTAATTCCTTTGGTAAATCAAAGTCACTTATATTAAATATACACACCCGCAATAATTTCGGGGATTAAGAATATAATACACTGAGACTCGAATCGATTATCGCCGGCAATCCTAATCGATGAATCTCAACGATCCGCTCAATACACCAAGTGTACAAGTGTGATAAAATAATTAAGATAAATTATTTTCTCTCTCACACAACGACTATACCGATGGATTGGTCCGTGTCCATCTAGGTCGTGAGCATCTGTTCGATTAAATACGAGTAACCGATAGTATGATCTTCTGTGCGCCCATGCAACACCATACTAACTACAACGTATAAAATCCAGGACTATGATTTGCATATATTTAATTATAAATAATTAAACGCAAATAATTGTTTATTTAATTAAATAGATTAATGGCAATGGATCGTGAGTTTCCGTTACTTAAATCTAGACATTAAGTACACAACTCCAACAATCTCCCACTTGTACTAAGGTCTAGTCATTTCCTCCAAACTCCCGACTCCCATACTCATCGCGTGCTTAAGTTGTACTTCCAAGAAGTACTATGTGAATGAGCACTCTAGGTTGCCGCTCTGAAGTTATCTTGGTGACTACAGCGTCGTCTCCCTCGACGATGACTCGTATCAGGTGGTACTTGCACTATGTGTTATCTTACACTTATGGACTTGTGATTTCTTACCATTTGCCATCGCACCGCTATTTACATAGCCTTTGGCAAATTAAGAATCACATCTAAGTCCCAGAGATTATCCCGGAGTTATACCAAAACTTCCGCTGCCTCTGAGGCCGCTATTTGGTTACCCATGGCAGAGTCCGAAAAGCATCGTGCTTATCACTTCCATGTTAAAACTCCTTCTCCTTTAATAGTGAAACACATAGCCTGATATCGACTTACACTGGTCCTTATTCGATTAGAAATCTAAGAGAATGTAATCCAAAGGAAATGCTTGCTTGCTCCGTAATCCAGAACATAGTTTCCAGTACTTCGAAAGTACTTAAAATGTTCATTACAGCAGTCAAGTATTCCTCTCCAGGATTACCTTGATATCCTCCCACTATGCTAACCGCATAGCCGATATCAGGTTCTTGTTTTCAACATCGCATTTATTAAGCTTTCCTCACTGTAAGTGTAGGAATCCGCTTTGATTGCTTCTATCTCCTTTTGTGTTCCAAAACACATATCCTTAGATAGATGCATTCCGTGTCTGAAAGGTAACGAACCTTTCTCGGAATCTTGCATGTTAAAACGAACCATAATCATATAAGACATCTAGAGAAGTACAATATTCTTTTCTTGAGATCCTAGATCTTAAGAACATGCTCTAACTTCTTCTTTATCTTATATATCGATTTTTCTAGACAACCATCATTTTATGTCTGACAACATCTTTACATCGTTACCAATGATAAAATGTTATCTACATAAAACCTCCGAGAAACACCACCTTGTTTCCATCACGTTTCCCATACACACGATTCGTCAATGCCTTTTGATGAATCCATCAAATGGACTATCTCATCAATTCGCAAGTTCCACGATCTCTAGCTTTGTTACAATCCATAAATGGATCAACTAAGCTTGTACTCTAAATGATCTTGCCTCTTAACAATAATCCTTATTGCTTTCCAAGAAGGCACATTTAGATTTAGTACCGCCTCTATGTAGATCTAGGGATCGATTTCACGTATACTAGGTCCAGAGTCCGAAGACTCACCTAGTTTTATGAATATCTCCGGTTGTTATACAACCTCCCACTACAACGGCGTTCCGGTGTATAAACAGTAATAACAGTAGGTGCAGTTAGTGGTGTACCGCTACTCGGTTCGGCTGGTTCTAAGTCATTATCGTTTTCTCTCTTTTCAGAAGTATCATGTCATTTTGGGCTTGTGGTTCATCTAATAGTCTTCCTCTAAGAACCGGGCGTTAGAACTTATAACGTCCTTCTGGTTCATAGTACTATCGAACACATATCTTTTGTTCTTCTAGGATATTCTACAACCACATTCGAATGTGCCGTTGTTACCAAGACATATCCATAGAACATAGGTAGTTCCGTTTAACTCATGCTTTTACTATTTCTATAAGAGTTCCATTTCTTATTTCCGACACACCAATCTTACAGAGGACTGTATGGTATTATCACTTGGGATTCAATCCCAAGCTCTGATCATAAATCAGGGTCAATCAATTCTAATACTTGTCCGGATCTTATATCTTATATCCATAAAGGATTGCTTAGTCGTATTATCTTCCAAATTAGATTCTTAGGTCGGAAGGTCCACTCCTTCAACTTAATTGATCTTACAATCAATTTTCGACCTTTGAACTTCTTATTTGAATAAATATGACTTAGCATAAGAATCCACAAGTATAAATGATTTAATAAAGAAATCTCTTATTAGTAAAACGAGTTATGTATAACGGTTCGTTGCATCGTGGTGGACTTAGGATTCATCATTTATATATTGCTAGCTAATGTACCAAAATAGATATTATCATTATTTCTTCTTATAACCATCAAATGATTAAAAGAAATAAAATATCCATTTATTAGAAATCCAGAACAAAGTTCTTTCTAATTTGAAAGGTTCATAAAAGCAATAACCCAAAATGAAATCCTATAAAATGTCCTCCACTGCAACAGCTGCCTCCTTGCAGCATTGCCCATGTAGACTACGATCTTTTCTTTTCTAAGTCGTCGGGTTTCCTGGAACCCTTGCATTTAGAATGCACATACCGTCAGTGGTTCCATATCTACACACCAGGTTCCGGTAGATAATACCACTGACTATGTTTTACGACTAAAGAAAATTTCGTACTTTCTTTGAGAGGATAATCAGACTTCCAGTACCCAGACTGTTTGCAACGAGAATTCTTGCCTCATGGCTTTCTCGTCCCATCTCGTGGTCCAAAAGGAACCACTGGGTTTCTTTTCTTTCTTGTCCTTTCCCCCGATTCATGCCTTTAGGTTCGAAACCTTTGGCATTGGCTACAAGAGCTTGCGATTTCCGTCTCAACTCGTCTAAAAGGTCAATCATCTCAAAAACGTGTTTAAGCGTTTCCTTGAATCGACTGGCCTTTATGAGTATCCTCATCGCCTCTTGTTTAGCCTCTACATCATGTCTAAACATCTTCTTGAGTTTGAACATGATAAAATAAGTTTTTTCCTCATCAGTTAAGACATTGGTAGGCTCGGGAGGACAAAGCTCACTGAGTACAAACTTGTACTCTTCAACAGTCTGGGCAATGTCCAGATCTCTATTCCAATCAATACATTCAGGGACCAATGAGTTTAAAATCCTTACGTATCACATAAAGTGGGTTCAAAGCCATATCCTAATCTATGAGCACATATAACAACAAACAATCGATTTAATCTCCGATATTATCTCCCTCAAATAATATCATTAAACCACTAATCACATCTAAAATCCCATCAGGTAAGGCAAGCCACGTGGTGTGGACGTTTACCCACCCAAATGATTTAGCAATTAGATTTGCTTCGGTCATACATCACTTATAGCGGAACCTCGTGGGGAGGAATACTATAATGCGTATCTAAGTGTAAACCATTACTCAGTACCAAAGTAAATTACTTGGAATTGCTACATCACCGCAAGCCACGTGGTGTGGACGTTTACGATAACTTCACAACTCTTCATAATTACTTACAACTGTCTACATCAATTAATCCAAAGTCCGTCAGTATAGCAAGCCACGTGGTGTGGACGTTTACTACACTAAGAGACTTTTATAATTGACTCCCAATTACTTGATCCATTTAATCTTGTAAATCAAGACGTGGAGAATCATAAGTGAAACTCGAAGTTTCTAACCAGTGATTCACCATGCGAACAACCCTATCTCTCATAAATGAGGGAGCCGAGCAGACAAACGACCCATCTATCAAAGAATGGCACGAAAGTCTCTAATTTGTGTCCTCTACATGACCAAGTGGCTCTGGCTCCATTCCACTCCCCGGGGTGAGAATGAGTCGACTTGAAATCAGTTTTGGAAAGACAAATTAGGCATTGTTTGATAAACTTAATCAATGTTTCTCGTAAGAGGAATTACAAGAATTCTCCTCCAATGACTTGTCTATACGAACTTCAAAAGTCCATAAAAGTCACCAAGAGAACAGCAATGGAGACCATGGATATGTTTCCATACCCTCTCCCACTTAGCTTTTTATAATAAAGGGATACGCTATCTAATGCATAATTAAATACACATAAGCATAATAACAAACATACATTTCATGCAAGTACGTTCACAAATAATCAAATAATTACTCAAGTAAAATTATTTCTCGACTATTCGTACCTCGATGAATTCCTGCATGCTTGTCTTGAGTCTTCATTCTACGTCTTGAATACTTTGCCGAGTGACGGAAAAATTCTTTTGATTCTCATATTTAATTTTACTCCAATTAAATAAAATCAATTCCATTGATTTCCATATTTAATTCTATTTTAAATAAAATCCAAGATTATCCAATCCAAAATAAATTTTGAATTAATCTAATGATTTTAAATAAAATACTTAAATTAAATAAAATCAATATTATTAAAATCCATTGATCTCCATATTTAATTCTATTCTAAATAAAATCCAAGATTTTCCAATCCAAAATAAATTTTGAATTAATCTAATGATTTTAAATAAAATACTTAAATTAAATAAAATCAATATTATTAAAATCCATTGATCTCCATATTTAATTCTATTCTAAATAAAATCCAAGATTTTCCAATCCAAAATAAATTTTTAATTAATCTAATGATTTTAAATAAAATACTTAAATTAAATAAAATCAATATTTTAATAATTTCTCAATCCTATTTAAATTAGATCTCAAGAATCCTAATCAAAATCGAATTTTGATTCTTCTTAAGACTTCTAATCCAAGTAGGTATAGGATATCTAGAGAAACTAGGATTTTCTTTCCTAATTTAATTCTCCATCTAATTCCATTATTTAATACCATAATTAAGAAATCTAATCCAAATAGAATTTGAATTAATTCCAAAATTAAATTAAATAAAATTAGAAAGATTAAATTATTTCCGGAAAGATCGGATTTACCGGGAAGAACCGAAAATCAAATTTCCGGTCGACCCAAAATCCCTAATCGAACCATGCAATTGTCAGGACCAATTAATTCATGCACATGAATATAGTCCCACGAGAATTAATTATAAGTCTATGCATATCCAGCATGCATGACCATGCAAAACATGACTTTAATAAATTAATTCATGCAGCAAGTGGGTTAATACAGCCAGGCGAGAGAAAAAAAATTACTATCGTCTTCTCCGGCGTCTGTGCACGAGCCCGGTTGATTTCCGGCATGGCGTCTCCTCCGACGACACACGCCATCAACCTCGTCACAGCCCACGCAAACCCTCGTGTCCAGCCGTGCTCGTCAGCGCAACCCGCGAAGACGAACAACGACCCCGATGCCTGGGACTTCGCCGGAGCAACCGACTCCCAGCCTGACGACGCCCTCGACGTCCAGCCACCTCGCCGCTGCTCCAGCCCGCACGCCCAGCCTACAAGCCTTGGCGAACCAGCAGCAGCGATCATCCCGTCCGAGCTCGGATCCGAAGCCGCGTGCGTGTTGCTGCCAACGCGACTGCCGAGCACAACTGCCGGCTGCCGGCGAACCACCACCACTGGTGGCACACGCCGGCACGCCCAGCCACGCCCCTGCTCACGTCCAGCAACACCCGCAACCCTCTCCCGAGCCCACGGTCGATTGATACCGGTTCGATTATTCGAAAACCCTCGTTTTTAATAATTAATTTTTCCGACCAACATGATTCATACAAGAGAGAAAATCATAGACGTAGAACAATATAGCACAATAATTTAACAATTTAAATTAATCTATGGCTATAAACAACGATAATCGATTATCGAAACAATTAACGAAAAACGTAACCGTACGCTCTGATACCAATTGTTGGAATTCGATATCCCGGGTTATTTAAATTTGCGGAAACCAATAACCCGAACGAACCCTTCGCCGGAGATCATATGAACGCCGACTCATCCGCCGGAGTCCGGGCTTTGGAGACCACGCACCCGAAGGCGCGCAATCCGCCCCCACCCGAACCCCCGCGAGCCGGGGTTCGCGCGATCGTGGATCGCGTCGATCATGCGATCGATGGGGCTGCATCCGGCAGCCCCCAGCAGCAGGTCCGGCGACCTGCTGCCCGCCGTGGAGAAGCCCCCACCGTCGAGGTGGGGAGGTGACGGCACCAGCCCGTCACCGCCGGCGATCGCTCCCAGCGATCGCCCCCTCGGCCGAGGCCGAGGGTTCTCCTTTCGCGCGCCGAACCCTAGGCGTGCGGTCCACGCGGTCCGGTGGCTTCGCCACCACCGCGTGGTCCTTCGTCTAATCCGGGTTCGAACTTTTGGATCTTTGTTTTTCGATAATTGATCAATAAACTAGAATTAAATTGCGGAAATTTAATTCACCTTTCGATTCGTTGTGCGGAGAAACGAGATCTTATGATGACCTTGAGATCTTCCCACGTATTCCTTGCACTAGCCCGGACGTCGTGTGGGCGACGATCTACCGAACTCCATGGATCCTCCTCTCTACTTTCTCTCTCTAGAATTGTGTTCTTCAAGTTATGAGAATAGAGAAGACCATGTAGTGCTTTTATAGGCTACGTAGGGGATCTAAAGGAGGTGGAATATTGGGCTTCCAATATTGAAGATTAAATTGAGCCCAATGCTCAAGTCCATTAATCCTTATCAATATTAATTAATTCTATTTTCCACTATATAAAATTAATTGCACTCCCAATATTAAACCATATTATATCAAATAATATTTCTCCGGTAGTATTATTTATTCCGTGTATTTAAGATATAAATATCCATGAATAAAATTAATTTATTGCTAATTAATTTATTCATCTCTTATATCCGAGACTAGTACCATTCAACCTTAATTATTATGCGGAACAAATCCACCTGCAGGGTTTACATAATAATTCCTTATGAACTCATCTCGGGGATATTATCAACCCTTCCGGGATACACTTTCCCGTCAAGTATTCACGGCATGTCATATATAAAATATAGTGACCCAACTTAACCGGTAATTAACCCAATAATTAAATCGGTTAATTCCTTTGGTAAATCAAAGTCACTTATATTAAATATACACACCCGCAATAATTTCGGGGATTAAGAATATAATACACTGAGACTCGAATCGATTATCGCCGGCAATCCTAATCGATGAATCTCAACGATCCGCTCAATACACCAAGTGTACAAGTGTGATAAAATAATTAAGATAAATTATTTTCTCTCTCACACAACGACTATACCGATGGATTGGTCCGTGTCCATCTAGGTCGTGAGCATCTGTTCGATTAAATACGAGTAACCGATAGTATGATCTTCTGTGCGCCCATGCAACACCATACTAACTACAACGTATAAAATCCAGGACTATGATTTGCATATATTTAATTATAAATAATTAAACGCAAATAATTGTTTATTTAATTAAATAGATTAATGGCAATGGATCGTGAGTTTCCGTTACTTAAATCTAGACATTAAGTACACAACTCCAACAGCCTGTTGGAGGTAGGAGCAAGAAAAGGAAGCAAGCCTGGAAACCCAGTGGTGCCAAGAGGAATGGACCACGAGTGGGGGCTGCCAAGCCAAGAGGCAAGTGCTTCCGATGCAATAAGTCTGGACACTGGAAGTCTGAATGTCCTCTCAAAGGTACGAATTTTTCTTTAGTCGTAATAACATAGTCATCGGTATTATCTACCAGAATTCTGGTGTGTAGATATGGAACCACTGACGGTATGTGCATTTTCAAAATGCAGGGGTTCCAGAAAACCCGGCGACTTAGAGAAGAAGAGTTCGAGTCTACATGGGCAAAGCTGTAGAGGAGGCAGCTGTTGCAGTGGAAGACATTTTATCTGTTTTTGAATAGTTGATTAGGATTTCATTTCAAGTTTATTGCTTTATGTACCCCTTTAATTTTAGAAAGAACTTCTGTTCTGGATTTCTATTATTTATGAATGGATATTTTATTTCTTTAATCATGTTGATGATTTTGATAAGAAATAATGGTATTATCTATTCTGGTACATTAGATAGCAATAATAATGAATCCTTAGTCTACCACGATGCAACAAACCGTTCTATAACTTGTTTCACTTATTAGATATATTTCTTGTTAAATCGTTATACTTGTGAATATTCTTAGACTTAGTGGTATTTATTCAAATGAGATTCAAAAGGTCGAAATTGATTTGATCAATTATAGTTGAAGGAATGGACCTTCCGACCTAAGAATTAAATTTGGAGGATAATACAACTGAGCATACCTTTGGTAAAGGGTAGAATTCGGACAAGTATTGAGAATGATCAATGGTATATGCAGACATATGTGTAAGGTGCGAGTAGTTCCTTTAAGAATACTCGAAGATGGATTATAATGCTTGATGTGCCATAAAAGCAAAGTGTTTTAGACACAAAGCAATTATGTGGAACCTTCGAAGTATATCCATTGGAAGCCTGCGACTTAGTCGAGGAGGCTACCACCTATCTAAATAACACATAGCATAATCAAGATTGGGATTAAGTCTCAAATGACTACACCATACACTCACGTGTAGAAATGGTATGTCAGTAATAAGAAATAGGATTCTAATAGTAAAATAACAAGTTGTTCGGAACTACCTATGTTCTATGGATATTTCTGGATACAACGACACATTGAATGTGATTGTAGGATATCCTAGATGAACAAAATATTGTGTTCTATAGTACTATGAACCAGAAGGACGTTATAAGCTCTAACGCCCGGTTCTTAGAGGAAGACTATTAGATGAAATACAAAGCCCTAACTGACGTAATACCTTGGAATGAGAAAAGGTAAAAGACTTAGAACCAGCCAAACCGAGTAGGAGTACACCACTAACTGCACCTACTATTATCACTGTTTATAAACCGGAATGCCATTGCAGTGGGTGGTTGTTTGACGACCAGAGATGTTCATAAGACTAGAAGAGTTTCCAACTCTGGATCTAGTAAAGATGAAATCGATCCCTAGCTCTGCACAAGAAAAGTACTGGATCTAAATGTGCCTGCTTAGAAAGCAATAAAGGTTTATTGTTAAGATGCAAGATCATTTAGAGTACAACTCAATCCATTTATGGAATTGATGCAAGGCTGTAAATCGTGGAACTTGCGAATTGATGAGATAGTCCATCTGATGGATTCATCAAAAAGCATAGACGAAAAGTGTATTGGAGACGTAATGGAAACAAGGTGGTGTTTCTCGGAATTTTATGTTGATAGAATTTTATCATTGGCAACAATGTAAGGATGTCATCAGACATAAATTAATGGTTCTCTAAATGAATCGGGATATAAGATTGAGTAGAAGTTGGAACATGTTCTTGAGATCTTTCGATCTAAGGATAAGAACATTGTACTTCTCCTAGATATCTTATACGATTATGGTTTGTTTTAAACATGCATAGTTCTGAGAAAGGTTATTGCCTTTCAGATACAGAACATACATCTATCTAAGGGTATGTGTTTCGAACACATGAAGGAGATAGATACAGACAAAGCAGTTTCCTACACTACAAGTGTGGAAAGCTTTATGGATGCGATGTTGTAAAACGAGAACCTGATATCAACTATGCGGTTTGCGTAGTGGGAGGATATCAAAGTAATCTGGACAAGAGATATTCGAATGCTGTAAAAGTACTTGGAAGTACTAGATTAAGCAAGACGAAATCTTCTTTGATTACATATTCTCAGATCCCAAATCAGAGAAGGACCAGTGAAAGTCGATATCAGGCTATGTGTTGACTTTTAGAAAAAGGTGGAACCATGAAATGAAAGAGTGATAAGCAGGACGCTTCTCAGACTGTCTCATAACCGAATAGCAGCCTCAGAGGCAGCGGAAGTTTTGGTTAGGTTCCGGGATAACCTCTGGACTTGGATATGACTCTTAGTTTACCAAAGGCTATTGTATAGCGGTGCACGGTAAACTGGAAGAATGTTGGAGTTGTGTACTTAATGTCTAGATTTAAGTAACGGAAACTCACGATACATTGCCATTAATCTATTTATTTAAATAAACAATTATTTGCGTTTAATTATTTATAATTAAATATATGCAAATTATAGTCCTGGATTATAATCGTTGTAGTTAGTATGGTGTGCGACGTCACACAGAAGATCATACTATCGGTTACTCGTATTTAATCGAACAGTTGCTCACGACCTAGATGGACACGGACCAATCCATCGGTATAGTCGTTGTGTGAAAGAGAAAATAATTTGTCTTAATTATTTTATCACACTTGTACACTTGGTGTATTGAGCGGATCGTTTGAGATTTATCGATTAGGATTGCCGGCGATAATCGATTTAAGTCTCAGTGTATTTTATTCTTAATCCCCGATACTATTGCGGGTGTGTATATTTAATATAAGTGACTTTGATTTACCAAAGGAATTAACCGATTTAATTATTGGGTTAATTACCGGTTAAGTTGGGTCACTATATTTTATATATGGCATGCCGTGAATACTTGACGGGAAAGTGTATCCCGTAAGGGTTGATAATATCCCCGAGATGAGTTCATAAGGAATTATTATGTAAACCCTGCAGGTGGATTCGTTCCGCATAATAATTAAGGTTGAATGGTACTAGTCTCGGAAATAAGAGATGAATAAATTAATTAGCAATAAATTAATTTTATTCATGGATATTTATATCTTAAATACACGGAATAAATAATACTACCGGAGAAATATTATTTGATATAATATGGTTTAATATTGGGAGTGCAATTAATTTTATATAGTGGAAAATAGAATTAATTAATATTAATGGATTAATAGATTTGGGCTTGGGCTCAATTTAATCATTAATATTGGAAGCCCAATATTCCACCTCCTTAAGATCCCCTACGTAGCCTATAAAAGCACTACATGGTCTTCTCTATTCTCATAAGTTCATAACTTGAAGATCACAATTCTAGAGAGAGAAAGTAGAGAGGAGGATCCATGGAGTTCGGTAGATCGTCGCCCACACGACGTCCGAGCTAGTGCAAGGAATACGTCGGAAGATCTCAAGGTCGTCAAATTGAGTTCTACGTTTTTCCGAACAACGAGAACGAGGTAAATCGTAAAACCCTCTTTATGATTTTATCGTTTAATTATCGTGAAAGTATCATGAACCAAGATCCGAAAGACGCGACCCATGACGAGGACGAACCGGGCGGTGGTGGTCGAAAACCACCGGACCGCCGGCGGATCGTCGGCTCGGCTGGAGGGGTCGAGAGGGCGAGAGCCTCGGCTGGACGCCGAGACTCGATCGTGCCCTAGCTGGGCACGAACCCTTGCTGCCCGAGCAGCACCGCTCGCACGGTGCTGCCTCCGCTCACGCGGAGGGGCTGCCGCTCGCACGGCTGGACCGCCGCTCGCGCGGCGGTGGCTGGCGGCAGCTGGGGGCGATCGCGAGCCACGGGTTTCACCGTGGCTGGAGCGCGATCTCCCGGACGTGGCTGGGCGTGCAAAGGGGGCTGCTACGAGCAGCCCTAGGCGGCTGCCAAGGACAGCCGCGAGCCTCACGCGGAGGCTCGACCGAACAGCCCGTGTTCGTTTGCGGTTAGGGTTTGTTTGGTTGGGCTATCCCCGTGGTGGTTCGTGGCGGGTTTTCGGCAACCGGGATTTCGATTGGGTTGTCGGTTCCGCATTTTTTGACAATCCAGATATTCGAAGGATTTTGGTCGGAATTAATTAGATAATTTATTAATTTAAATTTATTAATTCCGGGATATCGATTTCCAACAATTGGTATCAGAGCGTTGGTTTTAGTTCATGGTATTTTTCGATAAATTGTTCTACCTCGCAGGGTTTCCGATTATTATGGCTAGATTTAATTATTGTTAATTAATGTCATAATAATGTTCTTGATTATTAAACTCTCGGTGATGTCAATATTTGTTCTTGTGTGGTGAATGCTTGTTCTTAATTTTTTCCGGAAATTGTATGAGGTTGATTTCATGTAGAATCGATACCGGATAGCGTAGTAATAAATTTGTAATTTATTTTACGTTGGATCGAGGACGAAACGACGACCGGAAAAGTGTGACGGAGGAGACGAAGAGAGGGAGGATTCCGGGGATCGATCAACCCCATGATCGACCCAAGGGATGAATCGATCGACCACCAAGGGGGCTGCCCGCGGGTTTCTCGGCCTTAGGTCGCCGGCGACGGCGGCTGGCCGGCTGGGCGGCGGCGGCGTGCTCCTCCGGGGGGTGGTCGATGGTTGGGGGTGGTGCGGAGATCCCCACTCCGTGCTACTCCTAACCAAGATTTACTTTCCTAAATTATTCGGTTTTCCTATTTTGAGTATTCCTTTTTTTTGGGAATTCTCATGGAAAAGGAAAAGAATAAATTTAGAATAAATTTATTTTTCCTTATTGATTATTCCTATTCTTGGGAATTTTCATAGATTAGGAAAATGAATAAATTTATAATTAATTTATTTTTCCTATTTAATTATTCCTTTATGGAATTTTTAATGGATTAGGAAAATAATTAATTTGGAAAGTTTGGGAGTCCTAAATTAATTTTTCCTTATTTAATTATTCCTTTATGGAATTTTTAATGGATTAGGAAAGAAATTAATTTGGAAGGACTAGGAGTCCTAAATTATTTTATTTCCTTATTTCATTATGGAAGTCTTTTAGAATATTCCAAGTGGGTCTTGGATAGATTATTCTAGAGATTTAATGAAGTAGAAAGGGAAAATAAAATAAATAAAAATATTAAATATTTAATTTTATTTTTGATTTATTCGATTGACTTAATTTTCGAATTAAGTATCTTTTGGATTTATTAAAAATAAATAGATTTAAGTATTGGAATTAATATTCCCGTCACATAGAGCATTCAAGAACGAAGACTGAAGACTAGAAGATGCGTACGGGGATGCGATAAAGCCATAATAGTCGGAAAATAATATTCTAGTATTATTTTGATTATGTGATAATATTCTATGTGCTTTATTTCATGTATGCATGCTTATGTGTATTTAATTATGCATTAGA
The DNA here is from genome assembly GCA_954870475.1 of Euphrasia confusa. Taxonomy (NCBI): domain Eukaryota; kingdom Viridiplantae; phylum Streptophyta; class Magnoliopsida; order Lamiales; family Orobanchaceae; genus Euphrasia; species Euphrasia confusa. The sequence continues at coordinate 33,779,154 of OX940950.1, forward strand.
TAGCGTATCCCTTTGTTATAAAAAGCTAAGTGGGAGAGGGTATGGAAACATATCCATGGTCTCCATTGCTGTTCTCTTGGTGACTTTTATGGACTTTTGAAGTTCGTATAGATAAGCCATTGAAGGAGAATTCTTGTAATTCCTCTTACGAGAAACATTGATTAAGTCTATCAAACAATGCCTAATTTGTCTTTCCAAAACTGATTTCAAGTCGACTCATTCTCACCCCGGGGAGTGGAATGGAGCCAAAGCCACTTGGTCATGTCGAGGACACAAATTAGAGGCAGTCGTACCATCTTTTGAAGGTGGATCGATTGTCTGCTCGGCTCCCTCATTCTATGAGAGATAGGGTCGTTCGCATGGTGAATCACTGGTTAGAAACTTTGAGTTTCACTTATGATTCTCCGCGTCTTGATTTACAAGATTAAATGATTCAAGTAATTGGGAGTCAATTGTAAAAGTCTTTTGGTGTAGTAAACGTCCACACTATCGTGGCTTGCTACATTGAATGGGATTTTGGAACGATTGATGTAGACAGTTATAGAAGGGAGTAAAGGAGCGTATGTTAACGTAAACGTCCACACTATCGTGGCTTGCGGTGAATATGCGTGTCCCAAACAATCTTCTTAGATACTGAGTAATGGTTTACACTTAGGTACGCTTCTTAGTATTCTTCCCATCGAAGTAACGCTAATGATGATGTACGACCGAAGGAAATCTAATTGCTAAATCATTTGGATAGGTAAACGTCCACACTATCGTGGCTTGCCATATCTGATGGGATTTTAGATGTGATTAGTGGTTTAATGATATTATTTGAGGGAGATAATATCGGAGATTAAATCGATTGTTTGTTGTTATATGTGCTCATAGATTAGGATATGGCTTTGAACCCACTTTATGTGATACTTAAGGATTTTAAACTCACTGGTCCCTGAATGTAATGATTGGAGTAGAGATCTAGACATTGTCCAGACTGTTGAAGAGTACTGGTTAGTACTCAGTAAGCTTTGTCCTCCCGAGCCTACAAATGTCTTAACTAATGAGGAAAGGACTGATTTTAAGAAGTGGGAAAATGCTTCTGCAATAACCACTGATTATGGTATCATGTTCAAACTCAAGGTGTTTAGACATGACATAGGCGGCTAGACAAGAAGCGATGAGGATACTCATTAAGGCCAGTCACTTCGAGGAAACGCTTAAACACGTTTTTGAGATGATTGACCTTTTGGACGAGTTGAGACGGAAATCGCAAGCTCTTGTAGCCAATGCCGAAGGTTTCGAACCTAAGGGTAAAATCGGGGGAAAGGAAAAGCAAGCAAAGAAACCCAGTGGTCCTAAGTTTCTTAGACCACGAGATGGGACGAGAAAGCCAAGAGGCAAGTGTTCTCGATGCAAACAGTCTGGGTACTGAAAGTCTGATTATCCTCTCAAAGAAAGTACGAAATTTTCTTTAGTCGTAAACATAGTCAGTGGTATTATCTACCGGAACCTGGTGTGTAGATATGGAACCACTGACGGTATGTGCATTTTAAATGCAAGGGTTCCAGGAAACCCGACGACTTAGAAAAGAAGAAATCGTAGTCTACATGGGCAATGCTGTGGAGGAGGCAGCAGTTGCAGTGGAGGACATTTTTATAGGATTTCATTTTGAGTTATTGCTTTTATGTACCTTTCAAATTAGAAAGAACTTTGTTCTGGATTTCTAATAAATGGATATTTTATTTCTTTTAATCATTTGATGGTTATAAGAAGAAATAATGATATTATCTATTTTGGTACATTAGCTAGCAATATATAAATGATGAATCCTGAGTCCACCACGATGCAACGAACCGTAGTACGAAACTCGTTTTACTAATAAGAGATTTCTTTATCAATTATACTTGTGGATTCTTATGCTGAGTCATGTTTATTCAAATAAGAAGTTCAAAGGTCGAAAATTGATATTTGATCAATTAAGTTGAAGGAGTGGACCTTCCGACCTAAGAATCTAATTTGGAAGATAACATGACTAAGCAATCCTTTATGGATATAAGATGTAAGATCCGGACAAGTATAAGAATTGATTGACTCTGATGTATGCAGACCTATGTCTACTCAGACAATAAGGTACGAGTACTTCATTTGATGATTACTCGAGAAATGGATTAGAATACCTGATATGCCACAAAAGCAAGCGTTTTGATAAGTCAATGGACACTAAGCAATTGTGGAGAACCATCAAGGTATATCCATTTGTAGCCTGCGATTTGATCGCGGAGGCAAGTACCTGTCTGAGGAATGCATGGCATACTAATCAGAGATTGGGATTTGATCCCAAATGACTACACCATGCACTGTTGTGTAGAAATGGTGTGTCGTAAACAAGAAATGGAACTCTTATAGAAATAGTAAAATTATGAGTTATACGGAACTACCTATGTTCTATGGATATGTCTGGAAACAACGGCGCATTCAAATGCGGTTGTAGAATATCCTAGAAGAACAAAAGATGTGTGTTCAATAGTACTATGAACCAGAAGGACGTTATAAGTTCTAACGTCCGGTTCTTAGAGGAAGACTATGTGATGAACCACAAGCCCAAAGTGACATGATAATTTGAAATGAGAGAGAACGAAGAAGACTGGAAACCAGCCGAACTGAGTAGCGGTACACCACTAACTGCACCTACTGTTATTACTGTTTATGCACCAGAATGCCATTGTAGTGGGAGGTTGTGGGACAACCGGAGATATTCATAAGACTAGGAGAGTCTTCGGACTCTGGACCTAGTATACATGAAATCAATCCCTAGATCTACATGAAGGCCGTACTAGATCTAAATGTGCTTTCTTGGAGAGCAATAAGGATTATTGCTAAGAGGCAAGATCATTTAGAGTACAAGCTTAGTTGATCCATTTATGGATTGGAACAAAGCATTGAATTCGTGGTACTTGCAAATTGATGAGATAGTCCATTTTATGGATTCATCAAAGCATAGACGAATCGTGTGTATTGGAAACGTGATGGAACAAGGTGGTGTTTCTCGGGTTTTATGTAGAGAACATTCTTATCATTGGTAACAATGTAAAGATGTTTTCAAGACATAAAATAAGGTTGTCTAGATAAATCAATATGAAAGATATAGGAAGAAGTTGGACATGTTCTTGAGATCTTGCATCTCTGGGAAAGAACATTGTACTTCTCCTGGACATCTTACATATATATGATTATGGTTCGTTTTAACATGCAAAATTCCGAGAAAGGTTCGTTACCTTTCAGAGACGGAATGCATCTATCTAAGGATATGTGTTTTGGAACACAAAAGGAGATAGAAGCAATGAAAGCAGTTTCCTACACTTTTAGTGTGGAAAGCTTAATAAATGCATTGTTGAAAACAAGAATCTGATATCGGCTATGCGGTTAGCATAGTGGGAGGATATCAAGGTAATCCTGGAAAGGAATACTTGACTGTTGTAATGAACATTCTAAGTACTTTCAAAGTACTGGAAACTATGTTCTGGATTACGGAGCAAACAAGCTTTTCCTTTGGATTACATTCTCTTAGATTTCTAATCGAATGAGGACCGGTGTAAGTCGATATCAGGCTATGTGTTTCACTATTGAAGGAGAAGGAGTTTTAACATGGAAGAGTGATAAGCACGATGCTTTTCGGACTCTGTCATGGGTAACCAAATAGCGGCCTCAGAGGCAGCGGAAGTTTTGGTATAACTCCGGGATAATCTCTGGGACTTAGAGGTGATTCTTAATTTGCCAAAAGGCTATGTGTATAGCGGTGCGATGGCAAATGGTAAGAAATCACAAGTCCATAAGTGAAAGATAACACATAGAGCAAGTACCACCTGATACGAGTCATCGTCGAGGGAGACGACGCTGTAGTCACCAAGATAACTTCAGAGCGGCAACCTAGATTGCTCATTCACATGGTACTTCTTGGAAGTACAACTTAAGCACGTGATGAGTATGGGAGTCGGGAGTTTGGAGGAAATGACTAGACCTTAGTACAAGTGGGAGATTGTTGGAGTTGTGTACTTAATGTCTAGATTTAAGTAACGGAAACTCACGATCCATTGCCATTAATCTATTTAATTAAATAAACAATTATTTGCGTTTAATTATTTATAATTAAATATATGCAAATTATAGTCCTGGATTATATACGTTGTAGTTAGTATGGTGTGCGGCGTCACACAGAAGATCATACTATCGGTTACTCGTATTTAATCGAACAGTTGCTCACGACCTAGATGGACACGGACCAATCCATCGGCATAGTCGTTGTGTGAAAGAGAAAATAATTTGTCTTAATTATTTTATCACACTTGTACACTTGGTGTATTGAGCGGATCGTTTGAGATTTATCGATTAGGATTGCCGGCGATAATCGATTTAAGTCTCAGTGTATTTTATTCTTAATCCCCGATACTATTGCGGGTGTGTATATTTAATATAAGTGACTTTGATTTACCAAAGGAATTAACCGATTTAATTATTGGGTTAATTACCGGTTAAGTTGGGTCACTATATTTTATATATGGCATGCCGTGAATACTTGACGGGAAAGTGTATCCCGTAAGGGTTGATAATATCCCCGAGATGAGTTCATAAGGAATTATTATGTAAACCCTGCAGGTGGATTCGTTCCGCATAATAATTAAGGTTGAATGGTACTAGTCTCGGAAATAAGAGATGAATAAATTAATTAGCAATAAATTAATTTTATTCATGGATATTTATATCTTAAATACACGGAATAAATAATACTACCGGAGAAATATTATTTGATATAATATGGTTTAATATTGGGAGTGCAATTAATTTTATATAGTGGAAAATAGAATTAATTAATATTAATGGATTAATAGATTTGGGCTTGGGCTCAATTTAATCATTAATATTGGAAGCCCAATATTCCACCTCCTTAAGATCCCCTACGTAGCCTATAAAAACACTACATGGTCTTCTCTATTCTCATAAGTTCATAAATTGAAGATCACAATTCTAGAGAGAGAAAGTAGAGAGGAGGATCCATGGAGTTCGGTAGATCGTCGCCCACACGACGTCCGAGCTAGTGCAAGGAATACGTCGGAAGATCTCAAGGTCGTCAAATTGAGTTCTACGTTTTTCCGAACAACGAGAACGAGGTAAATCGTAAAACCCTCTTTATGATTTTATCGTTTAATTATCGTGAAAGTATCATGAACCAAGATCCGAAAGACGCGACCCATGACGAGGACGAACCGGGCGGTGGTGGTCGAAAACCACCGGACCGCCGGCGGATCGTCGGCTCGGCTGGAGGGGTCGAGAGGGCGAGAGCCTCGGCTGGACGCCGAGACTCGATCGTGCCCTAGCTGGGCACGAACCCTTGCTGCCCGAGCAGCACCGCTCGCACGGTGCTGCCTCCGCTCACGCGGAGGGGCTGCCGCTCGCACGGCTGGACCGCCGCTCGCGCGGCGGTGGCTGGCGGCAGCTGGGGGCGATCGCGAGCCACGGGTTTCACCGTGGCTGGAGCGCGATCTCCCGGACGTGGCTGGGCGTGCAAAGGGGGCTGCTACGGGCAGCCCTAGGCGGCTGCCAAGGACAGCCGCGAGCCTCACGCGGAGGCTCGACCGAACTGTTGGGATATGTCCTTCGATCCTACGTGTGCAATCGATAAAGTCATAAGGTCGTCTATGGATGTTAAATGATTATTTGATAATATTATTTGTTGGGAACAATATAATATTGATCGATAAATCATACCTACAGGGTCACACACGGACTCAAAGATGATGTACGTTGCTTGATAAATATATTGATTTAGAATCAATATTTACGTGGATTTAATTCACATGCATGGGATGCATGGCTTGCATGGATGCATGTCACATAGTGTGACATGGCATGCCACACAAGCTAGTGGGACCATGTCTTATGCTAGTTGGCATGATGATGTGGTATGACCATTCATATTCACCATAAACCACCCCATTATGTGTGTTGATGACACACATTAAGGTGGGGGGTTACAAGGTTGATAATGAGACAATTATGTGACCATGATGAGATGAATAAGAGGGTGAAAATCAGATTTTCACACAACTTAATCACATATTTCGAAATCCACACAAAAGAGAGAAAGGAGAGAGTGTTCTTGGAGAACCGACTCGATCAAGCAAAGTGTTCGTCATCCGGGTTCGTGTGCAACACGTAGAGGCCGGACCATTTGTGCGGCTTCAACATCCGGGCGATCTAGACAAGAGGAGTGACGAGGTCATTCACAAGGAGAGCTTCGAGAGGCTGATCCATTAAGGTGGTTCAATCGACTCAACACCACCTTCATTAACATCAACGAGGCACGCTACACCGGTTGTAAGTGTTCTTGTTAATCTCTCTCTATATATATATATTGGATGTATATATATATATAAATATGTGTCTATACATATATATGTGTGCACTAAGATCATGGCATAGTAGATCTATCGCTTTACACGCTTCCGCACACACGGTATATCGATCGGATCGGTATACCGGTACCTTCACGAATAGCCCGTGTTCGTTTGCGGTTAGGGTTTGTTTGGTTGGGCTATCCCCGTGGTGGTTCGTGGCGGGTTTTCGGCAACCGGGATTTCGATTGGGTTGTCGGTTCCGCATTTTTTGACAATCCGGATATTCGAAGGATTTCGGTCGGAATTAATTAGATAATTTATTAATTCCGGGATATCGATTTCCAACAAAGAAGTCATAAGTCAAAAAGTGACGATAACACATAGAGCAAGTACCACCTGATACGAGTCATCGTCGAGGGAGACGACGCTGTAGTCACCAAGATAACTTCAGAGCGGCAACCTAGATTGCTCATTCACATGGTACTTCTTGCAAGTACAACTTAAGCACGTGATGAGTATGGGAGTCGGTAGTTTGGAGGAAATGACTAGACCTTAGTACAAGTGGGAGATTGTTGGAGTTGTGTACTTAATGTCTAGATTTCAGTAACGGTAACTCACGATCATAGCATTTAATCTATTTAATTAATAAACAATCGTTTGCATTTAATTATTGATAATTAAATATTTGCAAAATATAGTCCTGAATTCTATACGTTGTAGTTAGTATGGTGTGCGGGCCCACACAGAAGATCATGATGGAGTTATATTCTAAATGTCTAGTTTAGTGACAATATGGAACTCCTTATCTGTGTTTTATTATCTATTAATCAAACTGTCGGCATTTTGTCTATCATGTACTTTATGCAATAGTCCTAGATATATACGTTGTAGATAGTATGGCGTGAGGAGACACGCGGAAGATCATACTGTCGGTTACTCGTATACTATCGAACAGAAGCTCACGACTTAGATGGACAGGGACAATCCATCGGAACGTCGTAGTGTGACTGGGTAATAGTTGGTCTTGACTATTATGTTACACTCGTACACTTGGTGTATTGAGCAGGACCACGGGAGGGCGTTCGATTTATACTAATCGAAGTAATCGAACTAGACCTCAGATATTACGGATATACGAATTCCTAATCCCTATATAATTATAGACGCGTGTGTCCAATTCTCGCTTCTTTAACTTGTTGGAGTTGTGTACTTAATGTCTAGATTTAAGTAACGGAAACTCACAATCCATTGCCACTAATCTATTTAATTAAATAAACAATTATTTGCGTTTAATTATTTATAATTAAATATATGCAAATTATAGTCCTGGATTCTATACGTTGTAGTTAGTATGGTGTGTCGAACAGTTGCTCACGACCTAGATGGACACGGACCAATCCGTCGGTATAGTCGTTGTGTGAGAGAAAAAATAATCTATCTTGATTATTTTATCACACTTGTACACTTGGTGTATTGAGCGGATCTGCTTGAGATTTATCGATTAGGATTGCCGGCGATAATCGATTTAAGTCTCAGTGTATTTTATTCTTAATCCACGATACTATTGCGGGTGTGTATATTTAATATAAGTGACTTTGATTTTCCAAAGTAATTAACCGATTTAATTATTAGGTTAATTACCGGTTAAGTTGGGTCACTATATTTTATATATGGCATGCCGTGAATACTTGACGGGAAAGTGTATCCCGTAAGGGTTGATAATATCCCCGAGATGAGTTCATAAGGAATTATTATGTAAACCCTACAGGTGGATTTATTCCGCATAATAATTAAGGGTGAATGGTACTATTCTCGGATATAAGAGATGAATAAATTAATTAGCAATAAATTAATTTTATTCATGGATATTTATATCTTAAATACACGGAATAAATAATACTACCGGAGAAATATTATTTGATATAATATGGTTTAATATTGGGAGTGCAATTAATTTATATAGTGGAAAATAAATTAATTAATAATAGTAAGGATTAATAGATTTGGGCTTGGGCTCAATTTAATCACTATTATTGGAAGCCCAATATTTCACCTCCTTAAGATCCCCTACGTAGCCTATAAAAGCACTACATGGTCTTCTCTATTCTCATAACTTGAAGATCACAATTCTAGAGAGAGAAAGTAGAGAGGGAGATCCATGGAGTTCGGAAGATCGTCGCCCACCCGACGTTCGAGCTAGTGCAAGGAATACGTGGGAAGATCTCAAGGTCATCATAAGATCTCGTTTCTCCGCACAACGAATCGAAAGGTGAATTAAATTTCCGCAATTTAATTCAAGTTTATTGAATCAATTATCGAAAAACAAGATCCAAAATTGCGAACCCCGGATTAGAGGACGAACGCGTGGTGGCGATCTAGGATCGCCGGACCACGGCGATCGCCCCTAGGGTTTCGAAGGGGCGAGAGGGATCGACCCTCGGCTGGGCCGAGGGCATGCGATCGATCGCATGGATCGATCGCGGAGGGTGCGGGCTGGTGCAGCCCCTCCCCACCGTGAAGGTGTGCCCCCTCCAAGCGGCGGCGAGTCGCCGGACTCGCCGCGGGGGCTGCTGGGCAGCCCCACCCCGACCGATCGCGGGGTGGGGCTGGGGGCATGCGGGGGTTCGGCTGGGGGCAGCCGCGCGCCTTCGGGTGCGTGGTCTCCTCGGCTGGACTCCGGCGCGTGCGTCGGCGTTCGTGTGATCTCCGGCGACGGGTTTTTTATCGGAGTTGTCATGTTCCGCAATTCCGGCAACTCCGGGTGATCAATTTCCAACAATTGGTATCAGAACGTATGGTTACGTTTTTCGTTAATTGTTTCGATAATCGATTCTCGATGGATATGGCCATAGATTAATTTAATTGCGTTAAATTATTGTGCTATATTTGTTCTACGTACTTGTTTTCTCTCTTGTATGAATTGTGTTGGTCGGAAAAATTAATTATTAAAAAAAATGAGGGTTTTCGGAATAATTGAACCGGATCGATCGTGTTGGAATTCGATATCCCGGGTTATTAAAATTTGCGGAAACAATAACCCGATCAAAAACCTTCGCCGGAGATCACATGAACGCCGACTCATCCGCCGGAGTCCAGCCTTTGGAGACCACGCACCCGAAGGCACGCGGCCCGCCCCCAGCCGAACCCCCGCGAGACGGGGTTCACGCGATCGAAGATCGCATTCGATCTTCGCGATCGATGGGGCTGCCCAGCAGCCCCCCGCGGCGAGTCCGGTGACTCGCCGCCGCCTGGAGGAGCCCCGCCTTCACGGCGGGTGGAGTGCGGCACCAGCGCGCGCCCCCAGCGATCGATCCTTGGATCGATCGCAAGCCCTCGGCCCAGCCGAGGGTTCTTTCCTCCGCGCGCCGCGAACCCTAGTTCGGGCGATCGCCCGTGGTCCGGTGGCTTCGCCACCACCACGCGATCGTCCGTCTAATCCGGGTTCGAACTTTTGGATCTTTGTTCTTCGATAATTGATTCAATAAAACTTGAATTAAATTGCGGAAATTTAATTCACCTTTCGATTCGTTGTGCGGAGAAACGAGATCTTATGATGACCTTGAGATCTTCCCACGTATTCCTTGCACTAGCCCGGACGTCGTGTGGGCGACGATCTACCGAACCCCATGTATCCTCATCTCTACTTTCTCTCTCTAGAATTGTGGTCTTCAAGTTATGAGAATAGAGAAGACCATGTAGTGCTTTTATAGGCTACTTAGGGGATCTTAAAGAGGTGGAATATTGGGCTTCCAATAATAGTGATTAAATTGAGCCCAAGCCCAAATCTATTAATCCTTACTATTATTAATTAATTTATTTTCCACTATATAAATTAATTGCACTCCCAATATTAAACCATATTATATCAAATAATATTTCTCCGGTAGTATTATTTATTCCGTGTATTTAAGATATAAATATCCATGTATAAAATTAATTTATTGCTAATTAATTTATTCATCTCTTATATCCGAGACTAGTACCATTCAACCTTAATTATTATGCGGAACAAATCCACCTGCAGGGTTTACATAATAATTCCTTATGAACTCATCTCGGGGATATTATCAACCTTTACGGGATACACTTTCCCGTCAAATATTCACGGCATGTCATATATAAAATATAGCGACCCAACTTAACCGGTAATTAACCTAATAATTAAATCGGTTAATTCCTTTGGAAAATCAAAGTCACTTATATTAAATATACACACCCGCAATAGTATCGGGGATTAAGAATAAAATACACTGAGACTTAAATCGATTATCGCCGGCAATCCTAATCGATAAATCTCAAACGATCCGCTCAATACACCAAGTGTACAAGTGTGATAAAATAATCAAGTTAGATTATTTTCTCTCTCACACAACGACTATACCGATGGATTGGTCCGTGTCCATCTAGGTCGTGAGCAACTGTTCGATTAAATACGAGTAACCGATAGTATGATCTTCTGTGTGTCCATACAACACCATACTAACTACAACGTATAAAATCCAGGACTATAATTTGCATATATTTAATTATAAATAATTAAATGCAAATAATTTTTTATTTAATTAAATAGATTAATGGCAATGGATCGTGAGTTTCCGTTACTTAAATCTAGACATTAAGTACACAACTCCAACAATATCCCACTTGTACTAAGGTCTAGTCATTTCCTCCAAACTCCCGACTCCCATACTCATCACGTGCTTAAGTTGTACTTCCAAGAAGTACTATGTGAATGAGCACTCTAGGTTGCCGCTCTGAAGTTATCTTGGTGACTACAGCGTCGTCTCCCTCGACGATGACTCGTATCAGGTGGTACTTGCACTATGTGTTATCTTACACTTATGGACTTGTGATTTCTTACCATTTGCCATCGCACCGCTATTTACATAGCCTTTGGCAAATCAAGAATCACATCTAAGTCCCAGAGATTATCCCGGAGTTATACCAAAACTTCCGCTGCCTCTGAGGCCGCTATTTGGTTACCCATGGCAGAGTCCGAAAAGCATCGTGCTTATCACTCTTCCATGTTAAAACTCCTTCTCCTTTAATAGTGAAACACATAGCCTGATATCGACTTACACCGGTCCTCATTCGATTAGAAATCTAAGAGAATGTAATCCAAAGGAAATGCTTGCTTGCTCCGTAATTCAGAACATAGTTTCCAGTACTTCGAAAGTTCTTAAAATGTTCATTACAGCAGTCAAGTATTCCTTTCCAGGATTACCTTGATATCCTCCCACTATGCTAACCGCATAGCCGATATCAGGTTCTTGTTTTCAACATCGCATTTATTAAGCTTTCCACACTCGAAGTGTAGGAATCCGCTTTCATTGCTTCTATCTCCTTTTGTGTTCCAAAACACATATCCTTAGATAGATGCATTCCGTTTCTGAAAGGTAACGAACCTTTCTCGGAATCTTGCATGTTAAAATGAACCATAATCGTATAAGATATCTAGAGAAGTACAATGTTCTTTTCTTGAGATCCTAGATCTTAAGAACATGCTCTAACTTCTTCTTTATCTCATATATCGATTTTTCTAGACAACCATCATTTTATGTCTGACAACATCTATACATTGTTAACAATGATAAAATGTTATCTACATAAAACCTCCGAGAAACACCACCTTGTTTCCATCACGTTTCCCATACACACGATTCGTCAAGGTCTTTTGATGAATCCATCAAATGGACTATCTCATCAATGCGCAAGTTCCACGAACTCTAGCTTTGTTACAATCCATAAATGGATCAACTAAGCTTGTACTCTAAATGATCTCTCCTGTTAACAATAATCATTATTGTTCTCTAAGAAGGCACATTTAGATCTAGTACTGCCTTCATGTAGATCAAGGGATCGATTTCATGTATACTAGGTCCAGAGTCCAAAACTCTCCTAGTCTTATGAATATCTCCGGTTGTCAAACAACCTCCCACTACAATGGTATTCCGGTGTATAAACAGTAATAACAGTAGGTGCAGTTAGTGGTGTACCGCTACTCGGTTCGGCTGGTTCTAAGTCTTAATCGTTTTCTCTCTTTACAAAAGTATCATGTCATTTTGGGCTTGTGGTTCATCTAATTGTCTTCCTCTAAGAACCGGGCGTTAGATCTTATAACGTCCTTCTGGTTCATAGTACTATTGAACACACACTTTTTGTTCTTCTAGGATATTCTACAACCACAATTGAATGTGCCGTTGTTACCAAGACATATCCATAGAACATAGGTAGTTCCGTTTAACTCATTCTTTTACTATTTCTATAAGAGTTCCATTTCTTATTTCCGACACACTATTTCTACAGAGGACTGTATGGTGTAGTCACTTGGGATCCAATCCCAAGCTCTGATCATACATCAGAGTCAATCAATTCTAATACTTGTCCGGGTCTTATATCTTATATCCATAAAGGATTGCTTAGTCGTATTATCTTCCAAATTAGATTCTTAGGTCGGAAGGTCCACTCCTTCAACTTAATTGATCTTACAATCAATTTTCGACCTTTGAACTTCTCATTTGAATAAATATGACTTAGCATAAGAATCCACAAGTATAAATGATTTAATAAAGAAATCTCTTATTAGTAAAACGAGTTATATATAAAACGGTTCGTTGCATCGTGGTGGACTCAGGATTCATCATTTATATATTGCTAGCTAATGTACCAGAATAGATAATATCATTATTTCTTCTTATAACCATCAAATGATTAAAAGAAATAAAATATCCATTTATTAGAAATCCAGAACAAAGTTCTTTCTAATTTGAAAGGTACATAAAAGCAATAACCCGAAATGAAATCCTATAATATGTCCTCCACTGCAACTGCTGCCTCCTCTACAGCATTGCCCATGTAGACTACGATTTCTTCTTTTCTAAGTCGTCGGGTTTCCTGGAACCCTTGCATTTAGAATGCACATACCGTCAGTGGTTCTATATCTACACACCAGGTTCCGACTATTAATACCACTGACTATGTTTTACGACTAAAGAAAATTTCGTACTTTCTTTGAGAGGATAATCAGACTTCCAGTACCCAGACTGTTTGCATCGAGAACTCTTGCCTCATGGATTTCTCGTCCCATCTCGTGGTCCAAGTAGCTTAGGACCACTGGGTTTCTTTGCTTGTTTTTCCTTTCCCCCGATTTTGCCCTTAGGTTCAAAACCTTTGGCATTGGCTACAAGAGCTTGCGATTTCCGTCTCAACTCGTCCAAAAGGTCAATCATCTCAAAAACGTGTTTAAGCGTTTCCTCGAAGTGACTGGCCTTTATGAGTATCCTCATCGCTTCTTGTCTAGCCGCCTATGTCAATAGGCTCGGGAGGACAAAGCTCACTGAGTACAACCTTGCACTCTTTAACAGTTTGGGTAATGTCTAGATCTCTATTGCAATCATTACATTTAGGGACCAATGAGTTTAAAATCCTTACGTATCACATAAAGTGGGTTCAAAGCCATTTCCTAATCTATGAGCACATATAACAACAAACAATCGATTTAATCTCCGATATTATCTCCCTCAAATAATATCATTAAACCACTAATCACATCTAAAATCCCATCAGATATGGCAAGCCACGTGGTGTGCACGTTTACCTACCCAAATGATTTAGTAATTAGATTTGCTTCGGTCATACATCACTTATAGCGTAACTTTGTGGGGAAGAATACTATAATGCGTATCTAAGTGTAAACCATTACTAAGCACTAAAGTAAATCGTTAGGAATTGCTACATCACCGCAAGCCACGTGGTGTGGACGTTTACGACAACTTCACAACTCTTCACAATTTCTTATAACTGTCTACATCAATTAATCCAAAATCCGTTAGTATAGCAAGCCACGTGGTGTGGACGTTTACTACACCAAGAGACTTTTATAATTGACTCCCAATTACAAGATCCATTCGATTTTCGTAAATCAGGACGCAGAGAATCATAAGTGAAACTCGAAGTTTCTAACCAGTGATTCACCATGCGAACGACCCTATCTCTCATAGAATGAGGGAGCCGAGCAGACAATCGATCTAGTCATCAAATGACACGAAAGTCTCTAATTTGTGTCATCCACATGACCAAGTGGCTTTGGCTCCATTCCACTCCCCGGGGTGAGAATGAGTCGGCTTGAAATCAGTTTCAGAAAGACAAATTAGGCATTGTTTGATAAACTTAATCAATGTTTCTTTGTAAAAGGAATTACAAGAATTCACCTCCAATGACTTATCTATACGAACTTCAAAAGTCCATAAAAGTCACCAAGAGAACAGCAATGGAGACCATGGCAATGTTTCCATTCCCTCTCCCACTTAGCTTTTTATAACAAAGGGATACACTATCTAATGCATAATTAAATACACATAAGCATAATCACAGACATACATTTCATGCAAGTACGTACACAGATAATCAAATAATTACTCAAGCAAAATTATTTCTCGACTATTCGTACCTTGATGAATTCCAGCATGCTTGCCTTGAGTCTTCATTCTACGTCTTGAATACTTTGCCGAGCGACGGAAAAAATTCTTTGATTCTCATATTTAATTTTACTCCAATTAAATAAAATCAATTCCATTGATTTCCATATTTAATTCTATTTTAAATAAAATCCAAGATTTTCCAATCCAAAATAAATTTTGAATTAATCTAATGATTTTAAATAAAATACTTAAATTAAATAAAATCAATATTATTAAAAACCATTGATTTCCATATTTAATTCTATTCTAAATAAAATCCAAGATTTTCCAATCCAAAATAAATTTTGAATTAATCTAATGATTTTAAATAAAATACTTAAATTAAATAAAATCAATATTTTAATAATTTCTCAATCCTATTTAGATTAGATCTCAAGAATCTTAATCAAAATCGAATTTTGATTCTTCTTAAGACTTCTAATCTAAGTAGGTATAGGATATCTAGAGAAACTAGGATTTTCTTTCCTAATTTAACTCTCCATCTAATTCCATTATTTAATTCCATAATTAAGAAATCTAATCCAAATAGAATTTGAATCAATTCCAAAATTAAATTAAATAAAATTAGAAAGATTAAATTATTTCCGGAAAGATCGGATTTACCGGGACGAACCGAAACGAATTCCGGTCATCCCAATCGAACCATCACGAGCCCGGCTATGCCCATGCTCATGCACCCATTAAAATCGATCCATGCATTTCACATGCACAGCCATGCACACCAACGTGCACGTGGGACCACTGTCCATGCATTATGAATTTAAATCACTCAGCACATGCAAACGCACCAAGGCCATGCATTCAAGAATGGACAATTCATTCAGCGACACAGCAGCCCTCGATCGAACTCTACGGCGAGTCTGTGCACGAGCCCGGTCGATTTCCGGCATGGCGTCTCCACCGACGACACATGCCATCTACCTCGTCACAGCCCCCGCAAGCCATGCGTCTAGCTCCGACGACATACGCCGCGACCCGAGAAGACGAATCACGGCCCCGACGGCGTGCGCTCGTAGTTGTGCCGCTGACTGCCGACGACTTCCGGCGAACCATGTTGCGATGGTGAACACCAAGCCGACCAGCCGAGCATCCGCGCAGCTTCACTCCTCCAGGAGCTCGTCCAAGCGCGAAGCCTTCCGCGATACCGCCGATTGTGAACTCCGAACGTAGCCGCCGGCTGCCGGCGAACCACTACCACTGGTGGCACACGCCGACACGCCCAGCCGTGTTCAGCCCACTCCCAGCAGCCCGCACAGCCCGCTCCGAGCTCAGCCGTACCAGCTGTTGGAATTCGATATCCCGGGTTATTTAAATTTGCGGAAACCAATAACCCGATCAAAACCATCCGCCGGAGATCACGCGAGCATTACGTACGAGCCGGAGCACGAGCCGAACGCACGACGCGGCCGAAGCCGCGCGCACGCCTAGCCCGAGCCCCCGCACGCGGGGCTCGATGCGATCACCGATCGCACGCCGGCGATCGGTTGGGGTGGGGCTGCTCCGGCAGCCCCCGCGGCGAGTCCGGCGACTCGCCGCCGCCTGGAGGCCCCCGCCTTCACGGCGGGGTTGGGCACGGCACCAGCCCGTGCCCAGCGATCGACCCTTCGCGGTCGATCGCACCCCCTCGGCCAAGCCAAGGGTTCGGCCCCCGTCGCCCCACCGAAGCCCTAGGGGCGATCGCCCGTGGTGCGGTGGCTTCGCCACCACCACGCGATCGTCCTCTAATCCGGGTTCGATCTTTGGATCTTGTTCTACGGTATTCTCGATAAATCCAAAATCGAATAAATCAAAGGCGTTTAGATTTTTACCTTTCGATTCGTTGTTCGGAGAAACGAAATCAAGATGACCTTTGAATCTTCCCACGTATTCCTTGCACTAGCTTGAACGTCGGGTGGGCGACGATCCTCCAAGCTCTATGGATCTACTTCTCTCTTTACTTTCTCTCTCTAGAAGAATTATGATCTTCAACTTATATATGAGAATAGAGAAGACCATGTAGTGTTTTTATAGGCTACGTAGGGGATCTAAAGGAGGTGGAATATTGGGCTTCCAATATTAATCTCCCATTAATATTAATTAATTTATTTTCCACTATATAAATTAATTGCACTCCCAATATTAAACCATATTATATCCAAATAATATTTCTCCGGTAGTATTATTTATTCCGTGTATTTAAGATATAAATATCCATGAATAAAATTTATTTATTGCTTAATAAATTTATTCATCTCTTTTATCCGAGACTAGTACCACTCAACCTTATTTATTATGCGGGAACAAATCCACTCGCGAGGTTTACATAATAAATCCTTATGAGCTCATCTCGGGGATATTATCAACCCTTCCGGGATACACTGTCCCGTCAAGAATTCACGGCATGCCATATATAAAATATAGTGACCCAACTTAACCGGTAATTGACCCAATAATTAAACCGGTCAATTCCTTTGGAAAATCAAAGTCACTTATACTAAATATACGCACCCGCAATTGTATCGGGGATTAAGAATAAAATACACTGAGTCTCAAATCAATTATCGCCGAGCAAACCTAATTGATGAGTCTCAATCGATCCGCTCAATACACCAAGTGTACAAGTGTGATAAAATAATTAAGACAAATTATTTTCTCTCTCACACAACGACTATACCGATGGATTGGTCCATGTCCATCTAGGTCGTGAGCCACTGTTCGATTAAATACGAGTAACCGATAGTATGATCTTCTGTGTGACGTCGCACACCATACTAACTACAACGTATATAATCCAGGACTATAATTTGCATATATTTAATTAACAATAATTAAAAGCAAATGAATGTTCATTATTAATAGGTAAATGAAAGTGTACAAGGAGTTCAGAATACTCAAATCTAGACATTAAGTATACTACTCCAACAATCTCCCACTTATACTAAGGTCTAGTCTTATCCTCCAAACTTCTGACTCCCAAACCCTCCAAGTGCTTGAAATATACTTCCTTAGGAAGTATCTTGGTGAAAGGGTCCGCTAGGTTGTCCTCCGAAGCTATCTTGGTGACTACTGCATCGCCCCTCTTGACGATGTCTCGAATCAGGTGGTACTTGCGCTCTATGTGTTTCATAGCACTATGGGACCGTGGTTCCTTACTGTTTGCCACTGCACCTTTATTATCACAATAAATTGTCATAGCCTTGGGCAAACTCGGAATCACATCTAAGTCCTGGAGGAAATTAAAGAACCAAACTGACTCTTTCGCTGCCTCTGAGGCTGCAACATATTCAGCTTCCATGGTAGAGTCCGAAATGCACTTTTGCTTAACACTCTTCCATGATACGGCTCCACCTCCCATAGTGTACACATAGCCTGATGTCGACTTACGCCGATCCTTATCAGCTTGGAAATCCGAATCTGTGTAACCCAAAGGAATCAGATTGTCTGCCCCGTAACTCAGAACATAATCCTTAGTATTTCGCAAATACTTGAAAATGCTCTTTACGGCAGTCGAATGAGCCTTTCCAGGGTTACTCTGATATCTCGCTACTACGCCAACTGCATAGCAGATATCAGGCCTCGTGCATAACATTGCATACATTAAGCTTCCCACAGCCGAAGCGTAGGGAACTGCTTTCATTTCATCTTTCTCCTTCTGTGTCTGAGGACACATCTCCTTAGAAAGATAAGTTCCTTTACTGAAGGGTAGTTCTCCCTTCTTGGAATCTTGCATGTTAAAACGAGCCAGAATCGTGTTTATGTAAGATTGCTGGGATAGGTACAATGTTCTATTCCGGCGATCCCTTATAACCTTGATCCCTAGAACATGCCCGACTTCTCCCAAATCTTTCATATCGAATTGTCTAGACAACCATCCCTTTATGTCTGATAACATCTTTACACTGTTGCCAATGAGAAGAGTGTCATCTACATAAAGCACGAGAAACACCACCTTCTTTCCATCACGTTTCCAATACACACATGATTCGTCCATGCTTTGACTAAATCCAAAAGATTGGACTACTTCGTCAAACCGCAGGTTCCACGATCTCGAGGCTTGTTTCAATCCATAAATGGATCGATTAATCTTGCACACTAGATGATCTCGCCCCTTAGCAATGAATCCTTCTGGTTGTTTCATATAAATCGTCTCGTCAAGACTTCCATTTAGGAAAGCTGTCTTGACATCCATTTGCCACACCTCATAATTCATATGAGCTGCTATGGATAAGAGAATCCGGATCGACTTTATCTTGGCTACCGGCGAAAAGGTCTCCTCATAATCGATTCCTTCTTTCTGAGTATATCCTTTCGCAACAAGCCGAGCTTTAAAGGTTTCAACCTTTCCGTCAGATCCTCTCTTTCTCTTGTAGACCCATTTACACCCAATTGGCTTTACGCCGTTTGGTGGTTCTACAAGATCCCAGACTTTATTAGAATCCATAGATTCTATTTCGGATTTCATTGCTTTCTTCCAAGAAGACGCATCTATATCTTGTACCGCCTCATCATAGGTCCAGGGATCGATTTCATGAACTCCAGGTCCAGAGTCCGAAGACTCACCCATTCCAATCCATCTATCTGGTTGTTTAACAACCCTCCCACTACGACGGCGTTCCGGTGTATTAACAGTGACAGTGTCAGGTGCAGATTATAGTGGTGTATCTATACTCGGTTCGGCTGTATCTAAGTCTTCCTTGTTACCTCTCAACTCATCAAGTATTACGTCACTTTTGGGCTTGTGGTCCATGACATAGTCTTCCTCTAAGAACCGAGCGTTAGTACTTATAACGATCTTCTGGTCCGTAGGACTATAAAACATGCCACCCTTAGTTCCTCTAGGATATCCTATAAACAACCGCACTTCAGTACGAGGTTCTAATTTATGGGCACCTACCTTCAACACATGTGCAGGGCACCCCCAGATCCGAACGTGTCTCAAGCTAGGCTTGCGCCCGCTCCATCGTTCCATGGGTGTTGAAGGAACCGTTTTAGATGGAACCAAGTTCAGAATGTGCGCCGCTGTTTCTAAGGCATATCCCCAGAACATGATAGGTAAGTCCGAGTAACTCATCATCGATCGCACCATTTCCATAAGAGTCCTATTCCTTCTTTCTGACACACCATTTTGCTGGGGAGTATATGGTGATGTCATTTGGGAATCAATCCCATTCTCTGCCAAGTATGCCTTGAATTCTCCAGACAGGTACTCGCCTCCGCGATCAGATCGCAGGCATTTAATGGATTTACCTTGAAGGTTCTCCACAAGAGCCTTGAACTCCTTGAACTTGTCAAAGGATTCGCTCTTGCGGCGCATCAGGTATACAAATCCATACCTTGAGTAATCATCAGTGAAAGTGATGAAATACTCGTACCCTCCCTTTGCCTGAGTAGACATAGGTCCGCATACATCAGAGTGAATCAAATCCAATACTTGTTCAGCCCTTCGTCCTTTACCAGAAAAAGAACGCTTGGTCATTTTTCCCTCTAGACAGGATTCGCAGGTTGGAAGGTCCTCTCCTTCAACACCACTGATGAGACCATCAGCTTTCAACCTTTGAATTCTATTCGAGTTAATATGACCTAGCCTTAAGTGCCACAAGTATAATTGATTCATTCTAGAAGGTTCCTTTCTCTTATTCGTGTTCGTAGATGTGTTATTACTCTCGGTTAGTTGCATCGTGTTAGACTCAGGATTTAGTACATACAAATCGTCTACCAATGTACCAGAGCAGATAATCTCACTGTTTCTTCTTATGATCACAGAGTGGTCAAAAGAAACAGAATATCCATTCATAATAAGTTTAGAAACCGAAATTAAATTCTTTCTAAAGTTGGGTACATAAAGACAATTTTGTAAAACTAAAACCCTATCACTACTAAAGCGTAAGTGAACGTCTCCCACTACAACAGCCGCTACCTTCGCGGCATTGCCCATGTAGACCACGATCTCTCCCTCTCTAAGTCTCCGGGTTTCCTGGAACCCCTGCAATGAATTGCAGACATGATCAGTGGCCCCCGTATCTACACACCAGGTGCTGGTAGATAACACCACTGATAATGTTTCGGTGACTAAGGAAAATTTCGTACCTTTGATGAGAGGACAATCAGACCTCCAGTGCCCAAACTGTTTGCATCGAAAGCATCTGCGAAACCGCTTGCTTTCCCCAATCCGTGGTTTTAAACCACTGGGTCTCTTTGTGCTGGGATTCGATGTCCCGGGCTATCAAAAATTGCGGAACCGATAACCCGACCGAAAACCCTATCGCCGGAGATCGCACGAACACCAACTCATCCGTAGGAGTCCGACCTTTGGAGACTACGCGCCCGAAGACACGCAGCCCGCCCCCAGCCGATTTTCTCCCACGAGTCGGATCCACGAACGCGAACCACACGCGAAGAACCGGGCTCGACAAGAGCGTCGCCGCGGGATGAACCCGCGGCTAAACCCTAGCCGAACCCCATCCGCGGGGTTCGCGATCGCCGTGCATGGCGATCGCTGGGGCTGCTCCGGCAGCCCCCTGGCGGTGAGTCCGGCGACTCACCGCCGCCATCCGACGGGAGGAGGACCACCAGTCGCGGCGCGAAGCCGCGACGGTCCCCGGCGATCGAGCTAGGGCTCGATCGCCCCAGCCGCGGCCTTCTCCCTTGCGCGCACCACCGGCGGAGGGAGGCCGGGGGGTTCGATCCGCCGTGGCACCAGCCCACGGCCGAACCCCCAGCGATCGACTTCACGTCGATCGCTCGCCCCGGCGTCCAGCCGGGGCTCCCCTCACGCCCGCGCACCGGCGGTCGAACCCTAGGGTTCGGCCGCCCCTTCTTCGATCCCGACGGGGATCGTGGGATCCCCGTATCCCGGTCTCGACGTTCCCGGATCGCGTCGTTCATGTATACATCACAATTATTCAACGCACTAATAATCAAAGAGGGGGATTCTCGATTATACCTTCGATTCGTTGTACGGAGAAACGAAATCGGTTGACGACCTTGTGACCTTCCCGCGTATTCCTTGCACCTCGTCCGAACGTCGTGTGGGCGACGATCTATCGGATTCCTATGGATCTTCCTCACTCTCAAGATTTTATGATTGGCGTAGGTCAATTAATTCTCTCTTGAAAAGTGAAGACCATGTAGTGCTTATATAGGCTACGAAGGGGATCATAAGGAGAATAAATATTGGGCTTCAATATTGAAAATTAAATTGGGTCCAACCCAAATCTATTAATTCTTATCAATATTAATTTTATTTATTTTCCACTATATAAATAAAATTGCACTCCCAATATTATTCCATATTATATCAAATAATATTTCTCCATCTTAGTATTATTTATTCCGTGTATTTAAGATTTAAATATCCATGAATAAATTTATTTATTGCTCAATAAATACTATTCATCTCTTATATCCGAGACTAGTACCGTTCAACCTTTATTATTGTGCGGAACGAATCCACTCATGAGGTTTACACAATAATTCCTTATGAACTCATCTCGGGGATATTATCAACCCTTCCGGGATACACTGCTCCTTCAAGAATTCACGGCATGCCATATATAAAATATAGTGACCCAACTTAACCGGTAATTAACCCAATAATTAAATCGGTTAATTCCTTTGGTAAATCAAAGTCACTTATATTAAATATACACACCCGCAATTGTTTCAGGGATTAAGAATAAAATACTCCGAGTCTCAAATCAATTATCGCCGAGCAATCCTAATTGATGAGTCTCAATTGATCCGCCCAATACACCAAGTGTACAAGTGTGATAAAATAATTAAGATAAATTATTTTCTCTCTCACACAACGACTATACCGATGGATTAGTTCGTGTCCATCTAGGTCGTGAGCAACTGTTCGATTAAATACGAGTAACCGATAGTATGATCTTCTGTGCGCCCATGCAGCACCATACTAACTACAACGTATAAAATCCAGAACCATGATTTGCATATAATTAAATGCAAATAATTGTTTATTAATTAAATAGATTAAATGCTATGATCGGGAGTTTACCGTTACTTAAATCTAGACATTAAGTACACAACTCCAACAATCTCCCACTTGTACTAAGGTCTAGTCATTTCCTCCAAACTCCCGGTTCCCATACTCATCACGTGCTTTAAAGTGTACTTCCGAGAAGTACTATGTGAGTGAGCAATCTAGGTTGCCGCTCTGAAGTTATCTTGGTGACTATTACGTCGTCTCCCTGACGATGACTCGTATCAGGTGGTACTTGCTCTATGTGTTAACATCACTTTTGACTTATGACCTCTTCCAGTTTACCGTGCACCGCTATCCAATAGCCTTTGGTAAACTAAGAGTCATATCCAAGTCAAGAGGTTATCCCGGAACCTAACCAAAACCTCCGCTGCCTCTGAGGCTGCTATTCGGTTATGAGAGAGTCTGAGAAGCGTCCCGCTTATCACTCTTTCACTTCATGGTTCCACCTCTTTCTAAAAGTGAACACATAGCCTGATATCGACTTTCACTGGTCCTTCTCTGATTTTTGGATCTGAGAATCTGTAATCTAAGAAGATTTCGTCTTGCTCAAGCCAATACTATGAAAGTACTCTTGCAGCATTCGAACATCCCTTATCCAGATTACTTTGATATCCTCCCACTACGCAAACTGCATAGTTGATATCAGGTTCTTGTTTTACAACATTGCATCTATAAAGCTTTCCATACTAAAAGTATAGGAAACTGCTTTGTCTTCATCTATCTCCTTCATGTGTTCGAACACACACCCTTTAGATAGATGTATATTCTGTCTCTGAAAGGCAATAACCTTTCTCAGAAGTATGCATGTTTAAAACAAACCTTAATCATATAAGATGTCTAGGAGAAGTACAATGTTCTTATCTCTAGATCATATGATCTTAAGAACATGCTCTAACTTCTTCTCAATCTTATATCTCGATTTATTTAGACAACCTCTATTTTATGTCTGACAACACTTTTACATTGTTGCCAATGATAAAATGTTATCTACATAAAATCTCCGAGAAACACCACCTTTGTTTCCATTACGTCTCTAACACACCTTCTTCGCTAATTCCTATGCAGACCTAGGGATCGATTTCATGTATACTGGATCCAGAGTTCAAAACTCCTCCAGTCTTATGAACATCTCTAGTTGCTTAACAACCTCCCACTGCAATGGCGTCCCGGTGTATAACAGTAACAACATTAGGTGCAGTTAGTGGTGTGCTACTACTCGGTCAGGCTGGTTCTCAGTCTTTCCCTTTCCTCATTTTAAAGTACATTGTCAATTAGGGCATTGTAGTTCATCTAATAGTTTTTCCTCTATGAACCGGGCGAGAACACCCTTCTGGTTCGTAGTACTATTGAACATACAATTACTTGTTCTTCTAGGATATTCTACAACCACATAGAATGTGCTGTTGCGTCCAGAAATATCCATAGAACATAGGTAGTTCCGAACAAACTTGTTCTTTTACCATTAGAATCCCATTTCTCAATCCTGACACACCATGTCTACACATCAGTGTATGGTGTAGTCGCTTGAGACTTAATCTCAGTCTTTGATTTATGCTATGTGTTATTTAGATAGGTAATAGCCTCCGCGAACAAGTCGCAGGCTACAAATGGATATACTTTGAAGGATCCCCATAGTGGCTTTGTGTTGAAAAACATTCTGCCTTTATGGCACATCAAGTATTCTAATCCATCTTCGAGTATTCTTGAAGAACGACTCGTACCTTCTCTAATTACACATACCGCATTAATCATCATTTTCTATACTTGTCCGAATTCCATCCTTTATCCAGAAAGGTTAACTCAGTTGTATCATCTTTCAAGATCGATTCTTAGGTCGGGAGGTCCATTCCTCCAACTATAATTGATCAAATCAATTTCGACCTTTTGAATCCCTTTTGAATAGATACTACCAAGTTCAAGAATTCACAAGTATAATGATTGACAAGAGAAATACATCTAATAAGTAAAACAAGTTATACATAACGGTTTGTTGCATCGTGGTAGACTAAGAATTCATCACTCACATATTGCTATCTAATGTACCATAATAGATATCACCATTATTTCTTATTCAAACCATCCAATGATTAAAGAAATAAAATATCCATTAATAAAGAAAACCAGAACAAAGTTCTTTTTCAAAATAAAGGGGTACATAAGCAATAACTGAAATGAAAACTTAAAACAGATAAATGTCTTCCACTGCAACCGCTGCTACCCCAACAGTTTCGCCCATGTAGACTCGAACTCTTCTTCTCTAAGTCGCCGGGTTTTCTGGAACCCCTGCATTTAAAGAAATGCACATACCGTCAGTGGTTCCATATCTACACACCATAATTCTGGTAGATAATACCGCTGACTATGTTTTTACGACTAAAGAAAAATTCGTACCTCTGAGAGGACATTCAGACTTCCAGTGTCCCATCTTGTTGCATCGGAAGCACTTACCCTTTGGCTTTGCAGCCCCCACTCGTGGTGCAGTCCTCTTGACACCACTGGGTTTCCAGGCTTGCTTCCTTTTCTTGCCCCTACCTCCACCAGGCTTAAAGCCTTTGGACTTGGTAGCTACAAGCGCTTGAGACTTGCCCTTCTTGTAGATCCCCTCTGCCGCCTTTAGTTCAGTCAGGAGTTGCGCAAGAGTATAAGATAGTTTACCCATATTATAGCTCATACGAAACTGCTCAAAACTAGGGGTCAGAGACTGGAGTATGATGTCGACTTGCGTCTCACCATCAATAGAAGCTCCTAGGACCTCAAGTTCATTCAACAAACTCATCATCTTAAGAACGTGCTCCCCTACGGGCGTTCCTTCAGATTGAGTAGTCGACATGAGGACTCTCATGGCTTCTTGCCTAGCCGCACGATCCTGCTCCCCAAACATATCCTTGAGGTTAGTCATCATATCATAGGCAGTGTCCATTGGCTCATGTTGGGTTTGGAGTACATTTGACATGGAAGCCAAAATATAACACCTAGCCATTTCATCAGCCTTTTTCCACTTCCGATATGCCAGTTTTTCCTCATCAGTTGAGGCAGCCGTGGGCTCGGCAGGGCACACTTCATGGAGTACATACTTGTACTCTTCCGAAGTTAGGACAATGTCTAAATTTCTCTTCCAATCAATATAGTTGGTGCCAGTGAGCTTATGCTCCTTGAGTATCATAGAAAGTGGGTTCATAGCTATTCTCTAAACCTATAAGCACATTTAAACAAACAATTAATTTAATATCCGATATTATCTCCCTTAAATAATATCATTAAATTACTAATCACATCTAAAATCCCATCAGGTAAGGCAAGCCACGTGGTGTGGACGTTTACCCACCCAAATGATTTAGCAATTAGATTTTCTTTGGTCATACATCGCTTATAGCGGAACCTCGTGGGGAGGAATACTACAAGGCGTATCTAAGTGTAAACCATTACTCAGCACCAAAGTGAATCGTTTGGAATTGCTACATTACCGCAAGCCACGTGGTGTGGACGTTTACGACAACTTCACAACTCTTCACAATTCCTTACAACTGTCTACATCAATTAATCCAAAATCCGTCAGTGCAGCAAGCCACGTGGTGTGGACGTTTACTTCACTAAGAGACTTTTATAATTGACTCCCAATTACCAGATCCATTCGATTTTCGTAAATCAAGACGCGGAGAATCATAAGTGAAACTCGAAGTTTCTAACCAGTGATTCACCATGCGAGCGACCCTATCTCTCACGAATGAGGGAGCCGAGCAGACAAACGACCCACCTATAAAAGAATGGCACGAAAGTCTCTAATTTGTGTCCTCTACATGACCAAGTGGCTCTGGCTCCATTCCACTCCCCGGGGTGAGAATGAGTCGACTTGAAGTCAGTTTCAGAAAGACAAATTAGGCATTGTTTGATAAACTTGATCAATGTTTCTTGTAAGAGGAATTACAAGAATTCTCCTCCAATGACACATCTATACGAACTTCAAAAGTCCATAAGAGTCACCAAGAGAACAGTAATGGAGACCATGGGAATGTTTCCATCCCCTCTCCCACTTAGCTTTTTATAACAAAGGGATACGCTATCTAATGCATAATTAAACACATAAGCATGCATGAAAGCAATAAAGCACATAGCACATAGTCAAAAATAATGCTAGAGAAATTATTTTTCCCGACTATCATGGCTTTATCTTCATATGCATCTTCTAGTCTTCAGTCTTCGTTTCTTGAATGCTCCATGTGACGAGAATATTAATCTCTAATATTTAAATCTATTTATTTTCAATTAATCCAAAAGTCACTTAATTCGAAAATTAAGTCAATCGAATATATCAAAAATAAAATTAAATATCATTAATATTTTTATTTATTTATTTTCCTATCTAGTTCTTATTAAATCTTTCGAATAATCTATCCAAGTAAAACTTGGAATATTCTAGAAGATATCTATAATAGAACAAGGAAATAAAATAAATAAATTAGGACTACTACTTTTCAAATTTATTTTTATTCCTAATCCATGAATATTCCCATGAGTAGGAATAATCAAATAGGAAAAATAAATTTAGTACTAAATTAATTAAATTTCTAATCTATGAATATTTCCATGAAGGAAATAAATCAATAGAAAATAAAATTAATTTAAATTAATTCTTTTCCTAATCCATGAGAGTTTCCAAAAGGAAAATACTCAAATAGGAAAAATCCGAATTAATTGGGAAAGTAGATTTTGGTAGGAATAGCATGGGATTAGGAGATCCCACGCCATCCCCACCTAGATGGATCGGCCGGCCACTCGGGGAGGAGCGCCGCCGCCGCCTAGCCACGCCGGCTAAGCCATGGGTCGATCACCATCATGTGATCGATCCCAAGCCCTTGTCTCTTCGTCACTTCTTCGTCTTCCGGCGATCGTCTCAACATCGAACCAACGTAATTAAAATTACAAAATTTAAATTACAACTCCGGTATCGATTCTATACATGAAATCGACCCTATACATTTCCCGGAAAATAAAGTGCGTAATAATAAATCCTAAATTCGGTCAACCCCCGAATTTTTACTATTACAAACATTCAACCACACAAAAACGAATCTCGACATGTCCGAGAGTTTAATAATCATGATAATTAATTAAAAAACAATTAATTAAATCCAACCATGATAGCCGGAAATCCTGCAAGGTAGAACAATAATCGAACATATACATGAACACGAAACCAAACGCTCTGATACCATTTGCTGGGATTCGATGTCCCGGGCTATCAAAAATTGCGGAACCGATAACCCGACCGAAAACCCTATCGCCGGAGATCGCACGAACACCAACTCATCCGTAGGAGTCCGACCTTTGGAGACTACGCGCCCGAAGACACGCAGCCCGCCCCCAGCCGATTTTCTCCCACGAGTCGGATCCACGAACGCGAACCACACGCGAAGAACCGGGCTCGACAAGAGCGTCGCCGCGGGATGAACCCGCGGCTAAACCCTAGCCGAACCCCATCCGCGGGGTTCGCGATCGCCGTGCATGGCGATCGCTGGGGCTGCTCCGGCAGCCCCCTGGCAGTGAGTCCGGCGACTCACCGCCGCCATCCGACGGGAGGAGGACCACCAGTCGCGGCGCGAAGCCGCGACGGTCCCCGGCGATCGAGCTAGGGCTCGATCGCCCCAGCCGCGGCGTCCAGCCGCGGCCTTCTCCCTTGCGCGCACCACCGGCGGAGGGAGGCCGGGGGGTTCGATCCGCCGTGGCACCAGCCCACGGCCGAACCCCCAGCGATCGACTTCACGTCGATCGCTCGCCCCGGCGTCCAGCCGGGTCTCCCCTCACGCCCGCGCACCGGCGGTCGAACCCTAGGGTTCGGCCGCCCCTTCTTCGATCCCGACGGGGATCGTGGGATCCCCGTATCCCGGTCTCGACGTTCCCGGATCGCGTCGTTCATGTATACATCACAATTATTCAACGCACTAATAATCAAAGAGGGGGATTCTCGATTATACCTTCGATTCGTTGTACGGAGAAACGAAATCGGTTGACGACCTTGTGACCTTCCCGCGTATTCCTTGCACCTCGTCCGAACGTCGTGTGGGCGACGATCTATCGGATTCCTATGGATCTTCCTCACTCTCAAGATTTTATGATTGGCGTAGGTCAATTAATTCTCTCTTGAAAAGTGAAGACCATGTAGTGCTTATATAGGCTACGAAGGGGATCATAAGGAGAATAAATATTGGGCTTCAATATTGAAAATTAAATTGGGTCCAACCCAAATCTATTAATTCTTATCAATATTAATTTTATTTATTTTCCACTATATAAATAAAATTGCACTCCCAATATTATTCCATATTATATCAAATAATATTTCTCCATCTTAGTTTTATTTATTCCGTGTATTTAAGATTTAAATATCCATGAATAAATTTATTTATTGCTCAATAAATATTATTCATCTCTTATATCCGAGACTAGTACCGTTCAACCTTTATTATTGTGCGGAACGAATCCACTCATGAGGTTTACACAATAATTCCTTATGAACTCATCTCGGGGATATTATCAACCCTTCCGGGATACACTGCTCCTTCAAGAATTCACGGCATGCCATATATAAAATATAGTGACCCAACTTAACCGGTAATTAACCCAATAATTAAATCGGTTAATTCCTTTGGTAAATCAAAGTCACTTATATTAAATATACACACCCGCAATTGTTTCAGGGATTAAGAATAAAATACTCCGAGTCTCAAATCAATTATCGCCGAGCAATCCTAATTGATGAGTCTCAATTGATCCGCCCAATACACCAAGTGTACAAGTGTGATAAAATAATTAAGATAAATTATTTTCTCTCTCACACAACGACTATACCGATGGATTAGTTCGTGTCCATCTAGGTCGTGAGCAACTGTTCGATTAAATACGAGTAACCGATAGTATGATCTTCTGTGCGCCCATGCAGCACCATACTAACTACAACGTATAAAATCCAGAACCATGATTTGCATATAATTAAATGCAAATAATTGTTTATTAATTAAATAGATTAAATGCTATGATCGGGAGTTTACCGTTACTTAAATCTAGACATTAAGTACACAACTCCAACACTTTGCACGCTTTTCTTTTAGCCTAGCCACAAGAGCTCGTGTTTCCCTTAATTTACGCACAAAAATCGCCTTCGCTGAGCCGTTTTTAAGGGACTCATTTAGGAACGACTTCGTGGGTATGTTAAACACCTCTTGACTAGCTTCCACACCATGTCTCAACGTAGTTGGAACAACAGTGGATTCAGAAAGCTTGACAGTCTGAACAAAGTCTAGATTTCTTTTCCAATCAGTACTATATGGAACCAGCGAGTTTTCATCTTTAAGTATATCACAAAGTGGAGTCACAGTCATTCTTAACCTATAAGCACATAAAACAAACAAAAAATTTAATATCCGATATTATCTCCCTTTAATAATATCATTAAATCACTAATAGCCTCTAAAATCCCATCAGGTAAAGCAAGCCACGATAGTGTGGACGTTTACTCACCCAAATGATTTAGCAATTAGATTTTCTTTGGTCGTACATCATCAATAGCGTTACCTCGATGGGAGGGATACTATGAAGCGTACCTAAGTGTTAACCACTGCTCAGTACTAAGAAGTTTGTTTGGGACTCGCATATCGCCGCAAGCCACGATAGTGTGGACGTTTACGTCGACATACGGATCCTTCACTCCCTTCTATAACTATCTACATCAATCGTTCCAAAATCCCATTCAGTGCAGCAAGCCACGATAGTGTGGACGTTTACTACACCAAAAGACTTTTACAATTGACTCCCAATTACTTGATCCATTCAATCTTGTAAATCAAGACGTGGAGAATCATAAGTGAAACTCGAAGTTTCTAACCAGTGATTCACCATGCCTCTAATTTGTGTCCTCGACATGACCAAGTGGCTCTGGCTCCATTCCACTCCCCGGGGTGAGAATGAGTCGACTTGAAATCAGCTTTGGAAAGACAAATTAGGCATTGTTTGATAAACTTAATCAATGTTTCTTGTAAGAGGAATTACAAGAACTCTCCTCAAATAACTTATCTATATAAACTTCAAAAGTTTATAAAAGTCACCAAGAGAGCAGCAATGGAGACCATGGGTATGTTTCCATACCCTCTCCCACTTAGCTTTTTACAATAAAGGGATACGCTATCTAGTGCATAAAATAAACACATATAGCATGCATACATGTAATAAAGCACATAGTATTATCACATAGTCAAAATAATTACTAGAATATTATTTTCCGACTATTATGGCGTTATTCCATCTCCGTACGCATCTTCTAGTATTCAGTCTTCGTTCTTGAATGCTCCATGTGACGAGAATATTAATTTCCAATATTTAAATCTATTTATTTTTAATAAATCCAAAAGATACTTAATTAAAAATTAAGTCAATCGAATAAATCAAAAATAAAATTAAATATTATTAATATTTTTATTTATTTTATTTTCCCTTTCTACTTCATTAAATCTCTAGAATAATCTATCCAAGACCCACTTGGAATATTCTAGATGATTTCCATAATGAAATAAGGAAATAAAATAACTTAGGACTCTTCTACATTCCAAGATTAATTAATTTCCATTTCTATGAAAATTCCCATAAAATAGGAATAATCAATTAGGAAATAAATCAATCCTAAATTAATATTTATTCCTTTCTAATTCTATTAAATCTCTAGGATCCTATTCCAAGTAGAACTCGGAATACTCTAGAAGACTTCCATAATAGAATAAGGAAATAAAATTAATTCCAATTAATTCTTTTCCTAATCCATGAGAATTCCCAAAAAAATAGGAATACTCAAATAGGAAAAACCCGAATTAATTAGGAAAGTGAATTTACCGGGAGAGCACGAAGATCACGAGGACCCCCGCGCCCCCACCGGACCGCCATCGCCGGCCGAGGACCGCCGCCGCCGCCACCTAGCCGGCGCACCACCACCGCCGGTGGTCTCGCCGCCGGGAGGCGCGAATTTGGCGCCTCTCCTTCGATGGTTCGATCCTCCATGGATCGACCATGTTGGTCGATCCGAGTCCTAGCCCTCACGATCATCTCCTTCGTCACACGTCTTCTCCGGCGGTCGTTTCGGCATCGATCCAACGCAAAATAAATTACAAAATAAATTTTACACTATCCGGTATCGATTCTATACATGAAATCGACCCTATACATTTTCCGGAAAAACGTAGAACGTAATAATAAATCCTAAATTCGGTCAACCCCCGAATTTTTTACTATTACAAGCATTCACCACCAAAAACGAATCTCGACATGTCCGAGAGTTTAATAAAACCAACAATCACATGACAAAATAATTAAACGAATAATCATCAAGCCATAATAGTCGGAAGCCTGCAAGGTAGAACAATTTTATCGAAAATACCGCGAACGTAAACCACGCTCTGATACCAATTGTTGGAATTCGATATCCCGGGTTATTTAAATTTGCGGAATCCAATAACCCGATCAAAACCATCCGCCGGAGATCACGCGAGCATTACGTACGAGCCGGAGCACGAGCCGAACGCACGACGCGGCCGAAGCCGCGCGCACGCCCAGCCCGAGCCCCCGCACGCGGGGCTCGATGCGATCACCGATCGCACGCCGGCGATCGGTTGGGGTGGGGCTGCTCCGGCAGCCCCCGCGGCGAGTCCGGCGACTCTCCGCCGCCTGGAGGCCCCCGCCTTCACGGCGGGGTTGGGCACGGCACCAGCCCGTGCCCAGCGATCGACCCTTCGCGGTCGATCGCACCCCCTCGGCCAAGCCGAGGGTTCGGCCCCCGTCGCCCCACCGAAGCCCTAGGGGCGATCGCCCGTGGTGCGGTGGCTTCGCCACCACCACGCGATCGTCCTCTAATCCGGGTTCGATCTTTGGATCTTGTTCTACGGTATTCTCGATAAATCCAAAATCGAATAAATCAAGGGCGTTTAGATTTTTACCTTTCGGTTCGTTGTTCGGAGAAACGAAATCAAGATGACCTTTGAATCTTCCCACGTATTCCTTGCACTAGCTTGAACGTCGGGTGGGCGACGATCCTCCAAGCTCTATGGATCTACTTCTCTCTTTACTTTCTCTCTCTAGAAGAATTATGATCTTCAACTTATATATGAGAATAGAGAAGACCATGTAGTGCTTTTATAGGCTACGTAGGGGATCTAAAGGAGGTGGAATATTGGGCTTCCAATATTAATGATTAAATTGAGCCCAAGCCCAAATCTATTAATCTCCCATTAATATTAATTAATTTATTTTCCACTATATAAATTAATTGCACTCCCAATATTAAACCATATTATATCCAAATAATATTTCTCCGGTAGTATTATTTATTCCGTGTATTTAAGATATAAATATCCATGAATAAAATTTATTTATTGCTTAATAAATTTATTCATCTCTTTTATCCGAGACTAGTACCACTCAACCTTATTTATTATGCGGGAACAAATCCACTCGCGAGGTTTACATAATAAATCCTTATGAGCTCATCTCGGGGATATTATCAACCCTTCCGGGATACACTGTCCCGTCAAGAATTCACGGCATGCCATATATAAAATATAGTGACCCAACTTAACCGGTAATTGACCCAATAATTAAACCGGTCAATTCCTTTGGAAAATCAAAGTCACTTATACTAAATATACGCACCCGCAATTGTATCGGGGATTAAGAATAAAATACACTGAGTCTCAAATCAATTATCGCCGAGCAAACCTAATTGATGAGTCTCAATCGATCCGCTCAATACACCAAGTGTACAAGTGTGATAAAATAATTAAGACAAATTATTTTCTCTCTCACACAACGACTATACCGATGGATTGGTCCATGTCCATCTAGGTCGTGAGCCACTGTTCGATTAAATACGAGTAACCGATAGTATGATCTTCTGTGTGACGTCGCACACCATACTAACTACAACGTATATAATCCAGGACTATAATTTGCATATATTTAATTAACAATAATTAAAAGCAAATGAATGTTCATTATTAATAGGTAAATGAAAGTGTACAAGGAGTTCAGAATACTCAAATCTAGACATTAAGTATACTACTCCAACACCAGCAGCCCGCTATCGATCGAACTCGGTTCGTTTATTCCGAAAACCCTCGATTTTTAATATATATTTTTTTTCCGTCGATTTTTAATTTAATAAAAATTCACAAGATTCATACGAGAGAGAATACAAATACGTAGAACAATATAGCACAATAATTTAACAAATTAAATTAATCTATGGCCATATATATCGAGAATCGATTATCGAAAACAATTAACGAAAAACGTAACCGTACGCTCTGATACCAATTGTTGGAATTCGATATCCCGGGTTATTAAAATTTGCGGAAACAATAACCCGATCAAAAACCTTCGCCGGAGATCACATGAACGCCGACTCATCCGCCGGAGTCCAGCCTTTGGAGACCACGCACCCGAAGGCACGCGGCCCGCCCCCAGCCGAACCCCCGCGAGACGGGGTTCACGCGATCGAAGATCGCGTTCGATCTTCGCGATCGATGGGGATATTATCAACCCTTACGGGATACACTTTCCCGTCAAGTATTCACGGCATGTCATATATAAAATATAGCGACCCAACTTAACCGGTAATTAACCCAATAATTAAATCGGTTAATTCCTTTGGAAAATCAAAGTCACTTATATTAAATATACACACCCGCAATAGTATCGGGGATTAAGAATAAAATACAATGAGACTTAAATCGATTATCGCCGGCAATCCTAATCGATAAATCTCAAACGATCCGCTCAATACACCAAGTGTACAAGTGTGATAAAATAATCAAGATAGATTATTTTCTCTCTCACACGACTATACCGATGGATTGGTCCGTGTCCATCTAGTTCGTGAGCAACTGTTCGATTAAATACGAGTAACCGATAGTATGATCTTCTGTGTGTCCATACAACACCATACTAACTACAACGTATAAAATCCAGGACTATAATTTGCATATATTTAATTATAAATAATTAAATGCAAATAATTGTTTATTTAATTAAATAGATTAATGGCAATGGATCGTGAGTTTCCGTTACTTAAATCTAGACATTAAGTACACAACTCCAACAGATCGGCCATAAGGCTCGGTGCGGGCTGCCGGGAGGGAGCTGGAAGCACGGGCTGTGCGATGAGGTGGCACGGGCTGGGCTGTTGGCAGGGATCGACGGCATGATCGCCGGATGTCGATCGCCGACGAGCTGGAGCTCCCCGCTGCTGGTACGCCTTCGAAGCGGGCTGCTGCGGCAGCGGCTTGAGCTGCTCGTGCGAGCTGCTGCATAGTCGATGGCGTGACGTCGGTGGCGGCTTCATCCCTGGAGTCGGCTGCTCAAGCAAAGTCCACGCGGGCGGCAAGACGATCGATCGAATTAATTCATGTTGCTGGCAATTTTTTCTCGCTGCTGGATGCTTCTGGAAATCGATATCCCGGGTTATCAAAAAAAAAATTGCGGAAACCGACAACCCGACCGAAATACCTTCGCCGGAGATGAAACCGCGAACCACCGTACGAGCCGGAGCTCGACCGAGCACCGCACGGGCGAACCCGCGCGCCCAGCCGAGCCCCCGCACGGGGCTTGCGATCGCTAGCCCTAGCGATCGCCGGGGATCCACGCGCATCCCCGTGGGGCTGTTCCGAACAGCCCCCGGCGGTGAGTCCGGCGACTCACCGCCACCGCCGAGGAGGGCGGTGCGCCCAGCGCACCCGCCGCGGCCCCGCCGCGGCTGCCCCCGCGATCGACCGTGAGGTCGATCGCATGCCCCGGCGTCCAGCCGGGGCGTCCTCGTGTGGGCCCCGCGATCGACGCCCTAGGGCTCGATCGCACCCCTCAGCTCCCAGCCGAGGGTCCTTCGAACCTTCGCCGGGGATCTCGAGTCCCCATCCCCGAAGTTCGTCGTTTTTCCCGGATCGTGCGTTCATGTATGTATCACAATCAATTCACAAAGAATCATAGAAGGGAGTATATGATTTTACCTTTTAATTCGTTGTGCGGAGAAACGAACTTAAGTTGATGACCTTACGATCTTCCCACGTATTCCTTGCACTAGCTTGAACGTCGGGTGGGCGACGATCCTCCAAGCTTATGGATCCTCTTCAACTCTCTAGAATATCAAGTATGATAATCTTGTCTTATGAAAAAGTGAAGACCATGTAGTGCTTTTATAGGCTACGTAGGGGATCTAAAGGAGGTGGAATATTGGGCTTCCAATATTAATGATTAAATTGAGCCCAAGCCCAAATCTATTAATCTCTCATTAATATTAATTAATTTATTTTCCACTATATAAATTAATTGCACTCCCAATATTAAACTATATTATATCAAATAATATTTCTCCGGTAGTATTATTTATTCCGTGTATTTAAGATTTAAATATCCATGAATAAAATTAATTTATTTCTAATTAATTTATTCATCTCTTGAATCCGAGACTAGTACCATTCATCCTTAATTATTGTGCGGAACGAATCCACTCATGAGGTTTACACAATAATTCCTTATGAACTCATCTCGGGGATATTATCAACCCTTCCGGGATACACTTTCCCGTCAAGTATTCACGGCATGCCATATATAAAATATAGTGACCCAACTTAACCGGTAATTAACCCAATAATTAAATCGGTTAATTCCTTTGGAAAATCAAAGTCACATATATTAAATATACACACCCGCAATAGTATCGGGGATTAAGAATAAAATACTCTGAGACTTGAATCGATTATCGCCGGCAATCCTAATCGATAAATCTCAAGCGATCCGCCCAATACACCAAGTGTACAAGTGTGATAAAATAATTAAGACAAATTATTTTCTCTCTCACACAACGACTATACCGATGGATTGGTCCGTGTCCATCTAGGTCGTGAGCAACCGTTTGATTAAATACGAGTAACCGATAGTATGATCTTCTGTGTGACGTCGCACACCATACTAACTACAACGTATATAATCCAGGACTATATTTTGCATATATTTAATTATCAATAATTAAATGCAAACAATTGTTTATTAATTTAATAGATTAAATGCTATGACCGGGAGTTTACCGTTACTTAAATCTAGACATTAAGTACACAACTCCAACAATCTCCCACTTGTACTAAGGTCTAGTCATTTCCTCCAAACTCCCGACTCCCATACTCATCACGTGCTTAGGGTTTTACTTCCAAGAAGTACTATGTGAATGAGCATTCTAGGTTGCCGCTCTGAAGTTATCTTGGTGACTACTGCGTCGTCTCCTTGACGATGACTCGTATCAGGTGGTACTTGCTCTATGTGTTAACATCACTTTTGACTTATGACTTCTTCCAGTTTACCGTGCACCGCTATCCAATAGCCTTTGGTAAACTAAGAGTCATATCCAAGCCAAGAGGTTATCCCGGAACCTAACCAAAACTTCCGCTGCCTCTGAGGCTGCTTATTCGGTTATGAGAGAGTCTGAGAAGCGTCCTGCTTATCACTCTTTCATTTCATGGTTCCACCTCTTTCTAAAAGTGAACACATAGCCTGATATCGACTTACACTGGTCCTCCTCTGATTTAGGATCTGAGAACTTGTAATCAAAGAAGATTTCGTCTTGCTTAATAATCCAGTACTTCGCAAGCACTATTATAGCATCCGAAAATCTCTTGTCTAGATTACCTTGATATCCTCCCACTACGCAAACCGCATAGTTGATATCAGGTTTTTGTTTTACAACATTGCATCTATACAGCTTTCCATACTTAAAGTATAGGAAACTGCTTTGTCCTCATCTATCTCCTTCATGTGTTCGAAACACATACCCTTTAGATAGATATATATTCTGTCTCTGAAAGGCAATAACCTTTCTTAGAAGTATGCATGTTTAAAACAAACCATAATCGTATAAGATATCTAGGAGAAGTACAATGTTCTTATCCTTAGATCGAAAGATCTCAAGAACATGCTCTAACTTCTACTCAATCTTATATCTTGATTCATTTAGACAACCATTATCTTATGTCTGACAACATTTTCTACATTGTTGCCAATGATGAAATTGTTATCTACATAAAATCTCCGAGAAACACCACCTTGTTTCTATTACATCTCCAATACACCTTTCGTCTATGCCTTTTGATGAATCCATCAAATGGACTATCCCATCAATTCGCAAGTTCCACGATTTATAGCTTTGTTTCAATCCATAAATGGATTTACTAAGCTTGTACTCTAAATGATCTTGCCTCTTAACAATAATCCTTATTGTTTTCCAAGTAGGCACATTTAGATCTAGTACCGCCCTCGTGCAGAGCTAGGGATCGATTTCATCTTTATTAGATCCAGAGTCCGAAACTCTTCTAGTCTTATGAACATCTCTGGTTGTTCAACAACCTCCCACTGCAACGGCGTCCCGGTGTACAACAGTAATAACAGTAGGTGAAGTGTGTGGTGTACTTCTACTCGGTTTGGCTGGTTCCTAGTCTTTGTCCTTTTTCTCATTCCAAGGTACTGCATCAGTTCGGGCTTTGTGGTTCTTCTAATAGTCTTTCTCTAAGAACCGGGCGTTACACGTCCTTCTGATTCATAGTACTATTGAACACACAATACTTTGTTCATCTAGGATATCCCACAACCATATTGAATATTGTTGGAGTTGTGTACTTAATGTCTAGATTTAAGTAACGGTAAACTCCCCGTCATAGCATTTAATCTATTTAATTAATGAACAATTGTTTGCTTTTAATTATGATTAATTAAATATATGCAAATCATAGTCCTGGATTTTATACGTTGTAGTTAGTATGGTGTGTCGGGCCCACACAGAAGATCATACTATCTGTTACTCGTATTTAATCAAACAGTGGCTCACGACCTAGATGGACCCGGACCAATCCATCGGTATAGTCGTTGTGTGAGAGAGAAAATAATTTGTCTTAATTATTTTATCACACTTGTACACTTGGTGTATTGAGCGGATCGTTGAGATTCATCGATTAGGATTGCCGGCGATAATCGATTCGAGTCTCAGTGTATTTTATTCTTAATCCCCGATATTGTTGCGGATGTGTATATTTAATATAAGTGACTTTGATTTACCAAAGGAATTAACCGATTTAATTATTGGGTTAATTACCGGTTAAGTTGGGTCACTATATTTTATATATGGCATGCCGTGAATGATTGACCGGACAGTGTATCCCGGAAGGGTTGATAATATCCCCGAGATGAGTTCATAAGGAATTATTGTGTAAACCTCATGAGTGGATTCGTTCCGCACAATAATTAAGGTTGAATGGTACTAGTCTCGGATTAAAGAGATGAATAAATTAATTAGCAATAAATTAATTTTATTCATGGATATTTAAATCTTAAATACACGGAATAAATAATACTACCGGAGAAATATTATTTGATATAATATGGTTTAATATTGGGAGTGCAATTAATTTATATAGTGGAAAATAAATTAATTAATATTGATAAGGATTAATGGACTTGGGCAGTGGGCTCAATTTAATCTTCAATATTGGAAGCCCAATATTCCACCTCTTTTAGATCCCCTACGTAGCCTATAAAAGCACTACATGGCCTTCATAATTCATAACTTGAATAAGACAAGATTATCATACTTGATATTCTAGAGAGTTGAAGGAGATCCATAGGAGATCGATAGATCGTCGCCCACCCGACGTTCGAACGGAGTGCAAGGAATACGTGGGAAGATCCAAAAGGTTTTCAACTTGATTTCGTTTCTCCGCACAACGAATCAAAGGTATGATCATAAAACTCCTTGTGTGATTTTATGTTCAATTAATTGTGGCATATACATGAACACACGATCCGGGAAAACGAAGAACTTCGGGGACGGGGATTCGAGATCCCCGGCGAAGGTTCGAAGGACCCTCGGCTGGGAGCCGAGGGGTGCGATCGAGCCCTAGGGCATCGATCGCGGGGCCCACACGAGGACGCCCCGGCTGGACGCCGGGGCATGCGATCGACCTCACGGTCGATCACGGGGGCAGCCGCGGCTGGGCCGCGGCGGGTGCGCTGGGCGCACCGCCCTCCTCGGCGGTGGCGGTGAGTCGCCGGACTCACCGCCGGGGGCTGTTCGGAACAGCCCCACGGGGATGCGCGTGCATCCCCGGCGATCGCTAGGGCTAGCGATCGCGAGCCCCGTGCGGGGGCTCTTCGCCCGTGCGGTGCTCGGTCGAGCTCCGACTCGTATGGTGGTTCGCGGTTTCGGTTTCCGGCGACGGGATTTCGGTCGGGGTTATCGGTTCCGCAATTTTTGATACCCCGGGATATCGATTTCCAGCAATTGGTATCAGAGCGTTTGGTTTCGTGTTCATGTATGTGTTCAATTGTGTTCTACCTTGCAGGGATTCCGACTATCAAGGTTTCATTAATTGTTAATTATTCGTTTAATTAATTGCTATTTAATTTACCATGATTGTTCGTTTATTAAACTCTCGGACATGTCGAGATTCGTTTTGTGTGGATGAATGCTTGTAATAGTAAAAATTCGGGGGTTGACCGAATTTAGATTTATTATTATTGTTCTACGTTTTCCGGAAAGTGTATAGGGTCGATTTCATGTATAGAATCGATACCGGAATTGTAAATTTATTTCTTGTAATTTATTTACGTTGGATCGATGCCGAGACGACCGCCGGAGAACTCGTGTGACGAAGAAGACGAAGAGGACGAAGAACCGGGGGGTCGATCAACCCCATGATCGACCCCATGACCGAAGCCATGGGGAGGGGTCGATCGCCCCTCGGCTGGGGCTGCCGCCGGCAAGGTGGTGCCCGACCGGCTGGGGAGGCGGCGGCGGTGCCCTCTCCGGTGGTGGCGGCGGTCGGTGGTAGTGGTGGTGGTGCGGGGATCCCCAACACGTGCTACTCCTACTCCTACCTAGATTCTACTTACCTAATTGATTCGGTTTTCCTAATTGAGTTTTCCTATTTTTGGGAATTCTCATGGATTAGGAAAAGAATTAATTGGAATTAATTTTATTCCTTATTCTATTATGGAAGTCTTCTAGAGTATTCCGAGTTCTACTTGGAATAGGATCCTAGAGATTTAATAGAATTGGAAAGGAATAAAAGTTGATTTAGGATTGATTTATTTCCTAATTGATTATTCCTATTTTATGGGAATTTTCATAGTAATGGAAATTAATTAATCTTGGAAAGTAGAAGAGTCCTAATTTATTTTATTTCCTTATTCTATTATAGAAGTCTTCTAGAATATTCCAAGTTTGACTTGGATAGATTATTCTAGAGATTTAATAGAATTAGATAGGAAAAAAAAAATATTAATAATATTTAATTTTATTTTTGATTTATTCGATTGACTTAATTTTCGAATTAAGTATCTTTTGGATTTATTAAAAATAAATAGATTTAAATATTGGGATTAATATTATCGTCACATGGAGCATTCAAGAACGAAGACTGAAGACTAGAAGACGCATACGGAGATGGAATAAAGCCATGATAGTCGGAAAATAATTTTTCTAGCATTATTTTGACTATGTGCTATGTGCTTTATTGCTTGTATGCATGCTTATGTGTTTAATTATGCATTAGATAGCGTATCCCTTTGTTATAAAAAGCTAAGTGGGAGAGGGGATGGAAACATTCCCATGGTCTCCATTACTGTTCTCTTGGTGACTCTTATGGACTTTTGAAGTTCGTATAGATGTGTCATTGGAGGAGAATTCTTGTAATTCCTTTTACAAGAGACATTGATTAAGTTTATCAAACAATGCCTAATTTGTCTTTCTGAAACTGACTTCAAGTCGACTCATTCTCACCCCGGGGAGTGGAATGGAGCCAAAGCCACTTGGTCATGTGGATGACACAAATTAGAGATATTCGTACCATTCTTTTAAAGATGGATCGTTTGTCTGCTCGACTCCCTCATTTATGAGAGATAGGGTTGTTCGCATGGTGAATCACTGGTTAGAAACTTCGAGTTTCACTTATGATTCTCCGCGTCTTGATTTATGAAATCGAATGCCTCAAGTAATTGGATGTCAATTGTAAAAATATTTTGGTGTAGTAAACGTCCACACTATCGTGGCTTGCTGCATTAAATGGGAT
The DNA here is from genome assembly GCA_954870475.1 of Euphrasia confusa. NCBI lineage: Eukaryota > Viridiplantae > Streptophyta > Magnoliopsida > Lamiales > Orobanchaceae > Euphrasia > Euphrasia confusa. The sequence continues at coordinate 33,821,131 of OX940950.1, forward strand.
TTTGGATCGATTGATGTAGACAGTTATAGAAGAAAGTGAAGGATCATGTATTAGCGTAAACGTCCACACTATCGTGGCTTGCGGTAATATACGAGTCCCAAACAATCTTCTTAGATACTGAGAAATGGTTTACACTTAGGTACGCTCTATAGTATTCTTCCCATCGAAGTAACGCTATAGTGATGTACGACCAAAGCAAATCTAATTGCTAAATCATTTGGATGGGTAAACGTCCACACTATCGTGGCTTGCCTTATCTGATGGGATTTTAGATGTGATTAGTGATTTAATGATATTATTTGAGGGAGATAATATCGGATATTAAATTAATTGTTTGTTTAAATGTGCTTATAGGTTTAGAGAATAGCTATGAACCCACTTTCTATGATACTCAAGGAGCATAAGCTCACTGGCCCCAACTATATTGATTGGAAGAGAAATTTAGACATTGTCCTAACTTCGGAGGAGTACAAGTTTGTACTCCATGAAGTTTGCCCTGCTGAGCCCACGGCTGCCTTAACTGATGAGGAAAAACTAACATATCGAAAGTGGAAAAAGGCTGATGAAATGGCTAGGTGTTATATTTTGGCTTCCATGTCAAATGTACTCCAAACCCAACATTAGTCGATGGACACTGCCTATGATATGATGTTTAACCTCAAGGAGATGTTTGGGGAGCAAGATCGTGCGGCAAGGCAAGAAGCCATGAGAGTCCTCATGACAACTACTCAGTCTGAAGGAACGCCCGTAGGGGAGCACGTTCTTAAGATGATGGGTCTGTTGAATGAGCTTGAGATCCTAGGAGCTCAAATTGATGCTGAGACGCAAGTCGACATCATACTCCAGTCTCTTACCCCTAGTTTTGAGCAGTTTTGCATGAGCTATAATATGGGTAAACTATCTTATTCTCTTGCGCAACTCCTGACTGAACTGAAGGCGGCAGAGGGGATCTACAAGAAGGGCAAGTCTCAAGCGCTTGTAGCTACCAAGTACAAAGGCTTTAAGCCTGTTGGAGGTAGGGGCAAGAGGAGGAAGCAAGCCTGGAAACCCAGTGGTGTCAAGAAGACTGTACCACGAGTGGGGGCTGCAAAGCCAAAGGGCAAGTGCTTCCGATGTAATAAGTCTGGACACTGGAAGTCTGAATGTCCTCTCAAAGGTACGAATTTTTCTTTAGTCGTAAAAACATAGTCAGCGGTATTATCTACCAGAATTCTGGTGTGTAGATATGGAACCACTGACGGTATGTGCATTTTGAATGCAGGGGTTCCAGAAAACCCGACGACTTAGAGAAGAAGAGTTCGAGTCTACACAGGCAAAAGCTGTAGAGGAGGCAGCGGTTGCGGTGAAAGACATTTATCTGCTTTAGTAGTTAAATAGGATTTCATTTCAAGTTTATTGCTTTATGTACCCCTTTATTTTAGAAAGAACGTTTTGTTCTGGATTTCTATTATTTATGAATGGATATTTTATTTCTTTAATCATTGGATGATTTTGATAAGAAATAATGGCATTATCTATTCTGGTACATTTGATAGCAATATATGAATGATAAATCCTAAGTCTACCCCGATGCAACGAACCATTCTATAACTTGTTTTACTTGTTAGATATTTCTTTATTAATCATTATACTTGTGAATTCTTATACTTAGTAGTATTTTTCAAATAAGATTCAAATGGTCGAAATTGATTTGATCAATTATAGTTGAAGGAATGGACCTTCCGACCTAAGGATTGAATTTGGAGGATAATACGTCTAAGCAAACCTTTATGGATAAAGGATAGAATTCAGACAAGTATTAGGAAATGATTAGACACGCAGACATATGTGTAAATTAGAAAGGTACGAGTAATTCTTTCAAGAATACTCGGTGATGGATTAGAATGCTTGATGTGCCATAAAAGCAAAGTGTTTTTGACTAGTCAATGGACACAAAGCTATTATGGGGAACCATCAAAGTATATCCATTAGAAGCCTGCGACCCGGTCGCGGAGGCCATCACCTATCTGAATAACACATAGCGTAATCAAAGATTGGGATTCAATTCCAAAGGGCCGCGCCATACACTTACGTGTAGAGATGGTGCGTTGTAAATAAGAAATGGAAATCTAATAGTAAAAGAACAAGTTATTCGGAACTACCTATGTTCTATGGATATTCCTAGATACAACGGCATATTGAATATGGTTGTAGGATATCCTAGATGAACGAAGTATTGTGTGTTCTATAGTACTATGAACCAGAGGGACGTCTCGTCCAGTTCATAGAAGAAGACTATTAGATGAACCACAAAGCCTGAACTGACGTAATACCTTGGAATAAGTAGAAGGACAAAAGACTAGGAACCAGCCAAACCGAGTAGAAGTACACCACATACTGCACCTATTGTTATTACTGTAATACACCGGGACGCCATTGCAGTGGGAGGTTGTCGGACAACCAGAGATATTCATTAGACTAGAGGAGTTCGGACTCTGGATCTAGTAAAGATGAAATCGACCCCTAGCTCTGCATAAGGGCGGTACTAGATCTAAATGTGTCTGCTTGGAACAATAAGGTTTATTGTTGAGAGGCTAGATCATTTAGAGTACAAGCTTAGTAAATCCATTTATGGATTGAAATAAAGCTATGAATCTTGGAACTTGCGAATTGATGGGATAGTCCATTTGATGGATTCATCAAAAGGCATAGACGAAAGGTGTATTGAAGACGTAATGGAAACAAGGTGGTGTTTCTCGGAGATTTTATGTAGATAACATTTCTGTTGGAGTTGTGTACTTAATGTCTAGATTTAAGTAACGGTAAACTCCCGATCATAGCATTTAATCTATTAAATAAACAATTGTTTGCTTTTAATTATTATTAATTAAATATATGCAAATCATAGTCCTGGATTTTATACGTTGTAGTTAGTATGGTGTGTCGGGCCCCACACAGAAGATCATACTATCGGTTACTCGTATTTAATCAAACAGTGGCTCACGACCTAGATGGACCCGGACCAAACCATCGGTATAGTCGTTGTGTGAGAGAGAAAATAATTTGTCTTAATTATTTTATCACACTTGTACACTTGGTGTATTGAGCGGATCGTTGAGATTCATCGATTAGGATTGCCGGCGATAATCGATTCGAGTCTCAGTGTATTATATTCTTAATCCTTGATATTGTTGCGGGTGTGTATATTTAATATAAGTGACTTTGATTTACCAAAGGAATTAACCGATTTAATTATTGGGTTAATTACCGGTTAAGTTGGGTCACTATATTTTATATATGGCATGCCGTGAATGATTGACAGGACAGTGTATCCCGGAAGGGTTGATAATATCCCCGAGATGAGTTCATAAGGAATTATTGTGTAAACCTCATGAGTGGATTCGTTCCGCACAATAATTAAGGTTGAATGGTACTAGTCTCGGATTCAAGAGATGAATAAATTAATTAGCAATAAATTAATTTTATTCATGGATATTTAAATCTTAAATACACGGAATAAATAATACTACCGGAGAAATATTATTTGATATAATATGGTTTAATATTGGGAGTGCAATTAATTTATATAGTGGAAAATAAATTAATTAATATTAATGGGAGATTAATAGATTTGGGCTTGGGCTCAATTTAATCATTAATATTGGAAGCCCAATATTCCACCTCCTTTAGATCCCCTACGTAGCCTATAAAAGCACTACATGGTCTTCACTTTTTCATAAGACAAGAATATCAATAGTTGATAGTTCTAGAGAGTTGAAGAGGATCCATAAGCTTGGAGGATCGTCGCCCACCCGACGTTCAAGCTAGTGCAAGGAATACGTGGGAAGATCGTAAGGTCTTCAACTTAGATTCGTTTCTCCGCACAACGAATTAAAAGGTAAAATCACATACTCTATGAATTTATGTGGATTAATTGTGATGCATACATGAACGGACGATCCGGGAAAACGACGAACTTCGGGGACGGGGATTCGAGATCCCCGGCGAAGTTCGAAGGAGCCCTCGGCTGGGAGCCGAGGGGGTGCGGTCGAGCCCTAGGGCTTCGACCGCGACGGCACACGCGAGGAACCCCGGCTGGGAGCCGGGGTGGGCGATCGACCGCGGTGGTCGATCGCCGGGCAGCCGCGGCTGGAGCCGCGGCGGGTTCGCCGCTGGGCGAACCGCCCTCCTCGGGCGGTGGCGGTGAGTCGCCGGACTCACCGCCCGGGGCTGCCGGAGCAGCCCCAGCGATCGCCTTGTGCGCGATCGCGAGCCCCACGGTGGGGCTCGGCTAGGGTTTAGCCGCGGGTACATCCCGCGGCGACGCTCATGTCGAGCCCGGTTCTTCGTGGTGTTCGTGATCGGTTTCCGGCGAGAGGTTTTCGGTCGGGTTATTATTTTCCGCAAATTTTAATGGCCCGGGATACCGAATTCCAACAACTGGTATCAGAGCGTTTGGTTTCGTGTTCATGTATGTGTTCAATTGTGTTCTACCTTGCAGGGATTCCGACTATCATGGTTTAATTAATTGTTAATTATTAGTTTAATTAATTGCTATTTAATTTACCATGATTGTTCGTTTATTAAACTCTCGGACATGTCGAGATTCGTTTTGTGTGGATGAATGCTTGTAATAGTAAAAATTCGGGGGTTGACCGAATTTAGGATTTATTATTACGTTCTATGTTTTCCGGAAAGTGTATAGGGTCGATTTCATGTATAGAATCGATACCGGAATTGTAAATTTATTTCTTGTAATTTATTTACGTTGGATCGACACCGAGACGACCGCCGGAGAACTCGTGTGACGAAGAAGACGAAGAGGACGAAGGACCGAAGGGGCCGATCACCCCATGATCGACCCCATGATCGATCAAAGGGGAGAGGGGCGTCGCCCCCTTCGGCCGTGGGCTGTCGCCGGCGACGGTGGCGGCTGGCCGGCTGGAGCGGCGGCGGCGGGTGCTCCCTACCGGTGGTCGATCGGTGGTGGTGGTGGTGGTACGGGGATCCCCAACCCGTGCTACTCCTAATCCTACCAAGATACTACTTACCTAATTGATTCAAGTTTTCCTATTTTGAGTATTCCTAAGTATGGGAACTCTCATGGAGATAGGAAAAGAATTAATTAATATTATTTATTTCCTTATTCTATTATGGAAGTCTTCTAGAATATTTCAAGTTCTACTTGGAATAGGAATCTAGAGATTTAATAGAATTAGATAGGAGAATAATTAATTGAAATTAATTTTATTCCTTATTCTATTATGGAAGTCTTCTAGAGTATTCCGAGTTCTACTTGGAATAGGATCCTAGAGATTTAATAGAATTGGAAAGGAATAAGAGTTAATTTAGGATTGATTTATTTCCTAATTGATTATTCCTATTTTATGGGAATTTTCATAGAAATGGAAATTAATTAATCTTGGAAAGTAGAAGAGTCCTAATTTATTTTATTTCCTTATTCTATTATAGAAGTCTTCTAGAATATTCCAAGTTTGACTTGGATAGATTATTCTAAAGATTTAATAGAATTAGAAAGGAAAAATAAATAAATAGAAATATTAATAGTATTTAATTTTATTTTTGATTTATTCGATTGACTTAATTTTCGAATTAAGTATCTTTTGGATTCATTAAAAATAAATAGACTTAAATATTCTCGTCACATGGAGCATTCAAGAACGAAGACTGAAGACTAGAAGACGCATACGGAGATGGAATAAAGCCATGATAGTCGGAAAATAATTTTCTAGCTTATTTTGACTATGTGATATGTGCTTTATTACTTGTATGCATGCTTATGTGTTTAATTATGCATTAGATAGCGTATCCCTTTGTTATAAAAAGCTAAGTGGGAGCGGGGATGGAAACATTCCCATGGTCTCCATTACTGTTCTCTTGGTGACTCTTATGGACTTTTGAAGTTCGTATAGATGTGTCATTGGAGGAGAATTCTTGTAATTCCTCTTACAAGAAACATTGATTAAGTTTATCAAACAATGCCTAATTTGTCTTTCTGAAACTGACTTCAAGTCGACTCATTCTCACCCCGGGGAGTGGAATGGAGCCAAAGCCACTTGGTCATGTGGATGACACAAATTAGAGGCAGTCGTACCATTCTTTGATAGATGGATCGATTGTCTGCTCGGCTCCCTCATTTATGAGAGATAGGGTTGTTCGCATGGTGAATCACTGGTTAGAAACTTCGAGTTTCACTTATGATTCTCCGCGTCTTGATTTACAAAATCGAATGCTTCAAGTAATTGGGAGTCAAATATAAAAATCTTTTGGTGTAGTAAACGTCCACACGAACGTGGCTTTCTATGCTGAATGGGAATTTTTGGAAATAGTTGATGTAGACAGTTATAGAGAATTGTGAAGGATTGTGAGTTATCGTAAACGTCCACACTAACGTGGCTTGCGGTAACATAGCAATTCCAAATGATTCACCTTAGTACTGAGTAATGGTTTACACTTAGGTACGCTTTATAGTATTCTTCCCAACGAAGTAACGCTATAATGATGTACGACCGAAGCAAATCTAATTGCTAAATCATTTGGGTGGGTAAACGTCCACACGAACGTGGCTTGCCTTACCTGATGGGATTTTAGATGTGATTAGTGATTTAATGATATTATTTGAGGGAGATAATATCGGATATTAAATTGATTGTTTGTTTAAATGTGCTTATAGGTTTAGAGAATAGCTATGAACCCACTTTCTGTGATACTCAAGGAATTCAACTCACTGGTTCCACACTGCGCTGAGTGGAATAAAAAGTTAGACATTGCTCAGACTGTGAAAGAGTACAAAGATGTACTCAGTGAAACTTGTCCTCCTAGACCTACTATTGTCTCAACTGATGAGGAAATAGCTGACTTTGAGAAGTGGGATAGTGCTCTTGCACTGGCCGCCAATCATGATGTCATGCTTAAACTCAAGTTGGTCTTTAGGCAAAATGTAATGGCTAGAAAAGAGGCGATGAGAACACTCATAAAGATCAGTTGCTTCGAGGAAACGCTTGATCACGTTTTCGAGATGCTAGATCTTTTGGAAGAGTTGAAACAATCGCAAGCTCTTACAGCCAAGGCCAAAGGTTTCGGACCTAAGGTTTTACATAAGGAAAAGGAGAAGATGACAAGAGAGTCCAATGGTCCTAAAAGACTTGGACCACGGAACAGAGTGAGAAAGCCTTCGGGCAGTCATTCTCATGGAACACATTCTGAGGACTGGAAGTCTATGTTTTCTCCTCGAGAAGGTACGAGATTTCCTCCTTAGTCTTTGAAACATAGTCAGTAGCGTTATCTACCAGAAACCTGGTTGGTAGATATGGAACCTCTGACGGTATGTATGCATTTAATATGCAGGGACACCAGGAAACCCAAAGACTTGGAAATGGAGGAATGATCTACACGGGCAAAAGCTGTAAAGGAGGCAGCGGTTGCGGTGGAAGACATTTATCTGCTTTAGTAGTTAAATAGGATTTCATTTCAAAGTTATTGCTTTATGTACCCCTTTATTTTAGAAAGAACGTTTTGTTCTGGATTTCTATTATTAATGAATGGATATTTTATTTCTTTAATCATTTGATGATTTTGATAAGAAATAATGGCATTATCTGTTCTGGTACATTAGACAGCAATATATGAATGATAGATCCTAAGTCTACCCCAATGCAACAAACCGTTCTATAACTTATTTTACTTGTTAGATATTTCTTTATTAATCATTATACTTGTGAATTCTTATACTTAGAAGTATTTTCAAATGAGATTCAAATGGTCGAAATTGATGTAATCAATTATAGTTGAAGGAATGGACCTTCCGACCTAAGGATTGAATTTGGAGGATAATACATCTAAGCAAACTTTTTCTTAAAAAGGATAGAATTCAGACAAGTATTGGAAATGATTAGATATGCAGACATATGTGTTTATTAGAAAGGCACGAGTAATTCTTTCAAGAATACTCAGTAGTGGATTAGAATGCTTGATGTGCCATAAAAGCAAAGTGTTTTGACTAGTCAATGGACACAAAGCGATTATGGGGAACCATCAAAGTATATCCATTAGGAGCCTGCGACTCGGTCGCGAAGGCCATCACCTATCTGAATAACACATAGCATAATCAAAAGATTGGGTTAATCCCAAAGGGCCGCAACATACACTTACGTGTAGAAATAGTGCGTTCTAAAGAAATGGAAATCTGATAGTAAAAGGACAAGTTGTTCGGAACTACCTATGTTCTATGGATATTCCTAGATACAACGACATATTGAATATGGTTGTAGGATATCCTAGATGAACGAAGTATTGTGTGTTCTATAGTACTACGAACCAGAGGGACGTCTCGTCCGGTTCATAGAGGAAGACTATTAGATGGACCACAAAGCCTAAATTGACGTAATACCTTAAAATGAGAAGAAAGACAAAAGACTAGGAACCAGCCAAACCGAGTAGAAGTACACCACACACTGCACCTATTGTTATTACTGTTATACACCAGGACGCCATTGCAGTGGGAGGTTGTTGGACAACCAGAGATATTCATAAGACTAGAGGAGTTCGGTCTCTGGATCTAGTAGAGATGAAATCGACCCCTAGCTCTGCATAAGGGCGGTACTAGATCTAAATGTGCCTGCTTGGAACAATAAGGATTATTGTTAAGAGGCTAGATCATTTAGAGTACAAGCTTAGTAAATCCATTTGTGGATTGAAATAAAGCTATGAATCGTGGAACTTGCGAGTTGATGGGATAATCCATTTGATGGATTCATCAAAAGGCATAGACGAGAGGTGTATTAAAGACGTAATCGAAACAAGGTGGTGTTTCTCGGAGATTTTATGTAGATAACATTTTATCATTGGCAACAATGTAAAAGTGTCATCAGACATAAAATAGTGGTTGTCTAAATAAATCGAGATATAAGATTGAGAAGAAGTTAGAGCTTGTTCTTAAGATCTTATGATCTAGAGATAAGAACATTGTACTTCTCCTAGACATCTTATACGATTAAGGTTTGTTTTAACATGCATACTTCTGAGAAAGGTTATTGCCTTTCAGAGACAGAATATACATCTATCTAAAGGGTGTGTGTTCGAACACATAAAGGAGATAGATGAGGACAAAGCAGTTTCCTATACTTCAAGTATGGAAAGTTTTATAGATGCAATGTTGTAAAACAAGAACCTGATATCAACTATGCGGTTTGCGTAGTGGGAGGATATCAAAGTAATCTGGATAAGGGATGTTCGAATGCTGCAAGAGTACTTTCATAGTACTGGCTTGAGCAAGACGAAATCTTCTTAGATTACAGATTCTCAGATCCAAAAATCAGAGAAGGACCAGTGAAAGTCGATATCAGGCTATGTGTTCACTTTTAGAAAGAGGTGGAACCATGAAGTGAAAGAGTGATAAGCGGGACGTTTTTCAGACTCTCTCATAACCGAATAGCAGCCTCAGAGGCAGCGGAAGTTTTGGTTAGGTTCCGGGATAACCTCTTGACTTGGATATGACTCTTAGTTTACCAAAGGCTATTGGATAGCGGTGCATGGTGAACGAGAAGAAGTCATAAGTCAAAAGTGATGTTAACACATAGAGCAAGTACCACCTGATACGAGTCATCGTCAGGGGAGACGACGTAGTAGTCACCAAGATAACTTCAGAGCGGCAACCTAGATTGCTCACTCACATAGTATTTCTCGGAAGTACACTTTAAAGCACGTGATGAGTATGGGAACCGGGAGTTTGGAGGAAATGACTAGACCTTAGTACAAGTGGGAGATTGTTGGAGTTGTGTACTTAATGTCTAGATTTAAGTAACGGTAAACTCCCGATCATAGCATTTAATCTATTAAATAAACAATTGTTTGCTTTTAATTATTATTAATTAAATATATGAAAATCATAGTCCTGGATTTTATACGTTGTAGTTAGTATGGTGTGTCGGGCCCCACACAGAAGATCATACTATCGGTTACTCGTATTTAATCAAACAGTGGCTCACGACCTAGATGGACCCGGACCAAACCATCGGTATAGTCGTTGTGTGAGAGAGAAAATAATTTGTCTTAATTATTTTATCACACTTGTACACTTGGTGTATTGAGCGGATCGTTGAGATTCATCGATTAGGATTGCCGGCGATAATCGATTCGAGTCTCAGTGTATTATATTCTTAATCCTTGATATTGTTGCGGGTGTGTATATTTAATATAAGTGACTTTGATTTACCAAAGGAATTAACCGATTTAATTATTGGGTTAATTACCGGTTAAGTTGGGTCACTATATTTTATATATGGCATGCCGTGAATGATTGACAGGACAGTGTATCCCGGAAGGGTTGATAATATCCCCGAGATGAGTTCATAAGGAATTATTGTGTAAACCTCATGAGTGGATTCGTTCCGCACAATAATTAAGGTTGAATGGTACTAGTCTCGGATTCAAGAGATGAATAAATTAATTAGCAATAAATTAATTTTATTCATGGATATTTAAATCTTAAATACACGGAATAAATAATACTACCGGAGAAATATTATTTGATATAATATGGTTTAATATTGGGAGTGCAATTAATTTATATAGTGGAAAATAAATTAATTAATATTAATGGGAGATTAATAGATTTGGGCTTGGGCTCAATTTAATCATTAATATTGGAAGCCCAATATTCCACCTCCTTTAGATCCCCTACGTAGCCTATAAAAGCACTACATGGTCTTCACTTTTTCATAAGACAAGAATATCAATAGTTGATAGTTCTAGAGAGTTGAAGAGGATCCATAAGCTTGGAGGATCGTCGCCCACCCGACGTTCAAGCTAGTGCAAGGAATACGTGGGAAGATCGTAAGGTCTTCAACTTAGATTCGTTTCTCCGCACAACGAATTAAAAGGTAAAATCACATACTCTATGAATTTATGTGGATTAATTGTGATGCATACATGAACGGACGATCCGGGAAAACGACGAACTTCGGGGACGGGGATTCGAGATCCCCGGCGAAGTTCGAAGGAGCCCTCGGCTGGGAGCCGAGGGGGTGCGGTCGAGCCCTAGGGCTTCGACCGCGACGGCACACGCGAGGAACCCCGGCTGGGAGCCGGGGTGGGCGATCGACCGCGGTGGTCGATCGCCGGGCAGCCGCGGCTGGAGCCGCGGCGGGTTCGCCGCTGGGCGAACCGCCCTCCTCGGGCGGTGGCGGTGAGTCGCCGGACTCACCGCCCGGGGCTGCCGGAGCAGCCCCAGCGATCGCCTTGTGCGCGATCGCGAGCCCCACGGTGGGGCTCGGCTAGGGTTTAGCCGCGGGTTCATCCCGCGGCGACGCTCTTGTCGAGCCCGGTTCTTCGTGGTGTTCGTGATCGGTTTCCGGCGAGAGGTTTTCGGTCGGGTTATTATTTTCCGCAAATTTTAATGGCCCGGGATACCGAATTCCAACAATTTCATCATTGGCAACAATGTAAAAATGTTGTCAGACATAAAATAATGGTTGTCTAAATAAATCGAGATATAAGATTGAGTAGAAGTTAGAGCATGTTCTTAAGATCGTTCGTTCTAACGATAAGAACATTGTACTTCTCCAAGATATCTTATACGATTATGGTTTGTTTTAAACATGCATACTTCTGAGAAAGGTTATTGCCTTTCAGAGACAGAATAAACATCTATCTAAAGGTTTTGTGTTCGTACACATGAAGGAGATAGACAAAGCAGTTTCCTATACTTCAAGTATGGAAAGCTTTATAGATGCAATGTTGTAAAACAAGAACCTGATATCAACTATGCGGTTTGCGTAGTGGGAGGATATCAAGGTAATCTAGACAAGAGATTTTCGGATGCTATAATAGTACTTGCAAAGTACTGAATTATTAAGCAAGACGAAATCTTCTTTGATTACAAATTCTCAGATCCAAAAATCAAAGAAGGACCAGTGTAAGTCGATATCAGGCTATGTGTTCACTTTTAGAAAGAGGTGGAACCATGAAATAAAAGAGTGATAAGCAGGACGCTTCTCAGACTCTCTCATAACCGAATAGCAGCCTCAGAGGCAGCGGAAGTTTTGGTTAGGTTCCGAGATAACCTCTTGACTTGGATATGACTCTTAGTTTACCAAAGGCTATTGGATAGCGGTGCACGGTAAACTGGAAGAAGTCATAAGTCAAAAAGTGATGTTAACACATAGAGCAAGTACCACCTGATACGAGTCATCGTCGAGGGAGACGACGTAGTAGTCACCAAGATAACTTCAGAGCGGCAACCTAGATTGCTCATTCACATAGTACTTCTCGGAAGTACACCTTAAGCACGTGATGAGTATGGGAACCGGGAGTTTGGAGGAAATGACTAGACCTTAGTACAAGTGGGAGATTGTTGGAGTTGTGTACTTAATGTCTAGATTTAAGTAACGGTAAACTCCCGGTCATAGCATTTAATCTATTTAATTAATGAACAATTGTTTGCTTTTAATTATGATTAATTAAATATATGCAAATCATAGTCCTGGATTTTATACGTTGTAGTTAGTATGGTGTGTCGGGCCCACACAGAAGATCATACTATCGGTTACTCGTATTTAATCAATCAGTGGCTCACGACCTAGATGGACCCGGACCAATCCATCGGTATAGTCGTTGTGTGAGAGAGAAAATAATTTGTCTTAATTATTTTATCACACTTGTACACTTGGTGTATTGAGCGGATCGTTGAGATTCATCGATTAGGATTGCCGGCGATAATCGATTCGAGTCTCAGTGTATTTTATTCTTAATCCCCGATATTGTTGCGGATGTGTATATTTAATATAAGTGACTTTGATTTACCAAAGGAATTAACCGATTTAATTATTGGGTTAATTACCGGTTAAGTTGGGTCACTATATTTTATATATGGCATGCCGTGAATGATTGACCGGACAATGTATCCCGGAAGGGTTGATAATATCCCCGAGATGAGTTCATAAGGAATTATTGTGTAAACCTCATGAGTGGATTCGTTCCGCACAATAATTAAGGTTGAATGGTACTAGTCTCGGATTAAAGAGATGAATAAATTAATTAGCAATAAATTAATTTTATTCATGGATATTTAAATCTTAAATACACGGAATAAATAATACTACCGGAGAAATATTATTTGATATAATATGGTTTAATATTAGGAGTGCAATTAATTTATATAGTGGAAAATAAATTAATTAATATTGATAAGGATTAATGGACTTGGGCAGTGGGCTCAATTTAATCTTCAATATTGGAAGCCCAATATTCCACCTCCTTTAGATCCCCTACGTAGCCTATAAAAGCACTACATGGCCTTCATAATTCATAACTTGAATAAGGCAAGATTATCATACTTGATATTCTAGAGAGTTGAAGGAGATCCATAGGAGTTCGATAGATCGTCGCCCACCCGACGTTCGAACGGAGTGCAAGGAATACGTGGGAAGATCCAAAAGGTTTTCAACTTGATTTCGTTTCTCCGCACAACGAATCAAAGGTATGATCATAAAACTCCTTGTGTGATTTTATGTTCAATTAATTGTGGCATATACATGAACACACGATCCGGGAAAACGACGAACTTCGGGGACGGGGATTCGAGATCCCCGGCGAAGGTTCGAAGGACCCTCGGCTGGGAGCCGAGGGGTGCGATCGAGCCCTAGGGCATCGATCGCGGGGCCCACACGAGGACGCCCCGGCTGGACGTTGGGGCATGCGTCCAGCCGGGGCGTCCTCGTGTGGGCCCCGCGATCGACGCCCTAGGGCTCGATCGCACCCCTCGGCTCCCAGCCGAGGGTCCTTCGAACCTTCGCCGGGGATCTCGAATCCCCATCCCCGAAGTTCGTCGTTTTTCCCGGATCGTGCGTTCATGTATGTATCACAATCAATTCACATAAAATCATAGAAGGGAGTATATGATTTTACCTTTTAATTCGTTGTGCGGAGAAACGAACTTAAGTTGATGACCTTACGATCTTCCCACGTATTCCTTGCACTAGCTTGAACGTCGGGTGGGCGACGATCCTCCAAGCTTATGGATCCTCTTCAACTCTCTAGAATATCAAGTATGATAATCTTGTCTTATGAAAAAGTGAAGACCATGTAGTGCTTTTATAGGCTACGTAGAGGATCTAAAGGAGGTGGAATATTGGGCTTCCAATATTAATGATTAAATTGAGCCCAAGCCCAAATCTATTAATCTCCCATTAATATTAATTAATTTATTTTCCACTATATAAATTAATTGCACTCCCAATATTAAACCATATTATATCAAATAATATTTCTCCGGTAGTATTATTTATTCCGTGTATTTAAGATTTAAATATCCATGAATAAAATTAATTTATTGCTAATTAATTTATTCATCTCTTGAATCCGAGACTAGTACCATTCATCCTTAATTATTGTGCGGAACGAATCCACTCATGAGGTTTACACAATAATTCCTTATGAACTCATCTCGGGGATATTATCAACCCTTCCGGGATACACTTTCCCGTCAAGTATTCACGGCATGCCATATATAAAATATAGTGACCCAACTTAACCGGTAATTAACCCAATAATTAAATCGGTTAATTCCTTTGGAAAATCAAAGTCACATATATTAAATATACACACCCGCAATAGTATCGGGGATTAAGAATAAAATACTCTAAGACTTGAATCGATTATCGCCGGCAATTCTAATCGATAAATCTCAAGCGATCCGCCCAATACACCAAGTGTACAAGTGTGATAAAATAATTAAGACAAATTATTTTCTCTCTCACACAACGACTATACCGATGGATTGGTCCGTGTCCATCTAGGTCGTGAGCAACCGTTTGATTAAATACGAGTAACCGATAGTATGATCTTCTGTGTGACGTCGCACACCATACTAACTACAACGTATATAATCCAGGACTATATTTTGCATATATTTAATTATCAATAATTAAATGCAAACAATTGTTTATTAATTTAATAGATTAAATGCTATGACCGGGAGTTTACCGTTACTTAAATGCATTGTTGAATGCATGGCGTGACGTGGTGTGATGGAAACCATAATATTCATTCGTGAATATTGGTTATTGGTTGGTCCGGCCACGGGTTCGATTTAGGGATGACCGGTATTGTTTTCGGTTCGTCCTGGTAAATCCGATCTTTCCGGAATTAATTTAATCTTTCTAATTTTATTTAATTTAATTTTGGAATTAATTCAAATTCTATTTGGATTAGATTTCTTAATTATGGAATTAAATAATGGAATTAGATGGAGAGTTAAATTAGGAAAGAAAATCCTAGTTTCTCTAGATATCCTATACCTACTTGGATTAGAAGTCTTAAGAAGAATCAAAATTCGATTTTGATTCGGATTCTTGATATCTAATTTGAATAGGATTGAGAAATTATTAAAATATTGATTTTATTTAATTTAAGTATTTTATTTAAAATCATTAGATTAATTCAAAATTTATTTTGGATTGGAAAATCTTGGATTTTATTTAGAATAGAATTAAATATGGAAATCAATGGATTTTAATAAATATTGATTTTATTTAATTTAAGTATTTTATTTAAAATCATTAGATTAATTCAAAATTTATTTTGAATTGGAAATCTTGGGTTTTATTTAAAATAGAATTAAATATGAAAATCAATGGAATTGATTTTATTTAATTGGAGTATTTTATTTAAAATCATTAGATTGATTCAAATTTATTTTAAATTGGAATCTTGGATTTTATTTAAAATAAAAAATTAAATATGAAAATCAAAGAATTTTTCCGTCGCTCGGCAAAGTATTCAAGACGTAGAATGAAGGCTCAAGACAAGCGCGCTGGAATTCATGAAGGTACGAATAGTCGAGAAATAATTTTACTTGAGCAATTATTTGATTATTTGTGTACGTACTTGCATGAATTGTATGTTTGTAATTATGCTTATGTGTATTTAATTATGCATTAGATAGCGTATCCCTTTGTTATAAAAAGCTAAGTGGGAGAGGGATTGGAAACAATGCCATGGTCTCCATTGCTGTTCTATTGGTGACTTTTATGAACTTTCGAAGTTTATATAGATAAGCCATTGGAGGAGAATTCTTGTAATTCCTCTTACGAGAAACATTGATTAAGTTTATCAAACAATGCCTAATTTGTCTTTCCAAAACTGATTTCAAGTCGACTCATTCTCACCCCGGGGAGTGGAATGGAGCCAAAGCCACTTGGTCATGTCGAGGACACAAATTAGAGACTTTCGTGTCATTTGATGACTAGATCGATTGTCTGCTAGGCTCCCTCATTTTATGAGAGATAGGGTTGTTCGCATGGTGAATCACTGGTTAGAAACTTCGAGTTTCACTTATGATTCTCCGCGTCTTGATTTACAAGATCGAATGGATCAAGTAATTGGATTTCAATTATATAAATCTTTTGGTATAGTAAACGTCCACACGAACGTGGCTTGCTATACTGAATGGGATTTTGGAATAATTGATGTAGACAGTTATAGGGAATTGTGAAGGATTGCGAGTTGTCGTAAACGTCCACACGAACGTGGCTTGCGGTGACGTAACAATTCTAAACGATTCACCTTAGTACTGAGTAATGGTTTACACTTAGGTGCGCTTTATAGTATTCTTCCCAACGAAGTAACGCTATAATGATGTACGACCGAAGCAAATCTAATTGCTAAATCATTTGGGTGGGTAAACGTCCACACGAACGTGGCTTGCTTTACCTGATGGGATTTTAGATGTGATTAGTGGTTTAATGATATTATTTGAGGGAGATTATATCAGAGATTAAATCGATTGTTTGTTGTTATATGTGCTCATAGATTAGGAGATGGCTTTGAACCCACTTTCTGTGATACGTAAGGATTTTAAACTCATTGGTCCCTAAATGTAATGATTGGAATAGAGATCTAGACATTACCCAAACTGTTGAAGAGTACAAGGTTGTACTCAATGAGCTTTGTCCTTCCGAGCCTATTGACATAGGCGGCTTGACAAGAAGCGATGAGGATACTCATAAAGGCCAGTCGCTTCGAGGAAACGCTTAAACAAGTTTTTGAGATGATTGACCTTTTAGACGAGTTGAGACGGAAATCGCAAGCTCTTGTTTCCAATGCCAAAGGTTTCAAACCTAAAGGCATGAATCGGGGGAAAGGAAAAGAAAGCAAAGAAACCCAGTGGTTCTAAGTTACTTGGACCACGAGATGGGACGAGAAAGCCAATAGGCAAGTATTCTCGATGCAAACAGTCTGGGTACTGGAAGTCTGATTATCCTCTGAAACAAAGTACGAAATTTTTCTTTAGTCGTAAAACATAGTCAGTGGTATTATCTACCGGAACCTGGTGTGTAGATATGGAACCACTGACGGTATGTGCATTTTAAATGCAAGGGTTCCAGGAAACCCGACGACTTGGAAAAGAAGAAATCGTAATCTACATGGGCAATGCTGTAGAGGATGCAGCAGTTGCAGTGGAGGACATTTTATAGGATTTCATTTTGAGTTATTACTTTCATGTACCTTTCATATTAGAAAGAACTTTGTTCTGGATTCCTAATGAATGGAAATTTTATTTCTTTTAATCATTTGATGGTTATGAGAAGAAATAAAGATAGTATCTATTCTGGTACATTAGCTAGCAATATATAAATGATGAATCCTGAGTCCACCACAATGCAACGAACCGTAGTATAAAACTCGTTTTACTAATAAGAGTTTTCTTTATTAAATCGATTATACTTGTGGATTCTTATGCTAAGTCATGTTTATTCAAATAAGAAGTTCAAAGGTCGAAAATTGATATTTGATCAATTAAGTTGAAGGAGTGGACCTTCCGACCTAAGAATCTAATTTGGAAGATAACATGACTAAGCAATCCTTTATGGATATAAGATATAAGATCCGGACAAGTATAAGAATTGATTGACTCTGATGTATGCAGACCTATGCCTACTCAGACAATAAGGTACGAGTACATCATTTGATGATTACTCGAGAAATGGATTAGGATACCTGATGTGCCACAAAAGCAAGTGTTTTGACAAGTCAATGGACACTAAGCAATTGTGGAGAACCATCAAGGTATATCCATTTGTAGCCTGCGATTTGATCGCGGAGGCAAGTACCTGTCTGAGGAATGCATGGCATACTGATTAGAGATTGGGATTTGATCCCAAATGACTACACCATACACTTTTGTGTAGAAATGGTATGTAGTAAACAAGAAATGGAACTCTTATAGAAATAGTAAAAGCATGAGTTATACGGAACTTCCTATGTTCTATGGATATGTCTAGAAACAACGGCGCATTCAATGCGATTGTAGAATGTCCTAGAAGAACAAAAGATGTGTGTTCAATAGTACTATGAACTAGAGGGACGTTATAAGTTCTAACGGCCGGTTCTTAGAGAAAGACTATATGATGAACCACAAGCCCAAAGTGACGTGAAACTTTGAAATGAGAGAAAACGATAAGGACTGAGAACCAGTCGAACTGAGTAGCGGTACACCACTAACTGCACCTACTGTTATTATTGTTTATACACCGGAATGCCGTTGTAGTGGGAGGTTGTGGATCAACCAGAGATATTCATAAGACTAGGAGAGTTTTCGGACTCTGGACCTAGTATATATGAAATCGATCCCTGGATCTACATGGAAGCAGTACTAGATCTAAATGTGCCTTCTTGGAAAGCAATAAGGATTATTGCTAAGAGGCAAGATCATTTAGAGTACAAGCTTAGTTGATCCATTTATGAATTGGAACAAGGCATTGAGTTCGTGGTACTTGCAAATTGATGAGATAGTCCATTTTAGGGATTCATCAAAGCATAGACGAATCGTGTGTATTGGAAACGTGATGGAACAAGGTGGTGTTTCTCGGGTTTTATGTAGAGAACATTCTTATCATTGGCAACAATGTAAAGATGTTGTCAAGACATAAAATGAGGTTGTCTAGACAAATCAATATGAAAGATATAGGAAGAAGTTGGACATGTTCTTGAGATCTTGGATCTCTGGGAAAGAACATTGCACTTCTCCTGGACATCTTACATATATATGATTATGGTTCGTTTTAACATGCAAGATTCCGAGAAAGGTTCGTTACCTTTCAGAGACGGAATGCATCTATCTAAGGATATGTGTTTTAAAACACAAAAGGAGATAGAAGCAATGAAAGCAGTTTCCTACACTTCGAGTGTGGAAAGCTTGATAAATACGATGTTGAAAACGAGAACCTGATATCGGCTATGCAGTTAGCATAGTGGGAGGATATCAAGGTAATCCTGGAAAGGAATATTCGACTGCTGTAAAAGTACTTTCGAAGTATTGTTCTAGACTACGAAGCAGACGAGCATTTCCTTTGGATTACATTCTCTTAGATTTCTAATCAAATGAGGACCAGTGTAAGTCGATATCAGGCTATGTGTTTCACTAATGAAGGAGAAGGAGTTTTAACATGGAAGAGTGATAAGCACGATGCTTTTCGGACTCTGCCATGGGTAACAAAATAGCGGCCTCAGAGGCAGCGGAAGTTTTGGTATAGCTCCGGGATAATCTCTGGGACTTAGATGTGATTCTTAATTTGCCAAAGGCTATGTAAATAGCGGTGCGATGGCAAATGGTAAGAAATCACAAGTCCATAAGTGTAAGATAACACATAGAGCAAGTACCACCTGATACGAATCATCGTCAGGGAGACGACGCTGTAGTCACCAAGATAACTTCAGAGCGGCAACCTAGAGTGCTCATTCACATATTACTTCTTGGAAGTACAACTTAAGCACGTGATGAGTATGGGAGTCGGGAGTTTGGAGGAAATGACTAGACCTTAGTACAAGTGGGAGATTGTTGGAGTTGTGTACTTAATGTCTAGATTTAAGTAACGGAAACTCACGATCCATTGCCACTAATCTATTTAATTAAATAAACAATTATTTGCGTTTAATTATTTATAATTAAATATATGCAAATTATAGTACTGGATTCTATACGTTGTAGTTAGTATGGTGTGTCGGGCCCACACAGAAGATCATACTATCGGTTACTCGTATTTAATCGAACAGTTGCTCACGACCTAGATGGACACGGAGCAATCCATCGGTATAGTCATTGTGTGAGAGAGAAAATAATCTGTCTTGATTATTTTATCACACTTGTACACTTGGTGTATTGAGCGGATCTGCTTGAGATTTATCGATTAGGATTGCCGGCGATAATCGATTTAAGTCTCAGTGTATTTTATTCTTAATCCATGATACTATTGCGGGTGTGTATATTTAATATAAGTGACTTTGATTTTCCAAGGAATTAACCGATTTAATTATTGGGTTAATTACCGGTTAAGTTGGGTCACTATATTTTATATATGGCATGCCGTGAATACTTGACGAGAAAGTGTATCCCGTAAGGGTTGATAATATCCCCGAGATGAGTTCATAAGGAATAATTATGTAAACCCTGCAGGTGGATTTATTCCGCATAATAATTAAGGTTGAATGGTACTATTCTCGGTTATAAGAGATGAATAAATTAATTAGCAATAAATTAATTTTATTCATGGATATTTATATCTTAAATACACGGAATAAATAATACTACCGGAGAAATATTATTTGATATAATATGGTTTAATATTGGGAGTGCAATTAATTTATATAGTGGAAAATAAATTAATTAATAATAGTAAGGATTAATAGATTTGGGATTGGGCTCAATTTAATCACTATTAATGGAAGCCCAATATTCCACCTCCTTAAGATCCCCTACGTAGCCTATAAAAGCACTACATAGTCTTCTCTATTCTCATAACTTGAAGATCACAATTCTAGAGAGAGAAAGTAGAGAGGGAGATCCATGGAGTTTGGAAGATCGTCGCCCACCCGACGTTCGAGCTAGTGCAAGGAATACGTGGGAATATCTCAAGGTCATCATAAGATCTCGTTTCTCCGCACAACGTATCGAAAGGTGAATTAAATTTCTGCAATTTAATTCAAGTTTATTGAATCAATTATCGAAAAACAAGATCCAAAATTACGAACCCCGGATTAGAGGACGAACGCGTGGTGGCGATCTAGGATCGCCGGACCACGACGATCGCCCCTAGGGTTTCGAAGGGGCGAGAGGGATCGACCCTCGGCTGGGCCGAGGGCATGCGATCGATCGCATGGATCGTCGCGGAGGGTGCGGGCTGGTGCCGCCCCTCCCCACCGTGAAGGTGTGCCCCCTCCAAGCGGCGGCGAGTCGCCGGACTCGCCGCGGGGGCTGCTGGGCAGCCCCACCCCGACCGATCGCACGATGCGATCGGTGATCGCATGAACCCCGCGGCATGCGGGGGTTCGGCTGGGGGCAGCCGCGCGCCTTCGGGTGCGTGGTCTCCTCGGCTGGACTCCGGCGCGTGCGTCGGCGTTCGTGTGATCTTCGGCGACGGGTTTTTTATCGGAGTTGTCATGTTCCGCAATTCCGGCAACTCCGGGTGATCAATTTCCAACATAACTTGCCAATGAGTGAGACTAATTGATTAGTCGAGATACTCGGTAAATTGGGAATCGTAATTGTACGCACGGCATGCTATAGATTATAGACAGGAAACCGTGTCCCGTTTATCGGGTTGATGATGTCCCCGAGATGAGCTCATACAGTTTATCATGTAAACCCTGCAGGTGGATTTGTTCCACATGATAATAAGGTTGAGTGGTACTAGTCTCGGATAATAAGAGATGAATTAATTTAATTATTAGTAATAAAATTAATTCGTGGACATACGATATCTTAAACACGGGGAAGTTCGTTTATGTAATTTCAGCGGAATTATTATTGTTGAAATAATATTAAATTTATTTCGAGAATTCAATTATAATTTTATAGTGGAATTAATTATAATTAAAATTGAATGTAATAAAAGGTTTTCTTTTAAGGACACCGGTTTAATTAAATTGCAATTTAGCCCGGAATTTATTTACCTAAGAGGTCCCTAGTGTAGCTCTATTTAAATCCCCCCCCCCCCTTGCCCTCTCCTAAGACCTACAATTCGCCGCAACATTTTATTTCAGCAGAGAAAAATAATTGTTAGCGCAATTAAAAAGTTTCTCTGTTAAAATAAAAATAGTTAACGCAAATAAAATTGTTCTCATAGAATAATTCATACGCTGGTCTTGGAAGGAGAGTGCAGACAAGGACGAACCCAGCGGATCGTTGCCCACACAACGGCTGGAGTCGGGCAGAGTCATACACTAGAAGCGTCTAAGGTCTCAACAATCGATCGCAAGGTATGAGATCGGATCTTTCTATTCCGCATTCATCGATCTCATATTTCGTTAATCATACATTGAACGTAGATCGGGTTCCGGGGTCGTGGATCGTATTCCTCGACTACTGGGGGTTCTAGGACCTTCGGATCGGTAGTCGGATGAGGAAAAACGACCCGGAAACGAGCCCGGAACAGCAACGTCGCGTTGCTGTTCGCGAACAAACGGCGCCCGCTGGAGGGAAAACAACGGTCGCTGTTTGCAGCTCCTCCAGCGACCGCTGGTCTGCAATCGGCGGGCGCTGATTGGGTGCAGACCAGCCCCGTTTCGCGCGGTTGTTCTCCGGGGCGATGGCTGGGCGTGATTCGGGATACGGGCTGTCCTGTGAACGAAGTAGCGACACAGGAGGTCGACTGGGATCGTTCGGATGTTCGAGCAATCGAACGAACGCATCCTGGGTAGTCGATTTCCAACAATTGGTATCAGAGCCGGTTTTTGTACGTTCTTTGTATTGTTTGCGAGTTTTGTTTTGCAGGATAACCCGATTATTATGGTCATATGTTTATGTACTGTATGTTGTGGTTTGTTAAACTCTCGGGGTTGTCGAGATCTTTTTTTTATCGTTGCTTGAATGTAATAGTTAAAACGACGGGTTGAGTCGTTTAGGTTTTTCTATTTCGTTTTTTCGTTTATCCGGGTGTATAGGATCGATCAATATGTATAAGATCGATGCCGGAAGTAGTTAGCTTTACTATGTAATATTGTTGCTGCTTGGTGGATCGAGGGAAGATCGAATTCCGGACGAACGAGGGTCGAGAAGTCGAACCCGCAGCTGCTGTGCACAAACGGCGCCCGCTGGAGGGCAAACAGCGGTCGCTGTTTGCAGCTCCTCCAGCGAGCGCTGGATATAGGGCAGCGCCCACTGCCCTAGGTTTGGCAGCAACGCCGCGGGGGTTCGACGAACATCACGGATCGCTTGTCGAGGGCTGGGACGATACTCCAGTGGGAGGGGTTCGTCTCTTGGTCCTTAGACGAGTCGGTGGTGGACCGAGACCGAGACGAGCAACGAGACGAAGATCCGAGAAGACGTGTATCGAAGAATTTTAAAGACCATAATAATCGGGCCACGTTAAATGCTTTTTGTGTGTTTACGTGCGTTTTATTATGCTTTAATTTTTATGTGCATGCATGTTATCCCTTTCGTAAAAACTAAGTGGGAGAGGGATTGGATACAATCCCGCGGTCTCCATTCTGTGTTTTGATAGTGATGTGTGTCACTTACGAGTTGGCTTTAGTGTCATCCTCCCTATCGGATAAAGTTGACACACGGATATCACTGGATCAAAATTCGAATTCAATTCCATTTATAGAATTGAACACTTAAGTTTTTCAAAGCAATGCCTAATCTGTCTTTCAAAGACTAATTTCAACTCGACTCATTCTCACCCCGGGGAGTGGAATGGAGCCAAAGCGCTTGGTTATGTCGATGACACAGATTAGACACATTCGAGTCATTTGATGACTAGATCGATTGTCTGGTTGGCTCCCTCACTTTGTGAGAGATAGGGCTCAATTGCATGATTGATCGCTGGTTAGAAACTTCGAGTTTCACTTACGAGATATCAAGCTTTGATTAACGAAATTGTGAAATTTATTAAATGGAATTCAATTAACAAAGTTGTTTGTTTAGTAAACGTCCACACTATCATGGCTTACTAGACGGAAACGGAACTTTGGGTTAATTGAGGCTCGACAGTTATAGGAAATCGTAAAGGGACCGCATGTCAACGTAAACGTCGACACTAACGTGGCTTGCGGTGGGCGTGTAGTTTCCGAGCGGTTAACTTAGTACTGAGAAATGGTATACACTTAGGTACGCTTTATAGTATCCTCCCCATCGGAGCACTACTGTAATGATGTACTACCGAAGTAAAAGTCCAGTTATAAAATCGTTTGGACTAGTATACGTCCACATGAACGTGGCATGCTAGTCTGATGGGATTTTAGGATCAATTGGTAAATTTAATGATATTAATTAAGGGAGTTAATATCGAATTAAATTTGACGGTTTGATTTGTCTCTTTTATAGATATGGCACTCAACCCGCTGTCCATTATACTAAAAGAAAACAAACTCACTGGTCCAAACTATGTTGATTGGAAACGAAACTTGGACATTGTCCTGACTACTGAGGAGTACAAATATGTACTCCATGAGGTTTGTCCTGATGAACCTACTGATACCTCCACTCCTGAGGAAAAGGAAGCTCATCGGAAGTGGGTCAAGGCTGATCAGATGGCGCGGTGCTACATTTTGGCTTCTATGTCAAATGTGCTGCAACATCAGCATGAAGCCATGACCACTGCCTATGATATGATGCTTAACCTCAAGGAGATGTTTGGTAGTCAGGATAGGGCAGCCAGGCAAGATGCTATGAGGCAACTCATGACAGCCACCATGTCCGAAGGAACGTCCGTGAGGGATCACGTTCTTAAGATGATTGGCTATCTGAATGAGATAGAGATTATGGGAGGAGCTATCGATGGGGAAACCCAGATCGATATAGTGCTCCAGTCTCTGCCTAGGAGTTTTGAGCAGTTCCGCCTGAACTATAACATGAACAAGAGGTTATATTCGTTGGTGGAACTCCTGACTGAACTCCAGGCGGCAGAGGGAATCTTTAAGAAGTCTCAGGCACTTGTGGCTGTGAAACTTCCTGGCCCTCCGGGGACTAAGAGGAAGAAGAAGCAAGGACGGAAACCTAGTGGACAAAGAAATGGTGGACCACAGAATGGAGTGAACAAGCCCAAGGGCAAGTGTTTCCGTTGCAAGCAGTCTGGACATTGGAAGTCTAATTGTCCTCTCAGACAAGGAGGTATGAACTTTTCCTTAGTCACTGAAACATGTTTAGCGGTGTTATCCACCGGTACCTGGTGTGTGGATACGGGAGCCACTGATCATGTCTGCAATTCTTTGCAGGGGTTCCAGGAAACCCGGCGGCTTAGAGAGGGAGAGATCACCATCTACATGGGCAACGCTACGAAAGTGGCGGCGGTTGCAGTGGGAGATATTTATTTGTCTTTTAATAATAAAGTTTTAGTATTGAATAATTGTCTTTATGTATCGAACTTTAGAAAGAACCTTGTTTCGGTTTCTAAGTTGGTTTTGAATGCATATTCAGTTTCTTTTGATAGTTCTGTTATTGTCAAAAAGAATAGTGATTATATCTGTTCTGGTACATTGATAGGCAACTTATATATACTGAATCCTGATTATTCCACGATGCAACGAGTAGAGTCATATAACACATCTAGTACCAATAAGAGAAAGGAGCCTTCTAGGATGAATCAAAAGTACTTATGGCATCTTAGGCTAGGTCATATTAACTTGGGCAGGATTCAAAGGTTGATAACTGATGGAATACTCAGTGATGTGAAAGATGAGGACTTTCCGACCTGCGAATCATGCCTGGAAGGAAAAATGACCAAGCGACCCTTTAGTGATAAGGGGTATAGATCCAAGGAAGTACTAGAATTGATTCACTCTGATTTGTGCGGGCCTTTATCTGTCCAAGCGAGAGGAAGTTATGAATATTTCGTAACTTTCACGGATGATTACTCAATGTATGGTTTTATATACCTGATGCGCCGCAAGAGCGAGTGCTTTGACAAGTTCAAGGAGTACAAAGCTCTCGTGGAGAACCTTCATGGTAAAACCATAAAGACTCTACGATCTGATCGTGGAGGAGAGTACCTCTCGGGAGAGTTTAAGGCGTACTTATTAGAGAATGGGATTGACTCCCAGATGACTGCACCATACACGCCCCAGCAGAATGGTGTAGCAGAAAGAAGGAATAGGACTCTTCTGGAAATGGTAAGATCTATGATGAGTTACTCAGACCTACCAGTTTCGTTCTGGGGATATGCCTTGGAAACAGCGGCGTATATTCTGAACTTAGTTCCTTCTAAATCAGTCCCTAAGACGCCCTCGGAATTGTGGACCGGGCGTAAGCCGAACTTGAAACACATTCGGATCTGGGGTTGTCCAGCACATGTGCTGAAGCATGGGGCTGATAAGTTGGAATCTCGTTCAGATATTCGGTTGTTTATAGGATATCCTAGAGGAACGAAAGGTGGTCTATTTTATAGTCCTAAGGACCAGAAGATCGTTGTTAGCACCAACGCTCGGTTCTTGGAAGAGGATTATATAATGGACCACAAGCCCAAGAGTGAGATAATACTAAACGAACTGAGAGGGGACGATCAAGGCTTAGATCCAACCCAACCGGGTGATACGACACCACAGTCTGCACCTGTAGTCACTGAGGTTACACCGGAGCGTCGTCGTAGTGGGAGAGTTGTTCGACAACCCGATAGGTTCATGTTTATAGGTGAGTCTTCGGACTTGTTACCTGGAGAACATGAAGCCGATCCCTGGACCTACGACGATGCGCTTAAAGATCAAGATGCTCAGTCTTGGCAAAAGGCGATGAAATCTGAGATTGAATCAATGGATTCAAATCAGGTCTGGAATCTTGTAGCACCGCCCAAAGGTGTAAAAGCCATTGGTTGCAAGTGGGTGTACAAGAGAAAAAGAGGGTCTGACGGGAAGGTGGAAACCTTCAAGGCTAGGCTTGTTGCGAAAGGGTATATTCAGAAAGAAGGGATCGATTATGAGGAAACCTTTTCGCCGGTAGCTATGCTAAAGTCGATCCGGATTCTTTTGTCTATAGCATCTTATATGGATTATGAGGTGTGGCAAATGGACGTCAAGACAGCATTCTTGAATGGGAATCTTGACGAGACCATTTACATGAGACAGCCAGAAGGTTTCATCAAGAAAGGCCAAGAGCATCTAGTGTGTAAGCTAAACCGATCCATTTATGGATTGAAGCAAGCTTCTAGATCTTGGAACATGCGGTTTGATGAGGTTATCCAATCTTATGGATTCGTTCAAAGCATGGACGAGTCGTGTGTATACCGGAGAAGTGACGGAAACAGTGTGGCGTTTCTCGTGCTTTATGTAGACGACATCCTTCTAATTGGCAACAATGTGAAGATGTTGTCGGACATAAAGGGATGGTTGTCCAAGCAATTCGATATGAAAGACTTAGGACAAGTTGGGCATGTTCTTGGGATCAAGGTTATAAGGGATCGCCGGAAAAGAACATTAAGCTTGTCCCAAGCATCATATATTGATACGATTCTGGCTCGTTTCAACATGCAGAATTCCAAGAGAGGTGCTCAACCTTTCTGTCATGGAATTCATCTATCTAAAGACATGTGTCCCAAAACACAAAAGGAGATAGATTACATGAAGAAGGTTCCTTATGCTTCGGCAGTAGGAAGTCTAATGTATGCCATGTTGTGCACGAGACCTGATATCTGCTATGCCGTAGGCATGGTAGCTAGATATCAGAGTAACCCTGGACAGGGTCACTGGACTGCTGTAAAGAACATACTTAAGTACCTGCGAAGGACTAGGAATTATGTTCTGAGTTACAAAGCGTCCGAGTTGATTCCTATTGGTTACAAAGACTCGGATTTCCAATCTGATAAGGATCAGCGAAAGTCTACATCAGGCTATGTGTTCACATTGGGAGGTGGAGCAGTCTCATGGAAGAGTGTTAAGCAGAAATGCATTTTGGACTCTACCATGGAAGCCGAATATGTAGCAGCCTCTGAGGCAGCTAAAGAATCGGTGTGGCTCCGGAACTCCCTTATGGACTTGGATGTGGTTCCTGATTTGCCTAGAGCTATCACAATTAATTGTGACAATAGCGGTGCAGTGGCAAATGCGAAGGAACCACGAGCCCACAATGCGAGTAAACACATAGATCGCAAGTACCACCTGATTAGAGACATCGGCAAGAGAGGCGATGCAGTTGTCACCAAGATTGCATCAGCGGATAACCTGGCTGACCCCTTTACGAAGGCACTTCCAGCGGAAGTGTTCAAGACACACGTGAAGGGGATGGGTATCGGATGTATGGTAGAGGGCAACTAGACTTTTAGTATAAGTGGGAGATTGATGGAGTTATATTCTAAATGTCTAGTTTAGTGACAATATGGAACTCCTTATCTGTGTTTTATTATCTATTAATCAAACTGTCGGCATTTTGTCTATCATGTACTTTATGCAATAGTCCTAGATATATATGTTGTAGACAGTATGGTGTGAGGAGACACGCGGAAGATCATACTGTTGGTTACTCGTATACTATCGAACAGAAGCTCACGACTTAGATGGACAGGGACAATCCATCGGTACGTCGTAGTGTGACTGGGTAATAGTTGGTCTTGACTATTATGTTACACTCGTACACTTGGTGTATTGAGCAGGACCACGGGAGGGCGTTCGATTTATACTAATCGAAGTAATCGAACTAGACCTCAGATATTACGGATATACGAATTCCTAATCCCTATATAATTATAGGTGCGTGTGTCCAATTCTCGCTTCTTTAACTTGCCAATGAGTGAGACTAATTGATTAGTCGAGATACTCGGTAAATTGGGAATCGTAATTGTACGCACGGCATGCTATAGATTATAGACAGGAAACCGTTTCCCGTTTATCGGGTTGATGATGTCCCCGAGATGAGCTCATAAAGTTTATCATGTAAACCCTGCAGGTGGATTTGTTCCACATGATAATAAGGTTGAGTGGTACTAGTCTTGGATAATAAGAGACGAATTAATTTAATTATTAGTAATAAAATTAATTCGTGGACATACGATATCTTAAACACGGGGAAGGTCGTTTATGTAATTTCAGCGGAATTATTATTGTTGAAATAATATTAAATTTATTTCGGGAATTCAATTATAATTTTATAGTGGAATTAATTATAATTAAAATTGAATTTAATTAAAGGTTTTCTTTTAAGGACACCGGTTTAATTAAATTGCAATTTAGCCCGGAATTTATTTACCTAAGAGGTCCCTAGTGTAGCTCTATTTAAACGTGAAGGGGATGGGTATCGGATTTATGGTAGAGGGCAACTAGACTTTTAGTATAAGTGGGAGATTGATGGAGTTATATTCTAAATATCTAGTTTAGTGACAATATGGAACTCCTTATCTGTGTTTTATTATCTATTAATCAAACTGTCGGCATTTTGTCTATCATGTACTTTATGCAATAGTCCTAGATATATACGTTGTAGACAGTATGGCGTGAGGAGACACGCGGAAGATCATACTGTCGGTTACTCGTATACTATCGAACAGAAGCTCACGACTTAGATGGATAGGGACAATCCATCGGTACGTCGTAGTGTGACTGGGTAATAGTTGGTCTTGACTATTATGTTACACTCGTACACTTGGTGTATTGAGCAGGACCACGGGAGGGCGTTCGATTTATACTAATCGAAGTAATCGAACTAGACCTCAGATATTACGGATATACGAATTCCTAATCCCTATATAATTATAGGTGCGTGTGTCCAATTCTCGCTTCTTTAACTTGCCAATGAGTGAGACTAATTGATTAGTCGAGATACTCGGTAAATTGGGAATCGTAATTGTACGCACGACATGCTATAGATTATAGACAGGAAACCGTGTCCCGTTTATCGGGTTGATGATGTCCCCGAGATGAGCCCATAAAGTTTATCATGTAAACCCTGCAGGTGGATTTGTTCCACATGATAATAAGGTTGAGTGGTACTAGTCTTGGATAATAAGAGACGAATTAATTTAATTATTAGTAATAAAATTAATTCGTGGACATACGATATCTTAAACACGGGGAAGGTCGTTTATGTAATTTCAGCGGAATTATTATTGTTGAAATAATATTAAATTTATTTCGGGAATTCAATTATAATTTTATAGTGGAATTAATTATAATTAAAATTGAATTTAATTAAAGGTTTTCTTTTAAGGACACCGGTTTAATTAAATTGCAATTTAACCCGGAATTTATTTACCTAAGAGGTCCCTAGTGTAGCTCTATTTAAACCCCCCTCCCCCCCTTGCCCTCTCCTAAGACCTACAATTCGCCGCAACATTTTATTTCAGTAGAGAAAAATAATTGTTAGCGCAATTAAAAAGTTTCTCTGTTAAAATAAAAATAGTTAACGCAAATAAAATTGTTCTCATAGAATAATTCATACGCTGGTCTTGGAAGGAGAGTGCAGACAAGGACGAACCCAGCGGATCGTTGCCCACACAACGGCTGGAGTCGGGCAGAGTCATACACTAGAAGCGTCTAAGGTCTCAACAATCGATCGCAAGGTATGAGATCGGATCTTTCTATTCCGCATTCATCGATCTCATATTTCGTTAATCATACATTGAACGTAGATCGGGTTCCTGGGTCGTGGATCGTATTCCTCGACTACTGGGGGTTCTAGGACCTTCGGATCGGTAGTCGGATGAGGAAAAACGACCCGGAAACATGTTGGAGTTGTGTACTTAATGTCTAGATTTAAGTAACGGAAACTCCCGATCCATTGCCACTAATCTATTTAATTAAATAAACAATTATTTGCGTTTAATTATTTATAATTAAATATATGCAAATTATAGTCCTTGATTCTATACGTTGTAGTTAGTATGGTGTGTCGGGCCCACACAGAAGATCATACTATCGGTTACTCGTATTTAATCGAACAGTTGCTCACGACCTAGATGGACACGGACCAATCCATCGGTATAGTCGTTGTATGAGAGAGAAAATAATTTGTCTTAATTATTTTATCATACTTGTACACTTGGTGTATTGAGCGGATCGCTTGAGATTTATCGATTAGGATTGCCTTGGATAATCGATTTAAATCTCAGTGTATTTTATTCTTAATCCCCGATACTATTGCGGGTGTTTATATTTAATATAAGTGACTTTGATTTACCAAAGGAATTAACCGATTTAATTATTGGGTTAATTACCGGTTAAGTTGGGTCACTATATTTTATATATGGCATGCCGTGAATACTTGACGGGAAAGTGTATCCCGTAAGGGTTGATAATATCCCCGAGATGAGTTCATAAAGAATTATTATGTAAACCCTGCAGGTGGATTCGTTCCGCATAATAATTAAGGTTGAATGGTACTAGTCTCGGATACAAGAGATGGATAAATTAATTAGCAATAAATTAATTTTATTCATGGATATTTATATCTTAAATACACGGAATAAATAAAACTACCGGAGAAATATTATTTGATATAATATGGTATAATATTGGGAGTGCAATTATATTTATATAGTGGAAAATAAATATAATTAATAATAGTAAGGATTAATAGATTTGGGCTTGGGCTCAATTTAATCACTATTATTGGAAGCTCAATATTCCACCTCCTCAAGATCCCCTACGTAGCCTATAAGAGCACTACATGGTCTTCTCCATTCTCATAACTTGAAGATCACAATTCTAGAGAGAGAAAGTAGAGAAGGAGATCCATAGTGTTCGGAGGATCGTCGCCCACCCGACGTTCGAACAAGTGCAAGGAATACACGGGAAGGTCTCAAGGTCTTCAATAAGATCTCGTTTCTCCGCACAACGAATCTAAAGGTGAATTAAATATTTCCGCTATTTAATTCATATTTATTGAAATATTATCGAAAAACAAGATCCGATAAACGGGGATCCAAACCGGGACGAGTCGGGAGGTGGCGGGCTTGGACCGCCGGACCACCGGCGACTCGAGGACCCGGCGGGATGGATCGCCGGCATGGAGCCCTCGGCTAGGCAGCCCTCGCTCGTCTTGGAGGCGAGCGATCGCCCCGCGGGGAGCAATCGACAAGTCGCGGCTCCGCCGCGGCTAGGGCTCGATCAAGCGCTCCTCGGACGATGGCTCCGGGCTGTAGAGTCGTGGTTTCCGGGACGTCGATCGGAGTCGGTTCTACGACGATTCCGGGTGATCAATTTCCTACAAAACAGCGGTCACTGTTTGCAGCTCCTCCAGCGACCGCTGGTCTGCAATCGGCGGGCGCTGATTGGGTGCAGACCAGCCCCGTTTCGCGCGGTTGTTCTCCGGGGCGATGGCTGGGCGTGATTCGGGATACGGGCTGTCCTGTGAACGAAGTAGCGACACAGGAGGTCGACTGGGATCGTTCGGATGTTCGAGCAATCGAACAAACGCATCCCGGGTAGTCGATTTCCAACAGATCATACTATCGGTTACTCGTATTTAATCAAACAGTTGCTCACGACCTAGATGGACACGGACCAATCCATCGGTATAGTCGTTGTGTGAGAGAGAATATAATTTGTCTTAATTATTTTATCACACTTGTACACTTGGTGTATTGGGCGGATCGCTTGAGACTTATCAATTAGGATTGTCGTTGATAATTGATTCAAGTCTCATAGTATTTTATTCTTAATCCCCGAAACTATTGCGGGTGTGTATATTTAATATAAGTGACTTTGATTTACCAAAGGAGTTAACCGATTTAATTATTGGGTTAATTACCGGCTAAGTTGGGTCACTATATGTTATATACGACATGCCGTGAATACTTGACGGGAAAGTGTATCCCGGAAGGGTTGATAATATCCCCGAGATGAGTTCATAAGGAATTATTATGTAAACCTCATGAGTGGATTTATTCCGCATAATAATTAAGGTTGAATGGTACTAGTCTCGGATATAAGAGATGAATAAATTAATTAGCAATAAATTAATTTTATTAATGGATATTTAAATCTGAAATACACGGAATAAATAATACTACCGGAGAAATATTATTTGATATAATATGGTTTAATATTGGGAGTGCAATTAATTTATATAGTGGAAAATAAATTAATTAATATTAATGGGATTAATAGATTTGGGTTTGGGCTCAATTTAATCATTAATATTGGAACCCAATATTCCACCTCCTTTACGTAGTCTATAAAAGCACTACATGGTCTTCTCTATTCATATATAACTTGAAGATCATAATTCTTCTAGAGAGAGAAAGTAGAGAGAAGGAGATCCATAAGCTTGGAGGATCGTCGCCCACCCGACGTTCAAGCTAGTGCAAGGAATACGTGGGAAGGTCGTAAGGTCTTCAACTTGATTTCGTTTCTCCGCACAACGAATCGAAGGTAATATCATAAAACCCTTGTGTGATTTTATGTGATATTTAATTGTAATATATACATGAACGCACGATCCGGGAAAACGACGGACTTCGGGGACGGGGATTCGAGATCCCCGGCGAAGGACGAGTAGAGCCCTCGGCTGGGAGCTGAGGGGCGATCCGCGCGAAGGGAGCCCCGGCTTGACGCCGGGGCGATCGATCGAGCTAGGCTCGATCGCTGGGGCTGCCGCGGGCTGGTGGCGCGGCTGGCGCCCCTCCCGACGGCGTGGGCGGTGAGGTCGCCGGACTCACCGCCCCGGGGCTGCCGGAGCAGCCCCACGCGATCGATTCGATCGCGAGCCCCACGGTGGGGCTCGACTAGGGTTTAGCCGCGGGTTCATCCCGCGGCGATGCTCTCGTCGGGCCCGGTT
The DNA here is from genome assembly GCA_954870475.1 of Euphrasia confusa. Taxonomy (NCBI): domain Eukaryota; kingdom Viridiplantae; phylum Streptophyta; class Magnoliopsida; order Lamiales; family Orobanchaceae; genus Euphrasia; species Euphrasia confusa. The sequence continues at coordinate 33,854,825 of OX940950.1, forward strand.
CTTCGTGGTGTTCGCGATTGGATCTCCGGTGATGGGATTTCGGTTGGGGTTATCGGTTCCGCAATTTTTTGATACCCCGGGATATCGATTTCCAACACATCCCATATCCATACCCTCCATATGGCATAATGTTAGGAATCATGTTCGGCCATTGTGGTTGGAATTGGCCGTTCATGTTTTGGTTGAATTGAATTTCGAGTTGCTGAAATGGATACCCGTAGTTTTAATGATACACCATGTTCGGATTCATCATCGAGTATTTTGGGCACAAAACATTTCCATGAGAAGGTTGCCCTTTGTTTACTAGTGGTTGACTAGAACCTGGAGATTCTCGACTGGTTTTATCTTCAATCCGAACCTTATCTTTACTCTTCTCCATATTTTCACCCGATTGCTCTTGTGACGCCTGACTTCGAGTAGTAACCATGCACACTTAAAGTAGATGGTTAGCAAATAGCAAGACAATTAAACTAAATTAACTAAAGGAAATATGAAACTAAAACTTAACAAACACTTAAACAAAATTATCCGTTTCCCCGACAAACGACGTCAATTTGGATTAGACGTTTTTGTGGGCGTCTCTCGTCAAAATCCGAGTTCAATTGTAGTTGACTCGGTTATCAATCCAAGGAAACGAAAGATTTATGTTCTTGTTAATGAGAAGTATTAATAGCATAAGTCATTGTTCTAAATCCTAGATTCATGTGGTTCTATAAACAAGATTAACAAAGAAGAAGAATTGCAAGTAAGAAAAAGCACTTAGATAATAATAATCAAAACCTTAAGATAATTTCACAAACTGAAGATTCAATCAATACGTTTTACACTTGAAAACCAAGCTCCCGATCGAGTTACTTCACTCGTTTAAATAACGTTTAATTCACTTAGAGGTTCGCTCCTGGTCGGGTTACGATTCTAAGATTGTGCTAGTGTATTGAAGTTGTTCAAGAGATTGCTAGTTCTCTCTTTTGTTCATCATATCATTTTCCAAGTTGAAGATTTAGTTCATCATAGTAATTAATGTAAAAGTATAAAACAAGTAAGAGTAAGAAAACATAAGACCTTAAATTAAACTTCACAAGTACCTTAAATTAGAATTCAACTATAAAGATGATTAAACGTTCTCAAATCAACTTAACGAAAAGCATGAAAATAAAGTAAACATAATATGAAAATAGCAATTCAAAATTAAAAATAGATTAACATTCCTAGTACGCTATATGGGCATTGAATTAGAACGTGTTTCCGATGTTGCCGTCTTCGGATCGGACTCTCTTACACCCTTCTTGAAGTTCCCAGGCAAAAATTATCTCTCCTCTTCATTTTCCTCGCACAAATACTCCAAAAGATTATTGGAAACCGCCTAGAAACAGCCCAAAAATCCAATCGCCGGCAATAATCTGCGCCTGCTGTTCTTGTGTGCCTCTTGGTCGGATGTTCTGACCCTATTTCTGGCCTTGTAGCGCCCGTCGGGGTGGCTCTGGCGCCCTTCATTCATAATCAGCGACTGCGGATTACATCCAGCGGTCGCGGAATTCCTATCTCCAGCTCCTTTGTTCGATTTCGTTCGATTCTTCAATAAATGACCTGCAACTTGATCAAAAACGCAACTACACCCACACGTGAGATCCGACACACACAAAAACATCAAACACTACTAAAAGATATAAAAACGACACAACACGACTCATACTCAACTAAAAAACACAACCAAAAATCACACAAACACGACAAATATCATCCAGCGGCCGTCAGACATGGACCAGCGAGCGTCGCTGCTAGGCAGCAAGCGTTGCTCCTTCAGAAAATCGATACAGATCATCGAAGGGTCGAGGCTCGAGCAGCGCCTGGGGTAGCGGGCGCTACCCCCAACAGCTGGTGCTGCCCCCTAGCAGCGGGCGCTACTCACGAAATTTCGGCCAACGGGATTTTTCTTGTCCTTCATGTTTTTCCTCTCCTAGTTGAACTCTACGCGATTGTAAAACAGAGTTAACACCTTCAGACCTTAGAATTGATATTATAGAGATTACAAAGCTTGTAATTAAGTTCTATAATTGTTCTAGGGAAAACATTCGTTAACGGGTGAACCACTATAAATTCGTGTGTGTTTTATTTTCGTGCTATTTTTCGTTGTGTGTTTGTGTTGCTTTTCAGGTGGGATTCGGACGCGAGTTTCCCAACAAAATTAAATAAAATCATTAAATATTGGGTTTCAGTATCCACATCTGAATAGAATGTGTTATTTTTACAAATTACAATCGCCCTCGAATATAGAACATGTTGTACAATAATTTATTACAACACTAAAGCCCAATGTAAGACTAAGGGTGCACTATACTTTCTATACATCCATACTAATTAAAGGCTACACAATTAACCGTTGTTTGTATATTCATTCGGATCGAGATTAATTATTTTGGGAACCGATGTAAATGGTATGCCCTTTGTTGAATAACTATTCGTCTAGCAGTTGTCGAACCTACAAAGAAAATGTGACATACAAAGAAAGTGTGACAATTAATATGAAACAAATAAAGTACATTTTTTTTAGTGTGATGTAATCAAATTTTAGTGGATTGTATTAGTGGCTCATGAAATTGACCACAATTCCCTTCATGAATCCATATTGGGAATGGTCCGGTCTTGTATTCAAACGCCCTATCATACCTTTTTGTTCACAGTTTTGGCAAACCAATAAATTGAATACACACACACACACTACACACTATGTCACTACAATTAAGTAGCAAACGTGCATCAGTGTTGTTGGTTGGTGCAGTATCCCTTGTTGGGTATTTTTGGATTCATGTGTTTGAACAAGCCAACGTCGACAGTTCCATGTTTTAACATCACACGCATGTGGGTACGTAGCATTGCAGAATCTTTGTGCTTGCTGACCCAAGGATTTCTTCAAACAGTAATTCAATGTTCTACATTTTCAAGAGACGTTGCACATTTTTAATTCAGTATAATTGCATTACTACTCCTCAGTTTCGGCCTTAATTGTTTCTATTAAAAATATACACAAAAAGGTTTAAAATATTTATGTAACAACACCCATTGATGTGCGCATGCACGATTTAAAGAGAAAAATGTTTAAATAAATATTTAAATATAAGGTACTGATACATTTTATTCTGTAATTAAATTTAATTTGTATGGATGTAAGTAAATGTATAACCCACGATAAAAGAATGAAATTACAACCATGAATTAATATATTATGAATTAATTTGAGCAACTATGAGGGGTAGTTTTTGCAATAAATTCAAAGTTCAATGATAGAGAGAGATAGTAGGGGGAGATGGGAAATGACAATGCCATTTGGGTACACACATTTTGAAACAGTCCCCATCATCCGAAGATAATGAAACTTGCAAGGAAAAAGAAAGTCAGGCTAGGCTAGCTATTATGCCTACATTACATATATTGACTAAGACTATCGAGATCTAAATAAAGTTATCGAGATGGATCGAGTGACCGAGTGACCGGACAAAAACACTAGAAGATTAACGCAAATTAGACCCAACTCCAAGAAAGTCTATAAAAGGTGGTGAAGAGTAGATTTGATCCTCTGCTGCTGCGGAAGGTGCTGAGCTTTGAGCCATGTGATGATCACTTGTAGTGGGTAGACCTGCTGCACCAGCTGTGGAATTAAATAAGCATATATATTTTATGAAATAACCAAATAAAATTAAATGAAAATGAAATTTATAAACCTGGGAAATAAGCAAGAGATGTCGATGGAGACGACGAGGATGTGTTTATTGTTTTAGTAAAAACATTATCATGAAAGTGTTGTTGTTTTCTGATCGTCCGATTGGTCATGGATTGTTCTCTGTATTTTCTTGCGATAATTACATGCCAATGGTTCTTGACTGCGTTATCAGTTCTCCCAGGGAACAGCCTCGCTATCATAGCCCATTTGTTGCCGTACAGTCTGTGGGCAGCCATCAGCCTTTCTTCTTCTTCCTCCGTGAAAGCTCTTCGGTTGATTCTTGGATCCAGCTGGTTAAACCACCTTAACCTACAACTTTTACCTGTACATTGATTCATTATTTTACTAATTTAAAAAAAAAAAAATCAAAATAATAAATTACCTGATCTTCCTTGCAGTTTGTCTGCAATAAGATTCCAGTTCTGTGGGCCATACAGAGCCACAAGTTCTTTGAGCTTTGAATCCTCGGCGGGTCTCCAATGGCCTCTGCTGCACACCTTATTTATTGCGTCTAATTTCATGTTACATATTGAAGCGTACGGCGGCTCTTCCTCTTCGTTGAAGCAGCTCGAATTCAGATCAATAATCCCTCCTCCTCCTTCCTTACCAATGCACAAAGTACATGTACAATTAGAGCTCATCTCCATCTCCATGCTCGAATTAATTAATATGTGGTGTTGTTACATCTTTAATAAATGTAATATATATGCTGAATATATATATATATATATATATATATATATATATATATATATATATATATATATACTGTTACGAGGTCATCGGAGTATAAAGAAAAACAGGTTTTCAAAACACTATATAGTGTACAAATAAATGTGTATTAATTGTATATATAAATAGTAGATTAGTACGAGCATACTACAGTCTACAGTACATGTATTATGCATATAGGTACGGTCGCGTTGATGATGAATATCTTTCCATCTCATTTCATTAATTATTGCATATATATATATATATATATATATATATATATATATATATATATATATATATATATATATATATATATATATACACACGTGACACCTCTAGCTACTCGTGTGTCTTCTTTCTGTTGATGATTCGAACAAGAACAAACACAATCACAAATCGCGCGCTAAAAAGCTTCAAATCGAGTTTCGAGCCCAACAATGTTGAAAAATGATTGGACGTGAAATTCCTGATCAAACACACTTAAAAATATCTACGAATATGTAAGAGTATAATGATAAATATTAGAGAAATAATAATATTTTGGTGTATTTTTCATTGTCAATAGGAATGCCTTAAATATGCTTACAATGGCAGGTTACAAATAAGTAATAACAATAATTATGCTTATATATATGTAATTACAATCGTCTATAATGATTTACAGGCTAAAATATATATATACATATAATTTTGAAAAATGTATTCTTTCCTAAAACTTCTCCAGTTGGAGCATGAATGTTTTGAAGGCCCAACTTGCCAACAAGATATTCAAATGGTGTTCGCTCCAAAGCTTTTGTTAGAATGTTGGACAAATTATCGCGAGAAGGTACATAGACAGGATTGACAGTACCAGCAACTAATTGTTCCCGAATAAAATGACAATCGATCTCGATATGTTTTGTTCGTTCATGGAAAATCGGATTGGCATCAATGTGCATTGCAACTTGGTTGTCGCGGAGAAGGCGCATGGGCTGATTATGGAAGACACCGAGAGTCACCGAGAAGGATTTAAGCCATTTATGTTCACACATAGTAACCGCCATAGCACGATATTCAGCTTCCGCGGATGAAAAAGACACACGTAGTAATCGCCATTCTTTGTTTTCCATGAAATTCACTACAAAAAAAAAAGGGTTTTTGCGACCACACAATGTGGTCGCAACAAATAGGCTGTGGTCGCAAAAGTGGTATTTGCGACCACGTGTGGTCGCTAATGCGTGGCCGCTAATAGTTGGTCTCAAATGTTTTTTTGGCGACAACAGTGCGTTCGCGAATACATTTGCGACAACGATAGTTATTAGCGACCACCAAATGTGGTCGCTAATGATCCATGCTGATGTGGCATTGAGCGGTGACGTGGCGAATTAATAGCGACCACGCGTGGTCGCAATTGCTGGCAGTCAAAACTTCGGTCTGTACGTATTAGCGACCACGCGTGGTCGCAAATACCTATATTTTTAAAAACAGATTATTAGTATTAGCGACCACGTGGTCGCAAATACCTATTTTTCTGAAAAAAAAAATATTTTTAAAATGCAATTTCCGACCTGCAAATCAATCTGAACGCAATACAAACCGAATCCAAAATACAGTTCAAATACAAATACCATCCAAAATCATCAAAACAATTATTCAAGTTCATCAACATCATCCTAATAGAATAGAAAAATAGTGCAATCAACCTAAAAATAAGCTACGGTGAGTCACGGGTCAAATCACAAGCTGGAGAAGTCGAACCAGGAGGACTAGTCGAACCACCTGCACCTGATGTCGAAGGAGGTCGAATATCAGGAAACATTTAGCCATGTGCTGGTTCCAGAAGAGCATGTCAGCCAGTTGCTTTTCGTACTCAGCCGAGGATAATGCAGGAGAAGATTGAGATGTCCTTGAAAACGAGGAACGAGACGATACCGATGGAGAAGAACCTATAACACACAATATAAAATGCAGTCTTAGTAGTGGTATTGAAGTTGTTGATTTGATTTAAGTTCAAATAGTTAAAGGTTGTATATATATTAAAATTAACCTATAATTGAAGGACCAAGGCCCTTACGGTATCCACGAGTAATCCCTAAAACCTCCTCCAATATGGCAACATCATCCACAAGTGTACCTCTGGCAGATGCTTGTGTCGACCTATCATTTAGTTCATCCTACAATATTCAAATTCACGATTAGCTAGTTCTTAAACAATATGAGTTTTTATATCAAAAAATCAATTATTGCATACAATTTTAGCTGCAGCATCGGCATCTAAAGGTTGACCATCTGGCCTTACATGAAACTTGATCCAGTTCTCAACCGGAGTAACCCCTTGTTGGGTTTGCGGATCAACCTATATATTAAAAGAAAACAAACTTTATGTAATATTCAATACATTTAATATACATAACAATGAATAAATGATTTATTACCGATTTATTCATATGTCCAGCATAAGACAATCGACCATGAAGACTACGCATAGTATTCTTCGACCGGTTCTGACTGGACTTCTGCGAACGGGTCTGTTTCAAACATTCAAAATATTAAAACACGTATATTCATTAATTTGACCCAAAATATTATATATATAAATACATGGTTACCTGAAATGCTGGATCGATAAACCTATCCACGCACCGATTCCACAAGTGATCTGAACCGATAGAGTCTGGCTTAGTTCTCCTAGCTAACACCAGGTCATCTGCTCCACCATTTTTTTGAAATGCTTATGAAGCTTGTGCTTCCAATCTGTATAACGCTCCCTACAATCTCGATTCACAACAGCTGAAATCGTAGGGTTGTTCATGTCGATTTCAAACAAATCCTACAAAATATTCAATCGTGTTACAGAATCATAATGAGTTAACTACAATATTCAAGGTCATAAATTACCTGTAGGTGCAAAATAGCAGCATTTCGCTGCTCCTCTGGTACCGAAGACCAATTCGTATGTAAAAGATCGCAATAGTGTCTCACCTGTTACATACAAAACTTGAATTATCTTTTAACTTTAAATATTTATAATCACAACATGTAGTTAGCTTACCTGCATCCCGACAGCACTGTAATATGCCAAGGAGAACAAAATAACCGGTAACAGAACGTCGGGTCAAGGGACATGAAGCCCAATCAGAACCCGAGTACGCGTAACTGCAAATTGATATCAGCACGCAAAACCAAACCTTGACCAGGGCTACCTTTAAAGTAACGTAAGAGGCGATAAGCAGCATCGAGGCGGTCTTGCCTTGGTGATTGAAGAAATTGAGAGAGGACATGAACTGCATAACAAATACCTGGACGTGTAATAGTGAGATACACCAATCGTCCGACTAAACGACGATATTGCCCTGGATCTGTAAGTAGTGCGTTGTTGGTTAGAGCAATATTATGATTTTGCTCCATCGGAAAACATGTTGGTTTAGATCTAGTGAGGACTACTTCAAATAAAATATCTAGTGTATATTTGCGCTGAGACAAAAATAAACCAACATGACTTCAGGCAACTTCCAAACCATCTCTCAGCTCTCCATCTTCCGATTCTCTCTCGGTTACCGAGAATCATACTCTTCTCTGCTTCTCGAGACATGGACTCCGATCCATATGAGGCTCACCCGAACTCTCCATCTTTCGCTCATATGACCCTGTCCATAATGCTCAACCACACTGGTTTCGTCGGCCACACCAATATCACGATCACAAGTTATAGTGTAAAGGGTACTCGTCCTTCGACCACGAGCAATAACCATTACACCATTTGACACCTTCCAAGACCCATTCTCGAACGTAACCTTGTGTTCGCTCCTCTCAAGCTGGCTAACCAAGATCATGTTTCCCCACAGCTTCGGCACACATCTTATATTCGATAACTTCAACGTCTGCCCAAACGACGTCTTCAACTTCATGTTACCAACATGTTGGGATGTGGAGTCAAATTGGAGTTAAAAGGAAATGAAACGTAATTAAACGGAAGAGAATCGTAAAATAAAAGCGGGTTAGCTGACGTCGTATGCAATTACTGGTCAAACATTGGTTTTGAGTTAACAATTACGGCATGCAAGGAATTGCTGAAATGGGTCAAGGCCCATTAGCCTATGTCGGCGACGGAAACAAATATTCATGCTGAGCGTGAATTATTTGTTTAGCTTTTGAAGATTGCGTGAATAATTAATAATTGAATTAATTATTTAGGGTTTGATTTCCTGCCCTTTTAAGATTTGGACTTTTACCTACTTTATGAATAGGGTATTGGGTTTCTACTCTTATAAATAGAGATCCTCATCCATGTATTTTTTTAATCCCCACCATCGTGAGAATTACTAGAGTTATAGAATATTCGAGAGCGTGAGAATACTAAGATACGCGTGTGCGTTTGTAAACTCCCCGGAGTCGATTATTGAGTATTCTAGTGAAAGATCTGCAGCAGCGAAAGTGGACGTAGCCTATTTGGGTGAACCACTATAATTCTTGTGTCATTTATTTTCTCGTCTATTTTTCATTCGTATATCCTATTCGTTTCTTGTAGCGACAAAATTGTGCGCAAATCCCAACACAACACCCACGACACTCAAGGTCTTTCCATCCGCAAGATGAACCTTACCGTGATCTCCGGCAACAAATCCCTCTATGCTGTCACGACTCGTCGTTGTGTGAAACGATGCTCCTGAGTCAAGTACCCAAGAGTTTCCAATAGGCTCAGAAGATGTTAGCAAGACATCTCCACTCTCCTTTTCGGTCACCCCGCATTGTTCCCGCCTCCGATCCTTGAAAGCTCTCCACAATGCCTCTTGAAGTGACCTATTTTTCCGCAATTCCAGCACTTGAATTGTTTCTTCTTTCAGTTGCTCGAACTCACCCTTCCGCTGCATTTAAAATCCCCATGTGGATACTCACCTCGGCTCATAGGCATGGCTGTTGGCTGGCGTAGTCGAAGTAGTTGCTTCCCCGGAATCCCTTCTCCGAACTCCCTTGGCAAGGACGCGGTCTCTCACATCGTCAGGCTTCAACTACTCACCTCCCATTGAATTACCTAAAGCCTCTCTTATTGGTTCCAGAATTTCATCATCAAACTCGATCTCAAACGAAATCACTTCTTTGACGATCGAGTTGAAATCGTTCACGTGAGTCGCAACAACACCATCGTCTTCCATCTTGGAATGGAACAACCTTTGCAACAAGGCTGCTTTGTTCGTCACCAATGGCTTATTGTACATGTCGGACAGAATTTTCATCATCCCCGCAGTCGTCTTCTCCTTCATCACCTTCATATCAATGTTCTTCGACAACGTCAAACGGATAATTCCGAGTACTTGTCGATCAAGAAGAGCCCAACCCGCCTCGCTCGTATCCTCTGGCTTCACGCCTTCCAACGATAGATGAAAGTTCTTTTCGCCCAAGTACTTCACGATTTTCATCCTCCAAGATGCGAAATACAAGCCATCAAATCTCGTAACTCCAAAGTTCGTGACATTGCCCATCGTATGTTCGATCGCCTAGCTTTTCCACAAAGATCTAATAACAGTCACTACTAGAAAAAAGGCTTTTTGCGACCACACTTTTTGCGACCACGAATAGTGGTCGCTATTAACAGGTTTTTGCGACCACGCGCAGTCGCAAAACCATGTAATCGCTATTTGTTTAGATAATAATTCCGCCAAATTCTCGCGTACATATTCGCGACCACAAGTATGGTCGCTAGTAATTCAATGGTCGCAAAAAAGTAGTAAAAGTATTTGCGACCACATGTGTGGTCGCTAAACACTATTTTTCCAAAATCCTATTTTCCATGTTGGAAAATCGATAATAAAACTTGACACGTGGACCGTCGCGTGGTCGCAAAAAGCGTGGTCGCTAAAGCCTTTAAAGATATCAGCGCGCAGAAGGGTTTTAATTTCTCACTTTCACCTCATCACTCCTTCGAGTCACTCCTTCACTCGAGCAAGAGGCGATTTGGGGCGAATCACAGACCCACTCCTTCTCTTCACTCCGGCGAGGCGGCGACCCAGACGAGGCGGGTGAGTCTTCTCTTCACTTGGAGCGTGGTTCAATTTCTCAATTTTTATTTTGGTGTTTTCCTTGGTGAAACAAATACTTAAGGCTCTACAGTAAATTTTGTGAACATGACTTATTGTTTTGATTTCTCTATCAAAACTGATTTTTATTTTGAATTAAAAATTTAGGGTTTTATTTTGGGGATTTTTATTTTGGGGATTTAGGGTGTGTACGATTGGGAGTTCACTTGTCACTTTTCACCTGAAAATGTTCATAAATAAACTTGGAGAAATTTTAAAGTGCATATGCACAGTGGGAGTTGGTGTGTTAGTCCACAAATTTTCAAGTGCATATGCACAGTGTGTTAGTCCCCAAAAAGCCGGGGGCAGCTGCACCGGTTGACGATCGGTATAGCCAAGGCCATCCCTCCCGAACCCAACTTGATTAGTAGAGCCACACAAGTTTATTTATAAAAACAAGTTTATTTATAATCTTGTTGTGGAATTGTAAATTTTGCTATGTTTTGCATTAATTGATTACCTTTTGAAGAGGTTTTTCTTGAGTGCTCTTACTACCTAAATAATAAATTACGAATTATTGCGATGGCCGCTTTGCAATGTTCCTTATGAAATTGACTGAATATTACATGGAGTTATGATGATAAATGATAAGAGACTTTGTGCTATTCTGATTTCTGAGTTTCTGGCTATACTTTGCTTCTTGTTAAAACAATTTCGATATCGACAATGTTGTGAGGAATTGTTTTTGAGGTACTTGACGCTACCGTCGTGGAGTAGCGCAAAATAATATTTATAAGTCCTAAACTATTCACTAGCACAAGTACTAGTAGCAAGTATAGGTTCGATCCCACGAGGAGGCGATTTAGCTTATAGTTTTCCCGGCTTTGATTTCTCAATTGGGTTGTCACGTTTGAAAAGGTTTTGTTTTGGAAAGCAGTTGGGCACTGCTGAACCGTGGTCACCGTGTTTACTTGACTCGAAAATAACAAATAACTTAAACAGAAATAAACTAGCATGCAACTTAACTAACAGACTGAGCGATGAACAGACTTGACTAAACAAATAAGAAGAAACAAATAGAGAATAAAGTATCCAGGCATTGACTCCCCTGACTTCCCCCTTGACCTATGTGATGCCGATCATTGGTACGTATGTCATTTTGCTAACAGTTTTGTCTTCCAGTTATAGACCCCAAGTATTAACATCCCTATAATGTCACGCATATTAATACCCAGACCCCTCATTCGCTCTTATGTTTATGTCCTATTAGATCTCTCTCAATAGGTCTCCTGACGTTGACCAATTCGACACTATGTGACCGCATGAGTCTAAGTTGATCAAGTCGCCTTCATCCTCCAAGCAAACCCGGAATGGCCAATAACATGCCTGGACAGACCCAAGTCATACGACCACTGTTGGAAATCGACTACCCGGGACATGTCCGTTCGACTACTCGAACATCCGGACAAGCCCAGTCGACATCCAGTGTGCCCACTGTGTTCACGACGAAGCCCCTGACCCGAATTGCACCCAGCCATCGCACCCGAGGCACGACCGCGCAAAACGAGAGGCTTCTGGCCTCTCTGTCGTCCGACACCAGAAGGTGTCGTCCGACAAGGCTGTTCACCGTCGTCCGACACCAGAAGGTGTCGTCCGACATGCCTGTCGGCCGACAGTCAAACCTGTCGTCCGACACCCGTCGCGAACAGCGGCGGGATTCGCCCGTTCTGGCTGTTCCGATGGGATTTTCTCGATCCGACTGCCATGCCGGAGGTCAGAAACCTCCCAGCAGTCCGAGAACATCACATCCAAGCCACGGAACCCGATCTTACATTCAAAGTATGATCAACGAGAAATTAGATCGAATTAAATTGCGGAATTGAGATTCGATCTCATACCTTCTCGGTCGATTGTTGAGACCTTAGAGCTTCTAATGTATGACTCTTCCCGACTCCAGCCGTTGTGTGGGCAACGATCCACTGGAAATTCCTTGTCCGCTCTCTCCTTTATCAAACCAGCGCAATGATTTAATTATTCTCTCTGAGAGAATAATAATTGCGTTAACTTAATTATTTAAAAGAGAAAAATGTTTTTGCGCTAACGCAATAATTTTTCTCAGAAAAATAATAGTTGCGGCGAACTGTAGGTTTTAGGAGAGGGCAAGGGGGGGGGGGGGTTATATAGAGTTACATTAGGGACCTAAGGTTAAATTAATTAAGGGCTAAATTGAAATATTAATTAACTTGGAATACGTAAACGCAATTCCTTAATTAATCAATTTCAATTTTAATTATTATTCACTCCACTAAAAAATAATAATTGAATTCCCGAAATTAATTTAATATTATTTCAACAATAATATTTTTGCCGAAATTACATATACGACTTTCCCCGTGTTTAAGATATCGAACGTCCACGAATTTATTTAATTACTAATAATTAAATTAATTCGTTTCTTATTATCCGAGACTAGTACCACTCATCCTTATTATCATGTGGAACAAATCCACCTGCAGGGTTTACATGATAAACTTTATGAGCTCATCTCGGGGACGTTATCAACCCGATAAACGGGACACGGTTTCCTGTCTATAATCTATAGCATGCCGTGTGTACAATTCCGATTCCCAATTTACCGAGTATCTCGACTAATCAATTAGTCTCACTCATTGGCATATTAAAGAACCGAGAATTGGACACACGCACCTATAATTATATAGGGATTAGGAATTCGTATATCCGTAATCTCTGAGGTCTAGTTCGATTACGTCGATTAGTATAAATCGAACGCCCTCCCGTGGTCCTGCTCAATACACCAAGTGTACAAGTGTAACATAATAGTCCAGACCAACTATTACCCAGTCACACTACGACGTACCGATGGATTGTCCCTGTCCATCTAAGTCGTGAGCTTCTGTTCGATAGTATACGAGTAACCGACAGTATGATCTTCCGCGTGTCTCCTCACGCCATACTGTCTACAACGTATATATCTAGGACTATTGCATTCAAGTACATAATAGACAAAATGCCGACAGTTTGATTAATAGATAATGAAAAACACAGATAAGGAGTTCCATATTGTCACTAAACTAGACATTTAGAATATAACTCCATCAACCACATCTCCAGCAACATGTTGTACTTCGCGGACGCCCAGTCTCCCGGTCGCGTTGATCCACGTACTCCTGTGTTAGGCAAGTCGGGGTTCCCACTGGTCACTGTAGGATTGCCCAAGTCCCTAACATGCTTAAGTTACTACCTTGTTGAATCGGGAACAAAACTCAGCTAGTTGCTGTCCTCACTAAGCCTCCCGGCTCGATCACGTCTTAGGGTTGGTCAGGTTCTGTCTTTGCCCAGATACAAACAGATTAGCTACTCATGGAAATAAACGAAAATAAAACAAGGAAAAGAATTTGACGAACTATGAACTGCATTAGAAAAGGGAAATTGTTCAAACGGAAATTTAAACTAAGTACGAATTCAAAAACATCAAAACATAAAGGAAATTGTTTTTGGCCCGAGGGCTTAATAAGAAATAAACGCCGACGAGTCGATGTGCTCACGCGGCTGCCTTCTTCGCTGCTGGTCAGGTAGGGTTCCAATCCGGATTGCTCGCTGCTCATGTGTTATCGTTCTTCATCAGTCACTTCTTCTTAAATAGACGGGCTTCAGATGATGAGAGACGTGTGGGGGAAAATACCTCCAAGTGCGGACGAGAGTCCTACTTGGGTTGGAGTTTGAATTTGGCCGTCTTTGAAGACTCCGCAAATTTCAGGACTCCTGGTACACCGAATGCCCAACGTTCCGTCTCCGTCAATGTTAGTGCTTGCCCATGTACTTCATTCTCTGACTGATTGAGGTAGCGGACCATGTGCGGTACTTGGTCGGACTCAAGTCTTGCTCCACCTGCTGACGTCCTGGTTGCTTGCTCAACTCTGCTGGACCCTTTTCGTCAGTCTGGCTTGCTCAACGAGTGCTCTTGACCATGGAAGGTGATTTCCTTGCCTCTTTCACACAGTGCGCTCCTCTTTTCACTCCTTTACCTGCCTACCTGCAAAACTTGCCCAAGTACCCAAACGTGCCCTCCCAGACACAAATAAAGTAAAAACAAACTAAAGAATCGATATACATGACTCTAAAAACCTAAAAATGAGCCAAAAAATATGGCTCATCACACGCACACACTTTACTTCGTTTGTCCTCAAGCGTGTACGGTGACTTGCCTGCTCAAGCAGAAAACAAATAGGGGGTAGAGATAGAAGGAAAATAGAAGACTCAAGGACAACATGCTTATCAAAATACAGAGAGTTGATCAAGTGAACAGACAGTCAAAATCATAGTCAATGGAATGCATAAAAAACGGTCAAGAGTTTGCAACAGGATTTTGGGATTCTCACTAAGTGTTTCTCTCTATGTAGTGGATGGGTAGTGTTTCGCTCAATGATGTTTCAAAAGATGTTCTGCTTTGGGCTTGACCAAGTGCTATCCTGTGAAATTTTCAATTGAGTTGTGCAATATCATTAGGGCTTTCTAGGGTGACTGTATAGGCTATAGGCTAGCTTGGGCAATGCCCAGAATTGATTTTAGGTAGGACATGCATTTTACTTAGCAAATTTCCTCCTAATTTCTTCTCTTTCTTACGGACCTTAGCACACCCCTTTATTCATGGATCTATTTTTTTTTCTTTTTCTTTTCTTCTTTGTTTTTTCTTTTCTATATATATATATATATATATATATATATATATATATATATATATATATATATATTTAGAGAAGACTTTGCCCTGACTTGCTCTTTTTATGTACTTGAGCATATCTGCAGGTTGGGTCAGGGCAGTGGGAGTTTTCCCCCAGGTGATCAAGAAATATTGGCTCGGCTCAAGGGGCTAACAAGGGTCTTCTTTTATTTGCAGTATAGAACAAAATGCCTAAATCATTTACTACTTCAACTCAATTTTCAAATAATCACAATGGTCAGAACTTGGGCAAGCTTCAGCATTACAAACTTTTAAACAGCTACTCTCATGAAAGAAATATAACACACAGATGTAGGCTCAAATCCTCACAGCTTACCTAGTTGCAATTCCATCGTCCCTAATATTTTTCATGCATAGACTATTAATTTTGAAAACTGTTCAGGTTGATCAAGTATTTATAAAGCATGCGACTCGATCAGACTATGGGGTTGCTCTTGCCGTTCCCCCACTCACACACTTTGCCTCCGGCAAAGTGTGCAAACAGTAATAAGTTGGACAAGCATCTCCCCTGACTCCGACTCCAACGATGTTGGCGCACCTTCCCACATACACACTTTGCCTTGGGCAAAGTGTGCAAATAGAGAGATCGACCCCATCAGACATGAGTCGGGCAGACTCAAGACCAAAAAAAAAAAAAAAAACCTAATCTACTAAAAACAAAGGGAGGGTACATTTAGGGTTTGGGTTCAGGTGGGTACCTGAAACCAACGTGGACGAAGTAGGCAAGTAGGGCAGCGTGCATCTCTTCCTGCTTCTCTCCAATGCGGTCCTGCTTCTCCTCGAGGACATCCAATTGCTCAAGGATCTCCTCCTTCTGCGACTCGACCCTCACACTCGGTCGACTCACAGGCTCGGTCTTCACTTTCGCCTTGGCTGCCAGTGCCAAGGCCTTCACTTCCTCTGGGTTTGTAAACACCCACTCCTCTCCATCAATTCTGATATCAGCCATCCTATTCAAACATGCGTGGTCAAACTTCTCCTCGGGCATCATCTCCATCAACTCAAAATCAAGCTTCAACTCCATCCTCTGGGCATAGAATCCTGGAAAGTGGGCAAGGGACAACCTCTGTGCTGGCTTGCTCAAGATGTTCTTGCTGGAAATCGATATCCCTGGGTATCAAAATTGAGGAACCGATAACCCCGACCGAAATCCCGTCGCCGGAAACCGATCGCGTGCACCACGATATCCGGAGCCCGACCGGAGCATCGCCGCGGGATGAACCCGCGGCCGAAACCCTAGCCGAGCCCCATCGGGGCACGCGATCATCATCGATCGTATGGGGCTGCCTAGCAGCCCCCGACGGTGATTCCGGCGACTCACCGCCACCACCGACCGGGGAGGGGGCGCCCAGCCTCGGCGTAAGCCCGCGGCAGCCCCCAGCGATCGACCCTAGGTCGATCGCTCGCCCCGGCGTCCAGCCGGGGTTCCCCTCGGGATCGCTGCCGGCGGTCGAAGCCCTAGGGCTCGACCGCCACGCCCTCGGCTCCCAGCCGAGGGTTCATTCGATACTTCGCCGGGGATCTCGAATCCCCGTCCCCGAAGTTCGTCGTTTTCCCGGATCGTGCGTTCATGTATATATCACAATTATATTCACATAAAATCATACAAGGGAGTTTATGATTTTACCTTTGATTCGTTGTGCGGAGAAACGAAATCAAATTGAAGACCTTTGAATCTTCCTACGTATTCTTTGCACCTTGTTCGAACGTCGTTTGGGCGACGATCCTGCGAACACTATGGATCTACTTCACGAACTCTCTAGAATATCAACTATGATATTCTTATTGTGTATTTAATTGTGAAGACCATGTAGTGCTTTTATAGGCTACGTAGGGGATCTAAAGGAGGTGGAATATTGGGCTTCCAATATTAATGATTAAATTGAGCCCAAGCCCAAATCTATTAATCCCATTAATATTAATTAATTTATTTTCCACTATATAAATTAATTGCACTCCCAATATTAAACCATATTATATCAAATAATATTTCTCCGGTAGTATTATTTATTCCGTGTATTTAAGATTTAAATATCCATGAATAAATTTATTTATTGCTCAATAAATTATATTCATCTCTTATATCCGAGACTAGTACCATTCAACCTTAATTATTGTGCGGAACAAATCCACTCATGAGGTTTACACAATAATTCCTTATGAACTCATCTCGGGGATATTATCAACCCTTCCGGGATACACTTTCCCGTCAAGTATTCACGGCATGTCATATATAAAATATAGTGACCCAACTTAGCCGGTAATTAACCCAATAATTAAATCGGTTAATTCCTTTGGAAAATCAAAGTCACTTATATTAAATATACACACCCGCAATAGTTTCGGGGATTGGGAATAAAATACTCTGAGACTTGAATCAATTATCAGAGGCAATCCTAATTGATAAGTCTCAAGCGATCCGCCCAATACACCAAGTGTACAAGTGTGATAAAATAATTAAGACAAATTATTTTCTCTCTCACACAACGACTATACCGATGGATTGGTCCGTGTCCATCTAGGTCGTGAGCAACTGTTTGATTAAATACGAGTAACCGATAGTATGATCTTCTGTGTGGGCCCGCACACCATACTAACTACAACGTATAGAATCCAGGACTATATTTTGCATATATTTAATTATCAATAATTAAATGCAAACGATTGTTTATTAGTTAAACAGATTAAATGCTATGACCGGGAGTTACGGTTACTTAAATCTAGGCATTAAGTACACAACTCCAACAGTTCTTCAGTTGTGTGCACAGGAAAGCTCCAAAGTTGACTTTGATCTTCTTGGTCATGCACCACAGTAGATCAAGCTCTGTAAGGGAGACTGTATTGCTGTTGTCCTTCTTTCCATAGAAATTGTAGGCCAGGATACGGTGGCAGATGCGCAAGGCGTCGTCTTTTAATTGGAAATTTTTGGCCTCTTGAGATCTGAAGATTTTTTCCTTGCTCAAGGCTTTCCAGATCTCGTTCCTTTCTTTCTGCGTGTGCTCTGGTGGCGTGGTCAATCTGTCCTGGTACTCCTTGGAGAATTTGTCCTTCAATGTGGCCGCTCCAATGGCCATGTTGATCTCGAAGATGCTTGCCTCATTATACGATCCCATCATCTTGAATGAAATGCCCAACGGCCCGCCATCCTTGCTCGTTCTTACCTCCAGATCTTCATAGAACTCCTTGACCAATTTCTCAGAGACTTGCCCTGGCCAGGTCAAGAAGTCCTCCCATCCTATAGCTTCAATATAACCCTTAACCTTAGCATCAATGTTCAAATCTTTAAGGGTTTGAAAACATACCGTCTTGGGCACGACAACTGCCCTTTTCTGAATGTTTGAGGGTGGGGGTACTGACTGCTTGCCCTTACCGCGGGTGACTCGGGTCGACGCCGGGGTCTTGAATTTCTCAGGCGTAGTGACCGGAATCGAGTGCTCCGATTCTTCCTTAATTTCCATCTCTTCTTCATCGTCTTTTTCCTCTTCCTCTCCGCCGGCAGTAGACATGTCATCGGGCTTCTCGTCGGATGACGATTCCATGATGGCGGGTGGCTGTTGGGGATCGTGCATGTATACGCAGTGGAAAATAAAAATTTTATGAAAAACCGTTTTTCATTAATGTAAACATTTTACATTATATTTATTTTATTTTATTGAAAATCATATTTTCAATATTACATGCATTAATTGATTTAATTCAAATCTATTAGACAACCATCATTTTATGTCTGACGACATCTTTACATTGTTGCCAATGATAAAATGTTATCTACATAAAATTCCGAGAAACACCACTTTGTTTCCATCACGTTTCCAATACACCTTTCGTCTATGCCTTTTGATGATTCCATCAGATGGACTATCTCATCAATTCGCAAGTTCCACGATTTACAGCCTTGTTCCAATCCATAAATGGATTAACTAAGCTTGTACTATAAATGATCTTGCCTCTTAAGAATAATCCTTTATTGCTTTCTAAGTAGGAACATTTAGATCTAGTACTTCGCTTGTGCAGAGCTAGGGATCGATTTCATCTTTACTAGATTCAGAGTTCGAAACTCTTCTAGCCTTATGAACATCTCTAGTTGTCAAACAACCTCCCACTGCAATGGCATTCCGGTGTATAAACAGTAATAACAGTAGGTGCAGTTAGTGGTGTACTTCTACTCGGTTTGGCTGGTTCTCAGTCTTTGTCCTTTTCTCATGCCTCGGGTGATCGCACATCCGCCACGATCAAAATCGTGGCATGCAATCACCACAGCGAGCGGCGGTCCAGCCGCGCGAGCGGCGATCAGCCCGCGCGAGCGGTAATCGCGCCGTGCAAGCGGCTGGGCGTGCGAGGCAACTCGCATCAGCCCGCTGTGAGTCCCGTGCGTGCGTGCGGGGCTGCTCGCAGCAGCCCGCTGATCGCACACGGGGAAGGCTCGGACAGCCCGCGAATCCGCTACGGGAAAACCCGTAGCTCGCGGCCGAGCCCGTGCGATCGACCCCTCGGCGTCCAGCCGCCGGCGAGTTCGGTGGTCCTCCACCACCGCCCGGTTCGACCTCGTCTTGGGTTACGTTCTTGGATCTTGGTTCAAGATATTTTTACGATTATTAAACGATAAAATCATAAAGAGGGTTTTACGATTTACCTCGTTCTCGTTGTTCGGAAAAACGAAGAACTCAATTTGAAGACCTTGAGATCTTTCCACGTATTCCTTGCACTAGCTCGAACGTCGTGTGAGCGACGATCTTCCGAACTCCATGGATCTCCCTCTCTACTTTCTCTCTCTAGAATTGTGATCTTCAAGTTATGAGAATAGAGAAGACCATGTAGTGCTTTTATAGGCTACGTAGGGGATCTTAAGGAGGTGGAATATTGAGCTTCCAATATAAATGATTAAATTGTGCCCAAGCCCAAATCTATTAATCCCAATAATATTAATTAATTTATTTTCCACTATATAAATTAATTGCACTCCCAATATTAAATCATATTATATCAAATAATATTTCTCCGGTAGTATTATTTATTCCGTGTATTTATTCATCTCTTATATCCGAGAATAGTACCATTCAACCTTAATTATTATGCGGAACAAATCCACCTGCAGGGTTTACATAATAATTCCTTATGAACTCATCTCGGGGATATTATCAACCCTTACGGGATACACTTTCCCGTCAAGTATTCACGGCATGTCATATATAAAATATAGCGACCCAACTTAACCGGTAATTGACCCAATAATTAAACCGGTCAATTCCTTTGGAAAATCAAAGTCACTTATATTAAATATACACACCCGCAATAGTATCGGGGATTAAGAATAAAATACACTGAGATTTAAATCGATTATCCAAGGCAATCCTAATCGATAAATCTCAAACGATCCGCCCAATACACCAAGTGTACAAGTGTGATAAAATAATCAAGACAAATTATTTTCTCTCTCACACAACGACTATACCGATGGATTGGTCCGTGTCCATCTAGGTCGTGAGCAACTGTTTGATTAAATACGAGTAACCGATAGTATGATCTTCTGTGTGGCGTCGCACACCATACTAACTACAACGTATATAATCTAGGACTATAATTTGCATATATTTAATTATAAATAATTAAACGCAAATAATTGTTTATTTAATTAAATAGATTAATGGCAATGGATCGGGAGTTCATATCACTTAAATCTAGAAATTAAGTATACACTATACTCTACACTATATTAAACTTTATTAAGTATTCAAGAACATATCAAAGCCAAAAACCAATGTCCAAGCGAGTCATACTAACTTTATTAAACTACTACACTATACTCTCTCTCTCTTTTTTTTTTTTTTGGAGACTTATAACACGTCTCAATTTTTCTCTCCTTTTTTTTTGGAGACTACTAGTACGTCTCATTTTCTATTCGTTTTTTCATTTTTTTTTTGTTTTGGAGACTTATAACATGTCTCGAATTATTACAAAGGAATGCAAATGACAACACTACTCAACACCCTTCATTAATTAAGCACACCCCAACAAATACACCACTCCCTCCTCGACGTTTAGGACAAGAAAGAAAGGCTAAATGTAGGCTCAACGGGGCTATCTAGGGTGTCCCACGACGGGCTCAAGGACAAAAGTAAAGCAGCTTGAATGGCTAACCTAATCGATCAACTCCAAATCATTTTCAAAATCAAGCAAGTTATGATTATCAAGTCTCAAACACAACCGAAGCACGGTCTAGCTATCTCTAGTTCATACGGGCGCACACAATATAGAATAAGAAAGAAAAAGAAGCTCAAATAGATAACGAAACATTTTCACACGTAGAAAAAAGCTAGAAAGGCTCAATATCTCACAAGGGCAATTGGACAAAGAACTAGTCAACATGCACATCACTCAAAATCACATCGAAGCAACTACGCACGGGGTCGAAGCTATTCATATCCAACATAAAGCACCAAGAATTTACCCATAATTTCAAGAAACGTCATAAAGCGATTGGCAACCACAGATAGACACACAAAGGACAAAACAAAAGACACAACATAAGCGACGTTTGAAGACTGCTATAACCCCAACAAACCTCGCGAAACAACGGGTTACCCTAAGAACATGCATAACTACCCCCCACACTTGAAATACACATTGTCCTCAATGTAAAACACATAAGCAAGTAAATCTCAAGCAAGGAAGTACAAAACATGTCCAAACGAAAAAGAACAAACTAAAGAAACATAATACACATAACAAGCATAAAAAGAAGAAGGGTAAGAAGGTGCAAACAGTGGTGTCGACTCCTTCGGTCTTCTCGACCCAGCCCGTATGAAATCGTGGGAAGGCCCCCACGTGGCGCTCATTTTGGAAACCAAAAGAGCAGCACGGTCCGTGGATTAGCCTCCACGCGGCGCTTGTTTAACGTCTCGAGCTTGACTCATCTTTTATCAATAAGGAGCCTCAATGAGGCTCATCTTCTCAAGTGTCATCTCTTCTATATAAACATATTTTCACTGTTTAGGCAACCATTTCAGCTCTAATTTCGGTGGAGGTGGTTCTTTCTCTTCATCGCTCTTGAGTACCCCCACACTTTGTTTTACGTGCATGTCTTGCTTGTCTTCAACGCTGGGATATAAAAATATCGAGCTACTTTTCTGCAAAAACATCATCTCGGCCAAGAGATCAATAGCATACGGGTAAAAATAATTTATAGCACACTGAGCAAAATCATTAATCTCTACCTCACAAACCATCTCATTCGCTCTTCTTACATTCGAACCCAAAGCACAATTAAATTTTAAAATACCTGGATCAGGTGGCTTGAGTGGGTGATGTGCACGTATCACATTTGACTCCTCAACAATCATAAGATCGATCATGTTTAGAGAAGAACGAGGAAGCTCTGGTTTTTTATCCCCCAAACCACTCAGAGAAGGAGATGGTGATTGGATTATACATGCCTGCTCAGGAAAAATATCTTCAACCTCCGCATCCTTGTCGATCGTGGCATAGATATAAGAGCTTTCGTACCCAAGATGAGTAGCTAGCATCGATGGATCCCCTTCTAGAGCATCCTGATTTCCTACCACTACATTGGTGTTCAATGTCTCTTCATCTGGTTGTCTCGGTTGAATGGACGATTTGTATGAGCTTTCGTCCCTATGCGACTCTTTCGGTGTAATATCCTCTAGCACCATACTCTCTATCGTCTCTTTTTCATCATCTTCCTCCAAATGTAATTCATCAAGGTACACATGCTCCACTGTGGACTCGACCTCATTCGGTTCTACATCCTCATCTTCATAGTCACCTTGGAGAATTGCGAGGGCCTGGACTTCCGTCAGATAGCGTGTATGATTTTCTTCATCTTGTTCCCACTCGCGCATTGGGGTAGATAACATACATATCTCATCATCGAAAAAAATTGACAATTCCTCTGCTTCTTCCCTTTTTGCCATTGCCTCTTCATTTGCTTTCATTATATGTTCGGTCGATTGCATGAAATCATGAATAATTTCATCAAAAGATGGATTGCATGGCGGCTCCGGTCGCATCGAATATGGTGGAGGGTAGGCCAAATTTTCTTCAACATTTCTGGCCATCGCCACTTCATTCGCTCTCATCGCCGCTTCATTTGATTTTATTATCTGGTTGGTCGTCTTCATGAAATCCTGAAAAACGTCATCCAATGAGGGCTTGTATGGCGGCTCTGGTTGCATTGAATATTGTGGAGGGTACACCATGTTCCGAGGAGTCCATTGTTGTTGAGGCCATTGTTGGTGAGGTGGATCAAAATGATAGCTCGATTGAGTATCCCACTCCGGATTGTATGCCTGAGACTGAGAGCCAAAACATGTTATCGCGTCATATTGGGAAGGCTCGTAGTAAGTGCTCGTCTGAAGCCTTGTTAACTCCCACGGATAGTTGTTATATGTATTCATCACTGCTAACACTAACACTTGACAAAAACATTAAACGCACCGGTGGGAAAAATAATACTCATATCAAAAAAAAAAGAAAAAGAAAAAAGAAAGTTGCAAACACTCAAACACTAATACTAGTGCCTAAAGTGTTCCCCGGCAACGACACCAAATTGATAAGTCGTTTTCGTAGCGTCAAAATCAATTAAATTTAACCGAACTAGTTGCCGAAACAACTTGCCCGAGTCGGTCTCGAGGAACACTACTATCAGCGTGTAAAAGTGTTTATTTATTTGCAAAGAGAATGAGAAAGTGAAATAGCATAATGCATAGTTGGTTGGTTTTGTTTTTAGACTAATACTAATTAATTAAATGAAAAGACGAGTAATAAAACAAGGGTTTTGAAATAATAAGAGAATGAACTAGGGAGTCGGGATCCCCAATTCTCAATTTCGGAGTTCGATAAGAGTTCGCATAGATCACACTAGAACGCCCGTTGCAGGTTGATTCACACGTGTTCGATTAAACGAGTAGAACGCCCGTTGCCGGTTGGTTCACACGTGGTTTGATTAATCCCAATCACGTAATTGTCTAAAAGCCTCAATCGTGAGTTTTAAATCTATTTGGCATTTAATCAAACAATTTATGATCGAACTAAAATCTCGATCCTAATTTCGAGAATTGGATCACCCTATCCCTAGTAAGAAATTCATTTACTCATGGAATCAACGAAGAACAATGATTAGGTTTGGAGGAATTCATAATTATAAATCTAAATTCAAACAATCAATTGAAAAGACAAGCAACTAAATTAACAAGATAAAGGGAAAGGAGAATAACTTACTAATTAATCGTTCAAGAAATAAGAATTCGAACTAAGCCGATTATGATCCACCAATTGAAAAGCAAGAAAATAACAACTCTAAAAATCTCTCGGGAACCGAGTTCTAAGTCTACCAAAGCGTGCGTGAATGAAAGTGAATGAAAAAGTGTTTTGGAATAGGGTAAAACCCTATTCTTGTACAAAGTCGTCGGTAAAAAACGCGGTCAACATCTTCATAAAACGGGGACCACGCGGCCGCTTGGGGGGTCAAGCGGCCGCTTGCTTCTCGTTCCAGGGGGTTCTGTCGCATGCACCAAGCGGCCGCTTGGGGGGTCAAGCGGCCTCCTGCCTGGGGTGTCAGCTTCGTCACTCATTTCCTCGTCTACTCGTCGCCTCGTTCACTCGAAATGCCTCCAAATTCGCTACTAATGCCAAATATGCCCTGCACACTACACAAACACGTGAAACGCACCAAACCAAGAGAAATACACATGACACGACACAAAATTATACAAGACGACACAAAAAGACATACGAAAAAGCAAACAAAAACTAGTACATCAAGTCCCCCACACTTAAACCTTTGCTAGTCCCTAGCAAAGTCCAACAGTAGAGCAAAACACAAACAAAGAACACAAATATGCCAATCACTTATTCAACCTCTCGAAATTACAAACAAATTCTCGGTGCCTCCAAAACAAACCTAATGAATAGCCTCGACCCCAAATAAGTAGCACAAAGACATTCAAGCGAGTTTCAACACATGCGACCAATCCGAAGTCCTTCAAAAAGGCTCACTCTCTTCTTTTACACTCAAAGTATGGTTCCACTCAAAATTGTGCACAAGCGAAGGATAAATAATCAAAGTAAACTTGTGCACTCAAAAAAAGACGATCATATATGGAACATGGAAGAGCTTCAAGTAATATCATATGCGCCTAAAAACAAAAACTAAACACGTTACTCGATTGTGCTCTCCACGAATCACGGTATACCATCTTAAGAATCATGGGCGATCTATAAATAGGGTGTAACGGGGCTAGGCTTAGGGTATTCGGGATATTTGGGAAAAGTGGACTAATTATTCAATCACGCGTCACCACAACCAAACCTCCTTTTATTTCACACCACAACCCCGACAACTCCAATCATAGAACATGAACACATCAAAACCACAACTAATGACCAAGCAAGATATACTAACATTATTAAACTAATACACTTTTTTGTTTTTTGTAGACTAATAACATGTCTCAATTTTTCTCTTTTTTTTTTGGAGACTACTAGTACGTCTCATTTTTTTTTTTTTAAGGAAAAGCTTACTAGATTAATAATTGAAAACGACATCTATCGGAAGCTAACCTCGATTTTTGCCGAGAGTCGAAAAGCAACAAAGATCCAAAACCAATGTTAAAAAACCTAAGGAACGGAGTCTACCAATCTGAAAAACGTGCGTGAAAGTGAAGTATATGAAAAAGTGTACATGGTGTACCCTCCACATTATTCTATGCAACCTGAGCCTCCATACAAGCCATCGTTGGATGACGTTTTTCAAGATTTCATGCAAACGGCCAACCAGATAATGAAATCAAATGATGCGTCGATCAAAGCAAATGAAGTGGCGATGACGAGAAATGCTGAAGCAAATTTGGCATACCCTCCACCGTATTCGATGCAACCAAAGCCGTCATATAAGCCATCTTTGGAGGACACTTTCTAGGATTTCATGCAGATGGTCGAACAAGTCATGAAAGCAAACGAAGCATCAATAAAGGCGAATGAAGTTATATTGGCAGAGAGTATCGAAGCGGAAGCAAGGTCTAAGGTCATAGGAGATATGATCGATAAGATGTGCAATCAAAGCGAGTGGCTACACGAGGAAGAGAATCTCCAAAGTGACTACGACTATGATGAAGTTGAACCGAATGAGGTCGATGCCAAAGTGGAGCATATGTACGACAATGAACTAAATTTGGAGGAAGATGAGGAAAAAGAGACGATTGAGAGTATGGTGTTGGAGGAGATTACACCAAAAGTGTCACATCAAGACGAAGACCCATACAAGTTGTCAATTCCTCTCCCTGGAGAACTAGAGCAAGAGACATTGAGTATCAATATAGTAGTCGACAATCATGAGGTAGTGCATTTACAAGAAGAGGAGTCATCGATGCTAGATATCTCTCTTGAGTCTCAAATCTCAAATATCGATGACACGAGAGTCGAGGGCAAGGAGGTTGACACGAAAACGACTTATACACTTTGTTTTTTACTCACTTCATAGTATAGTGGATGTTATGAAGCTATGATGTGAATGCTATGCAGCTAAGCTGTGAAAGTTGTATGAATTCGAAGTGCTAGGAGAACGTAGCAGATCTACCTCTCTGAGTTCGAAGTGCTAGGACAACATACCACAGGGAGAACGTACCAGAGTAACTATGAGGACTTTGAACTATGAAGTATGTTGGTATGAACTTTGTGTGTCAGAGTTAGAAGTCTCCCAGAGATGAAGTATGCTGGCATGAACTTTGTGTGTCAGAGTTAATAGTCTCCCAGAGATGAAGTATGATGGCATGAACTTTGTTTGTCAGCGTTAGAAGTCTCCCAGAGATGAAGTATGCTGACATGAATTTTCTGTGTCAGAGTTAGAAGTCTCCCAGAGATGAAGTGTGCTGGCATGAACTTTGTTTTTCAGAGTTAGAAGTCTCTCAGAGATGAAGTATGTTGGCATGAACTTTGTGTGTCAGAGATAGAAGTCTCCCAGAAATGAAGTATGTTGGAATGAACTTTGTTTGTTAGAGTTAGAAGTCTCTCAGTAAGGACTTCGAACTATCAACTATGTTTGAAGGAGCTATGTTATGCAGTGTCATAGTAGAGGGAGAGTATGTTCTTAGTGGAGGTTCTATGATGGGAATGATTGTTGAATTATTCTAAGTCTGCAAGGACTTGGAAATGCTGGTTACACAATCAGAGAAAAATACATTATGGGACATTGAAATCGTGGGGACGACTTCAAAGGCATATTGAACCCAAGACCCCAGAGAGTTTAAAGTTTTGGCGATGACTTCGAAGACATGGACTTGGAAGGATCGGCTACATAATCTATGAATATACACTACAGGATTGAAGCCATGTGGATGGCTTCGAAGGTTAAGTAATTCTGAGTCTGCTAGGACTTGGAAGTGCTAGTTCTATGCTCTGGCAAAATACATTGTGGGACTTGGAAGTGCTAGCTCTATGCTTTGACAAAATACACTGTGAGACTTGGAAGTGATAGCTCTGTGAAAATGCAAAATACACTGTGGGACTTGGAAGGCATGAGGATAACTTTGAAGCCATGCTGAATCAAGTCACTTGGGAGTTCTAAGTGCTAGCCTTATGAACATGCAAAATACACTTTGGGACTTGGAAGGCATGGGGATTACTTGGAATCCATGCTAAATCAAGTCACCTAGGAGTTCGAAGTGCTAGGACTTGGAAGTGCTAGCCTTATGAACATGCAAAATACACTGTGGGACTTGGAAGGCATGGGGATGACTTAGAAGCCATGTTGAATCAAGTCACCTGGGAGTTCGAAGTCTCCTGAGAGGACTTCGAACTCACACCATCTTTCCACCGTTGAAGTGTTGTGGAAGCACAATAGCATTGGAGTTCATCCTACTAAGGATTTGAAGCCAGGAGCGCGAAGAGTGAGAAGGAACTACTAGGGGACTTCACACTCGCAAGATTGAAAATCAGAGTACGCCTAAGCACTACAAGTTCGAAGTCTCGCTAGAGTCGAAGAACCCGGAACTTTGTCGGTGATGGAATATTCGAGATTCCATAGAAGATGCTTTGGGCTCAGCCCATTAAGTGGAATTTGCGGAAGCCCATTAGGGTTTCTCTCACGAGCTCTATAAATAGTCGTTGGATCATTTGCAGAGTTAAAACACTTTTAACTGGAATTTCTAGAAAGATAAATATTGTAAATCGTGGGACTTCGCTAAAAAGCTCCGGTAGTTCGCTCTACGGTAGTACACTTAGAACGAGTTCGCTAGAAGGAGTTCGTAGTGTGTTGTCCGGAAGTTCATAGGCCCGCTAGGACGTAGAACTACTAGACTTGTTTTTGGTCGTGTGGCATTTCTACAAGTTCGCAAGAATTTGTAGATGTTTGAGAAGTGTTCGAATCCCCACAGTTATAAAACAAGTTTTATTTTCGAATCTCGCAGTTGTGTTTTAGTGCTACCAAGTTTTACAGTACTCCCGTGGCTACTTAAGTGCAGAGCTTCTAAGTCCTACATCACTACATAGTCCCAGGGAACAATTGCCTACGGGACTTCCAAGTCCTGCAGCACTTCTAACTATTGCAGGGCTTCCAACACAATTTCAACTACTTGAGATTTATTTACATCTTTGTCCATAAAAAAATTGTGGTATTATATATTGTGATTTTATAATTTATGTTATGAAAATAAAATACAAATCTTAAATTTTTGATTTAATCTTTCAAATCAATTATATTATAAAAACTTTTAAATTATACAATATAGTTTACTTAGGCCATCTCCAATCGTTCGCTTTAAATTGCCATCAAAATACTGAAATTGCCACCAAATGTGAGTTTAAACAGTAAACTGTCTCCAATCATTAAACTCAAATAAATAAAACTTTAAAAATTACAAAATAAAATTCCATAATAAACAATACCATATTAATAATTAATAACACATATTATTAGAACAAATACAATATATAAATTATGAATTACATATATTTTGAAAAAATTACAACAAATACAATATATAAATTATAAATTACATATTTTTTGAAAACTGATCCCACAAATGTTCAACCAATGCATTTCGAATTTCGAAATGAGCATCTGTATCTCTAATTTGTATTATGTATTTTTTTATGTGACATGTATGTTTAATTTTATATTGTATTTTGTATTATAATATGTATGTTTTGCTTATTATTGAATTATTTTTACTTTAATTTATATTTTAATTTAAATTATGAATATTAATCATAAAATTAAAATTAATCAATATAAAATAACAAGTTATATAAACTTGAGTAAAAAACACAATTTAAATAATTAATCGCTTTTAGAAATATAGTTAAAATTTACAAAATAATCATAAATCAAAAAATTAAACAATAATAATTTTTTATATAATATTTAAGAAATGTTTGAATGTTAAATTAATTATATTTTATTAATTTATAAATTTAAAATAAATAAAAAATGGATAAATAGTGTTTTAGTAGAGATATGAGTTGGAGACATATTTAAGTTATACTATTCACAATACTCAAATTGAGTTCGAATTTGAGTTCAAAAAGTGAACCATTGGAGCAACATATTGGTGAGAAATTGGACATTGAGTCCAATTTTGCCACCGTTGGAGATGGTCTTAGTATATTCATGAAATTAAATAATGTAGTTCATTTATTCAGTTTATATATTTATAACTATGACACATCTATATATGAATATGATCAGGGTTTAATTATTTTTATGAATTTCTTTCATGTATTTTACTGTTAATAATATTTATTTTCAATTTTTGAAGGTTGACGTGTCAATTATGTTGTTATGAAATATCGATCATTCCGTCGGACTATGTCATGGTACAATATTGGTAATAACAAAACTTGAAACTTACGTTATTGAAGCGAATGTTTTAGATGACGAAAACAAAAATGAAATTGTTTATATCCCAAGTTTGACACTTATTCCATCTGATTCAAGATTGTTATTTTGCTTTCAACGTCGACAATTCGTTATTATGATATCGTATGCTATGAGTATTAATAAAAATCAGGAGTATTTTTTTTTTTATCAAAAGTGGGGATTTTTTTTGAGATGATCGGTATTTACACACGGACATCTGCATATTGTTGTAGTCTCAAGAGTCGATAACATAGCAGAATTGAAATGGTTATATTGCTATGAGAATGTGAATCTTACGAATAAGACCACTAATGTAGTTTACAAAGAGGTATAAACTGTATTACATTTTATTTATTTATTGTTTTCTTTTTTAAGGTATATGCTTTTCAGGCAATTGTCTATTTTTAAACGAGAAGAGCCCTTGCATTTTAATAAAAATTGACTTGTATTAAAATGCACGTAGAGTTTCGAGTCAAAATTTAATCGAGAAGAAATTTTGAAAGTATATATTTATTAATAATATTTAAATTTATATATCAAATAGGATTTAAGTTTATAAGATTTATTATCATATCTATTGGAAATATAAAATTTATGTGTTAAAAAAAAATATTTTTCTTTATTAAAGTATAGCTAACGGGTAAATTTTCAAATAATATCCTGGTGCCATCGTCAGGAACGACGAATACTAATTAGATTAAGTCTAATAATTTTTTTAAAAAAAATTGTTCATTCGAATACCTTGTTTTACTTTTTTAATACTTCTGAATTGTGATTTTTATAAAACGTTAATTAATAAATTAATTTACACACCAAAAATTTAATATTAACAAATTGAACAATATTATTGTTAAATTAAAATTTGGTGCACTGTAACCGGCCGCAACAAAAAGAGAAAAATTTTACCCGAGGTCGAGGTCGAGGTCGAGTCCGGGACAGATGCAAAAGAAAGAAAGAAACAGAGCATAATAAAATTAAATACTTCTTTCTAAAAATAAACTTGCGACCAAGTGAAAATACCAAGAAAATACAAAAAAAAACAAAAAAAAACCAAATCAATATGTAAAAAATATATTAACAAATTGAACAATATTATTGTTAAATTAAAATTTGTAGTAATTGATATATGAAATAAAATTTGTGTTATTTGAAAAAAAAAATCATTGCTAGAGTTATCACTTATCAAATTACTAAAATATAATAATAGGAAATTAA
This sequence comes from Euphrasia confusa, assembly GCA_954870475.1. NCBI lineage: Eukaryota > Viridiplantae > Streptophyta > Magnoliopsida > Lamiales > Orobanchaceae > Euphrasia > Euphrasia confusa. Next base: position 33,886,102 of record OX940950.1, read on the forward strand.
CAAAATTATACAAAAAAATATATATATGAATAGAAAAATAAAGATAATATAAAAAAAGACAATAATAATTTATTTCACGCAATACAATTTAGGCCTCTAAATTAGTACGTAACAACAAACCATAACAAAATTTTCAAAATAGAATTAGAAATAAAAATGACAATTTAATTAATAAAACGAAACTAATATTTTTTAGATGTAAAAGCACTTATAATTATTTTTCTTAGCCTATGATATACATAGGTCAACATTATCAATTTTGCACAAAAAATAAAATACTAATATTCGAATTATAGTTAATTAAATATAATAACATTAAAAATAAGAGTAATTTAGAGAAAAAATAAAAATGGGTTTATGATTTAAAAATAAGTATCCTAGTTTACATTCCTAATAAAAAAAAGTAATTAATTTATTAGATATATATAATTTAAAGTATTTATATTAATTGTATTCATAGTTTAGGTAAGTTTTTCAAATTTGATTTGTCTATTTTAACCTTTATATTATATTAATTATATTTTCCATTTATTTTTTACGTTTTGTTTTATGTAGTGTAGTTATCTTAATTACAAATCAAATACTACTCTTTAAATCGTAAATCAAATACTCTGGATGAAGGAGTTCACAAACAACAACCCTAGCTAACGCCAGCTTCCACAACTCGAGAAACACCACAGACAATCCAGACCTTCCCTCGAACCAACACCCGACCAGATTCATGACCAACGTTAATCGATACACAAGTGGCTGATAACTCGGTGTCGGGAAACAGGTCGCCAGAGAGCCTACAAACCGTGATGACGGAGTTCAGAACGGACAGGAGATATGTGGGACCGCGCCGCGTAAGAATCCGATCTTGAAGTCTTCTTAGGTGAAATTTCAACGGGCCAAATTTAATGTCGTTGCAAATGGAAGGGTCACGGATGAAACACCAGACTACACCGAGCTGAAAGAGGATAAGGGCCGATGGGATTGAAGATAAGATTCTGAGCCTCTTTCGAACTCTTCCTTGACGGTTTGTCGAGATGGGACTCGCTGCTTTCATTGGCACTGCCGTCTCCGGTCGTGAGGATTAGGAAAAGGAGGCAAGCGATGGCGAGGATAAGGCCATCCAGGCCGAGTCGGGGACGAGGATCGATTGTTTTCGTACTGGTGGTTGTGATATCTTGATTGCAGCGAATATATTTGATGGCAGAGGAAGCAAATGCTAGGCCCTGTGAACACTCTCCTCAAGCAAATGCTTTCCCTTTTTTGTTGTAGTACTTTGCATTGTTTCCGGTTTGTTTCATAATTTTAAGGCCAGATACATGTTATGTTGGTTGGATATTTTTTATCGTTTTTTCGTGACAGGCGCTACCCCGTTGTTTGTAATGATATGGTATTGGTCTTCAAGTTTGTATCAACGTTTATATGCGGATGACAATAAGTGAAATGTTCTTTGAGGCTCATACTAGTGTAGATATGCAGGAGGTTAGTTCACAGTTTGCTACGGAAAGTGCAATACTTGTGATTAAAGTGTGATTAGTTCACAGTTTGCTACGGAAAGTGCAATACTTGTGATTAAAGTGTGATGACTTAAGCACAGTGAAACATATTATGTGGTTTCTTTTGATGACACTTTACATTCTTGGTTGTGTTTTTTCAACTTTACATTCTTGGTGTGGTGTATAACTTAAGCTATTAAAACACATGTTCGTGTCAAATAGTCTACTTGTACCAAAATATAATTAGTTTAACTCTGAAGCTATTAAACACTTGTACGTAAACTATTATTCCACCATCTGTCTTTTGAATTACTAACTACTCTTGACAACCCAGTACATGTTATGGAATAACACAACATCAACTATTATGACAAATGTCTTCTTAAAGTAAAATAAATTTCCAAAGTCAACTCTTTATTATTACAATTTTGTGACCCTCAAAAGATTTCTCATTATACAAACTATTCTGTACATTGTTCAGATTGAAACATATATATATTTTCTATAAAATGATACATTAGTTATGTATACCATGATTTCTGCCTCTTTAAAGCATTCTCCATGACTTGATCGCCTTGAGGACATAGAGTCATAGTCGAAAAAACACTTTATCACAGTGTCAAAGGTAAAGAGCGTGAAGTGGTGTTTCCCTCCACTACAAAAAAACAGCGAAATCCCTACGGCACTTCCCGTAGGGATCCCCGTAGGGAAGCCCATCCCCTACGGCATCCCCTACGGGATTCGGACGTAGGGGTTAGCCTCGTAGGGAGCTCCATCCCTACGGGAAATAATAGCCGTAGGGGACATCCCCTACGGGAAGCTCGTAGGGGACCCCGTAGGGAGATTCATTTTCCCCGCCCGTCCTTCCCGTAGGGCAGGCCGACGCCGACGCCGTAGGGGGCGGACGTAGGGGTGTCCCCTACGGCTGCTCCCGTAGGGGACCTGTTGGAAATCGATATCCCGGGCTATTAAAATTTATGCGGAACCAATAGCCCGACCGAAATCCTTCATCGCCGGAGATTGGATCCCCGACTCATCCGCAGGAGTCCGACCTTTGGAGACTACGCGCCCGAAAACACGCAGCCCGCCCCCAGCCGATTTTCTCCCACGAGTCGGATCCACGAACGCGAACACCAACGAACCGGGCTCGACGAGAGTAACACCGCCGCGGGATGAACCCGCGGCTAGAAACCCTAGCCGAACCCCGCTAGGGTTCGCGATCGCCGTGCATGGCGATCGCCGGGGATGCACGGCATCCCCGCGGGGCTGATCCGATCAGCACCCGCCGGCGGTGAGTCCGGCGACTCACCGCCACCACCTCACGGGGTGGAGGGCCCCCAGTCGCGGCACCAGCCCGCGGCTGCCCTCCGCGATCGACTTCGGTCGATCGCCCGCTCCGGCTTCAGCCGGAGCTTCCCCGTGCGCACGCCGCCGTCCAGGGAGGTCGGGGAGGCCATCTGCCGTGGCTCCAGCCCACGGCGGCTTCCCCAGCGATCGACCCTTGGTCGATCGCGTGCCCCGGCGTCCAGCCGGGGCTGCTCCTTGGCGCGGTTACCGGCGGTCGAAACCCTAGGTTTCGGCCGCCCCCTTTCGATCTTCGCCGGGGATCTCGAATCCCCGTTCCCGAAGTTCGTACGTTCATCCGGATCGTGTGTTCATGTATACACTACAATTAATTCACACGAAATCATAAAAGAGGGTTTATGATTTTACCTTCGATTCGTTGTGCGGAGAAACGAAATCAAGCACCTTTGATGACCTTGCGATCTTCCCACGTATTCCTTGCACTCCGTTCGAACGTCGTGTGGGCGACGATCTATCGAACTCCTATGGATCTTCCTCACTCTCAAGACTTTATGATTGGCGTAGGTCAATTAATTGTGTTATGAAAAGTGAAGACCATGTAGTGCTTATATAGGCTACGTAGGGGATCATAAGGAGAATAAATATTGGGCTTCTAAATATTGAAGATTAAATTGGGTCCAACCCAAATCCATTAATCCTTATCAATATTAAATTTTATTTATTTTCCACTATATAAATAAAATTGCACTCCCAATATTATTCCATATTATATCAAATAATATTTCTCCGGTAGTATTATATATTCCGTGTATTTAAGATTTAAATATCCATGAATAAATTTATTTATTGCTCAATAAATATTATTCATCTCTTATATCCGAGACTAGTACCATTCAACCTTAATTATTATGCGGATTAAATCCACCTGCAGGGTTTACATAATAATTCCTTATGAACTCATCTCGGGGATATTATCAACCCTTACGGGATACACTTTCCCGTCAAGTATTCACGGCATGCCATATATGAAATATAGTGACCCAACTTAACCGGTAATTAACCCAATAATTAAATCGGTTAATTCCTTTGGTAAATCAAAGTCACTTATATTAAATATACACACCCGCAATAATATCGGGGATTAAGAATAAAATACACTGAGACTCAAATCGATTATCGCCGGCAATCCTAATCGATGAATTTCAAGCTGATCCGCCCAATACACCAAGTGTACAAGTGTGATAAAATAATTAAGATAAATTATTTTCTCTCTCACACAACGACTATACCGATGGATTAGTTCGTGTCCATCTAGGTCGTGAGCAACTGTTCGATTAAATACGAGTAACCGATAGTATGATCTTCTGTGTGCCCATGCAACACCATACTAACTACAACGTATAAAATCCAGAACTATATTTTGCATATTTAATTAAATGCAAATAATTGTTTATTAATTAAATAGGTTAAATGCTATGACAGGGAGTTTACCGATACTTAAATCTAGACATTAAGTACACAACTCCAACAATCTCCCACTTGTACTAAGGTCTAGTCATTTCCTCCAAACTCCCGACTCCCATACTCATCACGTGCTTAAGTTATACTTGCCAGAAGTATCATGTGAATGAGCAATCTAGGTTGCCGCTCTGAAGTTATCTTGGTGACTACTGCGTCGTCTCTCTGACGATGATTCGTATCAGGTGGTACTTGCTCTATGTGTTATCATCATCTTTTGAACTTATGACTTCTTCCAGTTTACCATGCACCGCTATGTACATAGCCTTTGGTGAACCAAGAGTCATATCCAAGTTCAGAGGTCATTCCGGAACCTAACCAAAACTTCCGCTGCCTCTGAGGCTGCTATTCGGTTTCTTAGGTTCCACCTCTTCTAAAAGTGAACACATAGCCTGATATCGACTTACACTGGTCCTTTCTCTGATTTTTATCTGAGAAAGCGTAATCTAAGAAGATTTCGTATTGCCAGTAATCCTGTACTTCCAAGTACTTTTACAGCATTCGAATATTTCTTATCCAGATTACTTTGATATCCTCCCACTACGCTAACCGCATAGTTGATATCAGGTTCTTGTTTTATAACACCGCATTTACAAAGCTCTCCACACTCGAAGTGTAGGTAACTGCTTTGTCTATATCCATCTCCTTTATGTGTTCGAGACACATACCTTTAGACAGATGTATTCCGCTCTAGTAAGGCAATAACCTTTCTCAGAATTGTGCATGTTTAAAACAAACCATAATCGTATAAGATATCTTAAGAGAAATACAAGTGTTCTTATCTAGAGATCGAAAGATTTCTAAGAACATTGATCCAACTTCATCTTAATCTTATATCTCGATTTACTTAGACAACCTCTATTTTATGTCTGACAACACTTTTACATTGTTGCCAACGATAAAGTGTTATCTACACAAAATTCCGAGAAACACCACCTTGTTTCCATTACGTTTCTAATATACCTTTTATTGTCTATGCCTTTTGATGAATCCATATAATGGACTATCTCATCAATTCGCAAGTTCCACAATTTCCAGCTTTGTGATAATCCATAAATGGATTCACTAAGCTTGTACCTCTAAATGGTCTTGCCTCTTAACAATATCATTGCTTTCCAAGTAGGCACATTTAGATTAGTACTGCCCCCTATGCAGAACTAGGGATCGATTTCATGTCTACTAGATCCAGAGTTTAAAACTCTTCCAGTCTTATGAACATCTCCGGTTGCTTAACAACCTCCCACTGCAATGGCGTTCCGGTGTATAACATTAATAACATTAGGTGCAGTTAGTGGTGTACTACTACTCGGTTAGGCTGGTTCTCAGTCTACTCTTTCCTCTTTATTAGGTACTTTGTTAATTAGGGCATTGTAGTTCATCCAATAGTCTTCCTCTAAGAACCGGGCGAAGACACCATTCTGGTTCGCAGTACTATTGAACATACAATTACTTGTTCTTCTAGGATATTCTACAATTACATCGAATGTGTCATTGTATCCAGAAATATCCATAGAACATAGGTAGTTCCGAATAAACTTGTTCTTTTACTATTAGAATCCCATTCCTTATTCCTGACACACCATGTCTACACATCAGTGTATGGTGCAGTCGTTTGAGACTTAATCTCAACTTTTGATTTATGCTATGTGTTATTTAGATAGGTGATAGCCTCCGCGAACTAGTCGCAAGCTTCCAATGGATATACTTTGAAGGATCCCCATAATGGCTTTGTGTTGAAAAAACACTCCGCTTTTATGGCACATCAAGTATTCTAATCCACCTTCGAGTATTCTTTAAAGAACGACTCGTACTTCTCTAATTACACATATGTCTGCATATATCATCTTTGATCATTCTTAATACTTGTCCGAATTCCATCCTTTACCCAGAAAGAATAACCTAGTTGTATCATCTTTCAAGATCGATTCTTAGGTCGGGAGGTCCATTCCTCCAACTATAATTGATCAAATCAATTTCGACTTTTTGAATCCCTTTTGAATAGATACTACCAAGTTCAAGAATTCACAAGTACAATGATCGATAAAGAAATACATCCAATAAGTAAAATAAGTTATAACGGTTTGTTGCATCGTGGTAGACTAAGGATTTATCATTCATATATTGCTATCTAATGTACCATAATAGATATCGCCATTATTCCTTGTCTAAATCATCAAGTGATTAAAGAAATAAAATATCCATTAATAATAGAAATCCAGAACAAAAGTTCTTTCTAAAATATAAAAGGTACGAAGCAATAAACTTGAAATGAAATCCTAAACAGATAGATAAATGTCTTCCACTGCAACCGCTGCTTCCTCAACAGCTTTGCCCATGTGGACTCGAACTTTTCTTCTCTAAGTCGCTGGGTTTTCTGGAACCCCTGCATTTAGAATGCACATACCGTCAGTGGTTCCATATCTACACACAAGAATTCTGGTAGATAATACCGCTGACTATGTTTTACGACTAAAGAAAAATTCGTACCTTTGAGAGGACAAGATGTAGACCCCCAGTACTCAGACTGCTTCCCTTGGGGATGTTTGCCCGAAGGCTTCTTTATCCCACCCTTTGGTCCAAGTCCTTTAGGATCACCGGACCCCCTTGTCTTCTTCTCCTTTCCTTTGCCTTTAGGTTCGAAACCTTTGGCTTTGACTATAAGAGCTCGCGATTGTTTTAACTCGTCCAAAAGATCCATCATCTCAAAAACATGATCAAGTGTTTCATCGAAGTAACAGATCTTTATGTTAGGATATGTCCTTCGATCCTACGTGTGCAATCGATAAAGTCATAAGGTCGTCTATGGATGTTAAATGATTATTCGATAATATTAATTGTTGGGAACAATATAATATTGATCGATAAAATCATACCTACAGGGTCACACACGAGCTCGATATTGATATACATTGCTTGATAAATATATTGATTTAGAATCAATATTTACGTGGATTTAATACACATGCATGGGATGCATGGCTTGCATGGATGCATGTCACATAGTGTGACATGGCATGCCACACAAGCAAGTGGGACCACATACAATGCATAGTGGCATGTGTATGTGGCATGACCTTTCACCTCCTTTGTAACCCCTTTTGCATGTTAATGGTGCATTATGATGCCCATTATGTTGTAGGTTACAAAGGGGAGTAATGTGGTGAATAATGAGGCCATTATATGGATGAAAATCAGATTTTCATCACATCACATCTTTACCCACGAAATTCACACCAAAGAGAGAAAGGAGAGAGTGTTCTAGGAGAACCGACTCGATCAAGCAAAGTGTTCGTCATCCGGGTTCGTGTGCAACACGTAGAGGCCGGGCCATTTGTGCGGCTTCCACATCCGGACGATCTAAAGGAGTGACGAGGTCATTCACAAGGAGAGCTTCGAGAGGCTGATCCATTTGAGGTGGTTCAATCGACTCAACACCACCTCAACGACATCAACGAATCACTTCGTCACAAAAGTAAGTAATCGTTGAAACCTTATATATATATATATATTGGATGTGTATATATATATGTTTATATGTGTTCTTATACACATTAAGTGTGCACTAAGATCATGGCATAGTAGATCTATTGCTTTACACGCTTCCGCACACACGGTATATCGATTGGATCGGTATACCGGTACCTTCAATTGGTATCAGAGCCAAGGGCTCGTGCACACTTTTGTGTTGGACACGAAGGTTAAATCAACATAATTGGATTATTTGTTTAATTGTGATTATGTGATTAGATGTAAGGCCGGCCACCGTTAGTGGTCGGGTGAATGATTTCGTCGTTTTTTACGTTTCGATTGGCCATAGTTTTGGAGGGCTGCGTCCCTTGGAATAATTTGTAATAGATAGGTTTTCTATTTCAATTTGTATTGTTCAAACTTGTAAGCGATGGACTTGGTCCATGGTTCGATGGAGGATCTCAGCTCTCCGGCGAAAACGAGAAGAAACGAAGCAAAACGAAGCCAAACGAAGCAAAACGAAGCAAACCGGGCTGCTGGAGCCAAACGGCGGTCGCCGTTTGAGCTCCGGCGGGCGCCGTTTTGATTCGGCGGGCGCCGTTTTGGAAACGGCAACCGCCGAAAGGCCTTTTTTGGGGCAGATGGGTTTTTTGCCTTTTCGGCGGGCGCCGTTTTGGAAACGGCGACCGCCGGTGGTGTTCAGCGACCGCTGGTTGTAAAACGGCGGGCGCTGTTCGTGGTTTTTGAGGTAATGACTTGTTTTGACCAAAATCGGCGAGCACGGAACTAAAACGGAGGGCGAGGACCAGTCCAGAAGATGTTCAAGGCTTTTGTTATTACTTTAATTCTTTTCGTTTGAGAGTTGTGAGGTTCTAGGGGCCTTTCGATTTCGTATTTATATGCTTTGCTAGTTATAGGTTGTTTTATGTTATAAATGTTCAACTTACATATAAACAAACCTATGCATGCAAGTTCTCAATAATAATGAGTATAATGTCTTGTCCAAAACGTCACACTCATGAAGCCCTCGATCATAAGTTGGTAGGTCCGCCTCAGCGGGGTACTACATGTTATCTTGGGATAGTGGGAGTAAGGGTTAGACCCTTACACGTGAGTTTGGTTTTCTCATCGATAGATCCACTGCAGGCGTGGCTATCGAGACATGAGATAAGAATGTGATTCTTATCGACCGAGAATGACATTAGATGTCATTGACATGGGATGTCTACCTATCTTGGAGTTTCTTAAGTGCGGACTCAGTCGGCTTAAGGATTCGCAAGATGAGGGTCTTGGGATTGTTTTGTTTAAGGGAACAACGATATTAGATATCGATTGAACAAAATGTAACAAATAAGTAATTTTGATAGACAACCTTATTTGTTTACCGCTTTGTGGATGTTTACATACTTTAGTTATATTTCTTTTGTAGTTTATCATGTTAAATATCAACTCAATTCAAGTTTGGTTCAATTCTTGATTGTGAAAAATTGAACAACACAAATTTTCTTGATTGACAACGTAATTTGAGGATGGTCCTCAAATACGAATACAAAGAGAATGTGTTAGATTACCAATTCCTATGATATCATTGAACAACTCAATAGCATGTTCGGGGAACATACTATGATTGAGCGGTTCGGTATGACCAGGGTCATCGCTTCAGCTAGGCTGGAAAAATGGAAATCTATGGAATCACATGTGCAACAAATGATTGGATTATTTGCTTCAAGTGACCGCCTAGATTTTTCCTATGATGATTATTTGGCAACCGATTTCATACTTCAATTTCATGATGGTTATAATGCCTTTAGGCTAAAATTTCCATATGAATGGTTTGAAGAAATCGCTTCGTGAGCTCCACAGGATGCTCAAGGCTGCTGAGCCGACGATAGAGAAGGACCCTAAGAGGGAAATTCTTATGATATGGGATAGGGTATTCAAAAGAGCAGGGGCAAGAAGGCTACTAGGGTTCCTAGGGAATCTCAATGCGTCTTTGCAAAAGTGTTGGACACTACTTGCAAACATATAAAAGTTCATATTTTATTCAATTTCAAAACAAATGCCTAATTTGTCTTTCATATGATGGATTCTAAGGTTATGATTATTTACACCTCGGGGAGTGATTTAATCCAAAACACTTAAGTTCATCAATGACACAAATTAGAGACTTTCGAGCCATTTGATGGCGTGAATCGATTGTCTGGTTGGCTCCCTCATATTTTATGAGAGATAGGGCTTCAATTGCATGATAATATCGCTGGTTAGAAAACTTCGATTTTTCACTTACGATTTATCACGTTTTGACATTGAGATAATTTTGAATGGAAATTTGAATGAGATTCAATTATTGGGAATAATTGAATTTGCCCAAAGTTCAAAGAAGATGTGAAGAACGGGGTTGCTTCATCTTCAAGTATTAATGATATAGACATTAAACTTCACAAATTCTACTTCTTGGGTATTGGATGCCAAATGTGGTTCTCACATTTTATGTGGAGGAACTACATAGAAGTGTAAGTTTGGTGAGTAGAGATGTCGATCTACGGGCGAGAAATGAAGCGAATGTCGTTGCATTAGCCGCATGATCATATGATGTTGTTTTGCCTTAGGGCCTTGTTTGAGTATTATAACTATGTAATTTCGTACCTTCAATAAACAATGAATATTGGTTCAGTATTGGATACTGATGGATTAGTTTTTCACTATTAAATAGTTTGGTAACTATTTTAATTATGAATTATTCTTTGTTTTGGTACGATTATTATATTGTTTATGTATACTGTAAACTTGACAAATCATATATATCATTAAGACCAAAGGCCAAATCGAATAAGTATCGATGAGACATAACTGAAACATTGTTGATTAGATCAAATCAAAATCTAAACATGTAACGAAACTTCTTTTAGAAGGAATTTTAGAATCATTTGACTTGGAGTCATTTGATACATGTGAATGATGTGTGATTGAAAAGATAACAATGTCATCTTTCTTGGAGAAAGGAGAACATGTGAGTAATTAGGGATGATACATACTGATGTATGTGGAACCTATTAGTTCACAAGCACATGAAGGTTATGTTTCGGAAAAGAGAAAACAAACTATATTAGATATAGTTCGACCATTCGATGAGAGGTCTAAATGAACTACTGGTCTCTTTTGGGAACACACAATTCTAGACTTCAACTTATACACTGAATAGGAAGCCGTCAAAAGCTGTTGATAAGACACCATACTAGGTATGGAAAGGGAGGGTCCCTAAATTGTTTTCATCAAAATTTGAGGTTCTAAAAGCGTCTCTGACGAGATTTATCTCTATAGAGCTTGAACTCAAATGGGATAAAAGTTCCTTTATGGTATCCATGAGAAACTCGAGGGTACAACTTCTACGATCTATCTGAGAACAATATTTTGTTGCTCGAGATAGTGATTTTCTTGAAAAGAGTTATCTTTCCTAGAAATTCAGTGGGAGCTCGGTTGTCTTGAACGAGGTTCAAGTGAAACAACTAACGATGAATACTCAAGACTGGGTTGAGAGTATTCTTATGGTTTTGGAAGCCGTACCAGCCCTCGTAGGTCCGAAAGGCATAAATCTATCTCTATTATTCAAATACTTAGATATTGTGACCAATGAGAGATATGAATTCATGCTTTTGGAAAGCGGTGAACCTTCGACCTAATTCCAAGCTATGACGAGTCCAGCTACTAAAAATTGGCATGGTGCCATGAAATCTGAGATGATATCAATATCTGATAATCAAGTTTGGTATATTTGCATCACAGGGTTAGACCCAATGAATGCTAATAGATCTTTAAGATCTAAACAGACAGATGGAAAACCTAGGGTTTTCAAAGCAAGGTTGATGGTAAAAGTTTTATTCACGAGGTGGATTATGGAAAAACTTTCACCAATTGCTTTGATTAAATCATTCAGATTATCTTAGCCATTACTACTCATCTTGATAATGAGTTATGGTAATATTGGATGTTAAAACTAACTTCTTGAATTGGATTCTAGAAGAGGCTGTGTTTTAACACAGCCAAAGAGTTTTATCGATCTTAATAAGGCTGAGAAATTATGCAAGCTTATAGTTCTATTTATGGAATAAAGAATGCATATCGGAGTAGCAATCTTCAGTTCAATGAATCCATACCGGGATTTGGATTTCAGAGGAACTCGGAAGAGTCTTGTTTTACAAGAAAATCAGTGGGAGTTACGTTGTATTAATTGTGTTGTATGTCGGTGACATACTCCTTATTGGAAACAATGTTTCTATGCTTAATTCTATTAAAGAATGGCTTGGAAATTGTTTTTCAATGAAGGATCTTGGAGAAGCACAGTACATATTGGGCATCAAGATCTGTTAAAACAGATCGAAAATGATGTTTGGACTTAGTCAAGTGACCTATTTTGATAAGGTACTTGATAAGTTCAGAATGAAAGACACCAAAAAGGGTCTCATTCCAATTAATCATGGCACATCTCTTAGCAAGATTCAAGGCCCTACAGGGCTTGATGAGCAAAAGAGGATGGAAAACATTCCTTATGCTTCGGCAATAGGGTCTATAATGTACGCCATGATATGTACATGACCAGACGTATCGTATGCTTTGAGCATGACGAGTCAATTTCAAGGAAATCCAGGTGAGGCGCGTTAGACTGCGACCAAGAATACTCTTATGTACCTTAGATGGACAAAAGAATATTTTGTTGTCTTTGGAAGACAAAAAGAGTTGATATTAACAAGCTGTTTAAATGCTAACAGACTAAGATAATTTCCGATTTTAATCTGGTTATATCTTTTGTCTGGTTAGAGGTGAAATTTGCTGGAATAGTTCCATGCAATGTAATATAGCTGATTAAAACTACAGAAGCTGAACACAGTATTGCATTGGATGTAGTACTGTTGGCAATTAAGATTTGAAAGTTCTTGAATGAACTAGGTGGCGTAACTAGCTCAGCCCATCCGATAGTTCTCTATTTATAGTAGATCTATCGCGCAAGCTTATGAGCCTAGAGAGCACTACAAATCTAAAGCTGGTGCTCAGGATGTTCCACATTATCTGGGAGATAGTTTTGTGGAGATATCGAGATAATAAAGTTGCAACTTTTAGTAAGGTTGCAAACCCATTTTCTAAACCTCTCCAGCAGTTTAAGCTTGAGGCTTTCACGACTGCAATAGAGATCAGACATCTTAGAGATGGGTTGTGATTTCTATTACTGTATTAGATACTTTTGGAGATTTGGTAGACATTCACTCATATGTATAATACATATTTCTTCATATAGATATGGTTTAATTTATATGAATTGTCCAAATGATTAAGTGATATCAATTGGGTTATGAGGTCGACTTACCGCATAATGAAGCCCCAATGGTTGAACTGATATACTTGAATCATATAGCTGTTCCTGGTTCGTATCATCGAGTACGGACAAACTGATGATACAAAGAACTAGATTGTAATGTGTAATATAGCGCCGCTTCATGGGCTAATGATGTGGGACATCAAGTACAATTACATAGATATTAGCTGGGAGCTAATGATCGAACAGACCCGACTGGAATAGTATTTAAGATTTCGAGTCATAATACTATTTCATTGACTGTCGAGCAATTTCCTCTGACCTGAGTAGTCCAGAGTGATTCCATTGTGAAATGGTGTACTTTGATACAAGTAAACGCCTTTCGTAAAAGGAGGTTATAAAACTTGTTATTGGGTATATCAGGAAGCAAGTGGGAGAACTTGGATTGACAAGATGGGATTGTCCTCCATTTTATAATGGGATACATGTCTTACCGGCCACTTGGAGAGTCGAGACTGTGGAAAATACGTGGCCACGTCCAGATTCGTATCATAGTGATAAATCTGGTTTTACAGTCTGTCTCAAAGTCCAAGAAAGGTTTGAACCGATTGAGGATGACTCGAGTCTTGCCTCAAGTTCAAACTTAGACATAAAGTGACAACAGGAAATTGGCAGCACACTGGCTCTGAAGGCCAAGTGGGAGATTGTTAGGATATGTCCTTCGATCCTACGTGTGCAATCGATAAAGTCATAAGGTCGTCTATGGATGTTAAATGATTATTCGATAATATTAATTGTTGGGAACAATATAATATTGATCGATAAAATCATACCTACAGGGTCACACACGAGCTCGATATTGATATACATTGCTTGATAAATATATTGATTTAGAATCAATATTTACGTGGATTTAATACACATGCATGGGATGCATGGCTTGCATGGATGCATGTCACATAGTGTGACATGGCATGCCACACAAGCAAGTGGGACCACATACAATGCATAGTGGCATGTGTATGTGGCATGACCTTTCACCTCCTTTGTAACCCCTTTTGCATGTTAATGGTGCATTATGATGCCCATTATGTTGTAGGTTACAAAGGGGAGTAATGTGGTGAATAATGAGGCCATTATATGGATGAAAATCAGATTTTCATCACATCACATCTTTACCCACGAAATTCACACCAAAGAGAGAAAGGAGAGAGTGTTCTAGGAGAACCGACTCGATCAAGCAAAGTGTTCGTCATCCGGGTTCGTGTGCAACACGTAGAGGCCGGGCCATTTGTGCGGCTTCCACATTCGGACGATCTAAAGGAGTGACGAGGTCATTCACAAGGAGAGCTTCGAGAGGCTGATCCATTTGAGGTGGTTCAATCGACTCAACACCACCTCAACGACATCAACGAATCACTTCGTCACAAAAGTAAGTAATCGTTGAACCTTATATATATATATATTGGATGTGTATATATATATGTTTATATGTGTTCTTATACACATTAAGTGTGCACTAAGATCATGGCATAGTAGATCTATTGCTTTACACGCTTCCGCACACACGGTATATCGATTGGATCGGTATACCGGTACCTTCACTTTATGAGTATCCTCATCGCCTCTTTTCTAGCCTTCTCATCATGTCCAAACAGCAACTTGAGTTTGAGCATGACATCATGATTAGTGGCTAATGCACGAGCACTACCCCACCTTTCAAAGTCAAAAATCTCCTCCTCAGTTGAGTTAATGGTGAGTCCAGGAGGACAAGTTTCACTGAGTACATCTTTGTACTCTTTTGCAGTCTGAGCAATGTCTAACTCTTCTTTCCATTCAATACAGTATGGAACCAGTGCGTTAATTTCCTCAAGTATCAACAAAAGTGGATTCATAGCAATTCTCTAAACCTATAAGCACATTTAAACAAACAATTAATTTAATATCCGACGTTATCTCCCTGGAATAACATCATTAAATTACTAATCACATCTAAAATCCCATCAGGTAAGGCAAGCCACGTGGTGTGGACGTTTACCCACCCAAATGATTTAGCAATTAGATTTTCTTTGGTCATACATCGCTTATAGCGGAACCTCGTGGGGAGGAATACTATAAGGCGTATCTAAGTGTAAACCATTACTCAGCACCAAAGTAAATTACTTGGAATCGCTACATCACCGCAAGCCACGTGGTGTGGACGTTTACGATAACTTCACAACTCTTCATAATTACTTACAACTGTCTACATCAATTAATCCAAAGTCTGTCAGCATAGCAAGCCACGTGGTGTGGACGTTTACTACACTAAGAGACTTTTATAATTGACTCCCAATTACTTGATCCATTTAATCTCGTAAATCAAGACGTGGAGAATCATAAGTGAAACTCGAAGTTTCTAACCAGTGATTCGCCATGCGAGGGACCCTATCTCTCATAAATGAGGGAGCCGAGCAGACAAGCGACCCATCTATCAAAGAATGGCACGGAAGTCTCTAATTTGTGTCCTCTACATGACCAAGTGGCTCTGGCTCCATTCCACTCCCCGGGGTGAGAATGAGTCGACTTGAAGTCAGTTTCAGAAAGACAAATTAGGCATTGTTTGATAAATTTGATCAATGTTTCTTGTAAAAGGAATTACAAGAATTCTCCTCCAATGACTCGTCTATATGAACTTCGAAAGTCCATAAGAGTCACCAAGAGAACAGCAATGGAGACCATGGGAATGTTTCCATCCCCTCTCCCACTTAGCTTTTTATAATAATAGGGATACGCTATCTAGTGCATAAAATAAACACATATAGCATGCATACAAGCAATAAAGCACATAGTATCACATAGTCAAAATAATGCTAGAAAATTATTTTCCGACTATCATGGCTTTATTCCATCTCCGTACGCATCTTCTAGTCTTCAGTCTTCGTTCTTGAATGCTCCATGTGACGAGAATATTAATCTCTAATATTTAAATCTATTTATTTTCAATTAATCCAAAAGTTACTTAATTCGAAAATTAAGTCAATCGAATATATCAAAAATAAAATTAAATATTATTAATATTTTTATTTATTTATTTTCCTATCTAGTTCTATTAAAACTCTAGAATAATCTATCCAAATAAAATTTGGAATACTCTAGAAGATATCTATAATAGAACAAGGAAAAATAAATTAGGACTTACTACTTTCCAAATTTATTTTTATTCCTAATCCATGAATATTCCCATGAGTAGGAATAATCAAATAGGAAAAATAAATTTAGTACTAAATTGATTAAATTTCTAATCTATGAATATTTCCATGAAGGAAATAAATCAATAGAAAATAAAATTAATTTAAATTAATTCTTTCCCTAAACCATGAGAGTTTCCAAGAAAGGAAAATACTCAAAATAGGAAAAATCCGAATTAATTGGGAAAGTGGATCTTGGTAGGAATAACATGAGATTGGGAGATCCCACGTTATCCCCACCGTCGACCTCCACCGCCCGGGACCACCACCACCGCCGCCCCCAGCCCACGCGCCACCACCACCGGTGGCCGGCGTGGCTAGAAGCCCTAGCGGGCAGCTCCCGAGATGGGTCGATCGATCCTCATGGGGATCGATCATGGGGATGATCGACCCCCCCGGTCTTTCGTCCTCTTCGTCTTCGTCACACGTCTTCGTCTTCCGGCGATCGTCTCAACATCGAACCAACGTAATCAAAATTACAAAATTTAAATTACAATTATCCGGTATCGATTCTATACATGAAATCGACCCTATACATTTTCCGGAAAAACAAAGAACGTAATAATAAATCCTAAATTCGGTCAACCCCCGAATTTTTACTATTACAAACATTCATCCACACAAAACGAATCTCGACATGTCCGAGAGTTTAATAATCATGATAATTAATTAATAAACAATAATTAATTAAATCCAACCATGATAGCCGGAGATCCTGCAAGGTAGAACAATAATCGAGCATATACATGAACACGAAACCAAACGCTCTGATACCAATTGTTGGAAATCGATATCCCGGGCTATTAAAATTTATGCGGAACCAATAGCCCGACCGAAATCCTTCATCGCCGGAGATTGGATCCCCGACTCATCCGCAGGAGTCCGACCTTTGGAGACTACGCGCCCGAAAACACGCAGCCCGCCCCCAGCCGATTTTCTCCCACGAGTCGGATCCACGAACGCGAACACCAACGAACCGGGCTCGACGAGAGTAACACCGCCGCGGGATGAACCCGCGGCTAGAAACCCTAGCCGAACCCCGCTAGGGTTCGCGATCGCCGTGCATGGCGATCGCCGGGGATGCACGGCATCCCCGCGGGGCTGATCCGATCAGCACCCGCCGGCGGTGAGTCCGGCGACTCACCGCCACCACCTCACGGGGTGGAGGGCCCCCAGTCGCGGCACCAGCCCGCGGCTGCCCTCCGCGATCGACTTCGGTCGATCGCCCGCTCCGGCTTCAGCCGGAGCTTCCCCGTGCGCACGCCGCCGTCCAGGGAGGTCGGGGAGGCCATCTGCCGTGGCTCCAGCCCACGGCGGCTTCCCCAGCGATCGACCCTTGGTCGATCGCGTGCCCCGGCGTCCAGCCGGGGCTGCTCCTTGGCGCGGTTACCGGCGGTCGAAACCCTAGGTTTCGGCCGCCCCCTTTCGATCTTCGCCGGGGATCTCGAATCCCCGTCCCCGAAGTTCGTACGTTCATCCGGATCGTGTGTTCATGTATACGCTACAATTAATTCACACGAAATCATAAAAGAGGGTTTATGATTTTACCTTCGATTCGTTGTGCGGAGAAACGAAATCAAGCACCTTTGATGACCTTGCGATCTTCCCACGTATTCCTTGCACTCCGTTCGAACGTCGTGTGGGCGACGATCTATCGAACTCCTATGGATCTTCCTCACTCTCAAGACTTTATGATTGGCGTAGGTCAATTAATTGTGTTATGAAAAGTGAAGACCATGTAGTGCTTAAATAGGCTACGTAGGGGATCATAAGGAGAATAAATATTGGGCTTCGACATATTGAAGATTAAATTGGGTCCAACCCAAATCCATTAATCCTTATCAATATTAAATTTTATTTATTTTCCACTATATAAATAAAATTGCACTCCCAATATTATTCCATATTATATCAAATAATATTTCTCCGGTAGTATTATATATTCCGTGTATTTAAGATTTAAATATCCATGAATAAATTTATTTATTGCTCAATAAATATTATTCATCTCTTATATCCGAGACTAGTACCATTCAACCTTAATTATTATGCGGATTAAATCCACCTGCAGGGTTTACATAATAATTCCTTATGAACTCATCTCGGGGATATTATCAACCCTTACGGGATACACTTTCCCGTCAAGTATTCACGGCATGCCATATATGAAATATAGTGACCCAACTTAACCGGTAATTAACCCAATAATTAAATCGGTTAATTCCTTTGGTAAATCAAAGTCACTTATATTAAATATACACACCCGCAATAATATCGGGGATTAAGAATAAAATACACTGAGACTCAAATCGATTATCGCCGGCAATCCTAATCGATGAATTTCAAGCTGATCCGCCCAATACACCAAGTGTACAAGTGTGATAAAATAATTAAGATAAATTATTTTCTCTCTCACACAACGACTATACCGATGGATTAGTTCGTGTCCATCTAGGTCGTGAGCAACTGTTCGATTAAATACGAGTAACCGATAGTATGATCTTCTGTGTGCCCATGCAACACCATACTAACTACAACGTATAAAATCCAGAACTATATTTTGCATATTTAATTAAATGCAAATAATTGTTTATTAATTAAATAGGTTAAATGCTATGACAGGGAGTTTACCGATACTTAAATCTAGACATTAAGTACACAACTCCAACAGGACCATGTGAGGCTGTCCCCTACGACTCCTCCCGTAGGGGACCATGTGAGGTTGTCCCCTACGGCTCCTCCCGTAGGGGACCATGTGAGGTTGTCCCCTACGGCTCCTCCCGTAGGGGACCGTGAAGGAGTGTCCCCTACGGCTACTCCCGTAGGGGACCGTGGAGGAGTGTCCCCTACGGCTACTCCCGTAGGGGACGTCTGGCATACTTCCCTACGGCTCCTCCCGTAGGGAATTTCAAAAAAAAGGGGCAGGGCGAATCCTGTTTTTTTACCCCAAACCTGCACTCAATTTTCAGAAACATACAAATTCATTTAACAACACAAAATCATTCTGAATCATACAAAATCATTCAGAAGCATTCAACATCATTCAACAACATTCAAAAACATCCAAAATAATTCAAACACAGCTAAAATATGAAGTTAAACATAAACAAATCATAATGAAATACAATCAGGGAGGCGGTCGACCCAGCATCTCATCTCGCAAACGCTGCTCCATCTCTTTCAAGCTCGCAGCGAACCCCCTCTGTAACTCGGCACGATCAGCAGCGCGCTCAGCCTCTCGCTCTCGAGCAAGTGCCTCGCGCTCAGCCTCTCGCTCTCGAGCAAGACGTTCCTCGGTCTCCTTCTGCCTCTGCTCGAACTCCTCTCTCAAAGTCTGCCTGATGCGCTCCTCCGACTCTGACGGGCCAGACGAGGAGGACACAGAAAATGAGGAGGAGCCGCTGCTAAAGACCTGAAGCAGACGGAAGCGTAAGTAAACAATTATAACTTGTTGATTCTATGAATAAAGAAAAAATTAACATCCAAACCTTCGCTAAGGTGCCCGTCCCGAAGATCCTATTCTTCTTTTTCGGGGCGACGCTCAGGTAGACCTCGTCCACATCGGGCTCCTCCTGCGTAGAGGCTCGACGCTCCTCAAGAGCCTGCTCCACCGAAGCCTAAAAGGAAAATCTTTAATTAGTTAAAAATAATTAAAACAAAAATTTAGAAATAGTCGAAAGAATAACGTTATAAACTTACAATGAGCTGATGTGCTCGCTGAGATGTCGGGGTCCCGTCCTTCTTCGTGTGCAGACGTTTTGCAACGTCCAAAGCTGTCGCAGGTCGACCTAACTCCTCAGCCTTCAAAATATGAAAACATATATAATTAAGTACATATATAATTTAAAATATGAAAATATATATAACTACAAAACTTACAATGTCCAAAGCATATCGGACGCCCGATCGAGATCCTCCAGCGGCCTTTGAAACATTTATACTCCAAACACAAACAACTGTTTTGAACAACTGTATTTATACTCCATACACATTAGTTTTTAAAATGGATACCAAAAGTGTATAATTAAAGTTCTTATGAAAATAGTCCACAAACAACTGTTTTGACTCGCAAAATGAAGGATTTAGTTCAAACTCCAAACACTAAAAAGTTGCGTATCGAAAAATTAATGGGGGTCAACCTACTAAACATTTTGCAAACGAAGTCATTTACTATCCCAAAACAGACCAAAATGAAAGCAGCCCGAGTGCACAAAATATGAAATTTACATTTTTATTTTGAGGCCATTTTTTTTATTAAAAAGGTACTGACCTCCAAAATTACTAAAATAATTTTCAAAACAACACTCAAAATCCCCAAATCGAAACAATTTCACATTTTCAACAACTGAAAATCAAAAATCCCAAAATCGGAACAAACCCTAAAATGACATTTTTCAATAATTCAAGATTCTAAATCGACATATACATCATATTCTATACTTAGCACAGCTCAATAACGTCCATAATCGAAGAACACTAAAAAAAAAAACACATTTTTCCAAGAACCCTAATTTTCGAAATTGCAAAAACAGAGAAATTCAAAGAGAAATATCGAATACTAACCTTAAAGCCTTGGATAATGGAATGGGTTGAGGTGTTTGTTGATTGAATTCGCCGGTTGAAGCTCCAAGTCGCCGGAAAATCGCCTTGAATCGCCGCAGCCCCTTTTCTCTCTTCAAAACGCGAACTGAAGTATGTTCTGTGTACAGGCCGCTAATATAGGAGGTCCCTACGGGCTAATTCCCGTAGGGAATAAGTATATGTATTAAACGATGCCGTTTAATACTCCCCTACGGGAGACGTTTCCCGTAGGGTCCCCTACGGGATCAGCCGTAGGGGGTCTCTGCGTCTCGTCCCCTACGGGGATTCCTGCCGTAGGGCGTAATAGCCTACGGGGAGCCGTAGGGGACCCCGTAGTAAGCATTGGAGGGAAGTTGGCGCGGCAAAACGCGCGCTTATCCCTACGGGGAACCCCTACGGGAATCTCCCCTACGTCTCCCGCCGTAGGGGTTCCCGTAGGGGATTTCAATATGGTATCTCCCGTAGGGGACGCCGTAGGGGCGTCCCTACGGGCTTCTAGCCGTAGGGGATCCCCGTAGGGGATCCGCGACTTTTTTGTAGTGCTCTGTGTGTTATCAGAATCATGATTAGATGCGCGCTCCCGACATAGTCGTACAAAAGCTCAAATAATAAAGAATACATTGCCACTGTTTCAAAATTCTCGACTGCTAGCTGCATAAGATTGCCATGTAATTAGATGTAGTTCAGGAACTCATTAAAAACTTGAAAATACACTACCGGAAGGGTTTCAGTGTTTGTTATAGTGTTCGAAGTTAATCTATTATGATGGAGTTATATTCTAAATGTCTAGTTTAGTGACAATATGGAACTCCTTATCTGTGTTTTTCATTATCTATTAATCAAACTGTCGGCATTTTTTCTATCTTGTACTAGAATGCAATAGTCCTAGATATATACGTTGTAGACAGTATGGCGTGAGGAGACACGCGGAAGATCATACTGTCGGTTACTCGTATATTATCAAACAGAAGCTCACGACTTAGATGGACAGGGACAATCCATCGGTTCGTCGTAGTGTGACTGGGTAATAGTTGGTCTTGACTATTATGTTACACTTGTACACTTGGTGTATTGAGCAGGACCACGGGAGGGCGTTCGATTTATACTAATCGACGTAATCGAACTAGACCTCAGAATTACGGATATACGAATTCTTAATCCCTATATAATTATAGGTGCGTATGCCCAATTCTCGGTTCTTTAACTTGCCAATGAGTGAGACTAATTGATTAGTCGAGATACTCGGTAAATTGGGAATCGGAATTGTACACACGGCATGCTATAGATTATAGACAGGAAACCGTGTCCCGTTTATCGGGTTGATAACGTTCTCGAGATGAGCTCATAAAGTTTATCATGTAAACCCTGCAGGTGGATTTGTTCCACATGATAATAAGGATGAGTGGTACTAGTCTCGGATAATAAGAAACGAGTTAATTTAATTATTAGTAATTAAATAAATTCGTGGACGTTCGATATCTTAAACACGGGGAAAGTCGTGTATGTAATTTCGGCGGAAATATTATTGTTGAAATAATATTAAATTAATTTCGGGAATTCAATTATTATTTTTTAGTGGAGTGAATAATAATTAAAATTGAAATTGATTAATTAAGGAATTTCGTTTACGTATTCCAAGTTAATTAATATTTCAATTTAGCCCTTAATTAATTTAACCTTAGGTCCCTAATGTAACTCTATATAAACCCCCCCTTGCCCTCTCCTAAAACCTACAGAACGCCGCAACATTTTATTTCAGCAGAAAAATTTAATTGTTAGCGCAATTAAAAAGTTTTTCTGTTAAAATAAAAAGGGTTAACGCAAATATAATTATTTTCTCTCACAGAGAATAATCATACGGTGGTTTGAGAAAGGAGAGAAGCAGAAAAGGACGAACCCAGTAGATCGTTGCCCACACAACGTCTGGAGTCGGGAAGAGTCATACATTAGAAGCTCTAAGGTCTCAACAATCGACCGATAAGGTATGAGATCGAATCTCAATTCCGCAATTTCATTCGATCTAATTTCTCGTTGATCATACATGAACGTAGATCGGGTTCCGGGGTTGTGGGTTGTATTCCTCGACTACTGGGGGTTCTAGGACCTCCGGATCGGTAGTCGGATGAGGAAAAACGACCCGGAAACGAGCCCGGAACAGCAACGTCGGGTTGCTGTTCGCGGAGAAACGGCGACCGCCGTTTTGGTGTTTTTCTGGCAGCCCGCTCGGTTCGCGCGGTTGTCCTTCGGGGCAATGGCTGGGCGTGAATCGGGGCACGGGCTGGAAAAGCGAAAGAAGTAGCGACACCGGATGTCGACTGGGATCGTTCGGATGTTCGAGTGATCGAACGAACGCATCCCGGGTAGTCGATTTCCAACATATTACACATAGACAATACTTGTTCGTACACTATTAGTATAGTTGAATAATCTTGAACTACCATATACACTGTCCTAATAGAGATGAGTTGTATGATGTACATTTTGAATAAGGAACTGAATCAAAACATAAGAGTGGTTGATGAGCCATTTTATTTGCTCATCTTGAGCCCTTTTTTTGAGTTAGTTTGAGTCAGTTTATTTGTCTGGGAGGGCACAGTAGAGTGTTTGGTCAGAGTGTGCAGGCAAACAGGTAAAAGTTGGCGCACTGGGCAAAAGAGGCAAGGAAACCCCCTTCTTTGGGCAAACAGCGATCTGGAGCGTGTAGTAACTGAGCAGTTTGGCCTAATCAGGCAAACCAGGCCACTTTGGGCAAGTCATGAAGCAGAAGACCCAGACCGATTACCAAGTACCGTGCCTGGTCTGTTCACCTGTGGAGGAGAAGAATACCTGTAGAGAGTTTGGGAAGCGGATTTCCATCGGGCAAAGTCAAAGGCGGCTGGAGCTAAAGATGGAAAGTACTTAGCGGCGCCTGGAAAAGGAAGCCCATGCAGCGGCCCATGCAACTGCAATTCCGCAACCCTAATTCAAGCCTATATAAGGAAGAGAAGGTGGAGAAGGAAGGAGACACAATTCACGACCCCGTTCACGAAGCAGCCACCGGCAATAGGAGCTTGAAGATTTTCGGCCAAGTTCTTTTGATTCTGAAGTTGATCGAGCCTTCGGGCATTAAAAAAATTTATTGCTTTATGTTTTTATTACTTTGTTTTTGCTATTCTAGTTGAACGATTTCAGATTTTAGTTAATATGAATTTCAGTTTCGTTTTCCAATTTATCTCTTGTTTTATTTATTCACGTATGAGTAGCTAAACTTGCAGGGCAACTGGGCAAAGGCGAATCGAAGGGGACTCTGGGCTAAGATAGAACCGTGAGGTTGATAGGGCTTAGTTAACTGCCTGGGGTTTGTTCCCGATACATAGTTGAGGTTTAACTACATTCTTGCAGGTTTGGGCAGACTAATTTGGTCGTTAGGAAACCCTTACACTTTGAGATACCAGCGATTGATCAACCGAGTATTCCGCGTTAGATGTACTACGGGCATAGCGCTAGAACGTGTTGGAGCTTAGCGGTCGTATGATTCGGATTTCCGAACATGCTATTGGCCGAATTGGGTTCGTCGAGAGAGTAATGCGAGTTTGGGCAAACTAGATCCATGCGACCACATAGGTATCGAATTGTCTAGACTCAGGGGATTAGGCATAAGTATACCTTGCCTTTTCTTTACCCAGTAAGGACGGATTGGGGTGGGGTGACTGTAGGCGTGACTTAATAGGACTGCTTTCACTTTGTTCGACATCCTATAACCGATTGACAAACCATCAGTTAAAACCATTAGTGCCAGGGATCGGTAGTTTGCCCAGAGAACCCAGAGAGAAGCCAAAGCCCAGAAGCCTACTTTCCTTTATTTGAATTCAGTTTGATTAATTTCTTTTCTGTTTACAGTTTGGTCAAAGTGTTATTTTATTATTTCTGCATGTTAGTTTGGGTTAATTAGATTTTATATTTCTGTTAGTTGGTAGATTGATTAAACGCTGTGACTCAGCAACCAAACTTAAAACCTTTTTATTGTGACACTATTTGGGCAAAGCCGAGATTAACTAAATTGCAATTGCTTCCTCGTAGGATCGACCCTATACTTATCACTTGCTATCTTGTGTTGAGTTTAGGAACTTTATAAATTTATTTTGGCCGCGTTAGCTTCCACGACAAAGTTTTCGCGTCGTCAAAATTGGCGCCGTTGCCGGGGAAGCAATATTCCAGCTTTTTAGTTTTTCTGTGCTGACCGTTTTTGCTTTACTTCTTTGACTAGGTACTACAAACGCGGTGGAAGGCGATACGAGATTACTCTTTGACCCTGAGATCGAGAAAACCGCCAAAAGGCTAAGAAAAGAAGCAAAGAACAAGGCGTTAGCACTTGCAACCCAAGGAGAGAATTCTGCCAAGGCACCAAGGGCAGAAAAGGCAAAGAACAAGAAGACCATACCAGTTGACACTCCTAGTCAACCTACACCAGAGAAGATGGGAGCAGAAGCACCACGGACTTTGAGGGACATGATGTTCCCGTTAGAGATGAACTTGAGGCCACTGGGCATCACTTTGCCCACAATTCCTACCCCCTGGGAGATGAAACACAACTTCATACAAATCTTGCCAAAGTTCAGCGATATGCCCGGAGAGGACCCACAAAGGCATCTACAGGACTTTGAGCTAGCATGTGGAACAATTCAGGCAACCGGGGTACTATCACAATATATACGACTCCTGGCCTTTCCCTTCTCTTTGACTGATGGGGCCAGAGAGTGGCTGTATACTATTCCGGAGGGCGAAGTGACTACATGGGCGCAACTACAAAAGAGGTTTCTAGAGAAATACTTCCCAGCACGAATCCAACAAATGAGAAAGAAAATCAACAGCATACGGATGGGAAATAACGAGAACTTTCAAGACTACTGGGCAAGATTCAAACAGTTGCTAACTAAATGCCCCCAGCACCAAATCCCGGACCACGGCCTCATCCAATACTTTGTGTCCGGATTAAGACATCACGAGAAGACTCTACTCCTGGCTGCCAGTGGAGGGTCTCTACTCAACAAAAGTGCTGCCGAGGCATTCAAACTATTCAAGGAAATGGCAGAGGAGTTAGGCGAAGACACCGATTTGCCCAAACAAAGCCTACTAGTACAATCCCCTTCTGACTCGAAAATTGACAAGCTGTGCACCGCCATGGAAAAGTTCATGACCAATATGGCGGGAGGGCCAAAGAAGGCAGTCAAAGCGTGCCAGATTTTTCAAGAGGTGGAGCACGCCACTGATGAATGTCCTTCGTTATTCGATGAGGAGCTCAAAGCAATGGGACAATCTAATGGCAACGGTCAAGGAAGAGGGAGGCCACACTTTGATCCATACTCCAACACATATAATCCCGGATGGAGGCACCATGAGAACTTCAGGTACGGGAATAATAACAATCAAGGAGAAGGATATCAAGGCAACCAGAACCAGAACCGGTACAACCATCAACAGCAAGGGAACTCCCAGCAGAATCAGGGCAAAGGGGCATCACTATCGGACATGATGGAGACCCTGGTAAGAGAAAACGTACAGTTCCAGCAAGAGAACATGAAAGCCATGCAAGAGAATGAGAAATTCAAACAAGAGACCAGAGGACAACTGAATAACTTAGGAGCTCAAATGGCCCACTTGAACCAGGTAGTGGCAAAGCTGGAACAGAGGAATGGAAATTTACCACCACAGGTCGAAGTGAAGAACGCCCATTGTAATGCCATCCAATTGAAAAGCGGAAGAATCTTGCCAGAAGTCAAAGTGCCAACCCAGGGCAAACAACCTCAAGAGACAGAACACATAGAACCAGAGGATCTAACCGGGGAGGACGAAAAGATAGAAGAGGTAGTTAGGGCAAAGAGGGATAAATCACCACCACCAAAAATCCGAGTCCCCTTTCCAGGAAGGCTAAGTAAAAACAAAGAAAGGGAAGAGACTTACGAGATGTTCCAAATGTTCAAAAAGGTGGAGATTAATATGCCGCTACTAACTATACTAAATACTATGCCCCGATGTGCTAAATTCTTCAAGGAACTATGCACCAAGAAAGTGAAGTATCAAGATGATGCGAAATTTGAAGTGGGTGAAAACGTCTCAGCAGTACTCCAAAGGAGCGTACCTACTAAGTGTGGAGACCCAGGCATGTTCTACATACCATGTATCATAGGACGAATGAGAATCGAGAAAGCAATGCTGGATCTAGGGGCATCAATCAACGTCATGCCCAAAACTATGTACGAAGACCTTGGCATAGGGGTTCTCAAACCCACAAGAGTGGTGATCCAACTGGCTGACAGATCCAATGTCTACCCTGAGGGCATACTGGAGGACGTATTGGTCAAAGTGGAAGATTTAATCTTCCCAGCAGACTTCTACGTACTAGACATTGGGAGATCGAGCAAAGAGCCAATTATGATTCTGGGTAGACCGTTCCTTAAGACCGCAAGAACGCACATAGACTGCGAGACAGGCAAACTAACATGTAAATTCGAAGGCAAAACAGTCACCTTTGACCTTTACAAGTCAATGAAGCACCCAGCCGATACTGAGGAAGTTCATATGATTGATCAAATAGACAAGGCAGTAGAAGGCAAAGTGATACACAGCGGGAAGTACGACGAAATTGAAGTAGTAATTCAAGAAGGGATGCTACACGATGAACTAGAAGACGAACCGGAGGGAATACAAGAAGAAATTAAGCAGTTGGGGGCACTAGAAAATTACAAAGGAGATCCAGGCAAACTGCCAATACTAGAAGAGACTATCATGAAGCCATCCTTGGAGAGAGCCCCACTACTGGAGTTGAAGAACTTGCCGAAGCATCTAAAGTACATGTACTTGGGAGAACACGACACTTTGCCCGTAATCATCAATTCATCTCTCTCAGAAGAGGAGGAAGTGAAACTCAAAGAAGTACTGGGGCGATACAAACTGGCTATAGGATGGACTTTGGCTGATATAAGAGGAATAAGCCCAACAATTTGCCAGCACCATATACTCCTCGAAGATGAATCTACACCAGTGCGGGACCCCCAAAGGAAACTCAATCCTGCCATGAAGGAGGTGGTACTCAAAGAGATAAAGAAACTCCTCAGTGTAGGGATAATTTACCCTGTCTCAGATAGCAAGTGGGTTAGCCCTGTGCACGTCGTGCCAAAGAAGTCAGGGATCCAGGTCATAGAGAATGAGAAGAAAGAACAGATCGCTACCAGGCTACAAACGGGATGGAGAGTATGTATCGACTATCGTAAACTGAACAAGGTAACCCGAAAAGATCATTTCCCTTTGCCCTTCATCGATGAGATGTTGGAACGATTGGCCGGGAAAAAGCACTTCTGTTTCATGGATGGGTATTCGGGCTACATGCAGATCTGGGTAGCTGAAGAAGATCAAGACAAAACAACGTTCACGTGTCCCTTTGGTACCTTTGCCTATAGGCACATGCCCTTTGGGCTGTGCAACGCACCAGGGACTTTCCAGCGTTGCATGATGAGCATATTCTCTGATTTACTAGAAAACGGAATTGAAGTATTCATGGACGATTTCACAGTTTATGGTAACACCTTTGACCTATGCCTGTCAAACTTGGAGCTAACACTTCAAAGATGCGTAGAGAAGAGTTTGGTTTTGAACTATGAAAAGTGTCACTTCTGTTGGAGTTGTGTACTTAATGTCTAGATTTAAGTAACAGAAACTCACGATCCATTGCCATTAATCTATTTAACTAAATAAACAATTATTTGCGTTTAATTATTTATAATTAAATATATGCAAATCATAGTCCTGGATTTTATACGTTGTAGTTAGTATGGTGTTGTATGGACACACAGAAGATCATACTATCGGTTACTCGTATTTAATCGAACAGTTGCTCACGACCTAGATGGACACGGACCAATCCATCGGTATAGTCGTTGTGTGAGAGAGAAAATAATTTATCTTAATTATTTTATCACACTTGTACACTTGGTGTATTGAGCGGATCGTTGAGATTCATCGATTAGGATTGCCGGCGATAATCGATTCAAGTCTCAGTGTATTTTATTCTTAATCCCCGATACTATTGCGGGTGTGTATATTTAATATAAGTGACTTTGATTTTCCAAAGGAATTAACCGATTTAATTATTGGGTTAATTACCGGTTAAGTTGGGTCACTATGTTTTATATATGACATGCCGTGAATACTTGACGGGAAAGTGTATCCCGGAAGGGTTGATAATATCCCCGAGATGAGTTCATAAGGAATTATTATGTAAACCCTGCAGGTGGATTCGTTCCGCATAATAATTAAGGTTGAATGGTACTAGTCTCGGATATAAGAGATGAATAAATTAATTAGCAATAAATTAATTTTATTCATGGATATTTATATCTTAAATACACGGAATAAATAATACTACCGGAGAAATATTATTTGATATAATATGGTTTAATATTGGGAGTGCAATTAATTTATATAGTGGAAAATAAATTAATTAATATTAATGGGATTAATAGATTTGGGCTTGGGCTCAATTTAATCATTAATATTGGAAGCCTAATATTCCACCTCCTTAAGATCCCCTACGTAGCCTATAAAAGCACTACATGGTCTTCTCTATTCTCATAAGTTGAAGATCACAATTCTAGAGAGAGAAAGTAGAGAGGAGGATCCATGGAGTTCGGTAGATCGTCGCCCACACGACGTCCGAGCTAGTGCAAGGAATACGTGGGAAGATCTCAAAGGTCGTCAAATTGAGTTCTACGTTTTTCCGAACAACGAGAACGAGGTAAATCGTAAAACCCTCTTTATGATTTAATCGTTAATTATCGTAAAAATATCATGAACCAAGATCCGAGGGATGAACCCGGGGATGGGGATCGACCTCGCGGTGGTGATCGAAGATCATCGGACCGCGGGAGGTCGGGAGATCCCCGCCGGGATCACACAAAAACCCCTCGGCTGGACGCCGAGGGTGGCGATCGGCCCTAGGGCACGATCGCTGATCGCGCAAGGGGAGGAGCCCCGGCTGGACGCCGGGGCGTGCGATCGACCACGGTGGTCGATCGCTGGGGCGCCGCGGGCTGGTGCCGCGGCTGTCCGCTGGGCGGACGCCCCTCCTCCACGACGGTGGCGGTGAGTCGCCGGACTCACCGCCGGGGGCTGCTACAAGCAGCCCGCGGGGATGCGCGTGCATCCCCGGCGATCGTGTTCGATCGCGAGCCCCTCGCGGGGCTCGGCTGGACATGCCACGGGTTTATCCCGCGGCGGTGGTTGTTCGGTCGGGCCCGGTTCGCATGGTGGTTCGTGGTTGTTTTCCGGCGAAAGGATTTCGATTGGGTTGTCGGTTCCGCAATTTAGACAATCCGGATATTCGAAGGATTTCGGTCGGAATTAATTAGAGAATTAATTTTAATTAATTTATTAATTCCGGGATATCGATTTCCAACAATTGGTATCAGAGCCAGGTTTTAGTTCATGGTATTTTTCGATAAATTGTTCTACTTTGCTGGGTTTCCGATTATTATGGCTAGATTTAATTTTGTTAATTAATGTCATAATAATGTTCTTGATTATTAAACTC
Organism: Euphrasia confusa; assembly: GCA_954870475.1. Lineage (NCBI taxonomy): Eukaryota > Viridiplantae > Streptophyta > Magnoliopsida > Lamiales > Orobanchaceae > Euphrasia > Euphrasia confusa. Next base: position 33,916,564 of record OX940950.1, read on the forward strand.
TCGGTGATGTTATTTGTTCTTGTGTGGTGAATGTTTGTTCTTAATTTTTCCGGAAATTGTGAGGTCGATTTCATGTAGAGAATCGATACCGGATAGCGTAGTAATAAATTTGTAATTTATTTTACGTTGGATCGATTCCGAAACGACGACCGAAAAAGTGTGACGGAGGTGAAGAAGAGAGGGAGGACAAGGGACGGCCATCCCCATGGCCGATCCACGGGGATCAATCGACCGCGAAGGGCTGCCCCGCGGTGACTCTCGGCCACGCCGGCCACCTATGGTGGTGGCGCGTGGGCTGGGGTTGGCCGTGGTGATGCTCTCGGCCGGCGATGATGGTGGGGGGACGCGTGGTCCTCGTGATCTCGTGCTCTCCCGCCAAGATCCAACTTTCCTAAATTATTCGGTTTTCCTATTTTGAGTATTCCTATTTTTGGGAATTCTCATGGAATAGGAAAAGAATAAATTTAGAATAAATTTATTTTTCCTTATTGATTATTCCTATTCTTGTGAATTTTCATAGATTAGGAAAAGGAATAAATTTATAATTAATTTATTTTTCCTATTTAATTATTCCTTTATGGAATTTTTAATGGATTAGGAAAATAATTAATTTGTAAAGTTTAGGAGTTCTAAATTAATTTTTCCTTATTTAATTATTCCTTTATGGAATTTTTTAATGGATTAGGAAAGGAATTAATTTGGAAGGACTATGAGTCCTAAATTATTTTATTTTCTTATTTCATTATGGATATCTTCTAGAATATTCCAAGTGGGTCTTGGATAGGATTCTAGAGATTTAATGGAATTGGAAAGGAAAATAAAAATAATAAAAATATTACTAATATTTAATTTTATTTTTGATTTATTCGATTGACTTAATTTTCGAATTAAGTAACTTTTGGATTTATTAAAAATAAATAGATTTAAATATTGGAATTAATATTCCCGTCACATGGAGCATTCAAAGAACGAAGACTAAAGACTAGAAGACGCATACGGGGATGCGATAAAGCCATAATAGTCGGAAAATAATATTCTAGTATTATTTTGATTATGTGATAATATTCTATGTGCTATATTTCATGTATGCATGCTTATGTGTATTTAATTATGCATTAGATAGCGTATCCCTTTGTTATAAAAAGCTAAGTGGGAGAGGGTATGGAAACATATCCATGGTCTCCATTGCTGTTCTCTTGGTGACTTTTATGGACTTTTGAAGTTCGTATAGACAAGTCATTGGAGGAGAATTCTTGTAATTCCTTTTACGAGAAACATTGATTAAGTTTATCAAACAATGCCTAATTTGTCTTTCCAAAACTGATTTCAAGTCGACTCATTCTCACCCCGGGGAGTGGAATGGAGCCAAAGCCACTTGGTCATGTCGAGGACACAAATTAGAGGCAGTCGTACCATCTTTTGAAGGTGGATCGATTGTCTGCTCGGCTCCCTCATTCTATGAGAGATAGGGTTGTTCGCATGGTAAATCACTGGTTAGAAACTTTGAGTTTCACTTATGATTCTCCGCGTCTTGATTTACAAGATTAAATGATTCAAGTAATTGGGAGTCAATTGTAAAAGTCTTTTGGTGTAGTAAACGTCCACACGAACGTGGCTTGCTACATTGAATGGGATTTTGGAACGATTGATGTAGACAGTTATAGAAGGGAGTAAAGGAGCGTATGTTAACGTAAACGTCCACACGAACGTGGCTTGCGGTGAATATACGTATCCCAAACAATCTTCTTAGATACTGAGTAATGGTTTACACTTAGGTACGCTTTATAGTATTCTTCCCAACGAAGTAACGCTATAATTGATGTACGACCGAAGCAAATCTAATTGCTAAATCATTTGGATAGGTAAACGTCCACACTGTTGGAATTCGCTATCCCGGGTTATCAAAATAGCGGAACCGATAACCCGAACGAACCCTTCGCCGGAGATCATACGAACACCGACTCATCCGCCGGAGTCCGGGCTTTGGAGACCATGCATCCGAAGACGCACAGCCCGCCCCCACCCGAACCCCCGCGAGCCGGGGTTCGCACGATCAAGCGATCGATCGCGCGCCGGCGATCGATCGGGGTGGGGCTGTTCGACAGCCCCCCGCGGCGGGTCCGGCGACCCGCCACCACCAGGAGGCCCCCGCCTTCACGGCGGGGTAGGGCACGGCTCCAGCCCGTGCCCAGCGATCGACCTTCGTGGTCGATCGCACACCCTCGGCCCAGCCGAGGGTTCGGCCCCCATCGCCCCTCGCCGAAACCCTAGCGGGCGTACGCCGCGGTCCGGTGGCTTCGCCACCACCGCGCGTTCGTCCGTCTATTCCGGGCTTCGATTCTCGGATCTTCGTCCTACGGTATTCTCGATAAAACAAATCGAACAATTAACAAGTTAGTTGAGAATTGTACCTACGATTCGTTGTTCGGAGAAACGAAATCGACGACCTCGTGACCTTCCCGCGTATTCCTTGCACTCGTTCGAACGTCGGGTGGGCGACGAGCTATCGAACTTGTGGATCCTCTTCACTCTCAGAACTTTATTGTTGGCGTAACGTAGGTTAGTAAAGTGAAGACCACGTAGTGCTTTTATAGGCTACGAAGGGGATCAAAAGGAGAATAAATATTGGGCTTCAATATTGAAAATTAAATTGGGTCCAACCCAAATCCATTAATTCTTATCAATATTAATTTTATTTATTTTCCACTATATAAATAAAATTGCACTCCCAATATTATTCATATTATATCAAATAATATTTCTCCAACTTAGTATTATTTATTCCGTGTATTTAAGATTTAAATATCCATGAATAAAATTTATTTATTGCTTAATAAATTTATTCATCTCTTATATCCGAGACTAGTACCACTCAACCTTATTTATTATGCGGAACAAGTCCACTCGCGAGGTTTACATAATAAATCCTTATGAGCTCATCTCGGGGATATTATCAACCCTTACGGGATACACTGCCCCTTCAAGAATTCACGGCATGCCATATATAAAATATAGTGACCCAACTTAACCGGTAATTAACCCAATTATCAAACCGGTTAATTCCTTTGGTAAATCAAAGTCACTTACATTAAATATACACACCCGCAATTATTTCAGGGATTAAGAATAAAATACTCCGAGTCTCAAATCAATTATCGCCGAGCAATCCTAATTGATGAGTCTCAATCGATCCGCTCAATACACCAAGTGTACAAGTGTGATAAAATAATTAAGATAAATTATTTTCTCTCTCACACAACGACTATACCGATGGGTTGGTCCGTGTCCATCTAGGTCGTGAGCAACTGTTCGATTAAATACGAGTAACCGATAGTATGATCTTCTGTGTGCCCATGCAACACCATACTAACTACAACGTATAAAATCCAGGACTATAATTTGCATGTATTTAATTAACAATAATTAAAAGCAAATGAATGTCTGTAATTAATAGGTAAATGAAAGTGCATACAGAGTTCAGAATACTCAAATCTAGACATTAAGTATACTACTCCATCAATCTCCCACTTATACTAAGGTCTAGTCTTATCCTCCAAACTTCTGACTCCCAAACCCTCCAAGTGCTTGAAATATACTTCCTTAGGAAGTATCTTGGTGAAAGGGTCCGCTAGGTTGTCCTCCGAAGCTATCTTGGTGACTATCGCATCGCCCCTCTTGACGATGTCTCGAATCAGGTGGTACTTGCGCTCTATGTGTTTCATAGCACTATGGGACCGTGGTTCCTTACTGTTTGCCACTGCACCGCTATTATCACAATAAATTGTCATAGCCTTGGGCAAACTCGGAATCACATCTAAGTCCTGGAGGAAATTAAGGAACCAAACTTACTCTTTCGCTGCCTCTGAGGCTGCAACGTATTCAGCTTCCATGGTAGAGTCTGAAATGCACTTTTGCTTAACACTCCTCCATGATACGGCTCCACCTCCCATAGTGTACACATAGCCTGATGTCGACTTTCGCCGGTCCTTATCAGCTTGGAAATCCGAATCCGTATAACCCAAAGGAATTAGATTGTCTGCCCCGTAACTTAGAACATAATCCTTAGTATTTCGCAAATACTTGAAAATGCTCTTTACGGCAGTCCAATGAGCCTTTCCAGGGTTACTCTGATATCTCGCTACTACGCCAACTGCATAGCAGATATCAGGCCTCGTACATAACATTGCATACATTAAGCTTCCCACAGCCGAAGCGTAGGGAACTGCTTTCATTTCATCTTTCTCCTTTTGTGTCCGGGGACACATATCCTTAGAAAGATAAGTTCCTTTACTGAAGGGAAGTTCACCCTTCTTGGAATTTTGCATGTTAAAACGAGCCAGAATCGTGTCTATGTAAGATTGCTGGGATAGGTACAATGTTCTATTCCGGCGATCCCTTATAACCTTGATCCCTAGAACATGTCCGACTTCTCCCAAATCTTTCATATCGAATTGTCTAGACAACCATCCCTTTATGTCTGATAACATTTTCACACTGTTGCCAATGAGAAGAATGTCGTCTACATAAAGCACGAGAAACACCACCTTCTTTCCATCACGTTTCCAATACACACACGATTCGTCCATGCTTTGACTGAATCCAAAGGATTGGACCACTTCGTCAAACCGCAGGTTCCACGACCTCGAGGCTTGTTTCAATCCATAAATGGATCGATTAAGCTTGCACACTAGATGATCTCGCCCCTTAGCAATGAATCCTTCTGGTTGTTTCATATAAATCGTCTCGTCAAGACTTCCATTAAGGAAAGCTGTCATGACATCCATTTGCCACACCTCATAATCCATATGAGCTGCTATGGATAAGAGAATCCGGATCAACTTTATCTTGGCTACCGGCGAGAAGGTCTCCTCATAATCGATTCCCTCTTTCTGAGTATATCCTTTCGCAACAAGCCGAGCTTTAAAGGTTTCAACCTTTCCGTCAGATCCTCTCTTTCTCTTGTAGACCCATTTACACCCAATTGGCTTCACGCCGCTTGGTGGTTCTACAAGATCCCAGACCTTATTAGAATCCATAGATTCTATTTCGGATTTCATTGCTTTCTTCCAAGAAGACGCATCTATATCTTGTACCGCCTCATCATAGGTCCAGGGATCGATTTCATGAACTCCAGGTCCAGAGTCCGAAGACTCACCCAGTCCAATCCATCTATTTGGTTGTTTAACAACCCTCCCACTACGACGGCGTTCCGGTGTATTAACAGTGACAGTATTAAGTGCAGGTTCTAGTGGTGTATCTATACTCGGTTCGGCTGTATCCAGGTCTTCCTCGTTACCTCTCAACTCATCAAGTATTATGTCACTTTTGGGCTTGTGGTCCATGACATAGTCTTCCTCTAGGAACCGAGCGTTAGTACTTATAACGATCTTCTGGTCCGTAGGACTATAGAACATGCCACCCTTAGTTCCTTTCGGGTATCCTACAAACAGCCGTATTTCTGATCTAGGTTCTAACTTATCGGTGCCTTGTCGCAACACATGTGCTGGACAACCCCAGATCCGAATGTGTCCCAAGTTAGGCTTACGCCCACTCCACAATTCCATGGGTGTAGTTGGCACTGTTTTGGTCGGAACCCTATTTAGAATGTACGCCGCTGTTTCCAAGGCAAGTCCCCAGAACATAACAGGTAAATTTGAGTAACTCATCATTGATCGCACCATCTCCATAAGAGTCCTATTCCTTCTTTCTGACACACCATTCTGCTGAGGACTATATGGTGAGGTCAGTTGGGATTCAATCCCATTCTCTGCCAAGTATGCCTTGAATTCTCCAGACAGGTACTCGCCTCCGCGATCAGATCGCAGGCATTTTATGGATTTACCACGAAGGTTCTCCACAAGAGCCTTGAACTCTTTGAACTTGCCAAAGGATTCGCTCTTGTGGCGCATCAGGTAAATATATCCATACCTTGAGTAATCATCGGTAAAAGTGATGAAGTACTCGTACCCTCCCCTTGCCTGAGTAGACATAGGTCCGCATACATCAGAGTGAATCAAATCCAATACTTGTTCAGCTCTTCGTCCTTTACCAGAAAAAGGACGCTTAGTCATTTTTCCCTCTAAACAGGATTCGCAGGTTGGAAGGTCCTCTCCTTCAACACCAGTGATTAAATCATCAGCTTTCAACCTTTGAAGCCTATTTGAGTTTATATGACCTAGCCTTAGATGCCACAAGTATAATTGATTCATCTTAGAAGGTTCCTTTCTCTTATTGGTGTTCGTAGATGTGTTATTACTCTCGGTTAGTTGCATCGTGTTAGACTCAGGATTTAGCACATACAAATCGTCTATCAATGTACCAGAACAGATAATTTCACTATTTCTTCTTATGATCACAGAGTGGTCAAAAGAAACAGAATATCCATTCATAATAAGTTTAGAAACTGAAATCAAATTCTTTCTAAAGTTGGGTACATAAAGACAATTACGTAAAACTAAAACCCTATCATTACTTAAACGTAAGTGAACGTCTCCCACTGCAACAGCCGCCACCTTCGCGGCATTGCCCATGTAGACCACGATTTCTCCCTCTCTAAGTCTCCGGGTTTCCTGGAACCCCTGCAATGAATTGCAGACATGGTCAGTGGCACCCGTATCTACACACCAGGTGCTGGTAGATATCACCGCTGACAATGTTTCAGTGACTAAGGAAAATTTCGTACCTTTGATGAGAGGACAATCAGACCTCCAGTGCCCAAACTGTTTGCATCGAAAGCATCTGCGAAACCGCTTGCTTACCCCAATCCGTGGTTTTAAACCACTGGGTCTCTTTGCACGCTTTTCTTTTAGCCTTGTTAACGGGGGAAAAATTATTTATTTATTTATTTAATTGCTTATTTAAAAGTCATTATGCAGTATAACGGGAGGCCTCTATTTCAAGGCCGAGCATCAGAAATCAGGCCGACCGACCAGACGGGTTCGTCGAGCGTCAACAAAGTAGCTGAGAGAGGAGATCCGAAACTGGGATGTCTGCTCGGTCGGCGTCGAGACGATGTGAATGCCAGAAGAGAGCCCAAAGCATGGCCTCCACGTCTGGATAAAGGCGGCGCCAGGAGGGTCGTTTTGGTCTTTTATCCTTTTCCATTTTAGGTTAAGACCTGAAAATGTGTAAAAGGCCCAATAAGGAAAGGCCCAATTCCTTTTTTGTAAACCCTAGTTAGATCCCTATAAATAGGAGGACTTATGGGGGAAAAGAGAGATTCCCTTTTTTATGCAAATACATTTGTTTCCATTTCCAGCAAGAGCAAACAGTGAAAAGACTCCATTAAACTAGTCCTCAAAAATCAAGAGCACGTTAACAAATTTTTCCCCCGTTAACAATTGGCGCTAGAAGGAGGGGGAATCCTCGAGCGCTAGATTTTGCGAGTTCTGTTTCTTGCCATGGAGATCATCGGTTTTTCAGGAACCGCCGCCGCTGACCAGGCCGACGATGCCAGCCGACACGCCCAAGACACCAGCAAAGCACTAATGACACCAAACGCCTCAGAAACCGGGCCAACCGAAAACCAGAAGGAGATCGACGCCCAGTTCGCGCTGATTGAAACCTTACACGCGGAACAGGCCGAACTGGCCGAGAGACAGAGGATCCTCCGAGATAAAGTGGCAGAAACCGAGAAGCGACTGCCACCAGTCGTCGAAAAAGATCCAGATCTGGATCTGGGTCATCTCCAGAACCCCGAAGAAATCAAACGGACCATTCGCAGGCTCGAGGCGCGGTCTCGACACCTAGAGAAAAGGTCCACCGGCGAAGGGTCCCACCTCGACGCCCGACGACTCGAAGACGAGTTCGAAGAGGAAAAGCGTGAGGAAGCCCTCCGCCTCTTGACCCAGAAAAGAGAGGCAGCCCGCGCGCACTACCTGAGGCCGGAAACGAGAGAGCCAGCTGAAGTCGATCCCAACCTCGCACAAAGGCTGGAAGAGATAGAAAGGAGATTGGCCGAACAGGATAAGGATCCAAAGAGGAAATCCGCCCTCGCGGAACCTCTGAGCCTGAGGATCGAGCAGGCGCGATCTCAGCCCGACATCGCCCCTTTGCTGACCTTCATCTATGACGGAGCCTCAGACCCCGACGTTCATTTGAATAAGTATAACATCTATATGGTGGGCCGGGGAGCCACCGAAGCGACCAAATGTCGGCTGTTCCCTTTGACTCTCGGCGATATGGCTCACCGTTGGTACACGAGTTTGCCTTCGAGGTCGATCGACAGTTTCGAAGAGCTGGGTGACGAGTTTGTGTCTTATTTTGCATCTAAAGTAAAGTATTCTGAAGGTCGGCAAAGACTGATGGGAGTTAAGCAGAGGAAGGACGAGACGGACGAGAGCTATATTGACCGGGTAGAGCAGATAGCCAAACAGGGAGACCGAGTGAGCGATGAGATCCTCGTCCACGCGGTAGTAGGTGGTTTACGGGCCAACTCCGGTTTATTCAGGCCAATGATGAAAGAATACCCAAAATCCTACACGGAGTTCAGAAGAAGAGCGGGCGAGGAGATTGCCCAGCAACGGATATACGATCAACGGATTAAGGAATTAGAGCCAGACGCTGGAGAATTTTCCCTTCTTGAGAAGAAGCCGGTCAAACAAGCAGACGTCGGTCGCCGAGCATCGCCCCCTCCAACAGTGAAATACCACGAAAGTGGAAAGGAGAGACCTGCCTATAAGCCGTACCAGGGACCTTTCCAGGGACCGAACAAGGTTAACATCGTAGAAGGATATCCCGAGGACGGGATTTTCCTGGGACAAACTCCTGCTCGGATACTCCAAATTTTCTATGAGCGGGATATCAACATACTCACACCACCTCAGGCCATGAGAAGTCACCCCGACGACAGAAACCCGCGCAAATGGTGCACTTTCCACCAAGAAAATGGTCACACCACCGACGAATGCCGTGATTTGATAGCCCAACTTCGGCAACTTTATGAAGACGGGAGTTTGGCGGATCTCCTCAGAACACCCAAGCGCGGTCGGACGACCACCGGCCGTGGAGGCGCCGGCCGTGGAGGCATCGGACGTGGGGGCGGCGACCGGAGACAAGGAGGGAGAGGTCGAGGCCGAGGATATCAGGGCGATCGAAATAACCGGCCTCATCAGCAGCAGGGGCGAAATCAGAATCAAGCTGACCTAAACCCTTTAGCTTTACCACCACCCCCAGCCGGCGGACCTGAGGATGAAGACCCGCCCGTCCGAGGGGGAGCTCGAGTAAACATGATCGGCGGTCTAACCCCGATCGTCCACAAATCGAAGAGGCAGAAGAAGGAGGAACTCCGCGAGTTTGAAGGAGTAAATGTGGTTATCCCCCATACCGAGTCGACCATCTCCAAAGGCATCGTCATCTCTTTCTCCGAAAAGGACAGGGAGGGGATAAGATATCCCAAGGAGGACGCCTTGGTCATCACTGCTCGGATACTCGGCATTGAGGTGGCTAGGGTTCTGATAGATAATGGGGCTCACTGCAATCTGATTTTCAAATCGGCTTTAGATCAACTTGGAGAACTGACAAGATACATTCGACCATATGAAGGGGTTCTGAAAGGATTCGGAGACGTGGTGGTCCGACCGAGGGGGCGGATTAGGATGGCCGTGGAACTGAAGGATTGGCAAGATCCCGGCATCGCGATGACGAGGATGATGGAATTTGTAATCGTGGATGCTGAAAACATTTATAACGCTTTTTTCGGGAGGCCGTTCCTCGATGCCTTTGAGGCTGTGGCATCCTCCCATTATTATTGTATTAAATTTCCCACCCTAAGTGGTGCGGTCGGAACCCTCCGAGGGGATCAATATATGGCTAAGAAATGTTTTAATTATTTTTCGTGTCCAATTTTAAACAAACGCTTGAATGATGTTAACACTGGGGCATTTGAGGGCGAGGATCCTCAAATAGCCGAGCAGCCACCCGCTCCGAGGAGTTTTGAACTCCGAAGTGGGTCATCCCAGGGCGACGCCATCAAGGTAAAAGAAATCGACCCCTCGGGAGAGGTGGCCATGGATTTAGACGATCAAGATTATTTAAACACTCTGTGGGAAGAGGGCGAACTAGGGAATCCGGATGCCTTCGAGGGGGTGGTCTGTGACGAGCAGGAGTCAGAGGTCGGCGTGAATGACCTCGAGGCACAATTATTACACATCCTCATCGACGATATACCGGGCGGCCAGAGCAGGAGTCCGGTCCAGGTGGACTGTCCCCCAAGGAACGAGGAGTTTGATCCCCGCATCGGTTTTGAACCTAGCGATATACCCGACCCTCGGGGACCGTCGATGTGCGTAGCAGTGGATGAGGTCGAAAAGGTAAGTCTGGACCCGAGCAGGCCCGATTTAGAAGTTTTTATCGGGAGAAGGATCCCCGAGCGGCTAAAAAGTGAGTTGGTCGATTTCCTGGCACAGAATACGGACGCCTTCGCCTGGTCACATAAGGATATGGTCGGAATCGACCCAAAGCACGCTTGTCACCACCTTAAGATTGACCCAGAAAAAAAGCCCATCGCCCAGAAGAGGAGAAAAATGGGACCCGAGAAGTACGCAGCTTTGGCGGTAGAGGTTAAGAAGTTACTGGATAACGACCTAGTGCGGAATGCCGAGGAGGAACCCCAGTGGATCGCAAATGTGGTGCTCGTGAAAAAGTCGAATGACGCCTGGCGTTTGTGCATCGATTTCACAGACCTCAACAAAGCTTGCCCGAAAGATCATTTCCCCTTACCCCATATCGATCACCTGGTCGATAGCGTCGCCGGATACGAGATCTTTTCTAACTGTGATGGCTTCGCAGGTTATCATCAAATACCGATGGCCGAGGAAGATGTCGAGCACACTTCCTTTTATTCGGATAAAGGTGTGCTGTGCTGGAAGAGGATGCCTTTCGGTCTAAAAAATGCCGGGGCCACTTACCAAAGGCTGGTAAACAAAATGTTCGCCAACCAAATCGGAGACACCATGGAGGTATATGTTGACGATATTATTATAAAGAGCAGGTCCGAGGAGGACCACGTGAAAGATTTAAAGGTCGCATTCGAAATTTTGAAATTTTACAATATGAAGCTCAATCCTAAGAAATGCCACTTCGGAGTTTACAAAACCAAATTCCTCGGCCACATCGTTAGTCTCAGGGGCATTGAAGTAAACCCAGAAAAGGTCAAGGCCATCCAAGACCTGAGAGAGCCCCGGAACCTAAAGGATGTGCAAAAGTTGACCGGCTGTTTGGCCGCCCTCAGTCGCTTCATTCCCCGACTAGGGGATAAAAGCCGACCTTTCTTCAAGGCAATCAAGGACCAGAAGTTCAGATGGGGCAAGGAAAGTCAGGAGGCCTTTCTGCGACTAAAGGAACACCTCGGGAGTCCAGCCATCCTCTCCAAACCTCTAGCCGGGGAGAAATTGTTCCTCTATCTGGCCGCTTCGGAGCATGCCATGAGCTCAGTTCTCGTCCGGGCAGACGGGCAAACACATAAACCTATTTATTTTGTCAGCCAGGTCCTCCACGACGCCGAGATACGTTACACACCTTTAGAAAAGCTAGCCTACGCCCTCGTCATGAGCGTACGAAAGTTGAGATCGTATTTTTTCGACCATCCGGTGGAAGTCCTGACGACCATGCCGTTACGACAGGTATTGCAGAGACCAGACACGAATGGCCGTTTATTGAAATGGAGCCTGGAAGTGGGACAATATGACATTACCTATGCCCCCCGGACGGCAATCAAGGGACAGGCCTTAGCAGACTTCATAGTAGAGCTAACCTTTCCCAACTCCACGCCGTCCCCTTCGATCCCGCCATGGAAGCTATATGTAGACGGTTCGTCGAATTCCTCCCATGCCGGGGCTGGAATAGTATTGGTAGGGCCGGGTGGACAGTCATTCACGCACGCAGTAAAATTCGAGTTTGAGGCGACAAACAACGAGGCGGAGTACGAGGCGTTGATCGCCGGGTTGGATCTCGCCCTTGCGGTTGGCGCCGAACACTTGCAGATTTTTATGGACTCTTTACTGGTAGTCAACCAAGTCAAAGGAACTTACGAGACACGCTGCGATCGTATGGCGAAATATTACGAGCATGTGCTCTCTCTATGCGAGAAGATTCCGAAAGTACTCATCGAACAGATTCCGAGAGAATTAAACTCCCAGGCCGACGCACTTTCCAAATTAGCATCCTCGGAGGGTACCGCCGACATGACCAATGTCATCCTAACCAGTCAACCTCGGTCGGCAATCTCGCGGGATGAGGTTTTGGTTACGATCATCGACCGAGGAGAGACATGGATGGACCCAATCCGCACTTTCCTTGTGGGTGGAACGCTACCCGAAGATAAGACGGACGCAAGGCAGCTTCGGATACGAGCGGCCAGATATACATTGATCGGGGATGTTTTGTACCGTAGAAGCCTATTCTTGCCTCTCCTTAGGTGCATCACCCCGCTCGAAGGTCATAAGGTTTTCAGCGAAATACATGATGGTGTTTGTGGGAACCACGCCGGCGGGCAGTCTTTGGCCCATAAGACCGTACGCCAAGGATACTACTGGCCTACGTTGAGACGAGATGCGATCAACTACGCCCGAAAGTGCCACAGGTGCCAGGTAACAGCACCCATCGTCCGATCGGCGCCGGAGTATCTGAACTCGATATACAGCCCCTGGCCTTTTGCCTCGTGGGGGATTGATTTGATCGGACCCTTGCCAACGGGGCCAGGAGGGGTAAAGTATGCTGTCGTGGCTGTAGATTATTTCACGAAGTGGGCGGAGGCCGAGCCACTGAAGGTCATCGACCAGAAGGCAATCATAAAGTTTATTTGGAAAAACATCATATGCCGCTTCGGAATCCCCTACACGATCACGTCAGACAACGGAAAACAATTCGATGGGCAGGAGATCATGAATTTCTTTGACAAATGGAAGATTAAGAAGGCTTTCTCCACCCCCTACCACCCTCAGACGAACGGGCAGGTGGAAGCTATCAACAAAATTTTGAAGCATACCATCAAGGCCAGATTGGAGGAAAGACAAGGGAGGTGGGCTGCTGAGCTGCCTGATGTCTTATGGTTATATAGGACAACCAGCAAAACAGCCACAGGAGAAACACCGTTCGCTTTAGCTTTCGGTGCAGAAGCGGTTATACCCTCTGAAGTCGAAGTCTTCAGCCATAGGACCTCCCAAGAGCCAAATGAAAATAATGACAAGGCTTTGCGCCTTGAGCTTGATTTTTTGGAGGAAAGAAGGTTGAACTCGGTTTTTCAGAATGCAGCGGCCAAGCAAAGGGCCGAACGTTTCTATAACTCCAAGGCCAAAATCAGAAGGTTCAAGCCCGGAGATTTAGTCCTTAAACGCATACTCGGACCTAGCACTGGGGCATTGGGCCCAAATTGGGAAGGGCCAATGCGAATAAGGAGGATCTTGGAGAAAGGGTCATACGAGCTGGAGCATCTGAACGGCGTGCCCGATCAGTATTTTTGGAACGCGCTCCATCTGAAAAAGTACCACCAATAACTTTTGTACTTCATGAATCTATCCGAAATAAAAGTTCTTTTCTCGCACCGATCACAGGTTATTAATAAGTCCGAGGATCGGACAAGTCCCATCCCCGGCCATGTCCCTCGATCCGTCAAGGGGCATGAACAATGAACCGGGGATAGAGTCCGCTCTCCCCGGGCCTGAGATGAGCCGGGTAATACGTTACTCGGCCGATCCAACAGGTTATTAATAAGTCCGAGGATCGGACAAGTCCCATCCCCGGCCATGTCCCTCGATCCGTCAAGGGGCATGAACAATGAACCGGGGATAGAGTCCGCTCTCCCCGGGCCTGAGATGAGCCGGGTAATACGTTACTCGGCCGATCCAACAGGTTATTAATAAGTCCGAGGGTCGGACAAGTCCCATCCCCGGCCATGTCCCTCGATCCGTCAAGGGGCATGAACAATGAACCGGGGATAGAGTCCGCTCTCCCCGGGCCTGAGATGAGCCGGGTAACACGTTACCCGGCCGATCTAACAGGTTATTAATAAGCCCGAGGATCGGACAAGTCCCATCCTCGGCCATGCCCTTTTGATCCGTCAAAGGGCATGAACAATCAGCAAGAGCTGAAAAACGTTTAAACGCGAAAAAAGAGGCAAACTCCATACATTACTTAAAAGTTACATTACTAGAACAAAATAAAAATAAGCGACGCGGCAAACATCGAAAGCGGGACGTCAACAAATGAAGCGCCCCCACCGATCATGAGTCGGGCGAGGGGGCCAGGGACGGGTTCCGGATCCACGCACCATACGACGATAAGACCACGATGGATCTCCGACAGGACGCACCATTGAAATATGGTCTCCATCAAGAATGTCAATGAAAAAGCCACTCCCAACAGCCCAAGAGACTCGAATGACCCAACCCTCTCGTATCGCAAAGCCGGCAACAAGCCTCTCCCATTCTGGCCCATGAATGGCAAGTTGATTGCGAAAACGAGTGAAAGAAACCCGCCATTCCTGGCCCAAGCAGTCCGTCATACAAAGGCCGTCTGGCGTCTGATCCCTAAGTGGTCGTATGAACGCCGCAGGGATCGGAAACCTCTCCCTATGCCAGGAGCCATTGAATGGGCGCTCGAACGATCGCGAATCGTCAGAGAGATCGATCCGAGTTGCCATGATTTTTTTAACCACAAATGCTTATTTCCGAAAAGAAGGATGAGGGAGAACTCATTTATAAACAAGACTTTTCCTCGACCCAAGTGAAAAATTTAATGCAACCCATTAATTATTAAGAGTGGTTGGCAGTTCAAGAATTAAAGGGATACATGCCAAATTAAAGTTCCATACATTAACAAAAAGAAACTGGGGAAAATCCAAGACAACAGAGGCATCAATCCGAGTAGGCGTGTCCAAGAGAATCAGCCGCACCACGCACCCGAGTCTGCTCTGGGAACGACACGTTGACCCCCTCGAGGTTGAAAAGACTGACACGGAATCCGAAGCCGGGCTTCCATATCAACCAGACTTCCCAGCCCACTTGGATGCCCGCATGCTGAACGAAATCCGCCCAGCCCGGGCCTCCAAAAGCTATCTGCCTCCGAAGTTTCGTCTTTGTCGCAACCCATGCTTGTTCATTGGAATCGTGAAATGGGATTTCCTCACCCAGAAACTTCTCTAAGGGTTGCACGAAAGAATGAGGAAGAGGGAAGTTCTTACGGTGCCACCGGCCGTCGAAGTTCTGGCGCAGCCGACGCCAGCCGTCGGAGAGAATAGTGATGTCATGATGCCCCTCTGTACACCTCGAGGCGCCATGGAAAACCTGTTTCCCTTTATTCTGACTCATTTTCTTGCTAGAACTCATGATTTTTTATCTTTTAGAAAAATCAGGACACTGATATGTCCTTTATATAGGCTAAAAGATTTTAAGGGTACCCCACCTAAAAATCGCCTTTTGGAGGGAACCTAGCCCGCCAAAAAAGGAGTTGAGGCGGGAAACCCGCAGAATCACCATACGTTCTGAACGTAAATAGCGGAATAAAGGGCATTGGATAAATGCAATAAACTTAAGAGTAAGGATTCGCTGAAACTGCAAAAGTCACCTAAAAACGCCTCAAATACCAGAAGGGTATGAGGACGAGCACAAAAAGTATAAATAAGATAAACTGTTCAAAGCCCCCCGGGCAAAACCCAAAACAAGTTGTCCGAAAAGAAAACGACTAGAAATAACGATGAAAACGTCTGAAGAAAAAACTTCACTTCAGGTCGCCTTGAGTCGACTCACCATCATCGTCCTTAAGCACTGACTCCGCGAACTGCACGGCCGGGTCAACATCTTTCACATCAGGAGTTCCAGCCGACTTGGGCATTTTGAGCTGCGACTTCAAAGGCCACCAGGAAAGGTCTAGCTTGAAATTTTTCTCCAGGTCAAGGACATACAAGGAGAAGTGAGCATGAAGGGGGCATTGCTCGGCGTATTGGCGGAGAAACTTCACCAGGATATCAGCCGACTGACCTGCCTCGAGGAGTGCTCGGATGCCATCGAAATACGCGCAATAGTAGGAGTAGTTGCTATACAGATCGATGTCCTCCTCAGGGTCCGCCGAGCGGGCAGCTTCCGCAGCTTGCATATCTCCCAGCTCCTTCATCACCTTCCGGTTCACTTCTTCCAACTCGTCATTCCTGGTCTCGGCCTGATCATAGGATTTCTTGAGATCAACCACTTTCCCTTCCAGTTGAGAAAGCTGTTTGTCTTGCTCGGTCATTTTGTGGATCAAAGCCATCTTATCCTTTTTCTCCTCGTCCAGTTCGGAGTACAAAGAGGCCTTCAGCCCGGCTTCGAGACCAAAATCCTCTTGTAACTTGTTATAGCGATCGCGTAGCTCGAGATACACATCCGGCAGGTTGGGCGGACACTTAGCGGCTTTGTCCTCTTGTTCGGCCCTCGCTTTAGCCAAGCAATTCACCATGACCGGAATCCGGGCGGCATGAACACGCAATAGTTTCTCCAAGAAATCCACACGAGAGGCCGCAGCCTCCATCTGATGCGACCAAGAATGAACAACGTCCTCAACCGCCTGATCCAAGTGGCCTGGGATAGGGTCATCTTCGTAAGAACCCTGGGCGGCACACAGGTGGGCCACGGACAAAGGGAGCCCGGGGTCTTCTTTAAAGAGCCTGTCAGAAAGAATGTTAACAAAAAGCACGACAATAATATAACCCCAACATGGAGAGCAGCCTTAAGTGTTTTTACCTAGAAAATTCCTCATCATCAGAGCCGAAAATGGATGCATATTTAGATGGGAAAAGGCTTTCTTCTTCGTCCTTCGGCCGGGAACCTTTTTGCCTAGGAATCCGATCTCTTTTCGGGATGACCGGGGGTTTGCCGGAGGATCCAGATGCTCCAATTATACCTTTCCCGGATGCGCTTGATCCGTCAACCTTCTTCGCCTTTTTGGTCGGCCGATAGAGCCGGCTGATTGGGTCAGGCATGGGAGGAAGCATGGGAGAGTTTATAGCGATGGACACCTTGCCCGCCAAGTTCCGACGCTCGGCCTCAGCTTTCTCTTCCGCGGCCTCCCTCTTCCTACGATCACGAGGGGTCTCCACCTTAGGCATTTTGGACGGAGGACAAATTAGGAAATACCTGCGAGCTGAGAAAACATCCGGTCAGAAGAAGTCAAATAGGCCAAGCCAAAAACGCTACATAAACATCACTCACGCGGAAATAAATCCTCGGCGTCCCGAGGAACAGATAAGAACCGAGCACGAAGACGTCTCTCCTTGCTCGTCCAATTCTTGTGGTTCCTTTGATCGGAAGAAAGCATCTTAATTCTTTCTAGAATCACCAAGAAATCCCATCCCAGTAGCTCGGCGTTCGGAGCCTTTGGGCCTAGAAAAGAATCAGAAGAGGAGAAGCCCAAGAAGAGAGTGAGGATTGATTAAAAAGGGATTTCTCAAATGATAAAATGCTAAGGTCAAGGGGACTAACGTTTGGCGGTAAGCCGATACTCGGCACTAAGGGGATAACCTTTGGAATTCCACTCAACAGCCACGAAAAACCATTTTTCTGTCCATTTGGCCTGCTTGCTCGGCAGTTCGGTAATAATGGTATCTCGCTGCTTCAAGTAATAATCACCTTTCCCGGCATCACATATACCTACCAGGTATAGCAACTCAAGACCAGATAACCCCCGGTACAGACCAAAAACGCCGAACATGACGTTCAAAACATACATGGTCGCCCACGCGTTCGGCACTAATTGCATAGGGGCGACGTCAAGAGTGTGTACGAGTTGGGCAAAAGATTCGTGGATGGGGAAACGAAGCCCGCTTTTCATCATGGAGTAATTCACGGCGAGCATACCTTCGGGGGGTTGATCGGCTCTTTCGCCCTTAATAGGGGCATAAAGATGAACGTTGGATGGGATCTCCCATTCATCCCTCTTTCTCTGCAGAGCGTTGTCCGTTATCGTACTCGGTCGTCGACTAGCTTCAAACGGTCCCGGCCGATCCCCGACTACTCGGTAAACGTCCCGCGGGACATGAGTATAAGGACGCTCAGAGATATAAGCCTCGAACGTGTATGGTGACGGGGGTCCCCGAGAATCTGCTATAATCTCGCATAACTTGCGATACGATTTACTAACACCGTTCACCAACATTTCATTCTTTTCCGCATCTGAGAAGGGATACTTCAGTGAGCGACCGGAGGAACGAGACGTGCCCGGGGAGGAAGTAGAGGGTAATTTAGAAGGGTCTATTAGGGTACGCGCGGGTGAAGAACCCGACACCTCACGACGAGGGGATCCTTCTTCGTTCATCGCCAGTTTTCTGGGTTCAAAAGAAGGCACACCCACGGCCGGAAATCAATAACAATCTAACCCTTGAAAACTCGCCGGAAGGGGCGACGATTTACCAGGGATCCTTAAGGGACGTAAAGGCAAACCCCCCCCCCCCCAGAAAACTCAGATATAAACCCGAAACGAAAATAAGCCACACAGGAGAAGGGAGGCGTACCTGAGGGAGAATAGATATCGCCGGAGAAGGTCGCCGGAATTTTAACAAAGATCTCTCCGCCGTAGTAGTAGGGAGAAAATTAAGCAAAGAGTGAAACAAAAGAAAAAAAAGGGAGAAAGTGAAACTTTCGGGTGATATTTATCGAAATACAAAGGGGCGGCGGTTTTCCCCCTTCTTTTCTTTTTTATTTTTAATTTTCAAAATTCAAAAATCGAGGGTACAGTTGAAAGGACTGTCGCAGGCGGGAAGTTGGGAGATCTTCTGACACGTGTCCCCTACATGCAAAGGCTTTATAAATCCCCTGATTAACTCTCCAGAAGATGGAAAATGGGACGACCTGGGCCGCAGAGGGCCCGACCAATCTTTGACCGGCCGAACCCTCTGCGGGGGGCATTTGTTGGGCCCCATTTTCATCCCCAAAATTATTTATTTATTTATTTATTTAATTGCTTATTTAAAAGTCATTATGCAGTATAACGGAGGCCTCTATTTCAAGGCCGAGCATCAGAAATCAGGCCGACCGACCAGACGGGTTCGTCGAGCGTCAACAAAGTAGCTGAGAGAGGAGATCCGAAACTGGGATGTCTGCTCGGTCGGCGTCGAGACGATGTGAATGCCAGAAGAGAGCCCAAAGCATGGCCTCCACGTCTGGATAAAGGCGGCGCCAGGAGGGTCGTTTTGGTCTTTTATCCTTTTCCATTTTAGGTTAAGACCTGAAAATGTGTAAAAGGCCCAATAAGGAAAGGCCCAATTCCTTTTTTGTAAACCCTAGTTAGATCCCTATAAATAGGAGGACTTATGGGGGAAAAGAGAGATTCCCTTTTTTATGCAAATACATTTGTTTCCATTTCCAGCAAGAGCAAACAGTGAAAAGACTCCATTAAACTAGTCCTCAAAAATCAAGAGCACGTTAACAAATTTTTCCCCCGTTAACAAGCCTAGCCACAAGAGCTCGTGTTTCTCTTAACTTACGCACAAAAATCGCCTTCGCTGAGCCGGTTTTAAGGGACTCATTGAGGAACGATTCCGTGGGTATGTTAAACACCTCTTGCCTAGCTTCCACACCATGTCTCAACGTAGTTGGACCAACAGTGGATTCAGAAAGCTCAACAGTCTGGACAATGTCCAGATTTCTTTTCCAATCATCACCATATGGAACCGGTGAGTTTTCATCTTTAAGTATATCACAAAGTGGGGTCACAGTCATTCCTAACCTATAAGCACATAAAACAAACAAACAATTTAATATCCGATATTATCTCCCTTAAATAATATCATTAAATCACTAATCACATCTAAAATCCCATCAGGTAAGGCAAGCCACGTGGTGTGGACGTTTACCCACCCAAATGATTTAGCAATTAGATTTTCTTTGGCCATACATCGCTTATGGCGGAACCTCGTGGGGAGGAATACCATAAGGCGTATCTAAGTGTAAACCATTACTCAGTACCAAAATAAGTTACTTGGAATCGCTACATCACCGCAAGCCACGTGGTGTGGACGTTTACGATAACTTCACAACTCTTCATAATTACTTACAACTGTCTACATCAATTGATCCAAAATCCGTCAGCATAGCAAGCCACGTGGTGTGGACGTTTACTACACTAAGAGACTTTTATAATTGACTCCCAATTACTTGATCCATTTAATCTCGTAAATCAATACGTGGAGAATCATAAGTGAAACTCGAAGTTTCTAACCAGTGATTTACCATGCGAACAACCCTATCTCTCATAAATGAGGGAGCCGAGCAGACAAACGACCCATCTATAAAAGTATGGCACGAAAGTCTCTAATTTGTGTCCTCTACATGACCAAGTGGCTCTGGCTCCATTCCACTCCCCGGGGTGAGAATGAGTCGACTTGAAATCAGCTTTGGAAAGACAAATTAGGCATTGTTTGATAAACTTAATTAATGTTTCTCGTAAGAGGAATTACAAGAACTCTCCTCCAATAACTTATCTATATAAACTTCAAAAGTTTATAAAAGTCACCAAGAGAGCAGCAATGGAGACCATGGGTATGTTTCCATACCCTCTCCCACTTAGCTTTTTATAATAAAGGGATACGCTATCTAGTGCATAAAAGTAAACACATATAGCATGCATACATGTAATAAAGCACATAGTATTATCACATAGTCAAAATAATACTAGAATATTATTTTCCGACTATTATGGCTTCATCACATCCCCGTACGCATCTTCTAGTCTTCAGTCTTCGTTTCTTGAACGCTCCATGTGACGAGAATATTAATATCCAATATTTAAATCTAGTTATTTTCAATTAATCCAAAAGTTACTTAATTCGAAAATTAAGTCAATTGAATATATCAAAAATAAAATTAAATATTATTAATATTTTTATTTATTTTATTTTCTTTTTCCACTTCATTAAATCTCTTAGAATAATCTATCCAAGATCCTCTTGGAATATTCTAGATGATATCCATAATGAAATAAAGAAATAAAATAATTTAGGATTCTTATACTTTTCCAAATTTATTTTTATTCCTAATCCATGAATATTCCCATGAGTAGGAATAATCAAATAGGAAAAATAAATTTAGTACTAAATTAATTCTTTCTCTATTTTTCTAGAATATTCCATAAAGAAATAATCAAAATAGGAAATAATGAATTAATTAGGAAAGTATATTTCTGGTAGGAGTAGCCCGGGTTGGGGAACCCCGAACCACCCCCACCTTCGCCGACCGCCGCCTAGGGCACGCGCCACCGCCGCCCAGCCCACGCGCCACCACCACTGGTGGCCGGCGTGGCCGAGTCTCCCACGGACAGCCCGCCTAGGGCCGCGGGTCGATCGATCCCCTCGGGATCGATCATGGGGATTGATCGATCCCGGTCCTTCGTCTCCTCGTCACTTCGTCTTCTCCGGCGGTCTTCGATTCGATCCAATCGCAAAATAAATTTACAAAAATCTAAATTACAATTCCGGTATCGATTCTATACACGAAATCGACCCTATACATTTTCCGGAAAACAACGAACATAATAATAAATCCTAAATTCGGTCAACCCCCGAATTTTTTACTATTACAAGCATTCACCACCAAAAACGAATCTCGACATGTCCGAGAGTTTAATAAAACCAACAATCACATGAGAAAATAATTAAACGAATAATCATCAAGCCATAATAGTCGGAACCCTGCAAGGTAGAACAATTTTATCGAAAATACCGCGAACGTAAACCACGCTCTGATACCAATTGTTGGAATTCGCTATCCCGGGTTATCAAAATAGCGGAACCGATAACCCGAACGAACCCTTCGCCGGAGATCATACGAACACCGACTCATCCGCCGGAGTCCGGGCTTTGGAGACCATGCATCCGAAGACGCACAGCCCGCCCCCACCCGAACCCCCGCGAGCCGGGGTTCGCACGATCAAGCGATCGATCGGGGTGGGGCTGTTCGACAGCCCCCCGCGGCGGGTCCGGCGACCCGCCACCACCAGGAGGCCCCCGCCTTCACGGCGGGGTAGGGCACGGCTCCGGCCCGTGCCCAGCGATCGACCTTCGTGGTCGATCGCACACCCTCGGCCCAGCCGAGGGTTCGGCCCCCATCGCCCCTCGCCGAAACCCTAGCGGGCGTACGCCGCGGTCCGGTGGCTTCGCCACCACCGCGCGTTCGTCCGTCTATTCCGGGCTTCGATTCTCGGATCTTCGTCCTACGGTATTCTCGATAAAACAAATCGAACAATTAACAAGTTAGTTGAGAATTGTACCTACGATTCGTTGTTCGGAGAAACGAAATCGACGACCTCGTGACCTTCCCGCGTATTCCTTGCACTCGTTCGAACGTCGGGTGGGCGACGAGCTATCGAACTTGTGGATCCTCTTCACTCTCAGAACTTTATTGTTGGCGTAACGTAGGTTAGTAAAGTGAAGACCACGTAGTGCTTTTATAGGCTACGAAGGGGATCAAAAGGAGAATAAATATTGGGCTTCAATATTGAAAATTAAATTGGGTCCAACCCAAATCCATTAATTCTTATCAATATTAATTTTATTTATTTTCCACTATATAAATAAAATTGCACTCCCAATATTATTCATATTATATCAAATAATATTTCTCCAACTTAGTATTATTTATTCCGTGTATTTAAGATTTAAATATCCATGAATAAAATTTATTTATTGCTTAATAAATTTATTCATCTCTTATATCCGAGACTAGTACCACTCAACCTTATTTATTATGCGGAACAAGTCCACTCGCGAGGTTTACATAATAAATCCTTATGAGCTCATCTCGGGGATATTATCAACCCTTACGGGATACACTGCCCCTTCAAGAATTCACGGCATGCCATATATAAAATATAGTGACCCAACTTAACCGGTAATTAACCCAATTATCAAACCGGTTAATTCCTTTGGTAAATCAAAGTCACTTACATTAAATATACACACCCGCGATTATTTCAGGGATTAAGAATAAAATACTCCGAGTCTCAAATCAATTATCGCCGAGCAATCCTAATTGATGAGTCTCAATCGATCCGCTCAATACACCAAGTGTACAAGTGTGATAAAATAATTAAGATAAATTATTTTCTCTCACACACAACGACTATACCGATGGGTTGGTCCGTGTCCATCTAGGTCGTGAGCAACTGTTCGATTAAATACGAGTAACCGATAGTATGATCTTCTGTGTGCCCATGCAACACCATACTAACTACAACGTATAAAATCCAGGACTATAATTTGCATGTATTTAATTAACAATAATTAAAAGCAAATGAATGTCTGTAATTAATAGGTAAATGAAAGTGCATACAGAGTTCAGAATACTCAAATCTAGACATTAAGTATACTACTCCATCACACACGAACGTGGCTTGCCATATCTGATGGGATTTTAGAGGTGATTAGTGGTTTAATGATATTATTTGAGGGAGATAATATCGGAGATTAAATCGATTGTTTGTTATTATATGTGCTCATAGATTAGGAAATGGCTTTGAACCCACTTTCTGTGATACGTACGGATTTTAAACTCACTGGTCCCTAAATGAAAAGATTGGAATGGAGATGTAGACATTACCCAAACTGTTGAAGAGTACAAGGTTGTACTCAATGAGCTTTATCCTTCCGAGCCTATTGACATAGGCGGCTAGACAAGAAGCGATGAGGATACTCATAAAGGCAGTCACTTCGAGGAAACGCTTAAAAACGTTTTTGAGATGATTGACCTTTTAGACGAGTTGAGACGAAATCGCAAGCTCTTGTAGCCAATGCCAAAGGTTTCGAACCTAAAGGCATGAATCGGGGGAAAGGACAAGAAAGCAAAGAAACCCAGTGGTTCTAAGTTACTTGGACCACGAGATAGGACGAGAAAGCCAATAGGCAAGTGTTCTCGATGCAAACAGTCTGGGTACTGGAAGTCTGATTATCCTCTCAAAGAAAGTACGAAATTTTCTTTAGTCATAAAAGATAGTCATTGGTATTATCTACCGGAACCTGGTGTGTAGATATGGAACCACTGACGGTATGTGCATTTTAAATGCAAGAGGTTCCAGGAAACCTAACGACTTGGAAAAGAAAAGATCGTAGTCTACATGGGCAATGCTGTGGAGGAGGCAGCAGTTGCAGTGGAGGACATTTTATAGGATTTCATTTTGAGTTATTGCTTTTATGTACCTTTCATATTATAAAGAACTTTGTTCTGGATTTCTAATGAATGGATATTTTATTTCTTTTAATCATTTGATGGTTATAAGAAGAAATAATGATATTATCTATTCTGGTACATTAGCTAGCAATATATAAATGATGAATCTTGAGTCCACCATGATGCAACAAACCGTAGTATGAAACTCGTTTTACTAATAAGAGATTTCTTTATCAATTATACTTGTGGGTTCTTATGCTGAGTCATGTTTATTCAAATAAGAAGTTCAAGGGTCGAAAATTGATATTTTGATCAATTAAGTTGAAGAAATGGACCTTCCGACCTAAGAATCTAATTTGGAAGATAATATGACTAAGCAATCCTTTATGGATATAAGATGTAAGATCCAGACAAGTGTAAGAATTGATTGACTCTGATGTATGCAGACCTATGCCTACTCAGACAATAAGGTACGAGTACTTCATTTTATGATTACTCGAAAAATGGATTAGAATACCTGATGTGCCACAAAAGCAAGTGTTTTGACAAGTCAATGGACACTAAGCAATTGTGGAGAGCCATCAAGGTATATCCATTTGTAGCCTGCGATTTGATCGCGGAGGCAAGTACCTGTCTGAGGAATGCATGGCATACTAATCGGAAATTGGGATTTGATCCTAAATGACTTCACCATACACTGTTGTGTAGAAATGGTGTGTCGTAAACAAGAAATGGAACTCTTATAGAAATAGTAAAAACATGAGTTATACGGAACTACCTATGTTCTATGGATATGTCTGGAAACAACGGCGCATTCAAATGCGGTTGTAGAATATCCTAGAAGAACAAAAGATGTGTGTTCAATAGTACTGTGAACCAGAAGGACATTATAAGTTCTAACGCCCGGTTCTTAGAGAAAGACTATATAATGAACCACAAGCCCAAAGTGACGTAATACTTTGAAATGAGAGAGAAAGATTAAAACTTAGAACCAGCCGAACCGAGTAGCGGTACACCACATACTGCACCTACTGTTATTACTGTTTATACACGGGAATGCCATTGTAGTGGGAGGTTGTGGGACAACCGGAGATATTCATAAGACTAGGAGAGTCTTCGAACTCTGGACCTAGTATACATGAAATCGATCCCTAGATCTACATGAAGTCCGTACTAGATCTAAATGTGCCTTCTTGGAGAGCAATAAGGATTATTGCTAAGAGGCGAGATCATTTAGAGTACAAGCTTAGTTGATCCATTTATGGATTGAAACAAAGCATTGAGTTCGTGGTACTTGCAAATTGATGAGATAGTCCATTTTATGGATTCATCAAAAGCATAGACGAATTGTATGTATTGGAAACGTGATGGAAAACAAGGTGGTGTTTCTCGGAGGTTTTATATAGATGACACTCTTATCATTGGCAACAATGTAAAGATGTTATCAGACATAAAATGATGGTTGTCTAGATGAATCATTATGAAAGATAAAGGAAGAAGTTGGACATGTTCTTGAGATCTTGGATCTCTAGAAAGAACATTGTACTTTTCCTGGACATCTTACATATATGATTATGGTTCGTTTTAACATGCAAGATTCCGAGAAAGGTTCGTTACCTTTCAGAGACGGAATGCATCTATCTAAGGATATGTGTTTTGGAACACAAAAGGAGATAGAAGCAATGAAAGCAGTTTCCTACACTTTGAGTGTGGAAAGCTTAATAAATGCATTGTTGAAAACAAGAACCTGATATCGGCTATGCGGTTAGCATAGTGGGAGGATATCAAGGTAATCCTGGAAAGGAATATTCGACTGCCGTAAAAGTACTTTCGAAGTACTGTTCTAGACTACGAAGCAGACGAGTTTTTCCTTTGGATTACATTCTCTTAGTTTTTCCTTTGTAAGTCGATATCAGGCTATGTGTTTCACTATTAAAGGAGAAGGAGTTTTAACATGGAAGAGTGATAAGCACGATGCTTTTCGGACTCTGCCATGGGTAACCAAATAGCGGCCTCAGAGGCAGCGGAAGTTTTGGTATAACTCCGGGATAATCTCTGGGACTTAGATGTGATTCTTAATTTGCCAAAGGCTATGTAAATAGCGGTGCAATGGCAAATGGTACGAAATCACTAGTCCATAAGTGTAAGATAACACATAGTGCAAGTACCACCTGATACGAGTCATCGTCGAGGGAGACGACGCTGTAGTCACCAAGATAACTTCAGAGCGGCAACCTAGAGTGCTCATTCACATAGTACTTCTTGGAAGTACAACTTAAGCACGTGATGAGTATGGGAGTCGGGAGTTTGGAGGAAATGACTAGACCTTAGTACAAGTGGGAGATTGTTGGAGTTGTGTACTTAATGTCTAGATCTAAGTAACAGAAACTCACGATCCATTGCCATTAATCTATTTAACTAAATAAACAATTATTTGCGTTTAATTATTTATAATTAAATATATGCAAATCATAGTCCTGGATTTTATACGTTGTAGTTAGTATGGTGTTGTATGGACACACAGAAGATCATACTATCGGTTACTCGTATTTAATCGAACAGTTGCTCACGACCTAGATGGACACGGACCAATCCATCGGTATAGTCGTTGTGTGAGAGAGAAAATAATTTATCTTAATTATTTTATCACACTTGTACACTTGGTGTATTGAGCGGATCGTTGAGATTCATCGATTAGGATTGCCGGCGATAATCGATTCAAGTCTCAGTGTATTTTATTCTTAATCCCCGATACTATTGCGGGTGTGTATATTTAATATAAGTGACTTTGATTTTCCAAAGGAATTAACCGATTTAATTATTGGGTTAATTACCGGTTAAGTTGGGTCACTATGTTTTATATATGACATGCCGTGAATACTTGACGAGAAAGTGTATCCCGGAAGGGTTGATAATATCCCCGAGATGAGTTCATAAGGAATTATTATGTAAACCCTGCAGGTGGATTCGTTCCGCATAATAATTAAGGTTGAATGGTACTAGTCTCGGATATAAGAGATGAATAAATTAATTAGCAATAAATTAATTTTATTCATGGATATTTATATCTTAAATACACGGAATAAATAATACTACCGGAGAAATATTATTTGATATAATATGGTTTAATATTGGGAGTGCAATTAATTAATATAGTGGAAAATAAATTAATTAATATTAATGGGATTAATAGATTTGGGCTTGGGTTCAATTTAATCATTAATATTGGAAGCCCAATATTCCACCTCCTTAAGATCCCCTACGTAGCCTATAAAAGCACTACATGGTCTTCTCTATTCTCATAAGTTGAAGATCACAATTCTAGAGAGAGAAAGTAGAGAGGAGGATCCATGGAGTTCGGTAGATCGTCGCCCACACGACGTCCGAGCTAGTGCAAGGAATACGTGGGAAGATCTCAAAGGTCGTCAAATTGAGTTCTACGTTTTTCCGAACAACGAGAACGAGGTAAATCGTAAAACCCTCTTTATGATTTAATCGTTAATTATCGTAAAAATATCATGAACCAAGATCCGAGGGATGAACCCGGGGATGGGGATCGACCTCGCGGTGGTGATCGAAGATCATCGGACCGCGGGAGGTCGGGAGATCCCCGCCGGGATCACACAAAAACCCCTCGGCTGGACGCCGAGGGTGGCGATCGGCCCTAGGGCACGATCGCCGATCGCGCAAGGGGAGGAGCCCCGGCTGGACGCCGGGGCGTGCGATCGACCACGGTGGTCGATCGCTGGGGCGCCGCGGGCTGGTGCCGCGGCTGTCCGCTGGGCGGACGCCCCTCCTCCACGACGGTGGCGGTGAGTCGCCGGACTCACCGCCGGGGGCTGCTACAAGCAGCCCGCGGGGATGCGCGTGCATCCCCGGCGATCGTGTTCGATCGCGAGCCCCTCGCGGGGCTCGGCTGGACATGCCGCGGGTTTATCCCGCGGCGGTGGTTGTTCGGTCGGGCCCGGTTCGCATGGTGGTTCGTGGTTGTTTTCCGGCGAAAGGATTTCGATTGGGTTGTCGGTTCCGCAATTTAGACAATCCGGATATTCGAAGGATTTCGGTCGGAATTAATTAGAGAATTTATTTTAATTAATTTATTAATTCCGGGATATCGATTTCCAACAACTTCATGGTAGAAGAAGGTGTAGTTCTGGGACATGTGGTGTCAGCCAAAGGCATAGAAGTCGACAAAGCAAAGATCGAAGTCATAGCCAAACTACCATACCCAAGGAATATCAAGCAAGTAAGAGGATTTCTTGGCCACGCAGGATTATATAGGCGCTTTGTGAAGGACTTTGCCAGCATCGCCCAACCGATGACAAGGCTACTGCAGAATGATGTGGAGTGGGACTTTGATGAAGACTGCCAAAGAGCCTTCAACCATCTGAAGGAGAGACTAGTGACAGCTCCCATCATCCAACCACCTGAGTGGGGGATGCCTTTTGAACTAATGTGTGACGCTAGTGGATACGCAGTAGGTGCAGTACTTGGGAAACTAAAGGGCAAAGAGAGGCATGTGATATATTATGCTTCGAAGACACTTAATGCCGCCCAAAGTAACTACGCAACCACTGAGAAAGAGCTGCTGGCCATAGTATTTGCTTTTGAAAAATTCAGGTCATATCTATTGGGAAGCAAGACCATAGTATATACCGATCACGCCGCACTCAAGTACTTAATGGCAAAGAAAGAGACCAAACCAAGACTAATCCGACGGATCCTACTGTTACAGGAGTTTAACATCGAGATTAGGGACAAGGCTGGCAACCAGAACTTAGTGGCAGACCTCGTCAATTATATAGTAGGAGGAGAGTTCAGAGACGAGGCTTCCATCTATGAAAGAAACAAAATGAAACGGGAGGCAAAGAGTTACATATGGGATGAGCCATACTTATGGAAAAGATGTGAAGACCAAGTGTTGAGAAGGTGCGTAGCCGAATCAGAACAATAAGCCATAATGAGGCACTGCCATGAGAAACCATGCGGAGGTCACTTTGGGCACAGGCGAACTGCCAAGAAAATCTTGGAATGCGGTTTCTACTGGAGGACTTTGACTAAAGACTGCATCGCCTGGTGTAGGGGATGTGATCAATGTCAAAGGGAAGGAAATATGACTAAGAGGGATGAGATGCCCTCTGTGCCCATACTACCAGTGGAGATATTCGATGTATAGGGTATAGACTTTATGGGACCACTCCCAAACTCCAAGGGCAAAGAGTACATACTACTGGCAGTAGATTACGTGTCTAAGTGGGTCGAGGCCAAAGCGACAACCACCAATGACTCTCGAGTGGTGGCAGAATTCTTAAAAGCAAATATTTTCAGTTGTTTCGGGGTACCCAGAGCATTGATAAGTGATCAAGGTACGCACTTCTGCAACGCGGTGATAAAGAAGCTACTTCAAAAGTATGGGGTGACACATCGGATCTCAACAGCCTATCACCCCCAGGCAAACGGGCAAGCTGAATTGTCAAATAGAATAATCAAGACTATTCTAAGGAAGACAGTTAGACCCGAGGGCAAAGACTGGTCTGAGAAGCTAGATGATGCACTTTGGGCATACCGCACTGCTTTCAAGACACCCTTTGGGATATCGCCATACATGATGGTATTTGGGAAAGCATGCCATTTGCCCGTGGAGATTGAACATAAAGCACATTGGGCAGTGAACAAAGTCAATTTTGATTGGGATCTTGCAGGGAATGAGCGCAAGTTAGACCTTGTAGAACTAGAGCAGATTAGATTCGAAGCATACGATCATGCAGCTCACTACAAGGAGCGAACCAAACGGGCACACCACAAGTTGATCAGAGGCAAAAAAATTGAGGCAGGGCAACTTGTATTACTGCATCAAACAAGGAATTTGTTCAGGAAGGGCAAACTGTCCACCAAATGGGAAGGGCCCTTTACTGTTCACAAGGTTTGCTCTAATGGATCAGTGGATCTGAAGAGAAAGACAGATAAGGGTAAGGATTACATTTTCAAAGTAAATGGACAGCGAGTGAAACCCTACTTTGGGCAAGAGGAGCTGGAATGGCAAATTGCCCTCATCGATCTCTAGCCAAAGTAAACAGCAAGGTCATGCCTAGGACCTAAAATAGGGCGCTGGCCAAGAGGCAACCTGGTATGTTTCTATTTTATTGCTTTATTTCTTTTTTTATTTTTAGGTTTAATAAAGAGATCACTTCATACCAAAATTAACAAGGCCGGAAGAAAGGGTGTATTGTATTTTTGATTTTGCAGGAACAGGGTTTGGGCAAAGGACACCAGTTTGAGCTTACCATAACTGGACAGATGGGGGTGCGAAAATTGAGGGAGAAACATCCCATCATTAGGACTCTGCAATTTCAAATTTCCATAACTCCCCCCCCCCCCCCCACGAAACCCGATAACTACCCAAGCAGCCCGCCGCCGGTCGACCAGAATTTGATAGCGCAACTTAGCGCTGAGCTCGATGTGCCCCAGCTTTCCGAGCAGAAGGATTTGGAGAATCTGGCCAACGCAGCGGAGGGGTCTGAGCTGCCAACTGGCGACGCGATCGAAAGCCCACCGAAGAAGAAATTCAGATCTGACAAGGGTAAGGGTTTAAAATTGTCTGATGCAGGTTCAAGCGCCGACGAGAAGAAGGAGGAGGAGAACTCGACGGCTGCCGACGGCGATGATGAGGAAGAAGAAGAACCAGAAATCGAAGTCACCCACAACCTTCCAAAGACACCGAACACCAGGGCTTCGACCAAGAAGCGCAAAGCTCCGACTCCGGCGACTACGAGCACCGCCCCCCGCAAAATTGTGGTGCCCAAAACTGTGTGCTTTGACACACTAAAGCTGATGGGGGTAGAGGCCAAAGTGAGGGAGTACTTTGCGAACATTGGGTGGAGCCAGTTTTTGGAGTGGTCTGGGCAAATAAGTGATAAGGTGGTGAGAGAGTTTAAGACACTGGTGATCAAAGAGGACAAGGAGGAAGGAGTTACGGGTGTTGGAAATCGATATCCCGGAATTAATAAATTAATTAAAATTAATTATCTAATTAATTCCGACCGAAATCCTTTGGAGATCGAATATCCGGTGTTGTCAAATTTCGGAACGACAACTCCAATCGACTCCCGGTTGCCGGAACATCCCGCCACGAACCATCACGTTAATCCGGACTCAACCAAACCCTAACCGCGGGTGAACCCGGGCTGTTCGGTCGAGCCCTAGCGTGGGGCTCGCGGCTGTTCGTGTTAGGATATGTCCTTCGATCCTACGTGTGCAATCGATAAAGTCATAAGGTCGTCTATGGATGTTAAATGATTATTTGATAATATTAATTGTTGGGAACAATATAATATTGATCAATTAAATCATACCTACAGGGTCACACACGGACTCGAAGATGATGTACAATGCTTGATATATATATTGATTTAGAATCAATATTTACGTGAATTTAATACACATGCATGGGATGCATGGCTTGCATGGATGCATGTCACATAGTGTGACATGGCATGCCACACAAGCAAGTGGGACCACATACAATGCATAGCGGCATGTGTATGTGGCATGACCTTTCACCTCCCTTGTAACTCCTTTTGCATGTTAATGGTGCATAATGATGCCCATTATGTTGGAGGTTACAAAGGGGTGTAATGGCATGCATAATTATGCTAATATATGGATGAAAAATCAGATTTTCATCAAACATAATGATCAACCACGAAATTCACAACAAAAGGAGAGAAAGGAGAGAGTGTTCTTGGAGAACCGACTCAATCAAGCAATGTGTTCATCATCCGGGTTCGTGTGCAACACGTAGAGGCCGGGCCATTTGTGCGGCTTCAACATCCGGGCGATCTAGACAAGAAGAGTGACGAGGTCATTCTCAAGGCTGATCCATGAAGGTGGTTCAATCGACTCAACACCACCTTCATCAACATCAACGAGGCACGCTACACCGGTTGTAAGTGTTCTTGTTAATCTCTCTCTCTATATATATATATATATATTGGATGTATATATATAGATATATAAATATGTGTCTATACATATATATGTGTGCACTAAGATCATGGCATAGTAGATCTATCGCTTTACACGCTTCCGCACACACGGTATATCGATTGGATCGGTATACCGGCACCTTCAATTGGTATCAGAGCCTAGGGCTTGTGCACACTTTTGTGTTGGACACGAAGGTTAAATCAACATAATTAGATTATATGTTTAATTGTGATTATGTGATTAGATGTAAGGCCGGCCACCGTTAGTGCTCGGGTGAATGGAATTGTCGTTTTTTACGTACGATTGGCCATAGTTTTGGAGGGCTGCGTCCCTTGGAATCTTTTGTAATAGATAGGTTTTTTCTATTCAAAAATGTATTGTTCAATGTGTAAGCAATGGATTGAATCCATGGATCGACATTGGATATCGGATCTCCGACAAAAACGAGAAGAAACGAAGCAAAACGAAGCGAAACGGGCGAAAACCGGGCTGCTGGAGCAAACCGGTGGGCGCCGTTTGTGCTCCGGCGGGCGCCGTTTTGGAAACGGCGACCGCCGAAAGGCTGTTTTTTGGTCAGCTTGTTTTGTACCTTTTTTGGTGGGCGCCGTTTTGGAAACGGCGACCGCCAGTGGTGTTCGGCGACCGCCGTTTGTGAAATGGCGGGCGCCGTTCGTGGTTTTTGGGGTACGGACTAAGGTTGACCTAAATCGGCGGGCGCGGAACTGAAACGACAGGCGTGGACAAGTCCAGAAGATGTTCAAGGCCTATTTTGTTGCTTTTAATCTTTTCGTTTGAGAGTTGTGAGGTTCTAGGGGCCTTTCGATTACGTATTTAATTGCTTTGCTAGTTATAGGATGTTTTATGTTATAAATGTTCAACTTACATATAAACAAACTTATGCATGCAAGTTCCCAAAATAATGAGTAAAATATCTTGTCCAAAACATCACACCCCTAAAGCCCTCGATCATAAGTTGGTAGGTCCGCCTCAGCGGGGTACTACTTGTTATCTTGGGATAAGTGGGAGTAAGGGTTAGACCTTTACACGTGAGTTTGGTTTTCTCATCGATAGATCCACTGCAGGCGTGGCTATCGAGACATGTGATGAGAATGGGACTCTCATCGACCGAGAGTAACATTAGATGTTATTGACATGGGATGTCTACCTATCATGGACTTCTTAAGTGCGGACTCAGTCGGCTTAAGAATTTGCAAGATGAGGGTCTTGGGATTGTTTTGTTCAAGGGAACAAAGATATTAGATATCGATTGAACAAAATGGAATAAATAAGTAGCTTGTTAGACAACCTTATTTGTTTACCGCTTTGTGGATGTTTACATACTTTATTTATCTTTCTTTTGTAGTTTATCATGTCTAATATCAACTCAATTCAAGTTTCGTTCAATTCTTGATTGTGAAAAATTGAACAACATAAATTTTCTTGATTAACAACGTAATTTGAGGATGGTCCTCAAATACGAAGAAAAGGAAAATGTGTTAAATAACCACATCATAAGATATCATTGAACAACTCAATAGCATGTTCGGGGAATATGCTAAGATTGAAAAGTTCTGAATAACCAGGGTCATCGCTTCAGCTAGGCTGGAAAAGAGAAACCTATAGGGACCACATGTACAACAAATAATTGGATTATTTGTTTTAAGTGATCTCCTAAATTTTTCTAAGATGATGAGTCATCAATTAAAAAGGACCCTGAGAGGGATATTCTTATGATAAGGGATGAGGTATACAAAAGAGCATGGGCAAAAATGTTACTCGGGTTCCTAGGGAATCTGAATGCGTCTACTGCAAAAGTGTAGGACACTAATTGCAAACAAGTAGAAGTTCATATTTATTCAATTTCAAAACAAATGCCTAATTTATCTTTCATATGATGAATTCTAAAGTTAGGATTATTTTCACCTCGGGGAGTGATCTAATCCAAAACACTTAAGTTCATCAATGACATAAATTAGAGACTTTCGAGCCATGGGATGGCATTAGTCGATTGTCTGGTTGGCTCCCTCATACTTTATGAGAGATAGGGCTTCAATTGCATGATAAAATCGCTGGTTAGAAAATTTCGAGTTTTCACTTACGATTTATCACGTTTTGATTTTGGAATAATTGTGAACTGAAATTCGAATAAGAGTCAATTATTGAGAATAATTGAACTTGCCCAAAGTTCAAAGAAGATGTGAAGAACGGGGTTGCTTCATCTTCAAGTATTAATGATATAGACATTAAACTTCACAAATTCTACTTCTTGGGTATTGGATGCCAAATGTGGTTCACACATTTGTATGTGGAGGAACTACATAGAAGTGTAAGTTTGGTGAGTAGAAATGTCGATCTACGGGCAAGAAATGGAGCGAAGGTCGCTGCATTAGCCGTATGATCATATGATGTTGTTTTGCCTTAGGGCCTTGTTTTAGTATTATAACTATGTAATTTCGTACCTTCAATAAACAATGAATATTGGTTCAGTATTGGATACTGATGGATTAGTTTTTCACTATTAAATAGTTTGGTAACTATTTTAATTGTGAATTATTCTTTGTTTTGGTACGATTATTATATTGTTTATGTATACTTTAAACTTGACAAATCATATATATCATTAAGACCAAAGGCCAAATCGAATAAGTATCGATGAGACATAACTGAAACATTGTTGATTAGATCAAATCAAAATCTAAACATGTAACGAAGCTTCTTTTAGAAGGAATTTTAGAATCATTTGACTTGGAGTCATTTGATACATGTGAATGATGTGTGATTGAATAGATAACAATGTCATCTTTCTTGGAGAAAGGAGAACATGTGAGTAATTAGGGATGATCCATACTGATGTATGTGGAACCTATTAGTTCACAAGCACATGAAGGTTATGTTTCGGAAAAGAGAAAACAAACTATATTAGATATAGTTCGACCATTCGATGAGAGGTCTAAATGAACTACTGGTCTCTTTTGGGAACACACAATTCTTGACTTCAACTTATACACTGAATAGGACGCTGTCAAAAGCTGTTGATAAGACACCATACTAGGTATGGAAAGGGAGGGTCCCTAAATTGTTTTCATCAAAATTTGAGGTTCTAAAAGCTTCTCTGACGAGATTTATCTCTATAGAGCTTGAACTCAAATGGGATAAAAGTTTCTTTATGGTATCCATAAGAAACTCGAGGGCACAACTTCTACGATCTATCTGAGAACAATATTTTGTTGCTCGAGATGGTGATTTTCTTGAAAAGAGTTATCTTTCTTAGAAATTCAGTGGGAGCTCGGTTATCTTGAACGAGGTTCAAGTGGAACAACCAACGATGAATACTCAAGACTGGGTTGAGAGTATTCTTATGGTTTTGGAAGCCATACCAGCCCTCGTATGTCCGAAAGGCATAAATCTATCTCTATTATTCAAATATTTAGATATTGTGACCAATGAGAGATATGAATTCATGCTTTTGGAAAGCGGTGAACCTTCGACCTAATTCCAAGCTATGACGAGTCCAGCTACTGAAAATTGGCATGGTGCCATGAAATCTGAGATGATATCAATATCTGATAATCAAGTTTGGAACTTGATATATTTGCATCACAGGGTTAGACCCGATGAATGCTAATAGATCTTTAAGATCTAAACAGACATATGGAAAACCTAGGGTTTTCAAAGCAAGGTTGATGGTAAAAGTTTTATTCACGAGGTGGATTATGGAAAAACTTTCACCGATTGCTTTGATTAAATCATTCAGATTATCTTAGCCATTACTACTCATCTTATAATGAGTTATGGTAATATTGGATGTTAAAACTAACTTCTTGAATTGGATTCTAGAAGAGGCTGTGTTTTAACACAGCCAAAGAGTTTTATCGATCTTAATAAGGCTGAGAAATTATGCAAACTTATAGTTCTATTTATGGATTAAAGAATGCATATCGGAGTAGCAATCTTCAGTTCAATGAATCCATACTGGGATTTGGATTTCAGAGGAACTCGGAAGAGTCTTGTTTTACAAGAAGATCAGTGGGAGTTACGTTGTATTAATTGTGTTGTATGTCGGTGACATACTCCTTATTGGAAACAATGTTTCTATTCTATTAAAGAATGGCTTGGAAATTGTTTTTCAATAAAGGATCTTGGAGAAGCACAGTACATATTGGGCATCAAGATCTGTCGGAACAGATCGAAAAGGATGTTTGGACTTAGTAAAGCGACCTATATTGATAAGGTGCTTGATAAGTTCAGAATGAAAGACGCCAAAAAGGGTCTCATTCCAATGAGTCATGGCACATCTATTAGCAAGATGCAAGGCCCTACGGGACTTGATGAGCAAAAGAGGATGGAAAACATTCCTTATGCGTTGGCAATAGGGTCTATAATGTATGCCATGATATGTACACGACCGGACGTATCGTATGCTTTGAGCATGACGAGTCAGTTTCAATGAAATCCAGGTGAGGCGCGTTAGACTGCGACCAAGAATATTCTTATGTACCTTAGATGGACAAAAGAATTTTGTTGTCTTTGGAAGACAAAAGGAGTTGATATTAACAAACTGTTTGAATGCTAACTTCAAAACAGACTAAGATAATTTCCGATTTTAATCTGGTTATATCTTTTGTCTGGTTAGAGGTGAAATTTGCTGGAATAGTTCCATGCAATGCAATATAGCTGATTAAACTACAGAAGCTGAGCACAGTATTGCATTGGATGCAGTAATGTTGGCAGTTAGGATTTGAAAAATCTTGAATGAACTAGGTGGCGTAACTAGCTCAGCCCATCCGATAGTTCTCTATTTATAGTAGAGTTATCGCGCAAGCCAATGAGCTAGGAAGCACCACAAGTCTAAAACTGGTGCTCAGGAAGTTCCACATTATCTGGAAGATAGTTTTGTGGAGACATCGAGATAATAAAGTTGCAACTTTTTGTAAGGTTGCAAACCCGCTTTCTAAACCTCTCCAGCAGTTTAAGCTTGTGGCTTTCACGACTGCAATAGAGATCAGACATCTTAGAGATGGGTTGTGATTTCTATTACTGTATTAGATACTTTTGGAGATTTGGTAAACATTCACTCATATGTATAATACATATTTCTTCATATAAATATGGTTTAATTTATATGAATTGTCCAAATGATTAAGTGATATCAATTGGGTTATGAGGTCGACTTACCGCATAATGAAGTCCCAATGGTTGAACTGATATACTTGAATCATATAGTTGTTCCTGGTTCGTATAATCGAGTACGGACAAACCGATAATACAATGAACTAGTTTGTAATGTGTACTATAGCGCCGCTTCATGGGCTAGTGATGTGGGACATCAAGTACAATTACATAGATATTAGCTGGGAGCTAATGATCGAACAGACCCGACTGGAATAGTATTTAAGATTTCGAGTCATAATACTATTTCATTGACTGTCGAGCAATTTCCTCTGACCTGAGTAGTCCAGAGTAATTCCATTGTGAAATGGTGTACTTTGATACAAGTAAACGCCTTTCGTAAAAGGAGGTTATAAAACTTGTTATTGGGTATATCAGTAAGCAAGTGGGAGAGCTTGGATTGACAAGATGGGATTGTCCTCCATTTTATAATGGGATACATGTCTTACCGGCCACTTGGAGAGTCGAGACTGTGGAAAATACGTGGCCACGTCCAGATTCATATCATAGTGATAAATCTGGTTTTACAGTCTGTCTCAAAGTCCAAGAAAGGTTTGAACCGATTGAGGATGACTCGAGTCTTGCCTCAAGTTCAAATTTAGACATAAAGTGACAACAGGAAATTGGCAGCACACTGGCTCTGAAGGCCAAGTGGGAGATTGTTAGGATATGTCCTTCGATCCTACGTGTGCAATCGATAAAGTCATAAGGTCGTCTATGGATGTTAAATGATTATTTGATAATATTAATTGTTGGGAACAATATAATATTGATCAATTAAATCATACCTACAGGGTCACACACGGACTCGAAGATGATGTACAATGCTTGATATATATATTGATTTAGAATCAATATTTACGTGGATTTAATACACATGCATGGGATGCATGGCTTGCATGGATGCATGTCACATACTGTGACATGGCATGCCACACAAGCAAGTGGGACCACATACAATGCATAGTGGCATGTGTATGTGGCATGACCTTTCACCTCCCTTGTAACTCCTTTTGCATGTTAATGGTGCATAATGATGCCCATTATGTTGGAGGTTACAAAGGGGTGTAATGGCATGCATAATTATGCTAATATATGGATGAAAATCAGATTTTCATCAAACATAATGATCAACCACGAAATTCACAACAAAAGGAGAGAAAGGAGAGAGTGTTCTTGGAGAACCGACTCAATCAAGCAATGTGTTCATCATCCGGGTTCGTGTGCAACACGTAGAGGCCGGGCCATTTGTGCGGCTTCAACATCCGGGCGATCTAGACAAGAAGAGTGACGAGGTCATTCTCAAGGCTGATCCATGAAGGTGGTTCAATCGACTCAACACCACCTTCATCAACATCAACGAGGCACGCTACACCGGTTGTAAGTGTTCTTGTTAATCTCTCTCTCTCTATATATATATATATATTGGATGTATATATATAGATATATAAATATGTGTCTATACATATATATGTGTGCACTAAGATCATGGCATAGTAGATCTATCGCTTTACACGCTTCCGCACACACGGTATATCGATTGGATCGGTATACCGGCACCTTCAGTTCGTAGCAGCCGCCTAGGGTTGCCAAAACCCTTATGCGATCAGCCCGCTGGACGTCCCTTGAACCCTCGCCGGAATAGCCGAAGCCATCCCCGAAGGAACTCCCAATCGAGCCCTAGCCGCGGACGAGCCGCTGCAGCTCGATGGGGCGCGCACTCGCGTCATGCGAGTGCTAGGGTTGCAGCCGTGCAGCCCCGCACGTACCCAGCGACGCCCCGTGCACGATCCGCATGGCCACGCGGATCCGCTGCGAGAAATCCCGCAGCCCGCTGCTGCCAGCCGCACGAAGCGATCGCCTGGGTGCGAAGCGATCGCGCGCGACATGGACCAGGCGGGCGCCTGGTCCTCAGGCGAGCGCCTGCTCCCCAGCGAACTTGGTTCGCGCGATCCACGCCGCCGGGTCGCTCCAGCCGCGGCGGTCCGGCGATCCTCGATCGCCACCGCTCGGCTCGACCCCGGTGAGGATCCCAAACCTCGGATCTTGGTTCATGAATATTTTTACGATAATTAAACGATAAAATCATAAAGAGGGTTTTACGATTTACCTCGTTCTCGTTGTTCGGAAAAACGTAGAACTCAATTTGACGACCTTTGAGATCTTCCGACGTATTCCTTGCACTAGCCCGGACGTCGTGTGGGCGACGATCTACCGAACTCCATGGATCCTCCTCTCTACTTTCTCTCTCTAGAATTTTGATCTTCAAGTTATGAACTTATGAGAATAGAGAAGACCATGTAGTGCTTTTATAGGCTACGTAGGGGATCTTAAGGAGGTGGAATATTGGGCTTCCAATAATAGTGATTAAATTGAGCCCAAGCCCAAATCTATTAATCCTTACTATTATTAATTAATTTATTTTCCACTATATAAATTAATTGCACTCCCAATATTAAACCATATTATATCAAATAATATTTCTCCGGTAGTATTATTTATTCCGTGTATTTAAGATATAAATATCCATGAATAAAATTAATTTATTGCTAATTAATTTATTCATCTCTTATATCCGAGACTAGTACCATTCAACCTTAATTTTTATGCGGAACAAATCCACCTGCAGGGTTTACATAATAATTCCTTATAAACTCATCTCGGGGATATTATCAACCCTTACGGGATACACTTTCCCGTCAAGTATT
This sequence comes from Euphrasia confusa, assembly GCA_954870475.1. Taxonomy (NCBI): domain Eukaryota; kingdom Viridiplantae; phylum Streptophyta; class Magnoliopsida; order Lamiales; family Orobanchaceae; genus Euphrasia; species Euphrasia confusa. The sequence goes on from OX940950.1 coordinate 33,956,552, forward strand.
CACGGCATGCCATATATAAAATATAGTGACCCAACTTAACCGGTAATTAACCCAATAATTAAATCGGTTAATTCCTTTGGAAAATCAAAGTCACTTATATTAAATATACACACCCGCAATAGTATCGGGGATTAAGAATAAAATACACTGAGACTTGAATCGATTATCGCCGGCAATCCTAATCGATAAATCTCAAGCAGATCCGCTCAATACACCAAGTGTACAATTGTGATAAAATAATCAAGACAGATTATTTTCTCTCTCACACAACGACTATACCGATGGATTGGTCCGTGTCCATCTAGGTCGTGAGCAACTGTTCGATTAAATACGAGTAACCGATAGTATGATCTTCTGTGTGACGTCGCACACCATACTAACTACAACGTATATAATCCAGGACTATAATTTGCATATATTTAATTATAAATAATTAAATGCAAATAATTGTTTATTTAATTAAATAGATTAGTGGCAATGGATCGTGAGTTTCCGTTATTTAAATCTAGACATTAAGTACACAACTCCAACAATCTCCCACTTGTACTAAGGTCTAGTCATTTCCTCCAAACTCCCGACTCCCATACTCATCACGTGCTTAAGTTGTACTTCCAAGAAGTACTATGTGAATGAGCACTCTAGGTTGCCGCTCTGAAGTTATCTTGGTGACTACAGCGTCGTCTCCCTCGACGATGACTCGTATCAGGTGGTACTTGCACTATGTGTTATCTTACACTTATGGACTTGTGATTTCTTACCATTCGTCATCGCACCGCTATTTACATAGCCTTTGGCAAATTAAGAATCACATCTAAGTCCCAGAGATTATCCCGGAGTTATACCAAAACTTCCGCTGCCTCTGAGGCCGCTATTTGGTTACCCATGGCAGAGTCCGAAAAGCATCGTGCTTATCACTCTTCCATGATAAAACTCCTTCTCCTTCATTAGTGAAACACATAGCCTGATATCGACTTACACCGGTCCTCGTTCGATTAGAAATCTAAGAGAATGTAATCCAAAGGAAAAGCTTGTTTGCTCCGTAATCCAGAACATAGTTTCCAGTACTTCGAAAGTACTTAAAATGTTCATTACAGCAGTCAAGTATTCCTTTCCAGGATTACCTTGATATCCTCCCACTATGCTAACCGCATAGCCGATATCAGGTTCTCGTTTTCAACATTGCATTTATTAAGCTTTCCACACTCAAAGTGTAGGAAACTGCTTTCATTGCTTCTATCTCTTTTTGTGTTTCAAAACACATATCCTTAGATAGATGCATTCCGTCTCTGAAAGGTAACGAACCTTTCTCGGAATCTTGCATGTTAAAACGAACCATAATCATTTATGTAAGATGTCCAGGAGAAGTACAATGTTCTTTCTAGAGATCCAAGATCTCAAGAACATGTCCAACTTCTTCCTTTATCTTTCATAATGATTCATCTAGACAACCATCATTTTATGTCTGATAACATCTTTACATTGTTGCCAATGATAAGAGTGTCATCTACATAAAACCCGAGAAACACCACCTTGTTTTCCATCACGTTTCCAATACACACGATTCGTCTATGCTTTGGATGAATCCATAAAATGGACTATCTCATCAATTTGCAAGTACCACGAATTCAATGCTTTGTTTCAATCCATAAATGGATCAACTAAGCTTGTACTCTAAATGATCTCGCCTCTTAGCAATAATCCTTATTGCTTTCCAAGAGAGCACATTTAGATCTAGTACTGCCTCTGTGTAGATCCAGGGATCGATTTCATGTATACTAGGTCCAGAGTCCGAAGACTCACCTAGTCTTATGAATATCTCTGGTTGACCCACAACCTCCCACTACAACGGCATTCCGGTGTATAAACAGTAATAACAGTAGGTGCAGTTAGTGGTGTACCGCTACTCGGTTCGGCTGGTTCTAAGTCTTAATCTTTCTCTCTCATTTCAAAGTATTACGTCACTTTGGGCTTGTGGTTCATTATATAGTCTTTCTCTAAGAACCGGGCGTTAGAACTTATAATGTCCTTCTGGTTCACAGTACTATTGAACACACATCTTTTGTTCTTCTAGGATATTCTACAACCGCATTTGAATGCGCCGTTGTTTCCAGACATATCCATAGAACATAGGTAGTTCCGTATAACTCATGTTTTTACTATTTCTATAAGAGTTCCATTTCTTGTTTACGACACACCATTTCTACACAACAGTGTATGGTGAGTCATTTAGGAACAAATCCCAATTTCCGATTAGTATGCCATGCATTCCTCAGACAGGTACTTGCCTCCGCGATCAAATCGCAGGCTACAAATGGATATACCTTGATGGCTCTCCACAATTGCTTAGTGTCCATTGACTTGTCAAAACACTTGCTTTTGTGGCACATCAGGTATTCTAATCCATTTTTCTAGTAATCATAAAATGAAGTACTCGTACCTTATTGTCTGAGTAGGCATAGGTCTGCATACATCAGAGTCAATCAATTCTTATACTTGTCCGGATCTTACATCTTATATCCATAAAGGATTGCTTAGTCATATTATCTTCCAAATTAGATTCTTAGGTCGGAAGGTCCATTTCTTCAACTTAATTGATCAAAATATCAATTTTCGACCCTTGAACTTCTTATTTGAATAAACATGACTCAGCATAAGAATCCACAAGTATAATTGATAAAGAAATCTCTTATTAGTAAAACGAGTTTCATACTACGGTTCGTTGCATCATGGTGGACTCAAGATTCATCATTTATATATTGCTAGCTAATGTACCAGAATTTATAATATCATTATTTCTTCTTATAACCATCAAATGATTAAAAGAAATAAAATATCCATTCATTAGAAATCCAGAACAAAGTTCTTTCTAATATGAAAGGTACATAAAAGCAATAACTCAAAATGAAATCCTATAAAATGTCCTCTACTGCAACTGCTGCCTCCTCCACAACATTGCCCATGTAGACTACGATCTTTTCTTTTCCAAGTCGTTAGGTTTCCTGGAACCTCTTGCATTTAAAATGCACATACCGTCAGTGGTTCCATATCTACACACCAGGTTCCGGTAGATAATACCACTGACTATGTTTTATGACTAAAGAAAATTTCGTACTTTCTTTGAGAGGATAATCATACTTCCAGTACCCAGACTGTTTGCATCGAGAACACTTTCCTATTGGCTTTCTCGTCCCATCTCGTGGTCCAAGTAACTTAGAACCACTGGGTTTCTTTGCTTTCTTGTCCTTTCCCCCGATAAATGCCTTTAGGTTCGAAACCTTTGGCATTGGCTACAAGAGCTTGCGATTTCCGTCTCAACTCGTCTAAAAGGTCAATCATCTCAAAAACGTTTTTAAGCGTTTCCTCGAAGTGACTGCCTTTATGAGTATCCTCATCGCTTCTTGTCTAGCCGCCTATGTCAATAGGCTCGGAAGGATAAAGCTCATTGAGTACAACCTTGTACTCTTCAACAGTTTGGGTAATGTCTAGATCTCCATTCCAATCTTTTCATTTAGGGACCAGTGAGTTTAAAATCCTTACGTATCACAGAAAGTGGGTTCAAAGCTATTTCCTAATCTATGAGCACATATAATAACAAACAATCGATTTAATCTCCGATATTATCTCCCTCAAATAATATCATTAAACCACTAATCACCTCTAAAATCCCATCAGATATGGCAAGCCACGTTCGTGTGGACGTTTACCTATCCAAATGATTTAGCAATTAGATTTGCTTCGGTCGTACATCAATTATAGCGTTACTTCGTTGGGAAGAATACTATAAAGCGTACCTAAGTGTAAACCATTACTCAGTATCTAAGAAGATTGTTTGGGACACGTATATTCACCGCAAGCCACGTTCGTGTGGACGTTTACGTTAACATACGCTCCTTTACTCCCTTCTATAACTGTCTACATCAATCGTTCCAAAATCCCATTCAATGTAGCAAGCCACGTTCGTGTGGACGTGTACTACACCAAAAGACTTTTACAATTGAAATCCAATTACTTGATCCATTCGATCTTGTAAATCAAGACGCGGAGAATCATAAGTGAAACTCGAAGTTTCTAACCAGTGATTCACCATGCGAACGACCCTATCTCTCATAAAATGAGGGAGCCGAGCAGACAGTCGATCTAGTCATAAAATGACACGAAAGTCTCTAATTTGTGTCCTCGACATGACCAAGTGGCTTTGGCTCCATTCCACTCCCCGGGGTGAGAATGAGTCGACTTGAAATCAGTTTTGGAAAGACAAATTAGGCATTGTTTGATAAACTTAATCAATGTTTCTCGTAAGAGGAATTACAAGAATTCTCCTCCAATGACTTGTCTATACGAACTTCAAAAGTCCATAAAAGTCACCAAGAGAACAGCAATGGAGACCATGGATATGTTTCCATACCCTCTCCCACTTAGCTTTTTACAATAAAGGGATACGCTATCTAATGCATAATTAAATACACATAAGCATGCATACATGAAATAAAGCACATAGAATATTATCACATAATCAAAATAATACTAGAATATTATTTTCCGACTATTATGGCTTTATCGCATCCCCGTACGCATCTTCTAGTCTTTAGTCTTCGTTCTTGAATGCTCCATGTGACGGGAATATTAATTCCAATATTTAAATCTATTTATTTTCAATTAATCCAAAAGTTACTTAATTCGAAAATTAAGTCAATCGAATAAATCAAAAATAAAATTAAATATTATTAATATTTTTATTATTTTTATTTTCCTTTCCAATTCCATTAAATCTCTAGAATCCTATCCAAGACCCACTTGGAATATTCTAGAGGATATCCATAATGAAATAAGGAAATAAAATAATTTAGGACTCATAGTCCTTCCAAATTAATTCCTTTCCTAATCCATTAAAAAATTCCATAAAGGAATAATTAAATAAGGAAAAATTAATTTAGGACTCCTAAACTTTCCAAATTAATTATTTTCCTAATCCATTAAAAATTTCATAAAGGAATAATTAAATAGGAAAAATAAATTAATTATAAATTTATTCCTTTTCCTAATCTATGAAAATTCCCAAGAATAGGAATAATCAATAAGGAAAAATAAATTTATTCTAAATTTATTCTTTTCCTATTCCATGAGAATTCCCAAAAATAGGAATACTCAAAATAGGAAAACCGAATAATTTAGGAAAGTTGGATCTTGGTAGGAGAGCACGGGTTGGGGATCCCCGCACCCCGCACCCCCCACCATCGATCGCCGGTCGAGAGGGCACGCCACCGCCACCGCCGCCCAACCGGCGCACCACCTCCCATGGTGGCATCGCGCTCGGCCGAGAGGCTCGAAGGGCAGACCCCTCCCCTCGATCGATTGATCATACGGGATCGATCATGGGGTTGATCAATCCCCGGTCCTTCCCTCTCTTGGTCTCCTCCGTCACATTTTTCCGGTCGTCGTTTCGTCCTCGATCCAACGTAAAATAAATTACAAATTTATTACTACGTTATCCGGTATCGATTCTCTACATGAAAACGACCTCATACAATTTCCGGAAAAATAAGAACAAGCATTCACCACACAAGAACAAATATTGACATCACCGAGAGTTTAATAATCAAGAACATTATTATGACATTAATTAATAAAATTAAATCTAGCCATAATAATCGGAAACCCTGCAAGGTAGAACAATTTATCGAAAAATACCATGAACTAAAATCAACGCTCTGATACCAATTGTTGGAAATCGATATCCCGGAATTAATAAATTAATTAAAATTAATTATCTAATTAATTCCGACCGAAATCCTTTGGAGATCGAATATCCTGTTGGAGTTGTGTACTTAATGTCTAGATTTAAGTAACGGAAACTCACGATCCATTGTCACTAATCTATTTAATTAAATAAACAATTATTTGCGTTTAATTATTTATAATTAAATATATGCAAATCATAGTCCTGGATTTTATACGTTGTAGTTAGTATGGTGTTGCATGGGCGCACAGAAGATCATACTATCGGTTACTCGTATTTAATCAAACAGTTGCTCACGACCTAGATGGACACGGACCAATCCATCGGTATAGTCGTTGTGTGAGTGAGAAAATAATTTATCTTAATTATTTTATCACACTTGTACACTTGGTGTATTGAGCGGATCTGCTTGAGATTTATCGATTAGGATTGCCGGCGATAATCGATTTAAGTCTCTGTGTATTTTATTCTTAATCCCCGATATTATTGCGGGTGTGTATATTTAATATAAGTGACTTTGATTTACCAAAGGAATTAACCGATTTAATTATTGGGTTAATTACCGGTTAAGTTGGGTCACTATATTTTATGTATGGCATGCCGTGAATACTTGACGGGAAAGTGTATCCCGGAAGGGTTGATAATATCCCCTGCAGGTGGATTCGTTCTGCATAATAATTAAGGTTGAATGGTACTAGTCTCGGGTAAAAGAGATGAATAAATTAATTAGCAATAAATTAATTTTATTCATGGATATTTATATCTTAAATACACGGAATAAATAATACTACCGGAGAAATATTATTTGATATAATATGGTTTAATATTGGGAGTGCAATTAATTTTATATAGTGGAAAATAGAATTAATTAATAATAGTAAGGATTAATAGATTTGGGCTTGGGCTCAATTTAATCACTATTATTGGAAGCCCAATATTCCACCTCCTTAAGATCCCCTACGTAGCCTATAAAAGCACTACATGGTCTTCACAATTAGACAAGACAAGATAATCATACTTGATTAGTCTAGAGAGTTCGTGAAGGAGATCCATGGAGTTCGGTAGATCGTCGCCCACACGACGTCCGGGCTAGTGCAAGGAATACGTCGGAAGATCTCAAGGTCATCGATTGATCTCGTTTCTCCGAACAACGAATCGAAGGTAAAATCGTAAACACCCTTTATGATTTTAATCGATTATTATTGAAAATACCGTAGAACCAAGATCCGAGGACGAACCCCGGACGAGGATCGAACCGGGCGGTGGTGGACGAACCACCGGACCGCCGGCGGTTCAAGGATCCCCGTGGGGATCGAACCAAACACGCCCCGGCTGAACCGGGGGCGTGCGCATCGAAGGACCCCAGCCCACGGCTGGGGGTGCGATCGAACCAAGGGTTCGATCGCTGGGGTGGCGGGCTGGCGCCGCCGCAGCTCGTGGGACGAGCCGCCCCCTCCTGTGCGAACGGCGAGTCGCCGGACTCGCCGTAGGGTTGCTGTGATGCAACCCAGCGATCGCAAGATGCGATCGCATGAAACCCTAGCCGCGGGGGCTCGACTGGGCGCGCGTGCATGGCTTCGGCCATGTCGTGCGTTCGGTCTTGCTCCGGCGCGTGCGATGGTGTTCATGTGATCTCCGGCGAAAGGTTTTTCGATTGGATTGTCGGTTCCGCAATTTAGACAATCCGGATATTCGAAGGATTTCGGTCGGAATTAATTAGATAATTAATTTTAATTAATTTATTAATTTCGGGATATCGAATTCCAACAATTGGTATCAGAGCGTGGTTTACGTTCGCGGTATTTTTGATAAAATTGTCCTACCTTGCAGGGTTTCCGACTATTATGGCTAGATATAATTTATTCGTTAATTATTGTCATAATATGTTTTGATTAAACTCTCAGACATGTCGAGATTCGTTTTATGTGTGGTGAATGCTTGTAATAGTAAAAATTCGGGGGTTGACCGAATTTAGGATTTATTATTACGTTCTACTTTTTCCGGAAATTGTATAGGGTCGACTTCATGTATAGAATCGATACCGGATAATTGTAATTTAAATTCTTGTAATTTATTTCCGTTGGTTCGATGCCGAAACGACCGCCGGAAAAGACGAGTGACGAAGAAGACGAAGGGCTCAAGGATCGATCATGGAGATCGATCCCCATGAGATCGATGGCAAGGGAGAGGGGCGGCGATCGCACCCCTCGGTTGGGGCTGCCGCCGGCTTGGTGGTGGCCGGCCGGCTGAGTGGTGGCGGCGGTTGCCCTCTCCGGTGGCCGGTCGATCGGTTGGGGTTGGTGCGGAGATCCCCACTCCGTGCTACTCCTAACCGAGATTTACTTTCCTAAATTATTCGGTTTTCCTATTTTGAGTATTCCTATTTTTGGGAATTCTCATGGAATAGGAAAAGAATAAATTTAGAATAAATTTATTTTTTCCTTATTGATTATTCCTATTCTTGGTAATTTTCATAGATTAGGAAAAAGGAATAAATTTATAATTAATTTATTTTTCCTATTTAATTATTCATTTATGGAATTTTTAATGGATTAGGAAAAATAATTAATTTGGAAAGTTTGGGAGTCCTAAATTAATTTTTTCCTTATTTAATTATTCCTTTATGGAATTTTTAATGGATTAGGAAAGGAATTAATTTGGAAGGACTAGGAGTCCTAAATTATTTTATTTCCTTATTACATTATAGAAGTCTTCTAGAATATTCCAAGTGGGTCTTGGATAAGATTATTCTAGAGATTTAATGAAGTAGAAAGGGAAAATAAAAATAATAAAAATATTAATAATATTTAATTTTATTTTTGATATATTCGATTGACTTAATTTTTCAAATTAAGTAACTTTTGGATTAATTGAAAATAAATAGATTTAAATATTGGAATTAATATTCCCGTCACATGGAGCATTCAAGAACGAAGACTAAAGACTAGAAGACGCATACGGGGATGCGATAAAGCCATAATAGTCGGAAAATAATATTCTAGTATTATTTTGATTATGTGATAATATTTTATGTGCTTTATTTCATGTATGCATGCTTATGTGTATTTAATTATGCATTAGATAGCGTATCCCTTTATTATAAAAAGCTAAGTGGGAGAGGGTATGGAAACATATCCATGGTCTCCATTGCTGTTCTCTTGGTGACATTTATGAACTTTCGAAGTTCATATAGATAAGCCATTGGAGGAGAATTCTTGTAATTCCTTTTACGAGAAACATTGATTAAGTCTATCAAACAATGCCTAATTTGTCTTTCCAAAACTGACTTCAAGTCGACTCATTCTCACCCCGGGGAGTGGAATGGAGCCAAAGCCACTTGGTCATGTCGAGGACACAAATTAGAGACTTTCGTGTCATTTGATGACTAGATCGATTGTCTGCTCGACTCCCTCATTCTATGAGAGATAGGGTCGTTCGCATGGTGAATCACTGGTTAGAAACTTCGAGTTTCACTTAGGATTCTCCGCGTCCTGATTTACAAAAATCGAATGGATCTTGCAAATGGGAGTAAATTATAAAAGTCTCTTGGTGTAGTAAACGTCCACACCACGTGGCTTGCTATACTGACGGATTTTGGATTAATTGATGTAGACAGTTGTAAGTAATTGTGAAGAGTTGCGAAATTATCGTAAACGTCCACACCACGTGGCTTGCGGTGATGTAGCACTTCCAAACGATGTACTTTGGTGCTGAGTAATGGTTTACACTTAGATACGCATTATAGTATTCTTCCCCACGAAGTTCCGCTATAAGTGATGTATGACCGAAGCAAATCTAATTGCTAAATCATTTGGATTGGTAAACGTCCACACCACGTGGCTTGCCATATCTGATGGGATTTTAGATGTGATTAGTGGTTTAATGATATTATTTGAGGGAGATAATATCGGAGATTAAATCGATTGTTTGTTATTATATGTGCTCATAGATTAGGAAATGGCTTTGAACCCACTTTCTGTGATACGTAAGGATTTAAAACTCATTGGTCCCTAAATGTAATGATTGGAATAGAGATCTAGACATTGCCCAGACTGTTAAAGAGTACGAGTTTGTACTCAGTGAGCTTTGTCCTCCCGAGCCTATTGACATAGGCGGCTAGACAAGAAGCGATGAGGATACTCATAAAGGCCAATCCTTCGAGGAAACGCTTAAACACGTTTTTGAGATGATTGACCTTTTAGGCGAGTTGAGACAGAAATCGCAAGCTCTTGTAAGCCAATGCCAAAGGTTTCGAACCTAAGGGCAAAATCGGGGGAAAGGAAAAGCAAGCAAAGAAACCCAGTGGTCCTAAGTTTCTTGGACCACGAGATGGGACGAGAAAGCCAAGAGGCAAGAGTTCTCGATGCAAACAGTCTGGGTACTGGAAGTCTGATTATCCTCTCAAAGAAAGTACGAAATTTTTCTTTAGTCGTAAAACATAGTCAGTGGTATTATCTACCGGAACCTGGTGTGTAGATATGGAACCACTGACGGTATGTGCATTTTAAATGCAAGGGTTCCAAGAAACCCGACGAATTAGAAAAGAAGAAATCGTAGTCTACATGGGCAATGCTGTAGAGGAGGCAGCAGTTGCAGTGGAGGACATACTATAGGATTTCATTTTGGGTTATTGCTTTTATGTACCTTTCAAATTAAAAAGAACTTTGTTCTGGATAAATGGATATTTTATTTCTTTTAATCACTTGATGGTTATAAGAAGAAATAATGATATTATCTATTTTGGTACATTGGCTAGCAATATATAAATGATGAATCCTGAGTCCACCACGATGCAACGAACCGTAGTATGAAACTCGTTTTACTAATAAGAGATTTCTTTATCAATTATACTTGTGGATTCTTATGCTGAGTCATGTTTATTCAAATAAGAAGTTCAAAGGTCGAAAATTGATATTTGATCAATTAAGTTGAAGAATGGACCTTCCGACCTAAGAATCTAATTTGGAAGATAATATGACTAAGCAATCCTTTATGGATATAAGATGTAAGATCCGGACAAGTATAAGAATTGATTGACTCTGATATATGCAGACCTATGTCTACTCAGACAATAAGGTACGAGTACTTCATTTGATGATTACTCGAGAAATGGATTAGAATACCTGATGTGCCACAAAAGCAAGTGTTTTGACAAGTCAATGGACACTAAGCAATTGTGTAGAACCATCAAGGTATATCCATTTGTGGCCTGCGATTTGATCGCGAAGGCAAGTACCTGTCTGAGGAATGCATGGTATACTGATCAGAGATTGGGATTTGATCCTAAATGACTTCACCATACACTGTTGTGTAGAAATGGTGTGTCGTAAACAAGAAATGGAACTCTTATAGAAATAGTAAAATCATGAGTTATACGGAACTACCTATGTTCTATGGATATGTCTGGAAACAACGGCGCATTCAAATGCGGTTGTAAATATCCTAGAAGAACAAAAGATGTGTATTCAATAGTACTATGAACCAGAAGGACGTTATAAGTTCTAACGCCCGGTTCTTAGAGAAAGACTATATAATGCACCACAAGCCCAAAGTGACGTAATACTTTGAAATGAGAGAGAAAGATTAAGACTTAGAACCAGCCGAACCGAGTAGCGGTACACCACTGACTGCACCCACTGTTATCACTGTTTATACACCGGAATGCCATTGTAGTGGGAGGTTGTGGGACAACCGGAGATATTCATAAGACTAGGAGAGTCTTCGGACTCTGGACCTAGTATACATGAAATCGATCCCTAGATCTACATGAAGGCCGTACTAGATCTAAATGTGCCTTCTTGGAGAGCAATAAGGATTATTGCTAAGAGGCGAGATCATTTAGAGTACAAGCTTAGTTGATCCGTTTATGGATTGAAACAAAGCATTGAGTTCGTGGTACTTGCAAATTGATGAGATAGTCCATTTTATGGATTCATCAAAAGCATAGACGAATTGTGTGTATTGGAAACGTGATGGAAAACAAGGTGGTGTTTCTCGGAGGTTTTATGTAGATGACACTCTTATCATTGGCAACAATGTAAAGATGTTATCAGACATAAAATGATGGTTGTCTAGATGAATCATTATGAAAGATAAAGGAAGAAGTTGGACATGTTCTTGAGATCTTGGATCTCTAAGAAAGAACATTGTACTTCCCCTGGACATCTTACATAAATGATTATGGTTCGTTTTAAACATGCAAAATTCCGAGAAAGGTTCGTTACCTTTCAGAGACGGAATGCATCTATCTAAGGATATGTGTTTTGGAACACAAAAGGAGATAGAAGCAATGAAAGCAGTTTCCTACACTTTGAGTGTGGAAAGCTTAATAAATGCAATGTTGAAACCGAGAACCTGATATCGGCTATGCAGTGAGCGTAGTGGGAGGATATCAAGGTAATCCTGGAAAGGAATATTCGACTGCTGTAAAAGTACTTTCGAAGTACTGTTCTAGACTACGAAGCAGACGGGTATTTCCTTTGGATTACATTCTCTTAGATTTCTAATCAAATGAGGACCGGTGTAAGTCGATATCAGGCTATGTGTTTCACTATTGAAGGAGAAGGAGTTTTAACATGGAAGAGTGATAAGCACGATGCTTTTCGGACTCTGCCATGGGTAACCAAATAGCGGCCTCAGAGCCAGCGGAAGTTTTGGTATAACTCCGGGATAATCTCTGGGACTTAGATGTGATTCTTAATTTGCCAAAGGCTATGTAAATAGCGGTGCGATGGCAAATGGTAAGAAATCACAAGTCCATAAGTGAAAGATAAAAAATAGTGCAAGTACCACCTGATACGAGTCATCGTCGAGGGAGACGACGCTGTAGTCACCAAGATAACTTCAGAGCGGCAACATAGAGTGCTCATTCACATAGTACTTCTTGGAAGTAAAACTTAAGCACGTGATGAGTATGGGAGTCGGGAGTTTGGAGGAAATGACTAGACCTTAGTACAAGTGGGAGATTGTTGGAGTTGTGTACTTAATGTCTAGATTTAAGTAACGGAAACTCACGATCCATTGTCACTAATCTATTTAATTAAATAAACAATTATTTGCGTTTAATTATTTATAATTAAATATATGCAAATCATAGTCCTGGATTTTATACGTTGTAGTTAGTATGGTGTTGCATGGGCGCACAGAAGATCATACTATCGGTTACTCGTATTTAATCAAACAGTTGCTCACGACCTAGATGGACACGGACCAATCCATCGGTATAGTCGTTGTGTGAGAGAGAAAATAATTTATCTTAATTATTTTATCACACTTGTACACTTGGTGTATTGAGCGGATCTGCTTGAGATTTATCGATTAGGATTGCCGGCGATAATCGATTTAAGTCTCTGTGTATTTTATTCTTAATCCCCGATATTATTGCGGGTGTGTATATTTAATATAAGTGACTTTGATTTACCAAAGGAATTAACCGATTTAATTATTGGGTTAATTACCGGTTAAGTTGGGTCACTATATTTTATGTATGGCATGCCGTGAATACTAGACGGGAAAGTGTATCCCGGAAGGGTTGATAATATCCCCGAGATGAGTTCATAAGGAATTATTATGTAAACCCTGCAGGTGGATTCGTTCCGCATAATAATTAAGGTTGAATGGTACTAGTCTCGGATAAAAGAGATGAATAAATTAATTAGCAATAAATTAATTTTATTCATGGATATTTATATCTTAAATACACAGAATAAATAATACTACCGGAGAAATATTATTTGATATAATATGGTTTAATATTGGGAGTGCAATTAATTTTATATAGTGGAAAATAGAATTAATTAATAATAGTAAGGATTAATAGATTTGGGCTTGGGCTCAATTTAATCACTATTATTGGAAGCCCAATATTCCACCTCCTTAAGATCCCCTACGTAGCCTATAAAAGCACTACATGGTCTTCACAATTAGACAAGACAAGATAATCATACTTGATTAGTCTAGAGAGTTCGTGAAGGAGATCCATGGAGTTCGGTAGATCGTCGCCCACACGACGTCCGGGCTAGTGCAAGGAATACGTCGGAAGATCTCAAGGTCATCGATTGATCTCGTTTCTCCGAACAACGAATCGAAGGTAAAATCGTAAACACCCTTTATGATTTTAATCGATTATTATTGAAAATACCGTAGAACCAAGATCCGAGGACGAACCCCGGACGAGGATCGAACCGGGCGGTGGTGGAAGAACCACCGGACCGCCGGCGGTTCAAGGATCCCCGTGGGGATCGAACCAAACACGCCCCGGCTGAACCGGGGGCGTGCGCATCGAAGGACCCCAGCCCACGGCTGGGGGTGCGATCGAACCAAGGGTTCGATCGCTGGGGTGGCGGGCTGGCGCCGCCGCGGCTCGTGGGACGAGCCGCCCCCTCCTGTGCGAACGGCGAGTCGCCGGACTCGCCGTAGGGTTGCTGTGATGCAACCCAGCGATCGCAAGATGCGATCGCATGAAACCCTAGCCGCGGGGGCTCGGCTGGGCGCGCGTGCATGGCTTCGGCCATGTCGTGCGTTCGGTCTTGCTCCGGCGCGTGCGATGGTGTTCATGTGATCTCCGGCGAAAGGTTTTTCGATTGGATTGTCGGTTCCGCAATTTAGACAATCCGGATATTAGAAGGATTTCGGTCGTAATTAATTAGATAATTAATTTTAATTAATTTATTAATTCCGGGATATCGAATTCCAACATATCCGGTGTTGTCAAATTTCGGAACGACAACTCCAATCGACTCCCGGTTGCCGGAACATCCCGCCACGAACCATCACGTTAATCCGGACTCAACCAAACCCTAACCGCGGGCGAACCCGGGCTGTTCGGTCGAGCCCTAGCGTGGGGCTCGCCGCTGTTCGTAGCAGCCGCCTAGGGTTGCCAAAACCCTTATGCGATCAGCCCGCTGGACGTCCCTTGAACCCTCGCCGGAATAGCCGAAGCCATCCCCGAAGGAACTCCCAATCGAGCCCTAGCCGCGGACGAGCCGCTGCTGCTCGATGGGGCGCGCACTCGCGTCATGCGAGTGCTAGGGTTGCAGCCATGCAGCCCCGCACGTACCCAGCGACGCCCCGTGCACGATCCGCATGGCCACGCGGATCCGCTGCGAGAAATCCCGCAGCCCGCTGCTGCCAGCCGCACGAAGCGATCGCCTGGGTGCGAAGCGCTCGCGCGCGACATGGACCAGGCGGGCGCCTGGTCCTCAGGCGAGCGCCTGCTCCCCAGCGAACTTGGTTCGCGCGATCCACGCCGCCGGGTCGCTCCAGCCGCGGCGGTCCGGCGATCCTCGATCGCCACCGCTCGGCTCGACCCCGGTGAGGATCCCAAACCTCGGATCTTGGTTCATGAATATTTTTACGATAATTAAACGATAAAATCATAAAGAGGGTTTTACGATTTACCTCGTTCTCGTTGTTCGGAAAAACGTAGAACTCAGTTTGACGACCTTTCAGATCTTCCGACGTATTCCTTGCACTAGCCCGGACGTCGTGTGGGCGACGATCTACCGAACTCCATGGATCCTCCTCTCTACTTTCTCTCTCTAGAATTGTGATCTTCAAGTTATGAACTTATGAGAATAGAGAAGACCATGTAGTGCTTTTATAGGCTACGTAGGGGATCTTAAGGAGGTGAAATATTGGGCTTCCAATAATAGTGATTAAATTGAGCCCAAGCCCAAATCTATTAATCCTTACTATTATTAATTAATTTATTTTCCACTATATAAATTAATTGCACTCCCAATATTAAACCATATTATATCAAATAATATTTCTCCGGTAGTATTATTTATTCCGTGTATTTAAGATATAAATATCCATGAATAAAATTAATTTATTGCTAATTAATTTATTCATCTCTTATATCCGAGACTAGTACCATTCAACCTTAATTATTATGCGGAACAAATCCACCTGCAGGGTTTACATAATAATTCCTTATGAACTCATCTCGGGGATATTATCAACCCTTACGGGATACACTTTCCCGTCAAGTATTCACGGCATGCCATATATAAAATATAGTGACTCAACTTAACCGGTAATTAACCCAATAATTAAATCGGTTAATTCCTTTGGAAAATCAAAGTCACTTATATTAAATATACACACCCGCAATAGTATCGGGGATTAAGAATAAAATACACTGAGACTTGAATCGATTATCGCCGGCAATCCTAATCGATAAATCTCAAGCAGATCCGCTCAATACACCAAGTGTACAAGTGTGATAAAATAATCAAGACATATTATTTTCTCTCTCACACAACGACTATACCGATGGATTGGTCCGTGTCCATCTAGGTCGTGAGCAACTGTTCGATTAAATACGAGTAACCGATAGTATGATCTTCTGTGTGACGTCGCACACCATACTAACTACAACGTATATAATCCAGGACTATAATTTGCATATATTTAATTATAAATAATTAAATGCAAATAATTGTTTATTTAATTAAATAGATTAGTGGCAATGGATCGTGAGTTTTCGTTACTTAAATCTAGACATTAAGTACACAACTCCAACAACGGGTATCCAGTTTGAGATACTGGGAAGTAGGGTCAAAGCAAGCTGCACCGAACTGGATCTCAGTTTGGGGATGGTGACCTTTGAGGAGTGGAAGTCAAAGGAGCACTGAAGACTTTGCCCGAGCGAACTAAGAGCGAGTTGAATGAGATCTGGAAGGTGCTGGGCAAAGGGGGAACGTTCAATGCACAGACCACTAAGGGGCATCAATTGAAGGATGATGCGATGAGGGTTTGCCATAGGATCCTGGCTGTCAATTTCTTTGGCAAACAGGACACAGGCAATGCGATCTCCCAGATTGAGTTGGGTATGATGTGGTGCATGGAGAAGAAGATCAGGCTGCACTTTGGGTCTTTTCTCTGTGCACAGATGAAGTGGTTGATCACCCATCCCCTGCAGCGCCACTCCTTTGCCCAGTTCCCTATGGTATATGCTGCGAAGATGGATCTACTGGTAGGGAAGAAAGTGAATCTGATGAGCGAGGAGAAGTTTGACAAGGCCTGTTTCAAGAGGATGCATGATATCAAGGAGAGCAGTGATGGGGTGATAATTTTTTATGATAACAAACCGGTGAAGGTAAAGAAGGCTGTGCCAGTAAAGGCAAAGGTAAAGAAGGAAGAGGTGAAGGAAGATGGCGAGGTGACTGAGCGCCTTGAGGTGATAGAGCAGAGGCTGGACGAGCTTGCCAGCATGATGAGGGCATACTTTGCCCATAAGGGATTCAGGTACCCACCTGAACCCAGCACTTAACTGACCCTCCCTTTTGTTAGTTTTTTTTTATTTCATTTTTCTTTTTTGTTTCTGTTTGAGTCAAACAACTCGGGCGACGGGGTCGATCTCCCTGCTGACACACTTTGCCTACGCAAAGTGTGTGAGGGGGCAGGTGCGCCAACGTTAATTTAGATTTGTTGTGTGGTCGAGGCAGCCCCTACTAATCTTATTACTTTCACCCACTTTGCCTACGCAAAGTGTGTGAGGGGGGAAAGGGAAAGGGCAAACCTCTGTGTCTAATCGAGTCAGCATGATTATGTGAATACTTAGGGCAGTTAGAAGCATTTCATTATATACAGCAATTCAAAATTTGTAGTTAAAGGCATGAAAATAGGGACGATGGAACTATACTAGGCAAACTGTGAGATTTGAGCCATACATTGAATGAAGATTTCTTTCTTGAGAGTACTGTTGTGAAATTTATGATGCCTGACTTTGCCTGTTTGCTGTGATAAGTAGTTTTGTTGAGTGGGGGTTATTAGATGATTAGGGCATTTCTTTCAGTTTGACCATGAACATTAATCCCTTGTTAGCCCCTTGAGCCTGTTGAATTTTCTTTGTATACCAGTTTGGTACTTTGCCAATAGGCAACCAGACAGATATGAGGGGTAGAGAGATGAGTGTTGAAAAAAAAAAAAAAAAAACATAGAATAAATTGGTTGTGTGCTAAGGCCCGTAAGAAAAGGGGCAAAGAGGTAGAGAAAGGTTAAAACCCATAAAGCCCTCTGCCCAAACCGTGCCTACTCCTCAAAATCCACCCAAAGAGCCTACATTACAACCCAATAAAAGCCCCTTTGATGAGACCCCCCACTTAGTCAGAATAACTTGATCAGCAAACTGTCAAATTTGGGCAAAGTAGATTCACAACAGAAAATGAGTGACATTATACCCATACACTGAAAAGAGAGATACACTTGTGAGGTAGTGACCCCAAGCACTAGTATAGACTCTTGACCGAATTTTTATGCCTCTAACTTGAATTTTGATTTGCCTGTATTTGCTTTGCCTATTTTATATTCTGTAATCATGCTAAAGTCCTTTGAGTCTCTGTTTATTTTTTTCCCCCTCTATCTTGATTTCTTTTTCACTTTGGTCTTGAGTCCGGTGAGTCAAACCCCACGCTTGAGGACAAGCGTATTGCAAGTGTGTGCGGTTTGATGAGCCATTTTATTTGCTCATCTTGAGCCCTTTTTTTGAGTCAGTTTGAGTCAGTTTATGTGTCTGGGAGGGCACAATAGAGTGTTTGGTCAGAGTGTGCAGGCAAACAGGTAACAGGTGGCGCACTGGGCAAAAGAGTCAAGGAAACCCCCTTCTTTGGGCAAACAGCGATCTGGAGTGTGTAGTGACTGAGCAGTTTGGCCTAATCAGGCAAACCAGGCCACTTTGGGCAAGTCATGAAGCAGAAGACCCAGACCGATTACCAAGTACCGTGCCTGGTCCGTTCACCTGTGGAGGAGAAGAATACCTGTAGAGAGTTTGGGAAGCGGATTGCCATCGGGCAAAGTCAAAGGCGGCTGGAGCTAAAGATGGAAAGTACTTAGCGGCGCCTGGAAAAGGAAGCCCATGCAGCGGCCCATGCAACTGCAATTCCGCAACCCTAATTCAAGCCTATATAAGGAAGAGAAGCTGGAGAAGGAAGGAGACACAATTCACGACCCCGTTCACGATGCAGCCGCCGGCAATAGGAGCTTGGAGATTTCCGGCCAAGTTCTTTTGTTTCTGAAGTTGATCGAGCCTTCGGGCATTAAAACAATTTATTGCTTTATGTTTTTATTACTTTGTTTTTGCTATTCCAGTTGAACGATTTCAGATTTTAGTTATTATGAATTTCAGTTTCGTTTTCCAATTTATCTCTTGTTTTATTTATTCACGTATGAGTAGCTAAACTTGCAGGGCAACTGGGCAAAGGCGAATCGAATGGGACTCTGGGCTAAGATAGAACCGTGAGGTTGATAGGGCTTAGTTAACTGCCTGGGGTTTGTTCCCGATACATAGTTGAGGTTTAACTACATTCTTGCAGGTTTGGGCAGACTAATTTGGTCGTTAGGAAATCCTTACACTTTGAGATACCAGCGATTGATCAACCGAGTATTCCGCGTTAGATGTACTACGGGCATAGCGCTAGAACGTGTTGGAGCTTAGCGGTCGTATGATTCGGATTTCCGGACATGCTATTGGCCGAATTGGGTTCGTCGAGAGAGTAATGCGAGTTTGGGCAAACTAGATCCATGCGACCACATAGGTATCGAATTGTCTAGACTCAGGGGATTAGGCATAAGTATACCTTGCCTTTTCTTTACCCGGTAAGGACGGATTGGGGTGGGGTGACTGTAGGCGTGACTTAATAGGACTGCTTTCACTTTGTTCGACATCCTATAACCGATTGACAAATCATCAGTTAAAACCATTAGTGCCAGGGATCGGTAGTTTTCCCAGAGAACCCAGAGAGAAGCCAAAGCCCAGAAGCCTACTTTCTTTTATTTGAATTCAATTTGATTAATTACTTTTCTGTTTACAGTTTGGTCAAAGTGTTAGTTTATTATTTCTGCATGTTAGTTTGGGTTAATTAGATTTTATATTTCTGTTAGTTGGTAGTTTGATTAAACAATGTGACTCAGCAACCAAACTTAAAACCTTTTTATTGTGACACTATTTGGGCAAAGCCGAGATTAACTAAATTGCAATTGCTTCCTCGTAGGATCGACCCAATACTTATCACTTGCTATCTTGTGTTGAGTTTAGGAACTTTATAAATTTATTTTGGCCGCGTTAGCTTCCACGACAAAGTTTTCGCGTCGTCAGTGGTCCAAACAAATAATTTAAGGTGTTATGTTTTCTTGAAAATAGAAAAAATCTAACCAGTGTAAGTAGTAGATTTTGGAAAGGGACCTGAATCATTACGTAAGAGTTGTCCAGCAGACTTGTATTCAAGCTATTATGGTTTTGAACTAATAGAAAATACACTACCTGAAGGGTTACAGTGTTGTTATAGTGTTCGGAAGTAATCTATTACACATAGACAATACTTGTTCGTAACCTAGTAGTATAGATCATATATTTTGAACTACAAGATACATTGCACAAAAACGAATAAAATCATCTCCCTTACCAATAGTTATCTATGCTATACATGAAAGTATCGAATATCGCTTTTTTAGTTATCTCCCTTGGACGAGTCCACTGAATACTTGGTTGTTTCCCGCAAGAGTCGCTTCCCACTCCACAGACGAGTGATTTAGTGAACACTAGCCAACACAAATTAGTTAGTAAACTAAATAAATTTTAAGTCATAGTACAAACTAGCTAGTGAACTATAAGATTTAAATAAACATTAACACTATCTCCAAAACCACACTTTGATAATATACACATAACATGAAATTCAGAACAAATAGGGATAACATGTATTTCATCTATCAAATCAAACACACAACTTGAATTATATCTATTTATTTATACACATAACTCACCATTTGCAATACACATGAACTAAATCTATCACCTCTTCCACTCCCTTATTGGTCAAAGGCACATCTACGCAACCATGTTTTAGTTAGTGTAACTATTAAGCTATCAAATTACTTGTTCGTAAACTATTAAACCACTTTATGCATTCATAACTATCAACTACACTGCACCATATAAGTGTAGTGTATATAATAGATTCTTACGAGTATTATGAAACCAGTAATAAGCATGGACAAGAAACCCCCGTAATTATGGTTTAACTTTTCGGACTAATAGTTATTATGTCTCCGACCAAATTTTTGTAAGTGTTACACTTTAACGTATTAAATTGCTTGTTCGTAAAATAGTCGTCAAGCAATAGTTATTTGGAACTACCATCTACACTGCACAAGAAAGCACCGTGTAAGTAATAGTTTTTCAAGGCACCCCGTGATGATCATAAATACTTGTTAAATATGGGACTAATACGTGTTATCTCCGACCATATTTAAGTAAGTCTAACTATTAAGCTATTAAATTGCTTATTCGTACACTATTACACCACTATGCCCATTCAGAACTATCATCCACACTGCACATGAGTTGTAAAGTGTAAGTAATAGTTTCTGAATCCCAGATAAATATTGTTACAATTAGATGTCATGTTTAAGAACACAATATAATTAATGTATATTATACTTTTAATAACACTTGCTTGTAAACTATCAACCTACTTCATGTGTTCTAAATTACCATAACATTGGTTGGGCTGATGCTAAATATTTTCAGCATATTGCAACAAACAAACTGACAATTACCAACATTTAATTTATTTGCAACCAAACAACACTTATTTGCAACCAAACAACACGACTACGATCTTCGACAATAGACAAAAAATATCGAGCACCCCGACAAATAAAGATAGACAATTATCGATCTTTGATGCACGCTAATCCTCCATAATTCTAGCCATGATTTGAAAAAGTGTTTATGCGGCTGATGTTTTTCTTTTTTTCTACATGGAAAATGAAGTCCACCAAAAAAGATGACTATACTACTTGTACAGTAAACTACACTAAGCCAAACCGTATTTAGTTGGAAAATCAAATATTAACCACAATCATAAACCCAAAACTTTCTTGTTTAGTTCAAGGTATTTTAATGTCCAATTGTTTATAGGTTCAGTGCAAAAATATGATATGTTACAACATTTAAAAGCACAATAATTTTTAAAGGGATGAAGACTATTTTTAACAATGCCGGAATAACTTGAAACAAGCACATACAACCAAAACCATAGTTTGTGGAGATTGTACTTCCGGTCCAGATATAGATGAATTTCAATTAAAGACCCACATGCAAATTCCCCCATAATCACTGGTATATACTACTGTGAAAACGAATGGTAAATACCGATGTAGTGTAACATCACATAGTCCCTCTAAGACACATTACAAATGTGATGGTGATATTAGTCTTAATCCCGTGTACAGTGTACTCACAAGGAGTAAAATCTTTCAGCCTGCTATATTCTCGTCAATATCAGATAAAGCCTTTTCTTTTTCCCCCATTGAATAACACACCCACAACAGTTTCTGATCATGTCATTGGATCCAAACTGAACTTCATGAGATATTACTATTGTTGCAAAAAAAAATCAAGAACAAAATTAAGGTGATTTTCAAAAACAACTTCTCAAGAACCCTAAATCATACATGCGATCATGTCTGGAAGTACACTATGTCAACTCAAACATTTAAAGTGATAATTCGGGTATAATTAAACACCAAATCGAAGAACCCTAAATTGATTATAAAATCTACTAAGCTATGAATTGGCAATTGATACTAAATCGAGAACACTTACCTTAACGCGAGAACCTAGTAGGTTTGAGAAGAGACCCAAGAACGACGACAACGCTGCCGGAGAGATCACAAAAAGGCGCAAGGAATTGAGATTTTACGTTTCGGTTTTTCAGTGTATGCGTAGTGTTTTATATGGCTGGTTACCGGTTTTATGGAAAGATTGGTTATGCTTTAATTTGGTAGTGTGTCTAATATGGAAAGTTTATATTCAATACCAAACATGTTGGAGTTGTGTACTTAATTTCTAGATTTAAGTAACGGAAACTCACGATCCATTGCCATTAATCTATTTAATTAAATAAACAATTATTTGCATTTAATTATTTATAATTAAATATATGCAAATTATAGTCCTGGATTCTATACGTTGTAGTTAGTATGGTGTGTCGGGCCCACACAGAAGATGATACTATCGGTTACTCGTATTTAATCGAACAGTTGCTCACGACCTAGATGGACACGGACCAATCCATCGGTATAGTCGTTGTGTGAGAGAGAAAATGATCTGTCTTGATTATTTTATCACACTTGTACACTTGGTGTATTGGGCGGATCGTTTGAGATTTGTCGATTAGGATTGTCGGCGATAATCGATTTAAGTCTCAGTGTATTTTATTCTTAATCCCCGATACTATTGCGGGTGTGTATATTTAATATAAGTGACTTTGATTTTCCAAAGGAATTAACCGATTTAATTATTGGGTTAATTACCGGTTAAGTTGGGTCACTATATTTTATATATGGCATGCCGTGAATACTTGACGGGAAAGTGTATCCTGTAAGGGTTGATAATGTCCCCGAGATGAGTTCGTAAGGAATTATTATGTAAACCATGCAGGTGGATTCGTTCCGCATAATAATTAAGGTTGAATGGTACTAGTCTCGGATACAAGAGATGAATAAATTAATTACGCAATTAATTTAAATTTATTCATGGACATTTATATCTTAAATACACGGAATAAATAATACTACCGGAGAAATATTTAATTGATATAATATGGTTTAATATTGGGAGTGCAATTAATTTATATAGTGGAAAATAAATTAATTAATAATAGTAAGGATTAATAGATTTGGGCTTGGGCTCAATTTAATCACTATTATTGGAAGCCCAATATTCCACCTCCTTTAGATCCCCTACGTAGCCTATAAAAGCACTACATGGTCTTCACAATTAGACAAGACAAGATAATCATACTTGATTAGTCTAGAGAGTTCGTGAAGGAGATCCATAAGCTTGGAGGATCGTCGCCCACCCGACGTTCAAGCTAGTGCAAGGAATACGTGGGAAGATTCAAAGGTCATCGATTGATCTCGTTTCTCCGAACAACGAATCGAAGGTAAAATCGTTAAACACCCTTGATGATTTTATTCGATTATTTATTGAATATACCGTAGAACCAAGATCCGAGGACGAACCCCGGAACGAGGATACACCGCGCGGTGGTGGTCGAAGACCACCGGACCGGCGGCGTGATCCCGTGGGGATCGAACCAAGCGAACCCCGGCTGGACGCCGGGGACGCGTGCATGGGAGCCCTCGGCCGAAGCCGAGGGGGCGATCGATGCCCTAGGGCACGATCGCCGGGCGGGCGGCTGGTGCGTCCGCAGCGGCTCGTCGATCGAGCCGCACCTCCACGGCGGGCAGCAGGTCGCCGGACCTGTTGCCGGGGGCTGCCGGGAGCAGCCCCATCGATCGCGTCATGCGATCGCGAGCCCCACGTACGGGGCTCGGATGGACGCGCGTGGGTTCGCCAACGGCCACGCGTTCGGTTGAGCTCCGGGCTTCGTGGCGGGCTCGCGATCAAACTCCGGCGAATGGTTTTTGATCGGGCTATGGTTTCCGCAAATTTTAATAGCCCGGGATATCGAATTCCAACAAAACAATTAAGAGATACACACAGGGAAAAAATTGGTTTTTTCAATAACCAAAAGGGTTGTTTTAAAATTGGTTTTTTCAATAACCAAAAGGGTTGTTTGGGTAATTCTTGTTTTTTTACAAATAGTGTAAACATTGGTCTTAATGTGTGTTTTAGAGTAAGATCTTTACCCTTTTTGAAAATCCCCCTAAAAATAACCAATTAATTTGGTGAAATATCTCAATTTCGCGCGGTTATTTATTAAGTTGAATTGTGTTAGTGGGTGAATTGATACCCTTACCCTATTATGCTTAAAATTCAATTTTGTATGTAACAATTCATTTAAATTAATTGATGAAATAAAAAGAATTTATTTCATGTAAAAATTCATCATAACTATAATTTAACTAAGGGGGATTTTCAAAAAGGGTAAAGATCTTACTCCAAAACACACATTAAGACCAATGTTTACACTATTTGTAAAAAAACAAGAATTACACAAACAACCCTTTTGGTTATTGAAAAAACCAATTTTAAAACAACCCTTTTGGTTATTGAAAAAACCAATTTTTTCCAATGCGTGTATCTCTTAATTGTTTGGTATTGAATATAAACTTACCATATTAGACACACTACCAAATTAAAGCATAACCAATCTTTCCATAAAACCGGTAACTAGCCACATACAACACTACGCATACACTGAAAAACCGAAACGTAAAATCTCAATTCCTTGCGCCTTTTTGTGATCTCTCCGGCAGCGTTGTCGTCATTCTTGGGTCTCTTCTCAAACCTACTAGGTTCTCGCGATAAGGTAAGTGTTCTCGATTTAGTATCAATTGCAAATTCATGGCTTAGTAGATTTTATAATCAATTTAGGGTTCTTCGATTTGGGGTTTAATTATACCCGAATTATCACTTTAAATGTTTGAGTTGACATAGTGTACTTCCAGACGTAATCGCATGTATGATTTAGGGTTCTTGAGAAGTTGTTTTTGAAAATCACATTAATTTTGTTCTTTATTTTTTTTTTTGCAACAGTAGTAATATCTCATGAAGTTCAGTGTGGATCCAATGACATGATCAGAAACTGTTGTGGGTGTGTTATTCAATGGGGGAAAAAGAAAAGGCTTTATCTGATATTGACGAGAATATAGCAGGCTGAAAGATTTTACTCCTTGTGAGTACACTGTACACGGGATTAAGACTAATATCACCATCACATTTGTCATGTGGCTTAGAGGGACTATGTGATGTTACACTACATCGGTATTTACCATTCGTTTTCACAGTAGTATATACCAGTGATTATGGGGGAATTGCATATGGGTCTTTAATTGAAATTCATCTATATCTGGACCGGAAGTACAATCTCCACAAACTATGGTTTTGGTTGTATGTGCTTGTTTCAAGTTATTCCGGCATTGTTAAAAATAGTCTTCATCCCTTTAAAAATTATTGTGCTTTTAAATGTTGTAACATATCATATTTTTGCACTGAACCTATAAACAATTGGACATTAAAATACCTTGAACTAAACAAGAAAGTTTTGGGTTCATGATTGTGGTTAATATTTGATTTTCCAACTAAATACGGTTTGGCTTAGTGTAGTTTACTGTACAAGTAGTATAGTCATCTTTTTTGGTGGACTTCATTTTCCATGTAGAAAAAAAGAAAAACATCAGCAGCATAAACACTTTTTCAAATCATGGCTAGAATTATGGAGGATTAGCGTGCATCAAAGATCGATAATTGTCTATCTTTATTTGTCGGGGTGCTCGATATTTTTTGTCTATTGTCGAAGATCGTAGTCGTGTTGTTTGGTTGCAAATAAGTGTTGTTTGGTTGCAAATAAATTAAATGTTGGTAATTGTCAGTTTGTTTGTTGCAATATGCTGAAAATATTTAGCATCAGCCCAACCAATGTTATGGTAATTTAGAACACATGAAGTAGGTTGATAGTTTACAAGCAAGTGTTATTAAAAGTATAATATACATTAATTATATTGTGTTCTTAAACATGACATCTAATTGTAACAATATTTATCTGGGATTCAGAAACTATTACTTACACTGTACAACTCATGTGCAGTGTGGATGATAGTTCTGAATGGGCATAGTGGTGTAATAGTGTACGAACAAGCAATTTAATAGCTTAATAGTTAGACTTACTTAAATATGGTCGGAGACATAACACGTATTAGTCCCATATTTAACAAGTATTTATGATCATCACGGGGTGCCTTGATAAACTATTACTTACACGGTGCTTTCTTGTGCATTTCTTGTGCAGTGTAGATGGTAGTTCCAAATAACTATTGCTTGACGACTATTTTACGAACAAGCAATTTAATACGTTAAAGTGTAACACTTACAAAAATTTGGTCGGAGACATAATAACTATTAGTCCGAAAAGTTAAACCATAATTACGGGGGTGTCTTGTCCATGCTTATTACTGGTTTCATAATACTTGTAAGAAGCTATTATATACACTACACTTATATGGTGCAGTGTAGTTGATAGTTATGAATGCATAAAGTGGTTTAATAGTTTACGAACAAGTAATTTGATAGCTTAATAGTTACACTAACTAAAACATGGTTGCGTAGATGTGCCTTTGACCAATAAGGGAGTGGAAGAGGTGATAGATTTAGTTCATGTGTATTGCAAATGGTGAGTTATGTGTATAAATAAATAGATATAATTCAAGTTGTGTGTTTGATTTGATAGATGAAATACATGTTATCCATATTTGTTCTGAATTTCATGTTATGTGTATATTATCAAAGTGTGGTTTTGGAGATAGTGTTAATGTTTATTTAAATCTTATAGTTCACTAGCTAGTTTGTAATATGACTTAAAATTTATTTAGTTTACTAACTAATTTGTGTTGACTAGTGTTTACTAAATCACTCGTCTGTGGAGTGGGAAGCGACTCTTGTGGGAAACAACCAAGTATTCAGTGGACTCGTCCAAGGGAGATAACTAAAAAAAGCGATATTCGATACTTTCATGTATAGCACTTTTAACTATTGGTAAGGGAGATGATTTTATTCGTTTTTGTGCAATGTATCTTGTAGTTCAATATATGATCTATACTACTAGGTTACTGTTGGAAATCGACTACCCGGGATGCGTTCGTTCGATCACTCGAACATCCGAACGATCCCAGTCGACCTCCAGGTCCGTTACTCCGTTCACGTGCCAGCCCGTGTCCTGATTCACGCCCAGCCATTGCCCCGAAGGACAACCGCGCGAACCAGAGCTGGCTGCCCGAAAAACAGCGAAACGGCGACCGCCGTTTGCCCTCCGGCGACCGCCGTTTGTCCGCGAACAGCAGCGCGACCTGCTGTTCCGAGCGCGTTTCCGGGTCGATTTTCCTCTTCCGACTACCGATCCGGAGGTCCTTGACCCCCAGTAGTCGAGGAACATGATCCACGACGCCCGGAACCCGATCTTAGATCCGATGTATTTTTAACGAAATAGAAAACGAAACGTATGCGGAATAAGGGTTTCGATTTCTTATACCTTTGTCGCGTGATTCGGAGAAGCCGAATTGTTGAGACCACGAAGCCTTCCGGTGTATGTCTCTATCCCCGACGTTCAGCCGTTGAGTGGGCAACGATCCGCTGAACCTTTCTCTTCTCCTTTCTCTCTTGAACTCACCGTAGGAATAATATCCTCTGTCTCAGAAATATATTTGCGCAAGCAAAATTATTTCTACAGAATTATTACTGCGCTAATCTGAATTAATTAAGCAAGGAAAATTAATTGCGCAAGCTTTTATTTTTCTCAGAAATATAATTGCGCTAGCAATCAATTTCTCCAGAAAATAATAACAGCGCTAATCTATTTATTTTTACAGAAAAATAATTGCGCAACAATTTATTTTTCTCCTAAAAATAAAATAGCGGCGTTTCTTAGGTTTAGAGAAAGAGAGGGTGAGGTATTTATAGAGCTACACCAGGGACCTTATGGAAATTAATTATTAGGCTAAATTGCAATTTAATTAACTCGGCCTCCTAAAAGGCAAACCTTAATTAAATTCCACAATTTTAATTATAATTAATTCCACTATAAAATTATAATTGAATTCCCAATAATTAATTTATATTATTTCAACAATAATAAT
This sequence comes from Euphrasia confusa, assembly GCA_954870475.1. Lineage (NCBI taxonomy): Eukaryota > Viridiplantae > Streptophyta > Magnoliopsida > Lamiales > Orobanchaceae > Euphrasia > Euphrasia confusa. Next base: position 33,984,897 of record OX940950.1, read on the forward strand.
TCCGCCGAATTACATATACGACTTTCCCCGTGTTTAAGATATCGTATGTCCACGAATTAACTTTGATTACTAATAATTAAATTAACTCGTTTCTTGTTATCCGAGACTGGTACCACTCATCCTTATTATCATGTGGAACGAATCCACCTGCAGGGTTTACATGATAAACTTTATGAGCTCATCTCGGGGACATCATCAACCCAATAAATGGGACACGGTTTCCTGACTATAATCTATAGCATGCCATGTGTACAATTCCGATTCCCAGTTTACCGAGAATATTGACTAATCAATTAGTCTCACTCACTAGTAAGTCAAAGAACCGAGAACTGGACACACGCACCTATAATTATATAGGGATTAGGAATTCGTATATCCGTAATATCTGAGGTCTAGTTCGATTACTGCGATTAGTATAAATCGAACGCCCTCCCGTGGTCCTGCTCAATACACCAAGTGTACGAGTGTAACATGATAGTCAAGACCGACTATCTACCAGTCACACTACGACGTACCGATGGATTGTCCCTGTCCATCTAAGTCGTGAGCTACTGTTCGATAGTATACGAGTAACCGACAGTATGATCTTCCGCGTGTCTCCTCACGCCATACTGTCTACAACGTATACATCAAGGACTATTGCATTAAATGCAATCATGCTTGAATCATATCTCGAATTAAAGTATAGATAAGGAGTTCCGTATTTGCACTAAACTAGACATTTAGAATACAACTCCATCAATCTCCCACTTATACTAAAAGTCTAGTCGCCCTCTCCCAAACATCAGATTCCCATAACCTCATCACGCCTACCCAACGCTTTCGCTGGAAGTGCCTCTGTGAACGGGTTACCAGGCAATCCTCTCGATGCTATCTAGGTGACAACTGCATCGTCTTACTAGACGATCTCTCAAATCAGGTGGTACTTGCGCTCTACGTGTTATCTCCCACTGTGGACTCGTGGCATTTCAAGTTTGCCAATACCGCTATTCAAAATAGCTTTGGGTAAACTAGAAACCACATCTAAGTCCCTTAGGAAGTTCTGGAGCCACAGTGACCTTTTAACTGCCTCAGAGGCCGTTATCCTTTCAGTTTCCATGGCAGAGTCCGTAATGCATCGCTGCTTTACATTCTTCCATGTGACTGCTCCACTTCACAGTGAGAACACATATCCTGAATTCGACTTTCGACTGTCCCTGTTTGATTTGGAAATCCAATTCTATGTAATCCAAAGGAAACAACTTGACTGCTTTGTAACTCAGAACATAATTCCTGGTCCTCTGCAGGAACCTAAACATGTTCTTTACATCAGTCGAGTGTGTTGGAGTTGTGTACTTAATGTCTAGATTTAAGTACCGGTAAACTCCCGGTCATAGCATTTAATCTATTTAATTAATAAACAATTGTTTGCTTTTAATTATTATTAATTAAATATATGCAAATCATAGTCCTGGATTTTATACGTTGTAGTTAGTATGGTGTGTCGGGCCCCACACAGAAGATCATACTATCGGTTACTCGTATTTAATCAAACAGTGGCTCACGACCTAGATGGACCCGGACCAATCCATCAGTATAGTCGTTGTGTGAGAGAGAAAATAATTTGTCTTAATTATTTCATCACACTTGTACACTTGGTGTATTGAGCGGATCGTTGAGATTCATCGATTAGGATTGCCGGCGATAATCGATTCGAGTCTCAGTGTATTTTATTCTTAATCCCCGATATTGTTGCGGGTGTGTATATTCATTATAAGTGACTTTGATTTACCAAAGGAATTAACCGATTTAATTATTGGGTTAATTACCGGTTAAGTTGGGTCACTATATTTTATATATGGCATGCCGTGAATGATTGACCGGAAAGTGTATCCCGGAAGGGTTGATAATATCCCCGAGATGAGTTCATAAGGAATTATTGTGTAAACCTCATGAGTGGATTCGTTCCGCACAATAATTAAGGTTGAATGGTACTAGTCTCGGATTAAAGAGATGAATAAATTAATTAGCAATAAATTAATTTTATTCATGGATATTTAAATCTTAAATACACGGAATAAATAATACTACCGGAGAAATATTATTTGATATAATATGGTTTAATATTGGGAGTGCAATTAATTTATATAGTGGAAAATAAATTAATTAATATTAATGGGAGATTAATAGATTTGGGCTTGGGCTCAATTTAATCATTAATATTGGAAGCCCAATATTCCACCTCCTTTAGATCCCCTACGTAGCCTATAAAAGCACTACATGGTCTTCACTTTTTCATAAGACAAGATTATCATACTTGATATTCTAGAGAGTTGAAGAGGATCCATAAGCTTGGAGGATCGTCGCCCACCCGACGTTCAAGCTAGTGCAAGGAATACGTGGGAAGATCGTAAGGTCATCATCTTGATTTCGTTTCTCCGCACAACGAATCGAAAGGTAAAATCATATACTCTCTTCTATGATTTTATGTGGATTGATTGTGATGCATACATGAACGCACGATCCGGGTAAACGTCGAACTTCGGGGACGGGGATTCGAGATCCCCGGCGAACGTTCGAGAGAGCCCTCGGCTGGGAGCCGAGGGGGTGGCGGTCGGCCTAGGGCTCGACCGCCGGCAGCGGCCACGCGAGGGGAACCCCGGCTGGACGCCGGGGCGAGCGATCGACCAAGGGTCGATCGTTGGGGGCTGCCGCGGCTTCGCGCCGCGGCTGGGCGCTCCCTCCCCGGCCGGTGGTGGCGGTGAGTCGCCGGACTCACCGCCGGGGGCTGCTAGGCAGCCCCACGCGATCGATGGTGATCGCGAGCCCGACGGTGGGGCTCGACTAGGGTTTAGCCGCGGGTTCATCCCGCGGCGATGCTCTTGACGAGCCAGGTTCTTCGTGGTGTTCGTGATCGGTTTCCGGCGACGGGATTTTCGGTCGGGGTTATCGTTTCCGCAAATTTTTGATGCCCCGGGATATCGAATTCCAGCAATTGGTATCAGAGCGTTTGGTTTCGTGCTCATGTATGTGTTCAATTGTGTTCTACCTTGCAGGGATTCCGACTATCATGGTTTAATTAATTGTTAATTATTGGTTTAATTAATTGCTATTTAATTTACCATGATTGTTCGTTTATTAAACTCTCGGACATGTCGAGATTCGTTTTGTGTGGATGAATGCTTGTAATAGTAAAAATTCGGGGGTTGACCGAATTTAGGATTTATTATTACGTTCTATGTTTTCCGGAAAGTGTATAGGGTCGATTTCATGTATAGAATCGATACCGGAATTGTAAATTTATTTCTTGTAATTTATTTACGTTGGATCGATGCCGAGACGACCGCCGGAGAACTCATGAGACGAAGAAGAAGAAGAGGACGAAAAACCGGGGGGTCGATCAACCCCATGATCGACCCCATGACCGAAGCCATGGGGAGGGGTCGATCGCCCCTCGGCTGGGGCTGCCGCCGGCAAGGTGGTGGCCGGCCGGCTGGGGAGGCGGCGGCGGTGCCCTCTCCGGTGGTGGCAGCGGTCGGTGGTGGTGGTGGTGGTGCGGGGATCCCCAACCCGTGCTACTCCTACTCCTACCAAGATACTACTTACCTAATTAATTCAAGTTTTCCTATTTTGAGTATTCCTAACTTTGGGAACTCTCATGGAAATAGGAAAAGAATTAATTGGAATTACTTTATTCCTTATTCTATTATGGAAGTCTTCTAGAGTATTCCGAGTTCTACTTGGTATAGGATCCTAGAGATTTAATAGAATTAGAAATGAATAAAAGTTAATTTAGGATTGATTTATTTCCTAATTGATTATTCCTATTTTATGGGAATTTTCATAGTAATGGAAATTAATTAATCTTGGAAAGTAGAAGAGTCCTAATTTATTTTATTTCCTTATTCTATTATAGAAGTCTTCTAGAATATTCCAAGTTTGACTTGGATAGATTATTCTAGAGATTTAATAGAATTAGATAAGAAAATAAATAAATAAAAATATTAATAATATTTAATTTTATTTTTGATTTATTCGATTGACTTAATTTTCGAATTAAGTATCTTTTGGATTTATTGAAAATAAATAGATTTAAATATTGGGATTAATATTCTCGTCACATGGAGCATTCAAGAACGAAGACTGAAGACTAGAAGACGCATACGGAGATGGAATAAAGCCATGATAGTCGGGAAATAATTTTTCTAGCATTATTTTGACTATGTGCTATGTGCTTTATTACTTGTATGCATGCTTATGTGTTTAATTATGCATTAGATAGCGTATCCCTTTGTTATAAAAAGCTAAGTGGGAGCGGGGATGGAAACATTCCCATGGTCTCCATTACTGTTCTCTTGGTGACTCTTATGAACTTTTGAAGTTCGTATAGATGTGTCATTTGAGGAGAATTCTTGTAATTCCTTTTACAAGAGACATTGATTAAGTTTATCAAACAATGCCTAATTTGTCTTTCTGAAACTGACTTCAAGTCGACTCATTCTCACCCCGGGGAGTGGAATGGAGCCAAAGCCACTTGGTCATGTGGATGACACAAATTAGAGGCAGTCGTACCATTCTTTGATAGATGGATCGATTGTTTGCTCGGCTCCCTCATCTAATGAGAGATAGGTGTTGGAGTGGTATACTTAATGTCTAGATTTGAGTATTGTGAACTCCTTGTACACTTTCATTTACCTATTAAATACAAACATTCATTTGCTTTTAATTATTGTTAATTAAATATATGCAAATTATAGTCCTGGATTTTATACGTTGTAGTTAGTATGGTGTTGCATGGGCACACAGAAGATCATACTATCGGTTACTCGTATTTAGTCGAACAGTTGCTCACGACCTAGATGGACACGGACCAACCCATCGGTATAGTCGTTGTGTGAGAGAGAAAATAATTTATCTTAATTATTTTATCACACTTGTACACTTGGTGTATTTAGCGGATCGATTGAGACTCATCAATTAGGATTGCTCGGCGATAATTGATTTGAGACTCAGTGTATTATATTCTTAATCCCTGATATTATTGCGGGTGTGTATATTTAATATAAGTAACTTTGATTTGCCAAAGGAATTAACCGATTTAATTATTGGGTTGATTACCGGTCAAGTTGGGTCACTATATTTTATATATGGCATGCCGTGAATGATTGACCGGACAGTGTATCCCGGAAGGGTTGATAATATCCCCGAGATGAGCTCATAAGGATTTATTATGTAAACCTCGCGAGTGGATTTAATTCCGCATAATAAATAAGGTTGAGTGGTACTAGTCTCGGATAAAAGAGATGAATAAATTTATTAAGCAATAAATAAATTCTATTCATGGATATTTATATCTTAAATACACGGAATAAATAATACTACCGGAGAAATATTATTTGGATATAATATGGTTTAATATTGGGAGTGCAATTAATTTATATAGTGGAAAATAAATTAATTAATATTAATGGGAGATTAATAGATTTGGGCTTGGGCTCAATTTAATCATTAATATTGGAAGCCCAATATTCCACCTCCTTTAGATCCCCTACGTAGCCTATAAAAGCACTACATGGTCTTCTCTATTCTCATATAACTTGAAGATCACAATTCTAGAGAGAGAAAGAAGAGAGAGAAGTAGATCCATAGAGCTTGGAGGATCGTCGCCCACCCGACGTTCAAGCTAGTGCAAGGAATACGTGGGAAGATTCAAAGGTCATCTTGAATTCGTTTCTCCGAACAACGAATCGAAAGGTACAATATCTTAACGCCCTTGATAATTGTTCGATTTTGGTTTTATTGAGAATACCGTAGAACGCAAGATCCGAGGTACGAAACCCGGAAGGAGGACGAACGCGTGGTGGTGGCGAAGCCACCGGACCACGGCGATCGCCCACCTAGGGTTTCGGTGGGGATGGGTCGAACCCCGGCTGGGAGCCGGGGACGCGATCGATCATCGCGATCGATCGCGAGCCGCGAGGGCTGGGCCCCGCGGTTGTCCGCTGGTCGGACCGACGCCCCGACGGCGGCGAGTCGCCGGAATCGCCGCTGGGCTGCTTGGCAGCCCGGTCGATCGCCGTGAGCGATCGACCCCTTCGATCGCGAGCCCCGCGTGCGGGGGCTCGGGCTGGGCGTGCGCGAGGCTTCGGCCTCGTCGTGCGTTCGGCTCGTGCTCCGGCTCGTACGTGGTGCTCGTGTGATTTCCGGCGGATGGTTTTGATCGGGTTATTGGTTTCCGCAAATTTTAATAGCCCGGGATATCAAATTCCAACAATTGGTATCAGAGCGTGGTTTACGTTCGCGGTATTTTCGATAAAATTGTTCTACCTTGCAGGGTTCCGACTATTATGGCTTAATTTATTATTCGTTTAATTTATTTTGTCATGTATGTTGGTTTGATTAAACTCTCGGACATGTCGAGATTCGTTTTTGGTGGTGAATGCTTGTAATAGTAAAAATTCGGGGGTTGACCGAATTTAGGATTTATTATTACGTTCTACTTTTTTTCCGGAAAATGTATAGGGTCGATTTCATGTATAGAATCGATACCGGATAGTGTAAAATTTATTTTGTAATTTATTTTGCGTTGGATCGATGCCGAAACGACCGCCGGAGAAGACGCGTGACGAAGGAGATGACGTGAGGGCAACGGGACAAGGATCGACCAACCCCATGGTCGATCCCATGAGGATCGATCGACCCTCACATGGAGGAGCCGCCGGCAATGGTGGCCGGCCACCTCCTAGGCGTGGGTCGAGGGTGGCGCGGGGATCCCCACCCCATGCTATCCCGGTCCGGAAATTTACTTTCCCAATTAGTTCGGATTTTTCCTATTTGAGTATTCCTAATTTTGGGAATTCTCATGGATTAGGAAAAGAATTAATTGGAATTAATTTTATTTCCTTATTCTATTATGAAAGTCTTCTAGAGTATTCCGAGTTCTACTTGGAATAGGATCCTAGAGATTTAATAGAATTAGAAAGGAATAAAAGTTAATTTAGGATTGATTTATTTCCTAATTGATTATTCCTATTTTATGGGAATTTTCATAGAAATGGAAATTAATTAATCTTGGAAAGTAGAAGAGTCCTAAGTTATTTTATTTCCTTATTTCATTATGGAAATCATCTAGAATATTCCAAGTGGGTATTGGATAGATTATTCTAGAGATTTAATGAAGTAGAAAAGGAAAAATAAAATAAATAAAAATATTAATAATATTTAATTTTATTTTTGATTTATTTTATTGACTTAATTTTAATTAAGTATCTTTTGAATTTATTAAAAATAAATAGATTTAAATATTGGAGATTAATATTCTCGTCACATGGAGCATTCAAGAAACGAAGACTAAAGACTAGAAGATGCGTACGGAGATGGAGTAAAGCCATAATAGTCGGAAAATAATATTCTAGTAATTATTTTGACTATGTGATAATATTTTGTGCTTTACTGCTTGTATGCATGCTATATGTGTTTACTTTTATGCACTAGTATAGCGTATCCCTTTATTGTAAAAAGCTAAGTGGGAGAGGGTATGGAAACATACCCATGGTCTCCATTACTGCTCTCTTGGTGACTTTTATAAACTTTTGAAGTTTATATAGATAAGTCATTGGAGGAGAGTTCTTGTAATTCCTCTTACGAGAAACATTGATTAAGTTTATCAAACAATGCCTAATTTGTCTTTCCAAAGCTGATTTCAAGTCGACTCATTCTCACCCCGGGGAGTGGAATGGAGCCAAAGCCACTTGGTCATGTCGAGGACACAAATTAGAGGCAGTCGTACCATTCTTTGATAGATGGATCGATTGTCTGCTCGGCTCCCTCATTTATGAGAGATAGGGTTGTTCGCATGGTGAATCACTGGTTAGAAACCTCGAGTTTCACTTATGATTCTCCGCGTCTTGATTTACAAGATTAAATGGATCAAGTAATTGGGAGTCAATTATAAAGATCTCTTAGTGTAGTAAACGTCCACACAACGTGGCTTGCTATGCTGACGGGTTTTGGATTAATTGATGTAGACAGTTGTAAGAAAATTGTGAAGAGTTGTGAAGTTGTCGTAAACGTCCACACAACGTGGCTTGCGGTGATGTAGCAATTCCAAACGATTTACTTTGGTACTGAGTAATGGTTTACACTTAGATACGCCTTATAGTATTCCTCCCACCGAGGTTCCGCTATAAGCGATGTATGACCGAAGGAAATCTAATTGCTAAGTCGTTTGGGTGGGTAAACGTCCACACACCGTGGCTTGCCTTACCTGATGGGATTTTAGATGTAATTAGTGATTTAATGATATTATTTAAGGGAGATAATATCGGATATTAAATTGTTTGTTTGTTTTATGTGCTTATAGGTTAGGAATGACTGTGACCCCACTTTGTGATATACTTAAAGATGAAAACTCACTGGTTCCATATAGTAATGATTGGGAACGAAATCTGGACATTGTCCAGACTGTTGAGCCTTCTATATCTGCTATTGTCCCAACTGATGAGGACATTTGGAATGACCTCAATATGATGTTGAGACATAGTGTGGATACTGCTGAAGAGGTGATTGACATACTCATTGTATTTCGCCCACTAGAGGAGTCGCTTAAAAACGATGACTTGAGGATGAAAATCATAAGTGTGATCAGAAAATCACGAGCTCTTATGGCCAAGGAAGAAGTGCAAGCAAAGAAGCCCAGTGGTTCCAAACCACGGATTGGGAAGAGCAAGCCGCGAGGCAAGTGCTATCGATGCAAGCAGTCTGGGCACTGGAAGTCTGATTGTCCTCTCATCAAAGGTACGAAATTTTCCTTAGTCACCGAAACATTGTCAGTGGTGTTATCTACCAGCACCTGGTGTGTAGATACGGGGGCCACTGATCATGTATGCAATTCATTGCAGGGGTTCCAGGAAACCCGGAGACTTAGAGAGGGAGAGATCGTGGTCTACATGGGCAATGCTGCGAGGGTGGCGGCTGTTGCAGTGGGAGACGTTCACTTACGTTTTAGTAGTGATAGGGCTTTAGTTTTACATAATTGTCTTTATGTACCCAATTTTAGAAAGAATTTAATTTCGGTTTCTAAACTTATAATGAATGGGTATTCTGTTTCTTTTGACCACTCTGTGATCATAAGAAGAAACAGTGAGATTATCTGTTCTGGTACATTGGTGGACGATTTGTATGTACTAAATCCTGAGTCTAACACGATGCAACTAACCGAGAGTAATAACACATCTACGAACACCAATAAGAGAAAGGAACCTTATAAAATGAATCAATTATACTTGTGGCATCTAAGGCTAGGTCATATAAACTCGAATAGGCTTCAAAGGTTGAAAGCTGATGATTTAATCACTGGCGTTGAAGGAGAGGACCTTCCGACCTGCGAATCCTGTTTAGAGGGTAAAATGACCAAGCGTCCTTTTTCTGGTAAAGGACGGAGGGCTGAACAAGTATTGGATTTGATTCACTCTGATGTATGCGGACCTATGTCTACTCAGGCAAGGGGAGGGTACGAGTATTTCATCACTTTCACTGATGATTACTCAAGGTATGGACTTGTATACTTGATGCGCCGTAAGAGCGAATCCTTTGACAAGTTCAAGGAGTTCAAGGCTTTTGTGGAGAACCTTCAAAACAAATCCATTAAGTGCCTGCGATCGGATCGCGGAGGCGAGTACCTGTCTGGAGAATTCAAGGCATACTTGGCAGAGAATGGGATTGATTCCCAAATGACATCACCATATACTCCCCAGCAGAATGGTGTGTCAGAAAGAAGGAATAGGACTCTTATGGAAATGGTGCGATCAATGATGAGTTACTCGGACTTACCTGTTATGTTCTGGGGATTTGCCTTGGAAACAGCGGCGTATATCTTGAATAGGGTTCCAACCAAAACGGTACCAACCACACCCATGGAATTGTGGAGTGGGCGCAAGCCTAACTTAAGACACATTCGGATCTGGGGTTGTCCAGCACATGTGTTGCGACAAGGTGCCGATAAGTTAGAACCTAGATCAGAATTACGGCTGTTTGTAGGATACCCGAAAGGAACTAAAGGTGGCATGTTCTATAGTCCTAAAGACCAGAAGATCGTTATAAGTACTAACGCTCGGTTCTTGGAGGAAGACTATGTCATGGACCACAAGCCCAAGAGTGACATAATACTTGATGAGATGAGAGGTGACAAGGAAGACTTAGATACAGCCGAACCGAGTATAGATACACCACTAGAATTTGCACCTGATACTGTCACTGTTAATACACCGGAACGCCGTCGTAGTGGGAGGGTTGTTAAGCAACCAGACCGATGGATTGGACTGGGTGAGTCTTCGGACTCTGGACCTGGAGTTCATGAAATCGATCCCTGGACCTATGATGAGGCGGTACAAGATATAGATGCGCCTTCTTGGAAGAAAGCGATGAAATCCGAAATAGAATCTATGGATTCTAATAAAGTCTGGGATCTTGTAGAACCACCAAGCGGCGTAAAGCCAATTGGGTGTAAATGGGTCTACAAGAGAAAGAGAGGATCTGACGGAAAGGTTGAAACCTTTAAAGCTCGGCTTGTTGCGAAAGGATATACTCAGAAAGAGGGAATCGATTATGAGGAGACCTTCTCGCCAGTAGCCAAGATAAAGTCGATCCGGATTCTCTTATCCATAGCAGCTCATATGGATTATGAGGTGTGGCAAATGGACGTCAAGACAGCTTTCCTAAATGGAAGTCTTGACGAGACGATTTATATGAAACAACCAGAAGGATTCATTGCTAAGGGGCGAGATCATCTAGTGTGCAAGCTTAATCGATCCATTTATGGATTGAAACAAGCCTCGAGATCGTGGAACCTGCGGTTTGACGAAGTAGTCCAATCTTTTGGATTTAGTCAAAGCATGGACGAATCGTGTGTGTATTGGAAACGTGATGGGAAGAAGGTGGTGTTTCTCGTGCTTTATGTAGACGACATTCTTCTCATTGGCAACAGTGTGAAAATGTTATCAGACATAAAGGGATGGTTGTCTAGACAATTCGATATGAAAGATTTGGGAGAAGTCGGGCATGTTCTAGGGATCAAGGTTATAAGGGATCGCCGGAGTAGAACATTATACCTATCCCAGCAATCTTACATAGACACGATTCTGGCTCGTTTTAACATGCAAGATTCCAAGAAGGGTGAGCTGCCCTTCAGTAAAGGAACTTATCTTTCTAAGGAAATGTGTCCTCGGACACAAAAGGAGAAAGATGAAATGAAAGCAGTTCCCTACGCTTCGGCTGTGGGAAGCTTGATGTATGCAATGTTATGCACGAGGCCTGATATCTGCTATGCAGTTGGCGTAGTAGCGAGATATCAGAGTAACCCTGGAAAGGCTCATTGGACTGCCGTAAAGAGCATTTTCAAGTATTTGCGAAATACTAGGGATTATGTTCTAAGTTACGGGGCAGACAATCTGATTCCTTTGGGTTATACAGATTCGGATTTCCAAGCTGATAAGGACCAGTGTAAGTCGTGATCAGGCTATGTGTTTCACTATTAAAGGAGGAGGAGTTTTAACATGGAAGAGTGATAAGCACGATGCTTTTCGGACTCTCCCATGGGTAACCAAATAGCGGCCTCAGAGGCAGCGGAAGATTTGGTATGGCTCCAGTATTACCTCTGGGACTTAGATGTGATTCTTAGTTTACCAAAGGCTATGTAAATAGCGGTGCAGTGGCAAACTTTAAGAGATCACGAGTCCATGAGTGTAAGATAACACATAGGGCAAGTACCACCTGATACGAGTCATCGTCAGGAAGGCGATGCAGTAGTCACCAAGATAGCTTCAGAGCGGCAACCTAGATTGCTCATTCACTTGGTACTTCTTGGAAGTATTTTTTAAGCACGTGATGAGTATGGGAGTCGGGAGTTTGGAAGATAAGACTAGACCTTAGTATAAGTGGGAGATTGTTGGAGTGGTATACTTAATGTCTAGATTTGAGTATTGTGAACTCCTTGTACACTTTCATTTACCTATTAAATACAAACATTCATTTGCTTTTAATTATTGTTAATTAAATATATGCAAATTATAGTCCTGGATTTTATACGTTGTAGTTAGTATGGTGTTGCATGGGCACACAGAAGATCATACTATCGGTTACTCGTATTTAGTCGAACAGTTGCTCACGACCTAGATGGACACGGACCAACCCATCGGTATAGTCGTTGTGTGAGAGAGAAAATAATTTATCTTAATTATTTTATCACACTTGTACACTTGGTGTATTGAGCGGATCGATTGAGACTCATCAATTAGGATTGCTCGGCGATAATTGATTTGAGACTCAGTGTATTATATTCTTAATCCCCGATATTATTGCGGGTGTGTATATTTAATATAAGTAACTTTGATTTGCCAAAGGAATTAACCGATTTAATTATTGGGTTGATTACCGGTCAAGTTGGGTCACTATATTTTATATATGGCATGCCGTGAATGATTGACCGGACAGTGTATCCCGGAAGGGTTGATAATATCCCCGAGATGAGCTCATAAGGATTTATTATGTAAACCTCGCGAGTGGATTTAATTCCGCATAATAAATAAGGTTGAGTGGTACTAGTCTCGGATAAAAGAGATGAATATATTTATTAAGCAATAAATAAATTCTATTCATGGATATTTATATCTTAAATACACGGAATAAATAATACTACCGGAGAAATATTATTTGGATATAATATGGTTTAATATTGGGAGTGCAATTAATTTATATAGTGGAAAATAAATTAATTAATATTAATGGGAGATTAATAGATTTGGGCTTGGGCTCAATTTAATCATTAATATTGGAAGCCCAATATTCCACCTCCTTTAGATCCCCTACGTAGCCTATAAAAGCACTACATGGTCTTCTCTATTCTCATATAACTTGAAGATCACAATTCTAGAGAGAGAAAGAAGAGAGAGAAGTAGATCCATAGAGCTTGGAGGATCGTCGCCCACCCGACGTTCAAGCTAGTGCAAGGAATACGTGGGAAGATTCAAAGGTCATCTTGAATTCGTTTCTCCGAACAACGAATCGAAAGGTACAATATCTTAACGCCCTTGATAATTGTTCGATTTTGGTTTTATTGAGAATACCGTAGAACGCAAGATCCGAGGTACGAAACCCGGAAGGAGGACGAACGCGTGGTGGTGGCGAAGCCACCGGACCACGGCGATCGCCCACCTAGGGTTTCGGTGGGGATGGGTCGAACCCCGGCTGGGAGCCGGGGACGCGATCGATCATCGCGATCGATCGCGAGCCGCGAGGGCTGGGCCCCGCGGTTGTCCGCTGGTCGGACCGACGCCCCGACGGCGGCGAGTCGCCGGACTCGCCGCTGGGCTGCTTGGCAGCCCGGTCGATCGCCGTGAGCGATCGACCCCTTCGATCGCGAGCCCCGCGTGCGGGGGCTCGGGCTGGGCGTGCGCGAGGCTTCGGCCTCGTCGTGCGTTCGGCTCGTGCTCCGGCTCGTACGTGGTGCTCGTGTGATTTCCGGCGGATGGTTTTGATCGGGTTATTGGTTTCCGCAAATTTTAATAGCCCGGGATATCAAATTCCAACAATAGGGTTGTTCGCATGGTGAGTCACTGGTTAGAAACTTCGAGTTTCACTTATGATTCTCCGCGTCTTGATTTATGAAATCAAATGCCTCAAGTAATTGGATGTAAACTATAAAAGTCTTTTGGTGTAGTAAACGTCCACACGAACGTGGCTTGCTATGCTGAATGGGATTTTTGGAAATAGTTGATGTAGACAGTTATAGGGAATTGTGAAGGATTGTGAGTTATCGTAAACGTCCACACTAACGTGGCTTGCGGTGACATAGCAATTCCAAATGATTCACCTTAGTACTGAGTAATGGTTTACACTTAGGTACGCTTTATAGTATTCTTCCCAACGAAGTGACGCTATAATGATGTACGACCAAAGCAAATCTAATTACTAAATCATTTGGGTGGGTAAACGTCCACACGAACGTGGCTTGCCTTACCTGATGGGATTTTAGATGTGATTAGTAATTTAATGATATTATTTGAGGGAGATAATATCGGATATTAAATTGATTGTTTGTTTAAATGTGCTTATAGGTTTAGAGAATAGCTATGAATCCACTTTCTATGATACTCAAGGAGCATAAGCTCACTGGCCCCAACTATATTGATTGGAAGAGAAATTTAGACATTGTCCTAACTTCGGAGGAGTACAAGTTTGTACTCCATGAAGTGTGCCCTGCTGAGCCCACGGCTGCCTCAACTGATGAGGAAAAACTGACATATCGGAAGTGGAAAAAGGCTGATGAAATGGCTAGGTGTTATATTTTGGCTTCCATGTCAAATGTACTCCAAACCCAACATGAGTCGATGGACACTGCCTATGATATGATGTTTAACCTCAAGGAGATGTTTGGGGAGCAAGATCGTGCGGCAAGGCAAGAAGCCATGAGAGTCCTCATGTCGACTACTCAATCTGAAGGAACGCCCATTGGGGAGCACGTTCTTAAGATGATGAGTTTGTTGAATGAACTTGAGGTCCTATGAGCTTCTATTGATGGTGAGACGCAAGTCAACATCATACTCCAGTCTCTGGCCCCTAGTTTTGAGCAGTTTCGTATGAGCTATAATATGGGTAAACTATCTTATACTCTTGCGCAACTCCTGACTGAACTAAAGGCGGCAGAGGGGATCTACAAGAAGGGCAAGTCTCAAGTGCTTGTAGCTACCAAGTCCAAAGGCTTTAAGCCTGGTGGAGGTAGGGGCAAGAAAAGGAAGCAAGCCTGGAAACCCAGTGGTGTCAAGAGGACTGTACCACGAGTGGGGGCTGCAAAGCCAAAGGGTAAGTGCTTCCGATGCAACAAGATGGGACACTGGAAGTCTGAATGTCCTCTCAAAGGTACGAATTTTTCTTTAGTCGTAAAAACATAGTCAGCGGTATTATCTACCAGAATTCTGGTGTGTAGATATGGAACCACTGACAGTATGTGCATTTTTGAATGCAGGGGTTTCAGAAAACCCGGCGACTTAGAGAGGAAGAGTTCGAGTCTACACGGGCAAAGCTGTAGAGGAGGCAGCGGTTGCGGTGGAAGACATTTATCTGCTTTAGTAGTTAAATAGGATTTCATTTCAAAGTTATTGCTTTATGTACCCCTTTATTTTAGAAAGAACGTTTTGTTCTGGATTTCTATTATTTATGAATGGATATTTTATTTCTTTAATCATTGGATGATTTTGATAAGAAATAATGGCATTATCTATTCTGGTACATTAGATAGCAATATATGAATGATGGATCCTAAGTCTACCCCAATTGCAACGAACCGTTCTATAACTTGTTTTACTTATTAGATATTTCTTTATCATTGTACTTGTGAAATCTTATACTTAGTAGTATTTTCAAATGAGATTCAAATGGTCGAAATTGATTTGATCAATTATAGTTGAAGGAATGGACCTTCCGACCTAAGGATTGAATTTGGAGGATAATACGTCTAAGCAAACCTTTCTGGAAAAAGGATAGAATTCAGACAAGTATTAGAAATGATTAGATATGCAGACATATGTGTATATTAGAAAGGTACGAGTAATTCTTTCAAGAATACTCAAGTGATGGATTAGAATGCTTGATGTGCCATAAAAGCAAAGTGTTTTGACTAGTCAATGGACACAAAGCGATTATGGGGAACCATCAAAGTATGTCCATTAGGAGCTTGCGACTCGGTCGCAAAGGCCATCACCTATCTGAATAACACATAGCATAATCAAAGATTGGGACTCAATCCCAAAGGGGCGCGCCATACACTTACGTGTAGAGATGGTGCGCTGTAAATAAGAAATGGAAATCTAATAGTAAATAGAGCAAGTTGTTCGGAACTACCTATGTTCTATGGATATTCCTAGATACAACGGCATATTGAATATGGTTGTAGGATATCCTAGATGAACGAAGTATTGT
This sequence comes from Euphrasia confusa, assembly GCA_954870475.1. Classification (NCBI taxonomy): domain Eukaryota; kingdom Viridiplantae; phylum Streptophyta; class Magnoliopsida; order Lamiales; family Orobanchaceae; genus Euphrasia; species Euphrasia confusa. The sequence goes on from OX940950.1 coordinate 34,000,848, forward strand.
GTGTTCTATAGTACTATGAACCAGAGGGACGTCTTGTCCGGTTCATGGAGGAAGACTATTAGATGAACCACAAAGCCTAAAATGACGAAATGCCTTGAAATGAGAAGAAGGACAAAAGACTAGGAACCAGCCAAACCGAGTAGAAGTACACCACATACTACACCTATTGTTATTACTGTTATACACCGGGACGCCATTGCAGTGGGAGGTTGTTGGACAACCGGGGATATTCATAAGACTAGAGGAGTTCGGACTCTGGATCTAGTAAAGATGAAATCGACCCCTAGATCTGCATAAGGGCAGTACTAGACCTAAATGTGCCTGCTTGGAACAATAAGGATTATTGTTAAGAGGCTAGATCATTTAGAGTACAAGCTTAGTAAATCTATTGATGGATTGAAACAAAGCTATGAATCGTGAAACTTGCGAATTGATGGGATAATCCATTTGATGGATTCATCAGAAGGCATAGACGAAAGGTGTATTGAAAACGTAATGGAGACAAGGTGGTGTTTCTCGGAGATTTTATGTAGATAACATTTCATCATTGGCAACAATGTAAAAGTGTTGTCAGACATAAAATAATGGTTGTCTAAATGAATCGAGATATAAGATTGAGAAGAAGTTAGAGCATGTTCTTAAGATCTGATGATTTAGAGAAAAGAACATTGTACTTCTCCTAGACATCTTATACGATTATGGTTTGTTTTAAACATGCATACTTCTGAGAAAGGTTATGCCTTTCAGAGACAGAATATACATCTATCTAAAGGGTATGTGTTTGAACACATGAAGGAGATAGATGAGGACAAAGCAGTTTCCTATACTTTGAGTATGGAAAGCTTTGTAGATGCAATGTTGTAAAACAAGAACCTGATATCAACTATGTGGTTTGCGTAGTGGGAGGATATCAAGGTGATCTAGACAAGAGATTTTCGGATGCTGTAATAGTACTTGCAAAGTACTGGATTATTAAGCAAGACGAAATCTTCTTTGATTACAAATTCTCAGATCCAAAAATCAAAGAAAGGACCAGTGAAAGTCGATATCAGGCTATGTGTTCACTTTTAGAAAGAGGTGGAACCATGAAATGAAAGAGTGATAAGCAGGATGCTTCTCAGACTCTCTCATAACCGAATAGCAGCCTCAGAGGCAGCGGAAGTTTTGGTTAGGTTCCGGGATAACCTCTTGACTTGGATATGACTCTTAGTTTACCAAAGGCTATTGGATAGCGGTGCACGGTGAACTAGAAGAAGTCATAAGTCAAAAGTGATGTTAACACATAGAGCAAGTACCACCTGATACGAGTCATCATCAAGGGAGACGACGTAGTAGTCACCAAGATAACTTCAGAGCGGCAACCTAGATTACTCACTCACATAGTACTTCTCGGAAGTACACCTTAAGCACGTGATGAGTATGGGAACCGGGAGTTTGGAGGAAATGACTAGACCTTAGTACAAGTGGGAGATTGTTGGAGTTGTGTACTTAATGTCTAGATTTAAGTACCGGTAAACTCCCGGTCATAGCATTTAATCTATTTAATTAATAAACAATTGTTTGCTTTTAATTATTATTAATTAAATATATGCAAATCATAGTCCTGGATTTTATACGTTGTAGTTAGTATGGTGTGTCGGGCCCCACACAGAAGATCATACTATCGGTTACTCGTATTTAATCAAACAGTGGCTCACGACCTAGATGGACCCGGACCAATCCATCGGTATAGTCGTTGTGTGAGAGAGAAAATAATTTGTCTTAATTATTTCATCACACTTGTACACTTGGTGTATTGAGCGGATCGTTGAGATTCATCGATTAGGATTGCCGGCGATAATCGATTCGAGTCTCAGTGTATTTTATTCTTAATCCCCGATATTGTTGCGGGTGTGTATATTCAATATAAGTGACTTTGATTTACCAAAGGAATTAACCGATTTAATTATTGGGTTAATTACCGGTTAAGTTGGGTCACTATATTTTATATATGGCATGCCGTGAATGATTGACCGGAAAGTGTATCCCGGAAGGGTTGATAATATCCCCGAGATGAGTTCATAAGGAATTATTGTGTAAACCTCATGAGTGGATTCGTTCCGCACAATAATTAAGGTTGAATGGTACTAGTCTCGGATTAAAGAGATGAATAAATTAATTAGAAATAAATTAATTTTATTCATGGATATTTAAATCTTAAATACACGGAATAAATAATACTACCGGAGAAATATTATTTGATATAATATGGTTTAATATTGGGAGTGCAATTAATTTATATAGTGGAAAATAAATTAATTAATATTAATGGGAGATTAATATATTTGGGCTTGGGCTCAATTTAATCATTAATATTGGAAGCCCAATATTCCACCTCCTTTAGATCCCCTACGTAGCCTATAAAAGCACTACATGGTCTTCACTTTTTCATAAGACAAGATTATCATACTTGATATTCTAGAGAGTTGAAGAGGATCCATAAGCTTGGAGGATCGTCGCCCACCCGACGTTCAAGCTAGTGCAAGGAATACGTGGGAAGATCGTAAGGTCATCATCTTGATTTCGTTTCTCCGCACAACGAATCGAAAGGTAAAATCATATACTCTCTTCTATGATTTTATGTGGATTAATTGTGATGCATACATGAACGCACGATCCGGGTAAACGTCGAACTTCGGGGACGGAAATTCGAGATCCCCGGCGAACGTTCGAGAGAGCCCTCGGCTGGGAGCCGAGGGGGTGGCGGTCGGCCTAGGGCTCGACCGCCGGCAGCGGCCACGCGAGGGGAACCCCGGCTGGACGCCGGGGTGAGCGATCGACCAAGGGTCGATCGCTGGGGGCTGCCGCGGCTTCGCGCCGCGGCTGGGCGCTCCCTCCCCGGCCGGTGGTGGCGGTGAGTCGCCGGACTCACCGCCGGGGGCTGCTAGGCAGCCCCACGCGATCGATGGTGATCGCGAGCCCCACGGTGGGGCTCGGCTAGGGTTTAGCCGCGGGTTCATCCCGCGGCGATGCTCTTGACGAGCCCGGTTCTTCGTGGTGTTCGTGATCGGTTTCCGGCGACGGGATTTTTGGTCGGGGTTATCGTTTCCGCAAATTTTTGATGCCCCGGGATATCGAATTCCAGCAGAGTGATCCTTTCTAGGATTACTATGATATCTCACCACCATGCCCACGGCATAGTAGATATCAGTCTCGTGCATAGCATTACATACATTAAGCTTCCCACCATTAAGGTGCAGGGAACTGCTTACTCTTCATCTATCTCCTTTATTGTGTCGGACACAAAACCTTAGATAGAAGAATTCCACATCTAAAAGGTGAAGACCTTTCTTGGAATTATGTATGCTGGAACGAGTAAGAATTGTATTTATGTATGAGGCTCGAGATAAGTTCTATGTTCTTTTCTGGCGATCATTTATTACTTTGATCCCAAGAACATTCCCGACTTCTCCTAAGTCTCTTACATTGAATTACTCGGACAACCATCCCTTTATGTCCGATAACATCTTTCATATTGTTGCCAATTTAGAAGGATGTCGTCTACATAAAGAATGAGAAAACACCACATCTTTTCTGTCACTTCTTTATTACACTCAGGACCTAAATATGCCTTGAATGAATCTATGAAATGGATTTTCTCATAGGTCCGCATGTGTCCAAGATCTTGAAGCTTCCTTCAATCCTAAGATTGATTAAGCTTGCTTACCGAATGCTCTTGGCTCTTTTCGATGAATCTCTCTGGCTGTCCCACACAGATGGCCCCGTCAAGACTTCGATTTAGGAAATCTGTCTTGACTTCCATCTTCCATGTGATGACAAAAGAATCCGGATCGACTATTGCCAAGACTGAGCATCTTGATCTTTCAGCGTCTCGTCATAGATCCAGGGTTCGGCTTCATGTTCTCCAGGTAACAAGTCCGAAGACTCACTTATAAACATGAACATGTTGGGTTGTCTAACAACCCTCCCACTACGACAACGCTCCGGTGTATCTTTAGTGACTAAAGATTATAGTAGTGAACTACTCAGTTAGGCTGGTTCTAAGTCTTGATCAGTCCCTCTAAGCACATTAAGTATTACTCTACTCTTGGCTTGTGATCTTGCATATATATAGTGCATGTCTAAGAACCGAACATTGATGCAATCAATGAACATCTGGTCCTTTGGACTATATTACATATCTCAATTCGTTTTCTTAGGGTATCCTATAAACAGCCGAATATCAGTACAAGTTTCCAAAGGAATCAAGTTCAGGATAAACGCCGCTGTTTCCAAGCCATATCCCAAAAACGATTTAGGTAACTCCGAATGTCTACTTTCCCATATCTATAAGAGTCCTATTCCTTCTTTACAACACATTATTTTGCCGAGGCATAAATGGTGTAGTCTGTTGGGAGTTAATCCCATTTTCTGATAAGTATGCCTTACTCCTCAAAGAGGTCTGCATATATCAGAGCGAATCAACTCTAGTACTTTCCTGGATCTTTTCCCTTTAACCGTAAAGGGTTGCTCGGTCATTAAAACTTCCAAGTATGATTCGAAGGTTGGAAGGTCCTTTCCTTCAACCTGGCTGAGTGGTCCATCAGCTTTCACCCTTTGAATCGTACTCAAGTTAAAATGATCTAGCCTAAGATTCCATAAGTACATTTGATTTATCCTAGAAGGATCTTTACTCTTATTGGGGTTCGACATTGTGTTATTAGCTCCGGTCTGTTGCATCGTGGAAGAATACAGATTTAGTATTAAATTGTCTATCAATATACCAGAATAGATAATATCCCCATTTCCTAAAGAAACGGAATATCTATTCTAAGCCAACTTAGAAATCCGAAATGAAATTTCTTTCTAAATGCCGGCACATAAAGACAATTTATTATAACTAAAATCCTACCGTTAAAACATTTAACATCTCCCACTGCAACGGCTGTTACCTTAACATTATTGCCCATGTAGGTTACTACTTCTTCCTTTCTAAGTCTCCGGGTTTCCTGGAACCCCCGCATTTAAATGCAGACATGATTAGTGGTTTCCGTATCCACACACTAGGTACTGGTAGATAACACCACTAAACATGTTTCGGTGACTAAGGAGAAGTTAACTTCTAGTTGCTTTGAGAGGACAATCAAACTCCCAGTATCCAAACTGCTTACAACGGAAGCACTTACCCCTTGGGCTTGCTTTTCCCATTCCGTGGTCCAGATATATTTGGCCCACTGGGTTTCCGTATTTTCTTCTTCTTCCTTTTGCCGCCCGAAGGCCTAGGAAGAGCCAATTTCTCAGCCACAAGTGTTTTGAGAGCCATTAAAGATTCCCTCAGCCGCTTGAAGTTCAACCAGGAGCTCCGCCATTGAATAAGACCTCTTATCCATGTTATATTTTAGGCGGAACTGCTCAAAACTTCTCGGCAGAGACTGGAGCACAAAATCAACCTGGGTTACCCCATTGATAATTGTTCCTAGAATCTCTATCTCATTAAGATAGCCCATCATTCTAAGAACGTGATCCCTCACGGGCGTTCTTTCCGACATGATGGCCGTCATGAGTTGCCTCATTTCACTTTGTCTGGTTGTCCTGTCCTGATAACCAAAAACTTCTTGAGGTTAAGCATCATATCATAGGTAATAGTCATGGCATGATCCTGATGTCGCAGCACATTTGACATGAAAGTCATAATGTTGCTCCGCGTCATCTCATAGCCTTGATCCATTTCCAATGAGCTTCCTTTCCTCAGTAGTGGAAGCATCATTTGGTTCAGCAGGTCAATTGACTTGGAGTACATATTTGTACTCCTCTGCAGTTAGGACAATGTCCAAGTTTCTTCTCTTATCCATACAATCAGGTTCAGTGAGTTTGTTGACTTTTAATGGGAATAATACCATATAAAACAAACAATGAGTTTAATTCGATATCATTTCCCTTAAGTGATATCATTAAACTACCAATCATTTCCAAAATCCCATCAGACATAGCAAGCCACGTTCTTGTGGACGTTTACCAGTCCAAATGATTTTATGATTGGATTTCACTTCGGTCGTACATCATTATAGCAGTGACTCCGATGGGGAGGATACTATAAAGCGTACCTAAGTGTATACCATTTCTCAGTACTAAGTCCACCGCTCGGGAACTACATGTCCACCGCAAGCCACGTTCTTGTGGACGTTTACGTTGACATGCGGTCCTCCACGACTTTCTATAACTGTCGAGCCTCAATTAATCCCAAAGTTCCGTTTCCATTTAGCAAGCCACGTTCTTGTGGACGTTTACTAAAACAAACAACTTTATTAATTGAATCTTACTTATTTAAATGTCATAGAATCTTAATTAACCCAAAGTACCGTTCCCATTTAGCAAGCCACGATAGTGTGGACGTTTACTAAAACAAACAACTTTGTTAATTGACTCTTACATTTATTAAATTTCACAATTTTATTAATCAAAGCTTGATATCTCGTAAGTGAAACTCGAAGTTTCTAACCAGCGATCAATCATGCAATTGAGCCCTATCTCTCACTAGGTGAGGGAGCCAATCAGACAATCGATCTAGTCATCGAATGACTCAAAAGTCTCAAATTTGTGTCATTGACATAACCAAGTGGCTCTGGCTCCATTCCACTCCCCGGGGTGAGAATGAGTCGACTTGAAATTAGTCTTTGAAAAACAAATTAGGCATTGCTTTTGAAAAATATAATTATTAAATTCTATAAGTGGAATTAATTTCGAATTTTGATCCAGTGATATCCGTGTATCGACTTTATCCGATAGGGAGGATGACACTAAAGTCAACTCGTAAGTCAATACACATCACATTCAAAACAGAGAATGGAGACCGCGGGATTGTTTCCAATCCCTCTCCCACTTAGTATTTTACGATAAGGGATAACATGCATAAATAATTTAAGCATAATAAAAGCACGTAAACACATAAAAAGCATTTAACGTGGCCCCGATTATTATGGCCTTAATTATTCTCCAATGCACGTCTCTTGGAACTTCATCTCGTTGCTCGTCTCGGTCTCGATCCACCACCTACTCGCTTGAGGGACAAGAGACGAACTCCTCCCACTGGAGTCTCGTCTCGAGCCTCGTTGAGTTGTCCGTGGGGTCGAACGAACCCCAGCCCCGCTGCTGCCCGTCACGAACACGGGGTGTGTTCGATGGCTGCCCGTTGCCGGTTCGCTCTCCTCGACTCTCGTTTCTCCGGGTTTCGATCTCGTCTCGAACCACCAAAATTAGTAAGAAAAATTACAAGAATAAACTTACTAAATCCGGCATCGATCCTATACAAGGTGATCGACCCTATACATGTCCCGGATACAACGAAAAATAAATAAACCTAACGACTCAACCCGTCGTTTTTATCTATTACAAACAAGCATCGTTTTTCCAAAACAAAAACAATCTCGACAAGCCCGAGAGTTTAATCAAAACCACAAATTAAAGCAAAACATACAATCACAACGTTGGCCATAATAACCGGGTTCGAACCTGCAAAACAAATCTCGCAAAAATACAACGAATCGACAAAACCGGCTCTGATACCAATTGTTGGAAATCGACTACCCGGGATGCGTTCGTTCGATCACTCGAACATCCGAACGATCCCAGTCGACCTCCAGGTCCGTTACTCCGTTCACGTGCCAGCCCGTGTCCTGATTCACGCCCAGCCATTGCCCCGAAGGACAACCGCGCGAACCAGAGCTGGCTGCCCGAAAAACAGCGAAACGGCGACCACCGTTTGCCCTCCGGCGACCGCCGTTTGTCCGCGAACAACAGCGCGACCTGCTGTTCCGAGCGCGTTTCCGGGTCGATTTTCCTCTTCCGACTACCGATCCGGAGGTCCTTGGCCCCCAGTAGTCGAGGAACATCATCCACGACGCCCGGAACCCGATCTTAGATCCGATGTATTTTTAACGAAATAGAAAACGAAACGTATGCGGAATAAGGGTTTCAATTTCTTATACCTTTTTCGCGTGATTCGGAGAAGCCGAATTGTTGAGACCACGAAGCCTTCCGGTGTATGTCTCCATCCCCGACGTTCAGCCGTTGAGTGGGCAACGATCCGCTGAACCTTCCTCTTCTCCTTTCTCTCTTGAACCCACCGTAGTAATAATATCCTTTGTCTCAGAAATATATTTGCGCAAGCAAAATTATTTCTACATAATTATTACTCTGCGCTAATCTGAATAATTATTACTCTGCGCTAATCTGAATTAATTAAGCAGAGGAAAATTAATTGCGCAAGCTTTTATTTTCTCTGCACAATTGCGCGCAATCAATTTCTCCAGAAAATAATAACAGAGCTAATCTATTTATTTTTACAAAAAATAATTGCGCAACAATTTATTTTTCTCCGCAAAAATAAAATAGCGGCGTTTCTTAGGTTTAGAGAAAGAGAGGGTGAGGTATTTATAGAGCTACACCAGGGACCTTATGGAAATTAATTATTAGGCTAAATTGCAATTTAATTAACTCGGCCTCCTCAAACCTTAATTAAATTCCACAATTTTAATTATAATTAATTCCACTATAAAATTATAATTGAATTCCCAATAATTAATTTATATTATTTCAACAGTAATAATTCCGCCGAATTACATATACGACTTTCCCCGTGTTTAAGATATCGTATGTCCACGAATTAACTTTGATTACTAATAATTAAATTAACTCGTTTCTTGTTATCCGAGACTAGTACCACTCATCCTTATTATCATGTGGAACGAATCCACCTGCAGGGTTTACATGATAAACTTTATGAGCTCATCTCGGGGACATCATCAACCCAATAAATGGGACACGGTTTCCTGACTATAATCTATAGCATGCCATGTGTACAATTCTGATTCCCAATTTACCGAGAATATTGACTAATCAATTAGTCTCACTCACTAGTAAGTCAAAGAACCGAGAACTGGACACACGCACCTATAATTATATAGGGATTAGGAATTCGTATATCCGTAATATCTGAGGTCTAGTTCGATTACTGCGATTAGTATAAATCGAACGCCCTCCCGTGGTCCTGCTCAATACACCAAGTGTACGAGTGTAACATGATAGTCAAGACCGACTATCTACCAGTCACACTACGACGTACCGATGGATTGTCCCTGTCCATCTAAGTCGTGAGCTACTGTTCGATAGTATACGAGTAACCGACAGTATGATCTTCCGCGTGTCTCCTCACGCCATACTGTCTACAACGTATACATCAAGGACTATTACATTAAATGCAATCATGCTTGAATCATATCTCGAATTAAAGTATAGATAAGGAGTTCCGTATTTGCACTAAACTAGACATTTAGAATACAACTCCATCAGTTACGAACAAGTATTGTCTATGTGTAATAGATTACTTCCGAACACTATAACAACACTGTAACCCTTCACGTAGTGTATTTTCTATTAGTTCAAAACCATAATAGCTTGAATACAATTCTGGTGGACAACTCTTACGTAATGATTCAGGTCCCTTTCCAAAATCTACTACTTACACTGGTTAGATTTTTTCTATTTTCAAGAAAACATAACACCTTAAAATATTTGTTTGGACCACTCTCATATTTTTATTCAGTTCCTTATTCAACATGTACATCATATAACTCATCTCTATTAGGACAGTGTATATGGTAGTTCAAGATTATTCAACTATACTAATAGTGTACGAACAAGTATTGTCTATGTGTAATAGATTAACTCCGAACACTATAACAAACACTGAAACCCTTCCGGTAGTGTATTTTCAAGTTTTTAATGAGTTCCTGAACTACATCTAATTACATGGCAATCTTATGCAGCTAGCAGTCGAGAATTTTGAAACAGTGGCAATGTATTCTTTAATATTTGAGCTTTTGTACGACTATGTCGGGAGCGCGCATCTAATCATGATTCCGATAACACACAGAGGGAAACACCACTTCACGCTCTTAACCTTTGACACTGTGATAAAGTGTTTTTTCGACTATGACTCTATGTCCTCAAGGCGATCAAGTCATGGAGAATGCTTTAAAGAGGCAGAAATCATGGTATACATAACTAATGTATCATTTTATAGAAAATATATATATATATGTTTCAATCTGAACAATGTACAGAATAATTTGTATAATGAGAAATCTTTTGAGGGTCACAAAATTGTAATAATAAAGAGTTGACTTTGGAGATTTATTTTACTTTAAGAAGACATTTGTCATAATAGTTGGTGTTGTGTTATTCCATAACATGTACTGGGTTGTCAAGAGTAGTTAGTAATTCAAAAGACAGATGGTGGAATAATAGTTTACGTACAAGTGTTTAATAGCTTCAGAGTTAAACTAATTATATTTTGGTACAAGTAGACTATTTGACACGAACATGTGTTTTAATAGCTTAAGTTATACACCACACCAAGAATGTAAAGTTGAAAAAACACAACCAAGAATGTAAAGTGTCATCAAAAGAAACCACATAATATCTTTCACCGTGCTTAAGTCATCACACTTTAATCACAAGTATTGCACTTTCCGTACTGTGAACTAACCTCCTGCATATCTACACTAGTATGAGCCTCAAAGAACATTTCACTTATTGTCATCCGCATATAAACATTGATACAAACTTGAAGACCAATAGCATATCACTACAAACAACGAGGTAGCGCCTGTCACGAAAAAACGATAAAAAATATCCAACGAACATAACATGTATCTGGCCTTAAAATTATGAAACAAACCGGAAACAATGCAAAGTACTACAACAAAAAATGGAAAGCATTTGCTTGAGGAGAGTGTTCACAGGGCCTAGCATTTGCTTCCTCCGCCATCAAATATATTCGCTGCAATCAAGATATCACAACCACCAGTACGAAAACAATCGATCCTCGTCCCCGGCTCGGCCTGGATGGCCTTATCCTCGCCATCGCTTGCCTCCTTTTCCTAATCCTCACGACCGGAGACGGCAGTGCCAATGAAAGCAGCGAGTCCCATCTCGACAAACCGTCAAGGAAGAGTTCGAAAGAGGCTCAGAATCTTATCTTCAATCCCATCGGCCCTTATCCTCTTTCAGCTCGGTGTAGTCTGGTGTTTCATCCGTGACCCTTCCATTTGCAACGACATTAAATTTGGCCCGTTGAAATTTCACCAGAGAAGACTTCAAGATCGGATTCTTACGCGGCGCGGTCCCACATATCTCCTGTCCGTTCTGAACTCCGTCATCACGGTTTGTAGGCTCTCTGGCGACCTGTTTCCCGACACCGAGTTATCAGCCACTTCTGTATCGATTAACGTTGGTCATGAATCTGGTCGGGTGTTGGTTCGAGGGAAGGTCTGGATTGTCTGTGGTGTTTCTCGAGTTGTGGAAGCTGGCGCTAGCTAGGGTTGTTGTTTGTGAACTCCTTCATCCAGAGTATTTGATTTACGATTTAAAGAGTAGTATTTGATTTGTAATTAAGATAACTACACTACATAAAACAAAACGTAAAAAATAAATGGAAAATATAATTAATATAATATAAAAGTTAAAATAGACAAATCAAATTTAAAAAACTTAGCTAAACTATGAATACAATTAATATAAATACATTAAATTATATATATCCAATAAATTAATTACCTTTTTTATTAGGAAGGTAAACTACGATACTTATTTTTAAATCATAAATCCATTTTTATTTTTTCTCTAAATTACTCTTTAACTATTAAGATGTAGTATAATATATTAAATCTAATTGACTACAAACAACAGTATGGGCATAATTGTAAAATATTATATAAAAAAAATGTAGTACAAGTTTTAAAATCTAAAAATAATTAAATATGTAAAATTTTATTGTTATATAGTAGTATTTCATCACATCTAAGTAAACTTGTACTTTAAATAGATTGTGCAAAAAATTATTGATGTAGTAAATATTCATTGTTTAAATTAAAAAAAAAACAAATAATTTAACTTTCTAAATTATTTTTAGTTCACTTTAAAAAGGTATTCGTGTAATCGAAAAATAAAGAAGTATTGATATGTTTTTAAAAACAATTGATAAAGATTATTATGAAAAAGTTTAAATATAAGAAATATTTAGGAAAATGGATAATTTAGTTTACTAATTTACATCTCAAGCATCATAAATTAAACTTTTTAATTAAGGATAACTTTTTATAACCGTTTTTATTAATAGGGGTATTATTAATTTTGTTATTATAAAAAAAAGCACAATTAATTATTTTAATACCCTTATAATAACTACACACCATGCATAATCATCAAGGGTAGTTTTGGAACATTACTCAAATTTATAATTACAAAAAACTAATATCCTAAATTAAATACTAACTTTTAAAACTACTCTTTTATAAAAATCACCCTAAATATAAATATACAACAATTTTGAACTCTAATTTTTATATTAACAACTCATTATTTTTATTATATTTACTGTTTAATTAATGGGGTATACATATATGAGAGCGGTAAATCTTATATTATATTTCTATCCTATTGTTTAGGTTAATAGTATTTTAGGGTACCGAAAGACTCTTTTCAATTACAAAGAATAATAATAATTGCGTAAATATATTAAATCACACTACAAATTTTATGTATTTTATAATAATTGGGTAAATATATTTTATCACATTATTAATTCACATGTATTTAAAATTTTGTTTGCATAAACTTTTATGTATTTTTTAATAATTTCGTAAATATATTAAATCACATTATAAAATTATAAATTTTAGGTATTTTTAATGTTTAAGACTCCTTAATTGTTCTATAGTTTTCATATTCTATCAGAGTCTTTATTATTTTATATTTATATAGTAGGGCAGTATTAAATATACACGATGACTAAACTGCCCTTATTATGCTTATTAATTGATTTGTAACTAGTGTTAATTATATCACTTAATAATAATTAATTAATTTACAAAAATGATTTGTCGCATGTTTTTTATCTCGCGATTCAATGATAATCTTGTCTACATTATTTTAGCGAATTAAAAATTATTCAGCTACATTATTTTAGCGAATTAAAAATTATTCAGCGTTTCTTATCTTTTTGCACTTGCATGTGTGGATACAAAATTATGTGATAAAATGACATAGATTTAAATTAAATTATTGATTAATATAACAACTAAGCATATTATTTATATTAAATTATTTATTATTATTTGAATTGTTAAGGGTATTTTGGGAATGCTACCTAATTTAATATTAAACGATACAATGAGAGTGAACTTTAATATAAGAATTATAACTACCCCATGTATGTATAATATATACCCTAATACTGTTTTACTATATAAATATATAAATATAAAAATCTCTATACAAAACAACATGCAAAATTTAAAATTCTAAAGTATAAAAAAAAAGGGTGATTTTCTTTAAGGCACAGACTATTTACACCTTCACGTTTACTCTTTACGCCCCTCTTTTTTTTATTTTTTCCCAAATCCTAACTACACCCCTTTCAAAATATCTTATTTACCCTTCCCAACCTAATCAAAGTCCAAACTCCAAACAAGGTCCTTGCTAATCTAAACTCATAACCGAGCTTCGACGAAAAACCCCCAAATTTTTCGTGCCCAGAACTTCGATAAATTTTGTACATTGTCGCCACCGCAGAGGTTAGCCCGCTGCTCCTACTTTTGTAGGATAGTCGTCCTCCGCTCCGAACGGAGTAGCTGTTGAGTGCTGAGCCTCTCACCATCGCCGAAGGAGACTCAAATTGATATGCAAATCCATCTCCTTCCCACTATTTTGCATGTGATTTATTAACTGTATATGTAATTGATACTATTTTTATAAAACACTTAATTTGATTTAAAAAAAACGGAGTATAAAAATAAAATAAAATTGTAATTGATGAGATGCAGTAGGATAATTTTCAAGTTAAGATTCATAAATTAATTAAATACTTCATCGATCAACACACACAAATCAATTAAAAACTAATTTAATTCGCCACACTCTCGCTGGACCCGGACCCTGGGCCTTGCCGAACAGCCTCGCCGGAGAAGGTATCTCCACCCCTGCCAAGATCAAGCCCCCAAGTCGTCGTCGCCGGAAAATCCCATCATTCACGCCACCTTCCGCGTTGACGGTGTCAACTAGCCATCCTCCTCGGCCAACGAACACGTCGGGTGCCGTCCCTATAATTTCACCGCTGATATTCAAGTTCCCCTCTCTCAGCCAACGATGAAGAAGAAGTGAAATAAAATAAAAGGGTAAATAGGGTATTTTGAAGGGGGTGTAGTTAGCGATTCGTGAGATTTGGGAGAAAATAAAAAAAGTGGGGTGTGAAGAGTAAATGCGGAGGTGTAAATAGTCTAGGCCTTTCTTTAAAGGGTAATTTTCAAAGTTAGTATTTAATTTAGGATATTAGTTTTTCTTAAATTATAAATTTTAGTCTAATAATAACAATTAGGTCATCTCCAACCGAGAAACTAAAACTTAAACTCAAAATAAGTTTAAGTTTAAGTTTACAGTAATTTTACTCCAACGGATAAACCAATATTCAAACTTAAAAGAATATTCTTTAAATATTCTTTTTATACAATTATTTATACTATTTTTATAAATAACCAACATCTTTATAAATTTATAATTTAACCCCATAACTTTTGACATTAAAAATATTTAATAAATATTATTTTCAATTTAAAATTGCACACATAATAAATATAAAAAATACCAAATAAAATATTAATTAAAAATAAAAAAATTTGAATTATAGCACACATAAAAAACTCATCATTAAACATAAATTTAAACAAAAAAAAAATACACTCAATTATTAAACATAAATTTAAACAAAAAAAAAATACAATATCATTAATGTTATTTTATTTTCAATGTCAATTAAATATTTAATATTTAATTATATTTCATATTGTGATATTTAATTTTTTATAAAATAATTTGTTTTAATTATAAATGACATGATTATTTATTAAAATTACGTTTCAAAAAATATTAAATAAGGAAAAAAAATATTAATAGGTCATTTTTATTAATTTGTAAAAAAAATGATTATTTTATAAATATTAAATAGTTTTTTGTTTGAGTTTACGGTAGACGTAAATTTAAGTATTTTTTGGGTAGGTACCACTATAAAACCTAGGTTTATGTTTTTGTATCGGTTGGAGATGCTCTTAGTGAGTCTAAAACCGTCTAAAATATTAAAATCACCTTAATTAATTGATACTTATCAAACTATAAATATAAAAAATTGATTTTCTATCGCAATTCAATATCAATGTAATCTAGTTACCTGATATGAATAAGTACGTATTTTGAATTAATTAACTATAAAAATATGATTTAATTGTAAAAATATTAAATTTAAAACAACTAAAGAAAAAAAACTTTCATGATTATTTTTAATTCACTTTGAAAAATAGTCGTAATTCAAAAATAAAATTGTTAGTAAAAAAATAAGGATACAATCTCATAAGGATCATTAGGAATTAGTTTTAGATCTAATTTAAAAAGACATGCATATGATATACATGTCGATTTTAATTTGTAAAGAAATTCGATTGTTTTTTTAATATTGATTTTTATAAACCAGTACAAGTTTACAACTCATTAATTGAGACGAATATAACAAAAATTGACTTAAAATATATTAAAAAAAAAAAATTACGTCAATAATTAAGGGGAAACGTTTGTTATTGGAGTATATATAATTAATAGAGTACAATATTTATTTTTTTAACAATATTTATTTTTTAATAAATATTTTCTGCCATAAATTATACGTATAGGTATGTATTTTATATACACTAAAGCAGTAAAGCCCAATTACTGTACATATGGAGTGGGAACAAATATATTGAACATGTAAACCCTAAAGTAGTCGAACCAAATCTTCCCCATAAAAACCGGAAATAACAATTCAGATTTATTTGGTAACCTAACTTTTTTATTTTCCAATTTCTTATTTAACGTCGATCCGATCAATCATACCTAAATAATTAAAATATTACTGTATCGATGAATTCTGAAGGAGAAGATTTCTACGATGATGCGGAATTATTGGATGATGAAGAAGCAGAAGATGAAAATCCATTATTATTCGATGATGTAGATGTAGAAGCAGAAGAGAAAAAGGAGCGGTTGAAACCATCGTACAAAGTGGTGAAAGAGGAAGAAATCCGGCAACTCCAACAAACCCTAATTTCCGAAGTGTGCAGCGTTCTGAGCGTTTCGAGGAGCGCGGCGTGCACTCTCCTCTCCCAAAACAACTGGACTCTGACCTCCGACGATTACGAGGAATGGTTCAGCAAAGGATCATCGGAGGAGCAAGTGAAGATGATCTCGCCGAAGAAGAAGCGTCGTCAGGAGTTGCTATGCAATATCTGCTGCGAACCCAAACAAAAGCAACACATGCTGTCCACATCCCTCTGTACGCATCTCTTCTGCGTGGAGTGCTGGACTACTTACATCTCCATATCCATCAAAGACGGCCCGGGTTGCCTCAAGCTCCCCTGCCCCGAACCCGGATGCGACTCGCCAGCTGGCTCCAACATGGTTGACTCCCTCGCTTCACCCGAGGACAAGGACAGGTAAAACAAATATTGGTCATTTTTATATTTAAAAAAAAAAATGATAAAATACTATTATATTTACAGGTACTACCACTACCTCTACCGATCTTATGTGGAATCCAATCCCAATAAAATCAAGTGGTGCCCTTCCCCCGGGTGCGATTACGCAATCATGTTTGAAGGCGGGGGAGTCGGGTTCGAGGTGATCTGCGATTGCGGGTACAAGCTTTGTTGGAATTGCGGGGAAGAGTCCCACAGCCCCCTCGACTGCTCGACCGTTGCCAAGTGGATGGAGAAGAACTGTTCGGAAGCGGAGAACACCAAGTGGATACTGGCGTACACGAAGCCCTGCCCCAAGTGCCATAAGGCAATCGAGAAGAACCAGGGCTGCAATCACATGATGTGCAGGCCGCCTTGCAATTACCGCTTCTGCTGGGTTTGCCTCAGGAGCTTGGTCAACCACAACTGCAACGAGTACAAGGCCGCCGCGGGGACTGCCATGTCACAGGAAGAGACTAGTCGGGAAAACGCAAGGAAACACTTGGCCAAATACACCCATTACTACGAGAGATGGGACACAAACGACAAGGCCAGGAAGAGGGCTCTCGACGACCTCAAGACGGCAAGGGATGAGCACGTGCTTAAGCTCTCGGTCACTCAGAATGAATGCGAGACTCATCTGCAGTGCGTTGTGGATGCTTGGGACCAGATTGTGGAATGCAGACGCGTACTCAAGTGGACTTACGCCTATGGGTATTACTTGTCGGAAAGTGGATCAAATAAATTGGACTTTTTTGGACACTTGCAAGGGGAGGCCGAGAATGCGCTTGAGAAGCTTCACCATTTGGCCGAGAAGGAGATGCTTAAGTACCTAAACGCAACTGGTCCTGTGGAGAGTTTCACGGGTTTTCGTACCAAGTTAGTTGATCTCACAGTCATTAACAAGAAGTACTTTGGAAATTTGGTTCGAGCCTTGGAAAATAATCTCTGTGAAGTGTGGATATAACGTCGCTGAAGAACCTAAAGATCAACATTTTATCTTCTTGCACTGAAAAATGTTTTTTAATTGTTTTGTTCACACACTTTTCATCTCGATCAGTTTATTATCCTTTTAAACTATGGAAAACGGAAATTTCCCCAATACATATTTTCTTGATATTTTATATTTTTTAAATCCAAAATGACCCATAAATTTTACAGTACACTAATTATGTTTTAATGTTTTGATTCGGTCTAGTATATGGCAAAAATAAGTTTGTTTGGATCACTAAAAAAACAGGTGCTTACCATTTGCTCCTCCATTTTGACTATATTGTTAAGTAAATCTTTTAGTATGCTGATGAAAGGTGTTGCTCCGATCCCAAGACCGACGAATAAGAGTACGTCGTACTTCCTGAGGTCCTGTGTCGGAGCTCCGTAAGGTCCGTCTATTGATAGCTTCGGCAAACTGTATTTAAAAATAACACTCAGATTATGGGGATGGAGTAATTTATTTATTTTTAATTACAAATGACATGATCTGTTTTACATTAGATATAAAGAGTGATTATGTTTTGATGTTTTGATTCCGTCTAGTATATGACACAGATAAGTTTGTTTGTTTTGATCCGATCTAGTATGACATAGAGAAATTTGTTTTGATTTGATATGGTCTAGTATGTTTTGATCTGGTCCAGTATGACATAGAGAAGTACATGTTTCAATCCGGTCTAGTATGTTTTGACACAGTGAAGTATATGTTTCGATTCGCTTTATTTTTTGTACACGCGCCAAAGAGACATCCAACACAACATACACCCCGTCACGTTCTTCACCCACTCCAGTCAGCATCCTCGAAGTGCGGTCCTGTAGAACACACATTCTATCAGTGAATTTCAATATATTTGTTCTATCACGAGCTAACTTTGACACGGAAACCAAATTACAGCTCAAGTTAGCAACAAACAAAACACTTCGTAAAATAAGTCGACCGATTTGCCATAACTTTTTCCCCATTCGGCTTAACAACAGGGCATGGTTCAATATTCCATATTTCATCAAAACATGTAATAGAACCGGTCATATGATGAGAGGCTCCTGTGTCGAAGAGCCATAGATTATTTGCCTTACCAGACAAACGTGTGTGTTGGTTCGATTTTCTTGCACTCAAGAGAGATTTTAAAGTTTCCCAGTCCTCGCTGCTTAGGTTCTCCAAGCCTGATTTGTCCGCATCAGTCAATCCTCTTTGCGCACTAGATTCACCTAAATGAGCAGCATTGACATTTGCACCACCAGAATTCTGATGTTTGCCCTGATTATTTCCTTGAGTTCCTTGGCCACGACCTCGCTCTCCTTGTTGCCACCATTCTGGATAACCAATGATACCAAAACAATTATCTCTCGTATGCCCATTTTTCTTGCAATGAGTACAGTAGGATTTATTGTCACGTCGTGAATCCACATTTGAAGTGCTTGAATCTGAAGGTACAACCTTTGCGGCCAAACTCATCGGATGAACCTTCTCCGGTACGATTTGAGTCATATTCTTGACTTGTTCTTGTTCAGAAATTCTGGAATACACTGTATTAACATTTGGCAAAGGATCTAAGGCAATTAAATTTGACCTCACATTACTATAGAAGGCATCATTTAATCCCATCAGAAATTGATGTACTCTCTCTTCTTCTCCACGTTTCACCATTCGAGATCGCAAGTCGCACTTACAACCTTTGCATGTGCACTCCGGAAACGGATCGTGGTCATTTAAATCATCCCAAAGCTTCTTGATTCGCCCATAATAGACCATAACCGAATCACTCTCTTGTTTGCATCGAGTTACTTCAGCTTTTAGTTGATGAATCCGCGCACCGTTACAGACAGAAAATCTTTGTTCGATATCATCCCAAAGCTCTTTGGCAGTCTCTTTGTATGATATCGTTGATCTTAACGATGGCTCAATGTTGTTAAAAATCCAAGATATAATCATGGAATTTACTGTCCACCAATCTTCGATCTCATTCGAATCATCGGTGGGTTTCGTATAGGACCCGTTAAGAAATCCCATCTTCTTCTTCGCACGCAATGAAACCTTGATCGCTTTCGCCCACTCTTCGAAATTCGACCATTTCAATTGAGTGTGGGTTATTAAATTTCCCGAGTTATCGTTGGACGACAAAGCATAGATCGAAGGTAAAGAATTTGAGGGCTTGGATTTCTCTTCTTCGATTTTCATGTTGAAATCTCAAATTTTTTTTCAATGGCTCTGATACCATGTAAAAGAGAGCACACAATTTGGTATATGGCTTCTGCCCTTTCTTTGCATATCATTGTCAATATATATACATCCATCGTCCAAGATAAAACGTGAAACCAAATCAAGATTTACAATAACAAATAAATCTATTCTAAGAAAGAGAATAACTCCAAAAAATATATAATTATCTAATATACACGTTCCGTGTAAATATGTAGATACGCCAATAGGGGACAAGAAAGAATGATGATCTTTGATGCATGTGGAGGTTCTATTCTGATAAAACTGCAAGTGAGGCGTTCAAGATATAGAAAGACTTGGCCGAAGGATCTCGTGAAGATGCAGAATACTTGTCCAAGCAGACAACTGTTATGCCCATGTCTGCTGTAACAATCCAAAATTTTATTTACTAAAATCTTGAATTCACCTAATTAATTAAATTTAAAATTTATAAACTAATCTAATAAATTAAAACTACAAAATAAAATAAAATAAACATTTACTTTAATAAATAATATAACAATAATTTTTGTAATTAATATTTTTAATTTAATCCAACAATACAATTTAATATTAATTAGTGTAACTCAAACTTTGATCTAAACATAAAAATAAAATAAATACATTAATCCGAACTAATAAAATAAAACTTAACGTACAAGAAATTATTATTCATTACTAAACTAATACCTAATAGATTAAACCCTAAACATCCCTATAAATATATATCTTCTCCCATCCGCACACATATCCCCAAAACAAACAATAAAAGGTGTAACCTTTCTCCCTCTCTTCATCCCCTTTCGGCCAAGAAACCCACATCTAGGAGAACCAAGCTTTTGCCGCTGCCCGTGATGGACCAATCGAGTATCTCCTCTACCATTTGAAGTCGGAGAAGATGAAGCCCGCAACCACGACCCTCTTTCGCCTCAATCGTAGTGAACGATCAGACCCCCAAGACAAAAATCCATTCCAGTAGTGCCGACGTCTCCATATTCCCTCTGCTGTACCTCGGTATCATCAATAAAGAAGGAAGAAACGAATTCTGCCTCTCAACTAATGTAACAATAACTTTCAGAAATTATAATGGGGCGGAGGCATTTAAAGGCCAAAGCATAACAATATACAAGTTCAAGCATAAGAGTATACAAGTTCTGAAGCCCTGTCCATAAAAATGTAAGTTAAGTAAGCCAATTTGAATGAAAAGACTTAAGTGCCCTTAAAAGTTATCTTTTCTCACAAAAAACAAATCGAATATTACAAAATAACAAAAAGAATATCAGAAAAATAAAGTTGCCCCACAAAATCAATTTTCGACGTTTGAAATTCACACGCACGACGAGCGCCGCCACGGTGAAACACCAGCCCCGACCGTTTTCGTATCAACTATTCAACTCCGTCTCCCACGATCATCATTATGGCAAGCAGTGACAACATGGACAACCCAGACAATCGCGCTCAACCTCCGGTAAGTCCATAACCCTAGCTTTCGAACTTTCGGTTATTCGAGCTTTGATGTTTGTAAATCATTCGATTGTAATTTGATATCGGTATATCCTTTCAAGATAGGGTTTTTGTTTCCGACATTTTAAAATGGTTAATGGTTTATTGCTCTCTGCAATTTTTTCGCATGCGGTTGTGTGTCAGTTCTAGTAGACGACGGTTCAACCGTGAGTTTTATCACCGTGTATTATCACGGTAGAGTTTAAGACGGTGATATATCTCACGGGTGACGTACACCGTGTGTACTTACGGTCTTGTCGATTTACGACTAAGATTCATCTCACGGTGTACATTTACCGTGTGTACTTACGGTCTTGTACGAGCACGATCCACGACAGTGTTTTATTTCACGGTGTATGTGTACTTACGGTCTTATACAAGCACGGTCCACGACAGTGTTTTATTTCACGGTATATGTGTACTTACAGTCTTGTACGAGCACGATCCACGACAGTGTTTTATTTCACGGTGTATGTGTACTTACGGTCTTGTACGAGCAGGATCCACGATAGTGTTTTATTTCACGGTGTATGTGTACTTACGGTCTTGTACGTGCACGATCCACGACAGTGTTTTATTTCACGGTGTATGTGTACTTACGGTCTTGTACGAGCACGGTCTACGACAGTGTTTTATTTCACGGTGTATGTGTACTTACGGTCTTGTACGTGCACGATCCACGACAGTGTTTTATTTCACGGTGTATGTGTACTTACGGTCTTGTACGAGCACGATCCACGACTGTGATTCATCTCACGGTGTAAATTTACCGTGTGTACTTACGGTCTTGTACGAGCACGATCCACGACAGTGTTTTATTTCACGGTGTATGTGTACTTACGGTCTTGTACGAGCACGATCCACGTGGAAAAACATATTCACCATATGTTCAAGGTCGTGTGTAGTGTACACCGTGGTAAAACACCGTTTTGTATGTTCACGGTGAATTTACACCATGATATTCTATGGTTTTTTTTCTTACGGTGTAATTTCACCGTGTCGTTATATTTCTCATTTTTTATCCTTTAATTCTTATTTATTTCATATTTCAGTCTGGATTTGAATGGAAGAGACCAACCAATCTGCAGTCGGTCACTTTAAGCCTCAATTTGTATACTCGCTACGAAATTCCGGAACTGATCACGGAGACAATAAAAGATATCGGGGGTGATGTCGTCGCAGTTCGCGATTTTTTTGCGCTGCCTTACATGAAAAGTGTTATGGGAATAAGATTTACTGCCAAATCAAGTACTAATTTTTTGCACCACCTCGTATGTCGAGAGTTGTCAGGTCCGTCAATACCGGTGAAGGAGCATTGGTTCTACGTAGGTGGTAAGACTGCGAAACTCACACCCGCCGCTTATGCCATTGTAACGGGACTGAATTTCGGCATCTACGATGAATTTGACATCCATGCCACACCCCAGTCTGCTCCAGGTAGCTTAAATAAGCGGCTATTCGGTGGGAAGCGTGTAAGAAGCAATGATCTACGCAAGTTATTTGCGGCCAAACAACTCTTCGATGGGGAACAACCTGCCTCGTTGGAGGATTACATTAAAGTCGCCAATCTCATCGTCTACTATTCCTTCTTTCTTTGTCGATCCGCTGAAATGTATGTCGAGGACTGGGCATGGGCATTAGTGGATGAGCCGGAAAAGTGGCAGAGTTTTCCATGGGGCGCTTATTCCTACCAGGCTCTGAGCTACTACCTCGAAACAACAGCGATGGACCCTGAATTAGCAGAAAAAACTTCGTATCACGTCTATGGCCCCAGTTGGGCTTTCATAATTTGGATGTTCGAGTCCGTTCGGATATCGGTCAGTTATGTGGTCAACGTGATCCGAATATGAAAGTGCCACGTTGTTTGATGTGGAGTACATCTACAACAAAGACTGATTGCGATGATCTTTTCTTCCAAGGAGAGGTACGTAACCATCTACTCCTACTTATATTTTTTTGCTAGTAATAGTATTTGTTTCACGCGGTGGAATATTAATACTCTGTGTTGATATGATTCAGATTGAAGTTGTTCATGAAACCTTGATTCCTACTGATGAAGAGAAAAATGAACAGTGTTACCTTTCTGTACATGACAGACCATTTCATGTTGAGTACAATCGCCCAGTACGCAATGGCGGTAATGCAACCAAAGCCAAACAAAATCCGGAGAAGAAGAAAACACAAACCAAGAAGCCTTCTTTGAAAAAGCGTGCTGCAGCCACGGATATTGAAATGCCCGTTTCTAGATCACGCAGACGACGTGCTTCTGAGCAGAGTACTCCTAGTCCAAGTGGGCATGTGTGTTGTAGGCCTGTGTGCTGTCGGCGTACACTTTGTTGCCCACATGAAGATGCTTCTGAGTTGGACAGACGATTGACTGGGCTTTTGAGGGCCAGATTGAGAGCCGATCATGAACGGATTTTGTCTGATGAAGGATTGATTGCATATTTTGCTGGATATATCTCTGAGCGGATTAAAGGCATCACTCCACAACAACTTCATGAGAGCGCGTCTCTGCATGAGTCGCCGAGAGATCTGCGCCGACCTGTATCGCCGATCACATCAGACAATAATACAGCGAGTGAGGCTGCCGGAGAAGCCGACGTCCAAAATCAGACAATTGCTGTCGGAGAAGTCGAAAACAACCACATTCAACCGGAGCAAGATCCTGTTTCTGATTACATGGAAGTCGTCCAACCCACTAGACCAAACATTGTTGCTGATGAAGCCAACGACCAAACATTCACAGTCCCTATTTCTGATACCGTTGAAGTCGGCCAAACCACTGATCCCAACGAATTAGTGATGTCTATTGTTGGACAAATTTCAGTAGATGAAGCCAGTGTTCTAGAACCGACAATCCCTGCCAGAGAAGTCGAAGAAAACATTGACCTATCGCCAACAGTTGATACCGGGATGGTAGCTGATGTGGCCAGTGTCGTTGCCTCGACAACCGCTGCAGCTGATCACTTGGTGGCGGTTGATCACGCAGAAAGTGTTCAATCAACTGCAATCACAAATGCGTGCGAACATGTTGGTAGGCCAATTGTTTCTCCCCGTAGGCTGAGAACTCGTAAGCCTGAAGTGGCGAAAAATGCTCCCCAAACTCACGGTAAGACACCACTTTCTCCCAGTGAAGGACTTGAAGCCGTTGTAAAAGCATATCGGTCGTTTCTGAAACCATCCAAACGGACCAAATCTTCTGTCGATTGTGTAAATTTCCGTGGCACGCATATTACCGTGAAACGGAAAACATTTCTTGACTTTGAAAACGTGGATTGGGACTTCGACGGGGAGGTAACCATTGTAAATTTAAGGTATATTGTAGTATAATTCAGAAATAAAGTTTATATACTTACCAACTAGTATTTTTATATCAGATGATGACTACCTTCTGCAGTTACGTGGAGTTAAAAATGGAAAAGGAAAAGTGGCCTCATGAATCCTTCGTAATTTTACCCCCAAACTATTTTGTAAGTTTTCACAGACTCCGTGGTATGAACTCAATAAAATCTAGCTCACTTATGACCTTATATATTTTCGTTGCACTTTTTCAGTTTTGCTTCAAACTTGCTTACAACTCATTGAAAAATCCAAATTGGGAAGTCCCAGCTAGTTTAAATGACGATGTGGAATGGTTCAGATTTTCCCACGTAAGTACTACAATCATATACCCTAAATCACAAACTCTGAACACTAATTAAGCACTCATGATATCGTTTACTTATTTTATGTGAAGGCCGTCATGGTTTGTCATCTTCCGGGACATTGGGTCGTAGTTCGAATTTGTTTTGATGATTGGACTGTCGAGCTGTATGACTCGTTAGCTCATAAATATGATCCTGGTGTGAACCCTCGCGCCCCTGAGTTCAAGTGTTTGTTGAAGGTCTTACCTCAACTGTTGGAGAAAACAGGTTACTGGGAAAGAAAAAGATTACCTGTGAAAACGGAAGACTTCAAGCTCAAGGTCATGCCAGCCGAAGAACAATTTGCCCAAGATGACAACCACTCTTGCGGTCCTTTCTGCACAATGTATTTGGAACGATTGCTCACCGACCCATCATTGTATCGTAACGCGGACGACATCGATATTAAAGCTGTCAGAAAAAACATAGCACTGAAGATATTTTGGATGTCCTGCAAAGACATTGAACTCCCTTTTTTATTAAGGGATGGATAACAGTTGGTTTCGTTTTGGTTTGCAAGAGAGTAAACTTTTCATATACTGTATGCCGTTGTATGTATCACCGTGTGGTTGATCAGCGCCGTGTGCAAAACTATCAACGACTGTGATATATCTCACAGTGTAAATTTACCGTGTGTACTTTCGGTCGTGTATGTTCACGATTCACGACACTGTTTTAATAATGTCATCTATAAACATTTCTCTGTATACCAATGCCCCGTGGCACGGTTTTACAATATACCGTGAGATACCAACGGCGACGGTTATTGTATTTGAATTTAAAGACGTCTTCACTCTCACACGGTGATCTCACGAGACGTAACCGTGATACAACACCATGTGGTTATCAAATCCATTCTAAAAATATTTGAAATTGAACGAGTTCTTTTTTTAGATGGCGTATTTTCGTTTCTAGGATTGGGGCGGGTTAGCCGATGCACGTGTACTTAAATATTAGTGGTGTCAATTATCAGGACAGCTTTTGCAGGCGGGTATTCATCTTTTATTCTTTTATTTAAAATTCAAATTAAAACATCAGAAAATAAATGAGAGGGGGAAGCCGTTTTACGCACGGCTCCGTAACACGTATATTGTGCACAGTCATTTAGTTTCACGGTTTTATACGCACGGTGATACATGGTCATCAATACATCTTCACCGTGGCTTGTTCAACCCGAAAAAAACGATTGACAATCGTTTGTATACACTTTTAAGGCGTCGTTACCATCAACGGGTTCATATTTCAGGCATTGAGACGTATGGTATTTGAAATTAAAGACGTACGATGTGATTTGTATTAATGCATGTCTCAAATTCAAGAGATGTTTAGTTAACATTGGTAACAATTTGGAGTACTCTCAAGTGTGATCATATTGCACATGGTATGTCAAATTTAATCGTTTGATGGATTATTGTGGATTTTTTCGGTTAAATATAATCATTTCCATAGAAAATTAACTTTGCTTAGGCATTTAGCCAAAAAGATTATTGCGATTGTGCAAGAATCACACGAAAACATGAGTGTTCATACTCATACGGTGATCTCACGAGACGTCACCGTGATACAACACCGTGTGGTTATCAAATCAATTTTAAACATTTTTGAAATTGAACGAGTTCTTTTTTTAGATGGCGTATTTTCGTATTGGAGCGGGATAACCGATGCACGCGAAATATTAGTGGTGTCAGTTATCAGGACAGCTTTTGCAGGCGGGTATAGTCATCCTTTATTATTTTATTTAAAATTCGAGTTAAAACACCGGAAAATAAATGAGAGGATGGAAGCCGTTTCGCACGGTCATTTAGTTTCACGGTTGTATCTGCACGGCGTTACATGGTCATCAATACATCTACACCGTGGCTTGTTCAACCCGCATAAAAACGATCGCCAATCGTTTGTATACACTTTTAAGGCGTCGTTACCATCAACGGGGTCATGTTTCAGGCTTTGAGATGTATGGTATTTGAAATTAAAGACGTACGATGCGATTTGCATTAGTGCATGTCTCAAATTCAAGAGATGTGTAGTTCATTGGTAACAATTTACTCTCAAGTGTGATCATATTGCACATGGTATGTCAAATTTAATCGTTTGATGGATTATTGTGGAATTTTTTAGGTTCAATATAATCAATTCCATAGGAAAGTAACTTTGCTTAAGCATTTTGCCAAAAAGATTATCGCGATTGTGCAAGAATCACGTGAAAACGTCATTGTTCATACTCACATGGTAATGTCGTGAGACCTCACCGTGATAGAGTACCTTGCAACGGTCAAATCAATGTAAGTATGTAAACATATACTTACGTGGCAGGGTTTTGTCAGTGAACAGAACAGCTTTTGAAGCCGCAGGTTTATTCAACCTTTTTATTCATCTTTTAATATTTAATAAATTAAATTACCGGGATTCCCAAAAACCAAAAAAAAAAAAAAACAAATAAGAGAGGACTGTTGCCTTTTGCCACAGTTCAATCACACGACCCTTGGCGCACGGTAATATCTTCAAACGCTAAAGTCACACGGTTACTCGTGCATGGTGGGAGAAGGTCGAAATATATTAACAAAGAAAAACAAGCACTAGTACAGTATTATAACGTTGACTACGTAGTGTAGTAGCTACGAAACCAGAAAAACATACTGTAAAAGCAAAAATAAAAACATACTATTCATAAACAAAACGCAGAAAGAAACATTCTTTGCATTCATGGTTCACCATCCTCGCCATCTGCGTCATCGCCTTCATCAGTCGTTTCTTCCTTATCGTCTGCTTCATCGTCCGAGAGCTCCACCACTTCCACCACCTTCTCAAACAGGATCTCTTCTACAACCTTAGATATGGTCGGCAGAAGGGGGTCTCCAGGGGCATTAGGATCGGAAAAGTTCCGAATCTCGAGACCATCTTTATTGTAGACATTGACAAAGAATGGACCCAATTTCTTGGCGTAGTGAAAAACCAAAAAATAACCGAATTTAAGATGATGAGCCGTGCAGAAATCGGTCCAGCCACGATGAAAGCACACGTAACCGTTGACCCAAGAGATTTCCACGGACCACGGGGCACGAGCGATTACAAATGAGGCGAGTGTCTCATAATCTCCAAGCAAAGTAGCCCTGCCTGCCAGATAAAAATTAGGGGTTTCAGCGTGGTACGGTGCTTATGTATATACGCCAAAAGTGGGTAGTTGAGGGGTTAATAAACTAATAAAGGTTTCACAATACACCGTGAGATACCAACGACGACGGTGGGTAAGGGTTTTTATCAAGGGTTATCAGTGTCACATAGACCGTCACGGTAACCGTTACACGGTGAGGAAATCCACTGTAATAAACCCACGGCACAATGTGTTTAATGGGGGTGGTTGGGAATTGAGTGATTTCGTGAAACGATTTAAATCCGGCGATGATGTGACTCAGAACAGATACTCATCATCAATTCCTTGAATTGAATGGTCATATCATATCATATCTGGACCATCAATGAGCGTAGTTGGAAGTTGGGTTGGGTGTCGTGAGACGATTGAAATCCGGCGGAGGATCAGAACAGACACTCATCATAAATTCTTTGAATTTCACGGTCATATCTAATTAATGGATATCGTGGTGGATGGGGGGTTAAGTTTTCTATGTCATATATGAACATACCACGGCTTACGCACCGTGGGATACCATCACGACGACCCATTTAGAGTTGTAGTCACGCTACCAAAGTCACAGTGACCGCGACACGGCGATTTAATCCACCGTGAAATAACCACGGAGGCACAGTTCTAGGTTTTTATTTAAATAATAAATTAATTAATCGCAATGTGTTTAATGGGCGTAGTTTAGAGGTCAGTCGTTTCGTGAGTCGATTGAAAGCCGGCGGCGGGATCACTTTATTAGGTCAGAAAATTGAGCCTATAAATACGAACGAAAAACTTTTTTTTTTCTATACCCAATTTTTTCTCATGTTTTCTGCGTTTTTTTTTTCTTATGGAGCGGTTTTCAGTTCACCACACATCTTTCAAATTCAAAGCTGCAGTCCGGTAACGAGATACTCGAGTTTCCAAAAGAAAACCTTCTTTTTCCTAGATCATAAATGACGAGGTATTCGAGTTTCCAAAACATCACGAGTATCTTTGTTAGATACGGATCTTAGCAAGTGCCACTTTCTCCGTAGCGGTGAATCTGGCCATATGTTGAGATCATAAAAGGCTATGATTGAGGCCAAAGAAAAAGAAGGTCTTCGAATTGCTTCCCATCCAGAGAGTAGATTCTGAGGCGGGTTGGATTTTTTTTTTTTTATTTGTTCATCCCAGTATGGTTCTGGGTTTAGGGTTTTGATCCATCAATTGTAATTCCCAATAGGGTTTTGATCAATCAATTATAATTCTCAATAGGGTTTCGATCCATCAATTGTAATTCTCAATAGGGTTTTGATCCATCAATTGTAATAAGACTACTTTTGTTAAGTTTAAATTGTTTAATAATTTTTCTTTTTGTTTTCCCATTATTAATATTGTAATGAACACACTTCGACTGTATTTTCATTTATTTCGATCCGTCTTCCACCCTACTGCATTCCTTGATAAAACAAATCATGGTCTACTGTGTATTATTATTGTGTTGAATACATGTTTGTAAAACCGTGTAACGTTGTAAGCTGGGTAATTATTTCACCCCCTTATTTCACGTTGTGCAATTAATTCACAGTGTATTCTAAAACGAGGAACTCACGTCGACACTGTTCTGTGTTTTATCTCATTTATGAGTCTTCCACGGTGTTATAATCCATCGTGCTCAAACCACAGCGACACATTATGTTAAGGGTTTTACACCTAATACCGTTGCACGGTGTCACAATCCAACGAGGGAACCCCGTGGCGACGCTGTTCTATGGGTTTAATTTCTCATTTATGAGCCTTCCACGGTGTTACAATCCACCGTGTTCCAACCACGACGATACATTAGGTTTTAGGGTTTTCTACCTACCTAATACCGTTGCACGGTGTTACAATCCACCGAGGGAACCCCACGGCGACACAAGTTCTAGGGTTTTATTTATTTTCTTAATTAATTAATCGCAATGTGTTTAATGGGCGTGGTTGGGAGTTGAGTCGTTTAGTGCAACGATTGAAATCCGGCGGTGGGATGACTCAGAACAGAGACACATCGATTCCCTGAATTGAATGGTCATATCATATTAATGGATTTGGAGCGTTGGATGGGGTGATTTACTATTAATTTTATTAATACGAATAATTAATAAGCGTAGTTGGCAGTTGAATCGTTTCGTGGAACGATTGAAATCCGGGTGCTGCGATGACTTAAATTAGATCAGGATATTAAGCTTATAAATACGAACGGAAAAACTCCATTTTTCTATACCCATTGATACTCCTTTTTGTTTGTTTTATCATGTATCAGTTATCATCTCACAATTTTGAATTTCACAGATGCATTACTGTATCGAGATACTCGAGTTTCCAAAAGAAAACCATCATTCACCATCTTCTTATCGGCCATTAACCATCTTCTTATCTGCCAGCGGAAGAAATTCCTTTTCGATATATCCTGCCCAGACCCTATTTTTTTGGCAGCTTTGTTTTGGGTCGTTTTTGTTGGAGAGGGTGAGATACGGGGTGGATATGAGGGTTTCGCAACGACTACCAAATCATGTGAATTTATATGTAGAAAGGGTTGAAATTTCTAGACCCCGGGGGAAAAGGATAAGAATTCCGAGCTCGAGAAGATAATGTCTTTCTTTTTATATGTCTTTTATTCGGTAATTTTCGCCGCCCTTACAATGAGATGAGGGGGTCGGCTTTTATAGGCGATAGCACATGCTCATGCAGAGCCACGACATCAGGACACGTTTAAGATCTAATCTTCGATCATTAAATGCCGGGGCACGATTTTGCATTGGGTTTATGCGAGTTCCGGGGTACGATGACTGAGGCGTCTGGCGCGGATCTCTTGGTGGAATCCTGAGTGGGAGGGCTTTTCCTCGTGCCTCTTTGGACGACCCACGGACCCCTGCTGCCTTTTGAACTCGGCCCGGGACAGCGCCTCGGACGCGCTGCAGGCGTCCGGGTCCGGGACCCGGTCGGGTCCCCTTGGGGGATTTCCCCGAGAATTTGGCCCGGGATTATTGTCGCCTTGGAGCGAATTCGTGACGATCCTCGGGGTTCTTCCTTTCTGCTGGTCTTCCGGGGTTATTCTCTGCATGGGCTGCATGGACTCGTACCTGGGGTTCGACCCCGATCTCTCACGACCGTTTTCGAGAGCGGTGGGCGGGCCCGTCCTCCGAGTGTTATAAATTGATTATTTATCCCCCAACATTGGCCCCCGGAAACACCGTCGGAGATTTGGGAGATCCGGGGGGGGGTTTCCGTCCGTTGGGCCGACGCCCTTTATTTCCTTCTGTCGACTTGGTTGACTTTTCCGATGGTCGGGCCATCCTTAAATGATGTGGTTGGTGGTTGTCTGACCTGCTTGCTTCCCTGCCTTCCTTCGAGGGATTCGTGTCGGCCCGGGTGCTCTCAGACCTGTGGGGCGTCTGGAAAGCTGAAAGCCCCTATATAAATGCCGTGCTCGCGGAGTGGTGGCTTTGGGAGGTGGCGTCGAGATGTGTGGCCGCTGTTCGATCTTCTGGACTATATAACGAGGTCTAGGTAACCGCTCTTCTCATCTTTCTCCTCTCATGTCTGTTCAACCTCAGAGGACCGCCAGCTCCGCGGTGGGCCCCATCGTCCAGCTTCGGGACCGTGAACCTGGCGACGAGTCGCGGGTGGAGACGGCGGGCTCCGGCGTTCGTCGCTACGTCGTGTCCCGTAAGTTCAACTCCCGCTACCATCGCGAGGTCCTCTTGATGCCGTCTCCCTTTGCGCAGATGTACAGGCACGTGTGGCCCGCCATGCTTGCTGTCGGCGACTCGTCGGGTTGCCTCTGGGTTTTTGACTTGGTTCCCGGTGGCAACCGCTTGGGGATCGGAGGTATCGGCTGGGCGGTGTACGTCCAACACATGCAACTCCAAGATGATTGGCGGGTGGAGCTCCGCTGGTCGGAGGTGGAGGATATCAACATCGTCGTCACTCGTGGGGACGGGTCCCTCGTTCCTGTTCCGCCGGTCTCGTTCTGAACGAGCGGCGGGGCCTTTTACTGTCTTTGCGTCGTGCCTTGGTGCTTTTCATGCTTATTTAAACCTTTGTTCTTAACTGTAGTCCGGGCCTCGGGACCCGGAGGTCGTATCCCGGCTCGACTTTTCTGAGATAATGAATAAACGAGTTAAGAAAAACGAAAAAATCTCTTTTTCTCTTGTCTCTCTTTTTTTTTTCTTTTTTGTCGTTGGCGCGGGGTCCGGGCCACGCGCGCCCGGGGCCACAGCCCGCCTCCGTTCGGCTCCTTGGGATTCGGACGGTCGCGGCGGTTCCCCAGGCTAATGATGACGCCTTTTCGGTGTGTCACGTCTTCTGGGCGCCTTTTTAAAATCCGATCCTAATCCAATCATTCGTCCGACCTCGATCCTCCTTCAAGCCCTTCTCCGGTCGTCTTCTCCGGCGAGAAAAAGGAAAGAGAAAAAAAAACCTTACCCCCGACACAGATAAGAATGGTGAGCTCATCTGTGGGAAGTAACGACTACAACCCGCCGGAGATAGTCTACATCTCTTCCGACGAGGAGCCTGAGGCGGTCGGGGAGCCGGCTCAGGAGGCGCCGGACATATTCGACGTTTCCTCCGACTCGGACCCGGACGCCGGGGACAGCCACCTGTCCGTCCCCCCTTCACTAGAGGTCGCTCGCTACTGGCACTCCCGGACCCTCCCGGAGTTCCGGCGTCGCCCGGGAGCGAGACTGCCACCACCCCTAACCGCCCGCTTTCGGGGGCTGGAGAAACGGAGCACAGTTCTCCGGGACGAGCTGGGCCAGGACTGGCCTATGCACTTGGTGCGCCGCGGGGATCGCCTCCGTCTCTCCGGCAAAGGATGGAGGACCTTTTGCCGCCACGTGGGCCTTGGCCCAGACTGGCGCGTGCGAGTTCGGTGGGATAGGGACGAGACGCCGAGAGTGTTCGTAGTCGACGGCGACGGCTTGGCCCGGTCTAGGCTTAGATAGAAATCCCGTCGGGGAGTAGACTAGGCTAGGGTTTTTCTCTTTTTAGGGTTTTCCTGTATATTTTCTTCTTTCTTTTTCCGATGATGTAGCGGGGGCTCCTCCCTCCGGTGTAAAGGATCTAAATAAGAATTCGCTATTTTGAGAAATCTGCAACTCTTTTTGCTTCGGTTAATTCTGTTTTCTTTGTACATCTTCTCTTTGTGGGAACGAAAAACTTGATTTCCCTCGACAAGCCTCCCGGGCGAGGGGGACCCTATCTTCGAACGCCGTGGCTCGGGTAGGCGCGCCCCGGGGCTCGCGCATTGAGCCTTCAGGTTCTTGACCCGGGGGCCGCTTGCCGTTTGGACCCCGGGCTACCTGGCGTTCTGAGCCCGGGCCTCGGGCCTATCCAGTAGGGTTGCAGGGGCGAGCGATCTAGGGGGCAATCATTGGGATCCCGTTGGGCCCACTTGTGCCCAATGGGCCTCGTTGGGCTGCTTGGGAAAAGGGGAAAACTCGAGTGTGTTTTACGGGTAACCGCTCCCGCCCCTTCACGTCTTGCGTGCATATCTCTCCAAAAAACCTGCCGTGATTGTCGCCCACTTCCTTACGTGCTCCGGCGATTCACAACCCTAACTCCACCGAAATCCAGGTAATCGTTCCCTTTCACCTTTAACTTTTTCCTGTCCAAATCTACTGTTCCTTCTTCGAGAAAATGTCGAGCCCGTATGACGAGGTCATGGCCGAGGCGGAGGGATCGGTCGCGAGTTCTGGTGGCGCCGCCGCGTCGAGTAACTTCTCATCTAGCTCCGAAGAGGAAACCGACATCCACTCTCTCCACGCTCAATTTCTAAGCTTGATGGACGAGAAATTTCCGCCGCTCGCTCCTCTCGACTACCCAACCTAATACCGGTCCAACCCCTACGTGGCCGTCGTTCGTGAACCGTACGCGCCGCCTGCCGAGTGCCACACTCCCAAATGGGGCGATCACGGCAAACCCAGTGTGATCACTGCTGCGATGATCGAGCGGAGGCGGATCCCGTGGCGGGTGCCAGTGGATGTGCACCTCCATGCCCCGGCTCCAGGAGAATCCCCGTGTTGCCCGCCGCCCGGGATGGTGGCCGTGGGGACGGATGCCCTGGACCTCGGGTTACGCTTCCCGATGCACCCGTCGGTGACGGCGGCGTTGCGATTTTGGCGGGTGGCCCCGCACCAAATCCATCCCAACGGGTGGGCCCAGATCATGGCCTTCCTGTCCCTCCTGGGCAACTCCGGGCTGATCCGGGTGTTGACCGACGCCGAGATCCGCCGCTCGTTTGGGATCTCGAGTACTGGTGGGCTAAACGGGCGCTTCACCGTGAGGGGCCGCGATGGGATTCCCACCGTCGGGGTAAAGTCCTCGAAGGTCGATAATCCGTGGCCGAGATGGCTTTATGTCTCCGGGGCCTGGCGCACCCTGACTCCGGAAGGGGAGATTGATATTCCCACGAAATATTCTGAGAAGATTTTGAGTGAGTCGCGCTATTTTTGGTCCGAATTCACCTTTGCTGATTCTTAACTTCTTCATATCCTTGGTCAGGTGTCAGCACTCGGAGAGAAGGGCCCTTGAACTGGGACTACCAGGTTGCCCTGAAGATCGCCGAAGCGTACACCTCGTCCGAACGCCAAGCCACCGTCCTTTGCCGTGAGGATCTCCTCCTGAACGCGCGCCTCGTTTGCCCGCCGCGACACCTCCACGATCCGTATCCCGGTGAGTGACAGAGTCGTGGTTTGTTCTGTTTATCATACGTACTTTTGATTTCATGTCTCCTAAACGGGTCTTGATTGCAGCTCCCCGTACTTTTATCTTTGAGGATCGCCCCCGGCTGAGGATGTCTGGATTCCCCGGGATTACGGACCGCAAGGGGTCGGACTACCCGATCCCGGCCTCACGGAGTCGGTCGGTCGGCTCAGCAGGCCCTTCGACCTCCGCAGTTCCTTCGCGCCCCGAGGTCACCCCGGTCGTGATGCACCTCTCCTCTCCGACTGCCTCCGCCGGGGTGGTCGAGTCCTCCGCGCCCGAGCGGGCGGCGGAGAGTGGCCCCATGCTGCCTCGCATCGGTGAGAAGGATGTGATCGACCTGACCTTGGACTCCGGGCCCCGGGTCTCGGAGCCCTTGGCAGCTCCCCCGGTCTCCTCCCCTCCGCGGGCGAGGGTGGAAGCCGTGGACTGCCCTCCCTTGTTCGCCCCTGTTCGGGCCACCCCCCTCGACAGGGCTGAGGGCTCGGTTACCGGCGAGTCGCGGAAGCGCAAAGCCACCGAGGACCCCGAGGCCCCGGACCTTGGCCCCGGTCGACTGCCATCGACCGTGCCTGAAGGCTCTGGACTTTCACCGGCCGTGATGGGATGCTCGCCGTACTACGGCGTTGACCCGAGCCGTCAGCAGAGGTACGATCTAATCTGAACCCCCTGTTTGGTAGTTTCGAGACTCCGATTCTTAGATCGCGTCTCGGGGGCGTCTTTCGGGGTTTTGGGTATCTTTTCACTTGTCTAACCGCGACCTCGCCTTTTCTTTTTACGCAGGATCTTGGATGCCACCCCGGACATGCCTCCCGTGATTCGGGACTATCTGGCCGGCTACGGCCCCGCGCTCCCGGTGGTCACTCTCGGGACCCCGGTTGGTGCGGCCCTCAGCGCTCTCGGCCGGTCATGGACCCACGAGCTGCAGGGCATGGTTGGCCGCCGGGACCACACCTTCATGCTGGGCACGATGCTGATTAGCCAGGCCGCCGTTGTCAGCGCCGCGGGGTTCGAGTGGTCGGAGAACCAGGCCCGTCAGATCGAGCAGCTCACCACGTCGGTGGAGCAGTGGAAAGCGTCTGCTCTGGCGAAGGATAAGCAGGTTGGGGAGATGGCCCGGCTGAATGAGGAGGTGATCGCCCAGAGTGACCACCTTATGTCGGAGGTTAAGGGGTACACCACCGCCCTTGCGGCGGCCTCGAAGGATCGGGATATGTGGCGCGAGTTAGCCGAGTACCGGAACGACAAGTTGGAGATAGCGGGCGCGGAGGCCACGACTCTTAAGTCTCGAGCCACGGTTCTCTCGCAGCAAATCATTGATGTGAATGGGGAGGTGGTGAAACTCACCGAGTCCCTCGAGGCCCGGACCGGGGAAGCCGCGGCCCTCCGGGAGCAACTGGAGGGAGCTCGGGCTTGGATCGCCGTCCTCGAAGACGAGTTATCTAGCCCGTGGACCGACCACCGTGTGCTCAATGACCATTTCTATTCGAGTGGTCTGGCCGACGCCGTTCGGTATGCTCACACGAAAAACGATGTGGCGGCTCGGGATCGCGTGCTGGAGTATTGGAAGAAGTATATGAGCACCCGGGTCCTCGATCCTCAGCTTCACCAGGAGTACCTAGACCTTGAGGAGGATTTCCACATCGACATGAAGTGGTGGCCAAGCTACGACCGCCTGGTCCGTCCCCAGCAACCGCTAATTAGGCTGCCCGTTCCGGTTCAGGGGAAATTGACGGAGGCCGGACCCGAGGCGGGCGAGGCTGTCTCTGCGGTTAGTGCGACTGGTGGCTCTCAGGGAGTCGAAGATGGGCTTTCTCCTCGACAGGTGGCCGCTCTGGATGGTGTCGTCGCCGGCTTCCCTGAGCAGAGCATCGATGCTTTCTATGAAGGCTTTGAGGCTGATCAGAGCGCCCAGCCCGCTGAGGAACGGGTTGGAGCTGATGCCGATGTCGCGATGGAAGAGACTCCTGTGGTTGACCCGGTCTCGGCGCCGAAGTCTCCGGGGTCGCAGGCTTGAGGTGGTCTCGAAGGTTTCCCTGCTTATTTCTCCTGAATCTTAATCATTAATTTTTGTTTTGTTCTGTTAAGGGCTTCGGCCTTAAGACAATTTCTTGTGGTTGTTTGTTTCTGGTTTGGATTTGGTGTGGGGCAGTGGCCCGGAATTTTATGTTTGTCTTGGGATGATCCCTTGTTTACTTATGCTTTGCTCTCTTACAAGATTTGTCTTGCTTTTGAAGCGTTTATTTAGATAAAGGTAAGGTGTTTTTGGCCCTCGTTTCGGCCCTGGATTCGCGAGGTTTTCATTGTGACCCCCCCCCCCCCCCCCGAGTCGTGGACTCCGGGGAAAGGGTTACCCCGGACTCCGGGGTACTAGGGTTGATGCTTTTGATAGTTGTTTTATCCATCTTGCATTTTTTTTGACCTTTTTTGGTCGATTTAGATTCTTGGGTTTAAGTTAAACCCTAGTTTAAATATTTGGTTTTATTTAGTACCCGGACCTCCTCGATCCTGGGCTTTGCGGAGCCTCTGTGGGTTTGGGGATTTGGTTTGAAGCGGGTTTTTTGTGGCTTTTGATAGCTTTTATTTTCTTCCCCCCGTGCTCGCAACTTGGGACATGGTAAATATCGTTCTTACTCTAGAGTCGCCGAAGTTGAAGACTGAATGGGTTCGTGGCCTTTTGGGCTTTTGCGGATAAGTCCACAAATTATTCTTGTATCGTCCCCGCTGCCCGTGCCCCGGGATTGTGTTATTTCAACCTCCGGTTCCCGGGTCTTAGGCAAGTTAGGTCTTTTTCTTGACTAAACGACAATACGCGAATCATAGGGAATTGTTTCAAATTCTCCGACACTCGTGGGAGTTCGTTTTATTTTTGCTGTCTTAGAGCATATACATATATCTCCGTTCGTTGGCTTCGTCGGGGCTCGGGCCTGCTCCGGTCTCGCTCCTCTACGGGTAGAATTTTTTCAGATGCAAAGCGTTCCATCGGTATTGGTCTGGGGTCCCGTCCATTAACTCAAGTGCGTAGGCCCCGTTCTCCAAGCAGGTCGCTACTCGGAAGGGTCCTTCCCATGTCGGCCCGAGGGCCCCGGAGTGGGTTCCTAGTAATTTTTTCAACACCAACTCCCCGGGGCTGAACTCTCGGGCCCTAACCTTCGTATTGTATAGCTTGGCAATCCGCCGTTTGTTCATCGCATTGAGGGAGTCAGAACTCAACCTCCTCTCCTCAAGGAGATCTAGCTCGAGGCGCAGTACCGCCTCGTTCTCCGGGGTGACGTCCTGGGCGGTGCGGTGTGAGCGCACTACCACCTCGGCCGGGACCACGGCTTCCGTACCGAACGCGAGGGCGTACGGTGTCTCTCCTGTTGCGTTTTTTACCGTGGTGCGGTATGACCACAGCACCTCCGGTAGCTCCTCGGCCCATTTTCCTTTTCGTAACTCCAGCTTCGCCTTGATGGTGTGCTTCAAAATCTTATTCACCGCCTCGACCTGCCCATTGGACTGCGGGTGGTACGGGGTTCAAAACGCCCTCCTTATACCCCATAGCTCGCAGAAATCCGCCACTCGCTCGCCGTCAAACTACTTTCCGTTGTCCGAGATGATGGACTCGGGCAACCCGAACCGGCATATGATGTTCTTCCAGATGAATTTGATTACTTGGGGTTGATCGATCTTCCGGAGTGGTGCTCCTCGGCCCATTTGGTGAAGTAGTCGACCGCGACAAACGCGAATTTGACTCCGCCCGGGGCGGTGGCCAACGGGCCGATGATGTCTATGCCCCACCGGGCGAACGGCCACGGGGAGTAGAGCGCCTTGAGGGTCCCGGGCGCGGTGAGGATGTTGGGGCCCATGAGTTGGCACTGGACACATCTCTTTGCGAAATCGGCAGCGTCGCGGCGTAGGCTTGGCCAGTAGAAACCTTGGCCCATGGTTTTGTGGGCCAGAGATCGACCGCCGGCGTGGTTGCCACATATGCCTTCGTGGATCTCGGACAAGACTTTGGTTCCCTCGTCCCTGGATATACATTTTAACAAAGGCATAGAAAAGCTCCTGCGATAAAGTTGGGATCCCAGAATAGAGTACCTTGCAGCCCGTATGCGGAGCTGTTTAGCCTCGACCCTGTCCGGGGGCAGGGCCCCGGACTCGATGAATCCTTTGATCGCGTCCCGCCAATCGGCCCCGGACTCCGGGACTACGGGGAGAACTTCGTCTCGAGCGTTGACCGAGGGCGTCTTTAAATGTGTTAGCACGACTCGGGATAGATCTCCGGATCCTTCGGAGGAGGCCAACTTGGATAGCGCGTCGGCTTGTGAATTTTGTTCCCTAGGGATTTGCTCGATTCGGACATCGGGTATCTTGCCGCACAACTTCCACACCAGCTCGAGGTACTTGATCATTTGTTCGCCTTTGGCCTCGTAATCGCCCGTGACTTGGTTCACTACTAGCTGTGAATCCATGAACACATGGAGCTGCGGGACGTCTACCGCGATGGACATCTCGAGGCCTGCTACGAGTGCCTCGTACTCTGCTTCGTTATTTGTCGCGGGAAATTCGAATTTTACCGCGTGGGCAAACGAGTCACCGTCTGGCCCGAGTAGCACCACTCCGGCCCCCGAGCACGCACTTGTAGACGACCCGTCCACATAAAGTCTCCAGGGGCGTGCTTGACCCGTGCTCCGCTGGGGAAAAGTCAGCTCGACGACAAAATCCGCGAGTGCCTGTGCCTTTATCGCGGTCCGGGGAGCGAAAGTGATATCGTACTGGCTCAGCTCCAGGCTCCACCGGAGCAATCTACCCGTTACATCGGAGCGATGCATGACTTGTCGCAAAGGCATTATGGTGAGCACTTCCACGGGGTGCTCGAACAAGTATGCCCTGAGTTTGCGGACCGAAATTATCAGAGCGTACGCCAACTTCTCGAGCGGTGTGTACCGAGTCTCTGCCTCGTGGAGGACATGGCTTACGAAATAGATGGGTAGGTGGAGGGTGCCCTCAGCTCGGACGAGCACCGCGCTCAACGCGCACTCCGATGCGGCGAGGTAAAGAAAAAGTTTCTCCCCTGCTTTGGGGACCGTCAGGATATGGGGTCCTGCGAGATACTCCTTGATTCGGCTGAAGGCGTCCTGGCTGTCCTTCTTCCAGTGGAACTCTTGGTTTTTGATTGATCCGAAGAATGGGCGGGTTTTGTCCCCGAGTCGCGATACGTACCGGCTGAGCGCTGCGAGGCAACCGGTGAGCCGTTGGACTCCTTTCACGTCCCGCGGCTCGGCCATGTCGAGCACGACCATGATTTTTGCTGGGTTGGGCTCGAGCCCGTATTCTCCAAACACGTGTCCCAGAAACATTCCTTTCTTGATCCCGAAATGACATTTCTTGGGATTTAACCTCATGTTGTAAGCCCCGAGGACCTCGAAGACCCGAGCGAGGTCTGTGACGTGGTCCGTCTCGCTCGTACTTTTCACGATGATGTCGTCAATGTATACCTCCACCGTTTTGCCGATCTCTCCGGCGAACATGGTGTTGACCAACCTTTGGTAAGTGGCCCCGGCGTTCTTTAGGCCGAACGACATCCGCTCCCAGCAGTACACGTTGCTCCCAGTGTAGAAGGCGGTGTGGCGGGTATCCTCGGGATCCATTGGAATCTGGTGGTAACCGGAGCTCGCATCCATAATGGAGAATATCGCGTGGCCCGCGGTGCTGTCGACCAATTGGTCAATGTGGGGCATCGGGAAATGGTCTTTGGGGCACGCCTCATTGAGGTCGGAATAATCGATACAGAGCCTCCACTTGCCCCCCGTTTTCCGCACCATCACCGCGTTTGACACCCACGTTGCGTCGTGCGGGGCGAGGCGTATTAGCCCGTCCTTCAAGAGCTTTTGGGCCTCGGCGGCTAGTGCTTCTCCCTTTTCGGGCCCCATCTTCCTCCGTCTCTGGGCTACCGGACGGCGCTTGGGATCCAAGCGGAGGCGGTGACTGGCATTCTCTGGGTCAACCCTTCCGAGCTCTCCGCTGCTCCAGGCGAATGTGGCTAGGTTGGCTTTCAAGAACGACTCGAGGTCTACCCGGGTCCCGTGGTTCATGAGGGAGCCGAGCAACACCTGTCGGGGGAGCTCCGGGGTCCCGACCTCGCACTGCACGGGTGCCTCGAGGGTCTCGACTCCGCGGTCGTTCCGGAGACGGGTCTCGGGGAAAGGGTCGAGACTACACTCACTGATGCTTGGGGACTCGAGGACCTTCCCTGGCCCGAGGCCGACAACTCGCTCTCCCGGGCCGGAGGTCGGGTTGATCATGGTGCCCTCGTGCCCCGTCCCTGGCGCGGCGCCGGCTCCGAGGACGGGCAACGAGGCAACCGTGTTGGACGTCCCTTCCTCGGGCCCCCGGGAGGTCGGGGGGTCGAGGTTGAACACGCTTGTATGGGCTCCCGGGGTACTTAGCCTGGCTAAAAGCTGATTTACCCGGGAGGTATCTGTCGCGGCTTCCGTCGTTGAGTCTGTTAGTTCATAAGAATTTGAATAGAGCAAACACTTTTTTGCCATTAGTTGGTCCCCTCTCACGGTGCCAATAGCTCCGGAGGGGACGGGGAACTTGATACAGTAGTAGTAGGTGGAGGCCACAGCTTCGAAAGCTTCTAAGAAAGGCCTCCCCAGAAGTGCGTTGTGTTGGAATTCGATATCCCGGGCTATTAAAAATAGCGGAAACCATAGCCCGATCAAAAACCATTCGCCGGAGATCACATGAACGCCGATGAACGCGCCGGAGCACGAGCCGAACGCACGACACGGCCGAAGCCGCGCGCACGCCCAGCCCGAGCCCCCGTCCGCGGGGCTCATGCGATCGAAGGATCGATCGCGTCGTGCGATCGATCGGATGGGGCTGCAGCGGCAGCCCCGCGGTGAGTCCGGCGACTCACCGCCGTCGGGGAGGGGGGCAGCTCGCCCAGCGAGCCGCGGCGGCACCAGCTGCCACCCCGCGATCGAACCTAGTGTTCGATCGCACCCCGGCGTCCAGCCGGGGTTCTCCTCGATCGCGCATCCCCGGCGTCCAGCCGGGGTGCTCTTGGTTCGATCCCCACGAGGTC
This sequence comes from Euphrasia confusa, assembly GCA_954870475.1. Lineage (NCBI taxonomy): Eukaryota > Viridiplantae > Streptophyta > Magnoliopsida > Lamiales > Orobanchaceae > Euphrasia > Euphrasia confusa. Next base: position 34,042,732 of record OX940950.1, read on the forward strand.
CTCGAGCCGCGGCGGTCCGGTGGTTTCACCACCACTGCCCGGTTCGTCCTCGTTCCGGGGTTCGTCCTCGGATCTTGGTTCTACGGTATTTTCAATAAATAATCGAATAAAATCATCAAGGGTGTTTAACGATTTTGTACCTTCGATTCGTTGTTCGGAGAAACGAGATCAATCGATGACCTTGAGATCTTCCCACGTATTCCTTGCACTAGCCCGGACGTCGTGTGGGCGACGATCTACCGAACTCCATGGATCCTCCTCTCTACTTTCTCTCTCTAGAATTGTGATCTTTAACTTATGAGAATAGAGAAGACCATGTAGTGCTTTTATAGGCTACGTAGGGGATCTTAAGGAGGTGGAATATTGGGCTTCCAATATTGAAGATTAAATTGAGCCCAATGCTCAAGTCCATTAATCCTTATCAATATTAATTAATTCTATTTTCCACTATATAAAATTAATTGCACTCCCAATATTAAACCATATTATATCAAATAATATTTCTCCGGTAGTATTATTTATTCCGTGTATTTAAGATATAAATATCCATGAATAAAATTAATTTATTGCTAATTAATTTATTCATCTCTTTTATCCGAGACTAGTACCATTCAACCTTAATTATTATGCGGATTAAATCCACCTGCAGGGTTTACATAATAATTCCTTATGAACTCATCTCGGGGATATTATCAACCCTTCCGGGATACACTTTCCCGTCAAGTATTCACGGCATGTCATATATAAAACATAGTGACCCAACTTAACCGGTAATTAACCCAATAATTAAATCGGTTAATTCCTTTGGTAAATCAAAGTCACTTATATTAAATATACACACCCGCAATAGTTTCGGGGATTAAGAATAAAATACACTGAGACTCGAATCGATTATCGCCGGCAATCCTAATCGATGAATCTCAACGATCCGCTCAATACACCAAGTGTACAAGTGTGATAAAATAATCAAGACAGATTATTTTCTCTCTCACACAACGACTATACCGATGGATTGGTCCGTGTCCATCTAGGTCGTGAGCAACTGTTCGATTAAATACGAGTAACCGATAGTATGATCTTCTGTGTGACGTCGCACACCATACTAACTACAACGTATATAATCCAGGACTATAATTTGCATATATTTAATTATAAATAATTAAATGCAAATAATTGTTTATTTAATTAAATAGATTAATGGCAATGGATCGTGAGTTTCTGTCACTTAAATCTAGACATTAAGTACACAACTCCAACAATCTCCCACTTGTACTAAGGTCTAGTCATTTCCTCCAAACTCCCGACTCCCATACTCATCACGTGCTTAAGTTGTACTTCCAAGAAGTACTATGTGAATGAGCACTCTAGGTTGCCGCTCTGAAGTTATCTTGGTGACTACAGCGTCGTCTCCCTTGACGATGACTCGTATCAGGTGGTACTTGCACTATGTGTTATCTTACACTTATGGACTTGTGATTTCTTACCATTTGCCATTGCACCGCTATTTACATAGCCTTTGGCAAATTAAGAATCACATCTAAGTCCCAGAGATTATCCCGGAGTTATACCAAAACTTCCGCTGCCTCTGAGGCCGCTATTTGGTTACCCATGGCAGAGTCCGAAAAGCATCGTGCTTATCACTCTTCCATGTTAAAACTCCTTCTCCTTCAATAGTGAAACACATAGCCTGATATCGACTTACACCGGTCCTCATTCGATTAGAAATCTAAGAGAATGTAATCCAAAGAAAATGCTCGTCTGCTTCGTAGTCTAGAACAGTACTTCGAAAGTACTTTTACAGCAGTCGAACATTCCTTTCCAGGATTACCTTGATATCCTCCCACTACGCTAACCGCATAGCCGATATCAGGTACTTGTTTTCAACAATGCATTTATTAAGCTTTCCACACTAAAAGTGTAGGAAACTGCTTTCATTGCTTCTATCTCCTTTTGTGTTCCAAAACACATATCCTTAGATAGATGCATTCCGTCTCCGAAAGGTAACGAACCTTTCTCGGAATCTTGCATGTTAAAACGAACCATAATCATATATGTAAGATGTCCAAGAGAAGTACAATGTTCATTCCTAGAGATCCAGGATCTCAAGAACATGTCCAACTTCTTCCGATATCTTTCATAATGATTTATCTAGACAACCACCATTTTATGTCTGACAACATCTTTACATTGTTACCAATGATAAAATGTTATCTACATAAAACCTCCGAGAAACACCACCTTGTTTTCCATCACGTTTCCAATACACACGATTCGTCTATGCTTTTGATGAATCCATAAAATGGACTATCTCATCAATTTGCAAGTACCACGAACTCAATGCTTTGTTTCAATCCATAAATGGATCAACTAAGCTTGTACTCTAAATGATCTCGCCTTTTAGCAATAATCCTTATTGCTTTCCAAGAAGGCACATTTAGATCTAGTACGGCCTTTATGTAGATCCAGGGATCGATTTCATGTATACTAGGTCCAGAGTCCGAAGACTCTCCTAGTCTTATGAATATCTTCGGTTGTCCCACAACCTCCCACTACAATGGCGTTCCGGTGTATAAACAGTGATAACAGTAGGTGCAGTTAGTGGTGTACCGCTACTCAGTTCGGCTGGTTCTAAGTCTTAATCTTTCTCTCTCATTTCAAAGTATCATGTCACTTTGGGCTTGTGGTTCATCATATAGTCTTTCTCTAAGAACCGGGCGTTAGAACTTATAACGTCCTTCTGGTTCATAGTACTATTGAACACACATCTTTTGTTCTTCTAGGATATTCAACAACCGCATTTGAATGCGCCGTTGTTTCCAGACATATCCATAGAACATAGGTAGTTCCGTATAACTCATCTTTTACTATCTCTATAAGAGTTCCATTTCTTATTATCGACACACCATTTCTACACAACGGTGTATGGTGTAGTCATTTGGGATCAAATCCCAATCTCTGATTAGTATGCTATGTATTCCTCAAACAGGTACTTGCCTCCGCGATCAAATCGCAGGCTACAAATGGATATACCTTGATGGTTCTCCACAATTGCTTAGTGTCCATTGACTTGTCAAAACACTTGCTTTTGTGGCACATCAGGTATTCTAATCCAATTTTTCGAGTAATCATAAAATGAAGTACTCGTACCTTAATTGTCTGAGTAGGCATAGGTCTGCATACATCAGAGTCAATCAATTCTTATACTTGTCCGGATCTTACATCTTATATCCATAAAGGATTGCTTAGTCATATTATCTTCCAAATTAGATTCTTAGGTCGGAAGGTCCACTCCTTCAACTTAATTGATCAAAATATCAATTTTCAACCTTTGAACTTCTTATTTGAATAAACATGACTTAGCATAAGAATCCACGTGTATAATTGATAAAGAAATCTCTTATTAGTAAAACGAGTTTCATACTACGGTTCGCTGCATCGTGGTGGACTCAGGATTCATCATTTATATATTGCTAGCCAATGTACCAAAATAGATAATATCATTATTTCTTCTTATAACCACCAAATGATTAAAAGAAATAAAATATCCATTTATTAGAAATCCAGAACAAAGTTCTTTCTAATATGAAAGGTACATAAAAGCAATAACCCAAAATGAAATCCTATAAAATGTCCTCCACTGCAACTGATGCCTCCTCCACAGCATTGCCCATGTAGACTACGATCTTTTCTTTTCCAAGTCGTTTAGGTTTCCTGGAACCTCTTGCATTTAAAATGCACATACCGTCAGTGGTTCCATATCTACACACCAGGTTCCGGTAGATAATACCACTGACTATGTTTTATGACTTAAAGAAAATTTCGTACTTTCTTTGAGAGGATAATCAGACTTCCAGTACCCAGACTGTTTGCATCGAGAACTCTTGCCTCATGGCTTTCTCGTCCCATCTCGTGGTCCAAGAAACCTAGGACCACTGGGTTTCTTTGCTTGCTTTTCCTTTCCCCCGATTTTTCCCTTAGGTTCGAAACCTTTGGCTTTGGCTACAAGAGCTTGCGATTTCCGTCTCAACTCGTCTAAAAGGTCAATTATCTCAAAAACGTGTTTAAGCGTTTCCTCGAAGCGACTGGCCTTTATGAGTATCCTCATCGCTTCTTGTCTAGCCGCCTATGTCAATAGGCTTGGGAGGACAAAGCTTACTGAGTACTAACCAGTACTCTTCAACAGTCTGGACAATGTCTAGATCTCTATTCCAATCATTACATTTAGGGACCAATGAGTTTAAAATCCTTACGTATCACAGAAAGTGGGTTCAAAGCCATATCCTAATCTATGAGCACATATAACAACAAACAATCGATTTAATCTCCGATATTATCTCCCTCAAATAATATCATTAAACCACTAATCACATCTAAAATCCCATCAGATATGGCAAGCCACGATAGTGTGGACGTTTACCTATCCAAATGATTTAGCAATTAGATTTACTTCGGTCGTACATCATCATTAGCGTTACTTCGATGGGAAGAATACTAAGAAGCGTACCTAAGTGTAAACCATTACTCAGTATCTAAGAAGATTGTTTGGGATACGTATATTCACCGCAAGCCACGATAGTGTGGACGTTTACGTTAACACACGCTCCTTTACTCCCTTCTATAACTGTCTACATCAATCGTTCCAAAATCCCATTCAATGCAGCAAGCCACGATAGTGTGGACGTTTACTACACCAAAAGACTTTTACAATTGACTCCCAATTACTTGAATCATTTAATCTTGTAAATCAGGACACGGAGAATCATAAGTGAAACTCGAAGTTTCTAACCAGTGATTCACCATGCGAACGACCCTATCTCTCATAAATGAGGGAGCCGAGCAGACAATCGACCCACCTTCAAAAGATGGTACGACTGCCTCTAATTTGTGTTCTCGACATGACCAAGTGGCTTTGGCTCCATCTCGGGGATATTATCAACCCTTCCGGGATACACTTTCCCGTCAAGTATTCACGGCATGTCATATATAAAACATAGTGACCCAACTTAACCGGTAATTAACCCAATAATTAAATCGGTTAATTCCTTTGGTAAATCAAAGTCACTTATATTAAATATACACACCCGCAATAGTTTCGGGGATTAAGAATAAAATACACTGAGACTCGAATCGATTATCGCCGGCAATCCTAATCGATGAATCTCAACGATCCGCTCAATACACCAAGTGTACAAGTGTGATAAAATAATCAAGACAGATTATTTTCTCTCTCACACAACGACTATACCGATGGATTGGTCCGTGTCCATCTAGGTCGTGAGCAACTGTTCGATTAAATACGAGTAACCGATAGTATGATCTTCTGTGTGACGTCGCACACCATACTAACTACAACGTATATAATCCAGGACTATAATTTGCATATATTTAATTATAAATAATTAAATGCAAATAATTGTTTATTTAATTAAATAGATTAATGGCAATGGATCGTGAGTTTCTGTCACTTAAATCTAGACATTAAGTACACAACTCCAACAATCTCCCACTTGTACTAAGGTCTAGTCATTTCCTCCAAACTCCCGACTCCCATACTCATCACGTGCTTAAGTTGTACTTCCAAGAAGTACTATGTGAATGAGCACTCTAGGTTGCCGCTCTGAAGTTATCTTGGTGACTACAGCGTCGTCTCCCTTGACGATGACTCGTATCAGGTGGTACTTGCACTATGTGTTATCTTACACTTATGGACTTGTGATTTCTTACCATTTGCCATTGCACCGCTATTTACATAGCCTTTGGCAAATTAAGAATCACATCTAAGTCCCAGAGATTATCCCGGAGTTATACCAAAACTTCCGCTGCCTCTGAGGCCGCTATTTGGTTACCCATGGCAGAGTCCGAAAAGCATCGTGCTTATCACTCTTCCATGTTAAAACTCCTTCTCCTTCAATAGTGAAACACATAGCCTGATATCGACTTACACCGGTCCTCATTCGATTAGAAATCTAAGAGAATGTAATCCAAAGAAAATGCTCGTCTGCTTCGTAGTCTAGAACAGTACTTCGAAAGTACTTTTACAGCAGTCGAACATTCCTTTCCAGGATTACCTTGATATCCTCCCACTACGCTAACCGCATAGCCGATATCAGGTACTTGTTTTCAACAATGCATTTATTAAGCTTTCCACACTAAAAGTGTAGGAAACTGCTTTCATTGCTTCTATCTCCTTTTGTGTTCCAAAACACATATCCTTAGATAGATGCATTCCGTCTCCGAAAGGTAACGAACCTTTCTCGGAATCTTGCATGTTAAAACGAACCATAATCATATATGTAAGATGTCCAAGAGAAGTACAATGTTCATTCCTAGAGATCCAGGATCTCAAGAACATGTCCAACTTCTTCCGATATCTTTCATAATGATTTATCTAGACAACCACCATTTTATGTCTGACAACATCTTTACATTGTTACCAATGATAAAATGTTATCTACATAAAACCTCCGAGAAACACCACCTTGTTTTCCATCACGTTTCCAATACACACGATTCGTCTATGCTTTTGATGAATCCATAAAATGGACTATCTCATCAATTTGCAAGTACCACGAACTCAATGCTTTGTTTCAATCCATAAATGGATCAACTAAGCTTGTACTCTAAATGATCTCGCCTTTTAGCAATAATCCTTATTGCTTTCCAAGAAGGCACATTTAGATCTAGTACGGCCTTTATGTAGATCCAGGGATCGATTTCATGTATACTAGGTCCAGAGTCCGAAGACTCTCCTAGTCTTATGAATATCTTCGGTTGTCCCACAACCTCCCACTACAATGGCGTTCCGGTGTATAAACAGTGATAACAGTAGGTGCAGTTAGTGGTGTACCGCTACTCAGTTCGGCTGGTTCTAAGTCTTAATCTTTCTCTCTCATTTCAAAGTATCATGTCACTTTGGGCTTGTGGTTCATCATATAGTCTTTCTCTAAGAACCGGGCGTTAGAACTTATAACGTCCTTCTGGTTCATAGTACTATTGAACACACATCTTTTGTTCTTCTAGGATATTCAACAACCGCATTTGAATGCGCCGTTGTTTCCAGACATATCCATAGAACATAGGTAGTTCCGTATAACTCATCTTTTACTATCTCTATAAGAGTTCCATTTCTTATTATCGACACACCATTTCTACACAACGGTGTATGGTGTAGTCATTTGGGATCAAATCCCAATCTCTGATTAGTATGCTATGTATTCCTCAAACAGGTACTTGCCTCCGCGATCAAATCGCAGGCTACAAATGGATATACCTTGATGGTTCTCCACAATTGCTTAGTGTCCATTGACTTGTCAAAACACTTGCTTTTGTGGCACATCAGGTATTCTAATCCAATTTTTCGAGTAATCATAAAATGAAGTACTCGTACCTTAATTGTCTGAGTAGGCATAGGTCTGCATACATCAGAGTCAATCAATTCTTATACTTGTCCGGATCTTACATCTTATATCCATAAAGGATTGCTTAGTCATATTATCTTCCAAATTAGATTCTTAGGTCGGAAGGTCCACTCCTTCAACTTAATTGATCAAAATATCAATTTTCAACCTTTGAACTTCTTATTTGAATAAACATGACTTAGCATAAGAATCCACGTGTATAATTGATAAAGAAATCTCTTATTAGTAAAACGAGTTTCATACTACGGTTCGCTGCATCGTGGTGGACTCAGGATTCATCATTTATATATTGCTAGCCAATGTACCAAAATAGATAATATCATTATTTCTTCTTATAACCACCAAATGATTAAAAGAAATAAAATATCCATTTATTAGAAATCCAGAACAAAGTTCTTTCTAATATGAAAGGTACATAAAAGCAATAACCCAAAATGAAATCCTATAAAATGTCCTCCACTGCAACTGATGCCTCCTCCACAGCATTGCCCATGTAGACTACGATCTTTTCTTTTCCAAGTCGTTTAGGTTTCCTGGAACCTCTTGCATTTAAAATGCACATACCGTCAGTGGTTCCATATCTACACACCAGGTTCCGGTAGATAATACCACTGACTATGTTTTATGACTTAAAGAAAATTTCGTACTTTCTTTGAGAGGATAATCAGACTTCCAGTACCCAGACTGTTTGCATCGAGAACTCTTGCCTCATGGCTTTCTCGTCCCATCTCGTGGTCCAAGAAACCTAGGACCACTGGGTTTCTTTGCTTGCTTTTCCTTTCCCCCGATTTTTCCCTTAGGTTCGAAACCTTTGGCTTTGGCTACAAGAGCTTGCGATTTCCGTCTCAACTCGTCTAAAAGGTCAATTATCTCAAAAACGTGTTTAAGCGTTTCCTCGAAGCGACTGGCCTTTATGAGTATCCTCATCGCTTCTTGTCTAGCCGCCTATGTCAATAGGCTTGGGAGGACAAAGCTTACTGAGTACTAACCAGTACTCTTCAACAGTCTGGACAATGTCTAGATCTCTATTCCAATCATTACATTTAGGGACCAATGAGTTTAAAATCCTTACGTATCACAGAAAGTGGGTTCAAAGCCATATCCTAATCTATGAGCACATATAACAACAAACAATCGATTTAATCTCCGATATTATCTCCCTCAAATAATATCATTAAACCACTAATCACATCTAAAATCCCATCAGATATGGCAAGCCACGATAGTGTGGACGTTTACCTATCCAAATGATTTAGCAATTAGATTTACTTCGGTCGTACATCATCATTAGCGTTACTTCGATGGGAAGAATACTAAGAAGCGTACCTAAGTGTAAACCATTACTCAGTATCTAAGAAGATTGTTTGGGATACGTATATTCACCGCAAGCCACGATAGTGTGGACGTTTACGTTAACACACGCTCCTTTACTCCCTTCTATAACTGTCTACATCAATCGTTCCAAAATCCCATTCAATGCAGCAAGCCACGATAGTGTGGACGTTTACTACACCAAAAGACTTTTACAATTGACTCCCAATTACTTGAATCATTTAATCTTGTAAATCAGGACACGGAGAATCATAAGTGAAACTCGAAGTTTCTAACCAGTGATTCACCATGCGAACGACCCTATCTCTCATAAATGAGGGAGCCGAGCAGACAATCGACCCACCTTCAAAAGATGGTACGACTGCCTCTAATTTGTGTTCTCGACATGACCAAGTGGCTTTGGCTCCATTCCACTCCCCGGGGTGAGAATGAGTCGACTTGAAATCAGTTTTGGAAAGACAAATTAGGCATTGTTTGATAAACTTAATCAATGTTTCTCGTAAAAGGAATTACAAGAATTCTCCTCCAATGACTTGTCTACACGAACTTCAAAAGTCCATAAAAGTCACCAAGAGAACAGCAATGGAGACCATGGATATGTTTCCATACCCTCTCCCACTTAGCTTTTTATAACAAAGGGATACGCTATCTAATGCATAATTAAATACACATAAGCATGCATACATGAAATAAAGCACATAGAATATTATCACATAATCAAAATAATACTAGAATATTATTTTCCGACTATTATGGCTTTATCGCATCTCCGTACGCATCTTCTAGTCTTTAGTCTTCGTTCTTGAATGCTCCATGTGACGGGAATATTAATTCCAATATTTAAATCTATTTATTTTCAATTAATCCAAAAGTTACTTAATTCGAAAATTAAAACAATCGAATATATCAAAAATAAAATTAAATATTATTAATATTTTTATTTATTTATTTTCCTATCTAATTCTATTAAATCTCTAGAATAATCTATCCAAGACCCACTTGGAATATTCTAGAAGACTTCTATAATAGAATAAGGAAATAAAATAAATTAGGACTCCTAATCCTTCCAAATTAATTCCTTTCCTAATCTATTAAAAATTCCATAAAGGAATAATTAAATAGAAAAAATTAATTAAGGACTCTTTTACTTTCCAAAATTAATTAATTTCCATGTCCATGAAAATTCCCATAAAATAGGAATAATCAACTAGGAAATAAATTAATTTAATAATTAATTATTTTCCTTTCTAATTCTATTAAATCTCTAGAATCCTATTCCAAGTAGAACTTAGAATATTCTAGAAGACTTCCATAATAGAATAAGGAAATAAATTAATTCTAATTAATTCTTTTCCTAATCTATGAGAGTTTCCATAAAGAAAAACACTCAATAAGGAAAAACCGAATTAATTCTAAATTTATTCCTTCCTTATCCATGAAAATTCCCATAAAATAGGAATAATCAATAAGGAAATAAATTTATTCTAAATTTATTCTTTTCCTATTCCATGAGAGTTCCTAAGAATAGGAATACTCAAAATAGGAAAACCGAATAATTTAGGAAAGTAAATCTCGATAGGAGTAACACGAGATCACGAGGACCCCGCGCCACCACCATCATCGACCGGCCACCGGAGAGGGCAACCGCCGCCACCACTCAGCCGGCCGGCCACCACCAAGCCGGCGGCAGCCCCAGCCGAGGGGTGCGATCGCCGCCCCTCTCTTGCCATCGATCTCATGGGGATCAATCTCCATGATCGATCCTTGAGCCCTTCGTCTTCTTCGTCACACGTCTTCTCCGGCGGTCGTTTCGGCATCGAACCAACGTAAATAAATTACAAGAATTTAAATTACAATTATCCGGTATCGATTCTATACATGAAATCGACCCTATACAATTTCCGGAAAAAGTAGAACGCAATAATAAATCCTAAATTCGGTCAACCCCCGAATTTTTACTATTACAAGCATTCACCACACATAAAACGAATCTCGACATGTCCGAGAGTTTAATCAAAACATATTATGACAATAATTAACGAATAAATTATATCTAGCCATAATAGTCGGAAACCCTGCAAGGTAGAACAATTTTATCGAAAATACCGCGAACGTAAACCACTCTCTGATACCAATTGTTGGAATTCGATATCCCGGGCTATTAAAAATTGCGGAAACCATAGCCCGATCAAAAACCATTCGCCGGAGATCACATGAACGCCGATGAACGCGCCGGAGCACGAGCCGAACGCACGACACGGCCGAAGCCGCGCGCACGCCCAGCCCGAGCCCCCGTCCGCGGGGCTCATGCGATCGAAGGATCGATCGCGTCGTGCGATCGATCGGCTGGGGCTGCAGCGGCAGCCCCGCGGTGAGTCCGGCGACTCACCGCCGTCGGGGAGGGGGGCAGCTCGCCCAGCGAGCCGCGGCGGCACCAGCTGCCACCCCGCGATCGAACCTAGTGTTCGATCGCACCCCGGCGTCCAGCCGGGGTTCTCCTCGATCGCGCATCCCCGGCGTCCAGCCGGGGTGCTCTTGGTTCGATCCCCACGAGGTCCTCGAGCCGCGGCGGTCCGGTGGTTTCACCACCACTGCCCGGTTCGTCCTCGTTCCGGGGTTCGTCCTCGGATCTTGGTTCTACGGTATTTTCAATAAATAATCGAATAAAATCATCAAGGGTGTTTAACGATTTTGTACCTTCGATTCGTTGTTCGGAGAAACGAGATCAATCGATGACCTTGAGATCTTCCCACGTATTCCTTGCACTAGCCCGGACGTCGTGTGGGCGACGATCTACCGAACTCCATGGATCCTCCTCTCTACTTTCTCTCTCTAGAATTGTGATCTTTAACTTATGAGAATAGAGAAGACCATGTAGTGCTTTTATAGGCTACGTAGGGGATCTTAAGGAGGTGGAATATTGGGCTTCCAATATTGAAGATTAAATTGAGCCCAATGCTCAAGTCCATTAATCCTTATCAATATTAATTAATTCTATTTTCCACTATATAAAATTAATTGCACTCCCAATATTAAACCATATTATATCAAATAATATTTCTCCGGTAGTATTATTTATTCCGTGTATTTAAGATATAAATATCCATGAATAAAATTAATTTATTGCTAATTAATTTATTCATCTCTTTTATCCGAGACTAGTACCATTCAACCTTAATTATTATGCGGATTAAATCCACCTGCAGGGTTTACATAATAATTCCTTATGAACTCATCTCGGGGATATTATCAACCCTTCCGGGATACACTTTCCCGTCAAGTATTCACGGCATGTCATATATAAAACATAGTGACCCAACTTAACCGGTAATTAACCCAATAATTAAATCGGTTAATTCCTTTGGTAAATCAAAGTCACTTATATTAAATATACACACCCGCAATAGTTTCGGGGATTAAGAATAAAATACACTGAGACTCGAATCGATTATCGCCGGCAATCCTAATCGATGAATCTCAACGATCCGCTCAATACACCAAGTGTACAAGTGTGATAAAATAATCAAGACAGATTATTTTCTCTCTCACACAACGACTATACCGATGGATTGGTCCGTGTCCATCTAGGTCGTGAGCAACTGTTCGATTAAATACGAGTAACCGATAGTATGATCTTCTGTGTGACGTCGCACACCATACTAACTACAACGTATATAATCCAGGACTATAATTTGCATATATTTAATTATAAATAATTAAATGCAAATAATTGTTTATTTAATTAAATAGATTAATGGCAATGGATCGTGAGTTTCTGTCACTTAAATCTAGACATTAAGTACACAACTCCAACACGTTGTACCCGCTAGCCCTATCTATTATTACGAACTCGAGGTTTCTCAACACCTTGACCTCGGGTCTGACGGAGTCTGCTAGCTCGAGAGGCAACGTGATCGTACCAAAGGGGGTCACCACGTCGCTGCCGAACCCCTTGAGTCTGAGGTCGCACGGGAGGATATACTGGGCGAGCTGGCCCATCTGATCCAGGGCTTGTTTGTAAAGGATATTGCAGTGGGCCCCGCTATCGACCAGCACCCTCGAGACCTCCATCCCTAAGATGGGGGCTTTGATTACCAGGGCGTCCCTCTTGGGAAAGGTCACACCGATCTTGTCCGCGGGAGAGAACGAGATCTCCGCATTCTCCGTGATCCCGGGGGGCGGGGCCGGTCGCGTCGCGTGATAGACCTGCCACACCTCGAGTTCACGCCTCCTCTTGCGCTTGCTATCACTGGCTATCGGGCGTAGCCCGCCGATCATGAGAATTTGGCCTCCCTGGGCCCGGTGCGGGTCGTGGGTTTGCGGGTCGCGACCCGCTCCTGCCTGTCCGGGGTTCCCTCGAGCTGCCGCCCCATCGCCCCGAGGGCCGGGGCGCGACAACAAGTCCCAGAGCTTCCCATCCTCAAACAGCTTCCAAAGTTGTCGGAGCAGCTGTCTGCACTGGCCCGTAGCGTGCCCATGCTGGTCATGGAAGGAGCACCACAGCCTCCTGTCTAACTTTCCCTCGGGGGCTCGCATGGGCCCCGGTTTCACCAAAATGTCTCCTCCCATGGCGAGCAAAATTTCCATCATGGTGAGGGCGTCCTGGCCGGTTTGCTCCACGAGCTTCACCTCCATTTCTCTATAGCTGGGCAGCGGGCGGCCCTGCTCGTAAGGCTTGTAAGGGGCCTTCCGCGGGGCATGGGTGGTCCTCCGGTCCGCGGGCTCCGGGTCCCGCCCCTTTCGCTCCGGGGCACTCTCGTTTCCCCGCATAAGTCGTTGGAACCAACACTGGGCCCCGGCTTTGATGCGGAAGTCTTCGTAACTTCGCGGGTAGCAAAGCATCAGGTGTTTGAATAGCTCCGAGTTCTTCCGGAGCCCACTCAAGGCCGTGTGTAATTTTAAATCGTCACCGACTTCCTCGCCGCCGATCAGGATATCCCCCACTCGGTCCACATAGGACTCGTCTCTCTCGTCTGCCGCCTGCCTAACACCGATCAACCTCTGGCTTTGCTCGAGCCGATTGACCTTTGAGGCGAAGTGAGCGACGAAGCGTTGGACCAAGTCATCAAAACAGTGGATGGATCGGGAGGGTAGCCCCGCGAACCACTTGTGGGCCGTGTCCCCGAGGGTGAGGGGGAACAACCTGCACCTGGTGGCGTCGCTGGCACCCCGTCCTGACATGTAGGTGCGGAAGCGGCTGAGGTGGACCTCGGGGTCCGTCTTCCCATCGTAAAGAGCGGTCTGCAGAGGCTGGATCTCGTACTGCATGGTGGCGTGCTCGACCTCCAGGGCCAGAGGCTCCTTGCAGAAGTCGATCCGCTCGGGTTTTACCTGAGCTTCGGCGAGCCTCCTCTCTACCTCGCTTACTTTCTCGTACAGGTCCCGGAGGCCTGCCTCGGGTCCCGGCGTGATCGGGACTGGGGGGACGGGGTGAGGATCACGCCTCCCCAGTGTCTCTCGCAAATCTGCCCCGTGGTCCGGGGCCCCGTGTGCTGACGACGCGGACAGGTACTCGGCTGGATCATTCAAGTCGAACATCAATCTCCTAGCCGGGGCGACGCGCTGGTCACGGCTCGTTTGTCCTGGCCCCAGTCGGTCGAAGGCGCTGGTCTTGACCTGTTTTCTCGATGACAGAGATATAGGGGTATTAAGAGCGTGCTTACGTTGGGCCAAGCTGGCCATGACTTCGTCGATCTTCTCGGGGGTATCGAGCATACTGCCCGAGAAGAGTGCCGGGGTGGCGGGAACTGGTGGATCTCGGCGTGGGCCGGGGCGCGCGCGCCGGTTGTGCCGTTCGGTGAGCAGGTGACGCTTCAAACGTCGCGCTTCGGAGCTGCTTCGCACCTGGCGACGAGCGGTTCGTCGAGAACCTGGCTCCTTCAAGTGGATCTCGGCCTCCGACGCGGGATAGCATCCGTGTGTGGTCGGTGCCGGGATCGCGGGTTTGTCTTCCACGGGCATCTTTGCTCGTTCTGACCTTCTCCGAGTGGCGGATCTCGAAGAGTCCGACGCCGTGGCTCCGTCTTGCTGCTGGCTGGACATTTCTTCACCAAAGCTCTTTTCCTGGGTCTAGAAATACAACCCCCTCCTTCTAGCGCCAACTGTTTTGGGTCGTTTTTGTTGGAGAGGGTGAGATACGGGGTGGATATGAGGGTTTCGCAACGACTACCAAATCATGTGAATTTATATGTAGAAAGGGTTGAAATTTCTAGACCCCGGGGGAAAAGGATAAGAATTCCGAGCTCGAGAAGATAATGTCTTTCTTTTTATATGTCTTTTATTCGGTAATTTTCGCCTCCCTTACAATGAGATGAGGGGGTCGGCTTTTATAGGCGATAGCACATGCTCATGCAGAGCCACGACATCAGGACACGTTTAAGATCTAATCTTCGATCATTAAATGCCGGGGCACGATTTTGCATTGGGTTTATGCGAGTTCCGGGGTACGATGACTGAGGCGTCTGGCGCGGATCTCGTGGTGGAATCCTAAGTGGGAGGGCTTTTCCTCGTGCCTCTTTGGACGACCCACGGACCCCTGCTGCCTTTTGAACTCGGCCCGGGACAGCGCCTCGGACGCGCTGCAGGCGTCCGGGTCCGGGACCCGGTCGGGTCCCCTTGGGGGATTTCCCCGAGAATTTGGCCCGGGATTATTGTCGTCTTGGAGCGAATTCGTGACGATCCTCGGGGTTCTTCCTTTCTGCTGGTCTTCCGGGGTTATTCTCTGCATGGGCTGCATGGACTCGTACCTGGGGTTCGACCCCGATCTCTCACGACCGTTTTCGAGAGCGGTGGGCGGGCCCGTCCTCCGAGTGTTATAAATTGATTATTTATCCCCCAACAAGCTTGTACTCTTCTTCTTGGGCAGCTCGATATGGGGATTGGTCGGGATCTCTTTCCGTTATGTCGTCCGACTTCGAATGGCTTCCTAACGATTCCTGGTCCAGGCTCAAGCGGCTCAAGTACTAATCTTCTAGTTGTATTGAGAGGAGATTTTCATGTTGTGAAATTTTAATTTTATTTTCTTTTCACCGTCAAGTAGAGTTTCCTCAAGATGTTGCTACTTTTTGATAGATAGTGTTCAGGGTTTTGATCCATCAATTTTTCACAATAGGTTTTAGGGTTTAGGGTCTATGGTTTTGAACCATCGATCTTTACTGTACTTTTTCCTTAATTTATCATTAAAATATTATAATATCACCGTCATTTATTAATCATGCTCACACGTTTCTCATTCGTATTGAAACCCAAATTCTATCGGGATCAACCAAATTCGTATTGAATACGGGTGTGTGTAACCGTGCATTGGTATAAGGTTATATATAGCTCCGTAATTTATTGCACGGTTTAATAATATTTCACGGTGTATTTATTCTGTCGTCGTGAAATATCCACGACGACATTGCAATTTATTTTCCGTTCCACGGTGACACAATCCACCGTGATCTAACCACGACTACCCATTAGGTTAAAGGTTTTCTACCTAATACAGTTGCACGGTGTTACAATCCACTGAGGGAACCCCACGGCGACACAGTTCTAGGGTTTTATTTATTTTCTTAATTTAATAATCGCATTGTGTTTAATGGTAGTGGTTGGGAGTTGATCTGTTTATGAGACGTTTCGTGCAACGATTGAAGTCCGACGGTGGTATGACTCAGAACAGAGATGCATCAATTCCCTGAATTGAATGGTCATATCATATTAATGGATTTGGAGCGTTGGATGGGGTGATTTACTATTAATTTTATTAATACGAGTAATTAATAAGCGTAGTTGGCAGTTGAATCGTTTCGTGGAACGATTGAAATCCTGGTGGTTGGATGACTTAAATTAGATCCCAATATTAAGCCTATAAATACGATTAGTTGCATTACTGTATCGAGATACACGAGCCTAAAAAATAAAACCATCATTTGACTGGATCATTTTCCCCAAGATACTCGAGTTTCCAAAACCTACGTAGTATTTGTCTGTTACCTTCTTCACATATGATTCGGAGTGCATGTAGCCTAAGCTCCTTAGGCTACAGCCTACATGGATCAATTATCACCTCACTTTTTCGAATTTCACAGTTGCATTATTGTATCGAGTGGTATTGGTCAGTAACCTTCTTTGCATTTCTGTCGAAAACCTGACGAGATACACGAGTTTCCAAAACCTCCGTGGTATTTATCGGTCACCTTTTTCACATTCGATTCGGAGTGTGCATGTAGCCTAAGCTCCTTGTCTCCGTTGAAATCACCAGTCTGGTCGAGTCTCAAAAACCTTTGCTGCTGACCAGATGTCCAAAGAGGAGATTCACTGATGTGATGTTATTTTTTTTTTCATTCAGCTTTTTTGTAAACCGCTGACCGATAGTGTTTAGGGTTTAGAGTTTTGATCCGTCAATTTTTCTCAAGGTTTAGGGTTTATCTTTTTGAGCTTCTCATTCAAATTTATCACACAGTCGCTTTTAATTATCGTGTATGGTACTACGGTGTCCATTAATTGTGTCTGGTCTCACGGCGTATGATTATCATTTTGTCTTACGGTATTCATAGATGGTCACACGGCGTGCGATTATCGTGGATGAGCTCACGATGTCCACTTATCGTATATGGTTTCACGGTGTAAATTTATTGTGGATGTTCACACGGTGTCTATTTATTGTTAATAAACTCACGGCGTATGATTATCATGGTTGGGATCACGGTGTCCAGTTATCGTGTATTTTTTCACGGTGTCTATTTATCGTTATTGAACTCACTGCGTACGATTATCGTGAATGGTGTCACGTTGTCTTAGTATCGTATATTGTATCACGGTGTCCATTTATCGTGATTTGTCTCATGGCGTGCGACTATCGTGGAGGAGCACACGGTGTCCAGTTATCATGTACTGTGTCACGGCGTGCGATTATCGTGGATGCTCTCACGGTGTCCATTTATCGTGGATGGCATCGATGTGTCTATTCATCGTGGTTTGGATCACGGTCTCCAGTTATCGTGTACTGTCTCACGGCGTGCGATTATCGTGGATGAGCTCACGGTGTCCACTTATCGTATATTGTTTCACGGTGTCCATTTTTCGTTATTGAACTCACTGCGTACGATTATCGTGAATGGTGTCACGTTGTTTTAGTATCGTATATTGTATCACGGTGTCCATTTATCGAGATTTGTCTCATGGGGTGCGACTATCGTGGATGAGCACACGGTGTCCAGTTATCATGTACTGTCTCACGGCGTAAGATTATCGTGGATGTTCTCACGGTGTCCAGTTATGATGTACTTCTCACGGCGTTGGATTATCGTGGATGTTTTCACGATGTCCATTTATCGTGGATGGTCTCACGGTGTCTATTCATCGTGGATGAACTCACGGCGTACGATAATCGTGAATGATGTCACAGTGTCTTATTATCGTCCATAGTCTAACGGCGTACTTTAACCGTGGATGGTCTGAAATTGTATTGAAGTTTTATAATTAATTTTTAATAGAGAAATTCTATTTTAAATTACATATTCAATTTATATTCATTTATTAAACAGCGAGGGTAGTGTAGACTTTTCCTACCCAATTGCCTAATAAACTTCTACTTTTATGGACAGGGCCTCAGAACTTATTTATTTTATGAGGTGGTCCTGAATCCGGTATTCCCACAATTATAATTTCCACGCTTGAAGATTTGGAAATTTTCTAGTTCAATCCTCTAAGGTCTTAGACGCACTTTGGATTTTCACGTTCACGTCCCAGCTCATCGAGGTAGGTGTCATGTTGTCGATTTACCTTTTCTATTACTTGTTTCACTATGTGTGTCTCTATGTGTGCATTTATGTGAATTTATTAAAAATATATTTTTCGTTGTAACCGGAGACCGGGGAAAAGGGTCGAAGGGGACCAACGCAACGGGGAAAAGGGTCGAAGGGGACCAACGCAATAGTTGGCGCAACTCGCAATATCCAGATTATTAAATTGATCTCATGTTTATTAAAATTACTATATTTTCATGTTATCCAGATTATTAAATGGATCTCATGTTTTATTAAAATTACAATATTTTCATGTTATGTTTCATCTAGTTATTCATGTATTTGATTCCGGTATTGGATGAGGTAATGACCCTATTGAGCGCATTGACCTCACTCTTTCGACAACAACTATTTTTAGGTATACACGATGATGCGAGAGAGGTGATCAAGGATGGAGAAATAAATTAAACTAAATAAATGTTTTTATGCTTTATTTGTTTATATTATAAAATAGTCTATTGTTTCAAAACCTTTAAATATACTTTATTTTATTTCTCTTATAATTGCTTCAAATTGGTTAGTTGTGTCGTGTAGAATTAGCACGTGTGGTGATATATTATAATATTCAATAGTAACTTTATATTTATATATGGTTAATTAGCTTGCTGGTTAGTATAAAACTAAAGAATTAGTACCTACTGTATAGTATAGGTGTGCATGCATGTATAGTTCACCTGCTCATACTATATTCATGTTATATACAAACGTTCATTATTTACTATATGTATGAATAGTATATTTATGTGCCAATGTAGTTAGTTTATTTGGTATTTGAATTTTAAAAAGATTTTACTTCTTCAAATAAAATTTTGTGACGTCGCACTTTATTAAATGTTATTTTCAAAATTAACATCTTCCGTTATTTAAAAATACGGGTCGTTACATCTGCCGAAGATAAAATTGATAAACTTTGCGGGACGATTGAAAAACTCGTGGAGATTATGGCCACAAGACCACTCAAAGCAGTCGAAACAAATGAAGTTGATCATGACCAGCGCCCACTACACTATGAGAGAAGACACGTAGGTTGCCCAATGCACAGTTGTGGGCAAGACGAACATACTTACCTCGAGCCGTATGCCTTGACAACGTACCAGAATGGAGACATCGTGATTTTGGTTACATGCATTACAACCACCAATAGGAGCAACATGTAGTAGAAGAGCAACATGCCCAAGAGGAGCAACTTGCCCAAGAGTAGAAACTAAATATCGTCCAAGTGAAGAAACATGAGGTAATTTATATTGGGATGTTTCAACCATCTGATATTTTAATCCAGACGAGGCAAACTAAGAATGATGACCGAGAAGAGAGATTGGAGCCAGCCTTTGAACGAGCACCCGAAGAAACAACGAAGATATTGCCCAAGTACACGAAATTTCTCAAATTTGGACATACGAATACTATCGGGGAGATCAATAGTGATGATATAAGTGAAGGTTCAAAAAGTAAAACACAAGAGTTGTTTGCCCAAAATCCGGAAGAGAAGAGCAAGTCGCCCTTGACCAAGATGCAGTTACCATTTGGTTTGGGCAAACCACCAGGCACTTTACATGGATGCATGATGAGCAACTTCACAGATTTATTCAAGTGCCTGAAGGTTTCCTATGGCCATAACGAGGAGAAGTTCAAGCCCTTCCATCGTGACGAATGATGAGCATACATCACGTCATGCCCATGACGATAACTAAGGCGTTGACCAGGAGGCAACTTGATATCTTTTGTACTTTATTTTAGTTTTCCTTTTATTTAATTATTTTTGAATAAAATCGAATAGAGAACTTTGACTTGTATGAATCCAAAAGGAGAAAGGGTTTGTTTGTTTTTTGATGTGCAGGTCAAGGAGGGCATAATGGTAGCTACTTGAGGATACCGCAAAGCTACTTGGTCAACTTTCAGCAGGTTAATCTAGAAGATGGATGAGTTCCCTGAAGTCGCAAGGATGACCACTGGAGAGAAGTCAATGCCAGGGTAGACGTGCCCAAGTTACTGACTGAGGGCGTAGTCCTAAGGCATCAAGGCAACATGTTAAGATACTTCACAAAGCTGCTGGAATCATTATTGGTCCACTTCACTCATGCTCAATTCAGGTTCTACCTTGACTTTACCTCCTCCTCACTTGCCCTCCCATTTTTTTTTCTTTTATTTTTCTTTTCCTTCGAGTCAAGGGTTGATCTTTTCATTGACACACTTTGCCCAAGGCAAAGTGTGTGAGTGGAGAGGTGCGCCAACGTCGTTTGAAGTCGGAGTTTTGTGTCAAGGGAAGTCCCTGCCCAATCTTATTACTATTTCACCCAATTTTCCGGAGGTAAAGTGTGTGAGTGGGGGAACGGGTAGGAGCAACCCCTGTCCTTGGTCGTGTCGCATGCTTGATGAATATACTTGGTCAATTTGAACAGTTTTCAAAATTATTAGTCTATGCTTCAAATTTGGGACGATGGAACTGTAATTAGGTAGCCGTGAGATTTGAGCCAACGTTATGAATATAATTCTTTATTGAGAGTTTGTTTAGAATGTCGTAATGCTGAGGTTTGCCTTATTTCTGCTTGTGTGATTTGATTGTTAGGTTGAGGTATTAGATGAGTTAGGCAATTTTTGTTCATTTATGTCAATAAATAAAGAAGACCCTTGACAGCCCCTTGAGCCTAGCCTGTTTTTTGATCACCTGGGGGAAACTCTGACCAACATGAAAACATGCCCGAGTACATAAAAGGGGCAAGTCAGAAAGAATACCTTCAGCAGAAAAAAAAAACAAAAAACTTGTCAAGGGCAGCAAGCAAATCCTGCGAACTAGTTGATCAAGTTAAAAAAAAAAAACTCCAGAATAAAAGGGTTGTGCTAAGGCCTGTAAGAAGGGAAGTGAAATAGAGGGAAAAAAAATTCTAAGTAAAATAAGCAACCCTGCCTACGGTCAACATGGAGATATGCCCAATACAACCTACACAAACACCCTAAAAAGTCCTGATGATGTGCCCAGCTTAACTAAGAATTGTCATAGGTCAGAAATTGGTCAAGCCCAGGGCAGAGCGCATTCCAAAACAGAATTGAGCGATACACCCAGACACTGAAAGAGAGAAACATTAAGGGAGAGAATCATAATGTAATGCCCCAGAAAATGCAAGTGCTTAAAGGAATTGAATATGCTACTCATACCAACAGATGCATCTACTTTTCTGGGCATCCTCTTATAAGAACTCCAAAGTTAAGCATGCGGCTCTGGAGTAATTCTAGGATGGGTGACCCCCTGGAAAGTTTCCCGGGTGCGCACGAGTGAGGAAAAAGTGCGCTGGAAAAGACAAGTGTTGGTACAGTAGGGCCAGAATATCACTCTCGAAGGCAGTCATTGGTAACCGAGCCGACCCATTAGGGTCGGGCCGGGGCGTTACACATAAAATCCTATTGCAGCGTCTTGACTGTTTTTTATGCATCCCCTGGAATGCTAGTGTCTTCTATTTATTTCTTTTCCTCCCTACCTTGTTTTCTACTTGAGCAGCGAGAGTCATACCACACGCTTGAGGACAAGCGTAATTAAAGTGTGTGCGTGTGATGAGCCATATTTTTTGGCTCATTTTTAGTTCTTTTGAGTCAAGTTAATCTAGTCTTTTTATTTGTTTTCATCTTGCTTGTGTCTGGCAGGGAACATTTGGAGTTCATGGTCAAGTTATGCAGGTGAAACGTGAAAAGATGCACATTTGGAAAGAAATCGTCGCTTTGAGCAAGTATGCTGGTTGAGCAAGTTAGCCTGACACGAACACCCATGTCATATTGCCCAAAGTCAGAAAGTGACCAAGACCGAAGCTTGACCAAGTACCACATGAAGTAAAGAGGTTGGACAAAGATCGATGTTGGTCAGAGACGAACGTTGAGCAAGCAGTGTACGAAGAGTCCTGGAAATCCGAAAGACTTCAAAGGCGACCAGATTCAGAGATGTGTCAAAGTTGGACTCTATCCAACGTTAGGGTCATTGTCCCACACATCTATACATCAGATGAATCCTATATATACACGAAATTGGTCAAGGACGCGGCAGGATCCCTATTTTTAAGGAAAGGATAAGGAAAGAATCTTTTATTTCCTTATCTCAATTAAAGTGATCAAGGCAGCGATTTTACTTGGAGCCCAAGACTTCCAGCACCTATAAATACATCTCATACCCTATAAATCACATGGATAAGAGTGTCGTGTTGGAAATCGATATCCCGGGGTCGTCGGAATTGCGGAATACACGACCCCGATCAATATCCCTTCGCCGGAAACCACCGCGAACCACCACGCGTAACCGGAGCTCGACCAAAGCACCACGTGGGGAGAATCCACGTGTGCCCTTGCCGAGCCCCCGCATGGGGTTCACGATCGCGGTGGGCGATCGCATGGGGTTGCGCGTGCAACCCCTGGGGCTGCTCGTAGCAGCCCCCGCGGTGAGTCCGACGCCACCGCATGTGGATGTGAGAATCGTGCATTTATACGCAGTGGAAAACAAAAATTTTATTTTATTTTATTTTATTGAAAATCCTATTTTCAATATTACATACATTAATTGATTTAATTCAAATCTATTAAATAAATAATTCATCATTTAATTTAATTATCAAATAATTAAATATTTAATTATCAAATAATTAAATATTTATTTCATACATCCAATACTACAGAAATTAAACATAGCGCAATTAAATTTATCATATAAATTAATTACTTCTAGCGCAATTATATTTATCATATAAATTAATTACACTAAACAATTAATTACGCAAACATAATTAAATCTAGCGTAATTAAATTTATCATATAAATTAATTACTTCTAGCGCAATTATATTTATCATATAAATTAATTACACTAAACAATTAATTACCCAAACATAATTAAATCTAGCGCAATTAAATTTATCATATAAATTAATTACTTCTAGCGCAATTATATTTATCATATAAATTAATTACACTAAACAATTAATTACGCAAACATAATTAAATCTATCGCAATTAAATTTATCATATAAATTAATTACTTGTAGCGCAATTATATTTATCATATAAATTAATTACACTAAACAATTAATTACGAAACATGCACACATAATTAATTGTGTCAATTTGATAATTAACATAATCACATTATATAATTCAAATCAAATTGATTTTAATTAACAATTAAATTAATCTCTATTAATTTTATTTTTCAATTATAATCCCAGTACTTATCGCAAACAATTAACGCAAAACAATTAAATCCAAGTTTAATCGTGAGTACCTTAGGGATTCGTCGAACGAAACGAAGTTCGTCGGAAGTCGCGCGGATGCGACGCGGGGATGCACGCGGGGCGTGCGGGCTGCACACGGGGAGAGTCGGGGTGGCTCTCGGCTGGTTGCGGGCGGCGCTCGGGCGCGGGCGGGCTTGGTGATGGAGTTATATTCTAAATGTCTAGTTTAGTGACAATATGGAACTCCTTATCTGTGTTTTACATTATCTATTAATCAAACTGTCGGCATTTTTGTCTTTCTTGTACTTGAATGCAATAGTCCTAGATATATACGTTGTAGACAGTATGGCGTGAGGAGACACGCGGAAGATCATACTGTCGGTTACTCGTATACTATCGAACAGGAGCTCACGACTTAGATGGACAGGGACAATCCATCGGTACGTCGTAGTGTGACTGGGTATATGTTACACTTATACACTTGGTGTATTGAGCAGGACCACGGGAGGGCGTTCGATTTATACTAATCGACGTAATCGAACTAGACCTCAGAATTACGGATATACGAATTCTTAATCCCTATATAATTATAGGTGCGTGTGTCCAATTCTCGGTTCTTTAACTTGCCAATGAGTGAGACTATTTGATTAGTCGAGATACTCGGTAAATTGGGAATCGTAATTGTACTCACGGCATGCTATAGATTATAGACAGGAAACCGTGTCCCGTTTATCGGGTTGATAACGTCCCCGAGATGAGCTCATAAAGTTTATCATGTAAACCCTGCAGGTGAATTTGTTCCACATGATAATAAGGATGAGTGGTACTAGTCTCGGATAATAAGAGACGAATTAATTTAATTATTAGTAATTAAATAAATTCGTGGACGTTCGATATCTTAAACACGGGGAAGGTCGTATATGTAATTTCGGCGGATTTATTATTGTTGAAATAATATTAAAATTAATTTCGGGAATTCAATTATTATTTTATAGTGGAATTAATAATAATTAAAATTGAAATCGATTAATTAAGGAATTGCGTTTACGTATTCCAAGTTAATTAATATTTCAATTTAGCCCTTAATTAATTTCCCTTAGGTCCCTAACGTAGCTCTATTTAACCCCCCTTGCCCTCTCCTAAGCCCCACAGAACGCCGCAACTATTATTTTTCTGAGAAAAATTATTTGCTTAGCGCAAATAAAAGTTTTTCTCTGTGAAAATAAAAAGTTAACGCAATTAAATTATTTTCTCACCAGAGAATAATTCATACGGTGGTTTGAGAAAGGAGAGAGCAGACAAGGATTTTCCAGCGGATCGTTGCCCACACAACGGTTGGAATCGGGAAGAGAATACGTTAGAAGCTCTAAGGCCTCAACAATCGACTGAGAAGGTATGAGATCGGATCTCTAAATTCCGCATTCATTCGATCTAATTTCTCGTTGAACGTATATGAACGTAGATCGGGTTCCGGGATCGTGGATCGTGTTCCTCGACTACTGGGGGGTCTAGGACCTCCGGAACGGTAGTCGGATGAGGAAAAACGACCCGGAAACGAGCCCGGAACAGCAACGTCGCGTTGCTGTTCGCGGACAAACGGCGGTCGCCAAAGGGCAAACGGCGGTCGCCGTTTGCAGTCCCTTTCAGCGACCGCTGGACTGCATACAACGGGCGCTGTTTTTGTGCAGTCCAGTCCCGTTTCGCGCGGTTGTCCTCCGGGGCGATGGCTGGGCGTGAATCGGGTCAGGGCTTGTCGGGCGAACGAAGTAGCGACATCGGAGGTCGACTGGGAGTGTTCGGATGTTCGAGCGATCGAACGAACACGTCCCGGGTAGTCGAAATCCAACAAATGGTATCAGAGACGGTTATGCGTTCTTGTATTGTTTGCGAGTTTGTTTTGCAGGTAACCCGATTATTATGGTCATATGTTTATGTACTGTATGTTGTGGTTTGTTAAACTCTCGGGGTTGTCGAGATCTTTTGGTTTTAACGTTGCTTGTTTGTAATAGTTTAAAACGACGGGTTGAGTCGTTTAGGTTTTCTATTTCGGTTTTTCGTTTTTCGTTTATCCGGGTGTATAGGATCGATCATTCTGTATAGGATCGATGCCGGAAGTAGTTAGTTTACTTATGTATTGATGCTGCTACTTGGTGGATCGAGAGGAGATCGAAGGACGGACGAACGAGGGTCGAGAAGTCGAACCCGCAGCCTGCTGTGCACAAACGGCGCCCGCTGGAGGGCAAACGGCGACCGCCGTTTGCAGCTCCTCCAGCGACCGCTGTTCCTCAAACGGCGGGCGCTGTTTTGAGTTTTGGCAGCAGCGACGCGGGGGTTCGACGGACATCACGGATCGCTTGTCGAGGGCCCGGGATGATACTCCAGTGGGAGGGGTTCGTCTCTTGGTCCTTAGACGAGTCGGTGATGGACCGAGACCGAGACGAGCAACGAGACGAAGATCCGAGAAGACGTGCATCGAAGATTTTAAAGGCCATAATAATCGGGCCACGTTAAATGCTTTTTGTGTGTTTACGTGCGTTTTTATTATGCTTTAATTCTATATGCATGCTTGTTATCCCTTTCGTAAAAACTAAGTGGGAGAGGGATTGGAAACAATCCCGCGGTCTCCATTCTCTGTTTTGATGGTGATGTGTGTCGCTTACGAGTTGGCTTTAGTGTCATCCTCCCTATCGGATAAAGTTGACACACGGATATCACTGGATCAAAATTCGAATTCAATTCCATTTATAGAATTGAACTCTTAAGTTTTTCAAAGCAATGCCTAATCTGTCTTTCAAAGACTAATTTCAACTCGACTCATTCTCACCCCGGGGAGTGGAATGGAGCCAAAGCGCTTGGTTATGTCGATGACACAGATTAGAGACATTCGAGTCATTTGATGACTAGATCGATTGTCTGGTTGGCTCCCTCACCTAGTGAGAGATAGGGCTCAATTGCATGATTGATCGCTGGTTAGAAACTTCAAGTTTCACTTACGAGATATCAAGCTTTGATTAATGAGATTGTGAAATTTAATAAATGTAAGAGTCAATTAACAAAGTTGTTTGTTTTAGTAAACGTCCACACTATCGTGGCTTGCTAAATGGAAACGGTACTTTGGGTTAATTGAGACTCTATGACATTTAGATAAATGGAATTCAATTAACAAAGTTGTTTATTTAGTAAACGTCCACACTATCGTGGCTTACTAGACGGAAACGGAACTTTGGGTTAATTGAGGCTCGACAGTTATAGGAAATCGTAAAGGGACCGCATGTCAACGTAAACGTCCACACTAACGTGGCTTGCGGTGGGCGTGTAGTTTCCGAGCGGTTAACTTAGTACTGAGAAATGGTATACACTTAGGTACGCTTTACAGTATCCTCCCCATCGGAGTCACTGCTGTAATGATGTACGACCAAAGTAAAAGTCCAGTTATAAAATCGTTTGGACTAGTATACGTCCACATGAACGTGGCATGCTAGTCTGATGGGATTTTAGGATTGATTGGTAAATTTAATGATATTAATTAAGGGAGTTAATATCGAATTAAATTTGACAGTTTGATTTGTCTCTTTTATAGATATGGCACTTAACCCGCTGTCTATGCTAAAAGAAAACAAGCTCACTGGTCCGGATTATAATGATTGGAAAGGAAACTTGGACATTGTCCAGACTGATAAAACTTCTAATCCCACTGAAGTCTTAACTGATGAGGACATTAAAGATGAACTCAGGAAGATGTTAAGACATAGTGCGGAAGCCGGGCAAGAAGTGATTAACTTACTCAAGAAATTCGGTCCTCTTAAGGAATCACTTGAAAGCGATTCCAAAAGAATGGAATTTGTGAGTGAGTTAAGAAAATCACAAATGATTGCGGCTGTGAAGTTAGATCTTTCTAGGCCTCCGGGCGGCAAAAGAAAGAAAAGGCATCAACGGAAACCCAGTGGACCCAGAAATGGTGGACCACAGATTGGAATGAACCAGCCTAAGGGCAAGTGTTTCCGTTGCAAGCAGTCTGGACATTGGAAGTCTAATTGTCCTCTCAGACAAGGAGGTATGAACTTTTCCTTAGTCACTGAAACATGTTTAGCGGTGTTATCCACCGGTACCTGGTGTGTGGATACGGGAGCCACTGATCATGTCTGCAATTCTTTGCAGGGGTTCCAGGAAACCCGGCGGCTTAGAGAGGGAGAGATCACTATCTACATGGGCAACGCTACGAGAGTGGCGGCAGTTGCAGTGGGAGATATTCATTTATCTTTTAATAATAAAGTTTTAGTATTGAATAATTGTCTTTATGTACCAAATTTTAGAAAGAACCTTGTTTCGGTTTCTAAATTGGTTTTGAATAAATATTCTGTTTCTTTTGATAGTTATGTTATTATCAAAAAGAATGGTGAGTATATTTGTTCTGGTACATTGATAGGCAACTTATATATACTGAATCCTGATTATTCCACGATGCAACGAGTAGAGTCAAATAACACATCTAGTACCAATAAGAGAAAGGAGCCTTCTAGGATGAATCAAAAGTACTTATGGCATCTTAGGCTAGGTCATATTAACTTGGGTAGGATTCAAAGGTTGATAACTGATGGAATACTCAGTGGTGTGAAAGATGAGGACTTTCCAACCTGCGAGTCATGCCTGGAAGGAAAAATGACCAAGCGACCCTTTAGTGATAAGGGGTATAGATCCAAGGAAGTACTGGAATTGATTCACTCTGATTTGTGCGGGCCTTTATCTGTCCAAGCGAGAGGAGGTTATGAATTTTTCGTAACCTTCACTGATGATTACTCAAAGTATGGTTTTATATACCTGATGCGCCGCAAGAGCGAGTGCTTTGACAAGTTCAAGGAGTACAAAGCTCTTGTGGAGAACCTTCATGGTAAAACCATAAAGACTCTACGATCTGATCGTGGAGGAGAGTACCTCTCGGGAGAGTTTAAGGCGTACTTATTAGAGAATGGGATTGACTCCCAGATGACTGCACTATACACGCCCCAGCAGAATGGTGTAGCAGAAAGAAGGAATAGGATTCTTATGGAAATGGTAAGATCTATGATGAGTTATTCAGACCTACCAGTTTCGTTCTGGGGATATGCCTTGGAAACAGCGGCGTATATCCTGAACATAGTTCCTTCTAAATCAGTCCCTAAGACGCCCTCGGAATTGTGGACCGGGCGTAAGCCGAACTTGAAACACATTCGGATCTGGGGTTGTCCAGCACATGTGCTGAAGCATGGGGCTGATAAGTTGGAATCTCGTTCAGATATTCGGTTGTTTATAGGATATCCTAGAGGAACGAAAGGTGGTCTATTTTATAGTCCTCAGGACCAGAAGATCGTTGTTAGCACCAACGCTCGGTTCTTGGAAGAGGATTATATAATGGACCACAAGCCCAAGAGTGAGATAATACTTAACGAACTGAGAGGGGACGATCAAGGCTTAGATCCAACCGAACCGGGTGATACGCCACCACAGTCTGCACCTGTAGTTACTGAGGTTACACCGGAGCCTCGTCGTAGTGGGAGGGTTGTTCGACAACCCGATAGGTTCATGTTTATAGGTGAGTCTTCGGACTTGATACCTGGAGAACATGAAGCCGATCCCTGGACCTATGGCGAGGCGCTTAAAGATCAAGATGCTCAGTCTTGGCATAAAGCGATGAAATCTGAGATTGAATCAATGGATTCAAATCAGGTCTGGAATCTTGTAGCACCGCCCAAAGGTATAAAAGCCATTGGTTGCAAGTGGGTGTACAAGAGAAAAAGAGGGTCTGACGGGAAGGTTGAAACCTTCAAGGCTAGGCTTGTTGCGAAAGGGTATACTCAGAAAGAAGGGATCGATTATGAGGAAACCTTTTCGCCGGTAGCTATGCTAAAGTCGATCCGGATTCTTTTGTCTATAGCATCTTATATGGATTATGAGGTGTGGCAAATGGACGTCAAGACAGCATTCTTGAATGGGAATCTTGACGAGACCATTTACATGAGACAGCCAGAAGGTTTCATCAAGAAAGGCCAAGAGCATCTAGTGTGTAAGCTAAACCGATCCATTTATGGATTGAAGCAAGCTTCTAGATCTTGGAACATGCGGTTTGATGAGGTTATCCAGTCTTATGGATTCATTCAAAGCATGGACGAGTCGTGTGTATACCGGAGAAGTGACGGAAACAGTGTGGCGTTTCTCGTGCTTTATGTAGACGACATCCTTCTAATTGGCAACAATGTGAAGATGTTGTCGGACATAAAGGGATGGTTGTCCAAGCAATTCGATATGAAAGACTTAGGACAAGTTGGGCATGTTCTTGGGATCAAGGTTATAAGGGATCGCCGGAAAAGAACATTAAGCTTGTCCCAGGCTTCATATATTGATACGATTCTGGCTCGTTTCAACATGCAGAATTCCAAGAGAGGTGCTCAACCTTTCTGCCATGGAATTCATCTATCTAAAGACATGTGTCCCAAAACACAAAAGGAGATAGATTACATGAAGAAGGTTCCTTATGCTTCGGCAGTAGGAAGTCTAATGTATGCCATGTTGTGCACGAGACCTGATATCTGCTATGCCGTGGGCATGGTAGCTAGATATCAGAGTAACCCTGGACAGGGTCACTGGACTGCTGTAAAGAACATATTTAAGTACCTGCGAAGGACTAGGAATTATGTTCTGATTTACAAAGCGTCCGAGTTGATTCCTATTGGTTACACAGACTCGGATTTCCAATCTGATAAGGATCAGCGAAAGTCTACATCAGGCTATGTGTTCACATTGGGAGGTGGAGCAATTTCATGGAAGAGTGTTAAGCAGAAATGCATTTCGGACTCTACCATGGAAGCCGAATATGTAGCAGCCTCTGAGGCAGCTAAAGAATCGGTGTGGCTCCGGAACTTCCTTATGGACTTGGATGTGGTTCCTAAGATGCCTAGAGCTATCACAATTTATTGTGACAATAGCGGTGCAGTGGCTAATGCAAAGGAACCACGAGCCCACAATGCGAGTAAACACATAGATCGCAAGTACCACCTGATTAGAGACATCGTCAGGAGGGGCGATGCGGTTGTCACCAAGATTGCATCAGCGGATAACCTGGCTGACCCCTTTACGAAGGCACTTCCAGCGGAAGCGTTCAAGAGACACGTGAAGGGGATGGGTATCGGATGTATGGTAGAGGGCAACTAGAGATTTAGTATAAGTGGGAGATTGATGGAGTTATATTCTAAATGTCTAGTTTAGTGACAATATGGAACTCCTTATCTGTGTTTTACATTATCTATTAATCAAACTGTCGGCATTTTTGTCTTTCTTGTACTTGAATGCAATAGTCCTAGATATATACGTTGTAGACAGTATGGCGTGAGGAGACACGCGGAAGATCATACTGTCGGTTACTCGTATACTATCGAACAGGAGCTCACGACTTAGATGGACAGGGACAATCCATCGGTACGTCGTAGTGTGACTGGGTAATAGTTGGTCTTGACTATTATGTTACACTTATACACTTGGTGTATTGAGCAGGACCACGGGAGGGCGTTCGATTTATACTAATCGACGTAATCGAACTAGACCTCAGAATTACGGATATACGAATTCTTAATCCCTATATAATTATAGGTGCGTGTGTCCAATTCTCGGTTCTTTAACTTGCCAATGAGTGAGACTATTTGATTAGTCGAGATACTCGGTAAATTGGGAATCGTAATTGTACTCACGGCATGCTATAGATTATAGACAGGAAACCGTGTCCCGTTTATCGGGTTGATAACGTCCCCGAGATGAGCTCATAAAGTTTATCATGTAAACCCTGCAGGTGGATTTGTTCCACATGATAATAAGGATGAGTGGTACTAGTCTCGGATAATAAGAGACGAATTAATTTAATTATTAGTAATTAAATAAATTCGTGGACGTTCGATATCTTAAACACGGGGAAGGTCGTATATGTAATTTCGGCGGATTTATTATTGTTGAAATAATATTAAAATTAATTTCGGGAATTCAATTATTATTTTATAGTGGAATTAATAATAATTAAAATTGAAATCGATTAATTAAGGAATTGCGTTTACGTATTCCAAGTTAATTAATATTTCAATTTAGCCCTTAATTAATTTCCCTTAGGTCCCTAACGTAGCTCTATTTAACCCCCCCCCCCCCCCCCCTTGCCCTCTCCTAAGCCCCACAGAACGCCGCAACTATTATTTTTCTGAGAAAAATTATTTGCTTAGCGCAAATAAAAGTTTTTCTCTGTGAAAATAAAAAGTTAACGCAATTAAATTATTTTCTCACCAGAGAATAATTCATACGGTGGTTTGAGAAAGGAGAGAGCAGACAAGGATTTTCCAGCGGATCGTTGCCCACACAACGGTTGGAATCGGGAAGAGAATACGTTAGAAGCTCTAAGGTCTCAACAATCGACTGAGAAGGTATGAGATCGGATCTCTAAATTCCGCATTCATTCGATCTAATTTCTCGTTGAACGTATATGAACGTAGATCGGGTTCCGGGATCGTGGATCGTGTTCCTCGACTACTGGGGGGTCTAGGACCTCCGGAACGGTAGTCGGATGAGGAAAAACGACCCGGAAACGAGCCCGGAACAGCAACGTCGCGTTGCTGTTCGCGGACAAACGGCGGTCGCCAAAGGGCAAACGGCGGTCGCCGTTTGCAGTCCCTTTCAGCGACCGCTGGACTGCATACAGCGGGCGCTGTTTTTGTGCAGTCCAGTCCCGTTTCGCGCGGTTGTCCTCCGGGGCGATGGCTGGGCGTGAATCGGGTCAGGGCTTGTCGGGCGAACGAAGTAGCGACATCGGAGGTCGACTGGGAGTGTTCGGATGTTCGAGCGATCGAACGAACACGTCCCGGGTAGTCGAAATCCAACACTTGGCTCGGTCGTGCTCGTGTGTTGCTCGCTCGAACCTCCGGCGTCTCTCGTCAAATCAGGTTTCACCTCGTATAGGTAATCCCACTCGCGTATTGCATTAGAAATACGAGAGGGAGAATACGACGGGAAAAACAGGCCAGAGAAACGGCGCCGGAAATAATTTCCGGCGAGGCGGTCGGCTGCCGGCGGCGGCTCCGGGCGGCGGTCCTCCGAGGGACGTGGCCGAGGGGGGCGGCGGACGAGAGAGGGAGAGGGAGAGAGGAGAGGCTAGGGTTAGAGCTCTCTAGGTTTTGGTGTGTTCTTTCTCATGCTTATGGAGCTCCTTTTATAGGTGAGGAAAAGAGTTACTTGGGCTCAAACCCTAATGGATCGGATCCATTAACCCTTGCCGGCCCAATTCATTAGCCGTCTTTACGTTTCTCCCAAATTGACAATCAATTTGATCTCCGAAAAATATAACGATTATATTTTCTTTCTCGTTTGAATTTTCTCATCGATACGAGATAATAATAAAAATTTCCAATTTCACAAAATCGGAAAGCCCATTTCAGGGGTACTACTAAATCGGGAAATTTCCCAAAATAGAAAGTGTACACCATCGTGTCCATTTTCTTTAGCTCAGTAATATTTCCAACTCATAATCACAATTATGAATCTTGGATTCAATCATATTGACCTCCGACTATATGTAATTAATTAACAGTTAATTAATACATGATCGTATTCAAGGATCGGTTTACACGAGAATGGGACCCTCAATGGTTCAGGTGTATAACTAGTCGTGGGCTCACAACATATTGTGATTCGAACAACATATTGTTCTTATATCAACTACTCCCGAGAGTTTTAGATTAATAATCATATTATTTAATCTCCGAACAATTCGGTGCCCAACGAATCAGTGACGAGCGACTAGCAACCACGCTTCACTAATTCCCTAGATACAAATGAAGTGCCTGCAAGAACCTTGTAATATAGTTAGCGTACAGTACGATCCCTTCGATACATATGTCCTGATCAAACTAGAGATATTGGTCAATCGAGATCTCTTGTTGAGTTTGATAACGAACGTTCTAGGTTTCGTAAAATCCAGTCGTGATTGATCTAGAGAAACACATTTCTCTAATCACCTCACTGTTCAACTCTGGCCAGAGATTCCGGGACTACGAACCACATAGGACATCCATGATCTATATCAAGCGATCAGATACCCTACTACCATGCACAGACTTCACATCAGATTTCGAACTGCACGAACATTGTCTCCTTTTTCGACTTACTCCCTTTCCAGGGAATCAGAGACATCTCACAATACAGCTAGTCCTCTGATGAAGTCACGGTGATGTCTGGGTCTTAAGGATTAATTGTGTACAACTATATTATGGAATTCTCTACTCGATCAGTGATAACCACTTAGTGATTCCAGGGAGAGGGGGTTCAGTGAACTCATCAACAGTGAGCACCCACTCAAGTATGTCGATGTCCCAACACCGAGGCTCGAGATTAGCCCACATACACTAAGTGCTAGTCTCAAGGGGGAAAGTCTGGGTATCCAGGTTATTGGCGTAACCCATCGACTAGGAACTGAGTTTGACCAGTTACGTTGCGTTAACATAATTATCTCTCGGTTTCCACAAAACCGAATTCATACAACATGTGTAACTGTACAGGACTATATCTATGATTCAACATGGGGAGTAGATATAGCATATGCCTTAATTAATCATAATTAATAATCTTTCATAATTTCGAAATAAATTGATAATATTTATTAATTAAATAATAAATTAGGTTCGACCACAGCCACAGGTTGGCTTGTTGGTCACCTACTCTATCAATCTCCCACTTGACCTAAAGTCAACTGCTCTCGTATCTAAGTCCCATCGACTCTCGATGTTTCTCGTGGACAGATCTAGACAAAGGTTTGGTAAAGGGATCAGCTATATTATCTCCCGAAGTGACTCTTTCGACCAAGACGTCACCTCTCTCAACGATCTCGCGGATCAGATGATATTTCCTCAGTACATGTTTGGATTTCTGATGAGATCTCGGTTCCTTAGCTTGTGCTAGGGCCCCCGTGTTATCACATTACAACGTTACTGGATCATTTGCGCTCGGAACGACTCCCAACTCTTGGATGAAGTTCCGTATCCAAACAGCCTCTTTTGCAGCTTCACTTGCTGCAACATATTCAGCTTCAGTGGTGGAATCAGCCGTGGTTTTCTGCTTGGAACTTTTCCAACAGACGGCACCTCCGTTCAGCTTGAATATGAATCCCGATATCGACTTAATGTCGTCCACGTCAGATTGAAAACTAGAGTCCGTAAAAGCCTCTATTTTCAAATCGTGACCTCCATAGACTAAGAACATCTCTTTGGTATTTCGCAAATACCTAAGAATGTCCTTCACGGCTTTCCAATGAGCCGGTCCAGGATTAGACTGATATTTGCTCGTGACGCTCACAGCATGTGCAATATCAGGTCTAGTACATAGCATGCCATACATCACGCTTCCAATACCGGATGCGTATGGTGTGCGATTCATCCGCTCGATTTCCAGTTCCGTTGCTGGACACATGGTTTTTGAGAGACGAATTCCATGACACATTAGCAAAAACCCTCTCTTGGAGTTTTCCATGTTAAACTGTTTTAAAATGGTTTCTATGTACAAGGATTGTGATAGGCCGATTATCTTTCTAGATCTATCTCTATAGATTCTTATTCCCAATACGTAAGATGCCTCGCCTAAATCCTTCATCGAGAAACGTGTGGACAACCATGCTTTCGTTCCCTGCAGCATACCTACATCATTCCCAATGAGTAGTATGTCATCAACGTATAGCACTAAAAACGTCATGGCGCTCCCACTACCCTTCTTGTATACACAAGGTTCCTCCGGGTTCTTGACAAAATCAAACAATTTGATTGTGTTGTCAAAACGTTTGTTCCAACTTTGGGATGCTTGTTTCAATCCATAAATGGATCGCTGGAGTCGGCAAACCTTTTGCTCTTCTCCAGGAGATATGAAGCCTTCCGGCTGCGCCATATAAATTTCCTCCTCAATGTCCCCATTGAGAAACGCGGTCTTCACATCCATTTGCCATATCTCGTAGTCGTACCACGCAGAGATGGCCAGCAAAATCCTAATGGATTTAAGCATAGCGACTGGTGAAAAGGTTTCCTCATAGTCAACACCTTGCTTTTGAGTATATCCTTTTGCCACCAACCTAGCTTTAAAGGTCGCAACCTTTCCATCAGCTCCAACTTTCCTTTTATAGATCCACTTGCAGCCTATGGGAACGATTCCTTTAGGTGGGTCTACCAACGTCCATACGTTGTTGGAATACATGGAGTCCATTTCGGATTTCATGACAATAAGCCAATGTCCCTTGTCCGTATCCAATACGGCTTCATTGAAGGTTCTAGGATCGGATCCAACATCAATGAGTTCGTGATCACTATCAACGAGGAACAACCGATCAGGCAACCTCAGAACTCTTTCGGATTTACGGACTGTCGGTCGTGGAGGGGTATCAGTGGTTTGTTGAATTTACTCTGGTTCAGGGACTGGTGCATGAACTTCATTTTGTGGGTCGTCATCTCGAACCTCTTCGAGATCTACTATGTTGCCTTTTCCATCCGCTAGGAATTCCTTCTCGAGGAACACAGCATTTCTCGAGACAAACACTTTTGCCTCAGAAACATAGTAGAATTCATATCCCATGGAATCCACGGGATATCCCACAAAGTAGCATAAGTCGGATTTACTATCCAACTTATCTCCCACTAGCCGCTTCACGTAAGCGGGACAACCCCATATCTTTATATGTTTGAACGTGGGCAGTCGGGAATGCCAAAGTTCATAAGGTGTGGATTTAACTGCTTTAGTGTTAAGTCTATTCAGCAAATAGGCGGCTGTCAAGAGTGCGTGACCCCACAAGTACGCCGGTAACTCAGTGACACTCATCATAGATCGAACCATGTCCAACAGGGTTCGGTTACGTCGCTCGGACACTCCGTTCAACTGAGGTGTTCCAGGAGGAGTCCACTGAGAGAGAATCCCATTCTCTTTTAGATAGTCTATAAACTCAGCGCTTAAGTATTCGCCACCACGATCGGATCGTAGTTGCTTAATACGAAGCCCAAGTTGCTTCTCCACTTCATGTCGGAAGTCTTTGAACCTTTCAAAAGTCTCCGATTTGTGCTTCATTAAGTACACGTAAACATACCTTGAATAATCATCGGTAAAGGTTACGAAGTAGTTGAATCCACCCCTCGCACTAACACTTAGTGGACCACACACGTCTGTATGGATCAGATCCAATAGACCTTCAGCACGTGCCATTGTCCCTTTGTAGGGAGACTTGGTCATTTTCCCTTTGAGGCAAGCTTCTCAAGCTTGGAGCGATTTCACATCATCAAGTGTGAATAGTCCTTCCTTTAGGAACTCATTCAATCGTCTCAGGGAAACATGTCCTAGTCGGGCATGCCAAAGTTGTGCGGGGTTAAGACTAATTTCTTTTCGTTTTGCTGTTAGCACATTAACAGGGATCTCGTTTAAGTTAAGTTCATATAAATTTTTTGACAGACGTCCCTTACATATCACTTTATCGTCCTTTTGTGTAAGGCAAATCGAATTTCCAAAAACAAAAGAATAACCTTCATTATCCAAAACAGGAATAGAAATAAGGTTCCGAATAAGTGATGGAACGTAAAGACAATTGTTCAAAATTAATTTAAAATGAGAATCGGAAACATCTAAGTAAATAGTCCCGATGGCTTTTGCAGCAACTCTTGCTCCGTTACCCATCCTCAAGAAGGTCTCACCTTCCTTGAGCTTCTTACTTCTTGTCATGAGCTGCAAATCATTACAGAGATGTGAGCCACAACCGGTATCCAATACCCACGAAGAAGAATTTAAGGATAAATTTACTTCTATGTAAAACGTACCATTCCCAGAACGTTTCTGGTCAAGGTACTCCTTGCAGTTACGGCGCCAATGGCCTTTCTTTCCACAATGGTGACAAACGTCATCAACAGATTTGACGACTTTGTCCTTAGATCCACCTTTCTTCCTTTTATAGACCATCTTGCTCGAGGAAGAAACATTTTCTTTCCTCTTCTTCGGATAAGAACGCTTCCTCTCAGAAGTCGAAGCAATGAGAACAGACTTCTCCCTTTTGATGGTCGTTTCAAAACTGACCAACATGTTAAGCAGCTCCTCGAGAGGTGGTGCCAGTTTGTTCATGTTGATGTTCACTATGAACGGTTCATACGAACTTGGGAGAGACAGGAGGATCATATCCACCGAGAGCTCTTCAGGTAGGACGACCTTGAAATTCACTAGCTTCTCAATGAGACTGATCATTTTGATACCATGCTCGTGGACCGAAGCCCCTTCGCGAAGTTTCATAGTGGTCAGCTCCTTCGTAGCAGTGAACCTCGCGGTCCTAATATTCTCACTGTACAGGCCATCAAGATGAATCTTGATCT
This sequence comes from Euphrasia confusa, assembly GCA_954870475.1. Taxonomy (NCBI): domain Eukaryota; kingdom Viridiplantae; phylum Streptophyta; class Magnoliopsida; order Lamiales; family Orobanchaceae; genus Euphrasia; species Euphrasia confusa. The sequence continues at coordinate 34,080,857 of OX940950.1, forward strand.
CATGAGCCCATTCATACGTTTCATATTTCCTAGCAAGCTCAGGAAACATGGCGGCTATCATATAGCACCGGACAGTGTTATTGTCCTCTTTCCATATCTCCATGTCTTTCTTCTCCTCTTCAGTATGATCGAGGTCCGGGTCAAAGTCAAACTTATCATCCAAGACATAAGTAAGGTGATCAAGTTGCAGCACAAGTTTGAGATTGCGTAGCCAATCAAGATAGTTTGGGCCAGTGAGTTTGTTTTGGTCGAGGATTGACGCTAGGGGATTCTTAGACATGATTACTGAGAAAAGTTTAAGAAGATTAATTAGTGATAGTTCGAATTATGATTGCAATTAAAATTGTAAGGACTTTTAGGAATTTTAATTGCCTCCCACTAAATTTTTCGAATTCCACTATCCTCTAGCGAACAGACGGGAAAATCCAATTTTCCTTAGATGGGCTTTAGGTCCAAAGGCGTAAACCATAACTCGTAGTTAATCTAGCCCAATTATGTTTACCCAATGGTAAAAAACTATTTTTCAATCACATCTCTGTGATCCTAAAGTTAGCTTTTCCTCACCATGACAATGAACTACGTTAATCGTACCCTTCAAAGTCAACCATGTGTCAAGACCGACCCACCGATATGAGAAGTGAAAGTTGGATTCCAATAAACGTGCACAGGCCATAGTTAATCTATCCGACTGCACAAGTCTAAGGGAATCGTGGCCAACACGTCTCCATCATATGTCGGGAAATCACAGCTTGACTCACAAGCAGTACTCCCCGCTAACACGGCATACCATACTACTTGTAAGTGGCTTTCTCATGATTTACCGTCGGCAGAAGGAAAGAAGAAAGAACGACACATCGGTTCTTCTTTATGGCTTGATATACATTCTCGGGAGAGAATGGAGGACTACAGGATTATTTATCTCATCAGATTGAGTGAGCGATCGATTGTTGATTCCTAACAACTATGTTCTCTATAGGTCATCCTAATGGAGTACATACGATCATAATATATATCACAATATATATATATATATATATATATATATATCTCACAAAAGTCATATAATTCACATAGCATTAAATCACAATTAAAACGAGGTATGTAAATTAAATTGGTACTCTATTAATTAACTTGATTTAACAATTAAATCAAATAATTAATTTATCACCTTGTTGATCGAATATTTAAATCAATTATTTAATTGGTCAATATATAATTTCACTGAATTAAATATTGATACTTCTTTTCTATTTCAATTTATTAATATCCCAATACTCAAACGTGATGTCTCGTAAGTGAAGACTCGAAGCTTCTAACCAGCGATTCATCATGCAAACGACCCTATCTCCCATAAATGGGGGAGCCGAGCAGATCATCGATTTTATACTCGAAGATCTCTAATTTGTTTTAACAAAAACAAGTGTAGATGAAGCACTTCCCGAGGTGAATTCACGTTCGACATTGAATTGTTACTTACTAACAAATTAGGCATTGTTTGAACTATTAGATAAAAATAAATGTCTTAATAGAAACAACTAAGTCCCAATCAAATAACATTAAATCAATCAATTCAACAAACAACATGATTAAAGGTGATTATATTCATAAACAATTAATCAATTTCAGACCTACGCTCTGATACCACTGTGAGGATCGTGCATGTATACGCAGCAACGGAAAACAAAAATTTTATTTTATTGAAAATCCTATTTTCAATATTACATGCATTAATTGATTTAATTCAAATCTATTAAATAAATAATTCACCATTTAATTTAATTATCAAATAATTAAATATTTAATTCATGCATCCCATACTACATAAATTACTTCTAGCGCAATTATATTTATCATATAAATTAATTACACTAAACAATTAATTACGCAAAAGCACACATAATTAATTGCGTCAATTTGATAATTAACATAATCACATTATATAATTCAAATCAAATTGATTTTAATTAAAAATTAAATTAATCTCTATTAATTTTATTTGTCAATTATAATCCCAGTACTTAGCGCAAACAATTAACGCAAAACAATTAAATCCAAGTTTAATCGTGAGTACCTTAGGGATTCGTCGGACGAAACGAGGTTCGTCGGAAGTCGCGCGGATGCGACGCGGGGATGCACGCGGGGCGTGCGGGCTGCACACGGGGAGATCCGGGGTGGCTCTCGGCTGGTCGCGGGTGGCGCTCGGGCGCGGGCGGGCTTGGCTCGGTCGTGCTGGGGCGTTGCTCGTTCGAACCTCCGGCGTCTCTCGTCAAATCAGGTTTCACCTCGTATAGGTAATCCCACTCGCGTATTGCACTAGAAATACGAGAGGGAGAATACGACGGGAAAAATGGGCTAGAAAAACGGCGCCGGAATCAATTTCCGGCGAGGCGGGCGGCTGCCGGCGGCGGCGCTGGGCGGCGGCGGGCGGCGGCTCCGGGCGGCGGCTCCGGGCGGCGGTCCTCCGAAGGAGGTGGCCGAGGGGGGCGGCGGACGAGAGAGGGAGAGGGAGAGAGGAGAGGCTAGGGTTAGAGCTCTCTAGGTTTTGGTGTGTTCTTCCTCATGCCTATGGAGCTCCTTTTATAGGTAAGGAAAAGAGCTACTTGGGCTCAAACCCTAATGGATCGGATCCATTAACCCTTGTCGGCCCAATTCATTAGTCGTCATTACGTTTCTCCCAAATTGACAATCAATTTGATATCCGAAAAATATAACGATTATATTTTCTTTCTCGTTTCAATTTTCTCATCGATATGAGATAATAATAAAAATTTCCAATTTCACAAAATCGGAAAGCCCATTTCAGGGGTACTGCTAAATCAAAAATTTTCCCAAAATAGAAAGTGTACACCATCGTGTCCGTTTTCTTTAGCTCAGTAATATTTCCAACTCATAATCACAATTATGAATCTCGGATTCAATCATTTTGACCTCCGACTATATGTACTTCATTAACAGTTAATTAATACATGATCGTATTCAAGGATCGGTTTACACGAGAATGTGACCCTCAATGGTTCAGGTGTATAACTAGCCGTGGGCTCACAACATATTGTGATTCGAACAACATATTGTTCTTATATCATCTACTCCCGAGAGTTTTAGATTAATAATCATATTATTTAATCTCCGAACAATTCGGTGCCCAACGAATCAGTGACGAGCGTCTAGCAACCACGCTTCACTAATTCCTTAGATACAAATGAAGTGCCTGCAAGAACCTTGTAATATAGTCAGCGTACAGTACGATCCCTCCGATAAATATGTCCTGATCAAACTAGAGATATTGGTCAATCGAGATCTCTTTTTGAGTTTGATAATTTGCGAACGTTCTAGGTTTCGTAAAATCCAGTCGTGATTGATCTAGAGAAACACATTTCTCTAATCACCTCACTGTTCAACTCTGGCCAGAGATTCCGGGACTACGAACCACATAGGACATCCATGATCTATATCAAGCGATCAGATCCCCTACTACCATGCACAGACTTCACAACAGATTTCGAACTGCACGAACATTGTCTCCTTTTTCGACTTACTCCCTTTCCAGGGAATCAGAGACATGTCACGATACAGCTAGTCCTCTGATGAAGTCACGGTGATGTCTGGGTCTTAAGGATTAATTGTGTACAACTATATTATGGAATTCTCTACTCGGTCAGTGATAACCACTTAGAGATTCCAGGGAGAGGGGGTTCAGTGAACTCATCAACAGTGAGCACCCACTCAAGTATGTCGATGTCCCAACACCGAGGCTCGAGATTAGCCCACATACACTAAGTGCTAGTCTCAAGGGGGAAAGACCGGGTATCCTTGTTATTGGCGTAACCCATCGACTATGAACTGAGTTTGACCAGTTACGTTGCGTTAACAGAATTATCTCTCGGTTTCCACAAAACCGAATTCATACAACATGTGTAACTGTATAGGACTATATCTTGTTGGAAATCGATATCCCGGGCCATTAAAAAATTGCGGAAAACAATAACCCGACCGAAATCCTCGATCGTCGGAGAACCAACCGCGAACCCCACGTGAACCGAGGCCCGACCGAGCAACGCCACGGGCGAACCCGCGGCACCCAGCCGAGCCCCCACGAGGGCTCGCGATCGTCAGGCGGACGATCGCTGGGATGCCTCACGGCATCCCCGGGGCTACTCGTAGCAGCCCCCGCAACGGGTCGTGTGACCCGCTGCCTCACGCGCTGGGCTCGTCCCAGCGCGTCGCTGCGATAAGTCCCGCAGCACGCCACGAGTCGCTGCGGGCAACTCCCGCAGCTCCCAGCGATCGAGCCTACGGGCTCGATCGATCCCTCGGCTCCCAGCCGAGGGTTCTCGCGTGTGAACCGACGGGGATCCCTAGACCGCCGGCGGTCCGGTGGTCTTCGACCACCACCGCCCGGTCTATCCCCGTCCCCGGTCTCGTCGTTTTCCGGATCGTGTGTTTATGTATATATCACAATTATTTATCACATAAAATCATACAAGGGAGTTTATGATTTTACCTTTGATTCGTTGTGCGGAGAAAAGAAATCAAATTGAAGACCTTAGGATCTTTCCACGTATTCCTTGCACCTCGTTCGAATGTCGTGTGGGCGACGATCCTCCGAACTCTATGGATCTCCTTCACGAACTCTCTAGAAAATCAAGTATAATAATCTTCTTGTGTATTGAATTGTGATGACCATATAGTGCTTTTATAGGCTACGTAGCGGATCTAAAGGAGGTGGAATATTGGGCTTCCAATATTAATGATTAAATTGAGCCCAAGCCCAAATCTATTAATCCCATTAATATTAATTAATTTATTTTCCACTATATAAATTAATTGCACTCCCAATATTAAACCATATTATATCAAATAATATTTCTCCAGTAGTATTATTTATTCCGTGTATTTAAGATTTGAATATCCATGAATAAAATTTATTTATTGAAAAATAAATTTATTCATCTCTTGTATCCGAGAATAGTACCATTCAACTTTAATTATTATGCGGAACAAATCCACTCATGAGGTTTACATAATAATTTCTTATGAACTCATCTCGGGGATATTATCAACCCTTACGGGATACACTTTCCCGTCAAGTATTCACGGCATGTCATATATAAAATATAGTGACCCAACTTAACCGGTAATTGACCCAATAATTAAACCGGTCAATTCCTTTGGAAAATCAAAGTTACTTATATTAAATATACACACCCGCAATAGTATCGGGGATTAAGAATAAAATACTCTGAGATTTAAATCAATTATCAAAGGCAATCCTAATTGATAAATCTCAAGCGATCCGCCCAATACACCAAGTTTACAAGTGTGATAAAATAATTAAGACAAATTATTTTCTCTCTCACACAACGACTATACCGATGGATTGGTCCGTGTCCATCTAGGTCGTGAGCAACTGTTCGATTAAATACGAGTAACCTGATAGTATGATCTTCCATGTGACGACGCACACCATACTAACTACAACGTATAGAATCCAGGACTATATTTGCATATATTTAATTATCGAATAATTAAAAGCAAATAATTCTTTATTAATTAAATAGATTAAATGCTATGACCGGGAGTTTCCGTTACTTAAATCTAAACATTAAGTACACAACTCCAACATATCTATGATTCAACATGGGGAGTAGATATAGCATATGCCTTAATTAATCATAATTAATAATCTTTCATAATTTCGAAATAAATTGATAATATTTATTAATTAAATAATAAATTAAGTTCGACCACAGCCACAGGTTGGCTTGTTGGTCACCTACTCTATCAGTGGAGGCGCGGTCCGCCCAGCGAACCGCGATCGGGCCAGCCCCGCGGCTGCCCAGCGATCGAGCCCAGCTCGATCGCATGCCCCGGCGTCCAGCTGGGGCTCCTCTTGTTGGAATAGGTGATCGGCGAGCCAACGGTTGGCCGAGCGGTTAACCGTATTCTGTTATATAACGGTTTATTTCGTTAATTTATGAAACCTATATTAATTGCATATGCTGTATCTACTCCCAATGTTGAATCATAGATATAGTCTTGTACAGTTACACATGTTGTATGAATTTGTTTTTGTGGAAACCGAGAGATAATTCTGTTAACGCAACGTAACTGGTCAAACTCAGTTCCTAGTCGATGGGTTACGCCAATAACAAGGATACCCGGCCTTTCCCCCTTGAGACTAGCACTTAGTGTATGTGGGCTAATCTCGAGCCTCGGTGTTGGGACATCGACATACTTGAGTGGGTGCTCAGTGTTGATGAATTCACTGAACACCCTCTCCCTGGAATCTCTAAGTGGTTATCACTGATCGAGTAGAGAATTCCATAATATAGTTGTACACAATTAATCCTTAAGACCCAGACATCACCGTGACTTCATCAGAAGACTAGCTGTATCGTGACATGTCTCTGATTCCCTGGAAAGGGAGTAAGTCGAAAAAGGAGACAATGTTCGTGCAGTTCGAAATCTGATGTGAATTCTGTGCATGGTAGGAGGGGATCTGATCGCTTGATTTAGATCATGGATGTCCTGTGTGTTCTGATGGTTCGTAGTGTTGGGATATGTCCTTCGATCCTACGTGTGCAATAGATAAAGTCATAAGGGCGTCTATGGATGTTAAATGATTATTCGATAATAGTAATTGTTGGGAACAATATAATATTGATCGATAAAATCATACCTACAGGGTCACACACGAGCTCGATATTGATATACATTGCTTGATAAATATATTGATTTAGAATCAATATTTACGTGGATTTAATACACATGCATGGGATGCATGGCTTGCATGGATGCATGTCACATAGTGTGACATGGCATGCCACACAAGCAAGTGGGACCACATACAATGCATAGTGGCATGTGTATGTGGCATGACCTTTCACCTCCTTTGTAACCCCTTTTGCATGTTAATGGTGCATTATGATGCCCATTATGTTGTAGGTTACAAAGGGGAGTAATGTGGTGAATAATGAGGCCATTATATGTATGAAAATCAGATTTTCATCACAACACAACATTAGCCACGAAATTCCACTCAAATAGAGAGAAAAGAGGTGATCTTGGAGATCAATTCTCAAGCAAGCAAGGTGTTCATTTTCCGGGTTCGTGTGCAACACGTAGAGGCCGGGCCATTTGTGCGGCTTCAACATCCGGACGATCCAAAGGAGTGACGAGGTCATTCACAAGGAGAGCTTCAAGTTGCTGATCCATTAAGGTGGTTCAATCGACTCAACACCACCTTAATCAACATCAACGAATCCATTCATTATCAAATGTAAGAATTCGTTGATATCTCTCTCTCTATATATATATATATATATATTGGATGAATATATATATATATATATATATATATATATAAATATGTGTGTCTATACATATTTGTGTGCACTAAGATCATGGCATAGTAGATCTATCGCTTTACACGCTTCCGCACACACGCTATATCGATCGGATCGGTATACCGGTACCTTCAATTGGTATCAGAGCCTAGGGCTCGTGCACACTTTTGTGTTGGACACAAGAAGTTTAAATCAACATAATTGGATTATATTTTTATTGTGATTATGTGATTAGATATAAGGCCGGCCACCGTTAGTGGTCGGGTGAATGAAATTGTCGTTTTTTACGTACGATTGGCCATAGTTTTGGAGGGCTGCGTCCCTTGGAATCTTTTGTAATAGATAGGTTTTTTCTATTCAAAAATGTATTGTTCAATGTGTAAGCAATGGATTAAATCCATGGATCGACATTGGATATCGGCTCTCCGGCGAAAACGAGAAGAAACGAAGCAAAACGAAGCAAAACGGGCAAAACCGGGGCTGTCAGAGAAAAACGACGACAGTCGTTTTTATTTGACGACCGTCGTTTTGATTTGACGACCGTCGTTTTGGAAACGACGACCGTAGAAATGCTGATTTTGGGTCAGATTGGTTTTTACCCTTTCGGCGGGCGCCGTTTTGGAAACGGCGACCGCCGGTGGTGTTCGGCGACCGCCGGTTGTGAAACGGCGGGCGCCGTTCGTGGTTTTATGGGTACGGACTAATATTGACCTCAATCGGAGGGCGCGGAACTGAAATGGCGGGCGCGGACCAGTCCAGAAGATGTCCAAGGCCTTTATTGTTGCTTTTATTCTTTTCTTTTAAGAGTTGTAAGGTTCTAGGGGCCTTTCGATTACGTATTTAATTGCTTTGCTAGTTATAGGATGTTTTATGTTATAAATGTTCAACTCACATATAAACACCTATGCATGCAAGTTCCCAAAATAATGAGTATAATGTCTTGTCCAAAACATCACACTCATGAAGCCCTCGATCATAAGTTGGTAGGTCCGCCTCAGCGGGGTACTACTTGTTATCTTGGGATAGTGGGAGTAAGGGTTAGACCCTTACACGTGAGTTTGGTTTTCTCATCGATAGATCCACTGCAGGCGTGGCTATCGAGACATGAGATAAGAATGTGATTCTTATAGACCGAGAATGACATTAGATGTCATTGACATGGGATGTCTACCTATCTTGGTTTTCTTAAGTGCGGACTCAGTCGGCTTAAGGATTCGCAAGATGAGGGTCTTGGGATCGTTTTGTTCAAGGGAACAACGATATTAGATATCGATTGAACAAAATGGAATAAATAAGTAACTTGTTAGACAACCTTATTTGTTTACCGCTTTGTGGATGTTTACATACTTTAGTTATCTTTCTTTTGTAGTTTATCATGTCAAATATCAACTCAATTCAAGTTTGGTTCAATTCTTGATTGTGAAAAAATTGAACAACACAATTTTTCTTGATTGACAACGTAATTTGAGGATGGTCCTCAAATACGAATACAAAGAGAATGTGTTAGATTACCAATTCCTATGATATCATTGAACAACTCAATAGCATGTTCGGGGAACAGACTATGATTGTGCGGTTCGGTATGACCAGGGTCATCGCTTCAGCTAGGCTGGAAAAATGGAAATCTATGGGATCACATGTGCAACAAATGATTGGATTATTTGCTTCAAGTGACCGCCTAGATTTTTCCTATGATGATTATGTTGGAAATCGATATCCCGGGCTATTAAAATTTATGCGGAACCAATAGCCCGACCGAAATCCTTCATCGCCGGAGATTGGATCCCCGACTCATCCGCAGGAGTCCGACCTTTGGAGACTACGCGCCCGAAGACACGCAGCCCGCCCCCAGCCGATTTTCTCCCGCGAGTCGGATCCACGAACGCGAACCACCGTACGACGGAACCGGGCCCGACGAGAGCTCCACCGCGGACAAGCCGCGGCAAAACCCTAGCCGAGCCCCCGCCGCGAGGGGCTCGCGATCGCGCACTTGCGATCGCTGGGGCTGCCCAGCAGCCCCCGGTGGTGAGTCCGGCGACTCACCACCGCCGCCGGAGGAGGGCGGTCAGCCCCCAGCTGACCCGCCGCGGCCCAGCCGCGGCTTCCCTCGCGATCGCGCACCAGCCGCGATCGCTCATCCCAGCCGGAGCCGGGATGACTCCCGTGCGCACGCCGCCGGGGAGAGGTGGCCAGGGGGTTCGCTCCGCCGTGGCACCAGCCCACGGCTGAACCCCCAGCGATCGACTTCACGTCGATCGCATGCCCCGGCGTACAGCCGGGGCCTTCTCTTACCCGCGCGCCGCTTCGATCGAACCCTAGGGTTCGATCGATCCCTTGGCTCCAAGCCGAGGGTCCTTCGATCTTCGCCGGGGATCTCGAATCCCCGTCCCCAAAGTTCGTACGTTTATCCGGATCGTGTGTTCATGTATATACTACGATTAATTCACACGAAATCATAAAAGAGGGTTTATGATTTTACCTTCGATTCGTTGTACGGAGAAACGAAATCAAACACCTTTGATGACCTTGCGATCTTCCCACGTATTCCTTGCACTCCGTTCGAACGTCGTGTGGGCGACGATCTATCGAACTCCTATGGATCTTCCTCACTCTCAAGACTTTATGATTGGCGTAGGTCAATTAATTGTGTTATGAAAAGTGAAGACCATGTAGTGCTTATATAGGCTACGTAGGGGATCATAAGGAGAATAAATATTGGGCTTCTAAATATTGAAGATTAAATTGGGTCCAACCCAAATCCATTAATCCTTATCAATATTAAATTTTATTTATTTTCCACTATATAAATAAAATTGCACTCCCAATATTATTCCATATTATATCAAATAATATTTCTCCGGTAGTATTATATATTCCGTGTATTTAAGATTTAAATATCCATGAATAAATTTATTTATTGCTCAATAAATATTATTCATCTCTTATATCCGAGACTAGTACCATTCAACCTTAATTATTATGCGGATTAAATCCACCTGCAGGGTTTACATAATAATTCCTTATGAACTCATCTCGGGGATATTATCAACCCTTACGGGATACACTTTCCCGTCAAGTATTCACGGCATGCCATATATGAAATATAGTGACCCAACTTAACCGGTAATTAACCCAATAATTAAATCGGTTAATTCCTTTGGTAAATCAAAGTCACTTATATTAAATATACACACCCGCAATAATATCGGGGATTAAGAATAAAATACACTGAGACTCAAATCGATTATCGCCGGCAATCCTAATCGATGAATTTCAAGCTGATCCGCTCAATACACCAAGTGTACAAGTGTGATAAAATAATTAAGATAAATTATTTTCTCTCTCACACAACGACTATACCGATGGATTAGTTCGTGTCCATCTAGGTCGTGAGCAACTGTTCGATTAAATACGAGTAACCGATAGTATGATCTTCTGTGTGCCCATGCAACACCATACTAACTACAACGTATAAAATCCAGAACTATATTTTGCATATTTAATTAAATGCAAATAATTGTTTATTAATTAAATAGGTTAAATGCTATGACAGGGAGTTTACCGATACTTAAATCTAGACATTAAGTACACAACTCCAACAATCTCCCACTTGTACTAAGGTCTAGTCATTTCCTCCAAACTCCCGACTCCCATACTCATCACGTGCTTAAGTTATACTTGCCAAAAGTATCATGTGAATGAGCAATCTAGGTTGCCGCTCTGAAGTTATCTTGGTGACTACTGCGTCGTCTCTCTGACGATGATTCGTATCAGGTGGTACTTGCTCTATGTGTTATCATCATCTTTTGAACTTATGACTTCTTCCAGTTTACCATGCACCGCTATGTACATAGCCTTTGGTGAACCAAGAGTCATATCCAAGTTCAGAGGTCATTCCGGAACCTAACCAAAACTTCCGCTGCCTCTGAGGCTGCTATTCGGTTTCTTAGGTTCCACCTCTTTTAAAAGTGAACACATAGCCTGATATCGACTTACACTGGTCCTTTCTCTGATTTTTATCTGAGAAAGCGTAATCTAAGAAGATTTCGTATTGCCAGTAATCCTGTACTTCCAAGTACTTTTACAGCATTCGAATATTTCTTATCCAGATTACTTTGATATCCTCCCACTACGCTAACCGCATAGTTGATATCAGGTTCTTGTTTTATAACACCGCATTTACAAAGCTCTCCACACTCGAAGTGTAGGTAACTGCTTTGTCTATATCCATCTCCTTTATGTGTTCGAAACACATACCTTTAGACAGATGTATTCCGCTCTAGTAAGGCAATAACCTTTCTCAGAATTGTGCATGTTTAAAACAAACCATAATCGTATAAGATATCTTAAGAGAAATACAAGTGTTCTTATCTAGAGATCGAAAGATTTCTAAGAACATTGATCCAACTTTATCTTAATCTTATATCTCGATTTACTTAGACAACCTCTATTTTATGTCTGACAACACTTTTACATTGTTGCCAACGATAAAGTGTTATATACACAAAATTCCGAGAAACACCACCTTGTTTCCATTACGTTTCTAATATACCTTTTATTGTCTATGCCTTTTGATGAATCCATATAATGGACTATCTCATCAATTCGCAAGTTCCACAATTTCCAGCTTTGTGATAATCCATAAATGGATTCACTAAGCTTGTACCTCTAAATGGTCTTGCCTCTTAACAATATCATTGCTTTCCAAGTAGGCACATTTAGATTAGTACTGCCCCCTATGCAGAACTAGGGATCGATTTCATGTCTACTAGATCCAGAGTTTAAAACTCTTCCAGTCTTATGAACATCTCCGGTTGCTTAACAACCTCCCACTGCAATGGCGTTCCGGTGTATAACAGTAATAACATTAGGTGCAGTTAGTGGTGTACTACTACTCGGTTAGGCTGGTTCTCAGTCTACTCTTTCCTCTTTATTAGGTACTTTGTTAATTAGGGCATTGTAGTTCATCCAATAGTCTTCCTCTAAGAACCGGGCGAAGACACCATTCTGGTTCGCAGTACTATTGAACATACAATTACTTGTTCTTCTAGGATATTCTACAATTACATCGAATGTGTCATTGTATCCAGAAATATCCATAGAACATAGGTAGTTCCGAATAAACTTGTTCTTTTACTATTAGAATCCCATTCCTTATTCCTGACACACCATGTCTACACATCAGTGTATGGTGCAGTCGTTTGAGACTTAATCTCAACTTTTGATTTATGCTATGTGTTATTTAGATAGGTGATAGCCTCCGCGAACTAGTCGCAAGCTTCCAATGGATATACTTTGAAGGATCCCCATAATGGCTTTGTGTTGAAAAAACACTCCGCTTTTATGGCACATCAAGTATTCTAATCCACCTTCGAGTATTCTTTAAAGAACGACTCGTACTTCTCTAATTACACATATGTCTGCATATATCATCTTTGATCATTCTTAATACTTGTCCGAATTCCATCCTTTACCCAGAAAGAATAACCTAGTTGTATCATCTTTCAAGATCGATTCTTAGGTCGGGAGGTCCATTCCTCCAACTATAATTGATCAAATCAATTTCGACTTTTTGAATCCCTTTTGAATAGATACTACCAAGTTCAAGAATTCACAAGTACAATGATCGATAAAGAAATACATCCAATAAGTAAAATAAGTTATAACGGTTTGTTGCATCGTGGTAGACTAAGGATTTATCATTCATATATTGCTATCTAATGTACCATAATAGATATCGCCATTATTCCTTGTCTAAATCATCAAGTGATTAAAGAAATAAAATATCCATTAATAATAGAAATCCAGAACAAAAGTTCTTTCTAAAATATAAAAGGTACAAAGCAATAAACTTGAAATGAAATCCTAAACAGATAGATAAATGTCTTCCACTGCAACCGCTGCTTCCTCAACAGCTTTGCCCATGTTGACTCGAACTTTTCTTCTCTAAGTCGCTGGGTTTTCTGGAACCCCTGCATTTAGAATGCACATACCGTCAGTGGTTCCATATCTACACACCAGAATTCTGGTAGATAATACCGCTGACTATGTTTTACGACTAAAGAAAAATTCGTACCTTTGAGAGGACAAGATGTAGACCCCCAGTACTCAGACTGCTTCCCTTGGGGATGTTTGCCCGAAGGCTTCTTTATCCCACCCTTTGGTCCAAGTCCTTTAGGATCACCGGACCCCCTTGTCTTCTTCTCCTTTCCTTTGCCTTTAGGTTCGAAACCTTTGGCTTTGACTATAAGAGCTCGCGATTGTTTTAACTCGTCCAAAAGATCCATCATCTCAAAAACATGATCAAGTGTTTCATCGAAGTAACAGATCTTTATGAGTATCCTCATCGCCTCTTTTCTAGCCTTCTCATCATGTCCAAACAGCAACTTGAGTTTGAGCATGACATCATGATTAGTGGCTAATGCACGAGCACTACCCCACCTTTCAAAGTCAAAAATCTCCTCCTCAGTTGAGTTAATGGTGAGTCCAGGAGGACAAGTTTCACTGAGTACATCTTTGTACTCTTTTGCAGTCTGAGCAATGTCTAACTCTTCTTTCCATTCAATACAGTATGGAACCAGTGCGTTAATTTCCTCAAGTATCAACAAAAGTGGATTCATAGCAATTCTCTAAACCTATAAGCACATTTAAACAAACAATTAATTTAATATCCGGCGTTATCTCCCTGGAATAACATCATTAAATTACTAATCACATCTAAAATCCCATCAGGTAAGGCAAGCCACGTGGTGTGGACGTTTACCCACCCAAATGATTTAGCAATTAGATTTTCTTTGGTCATACATCGCTTATAGCGGAACCTCGTGGGGAGGAATACTATAAGGCGTATCTAAGTGTAAACCATTACTCAGCACCAAAGTAAATTACTTGGAATCGCTACATCACCGCAAGCCACGTGGTGTGGACGTTTACGATAACTTCACAACTCTTCATAATTACTTACAACTGTCTACATCAATTAATCCAAAGTCCGTCAGCATAGCAAGCCACGTGGTGTGGACGTTTACTATACTAAGAGACTTTTATAATTGACTCCCAATTACTTGATCCATTTAATCTCGTAAATCAAGACGTGGAGAATCATAAGTGAAACTCGAGGTTTCTAACCAGTGATTCGCCATGCGAGCGACCCTATCTCTCATAAATGAGGGAGCCGAGCAGACAAGCGACCCATCTATCAAAGAATGGCACGGAAGTCTCTAATTTGTGTCCTCTACATGACCAAGTGGCTATGGCTCCATTCCACTCCCCGGGGTGAGAATGAGTCGACTTGAAGTCAGTTTCAGAAAGACAAATTAGGCATTGTTTGATAAATTTGATCAATGTTTCTTGTAAAAGGAATTACAAGAATTCTCCTCCAATGACTCGTCTATACGAACTTCGAAAGTCCATAAGAGTCACAAAGAGAACAGCAATGGAGACCATGGGAATGTTTCCATCCCCTCTCCCACTTAGCTTTTTATAATAATAGGGATACGCTATCTAGTGCATAAAATAAACACATATAGCATGCATACAAGCAATAAAGCACATAGTATCACATAGTCAAAATAATGCTAGAAAATTATTTTCCGACTATCATGGCTTTATTCCATCTCCGTACGCATCTTCTAGTCTTCAGTCTTCGTTCTTGAATGCTCCATGTGACGAGAATATTAATCTCTAATATTTAAATCTATTTATTTTCAATTAATCCAAAAGTTACTTAATTCGAAAATTAAGTCAATCGAATATATCAAAAATAAAATTAAATATTATTAATATTTTTATTTATTTATTTTCCTATCTAGTTCTATTAAAACTCTAGAATAATCTATCCAAATAAAATTTGGAATACTCTAGAAGATATCTATAATAGAACAAGGAAAAATAAATTAGGACTTACTACTTTCCAAATTTATTTTTATTCCTAATCCATGAATATTCCCAAGAGTAGGAATAATCAAATAGGAAAAATAAATTTAGTACTAAATTAATTAAATTTCTAATCTATGAATATTTCCATGAAGGAAATAAATCAATAGAAAATAAAATTAATTTAAATTAATTCTTTTCCTAAACCATGAGAGTTTCCAAGAAAGGAAAATACTCAAAATAGGAAAAATCCGAATTAATTGGGAAAGTGGATCTTTGTAGGAATAGCATGAGATTAGGAGATCCCACGCCATCCCCACCGTCGACCTCCACCGCCCGGGACCACCACCACCGCCGCCCCCAGCCCACGCGCCACCACCACCGGTGGCCGGCGTGGCTAGAAGCCCTAGCGGGCAGCCCCCGGGATGGGGTCGATCGATCCTCATGGGGATCGATCATGGGGATGATCGACCCCCCCAGTTTTTCGTCCTCTTCGTCTTCGTCACACGTCTTCGTCTTCCGGCGATCGTCTCAACATCGAACCAACGTAATCAAAATTACAAAATTTAAATTACAATTATCCGGTATCGATTCTATACATGAAATCGACCCTATACATTTTCCGGAAAAACAAAGAACGTAATAATAAATCCTAAATTCGGTCAACCCCCGAATTTTTACTATTACAAACATTCATCCACACAAAACGAATCTCGACATGTCCGAGAGTTTAATAATCATGATAATTAATTAATAAACAATAATTAATTAAATCCAACCATGATAGCCGGAGATCCTGCAAGGTAGAACAATAATCGAGCATATACATGAACACGAAACCAAACGCTCTGATACCAATTGTTGGAAATCGATATCCCGGGCTATTAAAATTTATGCGGAACCAATAGCCCGACCGAAATCCTTCATCGCCGGAGATTGGATCCCCGACTCATCCGCAGGAGTCCGACCTTTGGAGACTACGCGCCCGAAGACACGCAGCCCGCCCCCAGCCGATTTTCTCCCGCGAGTCGGATCCACGAACGCGAACCACCGTACGACGGAACCGGGCCCGACGAGAGCTCCACCGCGGACAAGCCGCGGCAAAACCCTAGCCGAGCCCCCGCCGCGAGGGGCTCGCGATCGCGCACTTGCGATCGCTGGGGCTGCCCAGCAGCCCCCGGTGGTGAGTCCGGCGACTCACCACCGCCGCCGGAGGAGGGCGGTCAGCCCCCAGCTGACCCGCCGCGGCCCAGCCGCGGCTTCCCTCGCGATCGCGCACCAGCCGCGATCGCTCATCCCAGCCGGAGCCGGGATGACTCCCGTGCGCACGCCGCCGGGGAGAGGTGGCCAGGGGGTTCGCTCCGCCGTGGCACCAGCCCACGGCTGAACCCCCAGCGATCGACTTCACGTCGATCGCATGCCCCGGCGTACAGCCGGGGCCTTCTCTTACCCGCGCGCCGCTTCGATCGAACCCTAGGGTTCGATCGATCCCTTGGCTCCAAGCCGAGGGTCCTTCGATCTTCGCCGGGGATCTCGAATCCCCGTCCCCAAAGTTCGTACGTTTATCCGGATCGTGTGTTCATGTATATACTACGATTAATTCACACGAAATCATAAAAGAGGGTTTATGATTTTACCTTCGATTCGTTGTACGGAGAAACGAAATCAAACACCTTTGATGACCTTGCGATCTTCCCACGTATTCCTTGCACTCCGTTCGAACGTCGTGTGGGCGACGATCTATCGAACTCCTATGGATCTTCCTCACTCTCAAGACTTTATGATTGGCGTAGGTCAATTAATTGTGTTATGAAAAGTGAAGACCATGTAGTGCTTATATAGGCTACGTAGGGGATCATAAGGAGAATAAATATTGGGCTTCTAAATATTGAAAATTAAATTGGGTCCAACCCAAATCCATTAATCCTTATCAATATTAAATTTTATTTATTTTCCACTATATAAATAAAATTGCACTCTCAATATTATTCCATATTATATCAAATAATATTTCTCCGGTAGTATTATATATTCCGTGTATTTAAGATTTAAATATCCATGAATAAATTTATTTATTGCTCAATAAATATTATTCATCTCTTATATCCGAGACTAGTACCATTCAACCTTAATTATTATGCGGATTAAATCCACCTGCAGGGTTTACATAATAATTCCTTATGAACTCATCTCGGGGATATTATCAACCCTTACGGGATACACTTTCCCGTCAAGTATTCACGGCATGCCATATATGAAATATAGTGACCCAACTTAACCGGTAATTAACCCAATAATTAAATCGGTTAATTCCTTTGGTAAATCAAAGTCACTTATATTAAATATACACACCCGCAATAATATCGGGGATTAAGAATAAAATACACTGAGACTCAAATCGATTATCGCCGGCAATCCTAATCGATGAATTTCAAGCTGATCCGCTCAATACACCAAGTGTACAAGTGTGATAAAATAATTAAGATAAATTATTTTCTCTCTCACACAACGACTATACCGATGGATTAGTTCGTGTCCATCTAGGTCGTGAGCAACTGTTCGATTAAATACGAGTAACCGATAGTATGATCTTCTGTGTGCCCATGCAACACCATACTAACTACAACGTATAAAATCCAGAACTATATTTTGCATATTTAATTAAATGCAAATAATTGTTTATTAATTAAATAGGTTAAATGCTATGACAGGGAGTTTACCGATACTTAAATCTAGACATTAAGTACACAACTCCAACAGATTAGTTGGCAACCGATTTCATACTTCAATCTCATGATGGTTATAATGCCTTTAGGCTAAATTTTCCATATGAATGGTTTGAAGAAATCGCTTCGTGAGCTCCACGGGATGCTCAAGGCTGCTGAGCCGGCGATAGAGAAGGACCCTAAGAGGGAAATTCTTATGATATGGGATAGGGTATTCAAAAGAGCATGGGCAAGAAGGCTACTAGGGTTCCTAGGGAATCTCAATGCGTCTACTGCAAAAGTGTTGGACACAACTTGCAAACATATAAAATTTCATATTTTATTCAATTTCAAAACAAATGCCTGATTTGTCTTTCATGTGATGGATTCTAAAGTTAGGATTATTTTCACCTCGGGGAGTGATTTAATCCAAAACACTTAGTTCGTCAATGACACAAATTAGAGACTTTCGAGCCATGGGATGGCGTTAGTCGATTGTCTGGTTGGCTCCCTCATATTTTATGAGAGATAGGGCTTCAATTGCATGATAATATCGCTGGTTAGAAAACTTCGATTTTTCACTTACGATTTATCACGTTTTGATATTGAGATAATTTTGAATGGGAAATTTGAATGAGACTCAATTATTGGGAATAATTGAATTTGCCCAAAGTTCAATGAAGATGTGAAGAACGGGGTTGCTTCATCTTCAGGTATTACTGTTATAGACATTAAACTTCACAAATTCTACTTCTTGGGTATTGGATGCCAAATGTGGTTCTCACATTTGCATGTGAAGGAACTACATAGAAGTATAAGTTTGGTGAATAGAGATGTCGATCTATGGGCGATAAATGGAGCGAATGTCGCTGCATTAGCCGTATGATCATATGATATTGTTTTGCCTTAGGGCTTTGTTTTAAGTATTATAACTATGTATTTTTCGTACCTTCAATAAACAATGAATATTGGTTCAGTATTGGATACTGATGGATTAGTTTTTCACTATTTAAATAGTTTGATAACTATTTTAATTGTGAACTATTCTTTGTTTTGGTACGATTATTACATTATTTATGTATACTTTAAACTCAACAAATCATATATAACATTAACACCAAAGGCCGAATCGAATAAGTCTCAATGAGACATAACTGTAACATTGTTGATTGGATCAAAATCTAAACATGTAACGAATCTTCTTTTAGAAGGCATTCTAGAATCATTTGACTTGGAGTCATTTGATACATGTAAATGATGTTTGATGGACAAAGATAACAATGTCATCTTTCTTGGAGAAAGGAGAACATGTGAGTGATTAATTAGGGATGATCCACACTGATGTATGTGGAACCTATCAGTTCACAAGCACATGAAGGTTATGTTTCGGAAAAGAGAAAACAAACTATATTAGATATAGTTCGACCATTCGCTGAGAGGTCTAAATGAACTACTGGTCTCTTTTGGGAACACACAATTCTTAACTTCAACTTATACACTGAATAAGACGCTGTCAAAAGCTGTTGATAAGACACCATACTAGGTATGGAAAGGGAGGGTCCCTAAATTGTTTTCATCAAAATTTGAGGTTCTAAAAGCTTCTCTGACGAGATTTATCTCTATAGAGCTTGAACTCAAATGGGATAAAAGTTTCTTTATGGTATCCATAAGAAACACGAGGGTACAAATTCTACTATCTATCTGAGAACAATATTTTGTTGCTCGAGATAGTGATCTTCTTGAAAAGAGTAATCTTTCCTATAAAGTCAGTGGGAGCTCAGTTGTCTTGAACGAGGTTCAAGTAGAACAAACTGATATGGATACTCAAGACTTGGTCGAGAGTACTCCAGTGGTTTTGGAAACCACACCTAACCCTCGAAGGTCCGAAAGGATTAGAACTCAACCTGACAGATACTTAGGTATTCTGGCAAACAAGAACTATGAAATCATGCTTTTAGAAAGCAATGTACCTTCAACCTATACCCAAGCTATGACGAGTCCAGATTCCGAGAAATGGCAGGGTGCCATGAAATCAGAAATGGAATTGATGTCTGAAAATCAAGTTTGGAACTTGGTCGATTTGCTTAAAGGGGCTCGGCCCATTGGATGCAAATGGATTTACAAGATAAAAACAGACATGGATGGAAAACCTAGTGTTTTCAAAGCAAGGTTGGTGGCAAAAGGATTTAATCAAATTCACAAAGTGGATTATGATGAAAGCTTTTCACCAGTTGCTATGATCAAAGCCATTCGGATTCTCTTAGCCATTGCTGCTCATTATGATTATGAGATATGGCAAATGGATGTTAAAACCGCCTTCTTGAATGGGATTATAGAAGAGGATGTGTTTATGACACAACCAGAGGGTTTTATCGATCCTAATCAGGCTGAGAGAGTATGCAAGCTTAATAGATCTTAATGGATTAAAGCAAGCATCTCGGAGTTGGAATCTTCAGTTCAATGAATCCATATCGGGATTTGGATTTCAGAGGAACTCGAAAGAGTCTTGTTTTACAAGAAGATCAGTGGGAGTTACGTTGTATTCATTGTGTTGTATGTCGATAACATACTCCTTATTGGAAACAATATTCCTATGCTTAATTCTGTTAAAGAATGGCTTGGAAGATGTTTTTTAATGAAGGATCTTGGAGAAGCACAGTACATATTGGGCATCAAGATATGTCGGAACAAATCGAAAAGGATGTTTGAACTTAGTCAAGTGACCTATATTGATAAGGCGGTTGATAAGTTCAGAATGAAAGATGCCAAAAAGGGTCTCATTCCAATGAGTCATGGCACATCACTTAGCAAGATGCAAGGCCCTACGGTACTTGATGAGCAAAAGAGGATGTAAAACATTCCTTATGCTTCGGCAATAGGGTCTATAATGTACGCAATGATATGTACACGACTGGACGTATCGTATGCTTTGAGCATGACGATTCAGTTTCAAGGAAACCCAGGTGAGGCGCATTAGACTGCGGCCAAGAATATTCTTATGTACCTTAGATGGACTAAAGAATATTTTGTTGTCTTTGGAAGACAAAAATAGTTGATATTAACAAGCTGTTTGAATGCTAACTTCAAAACAGACTAAGATAATTTCCGATTTTAATCTGGTTATATCTTTTGTCTGGTTAGAGGTGATATTTGCTGGAATAGTTCCATGCAATGCAATATAGCTGATTAAACTACAGAAGCTGAGCACAGTATTGCATTGGATGCAGTAATGTTGACAGTTAGGATTTGAAAGTTCTTGAATGAACTAGGTGGCGTAACTAGCTTAGCCCATCCGATAGCTCTCTATTTATAGTAGAGTTATCGCGCAAGCCAATGAGTTAGGAAGCACCACAAGTCTAAAACTGCTGCTCAGGAAGTTCCACATTATATGGGAGATAGTTTTGTGGAGACATCGAGAAAATAAAGTTGCAACTTTTGGTAAGGTTGCAAACCCGTTTTCTAAACCTTTCCAGCAGTTTAAGCTTGAGGCTTTCACGACTGCAATAGAGATCAGACATCTTAGAGATGGGTTGTGATTTCTATTACTGTATTAGATACTTTTGGAGATTTGGTAAACATTCACTCATATGTATAATACATATTTCTTCGTATAAATATGATTTAATTTATATGAATTGTCCAAATGATTAAGTGATATCAATTGGGTTATGAGGTCGACTTACCGCATAATGAAGTCCCAATGGTTGAACTGATATACTTGAATCATATAGTTGTTCCTGGTTCGTATAATCGAGTACGGACAAACCGATAATACAATGAACTAGTTTGTAATGTGTACTATAGCGCCGCTTCATGGGCTAGTGATGTGGGACATCATGTACAATTACATAGATATTAGCTGGGAGCTAATGATCGAACAGACCCGACTGGAATAGTATTTAAGATTTCGAGTCATAATACTATTTCATTGACTGTCGAGCAATTTCCTCTGACCTGAGTAGTCCAGAGTGATTCCATTGTGAAATGGTGTACTTTGATACAAGTAAACGCCTTTCGTAAAAGGAGGTTATAAAACTTGTTATTGGGTATATCAGGAAGCAAGTGGGAGAGCTTGGATTGACAAGATGGGATTGTCCTCCATTTTATAATGGGATACATGTCTTACAGGCCACTTGGAGAGTCGAGACTGTGGAAAATACGTGGCCACGTCCAGATTCGTATCATAGTGATAAATCTGGTTTTACAGTCTGTCTCAAAGTCCAAGAAAGGTTTGAACCGATTGAGGATGACTCGAGTCTTGCCTCAAGTTCAAACTTAGACATAAAGTGACAACAGGAAATTGGCAGCACACTGGCTCTGAAGGCCAAGTGGGAGATTGTTGGGATATGTCCTTCGATCCTACGTGTGCAATCGATAAAGTCATAAGTTCGTCTATGGATGTTAAATGATTATTCGATAATCTTAATTGTAGGGAACAATATAATATTGATCGATAAAATCATACCTACAGGGTCACACACGAGCTCGATATTGATATACATTGCTTGATAAATATATTGATTTAGAATCAATATTTACGTGGATTTAATACACATGCATGGGATGCATGGCTTGCATAGATGCATGTAACATAGTGTGACATGGCATGCCACACAAGCAAGTGGGACCACATACAATGCATAGTGGCATGTGTATGTGGCATGACCTTTCACCTCCTTTGTAACCCCTTTTGCATGTTAATGGTGCATTATGATGCCCATTATGTTGTAGGTTACAAAGGGGAGTAATGTGGTGAATAATGAGGCCATTATATGGATGAACATCAGATTTTCATCACAACACAACATTAGCCACGAAATTCCACTCAAATAGAGACAAAAGAGGTGATCTTGGAGATCAATTCTCAAGCAAGCAAGGTGTTCATTATCCGGGTTCGTGTGCAACACGTAGAGGCCGGGCCATTTGTGCGGCTTCAACATCCGGACGATCCAAAGGAGTGACGAGGTCATTCACAAGGAGAGCTTCAAGTTGCTGATCCATTAAGGTGGTTCAATCGACTCAACACCACCTTAATCAACATCAACGAATCCATTCATTATCAAATGTAAGAATTCGTTGATATCTCTCTCTATATATATATATATATTGGATGAATATATATATATATATATATATATATATATAAATATGTGTGTCTATACATATTTGTGTGCACTAAGATCATGGCATAGTAGATCTATCGCTTTACACGCTTCCGCACACACGCTATATCGATCGGATCGGCATACCGGTACCTTCACGTAGTCCCGGAATCTCTAGCCAGAGTTGAATAGTGAGGTGATTAGAGAAATGTGTTTCTCTGAATCAATCACGACTGGATTTTACGAAACCTAGAACGTACGCACAGTTATCAAACTCAACAAGAGATCGCGATTAACCAATATCTCTAGTTTGATCGGGACATATGTATCGGAGGGATCGTACTGTACGCTAACTATATTACAAGGTTCTCGCAGACACTTCATTTGTATCTAGGGAATTAGTGAAGCGTGGCTGCTAGACGCTCGTCACTGATTCGTTGGGCACCGACTTGTTCGGAGATTAGATAATATGATTATTAATCTAAAACTCTTGGGAGTAGTTGAAATAAGAACAATATGTTGTTCGAATCACAATATGTTGTGAGCCCACGGCTAGTTATACACCTGAACCATTGATGGTCACATTCTCGTGTAAACCGATCCTTGAATACGATCATGTATTAATTAACTGTTAATTAAGTACATATAGTCGGAGGTCAATATGATTGAATCCGAGATTCATAATTGTGATTGTGAGTTGGAAATAATACTGAGCTAAAGAAAACGGACACGATGGTGTACACTTTCTATTTTGTGAAATTTCCCGATTTAGCAGTACCCCTGAAATGGGCTTTCCGATTTAGTGAAATTGGAAAATTTTATTTTTATCTCATATTGATGAGAAAATTAAAACGAGAAAGAAAATATAATAGTTATATTTTTGGAGATGAAATTGATTGTCAATTTTGGAGAAACGTAATGACGGCTAATGTATTGGGCCGGCTAGGGTTAATGGATCCGATCCATTAGGGTTTGAGCCCAACAAGCTCTTTTCTTCACCTATAAAAGGAGCTCCATAGGCATGAGAATAAACACACCAAGTGAAGAGCTCAAAACCGTAGCCTCACTTTCTCTCCTCTCCTCTCTCCCTCTCGTCCGCCCCCTCGGTCGCCTCCCTCGGAGGACCGCCGATAACAGGAGCCGCCGCCTAGTGCCGCCGCCCCTCCTCGCCGGAATCCGATTCCGGCACCGTTTTTCCGGCTCGTCTTTCCCGTCGTATTCTCCCTTACGTATTTCTAGTGCAATACGTAAGTTGGATTACCTATACGAGGTGAAACCTGATTAGACGAAAGACGCCGAAGGAACGCCCGAGCACAGCCCGAGCCGCGCCCGTGCGCTCCAGCCGTGACACACGAGTCTAGCCGAGAGCCCCGCCACTCGCCCGACTCTCCCCGCACACGACCCGTGCCGTCCCCGCGTTGCATCCGCGCGACTTCCGACGAACCTCGTTTCGTCCGACGAATCCCTAAGGTACTTACGATTGAATTTAGATTTAATTGTTTGCGTTAAATGTTTGCGCTATGTACTGTTAATGTTTGCGATTTTTAATTGATAAAGAAAAATTAATTGTGATTAATTTAAATGTCAATTAAATTCAAATTGATTCAAATTAAATAATATGATTATCTTAATTGTCAATTTGACGCAAACCGATTATGTGCGATTAATTATATATGTGTAATTAATTAATTTGATTAATTTAATTGCACAATTCAAGTTGATTAGAATTAAATAATATGATTATGTTAATTGTTAATTTGACGCAAATTAATTATGAGCGAATGTTTATGTAATTAATTGTTTAGTGTAATATATTAATATGATTAATATATTTGCGCTAGAAGTAATTAATTTATATGATAATATAATTGCGCTAGAAGTAATTAATTTATATGATAAATATAATTGCGATAGTAATTAATTTATTTGATAAATTTAATTGCGCTAGATTTAATTTATGTAGCATGGGATGCATCAATTAAATATTTAATTATTTGATAATTAAATTAAATGGTGGATTATTTATTCTAATAGATTTGAATTAAATCAATTAATGCATGTAATATTGAAAATATGATTTTCAATAAATAAAATATAATATAATGTAAAATGTTTAGAAAAACGGTTTTTCATAAAAATTTTGTTTTCCGCTGGGTATACATGCACGATCCCCAACACTTCTCGTGTGCGCGCCGGCGATCGTGCCCTAGGGCCGATCGCCACCCTCGGTCCAGCCGAGGGGTTTTGCCTTCGGTCCCGGCGGGGATCTCCCGACCTCCCGCGGTACGGTAATCTACGATCACCACCGCGAGGTCGATCCCCATCCCCGGGTTCGTCCGTTTCCCGGATCTTCGTTCATATGTATATACGAATTAATTTAAAATCATCGAAGGGGGATCAACGATTTTACCTTAGTTCTCGTTGTACGGAGAAACGAGATCTTTGAAGACCTCTAGACCTTCCCACGTATTCCTTGCACTCGTTCGAACGTCGGGTGGGCGACGATCCTCCGAACTCTATGGATCTCCCTCTCTACTTTCTCTCTCTAGAATTGTGATCTTCAAGTTATGAAAATAGAGAAGACCATATGCTATGTAGGGGATCTAAAGGAGGTGGAATATTGGGCTTCCAATATTAATAATTAAATTGAGCCCAAACCCAAATCTATTAATCCATTAATATTAATTATTTTTATTTTCCACTACATAAAAATAATTGCACTCCCAATATTATATCATATTATATCAAATAATATTATCTCTCCGATACTATTATTTAGTCCGTGCGTTTAAGATAGAAATGTCCATGAATAAAATTAATTTATTGCTAACTAATTTATTCATCTCTTGAATCAATAGTACCATTCAACTTTAATTATTACGCAGAACAAATCCACCTGCATGGTTTACATAATAATTCCTTATGAACTCATCTCGGGGGCATTATCAACCCTTATCGGGACACACTTTCCCGTCAAGAATTTACGGCATGTCATACACAAAATACAGTGACCCAACTTTGCCGGTAATCGACCGGTTATTCTAATCGGTCAATTCCTTTGGAAAATCAAAGTCACTAATATTAAATGCACACACCCACAATAATATAAGGGATTAAGAATAAAATACACTGAGACTTAAATCGATTATCTAAGGCAATACTAATCGATAAATCTCAAGCGATCCGCCCAATACACCAAGTGTACAAGTATGATAAAATAATTAAGACAAATTATTTTCTCTCTCATACAACGACTATACCGATGGATTGGTCCTTTTCCATATAGGTCGTGAGCAACTGTTCGATTATATACGAGTAACCGATAGTATGATCTTCCGTGTGACATCGCACACCATACTAACTACAACGTATATAATCTAGGACTATAATTTGCATATATTTAATTATAAATAATTAGACGCAAATAATTGTTTATTTAATTAAATAGATTAGTGGCAATGGATCGGGAGTTAATATCACTTAAATCTACACATTAAGTATACAACTTCAACAATCTCCCACTTATACTAAGGTCTAGTATTTTCTTCCAAACTCCCGACTGTCATACTCTTCACGTGCTTAATATGCACTTCCAAGAAGTGCTTTGTGAAAGAGCAATCTAGATTGTCGTTCTGAAGTTATCTTGGTGACTACAGCGTCGTCTTCCCTGACGATGACTCGTATCAGGTGGTACTTACTCTATGTGTTATCTTTCACTTATGGACTTGTGATTTCTTTGTTGGAGTTGTAAACTAAATGTCTAGATTTAAGTGATATTAACTCCCGATCCATTGCCACTAATATATTTAATTAAATAAACAATTATTTGCGTTTAATTATTTATAATTAAATATATGGAAATTATAGTCCTATATTATATACGTTGCAGTTAGTATGGTGTGCGTCGTCACACGGAAGATCATACTATCGGTTACTCGTATATAATCGAACAGTTGCTCACGACTTAGATGGACAAGGACCAATCCATCGGTATAGTCGTAGTATGAGAGAGAAAATAATTTGTCTTGATTATTTTATCATACTTGTACACTTGGTGTATTGGGCGGATCGCTTGAGATTTATCAATTAGGATTGCCTTTGATAATTGATTTAAATCTCAGTGTATTTTATTCTTAATCCCCGATACTACTATTGCGGGTGTATATATTTAATATAAGTGACTTTGATTTTCCAAAGGAATTGACCGGTTTAATATTGGGTCAATTACCGGTAAAGTTGGGTCACTATATTTTATATATGACATGCCGTGAATTCTTGACGGGAAAGTGTGTCCCGATAAGGGTTGATAATGTCCCCGAGATGAGTTCATAAGGAATTATTATGTAAACCCTGCAGGTGGATTTGTTCCGCATAATAATTAAGGTTGAATGGTACTATTCTCGGTTACAAGAGATGAATAAATTAATTAGCAATAAATATAATTTATTCATGGACATTTCTATCTTAAACACACGGAATAAATAATACTACCGAGAGATAATATTATTTGATATAATATGGTATAATATTGGGAGTGCAATTATATTTATATAGTGGAAAATAAATATAATTAATATTAATGGATTAATAGATTTGGGCTTGGGCTCAATTTAATCATTAATATTGGAAGTCAATATTCCACCTCCTTTAGATCCCCTACGTAGCCTATAAAAGCACTACATGGTTTTCTCTATTCTCATAACTTGAAGATCACAATTCTAGAAAGAGAAAGTAGAGAGGGAGATCCATAGAGTTCGGAGGATCGTCGCCCACCCGACGTTCGAACGAGTGCAAGGAATACGTGGGAAGATTCAAAGGTCTTCGAATAGATCTCGTTTCTCCGTACAACGAGAACAAAGGTAAAATCGTTGAACCCCCTTCGATGATTTTAATGTTTAATTCTCGTGAAAATAACGTGAACGTAAGATCCGAGGTTCGGGATCCTCACCGAGGTCGAGTTGGGTGGTGGTGATCGAAGATCACCAGACCACCGCGGCTGGAGCGACCCGACGGCGAAGGATCGCGCGTAGAGCTTGACTGCCCAGGCAAGCGGCCGCCTCGTGTGCCCAGGCAGCGGGCTGCGGGTTTTTCCCGCAGCGGATCTGTGCGCCATGCGAGACGTGCACGGGGGCCATGCGAGCAGATCCGTTTCGCACGCCTGGAGGCGTGTGAGGCCGGATCGAACAGCGGCGGCTCGGGCCGCTGCTAGGGTTCGATGGAGCTGGTCCTCGCGGCGCTCGGGCATCGCAAGCGGGCTGTACGCGTAGGGTTTTGGCAACCCTTGCGGGCTGCTTTGAGCAGCCCCTCACGCCACATACGAGACGCAATCGATCGCCGTGAGTTCGCCCACGGATGGTGATCGATTGGGCGTCTTCCCCGCGTCCGGTGACGTGGGTTTTTTCCGGTGGCGGGATTTCGATCGGAGTTGTCAATTCCGCGTTACCCGACGACTCCGGGATGTCGATTTCCAACAATTGGTATCAGAGCGTTGGTTTTCGTTCACGGTATTTTCCGATAAATTGTTCTACCTTGCAGGGTTTCCGATTATTAAGGCTAGATTTAATTTTGTTAATTAATGTCCATAATATTACTCTTGATTATTAAACTCTCGGTGATGTCGAGATTCGTTTTTGTGTGGTGGATGCTTGTTCTTATTTTTCCGGAAATTGTATAAGGTCGATTTCATGTATAGAATCGATACCGGATAGCGTAGTAATAAATTTGTAATTTATTTTACGTTGGACCGAGGACGAAACGACGACCGGAAAAGTGTGACGAAGGAGACGAAAAAGAGGGAAGGACCGGGGATCGATCAACCCCATGATCGATCCCGTATGATCAATCGATCGAAGGGAGGGGGCTGCCCTTCGAACCTCTCGGCCGAGCGCGATGCCACCATGGGAGGTGGTGCGCCGGCTGGGCGGCGGCGGCGGTGGAGTGCCCTCTCGACCGGCGATCAATGGTGGGGGCGCGGGGATCCCCAACCCGTGCTCTCCTACCGAGATCCAACTTTCCTAAATTATTCGGTTTTTCTATTTTGAGTATTCCTATTTTTTGGAATTCTCATGGAATAGGAAAAGAATTAATTTGGTCTTCCTAACTGATTATTCCTTTTTTTTGGAATATTCATGGATTATGAAAAGAATTAATTTTGAATTAATTTATTTTCCTTATTTAATTATTCCTTTATGGAATTTTTAATAGATTAAGAAAATAATTAATTTGGAAAGTTTTGAAAGTCCTTAATTAATTTTTCCTTATTTAATTATTCCTTTATGGAATTTTTAATAGAAAAGGAAAGGAATTAATTGGAAATGATTAGGAGTCCTAATTTATTTTATTTTCTTATTCTATTATGGAAGTCTTCTAGAATATTCCAAGTTTGACTTGGATAGGATTCTAGAGATTTAATAGAATTAGAAAGGAAAATAAAAAATAAATAAAAATATTAATAATATTTAATTTTATTTTTGATTTATTCGATTGACTTAATTTTCGAATTAAGTATCTTTTGGATTTATTAAAAATAAATAGATTTAAATATTGGAATTAATATTCTCGTCACATGGAGCATTCAAGAACAAAGACTGGAGACTAGAAGATGCGTACGGGGATGGAATAAAGCCATAATAGTCGGAAAATAATATTCTAGTATTATTTTGATTATGTGATAATATTCTATGTGCTTTATTTCATGTATGCATGCTTATGTGTATTTAATTATGCATTAGATAGCGTATCCCTTTATTGTAAAAAGCTAAGTGGGAGAGGGATTGTAAACAATGTCATGGTCTCCATTGCTGTTCTCTTGGTGACTTTTATGAACTTTTGAAGTTCGTATAGACAAGTCATTGCAGGAGAATTCTGGTAATTCCTTTTACGAGAAACATTGATTAAGTTTATCAAACAATGCCTAATTTGTCTTTCTGAAACTGATTTCAAGTCGACTCATTCTCACCCCGGGGAGTGGAATGGAGCCAAAGCCACTTGGTCATGTGGATGACACAAATTAGAGACCTTCGTACCATTTCTTGAAATGGATCGATTGTCTGCTCGGCTCCCTCATTTTATGAGAGATAGGGTTGTTCGCATGGTGAATCACTGGTTAGAAACTTCGAGTTTCACTTATGATTCTCCGCGTCTTGATTTACAAGATTGAATGATTCAAGTAATTGGATGTCACTTATAAAAATCTTTTGGTGTAGTAAACGTCCACACTATCGTGGCTTGTTGCACTGAATGGGATTTTGGATTAACTGATGTAGACAGTTATAGAAGGGAGTAAAGGAGCGTATGTTAACGTAAACGTCCACACTATCGTGGCTTGCGGTGAATATGCGTATCCCAAACAATCTTCTTAGATACTGAGTAATGGTTTACACTTAGGTACGCTTCTTAGTGTTCTTCCCATCGAAGTAACGCTAATGATGATGTACGACCGAAGCAAATCTAATTGCTAAATCATTTGGATAGGTAAACATCCACACTATCGTGGCTTACCATATCTGATGGGATTTTAGATGTGATTAGTGATTTAATGATATTATTTGAGGGAGATAATATCGGATATTAAATCAATTGTTTGTTATTATGTGCTCATAGGTTAGGAATGGCTTTGAACCCACTTTCTATGATACTTAAGGAATTTAACTCACTGGTCCCTGAATGTATTGATTGGAATAGAAATCTGGACATTGCCCAAACTGTTGAAGAGTACAAGTTTGTACTCAGTGAGCTTTGTGCTTCCGAGCCTACGAATGTCTTAACTAATGAGGAAAGTGCTGGAAATCGATATCCCGGGGTATCAAAAATTGCGGAACCGATAACTCCGACCGAAATCCCATCGCCGGAAACCGATCACGAACGACACGAAGAACCGGGCTCGACAAGAGTATCGTCGCAGGATGAACCCGCGGTTAAACCCTAGCCGAACTGTTGGAGTTGTGTACTTAATGTCTAGATTTAAGTGACAGAAACTCACGATCCATTGCCATTAATCTATTTAACTAAATGAACAATTGTTTGCGTTTAATTATTTATAATTAAATATATGCAAAACATAGTCCTGGATTCTATACGTTGTAGTTAGTATGGTGTGTCGGGCCCCACACAGAAGATCATACTATCGGTTACTCGTATTTAATCGAACAGTTGCTCACGACCTAGATGGACACAGACCAATCCATCGGTATAGTCGTTGTGTGAGAGAGAAAATAATATGTCTTGATTATTTTATCACACTTGTACACTAGGTGTATTGAGCGGATCGTTGAGATTCATCGATTAGGATTGCCGGCGATAATCGATTCGAGTCTCAGTGTATTTTATTCTTAATCCCCGATATTGTTGCGGGTGTGTATATTTAATATAAGTGACTTTGATTTACCAAAGGAATTAACCGATTTAATTATTGGGTTAATTACCGGTTAAGTTGGGTCACTATATTTCATATATGGCATGCCGTGAATGATTGACCGGAAAGTGTATCCCGTAAGGGTTGATAATATCCCCGAGATGAGTTCATAAGGAATTATTATGTAAACCCTGCAGGGGTGGATTCGTTCCGCATAATAATTAAGGTTGAATGGTACTAGTCTCGGATACAAGAGATGAATAAATTAATTAGCAATAAATTAATTTTATTCATGGATATTTATATCTTAAATACACGGAATAAATAATACTACCGGAGAAATATTATTTGATATAATATGGTTTAATATTGGGAGTGCAATTAATTTTATATAGTGGAAAATAGAATTAATTAATATTGATAAGGATTAATGGACTTGAGCATTGGGCTCAATTTAATCTTCAATATTTGAAGCCCAATATTCCACCTCCTTTAGATCCCCTACGTAGCCTATAAAAGCACTACATGGTCTTCTCTATTCTCATAACTTGAAGATCACAATTCTAGAGAGAGAAAGTAGAGAGGGAGATCCATGGAGTTCGGTAGATTGTCGCCCACACGACGTCCGGGCTAGTGCAAGGAATACGTGGGAAGATCTCAAGGTCATCATAAGATCTCGTTTCTCCGCACAACGAATCGAAAGGTGAATTAAATAATTGCTATTTAATTCTTGTTTTATTGAATCAATTATCGAAGAACAAGATCCAAGAGTCGAACCCGGATTAGACGAACGATCACGCGGTGGTGGCGAAGCCACCGGACCGCGGGGATCGCCCGCTAGGGTTTGGCGGCGCGCGGAGGAAAGGAACCCTCGGCTGGGCCGAGGGTTCGCGATCGATCACGGGGATCGATCGCCGGGGCGCGGGCTGGTGCCGCACCCCACCCGCCGTGAAGGCGGGGCTCCTCCAGGCGGTGGCGAGTCGCCGGACTCGCCGCGGGGGGCTACTGGGCAGCCCCATCGATCGCGAAGATCGAACGCGATCCTCGATCGCGTGAACCCCGTCTCGCGGGGGTTCGGCTGGGGGCGGGCTGCGTGCCTTCGGGTGCGTGGTCTCCAAAGGCTGAACTCCGGCGGATGAGTCGGCGTTCATGTGATCTCCGGCGAAGGGTTTGATCGGGTTATTGGTTTCCGCAAATTTAAATAACCCGGGATATCGAATTCCAACAATTGGTATCAGAGCGTACGGTTACGTTTTTCGTTAATTGTTTCGATAATCGATTCTCGATGTATATGGCCATAGATTAATTTAATTGCGTTAAATTATTGTGCTATATTTGTTCTACGTACTTGTTTTTCTCTCTCGTATGAATCGTGATGGTCGGAAAAATATATATTAAAAATCGAGGGTTTTTCGGAAATCGAACCGGATCGATCGGACGAGGGCTTGTAGCGGAACCGGGCTTTATGGCGGCTGGAGGTCGACGGCATCAACCACCAGCGGTGGTGGTCGCCGGAGGTCGACCGCTGCCGAGAAGCCAAGCGGTTCAGCCGCTACGCGCGGCGGCTCGTGAGTCGCGGCTTCGGCTTCGTGCTCGGAGCGGGCTGCTGTGCGGGCTGTGTACGGGCTGCTCGTGCGGTGGTGGCAGCGGGTCGATGGCGTGGTTCGTCAAGGGAGACGCCATGCCGGAGATTGACCAAGAGACGCTGCCGGAATGCCCCTCGTCGATGAAGTCGATCGTCGAAGTTGCGCACTGCTGCTGTATCTTGCGTAAGGTGTGGGCCGACATATTCTTTGTGGAGGACGACACCAATGTGAAATGGCTATGCTGCATGTGATGCATGGCCTAGTACACGATATGCATGTGTATACATGCATGGGACCAAAATTCTTTTGGTCCAGCGGGTTCGATGTTGGGTCGACCGGAAATTCGATTTTCGGTTCGTCCCGGTAAATCCGATCTTTCCGGAAATAATTTAATCTTTCTAATATTATTTAATTTAATTTTGGAATTAATTCAAATTCTATTTGGATTAGATTTCTTAATTATGGAATTAAATAATGGAATTAGATGGAGAGTTAAATTAGGAAAGAAAATCCTAGTTTCTCTAGATATCCTATACCTACTTGGATTAGAAGTCTTAAGAAGAATCAAAATTCGATTTTGATTAGGATTCTTGAGATCGAATCTAAATAGGATTGAGAAATTATTAAAATATTGATTTTATTTAATTTAAGTATTTTATTTAAAATCATTAGATTAATTCAAAATTTATTTTGGATTGGAAAATCTTGGATTTTATTTAGAATAGAATTAAATATGGAAATCAATGGATTTTAATAATATTGATTTTATTTAATTTAAGTATTTTTTTTTAAAATCATTAGATTAATTCAAAAAAAATAATTTGGATTGGATAATCTTGGATTTTATTTAAAATAGAATTAAATATGGAAATCAATGGTATTGATTTTATTTAATTGGAGCAAAATTAAATATGAGAATCAAAGAATTTTTCCGTCGCTCGGCAAAGTATTCAAGACGTAGAATGGAGGCTCAAGACAAGCATGCTGGAATTCATCAAGGTACGAATAGTCGAGAAATAATTTTACTTGAGTAATTATTTGATTATTTGTGAACATACTTGCATGAAATGTATGTTTGTTATTATGCTTATGTGTATTTAATTATGCATTAGATAGCGTATCCCTTTGTTATAAAAAGCTAAGTGGGAGAGGGAATGGAAACATTGCCATGGTCTCCATTGCTGTTCTCTTGGTGACTTTTATGGACTTTTGAAGTTCGTATAGACAAGTCATTGGAGGAGAATTCTTGTAATTCCTTTTACGAGAAACATTGATTAAGTTTATCAAACAATGCCTAATTTGTCTTTCTGAAAGTGATTTCAAGTCGACTCATTCTCACCCCGGGGAGTGGAATGGAGCCAAAGCCACTTGGTCATGTGGATGACACAAATTAGAGACTTTCGTGTCATTTGATGACTAGATCGATTGTCTGCTCGGCTCCCTCATTCTATGAGAGATAGGGTCGTTCGCATGGTGAATCACTGGTTAGAAACTTCGAGTTTCACTTATGATTCTCCGCGTCTTGATTTACAAAATCGAATGGATCAAGTAATTGGGAGTCAATTGTAAAAGTCTTTTGGTGTAGTAAACGTCCACACTATCGTGGCTTGCTACATTGAATGGGATTTTGGAACGATTGATGTAGACAGTTATAGAAGGGAGTAAAGGAGCGTATGTTAACGTAAACGTCCACACTATCGTGGCTTGCGGTGAATATGCGTGTCCCAAACAATCTTCTTAGATACTGAGTAATGGTTTACACTTAGGTACGCTTTATAGTATTCTTCCCAACGAAGTAACGCTATAATTGATGTACGACCGAAGCAAATCTAATTGCTAAATCATTTGGATAGGTAAACGTCCACACTATCGTGGCTTGCCATATCTGATGGGATTTAAGATGCGATTAGTGGTTTAATGATATTATTTGAGGGAGATAATATCGGAGATTAAATCGATTGTTTGTTGTTATATGTGCTCATAGATTAGGAGATGGCTTTGAACCCACTTTATGTGATAACTAAGGATTTTAAACTCACTGGTCCCTAAATGTAATGATTGGAATAGAGATCTAGACATTACCCAAACTGTTAAAGAGTACTAGTTAGTGCTCAGTGATCTTTGTCCTCCCGAGCCTATTGACATAGGCGGCTAGACAAGAGGCGATGTGGATACTCATAAAGGGCAGTCGATTCGAGGAAACTCTTAAACACGTTTTTGAGATGATTGACCTTTTAGACGAGTTGAGACGGAGATCGCAAGCTCTTGTAGCCAATGCCAAAGGTTTCGAACCTAAAGGCAAACGGGGAAAAGGAAAGCAAAGAAACCCAGTGGTTCTTTTTGGACCACGAGATGGGACGAGAAAGCCATGAGGCAAGAGTTCTCGATGCAAACAGTCTGGGTACTGGAAGTCTGATTATCCTCTCAAAGAAAGTACGAAATTCTTCTTTAGTCGTAAAACATAGTCAGTGGTATTATCTACCGGAACCTGGTGTGTAGATATGGAACCACTGACGGTATGTGCATTTTAAATGCAAGGGTTCCAGGAAACCCGACGACTTAGAAAAGAAGAAATCGTAGTCTACATGGGCAATGCTGTGGAGGAGGCAGCAGTTGCAGTGGAGGACATTTTATAGGATTTCATTTTGAGTTATTGCTTTTATGTACCTTTCATATTAGAAAGAACTTTGTTCTGGATTTCTAATGAATGAATATTTTATTTCTTTTAATCATTTGATGGTTATAAGAAGAAATAATGATAGTATCTATTCTGGTACATTAGCTAGCAATATATAAATGATGAATCCTGAGTCCACCACGATGCAACGAACCGTAGTATAAAAGTCGTTTTACTAATAAGAGATTTCTTTATTAAATCAGTTATACTTGTGAATTCTTATGCTAAGTCATGCTTATTCAAATAAGAAGTTCAAAGGTCGAAAATTGATTTTTGATCAATTAAGTTGAAGGAGTGGACCTTCCGACCTAAGAATCTTATTTGGAAGATAACATGACTAAGCAATCCTTTATGGATATAAGATGTAAGATCCGGACAAGTATAAGAATTGATTGACTCTGATGTATGCAGACCTATGCCTACTCAGACAATAAGGTACGAGTACTTCATTTTATGATTACTCGAAAAATGGATTAGAATACCTGATGTGCCACAAAAGCAAGTGTTTTGACAAGTCAATGGACACTAAGCAATTGTGGAGAGCCATCAAGGTATATCCATTTGTAGCTTGCGATTTGATCGCGGTGGCAAGTACCTGTCTGAGGAATGCATGGCATACTAATCAGAGGTTGGGATGATCCCAAATGACTACACCATACACTTTTTGTGTAGAAATGGTGTGTCGTAAACAAGAAATGGAACTCTTATAGAAATAGTAAAAGCATGAGTTATACGGAACTACCTATGTTCTATGGATATGTCTGGAAACAACAGCGCATTCAAATGCGGTTGTAGAATATCCTAGAAGAACAAAAGATGTGTGTTCGATAGTACTATGAACCAGAAGGACGTTATAAGTTCTAACGCCCGGTTCTTAGAGGAAGACTATTAGATGAACCACAAGCCCAAAATGACGTATACTTTGAAATGAGAGAGAAAGATTAAGACTTAGAACCAGCCGAACCGAGTAGCGGTACACCACTGACTGCACCTACTGTTATCACTATTTATACACCGGAATGCCATTGTAGTGGGAGGTTGTTTGACAACCGGAGATATTCATAAGACTAGGAGAGTTTCGAACTCTGGACCTAGTATACATGAAATCAATCCCTGGATCTACATAGAGGCGGTACTAGATCTAAATGTGCCTTCTTGGAAAGCAATAAGGATTATTGCTAAGAGGCGAGATCATTTAGAGTACAAGCTTAGTTGATCCATTTATGGATTGA
Source organism: Euphrasia confusa (assembly GCA_954870475.1). Lineage (NCBI taxonomy): Eukaryota > Viridiplantae > Streptophyta > Magnoliopsida > Lamiales > Orobanchaceae > Euphrasia > Euphrasia confusa. The sequence continues at coordinate 34,117,733 of OX940950.1, forward strand.
AACAAAGCATTGAGTTCGTGGTACTTGCAAATTGATGAGATAGTCCATTTTATGGATTCATCAAAAGCATAGACGAATCGTGTGTATGGGAAACGTGATGGAAACAAGGTGGTGTTTCTCGGAGGTTTTATGTAGATGACATTTTATCATTGGTAACAATGTAAAGATGTTGTCAGACATAAAATGATGGTTGTCTAGAAAAATCGATATATGAGATGAAGAAGAAGTTAGAGCATGTTCTTAAGATCTAGGATCTCAAGAAAAGAACATTGTACTTCTCCTGGACATCTTACATATATATGATTATGGTTCGTTTTAACATGCATGATTCCGAGAAAGGTTCGTTACCTTTCAGAGACGGAATGCATCTATCTAAGGATATGTGTTTTGGAACACAAAAGGAGATAGAAGCAATGAAAGCAGTTTCCTACACTTTGAGTGTGGAAAGCTTAATAAATGCAATGTTGAAAAACGAGAACCTGATATCGGCTATGCGGTGAGCATAGTGGGAGGATATCAAGGTAATCCTGGAAAGGAATATTCGACTACCGTAAAAGTACTTTCGAAGTACTGTTCTAGACTACGAAGCAGACGAGCATTTCCTTTGGATTACATTCTCTTAGATTTCTAATCAAATGAGGACCGGTGTAAGTCGATATCAGGCTATGTGTTTCACTATTGAAGGAGAAGGAGTTTTAACATGGAAGAGTGATAAGCACGATGCTTTTCGGACTCTGCCATGGGTAACCAAATAGCGGCCTCAGAGGCAGCGGAAGTTTTGGTATAACTCTGGGATAATCTCTGGGACTTAGATGTGATTCTTAATTTGCCAAAGGCTATGTAAATAGCGGTGCAATGGCAAATGGTAAGAAATCACAAGTCCATAAGTGTAAGATAACACATAGTGCAAGTACCACCTGATACGAGTCAACGTCAAGGGAGACGACGCTGTAGTCACCAAGATAACTTCAGAGCGGCAACCTAGAGTGCTCATTCACATAGTACTTCTTGGAAGTACAACTTAAGCACGTGATGAGTATGGGAGTCGGGAGTTTGGAGGAAATGACTAGACCTTAGTACAAGTGGGAGATTGTTGGAGTTGTGTACTTAATGTCTAGATTTAAGTGACAGAAACTCACGATCCATTGCCATTAATCTATTTAACTAAATGAACAATTGTTTGCGTTTAATTATTTATAATTAAATATATGCAAAACATAGTCCTGGATTCTATACGTTGTAGTTAGTATGGTGTGTCGGGCCCCACACAGAAGATCATACTATCGGTTACTCGTATTTAATCGAACAGTTGCTCACGACCTAGATGGACACGGACCAATCCATCGGTATAGTCGTTGTGTGAGAGAGAAAATAATATGTCTTGATTATTTTATCACACTTGTACACTTGGTGTATTGAGCGGATCGCTGAGATTCATCGATTAGGATTGCCGGCGATAATCGATTCGAGTCTCAGTGTATTTTATTCTTAATCCCCGATATTGTTGCGGGTGTGTATATTTAATATAAGTGACTTTGATTTACCAAAGGAATTAACCGATTTAATTATTGGGTTAATTACCGGTTAAGTTGGGTCACTATATTTCATATATGGCATGCCGTGAATGATTGACCGGAAAGTGTATCCCGTAAGGGTTGATAATATCCCCGAGATGAGTTCATAAGGAATTATTATGTAAACCCTGCAGGTGGATTCGTTCCGCATAATAATTAAGGTTGAATGGTACTAGTCTCGGATATAAGAGATGAATAAATTAATTAGCAATAAATTAATTTTATTCATGGATATTTATATCTTAAATACACGGAATAAATAATACTACCGGAGAAATATTATTTGATATAATATGGTTTAATATTGGGAGTGCAATTAATTTTATATAGTGGAAAATAGAATTAATTAATATTGATAAGGATTAATGGACTTGAGCATTGGGCTCAATTTAATCTTCAATATTGGAAGCCCAATATTCCACCTCCTTTAGATCCCCTACGTAGCCTATAAAAGCACTACATGGTCTTCTCTATTCTCATAACTTGAAGATCACAATTCTAGAGAGAGAAAGTAGAGAGGGAGATCCATGGAGTTCGGTAGATCGTCGCCCACACGACGTCCGGGCTAGTGCAAGGAATACGTGGGAAGATCTCAAGGTCATCATAAGATCTCGTTTCTCCGCACAACAAATCGAAAGGTGAATTAAATAATTGCTATTTAATTCTTGTTTTATTGAATCAATTATCGAAGAACAAGATCCAAGAGTCGAACCCGGATTAGACGAACGATCACGCGGTGGTGGCGAAGCCACCGGACCGCGGGGATCGCCCGCTAGGGTTTGGCGGCGCGCGGAGGAAAGGAACCCTCGGCTGGGCCGAGGGCTCGCGATCGATCACGGGGATCGATCGCCGGGGCGCGGGCTGGTGCCGCACCCCACCCGCCGTGAAGGCGGAGCTCCTCCAGGCGGCGGCGAGTCGCCGGACTCGCCGCGGGGGGCTGCTGGGCAGCCCCATCGATCGCGAAGATCGAACGCGATCCTCGATCGCGTGAACCCCGTCTCGCGGGGGTTCGGCTGGGGGCGGGCTGCGTGCCTTCGGGTGCGTGGTCTCCAAAGGCTGAACTCCGGCGGATGAGTCGGCGTTCATGTGATCTCCGGCGAAGGGTTTGATCGGGTTATTGGTTTCCGCAAATTTAAATAACCCGGGATATCGAATTCCAACACGAACCCCATCTCGGGTTTCGCGATCGATGATGATCGCGTGGGGCTGCCTAGCAGCCCCCGGCGGTGAGTCCGGCGACTCACCGCCACCACCGACCGGGGAGGGAGCGCCCAGCCGCGGCGCAAAGCCGCGGCAGCCCCCAGCGATCGACCTAGGGTCGATCGCTCGCCCCGGCGTCCAGCCGGGGCTCCCCTCGCGTGGTCGCTGCCGGCGGTCGAAGCCCTAGGCTCGAACGCCACCCCCTCGGCTCCCAGCCGAGGGTTGCTCTCTATCCCGGCGGGGATCCCTAGACCGCCGGCGGTCCGGTGGTCTTCGACCACCACCGCTCGGTCTATCCCCGTCCCCGGTTTCGTTGTTTTTCCGGATCGTGTGTTCATGCATGTATCACAATTTAATTGAACATAAAATCACACAAGGAGTTTATGATCATACCTTTGATTCGTTGTGCGGAGAAACGAAATCAATCGAAGACCTTTGAATCTTCCCACGTATTCCTTGCACTCCGTTCGAACGTCGGGTGGGCGACGATCTATCGAACTCCTATGGATCTCCTTCAACTCTCTAGAATATCAAGTATGATAATCTTGTCTTATTAATTATGAAGGCCATGTAGTGCTTTTATAGGCTACGTAGGGGATCTAAAGGAGGTGGAATATTGGGCTTCCAATATTGAAGATTAAATTGAGCCCACTGCTCAAGTCCATTAATCCTTATCAATATTAATTAATTTATTTTCCACTATATAAATTAATTGCACTCCCAATATTAAACCATATTATATCAAATAATATTTCTCCGGTAGTATTATTTATTCCGTGTATTTAAGATTTAAATATCCATGAATAAAATTAATTTATTGCTATTTAATTTATTCATCTCTTTAATCCGAGACTAGTACCATTCAACCTTAATTATTGTGCGGAACGAATCCACTCATGAGGTTTACACAATAATTCCTTACGAACTCATCTCGGGGATATTATCAACCCTTCCGGGATACACTGTACGGTCAATCATTCACGGCATGCCATATATGAAATATAGTGACCCAACTTAACCGGTAATTAACCCAATAATTAAATCGGTTAATTCCTTTGGTAAATCAAAGTCACTTATATTAAATATACACACCCGCAATAATATCGGGGATTAAGAATAAAATACACTGAGACTCGAATCGATTATCGCCGGCAATCCTAATCGATGAATCTCAACGATCCGCTCAATACACCAAGTGTACAAGTGTGATAAAATAATTAAGACAAATTATTTTCTCTCTCACACAAAGACTATACCGATGGATTGGTCCGGGTCCATCTAGGTCGTGAGCCACTGTTTGATTAAATACGAGTAACCGATAGTATGATCTTCTGTGTGGGCCCGACACACCATACTAACTACAACGTATAAAATCTAGGACTATGATTTGCATATATTTAATTAATAATAATTAAAAGCAAACAATTGTTTATTAATTTAATAGATTAAATGCTATGACCGGGAGTTTACCGTTACTTAAATCTAGACATTAAGTACACAACTCCAACAATCTCCCACTTGTACTAAGGTCTAGTCATTTCCTCCAAACTCCCGGTTCCCATACTCATCACGTGCTTTAAAGTGTACTTCCGAGAAGTACTATGTGAGTGAGCAATCTAGGTTGCCGCTCTGAAGTTATCTTGGTGACTACTACGTCGTCTCCCTCGACGATGATTCGTATCAGGTGGTACTTGCTCTATATGTTATCATCACTTTTGACTTATGACCTATTCCAGTTCACCGTGCACCGCTATCCAATAGCCTTTGGTAAACTAAGAGTCATATCCAAGTCAAGAGGTTATCCCGGAACCTAACCAAAACTTCCGCTGCCTCTGAGGCTGCTATTCGGTTATGAGAGAGTCTGAGAAGCGTCCTGCTTATCATTCTTTCATTTCATGGTTCCACCTCTTTCTAAAAGTGAACACATAGCCTGATATCGACTTACACTGGTCCTTCTTTGATTTTTGGATCTGAGAAACTGTAATCTAAGAAGATTTCGTCTTGCTCCGTAAGCCAGTACTCTGAAAGTACTCTTACAGCATTCGAACATCCCTTATCCAGATTACTTTGATATCCTCCCACTACGCAAACGGCATAGTTGATATCAGGTTGTCTTTTTACAACATTGCATCTATAAGGATTTCCACACATAAAGTGTAGGAAACTGCTTTGTCTTCATCTATCTCCTTCATGTGTTCGAAACACATATCCTTTAGATAGATGTATATTCTGTCTCTGAAAGGCAATAACCTTTCTTAGAAGTATGCATGTTTAAAAACAAACCATAATCGTATAAGGTATCTAGGAGAAGTACAATGTTCTTATCGTTAGAACGAACGATCTTAAGAACATGCTCTAACTTTTACTCAATCTTATATCTCGATTTATTTAGACAACCATTATTTTATGTCTGACAACATTTTTACATTGTTGCCAATGATAAAATGTTATCTACATAAAATCTCCGAGAAACACCACCTTGTTTCCATTACGTCTTCAATACACCTTTCGTCTATGCCTTTTGATGAATCCATCAAATGGATTATCCCATCAATTCGCAAGTTCCACGACTCATAACTTTGTTTCAATCCATAATGGATTTACTAAGCTTGTACTCTAAATGATCTTGCCTCTTAACAATAATCCTTATTGTTTCCTAAGCAGGCACATTTAGATCTAGTACTGCCTTTGTGCAGAGCTAGGGATCGATTTCATCATTACCAGATCCAGAGTTAAAACTCTTCTAGTCTTATGAACAACCTCCCACTGCAATGGCGTCCCGGTGTATGACAGTAATAACAGTAGGTGCAGTATGTGGTGTACCTCTACTCGGTTTGGCTGGTTCCTAGTCTTTGTCCTTTTTCTCATTCCAAGGTACTGCGTCAGTTCGGGCTTTGTGGTTCTTCTAATAGTCTTTCTCTAAGAACCGGGCGTTACACGTCCTTCTGGTTCATAGTACTATAGAACACACAATATTTTGTTCATCTAGGATATCCTACAACCATATTGAATATGCCGTTGTCTCTAGGAATATCCATAGAACATAGGTAGTTCCGAACAACTTGTCCTTTTACTATTAGAATTCCATTTCTTATTTACAACGCACCATCTCTACACGTAAGTGTATGGCACGGCCCTTTGGGATTGAATCCCAATCTCTGATTATGCTATGTGTTACTTAGATAGGTGATGGCCTCCACGACTAAGTCGCAGGCTCCTAATGGATATACTTTGATGGTTCCCCATAATATCTTTGTGTCCATTGACTAGTCAAAACACTTTGCTTTTATGGCACATTAAGTATTCTAACCCATTACCGAGTATTCTTGAAAGAATTTACTCGTTCCTTTCTAATTACACATATCCTGCATATCTAATCATTCCTAATACTTGTCTGAATTCTATCCTTTATCCAGAAAGGTTTGCTTAGATGTATTATCCTCCAAATTTAATCCTTAGGTCGGAAGGTCCATTCCTTCAACTATAATTGATCAAATCAATTTCGACCATTTGAATCTTATTTGAAAATACTACTAAGTATAAGAATTCACAGGTATAATGATTTAATGAAGAAATATCTAATCAAGTAAAACAAGTTATAGAACGGTTCGTTGCATCGTGGTAGACTTTAGGATCTATCATTCATATATTGCTATCTAATGTACCATAATAGATAATGCCATTATTTCTTATCAAAATCATCAAATGATTAAAGAAATAAAATATCCATTAATAGAAATCCAGAACTAAACGTTCTTTCTAAAATAAAGGGTACATAACGCAATAATCTTGAAATGAAATCCTATTTTAACTACTAAAGCAGATAAATGTCTTCCACCGCAACAGCTGCCTCCTCCACAGCTTTTGCCCGTGTAGACTCGAACTCTCCTTCTCTAAGTCGCCGGGTTTTCTGGAACCCCTGCATTCAAAAATGCACATACCGTCAGTGGTTCCATATCTACACACCAGAATTCCGGTAGATAATACCGCTGACTATGTTTTTACGACTAAAGAAAATTCGTACCTTTGAGAGGACATGATATAGACCCCCAGTACTCAGACTGCTTTCCTTGGGGATATTTGCCAGAAGGCTTCTTTATCCCACCCCGTGGTCCAAGTCTTTTAGGACCACTGGACTCCCTTGTCTTCTTCTCCTTTTCCTTATGTAAGCCTTTAGGTCCGAAACCTTTGGCCTTGGCTGTAAGAGCTTGCGATTGTCTCAACTCATCCAAAAGATCTAGCATCTCAAAAACGTGTTCAAGCGTTTCCTCGAAGCAACTGATCTTTATGAGTATCCTCATCGCCTCTTTTCTAGCCTTTACATTCTGTCTAAACATCAACTTGAGTTTAAGCATGACATCATGATTGGCGGCTAGTGCAAGGGCACTATCCCACTTCTCAAAATCAGCTATCTCCTCATCAGATAAGACAATAGTAGGTCTAGGAGGACAAGTTTCACTGAGTACATCTTTGTACTCTTTTACAGTCTGAGCAATGTCTAACTTTTCATTCCACTCAACACAGTGTGGAACCAGTGTGTTGAATTCCTTGAGTATCACAGAAAGTGGGTTCATAGCTATTCTCTAAACCTATAAGCACATTTAAACAAACAATCAATTTAATATCCGATATTATCTCCCTCAAATAATATCATTAAACCACTAATCACATCTAAAATCCCATCAGATAAGGCAAGCCACGATAGTGTGGACGTTTACCCATCCAAATGATTTAGCAATTAGATTTGCTTCCGTCGTACATCACTATAGCGTTACTTCGATGGGAAGAATACTATAGAGCGTACCTAAGTGTAAACCATTACTCAGTATCTAAGAAGATTGTTTGGGACTCGTATATCACCGCAAGCCACGATAGTGTGGACGTTTACGTTAACGTACGTTTCCTTCACTCCCTTCTATAACTGTCTACATCAATCGTTCCAAAGTCCCATTCAATGCAGCAAGCCACGATAGTGTGGACGTTTACTACACCAAAAGACTTTTACAATTGACATCCAATTACTTGAAGCATTCGATTTTGTAAATCAAGACGTGGAGAATCATAAGTGAAACTCGAAGTTTCTAACCAGTGATTCACCATGCGAACAACCCTATCTCTCATTAGATGAGGGAGCCGAGCAGACAAACGATCCATCTTCAAAAGAATGGTACGAATGTCTCTAATTTGTGTCATCCACATGACCAAGTGGCTTTGGCTCCATTCCACTCCCCGGGGTGAGAATGAGTCGACTTGAAGTCAGTTTCAGAAAGACAAATTAGGCATTGTTTGATAAACTTAATCAATGCTTGTAAAAGGAATTACAAGAATTCTCCTCCAATGACATATCTATATGAACTTCGAAAGCTCATAAATGTCACCAAGAGAACAGTAATGGAGACCATGGGAATGTTTCCATCCCCTCTCCCACTTAGCTTTTTATAACAAAGGGATACGCTATCTAATGCATAATTAAACACATAAGCATGCATACAAGCAATAAAGCACATAGCACATAGTCAAAATAATGCTAGAAAAAATTATTTTTCCGACTATCATGGCTTTATTCCATCTCCGTATGCGTCTTCTAGTCTTCAGTCTTCGTTTTTGAATGCTCCATGTGACGAGAATATTAATCCCAATATTTAAATCTATTTATTTTTAATAAATCCAAAAGATACTTAATTCGAAAATTAAGTCAATCGAATAAATCAAAAATAAAATTAAATATTATTAATATTTTTATTTATTTATTTTCCTATCTAATTCTATTAAATCTCTAGAATAATCTATCCAAGTCAAACTTGGAATATTCTAGAAGACTTCTATAATAGAATAAGGAAATAAAATAAATTAGGACTCTTCTACTTTCCAAGATTAATTAATTTCCATTATTATGAAAATTCCCATAAAATAGGAATAATCAATTAGGAAATAAATCAATCCTAAATTAACTTTTATTCCTTTCCAATTCTATTAAATCTCTAGGATCCTATTCCAAGTAGAACTCGGAATACTCTAGAAGACTTCCATAATAGAATAAGGAATAAAATTAATTCCAATTAATTCTTTTCCTAATCCATGAGAATTCCCAAAAATAGGAAAAACTCAATTAGGAAAACCGAATCAATTAGGTATGTAGAATCTAGGTAGGAGTAGCATGAGATCGGGAGACCCCACGCCACCCCCACCTTCGACCGCCCACCCCCAAAGGAGCACCGCCGCCCAGCCCAGCCGCCACCGTCGCCGGCGGCAGCCCTAGCCGAGGACGATCGGCCCCCTCCCCTTGGGTCGATCGATTGGGGTCGATCAAGGGGTTTGATCGATCCCGGTTCTTCGTCCTCTTCGTCTTCTTCGTCACACGAGTTCTCCGGCGGTCGTCTCGGCATCGATCCAACGTAAATAAATTACAAGAAATAAATTTACAATTTCGGTATCGATTCTATACATGAAATCGACCCTATACACTTTCCGGAAAACATAGAACAATAATAATAAATCTAAATTCGGTCAACCCCCGAATTTTTACTATTACAAGCATTCATCCACACAAAACGAATCTCGACATGTCCGAGAGTTTAATAACGAATAATCATGGCAAAATTAAATAGCAATTAATTAAACGAATAATTAACAATTAATTTAAACCATGATAGTCGGAATCCCTGCAAGGTAGAACACAATTGAACACATACATGAACACGAAACCAAACGCTCTGATACCAATTGCTGGAAATCGATATCCCGGGGTATCAAAAATTGCGGAACCGATAACCCCGACCGAAATCCCATCGCCGGAAACCGATCACGAACGACACGAAGAACCGGGTTCGACAAGAGTATCGCCGCGGGATGAATCCGCGGTTAAACCCTAGCCGAACCCCATCTCGGGGTTCGCGATCGATGATGATCGCGTGGGGCTGCCTAGCAGCCCCCGGCGGTGAGTCCGGCGACTCACCGCCACCACCGACCGGGGAGGGAGCGCCCAGCCGCGGCGCGAAGCCGCGGCAGCCCCCAGCGATCGACCTAGGGTCGATCGCTCGCCCCGGCGTCCAGCCGGGGCTCCCCTCGCGTGGTCGCTGCCGGCGGTCGAAGCCCTAGGCTCGACCGCCACCCCCTCGGCTCCCAGCCGAGGGTTGCTCTCGATCCCGGCGGGGATCCCTAGACCGCCGGCGGTCCGGTGGTCTTCGACCACCACCGCTCGGTCTATCCCCGTCCCCGGTTTCGTTTTTTTTTCCGGATCGTGTGTTCATGCATGTATCACAATTTAATTGAACATAAAATCACACAAGGAGTTTATGATCATACCTTTGATTCGTTATGCGGAGAAACGAAATCAATCGAAGACCTTTGAATCTTCCCACGTATTCCTTGCACTCCGTTCGAACGTCGGGTGGGCGACGATCTATCGAACTCCTATGGATCTCCTTCAACTCTCTAGAATATCAAGTATGATAATCTTGTCTTATTAATTATGAAGGCCATGTAGTGCTTTTATAGGCTACGTAGGGGATCTAAAGGAGGTGGAATATTGGGCTTCCAATATTGAAGATTAAATTGAGCCCACTGCTCAAGTCCATTAATCCTTATCAATATTAATTAATTTATTTTCCACTATATAAATTAATTGCACTCCCAATATTAAACCATATTATATCAAATAATATTTCTCCGGTAGTATTATTTATTCCGTGTATTTAAGATTTAAATATCCATGAATAAAATTAATTTATTGATATTTAATTTATTCATCTCTTTAATCCGAGACTAGTACCATTCAACCTTAATTATTGTGCGGAACGAATCCACTCATGAGGTTTACACAATAATTCCTTATGAACTCATCTCGGGGATATTATCAACCCTTCCGGGATACACTGTCCGGTCAATCATTCACGGCATGCCATATATGAAATATAGTGACCCAACTTAACCGGTAATTAACCCAATAATTAAATCGGTTAATTCCTTTGGTAAATCAAAGTCACTTATATTAATTATACACACCCGCAATAATATCGGGGATTAAGAATAAAATACACTGAGACTCGAATCGATTATCGCCGGCAATCCTAATCGATGAATCTCAACGATCTGCTCAATACACCAAGTGTACAAGTGTGATAAAATAATTAAGACAAATTATTTTCTCTCTCACACAACGACTATACCGATGGATTGGTCCGGGTCCATCTAGGTCGTGAGCCACTGTTTGAATAAATACGAGTAACCGATAGTATGATCTTCTGTGTGGGCCCGACACACCATACTAACTACAACGTATAAAATCTAGGACTATGATTTGCATATATTTAATTAATAATAATTAAAAGCAAACAATTGTTTATTAATTTAATAGATTAAATGCTATGACCGGGAGTTTACCGTTACTTAAATCTAGACATTAAGTACACAACTCCAACAGAAAGGACTGATTTTAAGAAGTGGGAAAATGCTTATGCAATAACCACTGATTATGATATCATGTTCAAACTCAAGCTGATAATTAGACATGACGTAGAGGCTAGACAAGAGGCGTTGAGGATACTCATAAAGACCAGTCGATTCGATGAAACGCTTGAACACGTTTTTGAGATGATGGACCTTTTAGATGAGTTGAGACGGAAATCGCAAGCTCTTATAGCCAATGCCAAAGGTTTCTAACCTAAGGGCAAAATCGGGGAAAAGGAAAAGCAAGCAAAGAAACCCAGTGGTCCTAAGTTTCTTGGACCACGAGATGGGACGAGAAAGCCCGGAGGCAAGTGTTCTCGATACAAACAGTCTGGGTACTGGAAGTCTGATTATCCTCTCAAAGAAAGTACGAAATTTTCTTTAGTCGTAAAACATAGTCAGTGGTATTATCTACCGGAACCTGGTGTGTAGATATGGAACCACTGACGGTATGTGCATTTTAAATGCAAGGGTTCCAGGAAACCCGACGACTTAGAAAAGAAGAAATCGTAGTCTACATAGGCAATGCTGTGGAGGAGGCAGCAGTTGCAGTGGAGGACATTTTATAGGATTTCATTTTGAGTTATTGCTTTTATGTACCTTTCATGTTAGAAAGAACTTTGTTCTGGATTTCTAATGAATAGATATTTTATTTCTTTTAATCATTTGATGGTTATAAGAAGAAATAATGATATTATCTATTCTGGTACATTAGCTAGCAATATATAAATGATGAATCCTAAGTCCACCATGATGCAACGAACCGTTTTATATAACTCGTTTTACTAATAAGAGATTTCTTTATTAAATCAATTTTACTTGTGGATTCTTATGCTAAGTCATATTCAAATAAGAAGTTCAAAGGTCGAAAATTGATAGTTTGATCAATTAAGTTGAAGGAGTGGACCTTCTGACCTATGAATCTAATTTGGAAGATAACATGACTAAGCAATCCTTTATGGATATAAGATATAAGATCCGGACAAGTATAAGAATTGATTGACTCTGATGTATGCAGACCTATGTCTACTCAGACAACAAGGTACGAGTACTTCATTTGATGATTACTCGAGAAATGGATTAGAATACCTGATGTGCCACAAAGGCAAGTGTTTTGACAAGTCAATGGACACTAAGCAATTGTGGAGAACCATCAAGGTATATCCATTTGTAGCCTGCGATTTGATCGCAGAGGCAAGTACCTGTCTGAAGAATGCAAGGCATACTGATCAGAGATTAGGATTTGATCTCAAGAGACTACACCATACACTCTTATGTAGAAATGGTGTGTCGGAAATAAGAAATGGAACTCTTATAGAGGTAGTAAAAGATGAGTTATACGGAACATCCTATGTTCTATGGATATGTCCTTGAAACAACGACGCATTCAAATGCGGTTGTAGAATATCCTGGAAAAACAAAAGATGTGTGTTCAATAGTACTATGAACCAGAAGGACGTTATAAGTTCTAATGCCCGGTTCTTAGAGGAAGACTATGTGATGAACCACAAGCCCAAAGTGACGTGATACTTTGAAATGAGAGAGAACGAAGAAGACTGGAAACGAGCAGAACTGAGTAGCGGTACACCACTAACTGCACCTACTGTTATTACTGTTAATACACCGGAATGCCATTGTAGTGGGAGGTTGTGGGTCAACCAGAGATATTCATAAGACTAGGTGAGTCTTCGGACTCTGGACCTAGTATACATGAAATCGATCCCTGGATCTGCATGGAGGCAGTACTAGATCTAAATGTGCCTTCTTAGAAAGCAATGGAATCCAAAGGATTATTGCTAAGAGGCAAGATCATTTAGAGTACAAGCTTATTTAATCCATTGATGGATTGAAGGAAAGCTTAAAGATCGTGGAACTTGCGATTTGATGAGATAGTACATTTTATGGATTCATCAAAGCATAGACGAATCGTGTGTATTGGAAATGTGATGGAACAAGGTGGTGTTTCTCGGGTTTTATGTAGACAACATTCTTATCATTGGTAAAAATGTAAAGATGTTGTCAAGACATAATATGATGGTTGTCTAGATAAATCAATATGAAAGATATAGGAAGAAGTTGGACATGTTCTTGAGATCTTGGATCTCTAGGAAAGAACATTGTACTTCTCCTGGACATCTTACATATATATGATTATGGTTCGTTTTAACATGCAAGATTCCGAGAAAGGTTCGTTACCTTTCAGATACGGAATGCATCTATCTAAGGATATGTGTTTTGGAACACAAAAGGAGATAGAAGCAATGAAAGCAGTTTCCTACACTTTGAGTGTGGAAAGCTTAATAAATGCAATGTTGAAAACGAGAACTTGATATCGGCTATGCGGTTAGCATAGTGGGAGGATATCAAGGTAATCCTGGAAAGGAATATTCGACTGCTATAAAGTACCTTCGAAGTACTAGATTACGTAGCAGACGAGCTTTTCCTTTGGATTACATTTTCTAAGATTTCTAATCAAAGAAGGACCAGTGTAAGTCGATATCAGGCTATGTGTTTCACTATTAAATGAGGAGGAGTTTTAATATGGAAGAGTGATAAGCACGAAGTCTAATGTATGCCATGTTGTGCACGAGACCTGATATCTGCTATGTCGTTGGCATGGTAGCTAGATATCAGAGTAACCCTGGACAGGGTCACTGGACTGCTGTAAAGAACATACTTAAGTACCTGCGAAGGACTAGGAATTATGTTTGGAGTTACAAAGCATCCGAGTTGATTCCTATTGGTTACACAGACTCGGATTTCCAATCTGATAAGGATCAGCGAAAGTCTACATCAGGCTATGTGTTCACATTGGGAGGTGGAGCAGTCTCATGGAAGAGTGTTAAGCAGAAATGCATTTCGGACTCTACCATGGAAGCCGAATATGTAGCAGCCTCTGAGGCAGCTAAAGAATCGGTGTGGCTCCGGAACTTCCTTATGGACTTGGATGTGGTTCCTAATTTGCCTAGAGCTATCACAATTTATTGTGACAATAGTGGTGCAGTGGCAAATGCGAAGGAACCACGAGCCCACAATGCGAGTAAACACATAGATCGCAAGTACCACCTGATTAGAGACATCGTCAAGAGAGGCGATGCAGTTGTCACCAAGATTGCATCAGCGGATAACCTGGCTGACCCCTTTACGAAGGCACTTCCAGCGGAAGCGTTCAAGAGACACGTGAAGGGGATGGGTATCGGATGTATGGTAGAGGGCAACTAGACTTTTAGTATAAGTGGGAGATTGATGGAGTTATATTCTAAATGTCTAGTTTAGTGACAATATGGAACTCCTTATCTGTGTTTTTCGTTATCTATTAATCAAACTGTCGGCATTTTGTCTATCATGTACTTTATGCAATAGTCCTAGATATATACGTTGTAGACAGTATGGCGTGAGGAGACACGCGGAAGATCATACTGTCGGTTACTCGTATACTATCGAACAGAAGCTCACGACTTAGATGGACAGGGACAATCCATCGATACGTCGTAGTGTGACTGGGTAATAGTTGGTCTTGACTATTATGTTACACTTGTACACTTGGTGTATTGAGCAGGACCACGGGAGGGCGTTCGATTTATACTAATCGAAGTAATCGAACTAGACCTCAGATATTACGGATATAAGAATTCTTAATCCCTATATAATTATAGGTGCGTGTGTCCAATTCTCGGTTCTTTAATATGCCAATGAGTGAGACTAATTGATTAGTCGAGATTCTCTGTAAATTGGGAATCGTAATTGTACGCACGACATGCTATAGATTATAGACAGGAAACCGTGTCCCGTTTATCGGGTTGATGATGTCCCCGAGATGAGCTCATAAAGTTTATCATGTAAACCCTGCAGGTGGATTTGTTCCACATGATAATAAGGATGAGTGGTACTAGTCTCGGATAATAAGAAACGAATTAATTTAATTATTAGTAATTGAAATTAATTCGTGGACATTCGATATCTTAAACACGGGGAAAGTCGTATATGTAATTCGGCGGAAATATTATTGTTGATATAATATTAAATTTATTTCGGGAATTCAATTATTATTATTTAGTGGAATTAATAATAATTAAAATTGTAGTTAATTAAAGGATTTTCTTTTAAGGACTCCTAGATAATTAATATTGCAATTTAGCTCGGAATTTATTTACCTAAGAGGTCTCCTAAGACCTAACATTCGCCGCAACATTTTATTTCAGCAGAGAAAATTAATTGTTAGCGCAATTAAAAAGTTTCTCTGTTAAAATAAAAATAGTTAACGCAAATAAAATTGTTCTCATAGAATAATTCATACGCTGGTCTTGGAAGGAGAGTGCAGACAAGGACGAACCCAGCGGATCGTTGCCCACACAACGGCTGGAGTCGGGCAGAGTCATACACTAGAAGCGTCTAAGGTCTCAACAATCGACCGCAAGGTATGAGATCGGATCTTTCTATTCCGCATTCATCGATCTCATATTTCGTTAATCATACATTGAACGTAGATCGGGTTCCGGGGATCGTGGTTCGTATTCCTCGACTACCTGGGTTTCTAGGACCTCCGGATCGGTAGTCGGAAGAGGAAAAACGACCCGGAAACGAGCCCGGAACAGCAACATCGCGTTGCTGTTCGCGGACAAACGGCGCCCGCTGGAGGGCAAACGGCGGTCGCCGTTTGCAGCTCCTCCAGTGACCGCTGGTCTGCAATCGGCGGGCGCTGATTGGGTGCAGACCAGTCCCGTTTCGCGCGGTTGTTCTCCGGGGCGATGGCTGGGCGTGATGAGTGTCAGAAGGAAGGCAACTTGACCAAGCGCAATGAAATGCCCTCTATGCCCATACTACCAGTAAAGATCTTTGATGTCTGGGGCATAGACTTCATGGGGCCATTTCCGAATTCACAAGGTAAGGAATACATACTCCTAGCAGTTGATTATGTCTCCAAATGGGTCGAGGCAAAGGCTACTGCCACAAATGATTCACGCATTGTGGTTGAATTCCTCAAAGGGAATATATTCACTCGATTCGGTGTGCCCAGAGCACTTATCAGTGATCAGGGGACCCATTTCTGCAATTACATCATTGAGAGGCTACTGCGAAAATATGGAGTCACTCATCGAATCACCTGTGCCTATCACCCACAGGCAAACGGCCAAGCAGAACTCTCCAACAGGATTATCAAAGCTATTCTGAGGAAGACAGTTAGGCCAGAAGGGAAGGATTGGGCAGGCAAACTGGATGATGCCCTGTGGGCATACCGCACTGCGTTCAAGACTCCATTTGGTATTTCTCCATACCGAATGATATTTGGGAAAGCCTGTCATTTGCCCGTAGAGATAGAGCACAAGGCACAATGGGCTGTAAACAAGGTCAACTTTGACTGGGATCTGGCCGGAAACGAGCGTAAACTTGACTTAGTGGAGCTGGAGCAACTTCGCATTGAGGCCTATGACCATGCTGCCCACTACAAAGAGAGGACTAAGAGAGCCCATGACAAGTTGATCAAGAGGTAAAAGATTGAAGTCGGTCAGTTGGTCTTGCTATACCAAACCAGGAATCAGTTCCGTTCGGGCAAACTGTCTTCCAACTGGGGAGGACCGTATGTAGTTCATCATGTTAGCCCAAACGGATCTGTGGAACTAAAAAGCAGCAAAGACGATGACTATATCTTCAAAGTGAATGGACATAGAGTGAAGCCCTACTTTGGGCAAGAGAATTTGGAAGGGCAGCTTGCCCTGATTGAGTGATCGAATAAAGCAATTGGGTCCTGCCCGGGACTATAAATAGGGCACTGGCCAGGAGGCAACCTGGTACGTTTGTATAATTTTGTTATTTCCCTTTTAATTAGATTATGAATAAACTACTTGTAACAAAGGAACTTTGACTATGCCGTGAGAAAGGGTATGTTTTGTTTTTGCTTTTGCAGGAGTATACTTTGGGCAGGCTGAGACTTTGGGCAAATGGGACGCAAGTGGGCAGTTGCGATTTTCAAGGGCTGTAAACCGTCCCATCAGGGACTCTGCAACTCCACCATCATCACGCCTCTATCCCTATCCACGCCGTACCCCTGGCCACCATACCGCCGAGCCCCGCCAAGGAAATTGACGAGTCCAAGACCACCAGCGAGAAGGACCTGGAAACCCTAGCCACCGCCGCTCAGGAGGAGGAAGGCAAAGCCGCCGTTGATAGCCCCCCCGAAAAAGAAGCAGAAAAAGGCGGCGGGCAAAGGGAAGAAGAAGGTCTCCCCGACCCCCACTGCCGGATCTACCTCCGACGAGAAGGAGAAGGAAGAATCGACGGCCGCCGGCAAGACTCCGATGGAGGAAGACGAGGTGGAGGAGGTGACCTACAAAACCCCCAAAAGCCGGACCCGCGCATCAACAAAAAAGAGGAAGGCAGTTGACACATCGGCGCGCGAAATCGCGGCCCCCAAAACGGTGTGCTTCGAATCGCTCAAACTAATGGGTGTGGAAAAGGAGGTTTGAGGCTATTTCAAGGCTATTGGGTGGGAGCCGTTTCTCGAGTGGTCTGGGCAGATCAATGAAGGCATCGTGAGGGAGTTCTTTGGTTCTCTGGGTATCAAAGAGACCAAGGATGAGGGAGTCATAGGGATTAAGTTTGAGTTGTTTGATCGAGCTGTTTCTATTGGTGGTAATGAATTGGATTTGTGTTTGGATATGGCAGGTATTGCGGATCTGAAGTCGAAGGCCTACCAGGAAGCACTGAGGACTTTGCCGGAGTACACAAAGAAGGAGCTGCAGAAGATCTGGAAAGAATTGGGCAAAGGAGGGGAGTTCATTGGGCAAACCACCAAGTCCATCCAGTTCAAGAGCCATGCCCTCAGAGTTTGCCACCGGATCCTGGCGATCAACTTCTTTGGCAAGATCGACAGCAGCAGTGCGGTCTCCCATATCGAGCTGGGCATACTGTGGTGCATGACCCAAAAGATCAGGCTGCATTTCAGTTCATGCCTCTGTGCCCAGATGAAGTGGCTCAATACTCACCCCCTCCAGCGCTTCTCACTGGCCCATTTCCCGATGGTGTATGCAACTAAGATGAACCTGATCAAGAAGGGCAAGTTTGACATCCAGTGTTTCAAGCGCATGCAGGACATTGTGCCCCTGAGTGATGGTAGTGTGAAGTTCCTGGAGGAGAAACCAGTTGTGGTGAAGGGCGAGGTGAGAGATCCGATTGCAGAGGCTAAGGTCAAAGAGGAGATTGCAGAGAGGCAAGACGCGATCGAAGCGCGGTTGGACAAGATCGAGAAGGTGTTCGAGGATGTGAAGGCGATGATGATCGCATACTTTGACTACTGTGGATTCAGGTACGCACCTGCTTCCACCTCCTAAATTGTACCCTCCCTTGTTTTAGTAGTTGTTAGTTTTTATTTTTGTTTTTTTATTTCTGTTAAGGTCACCCCCGAGTCACTTTGGTTCGGGGGGGACTAGGTTGATCTCCCTGCTGACACACTTTCTCCAGGCAAAGTGTGTGAGGGGGCAGGTGCGCCAAACTTTTCTAGTCACAGTCTGGTCGTGGGTAGCCCCTACCAACCTTATTACTTTTGCACACTTTGCCCAGACAAAGTGTGTGAGGGGGGAAAGGGAAAGGGCAAACCCCTATTTCTAATCGAGTCAGCATGATTATGTGATCACTTTGGGCAAACATACATACAGTAACTCAAACTTCATAGTTAAGATGCATGAAATAGGGATGATGGAACTGTTCTAGGCAAACTGTGAGAATTGAGCGAACATTGATATATGATTTCTTTCTTTGAGAGTCTGCTGTGATATTTACAATGCTTGTCTTTGCCTGTTTGCTGAAATGAGTAGTTTGACTGAGTAGGGTTGTTATATGATTAGGGCATTTTTCTTGTTTTATTTTTGCTTGAATAAATAACACTGCCCCTTGCTAGCCCTTTGAGCCTGATTGAATATTCTTTGTGAACCCATCTGGTATTATGCCCACATTACATAGGCAGCCAGAGAGATAAGAGGTAGTTAGGGCATAGTGTTCAAAAAAAAAGAAAAAAAAAGAAAAAAAAAAGAGAAAAAAAAAAGAAAAAAAAATCAGAAAACAAAAAAGAAAACAAAAAAAATAGAATAAAAAGTTGTTGTGCTAAGGCCCGTAAGAAAGGGGCAAAGTGGCAGAGAAAAGGCTAACATCAAAAAGCCCTCTGCCCAAATAGAGCCTACTCCTCAAAATCTACCCATATGAGCCCAACACTACAACCCAATAAAAGTCCCTTTGATAACCCCCCTGCTTAGTTAAAACCAACTCAGATTAGCAATAAGGCAAATTTAGGCAAAGTGGAGTCACAGCAGAAAATGAGTGTCATTAAACCCATACACTATAAAGAGAGAAACATTGTGACGGAGTGAACCCAAAGACCTAGAACAGACTCTTGACTTATTTTTATCTTTACTTGAATTTTGTGTTATCTGTATGTACTATGCCCTGTACTGGTCATGCTAAAGTCCTTTGTTTTATTTCTCCCTACTTCTTTCATTTTTGTTTTCACTTTGGTCTTGAGTCAGGCAAATCAGAGCCCACGCTTGGGGACAAGCGTATCCAAGTGTGTGCGGTTCTGATGAGCCATTTTATTTGCTCATCTTAGAGCGTTTTTACACCCTTTATTGAGTCAGTTTGAGTCGGTAACGTGTCTGGGAGGGCACAATTAGGTGTTTGGGCAGAGTGTGTATGGATGCAGGTAACAGGTGGCGCACTGGGCAAAAGAGGCAAGGAAACCCCCTTCTTTGGGCAAATCAGATTCTGGAGTGGTAGTGACATGCAACAGTTTGGCCACATCGGGCAAATGGGTAAAGTCACGAAGCAGAAGACCCAGAATTCTTACCAAGTACCGTGCCTGGTCCGATCACCTGTGGAGGAGAAGAAATACCTGTGGATTTCAGTTTGGGCAGAGAACGGCTGAAGACAGAAGATTCCCTGTGGGCAAGGCGTCAGCGCACCAGAATCCCTGGATTTGGGGGATCTGACTTATCCCCAACTCATTGACCGCTGACCCCTATTCCTTAGGGAGGAGAAACAGCCGCGGATTTGAAATTCAAAATTGAAGTCTATAAAAGCCGGGGCGCGGTGGGAAGCAAGGAGTGAACAACAATACGCATCGAGAAATCGAGAGAGCCGCTGGTCCCGCAGCCGTCGTCGCAGCCGGAGGAGTCGCCGGAAATAGAGATCGGAGCTGTTCGTCCGAGTCTCTTCTTGTTTTGAGTAGATCCAGCCCTCGGGCTGAGAAACAATTTATTTTTATGTTTTGTTCTTAAGTTTTCAATTCCGTTTTCGCTTTCCTTCAAAAACGTTCTACGATTTGAAGTATGAACAATATAGTTCGATTTCCCTTATTTACTTTGTTTTTTAATTTCTGTATGATCGGCTAAGTTGTGTGTGCATCTGGGCAGGGGCGGATTGGTGGTGATTTAGGGTTTTAGTTTAACCGCGAGGTCGATGGGGCTAGAGTAGCCGGTTGGGGGTTTGTTCCCGAAGCAAAGTTGGTTGAGGATTATTTCTGGGGAGTTTGGGCAAACTAAGACGACCACTTGTGAACCTTTACAATCTGGGATACTGGTGATTGGCAAACCGCATAGATGTACCTTGTAGTATTGTTGCGGGCATAGAACTAGAACTTGCTGGAGATTGCGGTCGTATGACTCGAAGTTCCGAGCATGCTATTGGCCGAGCGGGTCTGTCTAGAGGGTAATGCGGGTTTGGGCAAACTAGATCGATGTTTGGTCGCATAGGTTATCGAATTGTCCAGATCTAGGGGTTTAGGCATAACGTTAGCTTGCCTTCTCTTTAAACTGTAAGGATAGATAAGGGGTGGGGCAATTGTTGGGCGTGACGCAATAGGACCACTGTTGTCTTTTTAAAGCACCCTATAACTGCTGACAAACCGCTGGTAGAAATCCTTAGTGCCTATGACCGGTAGTTTGCCCTAATGATCCTGAGTGAAGTCATCTGCCCGGATGCCTTGTTTATCATTTGATTTAAGTTTACCTTTTAGTAATCTGTTAGATCTGAGTGTTTGCTTATTTACCTTTTAGTTTTATTTTATTTGCATGTTAGTTTGGTTAGCCGTAGTTAGATCAAAGTATTTGAAACGTTTGCAAAAACCGCTGTGCCCACAGCAACCCCAAATCAAATCTTTTTGTGACAACCCCCTTGGGCAAAGCCGAGATCACCTACTGTAATTGCCTCCTTGTGGGACCGACCCCACGTACTTACCATTATCTACGTTTTGTAGTGATAGGAGTACTGGCTAAATATAAATATCATTTTGACAGCGCGTTTGCTCTAACGACAAGCTTACGGGCTCGTCAACCATCGTGTCCGTTTTCTTTAGCTCAGTAATATTTCCAACTCATAATCACAATTATGAATCAAGGATTCAATCACATTGACCTCCGACTATATGTACTTAATTAACAGTTAATTAATACATGATCGTATTCAAGGATCGGTTTACACGAGAATAAGACCCTCAATGGTTCAGGTGTATAACTAGCCGTGGGCTCACAACACGTTGTGATTCGAACAACATATTGTTCTTATATCAAGTACTCCTGAGAGTTTTAGATTAATAATCATATTATTTAATCTCCGAACAAGTCGGTGCCCAACGAATCAGTGACGAGCGTCTAGCAACCACGCTTCACTAATTCCCTAGATACAAATGAAGTGCCTGCAAGAACCTTGTAATATAGTTAGCGTACAGTACGATCCCTCCGATACATATCTCCTGATCAAACTAGAGATATTGGTCAATCGAGATCTCTTCTTGAGTTTGATAACTTTGCGTACGTTCTAGGTTTCGTAAAATCCATTCGTGATTGATCTAGAGAAACACATTTCTCTAATCACTTCACTGTTTCAACTCTGGCCAGAGATTCCGGGACTACGAACCACATTGGACATCCATGATCTATATCAAGCGATCAGATCCCCTACTACCATGCACATACTTCACATCAGATTTCGAACTGCACGAACATTGTCTCCTTTTTCGACTTACTCCCTTTCCAGGGAATCAGAGACATGTCACGATACAGCTTGTCCTATGATGAAGTCACGATGATGTTTGGGTCTTAAGGATTAATTGTGTACAACTATATTATGGAATTCTCTACTCGATCAGTGATAACCACTTAGAGATTCCAGGGAGAGGGGGTTCAGTGAACTCATCAACAGTGAGCACCCACTCAAGTATGTCGGTGTCCCAACACCGAGGCTCGAGATCAGCCCACATACACTAAGTGCTAGTCTCAAGGGGGAAAGGCCGGGTATCCTTGTTATTGGCGTAACCCATCGACTAGGAACTGAGTTTTACCAGTTACGTTGTGTTAACAGAATTATCTCTCGGTTTCCACAAAACCGAATTCATACAACCTGTGTAACTGTACAGGACTATATCTATGATTCAACATTGGGAGTAGATTTAGTATATGCCTTAATTAATCATAATTAATAATCTTTCATAATTTCGAAATAAATTGATAATATTTATTAATTAAATAATAAATTAGGTTCGACCACAGCCACAAGTTGGCTTGTTGGTCACCTACTCTATCAGATGGCACGGTGAAGGAGGTGAATGCTGTGAAAAAGGATGAAAAAGCCAAGGGAGCGGGCTCATCGGGCGCGAAAGTGATTGACAAAGAAAAAGGCAGTGGCGCTACGGTAGACAAAGGCAAAATACCAAAAATCACTTTCACAAATTCAGGATCTACAAAGAATGCTGCTACGCGTAAACCAAGCGTAGGTAAACCTTTATCTGTTTGGCGTTTTTCAAAGGACTATAGAGATGCAAAGGCGCATGCTGCTACGCTCACCAAGAAAGAAGCAGCAATGAAAAAGCCTACTAATCAACGTAGAAAGCACCTTGTCACCAAGCCCAAGGCAACGCAGTTCAAATCCAAGCTTCATATTATTGATGAGCGGTCAGACGAAGAGGAGGATGAGTCGGATAAAGATCTACGTGAGCATACGCCGCTCGTAGACTCGGACGAAGAAGGAAGTGAAGAATGAGTTCTTCGAGTCAAGTGTTTTCTTACTCTGCACTACCTATGAACAATTTATCTATTTTATTTTGCACACTATTTTTCATAACTCTGTTCAACGTTTCTGACTTTGCCTCTATGTTATGTTTTACTTGTTTCTGAGTAATGTTTTTTTTTTTTTTTGTTATCTTTTCTCCTGCTACGTATGTGTGTTAACTTCTTATGCCTTATTATACGTATGCTTATTTTTGTATTGCATGTTGTCATACGTTGCACTTTTTGAGTATGATACTAATTTGAGGGAGAGTTTCTCTACGAATCCCTACTTATGAAGTTGACTAAAAAAGGGGGAGATTGTTAGTGTGTAGTTCTTCCTAGTTCAACATAGAACCATGTTGTTCTTGTTTGAACTACGTTGAACTATACACTATTGTTTTGTAGTAACTTCATGTTGAAAGTTTGTACGTTTCAATTCATTAATTAATACAAGTTTGCTAGGTCAAGGTTGAACTAGCTGAGTGGACTGCGAAATTAACAAGTGGCTCAACGCGTGACCACTACATGAAGTGTTCCATCAGCGTCGAGCAAGCAGACTTGGTGTCTACAAACAACATGGAGTTTCCTCAGTGTGTCACCGTGGAACTTGCTATTTCGTCAACGTGGTTCAACGTGGATCAGTGTGAATTGCATGTTCACCAACGCACTAGCAACTAGAGAGTTCAAGGCTTACCCTGAAGACCTTGAATCAGAGTTAACACATTGACGAACGCGGAGCAAGCATAGCTAGACATAGAGCTGGACGATTGGCTACTAAGGAATGAAGCCAGCTATGGGTGTGACTGGAAGACTTCGCTAGAAGGATTCTAGTTCAAGTGATAATCACTAAGTATACCTGATATGCCTGCGACAAGCTTGAAGCACGAAGACACGCTAGTGTGGGAGTGCGTAGAGCTGGGTTCGTCAAGTACGGAAAAATGGAATCTCGAATATTCCATGAAGAGGCTTTGGGCTCGGCCCATTAAGCGTGAATTCCGGAAACCCTAATTTACGACACCTATAAATAGTGGGTTGTTGGAATTCATTAATTATGTATTGATTTGACATATTCTAGAGAGAGAAATATTGTAGATCGAGAGACTTCGCTAGAAAGCTCGGGTCATACCCTCTGTTTAGTCTTTGTAGTACCGTCGCTAGATTAGTGCTACATAAACCTAGTTTTTGGTCGTGTTGACCTTTCTACAAGATTCGCTAAAAAAAATTAGATGTGTTTCTAAGTGGTTCCACCCGTTACAAGTATATATAAGAAACTTTCTTTTAGAATCTCTAAATTGTGTTAATTATTCGTACTCTACCTTACTCCTTCCAATAGTAGGTAGAACCAAGTACAATTTACACAATTTCAAGAAATGGGGGCAACTACTCTTTCAATACCAGCATATTCACCAACAATGGTATCAGCAACTCCCTCATTTCAAACTCCTTCATCATCAACAACAATAGTATCAGAAACTCCATCATCAGCAACTTCCACAGCTTCAACTTCTACCACAGCTTCTACCACAGCTCCAACTTCTACCACAGCCACAGAACTGTGATCCACTCTCTAATTTCAAAATGGCAATCTAACATCCTCATTCTTTAATTGTGTCAATCTATTACTTCCAATTTCAGTTACAACATGTTCCTTTAACTTCACAGTCACAGAAAGAGGACTGCAATCACACCTTGTGATCAACCAGTCCACACTATCATCATCAAAAATTTCATATGGTAGATCCTTCGGGAAAATAGGATTAGGGAATCGCAAAACTACTTCATGTAAGTTTGTATCAATTTTCAGTTTCTCTATTAATTTCTCATACAATTCTACATATGTGATATTCTTTGGAACACGGAATGGAAATGATTTCCCTTCCTCTGCACCACATGCATTCTCCCATGACCACAAGCCATCTATATCTTTTATGAAATTACTCAAATAATTCACTGACAACCAAATCGATTTCATACCTAAAATGCAGCGGCTGTGGAGATTGAAGCTGGCCGGAATCGCGTCCAAAATGGAGAACTCAGTTGATGGAGAAGATGCGGGCGGAATATGCGCCGGTGGAGATTGAAGCTGACCGGAATCGCGTCCAAGCCGGAGAACACATTCGATGGAGAAGATGCGGGCGGAAGATGCGCCTGTGGAGATTGAAGCTGACCGGAATCGCGTCCAAGCTGGAGATTGAAGAAATTGAACAGCAACAGACCGGAATCGAGCCGTAATCGAGCTGGATGCAATTTGAGATTTTTGTTTTGCGGTAGAACCCTAATTTCAGAAATTTGGGGATTTCGATTTTCGGTTGAATTTGTGAGATTCGGGTGTGGGTATGAAACGGGTACGGGTTAATGGGTTGGATTCATATTTTAATTATATAAAACAATTTTTGTATTTTTCATAAAATAAGAAATTATTTAATTTATTTTTGAAATGATATAAAATGAATTAATATTAATAAGGGTCATTTTAACAAGACTGAATCTCAAAAAGACATTTTCACAAAATTTTCTCCCAAAAAAGCCTTTTACCCGGCCCTACCTTTAAAATATACACATAACACCATAAATCACTATGCAATTTATCCTTGTCCCATAGATTTTATGATCTATATTTAAAAATAATTTAAAATATCCCTATCTTGACTTAGCATTTAAAAATAATTTAAAATATCCCTATCTTGACTTAGCTTATGTTGAAGACAAAAATGCCCTACAAAGTTAATATCAAAATTTGTATTCACACTTAAATTAAAGAAGTATCTTAATCTTACAATATATAAATCGAGAAGCAAATGTCCTACGTGGCAAATTCACAATCGTTGAATGATAAAAAAAAATGTGCGTGTTCACACCTATGGGATGTTAATTTTCAAAAAATTTCGAATTTTCAATTATTTAAATTATAAAAAAATAATTTTATAACCGGTTACTCTAATTACGTAATTAATTTAAAATAATTTCCTTAATTATAGTAACAACAATTAATGGGAGAGAATCTGTATTTTTTATTAATATATTTCACCGATTGTTAATTAATTAATTTATATTAGGTAACTCCTTATTTTAAGCAACTAAATAAATTTGATATTATCTACTATTTATATTACTATAATTGCATAATTTAAATAAAGAAAATTCAATTAATAAAATCGGAAATTCAAATTATGTATATTTAAAAAATAATAATAATGGTAAAACCCTAATTCAAATCTATCCCTATATAAATGACATCGTCTTCACTCACTTCCTACCTCTCACTTTTCATTTTTTAAATTAATGTTCTTAATTTCTGTATTTATTTTATGAATATTAATTTATTCATGCTCACAATTTTATTTTCTTTTGTAGGGTCTCTATGTAAGTTTTTTTTAATTTCGTATTTATATTTAATTTTTTGAAATAAATTAATTTTGTATTTTTAATGTTTATATTTTTGCAGCCTTCAATTGTAAGTATTTTTTATTAATTCGTATTTTAATTTTAATATGATTAATATTTGTATTTTTTGCAGCAAATCAATGTAAGCATTTTTTACTAATTAAATTTTTAATTTTAATATTTTTTTGTCGTTTAATATTTGTATTTTTGTTTGCAGAAAATCAATGTAAGCGATTCTTTTATTGTTTTTTTTTAATTGCATTCTTTTAATCAACTTTAAATTTTAAATTTCAAGTTATGAGCTTTATTGTGTTGTTCTTCTTTTTTTTTTGTTCTTTTGTAGGTTTGTTTATACGTGAAAGAATCGGGAAATCGAAGAAACAAAAGTCGAAGAATAAAGATCGAAACATTGGATTGCACAAGTTCTTATAAGACTCTAGCCTTCGGTTTAGAGTCTTATAATAGTTTTAGATTTGTTTTTGTTATTAATTTTTTTTTTAATGTAATTTATCAATGTAATTTGATTTGTTATTTATTTAATAAAATTTATAATCTTTCTATTTAAGAATATAGTATTTTATTTACTGTTATAAAGATCACGTGTATTTTGTTAATATTTTTAAATTCGATACAATCAGTCATTATTTTTATATTAAAACAAGTTAGTTATTAAGAATATAAATAAATTTTTATTTTAGTTTGGTGTTTTTTTTATAATAATTTTATTATTCTTATTTACTTAATTAATCATGTTTTAATTATATCAATTCTAAAAAACCTGATTTTTCCTTTTTTTAAATGATTAAAAATTAATTAATTAATGGTTTATGTTAATTACGGTAGGTAATTAAATGAATTTTCCTTAATTATAGGTCAACTTTAAGCGTTCGCAATTATTGTGATTGAATCTTAATTATATTCGTATAATTAACGATTATTTATGCTATTAATAATATATAAATAATATTATTAATTCAAGTAAATCAACTCCTTATTTTAAGCAACTAAATAAATATTATATTATCTACTTATTTAGAGTAATTTGTGTTAATAAATTTTTTTTTTTATTTTATGATTTAATTTACGCAATTTACTGTAATTTTTATTATTTTTGTGTAACTCATGATTATTATTTTAATAAAATTTATAATATTTATATTTAATTTTGATTTTAATTTTATTTTGTTTTAATTTCAATATTTTTGTTAATGAAATATAATAATTATTTGAGTTAATAAAATAAAATCATTAAATTAGAAATAAAATAATGAATTGAGTTAATAAAATATAATCATTAAAACAGAAATAAAATAATCAAGTGAGTTAATGAAATAAAATTTTATTTAATAATTATCGGAATAATTTAAAAGGCAATAATAAAATTCATGACTAATCTTTTTTTTAAAAAAAAATTGTTTATTATTAGAAATTTTTGTATGTTTTTTTTTAATTACAGAAATAAATTCAAAATTAATTTATGTATTTTAGTTCGACTTTTTTTTATATAAATAATAATAATAATTCTGATTTAACTTATTTATCATATTTTAATTATAGCAGCTACAATTACTAATAATGAAATATTCGAAAAATAATTCCTTAATTAATTAGTCAACTATCCAACCATATTTGAAGTATAAATAATATTATAAACTTATATAAAAATAATCATATCCTTAATTAGAGAATCAATAATATTATTAATTATTAGTATGGTAAATCTATTCCGCATTTTAAGCAACTAAATAAACTTTATATTATCTACTTTTCTATATTAATGTTTGAATTTGAATTATTATTTATAATTAGATATTTTATTTTTTATTTAAATACTATAAAATCTAGATCCATATATTATAATTTTAAATAAAATTTAAATCATGAATATTATTTTATTTACTATTACATACACTTTAAATTAGGAATATAAAGAAAATTTAATTTTCCAGCACGAAAAGTTTATATTATATATTTATCTCTGAATTTGAATTATAATTTATAATTATCGATTTTATTTTTAATACAAATAGTATAAAATGAAAATTCTATATATTATAATATTAATTATATTAATTTTTATTTTTTTATTAAATGATTTTTTTTATTTTTTTTAGCGTGATTAATTATTAAAGGATTTTGCGTTATCTTACTATTTACTTATTTTTTTATTTATTTTTTTGCGTTAAAGTTTTGCATTTATATAATTATATATTTTATTTTTTGTTCTTTGCTTTAAATTGATGCGTACGTTCGTTTTGTGATCTGTAATGTAATGTGAAGTAAGTGTTATAATGTAGTTTGAATGAATTTTTCCTTATGCATTTCTAATTAATTAAAACATTTTACTTTTCTTCAATCTACAGTTTTACCAAGATTAATTTTTGCTATTTGGTCAATTCTCTAATATAATGAAAGGATGTGTTGACATATTTAAAGAAGATATATTTTACCAACCGATTATTATCGTCAATCTTTGTTCTACGGCCAAATACAAAGGTAGATGATCGTCAATCTTTGTTCTACGGCCAAATACAAAGGTAGATGAATTTTCAATTACTTTATTACGTTTGACTTGATTCTGCCGTTTACAAAGGTAGATGAATTTTCAATTACTTTATTACGTTTGACTTGATTCTGCCGTTTATTTTCTTAATATTGTTCTCATTTGAATTCTAACATTTTGCCGGTGAGTTTGTTATTTGTAATATCTCATATGCTATTCGAGTGTTGTTTTATCATCACGTCGAAGAAGCCATTGCATATAGAAAGAAGTATGTTATATGTTCCTTTATATTCGATTTGAACTATACATTAATATTATCATATTAGGAATTTTATTATTTGTATACTTATATATATTTATTTGTTTTATGTAGGTTAACCGCATACATTCCAGAACCAACTGACCTGTTTGAGTTAGATCTTTAACGGCGTTGATTGTTTTTGTTGCAAAAATTTTTGATTACATTATTTATTATTGAATTCAATGTAATTTGAAATGACATCTATCATAAACGTCTAATTATAAGTAATTTTATCATTATCATATTCACTTGATTTAGTTTTCTGATATTATAACAACTTAATTACAATTCAAAACATTGAAATATGATAATCATTATCATATTGTCTGTTTTTACTTTTCTGATATTATAACAACTTACAATTCAAAACATTGAAATATGATAAGGGATTTACTTTTCTGATATTATAACAACAACTTAATTACAATTCAAAACATTGAAATATGATAATCATTATCATATTGTCTGTTTTTACTTTTCTGATATTATAACAACTTACAATTCAAAACATTGAAATATGATAAGGACAGATGATTGGAACTCGGGGACTTATCTGTTGGAAATCGATATCCCGGAATTAATAAATTTAAATAAATAAATTATCTAATTAATTCCGACCGAAATCCTTCGAATATCCGGATTATCTAAATTGCGGAACCGACAACCCAATCGAAACCGTTCGCCGGAAACCACCGTTAACCACCACACGAACCGGGCTCTACCAAAGCACACCACCGCGGGATAAACCCGCGGCTAGCCCTAGCCGAGCCCCGCGTGGGGCTCGCGATTGCACACGGCAATCGTTGGGGATGCATCGAGCATCCCCCAGGGCTGCTCGTAGCAGCCCCCCCGGCGGTGAGTCCGGCGACTCACCGCCGCCGTCGATCGGAGGAGGGGGCGCCTGCCGCGGCTCCAGCCCGCGGCTGCCCTCAGCGATCGACCGAAGTCGATCGCTCGCCCCGGCGTCCAGCCGGGGCCCTTCGACGTGCACCGGCGGTCGAAGCCCTAGGGCTCGACCGCCACCCTCGGCGACCAGCCGAGGGTTCTCTTTGCGCGCGATCCCCGCCAGGGATCTCTCGGCTTCCGCGGTCCGGTGATCTTCAATCACCACCGCGAGGTCGATCCTCGTCCACGGGGTTCGTCCCTCGGATCTTGGTTCATGGTATTTTCACGATAATTAAACGATAAAATCATAAAGAGGGTTTTACGATTTACCTCGTTCTCGTTGTTCGGAAAAACGAAGAACTCAATTTGATGACCTTTGAGATCTTCCGACGTATTCCTTGCACTAGCTCGGACGTCGTGTGGGCGACGATCTACCGAACTCCATGGATCTCCCTCTCTACTTTCTCTCTCTAGAATTGTAATCTTCAAGTTATATGAGAATAGAGAAGACCATGTAGTGCTTTTATAGGCTACGTAGGGGATCTTAAGGGGGTGGAATATTGGGCTTCCAATATTAATGATTAAATTGAGCCCAAGCCCAAATCTATTAATCCATTAATATTAATTAATTCTATTTTCCACTATATAAAATTAATTGCACTCCCAATATTAAACCATATTATATCAAATAATATTTCTCCGGTAGTATTATTTATTCCGTGTATTTAAGATATAAATATCCATGAATAAAATTAATTTATTGCTAATTAATTTATTCATCTCTTGTAACCGAGACTAGTACCATTCATCCTTAATTATTATGCGGAACAAATCCACCTGCAGGGTTTACATAATAATTCCTTATGAACTCATCTCGGGGATATTATCAACCCTTACGGGATACACTTTCCCGTCAAGTATTCACGGCATGCCATATATAAAATATAGTGACCCAACTTAACCGGTAATTAACCCAATAATTAAATCGGTTAATTCCTTTGGTAAATCAAAGTCACTTATATTAAATATACACACCCGCAATAGTATCGGGGATTAAGAATAAAATACTCAGAGATTTAAATCGATTATCGCCGGCAATCCTAATCGATAAATCTCAAGCAGATCCGCTCAATACACCAAGTGTACAAGTGTGATAAAATAATCAAGACAGATTATTTTCTCTCTCACACAACGACTATACCGATGGATTGGTCCGTGTCCATCTAGGTCGTGAGCAACTGTTCGATTAAATACGAGTAACCGATAGTATGGTGGGCCCGACACACCATACTAACTACAACGTATAGAATCCAGGACTATAATTTGCATATATTTAATTATAAATAATTAAACGCAAATAATTGTTTATTCCATTAAATAAATTAGTGGCAATGGATCGTGAGTTTCCGTTACTTAAATCTAGACATTAAGTACACAACTCCAACAATCTCCCACTTGTACTAAGGTCTAGTCATTTCCTCCAAACTCCCGACTCCCATACTCATCACGTGCTTAAGTTGTACTTCCAAGAAGTACTATGTGAATGAGCACTCTAGGTTGCCGTTCTGAAGTTATCTTGGTGACTACAGCGTCGTCTCTCTCGACGATGACTCGTATCAGCTGGTACTTGCACTATGTGTTATCTTACACTTATGGACTTGTGATTTCTTACCATTTGCCATTGCACCGCTATTTACATAGCCTTTGGCAAATTAAGAATCACATCTAAGTCCCAGAGATTATCCCGGAGTTATACCAAAACTTCCGCTGCCTCTGAGGCCGCTATTTGGTTACCCATGGTAGAGTCCGATAAGCATCGTGCTTATCACTCTTCCATGTTAAAACTCCTTCTCCTTCAATAGTGAAACACATAGCCTGATATCGACTTACACCGGTCCTTCTTTGATTAGAAATCTAAGTGAAAGTCGTAGGCAGTAGATAAACGCAGTAAAATGCGCTGCCTAGACAAGGCAGTGTTCTTCTGCCTAGGTACATTTAAGGCATTGTAATGCCCAAACATATTTATCCTTACACTAAGAGAATGTAATCCAAAGGAAATGCTCGCTTGCTCCGTAATCCAGAACATAGTCTCCAGTACTTCGAAAGTACTTAAAATGTTCATTACAACAGTCAAGTATTCCTTTCCAGGATTACCTTGATATCCTCCCACTATGCTAACCGCATAGCCGATATCTGGTTCTTGTTTTCAACATCGCATTTATTTAAGCTTTCCACACTCGAAGTGTAGGAATCCGCTTTCATTGCTTCTATCTCCTTTTGTGTTCCAAAACACATATCCTTAGATAGATGCATTCCGTTTCTGAAAGGTAACGAACCTTTCTCGGAATCTTGCATGTTAAAACGAACCATAATCATTTATGTAAGATGTCCAGGAGAAGTACAATGTTCTTTCTAGAGATCCAAGATCTCAAGAACATGTCCAACTTCTTCCTTTATCTTTCATAATGATTCATCTAGACAACCATCATTTTATGTCTGATAACATCTTTACATTGTTGCCAATGATAAGAGTGTCATCTACATAAAACCTCCGAGAAACACCACCTTGTTTTCCATCACGTTTCCAATACACACAATTCGTCTATGCTTTTGATGAATCCATAAAATGGACTATCTCATCAATTTGCAAGTACCACGAACTCAATGCTTTGTTTCAATCCATAAATGGATCAACTAAGCTTGTACTCTAAATGATCACGCCTCTTAGCAATAATCCTTATTGCTCTCCAAGAAGGCACATTTAGATCTAGTACTGCCTCCATGTAGATCCAGGGATTGATCTCATGTATACTAGGTCCAGAGTCCGAAGACTCTCCTAGTCTTATGAATATCTCCGGTTGTCCCACAACCTCCCACTACAATGGCATTCCGGTGTATAAACAGTGATAACAGTAGGTGCAGTTAGTGGTGTACCGCTACTCGGTTCGGCTGGTTCTAAGTCTTAATCTTTCTCTCTCATTTCAAAGTATCATGTCACTTTGGGCTTGTGGTTCATCTTATAGTCTTTCTCTAAGAACCGGGCGTTAGAATTTATAACGTCCTTCTGGTTCATAGTACTATTGAACACACATCTTTTGTTCTTCTAGGATATTCTACAACCGCATTTGAATGCGCCGTTGTTTCCAGACATATCTATAGAACACAGGTAGTTCTGTATAACTCATGCTTTTACTATTTCTATAAGAGTTCCATTCCTTGTTTACTACATACCATTTCTACACAACAGTGTATGGTGTAGTCATTTGGGATCAAATCCCAATCTCTGATCAGTATGCCATGCATTCCTCAAACAGGTACTTGCCTCTGCGATCAAATCGCAGGCTACAAATGGATATACTTTGATGGTTCTCCACAATTGCTTAGTGTCCATTGACTTGTCAAAACACTTGCTTTTGTGGCACATCAGGTATTCTAATCCATTTCTCGAGTAATCATCAAATGAAGTACTCGTACCTTATTGTCTGAGTAGACATAGGTCTGCATACATCAGAGTCAATCAATTCTTATACTTGTCCGGATCTTATATCTTATATCCATAAAGGATTGCTTAGTCATGTTATCTTCCAAATTAGATTCATAGGTCAGAAGGTCCACTCCTTCAACTTAATTGATCAAACTATCAATTTTCGACCTTTGAACTTCTTATTTGAATATGACTTAGCATAAGAATCCACAAGTAAAATTGATTTAATAAAGAAATCTCTTATTAGTAAAACGAGTTATATAAAACGGTTCGTTGCATCATGGTGGACTTAGGATTCATCATTTATATATTGCTAGCTAATGTACCAGAATAGATAATATCATTATTTCTTCTTATAACCATCAAATGATTAAAAGAAATAAAATATCTATTCATTAGAAATCCAGAACAAAGTTCTTTCTAACATGAAAGGTACATAAAAGCAATAACTCAAAATGAAATCCTATAAAATGTCCTCCACTGCAACTGCTGCCTCCTCCACAGCATTGCCCATGTAGACTACGATTTCTTCTTTTCTAAGTCGTCGGGTTTCCTGGAACCCTTGCATTTAAAATGCACATACCGTCAGTGGTTCCATATCCACACACCAGGTTCCGGTAGATAATACCACTGACTATGTTTTACGACTAAAGAAAATTTCGTACTTTCTTTGAGAGGATAATCAGACTTCCAGTACCCAGACTGTTTGCATCGAGAATACTTGCCTATTGGCTTTCTCGTCCCATCTCGTGGTTCATGTAACTTATGACCACTGGGTTTCTTTGCTTGCTTTTCCTTTCCCCCGATTTTGCCCTTAGGTTCAAAACCTTTGGCATTGGCTACAAGAGCTTGCGATTTCCGTTTCAACTCGTCTAAAAGGTCAATCATCTCAAAAACGTGTTTAAGCGTTTCCTCGAAGCGACTGGCCTTTATGAGTATCCTCATCGCTTCTTGTCTAGCCGCCTATGTCAATAGGCTCGGAAGGACAAAGCTCACTGAGTACAACCTTGCACTCTTTAACAGTTTGGGTAATGTCTAGATCTCTATTCCAATCATTACATTCAGGGACCAGTGAGTTTAAAAACCTTACGTATCACATAAAGTGGGTTCAAAGCCATTTCCTAATCTATGAGCACATTTAACAACAAACAATCGATTTAATTTCCGATATTATCTCCCTTAAATAATATCATTAAACCACTAATCACCTCTAAAATCCCATCAGATATGGCAAGCCACGTTCGTGTGGACGTTTACCTATCCAAATGATTTAGCAATTAGATTTGCTTCGGTCGTACATCAATTATAGCGTTACTTCGTTGGGAAGAATACTATAAAGCGTAACTAAGTGTAAACCATTACTCAGTATCCAAGAAGATTGTTTTGGACACGTATATTCACCGCAAGCCACGTTCGTGTGGACGTTTACGTTAACATACGCTCCTTCACTCCCTTCTATAACTGTCTACATCAATTAATCCAAGATCCCATTCAGCATAGCAAGCCACGTTCGTGTGGACGTTTACTACACCAAAAGATCTTTATAATTGACATCCAATTACTTGAATCATTTAATCTTGTAAATCAAGACGCGGAGAATCATAAGTGAAACTCGAAGTTTCTAACCAGTGATTCACCATGCGAACGACCCTATCTCTCATAGAATGAGGGAGCCGAGCAGACAATCGATCTAGTCATCAAATGACACGAAAGTCTCTAATTTGTGTCATCCACATGACCAAGTGGCTTTGGCTCCATTCCACTCCCCGGGGTGAGAATGAGTCGACTTGAAATCAGTTTCAGAAAGACAAATTAGGCATTGTTTGATCAACTTAATCAATGTTTCTTTGTAAAAGGAATTACAAGAATTCTCCTCCAATGACTTGTCTATACGAACTTCAAAAGTCCATAAAAGTCACCAAGAGAACAGCAATGGAGACCATGGATATGTTTCCATACCCTCTCCCACTTAGCTTTTTATAACAAAGGGATACGCTATCTAATGCATAATTAAATACACATAAGCATGCATACATGAAATAAAGCACATAGAATATTATCACATAATCAAAATAATACTAGAATATTATTTTCCGACTATTATGGCTTTATCGCATCCCCGTACGCATCTTCTAGTCTTCAGTCTTCGTTCTTGAATGCTCTATGTGACGGGAATATTAATTCCAATACTTAAATCTATTTATTTTTAATAAATCCAAAAGATACTTAATTCGAAAATTAAGTCAATCGAATAAATCAAAAATAAAATTAAATATTATTAATATTTTTATTTATTTTATTTTCCCTTTCTACTTCATTAAATCTCTAGAATAATCTATCCAAGACCCTCTTGGAATATTCTAGAAGACTTCTATAATGAAATAAGGAAATAAAATAATTTATTTTATTTTCCCTTTCTACTTCATTAAATCTCTAGAATAATCTATCCAAGACCCACTTGGAATATTCTAGATGATTTCCATAATGAAATAAGGAAATAAAATAATTTAGGACTCCTAGTCCTTACAAATTAATTCCTTTCCTAATCCATTAAAAATTCCATAAAGGAATGATTAAATAAGGAAAAATTAATTTAGGACTCCTAAACTTTCCAAATTAATTATTTTCCTAATCCATTAAAAATTCCATAAAGGAATAATTAAATAGGAAAAATAAATTAATTATAAATTTATTCCTTTTCCTAATCTATGAAAATTCCCAAAAATAGGAATAATCAATAAGGAAAAATAAATTTATTCTAAATTTATTCTTTTCCTATTACATGAGAATTCCCTAAAAATAGGAATACTCAAAATAGGAAAACCGAATAATTTAGGAAAGTAAATCTCGGTTAGGAGTAGCACGGAGTGGGGATCTCCGCACCACCCCCAACCGATCGACCACCACCGAGGAGGAGCACCGCCGCCGCCCCCAGCCGGCGCGCCACCACCACCGGTGGCTAGGCGTGGCCGAGAGCCTCCAGCGGCTGCCCCCTCTCTCTCGGGTCGATCCTCCATGGACCGATCATGGGGATGATCGATCCGAGTCCTCCCTCTCGTTCGTCTCCTCCGTCACATTTTTCCGGTCGTCGTTTCGGAATCGATCCAACGTAAAATAAATTACAAATTTATTACTACGCTATCCGGTATCGATTCTCATATGAAATCGACCTCACAATTTCCGGAAAAATAAGAACAAGCATTCACCACACAAGAACGAATATTGACATCACCGAGAGTTTAATAATCAAGAACATTATTATGACATTAATTAACAAAATTAAATCTAGCCATAATAATCGGAAACCCTGCAAGGTTAAACAATTTATCGAAAAATACCATGAACTAAAACCAACGCTCTGATACCAATTGTTGGAAATCGATATCCCGGAATTAATAAATTTAAATAAATAAATTATCTAATTAATTCCGACTGAAATCCTTCGAATATCCGGATTATCTAAATTGCGGAACCGACAACCCAATCGAAACCGTTCGCCGGAAACCACCGCGAACCACCACACGAACCGGGCTCGACCAAAGCACACCACCGCGGGATAAACCCGCGGCTAGCCCTAGCCGAGCCCCGCGTGGGGCTCGCGATTGCACACGGCAATCGCTGGGGATGCATCGAGCATCCCCCGGGGCTGCTCGTAGCAGCCCCCCCGGCGGTGAGTCTGGCGACTCACCGCCGCCGTCGATCGGAGGAGGGGGCGCCTGCCGCGGCTCCAGCCCGCGGCTGCCCCCAGCGATCGACCGAAGTCGATCGCTCGCCCCGGCGTCCAGCCTGGGCCCTTCGACGTGCACCGGCGGTCGAAGCCCTAGGGCTCGACCGCCACCCTCGGCGACCAGCCGAGGGTTCTCTTTGCGCGCGATCCCCGCCAGGGATCTCTCGGCCTCCGCGGTCCGGTGATCTTCGATCACCACCGCGAGGTCGATCCTCGTCCACGGGGTTCGTCCCTCGGATCTTGGTTCATGGTATTTTCACGATAATTAAACGATAAAATCATAAAGAGGGTTTTACGATTTACCTCGTTCTCGTTGTTCCGAAAAACGAAGAACTCAATTTGATGACCTTTGAGATCTTCCGACGTATTCCTTGCACTAGCTCGGACGTCGTGTGGGCGACGATCTACCGAACTCCATGGATCTCCCTCTCTACTTTCTCTCTCTAGAATTGTAATATTCAAGTTATATGAGAATAGAGAAGACCATGTAGTGCTTTTATAGGCTACGTAGGGGATCTTAAGGGGGTGGAATATTGGGCTTCCAATATTAATGATTAAATTGAGCCCAAGCCCAAATCTATTAATCCATTAATATTAATTAATTCTATTTTCCACTATATAAAATTAATTGCACTCCCAATATTAAACCATATTATATCAAATAATATTTCTCCGGTAGTATTATTTATTCCGTGTATTTAAGATATAAATATCCATGAATAAAATTAATTTATTGCTAATTAATTTATTCATCTCTTGTAACCGAGACTAGTACCATTCATCCTTAATTATTATGCGGAACAAATCCACCTGCAGGGTTTACATAATAATTCCTTATGAACTCATCTCGGGGATATTATCAACCCTTACGGGATACACTTTCCCGTCAAGTATTCACGGCATGCCATATATAAAATATAGTGACCCAACTTAACTATTAACCCAATAATTAAATCGGTTAATTCTTTTGGTAAATCAAAGTCACTTATATTAAA
Organism: Euphrasia confusa; assembly: GCA_954870475.1. Taxonomy (NCBI): domain Eukaryota; kingdom Viridiplantae; phylum Streptophyta; class Magnoliopsida; order Lamiales; family Orobanchaceae; genus Euphrasia; species Euphrasia confusa. The sequence continues at coordinate 34,156,263 of OX940950.1, forward strand.
TATACACACCCGCAATAGTATCGGGGATTAAGAATAAAATACTCAGAGATTTAAATCGATTATCGCCGGCAATCCCAATCGATAAATCTCAAGCAGATCCGCTCAATACACCAAGTGTACAAGTGTGATAAAATAATCAAGACATATTATTTTCTCTCTCACACAACGACTATACCGATGGATTGGTCCGTGTCCATCTAGGTCGTGAGCAACTGTTCGATTAAATACGAGTAACCGATAGTATGATCTTCTGTGTGGGCCCGACACACCATACTAACTACAACGTATAGAATCCAGGACTATAATTTGCATATATTTAATTATAAATAATTAAACGCAAATAATTGTTTATTCCATTAAATAGATTAGTGGCAATGGATCGTGAGTTTCCGTTACTTAAATCTAGACATTAAGTACACAACTCCAACATTATCAACATCTTAATGTATTAAAAAGGTTTTTTTAATTATAAGCCGATTAATGAAATGAATCCTCGAGTAAAATAAAATACGTGGTTGATAAACATGTATATGCCGATGAATGTCATGATAAGTACTTCTTTCCCTTATCATGGTTTCTTCACCAATGTTTTCGCGCGTGTTGTTTAGTTATTGGAATCGTGTAACAATAAATTCATAAATTTATGTAGACATACAATCGTACTTAATTAATAGACCTATTTAACGATAAATTGTATCAGTGATTTGTATGATTCCAATTATGAAAATAATCCTTTATAAGATTCTTAACATACAATATATTAAATATTAATAGTATAAGAATTCTAATGTTTTTGAATTGTAAATCATATGGATTCTCATATCTTTCTTTAACCCTAATTTTCGGATTTTTGCTATAAAAGAGGTAAACATACTTCAGTAGTTTTCAACACATTCATTGTCTTATTCCTAATAAAAAAATGTCTAATTTTTATTCTTCTTTGGCTGAAATAAACTCATCCAACATCGAATCGATTTTAGCTATTCGGATATGTATGAAATGGTATACCTACGGAGAAGATAAAGTTGTGAAGTCATTTGAAATTCTATTGGTGGATTTTTATGTAAGTCGTTGAATCTAATTCTGCCTTATTAACAGTTTATTGTTTTTTTGTACTTATATTTTTTTACTCTATTTTTCTCATGAAAGGGCAATCGTATACACGCCTTTGTGCAAGAATCCCTCTTTGGATTTTTTGACAGCCTGATTAAAGAAGGGATTGTGTGCAATATTCGGCATTTTGATGTTGTAGAGAAACCTATTACAAACTGCATATGTGATCATAAGTACATGATACTATTTAAGTGTCATACTTATATTGAGAAATCTGATTATCCTTTCTTATATCATAAAATATTCGGTTTCAAGAGTTTTGCAGACGTTAAAAATCCTTCAATTGTCGATGACGGTCCTTTATTTGGTAAAATTAATATTGCAAGTATTTATGTTTTTCTATGTTTCATGTTATTTTTTCATAATATTCCTCTTGCGTAGATGTCATTGGCCATGTAATTGATGTCAAGGAAACTACATATGCCGATCGATTGCACATTATGCTTCAAGATTTAAAGTATGTTTGTTATATTAACGCATGACTATCTCACTGTCCTTAATATTTAAAGGTATACTTCAATTAATAATAAAAATAATCGATTATTTTTCTTTTTATACAGCGGTGACCATTTGCGTTGCATTTTTTTCCAACCTCCTTCTCCCAAGATATCCGAATTTATACAATATTTGAAGAGTGATAAAATGTCTGAAATCGTTTTGGTTGTGCATCTCTGCAAAAAAGCAATCATCCGTGGTATATTTTGTGAACTATTAATACTTACTACTTTTTTAAACACGAAAAATTGTAATTGTACTCTTTTAATTGTATTAAAGTATTTTTTTGTAGGTGAAATTTGTGTTTCAAATCACGGCAATGCAACTACCATAATAGTGAACCAGGATTTGCCTGATATTCTTTTTTTTAAAGCAAGGTAAAAAAAAATCTTTAAATTTGTTAATTAAACAAATACTTACACTTTTTGAAAAAACTACTAAATAATCTTCTCGCATTTATATATTGACTATTTTTTATTTGTTAATTTTAAATTACTTATTCATTGTCCCTTACTTATACTCAATATTAGGATGCTTATGAATATAGAAGCTCTTTCATTGGATGAATCTGGATTTAAGTCACCGTGTGTGATTACTGCCGAAAAGGAATTGTAGAGCAAATCACCAAATGTCTTATCTCTATTCCGTCTTAAACTTTGTCGGAAGGTATGTTACTATGATAATGTTTATTAAAATTTGAATTTCCAATTTTATTTTTCCCTGAAATATAAATATATAATGTTTTAATTTATTACTTTTATGTTTAATACAGGTTCAAAAAATTTGGACTGTTGTTAAAGTAATTGAAATTACTTCTAATAGCGGTTGGTTTTACACCACTTGCCCAATTTGCAATGATTCGGAAGACGTCTCCTCCTTCAGTTTGTTGTGCTATTTCTGTCGTCAAGATCTTATTCCTCACTCAAAATATAAAATTCATGTGCGAGTTAACGACGGAAATGACTCTGCAAATTTTGTCTTGATGAATGACCTTTCGTTCTTTCTAATTCGGAAATCAGCTCCTGAAGTTCTTCGTTCAATTATCACGGTAAGTAATTTGATCATTCACATATATATATGGTTTTAATTGAACCATTAATTGTACTTTCTTCCACTTTTCTAACTACATTTTTATTGTATTATTATAAGGATTCTCCCAACAATTCGTTTGTTACATCGGGCAATGAAAGTATAAACAAAGTAATCCCCGCCGTTGTATCTTCACTTCTTGGAAAAGATTTGATATTAAAGGTCAGAGTTGATCCAAGCCATCTACTTGGAAGATTGTCGGAGTACATTGTGGATATGGGTAGCGATAATTCTGACCTTCTCCCGCAGCTCAAAAAAGAATTAGTTCGGAATAAATACAACATTAAACTTGATTATGGAAATTCCAACAAGCAGTAGCAAGTTCATCGATGATTCGTTCTATAATGGCGACCTTTCAGCTACAAATCAAGTTTTATTAAACATAAAATTATTTCTATTGGTATTTAATTTATGCTTGAATTCGTTTTATTTTTAAGACAGATCCAACATTCTCCGTGTCGTTGGATAATTGAATGGCTTTTTCATTTATTATTATACATTTATTTTGATTTTTTCTACTAATAAATCAAAAATCTAATGAAATAGCTGATATCTACAGTCTGCATATTTATAGTTTGTTTAATATTTTTAATTTTTCATATTTAATATTCGAATTACTTATATAGGTCAAACTTTTAATGCAACAATTTTAATGGAAGAATCACAGAAGATGCATATCGAGATACATGTCCTTTGTTAGTTGTGTAATGTATATACACGGGTGATAAAAGTATTTAACTTCAATATTATATATTTACACTTACTTAATATAATTAGTCAACTTAATGGACGAAACTTACTTAATGTATTTTTACCAAATATAATGATTAACCATAATATATAAATAGATATATTCTAACTTTTTTAAATTACACAAAAAAGGAATTTGTATCTGTTCAAATAATGTGTAATTAATAAGACGTATCTGTTCACTGGAAGTTTGTATCCGTTCAAAAAATCTATCTTTAAATATTAAGAGTAATCTATAGGTGATTAGCGTTTTATATTATTTTTCTATATATTATCCCTTTAGAATTAAACTTTTCAATTGGTTTCTCCTTTTTCTTCGCATAATTATTTTATCAGTAAAAAATAAAACATCAATTCTCTTTTCTTGATGATAAATTTTATTTTTGTATTTGTGCTGAACAAACAAAACTTTGCTGTTATGCATATACAATGTAAATCTTATGATCTCTTTATATAATTTATTTCCTATAATATTTTTAAAATATAACTATATCATAACACTTTTAATATTTTTACAATTTTATTCAATATCTTCAACTGTTTTAATTATTTTATTCGACAAATAATATTCAAATTTAAATTTGTTCAAACTTTTAGAAATTTGTTTGAATTCTATAAATAATAACTTAAACGGATTATATTTATATATATTGAAATATATGTTAAATCTTATGCATATATGTAATTAAGTAGAAAAACAACGATTATTTTATTGTGCGAGTACTAAATCTCCAACCCACGAAAATACAATACTTGCTATATTTGTAGATAGTATTGTATTATTTAAGAAAAAACATTAAAATAATTAATAAATTTAATTAATAAATAATTGTATTAAATAATTATATTTTACTTAAGTATTTGACCCATCGTCTACTTCATAAAATTTGTACATCTCTTTTTTGAATTCAAAACTAGGGTTTCGCGTATTTGGATCTCTGCTTCTTGAAGAGAAGAAAACTTCTCGATTTACTTCAACAAGGTATGAAACAATCGTTTATGGTATTCAACATCTTCAATGTGTTCTCTATCCTACATGATACTCTTCTCAGAAATCATGTTCTTATTCTATTCGACAATGTTACAATTGTTTTGTTTTCATTACGATTAAGATTCTAACTATTTGTGTATCGATATTCTTATACTTTGTTTATTGTATAGGATAACTTTACTTTTCAATATATTCTCCAGGGAATTAATTTTTAGATAGGTTTTAAAATGTCTGATATCGAGTCCAACGAGAAGATATCCCGGTATAGTGTTCTTGAGCTAGATAATTGTAAGTTTTATCTATTTTTTATTTTTCAATTCAGAGTTAGTTTTTGATGTCCTATTTTAATTCAACGAAATTGTATTCAATCTACTTAAAATTTTTGTTCTAATTAAGGATATGTGGTAATTGAATTTGTACCCCATCTATGTTGTTAATTGATTCAAATACATGTTTGTAATTTGGCTTTGTTCTTTTTATATTTTTAATCTCACCCTAGCCTAACTTCTATAGTCAGGATATGGCTCAACTACACACCTATATTCAACGTTGCTCTAGAAGATGAAAATGACACGATAATTGTAAGTACACGCAATACATTAGATTATATTTTTTGTTTATTTGATTTATATTATCACACTTTTTTAGTTTTTACAAAAACTCTTTTAATAGGTTTTTCCCTTAGAATTTCGGAAGAGATGCACATGTGAAATTCCAGAGATCACATACTTCAAAACACCTAATGGTCCAATGAAGCCTGTTCAGTTAGATGTAGATTCCATGCAACGGTTTTACGTGCGTAGGGGGTGGCCTGAATTCAAGGAAAGATATCAGATTAAGTATGGTGATTTGTTGACATTCCAATGGATTCATCCATCACACTTCAATGTACACATTTTTAATGTGGGTGTGGTTGAAATAAAATATGCTCCTGATTTACTCCCAAGTAGGCCTGAATTAAGTTTATCGGATATCTCTTCCAGTTTTATTTTAACCATCGAGACGCATCACCACTATCGCCTGGTAAGTTCCATGTAAATTGGATAAGGTACATGTGTGCATTTGCTTAATTTTAAATTAACCAGTGTTTTTCAATCATTATTCAGACCATCCCAAGCCAGTTCGCAAAGGATACTGGATTGAGCACAAGTCAAAATTAATTTTCTCCAATGCTAGATGAGTAAAGATGGCAGCTCGTTTGCGAAAAGGAAAAGGAAACGATCGCAAGTGTCTTTTTCTCAGAGAAGAATGGAGATCATTCTATGATTAGAATGATTTTAAGGAGGGCATGGAGTAGGTCTTCTCCTACAATCTTTCTTCTACAACATTGTCTGTCAGAGTATCACCCACTTAATTTATTTCGATGCATTTATAACAAATATTTTTGTTTGGAGTTTTATATTTCTGTTATTGACATTTTAAATTTAGTTTATTATCTATCAAATTTTTATGTTCCTTTTTTTTGTTGTTTTGAAATATTTATACAAAGAATCATTCATAAATATGTTAAATTTTTTATTTAATCAACAATCAACAACATGAAGCATGTTTCAATTAAATACTTCTCAAATCTTAATGAATTATCAGTTCAATAATTAACAAATATTATAATTCAATACAATTATTAAATAATGTGTTTCCTCCTTGATTTGAGGATTTGTTATTAGTCCAGATAAATATTGACAATTTTTTTACAATTAATTACTTGATCGTATCAAAAAAATATATGCTATAAAATTGTTGGTAACTATTTTAAAAAAGAATGATAATTAGTATAGAATCTTTTCTATAGATGTTTTATTTACTTATTAGTTTTTACCATTTGTTCCTTTTTTTATATTATATTAATAGTCCGATAACTATTTACATGGTAGCTTCTGCAAAATTAGTAATGGCGATCGATTTTTTGTCCAACTTAACTACCGTTGGGACCAACTTCAACATCGTTGTACGAGTATGTAAAAAATGGATGTCTCCGGGTTCCAAGATGATTCCACAAAGTTTGGAATTGGTCATGATAGATGCAGAAGTAAGATTTTGAAAAATATATGGAATTTAATTTTTTTTAGTAATTATTCTGATAGAATTAAGGGATGTGTACTGTTGTGTTCACATAATAATTTTGTGTTTAAAACATGGAACTCAAATTCATGCATCTGTTCCAAAAGATGTGTGCGTTAAAGATTTTGACCAAAAACTTATCGAGGGCGGACTCTACAACGTGAAGAACTTTCGTGTGATAGCAACTTCATGTGCCAATCTAATTGTGGACAACCCTATGATGATTCGCTTCGTCAAAGGAACATCGGTTGAATCAACCTACGACCCAATTTTCCCAAAATCTGTCTACAAATTTCAACCATTTTGGGGCATTAGTGAACATTCTTATCCAGACAGTGGTCCTCTTCTTGGTACGATTACTTAATTAATAACAAGTTTCGAATGATTCTTTTTTTTTCATAATATATTTGTACTTTCCAATATATTATTATGCGATGCGTTCTTATATGAATTTGTTATTCACAAGATATAATCGGTCATATTCTCGATGTTGACTACACAATGATGAATGGAGATTGCTGCGGTCGAGGACTAAAATTCATTCGGTTTCGTATTGGAGATCTAAAGTAAACATTATCTAATTTGTATAATAATGCTTGTTAAAATTTTAAACCTTTTTAATACAAACTTAAATTTAATTTTTTTTGCAGTTATAAAAGTATTGTCTTTGTGCACTTTGGTCCTTTTTCTAACGAGATCAAAAGCATTGTGCATATGGTTAGAGATAAAAAAAATTGGGCCATGTCGTTATCATCGTTCAACTTGCTACCACTATGATGTTCAAAGGTATATAATTAGTGAAGCATATATTATTCTTATATATTTAGAATTGTTTTTTGATATTTCATTAATTTTTGTCAATTATATATTATAACAACGTGTAGAGGAGTTTGTACTTCACAACACTGATGGCGCAACAAAGGTGATCCTATATAATCATGTGCATGAAGCAGTTGAATACAGTCAAAAGTAAGTTTCGGATTTCATTTTAGATATTTATGTAATTGATGTGCCATATTTATTTCTGTAATCATCCACTGCGAATTCTAATTATTATTTTTTTTGTATTTTTTTATAGGTTTGTAGATAAGTGGCGCAAATGTTCCAACGTAATTCACAATTCTTGAAGTTCAATGTCGATTCGACGTGGTCCACATCTCTTAAAGTACCTTAAAAGATGATTCCACTTTCCAACGTTTTTATTATTCTCTCTTTATTGATAATAACAATTATTATTAAAGATTTATTTTTATTTGAAAATAATTCATGTTTTGAACAATTTGATTTTCCGAGTTTCCAAATAAAAATTATTTTATTAATTATTTGTTTGGAGAATCGTTTGCCTTTGTTAATATTTTATCTGATAAAATTAACTTATTTGTAAACAAAATATATTGTGTAACAAAATATACTTGAATCATTATATTGAAAAATACATGGTATATTTAAGAAGAATATTGATGTTAATATATAAATCAATCACGATTCTTATGTTGCTATTTCGAGAGTGACAAACATATCCGGTTTGAAGCTCTTGCTCTGCGACGATAGCGGTAAACTCACAAACAGGAAGATCAATGTAGTGTACAAAGAGATGTTTCAATAAAGCAGAAACATTGTTTTCGTTATCTATCAAAATTGTGCAATCAACTCATTAATTGGATCCATGCAACACATGCTCTCCTGATTAATTCTTTGTTTTCGTTACCTATCAAAACTTCGTATAATCCATAAACATTTAATATGCAATCCATAAACTTTGTTTTCCATTCGCTTTTCAACGAAGACAATTTCCAGACATGATATCATATGCAATGACGATTAATAAATGTCAAGGTCAGTTTTTGTTCAACGTTTGTATATATTTTGAAGAGGTCGGCATTTACGCACATACAATTATATGTCGCTGTTTTGAGAGTGACCAAAAGAGTCGGGTAAAATTTCTTACTCTGCGATGAGTAGGGTGTTAATAAAACGGGACGGGATGGAATGAAATGGGACGAGACGAGACGGGATGGGACAAGTCGAGACGGGACGGGATGGAACGAGGCGGGACGAGACGGAACGGAACGGGACGAAACAGGACGGGAGGGGACGAGACGGAGTGGGATTCGGGGAATTCCGTCACGTCCTGAAAATAAATTATAGGGACGGGACAAGATTCGAATTTTAAAATTTTGTCTCTCATATCCCAATCCAGTTTGGGTTTGGGTCGAGATTGGGACATCCCGTGCGATTTTAAATAAAAAAATAAAAATACTGTATAGAATTAAAAAATGAGATAAAATGAATAATATTATCGAGTAATAAAACAATAAATATCCAAATAAAATAAAAATAAAACAATGTTTTTTCATGAAAAATGTATAAATGAACATTAAATCATTTATTTTCAAATAATAAATAATAATTAGTCACTTTACACTTTCCTATATATGAAAAAAATTCTAATTTCACACATACATTATAAAAGAAGTTGAATAATACTAATTTCTATTCAATTTAAATGACATTTTTATAAATTATATAAAATATTATGATATTGTTAAAATATATTAATTAAGTAATAAATTTAATTGAGAATATGATTTATATTTTGATATTTTTATTAATTTGTGTGGAAAAAAATTATATTAAATAAATTAGCGGGACGAGACGAGATACAATTGGATAAATCGACCCCGTCCCGTTATGAGAAAATTAAAACGTGATGAATTATCATTTTTAAGATTAATTATGTCTTATTCTGCTAACTTTCGGGATGAGATTCGACGAATTCAGCATTCCGGGACAAACTGCCTACCACTAGCTAAGAGAGCGGGGAAACTCTCAAATAAAACAATCAATGTTATACACATAGAGGTCTTTCACAATTGGTAATCATTGTTTGTATTATATATTAAAATTTTGCAATCAATATACATTAAATACATGTGAAATATGCTGCCCAACATGTTAGGTACAAGATCCAAGATTTTCATTCGCTATTCAACGAAGACGATTTTCAGCCATGATATCATATGCGATTACGATTAATAAATGTTAAGGTCATTTTTTGTCCAACGTTGGTATATATTTTTTAAGAGGAGAGTATTTACGCACAAATAATTGTATGTTGCTGTTTCGAGAGTGACCAACAAAGACAGATAAAAGTTCTTGCTATCCGATGAGTAGAGTGGGAATAAGACAGGACGAGACGGGAGGGGACGGGACGAGACGAGATGATGGCGGGAGGTGACGGGACGAGACGAGACGAGGCGGGATGAGACGAGACGAGACGAGATGGGATTTGGAGAATTCCGTCCCGTCCTTAAAATAAATTATCAGGACGGGAGGTGACGGGAAGAGACGAGACGAGGCGGGATGAGACGAGACGAGACGAGATGGGATTTGGAGAATTCCGTCCCGTCCTTAAAATAAATTATCAGGATGGAACGGGGTGGGATTTGAATAATCGTGTCCCGTCCTGAAAACTGTTAATTGTTACTCAATTATTGAGTATAATAAATCAAAACGAATTTTCAAAAGTTTATAATATCAGGTAATATATAAATCAATCACGATTCTTATGTTGCTATATCGAGAGTGACAAACAGATCCGGCTTGAAGCTCTTACTCTGCGACGAGAGTGGTAAAATCACAAACAAAACGATCAATGTAGTGTACAAAGAGGTGTTTAAACATATGTAACCATTGTTTTCGTTATCTGTCAAAATTTTGTAATCAACTCAATGTATCCGCGAAAACAATGCAACACATGTCGTTCATTTTTCGTTGTTTTAATGGTCTATCAAAACTTTGTAGAATCCATAAACATTTTATTCATTAATTACATTATACGAAAAACTAATCCGAATATATTTTCTTAAATGTATTTAAATTATCCTAAAATATTTGTTATTTTAAAAAAACGGTTGATTTTTTTAACAATATTGTACCAGATTTTTCGCAACAATATTATTACTTTGATTTTATCCTATTGTAGATATATTTACGTAATATAATAATATTAAATCATGATTTAAATAAATACATTATCTTCTTAATTTAAGCGATGCGTTTGTGTCGTGCAAAATGTCTTACTTGCCATCAATCACAATTCGTCAGCTGTTGAGGTTCGGGGTGTTCTTCGTGTCAACGAAATATTATTCGTCCCTCCAAAGTTAAAATCCATCACCAAGTTTATTACAGCAAGGATTTCATTTATTATGTCTTGATGAAGGACCTTGCAGTGGACCTAATTCAGAAATCAGCAGCTGAACTTATTCGTTCAATTATATCGGTATTTAATTCTACACCGTGTATTTTGTTTTCTGCATAATTATAACTATATTTTTAGGATTTTATTTAATTAATATTGTTATGTATTTGTGTATAAAAGGAGAAGGCATGCATCCTTAATTTGACTTCCGGGATTAAAAGTATAAACAAAGTAACCAATGCGGTTGTATGCTCTCTTATGGAAAACGAGGTTATATTAAATGTCAGAGTTGATCGAGACAATATTTTAAGAAGTCCTTCAGAGTACGTTGTTGGTATGGGAAGCGTTTATTCTGTATTATTTCAGGTGCACGGGGAAAGAGTAATCCGTAGTCATTTTGAATCCATTAAGAAGTTGACCGATGATTCCTCTGACCGATGATTTCAGGCTATAAAGAATAGCATGAATCCATTTTGAAGTCGACCGATGAGTCATCCGAGTATTTTCGTATGCCATGTCGATAAATAAGAGTCAAGGTCAGTCTCTGTCTAACGTTGGTATATTTTTTAAGAAGCCTGTATTCACACACGGTCAGTTGTATGTTGCTGTTTCGAGAGTGACCAACAAATCTTGCTTGAAGCACTTACTCTGCGACGAGAGCGGGAAACTCACAAATAGAACCGTCAATGTAGTGTATAAAGAGGTCTTTCAAAATTTGTAGTGTACAAACAAGTCTTTCAAAATTCGTGACCATTGATTGCTTTGCATATCAAACTTTTTTAGTCAATAAGTTTATAAATCATTCTTCACCGAACATTGTGTAGAAATAGCAATTTACGAATGCGCGATTGTGTAGAAATAGCAATTTACGCATCGCACGGACATGTCACTAGTAATATATAAATCCTGAATCACACAAAAACCAATTAGCCAATAGGAACAGCCAATATTGTCACCTAGATCAAATTGAAATTTTATTGTTCAATAAGAATGCTTAATTTCTCTTAATTTTTCTTGCGTTCACACCCATTTGAAATCCTTTCTTCTCTTTTGTATTTCAAAATCAAGATTAAAACATATAATTCAAACATAAATTTAATTGAAACATAAATGTCCGATCAAACATTTCCATTCTTTCATTATTTTTCTTCCATTTTCTATGCCTCACCTCCTCAAATTCTCTTCAATCTTCATCTCTGTGTGGCTTCCGAAATAGGGTTATGCTCGAGGTATAATTTTCCTTTCATCCTATATTGACATAATCAGTCCTCCTTCCATCCCAAATCCAAGGTATGTAAAATTCTTTGATTATCGTTCTCTGTTCGATTTTTCGATTGTATTGTTTTCGTTTTCGTTTTTTCTATTTTTTGTGTCGATGCTCTATATACTGTTTTTTCGATTTCGATCGATTTAAGATCAGTATTCTCCTATCGTGTTCTGGTGGCACGTCGCTTCTCAGTTCTACTTTTTTTTTTCATATTGTAAAACCTAATTTTTTTCTCTCTGTTTCCCTCCGTTTGTTCATTGGTGCAGATTCAGTTTTTTTCGACGGAGATCATATATCTCGGCCGGCTTCCGTTGCAATTTTAGATTTTGGGTTCGATTTCTTAATTTTTCCTATCGCCTCTCATTTACAATTTTTTATTTTATCGTTTTTTTTATGTTCATTCACTCTTCCCTTATATACGCAGACAATTTTGCACCCCTTCATATTCTTTTCTTCTCCTTCCCCGGCTACTGCTGCTATTGAGGTTTCGATTGCTCAGTTTTTTTTCAACGCTACTCCTTTCTTGAATCCGATCGCAGGTAATTTTCTTGATTTTTTTTTCGATCGCCCAGGTTTTTATGCAGATTCTAAAACTTCAATTTCGATCTGTTCCTTCCACTCTTTACTCTTTCTTACGCATAGATTTTCCATACAACCAGAATTATATTGCTCTGTGTGTGCAAAATAAAATGATGATGATGATGATGATGATGACAAGGAACCCAAGCCACCAAGAAAATCATTGGCACTTCCTTCCGACTACATAAACAACTACCTTATAAAAGACCAGGTGTGTGAAATTTCTTTAATTAATTTGTACATTTGGGTACTTAAAGTTTTCACCTTTTTCTTTTTCTTTGTTCTTCTTTAACTTTAAGTTTCCCCAATGTTTATTTTCTTTTGTTTGTTTGCTTCTTGATTTGTAATCAATTTCTGGGTTCCGACAAAAATTGATTCTTGCAGCTAAAGCTCAGAGCTTTCAGAAGAAAAAAAAAGTTGGAATCTTTGCTCTGTAATGAGTCCTCTGTTCTAAAACCAAATTAAAAAAAATTAAAATGAAGTTCATGAAACTCGGATCTCGACCCGATACTTTCTACACAACAAAGTCGTTAAGGTAATTCAAAATCATTTCTTTTCTATATAAATAAAATTTTATTTAATTTAATTTAAACAAAAAATGTGTTCTTCAAGTCCGTCTCATCTGAAATTAAGGTATGCACATTAACCCTGTTGGTATCAAGATTTTTTTCCACAATTTCGATCTCATAATAATTAGGATATTCTGATTTTAATCTCACGAACGGTTTGAGAATTCAACAAACCCATCTCTATTGTATTTCGGGAGGTTCACTGAAAATTGGATTTCATCTGTTTCTTAGAGGAGAGTGAAGATCGGGATTTACTTCGCCAAGGGCCTCAATGTGATCTTCAACATATACAACAAGAAGGTACTGAACGCTTTTCCCTTCACGTGGCTCACCTCGACGCTGTCCCTCATCGCCGGCTCCCTCATAATGTTGACTTCGTGGGCTCTCAGAATCGCCGAGCCCCCTAAGGCCGATCTCGATTTCTGCAAATCCCTTTTTCCGGTCAGTGTTTGTTGTGATATTTTTTATACTAAATAATGAAATTTGATTTGATATGAGGATGCTACAATAGTGATTGGTAGTTAGAGTGTGTGTGGGTGAATAGTGAAATTTATGGAAAATGTACTGAAGTGTCAAGTTAATTTTTATTAATTTAAAAATCGAAAAAATGAGTCTTTAATTTAATTCATTCATAGCTGGTGAATTTGATTGAATGTGGTTTTTTGCAATAAAGTTAAAAATCGATTCTCTATAATATGTTTTCAGCGGGGGACCCTGGGGTGATACCTAATTCTTGCCCGGAATCAAAGCCGCTCAATTCGAAAAGCGCTTCCCTATTTTTTATGAACTACTTTCCAAAAATCACTGTTCAAAACGAAGCTTGCAAAGAGCATTCAGGGCCTCTTTCTAATATGGGGAGAAGGCCTTAACTGCTGTACTCAAAGGTATGTCCATTGATTTCACGAGATCTTTAGTTTTATATGTATATCTTATATGCGTAATACATCTATTTCTTCGGTTTTCTTTTTCTCTTCAGATAGGGATTGGTTTGCTAGTAATCCAACAATTTGCTGAATTAATGGTGTTAATTCTACTCCACGACTATATTTAAATATGCAGATATGTATATAATCCCTCGAAGCCTCGAACAGTGTGACACGCATGCATCGAGATTAAAATTGAAGTTTCTCCGGGTTGATTTTTTTTTATGAAACTTATCGAGTGTTTGATTATATTTGCTTTTTGACGATTGATGATATTTTGCTCCAGGAGCAAAACATATCGAGTTGCTTTTGTTAATAATATTTTTTCGTAGCTTGCTATATTATAAGGTTTGATTGTATGTAAGTTTCGTCTTTTTTTTCATCATGGTTTTTGGTATCAGGCTTGATTGTATAAGGCTTTTCCCTTCACCCCCCCTTTACCCCTCCCCCGTCTCTATCTCTCTCTTCTAACTCCTTTTAATTTTAATTTATGTCATGTGACTGCAGCAGCAAGAAGGTGTTGGAGCGGGGCCCATTGAGAATGAATTGAACGACTTCGATTGTTACTTCGATTGTTACCATTTGGATAGTCTTCATGTGTAACAACACACCAATAAGGTTTGTACATATATTTACTGTTTTTGCGTTATTTTCTCGACATAATTCCTAAATAATTTCTCGACCCATTCCCCTTTTTTCTCGATAAATGTGTCTTTAGCATGTGATGGGCTGAACTTCCACGAGTCAGGTCATCGCTTTGAACACTACAAGTATTAAGTTGTGGTACACAACTATGCCAGGATTATTCTTTCCGACTTTGTTTTCGTAACTGAATTTTGTGCTGGTATTTTTTTATGTTTTGTTTCATACATTTCGTGATAGAGATCAAAGTATGATCTTAGACATGCAATGTGGTTTAAGGTCATTTTTACCATGGCATCATCGTCTTAGACTGATGTCATTTGTGTAGGAATCTATTATTAGTGGAATCATAGGAATCTGTAAGTTTTTTATTTTTTTTCAAAAACATGTAATGTTGTCTTCCTCCTTGATTTAGGTTTTTTTTCAATATTTCCCTATTGACAATTTGTTTTTTTTTTAATATTTAAGTTATTTTTTGTCTTTACTATTTTTTAAAAGTGTAATTTAAATTGTATTACTCGGTATTATTTTCATAAATATATACGAGGAGCATGAAATGTAAGTTTATTTTTTTAACTTTATTGTATTGCACTTCTTCTATTATTATTACTTTGAATTAATATGTTTTTTTTTTGCAGCATGAAATGTAAGTTTATTTTTGTTCCTTCTCATTTCCTTCTTTTTCTGATATTAATATATTAATTAGGTTGTCATTTTGTTCATTCAATATACCTTACAATTTTGATTATTAAGTTTTTGAATTTAATTGGAGTATAATTTATTAACCATTTATTGATTGTCAATATTTGTTTTAGGTGTTTGATGGCTATGGAGGTATTGATGCAACATCTTTCACCATAAGTAATATTCTCAAGTTCATTGTCGAAAACTCCTTTTTGCATAGATTTTGTAGAATTTTGGTAACAATGACTTCTTATTCCAATCAGGATGTCCTAAACGCATGTGTCATTTCAAGAACACTTTGTTCTCTAGAAATTACTTTTATGTATTTACGTTTCAAGTGTATAACCGCTTTTTACCATTTCCACATAAAAGTGATAGCTAGCGGTCAACACGGGAGACTGTCGGGCTGTGCTTGACAAGCATGGAAAAGCAGTCGAGATGTCAATAGACCACAACTACTCATCAGAGAGGCTACGCAGGTAAAACAAACAATCTATCTATCTTTTTTCATCACGACTTACTTTTTTGTTCATTTTCCCTATTCACAAGAAGAAATTATCTATCTATTTATCTTTGTTCATCACGAGAAGAAACCTTGAAACTATATATTTATTAACAATATTATTCAATTTCATATATCAAATATGATTCAAGTTTATAATATTTATTATCATATGAAAATATAAAATTTAATGTGTTAAAAAAATTATTTTTTTTATTAAAAATTACAGCTAAATCTTCAGAGATTTATTTGTTGTGAAAGTATAATTTTATTATATATCTGTTTATTTCAATTTATATTAATGAATAATAAAACAAATAATAAAACTTATAAAATATATAACAATTTAAACTTTTATCTCTATAATTCGCAGTTTATATACACTTTCAATAAATTTTTTTCCTTATAATTATTAATACAAATAACTTAATATAAAAAAATGAAATGTGAGATATTCTAACTGAAGTGGATTTTTATTTCAAGTCTTCTTTCCTCTTAAATTTGAGCTCTTAAAGCCTTCAGAACAAATGGAAAGACACATAACTGAGCTCACATGACGATGCTAGGGTTTTATATTTTTTACACAAGGATGTATTTGAAATTTGCTCTGTTTTTTTTTTTTTTTTACTTTAGTGTTCATTTATTAATGGCATTTCCTTATATTTGAATTTACAGGTTTTACTATACATTGGTTTTATCATTGCTTGAGATATGTTCTACAATTAAAGTGTATACAGTACTTTGAAATCACTAAACCCTCCAATAAGTATAGTCAAACTGGTCTTTGTGGTCTTTGCTTTTCATTTTCAGTTGATTATTAAATTCAAATCTTACTCTTGAGGTTTTTGTTTATAATAACAGTTTTTAATTCAAATCTGTGTGTATCGTGAAGAGAAGCTGATACTTCAATGTGATTATAGGTAATGTTCAGGGATGATTACGGGCCTAGATTGCATTACTCCCGATGCAGGTCGATCTTTTTCGATTTCCATGAGCTCTGAACCGAACAAATATTATGAATGAATTGTAAAATGTTGAATTGACCTAACAGGTGTGGTGCAATCGTGGGCGGCTATAGTATGGTGTGGTCTACGGCAGCGTCCCGTGGTACTCAATGATGATTCTTCACAAAAAGTCCAATTTGCTACAAAAGGTATAATCTTGAATTCCATTACTGTACCATCTTCTTAATTAATTAAGCTTACTTTTGTTAATTATCTATCTATGTTACCATGATTATAATTGTGTTTCATCTACTGCATTAATAAATACTGTACCATCTTCTTAATTAATTAAGCTTAGTTCTATTAATTATCTATCTATGTTACCATGATTATAATTGTGTTTCATCTACTGCATTAATAAATACTGTACCATCTTCTTAATTAATTAAGCTTAGTTCTATTAATTATCTATCTATGTTACCATGATTATAATTTTGTTTCATCTACTGCATTAATAAATATTGTACTTTGAGTAAATTACGAAACTATACTTGACTTTTGGCGTAATAACAAATAGTTTGATTTTACTTTAAATAATAATAAAGATCAAACTATTTTTACCCTATTCCAATCTGCTTTGACTACTTCAACGGCTTATGCTTCTGACCCAAGTGAAGCTGATCGGCTCAAGCACATTGCTTCTCCTGTTGAAAAGGTTTGAATACGTCTTGCTAAATTTTATTTTATTTCATTTTAATGTCGAGATTGATAGGTTGCAACATTTACGTGGTTTTTTATATTTCAGGAAGCATATGTGCAACATGTAGCTGTAGTTGCAAGTCAAAGAAGTCTACTTTTTTTTTGTAATTCAGGAAAAGTTATCTTTGAAGGAATCTGAAGCTGAGCTTGGTCCCGCTCTACTATTTTTCGGACAGAAAGAGCAAATTGATTAGTCAAATCTGAATTAATATTTTTCAGGAGCCTAAAAATTATTATATACAAAATTTTGTACCAATTATATTGTTTTGGACTTCCCTTGCAGGGTTACATTTATCAAGATGAGGTTAATGACTTTGTGAAAGACGTTTTGATTTTCGAGTTGGTTCTTACCTTTTCACGCGAACGACCCACTAAGGAATATGTGCAGCATAAGATGGCATAGAAGGTACATACTACATACCTTAATGGAGTAATTTTATTCGCGAATTATTTGATAGGCTTCAGGTGTGTGGAACACTAGAATATGATCTGCGAAAGAGGGTGTGTGGTGACGCAGTGATGCTATGAGCATGCCACGTGATGTCCACCGAACTCTCCACAATATTGTGCAAGAACATGTTGGTTTTTTCTTTCTTTTTATAATCACATGACAGAGTTGGACTTTTTGTTTCACATGTTCTTTCTCGCCCGATACTGCAAGCTTCTTGAAGAGAATTCGTTTCGCGGTAGGACTGCATATTTTTTCTAGATGTTGTTTGGTGAGACTGTTTTGATTGGTATAGTACTTCTTGGGGGGATGTTCAAGCTATCTCACAGGTTTCTACACTGATGTTTTACTAAATTGATAGTTTGTTTAGAAGTCTCTCGATGGCCCAACACTATTTTTTAGTTATTTTAACTACTGTTGAATAATTTTTAAATTTTAAATTCGCTATTATTATCAATTATATCTTCTTATTATAAACTTAAATATAGAAATTAATAAATAAAACAAATAAATTTTATTATCCAATCAAAATCAATCAAAATGTTATAATTCAAAATGCTATGTTTCAGGAAAACCTTCTTTCTAATAATATTTTTTTTTTTTGCTTTGTTATTGATTTTTATTGTTTTTAATACTCTTAATATATATTAATAAATTAATTGAAAAATTATTAATGATAAAAAAATATTATTGATACCAAATAATATTACACATAAAATATTTTAATATTAATCTTTACCTTTTAATTATAAATAATATATTAAATAATTTTTTAAAATTCTTTTACTACACATAAATATTTTAAGATTAATTTTTACCATTTAATGTACAAAATTCACTATATGACCTGATCTTTTAAAATTATTTTGAAAGATAATGTCAAATATACTAAATTCTAATTCACATATAAAATTATATATTTTTTCTATTTTTTCTATTATTATATAATTAATATATTTTTTTAAATCAAAATATAAAACTATTCATTCATTTGGTAGATTTAAAATTTTTATTTCTTAAGCAAAAATAAATAAATTAAATGGGTTTTAAATTAATAAGAATAATGAATTATACTACTTATCGGTAACTTTGGTACATTATATTTACAGGAAGTTTGCAAGCAATCTGAACAGATTTGATCTTAATAACATTCATTTTATTTTTCATTCAAATTCACAATTAAGAGTTGATCTTATTGTTATTTATTTATTTTTCGTCCATTGGTGATGAAACCTTTAATGACCCATATATACCTCAAACTTTTCAAGTAAGAGTAAATTACCCCTTCGTTTTTAAGTTTATATTTATCTAACAAATTTTTTTTTTTTCGTTTTTATTTCTATTCCTTTTTTATGTTAAATTTTCATAATTATATTTCAACTATTCTACACGTATTATATAATTTGAAAGGTAAATAAAAAAAGTGGAAAATTGAGTAAGAAATAATAGAAACACAATAAAAACAGTTATTCGACAAATTTAATTTATTTATTATATAACATTTCACCTCTTTTATAAATATTCACACTGAATTAATTTTATTAACTATATAACAATTCAGCTCTTTTATAAATATTCACACTCATATACGATTCAACTCTTAAAAAAATCAATAATTCTTATTTTAGAGTATTATACAATGAGGTCATGCGACCAGCGCTTCTGCTTCTCCCACGGAGGAGGTGCATTTACGATTTCTAACGCCATACGCTGAAGTGCATCAATTGATAACCATATTGCTACATGAGGCTACCCATGTATGTTGTTAACGAGGCTTATACCAAATGACACCCTCTATGATTTTTGTTCCAAAATTAATCAAAGAAAACGTGTAATAAAGCACAACAATGGATTTTCGAAGAGGTATTGAAAATTAATGAGAACGATCTACATTCTGAATGGTGATTTTAGTTATAATTTATTTTATTAATGATTTTATTCTTATTTGTTTTTGTTTTGTAATATATTCTTCTAATTTTTTTTTATACATTTTCAATATTTTTTTATTTTTTCTATAATTATTAATACAAATAACTTAATAACAAAAATTGATAAGTGAGATTATTGAAATAAAAATAAAAATAATTATTTGACCATTAAATTATAGTGGTATTAATTATACAATCATTCATCCTTTATTATTAACACGTACGTACGGGTTATACTACATCTGTCCCAAAGCAATTGTCACACATCTTTAATCATTTTATCCAATATGTATATTTAAATTTTTATTTAAATTTATTTATAAATATACTTATATTAAAATAATTTAATGATATTAATTATACAACTATTCACGCAATATCGACCACATAGCCGGATTATGTAACGGAACTCGATTAATTTTGACAAAATTAAGAACCTACGTTATTAAAGCGGAGGTATTATGAGGTGAACAAAAAGATGAAATCGTCTACATTCCATGGTTGCCACTTTCTTCTTCAAATTCAAAATTGCGCTTTCAACGTTGTCAATTCTCAATTATGATTTCGTATGCTATGACCATAAACAAAAGTCAAGGGCAATCTTTGTCAAAAGTGGGGATTCTGTTGAGAATGTCTGTTTTCACACACGAACAATTGTATGTTGCAGTTTCAAGGGTCACTAACCGAGCAGGATTGAAATCTTAATATGTGAAGAAGATTGAAACTTGACGAATAAGACTACAAATGTTGTGTACAAGTAGGTTTTCAGAAATTTGCATTAAATTTAAATTGTATTTATAATTTTTTTTCTATGTTTTGATACTCTAAAAGTTTCTTATTTAATTTTATTTATTTCAAAAAATGTATACAAATAAAAATATTGTACAAAAATTTAAATATAATTACTTATATTAAGATTAAAATAAACCGGGTAAAACTTTGAGTTTTACTCCCAGTGCACGGGCTGAAAGATACTAGTTTAAGGAAAGGGGTAATTTAATTTATTAATTTATATTTCAATCTTCATAAACTAATTTTTTTAATTAAAGATAAATAATTTTAACCGTTCTTATTAATAGGAATATTATTAAATTTATTATTATAAAAGAAAGCACAACTAATTACTTTAATACCCTTATAATAATCACCTAACATATATAATAAACAAAGGTAATTTTGAAACATTACTCAAATTTATAATTAAGAAAAACTAGTACCCTAAATTACATACCAACTTTTAAAATTACTCTTTTAAGAAAATCACCCAAAATTAAAATATAAGAAATTTTGATATGTATGGACACTTTTAATTATTTTTATATAATTAAAAGTAGTAATTTATTCTAATTATAAATTATGGCAATTATCCAAATTTAATCTTTTGTATATATATATATATATATATATATATATATATATATATATATATATATATATATATATATATATATATATATATATATATATATATATATATATATATATATATATATATATATATATATAAGTGTGTATAATAAGGAATGTGTATTCAATTCGAATTTTGTTGGATTTTTGTGGATTTTTAAAAAGTAGGTAAATTTTGAAAATCCACGGAGTCTTTGCAGAGTTTGACTGACTTTTGTTATTGATTTATACGGATTTTCATAGACTTTAAAATATTTTTGAAATATACGTTTTTATTCATTTACGTAAATTTCCATAAACTTTCGGGCATGAATTATTGATATAACCATAGACTTTTAAAGATTTTGAAATATTTGTTTTCATTCATTTACATAAATTTTCATAAACTTTCCGGCGTGAATTATTGAGACAATCGTTATATGAAACACATTTTCGTATAAAAAAAGTTATTCAAATTATTCAAAAAACTATTAATATAGTATTATTTTTATCTTTTATTTAAATACTATTTTTAAAAAAAATATATTCAATTCATTTTTAAAAATAATTTAGTTCATTAAATATAAATCCATAGAAATCTTGAAGTATTCAACCTGAATTTTAAAAAGTCTATGGATTTTAAAAGATTTTAAAACTCCATTAATTTAAAAGATTCTTTTTTAAAAATACAAAGAATTCCACCCTCCAAAATATCTTATAATTATGAGAGATTTCTATGAATTTATATTTAATAAACTAAATTATTTTTAAAAAATAATAAAAACTTAAAAAAAATTATATAAAATTAAATAAAAAACAAAATAGGAAAAATATGTTTTTAAAAAAATATTTTGACAAAAAAAATATTTTAAATAATAATTGTGCTTTAACTATCAATAAAATTTAAAAATAATTATGATAAAAATAATTGAATATATTTTTTAAAAAAATAGTAAGTAAATAAAAGATAAAAATAATACTATAGTAATAGTTTTTTGAATAATTTGAATAACATTTTTTTATACGAAAATGTGTTTTATATAACGGTTGTCTCAATAATTCATGCCGGAAAGTTTATGGAAATTTATGTAATTGAATGAAAATATATATTTCAAAATCTTTTAAAGTCTATGTCTGCATCAATAATTCATGCCAGAAAGTTTATGGAAATTTATATAAATGAATAAAAACGTATATTTCAAAATATTTTAAAGTTTATGAAAATTCGTATAAATCAATAACAAAAGTCAATCAAACTCTGCAACGACTCCGTGGATATTCAAAATCCACCTACTTTTTAAAATCCATAAAAATACAACAAAATTCGAATTGAATACACCCTCCTAAATAAAAAAATTTTAGATAAAGTGAAAATTTTAAAGTTTTTTTAAAATTAAATATTGTAATCTACTTTCTCCTAATTATGAATATGAACTTTTTATTTAATATTATTTCAATTAATTAATTTAAACAATGATTATTAATTATTATTTATTATACAAGCTAAATAGTTATTACACTATTCTCTAATTATAATTTTAAAATTATTTTAATAAATAAAAAAATCTAAAAAATTAAAAATTAAATTTTAAACATAAATTTATGAGGTGAGAGTTGTAATATTTTAAATTATAATACACTTTTTCTTAAAAACTTCTAATAAATATAGCAAGTTTTATAATTGCTTTAAAATGTAATAATAAAAACATTTCACTACACTATTCTATTAATAATAAAATAATATATTGTTTTTATGGGGCGGAGGCATTTAAAGGCCAAAGCATAAGAGTATAAAAGTTCTGAAGCCCCGTCCATAAGAATGTAAGTTATCTAAGCCAATTTGAATGAAAAGACTTAAGTGCCCTCAAAAGTTATATTTTCTCACAAAAAACAAATTGAATATTACAAAATAACAAAAAGAATATCAGAAAAATAAAGTTGCCCCACAAAATCAATTTTCGACGTTTGAAATTCACACGCACGACGAGCGCCGCCACGGTGAAACACCAGCCCCGACCGTTATCGTATCAACTATTCAACTCTGTCTCCGACGATCATCATTATGGCAAGCAGTGTCAGCCTGGACACCCTAGACAATCGCGCTCAACCTCCAGTAAGTCCATAACCCTAGCTTTCGAACTTTCGATTATTCGAGCTTTGATGTTTGTAAATCATTCGATTGTAATTTGATATCGGTATATCCTTTCAAAATAGGGTTTTTGTTTCTGACATTTTAAAATGGTTAATGGTTTATTGCTCTTTGCAATTTTTTCGCATTCGGTTGTGTGTCAGTTCTAGTAGACGACGGTTCAACCGTGAGTTTTATCACCGTGTATTATCACGGTAGAGTTTAAGACGGTGATATATCTCATGGGTGACTTACACCGTGTGTACTTACGGTCTTGTCGATTTACGACTATGATTCATCTCACGGTGTACATTTACCGTGTGTACTTACGGTCTTGTACGAGCACGATCCACGACAGTGTTTTATTTCACGGTGTATGTGTACTTACGGTCTTGTACGAGCACGGTCTACGACAGTGTTTTATTTCACGGTGTATGTGTACTTACGGTCTTGTACGTGCACGATCCACGATAGTGTTTTATTTCACGGTGTATGTGCACTTACGGTCTTGTACTAGCACGATCCACGACAGTGTTTTATTTCACGGTGTATGTGTACTTACGGTCTTGTACGTGCACGATCCACGACAGTGTTTTATTTCACGGTGTATGTGTACTTACGGTCTTGTACGTGCACGATCCACGACACTGTTTTATTTCACGGTGTATGTGTACTTATGGTCTTGTACGAGCACGATCCACGACAGTGTTTTATTTCACGGTGTATGTGTACTTACGGTCTTGTACGAGCACGATCCACGACAGTGTTTTATTTCACGGTGTATGTGTACTTACGGTCTTGTACGAGCACGATCCACGACTGTGATTCATCTCACGGTGTAAATTTATAGTGTGTACTTACGGTCTTGTACGAGCACGGTCCATGACAGTGTTTTATTTCACGATGTATGTGTACTTACGATTTTGCACGAGCACGGTCTACGACAGTGTTTTATTTCAAGGAGTATGTGTACTTACGGTCTTGTACGAGCACGATCCACGACAGTGTTTTATTTCACGGTGTACAAACACCTTGTGTAATGTAAACCGTGGAAAAACATCTTCACCATATGTTTCAAGGTCGTGTGTAATGTACATCGTGGTAAAACACCGTTTTGTATGTTCACGGTGAATTTACACCATGATATTCTATGGATTTTTTTTTTCTTACGGTGTAATTTCACCGTGTCATTATATTTCTCATTTTTTATCCTTTAATTCTTATTTATTTATTTCATATTTCAGTCTGGATTTGAATGGAAGAGACCAACCAATCTGCAGTCGGTCACTTTAAGTCTCAATTTGTATACTCGCTACGAAGTTCCGGAACTAATCACGGAGACAATAAAAGATATCGGGGGTGATGTCGTCGCAGTTCGCGATTTTTTTGTGTTGCCTTACATGAAAACTGTTCTGGGAATAAGATTTACTGCCAAATTAAGCACTAATTTTTTGCACCACCTCGTATGTTGAGAGTTTTCAGGTCCGTCAATACCGGAGAAGGAGCATTGGTTCTACGTCGGTGGTAAGACTGCGAAACTCACACCCGCCGCTTATGCCATTGTAACGGGACTGAATTTCGGTATCTACGATGAATTTGACATCCATGCCACACCCTAGTTTGCTCCAGGTAGCTTAAATAAGCGACTATTCGGTGGGAAGCGTGTAAGAAGCAATGATCTACGCAAGTTATTTGCGGCCAAACAACTCTTCGATGGGGAACAACCTGCCTCGTTGGAGGATTGCATTAAAGTCGCCAATCTCATCGTTTACTATTCCTTCTTTCTTTGTCGATCCGTTGAAATGTATGTCGAGGACTGGGCATGGGCATTAGTGGATGAGCCTAGTAAAGTGGCAGAGTTTTCCATGGGGCGCTTATTCCTACCAGGCTCTGAGCTACTACCTCGAAACAACAGCGATGGACCCTGAATTAGCAGAAAAAACTTCGTACCACGTCTATGGCCCCAGTTGGGCTTTTATAATTTGGATGTTCGAGTCCGTTCCGGATATCGGTCAGTTATGTGGTCAACGTGATCCGAATATGAAAGTGTCACGTTGTTTGATGTGGAGTACATCTACAACAAAGACTGATTGCGATGATCTTTTCTTCCAAGGAGAGGTACGTAACCATCTACTCCTACTTATATTTTGCTAGTAATAGTATTTGTTTCACGCGGTGGAATATTAATACTCTGTGTTGATAAGTTTCAGATTGAAGTTGTTCATGAAACCTTGATTCCTACTGATGAAGAGAAAAATGAGCAGTGTTACCTTTTTGTACATGACAGACCATTTCATGTTGAGTACAATCGCCCAGTACGCAATGGCAGTAATGCAACCAAAGCCAAACAAAATCCGGAGAAGAAGAAAACACAAACCAAGAAGCCTTCTTCGAAAAAGCGTGCTGCAGCCACGGATATTGAAATGCCCGTTTCTAGATCAGCGTTTCTAGATCACGCAGACGACGTGCTTCTGAGCAGAGTACTCCTGGTCCAAGTGGGAATGTGTGTTGTAGGACTGTGTGCTGTCGGCGTACACTTTGTTGCCCACATGAAGATGCTTATGAGTTTGACAGACGACTGACTGGGCTTTTGAGGGCCAAATTGAGAGCCGAGCATGAACGGATTTTGTCTGATGAAGGATTGATTGCAGATTTTGCTGGATATATCTTTGAGCTGATTAAAGGCATCACTCCACAATAACTTCATGAGAGCGCGTCTCTGCATGAGTCGCCGGGAGATCTGCGCCGACCTGTATCGCCGATCATATCATAAAATAATACAGCGAGTGAGGCTGCCGGAGAAGCCGACGTCCAAAATCAGACAGTTGCTGCCGGAGAAGTCGAAAACAACCACGTTCAACCGGAGCAAGATCCTGTTTCTGATTACGTGGAAGTCGTCCAACCCACTAGACCAAACATTGTTGCTGATGAAGCCAACGACCAAACATTCACAGTTCCTGTTTCTGATACCGTTGAAGTCGGCCAAACCACTGATCCCAACGACTTAGTGATGTCTATTGTTGGACAATTTTCAGCAGATGAAGCCAGTGTCCTAGAACCGACAATCCCTGCCAGAGAAGTCGAAGAAAACATTTACATATCGCCAACAGTTGATACCGGGATGGTAGCTGATGTGGATAGTGTCGTCGCCTCGACAACCGCTGCAGCTGATCACTTGGCGGCGGTTGATCACGCAGAAAGTGTTCAATCAACTGCAATCACAGATGCGTGCGAAAATGTTGGTAG
Source organism: Euphrasia confusa (assembly GCA_954870475.1). Lineage (NCBI taxonomy): Eukaryota > Viridiplantae > Streptophyta > Magnoliopsida > Lamiales > Orobanchaceae > Euphrasia > Euphrasia confusa. The sequence goes on from OX940950.1 coordinate 34,182,968, forward strand.
GCCAATTGTTTCTCCCCGTAGGCTGAGAACTCGTAAGCCTGAAGCGGCGAAAAATGCTCCCCAAACTCACGGTAAGACACCACTTTCTCCCAGTGAAGGACTTGAAGCCGTTGTAAAAGCATATCGGTCGTTTCTGAGACCATCCAAACGGACCAAATCTTCTGTCTATTGTGTAAATTTCCGTGGCACGCAAATTGCCGTGAAACGGAAAACGTTTCTTGACATTGAAAACGTGGATTGGGACTTCGACGAAGAGGTAACCATTGTAAATTTAAGGTATATAGTAGTATAATTCAGAAATAAAGTTTATATATTTACCAACTAGTATTTTTATATCAGGTGATGACTACCTTCTGCAGTTACGTGGAGTTAAAAATGGAAAAGGAAAAGTGGCCTCAGGAATCCTTCGTAATTTTACCCCCAAACTATTTTGTAAGTTTTCACAGACTCAGAGGTATGAACTCAATAAAATCTAGCTCACTTATGACCTTATATATTTTCGTTGCACTTTTTCAGTTTTGCTTCAAACATGCTTACAACTCGTTGAACAATCCAAATTGGGAACTCCCAGACAGTTTAAGAGACGATGTGGAATGGTTCAGATTTTCCCACGTAAGTACTACAATCATATACCCTAAATCACAAACTCTGAACACTAATTAAGCACTCTTGATATCGTTTACTTGTTTTATGTGAAGGCCGTCATGGTTTGTCATCTTCCGGGACATTGGGTCGTAGTTCGAATTTGTTTTTATGATTGTACTGTCGAGCTGTATGACTCGTTAGCTCATAACTATGAGCCTGGTGTGAACCCTTGCGCCCCTGAGTTCAAGTGTTTGTTGAAGGTCTTACCTCGAATGTTGGAAAAAACAGGTTACTGGGAAAGAAAAAGATTACCTGTGAAAACGGAAGACTTCAAGCTCAAGGTCATGCCAGCCGAAAAACAATTTGCCCAAGATGACAACCACTCTTGCGGTCCTTTCTGCACAATGTATTTGGAACGATTGCTCACCGACCCATCATTGTATCGTAACGCGGACGACATCGATAATATTAAAGTTGTCAGAAAAACCATAGCACTGAAGATATTTTGGATGTCCAGCAAAGACATTGAACTCCCTTTTTGATTAAGGGATGGATAACTCTTGACGTTGTATGTATAACCGTGTGTTTATCACCGTGTGGTTGATCAACGCCGTGTGCAAAACTATCAATGACTGTATCTAAAAAAAAATTGTTGATCACCGTGTGCACTTACGGTCTTGTATCAGCACGAACCACGGCTTTAATAATGTCATCTATAAACGTTTCAAGGTATACCAATGCCCCGTGGCACAGTTTTACAATATAACGTGATATACCAACGGCGACGGTTATTGTATTTGAATTTAAAGACGTCTTCACTCTCACACGGTGATCTCACGAGACGTCACCGTGATACAACACCGTGTGGTTATCAAATCCATTCTAAAAATATTTGAAATTGAACGAGTTCTTTTTTTAGATGGCGTATTTTCGTTTCTAGGATTGGGGCGGGTTAGCCGATGCACGTGTGAACAGCTTTTGCAGGCGGGTATTCATCTTTTATTCTTTTATTTAAAATTCAAATTAAAACATCGGAAAATAAATGAGAGGGGGAAGTCGTTTTACGCACGGCTCCGTAACACGTATATTGTGCACGGTCATTTAGTTTCACGGTTGTATACGCACGGTGATACATGGTCATCAATACATCTTCACCGTGGCTTGTTCAACCCGAAAAAAACGATTGTCAATCGTTTGTATACACTTTTAAGGCGTCGTTACCATCAACGGGTTCATATTTCAGGCATTGAGACGTATGGTATTTGAAATTAAAGACGTACGATGTGATTTGTATTAATGCATGTCTCAAATTCAAGAGATGTTTAGTTAAAATTGGTAACAATTTGGAGTACTCTCAAGTGTGATCATATTGCACATGGTATGTCAAATTTAATCGTTTGATGGATTATTGTGGATTTTTTCGATTAAATATAATCATTTCCATAGAAATTTAACTTTGCTTAGGCATTTAGCCAAAAAGATTATTGCGATTGTGCAAGAATCACACGAAAACGTGAGTGTTCATACTCATATGGTGATCTCACGAGACGTCACCGTGATACAACACCGTGTGGTTATCAAATCAATTTTAAACATTTTTGAAATTGAACGAGTTCTTTTTTTAGATGGCGTATTTTCGTATTGGAGCGGGATAACCGATGCACGCGAAATATTAGTGGTGTCAGTTATCAGGACAGCTTTTGCAGGCGGGTATAGTCATCCTTTATTCTTTTATTTAAAATTCGAGTTAAAACACCGAAAAATAAATGAGAGGATGGAAGCCGTTTCGCACGGTCATTTAGTTTCACGGTTGTATCTGCACGACGTTACATGGTCATCAATACATCTACACCGTGGCTTGTTCAACCCGCAAAAAAACGATCGTCAATCGTTTGTATACACTTTTAAGGCGTCGTTACCATCAACGGGGTCATGTTTCAGGCAGTGAGACGTATGGTATTTGAAATTAAAGACGTACGATGCGATTTGCATTAGTTCATGTCTCAAATTCAAGAGATGTGTAGTTCATTGGTAACAATTTACTCCCAAGTGTGATCATATTGCACATGGTATGTCAAATTTAATCGTTTGATGGATTATTGTGGAATTTTTTAGGTTCAATATAATCATTTCCATAGGAAAGTAACTTTGCTTAAGCATTTTGCCAAAAAGATTATCGCGATTGTGCAAGAATCACGTGAAAACGTCAGTGTTCATACTCACACGGTAATGTCGTGAGACCTCACCGTGATACAGTACCGTGCGACGGTCAAATCAATGTAAGTATGTAAACAGATACTTACGTGGCACGGTTTTGTCAGTGAACAGAACAGCTTTTGAAGCCGCAGGTTTATTCAACATTTTTATTCATCTTTTAATATTTAATAAATTAAATTACCAGGATTCCCAAAAACCAAAAAAAAAAAAAAAAGAGAGGACGGTTGCCTTTTGCCACGGTTCAATCACACGACCCCTGGCGCACGGTAATATCGTCAAACGCTAAAGTCACACGGTTACTCGTGCACGGTGGGAGAAGGTCGAAATATATTAACAAAGAAAAACAAGCACTAGTACAGTATTATAACGTAGACTACGTAGTGTAGTAGCTACGAAACCAGAAAAACATACTGTAAAAGCAAAAATAAAAACATACTATTCATAAACAAAACACAGAAAGAAACATTCTTTGCATTCATGGTTCATCATCCTCGCCATCTGCGTCATCGCCTTCAGCAGTCGTTTCGTCCTTATCGTCTGCGTCATCGTCCATATCGTCCTCATCGTCCGAGAGCTCCACCACTTCCACCACCTTCTCAAACAGGATCTCTTCTACAACCTTAGATATGGTCGGCAGAAGGGGGTCTCCAGGGGCATTAGGATCGGAAAAGTTACGAATCTCGAGACCATCTTTACTATAGACATTGACAAAGAAAGGACCCAATTTCTTGGCGTAGTGAAAAACCAAAAAATAACCGAATTTAAGATGATGAGCCGTGCAGAAATCGGTCCAGCCACGATGAAAGCACAAGTAACCGTTGACCCAAGAGATTTCCACGGACCATGGGGCACGAGCGGTGGCAAATGAGGCGAGTGTCTCACAATCTCCAAGCAAAGTAGCCCTGCCTGCCAGATACTCATGTTCATGAGCAAAATCAGAAGGTAAACGACAAACTTCACGGAAATCAACGGTGTTCAGAACTTTGAAGAATCTACAAATCGGAATTGGGGTGGCCATTGAATTAGAAATTTGATTTTATAAAAATTAGGGTTTTCAGCGTGGTACGGTGCTTATGTATACACGCCAAAAGTGGGTAGTTGAGGGGTTAATAAACTAATAAAGGTTTCACAATACACCGTGAGATACCAACGGCGACGGTGGGTTAGGGTTTTTATCAAGGGTTATCAATGTCACATAGACCGTCACGATAACCGTTACACGGTGAGGAAATCCATTGTAATAAACCCACGGCGCAATGTTTTTAATGGGGGTGGTTGGGAATTGAGTGATCTCGTGAAACGATTTAAATCCGGCGACGATGTGACTCAGAACAGATACTCATCAATTCCCTGAATTGAATGGTCATATCATATCATATCTGGACCATCAATGAGCGTAGTTGGAAGTTGGGTTGGGTCGTGTCGTGAGACGATTGAAATCCGGCGGAGGATCAGAACAGACACTCATCATAAATTCTTTGAATTTCACGATCATATCTAATTAATGGATATCGTGGTGGATGGGGGGTTAAGTTTTCTATGTCATATATGAACATACCATGGCTTACGCACCGTAGGATACCAACGACGATGGAGGATTAGGGTTTTATGTCACCTATAACATGTACGTTCACGGTGTTAGACTACATCGTGCTAACATCACGACGACCCATTCAGAGTTGTAGTCACGCTATCAAAGTCACAGTGACCGCGACACGGTGATTGAATCCACCGTGAAATACCCACGGAGGCACAATTCTAGGGTTTTATTTAAATAATAAATTAATTAATCGCAATGTGTTTACTGGGCGTAGTTTAGAGGTCAGTCGTTTCGTGAGACGATTCAAAGCCAGCGGCGGGATCACTGTATTAGGTCAGAAAATTGAGCCTATAAATACGAACGAAAAAACCCTTTTTTTTCTATCCCCCATTTTTTCTAAAGTTCTCTGCGTTGTTTTTTTTCTTATGGAGCGGTTTTCACCACGCATCTTTCAAATTCATAGCTGCAGTCCTGTATCGAGATACTCGAGTTTCCAAAAGAAAACCTTCTTTTCCCTAGATCATCAATGACGAGGTACTCGACTTTCCAAAACATCTCGAGTATCTTTGTTAGAAACAGACTATGATTCAGGAAGAAGAAACAGAAGGTTTTGAATTTTATCTCATCACTCATCTCACTATTGAGGATCAAGCTTTTTAAGTTCTAATTTCATAGATCCAGAGATTAGATTTTGAGACGGGTGTGATGTCTTTTTTTTTTCTTTGTTCAGTCGAGTCTCTTTAAATAAGAAGTTGCTACTTTTCTATAAAGGGACGGTGCTTTAGGGTTTTGATCCATCAATTTTAATTCCAATTAGGGTTTTGATCCATCAATTGTAATACGACTAATTTTGATAGCGTTCTGGGTTTATGGTTTTGATCCATCAATTGTAATTCTCAATAGGGTTTTGATTCATCAATTGTAATAAGACTGTAATGATTTATCTCTGTGAATTATTTCACGTTATATAATCCCTCCACGTTGTAATTTTAATTCACGGTGTATTCTAAAACTGGATACCCACGTCTACTATGCCATTTAAGATCTGTAACGGTGTTACAATCCACAGTGTTTGAACCACGGCGACACATGAGGTTTTAGGGTTTCCTGCATGATACGGTTGCACGGTGTTATTAGCTACCATTGGAACCTCACGGCGACACTGTTCTATGAGTTTTATATCCCAATTATGAGCGTTCCACGGTGTTACAATCCACCGTGATCTAATCACGACGACACATTAGGTTTTAGGGTTTTCTACCTAATACCGTTGCACGGTGTTACAATCCACAGAGGGAACCCCACGTCGAAACTGTTCAATGGGCGTAGTTGGGAGTTGAGTCGTTTCTGCAACGATTGAAATCCGGCAGTGGGATGACTCAGAACAGACTCATCAATTCTCTGAATTGAATGGTCATATCAAATTAATGGATAGGGATTGTTGGATGGGGTGATTTTATAATAATTTTATTAATACGAGTAATTAATAAGCATCGTGGACAGTTGAATCGTTTCGTGGAACAGTTAAATTAATACGAGTAATTAATTATAAGCATCGTGGACAATTGAAATCCTTGTGGTTGGATGACTTAAATTAGATCAGAATATTAAGCCTATAAATACGAACGAAAGAAATCTATTTTTCTATACCCATTAATACTCCATTTTTCTGTTTTGTTCTTGATATTCATGGAGCAGTTATCACCACTCTTTTTCGAATTTCACAGTTGCATTACTTTATCGAGATACTCGAGTTTCCAAAAGAAAACCATCATTTGCCATCTTCTTATCTTTCATGACCGGCCTCCATCTTCTTGATGACCAGGAAGGCTCTCTTCAGACTGTGCAACTTGATGGGGATAGACCGGGATCTCTTCCGATCCGGTTATATCTTCTGAGCTTCCCATTATTCATGTACAGGGTCAAGCGGCTCTTCAAGATGTATCTACTTTTCAATAGATAGTGTTCAGGGTTTTGATCCATCAATTTTTCACAATAGGTTTTAGGGTTTTGAACCATTAATCAATTGTTTACTGTATTTTTTCCTTAAATGTATCATTAAAAGATTTTAATATCACCGTCATTTATTAATCTTGCTAACACCGTCACTCGGTTACTCATTAATATAGAAACCCTAAATCTATCAGTATATTAATTATTAAGAGATGAGTGGGATTCCAACGGCCGTAGTTGTCAGACGCATTGGCGCTCCGCGTGGATTTCATTAATTAAAATTAAAATTAAAATTACAATATATATGCGTGTACTAATTTACTATTTATTTTACCGTGTACTATTACCGTGTTGAATACGGGTGTGTGTAACGTGCATCGGTATAAGGTTATATGATATAGCATCTTGAATTATTGCACGGTGTATATTAATTCACGGTGTAATATTATTTCACGGTGTAATTATAAGATCACCGTGAAATACCCAAGGCTACATTGTTTTATGTATTTTATATTGCAATTTATTTTTCATACGACGGTGTTACAATCCACCGTGATCTAACCACGACGACACATTAGGTTTTAGGGTTTTCTATGAATACAGTTGCACGGTGTTACAATTCACCGTGGTAACCGCACGGCGACACAGTTCTAGGGTTTTATTTATTTTCTTAATTAATTAATCGCAATGTGTTTAAAAGAGAAATTCTATTTTAAATTACATATTAAATTTATATTAATTTGTTAAACAGCGAGGGTAGTGCAGACTTTTCCTACCCAATTGCCTAATAAACTTCTACTTTTATGGCCTCAGATCTTATTTATTTTATGAGTTGGTCCTGAATCCGGTATTCCCACTATTTTTATTCATAAAATAAAAAAATATTAAAAATAATTTTTGTATAATAAAAATTAATATTCCCTATTGCTTTTGAATTCATTTTTTTATTAATAGATTTTTCAATCATTACTCTATTACTACATGATTTGCAAAATGGTTTTTTCCTTTCAAATAAAAAAAACCCTAAATCCAAAATATAACATCACACTAGGTCGCGAAAAAAATATCTAAAAAGGAAAAAAATGGTTTGCAATCTGATTTTTCAATTCTCCCTTCATCTCCAACAGTTCGTGCCGCCATTGAAGAACTGAAAGCAACATATAAGGGTATTTATGTCTTGACCTGAGAAGCTAACATGTCTGTAAGTTCGATTCTACTGTAAAATTGTTCTGTTTGTTCTTGCTTCCTTGTTTTCTTTTTCTATCACTTATTTCTGAGGGTTGAATATATATGAATGGTGAAGGGTAAGGCGTGGCGAATCATTCCAAGACCCCTGTTGGAAACGGTACTCAACAACCACGCCCAGCACCACCGCGTGCCTCAACCTCTCCTCCTCCACGGCCCCCGCGGTGTTGGCAAAACAACCCTCATCCTCGAACGTAATTATCAACCATTTATCACTTCCTCTAGACACATCCTTTACTGTTTTTGTTTTTAAATTTCATTTATCTATTTGTTCGAGTTTGATAGAAAGGAGGTCGGTCTATGCTTGCGTGTGTGGTGAGACGGTAACTGTCTCTTTGTTTGTGGGTTTATGATTCTATAAGTGTATAGAAATATCGTGGGAATTTGTAATGAGAGAAGTCATATCATCTAGAGTAGTCGGTGGAAAGATCTCCTTATACTATTTGCAACAAGGAGATATCTATATCGTTTTATTTTTTACTTTTGCAGGTCTATTTGAGAAATGGAACACAGGCCCTCACCTCACAGGCTATGTCGACTTTGCAGAGTCAATAGAGAATTACCATCCCAAGCACGATCACTCGTACCCATGGTCATCGTGGTCCACTTGTCAACCCCCAAAACTCGTCACACTCAAGGATCAGCTTGAAACCTGCCTCGAGTCCATGATTAAAAGGGCCATCAAGGTTGGGACCATTAGCTCCCACCAAATATTCACCACTCTTACCAAATGGCACAGCTCGAACACCGTACTTAAGCAGATCTTGAATGTTGATCCGAGTTTCTCCAAGACGGGTTTCGTTACTAAAAAGAATAAGTTTTCATCATCGAATTTATGGGAATCTGCGGTTTTTAGGTTTTCGTCTGGACTTAGTGAACAAGAGTTGGATGGGGTTTTGGATAAAAGGATTACTGTGGAGGAGGGCTCGTATCACAAGGAGGCAATGGCTGCATTGAAGTTGGCTAAAGAGGTAATTAGAGTTCAAGGGAAGTGGAGAGAGAACGCAATTAAGGATTTGAACACTAAAGGTGGATTCTCGAGGTCCCTGTCAAATTCAGCTACTGATTGGCCTTGTTTGTTGATTGAGCTGCTGTCTTTGTCTGCTGAGATGGACTATTTTCAGGTAATTTATCTGATTTATTTATCTTAATATTTATTTCTTTTGGCTTACTACATTAGAAAAGAAAGGACTATTAATTTGCTACCTAATTCATGCAGAAGAAAAATCAAGTCAAAATGCTTATGGGAAAATTCTATTTGTTTTATTGGGATATCGTATTTCACTTAGAATTATTAATTGTTTTTTATTGTTCCCTAATTCAAAAGCTTTATGATATTATAAAATATGAAAATGCAATATGCATCTCTTTAGATGAGTATGGACTATAGTTATATTTGACAGTTCTTACGTCTCATGTTTTTCTCTTCTATACCTTTGTTTTCCTGGGCATGACAAAATAAGTAGCCGAAGCTGGTGATAAACAACATTGAGCTACTGAAGAATGCTGTTTCAAAGGATGATAGAACAATATGTGGAACTATGTACCATGATAGTCTTATTTGGAGAATAATAGCATTGGGTGCAAATGAGAGATGTCTTCCGGTGGTCCTTGTAACTTCTGACAGGTAATTGTTGTTACATTATTAAAATATTTCACTGTCTATCTTTGTTCTTTTCCACAATTTTACTTCAGTAGGTATTCAGTTTCATACTGCCATGCTGCATTTGACAATTTTCCAAGTATTTAAGTTTGGTCCCTATTGCTTAAACTGAATTGGTCTGACCAAATGAATATAAATTTGTAGCTACTACTCGTACAAAGCTTTTATCGATTTTGGATTTCCAGATATCTTCATCTCCCGTGAGGTAACACTGCTCTCTCTCTCCCGTATATGCTTATATTTATTTTTCTCCCCATATTTAATTCAATAAACTAAGTTTGACTTTTTCTATCAACATTACCGGATACTTATCTGGTTTCATATTAGTATAAGTGAGACAAGTGACTGCTACATTTATGGTGCCTAGCTTGTGTAATTGAAAACTCTTATTTTCTCACAACATTTAAAGATGAAATATGCCGAGGAATTGTATAGTATTCTCTAAAGACAGATTACTGTATGATAGGAGCTTGGTTTTTAATTGATGTAGCTATGGTTTTGGGTGGGGAAGGGGTTGGGGATGTGAGAGAAAACTAATATCTAATTAATTTCTACAGACACATCCATATACCATATATCGTTCATAGATTATGAACTTGATCACATTCTGCCAGTTATTTTTCAGTTTTTATTTGTATCATCAGAATATTATGATAATGTTTAGCTTGCATTGCTTTTTTTTTTTGTTCTGTACATTACTTTAAAGATCATAGACATTCTTTTACGAAGTATAAATATAGTCATTCTTTCAATATATTTTATATATAGTATTTTCTTCCTGATCAGTTATATGAGCTTTTGCTTAATCTGAAGCTACTATATAATTTCAGACATTTGGATGGACTCCAGCAGAAGCTAAGTTGCATATGGTTGCCGACTATTTTAGTCAATCTGAGGTATTATCGAAAAAATCCATTAATGTGCTTTTAAATTTCTTTCATCACTAAAAACAATTAAATTTGTTGTTGTGCCAATTCATTCCCCTGCCCTCAATATAAAAGTAATCTAGACAAGAAGAAAAAAATGGTAAATAAATGAAGGTTTTTACTTGGATGTATATACTTTTCATGCTCGAATAATCAGTTAATTTGTTCCAAAATTGAATGTTGCGCTATTTTCGCTCACATCTCTTGTATGTCTCCTAGAAATAGAAGGTGAAGTGACTCAATAAATTAAGTAGCTAGATTTAGTTGAAGAGGTTGTTTTGGATCATGAAATTCCAACTATTAAACCTCGACAAATCAACTCCCAAGGATTCACTTTCTGTACATATAGTTATGGAAATCTGGTAAAACCTGGAAAAATATGTTTGATATAAGATTGTTAAGACTCCACCTTTTCACAGTCATTTATCTTCTAATAATTCAGAAAAACCAGATCACCGTGGAGAAACATTTTCAGCCGACTCACGCTTTACCTGAAGAAATATCTACAGTTTCAAATTGACCCAAGTCTTGAAAACTTCTGAATATTTGAATGCACACTCTTGGATATACTGCACACATATCCTGCATGTGTACTCTTACTGTTTACCCAGTCTTTCAAGAGCATATAGTACGTAACACAGAATGGATTTTGAGTGGTGCATATACTCAGTGTTTATCCTATCTTATCTTCAGTGGAACCTAATTGTTGATGTACTGGGGCCTAATCCACGGCATCTTTTTGAGGTTTATGCACTCAAGCTCAGCAACGATTATCAGAAGTAAGTACTGAACATCGGTTCAATCCCGTGATATCTATTTTTTGTTGTGATGTTTTTTAAAGTTGACATCAGTAATTAATCCCGACTTTCTTGTTACTAGTTATGCTCAAGTGCAGTCACTGTAGGAAAGAAAATAGTACAGTAGTAGTTAGATTACGTATTTAATTGCAGCAATATTTTTTTTTCAAAACACTAAGTAACATGATGTATGTTTTTTTACTATAAATGGAGTGAGTTAAGTGATTACTTGATTACTAGAGTTGGTCTGTGTTGGAATTTTCAGTTGTAGTCTAAGTTGTCTAGGTAATTTTGACAGATATAATAATCTGCTTTGTCATTGATGGCTTAACCAACTACTTTTGAGTTTTGAAATACCCAACTTTTACATACTTGTGTTGAGCTGTTTATTTATTTGCCTCATGATTATTAATAGCCATTCTGAGAAAAATGAATATGCAAGTTCTATTTGTTATGACTTACCAGGGGATTATTACTACTTATGGATCTTTTAATTTTTTTTTTCATATTGGATAACTCATGATAGGTTGAACTATGACAATACATTTGAAGATCTAATTGATCTCTATTTGGCGTATTTGCAAGTAAGTTCTGAATAAACATACATTCCAGTTCATTATTATTTTTCTTTATGATGTGAATAATAAATTCCACATTCTTTTCAATTTGCTTCTACTTTTAGTTGAATTTAGATCCAAGTATACTGGAGTTTACAATTTCCAATTCCAAATATAGTTTAGGCCTCTTAAAACATTACTTGTTGCCTGGAGAATAATATTTTCACCTATTTATTTTTAAATGGCTATATACCTTGACTTATTTTTGCACCAAAATTATATTACCATGGGGTATCTTTGAACCAAAATTTTGTCCTGTTAAATGATGCATAGTTTAGTTAACACCCTTTCTCACCTAGTCTTGTGTTTAGATATTTAGTGACTGTAATCTTAATTCGCACATGCAATTTCCCAACAAGATCAAATATAAAGCAACACACAAAAATTATGAAACTCACTTCCAACCTAGCAAAATAGACGAAGGACTCTCAAACTTGATCATATAAATCCTGCCTAACACTTGGCTAGAATTTTCTAGTTAGGCGTCAATCTAGTCTTAATGGGCGGTTTCTGCAAAAAACCGCCTTCAACATGCCTTTCAAACCACCTTCAACATGCATTTTAAACCATTTGGAACCGTTCTTCCTGTTGGAGACCCTAGCCGATGCTAGGAAATCCTTATTGGACATAGTCGAATCTAGCCAGACCTGGACGATCATCGGTTCTATACAAACGAGATCTATATCCATGTTATGAAATGCGCTGCGGAAAAAAGATGTCTTACCTTTCGATTATGATTGGAGAAGATGACCCTCGAACAGACCTCTCGATATTTTGCTGTATTCTTATCTCTCCTCTTTGGACTTCGTGTGGGCGAAGGTCCTCCAAACACTCAGCCTTCTCGTCTCTCTTTTATCAAGATTTTCTCAGTAATATTCCGTGTGTCACACATGAGAGGCAAACTGATCTTAGGGTATTTATAGGCTACAACAGGGATCTAGAGGAGAAATTAGAGTTGAGGCTCTTGATGGACTTAGGCTCCTTATTATGTGTACATTTATTTCTCCGTAATTGAGATATCGAATGTACGTACATTAAATAAGTTACTGTCAACTTAATTAATTTACATCTAACTCCGAGAGTAATATTACTTAACTTTATTATCACGTCGTACTAAATCCAACTGCAAAGTTTAAACGATATTTTTTATGAGCTCCTCAAAGGGATATCATCATCCTAGCGCATTATAACACATGTTCTTTTTATAATTTAAAGCACACCATATAAATAATATTATTTTCCAATTCTCGTAGTTTATTAATTTATTGTTGAAGTATTCATTCTTGACTAATAATAATAAGGGGTACCTTTCTAATACGGTATCAGAGCACAGGCTCAACTAAAACATATGAACTCTACAAAAATGAGTTACCTACATGCATTATGCCATTTTCTGGAGTGGTGATCACCCCATAATCAAACCTGAAAAGCTAATGGTGATGAGATTAACCTATCCAATCATCAACCTAACCATAATCAAACCTCAAAAGCTAATGGTGATGAGATTAACCTATCCCATCATCTACCTAACCTGATGGTCTCCAGGAGACTAAATGGTAAAAATTACATTGAATGAGCCCAAACTATCAAGTTGGCCATGGTAGGGACTAGGGAGGGAGAAAATGGGTCTGCTCACTAGATCCAATAAGGAACTAGCAGCTGGTGACCCAAAACTTGAGGTTTGGAGGGCAGAAAACTCTATGGTAATGGCCTAGATCATCAACTCCATGGAGCCAAACATTGCCAGACCTTACTTCTTCCCAACTGCCAAAGACCTATGGGAAACCCACAAGAAGGTGAAAATCATCCACCTCCTCACACCGAAACTCATCCAACCATACCTAGGTCTGAAACTATAGTAGGAAATCCTCACCAAATTCCAGAGTCACTCACCCCAACTAGAAAACACTTGAACTTGTGACCTACTACCTGATGTCCCTATAGCCATCAAACAAGACAGTGGGATGCAAGTGGGTATTTACTATGAAATACAAGGCAGATAGAATTATTGAAAGTAATAAGGCAAGACTAGTAGCAAAGGGTTATAGCCAAACATATGGTGTTGACTACTCTGAGACTTTTCCTAAGTAACTAAGCTCAACACCATCAGAATCATCTTATGAGTGGCTGTTAAGAATATATTGAATTAAGTAATATACTACACCTCTGTCCCATAGTAATGGTCACACTTCCTTCACAAAATACAAAGGAGGTGTGACCATTGCTCTGGGACGGAGGGAATAGTTCTGAAGGGCACATTGTGGGTAAGTATAGTGCTGTCATTGCAATGCAACAAATATATTTGGCTGTTGCTACCAGGATCTATTATATACGTTCTTGTAATTAAGTGCTCTTTATTGCCTTTTTTGTTTTCATATCGACTTATTGAATATAAATGGTTTCCATACATTATCCTATTTTCTGTTATATTAGTAATTCTCTTTGTTGATAATATATGTGAAAACTGCTTCCTGGGTTTGTGCCATTTTCTGTACAATTAGGTAAATGTTGTAAATCCTGCCATGGATAAAGCTTTGACGCTCTTGGAGAAGTTTGCCGTTGATGCAAAAAGTGAGAAAATCTCGAAAGACAGATTACGATTTGGTTCACCTTGGAGGCATCCACCCAAAACAGATATCCCGTCATGGGCTAAAATTCAGTTAATGGACTTTATTCAGTCTTTAGTCAATGCAGGGTTTGCTGTAAGTTTATCATTTAAACTTATTGTAATTACACTTTTGTTTATGAAATTTCTCCATATGAGCAGTAATTCTGCTCATAATATTTTTAAAAGATAACTGTTCTCTTAAAAAAATACTGTAGGGTAAGTAATTGTTTCCGTGATGGCCAGTATTGTAATATTTGGTCATCACGGAAACAATTACTAACCCTTGGGGGAATGTTTTTGTATAAATATCTCAAATATTAAATCCATGTGTCTAACTAAGCATTTCTTATTCTACATCTCCAGCTTGTGTAGGTTGTGCACTTCATATATTTGTAGTTATTTTATAAAACTTCTGAATTGTTTTTGTGTTTTTTCCTACACGTAATTTAGGTTAACTATTTTGCTGATTGGAGCCTCGAGTTCTTAGATGATCCCTCTGCTGTTGCCATGCTAGAGGTACTACTCGGTTTTATTTTGCACCAAATTCTTGTTTTAGACTGGGTTAATTGCTATCTTACTAAATATGACTCACATTGACCACTATACTGAAGGTCACTGATAGATTTTCTGTAGATGCTACACTTAATTTTTCCCAGAGGATTTATAACCTACAGATATTATTATAACCTACATATATCATTATAACATACATATATCATTGTAATTGTTCACATCAGAACTAATTTTCTAGAAGCTTCCATTATCATAAAGGGCTTTGAAATATTATATATTTAAAATGAAGGATAATCACAATAACTACACCTGAGGTTTAAGGTTTATTACACCCTTAGATGCGACTCTGGTGTCGCACATTCCCCCCTCTATATGAGAAAATATTATTTCAAACACCCATTTAGATTCTAAAATACTACGAGAATCCTCTTTCATTTTAAACCAATCGCCATTTTTTTCTTTTTGGTAATAGCCGAGCATATTTGTGTCCTGTGACCAACCCAAACCTCAGGCATATTTATCTGTTATTTCCTCAAAGGATTTTCATTATTCTTTCTTTTATTGGAGCAGGTGATAGTGCGATACCCATACTAACTATTCAATTGAAATTCTTAAATGATTTTATTTTCATACTGGAATACTTTTTTGTGTAGGTTGGTTTGTTGTACACCCAAAGGGATCCCTCGTTTATTCGCCCTGTCACCCGTGGTATTCAGAGATGCCTCGTGAGATGGTAAGGAATACTGAATCCTTCGATTCGTTCATAAGCTAGCTGTAAGAAAGTGCTTGTTGGCATGTGCTTATATATGTAGTAAATGCAGGCTTGTTCAAGAACGGATAACTCTGAGCTACAAAAATTCCATGCAGTTTCACTGGCAGCGAGTCGTACGAGGCCGTAGCTATCGGCATTTATTGAAACAGTACAAAATTTAGATGGTAATTTTGATCAAATTGAAAATTCCGTTTCAAGTAAAACATGAAATTTACCATGCCATTCCGATTAAGTGGTTCATTTTTCAGGTAGCAGGAAGTTTTGTTTATTGGTCGGGCGGGTGCTATTTGGTCATCAAAATACAGCAGGGTAAGTAATTGTTTCCGTGATGGCGAGTGTTGTAATATTTTCTCTGCTTTTGTTCTTATAGAGCGAACATTTGGTTTAACAGCATCATATATGAGGTTGAATTAAACACTATGAGGTTGAATTTCTCTCTAGTCAAGACACTTGAGGTTGAGTTTCGATCTCTATATGTATGCATGCAGTTATTCCAATGCCATCGATTGAGGGATACAAAGCAGAATTACACAGATTTTAGATTAGTAAAGTTCTAGTTATGAAAGTTTTCATATCATGTCGTTATGGTGACGGGTATGTTTTACAGCATCATATATTTGGGCTGGGAAAAGCAATCTGTAATAAAAGTGTATTACTTGCAATTATTTTATGTTGGGAAAAACAATTTGCCCTCTTTGAAATAATCGAACCTCCAAATCTTTTTCGCGACTTGATCCAATAGTCGTTTTCATTGCAAAAACGATTGAGCATGTGGTGGGCAGGCCTCGACAAGTAAAACTATTTTGGATTTGTTCTGTAAATTTTGTTACTCTTTGTGATTGGGACTTGAACCCTATATATGTATGGACTCTTCTTTGGAGTTGAATATTTAAGTTTTGAGGGAAATGAAAATAGACAAAAGATCGAGTATTTTGTTTAGTTCTGAGTTTGTTTTGTTTTTGAGTGACGCACTAAGATTTTGGGTTTAATCCTAACTAGTATCGGGGCTTTGAATTCAGTTGATTCAATCGTGATGAAATTATAGCACAACATTTGGGAATGAGAAGTTTGGCACTGTACGTTATGCAATTCATTCTATAAACTTGCAAAAGATTTTGTATGGACTCAAACAAATTCATTTTATAAAATTGCAAAGGTTTTTGTATGGACTCAAACAATGTGGATGTATGTGGTATAATTGACTTACTGAATGCTTAGTCAAAGATGATTATAAAAATGACTCAATATTTTCATGTATTTTTATAAAGAAAAATGGATCATAATTGCGGTGTATGTTGATGAATTAAATTTGATTGGAACTCGTCGTTGAATATTTGAAAAAAGAATTTGAGATTAAAGATTTTGAAAAAACTATATTCTGTTTAGGTTTACACATCGAACATTTAGAAGATGATATTTTAGTTTACCAAAAAGTTTATACCCATAAGGTATTAAGGCGATTCAACATGAAAGATACACATCTCTTAAGTACTCCGATGATCGTTCGATCACTTGATCCTAAAAAAGATAATTTTAAACCTCGAGACAGTGATTAAAAGATTATTGATCCTAAAGTACATTATCTCAAGTCAAAAAAGAATTTATTAGAGGAGATAAAATGAAGCATAATTCTTGAAAATTTCTTTACTTGTGAATTGCACAAGAAATGTGAAATTGATGTGCAAGTGTGCAATAAATTTAATCATATGATAATTTGACAGATTTATCAAAGCATTGCCGATTACAATTTTTGAAAATTTTGTGATAAACATCGGAATATGCGGTTGAAAAATCTCAAATAAATATGTGTTATCACTCTTTTTCTTCACTTGGTGTTTTCCAAAGGGTTTATACTGAGAGATTTTTAACGAGACAACTTATTAAGCATATTAAATAAATTTTCATTTACTAAGGTTTTCCTTTCGGGGTTTTACTAAGTATTTGAATACAAAACAATAAAATCGATGTTTGAATCAAGAAAAGAAATAGAAAGATGTATAACAGACATTCAAGATGGAGTGTTATGAAATAATATGTTTGTGGATGTCTCTTGGAGTGTTCAAGATAGTTGGAATGCTAATAGACACACAATTGATGTCACAACCTTATGATAATATTTATTGTATTTTTCATTCCTAGTTAATGCATGAAAATGCATGTACAACTATAAATAAGTGTCAATGTACTCATTGTAATGAGTTTAATGTACTTGAACACTTGAAAGATAATAAGAATATCTTCCTTCTCCTTACTTCTATTCCTGTGTAATTTGTGTATTTTATATTTTATAGGGTAAATTACATTTTTCTACCTCAAGTTTATTACTTTTTACAATTTCCTACCTGACCGAAAAATTGTTCCATGTTACTACCTAAAGTTTAACACATTTAAAAAAATCTACCTACGTCTCGCCGAAATGAATTATTCGAAACCGATTTGAATGGTAAATTCATAATTTTTCACTTAAAGTTTTGGTTGATTACCAATATACCCTTTGTCAACACTATTTTAACAATAAAAAAATGTAAATAAATAAAAGACCAAAACAAAATTATTTTCAAAATTTAAAATAAAAATTGATTATATCTCTAAATTAAAAAAAAAATCTAAATTCAGAAAAAAAAAATGATCATGGAAATATTGTGAAAATTAAAATCAACTTACGTCATCTCCATTTTCAAATTCAATAAAAACTATAAAAAATAATAAAATTACAACACCGTTGATTGAAAATTAGATCTCGATCTCGAAATTCTTAGATCTGGATCTGTAAATGGAATTGTTATCTACTAGCGTGCGAGTCACGCCGCACCACCACTGGAAACCCCAATCGGCATCGTCGAGTCTCTATCACTCTTTTGGCCTTCCGTGGTGCGAAACTCATTACATTAAATAACTAATTGATTAATGTTACAATTGATTAGAGAACAAAATAAGATATGAGATTGAAGAGTTTGGAAGGGAAGAAGATGACCGAGCAGAAATGCTACAAAAGTGTGTTGCGCTCTACGCCGCCAGTCAAAAAACACGACTGGCCTAGAGCTTCTTCTTCTTCGGTGCAAGCGAAACTCCAATTGGCTGCTTGGATTTCTTTGAAGCTAGGTCGTGTCGTTTAACAGGCACGCCGTCGCTTGGATTTTTTTGATTTGAAATGCTACAGCCTACAGATTTGGTATTTGGTATGGAAGAGGTTGAAATGGAAGAAGATCAAGATACAAGTATTGTTCAATAATTTTTTTAATTTTTTTTATGTAATTAAAAATATAATTGTATAAAGATAATTCTGCCAGTTTGAGCATTCAATGACACGTGGATGTAAAAGTGCCAAAATATTCTATAGAATATTCTGTTCTGGTAGCAAATTGTAAATCCGAGAAACTTTGGGTAGTGAACTGTAACTGTTTTCCGGTCAGTTATGAAAGTGTAAAAAGTAGTAAATTTGAGGTAGAAAATATAATTTACCCTATTTTATATTGTTTGGAGCTATTGTAATCACAACAATTAAATACTTTTGAGATTACCCTCAAACATTGCTTTCTCATATATATTTATCACATTTCTGTTTTATTCAAAATCTCTCAAACCATACCTTCTTTGTCGGATGATTTAAAAAACAAGTTTGGAGTAAAAGTTCGAGTGGTTCGATCTTATGGATTTATACTCTAATTTATATAATCTTTATAGGGAGAATTGAAGCTACACTTTTTAAGGATTTGATATTTACATTCAAAGATCAAATGGAAGAAGGGTTAGTTTATGAAATTAAAAATTTCCAAGTGATATACATAATATGAAAGAGTTCAAAGTGACTACATGCAAGAACAAAATCCTTCTGTCGAAAGATGAAAAAATACGTAAACCATTTGTAAAAGATTTTCCGATACAAAGATCTGCTTCAAATCATTCGAAAAATGTTTAGTCGAAAGATAATTATCTGATAGATCATTATTTGGATGTTACATTTTTGTATATCATTAGTATTTATATTACATAATAAATATATTTATATATATTGCAGAAATGTTAGGAGTGTTGATACGAAACGGAGAAGTTCAAACTCTAACATCATGTCATGGAAGTAAAACAAATGTTCAAACTCTAACATCATGTCATGGAAGTAAAAAAAATTGAGTTCAGTGTTGAAGACGTAGTAAATATTTCTAAACTTTTTTTTTTATTCAATATATTATTTTATAATTTCTTAATTGATTTTTTAATTTTTTTTTGACGTGTATGATGAGATTAATGTTAAATCCCACTACGTGAGAGGAATATGTGGATAAATTAATGAAATTATATGAAAATAAAATCGGAGATAATAACGTTATCATTGTATAATTTTGTAAGCAAAGTGTCTATAAAGATAACTTAGTATAATTAATGCGTGATTTTTTTAATATTACTTATTACAAAAAGTGAATTTGTTTATGATATTTTTATATACTTATTTTAATATCATTAAAAGTAGAAATTCATTAAAATTTTGAATTATATTGTAGTAAACTTTTATGATATCTTTAATCAAACACTTTAAAATTTTATAAATAAAAATGAATAATTATAGTTTGCTATATAACCTTTAGACTTTTTTCTACTTTGATACTTGACCTTTAAAACGTCGCCGATTAGTATCTGAGCTTTGAGAAATTTGAACAATACTACTTGTCGAAAGCTGGAACAAAATATTTCGACGAATATTCCCTGCGCGTGAGGGGCATGTGAATTTTTGAATGACAATTTCCTCTGTTTAATTAAATAATAATTTAAAATAATAAAATAAAAATAAAGAAGTAATTGTTGTAAATTTAATAGCTCAGAACAATATAATATATAAAGTACGCAAGAGAATAGAAGTAGGGAGAAGGAGAGTATTCTTATTATCTTTCAAGGATTCAAGTGTGTAATACAATAGAATACACAGACACCTATTTATAGGTACATATGTATCATCATGCACATAAATATTATCATAAAATGGTGCATCAATGGTGTGTCCATTTGCATGCCCACTACATGAGCACTCCAAGAGACATTCACATATTATTTTATAACACTCTCCTTGGATGTCTTTTATACATCTTCGTATTTCTCCCTCTGATTTAAGCATCGCTTTTATATTTCGTTTCCAATTAATAAGTAAAAACCCGTAGAAAAACCTTAGTAAACGAAAACTTATTTATACGCTCAATAAGTTATCTCGTTAAAAACCTTCCAAGGTAAACCCTTTGGGAAAAAACCAAGTGAAGGAAAAGAGTGCAACGCGTATTTATTTAAGATCCTTTAACCGACGCATTACGATTTTTCTCAATCATTTTTCAAATGTTGTCGTCGGTACTGCTTTGGTACATAGATCTGCCAAGTTATCACTTTATTGAATTTGTTACACATCACATTCACCTTTCTTGGAATTCATTTAATCTCTTTTCTCATTTGAGTTGAGATACAATACTTCAGGACCATTAATGATCTCATCATCTTTATCTCGAGCTCTAAAATTATCCTTTTTAGGATTAAGTGATCGGCCGATCATCGGAGTAATTAAGAGATATGCATTTTCCATGTTGAACTGCTTTAATGTATACCTTCTGGGTATAAACCGTTCGGTGAACTTAAATTCCATCTTCTAGATGTTTGATGTGTAAACTAATGCAGAATTTTGTTTTTCCAAAGTCTTTAATCTCAAATTCTTTCTTCAAATATTCAATGAATTCTTGAAGCTCTTCAGGAGTTCCAATCGTGCCTTATTTCTTACAATTTCATTTTTCTCATTTCTTTTTCGCACGAATACCCATATACTCCCTCTGTCCCATGGGAATAGACAGAGGTGAGTGGGCACGCTTCTTAAGAAATGTTGAAATGCTGTTTTTTTTCAATGCATATTGAAGGGCATTTTGGTCTTTCTCAGGACAACTTTACTTTTAATTAATAACTAATTATGCATTACATTCAACCAAAATTTGACCGCATCGGAAAAATTAAATATAATTACAAAAGCAGTTCATATTACAAAAAATGAAATTTCCAGATTTCTAGTTTCCTGATGTTCTTCAAAAATCTTCAAAATGTTCATGATTTTCTTGTAATCTGAAAAAAAAAGTACAAAAACAACAGAATTATCAATAAATAAACTCTACAAAAATAGACCATTACGATTTTATCAGTAAAAATCAAGATTTATATTTCGATATTTAAAATCATAAATTTACAAAAAAATAAAATAAAAAAATGCAAAATCACAAGAAATTATAGATCTATAATTTCGTCAACAACAAAATTAGCAGATCTATGGTTCTTTCACTTAAAAATTACAGATCCATGAATTTTAAACAAGGGAGAAATATGGATCTTAAGATCCGAACATGACTTAACTGTTGTGGCGAGCATCGATCAAACACACTCTTACGAACGCCCTCGCCTGATCTCCCCGTTTCTTGCGGCGGCGGGCTTCAGTGCTCTGTGGCAGCGGCTGGCGGTAGTGGCGAATATCGAGCAATAGATTTCGTTGAGGATGTGGCTACAGTGGTGGTTTCTTTGTGTGATTTTCTGAATGCTTTCTAATTGGTTGGTTTCAATGAGTCCAGCGTTTGATTTCAGTGTGAATTGAACACAATTAGATGAAAAGGATTTGTTGGGAGTGTGGCGTAAATATTAATCCAAGAACATATTTTATTTTAGAGTTTAATTATTTATTGTAATGGTATATAATTTGTAAGGGTATTTAGGGTATAAATTATTATAATTTAGGGGTGTGACTATTGATATGGGACAACAAAAAAGAGCAAGTGTGACTATATCAATGGGACGGAGGGAGTATATCCAACGGGATTTACACTTTCTGGTGTTTGGACTACCGGTCCGAATACTTTTCGTTTTATCAACGAATCTAATTTAGATTAAATTGCATCTTTCCATTTTGGCCAATCATTTTTATGCCGACATTAATCAACCGATTTTGGTTCATTATCCTCAATTTCTTCCATAACATCAAGTGCTACATTATATACAAAAATTGCATCAACATCAATTTCTTTTCGATTCCAACCTTTTCCCGTAGTGAAATAATTTATTGAAGTTTTTATAGTTTCATTTTCTTCAGAAACTTGTTCTTTTTCTTCTTCTGGGAAAACCTCTACAAAAGATAATATTTTATCATTATTTTTGTCTTCTTCTTTTTCGTCACTTTTATTAAATCCTTTTTTCTTCGAGGATTTTTATCTTTGGAACCGATAGGTATTCCACGCTTCAAGCGTGCTTTTGATTCATTCGCACTTGTAATTTATCCTTCGGGAACATCAATTTTAACCAGAATAATTTCTATAAGAATATGTGATTTAGTAACTCTTCTGGAGTTAGTAAATACATTCGATAATTTATTTGCAATTCTTTGCAAATGCAAAATTCTTTGAACTTGTAGTTCAAATTCTTTTGTTCTTGGATTAAGGAAATCCAATTTTATTTTCCAATTGAGTTCTTTTTTTTCGGTTTATCATTTCCTCCCCCTAATGTCGAGAAAATTGATTTCATTTGTGTGAGACCCGTCACAATTTAAATATCAGTTAATAATATTAACCATAAGTGGTAATATTAATACTAATTGTATTAATAATAATAATAATAAATAATAATAATAATAATAAATAATGAAAGAAGACAAATCGACTTAAAAATAAAAGTACTACTTAGTACATAAGTTATTATTAAAGGATAAGTATGAAAAAAAAAATGGAAAGAAAAACACACACTCGGATCAAGGGTGGAGAAAGAGAAATAGCAGAAGATGAGTTAGTTCGGGGTATTATCTCCGGGCTCCGAATCTGATTTTTCCGAACATTGAAATTGTTTGTAATGAGGTAAGCTTCAACTTTCTAGTTTTTATTTTGTCGATTTAATCAAGTTTGAAGGGTCGGACGAGATGAATAAAATAGTTAGGGTTGCTGTTTATTGGTGTCTAATTTCCAGCCTGTTGGTGATGTTGATTTCGATGGTTTCTGTTCGTCCAAAATCTTTGATTTAAATTTCTGGACAATCCTTGTTAAGTCTAGTATCTGTGTGTCAAATTTGGTAATTTTTGGACAAGTATGGAATTTACTATGATTTTTCTTATAAACTGGCAGTCCTGGGAATTTTAGATTCAATTGAACAAGGTGTAGTGTTTGGATCATAATTGATAATACTTTGACTCAAATTGAAGTTAGTTTGATGTTTTGAAAATTAGATTGATAGGGCTTTATTTATTGACTGATTTGGATTTGTAAAATTGTTTGAAAAGAATTCATTTGGTTTGACGAAAACTAGGGTTGTCGCTGAAATGGAAAAAATGGGAAATATGATAAATGTTTTGGAATAATTTTGGATCTCTTTCAGTAAATGGATAAATCTTTTAAAAATATAAAGGTGTAGATAATGAGGTCAGTGAGTTTCTTGTTGATTTTCAAAGATATTTATTGTATGATTATTATGAAAAATCTTGGAAATTTGTTGTTTCAGCCGTGGTATGATTTACAGCTTTGAGCAGTCTTACGAAAACACACCCAATTTGAAACTCGTTGATCCGATTCATGTTTAGTTTGTTGTAAATGTTAATAAACTGCTTAAGTTACAAGTTTTATGTAGGATCCTATGTCCAGTAGTGAATGGGGTGACCTTGGTGAGCCTAGGTAGTTGATTAGTGGGCTGAAAGTATGGTTGTACGGGCAGGTTTAGGAATATTGTTATATCTCCTAGTCGGTTTATCGAAACTTTGTTTTATTTGTTGGAGTCAGAAGTTAACTGAAGTATCTTTATTTTCTTAGTTGCAACTGAATACTAAATTTCAATTTTTATGACTCAAAAAGCCTTTGAAACAGATGAAATGGTGTAAGGTTAACCTAAAATGCTAAGCATGTGTAGTTTTATTAATTTGAGCGTAACTCCTGAATTATATATCGAAATTGAAGTTCGTTTGGTTGAAATGTTTGATAACTGAATAATATGCTATAAATGTTATGTTGGAATTATTTGTGAATTAAGTATAAAAGAGGCGTGCGGGAAGTCCGAAAATGAGACGAGGTGTACCGAAACATGAAAATGAAGACGTGATCCATTGTCGAGCGGAGTGCACGAGGCACAGGACATAGACGAGAGGTAGTGTGAAAAGATCATGAAAGCGACATAAACAGGTGGGTAAAATTATAACCTAAACTATCTGTTTAATTATATGATTGTGTGAATTGATTATATGTGATATCATCGTGTGTTATGTTTTGCGATGTGATGTGATGTGACGATGGTGTGTTGTTTTCTGTGACTTGATGTGGTATGACGTGATATGACGTGCATGATGTGATGTGATATGACGTGGTGTGTCGCTATGTGATGCTTTGCGATTTGATAATGGTTTTGTGGATTGTGTATTGTGATCTGATTTAGGTGGATTTTATAATATGATTATATGATGTGTTTCGGCATGTGTGTTGATTGTGACGTGATTGTGTGTTGTCATGTGTGTTGATGATGACGTGATTGTGTTTTGTCATATTTGTGTTGATGACGTGGTTGATTGAGATTGAGATGTGAAACATGCATGACACGATTTATTATGTCATGGCACGTGCATAAAATGCCAAGTAGGGCATAAAAGCCAAGTAGGGCTTGATACTTCAGCAAGCAGGCTGGGGTACTATCGGCCAAAGAGCTGTACGATGATGGGCCCGGGTGTGTGAGTCATGGCACGTATGAGATTGCACAGTAGCTTGCATTGATTGATGCATTGTGCATTTTTATTGATGATTGAAGTTGATGTCTATGAATGATTTTGAGTATGATGATTGTGTTTGATATTGTGACTTATTTTGGGTCGATTGGGGATATTGGATTTTGTGATATTCTCGTTGTGAGATTGGTTACATGTGCGATTGTTATGATATTAATTACTTTTTATGTGATGTGACATTGGTGACTTATGTGATAAGAAAATGTGATTAGTGTGATATTGGTGAAATACGTGTAATACTTGTGATAGGATATATATTAGTATTTAACTGTGTTTTGTTGTTTATTTGAAAATGTAAAGTGGTGAGTCGATGTGGCGTACTCACCCCACACAGATTTTGAGTTTTGCAGGTACTCAAGGAGATCGTGGTCGTTGTCGTGTCCCGTCTTTTAGTCAGTCTCTGGGGTCCTTGGGAGTTCGGAGGGTTATGTTTATATTTACTTTGTGCACTCGATTTGTAAATGTGTATATTTATAGAGATTGTTGTTTGTAGTTCATGTCCCGAGTTAATAAATTAAATTTTGTTGAATGTTTTTAATTTATTCAGCAGGTTTGTTGTGTTGTTGTGTTAACTGTGTTTAGTGTTTTAAACATGTTTTGTGGGTTATTTTGAGGTCGGGGCGTGACAATTTGTCTTCAACACTTTTTTATTTTTGAAAAAATGGCCATAAGAACTTTCAATTATTTGTCTCATCATTGTCGAGCTTGGATGTCCAAGTCGTTCACCATAAATCTTTGGATCAATAGACTTCTGGTCTATTTAGGTGATATGCTTCTATCGAATTTATTTTCGTATAATATAAGCCTAAAGATAGTGAATAAAACTTTTCTAGAACACACTTCTTTTATTTTTCTCGTTTATAGTCTCAATTGATATTCATTTCTGCGGATATTTGATAACGTGTTGTAAATTTAATAGCTCAGGACAATATAAAATATAAAGTACGCAAGAGAATAGAAGTAGGGAGAAGGAGAGTATTCTTAGTATCTTTCAAGGATTCAAGTGTGTAATACAATAGAGTACACAGACATCTATTTATAAGTACATATGTATCATCATGCACGTACATAAATATTATCATAAAGTGGTGCATCAATGGTGTGTCCATTTGCATGCCCACTACATGAGCACTCCAAGAGACATCCACATATTATTTTATAACAGTAATAAAATAAAATATTTTATAACAGTAATAAAATAAAATAAAAATAAAAACAAAAACGTATTGTAATTGGTAATTATCAAAAGTCTATCTTCATCTTCTTCACCTATCAATTTAGATTTTTTTATCAAGATTTATACTGTAATTTTTGTTTCTCACCAAAAATGAAAATTTGTAATTAAGATCTCAAAAAAGTCGTTAGAATTTTTTTAATTTTGGTTTGGCATGCTCTTGTAATCACAAATGCTAACGAATTCCAAAAAATTAAATGGATATGGATTTCAACAAATACAAAGAAAGATTCTATACATGAATCATTTGTTTTATCCTTAATCTTCAATAAAAAGCGGACCGCACGTTGAGATTCAGGCTTCGAAAGGGGATGTCACGTTGAGATCCAGATCCAGCCCTATATCCGCAATGGGGTCATCGATCTTGTTCTCGTACACCATGAATGAGGTATCCGATTCGCTACGCCACTCGTCGCGGGAAAACTCTATGTCGGGCTTGTTGACTCGGTATCCGACCATGGGCCTGCACATCAGATCGAACAGAACCACCAGCTGCATGCCTGCTCCAATATGTTTTGTGAGTTTTAGTGTTTCTTGAAAGTCTTATTATGAAGGTTTTAATTTTTGAATTGAAGGTTTTAATTTTGTGATCGAAGATGAATGATGATCATTTTGTTTTATGTGATTTATTTTTTATTTTATTTTTTATTATATTATTTAAGATGATTAGATAATTAAAAAGACGAAATTGTCCTTCAAAAAGTCACATGCCCCTCACCTCACGTGCACAATATAATTCGTTGAAATATTTTGTTTTGAATTTAGTTGTGCAATTTTTTCAAAAGTTATATACTAATCAACGATTTTTTAAAGGTCAGGTGTATCAAAGTAGAAAAAAGTCTAAAATGTTAGATAGCAAATTATAATCATCTCTAATAAAAAATAAAATTCACAAACTATCTAATTTTAGAGATAATTGGCAAATAAGATAATTTTCGCCCTGTTTTTTGTTATTTACACCATTGACTTTAAAATAAGGGAATTAAGACACAAAAATGTAAAAAGACGAAAACACCCCTCAACCTATCCTACCCCACCCCACTTACCCCACCCCATTCAAAACGACCAGTCTCGTTTCTTCACTACATCGCCGCCTCTTTGTCCTCCACGGGCAGCCTCACTCGCCTCCAACTTCGTCGACCCCACCTCCCTCCGCAGTGCCGCCTGTCGCCTCTTCGTCCTCCACCGGCAGCCTCCCCCGCCTCCACCGTCGCGACTCCGCCCCCATGGCCAGCTCCTCCTCCCCGCCCCTCCCCCGCCGGCGTAGTCCCTCGAGTAAGAGATCACGATGAAGAAGACGCGGAACGAGATCGAGAGTAAGGAATTTAGTGCGATTTCGCTCCGGACCAGGTGAGGGAAATTTTGGGGGAGAACAAGTCGATGGAGAAGAAAATGAACGCGAGCGGATGTTTTTCGATTCTCGAAAATGTTAGGTTTTCCGATTCGAATCCGATCAGCAGGTCCAGGAGGGAGATGTTCGTGTTGAATTATGACTCGAATCGAAACACAAAAGAGGTCAAAATCGCCGAAAATGATTTCGGCGGGCGCCGGAAGGTCTTCATCGGGCGCAAAATGATTTCCGCGGGCGCAAAGATAAAACGGCGGTCGCCGTTTTTGGTCTGGCGGGATTTTTTCTGTCTGCTGCGCGGATTATTTTCGCGTGGGTTTTTTGATTTATTTATTTGGTTAGGAAATAAGAATTATATTAGATTATAATTCTATTTCTTAGGGATTTAGGAGTCATATATTAGGAAAAAGTTTATTGCTAATTCTAATTGTTTCCAATTTGATAGGTTTGCTACACCTATAAATTGAGGTTCTTCGGTAGACGAAAATCATAGAGTGAATTACTGTAAGCCTCAACGATGTAGTCGATTGGTTCTTTCTTCCCGTGGTTTTTTCTCGTGTTTTGGGTTTCCACGTAAATTCGTGTTTTCGTTCTTTCGTTTATCTTTTCTTCGCATCTCAAATATATTTCGAGAGCCGTGATGGATTTAGTTTCAATATCGCAACAAATGGTATTAGAGCATCGTAAAAGGCACAACAAGTGGTATCAGAGCTAGGTTACGATCCTGTGACCTGTTATCAAGAGCTGTCGTTGGGGATCCCGAACGCGGAATCCATACGAGACGAGCGTTGCGGATATTGGTGTTTCTAGATCCAGGTGGAGCTCGAGAATATTTTGGGAGATGGCGACGATGGTTGATATTCGGTGTTAGATCGAAACATGTGGTTCTCTTCATGGCGATTCAAGGTGGAGTTGGTTCAGTGGTTCTAACCAACATGGATCTTGATGATGCGTTGCTGGGGCATGGAAAAGATGTCAAGCGCGATGGAGCCAGAAGAGAAGGTATGGAAGAATAGAAAGGTAAGAGGTATAATTGCACTCTATCCCTCCGGTGATTTGTTTCATGCGGTCGCGGCTTTGCGATAGAGGGAGACGATGAAGGAGGTTTTAAGTAGTGAAAATTCGGGGGAATGTCTTGATGTCCAGTGTTGGGCAAAGATGAAGAAATTCTACGGGTTTGTCATTACTGCAAGAAAAGGGGAGTGGTGAAAATTTAGGTGAATTTCTTAATTTCCAAGGTGGAGCATGGAAGAAATTCTAAGTGATTTGTCACTAATGCAAGGAAAAGAGCCACATGAAGGGGGACTGTCAGGCCCTGAAGAATCGGAGAAAGGAATCGAAGGTGGCCGATTCCGGAGAAGGAGGTTTCATCAATAGGAAACTCCTGGTTGTCTCTAATTTTGGGAACGAGTGGGGGGTGGATCTTGAATTCTAGATGTTTGATGGTGTCGGTGGAACGGTGGTCATGGGGCATGAGACATCGTGTGAGATACGCGGCACGGGAACTGTGAGAATCAAGATGGTCGATGGGCATATTCGAACCATCGGTACTGCAAGGTACGTGTTGGAAATCGATATCCCGGAATTAATAAATTTAAATAAATAAATTATCTAATTAATTCCGACCGAAATCCTTCGAATATCCGGATTGTCTAAATTGCGGAACCGACAACCCAATCGAAACCGTTCGCCGGAAACCACCGCGAACCACCGTACGCGAACCGAGGCCCGACCGAACACCCCGCCGCGGGATAAACCCGCGGCTGTCCAGCCGAGCCCCCACGAGGGGGCTCGCGATCGCACGAGGAGATCGCCGGGATGCGTCGCGCATCCCCGGGGCTGCTCGTAGCAGCCCCCCGGCGGTGAGTCCGGCGACTCACCGCCATCGCCGGGAGGAGGGGGCGACTGCCGCGGCTGCCCCCAGCGATCGACCACCGTGGTCGATCGCAAGCCCCGGCTCCATCCGGGGTCCCTTATACGCGCCGGCGGTCGAAACCCTAGGGTTCGACCGCCACCCTCGGCGTCCAGCCGAGGGGTTTCGTTGCGTGCGATCCCCGCCGGGGATCTCTCGGCCTCCGCGGTCCGGTGATCTTCGATCACCACCGCGAGGTCGATCCTCGTCCACGGGGTTCGTCCCTCGGATCTTGGTTCATGATATTTTCACGATAATTAACGATAAAATCATAAAAGAGGGTTTTACGATTTACCTCGTCCTCGTTGTTCGGAAAAACGAAGAACTCAATTTGACGACCTTTGAGATCTTCCGACGTATTCCTTGCACTAGCCCGGACGTCGTGTGGGCGACGATCTACCGAACTCCATGGATCCTCCTCTCTACTTTCTCTCTCTAGAATTGTGATCTTCAAGTTATGAACTTATGAGAATAGAGAAGACCATGTAGTGCTTTTATAGGCTACGTAGGGGATCTTAAGAAGGTGGAATATTGGGCTTCCAATATTAATGATTAAATTGAGCCCAAGCCCAAATCTATTAATCCATTAATATTAATTAATTCTATTTTCCACTATATAAAATTAATTGCACTCCCAATATTAAACCATATTATATCAAATAATATTTCTCCGGTAGTATTATTTATTCCGTGTATTTAAGATATAAATATCCATGAATAAAATTAATTTATTGCTAATTAATTTATTCATCTCTTATATCCGAGAATAGTACCATTTAACCTTAATTATTATGTGGAATAAATCCACCTGCAGGGTTTACATAATAATTCCTTATGAACTCATCTCGGGGATATTATCAACCCTTACGGGATACACTTTCCCGTCAAGTATTCGCGGCATGTCATATATAAAATATAGTGACCCAACTTAACCGGTAATTAACCCAATAATTAAATCGGTTAATTCCTTTGGTAAATCAAAGCCACTTATATTAAATATACACACCCGCAATAATATCGGGGATTAAGAATAAAATACACTGAGATTTAAATCGATTATCGCCGGCAATCCTAATCGATAAATCTCAAGTAGATCCGCTCAATACACCAAGTGTACAAGTGTGATAAAATAATCAAGACAGATTATTTTCTCTCTCACACAACGACTATACCGATGGATTGGTCCGTGTCCATCTAGGTCGTGAGCAACTGTTCGATTAAATACGAGTAACCGATAGTATGATCTTCTGTGTGGGCCCGACACACCATACTAACTACAACGTATAGAATCCAGGACTATAATTTGAATATATTTAATTATAAATAATTAAACGCAAATAATTGTTTATTTAATTAAATAGATTAATGGCAATTGATCGTGAGTTTCCGTTACTTAAATCTAGACATTAAGTACACAACTCCAACAGTACGTTCTGGTCCTGAATGGTAATCTTATCTCTCTCAGACCTTAGATCCAAATGGGTACCAACTTCAGTAAAGGTGGAGTGTTGAAAGTAAGTCGGGGCGACTTATTTTGCGAGGCGAGAGAAAGATTTGGTGGGTTGTATGAGCTTTGCGGTAACACAATTACCACGTGGGCAACTGCCTCTGCCCAAGGAAGTCATTCGCTGGATGGTGAGTCGGGATCACCTATGGAAAAGTTGTGCACGTGTGTGAAAGGTTTTCATGCCGATCTAATCGCATGATTACCTCGTTCGTGTGTGCAGAAGCGTGTAAAACGAGTAAACACGAACAACAAGATCTAGTGCACACATATATACGTATAGACAAATATTTATATATATATATATATATATATATATATATATATATATATATAGGGATTAAGGAGATTAACGAGAACACTTACAACCGGTGTAGCGTGCCTCGTTGATGTTGATGAAGGTGGTGTTGAGTCGATTGAACCACCTTAATGGATCAGCCACTAGATGCTCCCCTTGTGAATGACCTCGTCACTCTGGATCGTCAGGATGTTGAAGCCACACAAATGGCCCGGCCTCTACGTGTTGCACACGAACCCGGATGATGAACACCTTGCTTGTTAGAAGTGGTTCTCCAAGAACACTCTCTCTTCTCACTCTTTCTTGTGAATTTCGTGGCTGATGATGATGGTGTTAGAATGAGACATGAAAATCAGATTTTTATGCTCATTATACCCCTTTTACTTCACATGTAACCCCCACCATAATGTGTGTGTCATAACCACACATAATGGGGTGTTATGGTGAAGTTCAAAGGTCACCTGCACATAATCATGCCAAATCATGATATGTGGTCCCATTGGCATGTGTGGCATGCCATGTCACACCATGTGACATGCATTCCATGCAAGCCATGCATGTGAAAATCCACGTAAATATTGATTCTAAATCAATATAATTAACAAGCAACGTATATCATCATTGAGTCCGTGTGTGACCCTGTAGGTATGATTATCGATCAATATTATATTGCTCCCAACAATAAACAATAATATCGATTTATCAATTAACATCCGAAGACAACCTTTATGACTTTATCGATTGCACACGTAGGATTTGAAGGACACAACCCAACAATCTCCCACTTGGCCTTTAGAGCCAGTGTGCTGCCAATTTCCTGTTGTCACTTTATGTCTAAGTTTGAATTTGAGGCAAGACTCGAGTCATCCTCAATCGGTTCAAACCTTTCTTGGAATATGAGACAGACTGTAAAACAAGATTTATCACTATGATACGAATCTGTACGTGGCCACGCTTTTCCATAGTCTCAACTCTCCAAGTGGCCGGTAAGACATATAATCCATATTAAAATGGAGGACAATCCCATCTTGTCAATCCAAGCTCTCCCACTTGCTTCCTGATACACATAATAACAAGTTTTATAACCTCCTTTTACGAAAGGCGTTTACTTGTATCAAAGTATACCATTTCACAATGGAATCACTCTGGACTACTCAGGTCAGAGGAAATTGCTCGACAGTCAATGAAATAGTTTTATGACTCGACATCTCAAATATTATTCCAGTTGGGTCTGTTCGCTCATTAGCTCCCAGCTAATATCTATGCAACTGTACTTGACGTCCCACGTCACTAGCCCATGAAGCGGCGCTATAGTACACATTGAAATCTAGTTCATTGTATTATCGGTTTGTCCGTACTCGATGATACGAACCAGGAACAGTCACATGATTCAAGTATATCAGTTCAACCATTGTGACATCATTATGCGGTAAGTCGACCTCATAACCCAATTGATATCACTTAATCATTTGGACAATTCATATAAATTAAACCAAATTTATATGAATAAATATGTGTAACACATATTAGTGAATGTATATCAAATCTCCAAAAGTATCTAATACAGTAATAGAAATCACAACACATCTCTAAGATGTCTGATCTCTATTGCAGTCGTGAAAGCCTCAAGCTTAAACTGCTGGAGAGGTTTAGAAAACGGGTTTGCAATCTTACCAAAAGTTGCAACTTTATTATCTCGATGTCTCCACGAAACTATCTCCCAGATAATGTGGAACTTCCTCAGCACCATTTTAGACTTGTGGTGCTTCCTAACTCATTGGCTTGCGCGATAGCTCTACTATAAATAGAGAACTATCGGATGGGCCGAGCTAGTTACGCCACCTAGTTCAATGAAGAACTTTCAAATCTGAACTGCCAACATCACTACATCCAATGCAGTGCTGTACTCAGCTTCGGTAGTTTAATCAACTATTGCATTGCATTGAACTATTCCAGCACAATATTACCTATAACCAGACTAAAGATATAACCAGATTAAAATCGGAAATTATCTTAGTCTGTTTTGATGTATGCATTCAAATAGATTGTTAATATCAACTTCTTTTGTCTTCCAAAGACAACAAAATATTCTTTAGTCAATCTAAGGTACATAAGAATATTCTTGGCCACAATCTAATGCGCCTCACCTGGGTTTTCTTGAAACTGACTCGTCATGCTCAAAGCATACGATACATCCGGTCGTGTACATATCATGGCGTACATTATAGACCCTATTGCCGAAGCATAAGGAATGTTTTCCATCCTCTTTTGCTCATCAAGTCCCGTAGGGCCTTGCATCTTGCTAAGAGATGTGCCATGACTCATTGGAATGAGACCCTTTTTGACGTCTTATTCTGAACTTATCAAGCACATTATCAATTCAGGTTACTTGACTAAGTTCAAACATCCTTTTCGATCTGTTCCGACAGATCTTGATGTCCAATATGTACTGTGCTTCTCCAAGATCCTTCATTGGAAAATAATTTTCATGCCATTCTTTAATAGATATAAGCATAGAACCATTGTTTCCAATAAGGAGTATGTCATCGACATACAACACAACGAATACAACATAACTCCCACTGATCTTCTTGTAAAACAAGACTCTTCCAAGTTCCTCTGAAATCCAAATCCCAGTATGGATTCATTGAACTGAATATTGTTACTCCGATATGCTTGCTTTATTCCATAAATGGAACTATTAAGCTTGCATACTCTCTCAGCTTGATTTGGATCGATAAAACCCTCTGGTTGTGTCTGTAACGACCCGTATTTTTAAAACAGCGGAAGGTGTAAATTTTGAAAATAACATTTAATAAAGTGCGGGTGTCACAAAATTTTATTTGATAAACTCATTTTCAAAATATTAACAAAATAAAATTTAACACATAAATGTACTATCCAAACATATTTTAAGTATTGTACGTATGTATATAACATGAACTTTGTATGAGCAAGTGCTTATATATGCATATACTGGTCACTTAAAAGATGCATGCACACTATTATATACTCCTAGTAACTTTAAAGATGCATGCACACTATAATATAATACGTACGGATTCTATGTTGTACAAATCAACATATTAATCATGGATAAATAAATAAGTATACATAAACCTACTATTGAATAACAAAGAAACTAATCACATGTATCACATAATCTACTGCACGCCACCAACTATATTTGAAACAATTATAAGTTAAAATGAAGTCAATAGATGACATTTGAAGGTTTTGAAATAATAGATAATGTCATGATATAAATTGCAAATAACAAATAAATCATAATGAAACATTAATTTAGTTTAATTTATCCTCCATCCTTGATCACTTCTCTCGCTTGGCATCCCCGTGTGTACCTAAAAATAGTTGTTGTCGAAATGGTGAGCTCAACGCGCTCAATAGGGTCAATACCTCATCCAATACCGGAATCAAATACATGTATAACCAATGAACATAACATGAAAATATTGTAATTTTAATATAACATGAGATCCATTTAATAATCTGGATAACATGAAAATATTGCAATTTTAATAAACATGAGATCCATTTAATAATCTGGATATTGCGAGTTGCGCCAACTATTGCGTTGGTCCCCTTCGACCCTTTTCCCCGGTCTCCGGTTACAACGGAAAATATATTTTTAATAAATTCACATAAATGCACACATAGAGACACACATAATGAAACAAGTAATAGAAGAGGTAAATCGACAACATGACACCTACCTCGATTAGCCGTGTCATGAACGTGGAAATCCAAGTGTGTCTTAGACCTTAGGGCTGAACTAGCAATTTCCGAATCTTGAGGGGCTGGATTAATAATATTTAACTTAATTGAATTGAATAATATTATTAAGATTTAATTGTGGGGTGGCCCATAGTTACCTCAAAGTCCAGGGACCTTCTTGCAATTCTCTTTTATTTATTTAGGATTAAGCGGCCATGTGAAAGATGGTGGATATGGTGGAGCTACGACCTAGACTGGCTTCTCGTCTCGGAGGTCGATGGACATAGGGGAAGAGAAATAGCAGCAGCCCTCTTTGGATGGTGGCGACTGGCATAGATGATTCTAGCGACTATCCTCGATCGGAAGAGTCGACTGTGGTTCGCCGTTATTCGTCTTCGATCAGTTGTGGTTTATGGAGGTATCCCGGTTGGTTTTCGGATCTGGGTATTATCCATGGTAAGAAACGTACATAGAGTTTGTTTGTGATGTAAACATATGTATTTTATATATGGTGGCATGTGTAGATATGGTTATGGGTCTGTATATAGCCAAAGACATATTATCGGCCGTGAGTTTCTTGGGTGTAAGGGGATGAGGAGAGGGAAAAAGGGTTACACGGTTTTCTATGTATTGTGGGTTGTGTACGGAGGAGATAATGTTTATATTTATAAGTATGATTAGCTCCTATTAGGGTTTTTATTTAATTTTAGTAAACTTTAAATATTGGTATATCTTGCTTGGTAAGACATCTTTTAATGATTAAATTTTAAATTAAATTATATTGGATTATATAAAAATATTAATTATGTAATTATCATTATATATTTTACCAAATTTAATGCTTAATATTTTTATTTTGTAGCTTTAATTTACTAAATTAGTTCATAAATTAGTAAATTTATTTAGGTGAATTCAATGTTCTATTAAATAAAATTTCGGGTTGTTACAATCTACACCCCTTAATTTTAATTTCGTCCTCGAAATTGGATAACATACTCGATTTAAGGATAATCTGGCAATACTTATACTATTGTGAGTTTTCAGCACTTAATCTAAAGGCTCTACGCAACCTAAAATATTAAATAGATATAACTTGAACATTTATATGGGTTAAGTGTGACGTACCTTGAAGAGCCGACGAGACATGACGAGGATGGAAGAGGTTAATATTAATTTTTCATGTATTACACATAAGAGAAAACAACCGAGAATCGTAATGCTCTGATACCAACTGTAACGACCCGTATTTTTAAAACAGCGGAAGGCGTAAATTTTGAAAATAACATTTAATAAAGTGCAGGTGTCACAAAATTTTATTTGATAAACTCATTTTCGAAATATTAACAAAATAAAATTTAACACATAAATGTACTATCCAAACATATTTTAAGTATTGTACGTATGTATATAACATGAACTTTGTATGAGCAAGTGCTTATATATGTATATACTGGTCACTTAAAAGATGCATGCACACTATTATATACTCCTAGTCACTTTAAAGATGCATGCACACTACAATATAATACGTACGGATTCTATGTTGTACAAATCAACATATTAATCATGGATAAATAAATAAGTATACATAAACCTACTATTGAATAACAAAGAAACTAATCACATGTATCACATAATCTACTGCACGCCACCAACTATATTTGAAACAATTATAAGTTAAAATGAAGTCAATAGATGACATTTGAAGGTTTTGAAATAATAGATAATGTCATGATATAAATTGCAAATAACAAATAAATCATAATGAAACATAAATTTAGTTTAATTTATCCTACATCCTTGATCACTTCTCTCGCTCGGCATCCCCGTGTGTACCTAAAAATAGTTGTTGTCGAAAGGGTGAGCTCAACGCGCTCAATAGGGTCAATACCTCATCCAATACCGGAATCAAATACATGTATAACCAATGAACATAACATGAAAATATTGTAATTTTAATATAACATGAGATCCATTTAATAATCTGGATAACATGAAAATATTGCAATTTTAATAAACATGAGATCCATTTAATAATCTGGATATTGCGAGTTGCGCCAACTATTGCGTTGGTCCCCTTCGACCCTTTTCCCCGGTCTCCGGTTACAACGGAAAATATATTTTTAATAAATTCACATAAATGCACACATAGAGACACACATAATGAAACAAGTAATAGAAGAGGTAAATCGACAACATGACACCTACCTCGATTAGCCGTGTCATGAACGTGGAAATCCAAGTGTGTCTTAGACCTTAGGGCTGAACTAGCAATTTCCGAATCTTGAGGGCTGGATTAATAATTTTTAACTTAATTGAATTGAATAATATTATTAAGATTTAATTGTGGGGTGGCCCATAGTTACCTCAAAGTCCAGGGACCTTCTTGCAATTCTCTTTTATTTATTTAGGATTAAGCGGCCATGTGAAAGATGGTGGATATGGTGGAGCTACGACCTAGACTGGCTTCTCGTCTCGGAGGTCGATGGACATAGGGGAAGAGAAATAGCAGCAGCCCTCTTTGGATGGTGGCGACTGGCATAGATGATTCTAGCGACTATCCTCGATCGGAAGAGTCGACTGTGGTTCGCCGTTATTCGTCTTCGATCAGTTGTGGTTTATGGAGGTATCCCGGTTGGTTTTCGGATCTGGGTATTAGCCATGGTAAGAAACGTACATAGAGTTTGTTTGTGATGTAAACATATGTATTTTATATATGGTGGCATGTGTAGATATGGTTATGGGTCTGTATATAGCCAAAGACATATTATCGGCCGTGAGTTTCTTGGGTGTAAGGGGGATGAGGAGAGGGAAAAAGGGTTACACGATTTTCTATGTATTGTGGGTTGTGTACGGAGGAGATAATGTTTATATTTATAAGTATGATTAGCTCCTATTAGGGTTTTTATTTAATTTTAGTAAACTTTAAATATTGGTATATCTTGCTTAGTAAGACATCTTTTAATGATTAAATTTTAAATTAAATTATATTGGATTATATAAAAATATTAATTATGTAATTATCATTATATATTTTACCAAATTTAATGCTTAATATTTTTATTTTGTAGCTTTAATTTATTAAATTAGTTCATAAATTAGTAAATTTATTTAGGTGAATTCAATGTTCTATTAAATAAAATTTCGGGTTGTTACAGTGTCATAAACACATTCTCTTCTAGAATCCCATTCAAGAAGGGATTTTAACATCCATTTGCCATATCTCATAATCAT
Source organism: Euphrasia confusa (assembly GCA_954870475.1). Taxonomy (NCBI): domain Eukaryota; kingdom Viridiplantae; phylum Streptophyta; class Magnoliopsida; order Lamiales; family Orobanchaceae; genus Euphrasia; species Euphrasia confusa. Next base: position 34,221,420 of record OX940950.1, read on the forward strand.
AATGAGCTGCAATGGCTAAGAGAATCCGAATTAATCATAGTAACCGGTGACAAGGTTTCATTATAATCCACCCCGTGAAATCCTTTTGTCACCAACCTTGCTTTGAAAACACTAGGTTTTCCATCCATGTCTGTTTTTATCTTGTAAATACATTTGCTTCCAATGGGCCTAGCCACTTTAAGCAAATCGACCAAGTTCCAAACTTGATTTTCAGACATCGATTCCATTTCGGATTTCATGGCACCCTGCCATTTCTCGGAATCTGGACTCGTCATAGCTTGGGTATAGGTAGAAGGTTCATTGCTTTCTAAAAGCATGACTTCATAGCTCTCTTTTGTCAGAATACCTAAGTATCTGTCAGGTTGAGTTCTATCCCTTCCAGACCTTCGAGGGTTAGGTGTGGTTTCCAAAACCACTGGAGTACTCTCGACCAAGTCTTGAGTATCCATATCAGTTTGTTCTACTTAAACCTCGTTCAAGACAACTGAGCTCCCACTGACTTTCTAGGAAAGATTACTCTTTTTAAGAAAATCACTATCTCGAGCAACAAAATATTATTCTCAGATAGATCGTAGAAGTTGTACCCTCGAGTTTCTTATACCATAAAGAAACTTCTATCCGATTTGGTTTCAAGCTTTGTAGAGAGAAATCTCAGCACAAAAAGCTTCAAAACTTCAAATCCCGATGTAAGACAATTTAGGGATCCTCCCTTACCATACCTAGTATGGTGTCTTATCAATTTACTTTGACGGTGTCCCATTCAGTGTACAAGTTGAAGTCAAGAATTGTGTGTTTCCCAAAGAGATCAATAGTTAACTTAGACCCATCATCGATCGACTATATCTAATAGAGTTCGTTTTCTCTTTTCGAAACATAACATTCATGTTCTTGTGAACTCATAGGTATCACATACACCAGTATGGATAAACCCTAATAATCACTCACATGTTCCCCTTTATCCAATAAAGATGACATTGTTATTTTGTCCATCAAAAATCATTCACATGTATCAAATGACTCTAAGTCAAATGATTATAGAATGCCTTCTATAAGAAGCTTCGTTACATGTATAGATTTTGATCTAATCAACAATGTTACAGTTATGTCTCATTGAGACTTATTCGATTTGGCCTTTAGTGTTAATGTTATATATGATTTGTCAAGTTAAAGTATACATAAACAATATAATAATCGTACCAAAACAAGGAATAATTCACAATTAAAATAGTTACCAAACTATTTAATAGTGAAAAACTAATCCATCAGTATCCAATACTGAACCAATATTCATTGTTTATTGAAGGTACGAAATTACATAATTATAATACTAAAACAAGGCCCAAAGGCAAAACAACATCATATGATCATACGGTTAATGCAGCGATCTTTTCTCCATTTCTCGCCCGTAGATCGACATCTCTACTCACCAAACTTATACTTCTATGTAGTTCCTCCACATACAAATGTGAGAACCACATTTGACATCCAATACCCAAGAAGTTGAATTTGTGAAGTTTAATGTCTATAGCATTAATACCTGAAGATGAAGCAACCCTGTTCTTCACATCTTCTTTGAAATTTGGGCTAGTTCAATTATTCCCAATAATTGACTTTTATTCAAAAATCCCGTTCACAATTATCCCAATATATAAAAGTGATAAATCGTAAGTGAAAACTTGAAGTTTTCTAACCAGCGATACTATCATGCAATTGAAGCCCTATCTCTCATAAAATATGAGGGAGCCAACCAGATAATCGAATCACGCCATCTCATGGCTCGAAAGTCTCTAATTTGTGTCATTGATGAACTAAGTGTTTTGGATTAGATCACTCCCCGAGGTGTAAATAATCCATACTTTAGAATCCATCGCATGAAAGACAAATTAGGCATTTTTTTTGAAATTGAATAAAATATGAACTTTTATATGTTTGCATAGTGTCCGACACTTTTGCAGTTGACGCATTAAGATTCCCTAGGAACCCTAGTAGTCTTCTTGTCCATGCTCTTTTGAATAACCCATCCCGTATCATAAGAATTTCCCTCTTAGGGTTCTTCTCAATCATCGGCTAAGTAGCCTTAATCATCCCGTGGATCTCACGTAGCGATTTCTTCAAACTAAATGGAAAATTCAGCCTAAAGGCATCATAACCACTATGATGGGATTGAAGTATGAAATTGATAAATGAGTATGAAATCGGTTGCCAACTCATCATCATAGGCAAAACCTAGGCGATCACTTTTAATCAAATAATCCAATCATTTGATGCACATGTGGTCCCTCAGGTTCCCCTTTCTCCAGCCTGGCTGAAGCGATGGCCCTGGTCACACCGAACCGCTCAATCATAGCATGTTCCCCGAACATTCTATTGAGTTGTTCAATGATTTCATAGGATGTGGTTATCTAACACATTTTCCTTGTCTTCTTATTTGAGGACCATCCTCAAATTACGTTGCGAATCAAGAAAATTTATGTTGTTCAATTTTTCACAATCAAGAATTGAACCAAACTTGAATTGAGTTGATATTTGTCATGATAAACTACAAAAGAAAGATAACTAAAGTATGTAAACATCCACAAAGCGGTAAACAAATAAGGTTGTCTAACAAACTACTTATTTATTCCATTTTGTTCAATCGATATCTAATATCGTTATTCCCTTGAACAAAACGATCCCAAGACCCTCATCTTGCGAATCCTTAAGCCGACTGAGTCCGCACTTAAGAAACTCCAAAATAGGTAGACATCCCTTGTCAATGACATCTAATGTCACTTTCGATCGATGAGAATCCCATTCTCATATCATGTCTCGATAGCCACGCCTGCAGTGGATCTATCGATGAGAAAACCAAACTCACGTGTAAGGGTCCAACCCTTACTCCCACTATCCCAAGATAACAAGTGATACCCCGCTGAGGCGAACCTATCAACTTATGATCGAGGGCTTTCATGGGTGTGATGTTTTGGACAAGACATTTTACTCATTATTTTCGGGACATGCATGTTAAGGTTTGTATGTATGTTGGTTGAACATTTATAACATAATCAACCTAGAACTAGCAAAGCACGTAAATACGTATTCGAAAGGCCCCTAGAACCTCACAACACTCAAACGAAATGAATTAAAGCAAGTTAAAACGCCTTGAACATCTCCTGGACTGGTCCGTGCCCACCGTTTCAGTTCCGCGCCCGCCGATTTTGGTCAAACCTATTCCATACCCAAAAAACCACGAACGGCGCCCGCCATTTCACAAATGGCGGTCGCCGAACACCACCGGCGGTCGCCGTTTCCAAAAAAGCGTCCGCCGATAGGTTTCGGAAAAATCTGCCAAGAATCAGGCCATTCGGCGGTCGCCGTTTTGGAAACGGCGCCCGCTGAACCAAAACGGCGCCCGCCGGAGCTACAACGACGCCCGCCGTTTGGCTCCAGCAGATCCGATTTTGCCCATTTTGATTCGTTTTGCTTCGTTTCTTCTCGTTTTCGCCGGAGAGCCGATATCCAATGTCGATACTGTTGGGATATGTCCTTCAATCCTACGTGTGCAATCGATAAAGTCATAAGGTCGTCTATGGATGTTAAATGATTATTCGATAATATTAATTGTTGGGAACAATATAATATTGATCGATAAATCATACCTACAGGGTCACACACGGACTCATAAATGATGTACAATGCTTGATAAATATATTGATTTAGAATCAATATTTACGTGGATTTAATACACATGCATGGGATGCATGGCTTGCATGGATGCATGTCACATAGTGTGACATGACATGCCACACAAGCAAGTGGGACCATCTAATGTCATGTGGCATAATGAGGTGGAAATGTCCATTCAAATTCACCATAATCACACCTTAATGTGTGATAATGATGGGGCATCAATATCACCATTAAGGAGGAGGTTACAAAGGGGTTTTGATGGCATTTTAAGGTGAAAAAATGTTGATTTTTCAGCATAATTTTTTACCCACGAAATTCACAAAAGAAAGAGAGAAAAGAGGTTGTTCTTGGAGAATCAACTCGATCAATCAAGCAAGTCATCATCCGGGTTCGTGTGTGACACGTAGAGGCCGGGCCATTTGTGCGGCTTCAACATCCGGGCGATCCAAAGGCGTGACGAGGTCATACCAAAGGTGTACATTTCGAGGCTGATCCATTTGAGGTGGTTCAATCGACTCAACACCACCTCATCGACATTAACCAAAATCAACGATCACCAAAAGTAAGTAATCGTTGAACCTTATATATATATATATATATTGGATGTGTATATATATATATATATATATATATGTTTATATGTGTTCTTATACACATTAAGTGTCCACTAAGATAATGGCATAGTAGATCTATTGCTTTACACGCTTCCGCACACACGGTATATCGATCGGATCGGTATACCGGTACCTTCAGATACATTGATTCAATCCATTGCTTACACATTGAACAATACATATCGAATAGAAAACCTATCTATTACAAATGATTCCAAGGGACGCAGCCCTCTAAAACTATGGCCAATCGAAACGTAAAAAACGACGAAATCATTCACCCGACCACTAACGGTGGCCGGCCTTACATCTAATCACATAATAACAATAGAACATATAATTCAATTATGTTGATTTAATCATTGTGTCCAACACAAATCATGTGCACGAGCCCTAGGCTCTGATACCAATTGAAAGGTTTTCATGCCGATCTAATCGCATGATTACCTCGTTCGTGTGTGCGGAAGCGTGTAAAACGAGTAAACACGAGCAACAAGATCTAGTGCACACATATATACGTATAGACAAATATATATACATATATATATATATATATATATATATATATATATATATATATATATATATATATATATATATATATATATATATATATATATATATATAGGATTAACGAGAACACTTACAACCGGTGTAGCGTGCCTCGTTGATGTTGATGAAGGTAGTGTTGAGTCGATTGAACCACCTTAATGGATCAGCCACTAGATGCTCCCCTTGTGAATGACCTCTTCACTCCTTTGGATCGTCAGGATGTTGAAGCCGCACAAATGGCCCGGCCTCTACGTGTTGCACACGAACCCGGATGATGAACACATTGCTTGTTTGAAGTGGTTCTCCAAGAACACTCTCTCTTCTCACTCTTTCTTGTGAATTTCGTGGCTGATGATGATGATTTTAGAATGAGACATGAAAATCAGATATTTATGCTCATTATACCCCTTTTACTTCATATGTAACCCCCACCATAATGTGTGTGTCATAACCACACATAATGGGGTGTTATGGTGAAGTTCAAAGGTCACCTCCACATAATCATGCCAAATCATGATATGTGGTCCCATTGTCATGTGTGGCATGCCATGTCACACCATGTGACATGCATTCCATGCAAGCCATGCATCCCATTCATGTGAAAATCCACGTAAATATTGATTCTAAATCAATATAATTAGCAAGCAACGTATATTATCATTGAGTCCGTGTGTGAACCTTTAGGTATGATTATCGATCAACATTATATTGCTCCCAGCAATAAACAATATTATCGATTTATCAATTAACTATCGATTGCACACGTAGGATTTGAAGGACACAACCTAACAGTGTGTTGGTGTCGGGGACACCGGGAACACTAACCCGAATAGTATTCAAATTTGGATAATCGAGCCTAGGCGTACTATGGATAGCACTGAAGTAATAGCGAATGCAGGGGGTGCTGATAGTATATAGTGGGAAGACGAGATTTGAGAATGGAATTTGCGTGAAGGTCATAGAGCTTGGTGGTACCCAAAGGATGATCGGTGCAACTTCGCATTCTTGTACTAAGTTTGGTGCGGTTCAAACTTAGGTTGCTCATATTTTGAGTGGGTCCTATGCGGCTGGGTGGAAGAAGAAAAATAAGTCTATGATCTTTGGAGTTGGGGCGACTTGGAGTCGCGGGGATTCTCGTCAAGGTGGAGATTTGTTGAATTATGACTAGAATCGAAACGCAAAAGAGGTCAAAATTGCCGAAAGTGGTTTCAGCGTGAGCCGGAGGGTCTTCAGCGGGCGCTGGAGGTGGCCGGCGGGCGCGGGAGGCGAATCGGCGGGCGCCAAGGATGTGAAAATGGGTTCAGACGTGAAAACGGAGTTTCCGCGGGCGCAGAGATAAAACGGCGATCGCCGTTTTTGGTCTGGCAGTATTTTTTCTGTACGTTTCGCGGATTATTTTCGCGTGGGAATTTTTGCGTGGGTTTTTTGATTTATTTATTTGGTTAGGAAATAAGAATCATATTAGAATATAATTCTATTTCTTAGGGATTTAGGAGTCATATATTAGGAAAATTTTTATTCCTAATTCTAATTGTTTCCAATTTAATAGGTTTGTGACGTAGCGGAAGCGTAAACAAACGATTAAAACTCGTTGATTCTACGAATACCCGAGAATTAAAACATCAAGACTTTCGTTGATTCAGAAGAAAACCGAAATCTGATAAAAATCCTCAACTGAGGAAGACACTTTATATTTCATCATAAACCGTGGCACATCGATCCATCCCCGTGGCGCTGTTGGATCTTGACGATCCATTTGTCCTTTGTGGTGATGAACCGTTATGGGACGACAAGCCGATATGGGATGACGAGCCGGTTTGGGATTACGAATCAATCTGGGATGCCGAGCCCGCCGAGCCAATCTGGGACGCCGAACCCACCGAGCCAATCTGGGACGCCGAACCCACCGAGCCGATCTGGGATGCCGAGCCCGCCGAGCCGATCTGGGATGCCGAGCCCGCCGAGCCGCTATGGGATGACGAGCTGATTTGGGACGACAAACCGATCTGGGACGACGAGCCGCTTCATCACGTCACTGCCCTGACGCCGCATCCTCATGAAGTTGCCTCTACCCAACCTTCTATTGCCCTTGCGGCGTTGCCTCTAGTCGCTGCCCTGGCGTTAAATTCTGATGTCGTTGCCCGTGCACCACATCACCATGTTGTTTCCTTTACGTCGCTTTCTAAAGTTGTTACCCCTGCGCCGATTCTTCCAGTCACTACTTATGCACCGCCTCAACAAGTCGATGCCCCTGCGTCAAGTCAATGTGTCACTGTCTTTGCGCTGCGCCGACGATTAGTGTTTGATCCCGGCATCATCGTGTTCGATTTTCAGGTTCGCGGTCGAACCTTCTCCAAGAAGGACAGAATGATGCAGATATAAAAGGCAAAGATCGTGTCTTATTGCCCAAGCTAGTTTTATTATTTTATTTATTTATTTTACAAGGGTTTTAGTACTATTTATATGTTTGAGTATTTTCATTTATGCAGTAGTTGTTTATGATGAAATAAAGTTCGTTCCTCAGTTGAGGTTTTATCAGATTTCGGTATTCTTAGGAATCAACGAAAGTCTTGATGTTTTAATTCTCGGGTATTCTCAGATCAACGAGTCTTAATATTGTTTGTTTACGCTTCTGCCTACGTCAGTTTGCTACCCCTATAAATTGGGGTTCTCCGGTAGACGAAAATCATAGAGTGAATTATTGTAAGCCTCAACGATGTAGTCGATTGGTTCTTTCTTCCCGTGGTTTGTTCCTGTGTTTTGGGTTTCCACGTAAATTCGTGTGTTCGTTCTTTCGTTTATCTTTTCTTCGCATCTCATTTATATTTCGAGAGCCGTGAGGGATTTAGTTTCAATATCACAACAAATGATATTAGAGCATCGTAAAAGGCACAACAGTTCGTAGCCACGGCCCCGCCCTAGTCGGAAATCACCCCGTTCCACTCTCGATCCCACTACGCCGCTGCCGCCGTCGTCGAACGGTCGAACCTCGACCGCCGTTTTCGGGATTGTTGTGATTTGGATGGACGTAGATTTTTTTTATTTTTTTTTGGGATATTTATTTTATTTTCAGTATATTTTTATGACATTTAGTGTTTTTATGACATTCATTGTTAAAATTTGACATTCAGTGTATTTTTATGACATTAAGTGTGATCTTTTGTTGTCGGGGACATTCAGTGTGTTTTTATGACATTCAGTGTAAAATCGAGACATTCCATATGTTGACATTCAGTGTGAAAATATGAAATTCATGTGTTTTTATGACTTTCAATGTGAAATCGGGGTATTCAGTATGTTGAAATTAAGTGTGGACAGATTCAGCCCGGTCCCCTATTGTCGGAGACATTTAGTATAAAAATTGGATATTCAGTATGTTGAAATTCAGGAGGTCCGAGACATTCAATATGAAAATCGAGACATTCAGTATGTAGAGATATTTTTGTCCTCACATATTTTGTTTTTTTGTGAAATTACATAATTGTCCCCATCATTATTTACTCCTTTTAAAAGAAGTAATGACATTTTGTACATTTAACAATTTGTGTAATTTATTTGCCCAATTTTGAAAAAATATGAGTAGTAATTGGTAAATTTTTATTTATAAATATATCTTATTTATCAATTTTACTTTAATTTTATTTAATTTTTTTTTGCTCGTTTAAGAAGATTGTAATTCTAACGAGAATATAAAAGAAAGGCTTCAACCAAAGACTACCCGAAGAGGCATCACATCACCGACAACGAGTTGCCCTAAAAATGTTTTCTTTTTAAAAATAATCTTTTTCCATTCTTCATTAAAACCCCCAAAGTTGCCCTAAAAATGTTTTCTTTTTAAAAATAATCTTTTTCCATTCTTCATTAGAACCCCCAAACCCAAATGGCAGCGCTTTTATTCCAATCCATAAGTTAATAATCCCTACTACCCAAATAAAATTTCACCAAGAGATCATCGTTATCGGCGAGTATGCTCGGTCCGGGTTTTCGGTTCCATCCGACGGATGAGGAATTGGTACGCTACTATTTGAGGCGAAAAATCTTCGGAAAGGCTTTTCGTTTCGATGCTATTTCTGAGGTCGATATTTACAAGAACGAGCCTTGGGATCTTCCTCGTATGCCCCTTTCATTCAATCAACTTTTGTTAGTTTGTGTATTTGTGTGTGTGTTTATTCATAGAAACTTATTCACTGCAATACAAGGGTTGATCATAATGGTGCCGATGTATTATGTATTATATGGTTGTGCTATTCAATATCTTTATTCACTATTGGGCTTTAATTCCTATTTATCTTATATATGGATTTGTTAGGGTATATGACCATCAAATGTTTTTCGGATATCCTTTGATGAGTTTAGATGATACGTTCTGGCACAATATTAGATTATCAGAACGTTTTGGAAATCATGTTGTGTTGTTTCACATTATACTACTGTATACCCTTTTTCTTTGTTTCTTATTAATTGATGGCGAGTCATTATAGATATGTCTAAGCTGAAGACAAGAGATTTGGAGTGGTATTTCTTCAGTTTGCTGGACAAGAAGTATGGTAACGGATCAAGGACAAACCGAGCCACTGAAAAAGGGTATTGGAAGACCACAGGAAAGGACAGGGCTGTTTATCATAAGACCCAGATTGTAGGGATGAAGAAAACCCTTGTTTATCATTGTGGTCGCGCTCCTAAGGGTGAGAGGTCAAACTGGGTCATGCATGAATACAAGCTTGCTGACTCAGAGTTAGAGACTGCTGGAATTTCACAGGTGGGTTGTATTGGTTGCATTGTCGTATGATGGACAGAGAAACTCGTCCATTACTTCAGGGTAGGTTTAAAAGACTAAAAAAAATAACTTGGTTTAATTTTTATAGGGATTCTTCAACAGACAAGTGATTAACACTCATTATCAACTCACATGAGTTAACACCATCAATCTTATCTACTCAAATTATTTTCCAAATCTAAAGCCCCCTTTCTTAACATATGGTTTATTTTGGCCATTTGTGTTTTAGGGGAAATTGTTTCACGTTTTTTTCTTTTTTATCTTGTACTCCAGAGGAATAAAAACAATAGCTATAAAATGAGAGAGGAGTATTATGGAAATTATCATCATTGCCTTCAAGAAATAACTGTTTTTGAAAACGGTGCTATTATTGACCTACTGTTTTGTTGGGAATGACTTTTGCTTAGGATACATTCGTCCTCTGTCGAGTATTTCAGAAGAGTGGCTCAGGACCAAAGAATGGTGAAAAGTATGGGGCACCACTCGTGGAAGAGGACTGGGATGCAGACGAGTTGGAGCTAACTCCCCTAGCTAGTGCAATAGGTGAAGTTGAGTTTGGTTTGGACGGTCATGATATCGAGCAGGTTTTGTCCCCATATGCTTTCTTGTTGAATTTGTTATAAACCTTTCCCTCTAGTACCACTCAACATGCTTGTATGCCTGAATTCTTATTAGTTTGTTAGCATAATTAGTTAAGTGGTTTTATGGCTTTGCCTAACTTTCTCACCAATCATTGTTATTTATAACCTTGGTTTAGTTGGTTTTCGTCTATAAATGAGATTATATTTGAATGAGAGTAGTTTTGATTTTTGAAATAGTTTTTGATGTATATAATAATTGTTTTAATTAGAATCTATAAAACTGTATAATATTAATAAGATCATTGATGGTGATGTGATTGATAAGTAATGTGGGTAATGCTTGTAAACTGAAAATTATAAGTTCCAACAAGAAGTTTTATTTTTTAAACAATCTTTATGATTAATTGAAAAATAAAAATAAGTGGATTGAAGTGATTCCTGTAACCTTTAATAGTGATCCTTCAATTAAAGGTGAAGATATGTTTAATTTAACTTCGATGTTCTTATTGCCTCTAAGAGATGTATCGACCTAACATATTCTCACAATGCTTGTTTCTTTGTGCAAGATCCTTGCATCAGACGTGCTGTTGAATGCTGGTTCTATTCAACAATATCCTGATGTCAGCTATGTTGGGGAAACCGTAAAGTCTTTTGACCGTAACCGGAATCGTTTGGTGCCTTCTGACGATTATCAGTGTTGTGTGCCCAATCAGTTTGATGATAAGAATATGTATACTTCGCCAGGGGATTCTAATGTTTTGAATTACTTGCTTGATGAACCCTATCTAGATTCTTTTGATAATCATTCAAACCCGGTCGACACTGATACCACTGCCCGTGATATGCTTGAGGAGTATCTTTTGCTCTTTGGTGCCAATGATGATACCTCTCAGTACTTTGGACACGATCCTGCTATGATGTTTGGAAGTGATGACCTTATGTTGCATCCAGCATCTTTGACTAATAAGGTAAACCCTTCACACTGAATTTTACTTGTATTTTCCATATCTACTTTAAAATATGGTTGTTTTAATGTGGTACATTCTCTTGCCTAGGATATGGTTGATGGAACCGAGACTGCTGATTTGCCTGGTGGACAACTTATTGGCAATGATAATAGAAACACAACTTCATCTTCAAATAAGCAAGAGAAGGCAAAATATCACCCAGGTATGGAAGATCTAGTTTTGGCTTCAAGTCACATTGCAAATATTAGAAAATAATCTTGCAGTTTGTTTGATTACAAAAATATCTAGCTATCTTTCTGAATTACAAAAGTCTCCTTGATATGTTTTTCTATTTCACAATTCAATAGGCGGAATAACTTGTAAAACAATTAAATTATACATACAAGAGTATTAGGTGAACTAACTTGTAATTAAATTATGCATACAAGGGTAGTTTGTTTTAGACTTTATTACCACATTATACTTTAACATTTCCCATTTTCATAATCTTGTTCAACGACTAACCGTTATCCATTAATAACTTTCAATTTGTTTCAACATCAACTTCTTAAAAATTTCAATTATTTTTTACTGTATTTTTTTCCCATTAAACATCAATATTATTTTCAAAAAATAGGTCAAGAAATTCTTTATGATACAATTTTCGGTAATCAACTCTGTTTGTGATTATCCCCTCAAGTGATGGTCAAGAATAATAATTTCATGGTCTTCCTTTTTGTTCTGTTTTTTCATAAAATGCATGTGTGTATTTCTAATATTATCTTTTATTTGTACGTGGGGTCTCACTCTGTTCCATGCGCTACAGATTCCCAGCATGAATTCATCAAACGGGCGAGCCAAATGCTGGGCGGCATACCTGCTCCACCAGCATTGGCTGCAGAGTTCCCTTCTAAAGATGCTGTCATTCGTCTTAATTCCATCCTTCCATCTTCCAACCATGTGCGTGTTAATAATGCTTACAAGCATGATAATTTCAACATTACTGTTTGTTTTGGCTTTTCTCGAGGTGATGATGGCTATTCCAGTTTGGAATCCAGTGTCAGCATACGTTCTGGGAAGACTACTGCTTCTTCAGTTTTCAGGTGTTGGGTATGTTTCGTATTATTTTGGGTCCTGTTTCTCTCCATGAGTTTCAGACTTGGGACCTATATACATGCCAATTAAGGTCTCATAGGACTTCTGTTTCAAACGTGCATGGATGTTCTTATGCACATTTTTATTTTTTGGTTTCTGTTTTCACTAGCTGATTTATAATACTACTAGGAAAATTGTTTGTTTTATTTGAAAGAGATGGGGTGACTACTATGCTGGATATTTTCTTTCCCCTTCAAGATGTGTTTGCCCATATCATTTTTTTATAGAATTCAGAGAGAATGAATAATGCCTTTATAGCTTGATTGGTTACTACTGCTTAGCAACAGAATTATGTATATATATATATATATATATATTTTGGTCTTTTGCCTTACAAAGAGACATGTTGCCTTAATATCCTTACACTTACATTTTTTTTAAATCACTATTTTATTCCTCATCTCATCGTACTCAGAGTACAGGGTCTCTCCCCGGTAAAGCCATGAAAACGAAGCAATATATATATTGAAGATGAGTGAATTGTTTAAAAAAATATATATTATATTAGTAGTTTGATTCTTCATATATTGAAGATTAGTGTATTGTTTTTAAAACTAATTCATAGTAGTTTGATTCTGCACTACTGTATTTTCGGATGCTTATTTATGCTTGTTACAATACTAATCTTGGTTGTGTTTACTATCTAAACCATGAAAAAACTAAACAACCTTCAATTAATACTCATTCATCATATTTTCTATCTAATCATCATTTTCATTAAAACTAAAACTCTCCCTATTTGACAGCTTAAATCTTCATAAATGATTCATTAGCTAATACTTAAATTCATTTATTTTATATCGAAAAATGCCTCTCAAATAAAACAAAATAAGACGACTCTAAATTGTTAGAAATCGCATCACCCAACATGGTTTATTCTTATATGCCTTAAAGTTATATGCCTTAAAGGTACTACTTACACACCACATTGTGGTGTGTTGCATGTTGGATTTTTTTATTTTTTTATTTATATGATAAAAAAATTCAATATTTAACACATACCATACAATGTGGTGTGTGGGTAGTGAGTGCCCTTAGAGCATATAAGAATAAACCACCCAACAGCTCGAACTGTTAGAGAAGTAGGACAACTAGACATTTATATATATAGGTGAGTCGAATATATTCTTCAATACTCCCCTTTACTTGTGGGTCAATTTCAATGTTAAGTGGAAGCCCAACAAGGGGTTAGAATCATACTACGTCCCTCCGAGAATGCCCATTTTCATAAACAGCCATTAACTTTTTTTTTTCTCAGATATCGTCCTTTTGCTACTGTATCCGGCCAAAAAGGACAATAGCTGAGACTTTTTTTCTCAGATATCGTCCTTTTACGTGACTTTTTGGCCGGAAACAATAGCAAAAGAACGATATCTGAGAAAAAAAAAAAACTTGATGGCCGTTTATGAAAATGAGCATTCTCGAAGGGACGTAATATGATTCTATCCCCCCAACAAGTGGATCGCTAATGGTGAGAGTCGAATCCAAGACCTGGCACAAGTCTAAGCTCTGATACCATGTTAGAAAACGCTTATTAGACATTTATATAGGTGAGCCGAATATATTTTTCATACTTCCCCTCACTTGTGGATAATTAATTCGAGTAGACAAAACTTCAACATTAGATACATACGTACAAGTAAACATTCGACAATGAAAATATCTCACAAAATTCATCTTTCCCGATAAATTCGCTGCCTCCATCGATTCATCCACCAGCGTAACCAAGGCCAGGGAGTCGTTGCCGAAAGAGAAAAGGTCGAAGGGCCATCACCCGTGGGAGTCCGTCCCGTTCAAGCATCCGAACATTACGATTGTGGTAGATCTGAAACACGCTCGCCATGATCTCGCAATACAAACGGAGATCTCGACAGATCCAACACATTTCGCGAGCGGGGATCCTCCTTTCGTAGACATTGAAATAGGCTGTCGAGGACTATTGGCAACGAGGCGGGGGTGTCGAGACGACGTAGGAATGCTGGTCCCCCAACATCGAGCCTTAGGTGGTGTGGTGGAGGCGCACGATAGTGAAGATTTGAATGAGAGATTAGGGTTACGAGATTTTGTTGAATATATATACGGATTTTGTATAGAGATCAAGGACATATTAGTCATTTTAAAAAATCATATGTTTTAAGTGGATGTGTAAAAAAACATTTTTCTTATCCTTTTTGTGTATTTTTTAACATTAACATAAATATTAAATTGAACAAAAGATTGTTGAGAAGTGAATCTTGAAGAATCACAAAATTAATATGAAAAAGAGATTATTGAGAACGACGAGGAAAAAATAACAACAAAAGAATAGTTTTTTTTACTACTAAGTTGTAATATCTTATTTTTCAAAAAATAGACTAAAGAATCTTTTTCTTATTTTTCAAATTAAATTGAAACATTTAAAATAATGAAATTTCAAAACCCATTATCTATAATAAAATTTATTAACTAAAAATTAATCTCTAAGTAGTCATATTTAAATAAAGAGTAAATTTATTTACACCTCCGCAATTAGTGAGTATACCCCATGATAAATACTCATCTATTAAATCAAGTAATTGATAATTACACCCCCAATAAATTGCTCATTATACTTGTAAATGTTGGTTTTGGCGACAACGTATTTGTCCTTATGTTTTTGTTTTTGTTGAATTTCAGGATTACAGGTTAGGAATCCGAAGTCAACAACCTTGCGCGTGAAAATGGAGACACGAGTCTCCACTTTTGGAACTACATGAAAAACGGCGACCAGAGTCGCCGCTTTTGAAGGATGCAAGGAAATGGCGACAGGAGTCGCCGCTTTGGATGAAGGCTTGGAAACGGCGACTCGTGTCGTCGGTTTTGGTGCAAGAAGAATTCCAGCGACAACTGTCGCCGCTTTTGACGCAAAGGGAATTTCCAGCGACTGGCGTCGCTGTTTTGGTGAGTTGCGGAAACGGCGACTGGCGTTGCCGTTTTTGGGTGTTCTGCATGGATTCCAGCGACTCGTGTCGCTGGTTTGGGATGTCACGGATCCGGCGACTGGAGTCGCCGGTTTTGCACACTTGACCATAAAACCGGCAACTCATACCTTTGTGTTTTTGAATTGGCGACTGATACAACTGAGTGCTTTCAACGTGATTTCTTTCACCAAGTACTCAGTTCAAGGAAATGAAGAATTGTTCCAAGTTTACTACTTCAACAATATCGACGACCATGAAGACGATGAAATTCTGAAGCTTCAACACTTAGAGATTTTCACAAGAAATTGAAGACGAAGAATTGAGATCGATGGAGTCAAGATTGAAATTGAAGTTTGATTTTGAAATTGAAGATTCAAGATTCGAAGATTCAAGAATCAAAGATTTAAGATTCCAAGATTCAAGAATCCAAGTTCTACAATAGTGATGTCATCCATGGAGAAGTGACGTAAGCCAAGCATGTGACGAATGAGAATGTGCCACGTCATCACCTCACATGTGCGGGCTGCCTATATATACCCATGGATTTTCATTTCATCACTTGACGATTTTGAGAGAACGAAATCTGATTTTTAGAATCGTAACCGAGATCTTCGAGCTTCGAGTTTGTGTAGTAGCTTTTGCGCCGTGTGCCAAGATTAGAGTTAGGAGATTTAACTCTAGGTACTCGTGTGCTAGATTGCAAGTTAGTGGGAGTTGTTGCGACACTCGGGAAACTTCTTGTAATCGTTTTGCCTACCATACTCTTCAAGTGTAATAGTTTAGTTTTGTTGATCAATGAAATGAAAACTATTACATAACTTTGTCTCCACTTTTTATACTACGAACTGTGTGAGTGTTTACTTTGACGGAAGCTGCTGTCTGTGAGTTCAAGACCAATTTCTCGAAAAATTGGTATCCTACGCTGAAGGCGTAATTTCAATTGGTATCAGAGCGGGACGTAATACGTACAAGACGTGATCCGTTACTTGACTTCATGTTTCCGCTAAAATGGAGTCGCCAATGTTTGTTCAGAAACCGATTATGCTTACTCATCAGAACTACTCTAACTGGAAAGCTAAAGTTTCTGCTAGAATTAAAGGCCATGACTCTCGTGCATGGATGGCTGTGTTGGAAGGTTGGGTATGTCCGTACACTGAAGATGCAGATGGAATAAGAATTCCTAAACCTGAACGTAACTGGACTAGAGAAGAGCATGACTTGTCTTCTTCGAATAGCAAGGCTCTACTTCTTATTTGTGAATGGTTGGAACTAAGTATGTACCAACTTGTCAAGAATTGCACTTCAGCGAAAGACGCATGGGAGACTCTTCAGAGAACGTGCGAAGGAAGTCATGCCGTGAAGCGCTCCAAAATTCGAACTATCACTGCTCAGTTCCATCAACTCCGTATGAGAGAAGATGAAGACATAAATGAATACTTGGACAAAATTATGAGATATGTGAATGAAGTTCATGAACTTGGAGAAACTTTTCCTGCCATCAGGGTCTACGAGAAAACTCTTCATAGTCTAAGTTCTCGGTTTGAAAGCAAAGTGCTAACGCTTGAAGCACGAGAAGAAAAAGATCAGAAATGGGACTATGCAGATTTAATGGCTGATTTGAGAAACTACGACTTGACTCTGAAAGTGCGTAGCAACCCTGAAATGTCTCTTGTTTACGAGCCGATGACTGCTCTAAAAATTTCTGAGAAGGGTAAGAGTTCAAGAAGTTCGAAACCTCAGAAAACTCTTTCGAAAAATGAAAAATATGAATGTAGTTTCTCAGCTGATGTAAATGAATCTGATGATGAAGAAGCAGAGGACATTGAACTTTTGATGAACTCAAATAATCCTGACAAACTTGCTGCACTGACTGAAATAGTCACGTATCTTGTGAAACAAGAGTTTAAGAGAAAGAATCGTGCTCGAAATTTTCGAAATTTTCAGAAAAATTCTAACTCATTTCAGAGAAGCTCAGACAACCGTAATCAAACTTCATTCTCTGACAAAAAATTCAAGGAGACAAAACTATCTCCATATTCATCTACTAGCAAGTATGTTTCTAAAATGCAGTGCTATGAATGCAAGGGATTTGGACATGTCAAAAACGAGTGTCCCAATTTACATCGCAAAAAGAAACTGCCAGTGAGCTACGTTGTTTTTTATGATGAAAATGTTATCTCAGAGAGCGAGGAATCTGAGAATGAAAATTCTGATAACGATGAGGACAACGCTCTAGTTGTCACTTTTGATGAAAACTTCGACCTTGAAAATGTGGAGGTTGAAAACTTTGTTTTTGATGGCTTTCTGAAAGATACTGCAACTGCAGACAACATCTTTCGTATAGCTTCAGTCAACCGAAACTTCTGTGATGAGGATATTTTTTCAGATGATGAATCTGTGACTGAGTCTATGGAAAATGAGATGACACCAAACTTATCTCAAAATGAATGTGTGAGTGCTGAACTGACTGCACTGAACGAGAGTCACTCCGAACTCTCAAAATCTTATGACTTGGTTATCACTGAGAATGGTGCACTTGAAGTGTCTTTGAAAGTTCTTACAGAATCTTGTAATGAACTCTCGAATGCTAACCGGAAGATGTATGACGAGGCTGTTGAGTTGAAAAACTCAGTTGAAAGAACGAAGGACGAGAAAAAGAGACTGAACAATTCTTTGACAATACTTAAAAAAATTAAATTTGATGACCTCTTCGAAGAAAAACATAAATACTACAAAAAGTTGTCGAACTGAGAGAAGTGTGTGAGAGGTTGAGCTCTGAAAACTCAAAACTGAAGACTTCGCTGAAAAAGGAAACAACTGAAGTTAAGAAACTGCAAACTCTATTCAAAAACTGCGACACTGAAAATGATGAACTAAAGTCATCCCTTTTGAAAGCTCAATCTGACCTTGCCATGACTCACAAGGAGTTTTATGTTTTGAAAGAAAAACTTCAGATGACTGATGAGCTGTTAAAAAAGATGAACACAAATTCTTCGGTTTTTGACAATGCTGCCTCGTACATGAATCCTAATCGCTATGGACTCAGTTTTCAAAAAGTGTTTGAGTCTATTTATTCTACACCCGAGAAGAAAGATGTGATATTTGTCAAAACATCCAACGATCAGTCAGAGGATAAAAGTAAGGACGACGCCGAATCATCTAAACGGAAGGATATTGCTGAAGGGAAGAAGATTGTTAAGTCTCCTGAATCTAAACCTCAAAAGTCGGTCTCGACTTCGAACTCTGAATCTGAGACATATCAATTCCCCAAAAATATTGTGAAACATCCTCGAGGAATCTTGCCTTATGAGAAGACGTTGATGAAGAAGTTGGATAATTCTCAGAACATGAAGCTGAACAGAAAAACTCATCACTCTAAAACTGCTTTGATCAAAACGCCTATGAAAGTTGAAACTCGTCAAAGACGAGAATATGTCTGTCACTACTGCAATGCGCATGGACACATAAGACCATTTTGCTACAAACTAAAAGCTGACATGAACCATGAGTTGATGACGAAGGATGACAAATCACGAAATTTTCAAAAGCTGAGTGTTGAGAAAAATATGAACTCTGTGGTTCAAATTAAGTCGCGAACTTTTGATGTGAAAGAGGTTGAGGTTGCTAAGGACACGAAGAAAACCGTTTCTCCAAACTTGAAAGTTAAGACAAATCTGAAAACTGTGACTGAGAGAAATGTCCAAACGTCAAATGACAAGAAGAGATGGGTACCTATGTGTCAAAAGAGTAAAGCTGAACTTAACTCTAACTCCACAAAAGTCAGTTGCCAACCGAGAGAACTCATTTTCTGCAATGTTGCACTTAATGCATCTGAGACGGGAACCAAAGGAATTTGGTATTTTGATAGTGGTTGTTCCCGCCATATGACTGGCACTAAGAAATTTCTGAAAGATTACGAGCCCATGACTGGCGCCCCCGTGGTGTTTGGAGGGGGAGCAAAAGGCGTCGTCAAGGGAAAAGGGACTCTACAAATCAAAGGGTTACCTCCGATCAGAAATGTAGTCCATGTAAAGGGACTTATTGCTAATCTTATCTCCATCAGTCAACTGTGTGATGAAGGACTGAATGTGAGTTTTGATAAGGAGTCGTGCAGAGTTTTTGATGTTGAAGGAAAGTGTATTATGGAAGGTCCACGTGCTAAAAATAATTGCTATACAACTGAGTATAGTTATTTTTCTGTGACCGTTCCTGATGAAGTTGATTTGTGGCACCAACGACTTGGACACACTGGCACTCGAAATCTGAGTAAACTGGTTAAGGGGGAGATAGTTCGAGGAATCTCTCAACTCCCCAAAATTGAAAAGCGAGTGTGTGGTGACTGTTAAAAGGGTAAGCTGACGAGAACTTCTCATCCTGCACTGCCAACTTTAATGAGCACTTCGGCTCCATTTGAACTGCTACATATGGACTTGATGGGTCCAATGGAAGTTAAAAGTATAGCAAAGAAAGAATATGTGTTGGTTGTAGTTGATGATTTTTCTCGCTATACTTGGACAAGATTTTTGGCTACCAAAGATGAAACTTTTGATGCCTTCAAAGGCATTGTAAAATGGATCAAAACTAATCATGAAGATAAAGTGAAGAGGATCAGAAGTGATCACAGAACTGAATTTCAAAATACTAGCTTCAATGAGTTCTGTATGATGAAGGGAATTCATCATGAATACTCGGCTCCAAAAACTCCTCAACAAAATGGGATAGCCGAACGAAAGAATCGAACACTGCAAGAAATGGCACGTGTGATGCTAATCTCGAAAAATCTTGCACGAACATTTTGGGCAGAAGCTATCTCAACTGCTGGATATATTCTGAATCGGATAAGTATTCGATCTGGGACAACCGCATCTGCCTATGAACTTGTGAATGGCAAGAAACCTTCAGTTGCACACTTTCGTGTCTTTGGCTGTACTTGCTATATTTTGAAGGATCGTGATCCTCTGAAGAAATTTGAAGCCAAAGCTGATCGTGGAATCTTTGTTGGTTATAGTCAAAATAGCCATGCTTATCGTGCCTACAATCTTCGAACGAAGAAAGTCATCGAAACTGTGAACATAAATTTTGATGAACAAGACTTTCTAGGGAAAAATGCTGAGAAAGACTGGGTTAAAGAAGGAATTTTGGAATATCAAAATTTTCCACCAACACCCACAACTGCTGCTCCTGAGAATGTGACTTCTGAAAATTTTACTCCAAACACTTCACCTGAAGTTGGAGATTCTAGCAATCAAGACAATGATACTTCATCATCTGAAGATGAAGAAAATGAGTTAAACGTTGTAAATCCAGCTAATGCTCCTAGAGAGGCACCCCGACTTATTCTAAAGAAACATCCTCCGACCCAAATGATTGGAAACTTGAATGAGCGAACTACGCGCTCAAAGAAACCGACAAACTCTCCAAATGAACTCTACAACATCTGCACTTCTGCAATCTGTAATGAAATTGGTATCTCTTGCTTTCTCTATGAGAATGAGCCGAAAAATTACAAGGAAGCCATGAAAGAGGAATTTTGGATCATGGCCATGCAAGAAGAGTTGAATGAGTTTACAAGAAACAATGTTTGGTCCTTAGTTCCCAGAACGTCGAATATGAATGTGGTTGGAACTAAATGGATCTTCAAAAACAAAACTGATGAGCAAAACCAAGTGGTTCGAAACAAAGCTCGTCTTGTTGCACAAGGCTATGCCCAAGTGGAGGGTATTGATTTTGATGAAACCATTGCTCCAGTTGCACGAATTGAATCCATCAGACTATTAATCGCAATTGCATGCCATCTCGGCATCAAACTTAGACAAATGGATGTCAAAGCTGCATTCCTAAATGGAGTACTGGAAGAAGAAGTGTATGTTGCTCAACCGAAAGGTTTCGAGGATCCCAAGAAACCAAATCATGTTTACAAACTACACAAAGCTCTCTATGGGTTGAAACAGGCGCCTCGTGCTTGGTATGGATGTTTGACGGACTATCTTCTGAAGTTCGGTTTTGAACGTGGCTCTGTTGACAAAACTCTTTTTATCAATCGGGATGGCAAACACATGATGGTGGCACAGATTTACGTTGACGACATTGTCTTTGGTGCTACCTGCTCTAAACTCTTGAAAACTTTCACGGAATCTATGTCATCAACATTTCAGATGAGTCTTGAAGGAGAGCTACATCAGTTTCTTGGGTTACAAATTTCTCAACTACCGGATGGGATCTTCGTTTCTCAAAGCAAATATGCGAAAAACATGGTCGAAAAATTTGAGATGCATCACGCTAAGCCCGCAAAAACTCCCATGGCGACGACTGAACGGTTATCTAAATCGACTAAGAGTCGAAGTGTTGATCAAACTCTTTATCGTTCCATGATTGGAAGTTTACTTTATCTAACCGCTACTCGCCCTGACATTATGTTTAGTGTTTGTATGTGTGCTAGGTACCAAGCCGATTCAAAGGAAGACCATCTACGAGCTGTCAAACGGATTCTCCGCTACATCTCTGGGACTTCTGAACTAGGACTGTGGTATGCATGCGACACTTCATCAAATCTTGTCGGTTACTCCGATGCGGACTGGGCAAGCGATACTGATGAACGAAAAAGGACTTCTGGATGTTGTTGCTTCCTTGGCAATAATATCGTGTCTTGGCATAGTCGAAAACAGAATTGCATCGCGCTCTCAACTGGCGAGTCTGAATATGTTACAGCTGGTAGTTTCTGCACTCAATTGCTATGGTTGAAACAAATGTTGAATGACTATCTCATCGAGAGTGCTCCATTGGTGCTGTTTTGTGATAATCAGAGTGCTATCAAAATCAGCGAAAATCCTGTCCAGCATTCAAGAACTAAACACATCGACATTCGACATCATTTCATTAGAGATTTGGTTGATCGTGATATAGTCAGTCTACAGCATATTTCAACAGAAAAACAGCTCGCTAACATCTTTACCAAACCTCTTGACTTTGAGAGATTTCAAACTCTAAGAAATTCTCTCTGCATGTGTTCTCTTTAAGAGTTCACGCAAATTTTGAAGTCTGAAAGATTTTTTTCTTTACTTCTGAATATGCACGCTGAATCGTCATGGACTAGTCTAATAAGTTGAACATGGATTCGAGGCCGCTTTAGTCTTCGGACCCAAGTGCATTTATTCCTCTGAGTGCGAACATGTGAACTTGGCATATAACTCCCATAAGCTATCATTTGCATAGATACATAATACCAAGTAACGGAGGACGCCGGTTACCCCGGCTCCCCTCTTCGAAAGGTAGCACATGGACGCCATAGTTTAAGATGCTCTTAAATCACACTTCGGAGATGCGGGATGATCCTCGCTCCCCTCTGTCTGCTGTAATGAGCATCTGTTGCATTTCATTTAAAAGCTAAAAATTCGTCTGGAGGACGCAGGTCGAACCTTGCTCCCCTCTGATTGCAGTACAAAGCTAGTCCCAAGTGGAGTGCCTTAAAAGTTCACCTTGTACTCATGAATTAAAATCTCTTGTGCGGTGCAAACTCTTCCAATGTGTTCCGACGAAACACGGCATGTATTCTTGTGATTGCGACGAAGGACGAGTTCAAATATCTATCAAATACTTCGGTCCCTTCCACCGTTTTTTTTATATGAGAGATTTTTTTTTATTATTATACCTCAAAGTTGCTATCACCTCGTGTGAATTTTTTTTTGGTTTTGGGAACTGATGAAAATGTGGATTCTTTTCTGGAAAAATATTTGCTCTTCATTGCCTAATATCACCCCTCGAATCTCCACTAAAATGGTTTTGAATGTTTGTAGTGTGTTGAACACTTGAATGACTAACTCGGGATGTGTTGTTTTTGATTTTGCATTTTTGTAGTTCATATCCAGCGCTACGTGGTTTACCATCTCTGAAGTCTATAATTTGAGTGTAGCGACGACCAACATGCATAATTCAAGTGACAAGGTTTGAGATGTACAAAAACAGAGACTGCCATTTCCGGAGAACGCCAAAAACGGAGACTCACATCAAAACCGGAGACTCACAATACTCAAAACCGGAGACTCAGAATAATCAAAACCGGAGACTCGCATGATGTCAAAACCGGAGACTGGTGTCGCTGGAATTCCGAATGTACCACAAAACCGGAGACTCCATTCTCCATTTTCTTGGCTACCCTACCTGTGCCAAAATCCGGAGACTCCAGTCGCCGAAAAAGCGGCGACTCCATACTTAGCCGAATTCCAGCGTCAAGGAAAAACTGGCGACTCACGGACACAAAAACGGAGACTCCGTTCGCCGGTTTTTTCGGCGACTCCAGATGCGCAAAAACGGCGACTCTCAACTACGTCGATTTCGGAGACTCGTCCTTGGCAACTCAAACCGATGGCTCTCAACTTCGTTTTTCCTGCCTTGGTTTGATTTTTCTTTTATATATATATATATATATATATATATATATATATATATATATATATATATATATATAAATATAAATATATAATTATATAATTATAAATATAATAATAGTATTTAATATTGATATTATATTTTGTTCGTCTTTTGGGCCTAATTTTTCTTCTTGAGATGGGTTTTTTGCAGGCCTTGGACTGGGTATTTTTCATTCGGACGGGCGGCCCAAAATTTTCCTATATATAGTTCCTGTGGAAAACCTAATTCACTTGCGCTTACATCGAGTTCTCTAACTCTCAAGTTCTCGATCTCTCAGCTCTCAACTGCAAGTTCGGTGTTCGAATTTCTTAGGTTTTAGATTCTTGTTTTTCCGTCGCAACCGGCGACTCTAGCTTTGCGCATCCGGCGCCCTGTTCTTCGTTTCGTGGTTCAAGTTCGTTTTAGTGGTTTCTCAATCTCGCAGCTGCTAACTCTCCGTTCCTTAACTTCGAAATGGCTGCCAAGAACTTCGACGATATGATGGCTGACATGACTGCGTATCTGAACGAGCAGTTTGAAACCGGCCCTTCTCCTAAGTCCAAGAAAGCGGCGTATGATGAACTGAAAGCTCACTTGGACAAAGTTGATCGTTGCAAGGTGTCTTCTGCTGAACCTTCAGTTGACCTCACAAAAACTGCAACTCCTGCGCACTCATCTGCCCGTCAGCCGGGTAAAGATGGAAAGTCAAAAGAAATGTCAGTTCGAATTTACAAGGGCGTTGTTAGTAGGGCTGAATATAATAGGTTGTTTGCTGCTGGCGAGATAACAAAGGATGGAAAGAAAGTTGTAAAAATTCCATCGACTGCGACTGTGTCTGAGGGTCATGACCCTAAAACTACGAACTGCTGGAAATCGATATCCCGGGGTATCAAAAAATGCGGAACCGATAACCCCGACCGAAATCCCATCGCCGGAAACCGATCACGAGCACTACGGTATCCGGAGCTCAACCGGAGAATCGCCGCGGGATGAACCCGCGGCCGAAACCCTAGCCGAGCCCCACCGCGGGGCTCGCGATCGAAATCGATCGCGTGGGGCTGCTCCGGCAGCCCCGGGGCGGTGAGTCCGGCGACTTCACCGCCCACGCCGTCGGAAGGGGCGCCAGCCGCGGCACCAGCCCGCGGCAGCCCCAGCGATCGAGCCTAGCTCGATCGCTCGCCCCGGCGTCCAGCCGGGGCTCCCTTCGCGCGGATCGCCGCGATCGAACCCTAGGTTCGATCGCACCCCTCGGCTCCCAGCCGAGGGTCCTTTGAACGTTCGCCGGGGATCTCGAATCCCCGTCCCCGAAGTTCATCGTTTTCCCGGATCGTGTGTTCATGTATGCATCACAATCAATTCACAAAAAATCATAGAAGGGAGTTTATGATTTTACCTTTTGATTCGTTGTGCGGAGAAACGAACTCAATTGATGACCTTACGATCTTCCCACGTATTCCTTGCACTAGCTTGAACGTCGGGTGGGCGACGATCCTCCAAGCTTATGGATCCTCTTCAACTCTCTAGAATATCAAGTATGATAATCTTGTCTTATTGTTATGAAGAAAGTGAAGACCATGTAGTGCTTTTATAGGCTACGTAGGGGATCTAAAGGAGGTGGAATATTGGGCTTCCAATATTAATGATTAAATTGAGCCCAAGCCCAAATCTATTAATCTCCCATTAATATTAATTAATTTATTTTCCACTTTATAAATTAATTGCACTCCCAATATTAAACCATATTATATCAAATAATATTTTTCCGGTAGTATTATTTATTCCGTGTATTTAAGATATAAATATCCATGAATAAAATTAATTTATTGCTAATTAATTTATTCATCTCTTATATCCGAGAATAGTACCATTTAACCTTAATTATTATGCGGAATAAATCCACCTGCAGGGTTTACATAATAATTCCTTATGAACTCATCTCGGGGATATTATCAACCCTTACGGGATACACTTTCCCGTCAAGTATTCGCGGCATGCCATATATAAAATATAGTGACCCAACTTAACCGGTAATTAACCCAATAATTAAATCGGTTAATTCCTTTGGAAAATCAAAGTCACATATATTAAATATACACACCCGCAATAGTATCGGGGATTAAGAATAAAATACTCTGAGACTTGAATCGATTATCTCAAGGCAATCCTAATCGATAAATCTCAAGCGATACGCCCAATACACCAAGTGTACAAGTGTGATAAAATAATTAAGACAAATTATTTTCTCTCTCACACAACGACTATACCGATGGATTGGTCCGTGTCCATCTAGGTCGTGAGCAACTGTTCGATTAAATACGAGTAACCGATAGTATGATCTTCTGTGTGACGTCGCACACCATACTAACTACAACGTATAGAATCCAGGACTATATTTTGCATATATTTAATTATCAATAATTAAATGCAAACAATTGTTTATTTTTATTTAATAGATTAAATGCTATGACCGGGAGTTTACCGTTACTTAAATCTAGACATTAAGTACACAACTCCAACATTCTCCCACTTGTACTAAGGTCTAGTCATTTCCTCCAAACTCCCGACTCCCATACTCATCACGTGCTTAGAGTTGTACTTCCAATAAGTACTATGTGAATGAGCACTCTAGGTTTCCGCTATGAAGTTATCTTGGTGACTACTGCATCGTCTTCCTCGACGATGACTCGTATCAGATGGTACTTGCTCTATGTGTTATCATCACTTTTGACTTATGACTTCTTCCAGTTTACCGTGCACCGCTATCCAATAGCCTTTGGTAAACTAAGAGTCATATCCAAGCCAAGAGGTTATCCCGGAACCTAACCAAAACTTTCGCTGCCTCTGAGGCTGCTTATTCGGTTATGAGAGAGTCTGAGAAACGTCTTGCTTATCACTCTTTCATTTCATGGTTCCACCTCTTTCTAAAAGTGAACACATAGTCTGATATCGACTTGCACTGGTCCTCCTCTGATTTAAGATCTGAGAATTTGTAATCAAAGAAGATTTCGTCTTGCTTAATAATCCAGTACTTCGCAAGTACTATTACAGCACCCGAAAATCTCTTGTCTAGATTACCTTGATATCCTCCCACTACGCAAACCGCATAGTTGATATCAGGTTCTTGTTTTACAACATTGCATCTATAAAGCTTTCCATATTTGAAGTATAGGAAACTGCTTTGTCCTTATCTATCTCCTTCATGTGTTCGAACACATACCCTTTAGATAGATGTATATTCTGTCTCTGAAAGGCAATAACCTTTCTCAGAAGTATGCATGTTTAAAACAAACCATAATCGTATAAGATATCTAGGAGAAGTACAATGTTCTTATCCTTAGATCGAAAGATCTCAAGAACATGCTCTAACTTCTACTCAATCTTATATCTCGATTCATTTAGACAACCATTATCTTATGTCTGACAACATTTTCTACATTGTTGCCAATGATGAAATTGTTATCTACATAAAATCTCCGAGAAACACCACCTTGTTTCTATTACATCTCCAATACACCTTTCGTCTATGCCTTTTGATGAATCCATCAAATGGACTATCCCATCAATTCGCAAGTTCCACGATTTATAGCTTTGTTTCAATCCATAAATGGATTTACTAAGCTTGTACTCTAAATGATCTTGCCTCTTAACAATAATCCTTATTGTTTTCCAAGCAGGCACATTTAGATCTAGTACCGCCCTCGTGCAGAGCTAGGGATCGATTTCATCTCTACTAGATCCAGAGTCCGAAACTCTTCTAGTCTTATGAACATCTCTGGTTGTTTAACAACCTCCCACTGCAACGGCGTCCCGTTGTACAACAGTAATAACAGTAGGTGCAGTGTGTGGTGTATTTCTACTCGGTTTGGCTGGTTCCTAGTCTTTGTCCTTTTTCTCATTCCAAGGTACTGCGTCAGTTCGGGCTTTGTGGTTCTTCTAATAGTCTTCCTCTAAGAACCGGGCGTCACACGTCCTTCTGGTTCATAGTACTATAGAACAAACAATACTTTGTTCATCTAGGATACCCTACAACCATATTGAATATGCCGTTGTCTCCAGGAATATCCATAGAACATAGGTAGTTCCGAACAACTTGTTCTTTCACTATTAGAATTCTATTTCTTACTAGCTCACCATCTCTACACGTAAGTGTATGGTGTAGTCATTTGAGACTTAATCTCAATTTTTGATTATGCTATGTGTTATGTGGTAGCCTCCGCGATTTTAGTCGCAGGCTTCCAATGGATATACTTAGAAGGTTCCCCATAATTGCTTTGTGACTAAAACACTTCGCTTTTATGGCACATCAAGCATTCTAATCCATTTTCGAGTATTCTTAAAGAACTACTCACATCTTACACATATATCTGTATATATCATTGATCATTCTCAATACTTGTCCGAATTCTATCTTCCACCGAAAGGTATGCTTAGTTGTATTATCTTCCAAATTTGATTCTTAGGTCGGAAGGTCCATTCCTTCAACCATAATTGATCAAATCAATTTCAACCTTTTGAATCTCATTTGAATAAATACTACTAAGTATAAGAATTCACAAGTATAATGATTTAATAAAGAAATATATCTAACAAGTAAAACAAGTTATAGAACGGTTTGTTGCATCGTGGTAGACTAAGGATTCATCATTCACATATTGCTATCTAATGTACCAGAATAGATAATACCAATTATTTCTTATCAAAATCATCACCATGATTAAAGAAATAAAATATCCATTCATAAATAATAGAAATCCAGAACAAAAGTTCTTTCTAAAATAAAGGGTACATAATGCAATAAACTTGAAATGAAATCCTTTTTAACTACTAAAGCAGATAAATGTCTTCCACTGCAACAGCTGCCTCCTCTACAGCTTTCGCCCGTGTATACTCGAACTCTTCTTCTCTAAGTCGCCGGGTTTTCTGGAACCCCTGCATTTAAAATGCACATACCGTCAGTGGTTTCATATCTACACACCAGATTTCTGGTAGATAATACCGCTGACTATGTTTTTACGACTAAAGAAAAATTCGTACTTTTGAGAGGACATTCAGACTTCCAGTGTCCAGTCTTATTGCATCGGAAGCACTTGCCTCTTGGCTTTGCAGCCCCCACTCGTGGTCCACTCCTCTTGGCACCACTGGGTTTCCAGGCTTGCTTCCTTTTCTTGCCCTTACCTCCAACAGGCTTCGAGCCCTTGGACTTGGTAGCTACAAGCGCTTGAGACTTGCCCTTCTTGTAGATCCCCTCTGCCGCCTTTAGTTCAGTCAGGAGTTGCGCAAGAGTATAAGATAGTTTACCCATATTATAGCTCATACGAAACTGCTCAAAACTAGGGGTCAGAGACTGGAGTATGATGTCGACTTGCGTCTCAGCATCAATGGAAGCTCCTAGGACCTCAAGTTCATTCAACAAACTCATCATCTTAAGAACGTGCTCCCCTACGGGCGTTCCTTCAGACTGAGTAGTCGACATGAGGACTCTCATGGCTTCTTGCCTAGCCGCACGATCTTGCTCCCCAAACATCTCCTTGAGGTTAAACATCATATCATAGGCAGTGTCCATCGGCTCATGTTGGGTTTGGAGTACATTTGACATGGAAGCCAAAATATAACACCTAGCCATTTCATCAGCCTTTTTCCACTTCCGATATGTCAGTTTTTCCTCATCAGTTGAGGCAGCCGTGGGCTCGGCAGGGCACACTTCATGGAGTACAAACTTGTACTCCTCAGAAGTCAGGACAATGTCTAAATTTCTCTTCCAATCAATGTAATTGGGACCAGTGAGCTTATGCTCCTTGAGTATCACAGAAAGTGGGTTCATAGCTATTCTCTAAACCTATAAGCACATTTAAACAAACAATTAATTTAATATCCGATATTATCTCCCTCAAATAATATCATTAAATTACTAATCACATCTAAAATCCCATAAGATATGGCAAGCCACGATAGTGTGGACGTTTACCTATCCAAATGATTTCGTAATTAGATTTGCTTCGGTCGTACATCACTATAGCGTTACTTCGATGGGAAGAATACTATAGAGCGTACCTAAGTGTAAACCATTACTCAGTACTAAGAAGTTTGTTTAAGATTCGCATGTTACCGCAAGCCACGATAGTGTGGACGTTTACGTTAACCTACGTTTCCTTCACTCCCTTCTATAACTGTCTACATCAATCGTTCCAAAGTCCCATTCAATGCAGCAAGCCACGATAGTGTGGACGTTTACTACACCAAAAGACTTTTACAATTGACATCCAGTTACTTGAAGCATTCGATTTTGTAAATCAAGACGCGGAGAATCATAAGTGAAACTCGAAGTTTCTAACCAGTGATTCACCATGCGAACAACCCTATCTCTCATTAGATGAGGGAGCCGAGCAGACAAACGATCCATCTTCAAAAGAATGGTACGAATGTCTCTAATTTGTGTCATCCACATGACCAAGTGGCTTTGGCTCCATTCCACTCCCCGGGGTGAGAATGAGTCGACTTGAAGTCAGTTTCAGAAAGACAAATTAGGCATTGTTTGATAGACTTAATCAATGTTTCTCGTAAAAGGAATTACAAGAATTCTCCTCCAATGACATATCTATATGAACTTCGAAAGCTCATAAATGTCACCAAGAGAACAGTAATGGAGACCATGGGAATGTTTTCATCCCCGCTCCCACTTAGCTTTTGATAACAAAGGGATACGCTATCTAATGCATAATTAAACACATAAGCATGCATACAAGTAATAAAGCACATATCACATAGTCAAAATAATGCTAGAAAATTATTTTCCGACTATCATGGCTTTATTCCATCTCCGTATGCGTCTTCTAGTCTTCAGTCTTCGTTCTTGAATGCTCCATGTGACGAGAATATTAATCCCAATATTTAAATCTATTTATTTTTAATAAATCCAAAAGATACTTAATTCGAAAATTAAGTCAATCGAATAAATCAAAAATAAAATTAAATACTATTAATATTTTTATTTATTTATTTTCCCATCTAATTCTATTAAATCTCTAGAATAATCTATCCAAGTGAAACTTGGAATATTCTAGAAGACTTCTATAATAGAATAAGGAAATAAAATAAATTAGGACTCTTCTACTTTCCAAGATTAATTAATTTCCATGTCCATGAAAAATTCCCATAAAATAGGAATAATCAAATAGAAATAAATTAATTCATTAATTAATTATTTTCCTATCTAATTCTATTAAATCTCTAGATTCCTATTCCAAGTAGAACTTGGAATATTCTAGAAGACTTCCATAATAGAATAAGGAAATAAATAATATTAATTAATTCTTTTCCTATCTCCATGAGAGTTCCCAAACATAGGAATACTCAAAATAGGAAAACTTGAATTAATTAGGAAAGTGAATCTAGGTAGGAGTAGTACGGGTTGGGGATCCCCGCACCACCACCACCATCATCGACCGCCGCCACCACCGGAAGAGGGCACCGCCGCCGCCTCCCCAGCCGGCCGGCCACCACCATACCGGCGGCAGCCCCAGCCGAGGGGCGATCGACCCCTCCCCATGGCTTCGGTCATGGGGTCGATCATAGGGTTGATCGACCCCCCCTTTTTCCGGTTCTTCGTCCTCTTCGTCTTCTTCGTCATACGAGTTCTCCGGCGGTCGTTTCGGCATCGATCCAACGTAAATAAATTACAAGAAATAAATTTACAATTCCGGTATCGATTCTATACATGAAATCGACCCTATACACTTTCCGGAAAACATAGAACAATAATAATAAATCTAAATTCGGTCAACCCCCGAATTTTTACTATTACAAGCATTCATCCACACAAAACGAATCTCGACATGTCCGAGAGTTCAATAATCATGGTAAAATTAAATAACAATTAATTAAACAATTAATCAATTAATTAACCATGATAGTCGGAATCCCTACAAGGTAGAACACAATTGAACACATACATGAACACGAAACCAAACGCTCTGATACCAATTGCTGGAAATCAATATCCCGGGGTATCAAAAAATGCGGAACCGATAACCCCGACCGAAATCCCATCGCCGGAAACCGATCACGAGCACTACGGTATCCGGAGCTCAACCGGAGAATCGCCGCGGGATGAACCCGCGGCCGAAACCCTAGCCGAGCCCCACCGCGGGGCTCGCGATCGAAATTGATCGCGTGGGGCTGCTCCGGCAGCCCCGGGGCGGTGAGTCCGGCGACTTCACCGCCCACGCCGTCGGAAGGGGCGCCAGCCGCGGCACCAGCCCGCGGCAGCCCCAGCGATCGAGCCTAGCTCGATCGCTCGCCCCGGCGTCCAGCCGGGGCTCCCTTCGCGCGGATCGCCGTGATCGAACCCTAGGTTCGATCGCACCCCTCGGCTCCCAGCCGAGGGTCCTTTGAACGTTCGCCGGGGATCTCGAATCCCCGTCCCCGAAGTTCATCGTTTTCCCGGATCGTGTGTTCATGTATGCATCACAATCAATTCACAAAAAATCATAGAAGGGAGTTTATGATTTTACCTTTTGATTCGTTGTGCGGAGAAAAGAACTCAATTGATGACCTTACGATCTTCCCACGTATTCCTTGCACTAGCTTGAACGTCGGGTGGGCGACGATCCTCCAAGCTTATGGATCCTCTTCAACTCTCTAGAATATCCAGTATGATAATCTTGTCTTATTGTTATGAAGAAAGTGAAGACCATGTAGTGCTTTTATAGGCTACGTAGGGGATCTAAAGGAGGTGGAATATTGGGCTTCCAATATTAATGATTAAATTGAGCCCAAGCCCAAATCTATTAATCTCCCATTAATATTAATTAATTTATTTTCCACTATATAAATTAATTGCACTCCCAATATTAAACCATATTATATCAAATAATATTTCTCCGGTAGTATTATTTATTCCGTGTATTTAAGATTTAAATATCCATGAATAAAATTAATTTATTGCTAATTAATTTATTCATCTCTTGAATCCGAGACTAGTACCATTCATCCTTAATTATTGTGCGGAACGAATCCACTCATGAGGTTTACACAATAATTCCTTATGAACTCATCTCGGGGATATTATCAACCCTTCCGGGATACACTTTCCCGTCAAGTATTCACGGCATGCCATATATAAAATATAGTGACCCAACTTAACCGGTAATTAACCCAATAATTAAATCGGTTAATTCCTTTGGAAAATCAAAGTCACATATATTAAATATACACACCCGCAATAGTATCGGGGATTAAGAATAAAATACTCTGAGACTTGAATCGATTATCTCAAGGCAATCCTAATCGATAAATCTCAAGCGATCCGCCCAATACACCAAGTGTACAAGTGTGATAAAATAATTAAGACAAATTATTTTCTCTCTCACACAACGACTATACCGATGGATTGGTACGTGTCCATCTAGGTCGTGAGCAACTGTTCGATTAAATACGAGTAACCGATAGTATGATCTTCTGTGTGACGTCGCACACCATACTAACTACAACGTATAGAATCCAGGACTATATTTTGCACATATTTAATTATCAATAATTAAATGCAAACAATTGTTTATTAATTTAATAGATTAAATGCTATGACCGGGAGTTTACCGTTACTTAAATCTAGACATTAAGTACACAACTCCAACACGAACCCTAAGACTCCATCTGGGAGTTCTGCTGGAAATAAACCTGTCGTCAGTAGCAGTGGAGTGAAACCTTCAACTCCAAAAAATTCGGCTGGTGGGTCAATTGATAAATCCAAAACCCATAGCTCTCAAAAACCTCCTCTGGCGCCTCACTCTTCGGGATCAGCTGGATCCCAAAAATCGACTGACGACTTCAAGTATATTTCGGAATACTCAGAATGCCCGAAAGCTCACTCTGATGAATTCTTGACCCCAACTGCTGAACGCCGCCACAAACTGATTCAGAGGTTGCCAATGCATACTGATCGAACTATCCTCAAGGAGGACTATGAAAAACATGGCATCACAGATTTTCTGAACAAGATGCATCTCTTCGAATCTGTGCATCTGACCTATCGCTATTCCATCCCGATACTTCATAAGTTTTACGCTAGCCTGTCTCCGGAGTTTGCTAATCCGAAGAGTCGATTGTTTGGCTGCTTCGTGTTCCGTCAAAAGTTGTATAAATTCCGTCCATTTTCCATCAACAATTTTCTGGGGCGATTGGAAATTGATTCCAGATGGACTTCACCGACAGCTGATGAGAGAGCTGAAGACTTGAAGGTTAGCACCTTCATTACTCAGAAAAAGGTTAAGTCTGAACTGCCACCGCCGGCCAAGCTGTCAGCCTTCTACGGAATTTTGCATCGTCTGGGGATGTCAAACTGGATTGCACATCAAGACCCATCAGTGATGAACCCTGACTTGATGCACCTAATTTTTCGCCTCGGCTGCGGCGAACAAGTTAACCTTGGCAAAATCATTTTTGCGGACTTGTGCAAAATTGCAAAAACTTCTGATGAGGAGATCATCCGACAAGCTGACTTGCCTGAATCAAAAGGATCCATCTCACTCATCCTTATCTGATCTATGGTATGCTTCATGACCAAGGTTTTGTTCCTGAAACTGCAACTGAGAAAAAGATGAAGAAAAACGGAGCTGTGAAAATCACTGGCAAATATCTAAATCCGAACAAACGTGTCATCGATCTTCCTTGGACCGCGACTGTTGACAGGAACGCACTCCCTGAAATTCTAACACCGCCACCATCGCCTAAGTCTTCGTGAAAACGCGAGCCGGCAGCTCAGAAACCTAAGTCACCAGTTGCGAAGCGCCAGAAAACTAAGACGACAGCTGCTGTCGATGAAGCTGCAGCTGAGGGTGTCAAGTTGCCGAAAGTTGTGCCCCAAGGGTTTGGTCCAACTTCAAGTATTCCTTCCTACCTTAACCCTCATCATTCGATCCACAGTCACCGTGCTGTGGTTCATTCAGCTGTTGTCCAAGAGTTCTATGCCGACTCTTTGTTGGTTGAAAAACGACAAGCTGAACATGTTGTTGCCTACAACAAGATGATTGAGGCCCAAGAGAAACAAAAGTTGTCGTTCAAGAAACTTCAACGCGAGATCCAACAAGGGGGAGGACTTGGTGATGTTGGAGCCCCCGATGCAAGTTTAATGGATACTTTTATTCTGAAGATGGTGCGGAATGCTATCCAGGAAGCTCATGTGCAGCTGTCCAAAAGTAAACTCATAGAAGTTGTGAGTGATGATGGTGAGAAGACAGATGACGACATTTTTGATGGAGTTATGGATATCAGGGACAAGGGAAAGAGGAAGATGTTTGAAACTACAAATCCAGAGGCGTCGTTCGCGATGCTGTCTGATGGTCTGAGAGATGAAGATGATGTCAATGTTTTGGATGTTGACGATGATGCTGCTGATGGTTTGGGCGAGGATGAGATTTTCGGGAATCCGGTAACTGACTCGGACGAAGATGAAGACTCTAGCTCAGACGATGGCTTCAGCTATGAGGATGATGAAGAGGAGACAATCGGAAGTCCGGAACGTGATCCATCTCCCACAGCATCGCCAAGAGACTGAAGTTCAAAGTTCATGTTTTTAATTTCTGTTTCATAACTCTTGAACTCACTTTTCGTGTTTTGTTTTGCATGCATACAACTCTGAACTTATTCGTACATGCATGGTTTTTCATATTTGCTTAACTCTTGAATATTGTTTTGATACTTGGTTTTTTCCTTGGTTTGAATTCTTATCTAAGTTTTGATGTTTGGTTTGAAATTTGTATAAGTATTTTTATGGTTTTTCATTGATTGTATGATTGATGTTTTTCCATCTTTTTACTTAGTTACTTTTGATGGTTTGTTTGGTTGAGGGGGAGATATGTGTATCTCGTTTTTTACTTAACCTTGTTTTTATGAGTTGTGCCAAAAAGGGGGAGATTGTAAATGTTGGTTTTGGCGACAACGTACTTGTCCTTGTGTTTTTGTTTTTGTTGAATTTTAGGATTACAGGTTAGGAATCCCAAGTCAACAACCTTGCGCGTGAAAATGGAGACACGAGTTTCCACTTTTGGAACTACATGAAAAACGGCGACCAGAGTCGCCGCTTTTGAAGGATGCAAGGAAATGGCGACAGGAGTCGCCGCTTTGGATGAAGGCTTGGAAACGGTGACTCGTGTCGCCGGTTTTGGTGCAAGAAGAATTCCAGCGACAACTGTCGCCGCTTTTGACGCAAAGGGAATTTCCAGCGACTGGCGTCGCTGTTTTGGTGAGTTGCGGAAACGGCGACTGGCGTCGCCGTTTTTGGGTGTTCTGCATGGATTCCAGCGACTCGTGTCGCTGGTTTGGGATGTCACGGATCCGGCGACTGGAGTCGCCGGTTTTGCACACTTGACCATAAAACCGGCAACTCATACCTTTGTGTTTTTGAATTGGCGACTGATACAACTGAGTGCTTTCAATGTGATTTCTTTCACCAAGTACTCAGTTCAAGGAAATGAAGAATTGTTCCAAGTTTACTACTTCAACAATATCGACGACCATGAAGACGATGAAATTCTGAAGCTTCAACACTTAGAGATTTTCACAAGAAATTGAAGACGAAGAATTGAGATCGATGGAGTCAAGATTGAAATTGAAGTTTGATTTTGAAATTGAAGATTCAAGATTCGAAGATTCAAGAATCAAAGATTCAAGATTCCAAGATTCAAGAATCTAAGTTCTACAATAGTGATGTCATCCATGGAGAAGTGACGTAAGCCAAGCATGTGACGAATGAGAATGTGCCACGTCATCACCTCACATGTGCGGGCTGCCTATATATACCCATGGATTTTCATTTCATCACTTGACGATTTTGAGAGAACGAAATCTGATTTTTAGAATCGTAACCGAGAGCTTCGAGCTTCGAGTTTGTGTAGTAGCTTTTGCGCCGTGTGCCAAGATTAGAGTTAGGAGATTTAGCTCTAGGTACTCGTGTGCTAGATTGCAAGTTAGTGGGAGTTGTTGCGACACTCGGGAAACTTCTTGTAATCGTTTTGTTGGAAATCGATATCCCGGAATTAATAAATTTAAATTAATAAATTATCTAATTAATTCCAACCGAAATCCTTCGAATATCCGGGTTGTCAAAAATTGCGGAACCGACAATCCAATCGAAATCCTTTCGCCGGAAACCACCGCGAACCATCATACGAGCCGGAGCCCGGCCGAACACACATCCGCGGGGAAGCCCCCGCTTGCGTGCCCTAGCCGAGCCCCCGTACGGGGCTCGCGATCACGCACGGTGATCGCCGGGGATGCGCCTCGCATCCTCCGGGGCTGCTCGTAGCAGCCCCCGGCGGTGAGTCCGGCGACTCACCGCCACCGTCGGTCGAGGGAGGGGGCGCCTGCCGCGGCACCAGCCCGCGGCTGCCCCCAGCGATCGACCCTAGGTCGATCGCTCGCCCTGGCGTTCAGCCGGGGCTCCCTTCCTTGCGTGCTGCCGGCGATCGAGCTTTAGGGCTTCGATCGCCAACCCTCGGCGTCCAGCCGAGGGTCCATTGCCATGCGCGATCCCCGCCGGGGATCTCTCGGCCTCCGCGGTCCGGTGATCTTCGATCACCACCGCGAGGTCGATCCTCGTCCACGGGGTTCGTCCCTCGGATCTTGGTTCATGATATTTTCACGATAATTAACGATAAAATCATAAAGAGGGTTTTACGATTTACCTCGTTCTCGTTGTTCGGAGAAACGTAGATTTCAATTTGATGACCTTGAGATCTTCCCACGTATTCCTTGCACTAGCCCGGACGTCGTGTGGGCGACGATCTACCGAACTCCATGGATCTTCCTCTCTACTTTCTCTCTCTCTCTAGAATTGTGATCTTCAAGTTATGAGAATAGAGAAGACCATGTAGTGCTTTTATAGGCTACGTAGGGGATCTTAAGGAGGTGGAATATTGGGCTTCCAATATTAATGATTAAATTGAGCCCAAGCCCAAATCTATTAATCCATTAATATTAATTAATTCTATTTTCCACTATATAAAATTAATTGCACTCCCAATATTAAACCATATTATATCAAATAATATTTCTCCGGTAGTATTATTTATTCCGTGTATTTAAGATTTAAATATCCATGAATAAAATTAATTTATTGCTAATTAATTTATTCATCTCTTATATCCGAGACTAGTACCATTCAACCTTAATTATTATGCGGAACGAATCCACCTGCAGGGTTTACATAATAATTCCTTATGAACTCATCTCGGGGATATTATCAACCCTTACGGGATACACTTTCCCGTCAAGTATTCACGGCATGTCATATATAAAATATAGTGACCCAACTTAACCGGTAATTAACCCAATAATTAAATCGGTTAATTCCTTTGGTAAATCAAAGTCACTTATATTGAATATACACACCCGCAATAGTTTCGGGGATTAAGAATAAAATACACTGAGACTCGAATCGATTATCGCCGGCAATCCTAATCGATGAATCTCAACGATCCGCTCAATACACCAAGTGTACAAGTGTGATAAAATAATTAAGACAAATTATTTTCTCTCTCACACAACGACTATACCGATGGATTGGTCCGTGTCCGTCTAGGTCGTGAGCAACTGTTCGATTAAATACGAGTAACCGATAGTATGATCTTCTGTGTGGGCCCGACACACCATACTAACTACAACGTATAGAATCCAGGACTATAATTTGCATATATTTAATTATAAATAATTAAATGCAAATAATTGTTCATTTAGTTAAATAGATTAATGGCAATGGATCGTGAGTTTCTGTCACTTAAATCTAGACATTAAGTACACAACTCCAACAATCTCCCACTTGTACTAAGGTCTAGTCATTTCCTCCAAACTCCCGACTCCCATACTCATCACGTGCTTAAGTTGTACTTCCAAGAAGTACTATGTGAATGAGCACTCTAGGTTGCCGCTCTGAAGTTATCTTGGTGACTACAGCGTCGTCTCCCTCGACGATGACTCGTATCAGGTGGTACTTGCACTATGTGTTATCTTACACTTATGGACTAGTGATTTCTTACCATTTGCCATTGCACCGCTATTTACATAGCCTTTGGCAAATTAAGAATCACATCTAAGTCCCAGAGATTATCCCGGAGTTATACCAAAACTTTCGCTGCCTCTGAGGCCGCTATTTGGTTACCCATGGCAGAGTCCGAAAAGCATCGTGCTTATCACTCTTCCATGTTAAAACTCCTTCTCCTTTAATAGTGAAACACATAGCCTGATATCGACTTACACCGGTCCTCATTCGATTAGAAATCTAAGAGAATGTAATCCAAAGGAAAAACTCGTCTGCTTCGTAGTCTAGAACAGTACTTCGAAAGTACTTTTACGGCAGTCGAATATTCCTTTCCAGGATTACCTTGATATCCTCCCACTATGCTAACCGCATAGCCGATATCAGGTTCTCGTTTTTCAACATTGCATTTATTAAGCTTTCCACACTCAAAGTGTAGGAAACTGCTTTCATTGCTTCTATCTCCTTTTGTGTTCCAAAACACATATCCTTAGATAGATGCATTCCGTCTCTGAAAGGTAACGAACCTTTCTCGGAATCATGCATGTTAAAACGAACCATAATAATATATATGTAAGATGTCCAAGAGAAGTACAATGTTCTTTTCTTGAGATCCTAGATCTTAAGAACATGCTCTAACTTCTTCTTCATCTCATATATCGATTTTTCTAGACAACCATCATTTTATGTCTGACAACATCTTTACATTGTTACCAATGATAAAATGTCATCTACATAAAACCTCCGAGAAACACCACCTTGTTTCCATCACGTTTCCCATACACACGATTCGTCTATGCTTTTGATGAATCCATAAAATGGACTATCTCATCAATTTGCAAGTACCACGAACTCAATGCTTTGTTTCAATCCATAAATGGATCAACTAAGCTTGTACTCTAAATGATCTCGCCTCTTAGCAATAATCCTTATTGCTCTCCAAGAAGGCACATTTAGATCTAGTACGGCCTTCATGTAGATCCAGGGATCGATTTCATGTATACTAGGTCCAGAGTCCGAAGACTCTCCTAGTCTTATGAATATCTCCGGTTGTCCCACAACCTCCCACTACAATGGCATTCCGGTGTATAAACAGTGATAACAGTAGGTGCAGTTAGTGGTGTACCGCTACTCGGTTCGGCTGGTTCTAAGTCTTAATCTTTCTCTCTCATTTCAAAGTATTACGTCACCTTGGGCTTTGTGGTTCATCATATAGTCTTTCTCTAAGAACCGGCGTTAGAACTTATAACGTCCCTCTGGTTCATAGTACTATTGAACACACATCTTTTGTTCTTCCAGGATATTCTACAACCGCATTTGA
This sequence comes from Euphrasia confusa, assembly GCA_954870475.1. Taxonomy (NCBI): domain Eukaryota; kingdom Viridiplantae; phylum Streptophyta; class Magnoliopsida; order Lamiales; family Orobanchaceae; genus Euphrasia; species Euphrasia confusa. The sequence goes on from OX940950.1 coordinate 34,261,406, forward strand.
ATGCGCTGTTGTTTCCAGACATATCCATAGAACATAGGTAGTTCCGTATAACTCATGCTTTTACTGTTTCTATATGAGTTCCATTTCTTGTTTACGACACACCATTTCTACACAAAAAGTGTATGGTGTAGTCATTTGGGATCATCCCAACCTCTGATCAGTATGCCATGCATTCCTCATACAGGTACTTGCCTCCGCGATCAAATCGCAGGCTACAAATGGATATACCTTGATGGTTCTCCACAATTGCTTAGTGTCCATTGACTTGTCAAAACACTTGCTTTTGTGGCACATCAGGCATTCTAATCCATTTCTCGAGTAATCATAAAATGAAGTACTCGTACCTTATTGTCTGAGTAGGCATAGGTCTGCATACATCAGAGTCAATCAATTCTTATACTTGTCCGGATCTTACATCTTATATCCATAAAGGATTGCTTAGTCATATTATCTTCCAAATTAGATTCTTAGGTCGGAAGGTCCACTCCTTCAACTTAATTGATCAAATATCAATTTTCGACCTTTGAACTTCTTATTTGAATAAACATGACTTAGCATAAGAATCCACAAGTATAATTGATAAAGAAATCTCTTATTAGTAAAACGAGTTTCATACTACGGTTCGTTGCATCGTGGTGGACTCAGGATTCATCATTTATATATTGCTAGTCAATGTACCAAAATAGATAATATCATTATTTCTTCTTATAACCATCAAATGATTAAAAGAAATAAAATATTCATTTATTAGAAATCTAGAACAAAGTTCTTTCTAATATGAAAGGTACATAAAAGCAATAACTCAAAATGAAATCCTATAAAATGTCCTCCACTGCAACTGCTGCCTCCTCTACAGCATTGCCCATGTAGACTACGATTTCTTCTTTTCCAAGTCGTTAGGTTACCTGGAACCTTTGCATTTAAAATGCACATACCGTCAGTGGTTCCATATCTACACACCAGGTTCCGGTAGATAATACCACTGACTATGTTTTACGACTAAAGAAGAATTTCGTACTTTCTTTGAGAGGATAATCAGACTTCCAGTACCCAGACTGTTTGCATCGAGAACTCTTGCCTCATGGCTTTCTCGTCCCATCTCGTGGTCTAAGAAACCTAGGACCACTGGGTTTCTTTGCTTGCTTTTCCTTTCCCCCGATTTTTCCCTTAGGTTCGAAACCTTTGGCATTGGCTACAAGAGCTTTCGATTTCCGTCTCAACTCGTCTAAAAGGTTAATCATCTCAAAAACGTGTTTAAGCGTTTCCTCATATCGACTGCCCTTTATGAGTATCCACATCGCCTCTTGTCTAGCCGCCTATGTCAATAGGCTCGGGAGGACAAAGATCACTGAGCACTAACTAGTACTCTTTAACAGTTTGGGTAATGTCTAGATCTCTATTCCAATCATTACATTTAGGGACCAGTGAGTTTAAAAATCCTTATGTATCACAGAAAGTGGGTTCAAAGCCATATCCTAATCTATGAGCACATATAACAACAAACAATCGATTTAATCTCCGATATTATCTCCCTTAAATAATATCATTAAACCACTAATCACATCTAAAATCCCATCAGGTAAGGCAAGCCACGTTCGTGTGGACGTTTACCCACCCAAATGATTTAGCAATTAGATTTGCTTCGGTCGTACATCATTATAGCGTTACTTCGTTGGGAAGAATACTATAAAGCGTACCTAAGTGTAAACCATTACTCAGTATCTAAGAAGATTGTTTGGGACACGTATATTCACCGCAAGCCACGTTCGTGTGGACGTTTACGTTAACATACGCTCCTTTACTCCCTTCTATAACTGTCTACATCAATCGTTCCAAAATCCCATTCAATGTAGCAAGCCACGTTCGTGTGGACGTTTACTACACCAAAAGACTTTTACAATTGACTCCCAATTACTTGAATCATTTAATCTTGTAAATCAAGACGCGGAGAATCATAAGTGAAACTCGAAGTTTCTTACCAGTGATTCACCATGCGAACGACCCTATCTCTCATAAAATGAGGGAGCCGAGCAGACAATCGATCCACCTTCAAAAGATGGTACGACTGCCTCTAATTTGTGTCCTCGACATGACCAAGTGGCTTTGGCTCCATTCCACTCCCCGGGGTGAGAATGAGTCGACTTGAAATCAGTTTTGGAAAGACAAATTAGGCATTGTTTGATAGACTTAATCAATGTTTCTCGTAAGAGGAATTACAAGAATTCTCCTCCAATGACTTATCTATACGAACTTCAAAAGTCCATAAAAGTCACCAAGAGAACAGCAATGGAGACCATGGATATGTTTCCATACCCTCTCCCACTTAGCTTTTTATAACAAAGGGATACGCTATCTAATGCATAATTAAATACACATAAGCATGCATACATGAAATAAAGCACATAGAATATTATCACATAATCAAAATAATACTAGAACATTATTTTCCGACTATTATGGCTTTATCGCATCTCCGTACGCATCTTCTAGTCTTTAGTCTTCGTTCTTGAATGCTCCATGTGACGGGAATATTAATTCCAATATTTAAATCTATTTATTTTTAATAAATCCAAAAGTTACTTAATTCGAAAATTAAGTCAATCGAATAAATCAAAAATAAAATTAAATATTATTAATATTTTTATTTATTTATTTTCCTATCTAATTCTATTAAATCTCTAGAATAATCTATCCAAGACCCACTTGGAATATTCTAGAAGACTTCTATAATAGAATAAGGAAATAAAATAAATTAGGACTCCTAATCCTTCCAAATTAATTCCTTTCCTAATCTATTAAAAATTCCACAAAGGAATAATTAAATAGGAAAAATTAATTAAGGACTCTTCTACTTTCCAAAATTAATTAATTTCCATGTCCATGAAAATTCCCATAAAATAGGAATAATCAAATAGAAATAAATTAATTTAATAATTAATTATTTTCCTTTCTAATTCCATTAAATCTCTAGAATCCTATTCCAAGTAGAACTTAGAATATTCTAGAAGACTTCCATAATAGAATAAGGAAATAAATTAATTCCAATTAATTCTTTTCCTATTTCCATGAGAGTTCCCAAAAATAGGAATACTCAAAATAGGAAAACCGAATCAATTTAGGAAAGTTGGATCTTGGTAGGAGTAGCATGGGTTGGGGATCCCCACGCCACCCCCACCATCGACCGAGGCCGAGAGGAGCGCATCACCGCCGCCGCCACCCCAACCGGCCAGCCACCACCACTACCGGCGGCAGCCCACGGCCAAGGGGTGCGATGGCTGCCCCTCCCACTCGATTGATCCATGACTTGGGGTCGATCATGGGGTTGATCGATCCCCGGAATCCTCCCTCTCTTCGTCTCCTCCGTCACACTTTTCCGGTGGTCATTTCGGAATCGATCCAACGTAAATAATTTTACAAAATTAATTTACAATTATCCGGAATCAATTCTCTACATGAAATCGACATCAAACAATTTCCGGAAAAATTAAGAACAAACATTCACCACACAAGAACAGATATTGACATCACCGAGAGTTTAATAATCAAGAACATTATTATGACATTAATTAACAATAATTAAATCTAGCTATAATAATCGGAAACCCTGCAAGGTAGAACAATTTATCGAAAAATACCATGAACTAAAACCAACTCTCTGATACCAATTGTTGGAAATCGATATCCCGGAATTAATAAATTTAAATTAATAAATTATCTAATTAATTCCGACCGAAATCCTTCGAATATCCGGGTTGTCAAAAATTGCGGAACCGACAATCCAATCGAAATCCTTTCGCCGGAAACCACCGCGAACCATCATACGAGCCGGAGCCCGACCGAACACACATCCGCGGGGAAGCCCCCACTTGCGTGCCCTAGCCGAGCCCCCGTACGGGGCTCGCGATCACGCACGGTGATCGCCGGGGATGCGCCTCGCATCCCCCGGGGCTGCTCGTAGCAGCCCCCGGCGGTGAGTCCGGCGACTCACCGCCACCGTCGGTCGAGGGAGGGGGCGCCTGCCGCCGCACCAGCCCGCGGCTGCCCCCAGCGATCGACCCTAGGTCGATCGCTCGCCCCGGCGTTCAGCCGGGGCTCCCTTCCTTGCGTGCTGCCGGCGATCGAGCTTTAGGGCTTCGATCGCCAACCCTCGGCGTCCAGCCGAGGGTCCATTGCCATGCGCGATCCCCGCCGGGGATCTCTCGGCCTCCGCGGTCCGGTGATCTTCGATCACCACCGCGAGGTCGATCCTCGTCCACGGGGTTCGTCCCTCGGATCTTGGTTCATGATATTTTCACGATAATTAACGATAAAATCATAAAGAGGGTTTTACGATTTACCTCGTTCTCGTTGTTCGGAGAAACGTAGATTTCAATTTGATGACCTTGAGATCTTCCCACGTATTCCTTGCACTAGCCCGGACGTCGTGTGGGCGACGATCTACCGAACTCCATGGATCTTCCTCTCTACTTTCTCTCTCTCTCTAGAATTGTGATCTTCAAGTTATGAGAATAGAGAAGACCATGTAGTGCTTTTATAGGCTACGTAGGGGATCTTAAAGAGGTGGAATATTGGGCTTCCAATATTAATGATTAAATTGAGCCCAAGCCCAAATCTATTAATCCATTAATATTAATTAATTCTATTTTCCACTATATAAAATTAATTGCACTCCCAATATTAAACCATATTATATCAAATAATATTTCTCCGGTAGTATTATTTATTCCGTGTATTTAAGATTTAAATATCCATGAATAAAATTAATTTATTGCTAATTAATTTATTCATCTCTTATATCCGAGACTAGTACCATTCAACCTTAATTATTATGCGGAACGAATCCACCTGCAGGGTTTACATAATAATTCCTTATGAACTCATCTCGGGGATATTATCAACCCTTACGGGATACACTTTCCCGTCAAGTATTCACGGCATGTCATATATAAAATATAGTGACCCAACTTAACCGGTAATTAACCCAATAATTAAATCGGTTAATTCCTTTGGTAAATCAAAGTCACTTATATTGAATATACACACCCGCAATAGTTTCGGGGATTAAGAATAAAATACACTGAGACTCGAATCGATTATCGCCGGCAATCCTAATCGATGAATCTCAACGATCCGCTCAATACACCAAGTGTACAAGTGTGATAAAATAATTAAGACAAATTATTTTCTCTCTCACACAACGACTATACTGATGGATTGGTCCGTGTCCGTCTAGGTCGTGAGCAACTGTTCGATTAAATACGAGTAACCGATAGTATGATCTTCTGTGTGGGCCCGACACACCATACTAACTACAACGTATAGAATCCAGGACTATAATTTGCATATATTTAATTATAAATAATTAAATGCAAATAATTGTTCATTTAGTTAAATAGATTAATGGCAATGGATCGTGAGTTTCTGTCACTTAAATCTAGACATTAAGTACACAACTCCAACACGTTTTGCCTACCATACTCTTCAAGTGTAATAGTTTAGTTTTGTTGATCAATGAAATGAAAACTATTGCATAACTTTGTCTCCACTTTTTATACTATGAACTGTGTGAGTGTTTACTTTGACGGAAGCTGCTGTCTGTGAGTTCAAGACCAATTTCTCGAAAAATTGGTATCCTACGCTGAAGGCGTAATTTCAATACTCTTTCATTTTCATTTCACCGTTTCTAGTTTTCTTATTTTCTTTAATTTTTGTTTTTTAATTTTTTTCAACACGAGCTTCTTTAATGGGTTGTTCTTCGTCGAGAAGATTTGAATGAGAGATTAGGGTTACGGGATTTTGTTGAATATATATACATATTTTGTCTAGATATCAAAGACATATTGGTTATTTTATGTAAAAAAATCATGTTTTTTAAGTGGTTGTGTAAAAAAGCATTTTTTTTTATCCCTTTTTGTGTATTTTTTAACATTAACACAAATATTAATATAAAAAAATTTGTTTTTAACATTAATACAAATATTAATATAAACAAAAGATTTTTGAGAAGTGGATCTTGAAGAATCAAAAAATTAATATGAAAAACAGATTATTGAGAACGAAATCCGCCAAGGAAAAAATAACATTTTTTTTTACTACTAAGTTGATCGACCTGCTTGACCTGTTCAACACCCTTCTTCGCAAACTTTAAAGGAGGGCCCTTCCCCCTCTAAGCCGAACAGAGAACTCCCCGAACAAATAATAAGTTGATCGCCGGTCAACCGAACTTTCAAAGAACCCGACGTCCCGAAGTCCTGGCTGCTCGAAAGTCGAGATCACACCAAGCGTCGACGAACAGGAGAAGGTGGCGTGAGTCCCTCCCTACCTCGTCAATCCAGGCCGGGAAGGAACGAAATGATAATCTCCCTTGGGCTTATGGCGGAATTAATGGGCTTAATACTGGAGCAAGCCCAATAACTCATTTTAGAAATCGTATTTTGTAAATTCTATAAATAGTAGGCACATTACATTATTTTATTCATCTGCACACTTCCCGAAAATTCCGGAAGAACATAACTGGTTTGTGCTCTATTCAATCCCCTAAATATCTAATACAAGTCGGTTGTTGGAGAGTAGGATTTTTCGACTGTTAACACTTATTTTTCAGAATATAGACTAAAGATTTTTTTTTCTAATTTTTCAAATTAAATTGAAACGTTTAAAATAATGAAATTTCAAAACGTATTATCTATAATAAAATTTACTAACTAAAAATCAATCTCTGAGTAGTCATATTTAAATAAAATACTCTTGTACCCCGTTTTAATTGAGACTCAATACGCCGCTAAGGAAATGAGCCCAAATAAGGAAAGTGGGTCACCAAGCCTATCCACGATGGGCCGGCCCAAACAATGAGCCCAAATAGGGAAAGTATGGACAGCTAGAAGTTCACTTCCCCCTTTTTTGGCCCCTTTATTTGGGCCTCTTTGACGAAATGACCTAGTGTCATGTGTTTATTAGTAAACTATCCCTCTCTTAATTTTCTTAATGGAATACCCCTTTTTTTATTTACTTATTAAAAGAAGACATGTGTAATTACTTTTAAACCCTTATTCAATCCTACCCAAACCCAAACCAACCCAATCTAATACTACCCGACCGACTGCAAAATGGATCACAATCTAATACCGCGCGATTCTTTTTCTCGGAACCTAATTTCCCAAAATCGATTCTTAAGAAATTCAAAATACCGCCGACCGTTCTCCAAACGATTCTTCATCGTCTCCGACCTAATTTCTCCAAAATCGCTTCTTCTAAAATTCGTCAATATATACCTCCTGAAACCATGGTTCTCTTATGAAGACCTTCTGTCGAAGATAAAGCCGTTGACACCAGCCTCTATCGGAGAAACCACGAGCCGTCGTCGCTTTGCCAGAGAAGACGAGTCATCTCTTTTCGCACTCTCTCAGCCGCTATCTGTAAGTGAAAAATAATTTTTGAGGAGAATAAAATTAAGGCTCGGGTTGTGGATGAGTGTAGTGGAAGACATAATTGATCAACGGGCTTGGCGCGGCATTAGTCGATGCAGCCTCCGAATCGACACCGAATGGACACCGAATCTTGATTTCCATTGAGGAATAAAGTTTGGAGTACTCGCACTGCATTTCCCCCAAAACAAAATGGAAATTGAATATATCTATATATATATATATATATATATATATATATATATATATATATATATATATATATATATATATATATATATATATATATATAATGCTAAGGGCAATGAACCACGTGTCCATCCTTATGCCTTAACCCATGTTTATATATGTGTATGTATTATGTACGTAAATACTAATTGAATGATTAAGATTTTTTTTTTAAATTTGGACACTATCTCACAGGAGAAGGGCACGTATCACTCCCTCACCTATATACTAATTATTGAATTAATAATTTAATAAATCCTACATTATCTCTAAAAAGAACGCACACCTCTTCTTCATCTCATTGTTCATCTTCTTCCGGCAAAAAAATGAATCGCGGGATCTCTGCTTAGACCGATCTCTAACCCGATCCCAACAAAGTATATATTTAAGAAATCTTCGGCCAGGTCTCTTCTTCTTTAATCACTTTGTCGTTTGTTTAGAATAAATTGATGTTCAATTTTCTCACACTGTTCAGTTCAATTGCTGGTCAGGAAGTTGGTTTTAAATTGAGGGTATTAATTTTGACCCTATAGATGTGGAGGCCTGATAAATTGCCCCCTTCGTATTTGTGTAATTGTGTGTGTGTGTATCGATACTGATATCACAATGCAATTATCTCTCTATACATAGTGTTTGATGAGCTAAGTATGATTAGAGGTGTTAAATGGTCGGGCCGGCTCGGCCAGGCCCAAGCCCATCGGGCTTTGAAATATTCACGAGCCGGCCCTGCCCGAATTCTGATGGGCCTAAATTTTGTAATTAAATTATAAAATTATTAATTACACTAATAAATTAAAAAAATAATAATAAATAATAAATTTTCAATTTTTAAAAAATAATTAAATTAAATATATGTCTATAAATTTATTTTAAGTAATAGTTTAATATTTTTTTATACTAAAAATAATATTTATATACTAAAAATAATATTTATATACTGAAAATATAATTAAATTAATAAATATTTTGATTTTAAAATTTATATTTAAATAAATATATTAAAATATTAATTTTTAACATTATTTATAATTAAAATTTTGTAACTTAAATTGTAGTCGGGCCGGGCCCAAAAAACGGGTCAAGCCCGGCCTAAGCCCATCGATCCATCGGGCTTGTTGGGTCGGGCCAAAGAGGTCCGATTCTTTTTGGGCCTCTATATTTGGGGCCCAAGCCCTAGTGTGGCCAGGCGGGTCGAGCTGGCCCGATGGGTCGGGTCCAATTTGAACAACTCTAAGTTTGATCATCAAGTGTTCTTCGAGCTCTTGCTCTTGCTGCAAGAATTTGTTCCAATCCAAATTGTTCATTGATGAGAATTAATTTTTACATTTTAATTACTTATATAAAATTAATTGACATGAAAGTAAATTTTAAATATTAATATAAAGTTAATTTTCATGAAATTATATTTTAGTTACTAATATAAAATTAATTTTCACGAGATTACATTTTAATTACTAATATAAAGTTAATTTACATAAAATTAAATTTTAACTACTACTATAAATTTAATTTAAATGAAACTATATTTATAATTACTGATATAAATTTAATTTACTAATTAATATAAAATTATTTTACATGAAATTATATTTTAATTACTAATATAAAGTTATTTTACATGAAAGTACATTTTAATTACTAATATGTATAAAGTTAATTTACATGAAATTATATTTTAAATTACTAATATAAAGTTCATTTACTAATTAATATAAAGTAATTTTACGTGAAATTATATTTTAATTATTAATATAAAGTTAATTTACATGAAATTATATTTTAATTACTAATATAAAGTTAGCATGAAAGTACAATTTAATTACTAGTGATATAAAGTAAATTTATATGAAATTACATTTTAAATACCAATATAAATTTAATTTTCATGAAATTAAAGTTTAATTAATAGTATAAAGTTAATTTACAAGAAATTACATTTTAATTATTAATATAAAGTTAATTTACATGAAAATATTTTTTTTTAATAATATAGGAGATTTAGTCTTAGGTGTATGAAAAATATATTCATTATATAAGTGATATGCTTAAATGATGGGTTATATACTTACATATTGCTTATAAGATTGTCTTCGTATGAAACGGTTCAAAATTGCATAAAGTATATTACACTCATGCTTAGGTATATGGTTCAAAATCAAATTAGATATATCTTACAACTATGCTTAGGTATGTGTCTTCAATTTATTTATGTTTTTTGAAATTCATTTAAATCTGTTTAAAATTTATCTCCGGCCATTTTCATTTTCATTTTTATTTTTTCCCACTAGTTCTCAATTTCATTCACTTTCAACAATTCATATTCCTTTCAACAATTCAAATTCCATTATCTTAAAAAATCGATTGAGAAATTCAAAAAACTGTGGCTACAAGTATAATTCATTCTTCCGCCCATTATTTGTTCATCCTAAAAAATCGATTTTTGCCTCATTTGGAGGTAATATCGATTCACACAACATTAGAACCGCGACAAGATAATCAATTTAGAAAACATTGTTGCAATTACACGAGCAGTTCACAATTTTTTTTTTGCAATTAAATGTGACAAGTTTCACGACGAGATTCTTTCTCCATTGTTGCATCTCGATTGAATTTAATCTTCCAAGATTCTGCTTCTTGGCCAGGAACTCTATAAACGCATACAAGCCGCAATCGTTCCTAACAAATAACACAAGAAAATTTAATTATCAACTCTCCTAACAATATTATTATCAAAATTATGACATTCAAAAGCGCGAAGATTTCAGTAGCACGGGTAACGATTGTGAGTCTTTCCGACGAGGATCTCGACGGATACGCGGCGTCCAACGGTGGCAAGCAGTTCCCACAGGCAGTGCACACCCATCAGAATATATTATGTGTCAGTTCTTCCTTCGCTGTATTTCTGCATCGTTGATGTGATTCAAGTGTGAGAAATATATAAAAACAAAACAGAAATCTATTGATAAACAAACCTGAATCTGCCAAAAAAATTACAAAATTGAATTTGGGAAAAATTGAAAAAAAAAGAAGAGCAATCTGAAAGAACCAAGACAACAAGATTAAAGCATGAGAAAGAAAGATATCTCGGCGATTTAATACTGAAATTCGCCATCCTAAGGGTCACACCATACCAAGATTTACTACAGAGCTTTTAGATTCTGTTTTTATATATACCATATGGTTATTCACCCCCAAAACTAAGAGAACCAAGAATTTCAACTCCATCTTCACCGTGTTGGTGGCCGGAATAACCGAGAAGCCACTGTTGCTTCTCCGACAATCTCCACCCAATTTTAAGTCACATGTATTTAAACTATCACACACACCTTGTGTCTTCTATTAGCTAGTCATTTTTCACAACTAATTCAAAGCAAGAAAGGTAAAAAGAATACTCAACCTCACGCTGAACATGTCCCCACCGAGCCGCCACAACCCGAGGGTCGAGTCCCCGAGCCGCTCGATGACAACTTCACCAGCTAGCTCGTGCGTATCGTCCGAGCTTAGCCAGGCGATGGACGACTACGGCGACGGCATCCCCCTCCTCTGGTACTCGTCGAGCCAAGAAGCTATCCCAAATCCAAAATCAAATTCAACACAAAACTGAAAAATCAAACTAACCCTTTATTTCGAATCGATGGATTGGGGGTTTATTTGGACATAGCCTTTTCTTCTTGATTTAGGGGATTCGGCCGCCGTAGTTGTGGGATTTTCAAATCGAGCCGCCGGATTTGGGGATTTAGCACGTCGGCCCGCCGGAGTTGGAGGCTAGGGTTTGGTTCAGCCTTCGCGTAGCTCGACACTAGGGGATTTAGGTTAGCACATCGGGCATCAGAAGGGTTTATGTTTTACCTTCGTCTTTCTTGATTTTGACAGAAAAAAAAAAAAAAATGAATCTGCGTGCGAGAGAGACAACTAAACGATAAGAAAGAGAAAAATAGTACTTTAGTAGAATTATAATAAAAGACATGAGATAAAAAATGTGGCATTAAAGACTTTTCCATACCTTTAACCACATAACTATTTTGTATTTCGTTTTTTATTAATTATTTAAATACTAGGGTAGTCAGTGAAATATACAAGGTCAAACGGGTATTCCATCAATTGTTCCCTTTATTTGCCACCGTCCTCTGCCTAGTCGCCAGATGTCAACTGGACGGGCTGGATAATACCTTAAGATCTCCGCAAACCCGAGGCGGGACGCTGTTTCGCTGGCGATTTGCCGGACTATCTGATCGAAGAAAATACAAAGTAAGGATGGCAAGTCGACTGCTCGTTTTTCGAAACCAAATAGGGAAAGCAGGGAAGAGACGACAAGGAAAGCCCAACAAGGAAAGACCCAATAACACAACCTTAATCATACTTACTATAAATAGTTGACTTACTATAAATAGTTGACCCATCTGTATTTACTATTCAGGTGCGAATTCTCGAGAAATAGAGTTTTAAATTCGCTTAACTGCCCGTCATATTTCGTTTTTCTTGACCATCCAATACTCAAAACATCATTACTTTGTTCGGTGATTTGTCAAGCAGACTTTTTTGGCGCAAGAAGGAGGGTGGTTCTCGAGCGTTAGACGAAAAGACGACCAACTGAATGGAGATGATTGGAATGATTCAACCTTATCTCCCAACGTCCAACGTCTCGAAACAGATTTCGACCGAGAAGGGTCAGTCAAGGAGAGGTGTGAGCTTCCGATGGGAAGAGTAAGGAGCAGGACCACCCGTGTAATCGAAAGGTGCCGAGCGCCGACAAGAGTCGTAAAGGACATGGAAAAGAAGATGGCTCAGCATGATAGACCGACGAGGCGAAGGTCAACTCTGATCGAACCACTCTATACGGATCGAAAAAGCGCGGGCACATCCAGATATCTCTCCTTTGCTAAATAATTGTCTCCTTTACGACTTATCACTTGCTTGAGCAACATATTTTTTTGATACGAAATCGAAAGTCCAACGCAACACCATAAGTTCAACAACTTAGTTTTATATCAAGTCTTCAACATCACCGAAGATTAATCACAAGATCTATATCATTATTCTTAACCATTTTAAGTTCCTAAGGCCACAATTAACTTAATATTTGCATATATATAATTATATAATTTTTTGTAAATCATGCATCATGTAACATTTTTTTTTTTTAACACATGCATCATATTTTTGCAATAAATATAATTGCTCACATCTTGACATAATAATCATGAACTTGAATTTTTAACATGAACTTGAACTTATATAAAGTGCACAATTTAAGCAACATAAAATTTTAACTTGAAAACTTGAACATGCAATGCACTTGAAAAATCAAGAATTTGAAAACCATGAACTTGAGTATGCATCTTACTTTGAAAATTATGAACATGACGTGCAATTTACTTGGAAAATAATGAGACTAGACATGCATCCTAATTGAAAAACATGAACTTGATATGCACTGTACTTGAAACTCATGAATGTAATATGCATGCGACATCAACATCATGAAACTAGACATGCGACTTAAATGAAACATCATGAATGTAGAATGCACTTACTTGCGAAGTCGGCGCGAGCGGCGGAGGAGGACGATAGTAGCTAATTTTAAAAAATTATTTTTGGTCCGTAAAGAGAACCGTAATGCTCTGATACCAAGTTGTAACATCCCATTTTTCATAAAATAAACTAAAGAGGATTTTTCTTAATTTTTGAAAGATATTGAAAACACTTTAAATAAACAAAAGTCAAATACTTTTTCATTAAACATAGAATCATCCTCAGTAGTAGAAAATAAAACACTTTAATGCAATATTTTCAATAGCGGAAAACGTAATAAAATAAAGTCTGGAATATAGACATTCTTGTACTACTATCGGTGTCATCCTCGTTGTCTCGCACCGATTTCGATTGACCTGAAAAGATGGGGTTTTAAAGGGGTGAGTTATCAACAACTCAATAGGGATACCAGTTCACACATTGCACGATACGAAAATAACAGGAATAACTCTCAACTTTATAAACTAACTTGAACTTGATAGACAGTGGGATATACCCAAGGACATGAATTTCCGAACGATTAAACGTTCCTGTCACTTTCTTGCTTGATTTATTACCGTGAACACGTCACTCGTCTACGAGAACACGGCCATGAATTTCGTCGCGCGACTAATATGTGCACATACATTAATAGAAAATAAAGTCCTCGATATCGAACAATTACCTGCGTACCATACACTGATATGAACTGTATTTGAAAAGGTTTTAGAAATACCCCTACCTTGACAATGCAGAACTTGATAAAAATGTTTCGTGAATGAATGCTTGTGCAGTCCTAATCCTCAATATCCGTAAATCCTTCATTAATAAATTAGTCTAATATTAATATTAAATACTTCATATGTATATGTGAGTGTTTATAAATATAAAGTAAATAAACTACAGTATAAATATTAAGGTCTTGAAAGGTTAAAGGAATTAGGATTGTATATACTGTATATATATAATTAAGGATTGAGTTCGGATCAGTAATACGTGGACTTAAAAGGTCTTGGGCTTCAAAGATCTTAATACTAGGTGGACTGTAAAATAAAATGGTTAAGGTCTAATGGGTCGATAATTAAGATTGTCTGGTCCAAACAAATAATGAAGTGTGGGAATCGTAATTAATCTAAATACGTAGTACCTTCTTCTTCTTCTTCATCTGTTCACGGAGGTTGAGAAACAGCGGAGAGAGAGGTCTTCAGGTGATCGGCCGTCAGCGGAGAGAGAGGTCTTCAGGTTTACAAATTATTCGGAGGTCGTCTACGCTTCAGCTGTTCGTACGTCGGTGGACGTCTCAAACAACGAAGTTATTGTTGTAAGGAGAAAACTGGCGGCTGCCCGCCGGAGTGGCAATCCGAGCTGCGTGAGACTGTTCGTGGTAGCAGTCCGAGCTGTTACGGTCCTAGGGCATCAATTCCTTTGGGACAGATATTCGATCTTAATTGGTGGCCTTCGATCGGATTCGACAGATCGTCGAGGTTTGAGTGGCGATCTCGGCTGGGGATGATTCACGATGCAGCTGCGCCGTGTGGAGGTTTGTCGACCGTGCATGGATTTGGGCCGGGTATAAAGACAGAGTTGCGGTTCGCCTAAGGAAATTTATTGTCTATTGATGTTCTGTATGTAAGAGTAGCAAGCAGAGGAAGGTTGTTCTTGTGGACGAGGGGAAAAAGGAGATATTAAAGATTACAACATGGATTATGGGTTATGAAATATAGGGTATTAAAGATTACAATATGGATTATGCTTAATGTGCTTCAACTTAAGGTAATTCATATACTAAATAATAATAATAATTATAATAATAATAATAATAATAATAATAATAATAATAATAATAATAATAATAATGTTTTTAATATAATTACTAAATAGTGTTCATAATATTATTGGAATTACTTGGATCTCTACTTTAAGGTAAATTATTACTTGGACCCCTACCCCATCCTATTGTACATGGTCCCCTCTTTTATTATATAAACATCCTTTTTTTTTTCTCCCATTTTTTTCCTTTTTTTTTTCTCCCCTTTTCTCTTTCTCCTCTTCTATTCTCTTATCGAAATAACTGAAACAAACAACAAACAATACTCCAACCGAATTCACTCCGAGATTCAACGCAACCTTCATCATCTTCGACGGCGATTTCAACGACGATTTCGAAGATGATAATTTCATAGCTTCGACGGCGATTCAGAGCTTCAACTGAGTGGCGTCTTCAATCTCTCCGATTTCAATCTCTTCAATTTCGAAGATGATAATTTCATAGCTTCGATGGCTCTTTATCTATGAGAAGGTATCTGTGCTCTCAAGCCGGTTTGAAGGAGCAAAAGACCAAACCTGTGTTGGAATTCGCTATCCCGGGTTATCAAAATTGCGGAAACGATAACCCGAACGAACCCTTCGCCGGAGATCATACGAACGCCGACTCATCCGCCGGAGTCCGGGCTTTGGAGACCATGCATCCGAAGACGCACAGCCCGCCCCCACCCGAACCCCCGCGAGCCGGGGTTCGCATAATCGAAGGATCGATCGCGCGCCGGCGATCGATCGGGGTGGGGCTGTTCCGACAGCCCCAGCGGCGGGTCCGGCGACCCGCCACCACCAGGAGGCCCCCGCCTTCTCGGCGGGGTAGGGCACGGCTCCAGCCCGTGCCCAGCGATCGACCCTCGTGGTCGATCGCACACCCTCGGCCCAGCCGAGGGTTCGCCCCCATCCCCGCGAAACCCTAGCCCGGGCGATCGCCTTGTGGTCCGGTGGCTTCGCCACCACCACGCGATCGTCCCCCGTTCATGGTTTCTTATTTCGGATCTTCGTCCTACGGTATTCTCGATAAAACCAAATCGAACAATTAACAAGGGGGTTGAGAATTGTACCTACGATTCGTTGTTCGGAGAAACGAAATCGACGACCTCGTGACCTTCCCGCGTATTCCTTGCACTTGTTCGAACGTCGGGTGTGCGACGAGCTATCGAACTTGTGGATCCTCTTCACTCTCAGAACTTTATTGTTGGCGTAACGTAGGTTAGTAAAGTGAAGACCACGTAGTGCTTTTATAGGCTACGAAGGGGATCATAAGGAGAATAAATATTGGGCTTCAATATTGAAAATTAAATTGGGTCCAACCCAAATCTATTAATTCTTATCAATATTAATTTTATTTATTTTCCACTATATAAATAAAATTGCACTCCCAATATTATTCATATTATATCAAATAATATTTCTCCAACTTAGTATTATTTATTCCGTGTATTTAAGATTTAAATATCCATGAATAAAATTTATTTATTGCTTAATAAATTTATTCATCTCTTATATCCGAGACTAGTACCACTCAACCTTATTTATTATGCGGAATTAAATCCACTCGCGAGGTTTACATAATAAATCCTTATGAGCTCATCTCGGGGATATTATCAACCCTTACGGGATACACTGCCCCTTCAAGAATTCACGGCATGCCATATATAAAATATAGTGACCCAACTTAACCGGTAATTAACCCAATTATCAAACCGGTTAATTCCTTTGGTAAATCAAAGTCACTTATATTAAATATACACACCCGCAATTATTTCAGGGATTAAGAATAAAATACTCCGAGTCTCAAATCAATTATCGCCGAGCAATCCTAATTGATGAGTCTCAATCGATCCGCTCAATACACCAAGTGTACAAGTGTGATAAAATAATTAAGACAAATTATTTTCTCTCTCACACAACGACTATACCGATGGACTAGTTCGTGTCCACCTATGTCGTGAGCAACTGTTTGATTAAATACGAGTAACCGATAGTATGATCTTCTGTGTGGGCCCGACACACCATACTAACTACAACGTATAAAATCCAGAACTATGATTTGCATTTATTTAATTAACAATAATTAAAAGCAAATGAATGTCTGTAATTAATAGGTAAATGAAAGTGCATACAGAGTTCAGAATACTCAAATCTAGACATTAAGTATACTACTCCATCAATCTCCCACTTATACTAAGGTCTAGTCTTATCCTCCAAACTTCTGACTCCCAAACCCTCCAAGTGCTTGAAATATACTTCCTTAGAAAGTATCTTGGTGAAAGGGTCCGCTAGGTTGTCCTCCGAAGCTATCTTGGTGACTATCGCATCGCCCCTCTTGACGATGTCTCGAATCAGGTGGTACTTGCGCTCTATGTGTTTCATAGCACTATGGGACCGTGGTTCCTTACTGTTTGCCACTGCACCGCTATTATCACAATAAATTGTCATAGCCTTGGGCAAACTCGGAATCACATCTAAGTCCTGGAGGAAATTAAGGAACCAAACTGACTCTTTCGCTGCCTCTGAGGCTGCAACGTATTCAGCTTCCATGGTAGAGTCTGAAATGCACTTTTGCTTAACACTCCTCCATGATACGGCTCCACCTCCCATAGTGTACACATAGCCTGATGTCGACTTTCGCCGGTCCTTATCAGCTTGGAAATCCGAATCCGTATAACCCAAAGGAATCAGATTGTCTGCCCCGTAACTTAGAACATAATCCTTAGTATTTCGCAAATACTTGAAAATGCTCTTTACGGCAGTCCAATGAGCCTTTCCAGGGTTACTCTGATATCTCGCTACTACGCCAACAGCATAGCAGATATCAGGCCTCGTACATAACATTGCATACATTAAGCTTCCCACAGCCGAAGCGTAGGGAACTGCTTTCATTTCATCTTTCTCCTTCTGTGTCCGAGGACACATATCCTTAGAAAGATAAGTTCCTTTACTGAAGGGTAGTTCACCCTTCTTGGAATTTTGCATGTTAAAACGAGCCAGAATCGTGTCTATGTAAGATTGCTGGGATAGGTACAATGTTCTATTCCGGCGATCCCTTATAACCTTGATCCCTAGAACATGTCCGACTTCTCCCAAATCTTTCATATCGAATTGTCTAGACAACCATCCCTTTATGTCTGATAACATTTTCACACTGTTGCCAATGAGAAGAATGTCGTCTACATAAAGCACGAGAAACACCACCTTCTTTCCATCACGTTTCCAATACACACACGATTCGTCCATGCTTTGACTGAATCCAAAAGATTGGACCACTTCGTCAAACCGCAGGTTCCACGATCTCGAGGCTTGTTTCAATCCATAAATGGATCGATTAAGCTTGCACACTAGATGATCTCGCCCCTTAGCAATGAATCCTTCTGGTTGTTTCATATAAATCGTCTCGTCAAGACTTCCATTAAGGAAAGCTGTCTTGACATCCATTTGCCACACCTCATAATCCATATGAGCTGCTATGGATAAGAGAATCCGGATCGACTTTATCTTGGCTACCGGCGAGAAGGTCTCCTCATAATCGATTCCCTCTTTCTGAGTATATCCTTTCGCAACAAGCCGAGCTTTAAAGGTTTCAACCTTTCCGTCAGATCCTCTCTTTCTCTTGTAGACCCATTTACACCCAATTGGCTTCACGCCGCTTGGTGGTTCTACAAGATCCCAGACTTTATTAGAATCCATAGATTCTATTTCGGATTTCATTGCTTTCTTCCAAGAAAGCGCATCTATATCTTGTACCGCCTCATCATAGGTCCAGGGATCGATTTCATGAACTCCAGGTCCAGAGTCCGAAGACTCACCCAGTCCAATCCATCTATCTGGTTGTTTAACAACCCTCCCACTACGACGGCGTTCCGGTGTATTAACAGTGACAGTATTAGGTGCAGGTTCTAGTGGTGTATCTATACTCGGTTCGGCTGTATCCAGGTCTTCCTCGTTACCTCTCAACTCATCAAGTATTATGTCACTTCTGGGCTTGTGGTCCATGACATAGTCTTCCTCTAGGAACCGAGCGTTAGTACTTATAACGATCTTCTGGTCCGTAGGACTATAGAACATGCCACCCTTAGTTCCTTTCGGGTATCCTATAAACAGCCGTAATTCTGATCTAGGTTCTAACTTATCGGCACCTTGTCGCAACACATGTGCTGGACAACCCCAGATCCGAATGTGTCCCAAGTTAGGCTTACGCCCACTCCACAATTCCATGGGTGTTGTTGGTACCGTTTTGGTTGGAACCCTATTCAAGATATACGCCGCTGTTTCCAAGGCATGTCCCCAGAACATAACAGGTAAGTCCGAGTAACTCATCATAGATCGCACCATTTCCATAAGAGTCCTATTCCTTCTTTCTGACACACCATTCTGCTGAGGAGTATATGGTGAGGTCAGCTGGGATTCAATCCCATTCTCTGCCAAGTATGCCTTGAATTCTCCAGACAGGTACTCGCCTCCGCGATCAGATCGCAGGCATTTTATGGATTTACCACGAAGGTTCTCCACAAGAGCCTTGAACTCTTTGAACTTGCCAAAGGATTCGCTCTTGTGGCGCATCAGGTAAATATATCCATACCTTGAGTAATCATCGGTGAAAGTGATGAAGTACTCGTACCCTCCCCTTGCCTGAGTAGACATAGGTCCGCATACATCAGAGTGAATCAAATCCAATACTTGTTCAGCTCTACGTCCTTTACCAGAAAAAGAACGCTTGGTCATTTTACCCTCCAAACAGGATTCGCAGGTTGGAAGGTCCTCTCCTTCAATGCCAGTGATTAAATCATCAGCTTTCAACCTTTGAAGCCTATTCGAGTTTATATGACCTAACCTTAGATGCCACAAGTATAATTGATTCATCTTAGAAGGTTCCTTTCTCTTATTGGTGTTCGTAGATGTGTTATTACTCTCGGTTAGTTGCATCGTGTTAGACTCAGGATTTAGCACATACAAATCGTCTATCAATGTACCAGAACAGATAATTTCACTATTTCTTCTTATGATCACAGAGTGGTCAAAAGAAACAGAATATCCATTCATAATAAGTTTAGAAACTGAAATCAAATTCTTTCTAAAGTTGGGTACATAAAGACAATTACGTAAAACTAAAACCCTATCACTACTGAAACGTAAGTGAACGTCTCCCACTGCAACAGCCGCCACCTTCGCGGCATTGCCCATGTAGACCACGATTTCTCCCTCTCTAAGTCTCCGGGTTTCCTGGAACCCCTGCAATGAATTGCAGACATGGTCAGTGGCACCTGTATCTACACACCAGGTGCTGGTAGATATCACCGCTGACAATGTTTCAGTGACTAAGGAAAATTTCGTACCTTTGATGAGAGGACAATCAGACCTCCAGTGCCCAAACTGTTTGCATCGAAAGCATCTGCGAAACCGCTTGCTTACCCCAATCCGTGGTTTTAAACCACTGGGTCTCTTTGCGCGCTTTTCTTTTAGCCTAGCCACAAGAGCTCGTGTTTCTCTTAACTTACGCACAAAAATCGCCTTCGCTGAGCCGGTTTTAAGGGACTCATTGAGGAACGATTCCGTGGGTATGTCAAACACCTCTTGCCTAGCTTCCACACCATGTCTCAACTTAGTTGGACCAACAGTGGATTCAGAAAGCTCAACAGTCTGGACAATGTCCAGATTTCTTTTCCAATCATCACCATATGGAACTGGTGAGTTTTCATCTTTAAGTATATCACAAAGTGGGGTCACAGTCATTCCTAACCTATAAGCACATAAAACAAACAAACAATTTAATATCCGATATTATCTCCCTTAAATAATATCATTAAATCACTAATCACATCTAAAATCCCATCAGGTAAGGCAAGCCACGTGGTGTGGACGTTTACCCACCCAAATGATTTAGCAATTAGATTTTCTTTGGTCATACATCAATCATAGCGTAACCTCGTGGGGAGGGATACTATAACGCGTATCTAAGTGTAAACCATTACTCAGTACCAAAGTAAATTACTTGGAATTGCTACATCACCGCAAGCCACGTGGTGTGGACGTTTACGATAACTTCACAACTATTCGTAATTACTTACAACTGTCTACATCAATTAATCCAAAGTCCGTCAGTATAGCAAGCCACGTGGTGTGGACGTTTACCAACTAAGAGACTTTTATAATTGACTCCCAATTACTTGATCCATTCAATCTCGTAAATCAAGACGTGGAGAATCATAAGTGAAACTCGAAGTTTCTAACCAGTGATTCACCATGCGAACGACCCTATCTCTCATAAATGAGGGATCCGAGCAGACAAACGACCCATCTATAAAAGTATGGCACGAAAGTCTCTAATTTGTGTCCTCTACATGACCAAGTGGCTCTGGCTCCATTCCACTCCCCGGGGTGAGAATGAGTCGACTTGAAATCAGCTTTGGAAAGACAAATTAGGCATTGTTTGATAAACTTAATCAATGTTTCTCGTAAGAGGAATTACAAGAACTCTCCTCCAATAACTTATCTATATAAACTTCAAAAGTTTATAAAAGTCACCAAGAGAGCAGCAATGGAGACCATGGGTATGTTTCCATACCCTCTCCCACTTAGCTTTTTATAATAAAGGGATACGCTATCTAGTGCATAAAAGTAAACACATATAGCATGCATACATGTAATAAAGCACATAGTATTATCACATAGTCAAAATAATACTAGAATATTATTTTCCGACTATTATGGCTTCATCACATCTCCGTACGCATCTTCTAGTCTTTAGTCTTCGTTTCTTGAATGCTCCATGTGACGAGAATATTAATATCCAATATTTAAATCTATTTATTTTCAATTAATCCAAAAGTTACTTAATTCGGAAATTAAGTCAATTGAATATATCAAAAATAAAATTAAATATTATTAATATTTTTATTTATTTTATTTTCTTTTTCCACCTCATTAAATCTCTAGAATAATCTATCCAAGATCCTCTTGGAATATTCTAGATGATATCCATAATGAAATAAAGAAATAAAATAATTTAGGACTCTTATACTTTTCCAAATTTATTTTATTCCTAATCCATGAATATTCCCATGAGTAGGAATAATCAAATAGGAAAAATAAATTTAGTACTAAAATAATTCTTTTTCTATTTTTCTAGAATATTCCATAAAGAAATAATCAAAATAGGAAATAACGAATTAATTAGGAAAGTATATTTCCGGTAGGAGTAGCCCGGGTTGGGGAACCCCGAACCACCCTCACCTTCGCCGACCGGCCAGCCACGGGGAGGACCGCCGCCGCCCAGCCACGCCGCCAACCACCGAAACCGGTGGCAGCCGCGGCTAGGGCAACAGCCGCCCCGCCCCACCCCTTCGATCGGGCGTCCATGGGGATCGATCCAATCGATCCCTTGCCCTCTCCCTCTCGTCACTTCGTCTTCTCCGGCGGTCTTCGATTCGATCCAATCGCAAAATATAAATTTACAAAAATCTAAATTACAATTCCGGTATCGATTCTATACACGAAATCGACCCTATACATTTTCCGGAAAAACAACAAACATAATAATAAATCCTAAATTCGGTCAACCCCCGAATTTTTACTATTACAAGCATTCACCACCAAAAACGAATCTCGACATGTCCGAGAGTTTAATAAAACCAACAATCACATGACAAAATAATTAAACGAATAATCATCAAGTCATAATAGTCGGATCCCTGCAAGGTAGAACAATTTTATCGAAAATACCGCGAACGTAAACCACGCTCTGATACCAATTGTTGGAATTCGCTATCCCGGGTTATCAAAATTGCGGAAACGATAACCCGAACGAACCCTTCGCCGGAGATCATACGAACGCCGACTCATCCGCCGGAGTCCGGGCTTTGGAGACCATGCATCCGAAGACGCCCAGCCCGCCCCCACCCGAACTCCCGCGAGCCGGGGTTCGCATAATCGAAGGATCGATCGCGCGCCGGCGATCGATCGGGGTGGGGCTGTTCCGACAGCCCCAGCGGCGGGTCCGGCGACCCGCCACCACCAGGAGGCCCCCGCCTTCTCGGCGGGGTAGGGCACGGCTCCAGCCCGTGCCCAGCGATCGACCCTCGTGGTCGATCGCACACCCTCGGCCCAGCCGAGGGTTCGCCCCCATCCCCGCGAAACCCTAGCCCGGGCGATCGCCTTGTGGTCCAGTGGCTTCGCCACCACCACGCGATCGTCCCCCGTTCATGGTTTCTTATTTCGGATCTTCGTCCTACGGTATTCTCGATAAAACCAAATCGAACAATTAACAAGGGGGTTGAGAATTGTACCTACGATTCGTTGTTCGGAGAAACGAAATCGACGACCTCGTGACCTTCCCGCGTATTCCTTGCACTTGTTCGAACGTCTGGTGGGCGACGAGCTATCGAACTTGTGGATCCTCTTCACTCTCAGAACTTTATTGTTGGCGTAACGTAGGTTAGTAAAGTGAAGACCACGTAGTGCTTTTATAGGCTACGAAGGGGATCATAAGGAGAATAAATATTGGGCTTCAATATTGAAAATTAAATTGGGTCCAACCCAAATCTATTAATTCTTATCAATATTAATTTTATTTATTTTCCACTATATAAATAAAATTGCACTCCCAATATTATTCATATTATATCAAATAATATTTCTCCAACTTAGTATTATTTATTCCGTGTATTTAAGATTTAAATATCCATGAATAAAATTTATTTATTGCTTAATAAATTTATTCATCTCTTATATCCGAGACTAGTACCACTCAACCTTATTTATTATGCGGAATTAAATCCACTCGCGAGGTTTACATAATAAATCCTTATGAGCTCATCTCGGGGATATTATCAACCCTTACGGGATACACTGCCCCTTCAAGAATTCACGGCATGCCATATATAAAATATAGTGACCCAACTTAACCGGTAATTAACCCAATTATCAAACCGGTTAATTCCTTTGGTAAATCAAAGTCACTTATATTAAATATACACACCCGCAATTATTTCAGGGATTAAGAATAAAATACTCCGAGTCTCAAATCAATTATCGCCGAGCAATCCTAATTGATGAGTCTCAATCGATCCGCTCAATACACCAAGTGTACAAGTGTGATAAAATAATTAAGACAAATTATTTTCTCTCTCACACAACGACTATACCGATGGACTAGTTCGTGTCCACCTAGGTCGTGAGCAACTGTTTGATTAAATACGAGTAACCGATAGTATGATCTTCTGTGTGGGCCCGACACACCATACTAACTACAACGTATAAAATCCAGAACTATGATTTGCATTTATTTAATTAACAATAATTAAAAGCAAATGAATGTCTGTAATTAATAGGTAAATGAAAGTGCATACAGAGTTCAGAATACTCAAATCTAGACATTAAGTATACTACTCCATCAACCTGATGTATCCTTTACAAAGCTGAATGTGAGGTCTAATTGTGAAGCTCAAGCGCAGTTCAAAATTGATAAAGACGGCACCTGGATTGTTTCAAAGCATGTCAAAGATCACACTCATGCCTTATGTGTTGGAGTTGTATACTTAATGTCTAGATTTAAGTAACGGAAACTCCCGGTCATAGAATTTAATCTATTTAAATGAATAAACAATTGTTTGCATTTAATTATTGATAATTAAATATATGCAAAATATAGTCCTGGATTCTATACGTTGTAGTTAGTATGGTGTGCGTCGTCACACGGAAGATCATACTATCGGTTACTCGTATTTAATCGAACAGTTGCTCACGACCTAGATGGACACGGACCAAGCCATCGGTATAGTCGTTGTATGAGGGAGAAAATAATCTGTCTTGATTATTTTATCATACTTGTACACTTGGTGTATTGGGCGGATCGCTTGAGATTTATCGATTATGATTGCCTTGGATAATCGATTTAAATCTCAGAGTATTTTATTCTTAATCCACGATATTATTGCGGGTGTGTATATTTAATATTAGTGACTTTGATTTTCCAAAGGAATTGACCGATTAGTAATATCTGGTTAATTATCGGTAAAGTTGGGTCACGGTATTTTATATATGACACGCCGTGAATTCTTGACGGGAAAGTGTATCCCGATAAGGGTTGATAATATCCCCGAGATGAGTTCATAAGAAATTATTATGTAAATCTCATGAGTGGATTTGTTCCGTATAATAATTAAGGTTGAATGGTACTATTCTCGGATAAAAGAGATGAATAAATTAATTAGCAATAAATTAATTTTATTCATGGATATTTATATCTTAAATACACGGAATAAATAATACTACCGGAGATAATATTATTTGATATAATATGGTTTAATATTGGGAGTGCAATTAATTTTATATAGTGGAAAATAAAATTAATTAATATTAATGGGATTAATAGATTTGGGCTTAGGCTCAATTTATTCATTAATATTGGAAGCCCAATATTCCACCTTCTTTAGATCCCCTACGTAGCCTATAAAAGCACTACATGGTCTTCACAATTTAACACATCACAAGATTATCATAATTGATATTCTAGAGAGTTCGTGAAGGAGATCCATAGGAGTTCGGAGGATCGTCGCCCACACGACGTTCGAACGAAGTGCGGGGAATACGTGGGAAGATCCGAAGGTCTTCAAATCATCTTGTTTCTCCGCACAACAAGATCGATGGTAAAAATCATAAACACCCTTGTATGATTTTATGTGAAATTAATCGTAGAACATACTTGAACGAAAGATCCGGGAAACGACGAACATCGGGGACGGGGATTCGAGATCCCCGGCGAAGATCGAAAGGAGCCCTCGGCTGGGAGCCGAGGGAGTCGATCGAACCCTAGGGTTCGATCGAGTGCGCGCAAGGGGAAGACCCGGCTGGAGCCTGGGCGAGCGATCGAGCTTGGCTCGATCGCTGGGCGAGCCGCGGCTGTGCCGCGGTGGTCAGCTGGGCTGACCGCCCCTCCCGGCGGCGACAGCGGTGAAGTCGCCGGACTCACCGCCGCCCGGGGCTGCCGAAGCAGCCCCAGCGATCGCCTCGTGCGCGATCGCGAGCCCGCGATGGGGCTCGGCTAGGGTTTTGGCCGCGGGTTCATCCCGCGGCGATGCTCGGGTCTGATGGAGTTGTATTCTAAACGTCTAGTTTAGTGCAAATACGGAACTCCTTATCTATACCTTAATTCGAGATATGATTCAAGCATGGTTGCATTTAATCCAATAGTCCTTGATGTATACGTTGTAGACAGTATGGCGTGAGGAGACACGCGGAAGATCATACTGTCGGTTACTCGTATACTATCGAAGAGTAGCTCACGACTTAGATGGACAGGGACAATCCATCGGTACGTCGTAGTGTGACTGGTAGATAGTCGGTCTTGACTATCATGTTACACTCGTACACTTGGTGTATTGAGCAGGACCACGGGAGGGCGTTCGATTTATACTAATCGGAGTAATCGAACTAGACCTCAGATATTACGGATATATGAGTTCCTAATCCCTATATAATTATAGGTGCGTGTGTCCAATGCTCGATTCTTTAATGTGCCAATGAGTGAGACTAATTGATTAGTCGAGATCCTCGGTATATTGGGAATCGGAATTGTACACACGGCATGCTATAGATTATAGACAGGAAACCGTGTCCTATTTATTGGGTTGATGATGTCCCCAAGATGAGCTCATAAAGTTTATCATGTAAACCCTGCAGGTGGATTCGTTCCACATGATAATAAGGATGAGTGGTACTAGTCTCGGATAATAAGAAATGAATTAATTTAATTATTAGTAATTAATTAATTCATGGACATGCGATATCTTAAACACGGGGAAAATCATATATGTAATTTCGACGGAAATATTATTGTTGATATAATATTAAATTAATTTCGGGAATTCAATTATAATTTTATAGTGGAATTAATTATAATTAAAATTGTGGAATTTAATTAAAGGTTTTCTTTTAAGGACACCGGTTTAATTAAATTGCAATTTAGCCCGGGATTTATTTACCTAAGAGGTCCCTAGTGTAACTCTATTTAAACCCCCCCCTTGCCCTCTCTTAAACCTAAGAAACGCCGCAACTATTATTTCAGCAGAGAAATTAAATTGTTTAGTGCAATTATATTTTTTCTCTGTTTAAATAAAAGAGTTAACGCAGTTATTTTTTTCTGATGAAATTAATTGCTTAGCGCAATTATATTTCTGAGAAAGAAAAATTATTCTTGCGCTGGTTTTGAGAAGAGAGAGCAGAAAAGGAGAATCCAGCAGATCGTTGCCCACACAACGGCTGGAATCGGGGTAGAGGCATACGCTAGAAACGTCTAAGGTTTCAACAATTCGGCTTCTCCGAATCACGCGACAAAGGTATGAGATCGATCCCTAATTCCGCAATTATCGATCTCTAAATTCGTTAAAAATATATCGAACGAACGATCGGGTTCCGGGAGTCGTGGTACGTGTTCCTCGACTACTGGGGGGTCAAGGACCTCCGGAACGGTGGTCGGAAGAGGAAAAACGGACCGGAAACGAGCCCGGAACAGCAACGTCGCGTTGCTGTTCGCGGACAAACGGCGGTCGCCATAGGGCAAACGGCGGTCGCCGTTTGCAGTTCCTCCAGCGACCGCTGGTCTGCATTCGGCGGTCGCCGTTTGAGTGCAGACCAGCCCCGGTTCGCGCGATTGTCCTTCGGGGCGATGGCTGGGCGTGAATCGGGTCATGAGCTGTCGTGTGAACGAAGTAACGGACATGGAGGTCGACTGGGCGTGTCCGGATGTTCGAGTAGTCGAACGGACTCGTCCCGGGTAGTCTATTTCCAACAATTGGTATCAGAGCCAGTTTTGTCGTTCGTTGTATTTTTGCGAGATTTGTTTTGCAGGTTCTAACCCGATTATTATGGCCATGTGATTGTGCTGTATGTTTGTGGTTTGTTAAACTCTCGGGCTTGTCGAGATCTTTGGTTTTGAAATCGTTGCATGTTTGTAATAGTTAAAACGACGGGTTGAGTCGTTTAGGTTTTATTACGTTTTTCGTTTTATCCGGATGTATAGGATCGATCAACCTGTATAGGATCGATGCCGGAAGTAGTATGTTTTACCTGTGTAATGTTACTGCTACTTGGTGGATCGAGAGAAGATCGGAGGCCGGACGAACGAGGGTCGAGAAGTCGAACCCGCGAGCTGCTGAAGGGCAAACGGCGGTCGCCGTTTCTTAAACGGCGGTCGCCGTTTCGCTGGATACTTGGCAGCAGCGGCGTGGGGGTTCGACGGACACCACGGGTCGCTCGTCGAGGCCTGGGATGATACTCCAGTGGGAGGGGTTCGTCTCTTGGCACTTAGACGAGTCGGTGGTGGATCGAGACCGAGACGAGCAACGAGACGAAGATCCGAGAAGACGTGCATGGAAGATATTTAAAGGCCATAATAATCGGGGCCACGTTAAATGCTTTTTGTGTGTTTACGTGCTTTTTATTATGCTTTATTTATTTTATGCATGTTATCCCTTTCGTAAAATACTAAGTGGGAGAGGGATTGGAAACAATCCCGCGGTCTCCATTCTCTGTTTTGATAGTGATGTGTGTCACTTACGAGTTGGCTTTAGTGTCATCCTCCCTATCGGATAAAGTCGACACACAGATATCACTGGATCAAAATTCGAATTTAAAATCCACTTATAAAATTGAACAATTATATTTCTCAAAAGCAATGCCTAATCTGTCATTCAAAGACTAATTTCAACTCGACTCATTCTCACCCCGGGGAGTGGAATGGAGCCAAAGCGCTTGGTTATGTCGATGACACAGATTAGAGACTTTCTTGTCATTCGATGACTAGATCGATTGTCTGATTGGCTCCCTCACCTTGTGAGAGATAGGGCTCAATTGCATGATTGATCGCTGGTTAGAAACTTCGAGTTTCACTTACGAGATATCAAGCTTTGATTAATAAATTGTGAAATTTAATAAATGTAAGAGTTAATTAACAAAGTTGTTTGTTTTAGTAAACGTCCACACTATCGTGGCTTTACTAAATGGAAATGGTACTTTGGGTTAATTGAGACTCTATGACATTTGAATAAGAAGGATTCAATTAATAAAGTTGTTTGTTTAGTAAACGTCCACACTAACGTGGCTTGCTAGATGGAAACGGAACTTTGGGATTAATTGAGGCTCGACAGTTATAGAAAGTCGTGGAGGACCACATGTCAACGTAAACGTCCACAAGAACGTGGCTTGCGGTGGACATGTAGTTCCCGAGCGGTGGACTTAGTACTGAGAAATGGTATACACTTAGGTACGCTTTATAGTATCCTCCCCATCGGAGTCACTGCTATAATGATGTACGACCGAAGTGAAATCCAATCATAAAATCATTTGGACTGGTAAACGTCCACAAGAACGTGGCTTGCTATGTCTGATGGGATTTTGGAAATGATTGGTAGTTTAATGATATCAATTAAGGGAAATGATATCGAATTAAACTCATTGTTTGTTTAATATGGTATTATTCCCATTAAAAGTCAACAAACTCACTGAACCTGATTGCATGGATTGGAAAAGAAAACTTGGACATTTGTCCTAACTGCAGAGGAGTACAAATATGTACTCCAAGTCAATTGACCTGCTGAACAAAATGATGCTTCCACTACTGAGGAAAGGAAGCTCATTGGAAATGGATCAGGGCTATGAGATGACGCGGAGCAACATTATGACTTTCATGTCAAATATGCTGCGACATCAGGATCATGCCATGACCATTACCTATGATATGATGCTTAACCTCAAGGAGTTTTTGGTTATCAGGACAGGACAGCCGAACAAAGTGAAATGAGGCAACTCATGACGGCCATCATGTCGGAAAGAACGCCCGTGAGGGATCACGTTCTTAGAATGATGGGCTATCTTAATGAGATAGAGATTCTGGGAACAATTATCAATGGGGTAACCCAGGTTGATTTTGTGCTCCAGTCTCTGCCGAGAAGTTTTGAGCAGTTCCGCCTAAACTATAATATGGATAAGAGGTCTTATTCATTGGCGGAGCTCCTGATTGAACTTCAAGCGGCTGAGAGAATCTTTAAGGGTTCTCAAAGCACTTGTGGCTGAGAAATTGACTCTTCCTAGGCCTTCGGGCGGCAAAAGGAAGAAGAAGCAATACGGAAACCCAGTGGCCCTAATATATCTGGACCACGGAATGGGACAAGCAAGCCAAGGGGCAAGTGCTTCCGTTGTAAGCAGTTTGGATACTGAGAGTTTGATTGTCCTCTCAAAGCAACTAGAAGTTAACTTCTCCTTAGTCACCGAAACATGTTTAGTGGTGTTATCTACCAGTACCTGGTGTGTGGATACGGAAACCACTAATCATGTCTGCACCTAAATGCGGGGGTTCCAGGAAACCCGGAGACTTAGAAAGGAAGAAGTTATAACCTACATGGGCAATACTGTTAAGGTAACAGCCATTGCAGTGGGAGATGTTACATGTTTTAACGGTAGGATTTTAGTTCTAATAAATTGTCTTTATGTGCCAGTATTTAGAAAGAATTTTCATTTCGGATTTCTAAATTGGCTTAGAATGGATATTCCGTTTCTTCTGATAGTTTCATACCTTTTAGAGAAGGAAACAGGGATATTATCTATTCTGGTACATTGATAGACAATTTAATACTAAATCTGTGTTCTTCCACGATGCAACAGACCGGAGCTAATAACACATTGTCGAACCCCAATAAGAGTAAAGATCCTTCTAGGATGAATCAAATGTACTTATGGAATCTTAAGCTAAATCATTTTAACTTGAGTACGATTCAAAGGATGAAAGCTGATGGACCACTCAGCTAGGTTGAAGGAAAGGACTTTCCAACCTTTGAATCATACTTGGAAGTTTAAATGACCAAGAAAACCTTTACGGTTAAAGGGCAAAGATCCAAGAAAGTACTAGAGTTGATTCGCTCTGATGTATGCAGACCTCTTTGAGGAGTAAGGCATACTTATCAGAAAGATGAGATTTTCTCCCAACTGACCACACCATTTATGCCTCGGCAAAAATGTTGTGTCATAAAGAAGGAATAGGACTCTTATAGATATGGGAAAGTAGACAATGAGTTATTCGGAGTTACCTAATTCATTTTTGGGATATGCCTTGGAAACAGCGGCGTTTATCCTGAACTTGTGTCCTTTGGAAACCTGTACAGATATTCGGCTGTTTATAGGATACCCTAAGAAAACGAATTGAGATATGTAATATAGTCCAAAGGACCAGATGTTCATTGATTGCATCAATGTTCGGTTCTTAGACATGGACTATATATATGCAAGATCACAAGCCAAGAGTAGAGTAATACTTAATGTGCTTAGAGGGACTGATCAAGACTTAGAACCAGCCTAACTGAGTAGTTCACTACTATAATCTTTAGTAACTAAAGATACACCGGAGCGTCGTCGTAGTGGGAGGGTTGTTAGATAACCCAACAGGTTCATGTTTATAGGTGAGTCTTCGGACTTGTTACCTGGAGAACATGAAGCCGAACCCTGGATCTATGACGAGACGCTGAAAGATCAAGATGCTCAGTCTTGGAAAAAGTCGATCAGGATTCTTTTGTCTTCACATGGAAGATGGAAGTCAAGACAGATTTCCTAAATCGAAGTCTTGACGGGGCCATCTGTGTGGGACAGCTAGAGAGATTCATCGAAAAGAGCCAAGAGCATTCGGTAAGCAAGCTTAATCAATCTTAGGATTGAAGGAACCTTCAAGATCTTGGACACATGCAGACCTCCTTGAGGAGTAAGGCATACTTATCAGAAAATGGGATTAACTCCCAACAGACTACACCATTTATGCCTCAGCAAAATAATGTGTTGTAAAGAAGGAATATGACTCTTATAGATATGGGAAAGTAGAAAATGAGTTATTCGGAGTTACCTAATTCGTTTTTGGGATATGGCTTGGAAACAGCGGCGTTTATCCTGAACTTGATTCTTTTGGAAACTTGTACTGATATTCGGCTGTTTATAAGATACCCTAAGAAAAACGAATTGAGATATGTAATATAGTCCAAAGGACCAGATGTTCATTGATTACATCAATGTTCGGTTCTTAGACATGGACTATATATATATGCAAGATCACAAGCCCAAGAGTAGAGTAATACTTAATGTGCTTAGAGGGACTAATCAAGACATAGAATCAGCCTAACTGAGTAGTTCACTACTGTAATCTTTAGTCACTAAAGATACACCGGAGCGTCGTCGTAGTGGGAGGGTTGTTAAACAACCCGACAGGTTCATGTTTATAGGAGAGTCTTCGGACTTGTCACCTAGAGAACATGATGCCGACCCCTGGATCGATGACGAGACGCTAAAAGATCAAGATGCTCAGTCTTGGTAAAAGACGATGAAATATGAGATTGAATTTTTTGGATTCAAATCATGTCTGGGATCTTGTAGCTCCGCCCAAAGGTGTAAAAGCCATGGGTGTACAAGATGAAAAGAGGGTCTGACGGGAAGGTGTAAACCTTCAAGGCTAGGCTTGTTGCGAGAGGGTGCACTCAGAAAGAAATGGATCGATTATGAGTGAACTTTCTCGACGGTAGCTATGCTAAAGTCGATCCAGATTCTTTTGTCTTCACATAGAAGATGGAAGTCAAGACGGTTTTCTAAATCGAAGTCTTGACGGGACCATCTGTGTGGGACAGCCAGAGGGATTCATCTAAAAGAGCCAAGAGCATTAGGTAAGCAAGCTTAATCAATCTTAGGATTGAAGGAAGCTTCAAGATCTTGGACACATGCGGACCTATGAGAAAATCCATTTCATGGATTCATTCAAGGCATGTTTAGGTCCAGTGTGTAATAAAGAAGTGACAGAAAAGATGTGGTGTTTTCTCATTCTTTATGTAGACGACATCCTTCTAAATTGGCAACAATATGAGAGATGTTATCGGACATAAAGGGATGGTTGTCCGAGTAATTCAATGTAAGAGACTTAGGAGAAGTCGGAATGTTCTTGGGATCAAAGTAATAAATGATCGCCAGAAAAGAACATAGAACTTATCTCGATTCTCATACATAAATACAATTCTTACTCGTTGCAGTATACAGAATTCCAAGAAAGGTCTTCACCTTTTTGATGTGGAATTCATCTATCTAAAGTTTTGTGTCCGACACAATAAAGAAGATAGATGAAGAGTAAGCAGTTCCCTGCACCTTAATGGTGGGAAGCTTAATGTATATAATGTTGTGAAGAACTGATATCTACTATGCCGTGGGCATGGTGGTGAGATATCATAGTAATCCTGGAAAGGATCACTTGACTGATGTAAAGAACATGTTTAGGCTCCTGCAGAGGACCAGGAATTATGTTCTGAGTTACAAAGCAGTCAAGTTGTTTCCTTTGGATTACATAGAATTGAATTTCCAATCAAACAGGGACAGTCGAAAGTCGAAGTCAGGCTATGTGTTCTCACTGTGAAGTGGAGCAGTCACATGGAAGAATGTAAAGCAGCGATGCATTACGGACTCTACCATGGAAACTGAAAGGATAACGGCCTCTGAGGCAGTTAAAAGGTCAGTGTGGCTCCAGAACTTCCTAAGGGACTTAGATGTGGTTTCTAGTTTACCCAAAGCTATTTTGAATAGCGGTATTGGCAAACTTGAAATGCCACGAGTCCACAGTGGGAGATAACACGTAGAGCGCAAGTACCACCTGATTCGAGAGATCGTCTAGTAAGACGATGCAGTTGTCACCAAGATAGCATCGAGAGGATTGCCTGGTAAAACCATTCACAGAAGCTCTTCCAGCGGAAGCGTTGGGTAGGCGTGATAAGGTTATGGGAATCTGATGTTTGGGAGAGGGCGACTAGACTTTTAGTATAAGTGGGAGATTGATGGAGTTGTATTCTAAACGTCTAGTTTAGTGCAAATACGGAACTCCTTATCTATACCTTAATTCGAGATATGATTCAAGCATGGTTGCATTTAATGCAATAGTCCTTGATGTATACGTTGTAGACAGTATGGCGTGAGGAGACACGCGGAAGATCATACTGTCGGTTACTCGTATACTATCGAACAGTAGCTCACGACTTAGATGGACAGGGACAATCCATCGGTACGTCGTAGTGTGACTGGTAGATAGTCGGTCTTGACTATCATGTTACACTCGTACACTTGGTGTATTGAGCAGGACCACGGGAGGGCGTTCGATTTATACTAATCGGAGTAATCGAACTAGACCTCAGATATTACGGATATATGAGTTCCTAATCCCTATATAATTATAGGTGCGTGTGTCCAATGCTCGATTCTTTAATGTGCCAATGAGTGAGACTAATTGATTAGTCGAGATCCTCGGTATATTGGGAATCGGAATTGTACACACGGCATGCTATAGATTATAGACAGGAAACCGTGTCCTATTTATTGGGTTGATGATGTCCCCAAGATGAGCTCATAAAGTTTATCATGTAAACCCTGCAGGTGGATTCGTTCCACATGATAATAAGGATGAGTGGTACTAGTCTCGGATAATAAGAAATGAATTAATTTAATTATTAGTAATTAATTAATTCATGGACATGCGATATCTTAAACACGGGGAAAATCATATATGTAATTTCGGCGGAAATATTATTGTTGATATAATATTAAATTTATTTCGGGAATTCAATTATAATTTTATAGTGGAATTAATTATAATTAAAATTGTGGAATTTAATTAAAGGTTTTCTTTTAAGGACACCGGTTTAATTAAATTGCAATTTAGCCCGGGATTTATTTACCTAAGAGGTCCCTAGTTTAACTCTATTTAAACCCCCCTTGCCCTCTCTTAAACCTAAGAAACGCCGCAACTATTATTTCAGCAGAGAAATTAAATTGTTTAGCGCAATTATATTTTTTCTCTGTTTAAATAAAAGAGTTAACGCAGTTATTTTTTTCTGATGAAATTAATTGCTTAGCGCAATTATATTTCTGAGAAAGAAAAATTATTCTTGCGCTGGTTTTGAGAAGAGAGAGCAGAAAAGGAGAATCCAGCAGATCGTTGTCCACACAACGGCTGGAATCGGGGTAGAGGCATACGCTAGAAACGTCTAAGGTTTCAACAATTCGGCTTCTCCGAATCACGCGACAAAGGTATGAGATCGATCCCTAATTCCGCAATTATCGATCTCTAAATTCGTTAAAAATATATCGAACGAACGATCGGGTTCCGGGAGTCGTGGTACGTGTTCCTCGACTACTGGGGGGTCAAGGACCTCCGGAACGGTGGTCGGAAGAGGAAAAACGGACCGGAAACGAGCCCGGAACAGCAACGTCGCGTTGCTGTTCGCGGACAAACGGCGGTCGCCATAGGGCAAACTGCGGTCGCCGTTTGCAGTTCCTCCAGCGACCGCTGGTCTGCATTCGGCGGTCGCCGTTTGAGTGCAGACCAGCCCCGGTTCGCGCGATTGTCCTTCGGGGCGATGGCTGGGCGTGAATCGGGTCATGAGCTGTCGTGTGAACGAAGTAACGGACATGGAGGTCGACTGGGCGTGTCCGGATGTTCGAGTAGTCGAACGGACTCGTCCCGGGTAGTCTATTTCCAACAGGGTCGATCTCCGGATATCGTGGTGTTCGCGATCGGTTTCCGGCGAAGGGATTTCGGTCGGGTTATCGGTTCCGCAATTTTTGATAGCCCGGGATATCGATTTCCAACAATTGGCTTAATAATTTTGTTAATTATTTTGTCATGATTATTCGTTTATTAAACTCTCGGACATGCCGAGATTCGTTTTGTGTGGATGAATGCTTGTAATAGTAAAAATTCGGGGGTTGACCGAAATTAGATTTATTATTATTGTTCTATGTTTTCCGGAAATTGTATAGGGTCGATTTCATGTATAGAATCGATACCAGAATTGTAATTTAAATTTGTAATTTAATTTTACGTTGGATCGATGCCGAAACGACCGCCGGAGAACACGTGTGACGAAGAAGATGAAGAGAACTAGGGCTCGGGATCGATCATGAGATCGATCCCATGGAGATCGATCGCGGGGCTGTCCGCGATGATCCTCGGCCACGCCGGCCACCAGAGGTGGTGGCGCGTGGGCTGGGGACGGCGGCGGTGGTGCTCCCGGACGGCGATCGAGGTGGGGGGGGGGGGGAGGGGGGGGGGGGGGGGGGGAGGGGTCCTTGTGATCTCGTGCTTCTCCTACCTAGATTCGCTTTCCTAATTTAGTTCAGTTTTTCTATTTTGAGTGTTCTTATTTTTAGGAACTCTCATGGAATAGGAAAAGAATTAAATTGGAATTAATTTATTTCCTTATTGAGTGTTCTTATTTATGGGAACTCTCATGGATAAGGAAAAGAATTAATTTGGAATTAATTTATTTCCTATTTGATTATTCCTATTCTTTGGAATTTTCATGGATGGAAATCAATTAATTATGGAAAGTAGAAGAGTCCTAATTTATTTTATTTCCTTATTCTATTATAGAAGTCTTCTAGAATATTCCAAGTTTAACTTGGATAGGATTCTAGAGATTTAATAGAATTAGAAAGGAAAATAAATAAATAAAAATATTAATAATATTTAATTTTATTTTTGATTTATTCGATTGACTTAATTTTCGAATTAAGTATCTTTTGGATTTTTTAAAAATAAATAGACTTAAATATTGGGATTAATATTCTCGTCACATGGAGCATTCAAGAAACGAAGACTGAAGACTAGAAGATGCGTACAGAGATGGAATAAAGCCATGATAGTCGGAAAATAATATTCTAGTATTATTTTGACTATGTGATAATACTTTATGTGCTTTATTACATGTATGCATGCTATATGTGTTTACTATATGCACTAGATAGCGTATCCCTTGTTGTAAAAAGCTAAGTGGGAGAGGGATTGGAAACATTCTCATGGTCTCCATTGCTGTTCTCTTGGTGACTCTTATGGACTTTCGAAGTTCGTATAGACGAGTCATTGGAGGAGAATTCTTGTAATTCCTTTTACAAGAAACATTGATTGAGTTTATCAAACAATGCCTAATTTGTCTTTCTGAAACTGATTTCAAGTCGACTCATTCTCACCCCGGGGAGTGGAATGGAGCCAAAGCCACTTGGTCATGTGGATGACACAAATTAGAGACCTTCATACCATTTCTTGAAATGGATCGATTGTCTGCTCGGCTCCCTCATTTTATGAGAGATAGGGTTGTTCGCATGGTGAATCACTGGTTAGAAACTTCGAGTTTCACTTATGATTCTCCGAGTCTTGATTTACAAAATCGAATGGATCATGTAATTGGAAGTCAATTATAAAAGTCTCTTGGTGTAGTAAACGTCCACACCACGTGGCTTGCTATACTAACAGATTTTAGATTAATTGATGTAGACAGTTATAAGGAATTGTGAAGAATTGTGAAATCGTCGTAAACGTCCACACCACGTGGCTTGCAGTGATGTAGCAATTCCAAACGATTTACTTTAGTGCTGAGTAATGGTTTACACTTAGATACGCATTATAGTATTCTTCCCCACGAAGTTACGCTATAAGTGATGTATGACCGAAGCAAATCTAATTGCAAAATCGTTTGGGTGGGTAAACGTCCACACCACGTGGCTTGCCTTACCTGATGGGATTTTAGATGTAATTAGTAATTTAATGATATTATTTGAGGGAGATAATATCGGAATTAAATTGATTGTTTGTTTATATGTGCTTATAGGTTTAGAGAATAACTATGAATCCACTTTTTGTGATACTCAAGGAATTTTATGCACTGGTTCCATACTGTGTTGGATGGAATAGAGAATTAGACATTACCCAGACTGTTGAAGAGTACAAGGTTGTACTCAGTGAGCTTCGTCCCCCTGAACCTACAAGTGTCTCAACTGATGAGGAAAGAGCTGATATTGAGAAGTGGGACAATGCTTTAGCATTAACCACTAATCATGATATCATGCTCAAACTCAAGCTGATGTTTAGACACGACGTAGAGGCTAGAAAAGAGGCGATGAAGATACTCATAAAGGTCAGTTGCTTCGAGGAAACGCTTGAACACGTTTTCGAGATGTTGGACCTTTTGGATGAGTTAAGAAAATCGCAAGCTCTTATAGCCAAGGCCAAAGGTTTCGAACCTAAGCACATTGACCGACGAATGGAGAAGCAAACAAAGAAGCCCTGTAGTCCTAAAGTACTTGGACCACAAGGTGGGATGAAAAAACCTTTAGGCAATCATTCTCAAAGCAAACAGACTGGGTACTGGAAGTCTATATTTTCTCCCCAAGAAGGTATTATATTCTTTCTTTAGTCATTAAAACATAGTCAGTGGTATTATCTACCAGAAACCTGGTGAGTAGATATGGGACCACTGACGGTATGTGTGCATTTTAAATGAAGGGGTACCAGGAAACCCAAAGACTTGGAAAAGAAAGAATAGTCAAGGGAAATGCTGTGGAGGAGGCAGCTGTTGCAGTGGAGGACATATCTATGATTAGTTATAGGATTTCATTTCAAGTTTATTGCTTTATATACCCCTTTATTTTAGTAAAGAACTTTGCTCTGGTTTTCTATTATTAATGAATGGATATTTTATTTCTTTAATCATTTGATGATTTTGATAAGAAATAATGGTATTATCTATTCTCGTACATTAGATTGCAATATATGAATAATGAATCCTAAGTCTACCACGATGCAACAAACCGTTCTATAACTTGTTTTACTTGTTGAATGTATTTCTTTATTTAATCATTACACTTGTGAATTCTTATGCTCAGTAGTATTTATTCAAATAGGATTCAAAGGTCGAAATTGATTTGATCAATTATAGTTGAATGAATGGACCTTCCGACCTAAGAATTAAATTTGGAAGATAATACAACTAAGCAAACCTTTATGGATAAATGATAGAATCCGGACAAGTATTGAAATTGATTAGAAACTGATATATGCAGATATATGTGTACTTAGAAAAATGCGAGTAATTTCTTTATAGAATACTCGAAGATGGATTAGAGTACTTGATGTGCCATAAAAGCAAAGTGATTTGACAATTCAAAGGACACAAAGCTATTATGGGGAACCTTCAAAGTATATCCATTGGAAGCCTGCAATTTGATCACGGAGACAAGCACCTATCTAAGTAACACATAGTATAATCAAAGAATGGGATTAGATCCCAAATGACTGCACCATACACTGTGAGTGTAGAAATGGTGTGTCAGGAAAAAGAAATGGAATTCTAATAGTAAAAGGATAAGTTGTTCGGAACTACCTATGTTCTATGGATTTCTGGAAAAGCAACGGCACGTTCAAATGTAGTTGTAGGATATCCTAGAAGAACAAAAGATTGTGTGTTCAATAGTACTATGAACCAGAAGGACGTTCTATCGCCCGGTTCTTAGAAGAAGACTATTAGATGAACCACAAAGCCCGAAGTGACGTATTACTTTGGAATGAGAGAGAGAAAAGAAAAGACTGGGAACCAGCTAAACCGAGTAGTGATACACCACTAACTGCACCTACTGTTATTATTGTTTGTACACCGGAACGCCGTTGTAGTGGGAGGTTGTTAACAACCAAAGATGTTCATAAGACTAGAAAAGTTTTGAACTCTGGATCTGGTAAACATGAAATCGATCCCTGGATCTACATAGAGGCAGTACTAGATCTAAATGTGTCTTCTTGGGAAGCAATAAGTATTATTGCTAAGAGGCAAGATCAATTAGAGTACAAAGCTTAGTTAATCCATTTATGGATTGAAACAAAGCTGAGAATCGTGGAACTTGCGAATTGATGAGATAGTCCATTTAATGGATTCATCAAAGGGCATAGACGAGAAAGGTGTATTAGAAACATAATGGAAACAAAGTGGTGTTTCTCGGAATTTTATGTAGATGGTATTTTATCATTGGCAACAATGTAAAGATATTGTCAGACATAAAATGATAGTTGTCTAAATGAATCGAGATATAAGATTGAGTAGAAGTTAGAACATGTTCTTGAGGTCTTAGATCTCAAGATAAGAACATTGTACTTCTCCTAGATTTCTTATACGATTATGGTTCGTTTTAAAAAACATGCAGAATTCCGAGAGAGGTCGTCGCCTTTCAGATACGGAATGCATATATCTAAAGGTATGTGTTTTTGAGCACTTAAAGGAGATAGACAGAGAGAGAAGTTTCCTACTCTATGAGTGTGGAAAGCTTAATGAATGCAATGTTGAAAAACGAGAACCTGATATCAACTATGCGGTTAGCGTAGTGGGAGGATATCAAAGTAATCTTAACAAAAGATATTCGGATGTTGTAAAGGTACTTTCGAAGTACTGAATTACGGAGCAACACAAATTTTTCTTGGATTACATTTTCTCAGATCTCAAATCAGATTAGGACCAGTGTAAGTCGATATCAGGCTATGTGTTCACTTTTGAAAAAGAGGTGGGACCTTAAGATGAAAGAGTGATAAGCACGATGCTTCTCGGACTCTGTCATAACCGAATAGCAGCCTCAGAGGCAGCGGAAGTTTTGGTTGGGCTCCAAGATAACCTCTGAACTTGGATATGATTCTTAGTTCACCAAAGGCTATTTATAGCGGTGCATGGTAAACTGGAAGAACTCATAAGTAAAAAGGTGAAGATAACACATAGAGCAAGTACCACCTGATACGAGTCATCGTCTAGTGAGACAACGCTGTAGTCACCAAGATAACTTCAGAATGGCAACCTAGATTGCTCATTCACATGGTACTTCTTGGAAGTACAATATTAAGCACGTGATGGGTATGGGAGTCGGGAGTTTGGAGGAAATGACTAGACCTTAGTATAAGTGGGAGATTGTTGGAGTTGTATACTTAATGTCTAGATTTAAGTAACGGAAACTCCCGGTCATAGCATTTAATCTATTTAAATGAATAAACAATTGTTACTTGGACCCCTACCCCATCCTATTGTACATGGTCCCCTCTTTTATTATATAAACATCCTTTTTTTTTCTCCCATTTTTTTCCTTTTTTTTTTCTCCCCTTTTCTCTTTCTCCTCTTCTATTCTCTTATCGAAATAACTGAAACAAACAACAAACAATACTCCAACCGAATTCACTCCGAGATTCAACGCAACCTTCATCATCTTCGACGGCGATTTCAACGACGATTTCGAAGATGATAATTTCATAGCTTCGACGGCGATTCAGAGCTTCAACTGAGTGGCGTCTTCAATCTCTCCGATTTCAATCTCTTCAATTTCGAAGATGATAATTTCATAGCTTCGATGGCTCTTTATCTATGAGAAGGTATCTGTGCTCTCAAGCCGGTTTGAAGGAGCAAAAGACCAAACCTGATGTATCCTTTACAAAGCTGAATGTGAGGTCTAATTGTGAAGCTCAAGCGCAGTTCAAAATTGATAAAGACGGCACCTGGATTGTTTCAAAGCATGTCAAAGATCACACTCATGCCTTATGTGTTGGAGTTGTATACTTAATGTCTAGATTTAAGTAACGGAAACTCCCGGTCATAGAATTTAATCTATTTAAATGAATAAACAATTGTTTGCATTTAATTATTGATAATTAAATATATGCAAAATATAGTCCTGGATTCTATACGTTGTAGTTAGTATGGTGTGCGTCGTCACACGGAAGATCATACTATCGGTTACTCGTATTTAATCGAACAGTTGCTCACGACCTAGATGGACACGGACCAAGCCATCGGTATAGTCGTTGTATGAGGGAGAAAATAATCTGTCTTGATTATTTTATCATACTTGTACACTTGGTGTATTGGGCGGATCGCTTGAGATTTATCGATTATGATTGCCTTGGATAATCGATTTAAATCTCAGAGTATTTTATTCTTAATCCACGATATTATTGCGGGTGTGTATATTTAATATTAGTGACTTTGATTTTCCAAAGGAATTGACCGATTAGTAATATCTGGTTAATTATCGGTAAAGTTGGGTCACGGTATTTTATATATGACACGCCGTGAATTCTTGACGGGAAAGTGTATCCCGATAAGGGTTGATAATATCCCCGAGATGAGTTCATAAGGAATTATTATGTAAACCTCATGAGTGGATTTGTTCCGTATAATAATTAAGGTTGAATGGTACTATTCTCGGATAAAAGAGATGAATAAATTAATTAGCAATAAATTAATTTTATTCATGGATATTTATATCTTAAATACACGGAATAAATAATACTACCGGAGATAATATTATTTGATATAATATGGTTAATATTGGGAGTGCAATTAATTTTATATAGTGGAAAATAAAATTAATTAATATTAATGGGATTAATAGATTTGGGGGCTTGGGCTCAATTTAATCATTAATATTGGAAGCCCAATATTCCACTTCCTTTAGATCCCCTACGTAGCCTATAAAAGCACTACATGGTCTTTACAATTCAACACATCATAAAATTATCATACTTGATATTCTAGAGAGTTCGTGAAGGAGATTCATAGGAGTTCAGAGGATCGTCGCCCACACGACATTCGAACGAAGTGCGAGGAATACGTGGGAAGATCTGAAGGTCTTCAAATCATCTTGTTTCTATGCACAACAAGATCGAAGGTAAAAATCATAAACACCCTTGTATGATTTTATGTGAAATTAATCGTAGAACATACATGAACGAAAGATCCGGGAAACGACGAACTTCGGGGACGGGGATTCGAGATCCCCGGCGAAGATCGAAAGGAGCCCTCGGTTGGGAGCCGAGGGAGTCAATCGAACCCTAGGGTTCGATCGGGTGCGCGCAAGGGGAGGCCCCGGCTGGAGCCGGGGCGAGCGATCGAGCTTGGCTCGATCGCTGGGCGAGCCGCGGCTGTGCCGCGGTGGTCAGCTGGGCTGACCGCCCCTCCCGGCGGCGACAGCGGTGAAGTCGCCGGACTCACCGCCACCCGGGGCTGCCGGAGCAGCCCCAGCGATCGCCTCGTGCGCGATCGCGAGCCCGCGATGGGGCTCGGCTAGGGTTTCGGCCGCGGGTTCATCCCGCGGCGATGCTCGGGTGGAGCTCCGGATATCGTGGTGTTCGCGATCGGTTTCCGACGAAGGGATTTCGGTCGGGTTATCGGTTCCGCAATTTTTGATAGCCCGGGATATCGATTTCCAACATTATGCCCACCATCCGCTAGCCGCCTTTTGAGATCGCATAAAAGAATTAACCGAAACCACATTGCGTATTTGGAGGAGTTGAAGAAAGGTGGAGTTGGGGTTGCTGATGGTTATCAGGTTTTGAAAAACCAGTCCGGTGGATCTCCGTGCTTAGGGTTTGGCCTTAGGGATGCTTACAATGCATTGAACAACCCTAATATTCTCGATGGTACGGACTCCAGCAGGTTATTAGATATCTTTAGGAATAGACAGGCCACAGAGAAGGACTTTTTCTTTGATTTTCAGCTTGATAGCCAGTCCCGGTTGTGTAGTTTTTTCTAGAGGGATGGTCGCATGTTGGAGGACTACAAGGTATTCGGTGACCTGGTTGTGCATGACACAACTTACCGGACTAACAAATATGACATGATCTGTGGACCGTTTGTTGGTATGAACCACCACGGACAAAATGTCATGTTTAGTTGTGGTTTTCTGATGAACGAGACTACTGAATCTTTTGAGTGGCTGTTCAAGACCTTCTTGTGAGCTATGAATGGTTATCCTGCCACTATCATGACCGATCAGTCTCCTGCTATGGCTGCTGCTATTGCAAATATATTTCCTCATTCTCGGCATCGTCTTTGCATTTGGCATATTGGAGAAAATTTGAATAATCACATCATGGCACTTCGGATTAGAGAAGGATTCATGGATGATTTCGACTATTTGCTGAAGTGCTGTGATTCGATTGCTGAGTTCGAAACAAAGTGGTTGGAGTAAGTTTTCATTATTTTCAATATTTCATTTTTTTTATCGTTTTGATTATTGTATATGGAATTCTACTGTGTTGTGTTAAATTCTGCTCTGTTTTTTAATTAATTCTACTCTGTTTGTTAATTAATTCTTCTCTGATATATGTCATATTCTTCTCTGTTTTTTTTTTGTAGGGTGACTTCCAAATATGATTGTGGAAGCAATAAATGTATGTTGAGGCTGTATGGGATTAAAGAGAAATGGTGTCCTGCTTTCAACAAGGGTTATTTCTCAGGAGGTGCACTGTCTTCACAAAGAAGTGAAAGCATTAATCAAGCTCTGTCACAGAAACTCTCAAAAACTTCCGGGCTATGTGGCTTTTTCCATATCTTCGAAGGTGTTGTTGCAGAATGGAGGAGCAATGAGAAAGCCCAAGATGTGGCTTGCCTTATCGGTAAGCGAACAATGTCTACAGATGAGCCTCAAATGCTTTTGCATGCTAGTGATGTTTATACATTGAAGGCGTATGACATATTTGAGCATGAATACAAGAAAGGTTCTACTTGTTTTCAGCTTCTCGTTAGTGCTGATTCTTTCACTGCTACGTACCATGTGTGGCGAGAAGGCCGTGAGAACATAAAGCACACGGTGTCTTATGAGCTTATTGATAAAAGTGTGAGTTGCACATGCAAGTTATTTACTGAAGTTGGAATCCTGTGCTCGCATTCCTTGAGAATCATGAATATCCATTGTGTT
This sequence comes from Euphrasia confusa, assembly GCA_954870475.1. Classification (NCBI taxonomy): domain Eukaryota; kingdom Viridiplantae; phylum Streptophyta; class Magnoliopsida; order Lamiales; family Orobanchaceae; genus Euphrasia; species Euphrasia confusa. Next base: position 34,305,943 of record OX940950.1, read on the forward strand.
TCTGTCATTCCTGAATTCTACATATTGAGGAGGTGGCGTAAAGATGCTGTTAAAGGTCGTGTAATGGATATTGGTGTTCCTTCATTGACCTCTCGAACTGAAGATTCAATGGCAGCATCTTTGTGGAGAACCCAAGCAAGTAGGAATGCTCTGAATTTGATTTCAACTTGTGAATATAATAAGGATGCTCGGCTTGGGATACAGGTTTTGAGAGTATTAGAAAGGATGTTCTTCGTTCTGTTGGGGCAGTTACCACTGAGGGGTGATGGAGTTGTATACTTAATGTCTAGATTTAAGTAACGTAAACTCCCGGTCCATGGCATTTAATCTATTTAATTAAATAAACAATTATTTGCGTTTAATTATTTATAATTAAATATATGCAAATTATAGTCCTAGATTATATACGTTGTAGTTAGTATGGTGTGCGACGTCACACGGAAGATCATACTATCGGTTACTCATATATAATCGAATAGTTGCTCACGACCTAGATGGACAAGGACCAATCCATCGGTATAGTCGTTGTATGAGTAAGAAAATAATTCGTCTTTATTATTTTATCATACTTGTACACTTGGTGTATTGGGCGGATCGCTTGAGATTTATCGATTAGGATTGCCTTAGATAATCGATTTAAATCTCTGAGTATTTTATTCTTAATCCCTGATATTATTGCGGATGTGTAAATTTAATATTAGTGACTTTGATTTTCCAAAGGAATTGACTGATTAGGATAACCGGTCAATTACCGGTAAAGTTGGGTCACGGTATTTTATGTATGACATGCCGTGAATTCTTGACGGGAAAGTGTGTCCCGATAAGGGTTGATAATTTCCCCGAGATGAGTTCATCAGGAATTATTATGTAAACCCTGCAGGTGGATTTGTTCCGCATAATAATTAAAGTTGAATGGTACTAGTCTCGGATACAAGAGATGAATAAATTAATTAGCAATAAATATAATTTATTCATGGACATTTCTATCTTAAACGCACGTAATAAATAATACTACCGGAGTGATAATATTATTTGATATAATATAGTATAATATTGGGAGTGCAATTATATTTATATAGTGGAAAATAAATATAATTAATAGATTAATTAATAGACTTGGGCTTGGGCTCAATTTAATTAATTCTATTGGAAGCCCAATATTCCACCTCCTTTGGATCCCTTACGTAGCCTATAAAAGCACTACATGGCCTTCACAAATCATAAGACAAGAATATCAATACTTGATAGTTCTAGAGAGTTGAATGAGATCCATAGAGTTCGGAGGATCGTCGCCCACCCGACGTTCGAACGAGTGCAAGGAATACGTGGGAAGGTCTAGAGGTCTTCAAAGATATCGTTTCTCCGTACAACGAGAACAAAGGTAAAATCATGAAACCCCCCCTTTATGATTTTAATAATTAATTCGGGTATACGCATGAACGAAGATCCGAGGGACAAACCCGGGGATGGGGATCGACCTCGCGGTGGTGATCGAAGATCACCGGACCGCGGGAGGTCGGGAGATCCCCGCCGGGATCGCACGAGAACCCTCGGCTGGTCGGCGAGGGTGGCGGTCGAGCCCTAGGGCTTCGACCGCCCATGCACATCGAAGGGGCCCCAGCTGGACGCCGGGGCGAGCGATCGAGCCCAGCTCGATCGCTCGGCGAAGCCGCGGGCTGGCACCGCGGCAGGCGCCCCCTCCCTCGACCGACGGTGGCGGTGAGTCGCCGGACTCACCGCCGGGGGCTGCTACGAGCAGCCCCGGGGGATGCTCGATGCATCCCCAGCGATTGCCGCGTGCAATCGCGAGCCCCACGCGGGGCTCAACTAGGGCTAGCCGGCGAAGGGATTTCGGTCGGAGTCGTGATTCCGCAATTCCGTCGACTCCGGGATATCGCTTCCAACAATTGGTATCAGAGCGAGGTTCTAGTTCATGTGTATATGCGATAAATTGTTCTACCTTGCAGGGTTTCCGACTATTATGGTTTGTTAATAATTATTCGTTTAATTATTTTGTCGTAATGGTTTGATTATTAAACTCTCGGACATGTCGAGATTCGTTTTATGTGTGGTGAATGCTTGTAATAGTAAAAATTCGGGGGTTGACCGAATTTAGGATTTATTATTACGTTCTATTTTTTTTCGGAAATTGTATAGGGTCGATTTCATGTATAGAATCGATACCGGAATTGTAATTTAAATTATTGTAATTTATTTACGTTGGATCGATGCCGAAACGACCGCCGGAGAAGAAGACGCGTGACGAAGGAGATGAAGGGCTCGAGGATCGATCATGGAGATCGATCTCCATGAGATCGATCGCGGGGGCTGGGCTCGATCGAACCTTGGCCGCGGGCTGCCGCCGGAAGGTGGTGGCTGGCCGGACGGCTGGGCGGCGGTGCTCCTCCCCGGGTGGCGATCGATCGGTGGGCGGGGGCGCGGGGTCCTCGGGATCTCGTGCTTCTCTTACCGAGATCCAACTTTCCTAAATTATTCGGTTTTCCTATTTTGAGTATTCCTATTTTTTGGGAACTCTCATGGAATAGGAAAAGAATAAATTTAGAATTAATTTATTTTTCCTTATCGATTATTCCTATTTTTGGAAATTTTCATGGACTAGGAAAGTAATAAATTTAGAATTAATTTATTTTTCCTATTTAATTATTCCTTTATGGAATTTTTAATGGATTAGGAAAATAATTAATTTGGAAAGTTTTGAAAGTCCTTAATTAATTTTTCCTTATTTAATTATTCTTTTATGGATTTTTTAATGGATTAGGAAATGAATTAATTTGGAAGGATTAGGATTCCTAAATTATTTTATTTCCTTATTTCATTATGGAAATCTTCTAGAATATTTCAAGTGGGTCTTGGATAGGATTTTAGAGATTTAATGAAATTAGAAAGGAAAATAAAAATAATAAAAATATTAATAATATTTAATTTTATTTTGATTTATTCGATTGACTTAATTCTTGGAATTAAGTAACTTTTGGATTTATTGAAAATAATAGATATTAAATATTAAAATTAATATTCTCGTCACATGGAGCATTCAAGAACGAAGACTGAAGACTAGAAGATGCGTACGGGGATGCGATAAAGCCATAATAGTCGGAAAATAATATTCTAGTATTATTTTGATTATGTGATAATATTTCATGTGCTTAATTACATGTATGCATGCTTATGTGTATTTAATTATGAATTAGATAGCGTATCCCTTTATTGTAAAAAGCTAAGTGGGAGAGGGATTGGAAACAATGTCATTGTCTCCATTACTGTTCTCTTGGTGACTTTTATGGACTTTTGAAGTTCTTATAGACAAGTCATTGGAGGAGAATTCTTGAAATTCCTTTTACGAGAAACATTGATTAAGTTTATCAAACAATGCCTAATTTGTCTTTCTGAAACTGATTTCAAGTCGACTCATTCTCACCCCGGGGAGTGGAATGGAGCCAAAGCCACTTGGTCATGTCGAGGACACAAATTAAAGACTTTCGTACCATTTTTCGAAGTGGATCGATCGTCTGCTCGGCTCCCTCATTTATGAGAGATAGGGTTGTTTGCATGGTGAATCACTGGTAAGAAACTTCGAGTTTCACTTATAATTCTCCGCGTCTTGATTTACAAGATCGAATGGGTCAAGTAATTGGATGTCAATTGTAAAAATCATTTGGTATAGTAAACGTCCACACTATCGTGGCTTGCTACATTGAATGAGATTTTGGAACGATTGTTGTAGACAGTTATAGAAGGGAGTAAAGGAACCTTGTGTTAGCGTAAACGTCCACACTATCGTGGCTTGCGGTGATATGCGAGTCCCAAACAAACTTCTTAGTACTGAGTAATGGTTTACACTTAGGTACGCTTCATAGTATCCTTCCCATCGAAGTAACGCTATTGATGATGTACGACAGAAGTAAATCTAATTGCGAAATCGTTTGGGTAGGTAAACGTCCACACTATCGTGGCTTGCCATATCTGATGGGATTTTAGACGTGATTAGTGATTAAATGATATTATTTGAGGGAGATAATATCGGATATTAAATCAATTGTTTGTTATTATGTGCTCATAGGTTAGGAATGGCTTTGAACCCACTTTCTGTGATACTTAATGAATTTAACTCACTGGTCCCTAAATGTATTGATTAAAATAGAAATCTAGACATTGCCCAAACTGTTGAAGAGTACAAGTTTGTACTCAGTGAGCTTTGTCCTCCCGAGCCTACAAATGTCACAACTGATGAGGAAATGACTGATTTTAAGAAGTGGGAAAATGCTTATGCAATGACCACTGATTATGATATCATGTTCAAACTCAAGCAAATGTTTAGACATGACGTAGAGGCTAGGCAAGAGGCGATGAGGATACTCATAAAGGCCAGTCGATTCAAGGAAACGCTTGAACACGTTTTTGAGATGATTGACCTTTTGGACGAGTTGAGATAGAAATCCCAAGCTCTTGTAGCCAATGCCAAAGGTTTTGAACCTAAGGGCAAAATCGGGGGAAAGGAAAAGCAAACAAAGAAACCCAGTGGTCCTAAGCTACATGGACCAGGAGATGGGACGAGAAAGCCAAGAGGCAATTATTCTCGAAGCAAACAGTCTGGGTACTGGAAGTCTGATTATCCTCTCAAAGAAGGTACGAAATTTTTTCTTTAGTCGTAAAACATAGTCAGTGGTATTATCTACCGGAACCTGGTGTGTAGATATGGAACCACTGACGGTATGTGCATTTTAAATGCAGAGGTTCCAGGAAACCTGACGACTTAGAAAAGAAGAAATCGTAGTCTACATGGGCAATGCTGTGGAGGAGGCAGCTGTTGCAGTGGAGGACATTTTATAGGATTTCATTTCGAAATATTGTTTATGTACCCCATTATTTTAGAAAGAACTTTGTTCTGGATTTCTAAATTTTAATGAATGGATATTTTATTTCTTTTAATCATTTGATGGTTATGGAAAGAAATGATGATATTATCTATTCTGGTACATTACCTAGCAATATATAAATGATGAATCATGAGTCCACCACGATGCAACGAACCGTTTTATATAACTCGTTTTACCAATAAGAAATTTCTTTATTAAATAATTTATACTTGTGGATTCTTATGCTAAGTCATATTTATTCAAATAAGAAGTTCAAAGGTCGAAAATTGATAGTTTGATCAATTAAGTTGAAGGAGTGGACCTTCCGACCTAAGAATCTAATTTGGAAGATAACATGACTAAGCAATCCTTTATGGATATAAGATATAAGATCCGGACAAGTATTAGAATTGATTGACTCTGATGTATGCAGACATACGTCTACTCAGACAATAAGGTACGAGTACTTCATTTGATGATTACTCGAGAAATGGATTAGAATACCTGATGTGCCACAAAAGCAAGTGTTTTGACAAGTCAATGGACACAAAGCTATTGTGGGGAACCTTCAAGGTATATCCATTAGAAGCCTACGATTTGATCGCAAAGGCAAGTACCTTCTGAGGAATGCATAGCATACAAATCAGAGATTGGGATTAGATCCCAAATGACTACACCATACACTCTTGTGTATAAATGGTGTGTCGAAAGTAAGAAATAGAACTCTTATAGAAATTGTAAAAGACAAGTTATTCGGAACTACCTATGTTCTATGGATATGTCTTTAAAACAACGGCGCATTCAATGCGGTTATAGAATATCCTGGAAGAACAAAAGTCGTGTGTTCATTAGTACTATGAACCAGAAGGACGTTATAAGTTCTGACGCCCGGTTCTTAGAAGAAGACTATGTAATGAACCACAAGCCCAAAGTGACGTGATACTTTTTAATGAGAGAAAAACGATAAGGACTGGGAATCAGCCGATCCGAGTAGCGGTACACCACTAACTGCACTTACTGTTGTCACTATTAGTACACCGGAACGCCGTTGTAGTGGGAGGTTGTGGGTCAACCATAGATATTCATAAGACTAGGAGAGTCTTCGGACTTTGGACCTAGTATACATGAAATCGATCCCTGGATCTACATGAAGGCGGTACTAAATCTAAATGTGCCTTCTTGGAGAGCAATAAGGATTATTGCTAAGAGGCGAGATCATTTAGAGTACAAGCTTAGTTGATCCATTTATGGATTGAAACAAAGCATTGAGTTCGTGGTACTTGCAAATTGATGAGATAGTCCATTTTATGGATTTATCAAAGCATAGACGAATCGTGTGTATTGGAAACGTGATGGAAACAAGGTGGTGTTTCTCAGGTTTTATGTAGATAACATTTTATCATTGGTAACAATGTAAAGATGTTGTCAGACATAAAATGATGGTTGTCTAGATAATCATTATGAAAGATATAGGAAGAAGTTGGACATGTTCTTGAGATCTTGGATCTCTAGGAAAGAACATTGTACTTCTCCTGGACATCTTACATAAATATGATTATGGTTCGTTTTAACGTGCAAGATTCCGAGAAAGGTTTGTTACCTTTCAGACACGGAATGCATCTATTTAAGGATATGTGTTTTGGAACACAAAAGGAGATAGAAGCAAAGAAAGCGGTTTCCTACACTTGGAGTATGGAAAGCTTGATAAATGCGATGTTGAAAACGGGAACCTGATATCGGCTATGCAATTAGCATAGTGGGAGGATATCAAGGTAATCCTGGAAAGGAATATTTGACTGCTATAAAGTACTTTTGAAGTACTAGATTACGGAGCAGACGAGCTTTTCCTTTGGATTACATTTTCTAAGATTTCTAATCAGATGAGGACCAATGTAAGTCGATATAAGGCTATGTGTTCACTATTAAAGGAGGAGGAGCTTTAAAATGGAAGGATGATAAGCGCGATGCTATTCGGACTCTGCCATGGGTAACCAAATATAGCGGCCTCAGAGGCAGCGGAAGTTTTGGTATGGCTCCGGGATAACCTCTGGGACTTAGATGTGAATCTTAGTTTACCAAAGGCTATTGTGAATAGCGGTGCAATGGCAAACGTAAGAAATCACAAGTCCATAAGTGTAAGATAACACATAGAGCGCAAGTACCACCTGATACGAGTCATCGTCAGGAGAGACGACGCTGTAGTCACCAAGATAAATTCAGAGCGACAATCTAGATTGCTCTTTCACAAAGCACTTCTTGGAAGTGCATATTAAGCACATGAAGAGTATGGGAGTCGGGAGTTTGGAAGAAAAGACTAGACCTTAGTATAAGTGGGAGATTGATGGAGTTGTATACTTAATGTCTAGATTTAAGTAACGTAAACTCTCGGTCCATGGCATTTAATCTATTTAATTAAATAAACAATTATTTGCGTATAATTATTTATAATTAAATATATGCAAATTATAGTCCTAGATTATATACGTTGTAGTTAGTATGGTGTGCGACGTAACACGGAAGATCATACTATTGGTTACTCGTATATAATCGAACAGTTGCTCACGACCTAGATGGACAAGGACCAATCCATCGGTATAGTCGTTGTATGAGTAAGAAAATAATTGGTCTTGATTATTTTATCATACTTGTACACTTGGTGTATTGGGCGGATCGCTTGAGATTTATCGATTAAGATTGCCTTAAATAATCGATTTAAATCTCTGAGTATTTTATTCTTAATCCCTGATATTATTGCGGATGTGTGCATTTAATATTAGTGACTTTGATTTTCCAAAGGAATTGACTGATTAGGATAACCGGTCAATTACCGGTAAAGTTGGGTCACGGTATTTTATGTATGACTTGCCGTGAATTCTTGGCGGGAAAGTGTGTCCCGATAAGGGTTGATAATGTCCCCGAGATGAGTTCATAAGGAATTATTATGTAAACCCTGCAGGTGGATTTGTTCCGCATAATAATTAAAGTTGAATGGTACTAGTCTTGGATACAAGAGATGAATAAACTAATTATCAATAAATATAATTTATTCATGGACATTTCTATCTTAAACGCACGGAATAAATAATACTACCGGAGAGATAATATTATTTGATATAATATGGTATAATATTGGGAGTGAATTTATATTTATATAGTGGAAAATAAATATAATTAATAGACTAATTAATAGACTTGCACTTGGGCTCAATTTAATTAATTCTATTGAAAGCCCAATATTCCACCTCCTTTAGATCCCCTACGTAGTCTATAAAAGCACTACATGACCTTCACAAATCATAAGACAAGAATATCAATACTTGATAGTTCTAGAGAGTTGAAGGAGATCCATAGAGTTCGGAAGATCGTCGCCCACCCGACGTTCGAACGAGTGCAGGGAATACGTGGGAAGGTCTAGAGGTCTTCAAAGATCTCGTTTCTCGGTACAACGAGAACAAAGGTAAAATCATGAAAACCCCCCTTTATGATTTTAATAATTAATTCGGGTATACGCATGAACGAAGATCCGAGGGAAGAACCCGGGGATGGGGATCGACCTCGCGGTGGTGATCGAAGATCACCGGACCGCGGGAGGTCGGGAGATCCCCGCCGGGATCGCACGAGAACCCTCGACTGGTCGCCAAGGGTGGCAGTCGAGCCCTAGGGCTTCGACTGCCTATGCACATCGAAGGGGCCCCGTCTGGACGCCGGAGCGAGCGATCGAGCCCAGCTCGATCGCTAGGGGCAGCCGCGGGCTGGCGCCGCGGCAGGCGCCCCCTCCCTCGACCGACGGTGGCGGTGAGTCGCCGGACTCACCGTCGGGGGCTGCTACGAGCAGCCCCGGGGGATGCTCGATGCATCCACAGCGATTGCCGCGTGCAATCGCGAGCCCCACGCGGGGCTCGACTAGGGCTAGCCGCGGGTTTATCCCGCGGCGGTGTTGCTTTGGTCGGGCCCGACTCGTGTGGTGGTTCGTGGTGGTTTCCGGCGAAGGGATTTCGATCGGAGTCGTGATTCCGCAATTCCGTCGACTCAGGGATATCGATTTCCAACAAGGGGAGTTTGGGAGACACATCTTCAAGAAGTGACATTGTTCAAAATCCAGTAAGTACGAACTTGAAGTATACATGAAGAAAGAGGATGAAGCCTACAATGGAGAAGATATGCAATAAAAAAGAGGGGGAAAGAAGAAATCAAAAACTGTCGAGTTAAAAGAGAAGATGGTTGTTCGGAATTTAAAGGTAATGTAATTCTGTCTTTTTGGTTCTATTCTGTGTTACAATGAATTTGATTATATTTCTGATACCTTTCTACTGTGGGTTTTTTAGGATGGCGATGGTGTTTACGTTGTGCACCCTGTTACTGGAGGTCAAAGTTTAGAAGTTCTTTCACCGAATACAAGTTCCAGATTTCCCGCAGTCTTATATGATTATGTCCCCTGATTGTTTTTTATATTTTGGAAATGATGTGTTGATCACATTGATTTTTTTTTATTGTTGATGACGTTGTGTTGATGACATTCTATTGTTAGTTTTTATTTTTTTTGTCCTGTTGAACAGTATTTTTATTAAATTGAGAATTATGTTTCAGTATTTTTTTATTCATGTATTAGATGTGTACAAATAGAGTAGAATTCATGATAAAATGGAGTAGAATATGATCATAAATAGAGTAGAATACACTACTAAATGCAGTAGAACTCATTAGATCATGATGTCGCCCTCGATTCAAGTTCACCTCCCATGATTATAGATCGCCTCCCTCGATTATTCACCGCCGAAGGCGGTGAGCCGCCGAAGGGCGGTCGTGATCGTTCGCCTCCCTTGATTATTGTTTATCTCCCTCGATTATTGTTTCAACTTCGATACAAGACCTTTCGATACAAGACCTTTCGATACAAGTCACCCCTTTATCCCTTTATTAAAATTCTGATCCACCGAAGGTGGCCGTAATCATCACCTCCCACGATTATTGTTGCCTCCCTCGATTATTGTAGAATTCATCAATAAATGGAGTAGAATAAGACACGTAATAGAGTAGATTGCACTACTAAATGCAGTAGAACTCATTACAACAAGGTAATGTCCTCGATTATTGTTGCCTCCCTCGATTTTTGTTGCCACTTCGATACAAGACCTTTCGATATAAGACCCCCCCTTTATCCCTTTATTAAAATTCTTAAGCCGCCGAAGGTGGCCGTAATCATTCTCCTCCATCGCTTATTGTTGCCTCCCTCGATTATTGTTCGCCTCTCTCGATTATTGTTGCCTCCCTCGATTATTGTTGCCACTTCGATACAAGACCTTTCGATACAAGACCTTTCCATACAAGACCCCCCCCCCCCTTTATCCCTTTATTAAAATTCTGAAGCCGCTGAAGGTGGCCGTGATCATTCTCCTCCATCGATTATTGTTGCCTCCCTCGATTATTGTTCGCCTCTCTCGATTATTGTTGCCTCCCTCGATTATTGTTGCCACTTCGATACAAGACCTTTTGATACAAGACCCCCACTTTATCCCTTTATTAAAATTCTGAAGCGCCGAAGGTGGCCGTAATCATTCTCCTCCATCGATTATTGTTGCCTCCCTCGATTATTGTCCGCCTCTCTCGATTATTATTGCCTACCTCGATTATTGTTGCCACTTCGATACAAGACCTTTCGATACAAGACCCCCCCCCCCCCCCCCTTTATCCCTTTATTAAAATTCTGAAGCCGCCGAAGTTGGCCGTAATCATTCTCCTCCATCGATTATTGTTGCCTCCCTCGATTATTGTTGCCACTTAGATACAAGACCTTTCGATACAAGACCCCCCCTTTATCCCTTTATTAAAATTATGAAGCCGCCGAAGGTGGCCGTAATCATTCTCCTCCATCGATTATTGTTGTCTCCCTCGATTATTGTTTCCACTTCGATACAATACCTTTCGATACAAGATCCCCCCCCCCCCCCCCTTATCCCTTTATTAAAATTTTGAAGCCGCCGAAGGTGGCCGTAATCATTCTCCTCCATCGTTTATTGTTGCCTCCCTCGATTATTGTTGCCACTTCGATACAAGACCCCCCCCCCTTTATCCCTTTATTAAAATTCTGAAGCCACCGATGGTGGCCGTAATCATTGTCCTCCATCGATTATTGTTGGCTCCCTCGATTATTGTTCGCCTCTCTCGATTATTGTTGCCTCCCTCGATTATTGTTGCCACTTCGATACAAGACCTTTCGATACAATACCTTTTGATACAAGACCCCCCCTTTATCCCTTTATTAAAATTCTGAAGCCGCCGAAGGTGGCCGTAATCATTCTCCTCCATCAATTATTGTTGCATCCCTCGATTATTGTTCGCCTCTCTCGATTATTGTTGCCTCCCTCGATTATTGTTCGCCTCTCTCGATTATAGTTGCCTCCCTCGATTATTGTTTTCCTCTCTCGATTATTGTAGAATTCATCAATAAATGGAGTAGAATAAGATACGGGATAGAGTAGAATGCACTACTAAATGCAGTAGAACTCATTACAACAAGGTAATGTCCTCGATTATTGTTTGCCTCCCTCAATTATTGTTTGCCTCCCTCGATTATTGTTGTCACTTAGATATAAGACCCCCCCCCCTGTGTCCCTTTATAATTGAGAGAGGTGAATGATCACGGCCTCCTTCGGCGGCCGTGATCATTCACCTCTCTCAATTATTGTTCGTCTCCCTCGATTAATATTTATGGGCTTATGTTTAGGGATTAGGGTTTAGGGCTTATTTTTAGGGTTTATGGTGGATTATATTATTCAGTACAGTAGAATCCATTATTAAACAGAGTACAATTTCATTTATAAATAGAGTACTAGTCAAAATTGAGGAGACTGTGTTAATAAATAGTGTAGAATACATTACTTAATTGTGTAGAATGCAAAAAGATAGTACAAAGAACAAATCCATTTTTGAAATTCCAATCCCACTACAGCAAATTCATATTCAGAACAGATTTTAAACACAACTTCAATACAATACAACTTCCACAACTTCAAAATACAACTTCCATCAAATTCAAATAGAACTTCCACAATTTCAAACACAACTCCAATACAATAAACTGAATTAAACTCCCCAATCAAATTAATCTCGCTCAATGTTCTATCCTTTTCTCACAACTTCATGTTCAACAGATGCATTTTCTCTTGCTCTTTTTGCGACTTCTTTTCTCAACTCATTCAACTCTGTCATGATGATTGCATAACAGTATTTGACTCGAAGGATCTTCAACAAATCAGTATCCTGTTTGAAAAATAAAATCAATATTTCAGAAATAGTATTGACCATAATCAATCATATTTATTGTTTAATCACTCTTTCTCATTACATTTCTTGAATCTATTTTTTTGTAACTCAACTTAATGATGAACAAAGCAAACACTGCAAATTATATGTAGATACAAGCATCACAGTAGCAACATCATTCAAAGTCATTAATTATCAAATAACTTTGATTCCTACTAAAGTTCCCTAACATAGATTATATGTTTCACTGATAATTCCATGTTTTACTGAGAATTCCATTATTTATACTTACCAAATCATTCCATGTTTTACTGAGAATTATGTGTTTTACTCTACTATAATTCATAGTACAAAATTCAGAAAAACATAGACACAGATGGCATCACAACTTGCAAAACACAATTAATATTAATATACTACTTAGAAGTCCCAATTTAGGACAGAACTTGAATTTAGGAAATAACTGTGTTGAGTAAATTTTGAAGAAAGTAAACACTGCAAATTACATGTAGATACAAGCATCACAGTAGCGACATGATTCAAAGTCATTAATTATCAAATAACTGTGATTCCTACTCAAGTTCCCTTACAACATAACAAACAGAATAGACAAGTTCACAAGTCACAGTAGAATATAGGTTCTATGTTTTACTGAGAATTCCATGTTTTAGTGAACACAATTCAGAATTCACAATTCACAATTCACAATTCAAACAGGATTGAAGATCAAATAGAGGTGAATGAGATCGAAGATTACCTTGTTTTTTTTAAACCGCAATCCCACTTTCTCATCACCCTTGTAGGTTTCCATGTGTCTCATGCAGTAAATACCACAGTCAGTGTAGTTATCCTTGTAGCGCCATGCCATTTTGAGATTGGTTTGCTTTAAGTTGACAACTTCCTTGTTCACCTTCTTCTTCTTCATTTTCAGGTAGGAAGCAAACTTGAATTGCTGTAGAATCAGAGCATTCATTCAATTCTTATTAATAACAAACCACTATTTAACATAAGAATCAGAGCAAAGTACATCACAATTCAGTGTAGAATCTGTTCAAATACTGTGTAAGTTCACATTTTTACATTATAATTCACTGAATGCATACTAATTAAACCTTGACTGAATTCTATTGATCATAATAAAAAAATAACATCTAAAACAAAGGAGAATTCATTTCAAATCAGTGTAGATTCCATTCAATAATTCGGCTGATACACACAATTCTTATTAATAACAATTTAACATAAGAATCATAGCAGATTACATCACAATTCAGTGTAGAATATGTTCAAATACTGTGTAGATTCACATTTTTACAGTATAATTCAGTCAATGCATACTAAATAAACATTGAATGAATTCTATTGATCATAATAAAAAAAATAACATCTGAAACAGAGGAGAATTCATTTCGAATCAGTGTAGAATCTGTACCAAATCTATGTTGATGTCCCCGTAATGATCTAAGCATTTCTTACTTTCCGGGAGTGGCTTGTTGTCGATTATTTCAACCATCTCATTCTGGAAATTGAATCACAAGGTCCAGAAATGTGCATCGTCTATGACCGCAAAGAATATCTGTACATTCAAATATTCAAAAACATTAGTATGTTGTTTTAAACTTCAGTACAAAGCGTCTATTAAGGTCTACTTACCAGGGTTGCATCCTCAATGTCTAGGTTTCCATTGCATCTCAGCTCATCCTCTATAATGTTTCCAAAACATTTTTGGGTATCGTCATCATTGTCATTTGGATGTCTAATCAGTTGCTGTTTTTTGAATAATAATTAGATATGCGTCTCCAATGAGTTCCTTGTTTTAAAATACATATTATTTTTACTTACATATGCAGCTGTCGTGAAGAAAACTCTTTTAATTTCCCCTGGTGATCTTCTCAAATTTTGATGGTTCAGCCTCATGCACCAAATATCGATGATGTTGTTGACCACCCAGTTCTCAGGAAGCAGGGTTCAAAATCATTCATGTATGCATACCGATTCATCCCTCTAAATAGGAGCTCCCTATAAAATAGTTCAAACAGTGGAGAGTTAGTTAAAAATCAGTGTAGATTCTAGCAAATAACTTAATCTATATTATTTTTTACAAAATAACACAACAAACATAGTAGGAATGAGATGTATACCCCTTGGTTCGGTCTCTTATTGGCAGAAACGCATAGTCAGCTATGAACTGCTCCTTCTTGCTTATACGATTGACATCAGTCATCGTTTCCCTCCAGAACGGAGACCTCAAGTTCAGTGGAAGGTTTTTGTGCATTCGTTTTTCTGTTATTCGCACCAAAACATCCTGGGAATCGTCCTCTGACTCATGCAAGCATCTGTTTTCAAGAGTAAAAACGATAAATCAGTTATTTAATGTATATAATGATTATATTCAAGTAACTTTTGCTAAAATATTATTAGAGCTTACTCAAGGAATTCTATCTCCTTCATTTCCCTTGTTGTGAAGACCATATATTCGTTGTCTTTGTCCCCCACAAATTGGCCTTCTTCTTGGCTTTCAGAATCAACACCTCGAATTCCGAGGTTGAATGTAGGGCAACTGGGATCCTTCCTCTTCTTCGCTTTCATCAATATGAAGGCCTTCTCTATTTCATCAATAGCTGTAATGAAATCATCGTCAAAGTATACTTCATCAGTCGTTGGCTCTATGGCCACATTGAAAGTCTTGTTCTGCAAAGACTGGATCAGTTCCTTCTCTTTCTCAAGCCCCTTCTCCTGTTCAACTTCCTTCTCCTGTTCAACCACCTTCTCCTTACCATCATCATCTTTGTCAACAACTGTCTGCTGGTCTTCTGCATTTTCATCATGATTCATCATGCTCTTGGCCAGGGCATTTTGAAGGATGGTTGTCATCAATTCTACTTTGCCCATCTCTGTTAAGACAGTTAAGCATTGGGTGACTCCTTCTGCAATCTTCCTAAGACCCCCAGTCAAGTATGATGTAAGAGTTTTCTGTTCTTTTGCTTGCTTTCCAGCAACATTTGCAGGGAGTTCTTGAGCAGCAACAACATTATCCCGTGAGGCATCTTGTTGAGGGTCTTCAGCACAATGCAAGGGAGCATTTTGTGGAGGGGCAGCAGCAGCATTATCTTGGGGACCATCTTGTCCATCTTCTCCATTTTCAGCAGCAGCATCAACATAAATTTCTTGTGGGGCAACTGCTGGTTCAACAACTTCTTGTACCTCAAGTGGCCTTGTCAGCCTCTCCACTACTTTGCCAACTCCAAACCTATTTGGTTTAGTGTCAGTTTCCCGCTTGATCCTGGCAGCTATATTTTTGGCGTTCCAGCTTCTGCAGACCGGGAACTGTCTTTGGACAGTCCTCGACATAAACACCATTCGGTCCAAATAGCAGAGATGGAAAAAGAATTTAGATTGCATTAACAAAGTAATTAGGATTTTATGTAAAAGAAAGTAGATTTATAGTGTTCATATTTGTTTACCATCAGGAATGTGACTGGCCCTGTGAAGTAGTAATTTTTACCCTCTTTGAACAATCTTGCAGCTGTGACAAGGGAGTCAATTGTGTAGCTACACCAATCCAAATTTCTGATTTCTTAAACATCTCTCACAACACGCAAGATGTTGAAGTTTGAGTAGTTATCTTGCTTGCCTTTCAGCAAGGTGCTAACTACTAAAACAACAAAATCGCGTTTAAAGTCATCTCCATGTGCAGTAGTTCCTTTCAATCGTTCGCACATCTTTGCTGGTGATGGACCACCTGTGTTATTGACATAAAACACAATCAGTTAATTGAATTTAGATTATTTAACTTTGTAGTCGAAATGCAAATTATAATTCATACCAATAGGATTTCCCCATCTGCTCCTCCAATCCTCTAAGAATGTGGTGAATCCATCATCCATGTCTTCACATTTCAGGCCTGCATCATTTAAATTAGGTCATTTACAGAAAGTATATCAATAATATCAATAATTTGATTAAGATTATAGTAGAGTAGTTTCTTACCTGTGGATTCATCTACAAGCTTGTTTCCTTTTGGAAGATTGAAGATGGATACCTCATCATCTTATGTAATATCAATTTCTCCATTCTGGAGAATGATACGACAGTTGAGGTAGTCGAAACTCTCCATCACAAAATTTAACAAGTTAAACTTGTTTTGAGTGATGTTCAGATTCAACAAACTGCCGAACCCGATATCTCGCACTTCCTGTTTCTGATCTTCAGACAACCCGCTAACCAATCTGGATACATGGTTAGGCGACATACGACACGGGAATTTCTTTTTTGCTTCAGTTTCTTCATCATCCTCAGCTTTCCCTTTTCCTTTGTCGAGTTTTGCCTTTTTCCTCTTTCCCTCTTCAGGCTCTGGATCATCATTCTCACCAGCAGCTCTTTTTGTTTTCTTCTTCTTTTGAATCTGAGCAGATTCTTTCTCATGCTTCTTCTGAGAAGCTTCTTTTACCTTCTCCCTCTTTTCCTTCTCCTGCTTCTCAGCAGCTTCTTTTTCCATCTCCTTCTCTTTGTTTTCATTCTCCTGCTTCTCAGCAGCTTTTTTCTTCTTCTCCATGTTTTCCTTTACCACTTTCAGTACTTCTTCTCTCCCCTATGATTTATAAATCCTCACTCAATTCATATGAATCGACAGTTTAACATATCAAACAGAGGAGAAATAATCTTAATTCATTGTACATAATAGTTTTCAACTGTGTTCATTGAGATTCTGATTTTAAATGTCACTCAATTCATTCTATTATAATTTCAATTGAGTAACATATGAATAACATTTTGACATTACAATGCACTCAATACATACTAATTACTAGCCACAAAATAACATATCAGTTAAAGTAGAATGCACATACCAGTTTTTTGAGAGCTGCCTGTTTCACAGCTTCTTGCTCTTTTTTCTTCTTTTCTCCTTCTTCTTTCTTCTTCAAAGCTGCTTGTTTCACAGCTTTTTTCTCCATCTCTTTCTTATGTACATCCTCTTTCTTTTGTTGCAATTAATGAACCATGAATATTTAAGCATTTATTATTGAAACAAGCAAAAAAATAATGTCAACTCAAACCATATTAATCAGAGCAGAGTACATCACAATTCAGTGTAGAATCTGTTCAATTACTGTGTAGATTCATATTTTTACATTATAATTCACTCAATGCATACTAATTACAAGCCACAAAATAATATAAGAATCTGAGCAGAGTACATCACAATTCAGTGTAGAATCTGTTCAATTACTGTGTAGATTCACATTTTTACATTATAATTCACTCAATGCATACTAATTACAAGCCACAAAATTGTTGGAGTTGTGTACTTAATGTCTAGATTTAAGTAACGGAAACTCACGATCCATTGTCACTAATCTATTTAATTAAATAAACAATTATTTGCGTTTAATTATTTATAATTAAATATATGCAAATCATAGTCCTGGATTTTATACGTTGTAGTTAGTATGGTGTTGCATGGGCGCACAGAAGATCATACTATCGGTTACTCGTATTTAATCGAACAGTTGCTCACGACCTAGATGGACACGGACCAATCCATCGGTATAGTCGTTGTGTGAGAGAGAAAATAATTTATCTTAATTATTTTATCACACTTGTACACTTGGTGTATTGAGCGGATCTGCTTGAGATTTATCGATTAGGATTGCCGGCGATAATCGATTTAAGTCTCTGTGTATTTTATTCTTAATCCCCGATATTATTGCGGGTGTGTATATTTAATATAAGTGACTTTGATTTACCAAAGGAATTAACCGATTTAATTATTGGGTTATTTACCGGTTAAGTTGGGTCACTATATTTTATATATGGCATGCCGTGAATACTTGACGGGAAAGTGTATCCCGGAAGGGTTGATAATATCCCCGAGATGAGTTCATAAGGAATTATTATGTAAACCCTGCAGGTGGATTCGTTCCGCATAATAATTAAGGTTGAATGGTACTAGTCTCGGATAAAAGAGATGAATAAATTAATTAGCAATAAATTAATTTTATTCATGGATATTTATATCTTAAATACACGGAATAAATAATACTACCGGAGAAATATTATTTGATATAATATGGTTTAATATTGGGAGTGCAATTAATTTTATATAGTGGAAAATAGAATTAATTAATATTGATAAGGATTAATGGACTTGAGCATTGGGCTCAATTTAATCTTCAATATTGGAAGCCCAATATTCCACCTCTTTAAGATCCCCTACGTAGCCTATAAAAGCACTACATGGTCTTCTCTATTCTCATAACTTGAAGATCACAATTCTAGAGAGAGAAAGTAGAGAGGGAGATCCATGGAGTTCGGTAGATCGTCGCCCACACGACGTCCGAGCTAGTGCAAGGAATACGTGGGAAGATCTCAAGGTCGTCAAATTGAGTTCTTCGTTTTTCCGAACAACGAGAACGAGGTAAATCGTAAAACCCTCTTTATGATTTTATCGTTTAATTATCGTAAAAATATCGTGAACCAAGATCCGAGAACGCGACCTTTGTCGAGGTTGAACCGGGCGGTGGTGATCGAAGATCACCGGACCGCCGGCGGCTCAACGGCTCGAACAAGAGAGGGTCGAGAGGGGCGAGCCTCGGCTGGACGCCGAGACTCGATCGAGGGCGAGCTCGATCGCCCCGTGCACAACCAGCGGGCTGCTGGAGCAGCCCCGCTCACGCGGCTGGACCGCCGCTCGAGCGGCGGTGGCCGGTGGTGATCGCAAGCCACGGTTCGCCGTGGCTGGTCGTGCGATCACCGGGGGCGGCTGGGCGTGCATAGGGGGCTGCCAAGGGCAGCCCTAGGCGGCTGCCAAGGACAGCCGCGAGCCCCACACGAGGGCTCGACCGAACAGCCCGGGCTATCCCCGTGGTTAGGGTTTGGTTGAGTCCGGCTTCGCGTGGTGGTTCGTGGCGGGTTGTTCCGGCATCCGGGAGTCGATTGGAGTTGTCGTTCCGCACTTGGACAACTCCGGATATTCGATCTTCAAAGGATTTCGGTCGGAATTAATTGGATAATTAATTTTAATTAATTTATTAATTCCGGGATATCGATTTCCAACAATTGGTATCAGAGCGTTGGTTTTAGTTCATGGTATTTTTCGATAAATTGTTCTACCTTGCAGGGTTTCCGATTATTATGGCTAGATTTAATTATTGTTAATTAATGTCATAATATTTCTCTTGATTATTAAACTCTCGGTGATGTCAATATTTGTTCTTGTGTGGTGAATGCTTGTTCTTAATTTTTCCGGAAATTTTGAGGTCGTTTTGTAGAGAATCGATACCGGATAGCGTAGTAATAAATTTGTGATTTATTTTACGTTGGATCGAGTCCGAAACGACGACCGGAAAAGTGTGACGGAGGAGACGATAGAGAGGGAGGATTCCGGGGATCGATCATTCCCATGATCATCCCCGAAGAAGGATCGATCGAAGGGGGAGGGGGCTGCCCGCGGCCTTCTCGGTCGTGATGTCGCCGGCGACGGCGGCTGATCGGCTGGGTGGTGGCGGTGGCGGTGGCTCTCCTCTCGGCCGGCGATGGTGGTGGGGCGCGGGGTCCTCGTGATCTCGTGCTCTCCCGGCAAGATCCAACTTTCCTAAATTATTCGGTTTTCCTATTTTGAGTATTCCTATTCTTGGGAATTCTCATGGAATAGGAAAAGAATAAATTTAGAATAAATTTATTTTTCCTTATTGATTATTCCTATTCTTGGGAATTTTCATAGATTAGGAAAAGGAATAAATTTATAATTAATTTATTTTTCCTATTTAATTATTCCTTTATGGAATTTTTAATGGATTAGGAAAATAATTAATTTGGAAAGTTTAGGAGTCCTAAATTAATTTTTCATTATTTAATTATTCCTTTATGGAATTTTTAATGGATTAGGAAAGGAATTAATTTGGAAGGACTAGGAGTCCTAAATTATTTTATTTCCTTATTTCATTATGGAAATCATCTAGAATATTCCAAGTGGGTCTTGGATAGATTATTCTAGAGATTTAATGAAGTACAAAGGGAAAATAAAATAAATTATTTTATTTCCTTATTTCATTATGGAAGTCTTCTAGAATATTCCAAGTGGGTCTTGGATAGATTATTCTAGAGATTTAATGAAGTAGAAAGGGAAAATAAAATAAATAAAAATATTAACAATATTTAATTTTATTTTTTGATTTATTCGATTGACTTAATTTTCGAATTAAGTATCTTTTGGATTTATTAAAAATAAATAGATTTAAATATTGGAATTAATATTCCCGTCACATGGAGCATTCAAGAACGAAGACTAAAGACTAGAAGATGCGTACGGAGATGCGATAAAGCCATAATAGTCGGAAAAATAATATTCTAGTATTATTTTGATTATGTGATAATATTCTATGTGCTTTATTTCATGTATGCATGCTTATGTGTATTTAATTATGCATTAGATAGCGTATCCCTTTATTGTAAAAAGCTAAGTGGGAGAGGGTATGGAAACATATCCATGGTCTCCATTTCTGTTCTCTTGGTGACTTTTATGGACTTTTGAAGTTCGTATAGACAAGTCATTGGAGGAGAATTCTTGTAATTCCTTTTACAAGAAACATTGATTAAGTTTATCAAACAATGCCTAATTTGTCTTTCCAAAACTTATTTCAAGTCGACTCATTCTCACCCCGGGGAGTGGAATGGAGCCAAAGCCACTTGGTCATGTCGAGGACACAAATTAGAGGCAGTCGTACCATCTTTTGAAGGTGGATCGATTGTCTGCTCGGCTCCCTCATTCTATGAGAGATAGGGTCGTTCGCATGGTGAATCACTGGTTAGAAACTTTGAGTTTCACTTATGATTCTCCGCGTCTTGATTTACAAGATTAAATGATTCAAGTAATTGGGAGTCAATTGTAAAAGTCTTTTGGTGTAGTAAACGTCCACACAAACGTGGCTTGCTACATTGAATGGGATTTTGGAACGATTGATGTAGACAGTTATAGAAGGGAGTAAAAGAGCGTATGTTAACGTAAACGTCCACACGAACGTGGCTTGCGGTGAATATACGTGTCCCAAACAATCTTCTTAGATACTGAGTAATGGTTTACACTTAGGTACGCTTTATAGTATTCTTCCCAACGAAGTAACGCTATAATTGATGTACGACCGAAGCAAATCTAATTGCTAAATCATTTGGATAGGTAAACGTCCACACGAACGTGGCTTGCCTTATCTGATGGGATTTTAGAGGTGATTAGTGGTTTAATGATATTATTTGAGGGAGATAATATCGGAGATTAAATCGATTGTTTGTTGTTATATGTGCTCATAGATTAGGAAATGACTGTGAACCCACTTTATGTGATACGTAAGGATTTAAACTCATTGGTCCCTGAATGTAATAATTGGAATAGAGATCTAGACAATGCCCAAACTGTTCAAGAGTACAAGTTTGTACTCAATGATCTTTGTCCTCCCGAGCCTACAAATGTCCTAACTTATGAAGAAAGGACTGATTTTAAGAAGTGGGAAAATGCTTTTGCAATAACCACTGATTATGGTATCATGTTCAAACTCAAGGTGTTTAGACATGACATAGGCGGCTTGACAAGAAGCGATGAGGATACTCATAAAGGCCAGTCACTTCGAGGAAACGCTTAAACACGTTTTTGAGATGATTGACCTTTTAGACGAGTTGAGACGGAAATCGCAAGCTCTTGTAGCTAATGCCAAAGGTTTCGAACCTAAGGGAAAAATCGGGGGAAAGGAAAAGCAAGCAAAGAAACCCAGTGGTCCTAGGTTTCTTGGACCACGAGATGGGACGAGAATGCCATGAGGCAAGAGTTCTCGATGCAAACAGTCAGGGTACTGGAAGTCTAATTATCCTCTCAAAGAAAGTACGAAATTTTCTTTAGTCGTAAAACATAGTCAGTGGTATTATCTACCGGAACCTGGTGTGTAGATATGGAACCATTGACGGTATGTAAATGCAAGGGTTCCAGGAAACCCGACGACTTAGAAAAGAAAAAATCATAGTCTACATGGGCAATGCTGTAGAGGAGGCAGCAGTTGCAGTGGAGGACATTTTATAGGATTTCATTTTGAGTTATTGCTTTTATGTACCTTTAGAAAGAACTTTGTTCTGGATTTCTAATAAATGGATATTTTATTTCTTTTAATCATTTGATGGTTATAAGAAGAAATAATGATATTATCTATTTTGGTACATTAGCTAGCAATATATAAATGATGAATCCTGAATCCACCACGGTGCAACAAACCGTAGTATTAAACTCGTTTTACTAATAAGAGATTTCTTTATCAATTATACTTGTGGATTCTTATGCTGAGTCATGTTTATTCAAATAAGAAGTTCAAAGGTCGAAAATTGATATTTGATCAATTAAGTTGAAGGAGTGGACCTTCCGACCTAAGAATCTAATTTGGAAGATAATATGACTAAGCAATCCTTTATGGATATAAGATGTAAGATCCGGACAAGTATAAGAATTGATTGACTCTGATGTATGCAGACCTATGCCTACTCAGACAATGAGGTACGAGTACTTCATTTGATGATTACTCGAGAAATGGATTAGAATACCTGATGTGCCACAAAAGCAAGTGTTTTGATAAGTCAATGGACACTAAGCAATTGTGGAGAACCATCAAGGTATATCCATTTGTAGCCTGCGATTGATCGCGGAGGCAAGTATCTGTCTGAGGAATGCATGGCATACTAATCAGAGATTGGGATTTGATCCCAAATGACTACACCATACACTGTTGTGTAGAAATGGTGTGTCGATAATAAGAAATGGAACTCTTATAGAAATAGTAAAATTATGAGTTATACGGAAATACCTATGTTCTATGGATATGTCTGGAAACAACGGCGCATTCAAATGCGGTTGTAGAATATCCTAGAAGAACAAAAGATGTGTGTTCAATAGTACTATGAACCAGAAGGACGTTATAAGTTCTAACGCCCGGTTCTTAGAGAAAGACTATATAATGAACCACAAGCCCAAGGTGACGTAATACTTTGAAATAAGAGAGAAAGATTAAGACTTAGAGCCAGCCGAACCGAGTAGCGGTACACCACTAACTGCACCTACTGTTATCACTGTTTATACACCGGAATGCCATTGTAGTGGGAGGTTGTGGGACAACCGGAGATATTCATAAGACTAGGAGAGTCTTCGGACTTTGGACCTAGTATACATGAAATCGATCCCTAGATCTACATGAAGGCCGTACTAGATCTAAATGTGCCTTCTTGGAGAGCAATAAGGATTATTGCTAAGAGGCGAGATCATTTAGAGTACAAGCTTAGTTGATCCATTTATGGATTGAAACAAAGCATTGAATTCGCGGTACTTGCAAATTGATGAGATAGTCCATTTTATGGATTCATCAAAAGCATAGACGAATTGTGTGTATTGGAAACATGATGGAAAACAAGGTGGTGTTTCTCGGAGGTTTTATGTAGATGACACTTTTATCATTGGCAACAATGTAAAGATGTTATCAGACATAAAATGATGGTTGTCTAGATGAATCATTATGAAAGATAAAGGAAGAAGTTGGACATGTTCTTGAGATCTTGGATCTCTAGAAAGAACATTGTACTTCTCCTGGACATCTTACATAAATGATTATGGTTCGTTTTAACATGCAAGATTCCGAGAAAGGTTCGTTACCTTTCAGAGACGGAATGCATCTATCTAAGGATATGTGTTTTGGAACACAAAAGAAGATAGAAGCAATGAAAGCAGTTTCCTACACTTTGAGTGTGGAAAGCTTAATAAATGCAATGTTGAAAACGAGAACCTGATATCGGCTATGCAGTGAGCATAGTGGGAGGATATCAAGGTAATCCTGAAAAGGAATATTCGACTGCTGTAAAAGTACTTTCGAAGTACTGTTCTAGACTACGAAGCAGACGGGTATTTCCTTTGGATTACATTCTCTTAGATTTCTAATCAAATGAGGACCGGTGTAAGTCGATATCAGGCTATGTGTTTCACTATTGAAGGAGAAGGAGTTTTAACATGGAAGAGTGATAAGCACAATGCTTTTCGGACTCTGCCATGGGTAACCAAATAGCGGCCTCAGAGGCAGCGGAAGTTTTGGTATAACTCCGGGATAATCTCTGGGACTTAGATGTGATTCTTAATTTGCCAAAGGCTATGTAAATAGCGGTGCGATGGCAAATGGTAAGAAATCACAAGTCCATAAGTGAAAGATAACACATAGTGCAAGTACCACCTGATACGAGTCATCGTCGAGGGAGACGACGCTGTAGTCACCAAGATAACTTCAGAGCGGCAACCTAGAGTGCTCATTCACATAGTACTTCTTGGAAGTACAACTTAAGCACGTGATGAGTATGGGAGTCGGGAGTTTGGAGGAAATGACTAGACCTTAGTACAAGTGGGAGATTGTTGGAGTTGTGAACTTAATGTCTAGATTTAAGTAACGGAAACTCACGATCCATTGTCACTAATCTATTTAATTAAATAAACAATTATTTGCGTTTAATTATTTATAATTAAATATATGCAAATCATAGTCCTGGATTTTATACGTTGTAGTTAGTATGGTGTTGCATGGGCGCACAGAAGATCATACTATCGGTTACTCGTATTTAGTCGAACAGTTGCTCACGACCTAGATGGACACGGACCAATCCATCGGTATAGTCGTTGTGTGAGAGAGAAAATAATTTATCTTAATTATTTTATCACACTTGTACACTTGGTGTATTGAGCGGATCTGCTTGAGATTTATCGATTAGGATTGCCGGCGATAATCGATTTAAGTCTCTGTGTATTTTATTCTTAATCCCCGATATTATTGCGGGTGTGTATATTTAATATAAGTGACTTTGATTTACCAAAGGAATTAACCGATTTAATTATTTGGTCAATTACCGGTTAAGTTGGGTCACTATATTTTATATATGGCATGCCGTGAATACTTGACGGGAAAGTGTATCCCGGAAGGGTTGATAATATCCCCGAGATGAGTTCATAAGGAATTATTATGTAAACCCTGCAGGTGGATTCGTTCCGCATAATAATTAAGGTTGAATGGTACTAGTCTCGGATAAAAGAGATGAATAAATTAATTAGCAATAAATTAATTTTATTCATGGATATTTATATCTTAAATACACGGAATAAATAATACTACCAGAGAAATATTATTTGATATAATATGGTTTAATATTGGGAGTGCAATTAATTTTATATAGTGGAAAATAGAATTAATTAATATTGATAAGGATTAATGGACTTGAGCATTGGGCTCAATTTAATCTTCAATATTGGAAGCCCAATATTCCAATAAAAGGTAGAGTCGAAATATAAATAATAAGACCTCCTTAAGATCCCCTACGTAGCCTATAAAAGCACTACATGGTCTTCTCTATTCTCATAACTTGAAGATCACAATTCTAGAGAGAGAAAGTAGAGAGGGAGATCCATGGAGTTCGGTAGATCGTCGCCCACACGACGTCCGAGCTAGTGCAAGGAATACGTGGGAAGATCTCAAGGTCGTCAAATTGAGTTCTTCGTTTTTCCGAACAACGAGAACGAGGTAAATCGTAAAACCCTCTTTATGATTTTATCGTTTAATTATCGTAAAAATATCGTGAACCAAGATCCGAGAACGCGACCTTTGTCGAGGTTGAACCGGGCGGTGGTGATCGAAGATCACCGGACCGCCGGCGGCTCAACGGCTCGAACAAGAGAGGGTCGAGAGGGGCGAGCCTCGGCTGGACGCCGAGACTCGATCGAGGGCGAGCTCGATCGCCCGTGCACAACCAGCGGGCTGCTGGAGCAGCCCCGCTCACGCGGCTGGACCGCCGCTCGAGCGGCGGTGGCTGGTGGTGATCGCAAGCCACGGTTCGCCGTGGCTGGTCGTGCGATCACCGGGGGCGGCTGGGCGTGCATAGGGGGCTGCCAAGGGCAGCCCTAGGCGGCTGCGAAGGACAGCCGCGAGCCCCACACGAGGGCTCGACCGAACAGCCCGGGCTATCCCCGTGGTTAGGGTTTGGTTGAGTCCGGCTTCGCGTGGTGGTTCGTGGCGGGTTGATCCGGCATCCGGGAGTCGATTGGAGTTGTCGTTCCGCACTTGGACAACTCCGGATATTCGATCTTCAAAGGATTTCGGTCGGAATTAATTGGATAATTAATTTTAATTAATTTATTAATTCCGGGATATCGATTTCCAACAAAAATAATATAAGAATCTGAGCAGAGTACATCACAATTCAGTGTAGAATCTGTTCAATTACTATGTCGATTCACATTTTTACATTATTATTCACTCAATGCGCATACTAATTACAAGCCACAAAATAATATGAAAATCTGAGCAGAGTAAATCACAATTGAGTGTAAAAATTGTTCAACAGAGGAGAATGCATTCAAAATCAATGTAGCTTCCATTCAATAATTGGACTGATTCACACTTTCATTTTAAACCCTCATTCAATTCGTATTAGTTACAAACCACTATTTACTAAATCCTACAGAGGAGAATGCATTCACTATGTTTAGGATTTTACCTTTTTGCTTTTTGGTTCTGCTGCTGGAACCTCACTTGCAGTAGAATCATCATTTCTCTTGTTTAAAGATTTTGGTTGCGGTTCAGAATCTTGTTGTTCTCTTATTTCAGGTTGATGTGCTTCTGTTTCCTATTTAATTCATAAAGTATAAAGCATTAGTATGTTATAATGAAATAAGAGAAGACAATTCAATCTAAAAATACAAAATGCACGATGAATAATGATATATTAACATATAAGTCAAAGTAGAATATTACCTTCTCTCTCTTCTCTTTCTACTTCTCCTTCTTTTCTTTTACAGCTTTGACAGCTTCCTTCTCATCTGCTCTCTTCTTTTGCTGCAATTATGAACCATGAATATTTATTATTGAAACAAGCAAAAAATAATGTCAACTCAAACCATATTAATCAGAGCAGAGTACATCACAATTCAGTGTAGAATCTGTTCAATTACTTTGTAGGTTCTTATTTTTACATTATAATTCACTCAATGCATACTAATTAAAATTTGATTGAATTCTATTGATCATTATCGAAAAAATAACATCTGAAACAGAGGAGAATTCATTTCAAATCAGTGTAGCTTTCATTAAATAATTGATTACAAACCACTATTTAACATAAGAATCAGAGCAGAGTTCATCACAATTCATATAAATATGCATTTGAAGTTTTTATAAGTTTACCGTCTTTATAGGCACAACAGCTTCGCTCCTTGGGCTCCTTCTTATCTTTAAACCTTTAGGTTGAGCTTCAGGTTCTTGCTGTTAGACTGGTTCGGGTTCTTTTTCTTTCTGTGGGGCTTCCTGAGGGACAAAAATTGTTGGAAATTGATATCCCGGGTTATCAAATATTGCGGAAACCGACAACCCGACCGAAATCCTCTCGCCGGAGAACACGCGAACACCATGCGAGCCGAAACCCGAACAAACACCACCGCACGGCTGAAGCCGTGCGCGTCCAGCCGAGCCCCCCGCATGGGGCTCGCGATCACACGCGGTGATCGTCGGGGATGCATCGTGCATCCCCCGGGGCTGCTCGTAGCAGCCCCCGGCGGTGAGTCCGGCGACTCACCGCCACAGCCCGAGGAGGGCGGTTCGCCCAGCGGCGAACCCTCCGCGGCTACCCGGCGATCGAGCCTCACGGTCGATCGCATGCCCCGACGTCCAGCCGGGGTTCCTCGCGTGTGCCCGCGGTCAAAACCCTAGGGTTCGACCGCATCCCCTCGGCGCCCAGCCGAGGGTTCTCTCGACCTCCGTCGGGGATCTCGAATCCCCGTCCACGGAGTTCGTTCGTTTCCCGGATCTTGGTTCATGTGTATGTCACGATTAATTAAACATAAAATCATACGAGGGGGTTTTTACGATTTTACCTTGTGCGGAGAAACGAGATTAATTCGAAGACCTTCGGATCTTCCTACGTATTCCTTGCACCTCGTTCGAACGTCGTGTGGGCGACGATCCTCCGAACTCCTATGGATCTCCTTCACGAACTCTCTAGAATATCAAGTATGATATTCTTATTGGTGTATGAATTGTGAAGACCATGTTGTGCTTTTATAGGCTACGTAGGAGATCTAAAGGAGGTGGAATATTGGGCTTCCAATATTAATGATTAAATTGAGCCCAACCCAAATCTATTAATCCATTAATATTAATTATATATTAACTCCACTATATAAATATAATTGCACTCCCAATATTTACCATATTATATCAAATAATATTTTCTCCGGTAGTATTATTTATTCCATGTGTTTAAGATATAAATATCCATGAATAAAATTAATTTATTGCTAATTAATTTATTCATCTCTTTTATTCGAGAATAGTACCATTCAACTTTAATTATTATGCGGAACAAATCCACTCATGAGGTTTACATAATAATTCCTTATGAACTCATCTCGAGGATATTATCAACCCTTTCGAGGACACATTTTCCCGTTGATGCAACCCAGGAGTCGTCAATGATACAAGATCCGGTGCATGTCCCAGTTGGACCAATGACGCGATCAAGGGCTATGAAGTTTAAAGAGAGCTTGATGGTGATGGTTCAAGAGGTGTGGGCTCAAGAGCTATTGAAGAAGCCTATTGGTGAGATGGATAGTCCGAGCCTTGTTAGTCTCATTACATGCGGAGGGGACGCTTCAAAAGAAGACGTTAATCAGGCCGGAACGATGAAGAAAGGCACCGGAAAGAGAGTCGAGAAAGTGCCGGGAACTCACCGAGAATGTGGCCAAAATTCTGTGGAACCCGCGTTTGAGCCCGAGGTTGGTCTCCAGGAACCCGAGGATGGCTTCCTAGAACCGCGGCCACAATGAGGAGAAATTCTGGGAAACCCGAGGATCAACCCGAGGATCGATCCATACCCTCTGCACTAACCTCGGGTTGAGCCGCGGACTAGGCAGCAACTTCCAATTTCGCGCCCGGGTTTTTTGTGTGCGGAATTTTTATTCCTTTTCCTTTTTTGGCGTGACTTTTTGTCCAAGATACTCCTTTCCCTTCACTTTTTAGGTTTGCCTATATAAAGGCTTTGTGAGACTTTATTTTAAACACAATTTTTAAGCATCAATTAATTACGTGAGTTTATTCTCTCTTCAATTTTCGTTCTCTTTTCGATTTTGCTAAAAGAGATCAACTTGACGAATCAACG
This sequence comes from Euphrasia confusa, assembly GCA_954870475.1. Classification (NCBI taxonomy): domain Eukaryota; kingdom Viridiplantae; phylum Streptophyta; class Magnoliopsida; order Lamiales; family Orobanchaceae; genus Euphrasia; species Euphrasia confusa. The sequence continues at coordinate 34,335,288 of OX940950.1, forward strand.
AAGCATACATACTTCGTCGTGTGTCCATCATCTTCTCCAAATTACTAAGTCGATTACGTATTGGGGTTTAGAATTCCATCTAAATCATTCTACGAGTTAGACCTAGGGGGTTCGGGATTCTCCATCCAGGTATCCTAATTTCGTGTTCTTCGTATCAATTCCTCCTCCTATCAAACGAGGTACGTATCATCTGGTATCAGAGCCCAGGCTAGGGTTTCTAATTTCTGATTACGTTACCTTATTATCTTTTTCTTTTCGTTCTTCTTTTCCTCTTGCTGAATCGGATCTCTTTCATCCGTAAGCACAAAAAAAAAATATAAAAATTATTTCGACTCCGTTTTTCTCGAAAAATTTTTTGGGATTATCGTATTCTTGTTGCTGTTCGTATTCCCAGCCATAAAAAAAAAAAACAAAAAAAAAAAAAACACAAAAAAACACAAAAAATTTGTGTGATTCCTGAGTTTTCCGGCATCGTTTTGAGCCAATTTGGTGCTATCTTATTTTTTTCGTTCCGAAATTTCCGATTTTTGTTCCTTTCTACGTCGTATTGTGTGTTTTTGTGGATCTTTTCGAGTCTGATCTCGTCTGGTAGATCGAGGAGTTCGATACATTGAGGGAGAATTTGAGTGGTAAAAGGCAGAGTGTGTGAGAATATTAGAGTGCAAAAAGCCATACCTGAGTGAAACACGAGTGCTGAGTGAATCCCATCTTGAGTGTGATACACGAGCGTTTGTGAGGTGGTGAGGTTATTTTTATTTTATTGCTTTTATTACTAACGTTTTTTTTTTTTGTGCAGGATGTCGGGTGGATCGTCACCAAAGGATGACCGTACATTGGCCAACGCCCAAACTAAGTTCATGATGGAAGCTTTACGATCTGAGTTGAAAAAGTATGTTAATTCGGAAATGGAATCAATGCATGACCGAATCACAGAAGAGATGCCTCGTCCAGAGAATACAGGGCATCGGAACGGTGGAGGTTACCACGGAAGGCGGCATGGCAATAATCGTCACCATGACCGAGATAGGGATTTCGGATCCGATGAAGATGAAGCTTCTGACAATGATAGGAGGAGGCACGGAGGTAGAGACAGGGAAGATAACAACTTCAGCAACATCAAGATGACCATTCCCTCATTCATAGGGAAGAACGATCCAGAGTTGTATATCGAGTGGGAGCGAAAGGTGGAGATGATGTTCGAGTGCCACAACTTTTCTGAGCTCAAGAAGGTGAAGATGGCAGCGATAGAGTTCTCTGACTATGCACTTGTTTGGTGGGATCAATTGGTATCCAGTCGGAGGCGGAACCGTGAGCAGCCTATTGAGACATGGGCCGAGATGAAGTCTGTTATGCAGAAGCGATTTGTACCTGCCCACTACTACCGGGACTTGTACATCAAATTGCAGAATCTACGGCAAGGGACGAAGAGCGTGGATGAGTATTTCAAGGAAATGGAAATGGCAATGATTCGGGCCAACATTGAAGAGGATCGGGAAGCTACTATGGCTAGGTTCTTAGCTGGACTGAATTGGGAGATTCTTAATGCGGTGGAGTTGCAACTGTACGTCGAGTTGGAGGACATGGTTCATACGGCAATAAAGATAGAGAATCCGCATAAGAGGAGGGGTAGTTTTAGCAGTTCAAAGCCGAATTAGTCTTCTTGGAGATCACCCCAAGTCCCGAGTGGTTCAACACCTAAAGGGAACCAATGGAAGAGAGAGGTTCCACCTCGAGATGAGAAGAAGACCTTCTTTAAGGGTCGTTCGGAGGGAGCAAGTCCAGCGACTCAGATCAACCCATCAAATCCTGATAGCCGCAACCGAGACAAGAAGTGTTTCAAATGCCAGGGATTCGGGCACATTATGAGTGAGTGTCCTAACAGACGACTGATGATCTTGAGAGATGACGGGGAAGTCGTAACTGATGATGAGGGCGAGGAACCGGCACCTACAACTACGGTGGATTCCGAGGGTGAGGAGGAGATCCTACCAACCGAAGGCCAACTGTTTGTAGCTAGGAGAGTATTGAGTGCCCAGACACAGCCCGTTGAGAGGGAGCAGCGAGAGAACCTTTTCCACACGAGATGTCATGTGCAGGACAAGGTGTGTAGTGTCATCATTGATGGAGGGAGCTGCACGAATGTGGTTAGTGCTACCATGGTTCAGCGCTTGGGATTGACGGTGGTGAAACATCCCAAGCTACATCGTCTGCAGTGGTTAAATGAGTGCGGCGTCATTAAGGTGACCAAGCAAGTGAAGGTACCTTTCCGCATTGGGAAGTATGAGGATGAGGTGATATGTGTGACGTCATCCCGATGCAAGCGAGTCACATATTGTTGGGACGACCGTGGCAGTTCGATAGGAGAGCCATACACGACGGCTTCACCAACAAGTACTCGTTTGAGTACAACAATAAAAAGGTATCACTTGTTCCTCTCACTCCTAAACAAGTTTACGAGGATCAAGTACAGATGCAAAAAGAGGCAACAAGGGCGAATCCCAATGAGCAGCCCTTACCCACAAAGGAGAACGCCTTGATTTATAGAGCCTATCTTGCTCGGGCTAGTGAAGTGAAGGAGGCGGTGAATGAGAAGAGGCAACTGTTTGTGTTGTTGTGGAAGGGGAACCTGGTTATTACTAACGATCTACCCCCTCTACCCCCTTCTATTCAGTTTGTTTTGCAGGAGTTCGATGATGTTTTCCCGGAGGATACACCACCTGGTTTACCACCCATCCGAGGGATAGAGCATCAGATCGACTTTGTGCCTGGAGCTGTGCTACCAAACCGCCCGGCTTACCGCACCAACCCGGAGGAAACAAAGGAGTTGGAGAAGCAGATTGGCGATTTGTTGACCAAAGGGCACGTGAAGGAGAGTCTGAGTCCTTGTGCGGTACCTGTCCTTCTCGTACCCAAGAAGGATGGCACGATGAGGATGTGTTGCAATTGCAGAGCTATTAATAACATCACGGTAAAGTATCGACATCCCATTCCTAGACTTGATGATATGCTTGATGAATTGTATGGTTCTTGCGTATTTTCTAAAATAGATTTACGTAGTGGGTACCATCAAATTAGGATTAAAGAGGGAGATGAATGGAAAACTGCTTTCAAAACAAAAATTGGCTTATATGAGTGGCTAGTTATGCCTTTTGGACTGACTAATGCTCCTAGTACATTTATGCGTCTTATGAATCATGTCTTGCGTGCGTTTATTGGAAAATTTGTTGTTGTGTACTTTGATGATATCTTGGTATATAGCAAAAATCATGACGAGCATGTGTTTCATTTGAGACAAGTTTTGATTGCACTTAGGCAGGACAAATTGTATGCTAACCGTAAGAAGTGCGTCTTTAGCACGGATAGAGTCGTTTTCCTTGGTTTTGTTGTTAGTGCAGAAGGTGTACAGGTTGACGAGGAAAAGATACGAGCTATCCAAGAATGGCCAACACCGAAGAGCATTGGAGATGTGCGGAGCTTCCATGGTTTGGCCAGCTTTTATCGACGGTTTGTGCCTAACTTCAGCAGCATGGCAGCACCTTTAACCGCCGTGATCAAGAAGAACGTGGAGTTCAAGTGGGGAAAGGCACAAGACGAAGCCTTTCGGAGACTAAAGGACAAGCTGACACACGCCCCGGTATTATCTCTTCCTAATTTTTCTAAATCTTTTGAGATTGAATGTGATGCTTCTGGAATTGGTATTGGTGCAGTGTTGATGCAAGAACGTCGTCCGATAGCCTACTTCAGCGAGAAGCTAAATGGAGCTACGTTGAACTATCCGACGTATGACAAGGAGTTGTATGCCTTGGTGAGAGCTCTTCAAACGTGGCAGCACTATCTATGGCCTCGGGAGTTCATCATTCACACCGACCATGAGTCGTTGAAGCACCTCAAGGGTCAGAACAAGATGAACAAGCGCCATGCGAGATGGATGGAGTTCATCGAGACGTTTCCATACGTCATCAAATACAAGCAAGGTAAGGAGAATGTGGTGGCTGATGCCCTTTCTCGGAGGTATGCTCTTATTTCCACATTAGATGCTAAATTACTTGGTTTTGAGCATATTAAAGGTCTATATGAGCATGATGATGATTTTGGTGAGATTTATAAAGCATGTGAACAAACTGCTAGTGGGGATTTCTTTAGGCATGATGATTTTCTATTTAGGAAAAATAAACTGTGTGTGCCTAAATGCTCTCTACGTGAGTTACTTTTGCTTGAATCTCATGGTGGGGGTTTAATGGGACATTTTGGCATTGCTAAGACTTTATTTGTTCTGCATGAGCATTTCTTTTGGCCTCATATGAAACGTGATGTTGAGAGAATATGTGGTCGTTGTCTTACATGTAAACAGGCTAAGTCTAGAGTTAGTTCCCATGGATTGTACACGCCTTTGCCTATTCCTGCATCACCTTGGATTGATATTTCTATGGATTTTGTGATGGGTTTACCTAGGACTAAGCGAGGTAGTGACTCTATTTTTGTGGTAGTTGATCGTTTCTCTAAAATGGCACATTTCATTCCATGTCATAAAACTGATGATGCATCTCATATGGCTGGATTATTCTTTAGAGAGATTGTTAGATTGCATGACATGCCTAGAACTATTTTGTCTGACAGGGATTCTAAGTTTCTGAGTTATTTCTGGAAGACATTGTGGTGTAAGCTAGGTACGAAATTATTGTTTTCTACTACTTGTCATCCCCAGACTGATGGTCAAACTGAGGTAGTAAATAGGACTTTGTCTACTTTACTACGTGCAATTATAAAGAAAAATATTAAGTCTTGGGAGGAGTTTTGCCTCATGTTGAGTTTGCTTATAATCGTTGTGTTCATTCTGCCACTAAGTTTTCTCCATTTGAGATTGTGTATGGTTTTAATCCTTTGACTCCTTTGGATTTATCTCCTTTACCTGAGCATACACATACTGATCTTGATGGCCAGAAAAGGGCTGATTTTGTGAAACAGATACACGAGACGGCGAGGATGAACATCGAGAGGCGAACCAAGCAATATGCCGAGCAAGCAAACAAGGGACGTCGCAAAGTAGTGTTTAAGCCTGGTGATTGGGTGTGGTTGCATATGCGCAAGGAGAGGTTCCCATTGCAGCGCCGATCGAAGTTACTTCCTCGTGGCGATGGACCATTTCAAGTCTTGGAGCGTATCAACGATAATGCTTACAAACTGGATCTCCCAGGTGAGTATAATGTTACTGCTACTTTCAATGTTTCTGACTTGAGTTTGTTTGATGTAGGTGACGACTTGGATTTGAGGACAAATCCTCTTCAAGAGGAGGGGAATGATGCAACCCAGGAGTCGTCAATGATACAAGATCCGGTGCATGTCCCAGTTGGACCAATGACGCGATCAAGGGCTAAGAAGTTCAAAGAGAGCTTGATGGTGATGGTTCAAGAGGTGTGGGATCAAGAGCTATTGAATAAGCCTATTGGTGAGATGGATAGTCCGAGCCTTGTTAGTCTCATTACATGCGGAGGGGACGCTTCAAAAGAAGACGTTAATCAGGCCGGAACGATGAAGAAAGGCACCGGAAAGAGAGTCGAGAAAGTGCCGGGAACGCACCGAGAATGTGGCCAAAATTCTGTGGAACCCGCGTTTGAGCCCGAGGTTGGTCTCCAGGAACCCGAGGATGGCTTCCTAGAACCGCGACCACAATGAGGAGAAATTCTGGGAAACCCGAGGATCAACCCGAGGATCGATCCATACCCTCTGCACTAACCTCGGGTTGAGCCGCGGACTAGGCAGCAACTTCCAATTTCGCGCCCGGGTTTTTTGTGTGCGGAATTTTTATTCCTTTTCCTTTTTTGGCGTGACTTTTTGTCCAAGATACTCCTTTTCCTTCACTTTTTAGGTTTGCCTATATAAAGGCTTTGTGAGACTTTATTTTAAACACAATTTTTAAGCATCAATTAATTACGTGAGTTTATTCTCTCTTCAATTTTCGTTCTCTTTTCGATTTTGCTAAAAGAGATCAACTTGACGAATCAACGAAGCATACATACTTCGTCGTGTGTCCATCATCTTCTCCAAATTACTAAGTCGATTACGTATTGGGGTTTAGAATTCCATCTAAATCATTCTACGAGTTAGACCTAGAGGTTTCGGGATTCTCCATCCAGGTATCCTAATTTCGTGTTCTTCGTATCAATTCCTCCTCCAATCAAACGAGGTACGTATCACCCGTCAAGAATTCACGGCATGCCATACATAAAATACCGTGACCCAACTTTACCGGTAATTGATCGGTTATTCTAATCGGTCAATTCCTTTGGAAAATCAAAGTCACTAATATTAAATGCACACACCCGCAATAATATTAGGGATTAAGAATAAAATACTCTGAGACTTAAATCGATTATCTGAGGCAATCCTAATCAATAAATCTCAAGCGATCCGCTCAATACACTAAGTATACAAGTATGATAAAATAATTAAGACCAATTATTTTCTCTCTCATACAACGACTATACCGATGGATTGGTCCTTGTCCATCTAGGTCGTGAGCAACTCTTCGATTGAATACGAGTAACCGATAGTATGATCTTCCGTGTGACGTCGCACACCATACTAACTACAACGTATATAATCCAGGACTATAGTTTGCATATATTTAATAATTAAAAGCAAACGGTTGTTCATTAATTTAAATAGATTAAATGCTATGATCGGGAGTTTACGTTACTTAAATCTAGACATTAAGTATACAACTCCATCAAAAATAACCAGAGCCCGCTCCTTTTCTTGTTCAGGAGTGAAATTCAGTTTCTTCCTCGGGCTACTTCTTGCTGTACTAGAAGCACTTGTTGTCTTACTACCCCTTTTTTTATGATCTAATTGCTTCTTCATTTCCTAAAAAGTGTAAAAAAACAGAATAATTATTTTTTGTACATAATTAATCTTCCCCCCCCCCCCCCCCCCCTTACATTCAATTAAGGGTTGACCTTTCCATTTGTTTTTTTGCTTTGTATGATTTTCACCCGTTGACCATTGATTATTGCACGAACTGATGGTATTTTCCCCATATTCTGTTTTAATAGTGGTTTTCTATTATGTTAGTATTAAGATACAGTGTGTTAATCAACATACCAAATACAACAGAATTGTTCTACTGATTCAAATTCACTTAATACAATTCATTCTAATTCAGAAAAAGTCATTAATACTCAAATAAGTGTGATTCCTACTAAAGTTCCCTAACAACATATCAAACAGAACAGACAAGTTCACAAGTCTCAAATGTTTATTGTTTTCAATCAAACATAAAAATCAGAAATCAGATTAGAAAATAATCATTCAAATCACAGACACAGAAACACAGGAGATTGATTTACTTTTCAAAGTAGAAGTCATAACAAATCAGAGTAGACCCTAACAACATATCAAACCTAACACACAAGTTCAGAAGTCACAGTAGAGTCTACTCTGTTGAATCAGTTTTGAACAAAGCAAACACAAGAAACATGTTGTATTGTTTTCAATCAAACATACTAATTCGAAATCTCAGAAAACCATAGTAGAACTAGCAGGCTTTGTATTTTCAACTAAGATTTGAAAACAGTAAAAAATCATAGTACAAATAGCTGGTTTTTTTATTTGCAGTCAATCATACTCATTAGAAGTCCCAAAAACACAGGAGATTGATTTACTTTTTACAATAGAGTTGATAACAAATCAGAGTAGACCCTAACAACATATCAAACATAAGAGACAAGTTTAGAAGTCACAGTAGAGTCGACTCTGTTTTTAACAAAGCAAACACAAGAAACAGCTTTAATGTTTATTGTTTTCATTCAAACATACTTATTAGAAGTCTAAAAAAACCACTTATGAATCAGAGTACATACTCTACTCAATATATGAGAACTGAACAAATTTTATCAAAACTCACATATAACAGTATAACATACCCTATTAAATATCAGTGTTTGCTTTTTTGAATTTCAGTTAAACATACTCATTAGAAGTCTCAAAAACACAGGAGGTTAATTTACTTTGTTGAATCAGTTTTGAACAAATCAAACACAATTTTGAACAAAGCAAACACAAGAAACAGCTTGTATTGTTTTCAATAAAACATAAGTCTCAAAAACCCACATACAAATCAGAGTAGATACTACCGTATATATGAAAACTGAACAGCTTTAAATTTGACATTTCTACCCTCTGTTGAATCAGTTTTGAAGACAGGAAATTAGACTTAGAACAGAATTTGAATCTATGACAAACCTGTGTTGACTTCTAAGGAAGTCATACTAAATCATAGGAGAAGTAGCAGATATTCTTCATAAATTACTTTTTCATTTTACAGCTTTTGCTAACTTTTGTATTTTCAAATAAATATACACCTTAGAAGTCCCAATAATTCACAGTAATCAAAGTGGAAGTCATAACAAATCACAGTAATCAAAGTGGTTATCAGTGTTTGTTCTTTTGATTTTCAGCGAAACATACACATTTTAAGTCCCAAAAAACAGAGGAGATTCACACTACAATCTAGCATATAAACATAGAAGATAGCATCACAGAAGATAGCATCACAGAAGATATCATCACAAAATACACATAGAATCATAGAAGATGGCATCACAAAGTAGTAATGAACACAATCAATAACATTGAATGCAAATAATTGTGATTCCTACTAAAGTTCCCTACCAACATATCAAACAGAACAGACAAGATCAAACAAATGTTTTTTATTGGAAAAATTAGGGTTGAATAATGATTCAAATTCACTTAATTCAATTCATTATCAATCAAACATACTCATTAGAAGTCTAAAAAACACAGGAGATTTTTTCCAAACTCACAGTACAATGTAGCATACAACTCAGTTCAATAATTCCCAATTAATGAAGATACAAGCATCTAGGGTTTCAAATTGTGATGAAAACATCACAGTTTTACTGAGATGATTTTTTTTATAGAATACACAGTACTTACTTTCAACATGCAACATGAAATTAGAGAAATTAGGGTTCGTAATTACCTTTTACTAGTTCAGGAATTGTTGTTGTTGCTGGTACTTCGTTTTCTCTTCTTCGCGGTGCTCCGGCGAGATTTCGAAGTTCAGTGGTACCGTTGGTGGTTACGATGGTGTTGTTGATGGTTGTTGATGATTTTTTTGTTGGTGTGAGGGTGGGAAAAGCTTGTGTCGTCGGCGGACGTGGATTTACGGTGGTGCGAACGTTCCGCAACGTTGGTGCGGAGCAGCGGAGGTGTGCCGGTGATCAAGGGTGTCGGTTTTTGCTTCTGCGCGCAAGTTGTGAGAAGAGAAAAGAATTGAGTCTGTCACGTGTGATTCGTGCTCTCGTGTGCGTATAGGGCCAATTTTTTTGGGCCTGAAACATTTTTATAATTGGGTTGGGGACCATGTAGATTTTATGAGCCCCTGACCCATGGTATAGGTTCTCATGACTTAAGTACTAAATGAAGTTAATCGTGAATTAAAATGCATAATAAGACTAACATGAAAATTAATATAAACTTCAAATTATTAGAACTTATTCATAGTATAATTATTTCGTTAGCAAATTATTAATTAGTTAATATAAATTTTGCGTTATCAAATTATTAATTAGTTAATATAAATTTTGCGTTTGTTACATTTTATCTCCATGAGATGATACCTTCAAATCACAATATACATTTGTTGTTAATTAAATTAAAAAGCAATCAAAGCACTACAAAAAGAACAGATTCAATGGACGAAAAAGTAATAGACGTACTTTTATGTCTAAACCTCAAAAGTATGAAACGAACATAGTGTACATTCAAAAGAAAAAACCAAACAAGTAATTACATATCAAATTAAAGGAAATGGCAGCCCTATAAGAATCTTAACATATTTCAATCGGTGGATAAATTGTATTCGGTTTCTAGACAAAGAGTTCTAGCCATTGGTCATTTGGTTCAGCAAACACAGTTACTGACCAGCAACCCACTTCCAAATGCCACCTTGCCGCTGAGTCTGAGCAGATGAAGTGAACTCCATATCACGTTCGAATTCAGATTTTTGGGACCTAAGGGCCAGAACCTCTCTTTCTAGTGATGGCATTGATTCAAGCAATTTATGTAGTTCTCCTATCTGTGCCTGCAAAATACATGGTACACAGATCACTATTTAGCTACGATAGTTAGTAAGAAGAAAATAGATTATTACAAAAATTAAACATGAAATAAATGAAAAGGTCTGATAAATACCAGAAATCAAACGAAGAACCTTTTGCCAGACTGAGGCTCAAATTCAATTAAAATCTCACGTAATAATCCCTCCGAACCCTAATAACAATCTTTAAAAACTATTCTCTCCTACCAAACTAAGAATTGAAACCTAATAAAAAATTCAACTGAAAAAGGAAAAAAAAATACAAAAATAACTAAAATAAATTGGACAATAATTGATAAAAATTCCAGGCCCATAACAGGCATAAGCCCAACCTCGACGCCGATAGATAAGACCCCTTCTACCAAGGTCATCTGCTCTCTATCAGGTACAGTTATCTTTTTAAATGACAATTTCACAATTTCGCCCCCAGACATCATATATTAAAACCCCTTTGCAAATTGTGCAAATTCTTTTTAAAACTAATATGGGTAGTTTTATTATGAAAGATAACTAATGTTGCATTTCTACGGAAGGGCGGGTTAATAGTTTGAATGGAACTTTAGGAGTAATTCATCAAATTGTTTAAATATTTGGATTTCAGAGAAGGAATTCAAATAAATCCATAGAACACAGATATAGAACCATACCAATGACGAAAAAAATTGTCCAGCCTGAGAAATCGAAATTCAAATGATTTGTATCGAAACAAACTGTGGCGCTGCTTGCGGCTTGCGTTCTCTCAAATTATAGTGTATTTTAAATAGTAATGAAATTGAGTAAATATATTTTCTATTTTTTTATTCATTTAACTAGTCAAATCAAATTGAAGATATTATATCTCTAAGTGTGAAAATATGTGAGACGTCCAAAAAAGAATTTTATGAAGATATAGATGGGATGAAAAGAGTATATAATTTAGTTAGTGTTTGTTTTATGAAATGTGAGCAATCGTATTAGAAATAAGTTCATTTTATAATTATAATTATATATAAAATTAACATACTTATACATATAAATATTTTTCTTACAAATCATATGACTCACTTTTTTCATTCAAACATTATTTTTCAAAGGAAAAATTACGTGGCGCCCACACATTTTATTAACAAAATTTAACACATTCCACTTTAAAGAAAACGGTGCCTTACAAACTCATTGTAGTTTGATATTATGGATTGAATTTTGATATTATTTGTATCAAAACAAACCTATGAAATTTGGAGTGAATTTTAAATTAATTTTCTTCAAATCATCACATCCAAATTGAGACAGATTTTTTTCCAGGTAAGTAGGCTAAACCTCAATGGTACTAAAGAAACTCAGAAAATCAATAAAGCAAACAAGGGCTAACTGACTACCTGAGCATAGGAGTAAAAAATATATATGATAGAAAAAACGAGATAGAATATTACCTCCAATTTGGCGCATCTTGATCTCTCAGAGACGAGTTGTCCTTGCACTGAATGTAATTCCTGAAACCCATTCATGAAGTTTATTTAACAAACTCAGGTACTCAACTGCAGAATATTTCAAAATTTCTACTATGGAAGCATACCTTGGACCACTCTGCATAAGTCCCATTTGCTTCTTCAATCTTAGCTTTAATAGCAGAGTTCTCGGATGTTATCCCAGTAAGTGACAATTCCAACGCCTTCTTTTCTTCTCTGCTTGAATTAAGATGGACCGAAAGATTCTGATGATAGGTATCCATGGGTATTACTTTAGAATTTGAATCATCTTTTTCAGTCGTATCCAACTGTTCAGATTTTGCAAAGGCATATGCCGCTGTAACCGAAGCTGCCGCAGCAGCTGCAGCTGGTGATAGTAATATCTTAGGATGTAAAGAACCCCTTGGTTTGACCTTCATCACAAATACCTATACATGAAGAAATACAGAGACCATGGTGTGACTAGACTAAGTGAGCAAACAAGACAGTGGAAAAGCTGATAAAAAAAACAGGTCAATGTGCACTAAAACGCATATGGGGGTGGATAAAATATTACAATGAACGTAGGAATCAAAACAGAAAGGTATCCCAAAAACAGGATAAAAAGTGTTAAAATACTACTCTCTCTGTCTCACTGAAAATAGTTCTACTTTCTATTTTGGTCATCCAATTCAAATAGTGCTACCCCTGTTTCTGGTAATTTAAAACATTAATCAAATAATTACAACCTCACAAATCCACTACAACCGCATTTCTTACTTAACGTGTTTTAAAGAAAGAAGTAGTGTGCCATAAAGAAAGAAGCGCAATTTAGTGGAGAAAAGTGTTAAAATAGATTAAGTAGGATAACGTCTCTTGTCACAAAGATTATGAAACATGTTAATTATTGACTTTTTGATTAAAAAGTAATGGGTTAAAATGTTATTTTATGTTGAAAATAAGTGTTAAATTTTGACTTTTTGATTAAAAAGTAAGGGTTTAAAATGTTATTTTAAGTTGAAAATAAATGTTAAATTTTAACATTTTGATTAAAAAGTAAAGAGTTCGATTGTTATTTTAAATTGAAAAGATAACGTAGAAGAATAGTGATAAAATAGATTAAAAATCAGAGAAAATTGTATTAAACTGAAAAAGAAAGAATAATTTATTATCTTTTTCTAGGTGTGACTACTATTGTGGGACGTCCATTTAAAGAAAGTATGACTACTTCTTTAGGACGGTGAGAATAGAACTTTTATACTTTATCATTTTCAACTACCAACTAGCACTCACTAACTAGAAAATATTTGCCACGGTACAGTAAATATTACTTATGGATTTTTTAAACAAATACTGGTTTTAGTATTCATTTTGATTATAGAATCAGAATTCTTGAAACATCAAAAGTCCTAGAAAGAGTGTGGTTTAGTGAAGGTAGTTAATTGAAGTACCTCAGTAGAGGAGGAAAAATGCAAAACCAAATTATATGATTTGGATCTATTTCATTTCCTATTTATAGCAACTAGGGTCATTCATACATCATAAACGAATAAAGTATGTTTAGCCTGTGTCACCCAAGGAAAAATCTATCAGCTCTTACTTCAACTAAAGGCTATTATTCATTAAGGATACCCCAAACCCATCATTATCCTTTTTTGGCGTGAAAATAATAATAATAATAATAAAAATAAAGTTGCATATGTATTAATAACCATACCTCATTGTAGTACTTCCCGTTGTAGCCACCGAATGTTACTAAAAATGTTTCACCTCCTAGCGATGCAGATGAAATGCTAATTCCCTGATTGAAGCTTCAAATTAGAATTAATGGCTAGAAACTAAGAAACAATCTTGGTAAGAGCACCGTGTACATTCAGGCGAAACTAAACACGCAGATACTAGTTGAAGTTTTAGTTGACATGTATCATGACCCTCCTGATTATTATTCTCCCAGTACATAAGCTTTATACAAGAGGAGTTAAGTGAAGGTAGTAAATTGAAGTACCTCACTAGCCAGTGGGTCTCTTCCTTTTACAGTAGTCAGTGACGATACAACAAGCTTAGACATATTTATTACAAGGGTTTCCAGGGCACCTGCAAGGTAAATGAGCCCTCATCTCGCACTTGTCATGGAATTCCAAATGCTAAGCTAAAAGTAAGAGTTTCAATTACCACTTTGATTATCTCCACCACCAACTATAAACCAGTTTCCTTCAACAGAAACACCGGCATGACCTGCTCTAGCAGTAACCAGATCACCCTGCATCTGTGGTTGGGACCATTCCATCTGCACAATAATTACAAAATTGAAGCATATAGATTCTATGGCTATAATGTTCATTTGATCAAGAAGTCACATTAAACAGTCAATGGTATACTATTCGGGAAAAAGAATCCCTAAAATTTTCCTTCTTGGAATGGAGTTGAAAGTTTTGGATTTCCCACTTAAATACAGAAAAAAATGAATAGGGTTTATTGTTCAAGGCAGAGACTGCAAGTAAGTTGTAGTATTTGTTGAATTGTAACCTAACAAAAGTATCCATATGTTCTTATAGAAAGAGAAAAATAAATGAAACTCTTTTGGCAAGTTGTCACGAAACATCCTAACCACCATTGAATTCCAATCCAATGTATATTAAATCTTTTTTTTCCTAATCAACAAAATGGCTAGAGCATGACAACTCCTCACTATGATATGCACCCAATAGAAAGAACTTTAAGCAGATCTATAATGAAAATTTAGTTAAATTTTGAAGAAAATGATCACCAGAAACTGAAACCCCGGAGCACAGAATATGCTTATCATTTAAGCTTCAATTATACATGTTGAGTTTTGTATCATTGCCAAGGACAAACAATCATGAAATAATCTTTTACAATAAGAACAGACTTAATGTTTAATTCAAGAAGGTAAATAGCATACTGTTTCCAAATCCAGAACATGGAGGTCATTGAAAAAGACAGAATGAGAGCATCCACCAAAGATAAAAAGATAACGTTCAGCATGAAGAGCGGATGTGTGATCAAATCTGGGAGATGGAGGTGTCTGCCTGTCAAAGTGTAAAAAAATAATAAGCAACACTCCATAAATATTTTATACATGTGTACTAATTTAAATGAAAAAATGAATACGTAGTCTCAACAGCACTCCATGACATTGTCTCTAAATCAAGAACGTGAACATCATTTAGTAGTCGCCTGTCCCGGTCTTCTCCACCAAACATGATAAGTTTTGAACCAAACATTGTAACAGATTGCCCACAGCGAGCCACCTTATAAAAATCAGAAGAAAACCTCATAATTATCTCATTTAAGGCAAAGAATGATAAAACATAGGTTGCAAGAGATGTGGTAAAAGGAAAATAAAAATATGTATTGAGAAACCAGAAGATTGGTACATTACCGGAACATTTCCAAAGGTCTCAACAGCACCACAATTGTGAGATTCAAGATCGATGTACCGAACTGCATAGTGTATGCTAAAATGTATTGAGAAAATTGGTCCACAAAATCACATTCCTAATAAAACCCAAAAATTCTTTTTGTAATAGGGTCGAGAAGAAACAAACCTGTCACTCTGTCAGTACTATTCTTCGAGAGACCAGCAAGTAGGAGAAGTCGTACTTCCCACTTGATCTGAAGATGAAACAATTGCTCTAGATAAATCAGCCAAGTAAAATATAAAAATATGCTGATACAATTCCAAAAGTCTGTACTCAGTATTGTTATTTGAAACATATACGATAAATGCTTCATATGATACGCATGTTAAATACTAAATATCTTACAACACTGTGACCAGAGGTTGCCGGAAGAGCATCCAGAGAGAAACCATCTATACTTTTCACATCATTGACTTCTGTGTTCAATTTTATGGCTGACCATGTGAGTTTTTTAAGATCAAAAACCTGAAAGCATCACAGAAAAATTATAAATCCCTGCAGTTAAAAGAAAGCTTTTATGATTAACAGTAAGAGCAAATACCTGAAAATCAGATAAATATCTACCATTTCGACTTCCACCCGTAATGTACAACTTTTCATCAACTATTGTGGCAGCATGCTGTATGGCAAGAAGAAATGCATAAAAAATGTACCCGGAAAGTGTTCCAAAACGGTTTCATGTCCAAAAACTGAGAGAACAAAATAGGGAAAAGGTAACTAAAAATATCCCAAATGTGTCGACCCAGGTGCAAATATGACCCTGAACAAATTTTAGGGTAAATAAACATAATTCACGTTCTTTGAGATTTTAGACCCTCTCTTGACATGTAGTATATATATAACTTCTTTTACTTTCCATATTTTTACATTTTCTTTACCAAAATTTTAAGTTAGAAACATATATAGAGAATAAGATATATAATCACAAACAACAATAATAGGAGATGCCAGGGAGGAACATATATGGTTCGCTTAGGGTTTTGATTCACTTATCTTCTCTTCTAAACACACTTAAATCAAAACCTTGGGACATTCTTCAACCAGCTAGTTGGATCCAACTCATTTTGGAAGTAAACAACTCACAAGCACTCCCTTTCCAAAATATCAATACACCAACTACGACACTTAGATTTATTGGATTGTTATAATAGAATTATAGAAATTTAGTATATCACAATCCCACAGTTTTGTTATTTAATATTTAGATATATAGTATAATATAAGGTCTGATTTTTAAAAAATATTTTGTTCTATGAAAATATCAACCAGCTTATAATTTACTTTTAATCAATCTCATTTAATTATAATTCATTGACACGGTGAGAAAAAAAATAGATTTCTAATTATATATATATGGGCACACATACACACACAGGCCAACTTTTAAATTCTGGTAAAAAAATAAAAAGAAGGTATTAATTATGTCAAGAGGGTCCACACTCCACAATCTCAAAGAAACGTGAATTTTGGATTTATTTGTTCTCTCCAAAACGGTTGTGGTCATATTGCACCTGGATCCAAAAGTTGGGCTCATTTTCGCACCTATTTTCCAGAAAATTAGAAATAAAGATCAAGACACGAAAACAGAAAATAGAAAGTAATTAAGGACATAATTAACAAAAATTATGGTTTTAGACTTTTTGTTGAACACAACCTTATAACGAGCTGCAGGCTTCTGGCCAGATACCGGGAGTGCCACCCATTCATCATAGTTTAATTCCAAAAACCATCTTTCACTGTCTGGTCCCATTGGACGTAGCCTGGCATAAATTAGTTTATTAGAACGAAAGAACAAGAATCAGTTGCAAGATTATGATCAGACACATAAATTATAATATCAACGGGAATGGATTCGGTAATAAACATATGCCACAAAGAATTTAATTAATTTCTTTCCTTACATGTGATCTGGCAATGATCCATTAACTAAATAGAGAGTCACATTAAAATAACACCAAAAAACAAAAACAAAAACAGATTGAACGTGTTTAGCAATAATGATATGGTGCATGTGTATCAACAGCGCCAAAAGAAAGTTCCAAACACAACTGGGAGCTGTAAGCAGTAGATTTCGCTATGAAGTTTTATTATTGTTTTTAAATACTACTAAATTATTATCATGGGCTTTTGAGTACAACTTCAATTCGTAAGATATCTATTTCTTATGATTGGAGTTTGGAGTCTTTTGACTTTAGACGAAAGAGTGCTTCCATATGTTACATTGCTTTCTACTTTAAATAAATTGTATTTTCTTGTGTTCGTCCCTTTGACTCTAACAATTGAAATGGGTAAAATAGGGAAAAATAATGCAGATATTTTAAACTTAATGGACCAAATTGCTTATTGAGTGTCATAATCCTAGCTTTTCATTACTTAACTGGTTGATTAGTGGATATGGATATTTCCAAAGTCTTCTGTGAAATTGTATATACTAGTCAAGAAACACAATCTAAATGAATGGAAAAATCACAAGATGTTCGTTCCATTTTGATTAAATGAATGGAAAAATGACTCGTATTTTTAGCAGAATCTAAATCTTATGAATTCCTGAATTCAGAAAACCAAGAATCATTCTGAACATTGTTCCAGCAGAACCCTCAAATTATTTAAATTCTCATAATTTATTATATTCCTTGACTCAATCACAGGGACAGAAATACAGCTAAGGATAGGGGGACTCTGAACCCGTTTCGCACCGCGCACACATCCACACAAACCATCTGTATGTTCTTTTTCATTTAGGATTACCAGGATGATGAAAAAGCTTGAATGTGCCAATATTGGAAACATAAAACATGATTGCACCTTTGTCTTTAAAGTAGGCTTAACACTTCAAGCACACACACACGCACACACACAGACATACATATTTTTTTGATTCCCCTTTTCAATTATAAACGCAGCTCAAAATTATAATGATCTGTGCAGATTTGTCCCGAAATCATGAGCTCATCAAACCGAGAAAAGCAAACAATCAATTGACAGAGAAATCTAAACAACAGAACGACTGGCAATTGAAAACATTAAATAGAGCGGAAATCTTACATGCGAAATTGGGGAAACCGAATAAGCTGAGAGATCGGACGGTCAAGAACGCCCGATCTCTTGTGTGGAGGATACGAAGCAGATCCTTCGAGCACCGAACAAAGAAACCAAGAAGCACAACGCTGTTCTCTGTCGTTGAACGGGAGAGAGGTTCCACAGTAGTTGTGTAATCGCAGTGAGGAGTCGATATAAAATGAGGGTGTGATTTAGAAAGGAGAGCTTCGGATAAATGCCCCTACCAACAGTAAGTAAGGTTAAATAACCCTTACAAAAATAAAATTGGATTTCTACCCCTCCTTTTACTCCTTTTATAAAATTAAATGTAAAAGAAATTAAAATGAAAATATTTACACATTAACCTTTCAAAATATTTACACAATAACCCCTCTTTCATTTCTTCTTCTTCCCCTCTTTTTTCTCTCCCGAACCCTAAATCGCCCAAAAAAAACGGCTCCGAAATCGACGATTTTCCACCAACAATTCGACGTAAAAAGGTTAGCATTCACTTCTACATGACTTGTGGGTGTGTTGTTGTCAATATCGAGCTTGAATTTTGCGATTTGAGTGCTTTTCGAAACCAAAAAAATCTGCAAAATCGTTGTTTCTGTCGCAGGCGGGCGTAGGGCGTAGGCCACTGCCTACGCCCTACGCCCATATGGAAGTAGCTCACTGCCTACTTCCATATGGGCGTAGGGCGTAGGCAGTGGCCTACGCCCTACGCCCAACTTGTTGCAGACTTCAGCATGCTTCCAGATAGGCGTAGGGCGTAGGCAGTGGTCTGCGCCCTACGCCCGTATCAGTGCAGTTTTGAATCTGATTCTTCCCGTTTTATTGTAACTGCAGGCATGGATAAGATATCAATCATAATACATTTTAGTGGAGAGTGGCAGCTCTTGGAGGGATATTGGAGATGGGTAATGAGCGATTTGAAGCACTCGAAAACAATATTGATTGATAGGAGCATTTCGTTTAATGCACTTATTGAGAAAGTGTGTGGAAAAATCGGCATCGATCCATCATGTAATGAAGTTGCGATCTCTCGATTCCCAAAGGAAAAGTCTCCTCCGATATATCTTAATGATGAAGAAGATTGGGCCACGACTCTATGGATTCATAGAAACCAAGATGAAATGGAGTTGTTTGTGACCTACAGTCCTTCTGTACCGAGAAGTCCTGCCCGTGAAAGTCCTGCCCGTGAAAGTCCTGCACGTCAAAGTCAAAGTCCTGCACGTCAAAGTCCAATTCGGCCAGAAAAACTTCCAACTCGAAGAACTTCAGGTGAAACATCACAATATTACAGTCAAGTAATAGTGCCATCTACTTATGATCAGTCTGTATCTATTTGGGATAGCATTGATTTATGTAATACTTCGTATGGTGGTGTTTCTGGTGATTATGATGGTGGTGTTTCTGGTGATTATGATGGTGGTGTGGGTGGTGATTATTATGATGGTTTTGATGGTGTTGAGGTCGATGCTAACGACGATGATGTTGTTGATGACGATGATAATAACAATGGTGGAGGTGGTGACGACGGTAATAATGAGGGCGGTAGTTCTTATTATAATAATCCTGTTGTGGACGATGTTGTTGCTCCTGCTTTCAGACTTTGTGATCGAGACGGGGGTGGTCGGTATGATGGTTCCGATTTAGTAGTTGGTCAGACTTTCAAGAACAAAGACGATTTCAACTATGTTGTCGCTCGGGTAGCATTGCAGGGCAAGTTTGAATTTGTTGTGGCCAAATCTGATCACAATCGAAAGGTGGTGAAATGTGTTGAAAACAATTGCAAATGGAAAATTCGTGCAACGAGGAAGAAGACGAGCGATGAGTTCGTGATTAAAACCTACACCAACATCCACACTTGTTCTTTGATTGATAGAAGCGGTGTGCACAGGCAGGCCTCTAGCAGTCTTATCGGCAATCGACTTCAGGACCAGTTCTTGAACGCAAAGAAACCTATGACATCAGCTGCAATTCAGCAGTTCATGCGTACTGAGGAAAATATTACTGTCAGTTACGACAAAGCATGGAGAGGGCGGCAGAGAGCCCTGGAAAATGTTCGCGGATCCTATGAAGATAATTTCTCGAAGCTTCCTTCGTATTGTTACATGCTTGAACAAAGGAATCCAGGTACGTTCACCCGTATTCAGACAAACGCCAGCAATGAATTTCAGTACTTTTTCATGGCTATCGGAGCGTGTATTCGGGGATTTCAGTACACGAAGGACGTTATCGTCATTGATGCATCGTTCATGACCAATAGATACAAGGGAACGCTTCTTATTGCTTCTGCTACTGACAGTGAGCATCACAGTTACCCACTTGCTTGGGGTGTGGGTGATGCAGAGGACACCAATTGCTGGATTTGGTTCCTTCAGTGCTTGCAGTTTTTGATTGCAGATAGATCTGATCTGGTAATCGTGTCTGACAGAGGTCAGCCAATTATAAATGTTGTAGCTGCTGTTTACCCTAAGGCAGAACATGGACACTGCTATTGGCACATCATGCAAAACATCAAGTCCAAGTACAACAGGAGAAACGACTTGGTTGGTCATTTTAAGAGGGCTGCGTGCTCGTACACTGTACCCGAGTTCAATCGACATTTTTCAGAGCTTAGAGCAGCGAGCGAGAAATGTGCAAAGTGGCTAGAAGATATCACATTTGAGAAATGGTCAAGAGTCCACCACTGTGTGAATAGATACGAGGTGATGACGTCTAACGCAGTGGAAGTGATAAATGTCGTGATGAAAGACGCTAAAGACTTTCCCATATGTTCCTTGATCAAGTTTATCGTGGATAAGATGGTTGAATGGTTTTGCAGACATCGTGAAGAAGCTCGTGCGTTCACCGGTGTATTGACACCGAGAAGGGAAACAACGTTGCGTGAGCGTTATGACCGTGCTCCTAAATGGGTTACCAAAAAAATAAGTACTTGGATGTACACTGTGGAGTCGACTAGATGGTGTGGGGTTGTGGATTTGGAGGCAATGACGTGTGAATGTGGTGTGTTTCAAATTGACATGATGCCGTGTGAGAATGCCATTGCCGCAGCGTGTGCCAAGGACCCGAGTCGGGCAGGACAATATGCTTATGATATGACTTCTCTTTATTTCACCCGTGAGTATATGATGGAAGCATATAAGGAGAACATTATACCTGTTCCTTCAGAAGATCAATGGACGGAGATTCCCGAATATGTCCAAAACATGATAGTGTTGCCCCCACCGGCGAAACGAACTCCAGGACGGCCGAGAATGGACCGCTTCAAGAGTCGGATTGAGAGGTTTTCGAATAAAACATATCGATGTGGGAAATGTCAAGGAGAGGGTCACAATGCACAGACTTGTCCGATTCCACCAGAGTAAACATTGTTGAACTTTTATGTAGTTGTGTGTGTTTTTTCATATATTTTTGTGTAATTTGACTTGTGAAATATTTACTATGCAGGTTGTGATGTCAAGAGGAGGAAGTTATAGATGCCCGGGTGTAGCGAAGAAGAGGGCTTGACTAGAACTCTTTGATTTTTTACAATTATTTTGTGTTTTGAGACAATTGTGCAACAAACTGTGTTGTAATGAATCTTTCATGTT
The DNA here is from genome assembly GCA_954870475.1 of Euphrasia confusa. Classification (NCBI taxonomy): domain Eukaryota; kingdom Viridiplantae; phylum Streptophyta; class Magnoliopsida; order Lamiales; family Orobanchaceae; genus Euphrasia; species Euphrasia confusa. The sequence goes on from OX940950.1 coordinate 34,356,919, forward strand.
AGAAGTGTTTTAATTTTAGACTTTGTATTTGTCCTTAATCATCCAATGTTAGAATTGCTTGAATGTGGTGTAAATGTGTTTTGGACAGGTTGGAATCACAAAAAACGGGGAAATCCATGAAAAAATCTGTTCTGTGGTGGGCGTAGGGCGTAGGCCATTGCCTACGCCCTACGCCCGTTCTGTTGCAGGCCAAAGCCTGATTCTTGATAGGCGTAGGGCGTAGGTCATTCCCTACGCCCTACGCCCGCTCTGTCGCAGGCCACTGCATGCACTTGACTGACGCAGGGCGTAGGCCACTATGCTACGCCCTACGCCCATTCTGACGCACCCCCACCTACGCCCTACGCCTTCACAGTTTGGATTTCACGCGGTTTTGGCAATTTATCGACTTACCCGTGGATAATTAATGTAATTTGTACCGTTGGATGATCTTAAAATGTAGTTTTGCGTGTCCCGACCAATTTTCGTGGAAAAATAATGTCGGGAAGTGATCGATCGGCTAATGTCGAGCATTTGTCGATTTTTGCGACATTAGCGGATCGAGCACTTCCCGACATTATTTTTTCACGAAAATTGGAAGGGACACGTAAAACTACATTTTAAGATCATCCAACGGTTCAAATCACCTTAATTATCCACGAGTAGAAGTATTTAGTGTTTTTATCACATATTACTTCTAAGTTACTTCTAAGTTTAACTTTAAATGTTATAGTTTGAGTTGAAGTTAAGTAGCTTCAAGGTATGACCAAACAATAAAATGTAATTTCGTTATTTTGAACCGTTGGATGATCTTAAAATGTAGTTTTACGTGTCCCTTCCAATTTTCGTGAAAAAATAATGTCGGGAAGTGCTCGATCCGCTATTGTCGCAAAAATCGACAAATGCTCGACATTAGCCGATCGATCACTTCCCGACATTATTTTTCCACGAAAATTGGTCGGGACACGCAAAACTACATTTTAAGATCATCCAACGGTACAAATTACATTAATTATCCACGGGTAAGTCGATAAATTGCCAAAACCGCGTGAAATCCAAACTGTGAAGGCGTAGGGCGTAGGTGGGGGTGCGTCAGAATGGGCGTAGGGCGTAGCATAGTGGCCTACGCCCTGCGTCAGTCAAGTGCATGCAGTGGCCTGCGACAGAGCGGGCGTAGGGCGTAGGCAATGACCTACGCCCTACGCCTATCAAGAATCAGGCTTTGGCCTGCGACAGAACGGGCGTAGGGCGTAGGCAATGGCCTACGCCCTACGCCCACCACAGAACAGATTTTTTCATGGATTTCCCCGTTTTTTGTGATTCCAACCTGTCCAAAACACATTTACACCACATTCAAGCAATTCTAATAGTTACAATTCAATACAAATCAATCGACTCGATGACTCAAACTGAAGATTTTTCGAGCTACATATCGGCGATACTTCATCAAGTATGCGTCGTCGATTTCTTTATTCCGGTGATTGAGGTACTTGTTGACTAGACGATCCAGATACATACACACGTACGGGCCGCAGTTGTTGTTGTCGAGTTGGACAAACTGCTCCGTCGGGGCTTCGACCCGCATAGAAGTCTTCTTGTGGGTTCGACGAAAAAAGTTTCTACCCTCCCAAAATCCTGCAGCTACCAAGAGACGAGGCAACAACTCCAACAACGGAAAAAGTACACGAGACTTGGCAGTTAGATCCGGAGAACGCCACCACAACGAGTCGTACAACTGTATAGTCCAGAGGTTCAGGTCAATCCGTATCACGACCCAATGTTCCCCGGTATTACAGACCGTTATCACCTAAAAAAATAAGAAATAAAATAAAACGTTATTTACAATTAAATTAAAATATTAAATTGAATTAAAAAAATAAAAATGTACGGTTCTTTAAATTACCTCTCATGCGTATTCCCAAGTCTCGTGCCTATGGTCCCCCGTGATGTATTTCAGCATGTAGTCCGGCGGTGTCCAGGACTCATATTTCATCTCCAAGTTCTTTCTCCTTGCATGTGCATTCGGGATCTCAACCTCAGCGTACTGGGTCCTCATAGCGTTCTGTTAATTAAAAATAAATTTAAACGATTAGTATTAGGAAAATGATAAAAAAAACTTGTATTTGATAGGATGATTGGATCTTACGAATAACTCGGTACACAAGAGTATAGTCTGCTGTGGAGTGACTTCATCTTTTACACCTTTGTTCTCCTTTATCTTGTCTCGCAGGTACGTAATGTACATGTCAATCTCCTGAAAAATATACATATCACAGTTAAACACAATTTAATAAACATTATAAATTTCAAAGTTTAACTACAAATTAACTTACCATGTCCGAGTACCAATAATGTAGTGACTCAATCCGCTCGAAGTGGGCCTGGTCCAGAGTAAGTCCGTTGAAAGGGATATAGACACTCATTCCATGCCCGTCACGACGGAACATCGAATAGAGCCCCCTAACCTTTTTGCTGCCTCTCCGTGCGAACTGCTGGACGTACGGGCTCCGAAGAGCTGCCGAGGGCCTCCTCACACGGGGTCCGAGACTACTCTCGGCGACATCACCCTCCTCCTCCTCATCAGCCCCAAGTTCTTTCTCCTCTTCCGACAATGCAATCTCCTTTTCGTGTTCATCCTCCACGGGAGATGTCAGCTTGAACAACTGGACCTGCGTCCCAGTCGGAAAAAAAGTCTCTACATCAACGATCTCCTGCGGTATATCAGCCCCAATCGGTACAATAAAACCAGGATCATACTCTGGCCGATCAGCAGTAGTCGGAGGGAAGATGCCGTGGGTGGGAATCGCAGGGAAAGGACCGGTGACACCCTGAAAATCACGCAGCGCCCTCGGTGGCGAAGAATGACCGCTATCTCCCCAGACAGCCTGAGTCTGTGCCGGTGTGCGATAGCTATCGCCAACGGTCGTCTGCTCGAAATGGGGCTGCTCGACCTGAGGCTGCTCGGAATGGCGCGAGAGTGGCACAGGAGTAGGATAATACTCGATCATCGCTTGCGGTTGTGGTTGTGGACTATCCCAAGTTGGAGCAGAGTAATACTCCATTGGAGGAAACTGAACAAAAAAATAATTTAGGTCGACACAAAAGAAAGAAAGAACTAATCAAATTTAGGTCGACAAAAAAAAAAAAAATTTAGGCCGACACAAAAGAAACAAACAAAGAAAGAACTAATCAAATTTTTTCAAAATATATTAATAGTAATATAATTTTTAAAATCATGTTTTTGAAAAATACAAACAAAAAAAAATATATATATATAAACAACAAAACATCTACTGAACCTCCTCATTTGCCCTATCTTCTAGGTTGCAACGCTTAAGGGCCGCTTGAAGAGCGTCGATCCGACTGCAAACCTCAACAATCATCTCTCCCTGCTTTCCCTGCTCCACCACATACTTCTCCACCCGTGAAAGTAACTCTGCAACCAGCTTCTTCTGCTCCGTCAGCTCTGCTAGCATAGCCTCGTTATGTAGCCTCTGAGCCTCGTCTCGCTGCGTCTCACGCTCGTCTCGCAGCCTCTCACGCTCCCTCATCTCCTCGTCTCGCCGCCTGTCGGCTGTCCTCTCGTCCGTATGCATCTGCAGAAAATCAGCAAACCAATACGGGGGACCTCCAGATGGCTGAGCCTGAGAAGACGACGGACCGACATGCTCAAAGACTGTCTCAGGAAAAGTTGAGTATGTCGTCTGGGGTGGAGGTGGGGGTGTCCTCTGTCGTGGAGCTGGAGCTGGGGCAATGAACTTCACGTAGTCAGTGCAAAAGCTGACGTCGTCGTTGAGTCGTAGATCGTCTGCTTCGAAGTTCCGCTGGAACCAGCACAGGGTCCCGTAAAAAGCTGGAGACATCAACTCGTCAACGTCCGGCTTCAAGCGCGGATACACAACCTGCATGTTTGTTTTTGAAATTTTATAAGTCTGGATAATTTAAATAAATTTAATTCACGCAATAAACTTGTTCAAATATTTACCTGCACACCGCTAACAAAGAAGTTCTTCATATCATCGCCCTGCGGTGCGTTGTTACTCAGAGACGATCGAAGCATCCTGGGGTACGAATGAATGTAGTCTCTCCTGGGGGATGCGTTCAGTTTTACAACCGCACCCTCGAAAACCTCCATCATATAGAACTAAAACCAAAACAAAAATATATTATTAAACACTACAAAAACTATTCAATTATCAACAAACTAGTTTTAAACATACCGCAAAAAAATGGATGAATCCATAAGCATTCCATGCGCGCGTCCCTGGCCCGTCGATTTGACCGATTTGCTCGAAGCAATCATCGACGACAGCCTTCCACACCCTCCGTCCCCATGGATACTTCTGGCATATTTCGAGGTTACTGCAAAGCTGTAATAAATACAAAAAATTAAAAAAATAAAAATAAATTTCAATACACAATAAAAAAAAAATTAATTCGCGTATTACCTCGAAGTACTCATCAGGGACATGTGATTGTCTGTTAGGTATGTCTAACAGAGTCGTAATCAACCAAACAAATGTTAGGTTGACTACATCCGGGTACCTCTCGGGACGCTTCTTGGCCAAAAGTGATTCGATTTTCTTAAGCAGCTTGTCCGTCGGCACCTGTTTCTTGGCCAGGTCATGAGCTGGAAATGTTCTTTCTTTCAGGTCCGCATCATCACCGTCCACGTCATCTTGGGAGCGGGAGTCAGAAAAGTGCAACCCTGTAATCAAACTGAACTCCATTGGGCTCAGATGAGCTACCATGTTGTTCGTCACGAACAACTTGAATCGCTTCTTCTGGTCAGGCCACACGCAGACTCGAGCCATCAACTGATGGATGGCCGCATTGGGCACTACCCCTTGCCCGTCCAAGAGTAAGAAATTACCCAGCTGAGAGTAATCGGTCACGACGTTCGGGAAGGCGGCCAGCAGAGGTCTCGCTATGTTGGGGATTTTCGTGTAGCTGTGGCGCGTCGTTAACTTCCCCTTCATCACCACGTCGCCGTATTTGCGGTGGGGTAGCTCACCGATGTCCGATGCCGGCACAGGGCGATACTCATCCTGAAAAACACATTACAACAAAACACAGTTAAAAACCTCAAAACTGGACTGCCTTGGGCGTAGGGCGTAGGCTTCGGCCTACGCCCTACGCCCAAGAACACTGATCAAAAAAAATTTGACGTAGGCTTCAGCCTACGCCCTACGCCCAAGAACACTGAACAAAAAAAAATTGACGTAGGCTTCAGCCTACGCTCTACGCCCAAGAACACTGAACAAAAAAAATGGGCGTAGGCTTCAGCCTACGCCCTACGCTTAAGAACACTGAACAAAATAAATTTGACGTAGGCTTCAGCCTACGTCTACGCCCAATAACACTGAACAAAATAAATTTGACGTAGGCTTCAGCCTACGTCTACGCCCAATAACACTGAACAAAAAAAATGGACATAGGCTTCAGCCTACGCCCTACGCAAACGAACACTGAATAAAAAAAAATGGACGTAGGCTTAAGCCTACGCCCTACGCCCAAGAACAGCAACCCAGAATTTTCAAAATTGGATTTTCGCAATTCATGCTACGAAATTACTTAAATTGAGGCTCGGAATTACCTGATGATTCCTCTGAGCCTGTGATGGCGACAATCCAAGGAGCAATTGACGGGGGTCATGCTCCGCCTTCATTCTCGATTCATTGCGGCCGGAGTGGGCCGGGGACTGGGGGGCCGGGGACTGGGACGGCCGACGTTGCCTTTTGGAGCCCCTTCCGGTTGATGAGGACTCGCCGTGAGACATTGTCAAGGTCGCCGGAATGAAGCTCGCCGGTTCTGCATTTTGATTTTTGATTTCAAAAATCGAACTGAGAGAGAGAGGGGCGGGGCGGGATGAGTACATACCTGATCAGAGAGGGTCGGGGCGCTCTTGCCGGAGATCGTCTCTTCTTCCCGTCGGTTGAAGTTCGTTTCTTCGCCGGAGTTCGTTCGTCTTTGCGATTTCTGTGATAGAGAAAAGAGGGGGCAGCGGGTTTCTGTGGAGAGGGGAATTGGGGGTAGGGTTTGTGTTTTAATTTTTGAAGGACTCAATTGCAAATTCGATAACATTATAGGCTAATTGGTAATTCTGAAAAAGTATTTTCTGATTTTTTATTTATTTATATTCGATTTTATTTTAAAAATAAAGATAAATTGGAGGGAGGGGCATTTTTCTGAATTGTTCAATTGGGAGGGTTACCCCTCCCAAATCTCTCTTTAGAAAGTCCAAAGAAAGTTTTCACTGATTTTTTTCAGAGAGGGTCTATTATTTTTTGGTAATGCTATTTGGATCCCAAAAAACTTCTAAACACGCCAATCATACAATTAAAATCATACAATTAATTAATTAAAACCAGAAGCATATAGTCGAATTTTCAAGCGTAGGATGATCAAGAAAAATGAGCGTGTTCACGTCTATCAAGGGTCGAGAATCGTGTAAAAAATCTGATTTTTTCAATCTAAATTAATCGGTTCGATTTAATTAAAATAATTATTCGGTTTAGCTTCATTAATCTTATCTTTAACCGATTATATGAGTCATTAATTATTAGTAAAAGATACGTCCTTAAAAGAATCTGTTTTGTTTAACGCAATATAAAAATATCACCGATTCTTTATAATAATAAATTATTATATACTATAAATTAGCTCTTTAATTTAAGCTCGTGAATATCTTCCTATAACTAATTGTAATATTTTAATTTTATTTCTATAATTGCGGATTTTAATTGAATGAAAATCGGAAAAGAAATAGTATCCAAATTTGAAAATCATACAAACTCTAATCGCAACCTCGGCCTATAAAAAGATCATACATATTCACTCATTTTTTTCACTACCATTCATTTCATCATGCATTTTTTTTTTCAATTAATAGCTTAATAGCTTAATTATTACCTCTACGTTTTTTTTTTTTTGCAGGGATTATTGTAAGTATTTTCTATTTTTTCTGATTCATGTTTCTTTTCATTCGATTTATAATTCCTTCATCTTCTATCGTTTGTTTTGTCAAGCGTTTGAATATTCTTGAGTAAATCAGTTTTCACACATGGTCAATTGTATGTTGCTCTTTATAGAGTTACCAACAAGGTCGGGTTGAAGCTTTTACTTTGCGATGAGAGTGGAAAGCCTACTACTAGAACATCAAATGTAGTGTATAAGGAGGTGTTCCAAATTTTGTAATTTTTGTACTATATAATTTAATAATAATACAAATTTTCAGTATGTTACTAATAAACATCCCTGTAAATAAATAATATATTTTATTGAATAAACATAACTGAAACATGTCATTCTTTTAAAATAACAAATACGAAGTAAGTTGCATCGCATGGGTCTTTTACTAAATTCGTACACTTTTAAAATAACAAATACGAAGTAAGCTTCCGTGCAATTAAACATGTCTTTTATACCCTCGTATGCACTCACCACCTAACCTTCTAAGTTATATAATATTCCCTCTATCCCTTAAAATAATACATATTTTTTTAGTTCATCTCTTAAAATAATGCACATTCCATAAATGGAATGTCTTTTCACATCTTTATCATCTCAATACACATTTATTTACTCTTATACCACTATTTTTTCAACTAACTACTTTATTATTTACACATCAATACTTATTATATTTCTACTTTATATTATAAAACACACAAAAAATCATTTTTTTTTTATAAGGAGGAGAGACGAGAAACTCCACCCCCACCCGATCGGAGGTCCCTCGATCGGGTAGGATTTAAATCGAGGGATGTGCCCGAGTAGCAGACACCTGTGCGAGAGAGCTAACAGGTCAAACCCCAGGACAAACCTTCATAATATTTCAATGAAAATTTGTCCCACCCGAGGTTCGAACCCTGCGTCGCCTGGGAATATCTCACCCACATCATCACAGGTTTTACCACTCGGCTATGCCCCTGGGGACAACAAAAAAAAATGATTTTTCTCAATACACGAGTAACTTTCTCTATGCACAATGTTAAGGGACGAGGGAGTATTAATTTCGTCCCAATTTTTTATAAACATTTTTTTTATGTCTCAACAAATTATGTACACTTTTATTTTTTGGTTGTCTCAAGTAATTATTCATAAGGTTAATCCTAAGAAAGTAAAACGCATAATGAGGATGTTGCGCATTAAAAGGTGAGCTGACTGAGCCGACCTATTAGGGTAGGGCTTCAGCCCCGCAACGGGTCTTTTTCTTTTCTTCTCGTTCGTTTTCTATTTTTTTCTTTGTTTATGTTTTATTTTAATATTTATATAATTATGATTAAGTAGATAGCGCAAATAAAATTAACAAATATAAAATTAACAAATAAATACATTTTTTCTAGTTACATTAAAATATTTAGCACAACAAATGTTATAAAATCAAAAGAAATTGAGAGATAATAATAGATTAGCAAGAGAGAATATGAGAGGAGAGTAAAATTGTTATTTCATTTATATGGGGAGACTCATTTATATAGGATACAAAATTTCTTATTCACCAAAAAATGGTAAACTAGTCATTCACTAATTACAATATTTATAACACTCTCCCTTGAATGACTATTTACAATAATGTTGCTTCGTTAAAACCTTGTCAGGAAAACCTAGTGGGATAAAACCTCGACGAAAGAAAAAGAGTACAGCTTGCTCCCCTGATTATAATCACTGAAAATCTTTGACTTTTTGAAAGTAATTATTAGTGATCAACCAGTCTCATTAAAATTTGTAACTAATAAAACAATATAAGAAAAACTTAGTTATAAATTTTGGTATTTAGGACCCAACTTTCGAATTGTCGAGTTTCACATTCATTTGCATGTATTATTGTATATTTTCCGTCATTCTGGGAGATGTCTTTACCAGACATCTATATTGACTAGAGCATTCGCAATTGCTATAACCGGCCGTTAACTCTTCTGGAGTATATTAGATGCGTCTAGTGTTCAATATACATTTCTTGACAAATCAATAATAATGTGAACTTCAATTCACAGTCATATAGAAGATTATATTTTTCTTTTGAACTTCAGGTTCTCTCGAAAACAAACTCATATGGAACATTTTGATGTCCTCGTTAATTATTATCGAGTGATGTACATGCCTCGTTATAAAACATTGTAGAAAAAAATACTCGAGAAACAGAGTACATGACATTCACATTTATATTGTGGTGATTGTCTCGTTAAAAACCTTTAACTAAGAAAACCCTGTGAGAAAAACTTAGTAGAGGGAAAAAGAGTGCAATCAGTGGTCTTCGGGACTTTGTATTCAATATTTTTGTCCATAATGACATGTAATATGATACTATACATGTTCTGATTTTCATTTCCTTTCATTTCAGGAATCTTAAAATACATCATGGATTTTAATGTATGTATCTTTCTAATGACTTCTATGGTCAAATCATACATTCAATGCATATCTATATTTATCGTTGTTGCTGCCAGAAATATTAAGTAGCGGAACTTAATGTCATCCTTAAAAATATTTGATTAACATCGAGTTTCTACGAAAAACTCTTGAGCAACTAATCTCGCTTTTATATCTCACCACATCATTATTCGTTTTTCGTACGAATATCCACGTATATCCTTCTGGGATAATATTTTGAAGTGTGTACTATAGAGTTAAAATATATATTTTTTATTCAGCGAGTCATGCCCAGCCTCAATTGCTCGTTTCTTAGTGTTGCCGACACATTATTATTGATTTAAGTTCTGGATCCAGTTTTTCTAGAGTAACTCTTGAAGCAAATATGTCGTTGACGACTTTTTAATTTTCCATTTTGATGACAATTCAATGTATCAATCAAATCTTTAATCATTTTGAAAGTGCGTGGCAGGGGTATTTACGAAGAAAATACGCTGCCAAGCTTAAGGCAGGGTGATGCGCTACTTCAGTATGCCGCACCACGACGCCTTACAATTTAGTTTGTTCGTTTTTCGTGATTTAATTTATTTACGTATTTTAATATGTGTCTTAAAATATCAATTTAATATATATGTGATATATGTATAAGTTATGCAGCAGAAAGATTTATGTTAGGCAGTACGAACAAACTCACACACACAAACGAAACGAGAAATAAATAACACAAGGAATTAAATCTTTGTATGAGTATTTAAATTATACCCATACGAATGTGCCTTATGGAAAAAATATATTATTAAAGATCAGCGTCTTTACAAATAATAATCTCGGATTTACAAACGATTAAACTTAAGGCAATGCGAAGACATTTCTTCTCGTTTATCGGATCCGGAGATTCGTGAACAATCAAAACTGAAATAAAGCAAGTAAATCTATCCTATACTAAACATCATATCATCACGTAGTCGTTAATCACTCTCACAGATGAGATGACAATGGAACGAAGAACTTTCAATGAAAGTCTTGCTAATGAAATGGACTAGAGAATGATTTGTGTATAAATTGTGTTTTCGGGATAGATAAAAGTGTTAATGAATGAGCTGAGGACTTCTGGTACTTATAGGTGAAGTCTCTCAACCGAATTCCCTAGTAAAACTAGGTTTGAAGTGGTTGAGAGAAAGTAGCAACCGCCTTTGACCCAGCTCTAGTCCTTGCCGCACAGTGAGCTGTCCTACAGGCAGGGCGAACCTTCTTCAATTGATTGGAACGCTTTTCCTCTTGCCAATGCCTTCCATTTCTCTTTGTATTCAGGTTCTCTATGCATAATGTTCGTACTCGAGTCTTCTGCTCTTGTTCTTCATGCGGCATGCCGAAGGTCTTCGTCCTGCCGCATGGTCTTGCTAAAGTCTTGATTGTCCGAACACGCATGATTCAACTGGGACATCGTGTTAAAACTTTCCACACATATAAAGAGTGAAAAACAACAATATAAAAGTGTGAAGAAAGGAGAAAACATGTAAATATGTCTAAGGCATTGTTATGCTCAGTAACTCTGCCGCATTATACTCTGCCTAACCATATTTATACTAACAAACTCCCCCTTTTTATCTTTGTTCACAAAACATGAGGCAGAGTATAAAGACAACTCCCCCTCAATGAAAAATTTCTTACTTAGAGGTATATGAAGAAAATTTTAGTTTGATTTAACTTTAGGCAAGAGTAAGAACTCCCCCTTGGTTAATGCCTTCTATGTAAAACAAATAACTAAGCAACAAACAATCTTTGAAGATAAAACACACCAATTTTTAAAAAAAAATTAAAACTAGAATTTAAATTGTTCAAACCAAAACAACTAGAAATAAAAGCAACAAAAACTTAATTGTTCAACATCAAAAGAAACTAAATAAATAAGACTTGAAAATTTAAAATTCTGATTCTCTATCAAAGTCATCACCATAGTCCACCAACTTCTTTGCCTCTGCGGCAGCAACATCTTCAGCATCTTCATCACCTTGTTTCTCTTCCCCTTGCCCTTCCTGTTCTTGAGTCTGTCTTTCCTGCTCTTTACTCTGCCTCTGCGTAGCTCCTCCCCCCTTTTTGTGTAGAAAACCCATGATTGTCCAGGAAGTAGAAGATGGCATTTTCAATGCCGACAGCCATATGGGAAGTCATACTCTCGCAAAGTTGGTCCGCATAGTCCGGAGCAAACTTACGACCCTTGAGATAAATGTCAGGCAGACCCGAGGCAGAGGTGGCAGCACCAGTGGCTTCATCCTGCGGCATAACAGTGGCAGCAGGTTCTTTGGTCTCGAACATGTGGTACCCCTTCCACGGCAAGTCATTCGGCTCCTTGGGTGTAAATTTGATAATCGGGTAGCTACGTCCCACATTATCGGAGGCAATGGGTTGATAACCTTGATCCTAGACCATCTCCCAAATCAAAGAGGGAAAACAGAGGTTGTGGGCAGGGTTAAGGTTTTCAATTTGCTTAGCCATCTTGGAGAAAATAAGCTCTCCCAAATTGACTTGTTTACTCGCACTGAGGGAGTAAATGAGCTCGGCAGTGGCAGCATGGAAACGATGCGTGTTTGTGGTTGGACTCCAATTTGATTTTGCAATGGTAAACATGAAAGAGGAGAAGGCACTTATCTTGGGCACCAGAGGCGGATTGACTGAACCTAGGCCACCTAAGAGACGACGAGCGACGGCAGTGGGATGAGGCTTGAGTTGGAGAGGGTACTGGATCTCATATCAATCGAGAAAAACATTTATGGCCGTCGGAGAAAAGTTGTAGACCTTTTGGCGAACATAAACCTTGCCATATCCTCGAGACTTGGGATTTGCAAAGCATGGACGCAAATATGCGTAGAAATCCCGAACCATCTCGACACAAAATCCTCCCGCATACGAAACGGCTTTGCGGAGTTTCATTTTATCAAGGAATTGATCAAGCCGTTGATCAATGCAAGTCGTGAAATCCACGCGACGATCGGGGATGATTGGCTTTGCGTCATAGTATGGACCGAGGGTGGCACGGCGACGGGACCAATACCGCTCGGAGTATGCACCCAATTCCTCCATGTCGGAGTTGTCGTCCTCAGTGGGTGCATTCAAGAGAGCATCAGGAGCGGCCGAGAGCTTGCCCTTTTTCGCTGCCGAGGCAGACGGCATGATAGTGACCTCCGGGTTACTTTGAGAACTCGCCACCTTGGATCCACCACCTTTTTGCTTCTTCCCCCGAGTGGACTTGGAAGGAGAGGTATCCAAAACAATGGGGTTGGAGCGAGAGGTTGGAGGCAGGTTCTTTGACTTGAGTCGGGCTGCCTGAGTTGAGGGCCGAGTTGATTGACGAATGGGGATGCGGATTTTACAGTTGCCTTGCGCTTCTTACTGCCTTGACCCAATTCAATGGGCTCAGAATCGGTGGCAGAGTCATGCACCACTTCATGACCATCACCTTCAAAGTGCTCGGAGGCTGTTGATGCGTCTGGTGATTCCTGGGGAAAAGGGGTGGTTGATCGAGCCTTCCGGTAGGGCGATGGACACTCAAAATCACAATATAATCCCCTCATCGATGAAGTGTCAGAATAGAAGGGAAAATCTTTGAGACCCATCGAGGAGGATTTAGGCGGCGGTGTGAGCTTCGGCAAGATGATTTGAAGAGGGACAGCGGCAGAGGGAGTGGCGGCAGTGGATGCGGCAGTCTAAGCGCTGTCAGGAGTGTTGAATGCATCAATAAAATCATTCGTGGTGAACGACCTTTGATTTTGAGCATCATACTCGAGGAAATTTGAGATGCCGGGTATTACCATCGGTTGACGAGGCGTCTAGGATGGCTCCGTTTCTTCGCCGGAAAAAACAGTAGCAGGGTTCTGGGGATTTGAGGCAGACTGAAGGTCATCGTTGGCAGGGTGAACGATCTGTGGATCTGCGGCACCCTTATTCCCAGTGACAGGGACAGTGGACTCCAGATCTGCGGCAGGCTGAACCTTGGGGATGGCAGACTCAGCGAGTTCCTGCAAAATTTCACCACCCATGGCCCCTTCTGGCGAGATTGCCATCGGGGACCCGTGAGGAGACGTACCTGCGGCCGGAGTTCACCTGGGTAGGTGGTGGCGTGACAGAAGTCGCCGGCGCGGTGGAGACAGCGAGAAATCGCTTTTCGGCCTCGGAGGCTTCCTGGAGAGTGACGTTCTCCGGCGTGGCGTCCGGTCGGGTCTCTTGGATGATCTTCATGAAAGCTGGATCGGCACAGAGTTCGGCAAGGATCTCGGAAGCCATGAATTCGAGATTTAAAAAAATTAGGGTTTTTGATTTCTTGGTGCCGAACCACAAAACCAATCGTGTTTTTAAAGGAGAGGAATTACAGTGATTTCAAAGTTAAACTCTTGAATCGGTTGTGATGTAGAGATTTAGTAGGAGAAGGAGTTTGAATTTTGAAAGAAAGATAAAATAAAAAAATGGAGAGATAAAAGGGATTAGTTGAAGTTGCGTGAGAATAAGAAGGGACTCTTTCAGCGTAATGATTGTATTTCAAGGACACAAAAAAAAATCTGCCCGTTATGCGGCAGGGTGGTGCCGCAGTGCATTGCCTTAAAAAAAATTTGATTATTATATTTTTTTTGTTTTTATATATTTTTTTTGGATATTCTGTTTTTTTTTTCTAAAAAAAATAATAAAATTTTTGTTGGTGTGAAGTCTCCAAAAATAATGAATCAAAAGGAAAAATAAACCCTAGGGTAAAAATAATCCTAGGTGTGCTTCATGCTGCATAGGCAGGGCTTGTCTCTTGCGTAGGCATTGATAACAAAAAAATGAGTGTATGAAATACTTAAATCAAATTGTACATGGAATCTTAACCCTAGTTAGTCTAATTACATGTATATGGGTTCGCCCATGTTACCAATATGATGTTGGTATTTACACGCAATTTTTATAAAAAAAACTTAGGCAGAGCAAGCTGGCATGACATTGCGGCAGCACGAAGCTGAAATGCTTCTAGGGCATGATTCACATGCATAAAGATCTTCTTAGTATAATGAAGCGATCTGAGCTTAGTGGCTTAGTGAAGATGTCGGCTTTTTGGTTCTCCGTTGGTACGTGATCAAGCCTTAAGAGTCTTTTTTCCACTAGGTCACATATAAAGTGATGCCTAATGCTGATATGCTTGGTTCGCGAGTGTTGAACTGGGTTATGGCTGATGTTAATTGCACTTGTATTGTCACAGTAAAGGGTAAGAGTGTCACTATCCAAATGATAGTCATCGAGCATGTGTTTGAGCCAAATAAGCTGAGTACAACAACTCCCTGCGGCAACGTATTCCGATTCGGCAGTGGATAGAGAAATGCAGTTTTGCTTGCGGCTATGCCATGAAATGATGTTATTTCCTAGGAAACAACATCCTCCGCTGGTGCTCTTTCGATCGTCCAGGTCTCCAGACCAGTCGGCGTCGGAAAATCTAACCAAGTTGGTGTTGGTGTCTTTTGTGTACCAAATGCCTAGCTCGATGGATGAAGCCACATAGCGAATTATGCGTTTGACTGCCTTCAAGTGGTCTTCCTTTGCGTCAGCCTGAAATCTAGCACATAAACAAACATTATACATAATATCTGGTCGTGTTGCCGTTAGATAAAGTAAACTCCCTATCATGGAATGATAAAGCGTCTGATCTACTGCGGTTGAACCAGTATCTCGAGCAATTTTTTCCGTTGAGCCCATAGGTGTCTTCATGGGCTTAGCTTCGTCAAGATGGAATCTTTTCACAAGATTTCGAGCATATGTAGATTGAGAGATGAACGTTCCAGTAGGTAGTTGTTTGATGTGCAAACCTAAGAAATGGGTTAGTTCACCTACCATGCTCATTTCGAATTTCGATGCAATGGCTGTAGTAAATGATTTTAACATAATATCACATGTAGAACAAAATACAATATCATTTACATATACTTCGGCTATCAATATTTTGGAAGCATTAAATTTAATTAACAAGGTTTTGTCCGCAGTGCCTCGAGTAAAACCAAAGTTTAAGAGAAAATCGGTTAAACAACCATACCAAGCTATAGGAGCTTGTTTTAGGCCATATAGTGCCTTGTGTAGTTGATACACATGATCTGGAAACATAGGATCTTCAAAGCCTTTTGGTTGAGCAACGAAGGCCTCTTCTTCAAGTATGCCGTTTAGGAAGGCAGCCTTAACATCCATTTGATGCAGTGTGATGTTGAGGTAGCAAGCGATGGCAATTAGCAGTCGTATGGACTCCATGCGTGCTACTGGGGCAAATGTTTCATCAAAATCGATACCTTCGATTTGTGTAAACCCTTGTGCTACTAGTCTTGCCTTGTTGCGCACAATCTGCCCATGCTCATTTGACTTGTTCTTGAAGATCCATTTTGTCCCGATTACATTCTTGTTTTTGGGACGAGGAACGAGTTTCCAAACTTTGTTTCTTTCGAACTCGTTCATTTCCTCTTGCATTGCCATTATCCAAAATTCATCCGTTAATGCTTCTTTGACATTTTTGGGTTCTACCGTTGAGAGGTAAGAGACAATTCCTATCTCAATGCATGTAGATGACATGCTCACATTCTTGGTCATGTTCTTGTAATCAATGTGCGGATGGTTCCTTGTGCGTTGCGGCAGGATTTGACTTGACGGGTGATTCCTTCGAACATGCCCTGGTGGATTTCGTCGTGGTTCTTCCAATGCCTCTTCTATATCTGATGAATCAGACTCTTGGGACATTGTATCTTTGTTGGAATGATCCGAGGATGCTCCAGAAGTTCGAGCATCGGCATTGGGAGCAGTAGGTGAGGCAGTCGGTTTCGCAATGCATTCTGTTGTTCCTGCTGCGGCAGGGTGTTCTAGTAATTCTTGGATCCCATCTTCTCGAGGTTTCTTGAGAATGCTTAGGTCATCAACTGCACATTTACTGATTCAATAATAGTTTTAGTTAGTGTAATAAAAATTCGATAGGCATGACTATTTCTAGAGTATCCAACAAATAATCATTTGAATGCCTTTGGTTCAAACTTTTTTCTAGCTACTCTATCATTCAATACATAGCATACAGAGTCAAACACATGAAAGTATTTCAAATTTGGTTTCTTTTTATTTAAAATTTCATAGGCCGTCTTTGATGTTCCTCGTCGTAGGCTGACACGATTTAGAATGTGGCATGCGGTATTGGTTGCTTCTCTTGAGGTTTTTTGAAATCAGCATGACTCGGGCCATCTCTTGTAATGTTCTGTTCTTTCGTTCTGCCACACCGTATTGCTGAGGTGTGATTGGGGCAGAGAACTCTTGGGCAATGCCTTGTGCATCACAAAACTTGACAAGTTGTTGATTCTCGAATTCGGTGCCATGATCACTCCTTATTCTTTTGACATTTGTCTCATGGTTAGTTTTGATCCACCTAATGAGTTTAGATACTTCACCAAACGTCTCGCTTTTGTCTTTTAGGAATCGTACCCATGTGTATCTTGAGTAATCATCGACGACAACCAGAACATAGCGATTCTTAGAGTGACTTTCTGTTTAAATTGGTCTCATTAGGTCCATGTGAAGGAGGTCAAAGAATTTTGATTGCTTTTGGTATAGGTCTGCCTCAGAATTAGCTAGTCCTGCGTCAGAGACAGTTCGTTCTGCGGCAGGGAGAGCTGGATGACTTGTCCGAGTCATTTTTCCTTGTTAGCACGGTCCACATACACTTTTCTCGAACTTAGAGAGTGCTGGAAGTCCACGGACGACATCGAGCTTGATAAGGCGCTCCAAATTTCTAAGACTCGTATGACCAAGTTTTTGATGCCATAGGTCTACTTCATTTTGTACTTTTGCGGAGAGGCAAGTTTCTCCAATGGAGTAACAATTGTTTGATGTAGATCTCTCCCCCTTAATGAGTGATTTTCCTTCATTGTCGAAAACTTCGCATGCTTGATGTGTGAATTTGACATGCATGCCGTCATCGCATAGTTGGCTTATGCTAATGAGGTTGGTGATAAGGCCTTCAACATGGAGAACTTGTTGTAGCTTAGGCAGGCCTTGCACATTTAAGGTGCCCCGCCAATAATTGAGCCGCTAGATCCTCCTCCAAAGGTGACTTTTCCTCCTTGAAACACTTTATAGTTGACGAGGTGATTACTATTTCCTGTCATGTGTCGTGAGCACCCATTATAAATGTACCATTTGTCATCCTTGGTGGCCTTGAGAGCGGTGAACACAACATTGCATTTTTTATTAATTTTTTCGATAGATGATGCGGCAGGATCAATAGCAGGGATGGCAGGAGAAGCAAAAACCTCTTTCTCGGCAATGGGTTCAATATTTGGAACCCAAATATGTGATACAACATTCTTAGACTTCTTTGCATAAGTCGCCTTTTCCTTAGTTACATATGGTTGAGGTCGAGTGTTTTTGACATTCTTGTTAGTATGCCGTGGTCCAACATTTGAGTGAAGGTGACGACCATTCTCCCAATCCTCTTCATGTCTCCAACAATAAGGTCGAATATGACCAGGAATCAAGCAGTAGTGGCAACCATATCGTCTCTTGAATTTGTTCTTTAATTTGGGCAGGGACTCCCTTGTCTTCGTTTTGCCTACTGCAGCTTGTTTTTGCCTCTGCCTACTACCTTTGCCGTGAGCAGTAATTTTCTTGCCTTCTCTTGTAGTGGATTCTTGTGAAGATGTGGGATTGAGAGTGTCTCGTGAATCATCATTTGATTCCTTCACAGAGGAGATTTCCGTTGAATTTTTTCTTGGGGGGAAAACGGCATCTATTGTCTTTTGATAATCGAGGCCTTGTCTTTCAACATTTGAAATACTCATCACGGCATCTAGTTTTGATGTGGCCGTGTTGAGTTTCTCAAAAGTATTGTTGGTGGCCTCGAGTTTGCCATTTGCTCGTTCAAGCTCGTTCTTTAGTTTTTCAACTTCCATGTATTTTATTGTGAGTTGAATATCGAGCTTCATCAAGCTAGCGTCCTTCAAGATCATTCTTTTCAACGAGCATTTATTCTATGGCCATGGCTTGCTTCTTTAGTTTATCTTCATACGAGGCTTTGTTGGAGGCAAGGACTCCCATCATTTTGCTTTGTCGTTGAAGCTCCATGCGTAGTTCATCAAATTGATCTTTGAGCTCAATAAATAGATCAATGGGAATTGTTTCATCATCAGATTCATCGCCTGAGATGGAGGCAGTGAGACACACGAGTCGTTCTGCCTTATCTGCGGCAGATGTAAAGAAGGCAACATGGCTATGGCCTGTGGCAGGAGTTGGATCATCATCTTCTGCATCCGAGAGAGAGATGCCATAACAACGAGCAGCCAGTGCAGTTTCGGAGAACTTATGGCATAGTTGTTCCAAATCTTCTTGTTCAATCATGGAGTTTAGGGCAATGCCTCGATCTTTTGATGGGCATTCCGAAGAGTAATGCCCAAGTATATGGCATGTATGACAAGTGATCTTCGACCAGTCCTTCAAGGAGTTGGAATTTGAATTCGAGCTTGACCCAGTGCTTGATTGACGGGCCACAAGTCTTCTATCTTGATTTGGTGTGGCCTTGGGTGGAAACTTCCTTCGGCGGGAATCGTATGGTTTCCTTAAGGATCGAACAAGTACGACATCCAATTTTTGTGAGAGTAATGTGTACTTGTCTCCTCCTTCTTCTTTCCCCAGTAGCTCATAAATTTCTTCTTCAGTCAAGTCATTTGTAGAGGAGTTGGTGGTGCTGCCTTGCAAGCTTCTGGAATCCCTGCCATCAGGTTCTGCCATCGTATAGGCAAGGTTTTTCTCGCTTTTTCTTTCACGTGACTGGCCATGGGATGCACGATCTTCCTCATTAAGCTCATGGTTCTTGAGAATTCCCATTAAGGTAATGTAGTCTTCAGAGACACCTGTGGGACCATCTTCAATTGCCATTACTTTTGATCGAAACTTCGAGTTCATCGATCTAAGTAGTTTGCTACAAACATCCTCATTACCTATGGGAGAGCCAAGATCAGCACATTCATTGACGATAGACATGACCTCGCCAAAGTACTGCCTTGCCGACTCATCCTCACGCATGCGTAAGTTCTCGAAGCGAGACATGAGCATACGGGTCTTGGTTTTGTTCACCGTGGTGTTTCCTTCATAGTGAAGTTCCAGTTGATCCCATACACTCTTGGCTGATGCACATTGTTTGACAATTTTGTACATATCACAATCGATAGACTCAAGGATGGCACACCTTGCCCTATCGTTGGCAGTAGCTGCGGCAACCTCATCGGTAGACCATTTTTCGGATTCTTTTTCAAGCATTTTCCCTTCCGGTAACTCCTCCAAATGAGGTTTACATCCTCTAAGGACTGAAAGCCAAGCATTGCGATCAATGAATTTTATCCTTGCCTCAATACGAGTCTTCCAAAACCCATAGTTGGTACCGTCAAGAACAACCGGTGTTTGTACGATATAGGATGGATCTGACATTGTGAGTGTGTAAATTCAGAGGGACCTTTAGCACTAAGTGAGTCTAGTGTCGTCTCTGATACCACTTGAAAGTGCGTGGCAGGGGTATTTACGAAGAAAATACGCTGCCAAGCTTAAGGCAGGGTGATGCGCTACTTTAGTATGCCGCACCACGACGCCTTACAATTTAGTTTGTTCGTTTTTTGTGATTTAATTTATTTACGTATTTTAATATGTGTCTTAAAATATCAGTTTAATATATATTTGATATATGTATAAGTTATGCAGCGGAAAGATTTATGTAAGGCAGTACGAACAAACTCACACACACAAACGAAACGAGAAATAAATAACACAAGGAATTAAATATTTGTATGGGTATTTAAATTATACCCATACGAATGTGCCTTATGGCAAAAATATATTATTAAAGATCAGCGTCTTTACAAATAATAATCTCGGATTTACAAACGATTAAACTTAAGGCAATGCGAAGACATTTCTTCTCGTTTATCGGATCCGGAGATTCGTGAACAATCAAAACTGAAATAAAGCAAGTAAATCTATCCTATACTAAACATCATATCATCACGTAGTCGTTAATCACTCTCACAGATGAGATGACAAAGGAACGAAGAACTTTCAATGAAAGCCTTGCTAATGAAATGGACTAGAAAATGATCTATGTATAAATTGTGTTTTCGGGATAGATAAAAGTGTTAATGAATGAGCTGAGGACTTCTGAGACTTATAGGTGAAGTCTCTCAACCGAATTCCCTAGTAAAACTAGGTTTGAAGTGGTTGAGAGAAAGTAGCAACTGCCTTTGACCCAGCTCTAGTCCTTGCCGCACAGTGAGCTGTCCTACAGGCAGGGCGAACCTTCTTCAATTTATTGGAACGCTTTGCCTCTTCCCAATGCCTTCCATTTCTCTTTGTATTCAGGTTCTCTATGCATAATGTTCGTACTCGAGTCCTCTGCTCTTGTTCGTCGTGCGGCATGCCGAAGGTCTTCGTCCTATCGCATGGTCTTGCTAAAGTCTTGATTGTCCGAACACGCATGATTCAACTTGGACATCATGTTAAAACATTCCACACATATAAAGAGTGAAAAACAACAATATAAAAGTGTGAAGAAAGGAGAAAACATGTAAATATGTCTAAGGGATTATTATGCTCAGTAACTCTGCCGCATTACTCTGCCTAACCATATTTACACTACACATTTCCCAAATATTTAATTTGGTTGTTCCGCAATCCCACGATTTTCTATTATCATGTGCACATGCTTTTTCAATGGGATTTCTATCTAACTCTCTTCAGGAGATTTTGAAGGTGCCTTAATTTCTTTGTTTTTCCGCGAATTTATTTTATATCTTGAGATCGATCTACTACGCTTCAGGCGTATATTAGAATCAACATTTGAGTTGATCTCTTTAGTATATGAACTCTTATAGTTCATTTTATCTTAAATATATGTGATTTTGTCACACCTTCATTAACATGTAAATGAGTTGCCAGATTACTTGCTGAATATTGCAAGTCACTTATTTTTATGAACTTCGGGTTCAATTGATTGGTGCGTGGAACTAGAATTAAAGATCATTTTCATTCAATGAAATTTCTCGGCATTTATAACTTTTATATTCTTATCTCCCCTAATGCCGGGAAATGATCTTCGTTAAAATATGCAAACCAGCGTAATTGCTATAAACCGATCTTCTGGATCGGGGGCTCGAGAGATTTAATATACCTTATTTTATACTATGTCAGTTAATAAAAATACGCTTTATTTGTGATATGAATATATGTTTCATATGTCAAATTAATTCGCAGATGGGAAATATTTGTTTAAAATCCATGCAATTAATAATAATCATGATACACATCATTTTCATTTTTAAGTACATTTGTAGTACTGTGGGGATAATTAGTACTGTGGCCCGGGCTTGGATCAAAAATATAGTTTTCGGGCCGGTCCCTACTTGGGTCGGTCCAAAAAAAAAAGTGGGCTCAGCTCGTTTTATGATTTTTCGGGGTTTTCTGGTCGGGTTTTTGGTTTATTAGGCCCAAACGTCCACCCCTTACAGTATCTTTACCAATTATCCTTTGGGGATCAAAATATTAGGTACTAATCAAAATATTTGTGTCATTCAAACTTTATTGATACCAAAATAAATCTCAATATATAATTTTTTCTCAAATTACATTTAATTGGAATCGACTTTTTCGATATTCCATGTGTACTCATATAATAAGATACATTTGTTTTCGATTTTCAAAAAATATCATTCAGGAATAATTCATATAATCATTGTTTCAACGAGAACAATCGAATTTGGCATTTCACGTAAATATTGATTCTAAATCAATATAATTAACAAGCATTGTACATCATCTACGAGTCCTTGTGTGACCCTGTAGGTATGATTTATCGATCAATATTATATTGTTCCCAACAATTAATATAATCGAATAATCATTTAACATCCATAGACGACCTTATGACTTTATCGATTGCACACGTAGGATCGAAGGACATATACCAACAATCTCCCACTTGGCCTTCAGAGCCAGTGTGCTGCCAACTTCCTGTTGTCACTTTATGTCTAAGTTTGAACTTGAGGCAAGACTCGAGTCATCCTCAATCGGTTCAAACCTTTCTTGGACTTTGAGACAGACTGTAAAACCAGATTTATCACTATGATACGAATCTGGACGTGGCCACGTATTTTCCACAGTCTCGACTCTCCAAGTGGCCGGTAAGACATGTATTCCATTATAAAATGGAGGACAATCCCATCTTGTCAATACAAGCTCTCACACTTGCTTCCTGATATACCCAATAACAAGTTTTATAACCTCCTTTTACGAAAGGCGTTTACTTGTATCAAAGTACACCATTTCACAATGGAATTACTCCTGACTACTCAGGTCAGAGGAAATTGCTCGATAGTCAATGAAATAGTATTATGACTCGAAATCTTAAATACTATTCCAGTCGGGTCTGTTCGATCATTAGCTCCCAGCTAATATCTATGTAATTGTACTTGATGTCCCACATCACTAGCCCATGAAGCGGCGCTATAGTACACATTACAATCTAGTTCATTGTATTATCGGTTTGTCCGTACTCGATTATACGAACCAGGAACAACTATATGATTTAAGTATATCAGTTCAACCATTGGGACTTCATTATGCAGTAAGTCGACCTCATAACCCAATTGATATCACTTAATCATTTGGAAAATTCATATAAATTAAACCATATTTATATGAAGAAATATGTATTATACATATGAGTGAATGTTTACCAAATCTCCAAAAGTATCTAATACATTAATAGAAATCACAACCCATCTCTATGATGTCTGATCTCTATTGCAGTCATGAAAGCCTCAAGCTTAAACTGCTGGAGAGGTTTAGAAAGCGGGTTTGCAACCTTACCAAAAGTTGCAACTTTATTATCTCGATGTCTCCACAAAACTATCTCCCAGATAATGTGGAACTTCCTAAGCACCAGTTTTAGACTTGTGGTGCTTCCTAGCTCATTGGCTTGCGCGATAACTCTACTATAAATAGAGAACTATCGGATGGGCTGAGCTAGTTACGCCACCTAGTTCATTCAAGAACTTTCAAATCCTAACTGCCAACATTACTGCATCCAATGCAATACTGTGCTCCGCTTCTGTAGTTTAATCAGCTATATTGCATTGCATGGAACTATTCCAGCAAATATCACCTCTAACCAGACAAAAGATATAACCAGATTAAAATCGGAAATTATCTTAGTCTGTTTTGAAGTTATCATTCAAACAGCTTGTTAATATCAACTCCTTTTGTCTTCCAAAGACAACAAAATATTCTTTAGTCCATCTAAGGTACATAAGAATATTCTTGTCCGCAGTCTAATGCGCCTCACCTGGGTTTCCTTGAAACCGAATCGTCATGATCAAAGCATACGATACGTCCAGTCGTATACATATCATGGCGTACATTATAGACCCTATTGCCGAAGCATAAGGAATTTTTTCCATCATGTTTTGCTCATCAAGTCCCGTAGGGCCTTGCATCTTTCTAAGTGATGTGCCATGACTCATTGGAATTAGACCCCTTTTGGCGTCTTTCATTCTGAACTTATCAACCACCTTATCAATATAGGTCACTTGACTAAGTTCAAACATCCTTTTCGATCTGTTCCGATAGATCTTGATGCCCAATATGTACTGTGCTTCTCCAAGATCCTTCATTTAAAAATATCTTCCAAGCCATTCTTTAACATAATTAAGCATAGGAATATTGTTTCCAATAAGGAGTATGTCATCGACATACAACACAATGAATACAACGTAACTCTCACTGATCTTCTTGTAAAACAAGACTCTTTCGAGTTCCTCTGAAATCCAAATCCCGATATGGATTCATTGAACTGAAGATTCCAACTCCGAGATGCTTGCTTTAATCCATTAGGATCTATTAAGCTTTCATACTCTCTCAGCCTGATTAGGATCGATAAAACTCTCTGGTTGTGTCATAAACACATCCTCTTCTAGAATCCCATTCAAGAAGGCAGTTTTAACATCCATTTGCCATATCTCATAATCATAATGAGCAGCAATGGCTAAGAGAATCCGAATGGATTTGATCATAGCAACTGGTGAAAAGGTTTCATCATAATCCACTTTGTGAATTTGATTAAATCCTTTTGCCACCAACATTGCTTTGAAAACACTAGGTTTTCCATCCATGTCTGTTTTTATTTTGTAAATCCATTTGCATCCAATGGGCCTAGCCCCTTTAAGCAAATCGACCAAGTTCCAAACTTGATTTTTAGACATCGATTCCATTTCGGATTTCATGACACCCTGCCATTTCTCGGAATCTGGACTCGTCTTAGCTTGGGTATAGGTCGAAGGTTCATTGCTTTCTAAAAGCATGACTTCATAGCTCTCATTTGTCAGAATACCTAAGTATCTGTCAGGTTGAGTTCTAACCCTTCCAGACCTTCGAGGGTTGGTGTGGTTTCCAAAAACCACTGGAATACTTTCGACCAAGTCTTGAGTATCCATATCAGTTTGTTCTACTTGAACCTCGTTCAAGACAACTGAGCTCCCACTGACTATCTAGGAAAGATTACTTTTTTTCAAGAAAATCACTATCTCGAGCAACAAAATATTGTTCTCAGATAGATCGTAGAAGTTGTATCCTCGAGTTTCTTATGGATACCATAAAGAAACTTTTATCCCAATTGAGTTCAATCTCTATAGAGATAAATCTCGTCAGAGAATCTTTTAGAACCTCAAATCTTGATGAAAACAATTTAGGGACCCTCCCTTTCCATACCTAGTATGGTGTCTTATCAATAGTTTTTGACAGCGTCCTATTCAGTGTATAAGTTGAAGTCTAGAATTGTGTGTTCCCAAAATAGACCAGTAGTTCATTTAGACCTCTCATCGAATGGTCGAACTATATCTAATATAGTTTGTTTTCTCTTTTCCAAAACATAACCTTCATGTGCTTGTGAACTGATAGGTTCCACATACATCAGTATGGATCATCCATAATAAATCACTCACATGTTCTCCTTTCTCCAAGAAAGATGACATTGTTATCTTGTCCATCACACATCATCCATGATGGAGTTGTATTCTAAATGTCTAGTTTAGTGCAAATACGGAACTCCTTATCTATACCTTAATTCGAGATATGATTCAAGCATGATTGCATTTAATGCAATAGTCCTTGATGTATACGTTGTAGACAGTATGGCGTGAGGAGACACGCGGAAGATCATACTGCCGGTTACTCGTATACTATCGAACAGTAGCTCACGACTTAGATGGACAGGGACAATCCATTGGTACGTCGTAGTGTGACTGGTAGATAGTCGGTCTTGACTATCATGTTACACTCGTACACTTGGTGTATTGAGCAGGACCACGGGAGGGCGTTCGATTTATACTAATCGCAGTAATCGAACTAGACCTCAGATATTACGGATATACGAATTCCTAATCCCTATATAATTATAGGTGCGTGTGTCCAGTTCTCGGTTCTTTGACTTACTAGTGAGTGAGACTAATTGATTAGTCAATATTCTCGGTAAATTGGGAATCGGAATTGTACACACGGCATGCTATAGATTATAGACAGGAAACCGTGTCCCATTTATTGGGTTGATAATGTCCCCGAGATGAGCTCATAAAGTTTATCATGTAAACCCTGCAGGTGGATTCGTTCCACATGATAATAAGGATGAGTGGTACTAGTCTCGGATAACAAGAAACGAGTTAATTTAATTATTAGTAATTAAAGTTAATTCGTGGACATACGATATCTTAAACACGGGGAAAGTCGTATATGTAATTCGGCGGAATTATTATTGTTGAAATAATATAAATTAATTATTGGGAATTCAATTATAATTTTATAGTGGAATTAATTATAATTAAAATTGTGGAATTTAATTAAGGTTTGCCTTTTAGGACGCCGAGTTAATTAAATTGCAATTTAGCCTAATAATTAATTTCCATAAGGTCCCTGGTGTAGCTCTATAAATACCTCACCCTCTCTTTCTCTAAACCTAAGAAACGCCGCTATTTTATTTTTGCGGAGAAAAATAAATTGTTGCGCAATTATTTTTCTGTAAAAATAAATAGATTAGCGCTGTTATTATTTTCTGGAGAAATTGATTGCTAGCGCAATTATATTTCTGAGACAGAAGATCAAAACCTACGCCGCTATAATTAATTCTGCAGAGAAAATAAAAGCTTGCGCAATTAATTTTCCTAGATTAGCGCAGTAATAATTCTGTAGAAATAATTTTGCTTGCGCAAATATATTTCTGAGACAGAGGATATTATTCATACGGTGGGTTCAAGAGAGAAAGGAGAAGAGGAAGGTTCAGCGGATCGTTGCCCACTCAACGGCTGAACGTCGGGGATAGAGACATACACCGGAAGGCTTCGTGGTCTCAACAATTCGGCTTCTCCGAATCACGCGACAAAGGTATAAGAAATCGAAACCCTTATTCCGCATACGTTTCGTTTTCTATTTCGTTAAAAATACATCGGATCTAAGATCGGGTTCCGGGCGTCGTGGATCATGTTCCTCGACTACTGAGGGTCAAGGACCTCCGGATCGGTAGTCGGAAGAGGAAAATCGACCCGGAAACGCGCTCGGAACAGCAGGTCGCGTTGCTGTTCGCGGACAAACGGCGGTCGCCGAAGTGCAAACGGCGGTCGCCGTTTCGCTGTTTTTCGGGCAGCCAGCTCAGGTTCGCGCGGTTGTCCTTCGGGGCAATGGCTGGGCGTGAATCGGGACACGGGCTGGCACGTGAACGGAGTAACGGACCTGGAGGTCGACTGGGATCGTTCGGATGTTCGAGTGATCGAACGAACGCATCCCGGGTAGTCGATTTCCAACAATTAGTATCAGTGCCGGTTTTGTCGATTCGTTGTATTTTTGCGAGATTTGTTTTGCAGGTTCGAACCCGGTTATTATGGCCAATGTTATGATGAATGTTGTGCTTTAATTTGTGGTTTGATTAAACTCTCGGGCTTGTCGAGATTGTTTTTGTTTTGGAAAAACGATGCTTGTTTGTAATAGATAAAAACGATGGGTTAAGTCGTTAGTTTTATTTATTTTTCGTTGTATCCGGGACATGTATAGGGTCGATCACCTTGTATAGGATAGATGCCGGATTTAGTAAGTTTATTCTTGTAATTTTTCTTACTAATTTTGGTGGATCGAGACGAGATCAAAACACGGAGAAACGAGGATCGAGGAGAGCGAACCGGCAACGGGCAGCCATCGAACACACCCCGTGTTCGCGACGGGCAGCAGCGGGGCTGGGGTTCGTTGACCCCACGGACGACTCAACGAGGCTCGAGACGAGGCTCGAGTGGGAGGAGTTCGTCTCTTGACCCTCGAGCGAGTCGGTGGTGGACCGAGATCGAGACGAGCAACGAGATGAAGTTCCAAGAGACGTGCATTGGAAAATATATAAGGTCATAATAATCGGGGCCACGTTAATTGCTATTTATGTGATTTACGTGTTTATTATTATGCTTCAATTATTTATGCATGTTATCCCTTATCGTAAAATACTAAGTGGGAGAGGGATTGGAAACAATCCCGCGGTCTCCATTCTCTGTTTTGAATGTGATGTGTATTGACTTACGAGTTGGCTTTAGTGTCATCCTCCCTATCGGATAAGGTCGATACACGGATATCACTGGATCAAAATTCGAAATTAATTCCACTTATAGAATTTAATAATTATATTTTTCAAAAGCAATGCCTAATTTGTTTTTCAAAGACTAATTTCAAGTCGACTCATTCTCACCCCGGGGAGTGGAATGGAGCCAGAGCCACTTGGTTATGTCAATGACACAAATTAGAGACTTTCGAGTCATTCGATGACTAGATCGATTGTCTGATTGGCTCCCTCACCTAGTGAGAGATAGGGCTCAATTGCATGATTGATCGCTGGTTAGAAACTTCGAGTTTCACTTACGAGATATCAAGCTTTGATTAATAAAATTGTGAAATTTAATAAATGTAAGAGTCAATTAACAAAGTTGTTTGTTTTAGTAAACGTCCACACTATCGTGGCTTGCTAAATGGAAACGGTACTTTGGATTAATTAAGATTCTATGACATTTAAATAAGTGAGATTCAATTAATAAAGTTGTTTGTTTTAGTAAACGTCCACAAGAACGTGGCTTGCTAAATGGAAACGGAACTTTGGGATTAATTGAGGCTCGACAGTTATAGAAAGTCGTGGAGGACCGCATGTCAACGTAAACGTCCACAAGAACGTGGCTTGCGGTGGACATGTGGTTCCCGAGCGGTGGACTTAGTACTGAGAAATGGTATACATTTAGGTACGCTTTATAGTATCCTCCCCATCGGAGTCACTGCTATGATGATGTACGACCGAAGTGAAATCCAATCATAAAATCATTTGGACTGGTAAACGTCCACAAGAACGTGGCTTGCTATGTCTGATGGGATTTTGGAAATGATTGGTAGTTTAATGATATCACTTGAGGGAAATGATATCGAATTAAACTCATTGTTTGTTTTATATGGTATTATTCCCATTAAAAGTCAACAAACTCACTGAACCTGATTTTATAGATTTGAAAAGAAACTTGGACATTGTCCTAACTGCAGAGGAGTACAAATATGTACTCCAAGTCAATTGACCTGCTGAACCAAATGATGCTTCCACTACTGAGGAAAGGAAGCTCATTGGAAATGGATCAAGGCTATGAGATGACGCGGAGCAACATTATGACTTTCATGTCAAAAGTGCTGCGACATCGGGATCATGCCATGACCATTACCTATGATATGATGCTTAACCTCAAGAAGTTTTTGGTTATCAGGACAGAACAGCCGGGCAAAGTGAAATGAGGCAACTCATGACGGACATCATGTCGGAAAGAACGCCCGTGAGGGATCACGTTCTTAGAATGATGGGCTATCTTAATGAGATAGAGATTCTGGGAACAATTATCAATGGGGTAACCCAGGTTGATTTTGTGCTCCAGTCTTTGCCGAGAAGTTTTGAGCAGTTCCGCCTAAACTTCAAGCGGCTGAGGGAATCTTTAAGGGCTCTCAAGCACTTGTGGCTGAGAAATTGGCTCTTCCTAGGCCTCCGGGCGGCAAAAGGAAGAAGAAGCAAAGACGGAAACCCAGTGGGCCTAATATATCTAGACCACGGAATGGGACAAGCAAGCCCAAGGGGCAAATGCTTCCGTTGTAAGCAGTTTGGATACTGGGAGTTTTAATTGTCCTCTCAAGAAACAAGAAGTTGACTCTTCCTTAGTCACCGAAACATGCTCAGTGGTGTTATCCACCAGTACCTGGTGTGTGGATACGGGAACCACTAATCATGTCTGCACTTAAATGCGGGGGTTCCAGGAAACCCGGAGACTTAGAAAGGAAAAAGTAATAACCTACATGGGCAATACTGTTAAAGTAACAACCGTTGCAGTGGGAGATGTTAAATGGTTTTAACGGTAGGACTTTAGTTCTAATAAATTGTCTTTATGTGCCGGTATTTAGAAAGAAAATTCATTTCGGATTTCTAAATTGGCTTAGAATGGATATTCCGTTTCTTCTGATAGTTTCATACCTTTTAGAGAAGGAAACAGGGATATTATCTATTCTGGTACATTGATAGACAATTTAATACTAAATCTGTGTTCTTCCACGATGCAACAGACCGGAGCTAATAACACATTGTCGAACCCCAATAAGAGTAAAGATCCTTCTAGGATGAATCAAATGTACTTATGGAATCTTAAGCTAAATCATTTTAACTTGAGTACGATTCAAAGGATGAAAGCTGATGGACCACTCAGCTAGGTTGAAGGAAAGGACTTTCCAACCTTTGAATCATACTTGGAAGTTTAAATGACCAAGAAAACCTTTACGGTTAAAGGGCAAAGATCCAAGAAAGTACTAGAGTTGATTCGCTCTGATGTATGCAGACCTCTTTGAGGAGTAAGGCATACTTATCAGAAAGATGGGATTTTCTCCCAACTGACCACACCATTTATGCCTCGGCAAAAATGTTGTGTCATAAAGAAGGAATAAGACTCTTATAGATATGGGAAAGTAGACAATGAGTTATTCGGAGTTACCTAATTCATTTTTGGGATATGCCTTGGAAACAGCGGCGTTTATCCTGAACTTGTGTCCTTTGGAAACCTGTACAGATATTCGGCTGTTTATAGGATACCCTAAGAAAACGAATTGAGATATGTAATATAGTCCAAAGGACCAGATGTTCATTGATTGCATCAATGTTCGGTTCTTAGACATGGACTATATATATGCAAGATCACAAGCCAAGAGTAGAGTAATACTTAATGTGCTTAGAGGGACTGATCAAGACTTAGAACCAGCCTAACTGAGTAGTTCACTACTATAATCTTTAGTCACTAAAGATACACCGGAGCGTCGTCGTAGTGGGAGGGTTGTTAGATAACCCAACAGGTTCATGTTTATAGGTGAGTCTTCGGACTTGTTACCTGGAGAACATGAAGCCGAACCCTGGATCTATGACGAGACGCTGAAAGATCAAGATGCTCAGTCTTGGAAAAAGTCGATCAGGATTCTTTTGTCTTCACATGGAAGATGGAAGTCAAGACAGATTTCCTAAATCGAAGTCTTGACGGGGCCATCTGTGTGGGACAGCCAGAGAGATTCATCGAAAAGAGCCAAGAGCATTCGGTAAGCAAGCTTAATCAATCTTAGGATTGAAGGAACCTTCAAGATCTTGGACACATGCGGACCTATGAGAAAATCCATTTCATGGATTCATTCAAGGCATGTTTAGGTCCTGAGTGTAATAAAGAAGTGACAGAAAAGATGTGGTGTTTTCTCATTCTTTATGTAGACGACATCCTTCTAAATTGGCAACATTATGAAAGATGTTATCGGACATAAAGGGATGGTTGTCCGAGTAATTCAATGTAAGAGACTTAGGAGAAGTCGGGAATGTTCTTGGGATCAAAGTAATAAATGATCGCTAGAAAAGAACATAGAACTTATCTCGAGCCTCATACATAAATACAATTCTTACTCGGTGCAGCATACATAATTCCAAGAAAGGTCTTCACCTTTTAAATGTGGAATTCATCTATCTAAAGTTTTGTGTCCGACACAATAAAGGAGATAGATGAAGAGTAAGCAGTTCCCTACACCTTAATGGTGGGAAGCTTAATGTATGTAATGCTATGCACGAGACTGATATCTACTATGCCGTGGGCATGGTGGTGAGATATCATAGTAATCCTGGAAAGGATCACTCGACTGATGTAAAGAACATGTTTAGGTTCCTGCAGAGGACCAGGAATTATGTTCTGAGTTACAAAGCAGTCAAGTTGTTTCTTTTGGATTACATAGAATTGGATTTCCAAATCAAACAGGGACAGTCGAAAGTCGAAGTCAGGCTATGTGTTCTCACTGTGAAGTGGAGCAGTCACATGGAAGAATGTAAAGCAGCGATGCATTACGGACTCTACCATGGAAACTGAAAGGATAACGGCCTCTGAGGCAGTTAAAAGTGTTGGAATTCGGTATCCCGGTTCATTAAAAATTGCGGAAAATAATAACCCGACCGAAAACCTCTCGCCGGAAACCGATCACGAGCACTACGGTATCCGGAGCTCAACCGGAGAATCGCCGCGGGGTGAACCCGCGGCCGAAACCCTAGCCGAGCCCCACCGCGGGGCTCGCGATCGAAATCGATCGCGTGGGGCTGCCCGGCAGCCCCCGGCGGTGAGTCCGGCGACTCACCGCCACCACCGACCGGAGGGGGGACCACCAGCCGCGGCGCGAAGCCGCGACGGTCCCCGGCGATCGAACTAGGGTTCGATCGCCCCTAGCCGCGGCGTCCAGCCGCGGCCTTTCCTCGGTGCGCGCCGGCGGTCGTGCCCTAGGCCGACCGCCACCCCCTCGGCTCCCAGCCGAGGGCTCTCTCGAACCTTCGCCGGGGATCTCGAATCCCCGTCCCCGAAGTTCATCGTTTTCCCGGATCGTGCGTTCATGTATGCATCACAATTAATCCACATAAATTCACACAAAGGAGTTTATGATTTTACCTTTTAATTCGTTGTGCGGAGAAACGAATTTAAGTTTGACGACCTTACGATCTTCCCACGTATTCCTTGCACTAGCTTGAACGTCGGGTGGGCGACGATCCTCCAAGCTTATGGATCCTCTTCAATTCTCTAGAACTATCAACTATTGATATTCTTGTCTTATTAAAAAGTGAAGACCATGTAGTGCTTTTATAGGCTACGTAGGGGATCTAAAGGAGGTGGAATATTGGGCTTCCAATATTAATGATTAAATTGAGCCCAAGCCCAAATCTATTAATCTCCCATTAATATTAATTAATTTATTTTCCACTATATAAATTAATTGCACTCCCAATATTAAACCATATTATATCAAATAATATTTCTCCGGTAGTATTATTTATTCCGTGTATTTAAGATTTAAATATCCATGAATAAAATTAATTTATTGCTAATTAATTTATATTCATCTCTTGAATCCGAGACTAGTACCATTCAACCTTAATTATTGTGCAGAACGAATCCACTCATGAGGTTTACACAATAATTCCTTTTGAACTCATCTCGGGGATATTATCAACCCTTCCGGGATACACTGTCCGGTCAATCATTCACGGCATGCCATATATAAAATATAGTGACCCAACTTAACCGGTAATTAACCCAATAATTAAATCGGTTAATTCCTTTGGTAAATCAAAGTCACTTATATTAAATACACACACCCGCAATAATATCGGGGATTAAGAATATAATACACTGAGACTCGAATCGATTATCGCCGGCAATCCTAATCGATGAATCTCTACGATCCGCTCAATACACCAAGTGTACAAGTGTGATAAAATAATTAAGACAAATTATTTTCTCTCTCACACAACGACTATACCGATGGATTGGTCCGGGTCCATCTAGGTCGTGAGCCACTGTTTGATTAAATACGAGTAACCGATAGTATGATCTTCTGTGTGACGTCGCACACCATACTAACTACAACGTATAGAATCTAGGACTATGATTTGCATATATTTAATTAATAATAATTAAAAGCAAACAATTGTTTATTAATTTAATAGATTAAATGCCATGATCGGGAGTTTATCGTTACTTAAATCTAGACATTAAGTACACAACTCCAACAATCTCCCACTTGTACTAAGGTCTAGTCATTTCCTCCAAACTCCCGGTTCCCATACTCATCACGTGCTTAAGGTGTACTTTCAAGAAGTACTATGTGAGTGAGCAATCTAGGTTGCCGCTCTGAAGTTATCTTGGTGACTACTACGTCGTCTCCCCTGACGATGACTCGTATCAGGTGGTACTTGCTCTATGTGTTAACATCACTTTTGACTCATGACTTCTTCTAGTTCACCATGCACCGCTATCCAATAGCCTTTGGTAAACTAAGAGTCATATCCAAGTCAAGAGGTTATCCCGGAACCTAACCAAAAGTTCCGCTGCCTCTGAGGCTGCTATTCGGTTATGAGAGAGTCCGAAAAGCGTCCCGCTTATCACTCTTTCACTTCAAGGTTCCACCTCTTTCTAAAAGTGAACACATAGCCTGATATCGACTTTCACTGGTCCTTCTCTGATCTTTGGATCTGAGAATCTGTAATCTAAGAAGATTTCGTCTTGCTCAAGCCAGTACTATGAAAGTACTCTTGCAGCATTCGAACATCCCTTATCCAGATTACTTTGATATCCTCCCACTACGCAAACCGCATAGTTGATATCAGGTTCTTGTTTTATAACATTGCATCTATAAAGCTTTCCAAACTTGAAGTATAGGAAACTGCTTTGTCCTCATCTATCTCCTTTATGTGTTCGAACACATACCCTTTAGATAGATGTATATTCTGTCTCTGAAAGGCAATAACCTTTCTCAGAAGTATGCATGTTAAAACAAACCTTAATCGTATAAGATATCTAGGAGAAGTACAATGTTCTTATCTCTAGATCATAAGACCTTAAGAACATGCTCTAACTTCTTCTCAATCTTATATCTCGATTTATTTAGACAACCATTATTTTATGTCTGACAATATTTTTACATTGTTGCCAATGATAAAATTTTATCTACATAAATTCTCCGAGAAACACCACCTTGTTTCCATCACTTCTCTAATACACCTTTCGTCTATGCCTTTTGATGAATCCATCAAATGGACTATCCCATCAATTTGCAAGTTCCACGATTCACAGCTTTAAATGATCTAGCCTCTTAACAATAATCCTTATTGTTCCAAGCAGGCACATTTAGATCTAGTACCGCCCTTATGCAGAGCTAGGGGTCGATTTCATCTTTACTAGATCCAGAGTCCGAACTCCTCTAGTCTTATGAATATCTCTGGTTGTCCAACAACCTCCCACTGCAATGGCGTCCTGGTGTATGACAGTAATAACAATAGGTGCAGTATGTGGTGCACTTCTACTCGGTTTGGCTGGTTCCTAGTCTTTTGTCCTTTCTCTCATTTCAAGGTATTACGTCAATTTAGGCTTTGTGGTCCATCTAATAGTCTTCCTCTATGAACCGGACAGGACGTCCCTCTGGTTCATAGTACTATAGAACACACAATACTTCGTTCATCTAGGATATCCTACAACCATATTCAATATGCCGTTGTATCTAGGAATATCCATAGAACATAGGTAGTTCCGAGCAACTTGTTCTTTTACTATTAGATTTTCCATTTCTTTATAGCGCACCATCTCTACACGCAAGTGTATGGCGCGGTCCTTTGGGATTGAATCCCAATCTTTGATTATGCTATGTGTTATTCAGATAGGTGATGGCCTCTGCGACCGAGTCGCAGGCTCTTAATGGATATACTTTGATGGTTCCCCATAATAGCTTTGTGTCCATTGACTAGTCAAAACACTTTGCTTTTATGGCACATTAAGTATTCTAATCCATCACTGAGTATTCTTTGAGAGAATTTCTCGTACCTTTCTAATTTACACATATGTCTGCATATCTAATCATTTCCAATACTTGTCTGAATTCTATCCTTTATCCAGAAAGGTTTGCTTAGATGTATTATCCTCCAAATTCAATCCTTAGGTCGGAAGGTCCATTCCTTCAACTTTAATTGATCAAATCAATTTCGACCATTTGAATCTTATTTGAAAATACTTCTAAGTATAAGATTTCACAAGTATAATGATAAAGAAATATCTAATAAGTAAAACAAGTTATAGAACGGTTCGTTGCAATTGGGGTAGACTTAGGATCTATCATTCATATATTGCTGTCTAATGTACCAGAATAGATAATGCCATTATTTCTTATCAAAATCATCCAATGATTAAAGAAATAAAATATCCATTTATTAATAATAGAAATCCAGAACAAAACGTTCTTTCTAAAATAAAGGGGTACATAAAGCAATAACTTTGAAATGAAATCCTATTTAACTACTAAAGCAGATAAATGTCTTCCACCGCAACCGCTGCCTCTTCTACAGCTTTGCCCGTGTAGACTCGAACTCTTCCTCTCTAAGTCGCCGGGTTTTCTGGAACCCCTGCATTCAAAAATGCACACACCGTCAGTGGCTCCATATCTACACACCAGAATTCTGGTAGATAATACCACTGATTATGTTTTTACGACTAAGGAAAATTCGTACCTTTGAGAGGACATTCAGACTTCCAGTGTCCCATCTTGTTGCATCGGAAGCACTTACCCTTTGGCTTTGCAGCCCCCATTTGTGGTACAGTCCTCTTGACACCACTGGGTTTCCGGGCTTGCTTCCTTCTTTTGCCCCTACCTCCACCAGGCTTAAAGCCTTTGGACTTGGTAGCTACAAGCGCTTGAGACTTGCCCTTCTTGTAGATCCCCTCTGCCGCCTTCAGTTCAGTCAGGAGTTGCGCAAGAGAATAAGATAGTTTACCCATATTATAACTCATGCGAAACTGCTCAAAACTAGGGGTCAGAGACTGGAGTATGATGTCGACTTGTGTCTCAGCATCAATTTGAGCTCCTAGGATCTCAAGCTCATTCAACAGACCCATCATCTTAAGAACGTGCTCCCCTACGGGCGTTCCTTCAGACTGAGTAGTTGTCATGAGGACTCTCATGGCTTCTTGCCTTGCCGCACGATCTTGCTCCCCAAACATCTCCTTGAGATTAAACATCATATCATAGGCAGTGTCCATCGACTCATGTTGGGTTTGGAGTACATTTGACATGGAAGCCAAAATATAACACCTAGCCATTTCATCAGCCTTTTTCCACTTCCGATATGTCAGTTTTTCCTCATCAGTTGAGGCAGCCGTGGGCTCAGCAGGGCATACTTCATGGAGTACAAACTTGTACTCTTCCGAAGTTAGGACAATGTCTAAATTTCTCTTCCAATCAATATAGTTGGGACCAGTGAGCTTATGCTCCTTGAGTATCATAGAAAGTGGATTCATAGCTATTCTCTAAACCTATAAGCACATTTAAACAAACAATTAATTTAATATCCGATATTATCTCCCTCAAATAATATCATTAAATCACTAATCACATCTAAAATCCCATCAGATAAGGCAAGCCACGATAGTGTGGACGTTTACCCATCCAAATGATTTAGCAATTAGATTTGCTTTGGTCGTACATCACTATAGCGTTACTTCGATGGGAAGGATACTATAGAGCGTACCTAAGTGTAAACCATTACTCAGTATCTAAGAAGATTGTTTGGGACTCGTATATTACCGCAAGCCACGATAGTGTGGACGTTTACGCTAATACATGAACCTTCACTTTCTTCTATAACTGTCTACATCAATCGATCCAAAATCCCATTCAATGCAGCAAGCCACGATAGTGTGGACGTTTACTACACCAAAAGATTTTTACAATTGAAATCCAATCACTTGAGACATTCGATTTCATAAATCAAGACGCGGAGAATCATAAGCGAAACTCGAAGTTTCTAACCAGTGATTCACCATGCGAACAACCCTATCTCTCATTAGATGAGGGAGCCGAGCAGACAATCGATCCATCTATCAAAGAATGGTACGACTGCCTCTAATTTGTGTCATCCACATGACCAAGTGGCTTTGGCTCCATTCCACTCCCTGGGGTGAGAATGAGTCGACTTGAAGTCAGTTTCAGAAAGACAAATTAGGCATTGTTTGATAAACTTAATCAATGTCTCTTGTAAAAGGAATTACAAGAATTCTCCTCCAATGACACATCTATACGAACTTCAAAAGTCCATAAGAGTCACCAAGAGAACAGTAATGGAGACCATGGGAATGTTTCCATCCCCGCTCCCACTTAGCTTTTTATAACAAAGGGATACGCTATCTAATGCATAATTTAAACACATAAGCATGCATACAAGTAATAAAACACATATCACATAGTCAAAATAAGCTAGAAAATTATTTTCCGACTATCATGGCTTTATTCCATCTCCGTATGCGTCTTCTAGTCTTCAGTCTTCGTTCTTGAATGCTCCATGTGACGAGAATATTAATCCCAATATTTAAGTCTATTTATTTTTAATAAATCCAAAAGATACTTAATTCGAAAATTAAGTCAATCGAATAAATCAAAAATAAAATTAAATATTATTAATATTTTTATTTATTTATTTTCCTATCTAATTTTATTAAATCCCTAGAATAATCTATCCAAGTCAAACTTGGAATATTCTAGAAGACTTCTATAATAGAATAAGGAAATAAAATAAATTAGGACTCTTCTACTTTCCAAGATTAATTAATTTCCATGTCCATGAAAATTCCCATAAAATAGGAATAATCAAATAGAAATAAATTATTTTCCTATCTAATTCTATTAAATCTCTAGATTCCTATTCCAAGTAGAACTTGAAAAATCTAGAAGACTTCCATAATAGAATAAGGAAATAAATAATATTAATTCTTTTCCTATCTAATTCTATTATATCTCTAGATTCCTATTCCAAGTAGAACTTGAAAAATCTAGAAGACTTCCATAATAGAATAAGGAAATAAATAATATTAATTAATTCTTTTCCTATCTCCATGAGAGTTCCCATACTTAGGAATACTCAAAATAGGAAAACTTGAATCAATTAGGTAAGTAGTATCTTGGTAGGATTAGGAGTAGCACGGGTTGGGGATCCCCGCACCACCACCACCACCACCGACCGCCGCCACCACCGGAGAGGGTACCGCCGCCGCCGCCCCAGCCGGCCGGCCACCACCTTGCCGGCGGCAGCCCCCAGCCGAGGGGCGATCGACCCCTCCCCATGGCTTCGGTCATGGGGTCGATCATGGGGTTGATCGACCCCCCGGTCCTTCGTCCTCTTCGTCTTCTTCGTCACACGAGTTCTCCGGCGGTCGTCTCGGCATCGATCCAACGTAAATAAATTACAAGAAATAAATTTACAATTCCGGTATCGATTCTATACATGAAATCGACCCTATACACTTTCCGGAAAACATAGAACGTAATAATAAATCCTAAATTCGGTCAACCCCCGAATTTTTACTATTACAAGCATTCATCCACACAAAACGAATCTCGACATGTCCGAGAGTTTAATAAACGAACAATCATGGTAAATTAAATAGCAATTAATTAAACGAATAATTAACAATTAATTAAACCATGATAGTCGGAATCCCTGCAAGGTAGAACGCAATTGAACACATACATGAACACGAAACCAAACGCTCTGATACCAGTTGTTGGAATTCGGTATCCCGGTTCATTAAAAATTGCGGAAAATAATAACCCGACCGAAAACCTCTCGCCGGAAACCGATCACGAGCACTACGGTATCCGGAGCTCAACCGGAGAATCGCCGCGGGGTGAACCCGCGGCCGAAACCCTAGCCGAGCCCCACCGCGGGGCTCGCGATCGAAATCGATCGCGTGGGGCTGCCCGGCAGCCCCCGGCGCTGAGTCCGGCGACTCACCGCCACCACCGACCGGAGGGGGGACCACCAGCCGCGGCGCGAAGCCGCGACGGTCCCCGGCGATCGAACTAGGGTTCGATCGCCCCTAGCCGCGGCGTCCAGCCGCGGCCTTTCCTCGGTGCGCGCCGGCGGTCGTGCCCTAGGCCGACCGCCACCCCCTCGGCTCCCAGCCGAGGGCTCTCTCGAACCTTCGCCGGGGATCTCGAATCCCCGTCCCCGAAGTTCATCGTTTTCCCGGATCGTGCGTTCATGTATGCATCACAATTAATCCACATAAATTCACACAAAGGAGTTTATGATTTTACCTTTTAATTCGTTGTGCGGAGAAACGAATTTAAGTTTGACGACCTTACGATCTTCCCACGTATTCCTTGCACTAGCTTGAACGTCGGGTGGGCGACGATCCTCCAAGCTTATGGATCCTCTTCAATTCTCTAGAACTATCAACTATTGATATTCTTGTCTTATTAAAAAGTGAAGACCATGTAGTGCTTTTATAGGCTACGTAGGGGATCTAAAGGAGGTGGAATATTGGGCTTCCAATATTAATGATTAAATTGAGCCCAAGCCCAAATCTATTAATCTCCCATTAATATTAATTAATTTATTTTCCACTATATAAATTAATTGCACTCCCAATATTAAACCATATTATATCAAATAATATTTCTCCGGTAGTATTATTTATTCCGTGTATTTAAGATTTAAATATCCATGAATAAAATTAATTTATTGCTAATTAATTTATATTCATCTCTTGAATCCGAGACTAGTACCATTCAACCTTAATTATTGTGCGGAACGAATCCACTCATGAGGTTTACACAATAATTCCTTTTGAACTCATCTCGGGGATATTATCAACCCTTCCGGGATACACTGTCCGGTCAATCATTCACGGCATGCCATATATAAAATATAGTGACCCAACTTAACCGGTAATTAACCCAATAATTAAATCGGTTAATTCCTTTGGTAAATCAAAGTCACTTATATTAAATACACACACCCGCAATAATATCGGGGATTAAGAATATAATACACTGAGACTCGAATCGATTATCGCCGGCAATCCTAATCGATGAATCTCTACGATCCGCTCAATACACCAAGTGTACAAGTGTGATAAAATAATTAAGACAAATTATTTTCTCTCTCACACAACGACTATACCGATGGATTGGTCCGGGTCCATCTAGGTCGTGAGCCACTGTTTGATTAAATACGAGTAACCGATAGTATGATCTTCTGTGTGACGTCGCACACCATACTAACTACAACGTATAGAATCTAGGACTATGATTTGCATATATTTAATTAATAATAATTAAAAGCAAACAATTGTTTATTAATTTAATAGATTAAATGCCATGATCGGGAGTTTATCGTTACTTAAATCTAGACATTAAGTACACAACTCCAACAAAAAGGTCAGTGTGGCTCCAGAACTTCCTAAGGGACTTAGATGTGGTTTCTAGTTTACCCAAAGCTATTTTGAATAGCGGTATTGGCAAACTTGAAATGCCACGAGTCCACAGTGGGAGATAACACGTAGAGCGCAAGTACCACCTGATTCGAGAGATCGTCTAGTAAGACGATGCAGTTGTCACCTAGATAGCATCGAGAGGATTGCCTGGTAAACCCGTTCACAGAGGCACTTCCAGCGAAAGCGTTGGGTAGGCGTGATGAGGTTATGGGAATCTGATGTTTGGGAGAGGGCGACTTGACTTTTAGTATAAGTGGGAGATTGATGGAGTTGTATTCTAAATGTCTAGTTTAGTGCAAATACGGAACTCCTTATCTATACCTTAATTCGAGATATGATTCAAGCATGATTGCATTTAATGCAATAGTCCTTGATGTATACGTTGTAGACAGTATGGCGTGAGGAGACACGCGGAAGATCATACTGTCGGTTACTCGTATACTATCGAACAGTAGCTCACGACTTAGATGGTCAGGGACAATCCATTGGTACGTCGTAGTGTGACTGGTAGATAGTCGGTCTTGACTATCATGTTACACTCGTACACTTGGTGTATTGAGCAGGACCACGGGAGGGCGTTCAATTTATACTAATCGCAGTAATCGAACTAGACCTCAGATATTACGGATATACGAATTCCTAATCCCTATATAATTATAGGTGCGTGTGTCCAGTTCTCGGTTCTTTGACTTACTAGTGAGTGAGACTAATTGATTAGTCAATATTCTCGGTAAATTGGGAATCAGAATTGTACACACGGCATGCTATAGATTATAGACAGGAAACCGTGTCCCATTTATTGGGTTGATGATGTCCCCGAGATGAGCTCATAAAGTTTATCATGTAAACCCTGCAGGTGGATTCGTTCCACATGATAATAAGGATGAGTGGTACTAGTCTCGGATAACAAGAAACGAGTTAATTTAATTATTAGTAATTAAAGTTAATTCGTGGACATACGATATCTTAAACACGGGGAAAGTCGTATATGTAATTCGGCGGAATTATTATTGTTGAAATAATATAAATTAATTATTGGGAATTCAATTATAATTTTATAGTGGAATTAATTATAATTAAAATTGTGGAATTTAATTAAGGTTTGCCTTTTAGGACGCCGAGTTAATTAAATTGTAATTTAGCCTAATAATTAATTTCCATAAGGTCCCTGGTGTAGCTCTATAAATACCTCACCCTCTCTTTCTCTAAACCTAAGAAACGCCGCTATTTTATTTTTGCGGAGAAACATAAATTGTTGCGCAATTATTTTTCTGTAAAAATAAATAGATTAGCGCTGTTATTATTTTCTGGAGAAATTGATTGCTAGCGTCGCTGTTATTATTTTCTGGAGAAATTGATTGCTAGCGCAATTATATTTCTGAGACAGAAGATCAAAACCTACGCCGCTATAATTAATTCTGCAGAGAAAATAAAAGCTTGCGCAATTAATTTTCCTCTGCTTAATTAATTCAGATTAGCGCAGTAATAATTTTCCTAGAAATAATTTTGCTTGCGCAAATATATTTCTGAGACAGAGGATATTATTCCTACGGTGGGTTCAAGAGAGAAAGGAGAAGAGGAAGGTTCAGCGGATCGTTGCCCACTCAACGACTGAACGTCGGGGATAGAGACATACACCGGAAGGCTTCGTGGTCTCAACAATTCGGCTTCTCCGAATCACGCGACAAAGGTATAAGAAATCGAAACCCTTATTCCGCATACGTTTCGTTTTCTATTTCGTTAAAAATACATCGGATCTAAGATCGGGTTCCGGGCGTCGTGGATCATGTTCCTCGACTACTGAGGGTCAAGGACCTCCGGATCGGTAGTCGGAAGAGGAAAATCGACCCGGAAACGCGCTCGGAACAGCAGGTCGCGTTGCTGTTCGCGGACAAACGGCGGTCGCCGAAGTGCAAACGGCGGTCGCCGTTTCGCTGTTTTTCGGGCAGCCAGCTCTGGTTCGCGCGGTTTTCCTTCGGGGCAATGGCTGGGCGTGAATCGGGACACGGGCTGGCACGTGAACGGAGTAACGGACCTGGAGGTCGACTGGGATCGTTCGGATGTTCGAGTGATCGAACGAACGCATCCCGGGTAGTCGATTTCCAACAATCC
Organism: Euphrasia confusa; assembly: GCA_954870475.1. Lineage (NCBI taxonomy): Eukaryota > Viridiplantae > Streptophyta > Magnoliopsida > Lamiales > Orobanchaceae > Euphrasia > Euphrasia confusa. The sequence goes on from OX940950.1 coordinate 34,399,818, forward strand.
ACATGTATCAAATGACTCCAAGTAAAATGATAATAGAATGCATTCTAAAAGAAGCTTCGTTACATATTTAGATTTTGATTTGACCTAATCAACAATGTTATAGTTATGTCTCATTGAGACTTATTCAATTCGGCCTTTAGTGTTAATGTTATATATGATTTGTCAAGTTTAAAGTATACATAAACAATATAATATTCGTACCAAAACAAAGAATAATTCACAATTAAAATAGTTACCAAACTATTTAATAGTGAAAAACTAATCCATCAGTATCCAATACTGAACCAATATTCATTGTTTATTGAAGGTACGAAATTACATAGTTATAATACGAAAACAAGGCCCTAAGGCAAAACAACATCATATGATCATGCAGCTAATGCAGCGACATTCGCTTCATTTCTCGCCCGTAGATCGACATCTCTACTCACCAAACTTAGACTTCTATGTAGTTCCTCCACATACAAATGTGAGAACCACATTTGGCATCCAATACCCAAGAACTAAAATTTGTGAAGTTTAATGTCTATATCATTAATACCTGAAGATGAAGCAACCCCATTCTTCACATCTTCTTTGAACTTTGGGCAAATTCAATTATTCTCAATAATTGAGTCTTATTCAAATTTCCCATTCAAAATTATCTCAATGTCAAAACGTGATAAATCGGAAGTGAAAAATCGAAGTTTTCTAACCAGCGATATTATCATGCAATTGAAGCCCTATCTCTCATAAAATATGAGGGAGCCAACCAGACAATCGACTAACGCCATCCCATGGCTCCTAGAACCTCACAACACTCAAATGAAAAAACGATATAAAATTATCGAAACGTCTTGAAATTCGCCTCGACTCGATCCGGTTGACTTTGGCTGCTTCTGCTCAGGACAGCGACCGCTGCCTCCAAGGCAGCGACCGCTGCTTTGGTCATCTCAGATCTGCCCCCAAAAACCCGGAACAGCGGTCGCCGTTTTGCCATCAGCGCCCGCTGAAAGCAAGAAAAGAGGGCAGAACGTCTTGGGCACGATTTTGCACGAACAGCGTGTTGGAAATCGACTACCCGGGATACGTTCGTTCGATCGCTCGAACATCCGAACGCTCCCCGTCGACCTCCGGTGGCGCTACTCCGTTCACGTAACAGCCCATGTGCCGAATCACGCCCAGCCATCGCCCCGAAGGAAAAGCGCGCGAAACGGGAGCTGGTCTGCCTCGAGCAGCGCGCGCTGCTCGTAGACCAGCGGTCGCTGGAAGGGTCTCAAACAGCGACCGCTGTTTGCCCTCCAACGGGCGCCGTTTGTCCGCGAACAGCAGCGCGACCTGCTGTTCCGGGCTCGTTTCCGGGTCGTTTTTCCTCTTCCGACTATCGATCCGGAGGTCCTTGACCCCCCAGTAGTCGAGGAACATGATCCACGACACCCGGAACCCGATCTTACATTCGATGTGTGATTAACGAAAAAGGAGATCGAAGAATTGCAGAATTATATTTCGATCTCATACCTTCTCGGTCGATTGTTGAGACATTAGACGTTTCTAGAGTATGCCTCTTCCCCGATTCCAGCCGTTGTGTGGGTAACGATCCGCTGGATTCTCCTTCTCTGCTCTCTCTTCTCAAACCACCGTGAGTATAATTATTCTCTGTGTGAGAATAATATATTTGCGTTAACTTTTATTTTAACAGAGAAAAATATAATTGCGTGAATTATTAATTTCTCTGAAAATTAATTGTTGCGGCGTAGTGTAGGTTTAAGAGAGGGCAAGGGGGGGGGGGGGGAGGGGGTTTATAGAGTTACACTAGGGACCTCTTAGGTAAATTAATTCAAGGCTAAAATGCAATATTAATTAACTCGGAGTCCTTAAAAAGAAATCCTTAATTAATTACATTTTTAATTATTATTAATTCCACTAAATAATAATAATTGAATTCCCGAAATTAATTTAATATTATTTCAACAATAATAATTCCGCCGAAATTACATATACGACTTTCCCCGTGTTTAAATCCACCTGCAGGGTTTACATGATAAACTTTATGAGCTCATCTCGGGGACATCATCAACCCAATAAACGGGACATGGTTTCCTATCTATAATCTATAGCATGCCGCGTGTACAATTCCGATTCCCAATTTACCGAGAATATTGACTAATCAATTAGTCTCACTCACTAGCAAGTCAAAGAACCGAGAATTGGACACACGCACCTATAAATATATAGGGATTAGGAATTCGTATATCCGTAATATCTGAGGTATAGTTCGATTATTGCGATTAGTATAAATCGAACGCCCTCCCGTGGTCCTGCTCAATACACCAAGTGTACGAGTGTAACATCATAGTCAAGACCGACTATCTACCAGTCACACTACGACGTACCGATGGATTGTCCTTGTCCATCTAAGTCGTGAGCTACTGTTCGATAGTATACGAGGAACCGACAGTATGATCTTCCGCGTGTCTCCTCACGCCATACTGTCTACAACGTATATATCTAGGACTATAGCATAAAGTACATTATAGACAAAAATGCAGACTGTTTGATTAATAGATAGTAAAACACAGATAAGGAGTTCCATATTGTCACTAAACTAGACATTTAGAATATAACTCCATTAATCTCCCACTTATACTAAAAGTCTAGTTGCCCTCTCTCATACATCCGATACCCATCCCCTTCACGTGTCTCTTGAACGCTTCCGCTGGAAGTGTCTTCGTAACGGGGACTGCCAGGTTATCCGCTGATGCAATCTTGGTGACAACCGCATCGCCTCTCCTGACGATGTCTCTAATCAGGTGGTACTTGCGATCTATGTGTTTACTCGCATTGTGGGCTCGTGGTTCCTTCGCATTTTCCACTGCACCGCTATTGTCACAATTAATTGTGATAGCTCTAGGCAAATCAGGAACCACATCCAAGTCCATAAGGAAGTTCCGGAGCCACACCAATTCTTTAGCTGCCTCAGAGGCTGCTACATATTCGGCTTCCATGGTAGAGTCCGAAATGCATTTCTGCTTAACACTCTTCCATGAAACTGCTCCACCTCCCAATGTGAACACATAGCCTGATGTAGACTTTCGCTGATCCTTATCAGATTGGAAATCCGAGTCTGTGTAACCAATAGGAATCAACTCGGACGCTTTGTAACTTAGAACATAATTCCTAGTCCTTCGTGATGGAGTTGTATTCTAAATGTCTAGTTTAGTGCAAATACGGAACTCCTTATCTATACCTTAATTCGAGATATGATTCAAGCATGATTGCATTTAATGCAATAGTCCTTGATGTATACGTTGTAGACAGTATGGCGTGAGGAGACACGCGGAAGATCATACTGTCGGTTACTCGTATACTATCGAACAGTAGCTCACGACTTAGATGGACAGGGACAATCCATCGGTACGTCGTAGTGTGACTGGTAGTTAGTCGGTCTTGACTATCATGTTACACTCGTACACTTGGTGTATTGAGCAGGACCACGGGAGGGCGTTCGATTTATACTAATCGATGTAATTGAACTAGACCTCAGATATTACGGATATACGAATTCCTAATCCCTATATAATTATAGGTGCGTGTGTCCAATGCTCGGTTCTTTGATGTGCCAATGAGTGAGATTAATTGATTAGTCAATATTCGCGGTAGATTGGGAATCGGTATTGTACACACGGCATGCTATAGATTATAGACAGGAAACCGTGTCCCATTTTTTGGGTTGATGATGTCCCCGAGATGAGCTCATAAAGTTTATCATGTAAACCCTGCAGGTGGATTCGTTCCACATGATAATAAGGATGAGTGGTACTAGTCTCGGATAATAAGAAATGAATTAATTTAATTATTAGTAATTAATTAATTCATGGACATGCGATATCTGAAACACGGGGAACGTCGTATATGTAATTCGGCGGAATTATTATTGTTGAAATAATATAAATTAATTATTGGGAATTCAATTATAATTTTATAGTTGAATTAATTATAATTAAAATTGTGGAATTTAATTAAGGTTTGCCTTTTAGGACGCCGAGTTAATTAAATTGCAATTTAGCCTAATAATTAATTTCCATAAGGTCCCTGGTGTAGCTCTATAAATACCTCACCCTCTCTTTCTCTAAACCTAAGAAACGCCGCTATTTTATTTTTGCGGAGAAAAATAAATTGTTGCGCAATTATTTTTCTGTAAAAAATAAATAGATTAGCGCTGTTATTATTTTCTGGAGAAATTGATTGCTAGCGCAATTATATTTCTGAGACAGAAGATCAAAACCTACGCCGCTATAATTAATTCTGCAGAGAAAATAAAAGCTTGCGCAATTAATTTTCCTCTGCTTAATTAATTCAGATTAGCGCAGTAATAATTCTGTTGAAATAATTTTGCTTGCGCAAATATATTTCTGAGACAGAGGATATTATTCCTACGGTGGGTTCAAGAGAGAAAGGAGAAGAGGAAGGTTCAGCGGATCGTTGCCCACTCAACGGCTGAACGTCGGGGATAGAGACATACACCGGAAGGCTTCGTGGTCTCAACAATTCGGCTTCTCCGAATCACGCGACAAAGGTATAAGAAATCGAAACCCTTATTCCGCATACGTTTCGTTTTCTATTTCGTTAAAAATACATCGGATCTAAGATCGGGTTCCGGGCGTCGTGGATCATGTTCCTCGACTACTGGGGGTCAAGGACCTCCGGATCGGTAGTCGGAAGAGGAAAATCGACCCGGAAACGCGCTCGGAACAGCAGGTCGTGCTGCTGTTCGCGGAAAAACGGCGGTCGCCGGAGGGCAAACGGCGGTCGCCGTTTCGCTGTTTTTCGGGTAGCCAGCTCTGGTTCGCGCGGTTGTCCTTCGGGGCAATGGCTGGGCGTGAATCGGGACACGGGCTGGCACGTGAACGCAGTAACGGACCTGGAGGTCGACTGGGATCGTTCGGATGTTCGAGTGATCGAACGAACGCATCCCGGGTAGTCGATTTCCAACAATTGCTATAAGAGCCGGTTTTGTCGATTCGTTGTATTTTTGCGAGATTTGTTTTGCAGGTTCGAACCCGATTGTTATGGCCATGTGATTGTGCTGTATGTTTGTGGTTTGTTAAACTCTCGGGCTTTTCGAGATCTTTGGTTTTGAAATCGTTGCATGTTTGTAATAGTTAAAACGACGGGTTGAGTCGTTTAGGTTTTATTACGTTTTTCGTTTTATCCGGATGTATAGGATCGATCAACTTGTATAGGATCGATGCCGGAAGTAGTATGTTTTACCTTTGTAATGTTACTGCTACTTGGTGGATCGAGAGAAGATCGAAGGACGGACGAACGAGGGTCGAGAAGTCGAACCCGCGGCTGCTGTGCACAAATGGCGCCCGCTGGAGGGCAAACGGCGGTCGCCGTTTGCAGATCCTCCAGCGAGCGCTGAATATAGGGCAGCGCCCGCTGCCCTAGGGTTGGCAGCAGCGGATCGGGGGATCGATGGACATCACGGAACGCTCGTCTTTGCCCGGGATGATACTCCAGTGGGAGGGGTTCGTCTCTTGGCACTTTGACGAGTCGTTGGTGGATCGAGACCGAGACGAGCAACGAGACGATGATCCGAGAAGACGTGCATGGAAGATATTTAAAGGCCATAATAATCGGGGCCACGTTAAATGCTTTTTGTGTGTTTACGTGCTTGTTATTATGCTTTATTTATTTTATGCATGTTATCCCTTTCGTAAAATACTAAGTGGGAGAGGGATTGGAAACAATCCCGCGGTCTCCATTCTCTGTTTTGATAGTGATGTGTGTCACTTACGAGTTGGCTTTAGTGCCATCCTCCCTATCGGATAAAGTCGACACACGGATATCACTGGATCAAAATTCGAATTTAAAATCCACTTATAAAATTGAACAATTATATTTCTCAAAAGCAATGCCTAATCTGTCATTCAAAGACTAATTTCAACTCGACTCATTCTCACCCCGGGGAGTGGAATGGAGCCAAAGCGCTTGGTTATGTCGATGACACAGATTAGAGACTTTCGAGTCATTCGATGACTAGATCGATTGTCTGATTGGCTCCCTCACTTTGTGAGAGATAGGGCTCAATTGCATGATTGATCGCTGGTTAGAAACTTCGAGTTTCACTTACGAGATATCAAGCTTTGATTAATAAAATTGTGAAATTTAATAAATGTAAGAGTCAATTAACAAAGTTGTTTGTTTTAGTAAACGTCCACACTATCGTGGCTTGCTAAATGGAAACGGTACTTTGGGTTAATTAAGATTCTATGAAATTTAAATAAGTGAGATTCAATTAATAAAGTTGTTTGTTTTAGTAAACGTCCACAAGAACGTGGCTTGCTAAATGGAAACGGAACTTTGGGATTAATTGAGGCTCGACAGTTATAGAAAGTCGTGGAGGACCGCATGTCAACGTAAACGTCCACAAGAACGTGGCTTGCGGTGGACATGTAGTTCCCGAGCGGTGGACTTAGTACTGAGAAATGGTATACACTTAGGTACGCTTTATAGTATCCTCCCCATCGGAGTCACTGCTATGATGATGTACGACCGAAGTGAAATCCAATCATAAAATCATTTGGACTGGTAAACGTCCACAAGAACGTGGCTTGCTATGTCTGATAGGATTTTGGAAATGATTGGTAGTTTAATGATATCACTTGAGGGAAATGATATCGAATTAAACTCATTGCTTGTTTTATATGGTATTATTCCCATTAAAAGTCAACAAACTCACTGAACCTGATTGTATGGATTTGAAAAGAAACTTGGACATTGTCCTAACTGCAGAGGAGTACAAATATGTACTCCAAGTCAATTAACCTGCTGAACCAAATGATGCTTCCACTACTGAGGAAAGGAAGCTCATTGGAAATGGATCAAGGCTATGAGATGACGCGGAGCAACATTATGGCTTTCATGTCAAATGTGTTGTGACATCGGGATCATGCCATGACCATTACCTGTGATATGATGCTTAACCTCAAGAAGTTTTTGATTATCAGGACAGGACAGCCGGGCAAAGTGAAATGAGGCAACTCATGACGGCCATCATGTCGGAAAGAACGCCCGTGAGGGATCACGTTCTTAGAATGATGGGCTATCTTAATGAGATAGAGATTCTGGGAACAATTATCAATGGGGTAACCCAGGTTGATTTTGTGCTCCAGTCTCTGCCGAGAAGTTTTGAGCAGTTCCGCCTAAACTAAAATATGAATAAGGGGTCTTATTCATTGACGGAGCTCCTGATTGAACTTCAAGCGGCTGAGAGAATCTTTAAGGGTCCTCAAAGCACTTATGGCTGAGAGATTGACTCTTCCTAGGCTTTCGAGCAGCAAAAGGAAGAAGAAGAAAATACGGAAACCCAGTGGGCCTAATATATCTGGACCACGGAATGGGAAAAGCAAGCCCAAGGGGCAAGTGCTTCTGTTGTAAGCAGTTTGGATACTGGGAGTTTTAATTGTCCTCTCAAAGCAACTAGAAGTTAACTTCTCCTTAGTCACCGAAACATGCTTAGTGGTGTTATCTACCAGTACCTGGTGTGTGGATACGGAAACCACTAATCATGTCTGCACCTAAATGCGGGGGTTCCAGGAAACCCGGAGACTTAGAAAGGAAGAAGTAATAACCTACATGGGCAATACTGTTAAGGTAACAGCCGTTGCAGTGGGAGATGTTAAATGGTTTTAACGGTAGGATTTTAGTTCTAATAAATTGTCTTTATGTGCCGGCATTTAGAAAGAAATTTTATTTCGGATTTCTAAATTGGCTTAGAATAGATATTCTGTTTCTTCTGATAGTTTCAGACTTGTCAGAGTAGGAAACGGGGATATTATCTATTCTGGTACATTGATAGACAATTTAATACTAAATCCGTGTTCTTCCACGATGCAACTCACCGGAGAAAATAACACATTGTCGAACCCCAATAAGAGTAAAGATCCTTCTAGGATGAATCAAATGTACTTATGGAATCTTATGCTAAATCATTTTAACTTAAGTACGATTCAAAAGGATGAAAGCTGATGGACCACTCAGCTAGGTTGAAGGAAAGGACCTTCCAACCTTGGAATCATACTTGGAAGTGTAAATGACCAAGCAACCCTTTACGGTTAAAGGGAAAAGATCCAAGAAAGTACTAGAGTTGATTCGCTCTGATGTATGCAGACCTCTTTGAGGAGTAAGGCATACTTATCAGAAAATGGGATTAACTCCCAACAGACTACACCATTTATGCCTCGGCAAAATAATGTGTTGTAAAGAAGAATAGGACTCTTATAGATATGGGAAAGTAGACAATAAGTTATTCGGAGTTACCTAATTCGTTTTTGGGATATGGCTTGGAAACAGCAGCGTTTATCCTGAACTTGATTCCTTTGGAAACTTGTACAGATATTCGGCTGTTTATAGGATACCCTAAGAAAACGAATTAAGATATGTAATATAGTCCAAAGGATCAGATGTTCGTTGATTGCATCAATGTTCGGTTCTTAGACATGGACTATATATATATGCAAGATCACAAGCCCAAGAGTAGAGTAATACTAAATGTGCTTAGAGGAACTGATCAAGACTTAGAACCAGCCTAACTGAGTAGTTCACTACTATAATCTTTAGTCACAAAAGATACACCGGAGCGTCGTCGTAGTGGGAGGGTTGTTAGACAACCCGACAGGTTCATGTTTATAGGAGAGTCTTCGGACTTGTTACCTAGAGAACATGAAGCCGACCCCTGGATCTATGACGAGACGCTGAAAGATCAAGATGCTCATTCTTGGTAAAAGACGATGAAATATGAGATTGAATCTTTGGATTCAAATCTTGTATGGGATCTTGTAGCACCGCCCAAAGGTGTAAAAGCCATTGGTTGCAAGTGGGTGTACAAGATGAAAAGAGGGTCTGACGGGAAGGTGTGAACCTTAAGGCTAGGCTTGTTGCGAAAGGGTGCACTCAGAAAGAAAGGGATCGATTATGAGTAAACTTTTTCGTCGGTAGCTATGCTAAAGTCGATCCAGATTCTTTTGTCTTCACATGGAAGATGGAAGTCAAGACGGATTTCTAAATCGAAGTCTTGACGGGACCATCTGTGTGGGACAGCCAGAGGGATTCATCGAAAAGAGCCAAGAGCATTCGGTAAGCAAGCTTAATCAATCTTAGGATTGAAGGAAGCTTCAAGATCTTGGACACATGCGGACCTATGAGAAAATCCATTTCATGGATTCATTCAAGGCATGTTTAGGTCCTGAGTGTAATAAAGAAGTGACAGAAAAGATGTGGTGTTTTCTCATTCTTTATGTAGACGACATCCTTCTAAATTGGCAACAATATGAAAGATGTTATCGGACATAAAGGGATGGTTTTCCGAGTAATTCAATGTAAGAGACTTAGGAGAAGTCGGGAATGTTCTTGGGATCAAAGTAATAAATGATCGCCAGAAAAGAACATAGAACTTATCTCGAGCCTCATACATAAATACAATTCTTACTCGTTGCAGCATACAGAATTCCAAGAAAGGTCTTCACCTTTTAGATGTGGAATTCATCTATCTAAAGTTTTGTGTCCGACACAATAAAGGAGATAGATGAAGAGTAAGCAGTTCCCTACACCTTAATGGTGCGAAGCTTAATGTATGTAATGCTATGCACGAGACTGATATCTACTATGCCGTGGGCATGGTGGTGAGATATCATAGTAATCCTGGAAAGGATCACTCGACTGATGTAAAGAACATGTTTAGGCTCCTGCAGAGGACCAGGAATTATGTTCTGAGTTACAAAGCAGTCAAGTTGTTTCCTTTGGATTACATAGAATTGGATTTCCAAATCAAACAGGGACAGTCGAAAGTCGAATTCAGGCTATGTGTTCTCACTGTTAAGTGGAGCAGTCACATGGAAGAATGTAAAGCAGCGATGCATTACGGACTCTACCATGGAAACTGAAAGGATAACGGCCTCTGTGTTGGAATTTGTTATCCCGGGCTATTAAAAAATTGCGGAAACTAATAACCCGATCAAAGACCTTCGCCGGAGATCACATGAACGCCGACGAACGCGCCGGAGTCCAGCCGAGGAGACCACACGCCCGAAGGCATGCAGCCCGCCCCCAGCCGAACCCCTGCGTCGCGGGGTTCACGCGATTCCGATCGCGGCTGATCGCGATCGATGGGTGGGGCTACTCCCAGCAGCCCCCGCGGCGAGTCCAGCGACTCGCCGCCGCCTGGAGGGCTGGCCCGCCTCCAGCAGGGCCGCCGCGGGTCACAGCCCGCGGCCAGCGATCGATCGTGATGATCGATCGCACCCCCGGCGTCCAGCCGGGGTTCGCCCTCCACGCCCGTGCGAAACCGTAGCCCGGGCGATCGCCCGTGGTCCGGTGGCTTCGCCACCACCACGCGATCGTCCCCCGTTCATGGTTTCGTACATCGGATCTTTGTTCTACGGTATTCTCGATAAAACCAAAATCGAATAATATCAAGGGCGTTTAGATATTGTACCTTTCGATTCGTTGTTCGGAGAAATGAAATCAAGATGACCTTTGAATCTTCCCACGTATTCCTTGCACTAGCTTGAACGTCGGGTGGGCGACGATCCTCCAAGCTCTATGGATCTACTTCTCTCTCTACTTTCTCTCTCTAGAAGAATTATGATCTTCAACTTATGAGAATAGAGAAGACCATGTAGTGCTTTTATAGGCTACGTAGGGGATCTAAAGGAGGTGGAATATTGGGCTTCCAATATTAATGATTAAATTGAGCCCAAGCCCAAATCTATTAATCTCTCATTAATATTAATTAATTTATTTTCGACTATATAAATTAATTGCACTCCCAATATTAAACTATATTATATCCAAATAATATTTCTCCGGTAGTATTATTTATTCCGTGTATTTAAGATTTAAATATCCATGAATAAAATTTATTTATTGCTTAATAAATTTATTCATCCCTTTTATCCGAGAATAGTACCACTCAACCTTATTTATTATGCGGGAACAAATCCACTCGCGAGGTTTACATAATAAATCCTTATGAGCTCATCTCGGGGATATTATCAACCCTTCCGGGATACACTGTCCCTTCAAGAATTCACGGCATGCCATATATAAAATATAGTGACCCAATTTAACCGGTAATTAACCCAATAATTAAATCGGTTAATTCCTTTGGAAAATCAAAGTCACTAATATTAAATATACACACCCGCAATTGTTTCAGGGATTAAGAATAAAATACTCCGAGACTTAAATCAATTATCACAGAGCAATCCTAATTGATAAGTCTCAAGCGATCCGCTCAATACACCAAGTGTACAAGTGTGATAAAATAATTAAGATAAATTATTTTCTCTCTCACACAACGACTATACCGATGGATTGGTCCGTGTCCATCTAGGTCGTGAGCAACTGTTTGATTAGATACGAGTAACCGATAGTATGATCTTCTGTGTGCCCATGCAACACCATACTAACTACAACGTATAAAATCCTGGACTATAATTTGCATATATTTAATAATGAACAATTAAAAGCAAATGAATGTTCGTTATTAATAGGTAAATGAAAGTGTACAAGGAGTTCAGAATACTCAAATCTAGACATTAAGTATACTACTCCAACAATCTCCAACTTATACTAAGGTCTAGTCTTATCCTCCAAACTTCTGACTCCCAAACCCTCCAAGTGCTTGAAATATACTTCCTTAGGAAGTATCTTGGTGAAAGGGTCCGCTAGGTTGTCCTCCGAAGCTATCTTGGTGACTACTGCATCGCCCCTCTTGACGATGTCTCGAATCAGGTGGTACTTGCGCTCTATGTGTTTCGTAGCACTATGGGACCGTGGTTCCTTACTGTTTGCCACTGCACCGCTATTGTCACAATAAATTGTCATAGCCTTGGGCAAACTCGGAATCACATCTAAGTCCTGGAGGAAATTAAGGAACCAAATTGACTCTTTCGCTGCCTCTGAGGCTGCAACATATTCAGCTTCCATGGTAGAGTCTGAAATGCACTTTTGCTTAACACTCTTCCATGATACGGCTCCACCTCCCATAGTGTACACATAGCATGATGTCGACTTACGCCGGTCCTTATCAGCTTGGAAATCCAAATCTGTGTAACCCAAAGGAATCAGATTGTCTGCCCCGTAACTCAGAACATAATCCTTAGTATTTCGCAAATACTTGAAAATGCTCTTTACGGCAGTCCAATGAGCCTTTCCAGGGTTACTCTGATATGTCGCTACTATGCCAACCGCATAACAGATATCAGGCCTCGTGCATAACATTGCATACATTAAGCTTCCCACAGCCGAAGCGTAGGGAACTGTTTTCATTTCATCTTTCTCCTTCTGTGTCTGAGGACACATCTCCTTAGAAATATAAGTTCCTTTACTGAAGGGCAGTTCACCCTTCTTGGAATCTTGCATGTTAAAACGAGCCAGAATCGTGTCTATGTAAGATTGCTGGGATAGGTACAATGTTCTATTCCGGCGATCCCTTATAACCTTGATCCCTAGAACATGCCCGACTTCTCCCAAATCTTTCATATCGAATTGTCTAGACAACCATCCCTTTATGTCTGATAACATCTTTACACTGTTGCCAATGAGAAGAATGTCGTCTACATAAAGCACGAGGAACACCACCTTCTTTCCATCATGTTTCCAATACACACACGATTCGTCCATGCTTTGACGGAATCCAAAAGATTGGACTACTTCGTCAAACCGCAGGTTCCACGATCTCGAGGCTTGTTTCAATCCATAAATGGATCGATTAAGCTTGCACACTAGATGATCTCGCCCCTTAGCAATGAATCCTTCTGGTTGTTTCATATAAATCGTCTCGTCAAGACTTCCATTTAGGAAAGCTGTCTTGACATCCATTTGCCACACCTCATAGTCCATATGAGCTGCTATGGATAAGAGAATCCGGATCGACTTTATCTTGGCTACCGGCGAGAAGGTCTCCTCATAATCGATTCCCTCTTTCTGAGTATATCCTTTCGCAACAAGCCGAGCTTTATGTTGGAGTTGTGTACTTAATGTCTAGATTTAAGTAACGGAAACTCACGATCCATTGCCATTAATCTATTTATTTAAATAAACAATTATTTGCGTTTAATTATTTATAGTTAAATATATGCAAATTATAGTCCTGGATTATATACGTTGTAGTTAGTATGGTGTGCGACGTCACACAGAAGATCATACTATCGGTTACTCGTATTTAATCGAACGGTTGCTCACGACCTAGATGGACACGGACCAATCCATCGGTATAGTCGTTGTATGAGAGAGAAAATAATTTGTCTTAATTATTTTATCATACTTGTACACTTGGTGTATTGAGCGGATCTACTTGAGATTTATCGATTAGGATTGCCGGCGATAATCGATTAAAGTCTCAGTGTATTTTATTCTTAATCCCCGATACTATTGCGGGTGTGTATATTTAATATAAGTGACTTTGATTTTCCAAAGGAATTAACCGATTTAATTATTGGGTTAATTACCGGTTAAGTTGGGTCACTATATTTTATATATGGCATGCCGTGAATACTTGACGGGAAAATGTATCCCGTAAGGGTTGATAATATCCCCGAGATGAGTTCATAAGGAATTATTATGTAAACCCTGCAGGTGGATTTGTTCCGCATAATAATTAAGGTTGAATGGTACTAGTCTCGGATATAAGAGATGAATAAATTAATTAGCAATAAATTAATTTTATTCATGGATATTTATATCTTAAATACACGGAATAAATAATACTACCGGAGAAATATTATTTGATATAATATGGTTTAATATTGGGAGTGCAATTAATTTTATATAGTGGAAAATAGAATTAATTAATATTAATGGATTAATAGATTTGGGCTTGGGCTCAATTTAATCATTAATATTGGAAGCCCAATATTCCACCTCCTTAAGATCCCCTACGTAGCCTATAAAAGCACTACATGGTCTTCTCTATTCTCATAAGTTGAAGATCACAATTCTAGAGAGAGAAAGTAGAGAGGAGGATCCATGGAGTTCGGTAGATCGTCGCCCACACGACGTCCGGGCTAGTGCAAGGAATACGTGGGAAGATCTCAAGGTCGTCAAATTGAGTTCTTCGTTTTTCCGAACAACGAGAACGAGGTAAATCGTAAAACCCTCTTTATGATTTTATCGTTTAATTATCGTAAAAATATCGTGAACCAAGATCCGAGAACGCGACCTTTGTCGAGGTTGAACCGGGCGGTGGTGATCGAAGATCACCGGACCGCCGGCGGCTCAACGGCTCGAACAAGAGAGGGTCGAGAGGGGCGAGCCTCGGCTGGACGCCGAGACTCGATCGAGGGCGAGCTCGATCACCCACGCACCTCCGCCGGGCTGCTGGAGCAGCCCTGCTCACGCGGCTGGACCGCCGCTCGAGCGGCGGTGGCTGGTGGTGATCGCAAGCCACGGTTCGCCGTGGCTGGTCGTGCGATCACCGGGGGCGGCTGGGCGTGCATAAGGGGCTGCCAAGGGCAGCCCTAGGCGGCTGCCGTGTACAGCCGCGAGCCCCATGCGGGGGCTCGACCGGACAGCTGCGGGCTATCCCCGCGGCGGCTTGTTTGGTTGAATCCGGCTTCGTGGTGGTTCGTGGCGAGATGTTCCGGCAACCGGGAGTCGATTGGAGTTGTTATTCCGCAATTCGACAACTCCGGATATTCGATCTCCAAAGGATTTCGGTCGGAATTAATTAGATAATTAATTTTAATTAATTTATTAATTCCGGGATATCGATTTCCAACAATTGGTATCAGAGAGTTGGTTTTAGTTCATGGTATTTTTCGATAAATTGTTCTACCTTGCAGGGTTTCCGATTATTATGGCTAAATTTAATTATTGTTAATTAATGTCATAATATTTCTCTTGATTATTAAACTCTCGTTGATGTCGAGATTCGTTCTTGTGTGGTGAATGCTTGTTCTTATTTTTTCGGGAAATTGTTTGAGGTCGTTTGTAGAGAATCGATACCGGATAACGTAGTAATAAATTTGTAATTTATTTTACGTTGGATCGAGGACGAAACGACGACCGGAAAAAGTGTGACGGAGGAGACGAAGAGAGGGAAGGACCGGGGATCGATCAACCCCATGATCGATCCCGTATGATCAATCGATCGAGGGGAGGGGGCTGCCCTTCGAGCCTCTCGGCCGAGCGCGATGCCACCATGGGAGGTGGTGCGCCGGCTGGGCGGCGGCGGCGGTGGCGTGCCCTCTCGACCGGCGATCGATGGTGGGGGGTGCGGGGATCCCCAACCCGTGCTCTCCTACCAAGATCTAACTTTCCTAAATTATTCGGTTTTCCTATTTTGAGTATTCCTATTTTTGGGAATTCTCATGGAATAGGAAAAGAATAAATTTAGAATAAATTTATTTTTCCTTATTGATTATTCCTATTCTTGGGAATTTTCATAGATTAGGAAAGGAATAAATTTATAATTAATTTATTTTTCCTATTTAATTATTCCTTTATGGAATTTTTAATGGATTAGGAAAATAATTAATTTGGAAAGTTTGGGAGTCCTAAATTAATTTTTCCTTATTTAATTATTCCTTTATGGAATTTTTAATGGATTAGGAAATGAATTAATTTGGAAGGACTAGGAGTCCTAAATTATTTTATTTCCTTATTTCATTATGGAAATCATCTAGAATATTCCAAGTGGGTCTTGGATAGATTATTATAGAGATTTAATGAAGTAGAAAGGGAAAATAAAATAAATTATTTTATTTCCTTATTTCATTATAGAAGTCTTCTAGATTATTCCAAGTGGGTTTTGGATAGATTATTCTAAGAGATTTAATGAAGTAGAAAGGGAAAATAAAATAATAAAAATATTAATAATATTTAATTTTATTTTTGATATATTCGATTGACTTAATTTTCGAATTAAGTAACTTTTGGATTAATTGAAAATAAATAGATTTAAATATTGGAATTAATATTCCCGTCACATGGAGCATTCAAGAACGAAGACTAAAGACTAGAAGACGCATACGGGGATGCGATAAAGCCATAATAGTCGGAAAATAATATTCTAGTATTATTTTGATTATGTGATAATATTCTATGTGTTTTATTTCATGTATGCATGCTTATGTGTATTTAATTATGCATTAGATAGCGTATCCCTTTGTTATAAAAAGCTAAGTGGGAGAGGGTATGGAAACATATCCATGGTCTCCATTGCTGTTCTCTTGGTGACTTTTATGGACTTTTGAAGTTCGTCTAGACAAGTCATTGGAGGAGAATTCTTGTAATTCCTCTTACGAGAAACATTGATTAAGTTTATCAAACAATGCTTAATTTGTCTTTCCAAAACTGATTTCAAGTCGACTCATTCTCACCCCGTGGAGTGGAATGGAGCCAAAGCCACTTGGTCATGTCGAGGACACAAATTAGAGACTTTCATGTCATTTGATGACTAGATCGATTGTCTGCTCGGCTCCCTCATTATATGAGAGATAGGGTCGTTCGCATGGTGAATCACTGGTTAGAAACTTCGAGTTTCACTTATGATTCTCCGCGTCTTGATTTACAAGATTAAATGAATCAAGTAATTGGGAGTCAATTGTAAAAGTCTTTTGGTGTAGTAAACGTCCACACTATCGTGGCTTGCTACATTGAATGGGATTTTGGAACGATTGATGTAGACAGTTATAGAAGGGAGTAAAGGAGCGTATGTTAACGTAAACGTCCACACTATCGTGGCTTGCGGTGAATGTGCGTATCCCAAACAATCTTCTTAGATACTGAGTAATGGTTTACACTTAGGTACGCTTCTTAGTATTCTTCCCATCGAAGTAACGCTAATGATGATGTACGACCGAAGCAAATCTAATTGCTAAATCATTTGGATAGGTAAACGTCCACACTATCGTGGCTTGCCATATCTGATGGGATTTTAGATGCGATTAGTGGTTTAATGATATTATTTGAGGGAGATAATATCGGAGATTAAATCGATTGTTTGTTGTTATATGTGCTCATAGATTAGGAAATGGCTTTGAACCCACTTTCTGTGATACGTAAGGATTTTAAACTCACTGGTCCCTAAATGTAATGATTGGAATAGAGATCTAGACATTGCCTGGACTGTTAAAGAGTACAAGGTTGTACTCAATGAGCTTTGTCCTTCCGAGCCTATTGACATAGGCGGCTAGACAAGAAGCGATGAGGATACTCATAAAGGCCAGTCGCTTCGAGGAAACGCTTAAACACGTTTTTGAGATGATTGACCTTTTAGACGAGTTGAAACGGAAATCGCAAGCTCTTGTAGCCAATGCCAAAGGTTTCAAACCTGAAGGCATGAATCGGGGGAAAGGAAAAGAAAGCAAAGAAACCCAGTGGTTCTAAGTTACATGAACCACGAGATGGGACGAGAAAGCCAATAGGCAAGTATTCTCGATACAAACAGTCTGGGTACTGGAAGTCTGATTATCCTCTCAAAGAAAGTACAAAATTTTCTTTAGTCGTAAAACATAGTCAGTGGTATTATCTACCGGAACCTGGTGTGTAGATATGGAACCACTGACGGTATGTGCATTTTAAATGCAAGGGTTCCAGGAAACCCGACGACTTGAAAAAGAAGAAATCGTAGTCTACATGGGCAATGCTGTAGAGGAGGCAGCAGTTGCAGTGGAGGACATTTTATAGGATTTCATTTTGGGTTATTGCTTTTATGTACCTTTCATATTAGAAATAACTTTGTTCTGGATTTCTAATAAATGGATATCTTATTTCTTTTAATCATTTGATGGTTATAAGAAGAAATAATGACATTATCTATTCTGGTACATTGGCTAGCAATATATAAATGATGGATCCTGAGTCCACCACAATGCAACGAACCGTAGTAAAACTCGTTTTACTAATAAGAGATTTCTTTATCAATTATACTTGTGGATTCTTATGCTGAATCATGTTTATTCAAATAAGAAGTTCAAAGGTCGAAAATTGATATTTGATCAATTAAGTTGAAGGAGTGGACCTTCCGACCTAAGAATCTTATTTGGAAGATAACGTGACTAAGCAATCCTTTATGGATATAAGATATAAGATCCGGACAAGTATTAGAATTGATTGACTCTGATGTATGCAGACCTATGTCTACTCAGACAATAAAGTACGAGTACTTCATTTGATGATTACTCGAGAAATGGATTAGAATACCTGATGTGCCACAAAAGCAAGTGTTTTGACAAGTCAATGGACACTAAGCAATTGTGGAGAACCATCAAGGTATATCCATTTGTAGCCTGCGATTTGATCGCGGAGGCAAGTATCTGTCTGAGGAATGCATGGCATACTAATCAGAGATTGTGATTTGATCCCAAATGACTACACCATACACTGTTGTGTAGAAATGGTGTGTCGTAAACAAGAAATGGAACTCTTATAGAAATAGTAAAAGCATGAGTTATACGGAACTACCTATGTTTTATGGATATGTCTGGAAACAACAGTGCATTCAAATGCGGTTGTAGAATATCCTAGAAGAACAAAAGATGTGTGTTCAATAGTACTATGAACCAGAAGGACGTTATAAGTTCTAACGCCCGGTTCTTAGAGGAAGACTATGTGATGAACCACAAGCCTAAAGTGACTTGATACTTTGAAATGAGAGAGAAAGATTAAGACTTAGAACCAGCCGAACCGAGTAGCGGTACACCACTAACTACACCTACTGTTATCACTGTTTATACACCGGAATGCCATTGTAGTGGGAGGTTGTGGGACAACCGGAGATATTCATAAGACTAGGAGAGTCTTCAGACTCTGGACCTAGTATACATGAGATCAATCCCTGGATCTACATGGAGGCAGTACTAGATCTAAATGTGCCTTCTTGGAGAGCAATAAGGATTATTGCTAAGAGGCGTGATCATTTAGAGTACAAGCTTAGTTGATCCATTTATGGATTGAAACAAAGCATTGAGTTCGTGGTACTTGCAAATTGATGAGATAGTCCATTTTATGGATTCATCAAAAGCATAGACGAATTGTGTGTATTGGAAACGTGATGGAAAACAAGGTGGTGTTTCTCGGAGGTTTTATGTAGATGACACTCTTATCATTGGCAACAATGTAAAGATGTTATCAGACATAAAATGATGGTTGTCTAGATGAATCATTATGAAAGATAAAGGAAGAAGTTGGACATGTTCTTGAGATCTTGGATCTCTAGAAAGAACATTGTACTTCTCCTGGACATCTTACATAAATGATTATGGTTCGTTTTAACATGCAAGATTCCGAGAAAGGTTCGTTACCTTTCAGAGACGGAATGCATCTATCTAAGGATATGAGTTTTGGAACACAAAAGGAGATAGAAGCAATGAAAGCAGTTTCCTACACTTCGAGTGTGGAAAGCTTAATAAATGCGATGTTGAAAACAAGAACCTGATATCGGCTATGCGGTTAGCATAGTGGGAGGATATCAAGGTAATCCTGGAAAGGAATACTTGACTGTTGTAATGAACATTTTAAGTACTTTCGAAGTACTGGAGACTATGTTCTGGATTACGGAGCAAGCAAGCATTTCCTTTGGATTACATTCTCTTAGATTTCTAATCAAATGAGGACCGGTGTAAGTCGATATCAGGCTATGTGTTTCACTATTGAAGGAGAAGGAGTTTTAACATGGAAGAGTGATAAGCACGATGCTTTTCGGACTCTGCCATGGGTAACCAAATAGCGGCCTCAGAGGCAGCGGAAGTTTTGGTATAACTCCGGGATAAATCTCTGGGACTTAGATGTGATTCTTAATTTGCCAAAGGCTATGTAAATAGCGGTGCGATGGCAAATGGTAAGAAATCACAAGTCCATAAGTGTAAGATACCACATAGTGCAAGTACCACCTGAACGAGTCATCGTCGAGGGAGACGACGATGTAGTCACCAAAATAACTTCAGAGCGGCAACCTAGAGTGCTCATTCACATAGTACTTCTTGCAAGTACAACTTAAGCATGTGATGAGTATGGGAGTCGGGAGTTTGGAGGAAATGACTAGACCTTAGTACAAGTGGGAGATTGTTGGAGTTGTGTACTTAATGTCTAGATTTAAGTAACGGAAACTCACGATCCATTGCCATTAATCTATTTAATTAAATAAACAATTATTTGCGTTTAATTATTTATAGTTAAATATATGCAAATTATAGTCCTGGATTATATACGTTGTAGTTAGTATGGTGTGCGACGTCACACAGAAGATCATACTATCGGTTACTCGTATATAATCGAACGGTTGCTCACGACCTAGATGGACACGGACCAATCCATCGGTATAGTCGTTGTATGAGAGAGAAAATAATTTGTCTTAATTATTTTATAATACTTGTACACTTGGTGTATTGAGCGGATCTACTTGAGATTTATCGATTAGGATTGCCGGCGATAATCGATTTAAGTCTTAGTGTATTTTATTCTTAATCCCCGATACTATTGCGGGTGTGTATATTTAATATAAGTGACTTTGATTTTCCAAAGGAATTAACCGATTTAATTATTGGGTTAATTACCGGTTAAGTTGGGTCACTATATTTTATATATGGCATGCCGTGAATACTTGACGGGAAAATGTATCCCGTAAGGGTTGATAATATCCCCGAGATGAGTTCATAAGGAATTATTATGTAAACCCTGCAGGTGGATTTGTTCCGCATAATAATTAAGGTTGAATGGTACTAGTCTCGGATATAAGAGATGAATAAATTAATTAGCAATAAATTAATTTTATTCATGGATATTTATATCTTAAATACACGGAATAAATAATACTACCGGAGAAATATTATTTGATATAATATGGTTTAATATTGGGAGTGCAATTAATTTTATATAGTGGAAAATAGAATTAATTAATATTAATGGATTAATAGATTTGGGCTTGGGCTCAATTTAATCATTAATATTGGAAGCCCAATATTCCACCTCCTTAAGATCCCCTACGTAGCCTATAAAAGCACTACATGGTCTTCTCTATTCTCATAAGTTGAAGATCACAATTCTAGAGAGAGAAAGTAGAGAGGAGGATCCATGGAGTTCGGTAGATCGTCGCCCACACGACGTCCGGGCTAGTGCAAGGAATACGTGGGAAGATCTCAAGGTCGTCAAATTGAGTTCTTCGTTTTTCCGAACAACGAGAACGAGGTAAATCGTAAAACCCTCTTTATGATTTTATCGTTTAATTATCGTAAAAATATCGTGAACCAAGATCCGAGAACGCAACCTTTGTCGAGGTTGAACCGGGCGGTGGTGATCGAAGATCACCGGACCGCCGGCGGCTCAACGGCTCGAACAAGAGAGGGTCGAGAGGGGCGAGCCTCGGCTGGACGCCGAGACTCGATCGAGGGCGAGATCGATCACCCACGCACCTCCGGCGGGCTGCTGGAGCAGCCCCGCTCACGCGGCTGGACCGCCGCTCGAGCGGCGGTGGCTGGTGGTGATCGCAAGCCACGGTTCGCCGTGGCTGGTCGTGCGATCACCGGGGGCGGCTGGGCGTGCATAAGGGGCTGCCAAGGGCAGCCCTAGGCGGCTGCCGTGTACAGCCGCGAGCCCCATGCGGGGGCTCGACCGGACAGCTGCGGGCTATCCCCGCGGCGGCTTGTTTGGTTGAATCCGGCTTCGTGGTGGTTCGTGGCGAGATGTTCCGGCAACCGGGAGTCGATTGGAGTTGTTATTCCGCAATTCGACTACTCCGGATATTCGATCTCCAAAGGATTTCGGTTGGAATTAATTAGATAATTAATTTTAATTAATTTATTAATTCCGGGATATCGATTTCCAACACTTTAAAGGTTTCAACCTTTCCGTCAGATCCTCTCTTTCTCTTGTAGACCCATTTACACCCAATTGGCTTTACGCCGCTTGGTGGTTCTACAAGATCCCAGACTTTATTAGAATCCATAGATTCAATTTCGGATTTCATCGCTTTCTTCTAAGAAGGCGCATCTATATCTTGTACCGCCTCATCATAGGTCCAGGGATCGATTTCATGAACTCCAGGTCCAAAGTCCGAAGACTCACCCAGTCCAATCCATCTATCTGGTTGTTTAACAACCCTCCCACTACGACGGCGTTCCGGTGTATTAACAGTGACAGTATTAGGTGCAGGTTCTAGTGGTGTATCTACACTCGGTTCGGCTGTATCTAAGTCTTCCTTGTTACCTCTCAACTCATCAAGTATTATGTCACTTTTGGGCTTGTGGTCCATGACATAGTCTTCCTCTAAGAACCGAGCGTTAGTACTTATAACGATCTTCTGGTCCGTAGGACTATAGAACATGCCACCTTTAGTTCCTTTCGGGTATCCTACAAACAACCGTAATTCTGATCTAGGTTCTAACTTATCGGCACCTTGTCGCAACACATGTGCTGGACATCCCCAGATCCGAAGGTGCCTGAGGCTAGGCTTGCGCCCGCTCCACCTTTCCATGGGTGTGGTGGGTACCGTTTTTGTTGGAACCATGTTGAGAATGTACGCCGCTGTTTCCAAGGCATGTCCCCAGAACATAGTAGGTAAGTCCGAGTAACTCATCATTGAACGCACCATCTCCATAAGAGTCCTATTCCTTCTTTCTGACACACCATTCTGCTGGGGAGTATATGGTGATGTCATTTGGGAATCAATCCCATTCTCTGCTAAGTATGCCTTGAATTCTCCAGACAGGTACTCGCCTCCGCGATCAGATCGCAGGCATTTAATGGATTTACTTTGAAGGTTCTCCGCAAAAGCCTTGAACTCCTTGAACTTGTCAAAGGATTCGCGCTTGCGGCGCATCATGTATATAAATCCATACCTTAAGTAATCATCAGTGAAAGTGATGAAATACTCGTACCCTCCCCTTGCCTGAGTAAACATAGGTCCGCATACATCAGAGTGAATCAAATCCAACACTTGTTCAGCCATTCGTCCTTTACCAGAAAAAGAACGCTTGGTCATTTTTCCCTCTAAACAGGATTCGCAGGTTGGAAGGTCCTCTCCTTCAGCACCACTGATGAGATCATCAGCTTTCAACCTTTGAATTCTATTTGAGTTAATATGACCTAGCCTTAGGGGACACAAGTATAATTGATTCATTCTAGAAGGTTCCTTTCTCTTATTGGTGTTCGTAGATGTGTTATTACTCTCGGTTAGTTGCATCGTGTTAGACTCAGGATTTAGCACATACAAATCGTCCACCAATGTACCAGAACAGATAATCTCACTGTTTCTTCTTATGATCACAGAGTGGTCAAAAGAAACAGAATATCCATTCATAATAAGTTTAGAAAATGAAATTAAATTCTTTCTAAAGTTGGGTACATAAAGACAATTATGTAAAACTAAAACCTTATCACTACTAAAACGTAAGTGAACGTCTCCCACTGCAACAGCCGCCACCCTCGCGGCATTGCCTATGTAGACCACGATCTCTCCCTCTCTAAGTCTCCGGGTTTCCTGGAACCCCTGCAATGAATTGTAGACATGATCAGTGGCTCCCGTATCTACACACCAGGTGCTGGTAGATAACACCACTGATAATGTTTCGGTGACTAAGGAAAATTTCGTACCTTTGATGAGAGGACAATCAGACCTCCAGTGCCCAAACTGTTTGCATCGAAAGCATCTGCCTAACGGCTTGCCTTTCCCAATCCATGGTTTTAAACCACTGGGTCTCTTTGCACGCTTTTCTTTTAGCCTAGCCACAAGAGCTCGTGTTTCTCTTAACTTACGCACAAAAATCGCCTTCGTTGAGCCGTTTTTAAGGGACTCATTGAGGAACGATTCCGTGGGTATGTTAAACACCTCTTGCCTAGCTTCTACACAATGTCTCAACGTAGTTGGAACAACAGTGGATTCAGAAAGCTTGACAGTCTGAACAATGTCCAGATTTCTTTCCCAAACATCACTATATGGAACCAGTGAGTTTTCATCTTTAAGTATATCACAAAGTGGGGTCACAGTCATTCTTAACCTATAAGCACATAAAACAAACAAACAATTTAATATCCGATATTATCTCCCTTTAATAATATCATTAAATCACTAATCGCCTCTAAAATCCCATCAGGTAAAGCAAGCCACGTTCGTGTGGACGTTTACCCACCCAAATGATTTAGCAATTAGATTTCCTTTGGTCGTACATCATTATAGCGTTACTTCGTTGGGAAGAATACTATAAAGCGACCTAAGTGTAAACCATTACTCAGTACTAAGGCGAATCGTCTTAGAATTGTTACATCACCGCAAGCCACGTTCGTGTGGACGTTTACGACAACTCGCAATCCTTCACAATTCCCTATAACTGTCTACATCAATTATTCTAAAATCCCATTCAGTATAGCAAGCCACGTTCGTGTGGACGTTTACTATACCAAAAGATTTATATAATTGAAATCCAATTACTTGATCCATTCGATCTTGTAAATCAAGACGTGGAGAATCATAAGTGAAACTCGAAGTTTCTAACCAGTGATTCACCATGCGAACAACCCTATCTCTCATAAATGAGGGAGCCGAGCAGACAATCGATCCATCTATCAAAGAATGGTACGAAGGTCTCTAATTTGTGTCCTCTACATGACCAAGTGGCTTTGGCTCCATTCCACTCCCCGGGGTGAGAATGAGTCGACTTGAAATCAGCTTTGGAAAGACAAATTAGGCATTGTTTGATAAACTTAATCAATGTTTCTCGTAAGAGGAATTACAAGAACTCTCCTCCAATAACTTATCTATATAAACTTCAAAAGTTTATAAAAGTCACCAAGAGAGCAATAATGGAGACCATGGGTATGTTTCCATACCCTCTCCCACTTAGCTTTTTACAATAAAGGGATACGCTATCTAGTGCATAAAATAAACACATATAGCATGCATACATGTAATAAAGCACATAGTATTATCACATAGTCAAAATAATACTAGAATATTATTTTCCGACTATTATGGCTTCACTCCATCTCCGTACGCATCTTCTAGTCTTTAGTCTTCGTTCTTGAATGCTCCATGTGACGAGAATATTAATTTCCAATATTTAAATCTATTTATTTTTAATAAATCCCAAAGATACTTAATTAATAATAATTAAGTCAATCGAATAGATTAAAAATAAAATTAAATATTATTAATATTTTTATTTATTTTATTTTCCTTTTCTACTTCATTAAATCTCTAGAATAATCTATCCAAGACCCACTTGGAATATTCTAGAAGACTTCTATAATGAAATAAGGAAATAAAATAATTTAGGACTCTTCTACTTTCTTAATTAATTAGATTCATAATCCATGAATATTTCCATAAAATAGAAATAATCAATTAGGAATCCTAATTAATTCCAACATTGATTCTTTTCCTAATCCATGAGAGTTCCCAAAAATAGGAATACTCAAATAGGAAAAACCGAATCAATTAGGAAAGTAAATCTACCAGACCGGGATAGCACGGGGTGGGGATCCCCGCGCCACCCCTCGACCCACGCCTAGGAGGTGGCCGGCCACCGTCGCCGGCGGCCCCTCCAAGGGTCGATCGATCCACATGGATCGACCATGGGGAAGGTCGATCCTTGTCCTCACCCTCACGATCATCTCCTTCGTCACACGTCTTTACCGGCGGTCGTTTCGGCATCGATCCAACGCAAAATAAATTACAAATTTAATTTTACACTATCCGGTATCGATTCTATACATGAAATCGACCCTATACACTTTCCGGAAAAATAAAACAATAATAATAAACCTAAATTCGGTCAACCCCCGAATTTTTACTATTACAAGCATTCACCACCAAAAAACGAATCTCGACATGTCCGAGAGTTTAATCAATCCAACATTCATGATAAAATAAATTAAACGAATAATAAATTAAGCCATAATAGTCGGAACCCTGCAAGGTAGAACAATTTTATCTAAAATACCACGAACGTAAACCACGCTCTGATACCAATTGTTGGAATTTGATATCCCGGGCTATTAAAAAATTGCGGAAACTAATAACCCGATCAAAGACCTTCGCCGGAGATCACATGAACGCCGACGAACACGCCGGAGTCCAGCCGAGGAGACCACACGCCCGAAGGCATGCAGCCCGCCCCCAGCCGAACCCCCGCGTCGCGGGGTTCACGCGATTCCGATCGCGGCTGATCGCGATCGATGGGTGGGGCTGCTCCTAGCATCCCCCGCGGCGAGTCCGGCGACTCGCCGCCGCCTGGAGGGCTGACCCGCCTCCAGCAGGGCCGCCGCGGGTCACAGCCCGCGGCCAGCGATCGATCGTGATGATCGATCGCACCCCCGGCGTCCAGCCGGGGTTCGCCCTCCACGCCCATGCGAAACCCTGGCCCGGGCGATCGCCCGTGGTCCGGTGGCTTCGCCACCACCACGCGATCGTCCCCCGTTCATGGTTTCGTACCTCGGATCTTTGTTCTACGGTATTCTCGATAAAACCAAAATCGAATAATATCAAGGGCGTTTAGATATTGTACCTTTCGATTCGTTGTTCGGAGAAACGAAATCAAGATGACCTTTGAATCTTCCCATGTATTCCTTGCACTAGCTTGAACGTCGGGTGGGCGACGATCCTCCAAGCTCTATGGATCTACTTCTCTCTCTACTTTCTCTCTCTAGAAGAATTATGATCTTCAACTTATGAGAATAGAGAAGACCATGTAGTGCTTTTATAGGCTACGTAGGGGATCTAAAGGAGGTGGAATATTGGGCTTCCAATATTAATGATTAAATTGAGCCCAAGCCCAAATCTATTAATCTCCCATTAATATTAATTAATTTATTTTCCACTATATAAATTAATTGCACTCCCAATATTAAACCATATTATATCCAAATAATATTTCTCCGGTAGTATTATTTATTCCGTGTATTTAAGATTTAAATATCCATGAATAAAATTTATTTATTGCTTAATAAATTTATTCATCCCTTTTATCCGAGAATAGTACCACTCAACCTTATTTATTATGCAGGAACAAATCCACTCGCGAGGTTTACATAATAAATCCTTATGAGCTCATCTCGGGGATATTATCAACCCTTCCGGGATACACTGTCCCTTCAAGAATTCACGGCATGCCATATATAAAATATAGTGACCCAATTTAACCGGTAATTAACCCAATAATTAAATCGGTTAATTCCTTAGGAAAATCAAAGTCACTAATATTAAATATACACACCCGCAATTGTTTCAGGGATTAAGAATAAAATACTCCGAGACTTAAATCAATTATCACAGAGCAATCCTAATTGATAAGTCTCAAGCGATCCGCTCAATACACCAAGTGTACAAGTGTGATAAAATAATTAAGATAAATTATTTTCTCTCTCACACAACGACTATACCGATGGATTGGTCCGTGTCCATCTAGGCCGTGAGCAACTGTTTGATTAGATACGAGTAACCGATAGTATGATCTTCTGTGTGCCCATGCAACACCATACTAACTACAACGTATAAAATCCAGGACTATAATTTGCATATATTTAATAATGAACAATTAAAAGCAAATGAATGTTCGTTATTAATAGGTAAATGAAAGTGTACAAGGAGTTCAGAATACTCAAATCTAGACATTAAGTATACTACTCCAACACTCTGAGGTAGTTAAAAGGTCAGTGTGGCTCCAGAACTTCCTAAGGGACTTAGATGTGGTTTCTAGTTCACCCAAAGCTATTTTGAATAGCGGTATTGGCAAACTTGAAATGCCACGAGTCCACAGTGGGAGATAACACGTAGAGCGCAAGTACCACCTGATTCGAGAGATTGTCTAGTAAGACGATGCAGTTGTCACCTAGATAGCATCGAGAGGATTGCCTGGTAAAACCCGTTCACAGAGGCACTTCCAGCGAAAGCGTTGGGTAGGCGTGATAAGGTTATGGGAATCTAATGTTTGGGAGAGGGCGACTAGACTTTTAGTATAAGTGGGAGATTGATGGAGTTGTATTCTAAATGTCTAGTTTAGTGCAAATACGGAACTCCTTATCTATACCTTAATTCGAGATATGATTCAAGCATGATTGCATTTAATGCAATAGTCCTTGATGTATACGTTGTAGACAGTATGGCGTGAGGAGACACGCGGAAGATCATACTGTCGGTTACTCGTATACTATCGAAGAGTAGCTCACGACTTAGATGGACAGGGACAATCCATCGGTACGTCGTAGTGTGACTGGTAGATAGTCGGTCTTGACTATCATGTTACACTCGTACACTTGGTGTATTGAGCAGGACCACGGGAGGGCGTTCGATTTATACTAATCGCAGTAATCGAACTAGACCTCAAATATTACGGATATACGAATTCCTAATCTCTATATAATTATAGGTGCGTGTGTCCAGTTCTCAATTCTTTGACTTACTAGTGAGTGAGACTAATTGATTAGTCAATATTCTCGGTAAATTTGGGAATCGGAATTGTACACACGGCATGCTATAGATTATAGACAGGAAACCGTGTCCCATTTATTGGGTTGATGATGTCCCCGAGATGAGCTCATAAAGTTTATCATGTAAACCTTGCAGGTGGATTCGTTCCACATGATAATAAGGATGAGTGGTTCTAGTCTCGGATAACAAGAAACGAATTAATTTAATTATTAGTAATTAAAGTTAATTCGTGGACATACGATATCTTAGGGAAAGTCGTATATGTAATTCGGCAGAATTATTATTGTTGAAATAATATAAATTAATTATTGGGAATTCAATTATAATTTTATAGTGGAATTAATTATAATTAAAATTGTGGAATTTAATTAAGGTTTGCCTTTTAGGACGCCAAGTTAATTAAATTGCAATTTAGCCTAATAATTAATTTCCATAAGGTCACTGGTGTAGCTCTATAAATACCTCACCCTCTCTTTCTCTAAACCTAACGCCGCTATTTTATTTTTGCGGAGAAAAATAAGCTGTTATTATTTTCTGGAGAAATTAATTGCTAGCGCAAATATATTTCTGAGACAGAAGATTAAAACCTAACTTACGCCGCTATAATTAATTCTGCATAGAAAATAAAAGCTTGCGCAATTATTTCTCCTCTGCTTAATTAATTTATATTAGCGCAGTAATAATTCTGTAGAAATAATTTTGCTTGCGCAAATATATTTCTGAGACAGAGGATATTATTCCTAGGGTGGGTTCAAGAGAGAAATGAGAAGAGGAAGGTTCAGCGGATCGTTGCCCACTCAACGGCTGAACGTCGGGGATAGAGACATACACCGGAAGGCTTCGTGGTCTCAACAATTCGGCTTCTCCGAATCACGCGACAAAGGTATAAGAAATCGAAACCCTTATTCCGCATACGTTTCGTTTTCTATTTCGTTGAAAATACATCGGATCTAAGATCGGGTTCCGGGCGTCGTGGATCATGTTCCTCGACTACTGGGGGGTCATGGACCTCCGGATCGGTAGTCGGAAGAGGAAAATCGACCCGGAAACGCGCTCGGAACAACAGGTCGCGCTGCTGTTCGCGGACGAACAGCGCCCGCTGAAAGGCAAACGGCGACCGCCGTTTTAGGCTTAATCAGCGACCGCTGGTTAAGGGCAGCGCCCGCTGCCCGAGACAGATCAGCAGGCTTGTCACGCGGTTGTCCTCCGGGGCGATGGCTGGGCGTGATTTGGCACACGGGCTGTTACGTGAACGGAGCAACGCTTCCGGAGGTCGACTGGGAGTGTTCGGATGTTCGAGCGATCGAACGAACGCATCCCGGGTAGTCGATTTCCAACACAACAAGCCTAGCCTTGAAGGTTTCCATCTTGTACACCCACTTGCAACCAATGGCTTTTACACCTTTGGGCGGTGCTACAAGATCCCATACAAGATTTGAATCCAAAGATTCAATCTCATATTTCATCGTCTTTTACCAAGACTGAGCATCTTGATCTTTCAGCGTCTCATCATAGATCCAGGGGTCGGCTTCATGTTCTCCAGGTAACAAGTCCGAAGACTCACATATAAACATGAACCTATCGGGTTGTCGAACAACCCTCCCACTACGACGACGCTCCGGTGTAACCTCAGTAACTAGAGGTGCAGACTGTGGTGGCGTATCACCCGGTTGGGTTGGATCTAAGCTTTAATCGTCCCCTCTCAGTTCATTAAGTATTATCTCACTCTTGGGCTTGTGGTCCATTATATAATCCTCTTCCAAGAACCGAGCGTTAGTGCTAACAACGATCTTCTGGTCCTTAGGACTATAAAATAAACCACCTTTCGTTCCTCTACGATATCCTATAAGCAACCGAATATCTGAACGTGACTCCAACTTATCAGCCCCATGCTTCAGCACATGTGCTGGACAACCCCAGATCCGAATGTGTTTCATGTTTGGCTTACGCCCGGTCCACAATTCCGAGGGTGTCTTAGGAACTGATTTAGAAGGAACTAAGTTCAGGATATACGCCGCTGTTTCCAAGGCATATCCCCAGAACGAAATTGGTAGGTCTGAGTAACTCATCATAGATCTTACCATTTCCATAAGAGTCCTATTCCTTCTTTCTGCTACACCTATCTGCTGGGGCGTGTATGGTGCAGTCATCTGGGAGTCAATCCCATTCTCTAATAAGTACGCCTTAAACTCTCCCGAGAGGTACTCTCCTCTACGATCAGATCGTATAGTCTTTATGGTTTTACCATGAAGGTTCTCCACAAGAGCTTTGTACTCCTTGAACTTTTCAAAGCACTCGCTCTTGCGGCGCATCAGGTATATAAAACCATACCTTGAGTAATCATCAGTGAAAGTTACGAAATATTCATAACTTCCTCTCGCTTGGACAGATAAAGGCCCGCACAAATCAGAGTGAATCAATTCCAGTACTTCCTTGGATCTATAGCCTTTATCACTAAAGGGTCGCTTGGTCATTTTTCCTTCCAGGCATGATTCGCAGGTTGGAAAGTCCTCATCTTTCACATCACTGAGTATTCCATCAGTTATCAACCTTTGAATCCTGCCCAAGTTAATATGACCTAGCCTAAGATGCCATAAGTACTTTTGATTCATCCTAGAAGGCTCCTTTCTCTTATTGGTACTAAATGTTCTAAAAGACTCTACTCGTTGCATCGTGGAATAATCAGGATTCAATATATATAAGTTGCCTATCAATGTACCAGAACAGATATAATCACCATTCTTTTTGACAATAACAGAACTATCAAAAGAAACAGAATATCCATTCAAAACCAATTTAGAAACCGAAACAAGGTTCTTTCTAAAATTCGGTACATAAATACAATTATTCAATACCAAAACTTTATTATTAAAAGATAAATAAACATATCCCACTGCAACCGCCGCCACTTTCGTAGCGATGCCCATGTAGATGGTGATCTCTCCCTCTCTAAGCCGCCGGGTTTCCTGGAACCCCTGCAAAGAATTGCAGACATGATCAGTGGCTCCCGTATCCACACACCAGGTACCGGTGGATAACACCGCTAAACATGTTTCATTGACTAAGGAAAAGTTCATACCTCCTTGTCTGAGAGGACAATTAGACTTCCAATGTCCAGACTGCTTGCAACGGAAACACTTGCCCTTAGGCTTGTTCACCCCATTCTGTGGTCCACCATTTTCTGGGTCCACTGGGTTTCCGTCCTTGCTTCTTCTTCCTTTTACCGCCCGGAGGCCCAGGAAGAGTCGATTTCACAGCCACAAGTGCTTGAGGGCCCTTGAAGATTCCCTCTGCCGCCTGAAGTTCAGTCAGGAGTTCTGCCAATGTATAAGACCTCTTATTCATATTATAGTTCAGGCGGAACTGCTCAAAACTTCTTGACAGAGACTGGAGTATGATTTCGATTTGGGTATCCGCATCGACAGATGTTCCTAGAATCTCTATCTCATTCAGATAGCACATCATCCTAAAAACGTGATCCCTCACGGGCGTTCCTTCGGACATGGTGGCCGTCATGAGTTGCCTCATGGCATCTTGCCTGGCTGCCCTGTCCTGATGACCAAACAACTCCTTGAGGTTAAGCATCATATCATAGGCAATGGCCATGGCTTCATGCTGATGTTGCAGCACATTTGACATAGAAGCCAAAATGTAGCACCGCGCCATCTGATCAGCCTTGTTCCACTTCCGAAATGATTCTTTTTCCTCATCAGTGGAAGTGTCAATAGGTTCATCATGACAAACCTCATGTAGTACATATTTGTACTCCTCAGCAGTTAGGACAATGTCCAAGTTTCGCTTCCAATCAATATAGTTCGGACCAGTGAATTTGTTTTCTTTTAGTATCATAGACAGCGGGTTGAGTGCCATATCTATAAAAGAGACAAATCAAACCGTCAAATTTAATTCGATATTAACTCCCTTAATTAATATCATTAAATTTACCAATCAATCCTAAAATCCCATCAGACTAGCATGCCACGTTCATGTGGACGTATACTAGTCCAAACGATTTTATAACTGGACTTTTACTTCGGTCGTACATCATTACAGCAGTGACTCCGAGGGGAGGATACTGTAAAGCGTACCTAAGTGTATACCATTTCTCAGTACTAAGTCAACCGCTCGGGAACTACATATCCACCGCAAGCCACGTTAGTGTGGACGTTTACGTTGACATGCGGTCCCATTACGATTTCCTATAACTGTCGAGCCTCAATCAATCCAAAGTTCCGTTTCCATTTAGTAAGCCACGATAGTGTGGACGTTTACTAAACAAACAACTTTGTTAATTGAATTCCATTTAATAAATTTCACAATTTTATTAATCAAAGCTTGATATCTCGTAAGTGAAACTCGAAGTTTCTAACCAGCGATCAATCATGCAATTGAGCCCTATCTCTCACAAGGTGAGGGAGCCAATCAGACAATCGTTCTAGTCATCAAATGACTCGAAAGTCTCTAATCTGTGTCATCGACATAACCAAGCGCTTTGGCTCAATTCCACTCCCCGGGGTGAGAATGAGTCGAGTTGAAATTAGTCTGTGAAAAACAGATTAGGCATTGCTTTGAGAAACTTAATTGTTCAATTCTATAAATGGAATTGAATTCGAATTTTGATCCAGTGATATCCGTGTGTCGACTTTATCCGATAGGGAGGATGACACTAAAGCCAACTCGTAAGTCAACACACATCACTATCAAAACAGAGAATGGAGACCGCGGGATTGTTTCCAATCCCTCTCCCACTTAGTGTTTTACGAAAGGGATAACATGCATAAAAAAATAAAGCATTATAAAAAGCACGTAAACACATAAAAAGCATTTAACGTGGCCCCGATTATTATGGCCTTAAAAACATGGATGCACGTCTTCTCGGAACTTCAGCTCGTTGCTCGTCTCGGTCTCGATCCACCACCGACTCGTCTAAGTGCCAAGAGACGAACCCCTCCCACTGGAGTATCGTCCCAGGTCTCGACGAGTGTTCCGTGATGTCAGTCGAACCCCCGCGGCTTTGTTGCCAAGCCTCGGGCAGCGGGCGCTGCCCCATATCCAGCGGGCGCTGCCCGAGCTCCAGCGGGCGCTGTTCATGCTCAGTCAGCCGCGGGTTCGACTTCTCGACCCTCGTTCGTACGGCCTTCGATCTTCTCTCGATCCACCAAGTAGCAGGAACATTACAAAAGTAAAACTAACTACTTCCGGCATCGATCCTATACAGGTTGATCGATCCTATACAATCCGGATACAACGAAAATAAATAAAAACTAAACAACTCAACCCGTCGTTTTTTATCTATTACAATCAAGCAACGATATAAAACCAAAACGATCTCGACAATCCCGAGAATTTAACAAACCACAAAACATACAGCACAATACAATGGCCATAATATTCGGGTTCGAACCTGCAAAACAATTCTCGCAAAAATACAACGAATCGACAAAACCGGCTCTGATACCAATTATAGGAAATCGACTACCCGGGATGCGTTCGTTCGATCGCTCGAACATCCGAACGCTCCGAGTCGACCTCCGGTGGCGCTACTCCGTTCACGTAACAGCCCATGTGCCGAATCACGCCCAGCCATCGCCCCGAAGGACAACCGCGCGAAACGGGAGCTTGTCTGCCTCGAGCAGCGCGCGCTGCTCGTAGACCAGCGGTCGCTGGAAGGGTCTCAAACAGCGACCGCTGTTTGCCCTCCAACGGGTGCCGTTTGCCAGCGAACAGCAGCGCGACCTGCTGTTCCGGGCTCGTTTCCGGGTCGTTTTTCCTCTTCCGACTACCGATCTGGAGGTCCTTGACCCCCCCAGTAGTCGAGGAACATGATCCACAACCCCAAACCCGATCTTACATTCGATGTATGATTAACGAAAAAGGAGATCGAAGAATTGCGGAATTAGGTTTCGATCTCATACCTTCTCGGTCGATTGTTGAGACCTTAGACGTTTCTAGAGTATGCTTCTTCCCCGATTCCAGCCGTTGTGTGGGCAACGATCCGCTGGATTCTCCTTCTCTGCTCTCTCTTCTCAAACCACCGTGAGTATAATTATTCTCTGTGTGAGAATAATATATTTGCGTTAACTTTTATTTTAACAGAGAAAAATATAATTGCGTGAATTATTAATTTCTCTGAAAATTAATTGTTGCGGCGTAGTGTAGGTTTAAGAGAGGGCAAGGGGGGGGGGGGGGGGGGGGGTTATAGAGTTACACTAGGGACCTCTTAGGTAAATTAATTCAAGGCTAAAATGCAATATTAATTAACTCGGAGTCCTTAAAAAGAAATCCTTAATTAATTACATTTTTAATTATTATTAATTCCACTAAATAATAATAATTGAATTCCCGAAATTAATTTAATATTATTTCAACAATAATAATTCCGCCGAAATTACATATACGACTTTCCCCGTGTTTAAGATATCGTATGTCCACAAATTAATTTTAATTACTAATAATTAAATTAATTCGTTTCTTATTATCCGAGACTAGTACCACTCATCCTTATTATCATGTGGAACAAATCCACCTGCAGGGTTTACATGATAAACTTTATGAGCTCATCTCGGGGACATCATCAACCCAATAAACGAGACACGGTTTCCTGTCTATAATCTATAGCATGCCGCGTGTACAATTCCGATTCCCAATTTACCGAGAATATTGATTAATCAATTAGTCTCACTCACTAGCAAGTCAAAGAACCGAGAATTGGACACACGCACCTATAATTATATAGGGATTAGGAATTCGTATATCCGTAATATCTGAGGTCTAGTTCGATTATTGCGATTAGTATAAATCGAACGCCCTCCCGTGGTCCTGCTCAATACACCAAGTGTACGAGTGTAACATAATAGTCAAGACCGACTATCTACCAGTCACACTACGACGTACCGATGGATTGTCCCTGTCCATCTAAGTCGTGAGCTACTGTTCGATAGTATACGAGGAACCGACAGTATGATCTTCCGCGTGTCTCCTCACGCCATACTGTCTACAACGTATATATCTAGGACTATAGCATAAAGTACATTATAGACAAAAATGAAGACTGTTTAATTAATAGATAGTAAAACACAGATAAGGAGTTCCATATTGTCACTAAACTAGACATTTAGAATATAAATCCATCACAGCGGTCGTTGTTGCCACAACAGCGCCCGCTGAAAATCTAACAGCGACCGCTGTTGCTACAACAGCGGGCGCTGTTTGTCTCCAGCAGCCCCGGCTTCGTTCGTTTTGCTCCGTTTTGCTTCGTTTCTTCTCGTTTTCTCTTGGGATTTGATAATCCAACTCCGATACATGGATAAATCCATAGCTTACATATTGAACGATACATTTTTGAATAGAAAAACCTATCTATTACAAAAGATTCCAAGGGACGCAGCCCTCCAAAACTATGGCCATTCAACACGTAAAAAACACGATTCATCCACCCGACCACTATCGGTGGCCGACCTTACATCTAATTACATAGATACAAATAAACAATTAAGTCAATTATATGATTTAAACCATTGTTTCCAACACAAAAGTGTGCACGAAACCTGGCTCTCATACCAATTGAAGGTATCGGTACACCGATCCGATCGATATACCGTGTGTGCGGAAGCGTGTAAAGCATATAAATCTATCATGCTTGGATCTTAGTGCACACATATATATGTATAGACACACACACACACACACACACACACATATATATATATATATATATATATATATATATATATATATATATATATATATGGATTAACGAGAACACTTACAACCTGTGTAGCGTGCCTCGTTGATGTTGCTGAAGGTGGTGTTGAGTCGATTGAACCACCTTCATGGATCAGCCACTAGATGCTCTCCTTGTGAATGACCTCGTCACTCTTCTTGTCTAGATCGCCCGGATGTTGAAGCCGCACAAATGGCCCGGCCTCTACGTGTTGCACACGAACCCGGATGACGAACACTTTGCTTGCTTGAGTCGATTCTCCAAGAACACTCTCTTATTTCTCTCTTTTGTGTGAATCTCGAAATTGGTGATCAAGTCATTGTGAAAATCAGATTTTCACTACTTAACACCTTCATTACCACCTCCATCACTCCCTTGTAACCCCAATATTGAATATGCACCATTATATCACATAATGGGTGGTTAATGGGGATGTGAAAGGTCATGTACACATCACTATGCCACAATGGCATAAGATGTGGTCCCTCTTGCTTGTGTGGCATGCCATGTCACACTATGTGACATGCATCCATGCAAGCCATGCAATGCATCCCATGAATGCATATAAATTCACGTAAATATTGATTTTAAATCAATATAATTAACAAGCATTGTACATCATCTACGAGTCCGTGTGTGACCCTGTAGGTATGATTTATCGATCAATATTATATTGTTTCCACCAATTAATATTATCGAATAATCATTTAACATCCATAGACGACCTCATGACTTTATCGATTGCACACGTAGGATCGAAGGATATATACCAACAGATCGAACAGTAGCTCACGACCTAGATGGACAGGGACCAATCCATCGGTATAGTCGTTGTATGAGAGAGAAAATAATTTGTCTTAATTATTTTATCATACTTGTACACTTGGTGTATTGGGCGGATCGCTTGAGATTTATCGATTAGGATTGCCGTTGATAATCAATTTAAATCTCAGTGTATTTTATTCTTAATCCCTGATATTATTGCGGGTGTGTGCATTTAATATTAGTGACTTTGCTTTTCCAAAGGAATTGACTGATTAGAATATTTGGTCGATTACCGGCAAAGTTGGGTCACTGTATTTTATGTATGAAATGCTGTGAATTCTTGACGGGAAAGTGTGTCCTCGAAAGGGTTGATAATTTTCCCGAGATGAGTTCAAAAGAAATTATTATGTAAACCCTGCAGGTGGATTTGTTCCGCATAATAATTGAGGTTGAATGGTACTAGTCTCGTATACAAGAGATAAATAAATTAATTAGCAATAAATATAATTTATTCATGGACATTTTTATCTTAAACGCACGGAATAAATAATACTACCAGAGATAATATTATTTAATATAATATGGTATAATATTGGGAGTGCAATTATATTTATATAGTGGAATTAAATATAATTAATAGATTGAATTAATAGACTTGGGCTTGGACTCAATTTAATTAATCTATTGGAAGCCAATATTCCACCTCCTTTAGATCCCCTACGTAGCCTATAAAAGCACTACATGGTCTTCACAATTCTAAGACACAACAAGACAAGATAATCATACTTGATTAGTCTAGAGAGTTCGTGAAGGAGATCCACAGAGTTCGGAGGATCGTCGCCCACCCCGACGTTCGAACGAGTGCAAAGAATACGTGGGAAGGTCTAAAGGTCTTCAAAGATCTCGTTTCTCCGCACAACGAGAACAAAGCTAAAATCATGAAATCCCCCTTTATGATTTTAAATAATTAATTCGCGTATACACATGCACAAAGATCCGAGTGACGAACCCCGTGGACGAAGATCGACCTCGCGGTGGTGATCGAGGATCACCGGACCGCGGAGGCCGAGAGATCCCCGGCGGGGATCGCGTGAGGGAAGAACGCTCGGCTGGACGCCGAGGGTGGCGATCGAAGTCCTAGGGCTCGATCGTCGGGCTCATATGGAGGAGCCCCGGCTGGACGACGGGGAATGCGATCGAGCTGGACGCCGCGTGGCTGGCCCGATCGCGGTCCGCTGGGCGGACCGCCCTCCCGCGTGGTGGCGGCGAGTCGCCGGACTCGCCGCGGGGGCTCCTACGAGCAGCCCCGGGGGTTGCCGTGCGCAACCCCATGCGATCGCATGAGCGATCGCGAGCCCCGTACGGGGGCTCGGCTGGGCAGCCGCGGGTTCGCCCGCGGCGGTGTGTTCGGCCGGGCTCCGGCTCGTGCGGTGGTTCGCGAGTTTTCCGGCGAAGGGATTTTGATTGGTGTCGTATATTCCGCAATTTCGTCGACCCCGGGATATCGATTTCCAACAATTCGAACTCATGTAGTTATCCTCAATTTTCAAGCAAATAACCTCAGGCTATTCAACAAGGTTTGGATTAGCTTTTCCTAAAGTTTCACCCACTTTGGAATTCAGAAAGTTATTATATATCACCATATTCTTCAGAAATATTTAGTTAAGTTTGATATTTTTTTCAAGAAAATCATATCATGTTCTTCAAAAACATTTAATTTTGATATTTTTTCTGGAATATGATATCATGTTCTTCAGAAACATTTAATTTTGATATTTCATCACAATGTTCTTTAGAAACATTAAAAATTTAATTGATTTAATAGACATACTTAAATCGATATCCCGGGGTCAGGAATATCAAATGTCCTTAAGGAATCTTACATAAAAATTTCAAATGTCCTTAAGGAATATCAGATTATAATGTTCGTCAGGAACATTTGAAATTTAATTGCTTCAACGTGAGCAATTTATAAAGAAGGGGAAATATGTAAATTTAATTGCTTAAACATGAGCAATTTATAAAGAAAGGGAAAATAAGTAGATATATGTATAACTATTATTAAATATAAATATAAATTCTTGCATGATATTGAATCCCGAATGATTGAAACTTCAGATCTTGGATAAGTAGAACTTCGATGAATATATAAATTTTTGCCTGATGTTGAATCCTTGATGATTGAAACTTCGATGAATCGTGCTGATAACGTGTTATAAACTCAAAAGAAATTGAGAGATGATAATAAATTATCATAAGAGAATATGAGAGGAGAATATAATTGTTATTTCACCATTTTATATAGAATACAAAGTAAAGTTTATGTTTTGTTCACCATAAACGGTCATTCACTAATTACAATATTTATAACAATAAACAAATTATTTAAATAAATTAATTTTTATTGTAAAAATTTAAGTTATTGAAGTCTAACTAAGATATTAACAAATAAGCAACACAAACTATTTAAATAAAATAATTTTTATTGTAAAATATTAGACTGTTGCAATGTATTTGTCTCATAAAATAATTTTTATTGTAAAAAATTAGATTGTTAAAATGTATTTGTCTTATATTAGGATGATTATAAATTAGACACCATAAAATAATTTTGTATCTGTCAAATTGTTGTTAACAAGTTAAACAACTTTATTGTTTAAATTATACTACCTCTGTCCCAAGGCAATAGTCACACTTCCTTCACAAATAACAAAGAAAGTGTGACTATTAATATGTAACAAAGAAAGTGTGACTATTAATATGGGACAGAGGTAGTATTCACTAGTTATCAGGCAAAGACACTGGGAACTAAAATTGTTAGCGATAATTTATTTATTATTTACATTTATCATATATTATTTGTTTTGATCTTGTTTTCTTATTTTATGGTTTGATTGCACTTTATATATTGGAATTTCAACAAATATTTCAATAAAAGTATTTTTTTTAGGAAAACAATTATTCTCTCCTAACAAAAGTATTATTTGAATTTGGTATATCAAACCTCACCCACCCTATATAATTAATTAAGTACAATACAAACCTTGAGGAAACAATAAGTGTGGCAGTGTGCCTTGTGCCATCTAATTTGCAGAGTTCAACATTACTGTACAATAAGAAGAGTCAAAAATAGACTGTACCATATGGTACCAAACTATTCTTCCCAGCTGCTTCTTTTATATTCTACTAGTATAATTTTTCATTACAGTATGGAATAAGCTCTAACCACATCGACAATGGGTGCTCGGCACAATGGACACTTTCCACCTCCACGTACCAACTCATTGGCACATTTGGAGCATGTGCACATGTGCCCACATCTGGAGACGAGAGGGGAGGACCGACATGTCAGCATAAAGACAACTAGAATAATGACGCTCTACAGTAGTGACTAACATACCGAAATTCATTTCTCAAGCATAGCAAAAATTAGTCATCATTCGCAACCATACCTGTACAATAGGGCATCGATTTGATTGTCACAACAAACACAGCAAGTTCCTTTTCTAACATGACCCCATTGAGACCCATCCTCTGACATCTCAGCCACCCCTACATAAATTACACATAATTACATATGGCAAGATCGGATGGCGTGAATTTTAAGAAAGCAAACAGACCTTGTCCAACAGATGATCGGTTCAGGGCAGCTGAGACTTCCTGTCTAACCGAGCGGTGGAGTTCAAGTTGCATGTCCATGCAAGCCTCTAACATCCTTTGCATGTGATTCATGCCTTGTTGAAGCTTGGCAACATCTGCTCTCAGATCATTCATCATCTCCCAGTCCTGCTTGATATTAGCAGGAATGTCTTCAATTAACTACTCAACTAAAATCACATAAATGTTTCAATGTGTGTACAATTGAATAATTTACTTTTTGGACCGTTACTAAATGCTGAAAATAACAACTTAGTCCTATAGCTTGAGCTATCCTTACTTTCAGACTGAATTAATGATTACAAGGTTCACATTATTGAAGTGATATAATCTAGCATAATTTACAATATTCGTCTAATTGCAAATTTTATCATGCAACTATGAACTAACAATTTCAGTCTTGCACGTATGCAAAAAAGCAATTTTATATATTGATTCACAATAAAATTTTAACAACACCCAACCACAAAAGTTATGAGACAAATATTGCAATTTAGACAACAATATTCAATACGTAATATAATGTCACCATGCCACCACGTATCATAAAATCCAAGACCCTGCTATGGAGCCCAAAAAACTGCAGAGCAAACTCCCGTAATGAATAAGAAAGGGAACTTGCTCCAAACAAAAGAATCAGGAACATGTTAAAATTAAATCAAGATGGCTGCCTCAGCAATTCATCATGAAACAAAGTTAAACTTACATGTTCTGAACGATGGACACTGTGACGAGACCACCCAGACTGGTTCAAATCCCGATGCATAACGGGTTGTGATGGTAGTACGGGAGGAGTCGGTAACACTGGTGAAGGTCTACCAGTAGTAGCATCTTGCTGGTCCTCAATCAGTTCATCATTTTGTGGGTACACATCCCTTTCGAGGGATGGAGGAAGAGGCAAGTTTCTGTGGAGATCCCAATCAATAGAATCCCTCCCTCGCCTTTCCACGTATGAATGAATCAGCTGATCAAGGCTTTCTCGGAAATCACTTCGAAGAAGATTAGAAACGCTCCTCCTACAAAAAATAATAATTAAAATAAGATCAAACAGCCAAAGATAGCTAAGGGGGGCATTTTCAATTTTAGGACTTGTTAACTTCATGTGACTAGGTTGGGTATTATACTAAATTTCAGACATAATCACACAATTTCATCAGCTGGCGAGGGACCCTTAATAAAACTAAAGGCCTGAGTTAAATCCCGGTTACTATGAGGTGGGTTTAATTAATCACATCATTCCATCTAAAAAGCTACAATGATACCCTAATACTAAAACAACTCGTAAAATAATTGGGAGATAAATATCTGTATTTGATTTGTAATATTTGAAAATTTAAGGGGAAATTAGCCAAAATTACAAAATCTTAATAATTATATTTAGTGACCATTTTAATATATGTATGTCATCAAATAAGCATACCAAAGTGAACATGAAAATATTTTAAAAGCATCCCATGATTAATCGATTTCACTATCTATCAGCTCTAAAGTTATTTACTTATCCTGTCTCTAAAAGAAAACACGGTGCTCAGTTTGGAAAT
This sequence comes from Euphrasia confusa, assembly GCA_954870475.1. NCBI lineage: Eukaryota > Viridiplantae > Streptophyta > Magnoliopsida > Lamiales > Orobanchaceae > Euphrasia > Euphrasia confusa. The sequence goes on from OX940950.1 coordinate 34,441,912, forward strand.
TCAATTTTTGAGGGGAAGAAGTAACACCTTTTTACTATTCAAAAGAGCTTTATCCAGAACATTGTAAGCATCATAAGTCCCGGTCCGAACAGAACCTAAGGGTAATTTTGGTATTTATTAAAAGAAAAAGACAGTAAAAAGCATGTTGTAACCTGCTCAATAGCTCCCTGAGTTCCATGCTGTATACATTGTCATCATCAGGTGGGTGTAACCTGGTGACTCTCCTAATAGGGACTGACCGGCGCATTCTTGGAGGGTCTGAAGGCCCTTCTGACCAAACTCCCACAGCTTCTAGCGAGTCATCATAATCCCAAGGCTCATGGGTCCCTTCAGCTACCACTGTACCTGAGGGCCAGTCGGACATTGCATTTTCCTGCCTATTCTGCCCTATCCCATCTGAATTGCCATGCCTCCATCGATTAGGGTTGTTATGCACTGCTTGTTGTAGAGTTACTCTCTCATCATCAGTAACCTGTCCCTGCCAATGGTATCCTTCATCGGGTGCCACATCAGGATTGGTACTTTGAGCAGCCGTGCTGCGAACCATATTCCCCATGCGAACGTGCAATTGAACACTGGTTTCCTGATTCATGTGGGAAGAGTTTGTGTTCCTCTGATGATTTCTAGAATCACTGTTGCCACCATCGTAAGAGGTCTCGGGATGACTGCTTACTTGACCACGGACAATGTTTTCCAATCTAAAGCGGAACCCTTCCCTGAAAATAAAATATATAGCCATGGATACGAGAATGAACAACAGAGAGAATCAATTACATACCAAACAATCAATAGTACACATTTTCTTGAGGACAGTGCATTCAATAAGAAAACTCTGAACATGTAAAATCCTTCTCATAAACTCCCCTGTCCAGATTCATGACCTAATTGATTTCATTCCACAACTTCATTCCATTTTCCTATTACTTCAGATTTCAAACAAAAGTTGTAGCATGAACCGCCACAATACAAGGTTCTTTTTCAACAAATGCAATCTACATATAGACGTTACCAAAGTTGTACATCTACTTTTTACACACAAAAATCTAGCTTTTATTCCATTCCTCAGAAAATGTAGGAACAAGATGATAAATTTGTAATGAAATATGTCAAACCTCTTTTTTTTGGACATTTTCAAACTAAGCAGTCCCCCATGAATAAACTATGGTCGAATATGCAAGCATACAATCATGCTTGTTTGAGTAATAACTATGGAATTTCGAAACATCATGCTAATAATAATAATTAAGGTTTCGGGAAGAAGATTTGATTGATGAGAAATAAAAAGGAATATTGTTGAATTAAGAGATCTAAAAGATATTATCTAAACAAGGGAAGAGTATTTATCGTGTTATTAGAATCCCTGATTCTAGGGGTACAGGCGTAGAATGATACTATTATTTAAACAAATACTGATAGTTCGAAAGGATGAAGCTGGACTGGAGAAGGTACTTTTAAAATAATAGAAATAAAAGCAACAACTGCAATGGGAGTCTAAACTTCTTCTTTTTTTCCGAAAATGTGCATGAATTTAAAGTAGTATTGTAAAATCTTTAGTTCTCAGCAAAAAACTTGCAGTCCGATGATTAAGAAATATTCAAAACACGCTTTTCAAAATTGAAGAGTATCATCTAAAATAAAATACATGTTGCAATGGAGTGATAACTATGACTGTGTATGATGAATGCAATTCATCCTTACTTCTAACACAAGCCTCACATGTTAAGTTGTCAAACAAAAACACCAAGAAACTATTAAAGGTGAAAACCAATATGCAAATTCAGTACAGGAGTACGAACATGTCCTGAAATATTTCAAAAATGTAGAACATCCTAATAGAGAACGACGAATTGAGGAATACGTGATTGATGCAAAGGAAATCAACTGATTCTTTGAGCACCTCAATTTGGAACACCGAGTGGAATTAAATTTTCAGCTTGGTTTCAACAGACTCGTTAGAAAGAGACTTTTTTCGGTTTTCGTAGACCCATTTAGGAAAACTAATGACAATTCATCTAATGATGTGCTAATGTTCTAAAACGTCCTACTCACTGAAACCATTCATATCAAAAAATGATATATGTATTATCCTCTCAGAATGGCTATTAATAGCTTCATTCATATGATTTGAACTCATCAACATACCAACACCTCTACATTGTCATTCAAATACGCATTGGAATCCAATCATAAATTACAGTGTCTATCGGATCTTTAGCTTAGCTAGCTTCTTCAACTAATTTTAGTGAAAGATGAGCATCTTCATTATGCATCAATAAATTATTCATATTAAATAGTACCGAGTACTACGTATAAATATATATAATAAATGTTATTTTCTTATAGATCATGAATGCCATCTTGTCCTATGACTAGAATTCTTCTGTTAACGACTTAACACAAAGGGGGCTCAAATGTGACAGAAACAACGATTTATAAAAGAAATAGAAAGAGAAAGGGAAGAATCAAATATCAAATAGTAGAGTCATTGTTGTTCAGGACTTATATAATGGGCATACCTCAGTCCAGAAACCGTATGTCGCTGTCTTAACTGATTCAACTCACTAGCTGCCATTGAAGACGGTCTGTCTTCTTCAGCAGGCCTTTCATTTCTTAAGAAACGGCCTCTAAGTAGGGACTGGAAAAACAAACAATAGATAGAAATTACCAATCATTAAGAAACAACTATTTGTGGAAAACAAAAACAAGTTTCGCAAATAAAAACAAATAGTCATTGTCGAGGGTTGTTAACTCAGTTCGTTGAGCACTTGAATTGAGACCTAAGGTCCAAGGTTCGAACCCAAGACATTGCAATTGACCTAGACAAAAAAAAAAATACAACCTGCAATTTACAATTTAGAAATTGAAAATTCAAATATGATCAAAGCTGACGTTCATCTTAATACCTTATACCTAGCAATAAAGCTCTTAGAACTTGATTCTAACTGAAGATTAAAAAAATGTTTATACCTAAGAGGCCTTTACAAAACTGAAAAGATTGGAAAGTGATTTTATTTTGCAATTATCACGGTATCAAGGGCAAGTTCACAATAATCAATATGTAGCAAGTGAACAGTATAAAAATCAGATCAAAGAGAGAAATGGTGACATCTATGTAAAGCAGATTATTAACGAGAAAGATTTCCCACAGAATGATGGCTTAGACAAGATACATACATTACTGTTTCTTTCGGCATTTTGTAATCATAACACTTAAATTGAACTACTGCAGATTACATATTACACCCGAAATCCATTACAAACCTGATAACCGATCAATCATTCAGAAAATTATATCTCTAATAAACGGTGATTGTATTTATTTTCTTTTGTTATTTATTTGTAAGGAAACATAAAAATTATTCGTTGATGAGAAAATTACAACCAGTGAAAATGTGGATGTGCCAATGAGCCATCCACTTCATGAGAAAGCAAAAAAAAATATGCACTGTTGTTTATAAAATTACCTGAATACGATTACGGTGTGCGAAATCAGAAACAGCCCGATGTTCCAGCAAGCCTTGAAGTTCCCCTTGTCTTTCTCTTTCAATCCTCATGAGCAAATCAAGCAGTGCCTGTCGTCCTCGTAACCTCAAGATATCCCGGCGTATATGCTCCGGCTGGCCTTCATCTTGGTCAGCAGAAGAACCTTCATGAACATGATCAGCTCGAGTCCCAGCCATGTGATCATGTTCTTCTCTAGGTGATCCTCTTTGCTGACTTGACATCTGCATCAACTCTCTCACTATCCTAACCCTCTCACGCTCAGTCTCCCCTAACCATTCAGCTCTAGGACCATCATTCCTCCTCATCACATTAGAGGAAACATCACTAATACCGCTCTCCATCCACCCACGAACAATCTGCCTCACCCGTTCCCTTTCAACTTCCCCGAGGTCCGGAGATTGCTCACGGCTAGAGCTCTCACTGTCCCTATTCTCAACATGTTCGTGAGACCAACCCGCATAGTCATTCTCAATCTCACTGGCGACTTCACCCAAATTGCCATGATTCTTCCTGCCATCAGATACATTTGTATTAGAATCCAAACTTATCTGCTGCCTCAATCTATCCCTAGCTCGTGTCAGTGCATGTTCATCCTCTAACTCTCTCCACATCTGCAGAATAGACGAGGCCCGGGTGCTGAGCCTCTCCACGTCATCCTGGCCCCTTGAATTAAGGGACTGCAACCGTGATTCCCTCAAAAATGAGGAATCGAGAGTGGAAACCGTGTGCAATCCTGCAAGCGCCATCAGCTCCGACTCGCGGTTCCTCCTCTCAATGGTGGTGATCATCTCCTGGGCCTGACGCCTGCTGAGGTCATCACCCGAAGATTCTGCAAGGTCATCACCGCCGAGATAAGACCTCAGAACGAGCTGTTCGTGTACACCTTCATCACCCGAAGATTCTGCAAGGTCTTCAGTGGTGATGGATGTCATGGGCGAAGTGCAGGATTCGAAGGACATGTAGTCCTCATAATTCCCGAGCATCAACTCCTCAAGGCCCCTGTCGAACTCGGACGGAGTATTGTTTTCTGTGCTCTCAGGTTTATGCTGTTGACCAACATTAGCCATTGCCTTTACTCGAATTTCCCACTAATTAGTAACAGCAGAAAAATAGTCTGGGCCTCGGAAAATAAATCAAACCCTAAGATCACGGAGTTGTACTCTGTTATCAATGGGTTGAAGCAATAATGACATCACCATTTTCGCAAACATCGCCGCACCGAAATAGTATAAGAAGATAATTACAGAAGTGGGGATCACATATCATGGCAATAACTACCATGTTTGATTAGATTAAGGAATCGTGCCTCTGAAGCTGAATGCTTATCGAGTGAGTGAGACTGTGAGAGATGTTTTGAAATCTACATCGGATTTAGGCAATTCACTTTTGCACTTACACAGTAACTCGTAGGGCTGGGCGCGGTCCGAGCCGGGCCGATCCCAAAATTTTCAGAGACCCGGCTCAAAACTCAATTTTGTCAATCTGGCCGGGTTGGGTTTTTTGAAATGAAGATTCCGTTTGGGATCGACCCCGACGATCCGAGCTAGATTTTCGGGCTTTTTTTATCTATTTTTGTTTAAAATAATTTTTTAATTATTAAAAATAATTGTTTATTAATATTCTTTATAAAAAAATAAAAATTTAAAATTTAAATAATATTATTGTATAACATATTTATAATTTAAGGTTTTAAAGTTGAACTATTAATTAAAATATTAAAAAATATATAATATTTATTAAAAAAATTATTAAAAATTAAAAAACAGGCCGACCCGAGCTTTCGGTCCCAAATTTTTTTGAGCTTTGACCCGGACCTACTTTTTATTTTTCGGTAAGGAAACATGGCGGACCGATCCCAAAAAAAATTGGACTCTGCCCGCGACGGATTTTTTTCGGATTTTCGGTCCGGGCTTTCGGGCCAAAACGCCCAGCCCTAATAACAAGTGTCCTTTGACACATTTGATTTTTGTACTTAGAGCATGTACATTGTTGCTCAGTTCATTGGAAAAAAAAAACAGTTTGAACTCACTTAACTAAATCAATACCATTTTAAGGGCCGATTCAGTTTGCAAGGCGTAGCCAGAAAAATCGAATGATAGGGGCTTAATAATTTCAAGGCATAATTTACCACATTTTAGGAGGTGCTAAACTCACATTAAAGGGATTTTAAAGCATTTTCTTCATAAAAATGTAAAGAAAAAAAATTGTTGGGGCTTAACCCTAAACCCTAAACCCTAAAACCCCCCGTGGAGTTTTAGTGGCTTCTACATTGTCAGTTTGTATACCCTTCTTCAGCCCATCCCACCAACTGAACCCAGTTCAAATGTATAAATTGAGTTTTTTTTTCAGTCTGACACGTCGCTGGTTAATTGGCCAACGAATTAACTAGTGCCGTGCGCGTGAACCTCAAGTGGGCGTGCCAAGGCTTTTTTGCTGCAACTAGGGCTGGAAACGAACCGAGCGCTCGCGAGCTGCTTGAGTCAACGCTCGACTCGAGCTGCTCGCTACACTCAACGAGCCAAGCTCGAGCAGGTTTTTGAGATGACGAGCTGCTCGCGAGCAGCTCGAATTATATAGTTATTTACGAAAATACCCTAGTTATATAAATATATATTTCTTCCATTTATTTTAGTCTCAATCTCTCCTCTCTAAACCCTATCTTTCTAATTAGCCGTCATCTACTTCTCACTTCCCAGAGTTCTTTTTTATTATATCTCCCCTTTAAATCATAACTCTTCAAGCAATCCTCAGCGCAGGCTCTCAATTTTTCCGTCAAGGTTCAAACAACAACTCGTCGGCACGGGCTGCTACCACTAGTGTTGATATGTAGCTCAGAACTCCATGGTTTACAGTGATGGAAATTGAATTTTTGAATTGAATTTTTTATGTACTTTATGAATTATAATTTTTATGTCTGTGTATCCAATTGGGGATATTAACGGCTTGCAATTTTACAAGTATGAATTTCATTGCAATTTTACAAGTATGAATTTCGAGCTGCTCATTCGAGCCGATTTCGAGCCGCTCGATTGAGCCGAGCTCGAGCAGCTCATTTTGTAGTCGAGTCGAGCTCGAGCCCTATATTTCTCGGCTCGTCGAGCTCGAGCTCGAGCTCGAGCAGCTGTAATTTTTGGGCGAGCATGCTCGATAAACGTAATGCTCGACTCGGCTCGGCTCGTTTCCAGACCTAGCTGCAACAAAAAGCTGCAATCCACCCACTCACCACATATATACATATTTATTTATTTATTTTATTTTATTTATATTAATAATTATATAATTTTTTAATTATAATTTAAAATTAAGATTTAATTTAAATTAATAATTTTTTATTCATGTTTTATTTTTTAAATTAATATATTAAAATGAATTTTGCATAAATATTTTATTTGTAAAACACTTTAATAGCAATTTTTTTCAAAATATGTATTTAGTTTTCTATAAATTAATATGTTTATTTATTTAATAAAAAAATAAAAAGAAGAAAGTAAATTACATAAGACCTATATTTGAGTTCCAACTAATTTAACGTATGTGAGTGTTAAAATAGTTATGAGTTAAGTAAATAGTGATTTGAAATTTCGTCTTCGACGTATGATACCAACTTTTCACGAAATCGGTCTTGAATACTAACACTTCTGTTCGGACCCTTTTTCTCTAAATCACACTATTACTGGAACGGGGGGGTATACAAGAAAGGGAACCAACAGACATTTATTTGTTAGGACAGATTATAGATCGGAAAATGCATGGTCGGAATCTGGAAAATACCAGGTATGAACATCATAGTGTTCTTGATTTATTCCTTACTTAAAAGTATTTGGAAAATAAAAAAGGTGAAGTCCTTTTCTCCTCTCTCTCCCCTCTCTTTTATACTTGTATTATGCATGAGCATGCAAGCTCTCATAATGCCACCTATTAGCCTCCTATCACATCTAATCCCACTAATGAAGACTTTTAAGCCATTACATTAAATACCCACTAATCTTGTCTTCCACTTGCTGCATGTCACCAGAGGCGCACCGCCTCTTGCCTGGAGCCTACTCTGATTGATCCTACAATCTGGTACGGGGTTGTCCGCCCGGGGCTACGGTTGAGCTCGCCTGGTTTCTTCTTCACTCTTGGTTTCAAAATATGATTTGGTCTTCGGTTGACTCTTGATCTGATGACGTGGCTTCGGTCGTCTGGACACGTGTCGGTGTTCGATTTTTATGGTGTAACATTGCCCCCCAGGAAAATTGATGGATTATAACATCTTTTTTTCTGAAGTTTGGTCTTGGATCTCCTGGTAATCGACTCTTGATACTCTTCGGAGTTGGTATTTGGCTTGTGGATCTTGTCAGCAGTGGATTTTGACGTGAGATCTTCTTGGGATGTCTTTGATTTTAGGTGGCTCTAGTGTGGTCTTGAAAGATAATTCTGAGAGGGACGAAGAGGAGATTGCGATTCTTATCGTTCTGGACTTTTGTACCTGCATTGATCAAAAATTTCTTTCGGGATTCTTCGCGATTAGTATTTTTGTAATGGACACATATAGTCCTCGGATAAGAAAATTCAGTATTTCTTTCACGGGGTTGTGTCTTAAGACTCCCCTGTACAAATAATAAGTATGGTACTGGAACCATGTATTTTCTTTCCCTGTATAGATGGGAAGACTTTTTGCATGCCGAATTAATTTCGGTCTTTAATTGATTAAAATAAATCAATAAATCAAGAGATAATATGAAAAGATTTGAAAAGATTTGAATCTTTAAAAGTTACCTTTTTGCAGGTTTTTCTGGCCACGTGGCCTGGCGGTTACAGAGTGATTTGATAGGGTTATGAGATAGTGGGGCAGTAATTGAGTGCTTTTTTCTCGGTAACCGCCCCCCTTCTCTCCCACACGCAATTACAGCGCCCTTACAGTTTCCATATCATTATTTTCGCTTTCAAAGTTTTTTGAAATCACTTTGCACAATTCAGAATTCATATTTCGGGTAAGAAAAATTCGCTCTCGATTTATCTTATTTTCCCTTACGAAATCTTTTGTTTGTGTTTTTATTTTCCTTGTTCTGTAAATCAAATCATGCCGTGACTACGACGAGGCCCTCGAAGGAGGTATCAACCACCCGAAGCTCCTCATGTCGTCTTCAGCAGAGAGTATAAATCGTTCATGGAGGGCGTCGTGCCTGACCTTCCGTCGCCGGAGGCGCCAGATCCGGTTACCAACCGGTTACGAGAAAATCGATACCGGTGGGGCCCGATCCGGATCACCAAGATTGGGGCGCTCACGGCCGGAAAAGTACAGTAGACCCTTCAACACTACTAGAGAAGCGAAAGAAATGGAGGATTCCCAATAATGTTCATCTTTATGTGCCATTACCTGGAGAATCGGCGTGCTGCCCGCCGGCGGGAATGGTGGCCGTCGGAGAGGACGCACTGAACGTGGGGTTGCGGTTTCCGCTACACCCCTCCATTTCCGGACTCCTCAACCTCTGGGGATTAGCCCCCCACCAACTGCATCCAAACGGATGGGGCCAACTATACGAGGTACTCACCGTGTTAGGCCAGGTGGGGCTTTCTCGATCCATTACCGGTGAGGAGTTCCATCAATTCTTCAGCCCCGTTATCTCCAACTCCTCCTCCCGCGGGGATTACACGGTTCGTCTCAGGCCGAACAAAGTGAAGATCAAGGAACCCAAACTCAAAGACATTCGCTGGTTGGATCGGTGGTTATTTGTTTCTGGTCACTGGAAAACTCAGACCCGGAATGGGGAGATTGACATTCCTGTCACATACTCTGAAAAACCTGACTGTAAGCCTCGCAAACTCGTCATCGTACAATTTTGACTGATCTAAACTTTTTTCAATGATGCAGGTGGTCGATTGCCGAAAGCAATAAATCTCCCGTGGGATTTAGAGACGGCGAATCTCCTAGCACTGTGTATACCATCAGAAAAAAGAGATTGCAATTTGTACAACGACGACGTTCGGGACGAAGCCGGTCTATACTACCCACCATACATCGAAGGTCGAGAATATCCAGGTACCTTTTCTCAAAGTGTTTAAGTTTTCCCAGTAAGACTTTTTCAAATCCCCTGGTATTCTGCTTAAAAACCGAGTATTGGTTTCCCTGGGAATTTTTCAACTCCCTGGTACTTAGTTATATTTTTGTTTTTTAAATGGTCTTCCCTGGGATATCTAAAAAGACTACCCGGTACTCCATTATGTACTTTAAACTAAAACTGCCCTGGGATATCTTTACAGACCTCCCGGTATAATAGTTTAAGTGTTTCCTGTGCAGAGTATTTCAACACTGTCTTTACTGAGAAACCTGAAGGCATGGCTGACAACAGAGATATATTTGGCTCCCTTGGCATCGTGGACGCTGCAGTTTTCACCAAAGGGCGAAAAGCAAAAGCCAGCACATCAGCTGGGCGAGGAAAGAGTGCTGTGAAAACCCGGGGTGGTTCATCAAACACTCCCGCAGGCTGAACCCGATCCCACACTCTGTCCAACCCGGGAACGAAAACCGATCCACACGGGCTGATGAATGTGGTGGATTCTTATCAGGAAACTCCTCTGACCTCTAACACAGTGATGTCTGAAGCTGCCCCGAGCACTGGACTGCCACCTTCTGGAGCCACGTCACTGCTCAAGGTCAAACAGGAAGAAGGGAAAAAACGCAAGGGGGCCCAGGGGGGAATATTTGATGTCACAGACTCTCCACCACGTTCCTCAAATACTAGCGAAAACGCTATGTATGGGTTACATGCTGAGCTGTTCTCCAAGTAAGTATTTTTACTTGTTTTGTTTATACTCTAAAAATATATTTATTTTGTGTCTTCTACTCTACACTCATTCTTCTCACTGTATCATCCTTCAGACTGTCCCTGGACGATCCTCCAATTCCTCCAGTGCTCGTGTCATTCTATTCCGGGCTCGGTCCCATCCCTCCGGTGTCTACTCAAAGCAGTCCTGTGGGCGAGGCAATTAATGCAGTTGGCCGGTGCTGGACTACCGAGTTCAATGACTTGATGGACCACGACAACCACGCGCTTTCCCTGGTGCTCAAGCTAACCAGTCAAGCTACAGTGGCCATCGCCGGTGCTCATACTCGTACAGAGAAAATGCTCGAGACAATCGTAGCACACGAAACCAATGCAAAAAAGCTCGAGCAACACATCAAGGAGCTCAATGAGGCATATAAATCTGCAGCCGGGGATCGGGACACTTGCCGGAAAGTCATTGACACTGAGCGGACTGAAAAGGCGAAAATAAAATCTGAGTTGGAGGAGGCCCTGAAGACGGTCAAGGAGAGTGAGAAGATGATGGAGCAGGCCCTGGACGAGACGTCCCGGGAAATAAAAGAATTGAAGGCCAAGCTGGCCCAGACCGAAACTGATCTAAAGGAGGCCACGGATAATTTCGATAATGCTTGCGAGATGCTAGAGTCTCCAGCGCATAACCCTCGAATTTTATCTAACCTTCTTTATGTGACTGCTTATGTTGGAATGGTCAGGTCAGCGGCTAAGGAGCAGAATGAAATTGTCAAAGACTTCGCCCTCAAGACACTCAAAGACTATATGAAGGAGGACACACTCGATGACCGGGTGCCGCAGCCATTCAAAGATCTTGAGGTCGAGTTCGGCATAGACATGAAGTGGTGGCCCACTTATGACAAGCGCTGCATGCCTGGTGAACTGCCCACTGCTACAACAGAAGAAGAAAACAAAGAAGATGAAGAGATGAAGGATGGGGAGGCACAGGATCTGGTTGGTGACGGGCCCAGGGGCATGCCAAAAGATTCTACCGTGACTCCTCCCCGTGATGGTAATTCCACCTCTTGAGTGTCAAAACTCAAGAGTCTGCAAAAATTTGAAGTCCCTCTGGGTGTGAAAAACCCAGGGTTTTTAACCTCTTTTTATTTCATAAGTATTATCTATAGGCCTTCGGCCTCAGACAATTTCTCATGTTTTTATGGTGTGTAATAGCTTAGAACTTTAAGTTTCTGCTAGTTTTTTTGTTAGGATCCTCTCTTGTGGACCTCTAAACAATTTGGATGCGTTTGCACCTCTTTTTATTTGCAAGTTTTTGTTAGGATCCTCTCATTGGGATCTCTGAACAATTTGGATGCGTTTGCACCTCTTTATTACCCGGCATGGCTCTTTTCATAAAATGTCAGCCTTTCAAGTCCGGATAATTTGGCTCTACCCTTCGTTCTAGGTACTTTGAGCTCTTAACTTTATAGGTCGGTTAAAGGTAAATGTTCTCTTCCTTATGGTACTCGCTTTCGGCCCTGGTCCCATTTGCTTACCTCAACCGATTTCCTATAAAGCTTAAGTTTGGCACCAGTGGACTTTTTCTAAGCCTCTTGGATTTACCAAACAATCTCTTATTCTCTCCCCGAGGGATCCAGAGTCTTCTGAATTCTAATCCCCGAGAAGAGAATTCGTCGGCCCTCAAGTCTTATAGACTTTCACAGGGATGCCGGAAATTTATTTCCTGGTACAGGAATCATCCCTCATTCAGGGGTTGCCTGGGTGAAGCTTAAAGTTCTTCCCGGCCAAGATATATTTATCACCTGGGTATGACTCTAAGCCTTCCCCTGGGAAAATATATAATTCATAGTATTTGTACTTGCCCCTTATAGAGGTCTTGCCTTAGTGAAGTTTTAACTTCCTGTAGGCTTATTTTTATTTATCACATGGGTACGGCTTTTAGCCTTTTCCCGAAGTGATTATATATTTATAATGAAAATAAAAATGAAAGAGGTAAGAAGAAATTGATAGTGGTACATTACCTCAAATTTAGACTTCAAAACCTTCTTTATAGATAGAGTTTGCCAATACGCATTACATTGTGTTTCCGCCAAAAGGCCCTACAACATTTTTTAGCTCCCAGGCTAATGATAGAATTTTTTCAAATGTAACGCATTCCAGCGATACTGATCTTTTGTGCCGTCGAGTAGCTCTAGTTCATACACTCCGTTCTGGAGGCACTGGCTTACTCTAAACGGACCTTCCCAGGATTGACCCAGGGCCCCAGGATGTGCTCCCAGGATCTTTTTTAGTACCAGGTCTCCCACTTGGAAGTCTCTGGCTCTAACTTTGGAGTTATACCACTTTGCAATTCTTTGCTTGTTCATTTCATTCAACGAGTCAGAAGCTAACCTTTTTTCTTCCAAAAGGTCTAGCTCTCTTCGGAGCGCTTCCTCGTTTTCACCGCCGGCTCCCTGGGCGGTTCGATGTGACAACACCGTAACTTCCGCCGGGATCACGGCTTCGGTGCCGAACGCTAATGAATATGGGGTTTCTCCTGTAGCCGGTCTGGCTGTTGTCCTGTAGGACCATAGGACTTCTGGGAGCTCGTCTGCCCATTTGCCTTTTCGCTCTTCGAGCTTGGCCTTAATGGTGTGTTTCAGAATCTTATTGACGGCTTCAACCTGTCCATTCGTTTGGGGGTGGTACGGAGTGGAGAATAATCTTCTGATTTTCCATCTCTCACAGAACTCCGCCACCTCTACCCCGTCGAATTGTTTTCCATTATCGGAAATTATCGTCTCCGGTAAACCGAAGCGACATATAATATTCTTCCATAGGAATTTGATGACCTGTGCTTGGTCTATCTTGTTCAGTGACTCTGCTTCCACCCATTTGGTGAAATAATCAACTGCTACTATGGCAAATTTTACCCCTCCCCGGGCCGTTGCCAGTGGTCCTATCAGATCGATTCCCCAACGAGCAAACGGCCAGGGACTGTACAGGGATCTTAGCATCTCTGGGGAAGTTCTAATGGTAGGACCTATTACTTGGCACTTTACGCACTTTCGGGCATAGCCAATGGCATCCTTTCGAAGGCTTGGCCAGTAATAGCCTTGACCCATTATCTTATGTGCCAGGGATCTTCCCCCGGCATGGTTCCCACAGACGCCGTCGTGGATCTCTTCCAGGAGTCTCAGTCCTTCCTCCTTCGACACGCATTTCAGCAGTGGAAGGGAATAACTCTTCCGGTAGAGATCCGAATTTAAGATTGTATATTTTGCTGCCCGGATCCGCAATTGCTTGCCTTCGGTTTTGTCTGGCGGAAATTCCCCAGTATCAATGTACCTTAGGATTGGTGCTCGCCAGTCCTCACCGGATACGGGCAGAATTGGCAGTTGTTCTGCTCTTCGATCTACCGAGGGATTTAATAACTTAGTCAACATGATTTTTGAAAAATCTGCGGAGCCTTCCGAAGAGGCTAGCTTTGACAAGGCGTCTGCCTGTGAGTTATGTTCCCTCGGGATCTGTTCGATTACTATCTCTGGGATCTTTTTACAAAGTGATCCTACCAACTCCAGGTATTTGATCATTTTTTCTCCCTTGGCTTCATACTCACCAGTCACATGGTTTACAACCAGTTGGGAGTCCATGAATATAATTAATTTTTTCACACCAACGGCTATGGCTAATTCTAGTCCCGCGACGAGAGCTTCATATTCAGCCTCATTATTCGACGCAGGGAACTTGAATTTAACCGCCTGGGTGATAGAATCTCCCTCGGGTCCAAGTAGTACTATACCGGCCCCCGAGCACGCTGTGGTGGCTGAACCGTCTACGTACAGTTTCCACGCGCGTGATTGATTATTGGACTTTTCCGGGAACGTCAGTTCCACAATAAAATCGGCCAACACTTGGGCCTTGATTGCTGTCCTGGGGCTGAAGGTTATGTCATATTGAGTTATCTCTAGAGCCCACTTCAGGAGTCTCCCGGTGACATCGGACCGGTGCAATACTTTCCTTAGCGGCATGGTTGTTAAAACCTCTACAGGGTGCTAAAAAAGATACGCCCGGAGTTTTCTCACAGCCACAATCAGGGCATAAGTGAGTTTTTCTAACGGTGTGTACCGTACTTCTGCTTCATGCAGGACTTGGCTCACGAAATACACGGGGAGGTGTTTTGTTCCGTCTGCTCTCGTCAGAACTGCGCTGATGGCATGTTCCGACGCGGCTAAGTACAGATATAACTTTTCCCCGGGCTTCGGAGCTACAACCACTTTGGGACTGGATAGATACTCTTTGATTTGCTTGAAAGCTTCTTGAGCATCTTTTTTCCTGTGGAATTTATTTCCTTTGATGGAGGCAAAGAAAGGATGGGTTTTATCCCCTAAACAGGAGACATACCGGCTCAGGGCGGCCAAGCAACCCGTTAGGCGCTGCACACCCTTGATATCCCGGGGTTCCCGCATGTCCATTATGGCTCTGATCTTGGCCGGGTTGGGTTCAATCCCATGTTCCCCGACTACATGGCCTAGGATCATACCTTTCTTGATACCGAAATTGCATTTTTTGGGATTCAGTTTCATATTGTAGTGCCCCAGAATCTTAAAGACTTCTGCAAGGTCTTTTATGTGATCTGCTTCATTCTTGCTTTTCACAATGATATCATCGATATATACTTCAACAGTTCTACCGATTAAATCTGTAAACATCATGTTTACTAACCTTTGATACGTGGCCCCGGCGTTCTTCAACCCGAAGGGCATTATTTCCCAACAAAATACCCCTTTCTCTGTGTAGAACGCCGTGTGCTCTATGTCGTCTGGGTGCATCGGGATCTGATGATATCCTGCTTTAGCATCGATCGTTGAAAATATAGCATGACCTGTCAAGTTATCAACAAGGTGATCTATGTGTGGCATCGGAAAGTGGTCCTTGGGACATGCATTATTCAGATCTGTAAAATCTATGCACAGTCTCCAGGCGCCCACTATCTTCGATACCATCACAACATTGGATAACCAGGTGGCATCGCTCGAGGCTTGCCTCACCAGTTTATTCTCAATTAGTTTGTTCACTTCCCCGGCCAGTGCTTCGCACTTCTCGGGCCCCATTTTCCTTCGCCTCTAGGCTATAGGTTTTCTCTTGGGGTCGATTTTTAGCCGATGACATGCATGTTTGGGATCTATCTTTCCCAAATCCGCATTTGACCAGGAGAAGGTACTCTGATTTTCCCTGAGGAAATTGATCAGTCCACTTCGAGTGTGCTCTAACATATGTGTACCCACGAGTATGTGCTTATGAGCTTGCTCGGGATCCAACACTATGGAGTCTAAGTTTTCGACCACCTCCATGGCGGTTCCTTTTCGATACTTGGTCCCTGTCCTGGGATCATAATTCTCGTGCTCTGGCCCCATGCGATCCAGAGTTTGGTTTGTGGAAGTTGTTCCCGCACAGGGATCTTGCCCTGGGGAATTTGCTTCCTTCCCCGGAACCAACTCTTGGATCGCTCCGGGCCCCACGGTATTTATGTTATCAGGAACCTGGGATTCCACACCCGTACAAGTAACTTCAGCCACTCGGGACTTTTTGTTTTGCTCATCCTGTGAGTCTTTGGTGTGCTCATCCTGTGAGTCTTTGGTGTGCTCATCCTGTGAGTCTTTGGTGTGCTCATCCTGTGAGTCTTTGGTGTTTCCCGCCAGACTTTTCTGGGGATTATCACTCGCAATTATAACTAAGTTATCAAGATCACAGAAATACAAAAGACACTTCCTTGCCATTACTAGATCACCTCTAACGGTGCCAACAACACCGGAGGGAGTAGGGAATTTTACACAATAGTAGTAGGATGAGGCTACCGCTTCGAAAGCGTCCAAAAAGGGCCTACCTAAGAGTGCGTTATAGCCGCTCTCCCTATCTATTATTACAAATTCCAAGTTCCTAACCAACATCAGACCTGGATTCTTGACATCTTTCAGCTCCACCGGCAGTACGATCTTGCCATATGGATGTACCACGTCGTTGCCAAAACCTTTGAGTATCAGATCGCACGGTGAGACATAACGGGCTAGCTTGCCCATCTGATCTAGGGCATTCTTATACAGAACATTGCAGTGAGCACCGTTGTCAACCAAAGTGCGAGACACATCAATTCCCAGGATCCTTGCCCTGATCACCAGGGGTTCATCCCTCGGGAATTTGGCCTCAGCTCGATCCCGTGGCGTGAAAGATATCACCACAGTGTCACAGATTGTTGCGCTCTGTGAAGGCGCAGTAGCCATTAGGACTTCCCACATAGTAAAGTCCCTTTTGCGTTTCCGCTTGTTGTCTTCAGTTAAGGGCCTGACACCACCAATCATCATAACTTCCTGGGGACCCGGAGGTCCCGGAATATTTTGATTCTGGCCCGGTGCAGCTAGTGGAGGGCCCTGGGGATTCTGACCCCGTGGCTCATTCCCTACAGCCCCGGGACGGGGGAGGTACTGCCACAGTTTTCCCTCATTGAACAGCCTCCACAGTTGCCTCAGTAACTGACGGCACTGGTTTGTTGAATGGTCGTGTTTCTCATGGAAATCACACCATAGGTTCGGGTTCAACTTCTCTGGGGGAGTGTTAATAGGCGGGGGCTTGGTTAACACATCTACCCTCTGAGTCAGGAACACCTGCAAAATGGCCTCTGGGGCCTTACCAGTTTCACGCCGAATGTTGGCTTCCAGTTCCCTTATTTCATCCATCCTGGAATCAATACTGGTTTTGCCACTGGGTTTCTTACCAATATAGTTTAGCCTTTTCTCCGAAGAGAATGGGGCCTTCTTTTTGGTTTCGCCCGAGCCCCGTGGGGTCCCGGTCAACCTCTGGTAAGCTACTTCCGCAGCAGCTTTCACCCTGAATTCCTCATAGGATTTTGGATAATTTTTCATCATAGATTTGAACAACTTTGAGCTTCTCCTCAAACCGGTCATGGCGGTATGGAGTTTTAAATTCTCATTTATATCCTCTCCGCCAGCCAGGAGAATCTCCTCAACTCGATCCACATACCTTTCATCCGACTCCTCATCATCCTGTTTTATCCCGAGTAGACGTTGGCTATGTTCCAGTCTCACAGCCTTAGAGGCAAAATGTGTCACGAACCTTTGCACCAAATCATCGAAACATTTAATCGAGTGTGCAGAGAGGCCAGCGTACCATTTGTGGGGAACATCACCCAACGTAAGGGGAAAGAGTCTACAGCGCGTCGCATCAGTTGCGCCGCGGCCGGACATGTAAGATCTGAACCTACTCAAATGAGTCTCTATGTCAGTTTTACCGTCATAGACTAAGGATTGCATGGGGAGGATTTCAGTTTGCATGGATGCATGTTCAACCTCTGGGGCCAGGGGTTCATTTTTGTAACCTGAAGGTACATGCACACCCTGTCCCTCATTTATTCGTCTCTCCAACTCAGCATATTTCTGCTTCAGATCTACGATCTCCGGGTCCTCTGCCACAACCCCTCGGGCCCCTGGCAAAGAAGAACCCTCTCGATACCGTTGCATGTCACTCTGGCTGCCTCTCCTTCGATGATCCGTCGAAGTGGCCACAGATTCAGCATTTCGGTTTAGATCTATCACCGGGTGCTTTTTTCGCTCTCTCCTGTGGAGGCGTTTGACCTTCTCTGGAGCCACAGTTGTGGCATGTCCAGGTGTCATAAAAGCACTGGTTGCATGTTTCAATGGAGTTGTCAAAACGTATTTTCTGTACATAAGAGCATGCACGGCTTCATCAATTTTTTCTGGAGTATCCAGATTTCCGAATTTGATTGGGGGCGGAGCCACAATGGGCGTCGACGGCCCTCCCAAATCATACAGGTGCAAACGACGAGCACGGCGGCGAGAACGATGACGGCGAATAGGAGTTCTTACCTGAGAATCCGAATGCAGATCGGGTTCTGCATGGCCGTCGGCGGGGCTTTCCTCATCGACAATCTGGATTGGCGGAGGTTGCGCGTCACGGTCGACGGATTCTGGGTCTGCCTCAGCCGCCGGAGCGTTGGGATCCTCGATAACCGCCTTGCCCATGACGTCGCGCCACCTGCCAGAAACACCAGAGTCGTCGGATGCCGTCGCGCCTTCTCTCTCGTCTGCCATTTCTTCGCCGGTTGAACCTCTTTTTCCGATGCGTAAAACCTGATCTCCTTCTAGCGCCACTGTTCGGACCCTTTTTCTCTAAATCACACTATTACTGGAACGGGGGGGTATACAAGAAAGGGAACCAACAGACATTTATTTGTTAGGACAGATTATAGATCGGAAAATGCATGGTCGGAATCTGGAAAATACCAGGTATGAACATCATAGTGTTCTTGATTTATTCCTTACTTAAAAGTATTTGGAAAATCAAAAAGGTGAAGTCCTTTTCTCCTCTCTCTCCCCTCTCTTTTATACTTGTATTATGCATGAGCATGCAAGCTCTCATAATGCCACCTATTAGCCTCCTATCACATCTAATCCCACTAATGAAGACTTTTAAGCCATTACATTAAATACCCACTAATCTTGTCTTCCACTTGCTGCATGTCACCAGAGGCGCACCGCCTCTTGCCTGGAGCCTACTCTGATTGATCCTACAATCTGGTACGGGGCTGTCCGCCCGGGGTTACGGTTGAGCTCGCCTGGTTTCTTCTTCACTCTTGATTTCAAAATATGATTTGGTCTTCGGTTGACTCTTGATCTGATGACGTGGCTTCGGTCGTCTGGACACGTGTCGGTGTTGGATTTTTATGGTGTAACAACTTCAGCTGTTGGAATAGGTGATCGGCGAGCCAACGGTTGGCCGAGCGGTTAACCGTATTCCGTTATATGACGGTTTATTTCGTTAATTAATGAAACATATATTAATGGCATATACTATATCTACTCCCAATGTTGAGAGCGGCGGGCGGGCCCGCCCTCCACGTGTACAAATTGGTTTTTTATCCCCCAACATTGGCCCCCGGAAACATCGTCGGAAATTAGGAGGTCCGGGGAGGTTTCCGTCCGTTGGGCCGACGTCACTCGTTTCCTTCTGCTGACTCGGTTGACTTCCCGATGGTCGGGTCTTTCTTAAATGATGTGGTTAGCGGTTGTCTGACCTGCTTGCCTCACCGCTTTCCTTCGAGGGACTCGTCTCGATCTGGGTGCTCTCAGACCTGCGGTGCGTCTGAAAAGCTGAAACACCTTTATAAATGCCGTGCTCGCGGAGTGGTGGCTTTGGGAGGTGGCGTTGAGATGCGTGATCCGCCGTCTGGCCTTCTGGACTATAAAACGGGGCCGAGGTAGCTGCTCTTCTCATCTCACTCCTCTCATGTCTGCCCAACCTCAGCGAATCGCTAGTTCCTTGGTGGGCCCCATCGTTCAACTCCGAGATCGTGAACCCGGTGACGAGTCGCGGGTGGAGACGGCGGGCTCCGGCACTCGTCGCTACATCGTGTCTCGCAAGTTCAACTCCCGCTACCATCGCGAGGTCCTCCTGATGCCGTCTCCCTTTGCCCAGATGTACAGGCACGTGTGGCCCGCCATGCTTGCTGTCACCGACTCGTCCGACTGTCTCTGGGTTTTCAACTTGGTTCCCGGTGGCAACCGCTTGGGGATTGGTGGCATCGGCTGGGCGGTGTACGTCAAGCACATGCAACTCCAAGATGATTGGCGGGTAGAGCTTCGCTGGTCGGAAGTGGAGGATATCAATATCGCTGTCACTCGTGGGGATGGGTCCTTGGTTCCTGTTCCGCCGGTCTCGTTCTGAGCGAGCGGCGGGGCCGTTTATCGTCTTCGCGTCGCGCCTTGGTGCCTTGCATGTTGTTAAATCCTTTGTTTTAGCTGTAGCTCGGGCCTCGGGACCCGGAGGTCGTATCCCGGTGTGACTTTTCTGAAATAATAAATGATTAATAATAAAAAGGAAAATCTCTTTTTGTGGTTCGAAGTCCGGGCCCCGCGCGCCCGGGGCCACAGCCCGGCTCCGTTCGGCTCCTTGGGATTCGGACGGTCGCAGCGGTTCCCCAGGCTAATGATGACGCCTTTTCGGAGTGTCACGTCTCCTGGGCACCTTTTTAAAATCCGATCCTAATCAAATCTTTCGTCCGACCTCGAGCCTCCCTCAAACCTTCTTCCGATCATCTTCTCCGGCGAGAAAAGGGAAAAAACATTATACTCACAAACACACGAGAAAATGGTGAGCTCCTCTGTGGGAAGTAACGACTACAACCCGTCGGAGATAGTCTACATCTCTTCCGATGAGGAGCCCGAGGCGGACGGGGAGCCGAATCAGGAGGCGCCGGAGATTTTTGACGTCTCCTCCGACTCGGACCCCGACGCCGAGGACAGCCATCTGTCCGTCCCACCTTCTCTCGACGTGGCGCGCTTTTGGCATTCCAGGACTTTCACAGGGTCCCTGCGCCGCCCGGGGTCGAGGTTGCCGCCGCCCTTGACCGTCCGCTTTCGGGGGCTAGAGAAGCAGAATATAATTCTTCGGGACGAGCTGGACCAGGACTGGCCGATGCATCTGGTGCGCCTCGGGGATCGCCTCCGTTTATCGGGAAAAGGATGGAGGGCCTTTTGCCGCCACGCGGGCATAGGCCAAGGGTGGCGCGTGCGGGTCCGGTGGGAAAGGGAAGAGACGCCGAGGGTCTTTGTGATCGACGGCGAGGGCTTGGCTCGGTCGAGGCTTAGATAGGAGTCCCGGCGGGGGTCAGATTTAGCTAGGGTTTTACTTCTTTTTTAGGGTTTCCCTGTATTTTCTCCGATGATGTAGCGTTACCCCTGCGGGGACTCTTATCTTTCTGTAAATAACTGTTTAATGAAATCCGAATGTTTTTTGAGAGTTTGCAATTTCTTCTTGCTTCGGTTAATTCAGTTCCCTCTGTTTTCCTTCTCTTTGCGGAAACAAACCCTAGTTTCCCGCGACAAGCCTCCCAGGAGAGGGAGACCCTCTCTTCGGACGCCGTGGTCCGAGCGGGCGCGGCCCGGGATTCGCGCTCTGTGCCTTCAGGTTTCTGTCCCGGGGTCGCTGGCCGTTGGGCCCCGGCTTCCTAGCGTTTTGAGTCCGGGCCTCGGGCCTTGATGGAGTTATATTCTAAATGTCTAGTTTAGTGACAATATGGAACTCCTTATCTGTGTTTTTCATTATCTATTAATCAAACTGTCGGCATTTTTTGTCTACTTTGTACTTGAATGCAATAGTCCTAGATATATACGTTGTAGACAGTATGGCGTGAGGAGACACGCGGAAGATCATACGGTCGGTTACTCGTATATTATCGAACAGAAGCTCACGACTTAGATGGACAGGGACAATCCATCGGTACGTCGTAGTGTGACTGGGTAATAGTTGGTCTTGACTATTATGTTACACTTGTACACTTGGTGTATTGAGCAGGACCACGGGAGGGCGTTCGATTTATACTAATCGACGTAATCGAACTAGACCTCAGAATTACGGATATACGAATTCTTAATCCCTATATAATTGTAGGTGCGTATGTCCAATTCTCGGTTCTTTAACTTGCCAATGAGTGAGACTATTTGATTAGTCGAGATACTCGGTAAATTGGGAATCGGAATTGTACACACGGCATGCTATAGATTATAGACAGGAAACCGTGTCCCGTTTATCGGGTTGATAACGTCCCCGAGATGAGCTCATAAAGTTTATCATGTAAACCCTGCAGGTGAATTTGTTCCACATGATAATAAGGATGAGTGGTACTAGTCTCGGATAATAAGAAACGAATTAATTTAATTATTAGTAATTAAATAAATTCGTGGACGTTCGATATCTTAAACACGGGGAAAGTCGTGTATGTAATTTCGGCGGATTTATTATTGTTGAAATAATATTAAAATTAATTTCGGGAATTCAATTATTATTTTATAGTGGAGTTAATAATAATTAAAATTGAAATCGATTAATTAAGGAATTGCGTTTACGTATTCCAAGTTAATTAATATTTCAATTTAGCCCTTAATTAATTTATCCTAAGGTCCCTAACGTAACTCTATATAATCCCCTCCCGTACTCTCCTAAACCCTATCATTCGCCGCTATTTCATTTTACTCAGAAAAACAATTGCGTTAACGCAATTATAATTTTTCTCTGTAAAATTAAATTAGTTTGCGCTAATATTTTTCTCTCAGAGAGAAAAAGATATATTAACGCTGTTGATAGAGAAAGTACAGAAGGGAGAACTCCAGCGGATCGTTGCCCACACAACGGCTGGAGAAGGGATCTGAGGCATACGTTAGAAGCATCTAAGGTCTCAACAATCGACCGAGAGGTATGAGATCGGAACTTTTATTCCGCAATTTTATTCGATCTCTGTTTTTGCGTTAATCATACAACGAACCAAAGATCGGGTTCCGTGGCTTGGATGTGATGTTCTCGGACTGCTGGGAGGTTTCTGACCTCCGGCGTGGCAGTCGGATCGAGAAAATCTCATCGGAACAGCCGGAACGGGCGGATCGCGCTGCTGTTCGCAGCAGCCAGGCGACCGCCAGAGGAGCAAGCGCCCGCTCGCGACAGGTCGCGGGCGCTCGCCTGGGCAGCAAGCGCTCGCTTGCCTTGCTGCGCGAGCGCTCGCCTGGTGGGCAGGCGGTCGCCTGCTCCGGGCAGATCGCGAGCCGCGGCTTCGGCTGCGGCGGATGCGCGATCTCTTGGGCGGGTGGCCTTGGCTGTCCGGGGGTGACTTCCAGAAGTCGATTGGGGACGTCCGGATGTTCGAGTGTTCGAATGGATGTGTCCCGGGTAGTCGATTTCCAACAATTGGTATCAGAGCCGGTTATCGGTTCGTTGTATTTTTGCGCGTGTTACCTTGCAGGTTAAACCCGATTATTATGGCCAATTTATTTTTGATATTTTGTGCTGTATGTATGTGGTTTTGATTAAACTCTCGGGCTTGTCGAGATCGGTTTTATTTTTGGAAAGTTGCTTGTTTGTAATAGATAAAAACGACGGGTTGAGTCGTTAGGTTTATTTATCTTTTCGTTGGATCCGGGACTTGTATAGGGTCGATCAAAATGTATAGGATCGATACCGGACTTAGTAGAATATTTTTTTTGTAATTAATTTCTGCTATTGGATCGAGACGAGATCGAAGCCCGGAGGAACGAGAATCGAAGTCGAGACGAGCAACGAGTTCGAGTTCCAAGAGACGTGCATTCAAGATTTTAAGGCCATAATAATCGGGCCACGTTAATTGCTTTCCTATGTGATTTACGTGTTTTATTATGCTTATTTTTTTATGCATGTATATCCCTAAATCGTAAAATACTAAGTGGGAGAGGGATTGGAAACAATCCCGCGGTCTCCATTCTCTGTTTCGAGAGTGATGTGTATTGACTTACGAGTTGGCTTTAGTGTCATCCTCCCTATCGGATAAAGTCGATACACGGAAATCACTTTGATCGAAATTCGAATGAAATTCCAATTTTTAAAATTGAACAATTAAGTTTTTCAAAAGCAATGCCTAATCTGTCTTTCAAAGACTAATTTCAACTCGACTCATTCTCACCCCGGGGAGTGGAATGGAGCCAAAGCGCTTGGTTATGTCGATGACACAGATTAGAGACATTCGAGTCATTTAATGACTAGATCGATTGTCTGGTTGGCTCCCTCACCCAGTGAGAGATAGGGCTCAATTGCATGATTGATCGCTGGTTAGAAACTTCGAGTTTCACTTACGAGATATCAAGCTTTGATTAACTAAATTGTGAAATTTATTAAATGGAATTCAATTAACAAAGTTGTTTGTTTAGTAAACGTCCACACTATCGTGGCTTACTAGACGGAAACGGAACTTTGGGTTAATTGAGGCTCGACAGTTATAGGAAATCGTAAAGGGACCGCATGTCAACGTAAACGTCCACACTAACGTGGCTTGCGGTGGGCGTGTAGTTTCCGAGCGGTTAACTTAGTACTGAGAAATGGTATACACTTAGGTACACTTTACAGTATCCTCCCCATCGGAGTCACTGCTGTAATGATGTACGACCAAAGTAAAAGTCCAGTTATAAAATCGTTTGGACTAGTATACGTCCACATGAACGTGGCATGCTAGTCTGATGGGATTTTAGGATTGATTGGTAAATTTAATGATATTAATTAAGGGAGTTGATATCGATTTAAATTTGACAGTTTGATTTGTCTCTTTTATAGATATGGCACTCAACCCGCTGTCCATTATACTAAAAGAAAACAAACTCACTGGTCCAAATTATGTTGATTGGAAACGAAACTTGGACATTGTCCTAACTGCTGAGGAGTACAAGTATGTACTCCATGAGGTTTGTCCTGATGAACCTACTGATACCTCCACTCCTGAGGAAAAGGAAGCTCATCGGAAGTGGGTCAAGGCTGATCAGATGGCGCGGTGCTACATTTTGGCTTCTATGTCAAATGTGCTGCAACATCAGCATGAGGCCATGACCACTGCCTATGATATGATGCTTAACCTCAAGGAGATGTTTGGTAGTCAGGATAGGGCAGCCAGGCAAGATGCCATGAGAAAACTCATGACGGCCACTATGTCCGAAGGAACGCCCGTGAGGGATCACGTTCTTAGGATGATAGGCTATCTGAATGAGATAGAGATTATGGGAGGAGCTATCGATGGGGAAACCCAGATCGATATAGTGCTCCAGTCTCTGCCTAGGAGTTTTGAGCAGTTCCGCCTGAACTATAACATGAACAAGAGGTTATATTCGTTGGCGGAGCTCCTGACTGAACTCCAGGCGGCAGAGGGAATCTTTAAGAAATCTCAGGCACTTGTGGCTGTGAAACTTCCTGGCCCTCCGGGGACTAAGAGGAAGAAGAAGCAAGGACGGAAACCCAGTGGACCCAGAAATGGTGGACCACAGAATGGAGTGAACAAGCCCAAGGGCAAGTGTTTCCGTTGCAAGCAGTCTGGACATTGGAAGTCGAATTGTCCTCTCAGACAAGGAGGTACGAACTTTTCCTTAGTCACTGAAACATGTTTAGCGGTGTTATCCACCGGTACCTGGTGTGTGGATACGGGAGCCACTGATCATGTCTGCAATTCTTTGCAGGGGTTCCAGGAAACCCGGCGGCTTAGAGAGGGAGAGATCACTATCTACATGGGCAACGCGACGAAAGTGGCGGCTGTTGCAGTGGGAGATATTTATTTATCTTTTAATAATAAAGTTTTAGTATTGAATAATTGTCTTTATGTACCGAATTTTAGAAAGAACCTTGTTTCGGTTTCTAAATTGGTTTTGAATAAATATTCTGTTTCTTTTGATAGTTCTGTTATTATCAAAAAGAATGGTGAGTATATATGTTCTGGTACATTGATAGGCAACTTATATATACTGAATCCTGATTATTCCACGATGCAACAAGTAGAGTCAAATAATACATCTAGTACCAATAAGAGAAAAGAGCCTTCTAGAATGAATCAAAAGTACTTATGGCATCTTAGGCTAGGTCATATTAACTTGGGTAGGATTCAAAGGTTGATAACTGATGGAATACTCAGTGGTGTGAAAGATGAGGACTTTCCAACCTGCGAATCATGCCTGGAAGGAAAAATGACCAAGCGACCCTTTAGTGATAAGGGGTATAGATCCAAGGAAGTACTGGAATTGATTCACTCTGATTTGTGCGGGCCTTTATCTGTCCAAGCGAGAGGAGGTTATGAATATTTCGTAACCTTCACTGATGATTACTCAAGGTATGGTTTTATATACCTGATGCGCCGCAAGAGCGAGTGCTTTGACAAGTTCAAGGAGTACAAAGCTCTTGTGGAGAACCTTCATGGTAAAACCATAAAGACTCTACGATCTGATCGTGGAGGAGAGTACCTCTCGGGAGAGTTTAAGGCGTACTTATTAGAGAATGGGATTGATTCCCAGATGACTGCACCATACACGCCCCAGCAGAATGGTGTAGCAGAAAGAAGGAATAGGACTCTTATGGAAATGGTAAGATCTATGATGAGTTATTCAGAACTACCAGTTTCGTTCTGGGGATATGCCTTGGAAACAGCGGCGTATATCCTGAACTTAGTTCCTTCTAAATCAGTCCCTAAGACGCCCTCGGAATTGTGGACCGGGCGTAAGCCAAATTTGAAACACATTCGGGTCTGGGGTTGTCCAGCACATGTGCTGAAGCATGGGGCTGATAAGTTGGAATCTCGTTCAGATATTCGGTTGTTTATAGGATATCCTAGAGGAACGAAAGGTGGTCTATTTTATAGTCCTAAGGACCAGAAGATCGTTGTTAGCACCAACGCTCGGTTCTTGGAAGAGGATTATATAATGGACCACAAGCCCAAGAGTGAGATAATACTAAACGAACTGAGAGGGGACGATCAAGGCTTAGATCCAACCGAACCGGGTGATACGCCACCACAGTCTGCACCTGTAGTTACTGAGGTTACACCGGAGCCTCGTCGTAGTGGGAGGGTTGTTCGACAACCCGATAGGTTCATGTTTATAGGTGAGTCTTCGGACTTGTTACCTGGAGAACATGAAGCCGATCCCTGGACCTATGGCGAGGCGCTTAAAGATCAAGATGCTCAGTCTTGGCAAAAAGCGATGAAATCTGAGATTGAATCAATGGATTCAAATCAGGTCTGGAATCTTGTAGCACCGCCCAAAGGTGTAAAAGCCATTGGTTGCAAGTGGGTGTACAAGAGAAAAAGAGGGTCTGACGGGAAGGTTGAAACCTTCAAGGCTAGGCTTGTTGCGAAAGGGTATACTCAGAAAGAAGGGATCGATTATGAGGAAACCTTTTCGCCGGTAGCTATGCTAAAGTCGATCCGGATTCTTTTGTCTATAGCATCTTATATGGATTATGAGGTGTGGCAAATGGACGTCAAGACAGCATTCTTGAATGGGAATCTTGACGAGACCATTTACATGAGACAGCCAGAAGGTTTCATCAAGAAAGGCCAAGAGCATCTAGTGTGTAAGCTAAACCGATCCATTTATGGATTGAAGCAAGCTTCTAGATCTTGGAACATGCGGTTTGATGAGGTTATCCAGTCTTATGGATTCATTCAAAGCATGGACGAGTCGTTTGTATACCGGAGAAGTGACGGAAGCAGTGTGGCGTTTCTCGTGCTTTATGTAGACGACATCCTTCTAATTGGCAACAATGTGAAGATGTTGTCAGACATAAAGGGATGGTTGTCCAAGCAATTCGATATGAAAGACTTAGGACAAGTTGGACATGTTCTTGGGATCAAGGTTATAAGGGATCGCCGGAAAAGAACATTAAGCTTGTCCCAGGCTTCATATATTGATACGATTCTGGCTCGTTTCAACATGCAGAATTCCAAGAGAGGTGCTCAACCTTTTTGCCATGGAATTCATCTATCTAAAGACATGTGTCCCAAAACACAAAAGGAGATAGATTACATGAAGAAGGTTCCTTATGCTTCGGCAGTAGGAAGTCTAATGTATGCCATGTTGTGCACGAGACCTTATATCTGCTATGCCGTGGGCATGGTAGCTAGATATCAGAGTAACCCTGGACAGGGTCACTGGACTGCTGTAAAGAACATACTTAAGTACCTGCGAAGGACTAGGAATTATGTTCTGAGTTACAAAGCGTCCGAGTTGATTCCTATTGGTTACACAGACTCGGATTTCCAATCTGATAAGGATCAGCGAAAGTCTACATCAGGCTATGTGTTCACATTGGGAGGTGGAGCAGTCTCATGGAAGAGTGTTAAGCAGAAATGCATTTCGGACTCTACCATGGAAGCCGAATATGTAGCAGCCTCTGAGGCAGCTAAAGAATCGGTGTGGCTCCGGAACTTCCTTATGGACTTGGATGTGGTTCCTAAAATGCCTAGAGCTATCACAATTTATTGTGACAATAGCGGTGCAGTGGCAAATGCAAAGGAACCACAAGCCCACAATGCGAGTAAACACATAGATCGCAAGTACCACCTGATTAGAGACATCGTCAGGAGAGGCGATGCGGTTGTCACCAAGATTGCATCAGCGGATAACCTGGCTGACCCCTTTACGAAGGCACTTCCAGCGGAAGCGTTCAAGAGACACGTGAAGGGGATGGATATCGGATGTATGGTAGAGGGCAACTAGAGATTTAGTATAAGTGGGAGATTGATGGAGTTATATTCTAAATGTCTAGTTTAGTGACAATATGGAACTCCTTATCTGTGTTTTTCATTATCTATTAATCAAACTGTCGGCATTTTTTGTCTACTTTGTACTTGAATGCAATAGTCCTAGATATATACGTTGTAGACAGTATGGCGTGAGGAGACACGCGGAAGATCATACGGTCGGTTACTCGTATATTATCGAACAGAAGCTCACGACTTAGATGGACAGGGACAATCCATCGGTACGTCGTAGTGTGACTGGGTAATAGTTGGTCTTGACTATTATGTTACACTTGTACACTTGGTGTATTGAGCAGGACCACGGGAGGGCGTTCGATTTATACTAATCGACGTAATCGAACTAGACCTCAGAATTACGGATATACGAATTCTTAATCCCTATATAATTGTAGGTGCGTATGTCCAATTCTCGGTTCTTTAACTTGCCAATGAGTGAGACTATTTGATTAGTCGAGATACTCGGTAAATTGGGAATCGGAATTGTACACACGGCATGCTATAGATTATAGACAGGAAACCGTGTCCCGTTTATCGGGTTGATAACGTCCCCGAGATGAGCTCATAAAGTTTATCATGTAAACCCTGCAGGTGGATTTGTTCCACATGATAATAAGGATGAGTGGTACTAGTCTCGGATAATAAGAAACGAATTAATTTAATTATTAGTAATTAAATAAATTCGTGGACGTTCGATATCTTAAACACGGGGAAAGTCGTGTATGTAATTTCGGCGGATTTATTATTGTTGAAATAATATTAAAATTAATTTCGGGAATTCAATTATTATTTTATAGTGGAGTTAATAATAATTAAAATTGAAATCGATTAATTAAGGAATTGCGTTTACGTATTCCAAGTTAATTAATATTTCAATTTAGCCCTTAATTAATTTATCCTAAGGTCCCTAACGTAACTCTATATAATCCCCTCCCGTACTCTCCTAAACCCTATCATTCGCCGCTATTTCATTTTACTCAGAAAAACAATTGCGTTAACGCAATTATAATTTTTCTCTGTAAAATTAAATTAGTTTGCGCTAATATTTTTCTCTCAGAGAGAAAAAGATATATTAACGCTGTTGATAGAGAAAGTACAGAAGGGAGAACTCCAGCGGATCGTTGCCCACACAACGGCTGGAGAAGGGATCTGAGGCATACGTTAGAAGCATCTAAGGTCTCAACAATCGACCGAGAGGTATGAGATCGGAACTTTTATTCCGCAATTTTATTCGATCTCTGTTTTTGCGTTAATCATACAACGAACCAAAGATCGGGTTCCGTGGCTTGGATGTGATGTTCTCGGACTGCTGGGAGGTTTCTGACCTCCGGCGTGGCAGTCGGATCGAGAAAATCTCATCGGAACAGCCGGAACGGGCGGATCGCGCTGCTGTTCGCAGCAGCCAGGCGACCGCCAGAGGAGCAAGCGCCCGCTCGCGACAGGTCGCGGGCGCTCGCCTGGGCAGCAAGCGCTCGCTTGCCTTGCTGCGCGAGCGCTCGCCTGGTGGGCAGGCGGTCGCCTGCTCCGGGCAGATCGCGAGCCGCGGCTTCGGCTGCGGCGGATGCGCGATCTCTTGGGCGGGTGGCCTTGGCTGTCCGGGGGTGACTTCCAGAAGTCGATTGGGGACGTCCGGATGTTCGAGTGTTCGAATGGATGTGTCCCGGGTAGTCGATTTCCAACAGGCCTATCCAGTAGGGTTGCAGGGGCGAGCGATCTAGGGGGCAATCATTGGGATCCTGTTGGGCCCACACGTGCCCAATGGGCCTCGTTGGGCTGCTTGGAAAAAAGGAAAAACTCGAGTGTGTTTACGGGTAACCGCTTCCGCCCCTTCACGTCTTGCGTGCATATTTCTCCAAAAAACCTGCCGTGATTGTCGCCCACTTTCTTACGTGCTCCGGCGATTCACAAACCCTAAATCAACCGACGCGAAGGTAATCGCTTCCTACTGCTTTTATCTTTTTCTTATCCAACTCTCCCGCCCTCTTAATCTGAGACGATGTCGAGCCCGTATGACGAAGTCATGGCCGAGGCGGAGGGATCCGTCGCGAGTTCGGGTGGCGCCGTCGCCTCGAGCGATTCCTCGTCTAGTTCCGACGAGGAGACCGATATTCACTCCCTTCACGCCCAGTTCCTTAGCCTTATGGACGAGAAGTTCCCCCCGCTCGCTGCTCTTCACTATCCGACCTATTATCGGACCAACCCCTATGTGGCCGCCGTTCGTGACCCGTACGCACCGCCCGCCGAGTTCCACACCCCTAAATGTGGCGATCATGGCAAACCCAGCGTGATCACCGCAGATATGATTGAGCGGAGGCGGATCCCGTGGCGGGTGCCAGTGGACGTGCACCTCCATGCTCCGGCTCCCGGAGAATCCCCGTGTTGCCCGCCGCCCGGGATGGTGGCCGTGGGGACGGACGCCCTGGATCTCGGGGTACGCTTCCCGTTGCACCCCTCGGTGACGGCTGTTGGAGTTGTGTACTTAATGTCTAGATTTAAGTAACGTAAACTCACGATCCATTGCCACTAATCTATTTAATTAAATAAACAATTATTTGCGTTTAATTATTTATGATTAAATACATGCAAATTATAGTCCTGGATTATATACGTTGTAGTTAGTATGGTGTGCGACGTCACACAGAAGATCATACTATCGGTTACTCGTATTTAATCGAACAGTTGCTCACGACCTAGATGGACACGGACCAATCCATCGGTATAGTCGTTGTGTGAGAGAGAAAATAATTTGTCTTAATTATTTTATCACACTTGTACACTTGGTGTATTGAGCGGATCGTTGAGATTCATCGATTAGGATTGCCGGCGATAATCGATTCAAGTCTCAGTGTATTTTATTCTTAATCCCCGAAACTATTGCGGGTGTGTATATTTAATATAAGTGACTTTGATTTACCAAAGGAATTAACCGATTTAATTATTGGGTTAATTACCGGTTAAGTTGGGTCACTATATTTTATATATGACATGCCCTGAATACTTGACGGAAAAGTGTATCCCGGAAGGGTTGATAATATCCCCGAGATGAGTTCATAAGGAATTATTATGTAAACCCTGCAGGTGGATTCGTTCCGCATAATAATTAAGGTTGAATGGTACTAGTCTCGGATATAAGAGATGAATAAATTAATTAGCAATAAATTAATTTTATTCATGGATATTTATATCTTAAATACACGGAATAAATAATACTACCGGAGAAATATTATTTGATATAATATGGTTTAATATTGGGAGTGCAATTAATTTTATATAGTGGAAAATAGAATTAATTAATATTGATAAGGATTAATGGACTTGAGCATTGGGCTCAATTTAATCTTCAATATTGGAAGCCCAATATTCCACCTCCTTAAGATCCCCTACGTAGCCTATAAAAGCACTACATGGTCTTCTCTATTCTCATAACTTGAAGATCACAATTCTAGAGAGAGAGAGAAAGTAGAGAGGAAGATCCATGGAGTTCGGTAGATCGTCGCCCACACGACGTCCGGGCTAGTGCAAGGAATACGTGGGAAGATCTCAAGGTCGTCAAATTGAGTTCTTCGTTTTTCCGAACAACGAGAACGAGGTAAATCGTAAAACCCTCTTTATGATTTTATCGTTTAATTATCGTAAAAATATCATGAACCAAGATCCGAGGGATGAACCCGGGGATGGGGATCGACCTTGCGGTGGTGATCGAAGATCACCGGACTGTGGGAGGTCGGGAGATCCCCGCCGGGATCACACGAAAACCCCTCGGCTGGACGCCGAGGGTGGCGATCGGCCCTAGGGCACGATCGCCGATCGCGTAGAGGAGGAGCCCCGGCTGGACGCCGGGGCGTGCGATCGACCATGGTGGTCGATCGCTGGGGCGCCGCGGGCTGGTGCCGCGGCTGTCCGCTGGGCGGACGCACCTCCTCCACGGCGGTGGCGGTGAGTCGCCGGACTCACCGCCGGGGGGCTGCTACGAGCAGCCCGCGGGGATGCGCGTGCATCCCCGGCGATCGTATTCGATCGCGAGCCCCTCGCGGGGCTCGGCTGGACATGCCGCGGGTTTATCCCGCGGCGGTGGTTGTTCGGTCGGGCCCGGTTCACGTGGTGGTTCGTGGTTGTTTTCCGGCGAAAGGTTTTTCGATTGGATTGTCGGTTCCGCAATTTTGACAATCCGGATATTCGAAGGATTTCGGTCGGAATTAATTAGATAATTTATTTATTTAAATTTATTAATTCCGGGATATCGATTTCCAACAATTGGTATCAGAGCGTTGGTTTTAGTTCATGGTATTTTTCGATAAATTGTTCTACCTTGCAGGGTTTCCGATTATTATGGCTAGATTTAATTATTGTTAATTAATGTCATAATATTTCTCTTGATTATTAAACTCTCGGTGATGTCAATATTTGTTCTTGTGTGGTGAATGCTTGTTCTTATTTTTCCGGAAATTGTTTGAGGTCGATTTCATGTAGAAAATTGATACCGGATAATTGTAAATTAATTTTTGTGAAATTATTTACGTTGGATCGATTCCGAAACGACCGCCGGAAAAGTGTGACGGAGGAGACGTAGAGAGGGAGGGCTCCGGATCGGCCAACCCCATGGCCGATCCCTTGGATCGATCGACCCAAAGAAGGAGGGGCGGCCATCGAGCCTCTCGGCCGTGCGCGGTGCCACCAAGGGAGGTGGTGCGCCGGCGAGGCGGCGGCGGCGGTGGCGTGTCCCCTCGGCTCTCGATCGAAGGTGGTGGGGGGCGCGGGGTCCTCGTGATCTCGTGCTCTCCCGCCAAGATCCAACTTTCCTAAATTATTCGGTTTTCCTATTTTGTTTATTCCTATTCTTGGGAATTCTCATGGAATAGGAAAAGAATAAATTTAGAATAAATTTATTTTTCCTTATTGATTATTCCTATTCTTGGGAATTTTCATAGATTAGGAAAAGGAATAAATTTATAAATTAATTTATTTTTCCTATTTAATTATTCCTTTATGGAATTTTTAATGGATTAGGAAAATAATTAATTTGGAAAGTTTAGGAGTCCTAAATTAATTTTTCCTTATTTAATTATTCCTTTATGGAATTATTAATGGATTAGGAAAGGAATTAATTTGGAAGGACTAGGAGTCCTAAATTATTTTATTTCCTTATTTCATTATGGAAATCATCTAGAATATTCCAAGTGGGTCTTGGATAGATTATTCTAGAGATTTAATGAAGTAGAAAGGGAAAATAAAATAAATTATTTTATTTCCTTATTTCATTATAGAAGTCTTCTAAAATATTCCAAGTGGGTCTTGGATAGATTATTCTAGAGATTTAATGAAGTAGAAAGGGAAAATAAAATAAATAAAAATATTAATAATATTTAATTTTATTTTTGATTTATTCGATTGACTTAATTTTCGAATTAAGTATATTTTGGATTTATTAAAAATAAATAGATTTAAATATTGGAATTAATATTCCCGTCACATAGAGCATTCAAGAACGAAGACTGAAGACTAGAAGATGCGTACGGGGATGCGATAAAGCCATAATAGTCGGAAAATAATATTCTAGTATTATTTTGATTATGTGATAATATTCTATGTGCTTTATTTCATGTATGCATGCTTATGTGTATTTAATTATGCATTAGATAGCGTATCCCTTTATTGTAAAAAGCTAAGTGGGAGAGGGTATGGAAACATATCCATGGTCTCCATTGCTGTTCTCTTGGTGACTTTTATGGACTTTTGAAGTTCGTTAAGACAAGTCATTGGAGGAGAATTCTTGTAATTCCTCTTACGAGAAACATTGATTAAGTTTATCAAACAATGCCTAATTTGTCTTTCCAAAACTGATTTCAAGTCGACTCATTCTCACCCCGGGGAGTGGAATGGAGCCAAAGCCACTTGGTCATGTCGAGGACACAAATTAGAGACTTTCGTGTCATTTGATGACTAGATCGATTGTCTGCTCGGCTCCCTCATTTATGAGAGATAGGGTCGTTCGCATGGTGAATCACTGGTTAGAAACTTCGAGTTTCACTTATGATTCTCCGCGTCTTGATTTACAAGATTAAATGAATCAAGTAATTGGGAGTCAATTGTAAAAGTCTTTTGGTGTAGTAAACGTCCACACTATCGTGGCTTGCTACATTGAATGGGATTTTGGAACGATTGATGTAGAAAGTTATAGAAGGGAGTAAAGGAGCGTATGTTAACGTAAACGTCCACACTATCGTGGCTTGCGGTGAATGTGCGTATCCCAAACAATCTTCTTAGATACTGAGTAATGGTTTACACTTAGGTACGCTTCTTAGTATTCTTCCCATCGAAGTAACGCTAATGATGATGTACGACCGAAGGAAAT
Organism: Euphrasia confusa; assembly: GCA_954870475.1. Lineage (NCBI taxonomy): Eukaryota > Viridiplantae > Streptophyta > Magnoliopsida > Lamiales > Orobanchaceae > Euphrasia > Euphrasia confusa. Next base: position 34,476,629 of record OX940950.1, read on the forward strand.
CTAATTGCTAAATCATTTGGATAGGTAAACGTCCACACTATCGTGGCTTGCCATATCTGATGGGATTTTAGATGTGATTAGTGGTTTAATGATATTATTTGAGGGAGATAATATCGGAGATTAAATCGATTGTTTGTTGTTATATGTGCTCATAGATTAGGATATGGCTTTGAACCCACTTTCTGTGATACGTAAGGATTTTAAACTCATTGGTCCCTAAATGTAATGATTGGAATAGAGATCTAGACATTACCCAAACTGTTGAAGAGTAGAAGGTTGTACTCAATGAGCTTTGTCCTCCCGAGCCTATTGACGTAGGCGGCTAGACAAGAAGCGATGAGGATACTCATAAAGGCCAGTCGCTTCGAGGAAATGCTTAAACACGTTTTTGAGATGATTGACCTTTTAGACGAGTTGAAACGGAAATCGCAAGCTCTTGTAGCCAATGCCAAAAGGTTTTGAACCTAAGGGAAAAATCGGGGGAAAGGAAAAGCAAGCAAAGAAACCCAGTGGTCATAAGTTACATGGACCACGAGATGGGACGAGAAAGCCAAGAGGCGAGTGTTCTCGATGCAAACAGTCTGGGTACTGGAAGTCTGATTATCCTCTCAAAGAAAGTACGAAATTTTCTTTAGTCGTAAAACATAGTCAGTGGTATTATCTACCGGAACCTGGTGTGTAGATATGGAACCACTGACGGTATGTGCATTTTAAATGCAAGAGGTTCCAGGAAACCTAAACGACTTGGAAAATAAAAAAAATTCGTAGTCTACATGGGCAATGCTGTGGAGGAGGCAGCAGTTGCAGTGGAGGACATTTTATAGGATTTCATTTTGAGTTATTGCTTTTATGTACCTTTCATATTAGAAAGAACTTTGTTCTGGATTTCTAATGAATGGATATTTTATTTCTTTTAATCATTTGATGGTTATGAGAAGAAATAAAGATAGTATCTATTTTGGTACATTGACTAGCAATATATAAATGATGAATCCTGAGTCCACCACGATGCAACGAACCGTAGTATGAAACTCGTTTTACTAATAAGAGATTTTTTTATCAATTATACTTGTGGATTCTTATGCTGAGTCATGTTTATTCAAATAAGAAGTTCAAAGGTCGAAAATTGATATTTGATCAATTAAGTTGAGGGAGTGGACCTTCCGACCTAAGAATCTAATTTGGAAGATAATATGACTAAGCAATCCTTTATGGATATAAGATGTAAGATCCGGACAAGTATAAGAATTGATTGACTCTGATGTATGCAGACCTATGCCTACTCGGACAATTAAGGTACGAGTACTTCATTTGATGATTACTCGAGAAATGGATTAGGATACCTGATGTGCCACAAAAGCAAGTGTTTTTGACAAGTCAATGGACACTAAGCAATTGTGGAGAACCATCAAGGTATATCCATTTGTAGCCTGCGATTTGATCGCGGAGGCAAGTACCTGTCTGAGGAATGCATGGCATACTAATCAGAGGTTGGGATTTGATCCCAAATGACTACACCATACACTGTTGTGTAGAAATGGTGTGTCGATAATAAGAAATGGAACTCTTATAGAGATAGTAAAAGATGAGTTATACGGAACTACCTATGTTCTATGGATATGTCTGGAAACAACGGCGCATTCAAATGCGGTTGTAGAATATCCTAGAAGAACAAAAGATGTGTGTTCAATAGTACTATGAACCAGAAGGACGTTATAAGTTCTAACGCCCGGTTCTTAGAGAAAGACTATATAATGAACCACAAGCCCAAGGTGACGTAATACTTTGAAATGAGAGAGAAAGATTAAGACTTAGAACCAGCCGAACCGAGTAGCGGTACACCACTAACTGCACCTACTGTTATCACTGTTTATACACCGGAATGCCGTTGTAGTGGGAGGTTGTGTGACAACTGGAGATATTCATAAGACTAGGAGAGTCTTCGGACTCTGGACCTAGTATACATGAAATCGATCCCTGGATCTACATGAAGGCCGTACTAGATCTAAATGTGCATTCTTGGAGAGCAATAAGGATTATTGCTAAGAGGCGAGATCATTTAGAGTACAAGCTTAGTTGATCCATTTATGGATTGAAACAAAGCATTGAGTTCGTGGTACTTGCAAATTGATGAGATAGTCCATTTTATGGATTCATCGAAAGCATAGACGAATCGTGTGTATGGGAAACGTGATGGAAACAAGGTGGTGTTTCTCGGAGGTTTTATGTAGATGACATTTTATCATTGGTAACAATGTAAAGATGTTGTCAGACATAAAATGATGGTTGTCTAGAAAAATCGATATATGAGATGAAGAAGAAGTTAGAGCATGTTCTTAAGATCTAGGATCTCAAGAAAAGAACATTGTACTTCTCCTGGACATCTTACATATATATGATTATGGTTCGTTTTAACATGCAAGATTCCGAGAAAGGTTCGTTACCTTTCAGATACGGAATGCGTCTATCTAAGGTATGTGTTTGTAACACAAAAGGAGATAGAAGCAATGAAAGCAGTTTCCTACACTGAGTGTGGAAAGCTTAATAAGAGCATTGTTGAAAACAAGAACCTGATATCGGCTATGCGGTTAGCATAGTGGGAGGATATCAAGGTAATCCTGGAAAGGAATATTCGACTGCTGTAAAAGTACTTTCGAAGTACTGTTCTAGACTACGAAGCAGACGAACATTTCCTTTGGATTACATTCTCTTAGATTTCTAATCGAATGAGGACCAGTGTAAGTCGATATCAGGCTATGTGTTTCACTATTGAAGGAGAAGGAGTTTTAACATGGAAGAGTGATAAGCACGATGCTTTTCGGACTCTGCCATGGGTAACCAAATAGCGGCCTCAGAGGCAGCGGAAGTTTTGGTATAACTCCGGGATAATCTCTGGGACTTAGAGGTGATTCTTAATTTGCCAAAAGGCTATGTGTATAGCGGTGCGATGGCAAATGGTAAGAAATCACAAGTCCATAAGTGTAAGATAACACATAGTGCAAGTACCACCTGATACGAGTCATCGTCGAGGGAGACGACGCTGTAGTCACCAAGATAACTTCAGAGCGGCAACCTAGAGTGCTCATTCACATAGTACTTCTTGGAAGTACAACTTAAGCACGTGATGAGTATGGGAGTCGGGAGTTTGGAGGAAATGACTAGACCTTAGTACAAGTGGGAGATTGTTGGAGTTGTGTACTTAATGTCTAGATTTAAGTAACGTAAACTCACGATCCATTGCCACTAATCTATTTAATTAAATAAACAATTATTTGCGTTTAATTATTTATGATTAAATATATGCAAATTATAGTCCTGGATTATATACGTTGTAGTTAGTATGGTGTGCGACGTCACACAGAAGATCATACTATCGGTTACTCGTATTTAATCGAACAGTTGCTCACGACCTAGATGGACACGGACCAATCCATCGGTATAGTCGTTGTGTGAGAGAGAAAATAATTTGTCTTAATTATTTTATCACACTTGTACACTTGGTGTATTGAGCGGATCATTGAGATTCATCGATTAGGATTGCCGGCGATAATCGATTCGAGTCTCAGTGTATTTTATTCTTAATCCCCGAAACTATTGCGGGTGTGTATATTTAATATAAGTGACTTTGATTTACCAAAGGAATTAACCGATTTAATTATTGGGTTAATTACCGGTTAAGTTGGGTCACTATATTTTATATATGACATGCCGTGAATACTTGACGGGAAAGTGTATCCCGGAAGGGTTGATAATATCCCCGAGATGAGTTCATAAGGAATTATTATGTAAACCCTGCAGGTGGATTCGTTCCGCATAATAATTAAGGTTGAATGGTACTAGTCTCGGATATAAGAGATGAATAAATTAATTAGCAATAAATTAATTTTATTCATGGATATTTATATCTTAAATACACGGAATAAATAATACTACCGGAGAAATATTATTTGATATAATATGGTTTAATATTGGGAGTGCAATTAATTTTATATAGTGGAAAATAGAATTAATTAATATTGATAAGGATTAATGGACTTGAGCATTGGGCTCAATTTAATCTTCAATATTGGAAGCCCAATATTCCACCTCCTTAAGATCCCCTACGTAGCCTATAAAAGCACTACATGGTCTTCTCTATTCTCATAACTTGAAGATCACAATTCTAGAGAGAGAGAGAAAGTAGAGAGGAAGATCCATGGAGTTCGGTAGATCGTCGCCCACACGACGTCCGGGCTAGTGCAAGGAATACGTGGGAAGATCTCAAGGTCGTCAAATTGAGTTCTTCGTTTTTCCGAACAACGAGAACGAGGTAAATCGTAAAACCCTCTTTATGATTTTATCGTTTAATTATCGTAAAAATATCATGAACCAAGATCCGAGGGATGAACCCGGGGATGGGGATCGACCTTGCGGTGGTGATCGAAGATCACCGGACTGTGGGAGGTCGGGAGATCCCCGCCGGGATCACACGAAAACCCCTCGGCTGGACGCCGAGGGTGGCGATCGGCCCTAGGGCACGATCGCCGATCGCGTAGAGGAGGAGCCCCGGCTGGACGCCGGGGCGTGCGATCGACCACGGTGGTCGATCGCTGGGGCGCCGCGGGCTGGTGCCGCGGCTGTCCGCTGGGCGGACGCACCTCCTCCACGGCGGTGGCGGTGAGTCGCCGGACTCACCGCCGGGGGGCTGCTACGAGCAGCCCGCGGGGATGCGCGTGCATCCCCGGCGATCGTATTCGATCGCGAGCCCCTCGCAGGGCTCGGCTGGACATGCCGCGGGTTTATCCCGCGGCGGTGGTTGTTCGGTCGGGCCCGGTTCACGTGGTGGTTCGTGGTTGTTTTCCGGCGAAAGGTTTTTCGATTGGATTGTCGGTTCCGCAATTTTGACAATCCGGATATTCGAAGGATTTCGGTCGGAATTAATTAGATAATTTATTTATTTAAATTTATTAAATCCGGGATATCGATTTCCAACAACGGCGGCGCTGCGATTTTGGCGGGTGGCCCCGCACCAGATCCACCCCAACGGGTGGGCCCAGATCATGGCCTTCCTGTCCCTTTTGGGCAGTTCAGGACTGATCCGGGTGCTAACTGACGTTGAGATCCGCCGCTCGTTTGGGATTTCGAGTACTGGTGGGCTGAAGGGGCGCTTCACCGTGAGGGGTCGCGATGGCATTCCCACCGTCGGGGTGAAGTCATCTAAGGTCGATAATCCATGGCCGAGGTGGCTCTACGTCTCTGGGGCCTGGCGTACCCTGACGCCGGAGGGGGAGATTGATATTCCCACGAGATATTCTGAGAAGATTTTGAGTGAGTCGCGTTATTTTCGGCCCGAATTCACCTTTGCTGATTCTTAACTTTTTTACCCTCTTGGTCAGGTGTCAATACTCGGAGGGAGGGGCCCTTGAACTGGGATTACCAGGTTTCCCTAAAGATCGCCGAAGCGTACACCTCGTCCGAACGCCAGGCCACCGTCCTCTGCCGTGAGGATCTCCTTTTGAACGCACGCCTCGTTTGCCCGCCGCGACACCTCCACGACCCGTACCCCGGTGAGCGACGAAATCGTGGTTTGTTTTGTTCATCATACGTCTTTTCGATTTCATATTTCTAAACGGGTCTCGATTGCAGCTCCTCGTACTTTCATATTTGAGGATCGCCCTCGGTTGAGAATGTCTGGATTCCCCGGGATTACGGACCGCAAGGGGTCGGACTATCCGATCCCGGCCTCACGGAGTCGGTCGGTTGGCTCGGCAGGCCCTTCGACCTCCGCGGTCCCTTCGCGCCCCGAGGTTACCCCGATCGGGAGGCGTCTCTCCTCTCCGACTGCCTCCGCCGGGGTGGTCGAGTCCGCCGCGCCCGAGCGGGCGGCGGAGAGCGGCCCCGTGCTGCCCCGCATCGGCGAGAAGGATGTGATTGACCTGACCTCGGACTCCGGGCCCCGGGTCTCGGAGCAACTAGCGGTTCCCCCGGTCTCCTCCCCTCCTTGGATGAGGATGGAAGCCGTGGACTGTCCTCCCTTGTTTGCCGCGGTCCAGGCCACCCCTCTCGGCATGGTGGAGGGCTCGGTTGCTGGTGAGTCGCGGAAACGCAAAGCTATTGAGGACCCTGAGGCCCCGGATCTTGGCTCCGGTCGACCGCCGATGACTGTGCCTGAAGGCTCTGGACTCCCGCCGGCCGTAATTGGATGCTCGCCGTATTACGGTGTTGACCCGAGCCGCCAGCAGAGGTAAGATCGAAACTGAACCCCTTCTTTGGTAGTTTCGTAACGTCCGATTTCTAGATCGTGATTTGGGGCATCCCCCTAGGTTTCGTACGCCGTTTTCACTCATCTAACCCCAACCTTGCCTTTTCTTCGAACGCTGATCTTGGGCGCCACTCCGGACATGCCTCCCGTGATCCGGGACTATCTGGCCGGCTACGGCCCCGCGCTCCCGGTGGTTACTCCCGGGACCCCGGTAGGCGCGGCTCTGAGCGCCCTCGGCCGGTCCTGGACCCACAAACTGCAGGGCATGGTCGGCCGTCGGGACCATACGTTCATGTTGGCCACGATGCTGATTAGCCAGGCCACCGTCGTCAGCGCCGCGGGGTTCGAGTGGTCGGAGAACCAGGCCCGTCAGATCGAGCAGCTCACCGCGTCGGTGGAACAGTGGAAGGCGTCCGCCCAGGCGAAGGACAAACAGGTCGGGGAAATGGCTAAGCTGAACGAGGAGGTGATTGCCCAGAGCGACCACCTTATGTCGGAGGTTAAAGATTACACTGCTGCCCTTGCTGCGGCCTCGAAGGACAGGGACATGTGGCGCGAGTTGGCCGAGTACTGGGGTGACAAGTTGGAGATAGCGGGCGCGGAGGCCACGGCCCTTAAGTCACGAGCCACGGTTCTGTCGCAGCAGATCTGTAAATGTTGTTTTTGGCGACAACTTATTTTTTCCTTGTGTTTTTGTCCTTGTTGATTTTCAGGTTCACAGGTTAAGAATCCGAAGTCAACTACCTTGCGCATGGAAATGGAGACTTGAGTCTCCACTTTTGGAATGACACGGAAACGGCGACCAGAGTCGCCGCTTTGATGTATGTGCAAGGAAACGGCGACAGCAGTCGCCGCTTTTGCTGATGCAAGGAAACGGCGACTCCTGTCGCCGGTTTTGGTGCGAGGTTGATGTTACATGGAAACGGCGACAGCAGTCGCCGCTTTTGATGACGCGAGGAAAACGGCGACTCGTGTCGCCGCTTTTGGTGCTGTGCTGTTGTGCATGGAAAACGGAGAACGGTGTCGCTGGTTTTGGGTGTTACAAGAAAACGGCGACTGGAGTCGCCGTTTATGGTGTGTTGTGGAAACGGCGACTGGCGTCGCCGTTTTTGGTGCTTGGGAATTTCCAGCGACTGGAGTCGCCGGTTTTGGGGTCTGGCCATGAAAACGGCGACTCATGCATCATGTCATTTTTCCGGAGAATGTAGTCGCCGGTTTTGGAAGTTCTTGAAAAACGGCGACTCAAGTTTTTGTGTTTTTAATTCTAAGACCAAGTACTTACTACGTGATTTCTTTCACCAGGTACTCAGTTCGAGGAAATGAAGAATTGTTCCAAGTTTGCAGCTTCGACAAGATCGACGACCATGAAGACGATGAAATTCTGAGACTTCAACACTTAGAGATTTTCACAAGAAAATGAAGATGAAGAATTGAGATCGATGGAGTCAAGATTGGAATTGAAGTTTGTTATTTTGATTTTGAAGATTCAAGATTCAAGGATTCCAGAATCAAAGATTCAAGATTCCAAGATTCAAGAATCCAAGTTCTACAAAGATGATGTCATCTATGGAAAAGTGACATAGGCCAAGCATGCGACGAATGAGAACGTGCCACGTCATCACTCTCACATGTGCGGCTCTACTATAAATACCCATGGATGTTCATTTCATCATTTGACGATTTTGAGAGAACGAAATCTGATATTCGAGTATCGCTATCGTTGTTTGTTAGGCGCTGAGCCTTAGAGTTTTGGTAGTTCTTTGTGCTGTGCACCACTAGTAGGGTTATGTGATTTAGCTCTAGGTGTAGTAGTACTAGGTCTCTGGTTCGTTGGAGTGCTACGTCACTTGGGATACGACCTTTGATCATTCGTCTACCTTTCTCTACCCGTGTAATAGTTTAGTTTTGTTGATTCAATGAAATGAAAACTATTACATAACTTTGTCTTCACTACTTTACATTCACTGAGTGCGAACATACATACTTAACACGAACCGTGCTCCAACTGGAGCAAGTGACAGCTGAGTGTGTGAGAACGAAGTGTGCGTGAACCTTAGTTTCTGAAGACTGTTTTTAGACCGACTTCGCGAAAAGTTGGTATCTTACGTCGAAGACGTAATTTCAAGATCATTGAGGTGAATGGGGAGGTGGCGAAACTCACCGAGTCCCTTGAGGCCCGGGGTGCGGAGGCCGCTGCTCTTCGGGTCCAACTGGAGGAAGCTCGGGCTCGGATTACCGTCCTCGAAGACGATTTAGCTAGCCCGTGGACCGACCACCGTGTGCTTAATGACCACTTCTACTCGAGCGGTCTGGCCGACGCCGTCCGGTATGCTCACTCGAAAAACGATGTGGCGGCTCGGGATCGCGTGCTGGAGTACTGGAAAAAGTATATGAGCACTAGGGTCCTCGATCCTCGGCTTCACCAGGAGTACCTAGACCTCGAGGAGGATTTCCACATCGATATGAAGTGGTGGCCGAGCTACGACCGCCTGGTCTGTCCCCAACAACCGCTGATCAGGCTGCCCGCTTCGGCCCAGGAGAAAACGGTGGAGACCGGGCTCGAGGCGGGCGAGGCCACTTCTGCCGTCAATGCGGCCGGCGGCTCTCCGGGGGCCGAGGACGGGCTTTCCCCCCGCCAGGTGGCTGTTCTGGAGGGCGTCGTTGCCGGTTTCCCCGAGCAAAGCATTGATGCCTTCTATGAAGGTTTTGAAGCTGATCAGAACGTGCAGCCCGCTGAAGAAGGAGTTGAAACTGATGCCGATGTTGTGATGGAGGAGCCCCCTGTGGTCGACCCGGTGCCGGCGCCAAAGTCTCCGGGGTTGTAGGTCGAGGTGGTCTCGAAGTTCTCCCTGCTCTTCTCTTATGAATTTTAATCGTATATTTTTGTTTGTTTTGGCAAGGGCTTCGGCCTAAAGACAATTTCTTGTTTTGGGTTTGGTTTGGATTTGGTGTGGGGCGGTGGCCCGGATTTTTATGTTAATTTTGGGGGTGATCCCCGGATTTATTTATGTTTTGTTCTTTTGCATGATTTTTGCTTTCGAAATGCTTTTCTGTGTCAGAGAGGGGTAAGGTGCTTTTAGACCTTGTTTCTGTCCCGGACTCGCGGGGTTTCCATTGTGACTCCCCGAGTCACGGGCTCCGGGGATAGGGTTACTCCAGACTCCGGGGCACTAGATTTGGTGCTTTTGACATTTGTTTATCAATTTTGCACGTTGATTTCTTTTGACAGTTTAGATTTTGGGTCAAGTTAAGCCCTAGTTTAAATGTTGGTTCCTTTAGTACCCGGACCTCCTCGACCATAGGCTCCGTGGAGTCTTTGTGGGTTTGGCGATTTAATTGGTTTAAAGCGGGTTTATCGTGGCTGTTGATAGCTTTTATTTTCTTCCCCCCGTGCTCGCAACTTGGGACATGGTAAATATCTTTCTTACTCTAGAGTCGCCGAAGTTGAAGACTGAATGGGTTCGTGGCCTTTTGGGCTTTTGCGGATGAGTCCACAAATTATTCTTGTATCGTCCCCGCTGCCCGTGTCCCGGGATTGTGTTATTTCAACCTCCGATCTCTGGGTCTTAAGCAGGTTGGGTCTTTTTCTCGACTAAAAGACAATACGCAAATCATAGGGAATTGTTTCAAATTCTCCGACACTCGTGGGTGCTCGTTTTATTTTTGCTGTCTTAGAGCATATACATATAACTTCATTCATCGGCTCCGTGGGGGCTCGGGCCTGCTCCGGTCCTCGCTCCTTTACGGGTAAAACTTCTTTAGGTGCAATGCATTCCATCGGTATTGGTTTGGGGTCCCGTCCATCAATTCCAGTGCATAGGCCCCATTCTCCAAGCAAGTCGTTACTCGGAAGGGTCCTTCCCATGTCGGCCCGAGGGCCCCGGAGTGGGTTCCTAGTAATTTTTTCAACACCAGCTCTCCGGGGCTGAACTCTCGGGCTTTAACCTTGGTATTGTACAGCTTGGCAATCCGCTGTTTGTTCATTGCATTGAGGGAGTCAGAACTCAACCTCCGCTCCTCAAGGAGGTCTAACTCGAGGCGCAGTACTGCCTCGTTCTCCGGGGTGACGTCCTGGGCGGTGCGGTGCGAGCGCACTACCACTTCGGCCGGGACAACGGCCTCCGTACCAAACGCGAGGGCGTATGGTGTCTCTCCGGTTGCGTTCTTCACCGTGGTGCGGTATGACCACAGCACCTCCGGTAGCTCCTCGGCCCACTTTCCTTTTCGTAACTCCAGCTTCGCCTTGATGGTGTGTTTCAAGATTTTATTCACTGCCTCGACCTGCCCATTGGACTGCGGGAGGTACGGGGTCGAAAACGCCCTCTTTATACCCCATAGCTCGCAAAAGTCGGCGACTCGCTCGCCGTCAAACTGCTTGCCGTTGTCCGAGATGATGGACTCGGGCAACCCGAACCGTCATATGATGTTCTTCCAGATGAACTTGATCACTTGTGGTTGATCAATCTTCTGGACTGCTTCCGCCTCGACCCATTTGGTGAAGTAGTCGGCCGCGACAAACGCGAATTTGACTCCGCCCGGGGCGGTGGCCAGCGGGCCGATGATGTCTATGCCCCACCGGGCGAACGACCACGGGGAGTATAGCGCCTTGAGGGTCCCTGGCGCGGTGAGAATGTTTGGGCCCATGAGCTGGCACTAGACGCATCTCTTCGCGAATTCGGCCGCATCGCGTCGCAGACTCGGCCAATAGAAGCCTTGGCCCATGGTTTTGTGGGCTAGCGATCGACCACCGGCGTGGTTGCCGCATATGCCTTCGTGGATCTCGGACAAGACTTTGGCTCCCTCGTCCCTGGATATACATTTTAACAAAGGCATAGAAAAGCTCCTACGATAAAGTTGGGAACCCAGAACAGAGTACCTTGCAGCCCGTATGCGGAGCTGTTTTGCCTCGACCCTGTCCGGGGGCAGGGCCCCGGACTCGATGAACCCTTTGATCGCGTCCCGCCAGTCGGCCCCGGGCTCCGGGACTACGGGGAGAATTTCTTCTCGGGCGTCGACCGAAGGAGTCTTCAACTGCGTCAGCACGACTCGGGATAGATCCGCGGATCCTTCGGACGAGGCCAGCTTGGATAGCGCGTCGGCTTGCGAATTCTGCTCCCTGGGGATTTGCTCGATCCGGACGTCGGGGATCTTGCCGCACAACTTCCACACCAGCTCGAGGTACTTGATCATCTGTTCGCCTTTGGCTTCGTAGTCACCCGTGACTTGGTTCACTACTAGCTGCGAGTCCATGAACACGTGGAGTTGCGGGACGTCCACCGCGATGGACATCTCGAGGCCCGCCACGAGTGCCTCGTACTCTGCTTCATTATTTGTCGCGGAAAATTTGAATTTTACCCCGTGGGCAAACGAGTCACCGTCTAGCCCGAGGAGCACCGCTCCGGCCCCAGAGCACGCACTGGTAGACGACCCGTCCACGTAAAGTCTCCAGGGGCGTGCTTGACCCGTGCTCCGCTGGGGAAAAGTCAGCTCGACGACAAAATCCGCGAGTGCCTGTGCCTTTATCGCGGTGCGGGGTGCGAAGGTGAGATCGTACTGGCTCAGCTCCAGGCTCCATCGGAGCAATCTACCTGTCACATCGGAGCGATGCATGACTTGTCGTAAGGGCATTGTGGTGAGCACTTCCACAGGGTGCTCGAACAAATATGCCCTGAGTTTGCGGACCGAAATTATCAGAGCGTACGCCAATTTCTCGAGCGGCGTGTACCGAGTCTCCGCCTCGTGGAGGACATGGCTTACGAAATAGATGGGTAGGTGGAGGGTCCCCTCGGCCCGGACGAGCACCGCGCTCAACGCGCATTCTGACGCGGCGAGGTAAAGAAATAGTTTCTCCCCTGCTTTGGGGACCGTCAGGATATGGGGCCCTGCGAGATACTCCTTGATTCGTCTGAAGGCGTCTTGGCTGTCCTTCTTCCAGTGGAACTCTTGGTTTTTGATTGATCTGAAGAACGGGCGGGTCTTGTCCCCGAGTCGTGATACGTATCGGCTGAGCGCTGCGAGGCAACCGGTGAGCCGTTGGACTCCTTTCACGTCCCGCGGCTTGGCCATGTCGAGCACGGCCTTGATTTTTGCCGGGTTGGGCTCGAGCCCATACTCCACAAACACGTGTCCCAGGAACATCCCTTTCTTGATCCCGAAATGACACTTCTTGGGATTCAACCTCATGTTGTAGGCCCCGAGGATCTCGAAGACTCGAGCGAGGTCCGCGACGTGGTCCGTCTCGCTCGCACTTTTCACAATGATGTTGTCGATGTACACTTCTACCGTTTTGCCGATTTCTCCGGCGAACATGGTGTTGACCAACCTTTGGTAAGTGGCCCCGGCGTTCTTTAGGCCGAACGACATCCGCTCCCAACAGTATACGTTGCTCCCTGTGTAGAAGGCGGTGTGGCGGGTGTCTTCGGGATCCATCGGAATCTGGTGGTATCCGGAGCTCGCATCCATAATGGAGAACATCGCGTGGCCTGCGGTGCTGTCGACCAGTTGGTCGATGTGGGGCATCGGAAAATGGTCTTTGGGGCACGCCTCGTTGAGGTCGGAGTAATCGATACAGAGTCTCCACTTGCCCCCTAATTTCCGCACCATTACCGCGTTTGATACCCACATCGCGTCGTGCGGGGCGAGGCGTATCAGCCCGTCCTTCAAAAGCTTGTTGGCCTCCGCGGTCAGTGCCTCTCCCTTCTCGGGCCCCATCTTCCTCCGTCTCTGGGCCACCAGGCGGCGCTTGGGGTCCAAGCGGAGGCGGTGACTGGCGTTTTCTGGGTCGACTTTCCCGAGCTCTCCGTTGCTCTAGGCGAACGTGGCCAAATTGGCCTTTAAGAACGACTCGAGATCTGTCTGGGTCATGGGGTCCATGAGGGAACCGAGCAGCACCTGCCAGGGGAGCTCCCGGGTCCCGACCTCGCACTGCATGGGTGCCTCGAGAGTTACGACTCCACGGTCGTTCCGGAGGCGGGTTTCGGGGAAAGGGTCGGGATTCGACTCATTGACACCCGGGGACTCGAGGTCCTCCCCCGTCCCGAAACCTACGACTCGCTCGCCCATGCTTGAGCTCGGGGCGTTCATGGCATCACCGCGACTCGACTCAGACGCGGCGTTAGCCTCGAGGACGGGGACCGAAACAACCGTGAGGGATGTGCTGGAGTAGTATACTTAATGTCTAGATTTGAGTATTCTGAACTCCTTGTACACTTTCATTTACCTATTAAATACAAACATTCATTTGCTTTTAATTATTGTTAATTAAATACATGCAAATTATAGTCCTGGATTCTATACGTTGTAGTTAGTATGGTGTGTCGGGCCCACACAGAAGATCATACTATCGGTTACTCGTATTTAATCGAACAGATGCTCACGACCTAGATGGACACGGACCAATCCATCGGTATAGTCGTTGTGTAAGAGAGAAAATAATTTGTCTTAATTATTTTATCACACTTGTACACTTGGTGTATTGAGCGGATCGATTGAGACTCATCAATTAGGTTTGCTCGGCGATAATTGATTTGAGACTCAGTGTATTTTATTCTTAATCCCCGATACAATTGCGGGTGTGTATATTTAATATAAGTGACTTTGATTTTCCGAAGGAATTGACCGGTTTAATTATTGGGTCAATTACCGGTTAAGTTGGGTCACTATATTTTATATATGGCATGCCGTGAATTCTTGACGGGACAGTGTATCCCGGAAGGGTTGATAATATCCCCGAGATGAGCTCATAAGGATTTATTATGTAAACCTCGCGAGTAGATTTAATTCCGCATAATAAATAAGGTTGAGTGGTACTAGTCTCGGATAAAAGAGATGAATAAATTTATTAAGCAATAAATAAATTTTATTCATGGATATTTATATCTTAAATACACGGAATAAATAATACTACCGGAGAAATATTATTTGGATATAATATGGTTTAATATTGGGAGTGCAATTAATTTATATAGTGGAAAATAAATTAATTAATATTGATAAGGATTAATGGACTTGGGCAGTGGGCTCAATTTAATCTTCAATATTGGAAGCCCAATATTCCACCTCCTTTAGATCCCCTACGTAGCCTATAAAAGCACTACATGGCCTTCATAATTCATAAGACAAGATTATCACACTTGATATTCTAGAGAGTTGAAGGAGATCCATAGGAGTTCGATAGATCGTCGCCCACCCGACGTTCGAACGGAGTGCAAGGAATACGTGGGAAGATTCAAAGGTCGTCTTGATTTCGTTTCTCCGAACAACGAATCGAAAGGTAAAAATCTAAACGCCCTTGATTTTGTTCGATTTGATTTATCGAGAATACCGTAGAACGAAGATCCGAGGATCGAATCCCGGAACGAGGGTCGAGCCGGGCGGTGGTGGTCGAACCACCGGACCGCCAGCGGCTCGTGGATCCCGCGTGGGGATCGCGCACGGAAATCCTCGGCTGGGAGCCGAGGATCGATCGGACCCCTACGGGGCCGATCGCTGGGAGCTGCGGGGTTACCCGCAGCGGGTCGCTGGGGACGAGCCCCAGCCATGCGAGCAGCGGATCAACGGATCCGCTGCGGGGATGCCGTGAGGCATCCCGTGCGATCGCTGGGAGCGATCGCGGGTTCCCGCGGGGGTGCGGCTGGGCGCGCACGCGTCCTCGTGCGCGTTGTGCGTTCGGTCGAGCCCCGGCTCGCGTGGACTCGTGATTTCTCCGGCAATCGAGGTTTTTGATCGGGTTATTATTTTCCGCAAATTTTAATAGCCCGGGATATCGAATTCCAACAATTGGTATCAGAGCGAGGTTTACGTTCGCGGTATTTTCGATAAAATTGTTCTACCTTGCAGGGTTCCGACTATTATGGCTTGATTTATTATTCGTTTAATTTATTTTGTCATGATTGTTGGTTTGATTAAACTCTCGGACATGTCGAGATTCGTTTTTGGTGGTGAATGCTTGTAATAGTAAAAATTCGGGGGTTGACCGAATTTAGGATTTATTATTACGTTCTACGTTTTTCCGGAAATTGTATAGGGTCGATTTCATGTATAGAATCGATACCGGAATTGTAATTTAGATTATGTAATTTATTTTGCGTTGGATCGATGCCGAAACGACCGACGGAGAAGACGCGTGACGAAGGAGATGATCGTGAGGGTGAACGAGACAAGGATCGACCAACCCCATGGTCGATCCCATGAGGATCGATCGACCCTTGCATGGAGGGGCCGCCGGCAATGGTGGCCGGCCACCTCCTAGGCGTGGGTCGAGGGTGGTCCGGGGATCCCCACCCCGGGCTATCCCGGTCCGGAGATTTACTTTCCTAATTGGTTCGGATTTTTCCTATTTGAGTATTCCTATTTTTTTGGGAATTCTCATGGATTAGGAAAAGAATTAATTTGAATTAATTTTATTTCCTTATTCTATTATGGAAGTCTTCTAGAGTATTCCGAGTTCTACTTGGAATAGGATCCTAGAGATTTAATAGAATTGGAAAGGAATAAAAGTTAATTTGGGATTGATTTATTTCCTAATTGATTATTCCTATTTTATGGGAATTTTCATAGTAATGGGAATTAATTAATCTTGGAAAGTAGAAGAGTCCCAAACTATTTTATTTCCTTATTTCATTATGGAAATCATCTAGAATATTCCAAGTGGGTCTTGGATAGATTATTCTAGAGATTTAATGAAATAGAAAGGGAAAATAAAATATATAAAAATATTAATAATATTTAATTTTATTTTTGATTTATTCGATTGACTTAATTATTATTAATTAAGTATCTTTTGGATTTATTAAAAATAAATAGATTTAAATATTGGAAATTAATATTCTCGTCACATGGAGCATTCAAGAACGAAGACTAAAGACTAGAAGATGCGTACGGAGATGGAGTAAAGCCATAATAGTCGGAAAATAATATTCTAGTAATTATTTTGACTATGTGATAATACTATGTGCTTTATTACATGTATGCATGCTATATGTGTTTACTTTTGTGCACTAGATAGCGTATCCCTTTATTGTAAAAAGCTAAGTGGGAGAGGGTATGGAAACATACCCATGGTCTCCATTGCTGCTCTCTTGGTGACTTTTATAAACTTTTGAAGTTTATATAGATAAGTTATTGGAGGAGAGTTCTTGTAATTCCTCTTACGAGAAACATTGATTAAGTTTATCAAACAATGCCTAATTTGTCTTTCCAAAGCTGATTTCAAGTCGACTCATTCTCACCCCGGGGAGTGGAATGGAGCCAGAGCCACTTGGTCATGTCGAGGACACAAATTAGAGGCAGTCGTACCATTCTTTGATAGATGGATCGATTGTCTGCTCGGCTCCCTCATTTATGAGAGATAGGGTTGTTCGCATGGTGAATCACTGGTTAGAAACTTCGAGTTTCACTTATGATTCTCCGCGTCTTGATTTACAAGATCAAATGGGTCAAGTAATTGGATTTCAATTGTATAAGTCTTTTGGTATGGTAAACGTCCACACTATCTTGGCTTGCTATATCGAATGGGACTTTAGAACGATTGATGTAGACAGTTATAGAAGGGAGTGAAGGATTCGTGTGTCAACGTAAACGTCCAAACTATCGTGGCTTGCGGTGATGTGCGAGTCTCAAACAAACTTCTTAGTACTGAGTAATGGTTAACACTTAGGTACGCTTCATAGTATTCCTCCCATCGAGGTAACGCTATTGATGATGTACGACCGAAGAAAATCTAATTGCTAAATCATTTGGGTGGGTAAACGTCCACACTATCGTGGCTTGCCTTACCTGATGGGATTTTAGATGTGATTAGTGATTTAATGATATTATTTAAGGGAGATAATATCGGATATTAAATTGTTTGTTTGTTTTATGTGCTTATAGGTTAGGAATGACTGTGACCCCACTTTGTGATATACTTAAAGATGAAAACTCACTGGTTCCATATAGTACTGATTGGAAAAGAAATCTAGACATTGTTCAGACTGTCAAGCTTTCTGAATCCACTGTTGTTCCAACTACGTTGAGACATGGTGTGGAAGCAAGGCAAGAAGTGTTTAACATACCCACGGAATCGTTCCTCAATGAGTCCCTTGAAAACGGCTCGGCGAAAGCGATTTTTGTGCGTAAGTTAAGAGAAACACGAGCTCTTGTGGCTAGGCTAAAAGAAAAGCGTGCAAAGAGACCCAGTGGTTTAAAATCACGGATTGGGAAAGGCAAGCCATTAGGCAGATGCTTTCGATGCAAACAGTTTGGGCACTGGAGGTCTGATTGTCCTCTCATCAAAGGTACGAAATTTTCCTTAGTCACTGAAACATTATCAGTGGTGTTATCTACCAGCACCTGGTGTGTAGATACGGGGGCCACTGATCATGTCTGCAATTCATTGCAGGGGTTCCAGGAAACCCGGAGACTTAGAGAGGGAGAGATCGTGGTCTACATGGGCAATGCCGCGAGGGTGGCGGCTGTTGCAGTGGGAGACGTTCACTTACGCTTCAGTAGTGATAGGGTTTTAGTTTTACATAATTGTCTTTATGTACCCAACTTTAGAAAGAATTTAATTTCGGTTTCTAAACTTATTATGAATGGATACTCTGTCTCTTTTGACCACTCGGTGATCATAAGAAGAAACAGTGAGATTATCTGTTCTGGTACATTGGTGGACGATTTGTATGTGCTAAATCCTGAGTCTAACATGATGCAACTAACCGAGAGTAATAACACGTCTACGAACACCAATAAGAGAAAGGAACCTTCTAAAATGAATCAATTATACTTGTGGCATCTAAGGCTAGGCCATATAAACTCTAATAGGCTTCAAAGGTTGAAAGCTGATGGTCTAATCAGCGATGTTGAAGGAGAGGACCTTCCGACCTGCGAATCCTGTTTAGAGGGTAAAATGACCAAACGTTCTTTTTCTGGTAAAGGACGGAGGGCTGAACAAGTATTGGATTTGATTCACTCTGATGTATGCGGACCTATGTCTACTCAGGCAAGGGGAGGGTACGAGTATTTCATCACTTTCACTGATGATTACTCAAGGTATGGATTTGTATACCTGATGCGCCGCAAGAGCGAATCTTTTGACAAGTTCAAGGAGTTCAAGGCTTTTGCGGAGAACCTTCAAGGTAAATCCATTAAATGCCTGCGATCTGATCGCGGAGGCGAGTACCTGTCTGGAGAATTCAAGGCATACTTAGCAGAGAATGGGATTGATTCCCAAATGACATCACCATATACTCCTCAGCAGAATGGTGTGTCAGAAAGAAGGAATAGGACTCTTATGGAGATGGTGCGTTCGATGATGAGTTATTCGGACTTACCTACAATGTTCTGGGGACATGCCTTGGAAACAGCAGCGCACATTCTAAACTTGGTTCCATCCAAAACGGTTCCTTCAACACCCATGGAACGATGGAGCGGGCGCAAGCCTAGCTTGAGACACGTTCGGATCTGGTGGTGCCCTGCACATGTGTTGAAGGTAGGTGCCGATAAATTAGAACCTCGTACTGAAGTGCGGTTGTTTATAGGATATCCTAGAGGAACTAAGGGTGGCATGTTCTATAATCCTACGGACCAGAAGATCGTTATAATTACTAACGCTCGGTTCTTAGAAGAAGACTATGTCATGGACCACAAGCCCAAAAGTGACATAATACTTGATGAGTTGAGAGGTAACAAGGAAGACTTAGATACAGCCGAACCGAGTATAGATACACCACTAGAATCTGCACCTGACACTGTCACTGTTAATACACCGGAACGCCGTCGTAGTGGGAGGGTTGTTAAGCAACCAGACCGATGGATTGGACTGGGTGAGTCTTCGGACTCTGGACCTGGAGTTCATGAAATCGATCCCTGGACCTATGATGAGGCGGTACAAGATATAGATGCGCCTTCTTGGAAGAAAGCGATGAAATCCGAAATTGAATCTATGGATTCTAATAAAGTCTGGGATCTTGTAGAACCACCAAGCGGCGTAAAGCCAATTGGGTGTAAATGGGTCTACAAGATAAAGAGAGGATCTGACGGAAAGGTTGAAACCTTTAAAGCTCGGCTTGTTGCGAAAGGATAAACTCAGAAAGAGGGAATCGATTATGAGGAGACCTTCTCGCCGGTAGCCAAGATAAAGTCGATCCGGATTCTCTTATCCATAGCAGCTCATATGGATTATGAGGTGTGGCAAATGGATGTCAAGACAGCTTTCCTAAATGGAAGTCTTGACGAGACGATTTATATGAAACAACCAGAAGGATTCATTGCTAAGGGGCGAGATCATCTAGTGTGCAAGCTTAATCGATCCATTTATGGATTGAAACAAGCCTCGAGATCGTGGAACCTGCGGTTTGACAAAGTAGTCCAATCTTTTGGATTTAGTCAAAGCATGGACGAATCGTGTGTGTATTGGAAACGTGATGGGAAGAAGGTGGTGTTTCTCGTGCTTTATGTAGACGACATTCTTCTCATTGGCAACAGTGTGAAAATGTTATCAGACATAAAGGGATGGTTGTCTAGACAATTCGATATGAAAGATTTGGGAGAAGTCGGGCATGTTCTAGGGATCAAGGTTATAAGGGATCGCCGGAATAGAACATTGTACCTATCCCAGCAATCTTACATAGACACGATTCTGGCTCGTTTTAACATGCAAGATTCCAAGAAGGGTGAACTACCCTTCAGTAAAGGAACTTATCTTTCTAAGGAGATGTGTCCTCGGACACAAAAGGAGAAAGATGAAATGAAAGCAGTTCTCTATGCTTCGGCTGTGGGAAGCTTAATGTATGCAATGTTATGTACGAGACCTGATATCTGCTATGCAGTTGGCGTAGTAGCGAGATATCAGAGTAACCCTGGAAAGGCTCATTGGACTGCCGTAAAGAGCATTTTCAAGTATTTGCGAAATACTAGGGATTATGTTCTGAGTTACGGAGCAGACAATCTGATTCCTTTGGGTTATACGGATTCGGATTTCCAAGCTGATAAGGACCGGCGAAAGTCGACATCAGGCTATGTGTACACTTTGGGAGGTGGAGCCGTATCATGGAGGAGTGTTAAGCAAAATTGCATTTCGGACTCTACCATGGAAGCTGAATATATTGCAGCCTCAGAGGCAGCGAAAGAGTCAGTTTGGTTCCTTAATTTCCTCCAGGACTTAGATGTGATTCCGAGTTTGCCTAGAGCTATGACAATTTATTGTGATAATAGCGGTGCAGTGGCAAACAGTAAGGAACCACGGTCCCATAGTGCTACGAAACACATAGAGCACAAGTACCACCTGATTCGAGTCATCGTCAAGAGGGGCGATGCGATAGTCACCAAGATAGCTTCGGAGGACAACCTAGCGGACCCTTTCACCAAGATACTTCCTAAGGAAGTATATTTCAAGCACTTGGAGGGTTTGGGAGTCAGAAGTTTGGAGGATAAGACTAGACCTTAGTATAAGTGGGAGATTGCTGGAGTAGTATACTTAATGTCTAGATTTGAGTATTCTGAACTCCTTGTACACTTTCATTTACCTATTAAATACAAACATTCATTTGATTTTAATTATTGTTAATTAAATACTTGCAAATTATAGTCCTGGATTCTATACGTTGTAGTTAGTATGGTGTGTCGGGCCCACACAGAAGATCATACTATCGGTTACTCGTATTTAATCGAACAGATGCTCACGACCTAGATGGACACGGACCAATCCATCGGTATAGTCGTTGTGTGAGAGAGAAAATAATTTGTCTTAATTATTTTATCACACTTGTACACTTGGTGTATTGAGCGGATCGATTGAGACTCATCAATTAGGTTTGCTCGGCGATAATTGATTTGAGACTCAGTGTATTTTATTCTTAATCCCCGATACAATTGCGGGTGTGTATATTTAATATAAGTGACTTTGATTTTCCAAAGGAATTGACCGGTTTAATTATTGGGTCAATTACCGGTTAAGTTGGGTCACTATATTTTATATATGGCATGCCGTGAATTCTTGACGGGACAGTGTATCCTGGAAGAGTTGATAATATCCCCGAGATGAGCTCATAAGGATTTATTATGTAAACCTCGCGAGTGGATTTAATTCCGCATAATAAATAAGGTTGAGTGGTACTAGTCTCGGATAAAAGAGATGAATAAATTTATTAAGCAATAAATAAATTTTATTCATGGATATTTATATCTTAAATACACGGAATAAATAATACTACCGGAGAAATATTATTTGGATATAATATGGTTTAATATTGGGAGTGCAATTAATTTATATAGTGGAAAATAAATTAATTAATATTGATAAGGATTAATGGACTTGGGCAGTGGGCTCAATTTAATCTTCAATATTGGAAGCCCAATATTCCACCTCCTTTAGATCCCCTACGTAGCCTATAAAAGCACTACATGGCCTTCATAATTCATAAGACAAGATTATCACACTTGATATTCTAGAGAGTTGAAGGAGATCCATAGGAGTTCGATAGATCGTCGCCCACCCGACGTTCGAACGGAGTGCAAGGAATACGTGGGAAGATTCAAAGGTCGTCTTGATTTCGTTTCTCCGAACAACGAATCGAAAGGTAAAAATCTAAACGCCCTTGATTTTGTTCGATTTGATTTATCGAGAATACCGTAGAACGAAGATCCGAGGATCGAATCCCGGAACGAGGGTCGAGCCGGGCGGTGGTGGTCGAACCACCGGACCGCCGGCGGCTCGTGGATCCCGCGTGGGGATCGCGCACGGAAATCCTCGACTGGGAGCCGAGGATCGATCGGACCCCTACGGGGCCGATCGCTAGGAGCTGCGGGGTTACCCGCAGCGACTCGTAGCGAGCTGCGGGGTTACCCGCAGCGGGTCGCTGGGGACGAGCCCCAGCCATGCGAGCAGCGGATCAACGGATCCGCTGCGGGGATGCCGTGAGGCATCCCGTGCGATCGCTGGGAGCGATCGCGGGTTCCCGCGGGGGTGCGGCTGGGCGCGCACGCGTCCTCGTGCGCGTTGTGCGTTCGGTCGAGCCCCGGCTCGCGTGGACTCGTGATTTCTCCGGCAATCGAGGTTTTTGATCGGGTTATTATTTTCCGCAAATTTTAATAGCCCGGGATATCGAATTCCAACAGGATGTCCTTTCCCCGAGCCCACGGGAGGTCGGGGGGTCTAGGTCGAACACGCTCGTTCGGTGTCCCGGGGTACTGAGCTTAGCTAATAGTTGATTGACCCGGGAGGTATCCATTGCGGCTTCCGCCGTCGGGTCCGTTAGTTCATAAGACGTTGAATAGAGCAAACACTTTTTTGCCATTAGTTGGTCCCCTTTCACGGTGCCAATAGCTCCGGAGGGGACGGGGAACTTGATACAGTAATAGTAGGTGGAGGCCACAGCTTCGAAAGCTTCTAAGAAGGGCCTCCCCAGAAGTGCGTTGTACCCGCTAGCCCTATCTATTATTACGAACTCGAGGTTTCTCAACACCTTGTCTTCGGGTTTGACAGCGTCTGCCAACTCGAGAGGCAACGTGATCGTACCAAAGGGGGTCACCACGTCGCTGCCGAATCCCTTGAGCCTCAGGTTGCACGGGAGGATATATTGGGCGAGCTGGACCATCTGATCCAGGGCTTGCTTGTAAAGGATGTTGTAGTGGGCCCCGCTATCGATCAGTAGCCTCGAGACCTCCATCCCCAAGATGGGGGCTTTGATTACCAGGGCGTCCCTCTTGGGAAAGGTGACGTCGTCCTTGTCCGCGGGAGAGAATGAGATCTCCGCCTTCTCCGTGATCCCGGGGGGCGGGGCCGGTCGCGTCGCGTGATAGAGCTGCCACACCTCGAGCTCATGCCTCCTCTTGCGTTTGCTATCGCTGGCTATCGGGCGTAGCCTGCCGATCATGAGAATTTGGCCTCCCTGGGCCCGGTGTTGGTCGTGAGTTTGTGGGTCGCGGCCCGCTCCTGCCTGCCCGGGGTTGCCTCGAGCAACTGTCCCGTCGCCCCGGGGACCGGGGCGCGAGAGCAAGTCCCAGATCTTTCCGTCCTTAAACAGCTTCCAAAGTTGCCTGAGCAGCTGCCTGCACTGACCCGTAGCGTGTCCGTGCTGGTCATGGAAAGAGCACCACAGCCTCCTGTCTAGCTTTCCTTCGGGGGCTCGCATGGGCCCCGGTTTGACCAAGACGTCTCCTCCTACAGCTAGCAAAATTTCCATCATGGTCATGGCGTCCTGACCGGTCTGCTCGACGAGCTTCACCTCCATTTCCTTATAGCTGGGGAGCGGGCGGCCCTGCTCGTATGGCTTGTAAGGGGCCTTCCGCGGGGCGTGCGTGGTCCTCCGGTCCACGGACTCCGGGTCCCGCCCCTTCTGCTCCGGGGCACTTTCGTTTCCTCGCATAAGTCGCTGGAACCAACACTGTGCCCCGGCTTTGATGCGGAAGTCTTCGTAACTTCGCGGGTAGCAAAGCATCAGATGTTTGAACAGCTCCGAGTTCTTCCGGAGCCCACTCATGGCAGTGTGCAATTTCAAATCGTCGCCGACCTCTTCGCCGCCGATCAGGATATCCCCCACTCGGTCCACATAGGACTCGTCTCTCTCGTCCGCCGCCTGCCTGACGCCGATCAGCCTCTGGCTTTGCTCGAGCCGATTGACCTTTGAGGCGAAGTGGGCAACGAAGAGTTGGACCAAGTCGTCAAAACAGTGGATGGATCGGGAGGGTAGCCCCGCGAACCACTTTTGGGCCGTGTCCCCGAGGGTGAGGGGGAACAACCTGCACCTTGTGGCGTCGCTGGCACCCCGTCCCGACATGTAGGTGCGGAAGCGGCTGAGGTGGACCTCGGGGTCCGTCTTCCCGTCGTAAAGAGCGGTCTGCAGAGGCTGGATCTCGTACTGCATGGTGGCGTGCTCGAGTTCCAGGGCCAAAGGCTCCTTGCAGAAGTCGATCCGTTCGGGCTTGACTTGAGCCTCGGCAAGCCGTCTCTCTACCTCGCTCACTTTCTCGTACAGGTCCCGGAGGCCTGCCTCAGGTCCCGGCGCGGTCGGGACTGGGATGACGCGGTGAGGGTCGCGCCTCCCCAACGTCTCTCGCAAATCTGCCCCGTGTTCCGGGGCCCCGTGTGCTGACGACGCGGACAGGTACTCGGCTGGGTCGTTCAAGTCGAACATCAGTCTCCTAGCCGGGGCGACGTGCTGGTCACGAATTGTTTGCCCCGGCCCCAGTCGGTCGAAAGTGCTGGCCTTGACCTGTTTATGCGAGGGAAAAGAGATGGGGGTGGTAAGAGCGTGCTTACGCTGAGTTAGGCTGGCCATGACCTCGTCGATCTTTTCAGGTGTGTCGAGCATGTGGCTTGTGAATAGCGCCGGGGTGGCGGGGACCGGTGGGTCTCGGCGTGGGCCGGGTCGTGCGCGCCGGTTGTGTCGCTCGGTGAGCAGGTGGCGTCTCAGACGCCGTGCTTCGGTGCTGCTTCGCACCTTCCGACGAGCGGATCGATGCGATCCCGGATCCTTCTGGTGGATCTCGGCCTCCGAGGCGGGGTAGCACCCGTGAGTGGTCGGTGTAGGGAGCACGGGTTCGTCTTCCACGGGCATCTTTCCTCGCTCTGACCTTCTCCGAGTGGCGGATCTCGAAGAGTCTGACGCCGTGGCTCCGTCTTGCTCCTGGCTGGACATATCTTCTTCTATAGCTCTTTTCCTGGGTCTAGAAATACAACCCCCTCCTTCTAGCGCCAACTGTTTTGGGTCGTTTTTGTTGGTGAAGGTGAGATATGGGGTGGATATGAGGGTTTCGCAACGACTACCAAATCATGTGAATTTTTATGTAGAAAGGGTTGAAATTTCTAGACCGGGGAGGAAAAGGATAAGTATTACGAGCTGAAGACGATAATGTCTTTATTTTTATATTACTTTTATTCGGTAATTTTCGCCGCCCTTACAATGAGACGAGGGGGTCGGTTTTTATAGGCGAGAGCACATGCCCATGCAGAGCCACGACACCATGATACGTTTAAGATCTAATCTAGGATCATTAAATGCCGAGGCACGATTCCGAGTTGGGTTTATGCGAGGCCCGGGGTCTGGTTTTTGCGGTGTCCGTGCGACTCTCGTCACGGGATCCCTAGCAGGAGTGCTCTCCTGCTCGTCTTTTGAGATAATCTAAGAGAGCCTGCTGCCCTTCTTGCTCGGCCCGGGGTGGCGCCTCGGACGCGCTGCATGCACCCGGGTCCGGGGTCCGGTTGGGACTCCTCGTGGGTTTC
Organism: Euphrasia confusa; assembly: GCA_954870475.1. NCBI lineage: Eukaryota > Viridiplantae > Streptophyta > Magnoliopsida > Lamiales > Orobanchaceae > Euphrasia > Euphrasia confusa. The sequence goes on from OX940950.1 coordinate 34,502,071, forward strand.
GGTGAATTCTGATCAGGGTCGTCGTCCCCTCGGAGCGGGTCCGTGAGGGTCTTCGTGGCTCTCCCCTTCTGTCGGTCTTCCGGGGCCATTCTCTGCATGGTTTGCATGGACTCGGACCCGGGGTTCGACCCGGGTCCCTCACGACGGTTTTGAGAGCGGCGGGCGGGCCCGCCCTCCACATGTACAAATTGGTTTTTTATTTCCCAACAGTATGAATTCGGTTTTGTGGAAATCGAGAGATAATTCAGTTACACGGAACTTTATCCAAATGTTGGTTATATGTAGTGCTTTTATAGGCTACGTAGGGGATCTAAAGGAGGTGGAATATTCGGCTTCCAATATTAATGATTAAATTGAGCCCAAGCCCAAATCTATTAATCCTATTAATATTAATTAATTTATTTTCCACTATATAAATTAATTGCACTCTCAATATTAAACCATATTATATCAAATAATATTTCTCCGGTAGTATTATTTATTCCGTGTATTTAAGATTTAAATATCCATGAATAAAATTTATTTATTGCATAATAAATTTATTCATCTCTTTTATCCGAGATAGTACTATTCAACTTTAATTATTATGCGGAACAAATCCATCTTTTATCCGAGAATAGTACCATTCAACTTTAATTATTATGCGGAACAAATCCACTCATGAGGTTTACATAATAATTCCTTATGAACTCATCTCGGAGATATTATCAACCCTTACGGGATACACCTTCCCGTCAAGAATTCACGGCATGTCATATATAAAATATATTGACCCAACTTTACCTGTAATTGACCCAATAATTAAATCGGTCAATTCCTTTGGAAAATCAAAGTCACTTATATTAAATATACACACCCGCAATAGTATCGGGGATTGAGAATAAAATACTCTGAGATTTAAATCAATTATCAAAGACAATCCTAATTGATAAATCTCAAGCGATCCGCCCAATACACCAAGTGTACAAGTGTGATAAAATAATTAAGACAAATTATTTTCTCTCTCACACAACGACTATACCGATGGATTGGTCCGTGTCCATCTAGGTCGTGAGCAAGTGTTCGATTAAATACGAGTAACCGATAGTATGATCTTCCGTGTGACGTCGCACACCATACTAACTACAACGTATATAATCCAAGACTATATTTGCATATATTTAATTATCAAATAATTAAAAGCAAATAATTGTTTATTTAATTAAATAGATTAAATGCTATGATCGGGAGTTTCCGTTACTTAAATCTAGACATTAAGTATACAACTCCAACAATTTCATCATCAAGGGTAATTTGAAAATCGTCATCAGCTTGCAGAGAAGGGTTAGGAAACAGTTCACGATGAACCACAATGGGAAGTTGGAGATCTGGGGTAGGTAAATCAGGTGCGGGACAGAGAGAAAGGACTTTTTCGAGTGTGACTGGGTCATCTTTTAGCAGTTGTTTGAAGTATTCTTGCATACTTGGATCCATGGTGAAAATTTGTTGGGGCGGCTGTAAAACTGATAGATGAAAATAGGGTTAGTGAAAAGTGAAAGATGAAACAGCACCCTTTAGTAGTGGTAGTGGACGGTAGAGATGTAGTGGAGATGAACCGATTGAATTGGGATACGTGATAGACACCACTACGTGACGGTTGGACTACACGTCAACCCACGTCAGTCCACAAATCCCACTAACAAAAAAGCATATATCCAGCCCACTATCAACAACACGCATTGAACAGAACTTCATATCACATGAGATAAAAAAAATAATCAAACCTGAATATATTAACTAAAAAAAACATGTGATTATTAGAACACCATGAAGTATGATGACTCATTCCAATACACCCAATCATGTTGCAGGGTCTCCACAACCCACACCTGTTCGAGTTAGGATCTTACTTAAGACATCAAAAAGTAACTATCACAACAACATCAAGTATCACAACATTGAAAAGAAAATCTAGTCATCTAACCAGTTAATCACAAACATCAGTTTATCCCCTGAAAAGGCAAATCGAGACTTAAACCAACCAAGGTCCACAATCAACGAGGCCTACCTAGTCGCAGTTGAGACCAAACTCAGCCAAGAATCCAAGTCAACAATGCGAAACTACAATAGGCAGGTGAGAAAGAGATCAGTCAAGTCCCCGTACCAACACGTACCCCTAAATATATACACTAAGTAGTCGAGACCGAAATCAAACATGATCCCAAGTCAACGAGTACTCTACAACATAGTAGTCGAGACCAAGATCAGGCAAGATCCTAAATCAACGAGTACTCTAACTAGTAGTCGAGTGTAAGATCATTCAAGTTCCCAGCACAACGAGTACCTTTTTTTTTTTTTTTATTTAAAAAAAAACTACTCAGGGGAAGGATAGACGTAAGCAGATTAACATGCAGATGGAAAATAGGAGTCTTTCAAAAGAAAGCATAGACAGTGTGAGTACCAAGGATATTCAGTGACAGAACAACATATAAGCATAGAAGTCTCAAGACCATATCCCAACCTGAACAGCCCATTCATATGGTACCCAGACATAAAGAGTTTTTGAGGAATGTGAATCTTTCATAGTTCAAGGGTTTTGTAAATATATCAGCAAGTTGTTTTTCAGTATGGATATATTCAAGTTTGATTACCTTATCGGCAAAGGTCTCGAATGAAGTGATGTCTTATGCTGATATGTTTTGTTCGTTGATGTTGGACTGGATTGTTGCTTATTTGGATAGCACTATTGTTGTCACAATGCATCACAAGTGTGTCTGACTCGAGTGAATAATTTGTAAGCATCTTTTTTAGCCAAAGAAGTTGAGTACTGCAACTTCCGGCAGCAATGTACTCTGACTCGGCTGTAGACTAGGCAATACAGTTTTGTTTCTTGTTTTGCCAAGACACCAGACTGTTCCCAAGGAAACTACATCCTCCACTGGTACTCTTTCTCTCGTCTGAGTCACCTGCCCAGTCTGCATCTGAATACCCAATGAGATTTGATGTGGTTTCCTTTGTATACCGTACTCCAAGTTCTGCAGTAGAGTTCATGTACTTGATGATTCGTTTAACTGCGTTGAGATGCAGTTCTGTTGGTTTGGATTGGTACCTAGCACAAGTACAGACACTAAACATGATGTCAGGTCGTGTTGCAGTTAAGTATAGAAGACTTCCAATCATTGATCTATAAAGTGTAGGATCAATATTAATTCCAGTCATGTGTCTGGACAACTTCTTTGTGGTACACATGGGGGTTTTGGTGAATTTAACTCATTCAAGTCTGAATCTCTTCACCAGGTTTTTTGTGTACTTGCTTTGTGACACATAAATACCTTCTTCTTTTTGTTTAACCTGCAGACCTAGGAAATTGCACAACTCCCCAACCATACTCATCTCAAAGTTAGTGGACATTGCTTTCGAAAATTCATTCAACATTTTTGGACATGTCGAACCAAACACGATGTCATCAACATATATTTGAGCAATTAATAAGTCCTTTTTCTTTTTCTTGATGAACAAAGTACTGTCAGCAGTACCACGACTAAATCCAAAGGAGAGTAAAAAATCAGTTAAGCAACTGTACCATGCACGTGGAGCCTATTTCATTCCATAAAGTGCTTTGTGGAGGTAGTAGACGTAGTCCGGATGGTCTGGGTTCTCGAACCCTTTTGGTTGTTAAACAAATGCTTCTTCTTCGATCACTCCATTTAGAAATGCTGCCTTGACATCCATTTGTTGGAGTTTAATGTTGAGAAGACACGCAATGGCAATCAACAATCTAATGGACTCAAGTCTGGCAACTGGAGCGAACGTCTCGTCATAGTCAATGCCTTCAACCTGTGTGTATCCCTGAGCCACAAGACGTGCTTTGTTTCGAATCACCTGTTCAAACTCATCAGTCTTGTTTTTAAAAATCCATTTAGTACCAATAACATTTGCATTAGGCGGTCTCGGGTCCAAAGTCCAGACTTTGTTCCTAACAAATTCGTTAAGTTCTTTGCATGGCACTCACCCAGAACTCATCCTCAAGAGCTATTTTCACATTTTTAGGTTCAGTAAGAGACAAGAAATTAACGTTCCGAACTTGATTAAAGATAGATGACATGCAAATATTGTTTATCATTTCTCTGTAGTTAATCCTCTTACCTCGAGTTCGCATCTTGTCGTCGATCCCTCCAATGATTTGAGTCGAGGGATGATTTCTTCGGATATGTCCTGGTGCTTCTCGTTGTCTAGTTTGTTGATCAGTGTTGATTGGAGTCTCTATCACAATTGGTTCAGACTCAGCCTGGCTTGACTCATCATGTGTTGAACTTGTTTCTTCATTTGTGTTTGAGTTTTGATGTCTAGTGACTTGTTCTGGATCAGTAGCTTCAGTAATTGGTTCTGAATCTTCATCAATCAGTTGGCTGGTTGGTATGGGGTTTTGCTCCACAACTCCTTCTGTTGGTTTCAATGCAATTTCACTCCGGTCATCAAATCTGACATTTACTGATTCTTGTACAGTTCTTGTTGTTGGGTTAAAGACTCGGAATGCGTTGTTGTGTGTTGAATATCCCACAAAGATCCTTTCTTCAGCGTTGTCATCGAACTTTGTACGATGTTTCCTGTCATTAACCATGAAAGAAACACAACCAAACACGTGAAAGTATTTAACATCAGGCTTTTTACCATTCACAATTTCATATGAAGTCATGGATGTTTCCGGACTAAGATTGACCCGGTTTGTCACATGACATGCTGTGTTTAATGCTTCAGCCCAGAACTTCTTTGACATCTGTTTTGAGCTCATCATTACATTAGCCATTCCCTTTAGAGTTCGATTTTTTTGCTCGACCACTCCATTTTGCTGTGGAGTCTTTGGTGCTGAGTACTCATGATGGATTTATCGTTTGGTACAAAAACCTGCAAACAAAGAGTTCTCGAACTCCGTTCCATGGTCAATCCTGATTCGACTAACTTTACCCTGGAACAGTGTACGGATTCTCAAGTATGTTTCTTTGAATGCATTGAAAGTTTCAGCTTTTGAATTCAAAAATTTTATCCAGAAGAATCTAGAAAAGTCATCAAAAATAAACAGCGAGTACCATTTACCTCCCCAGCTTTCTACCTCCATTGGACCCATAAGATCCATGTGAAGTAGTTCAAAACATCTCACGGTCGTCATATATGATGAATCAGTTGCAGGATGAGACGCACGGATTTGTTTGCTTTTGAGGCATGATCCACAAACTCTTTTGTTGCATGAGGTTATTTCTGGAAGTCCGATAACTGCATTGAATCTACTCAGTCTCTGAAGATTTTTGAAGTTGGTGTGCCCTAGCTTGTTGTGCCACAATGTTGTATCATCGAGTTGGAAATAATACTGAGCTAAAGAAAACGGACACGGTGGTGTACGCTTTCTATTTTGGGAAATTTCCCGATTTAGAAGTACCCCTGAAATGGGCTTTCCGATTTTGTGAAATTGGAAATTTTTATTATTATCTCATATTGATGAGAAAATTAAAACGAGAATGAAAATATAATTGTTATATTTTTCGGAGATCAAATTGATTGTCAATTTTGGAGAAACGTAATGACGGATAGTGAATTGGGCCGGCTAGGGTTAATGGATCCGATCCATTAGGGTTTGAGCCCAACAAGCTTCTTTCTTCACCTATAAAAGGAGCTCCATAGGCATGAGAATTAACACACCAAAGTGAAGATCTCAATACCCTAGCCTCACTTTCTCTCCTCTCCTCTCTCCCTCTCGTCCGCCCCCTCGGTCGCCTCCCTCGGAGGACCGCCGACAACCGGAGCCGCCGCCCGCCGCCGCCTAGTGCCGCCGCCGGCAGCCGCCTCCCCTCGCCGGAATCCGATTCCGGCACCATTTTTCCGGCTCGTCTATCCCGTCGTATTCTCTCTTACGTATTTCTAGAGCAATACGTAAATTGAATTACCTATACGAGGTGAAACCTGATTAGACGAAAGACGCCGAAGGAACGCCCGAGCACAGCCCGAGTCGCGCCCGTGCGCTCTAGCCGTGACACACGAGTCCAGCCGAGAGCCCCGCCACTCGCTCGGCTCTTTCCGCACACGACCCGTGCCGTCCCCGCGTCGCATCCGCGCGACTTCCGACGAACATAGTTTCGTCCCATGAATCCCTGAGGTACTTACGATTAAATTCAGATTTAATTGTTTGCGTTAAATGTTTGCGATATGTAATGTTAATGTTTGCGCTATATAATGGGATTTTTATTTGATAAAAAAAATAATTGTGATTAATTTAAATCTCAATTAAATTCAAATTGATTCAAATTAAATAATATGATTATCTTAAATGTCAATTTGACACAAACTGATTATGTGCACATGTTTACGTAATTAATTATATATGTGTAATTAATATAATTGCAAAATTCAATTCAAGTTGATTAGAATTAAATAATATGATTATGTTAACATGTTTACGTAATTAATTATATATGTGTAATTAATATAATTGCACAATTCAATTCTAGTTGATTAGAATTAAATAATATGATTATGTTAATTGTCAATTTGATGCAAATTAATTATGTGCGGGTGTTTACATAAACTCAAGTTGATTAGAATTAAATAATAAGATTATGTTAATTGTCAACTTTTACGGAAATTAATTATGTGGGCATGTTTTTATAATTAATTGTATAAGTGTAATTAATTTATATGATAAATTTAATTGTGCTAGATGTAATTAATTTATATAATAAATTTAATTGCGCTATCATAATTAATTTATATGATAAATATAATTGCGCTAGAAGTAATTAATTTATTTGATAAATTTAATTGCTTTGTGTAGTATGGGATGCATGAATTAAATATTTAATTATTTGATAATTAAATTAAATGGTGAATTATTTATTCTAATAGATTTGAATTACACCAATTAATGCATGTAATATTGAAAATATGATTTTCAATAAAATAAAATAAATATAATGTAAAATGTTTACATTAATGAAAAACGGTTTTTTATAAATTTTTTGTTTTCCGCTGCGTATACATGCACGATCCCCAACCGTGGTATCAGAGGTAGGTTCTGAAATTGATTAATTGTCTATGAATATAATCACCTAAAGCATGTGTTTGTTGAATTGATTGATTTAATGTTGTTTAATTGGGACTTAGTTGTTTCTGTTAAGATATTTATTTTTATATAATAGATCGAAACAATGCCTAATTTGTTATAAGTAACAATTCAATGTCGAACATTGCCTAATTTGTTATCAAGTAACTATTCAATGTCGAACATGAATGCACCTCGGGGAGTGATTCATCTAGACTTGTTTTTGTTAAAACAAATTAGAGACATCGAGCCATATGATGGCATGATTCGATGGTCATTCATCTAGACTTGTTTTTGTTAAAACAAATTAGAGACATCGAGCCATATGATGGCATGATTCGATGGTCTGCTCGGCTCCCCATTTATGGGAGATAGGGTCGCTTGCATGATGAATCGCTGGTTAGAAACCTCGAGTTTCACTTACGAGACATCACGTTTTGATTATTAAGATATTAATAAATTGAAATAGAAAGGAAGTATCAATATTTAATTTAGTGAAATTATTAATGGCCAATTAAATAATTGATTTAAATATTCGATCAACAAGGTGATAGATTAATTAATTGATTTAATTGTTAAATCAAGTTAATTAATAGAGCACCATTTAATTTGCAGTTTTAATTGTGATTAAATGCTATGTGAATTATGTGAGATATATATATTGTGATATATGTTATGATCGTATGTGCTCGTTAGGATGACCTATAGAGGACATAGTTGTTAAGAATCAACAATCGATCACTCACTTCATTCTCTCCTGAGAATGTATAACGATTATTCTGATGAGATAACCAATCATATACTCCTCCATGTTGGAGTGGTATACTTAATGTCTAGATTTGAGTATTGTGAACTCCTTGTACACTTTCATTTACCTATTAAATACAAACATTCATTTGCTTTTAATTATTGTTAATTAAATATATGCAAATTATAGTCCTGGATTTTATACGTTGTAGTTAGTATGGTGTTGCATGGGCACACAGAAGATCATACTATCGGTTACTCGTATTTAGTCGAACAGTTGCTCACGACCTAGATGGACACGGACCAACCCATCGGTATAGTCGTTGTGTGAGAGAGAAAATAATTTGTCTTAATTATTTTATCACACTTGTACAATTGGTGTATTGAGCGGATCGATTGAGACTCATCAATTAGGATTGCTCGGCGATAATTGATTTGAGACTCAGTGTATTATATTCTTAATCCCCGATATTATTGCGGGTGTGTATATTTAATATAAGTGACTTTGATTTACCAAAGGAATTAACCGATTTAATTATTGGGTTAATTACCGGTTAAGTTGGGTCACTATATTTTATATATGGCATGCCGTGAATGATTGACCGGACAGTGTATCCCGGAAGGGTTGATAATATCCCCGAGATGAGCTCATAAGGATTTATTATGTAAACCTCGCGAGTGGATTTAATTCCGCATAATAAATAAGGTTGAGTGGTACTAGTCTCGGATAAAAGAGATGAATAAATTTATTAAGCAATAAATAAATTTTATTCATGGATATTTATATCTTAAATACACGGAATAAATAATACTACCGGAGAAATATTATTTGGATATAATATGGTTTAATATTGGGAGTGCAATTAATTTATATAGTGGAAAATAAATTAATTAATATTAATGGGAGATTAATAGATTTGGGCTTGGGCTCAATTTAATCATTAATATTGGAAGCCCAATATTCCACCTCCTTTAGATCCCCTACGTAGCCTATAAAAGCACTACATGGTCTTCTCTATTCTCATAACTTGAAGATCACAATTCTAGAGAGAGAAAGAAGAGAGAGAAGTAGATCCATAGAGCTTGGAGGATCGTCGCCCACCCGACGTTCAAGCTAGTGCAAGGAATACGTGGGAAGATTCAAAGGTCATCTTGAATTCGTTTCTCCGAACAACGAATCGAAAGGTACAATATCTAAACGCCCTTGATAATTGTTCGATTTTGGATTTATCGAGAATTCCGTAGAACGCAAGATCCGAAGATTGAAACCCGGATTAGACGACGAACGCGTGGTGGCGATTTGGAATCGCCGGACCACGGCGATCGCCGCCTAGGGCTTCGACCGAGCGCCTAAGGGGCGAACCCCGGCTGGGAGCCGGGGTGCGATCGATCACCCGATCGATCGCGGGCGGCTGCTGGGCTCGACAGCCCAGCTGGAGGCGCGCCACCCCAGGCGGCGGCGAGTCGCCGGACTCGCCGCGGGGGCTGCCGGAGCAGCCCCGGCCGATCGCTTGGAGCGATCGGCGATCGATCGCCATGCGCGATCTCTCGATCGCGTGAAACCCTAGCCGAGGGGTTCGGCTGGGCGTGCGCGTGGCTTCGGCCACGTCGTGCGTTCGGCTCGAGCTCCGGTGCGTGCGAAGGTGTTCGTGTGATTTCCGGCGGATGGTTTTGATCGGGTTATTGGTTTCCGCAAATTTTAATAGCCCGGGATATCAAATTCCAACAATTGGTATCAGAGCATGGTTTACGTTCGCGGTATTTTCGATAAAATTGTTCTACCTTGCAGGGTTCCGACTATTATGGCTTAATTTATTATTCGTTTAATTTATTTTGTCATGTATGTTGGTTTGATTAAACTCTCGGACATGTCGAGATTCGTTTTTGGTGGTGAATGCTTGTAATAGTAAAAATTCAGGGGTTGACCGAATTTAGGATTTATTATTACGTTCTACTTTTTTTCCGGAAAATGTATAGGGTCGATTTCATGTATAGAATCGATACCGGATAGTGTAAAATTTATTTTGTAATTTATTTTGCGTTGGATCGATGCCGAAACGACCGCCGGAGAAGACGCGTGACGAAGGAGATGACGTGAGGGCAACGGGACAAGGATCGACCAACCCCATGGTCGATCCCATGAGGATCGATCGACCCTCACATGGAGGAGCCGCCGGCAATGGTGGCCGGCCACCTCCTAGGCGTGGGTCGAGGGTGGCGCGGGGATCCCCACCCCATGCTATCCCGGTCCGGAAATTTACTTTCCCAATTAGTTCGGATTTTTCCTATTTGAGTATTCCTAATTTTGGGAATTCTCATGGATTAGGAAAAGAATTAATTGGAATTAATTTTATTTCCTTATTCTATTATGGAAGTCTTCTAGAGTATTCCGAGTTCTACTTGGAATAGGATCCTAGAGATTTAATAGAATTAGAAAGGAATAAAAGTTAATTTAGGATTGATTTATTTCCTAATTGATTATTCCTATTTTATGGGAATTTTCATAGAAATGGAAATTAATTAATCTTGGAAAGTAGAAGAGTCCTAAGTTATTTTATTTCCTTATTTCATTATGGAAATCATCTAGAATATTCCAAGTGGGTCTTGGATAGATTATTCTAGAGATTTAATGAAGTAGAAAAGGAAAAATAAAATAAATAAAAATATTAATAATATTTAATTTTATTTTTGATTTATTCGATTGACTTAATTTTAATTAAGTATCTTTTGGATTTATTAAAAATAAATAGATTTAAATATTGGAGATTAATATTCTCGTCACATGGAGCATTCAAGAAACGAAGACTAAAGACTAGAAGATGCGTACGGAGATGGAGTAAAGCCATAATAGTCGGAAAATAATATTCTAGTAATTATTTTGACTATGTGATAATATTTTGTGCTTTACTGCTTGTATGCATGCTATATGTGTTTACTTTTATGCACTAGTATAGCGTATCCCTTTATTGTAAAAAGCTAAGTGGGAGAGGGTATGGAAACATACCCATGGTCTCCATTACTGCTCTCTTGGTGACTTTTATAAACTTTTGAAGTTTATATAGATAAGTCATTGGAGGAGAGTTCTTGTAATTCCTCTTACGAGAAACATTGATTAAGTTTATCAAACAATGCCTAATTTGTCTTTCCAAAGCTGATTTCAAGTCGACTCATTCTCACCCCGGGGAGTGGAATGGAGCCAAAGCCACTTGGTCATGTCGAGGACACAAATTAGAGGCAGTCGTACCATTCTTTGATAGATGGATCGATTGTCTGCTCGGCTCCCTCATTTATGAGAGATAGGGCTGTTCGCATGGTGAATCACTGGTTAGAAACCTCGAGTTTCACTTATGATTCTCCGCGTCTTGATTTACAAGATTAAATGGATCAAGTAATTGGGAGTCAATTATAAAGATCTCTTAGTGTAGTAAACGTCCACACAACGTGGCTTGCTATGCTGACGGGTTTTGGATTAATTGATGTAGACAGTTGTAAGAAAATTGTGAAGAGTTGCGAAGTTGTCGTAAACGTCCACACAACGTGGCTTGCGGTGATGTAGCAATTCCAAACGATTTACTTTGGTACTGAGTAATGGTTTACACTTAGATACGCCTTATTGTATTCCTCCCACCGAGGTTCCGCTATAAGCGATGTATGACCGAAGGAAATCTAATTGCTAAGTCGTTTGGGTGGGTAAACGTCCACACACCGTGGCTTGCCTTACCTGATGGGATTTTAGATGTAATTAGTGATTTAATGATATTATTTAAGGGAGATAATATCGGATATTAAATTGTTTGTTTGTTTTATGTGCTTATAGGTTAGGAATGACTGTGACCCCACTTTGTGATATACTTAAAGATGAAAACTCACTGGTTCCATATAGTAATGATTGGGAACGAAATCTGGACATTGTCCAGACTGTTGAGCCTTCTATATCTGCTATTGTCCCAACTGATGAGGACATTTGGAATGACCTCAATATGATGTTGAGACATAGTGTGGATACTGCTGAAGAGGTGATTGACATACTCATTGTATTTCGCCCACTAGAGGAGTCGCTTAAAAACGATGACTTGAGGATGAAAATCATAAGTGTGATCAGAAAATCACGAGCTCTTATGGCCAAGGAAGAAGTGCAAGCAAAGAAGCCCAGTGGTTCCAAACCACGGATTGGGAAGAGCAAGCCGCGAGGCAAGTGCTATCGATGCAAGCAGTCTGGGCACTGGAAGTCTGATTGTCCTCTCATCAAAGGTACGAAATTTTCCTTAGTCACCGAAACATTGTCAGTGGTGTTATCTACCAGCACCTGGTGTGTAGATACGGGGGCCACTGATCATGTATGCAATTCATTGCAGGGGTTCCAGGAAACCCGGAGACTTAGAGAGGGAGAGATCGTGGTCTACATGGGCAATGCTGCGAGGGTGGCGGCTGTTGCAGTGGGAGACGTTCACTTACGTTTTAGTAGTGATAGGGCTTTAGTTTTACATAATTGTCTTTATGTACCCAATTTTAGAAAGAATTTAATTTCGGTTTCTAAACTTATAATGAATGGGTATTCTGTTTCTTTTGACCACTCTGTGATCATAAGAAGAAACAGTGAGATTATCTGTTCTGGTACATTGGTGGACGATTTGTATGTACTAAATCCTGAGTCTAACACGATGCAACTAACCGAGAGTAATAACACATCTACGAACACCAATAAGAGAAAGGAACCTTCTAAAATGAATCAATTATACTTGTGGCATCTAAGGCTAGGTCATATAAACTCGAATAGTCTTCAAAGGTTGAAAGCTGATGATTTAATCACTGGCGTTGAAGGAGAGGACCTTCCGACCTGCGAATCCTGTTTAGAGGGTAAAATGACCAAGCGTCCTTTTTCTGGTAAAGGACGGAGGGCTGAACAAGTATTGGATTCACTCTGATGTATGCGGACCTATGTCTACTCAGGCAAGGGGAGGGTACGAGTATTTCATCACTTTCACTGATGATTACTCAAGGTATGGATTTGTATACTTGATGCGCCGTAAGAGCGAATCCTTTGACAAGTTCAAGGAGTTCAAGGCTTTTGTGGAGAACCTTCAAAACAAATCCATTAAGTGCCTGCGATCGGATCGCGGAGGCGAGTACCTGTCTGGAGAATTCAAGGCATACTTGGCAGAGAATGGGATTGATTCCCAAATGACATCACCATATACTCCCCAGCAGAATGGTGTGTCAGAAAGAAGGAATAGGACTCTTATGGAAATGGTGCGATCAATGATGAGTTACTCGGACTTACCTGTTATGTTCTGGGGATTTGCCTTGGAAACAGCGGCGTATATCTTGAATAGGGTTCCAACCAAAACGGTACCAACCACACCCATGGAATTGTGGAGTGGGCGCAAGCCTAACTTAAGACACATTCGGATCTGGGGTTGTCCAGCACATGTGTTGCGACAAGGTGCCGATAAGTTAGAACCTAGATCAGAATTACGGCTGTTTGTAGGATACCCGAAAGGAACTAAAGGTGGCATGTTCTATAGTCCTAAAGACCAGAAGATCGTTATAAGTACTAACGCTCGGTTCTTGGAGGAAGACTATGTCATGGACCACAAGCCCAAGAGTGACATAATACTTGATGAGATGAGAGGTGACAAGGAAGACTTAGATACAGCCGAACCGAGTATAGATACACCACTAGAATCTGCACCTGATACTGTCACTGTTAATACACCGGAACGCCGTCGTAGTGGGAGGGTTGTTAAGCAACCAGACCGATGGATTGGACTGGGTGAGTCTTCGGACTCTGGACCTGGAGTTCATGAAATCGATCCCTGGACCTATGATGAGGCGGTACAAGATATAGATGCGCCTTCTTGGAAGAAAGCGATGAAATCCGAAATAGAATCTATGGATTCTAATAAAGTCTGGGATCTTGTAGAACCACCAAGCGGCGTAAAGCCAATTGGGTGTAAATGGGTCTACAAGAGAAAGAGAGGATCTGACGGAAAGGTTGAAACCTTTAAAGCTCGGCTTGTTGCGAAAGGATATACTCAGAAAGAGGGAATCGATTATGAGGAGACCTTCTCGCCAGTAGCCAAGATAAAGTCGATCCGGATTCTCTTATCCATAGCAGCTCATATGGATTATGAGGTGTGGCAAATGGACGTCAAGACAGCTTTCCTAAATGGAAGTCTTGACGAGACGATTTATATGAAACAACCAGAAGGATTCATTGCTAAGGGGCGAGATCATCTAGTGTGCAAGCTTAATCGATCCATTTATGGATTGAAACAAGCCTCGAGATCGTGGAACCTGCGGTTTGACGAAGTAGTCCAATCTTTTGGATTTAGTCAAAGCATGGACGAATCGTGTGTGTATTGGAAACGTGATGGGAAGAAGGTGGTGTTTCTCGTGCTTTATGTAGACGACATTCTTCTCATTGGCAACAGTGTGAAAATGTTATCAGACATAAAGGGATGGTTGTCTAGACAATTCGATATGAAAGATTTGGGAGAAGTCGGGCATGTTCTAGGGATCAAGGTTATAAGGGATCGCCGGAGTAGAACATTATACCTATCCCAGCAATCTTACATAGACACGATTCTGGCTCGTTTTAACATGCAAGATTCCAAGAAGGGTGAGCTGCCCTTCAGTAAAGGAACTTATCTTTCTAAGGAAATGTGTCCTCGGACACAAAAGGAGAAAGATGAAATGAAAGCAGTTCCGTACGCTTCGGCTGTGGGAAGCTTGATGTATGCAATGTTATGCACGAGGCCTGATATCTGCTATGCAGTTGGCGTAGTAGCGAGATATCAGAGTAACCCTGGAAAGGCTCATTGGACTGCCGTAAAGAGCATTTTCAAGTATTTGCGAAATACTAGGGATTATGTTCTAAGTTACGGGGCAGACAATCTGATTCCTTTGGGTTATACAGATTCGGATTTCCAAGCTGATAAGGACCAGTGTAAGTCGTGATCAGGCTATGTGTTTCACTATTAAAGGAGGAGGAGTTTTAAAATGGAAGAGTGATAAGCACGATGCTTTTCGGACTCTCCCATGGGTAACCAAATAGCGGCCTCAGAGGCAGCGGAAGATTTGGTATGGCTCCAGTATTACCTCTGGGACTTAGATGTGATTCTTAGTTTACCAAAGGCTATGTAAATAGCGGTGCAGTGGCAAACTTTAAGAGATCACGAGTCCATGAGTGTAAGATAACACATAGGGCAAGTACCACCTGATACGAGTCATCGTCAGGAAGGCGATGCAGTAGTCACCAAGATAACTTCAGAGCGGCAACCTAGATTGCTCATTCACTTGGTACTTCTTGGAAGTATTTTTTAAGCACGTGATGAGTATGGGAGTCGGGAGTTTGGAAGATAAGACTAGACCTTAGTATAAGTGGGAGATTGTTGGAGTGGTATACTTAATGTCTAGATTTGAGTATTGTGAACTCCTTGTACACTTTCATTTACCTATTAAATACAAACATTCATTTGCTTTTAATTATTGTTAATTAAATATATGCAAATTATAGTCCTGGATTTTATACGTTGTAGTTAGTATGGTGTTGCATGGGCACACAGAAGATCATACTATCGGTTACTCGTATTTAGTCGAACAGTTGCTCACGACCTAGATGGACACGGACCAACCCATCGGTATAGTCGTTGTGTGAGAGAGAAAATAATTTGTCTTAATTATTTTATCACACTTGTACACTTGGTGTATTGAGCGGATCGATTGAGACTCATCAATTAGGATTGCTCGGCGATAATTGATTTGAGACTCAGTGTATTATATTCTTAATCCCCGATATTATTGCGGGTGTGTATATTTAATATAAGTGACTTTGATTTACCAAAGGAATTAACCGATTTAATTATTGGGTTAATTACCGGTTAAGTTGGGTCACTATATTTTATATATGGCATGCCGTGAATGATTGACCGGACAGTGTATCCCGGAAGGGTTGATAATATCCCCGAGATGAGCTCATAAGGATTTATTATGTAAACCTCGCGAGTGGATTTAATTCCGCATAATAAATAAGGTTGAGTGGTACTAGTCTCGGATAAAAGAGATGAATAAATTTATTAAGCAATAAATAAATTTTATTCATGGATATTTATATCTTAAATACACGGAATAAATAATACTACCGGAGAAATATTATTTGGATATAATATGGTTTAATATTGGGAGTGCAATTAATTTATATAGTGGAAAATAAATTAATTAATATTAATGGGAGATTAATAGATTTGGGCTTGGGCTCAATTTAATCATTAATATTGGAAGCCCAATATTCCACCTCCTTTAGATCCCCTACGTAGCCTATAAAAGCACTACATGGTCTTCTCTATTCTCATAACTTGAAGATCACAATTCTAGAGAGAGAAAGAAGAGAGAGAAGTAGATCCATAGAGCTTGGAGGATCGTCGCCCACCCGACGTTCAAGCTAGTGCAAGGAATACGTGGGAAGATTCAAAGGTCATCTTGAATTCGTTTCTCCGAACAACGAATCGAAAGGTACAATATCTAAACGCCCTTGATAATTGTTCGATTTTTGATTTATCGAGAATACCGTAGAACGCAAGATCCGAAGATTGAAACCCGGATTAGACGACGAACGCGTGGTGGCGATTTGGAATCGCCGGACCACGGCGATCGCCGCCTAGGGCTTCGACCGAGCGCCTAAGGGGCGAACCCCGACTGGGAGCCGGGGTGCGATCGATCACCCGATCGATCGCGGGCGGCTGCTGGGCTCGACAGCCCAGCTGGAGGCGCGCCACCCCAGGCGGCGGCGAGTCGCCGGACTCGCCGCGGGGGCTGCCGGAGCAGCCCCGGCCGATCGCTTGGAGCGATCGGCGATCGATCGCCATGCGCGATCTCTCGATCGCGTGAAACCCTAGCCGAGGGGTTCGGCTGGGCGTGCGCGTGGCTTCGGCCACGTCGTGCGTTCGGCTCGAGCTCCGGTGCGTGCGAAGGTGTTCGTGTGATTTCCGGCGGATGGTTTTGATCGGGTTATTGGTTTCCGCAAATTTTAATAGCCCGGGATATCAAATTCCAACACTCCATTCTCTCCCGAGAATGTATATCAAGCCTTAAAGGAGAACCGATGTGTCGTTCTTTCTCCTTTCCTTCTACCGACAATAAATTATGTGAAAGCTGTTGGAGTTGTGTACTTAATGTCTAGATTTAAGTAACGGTAAACTCCCAGTCATAGCATTTAATCTATTAAATTAATAAACAATCGTTTGCTTTTAATTATTATTAATTAAATATATGCAAATCATAGTCCTAGATTTTATACGTTGTAGTTAGTATGGTGTGTCGGGCCCACACAGAAGATCATACTATCGGTTACTCGTATTTAATCAAACAATGGCTCACGACCTAGATGGACCCGGACCAATCCATCGGTATAGTCGTTGTGTGAGAGAGAAAATAATTTGTCTTAATTATTTTATCACACTTGTACACTTGGTGTATTGAGCGGATCGTTGAGATTCATCGATTAGGATTGCCGGCGATAATCGATTCGAGTCTCAGTGTATTTTATTCTTAATCCCCGATATTATTGCGGGTGTGTATATTTAATATAAGTGACTTTGATTTACCAAAGGAATTAACCGATTTAATTATTGGGTTGATTACCGGTTAAGTTGGGTCACTATATTTCATATATGGCATGCCGTGAATAATTGACCGGACAGTGTATCCCGGAAGGGTTGATAATATCCCCGAGATGAGTTCATAAGGAATTATTGTGTAAACCTCATGAGTGGATTCGTTCCGCACAATAATTAAGGTTGAATGGTACTAGTCTCGGATTAAAGAGATGAATAAATTAATTAGCAATAAATTAATTTTATTCATGGATATTTAAATCTTAAATACACGGAATAAATAATACTACCGGAGAAATATTATTTGATATAATATGGTTTAATATTGGGAGTGCAATTAATTTATATAGTGGAAAATAAATTAATTAATATTGATAAGGATTAATGGACTTGGGCAGTGGGCTCAATTTAATCTTCAATATTGGAAGCCCAATATTCCACCTCCTTTAGATCCCCTACGTAGCCTATAAAAGCACTACATGGCCCTCATAATTCATAACTTGAATAAGACAAGATTATCATACTTGATATTCTAGAGAGTTGAAGGAGATCCATAGGAGTTCGATAGATCGTCGCCCACCCGACGTTCGAACGGAGTGCAAGGAATACGTGGGAAGATTCAAAGGTCTTCAACTTGATTTCGTTTCTCCGCACAACGAATCAAAGGTATGATCATAAACTCCTTGTGTGATTTTATGTTCTATTTAATTGTGATACATACATGAACACACGATCCGGATAAACGACGAACCTCGGGGACGGGGATTCGAGATCCCCGGCGAGGATCGAAGGTGGCGGTCGAACCCTAGGGTTCGGAACGCCGGAACGTGAGGAACCCTCGGCTGGAGCCGAGGGGTGCGATCGATCACGAGGATCGATCGCGGGGTGCTGCGGGGTCACCCGTAGCCGCCTCGCATGAGCTACGGGTTCGCCCGCAGCGGTCGTGCGAGGGCGATGCCCTCGCTGGGCAGCGAGCCCGTGAGCTCGCTGCGGGGGCTGCTACGAGCAGCCCCGGGGATGCCGTGAGGCATCCCAGCGATCATCCGCGAGATGATCGCGAGCCCCGTGCGGGGGCTCGGCTGGGCGCGCGGGTTCGCCCGTGCGGTGCTCGGTCGAGCTCCGGCTCGTACGGTGGTTCGTGATCGGATCTCCGGCGATCGAGGATTTCGGTCGGGTTATTATTTTCCGCAATTTTTTAATGGCCCGGGATATCGATTTCCAGCAATTGGTATCAGAGCGTTTGGTTTCCTTTTCATGTATGTGTTCAATTGTGTTCTACCTTGCAGGGATTCCGACTATCATGGTTTAAATTAATTGTTAATTATTCGTTTAATTAATTGCTATTTAATTTTGCCATGATTATTCGTTATTAAACTCTCGGACATGTCGAGATTCGTTTTGTGTGGATGAATGCTTGTAATAGTAAAAATTCGGGGGTTGACCGAATTTAGATTTATTATTATTCTATGTTTTCCGGAAAGTGTATAGGGTCGATTTAATGTATAGAATCGATACCGGAATTGTAAATTTATTTCTTGTAATTTATTTACGTTGGATCGATGCCGAGACGACCGCCGGAGAACTCGTGTGACGAAGAAGACGAAGAGGACGAAGAACCGGGGGGTCGATCAACCCCATGATCGACCCCATGACCGAAGCCATGGGGAGGGGTCGATCGCCCCTCGGCTGGGGCTGCCGCCGGTATGGTGGTGGCCGGCCGGTTGGGGAGGCGGCGGCGGTGCCCTCTCCGGTGGTGGCGGCGGTCGGTGGTGGTGGTGGTGGTGCGGGGATCCCCAACCCGTGCTACTCCTACTCCTACCTAGATTCTACTTACCTAATTGATTCGGTTTTCCTATTTTTGGGAATTCTCATGGATTAGGAAAAGAATTAATTGGAATTAATTTTATTCCTTATTCTATTATGGAAGTCTTCTAGAGTATTCCGAGTTCTACTTGGAATAGGATCCTAGAGATTTAATAGAATTGGAAAGGAATAAAAGTTAATTTAGGATTGATTTATTTCCTAATTGATTATTCCTATTTTATGGGAATTTTTCATAGTAATGGAAATTAATTAATCTTGGAAAGTAGAAGAGTCCTAATTTATTTTATTTCCTTATTCTATTATAGAAGTCTTCTAGAATATTCCAAGTTTGACTTGGATAGATTATTCTAGAGATTTAATAGAATTAGATAGGAAAATCAATAAATAAAAATATTAATAATATTTAATTTTATTTTTGATTTATTCGATTGACTTAATTTTCGAATTAAGTATCTTTTGGATTTATTAAAAATAAATAGATTTAAATATTGGGATTAATATTCTCGTCACATGGAGCATTCAAGAACGAAGACTGAAGACTAGAAGACGCATACGGAGATGGAATAAAGCCATGATAGTCGGAAAATAATTTTCTAGCTTATTTTGACTATGTGCTATGTGCTTTATTGCTTGTATGCATGCTTATGTGTTTAATTATGCATTAGATAGCGTATCCCTTTGTTATAAAAAGCTAAGTGGGAGAGGGGATGGAAACATTCTCATGGTCTCCATTACTGTTCTCTTGGTGACTCTTATGGACTTTTGAAGTTCATATAGATGTGTCATTGGAGGAGAATTCTTGTAATTCCTTTTACAAGAAACATTGATTAAGTTTATCAAACAATGCCTAATTTGTCTTTCTGAAACTGACTTCAAGTCGACTCATTCTCACCCCGGGGAGTGGAATGGAGCCAAAGCCACTTGGTCATGTGGATGACACAAATTAGAGACCTTCGTACCATTCTTTGATAGATGGATCGATTGTCTGCTCGGCTCCCTCATTTATGAGAGATAGGGTTGTTCGCATGGTGAATCACTGGTTAGAAACTTCGAGTTTCACTTATGATTCTCCGCGTCTTGATTTACAAAATCGAATGCTTCAAGTAATTGGATGTCAATTGTAAAAGTCTTTTGGTGTCGTAAACGTCCACACTATCGTGGCTTGCTGCATTGAATGGGATTTTTGGAACGGTTGATGTAGACAGTTATAGAAGGGAGTGAAGGAAACATAGGTTAACGTAAACGTCCACACTATCGTGGCTTGCGGTAACATGCGAATCTTAACCAAACTTCTTAGTACTGAGTGATGGTTTACACTTAGGTACGCTCTATAGTGTTGGAGTAGTATACTTAATGTCTAGATTTGAGTATTCTGAACTCCTTGTACACTTTCATTTACCTATTAAATACGAACATTCATTTGCTTTTAATTATTGTTAATTAAAAATATGCAAATTATAGTCCTGGATTTCATACGTTGTAGTTAGTATGGTGTGTCGGGCCCACACAGAAGATCATACTATCGGTTACTCGTATTTAATCAAACAGATGCTCACGACCTAGATGGACACGGACCAATCCATCGGTATAGTCGTTGTGTGAGAGAGAAAATAATTTGTCTTAATTATTTTATCACACTTGTACACTTGGTGTATTGAGCGGATCGATTGAGACTCATCAATTAGGATTGCTCGGCGATAATTGATTTGAGACTCAGTGTATTTTATTCTTAATCCCCGATATTGTTGCGGGTGTGTATATTCAATATAAGTGACTTTGATTTACCAAAGGAATTAACCGATTTAATTATTGGGTTAATTACCGGTTAAGTTGGGTCACTATATTTTATATATGGCATGCCGTGAATGATTGACCGGACAGTGTATCCCGGAAGGGTTGATAATATCCCCGAGATGAGCTCATAAGGATTTATTATGTAAACCTCGCGAGTGGATTTAATTCCGCATAATAAATAAGGTTGAGTGGTACTAGTCTCGGAAAAAAGAGATGAATAAATTTATTAAGCAATAAATAAATTTTATTCATGGATATTTATATCTTAAATACACGGAATAAATAATACTACCGGAGAAATATTATTTGGATATAATATGGTTTAATATTGGGAGTGCAATTAATTTATATAGTGGAAAATAAATTAATTAATATTAATGGGAGATTAATAGATTTGGGCTTGGGCTCAATTTAATCATTAATATTGGAAGCCCAATATTCCACCTCCTTTAGATCCCCTACGTAGCCTATAAAAGCACTACATGGTCTTCTCTATTCTCATAAGTTGAAGATCATAATTCTTCTAGAGAGAGAAAGTAGAGAGAGAAGTAGATCCATAGAGCTTGGAGGATCGTCGCCCACCCGACGTTCAAGCTAGTGCAAGGAATACGTGGGAAGATTCAAAAGGTCGTCTTGAATTCGTTTCTCCGAACAACGAATCGAAAGGTAAAAATCTAAACGCCCTCGATTTTGTTCGATTTGATTTATCGAGAATACCGTAGAACGAAGATCCGAGGATCGAATCCCGGAACGAGGGTCGAGCCGGGCGGTGGTGGTCGAACCACCGGACCGCCGGCGGCTCGTGGATCCCACGTGGGGATCGCGCACGGAAATCCTCGGCTGGGAGCCGAGGATCGATCGGACCCCTACGGGGCCGATCGCTGGGAGCTGCGGGGTTACCCGCAGCGACTCGTAGCGAGCTGCGGGGTTACCCGCAGCGGGTCGCTGGGAACGAGCCCCAGCCATGCGAGCAGCGGATCAACGGATCCGCTGCGGGGATGCCGTGAGGCATCCCGTGCGATCGCTGGGAGCGATCGCGGGTTCCCGCGGGGGTGCGGCTGGGCGCGCACGCGTCCTCGTGCGCGTTGTGCGTTCGGTCGAGCCCCGACTCGCGTGGACTCGTGATTTCTCCGGCAATCGAGGTTTTTGATCGGGTTATTGGTTTCCGCATATTTTAAATAGCCCGGGATATCGAATTCCAACAATTGGTATCAGAGCGTGGTTTACGTTCGCGGTATTTTCGATAAAATTGTTCTACCTTGCAGGGTTCCGACTATTATGGCTTAATTTATTATTCGTTTAATTTATTTTGTCATGTATGTTGGATTGATTAAACTCTCGGACATGTCGAGATTCGTTTTTGGTGGTGAATGCTTGTAATAGTAAAAATTCGGGGGTTGACCGAATTTAGGATTTATTATTACGTTCTTTTTTTCCGGAAAATGTATAGGGTCGATTTCATGTATAGAATCGATACCGGATAGTGTAAAATTTATTTTGTAATTTATTTTGCGTTGGATCGATGCCGAAACGACCGCCGGAGAAGACGCGTGACGAAGGAGACGACGTGAGGGTAAAGGACCGGGGATCGATCAATCCCCATGATCGATCCCGAGGGGATCGATCGACCCACGGCCGAAGGTGGGCTGTCCGCGGGAGCCTCGGCCACGCCGGCCACCAGTGGTGGTGGCGCGTGGGCCGGGCGGCGGTGGCGTGCCCTAGGCGGCGGTCGGACGAGGTGGGGGTGGCGTGGGGATCCCCAACCCATGCTACTCCTACCGGTAGATCCACTTTCCTAATTAGTTCGGGTTTTTCCTATTTGAGTATTCCTATTTTATGGGAATTCTCATGGAATAGGAAAAGAATTATTTGGAATTAATTTTATTTCCTTATTCTATTATGGAAGTCTTCTAGAGTATTCCGAGTTCTACTTGGAATAGGATCCTAGAGATTTAATAGAATTGGAAAGGAATAAAAGTTAATTTAGGATTGATTTATTTCCTAATTGATTATTCCTATTTTATGGGAATTTTCATAGAAATGGAAATTAATTAATCTTGGAAAGTAGAAGAGTCCTAAGTTATTTTATTTCCTTATTTCATTATGGAAATCATCTAGAATATTCCAAGTGGGTCTTGGATAGATTATTCTAGAGATTTAATGAAGTAGAAAGGGAAAATAAAATAAATAAAAATATTAATAATATTTAATTTTATTTTTGATTTATTCGATTGACTTAATTTTTTAATTAAGTATCTTTTGGATTTATTAAAAATAAATAGATTTAAATATTGGAAATTAATATTCTCGTCACAAGAAGCATTCAAGAACGAAGACTAAAGACTAGAAGATGCGTACGGAGATGCAATAAAGCCATAATAGTCGGAAAATAATATTCTAGTAATTATTTTGACTATGTGATAATACTATGTGCTTTATTACATGTATGCATGCTATATGTGTTTACTTTCATGCACTAGATAGCGTATCCCTTTATTGTAAAAAGCTAAGTGGGAGAGGGTATGGAAACATACCCATGGTCTCCATTGCTGCTCTCTTGGTGACTTTTATAAACTTTTGAAGTTTATATAGA
This sequence comes from Euphrasia confusa, assembly GCA_954870475.1. Classification (NCBI taxonomy): domain Eukaryota; kingdom Viridiplantae; phylum Streptophyta; class Magnoliopsida; order Lamiales; family Orobanchaceae; genus Euphrasia; species Euphrasia confusa. The sequence goes on from OX940950.1 coordinate 34,525,712, forward strand.
TAAGTTATTGGAGGAGAGTTCTTGTAATTCCTCTTACGAGAAACGTTGATTAAGTTTATCAAACAATGCCTAATTTGTCTTTCCAAAGCTGATTTCAAGTCGACTCATTCTCACCCCGGGGAGTGGAATGGAGCCAAAGCCACTTGGTCATGTCGAGGACACAAATTAGAGGCAGTCGTACCATTCTTTGATAGATGGATCGATTGTCTGCTCGGCTCCCTCATTTATGAGAGATAGGGTTGTTCGCATGGTGAATCACTGGTTAGAAACTTCGAGTTTCACTTATGATTCTCCGCGTCTTGATTTACAAGATCGAATGGATCAAGTAATTGGATTTCAATTATATAAATCTTTTGGTATAGTAAACGTCCACACGAACGTGGCTTGCTATACTGAATGGGATTTTAGAATAATTGATGTAGACAGTTATAGGGAGTTGTGAAGAATTGCGAGTTATCGTAAACGTCCACACGAACGTGGCTTGCGGTGACGTAACAATTCTAAACGATTCACCTTGGTACTGAGTAATGGTTTACACTTAGATACGCTTTATAGTATTCTTCCCAACGAAGTAACGCTATAATGATGTATGACCAAAGCAAATCTAATTGCTAAATCATTTGGGTGGGTAAACGTCTACACGAACGTGGCTTGCTTTAACCTGATGGGATTTTAGATGTGATTAGTGATTTAATGATATTATTTGAGGGAGATAATATCGGATATTAAATTGTTTGTTTGTTTTATGTGCTTATAGGTTAGGAATGACTGTGACCCCACTTTGTGATATACTTAAAGATGAAAACTCACTGGTTCCATATAGTACTGATTGGAAAAGAAATCTGGACAATGTTCAGACTGTTGAGCCTTCCGAATCCACTATTGTCCCAACTGATGAGGACATTGAAAATGACCTCAAGGAGATGTTAGGACATAGTAAGGAAGCCGGACTAGAGGTGATTGACATACTCATTAAGTTCAGTCCCCTTGAGGAATCGTTTAAAAACGATTTCAAAAGAACTGAACTGACAAGTATGATCAGAGAATCACAAGCTCTAGTGGCCGAGTTGGAAGTGCAAGCAAAGAAGCCCAGTGGTTTTGAACCACGGATTGGGAAGAGCAAGCCGCGAGGCAAGTGCTTTCGATGCAAGCAGTCTGGGCACTGGAGGTCTGATTGTCCTCTCATCAAAGGTACGAAATTTTCCTTAGTCACTGAAACATTATCAGTGGTGTTATCTACCAGCACCTGGTGTGTAGATACGGGGGCCACTGATCATGTCTGCAATTCATTGCAGGGGTTCCAGGAAACCCGGAGACTTAGAGAGGGAGAGATCGTGGTCTACATGGGCAATGCCGCGAAGGTGGCGGCTGTTGCAGTGGGAGACGTTCACTTACGCTTCAGTAGTGAAAGGATTTTAGTTTTACATAATTGTCTTTATGTACCCAACTTTAGAAAGAATTTAATTTCGGTTTCTAAGCTTATTTTGAATGGATATTCTGTTTCTTTTGACCACTCTGTGATCATAAGAAGAAACAGTGAAATTATCTGTTCTGGTACATTGGTGGACGATTTGTATGTGCTAAATCCTGAGTCTAACACGATGCAACTAACCGAGAGTAATAACACATCTACGAACACCAATAAGAGAAAGGAACCTTCTAGGATGAATCAATTATACTTGTGGCACTTAAGGCTAGGTCACATTAACTCAAATAGAATTCAAAGGTTGAAAGCTGATGGTCTCATCAGTGGTGTTGAAGGAGAGGACCTTCCAACCTGCGAATCCTGTTTAGAGGGAAAAATGACCAAGCGTTCTTTTTCTGGTAAAGGACGAAGGGCTGAACAAGTATTGGATTTGATTCACTCTGATGTATGCGGACCTATGTCTACTCAGGCAAGGGGAGGGTACGAGTATTTCATCACTTTCACTGATGATTACTCAAGGTATGGATTTGTATACCTGATGCGCCGCAAAAGCGAATCCTTTGACAAGTTCAAGGAGTTCAAGGCTTTTGCGGAGAACCTTCAAGGTAAATCCATTAAATGCCTGCGATCTGATCGCGGAGGCGAGTACCTGTCTGGAGAATTCAAGGCATACTTAGCAGAAAAAGGGATTGATTCCCAAATGACATCACCATATACTCCTCAGCAGAATGGTGTGTCGGAAAGAAGGAATAGGACTCTTATGGAAATGGTGCGTTCAATGATGAGTTACTCGGACTTACCTACTATGTTCTGGGGATATGCCTTGGAAACGGCGGCGTACATTCTCAACATGGTTCCAACAAAAACGGTACCCACCACACCCATGGAAAGGTGGAGCGGGCGCAAGCCTAGCCTCAGGCACCTTCGGATCTGGGGTTGTCCAGCACATGTGTTGCGACAAGGTGCCGATAAGTTAGAACCTAGATCAGAATTACGGCTGTTTGTAGGATACCCGAAAGGAACTAAAGGTGGCATGTTCTATAGTCCTACGGACCAGAAGATCGTTATAAGTACTAACGCTCGGTTCTTAGAGGAAGACTATGTCATGGACCACAAGCCCAAAAGTGACATAATACTTGATGAGTTGAGAGGTAATAAGGAAGACTTAGATACAGCCGAACCGAGTATAGATACACCACTAGAATCTGCACCTGACACTGTCACTGTTAATACACCGGAACGCCGTCGTAGTGGGAGGGTTGTTAAGCAACCAGACCGATGGATTGGACTGGGTGAGTCTTCGGACTCTGGACCTGGAGTTCATGAAATCGATCCCTGGACCTATGATGAGGCGGTACAAGATATAGATGCGCCTTCTTGGAAGAAAGCGATGAAATCCGAAATTGAATCTATGGATTCTAATAAAGTCTGGGATCTTGTAGAACCACCAAGCGGCGTAAAGCCAATTGGGTGTAAATGGGTCTACAAGAGAAAGAGAGGATCTGACGGAAAGGTTGAAACCTTTAAAGCTCGGCTTGTTGCGAAAGGATATACTCAGAAAGAGGGAATCGATTATGAGGAGACCTTCTCGCCAGTAGCCAAGATAAAGTCGATCCGGATTCTCTTATCCATAGCAGCTCATATGGATTATGAGGTGTGGCAAATGGATGTCAAGACAGCCTTCCTAAATGGAAGTCTTGACGAGACGATTTATATGAAACAACCAGAAGGATTCATTGCTAAGGGGCGAGATCATATAGTGTGCAAGCTTAATCGATCCATTTATGGATTGAAACAAGCCTCGAGATCGTGGAACCTGCGGTTTGACGAAGTAGTCCAATCAATTGGATTTAGTCAAAGCATGGACGAATCGTGTGTGTATTGGAAACGTGATGGGAAGAAGGTGGTGTTTCTCGTGCTTTATGTAGACGACATTCTTCTCATTGGCAACAGTGTGAAAATGTTATCAGACATAAAGGGATGGTTGTCTAGACAATTCGATATGAAAGATTTGGGAGAAGTCGGGCATGTTCTAGGGATCAAGGTTATAAGGGATCGCCGGAATAGAACATTGTACCTATCCCAGCAATCTTACATAGACACGATTCTGGCTCGTTTTAACATGCAAGATTCCAAGAAGGGTGAGCTGCCCTTCAGTAAAGGAACTTATCTTTCTAAGGAAATGTGTCCTCGGACACAAAAGGAGAAAGATGAAATGAAAGCAGTTCCCTACGCTTCGGCTGTGGGAAGCTTGATGTATGCAATGTTATGCACGAGGCCTGATATCTGCTATGCAGTTGGCGTAGTAGCGAGATATCAGAGTAACCCTGGAAAGGCTCATTGGACTGCCGTAAAGAGCATTTTCAAGTATTTGCGAAATACTAAGGATTATGTTCTAAGTTACGGGGCAGACAATCTGATTCCTTTGGGTTATACGGATTCGGATTTCCAAGCTGATAAGGACCGGCGAAAGTCGACATCAGGCTATGTGTACACTATGGGAGGTGGAGCCGTATCATGGAGGAGTGTTAAGCAAAAGTGCATTTCAGACTCTACCATGGAAGCTGAATATGTTGCAGCCTCAGAGGCAGCGAAAGAATCAGTTTGGTTCCTTAATTTCCTCCAGGACTTAGATGTGATTCCGAGTTTGCCCAAGGCTATGACAATTTATTGTGATAATAGCGGTGCAGTGGCAAACAGTAAGGAACCACGGTCCCATAGTGCTATGAAACACATAGAGCGCAAGTACCACCTGATTCGAGACATCGTCAAGAGGGGCGATGCAATAGTCACCAAGATAGCTTCGGAGGACAACCTAGCGGACCCTTTCACCAAGATACTTCCTAAGGAAGTTTATTTCAAGCACTTGGAGGGTTTGGGAGTCAGAAGTTTGGAGGATAAGACTAGACCTTAGTATAAGTGGGAGATTGTTGGAGTAGTATACTTAATGTCTAGATTTGAGTATTCTGAACTCCTTGTACACTTTCATTTACCTATAAAATACGAACATTCATTTGCTTTTAATTATTGTTAATTAAAAATATGCAAATTATAGTCCTGGATTTCATACGTTGTAGTTAGTATGGTGTGTCGGGCCCACACAGAAGATCATACTATCGGTTACTCGTATTTAATCAAACAGATGCTCACGACCTAGATGGACACGGACCAATCCATCGGTATAGTCGTTGTGTGAGAGAGAAAATAATTTGTCTTAATTATTTTATCACACTTGTACACTTGGTGTATTGAGCGGATCGATTGAGACTCATCAATTAGGATTGCTCGGCGATAATTGATTTGAGACTCAGTGTATTTTATTCTTAATCCCCGATATTGTTGCGGGTGTGTATATTCAATATAAGTGACTTTGATTTACCAAAGGAATTAACCGATTTAATTATTGGGTTAATTACCGGTTAAGTTGGGTCACTATATTTTATATATGGCATGCCGTGAATGATTGACCGGACAGTGTATCCCGGAAGGGTTGATAATATCCCCGAGATGAGCTCATAAGGATTTATTATGTAAACCTCGCGAGTGGATTTAATTCCGCATAATAAATAAGGTTGAGTGGTACTAGTCTCGGATAAAAGAGATGAATAAATTTATTAAGCAATAAATAAATTTTATTCATGGATATTTATATCTTAAATACACGGAATAAATAATACTACCGGAGAAATATTATTTGGATATAATATGGTTTAATATTGGGAGTGCAATTAATTTATATAGTGGAATATGGTTTAATATTGGGAGTGCAATTAATTTGGAGGATCGTCGCCCACCCGACGTTCAAGCTAGTGCAAGGAATACGTGGGAAGATTCAAAAGGTCGTCTTGAATTCGTTTCTCCGAACAACGAATCGAAAGGTAAAAATCTAAACGCCCTTGATTTTGTTCGATTTGATTTATCGAGAATACCGTAGAACGAAGATCCGAGGATCGAATCCCGGAACGAGGGTCGAGCCGGGCGGTGGTGGTCGAACCACGGGACCGCCGGCGGCTCGTGGATCCCACGTGGGGATCGCGCACGGAAATCCTCGGCTGGGAGCCGAGGATCGATCGGACCCCTACGGGGCCGATCGCTGGGAGCTGCGGGGTTACCCGCAGCGACTCGTAGCGAGCTGCGGGGTTACCCGCAGCGGGTCGCTGGGGACGAGCCCCAGCCATGCTGTTGGAAATCGACTACCCGGGACGTGTCCGTTCGATCACACGAACATCCGAACGCTCCCAGTCGACCCCCAGGTCCGTTACTCCGTTCACGTGCCAGCCTGTGTCCCGATTCACGCCCAGCCATTGCCCCGAAGGACAACCGCGCGAACCGGAGCTGGCTGCCCGAAAAACAGCGAAACGGCGGTCGCCGTTTCTAAAACGGCGGTCGCCGTTTGTCCTTCAGCAGGCGCGAACAGCAGCGCGACCTGCTGTTCCGGGCTCGTTTCCGGGTCGTTTTTCCTCATCCGACTACCAATCTGGAGGTCCTAGAACCCCCAGTAATCGAGGAATACGATCCACGAGATCCGGAACCCGATCTTACATCCGATGTATTTTCAACGAAATAGAAATCGAAACGTATGCGGAATAAGGGTTTCGATTCCATACCTTTGTCGCGTGATTCGGAGAAGCCGAATTGTTGAGACCACGAAGCCTTCCGGTGTATGTCTCTATCCCCGACGTTCAGCCGTTGAGTGGGCAACGATCCGCTGAACCTTCCTCTTCTCCTTTCTCTCTTGAACCCACCGTAGTAATAATATCCTCTGTCTCAGAAATATATTTGCGCAAGCAAAATTATTTCTACAGAATTATTACTGCGCTAATCTAAATTAATTAAGCAGAGGAAAAATAATTGCGCAATCTTTTATTTTCTCTGCAGAATTAATTATAGCGGCTTAGGTTATGATCTTCTATCTCAGAAATATAATTGCGCTAGCAATTAATTTCTCCAGAAAATAATAACAGCGCTAATCTATTTATTTTTTACAGAAAAATAATTGCGCAAACAATTTATTTTTCTCCGCAAAAATAAAATAGCGGCGTTTCTTAGGTTTAAGAGAAAGAGAGGGTGAGGTATTTATAGAGCTACACCAGGGACCTTATGGAAATTAATTATTAGGCTAAATTGCAATTTAATTAACTGGCGTCCTAAAAGGTGAACCTTAATTAAATTCCACAATTTTAATTATAATTAATTCCACTATAAAATTATAATTGAATTCCCAATAATTAATTTATATTATTTCAACAATAATAATTCCGCCGAATTACATATACGACTTTCCCCGTGTTTAAGATATCGTATGTCCACGAATTAACTTTAATTACTAATAATTAAATTTACTCGTTTCTTGTTATCCGAGACTAGTACCACTCATCCTTATTATCATGTGGAACGAATCCACCTGCAGGGTTTACATGATAAACTTTATGAGCTCATCTCGGGGACATCATCAACCCAATAAATGGGACACGGTTTCCTGTCTATAATCTATAGCATGCCGTGTGTACAATTCCGATTCCCAATTTACCGAGAATATTGACTAATCAATTAGTCTCACTCACTAGTAAGTCAAAGAACCGAGAACTGGACACACGCACCTATAATTATATAGGGATTAGGAATTCGTATATCCGTAATATCTGAGGTCTAGTTCGATTACTGCGATTAGTATAAATCAAACGCCCTCCCGTGGTCCTGCTCAATACACCAAGTGTACGAGTGTAACATGATAGCCAAGACCGACTATCTACCAGTCACACTACGACGTACCGATGGATTGTCCCTGTCCATCTAAGTCGTGAGCTACTGTTCGATAGTATACGAGTAACCGACAGTATGATCTTCCGCGTGTCTCCTCACGCCATACTGTCTACAACGTATACATCAAGGACTATTGCATTAAATGCAATCATGCTTGAATCATATCTCGAATTAAGGTATAGATAAGGAGTTCCGTATTTGCACTAAACTAGACATTTAGAATACAACTCCATCAATCTCCCACTTATACTAAAAGTCTAGTCGCCCTCTCCCAAACATCAGATTCCCATAACCTCATCACGCCTACCCAACGCTTTCGCTGGAAGTGCCTCTGTGAACGGGTTCACCAGGAAATCCTCTCGATGCTATCTAGGTGACAACTGCATCGTCTTACTAGACGATCTCTCGAATCAGGTGGTACTTGCGCTCTACGTGTTATCTCCCACTGTGGACTCGTGGCATTTCAAGTTTTCCAATACCACTATTCAAAATAGCTTTGGGTAAACTAGAAACCACATCTAAGTCCCTTAGGAAGTTATGGAGCCACACTGACCTTTTAACTGCCTCAGAGGCCGTTATCCTTTCAGTTTCCATGGTAGAGTCCGTAATGCATCGCTGCTTTACATTCTTCCATGTGACTGCTCCACTTCACAGTGAGAACACATAGCCTGAATTCGACTTTCGACTGTCCATGTTTGATTTGGAAATCCAATTCTATGTAATCCAAAGGAAACAACTTGACTGCTTTGTAACTCAGAACATAATTCCTGGTCCTCTGCAGGAACCTAAACATGTTCTTTACATCAGTCGAGTGATCCTTTCCAGGATTACTATGATATCTCACCACCATGCCCACGGCATAGTAGATATCAGTCTCGTGCATAGCATTACATGCATTAAGCTTCCCACCATTAAGGTGCAGGGAACTGCTTACTCTTGATCTATCTCCTTTATTGTGTCGGACACAAAACTTTAGATAGACGAATTCCACATCTAAAAGGTGAAGACCTTTCTTTGAATTCTGTATGCTGCAACGAGTAAGAATTGTATTTATGTGTGAGGCTCGAGATAAGTTCTATGTTCTTTTCTTGCGATCATTTATTACTTTGATCCCAAGAACATTCCCAACTTCTCCTAAGTCTCTTACATTGAATTACTCGGACAACCATCCCTTTATGTCCGATAACATCTTTCATATTGTTGCCAATTTAGAAGGATGTCGTCTACATAAAGAATGAGAAAACACCACATCTTTTCTGCCACTTCTTTATTACACTCAGGACCTAAACATGCCTTGAATGAATCCATGAAATGGATTTTCTCATAGGTCCGCATGTGTCCAAGATCTTGAAGCTTCCTTCAATCCTAAGATTGATTAAGCTTGCTTACCGAATGCTCTTGGCTCTTTTCGATGAATATCTCTGGCTGTCCCACACAGATGGCCCCGTCAAGACTTCGATTTAGGAAATCTGTCTTGACTTCCATCTTCCATGTGAAGACAAAAGAATCCGGATCGACTTTTGCCAAGACTGAGCATCTTGATCTTTCAGCGTCTCGTCATAGATCCAGGGTTCGGCTTCATGTTCTCCAGGTAACAAGTCCGAAGACTCACCTATAAACATGAACCTGTTGGGTTGTCTAACAACCCTCCCACTACGACGACGCTCCGGTGTATCTTTAGTGACTAAAGATTATAGTAGTGAACTACTCAGTTAGGCTGGTTCTAAGTCTTGATCAGTCCCTCTAAGCACATTAAGTATTACTCTACTCTTGGGCTTGTGATTCTTGCATATATAGTCCATGTCTAAGAACCGAACGTTGATGCAATCAACGAATACCTGGTCCTTTGGACTATATTACATATCTCAATTCGTTTTCTTAGGGTATCCTATAAATAGCCGAATATCTGTACAAGTTTCCAAAGGAATCAAGTTCAGGATAAACGCCGCTGTTTCCAAGGCATATCCCAAAACCGAATTAGGTAACTCCGAATAACTCATTGTCTACTTTCCCATATCTATAAGAGTCCTATTCCTTCTTTACAACACATTATTTTGCCGAGGCATAAATGGTGTAGTCTGTTGGGAGTTAATCCCATTTTCTGATAAGTATGCCTTATTCTTCAAAGAGGTCTGCACATATCAGAGCGAATAAACTCTAGTACTTTCTTGGATTTTTTCCCTTTAACCGTAAAGGGTTGCTTGGTCATTTACACTTCCAAGTATGATTCGAAGATTGGAAGGTCCTTTCCTTCAACCTAGCTGAGTGGTCCATCAGCTTTCATCCTTTTGAATCGTACTTAAGTTAAAATGATTTAGCCTAAGATTCCATAAGTACATTTGATTCGTCCTAGAAGGATCTTTACTCTTATTGGGGTTCGACAATGTGTTATTTTCTCCGGTGAGTTGCATCGTGGAAGAACACGGATTTAGTATTAAATTGTCTATCAATGTACCAGAATAGATAATATCCCCGTTTCCTACTCTGAAAAGTATGAAACTATCAGAAGAAACGGAATATCCATTCTAAGCCAATTTAGAAATCCGAAATGAAATTTCTTTCTAAATGCCGGCACATAAAAGCAATTTATTAGAACTAAAATCCTACAGTTTAAAACCATTTAACATCTCCCACTGCAACGGCTGTTACCTTAACATTATTGCCCATGTAGGTTATAACTTCTTCTTTTCTAAGTCTCCGGGTTTCCTGGAACCCCCGCATTTAGGTGCAGACATGATTAGTGGTTTCCGTATCCACACACCAGGTACTGGTAGATAACACATACTAAACATATTTCGGTGACTAAGGAGAAGTTAACTACTAGTTGCTTTGAGAGGACAATCAAACTCCCAGTATCCGAACTGCTTACAACGGAAGCACTTGCCCCTTGGGCTTGCTTGTCCCATTCCGTGGTCCAGATATATTAGGCCCACTGGGTTTCCGTATTTGCTTCTTCTTCCTTTTGCCACCCGAAGGCCTAGGAAGAGTCAATTTCTCAGCCATAAGTGTTTTGAGGACCCTTAAAGATTCTCTCAGCCGCTAGAAGTTCAATCAGGAGCTCCGCCAATGAGTAAGACCCCTTATTCATATTATAGTTCAGGCGGAACTGCTCAAAACTTCTCGGCAGAGACTGGAGCACAAAATCAACCTGGGTTACCCCATTGATAATTGTTCCCAGAATCTCTATCTCATTAAGATAGCCCATCATTCTAAGAACGTGATCCCTCACGGGCGTTCTTTCCGACATGATGTCCGTCATGAGTTGCCTCATTTCACTTTTCCCAGCTGTCCTATCCTGATAACCAAAAACTTCTTGAGTTTAAGCATCATATCATAGGTAATGGTCATGGCATGATCCTGATGTCGCAGCACATTTGACATGAAAGTCATAATGTTGCTCCGCGTCATCTCATAGCCTTGATCCATTTCCAATGAGCTTCCTTTCCTCAGTAGTGGAAACATCATTTGGTTCAGCAGGTCAATTGACTTGGAGTACATATTTGTACTCCTCTGCAGTTAGAACAATGTCCAAGTTTCATATCCAATCCATACAATCAGGGTCAGTGAGTTTGTTGACTTTTAATGGGAATAATACCATATAAAACAAACAATGAGTTTAATTCGATATCATTTCCCTCAAGTGATATCATTAAACTACCAATCATTTCCAAAATCCCATCAGACATAGCAAGCCACGTTCTTGTGGACGTTTACCAGTCCAAATGATTTTATGAATGGATTTTTACTTCGGTCGTACATCATCATAGCAGTGACTCCGATGGGGAGGATACTATAAAGCGTACCTAAGTGTGTACCATATCTCAGTACTGAGTCCACCGCTCGGGAACCACATGTCCACCGCAAGCCACGTTCTTGTGGACGTTTACGTTGACATGCGGTCCTCCACGACTTTCTATAACTGTCGAGCCTCAATTAATCCCAAAGTTCCGTTTCCATTTAGCAAGCCACGTTCTTGTGGACGTTTACTAAAACAAACAACTTTATTAATTGAATCTCACTTATTTAAATGTCATAGAATCTTAATTAACCCAAAGTACCGTTTCCATTTAGCAAGCCACGATAGTGTGGACGTTTACTAAAACAAACAACTTTGTTAATTGATTCTTACATTTATTAAATTTCACAATTTATTAATCAAAGCTTGATATCTCGTAAGTGAAACTCGAAGTTTCTAACCAGCGATCAATCATGCAATTGAACCCTATCTCTCACAAAGTGAGGGAGCCAACCAGACAATCGATCTAGTCATCGAATGACTCGAAAGTCTCTAATCTGTGTCATCGACATAACCAAGCGCTTTGGCTCCATTCCACTCCCCGGGGTGAGAATGAGTCGAGTTGAAATTAGTCTTTGAATGACAGATTAGGCATTGCTTTTGAGAAATACAATTGTTCAATTTTATAAGTGGATTTTAAATTCGAATTTTGATCTAGTGATATCCGTGTGTCGACTTTATCCGATAGGGAGGATGACACTAAAGCCAACTCGTAAGTCAATACACATCACATTCAAAACAGAGAATGGAGACCGCGGGATTGTTTCCAATCCCTCTCCCACTTAGTATTTTACGATAAGGGATAACATGCATAAATAATTTAAGCATAATAATAAACACGTAAATCACATAAAAAGCAATTAACGTGGCCCCGATTATTATGGCCTTAAATATTTTCCAATGCACGTCTCTTGGAATTTCATCTCGTTGCTCGTCTCGATCTCGGTCCACCACCGACTCGCTCGAGGGTCAAGAGACAAACTCCTCCCACTGGAGCCTCGTCTCGAGCCTCGTTGAGTCGTCCGTGGGGTCGAACGAACCCCAGCCCCGCTGCTGCCCGTCGCGAACACGGGGTGTGTTCGATGGCTGCCCGTTGCCGGTTCGCTCTCCTCGATCCTCGTTTCTCCGGGTTTTGATCTCGTCTCGATCCACCAAAATTAGTAAGAAAAATTACAAGAATAAACTTACTAAATCCGGCATCGATCCTATACAAGGTGATCGACCCTATACATGTCCCGGATACAACGAAAAATAAATAAACCTAACGACTCAACCCGTCGTTTTTATCTATTACAAACAAGCATCGTTTATCCAAGCATCGTTTATCCAAAACAAAAACAATCTCGACAAGCCTGAGAGTTTAATCAAAACCACAAATTAAAGCACAACATACAATCACAACGTTGGCCATAATAACCGGGTTCGAACCTGCAAAACAAATCTCGCAAAAATACAACGAATCGACAAAACCGGCTCTGATACCAATTGTTGGAAATCGACTACCCGGGACGTGTCCGTTCGATCACACGAACATCCGAACGCTCCCAGTCGACCCCCAGGTCCGTTACTCCGTTCACGTGCCAGTCTGTGTCCCGATTCACGCCCAGCCATTGCCCCGAAGGACAACCGCGCGAACCGGAGCTGGCTGCCCGAAAAACAGCGAAATGGCGGTCGCCGTTTCTAAAACGGCGGTCGCCGTTTGTCCTTCAGCAGGCGCGAACAGCAGCGCGACCTGCTCGAACATCCGAACACTCCCAGTCGACCTCCGGAAGCGCTGCTCCGTATTCAGCGCTCGCTGGAGGAGCTGCAAACGGCGACCGCCGTTTGCCCTCCAGCGGGCGCCGTTTACGGAGCAGCGCTTCCGGAGGTCGACTGGGAGTGTTCGGATGTTCGAGTGATCGAACGAACACATCCCGGGTAGTCGATTTCCAACAATTGGTATCAGAGCCGGTTTTGTCGATTCGTTGTATTTTTGCGAATTTAGAGATCGATAATTGCGGAATTAGGGATCGATTCCATACCTTTGTCGCGTGATTCGGAGAAGCCGAATTGTTGAGACCACGAAGCCTTCCGGTGTATGTCTCTATCCCCGACGTTCAGCCGTTGAGTGGGCAACGATCCGCTGAACCTTCCTCTTCTCCTTTCTCTCTTGAACCCACCGTAGTAATAATATCCTCTGTCTCAGAAATATATTTGCGCAAGCAAAATTATTTCTACAGAATTATTACTGCGCTAATCTAAATTAATTAAGCAGAGGAAAAATAATTGCGCAAGCTTTTATTTTCTCTGCAGAATTAATTATAGCGGCTTAGGTTATGATCTTCTATCTCAGAAATATAATTGCGCTAGCAATTAATTTCTCCAGAAAATAATAACAGCGCTAATCTATTTATTTTTTACAGAAAAATAATTGCGCAAACAATTTATTTTTCTCTGCAAAAATAAAATAGCGGCGTTTCTTAGGTTTAAGAGAAAGAGAGGGTGAGGTATTTATAGAGCTACACCAGGGACCTTATGGAAATTAATTATTAGGCTAAATTGCAATTTAATTAACTGGCAAACCTTAATTAAATTCCACAATTTTAATTATAATTAATTCCACTATAAAATTATAATTGAATTCCCAATAATTAATTTATATTATTTCAACAATAATAATTCCGCCGAATTACATATACGACTTTCCCCGTGTTTAAGATATCGTATGTCCACGAATTAACTTTAATTACTAATAATTAAATTTACTCGTTTCTTGTTATCCGAGACTAGTACCACTCATCCTTATTATCATGTGGAACGAATCCAACTGCAGGGTTTACATGATAAACTTTATGAGCTCATCTCGGGGACATCATCAACCCAATAAATGGGACACGGTTTCCTGTCTATAATCTATAGCATGCCGTGTGTACAATTCCGATTCCCAATTTACCGAGAATATTGACTAATCAATTAGTCTCACTCACTAGTAAGTCAAAGAACCGAGAACTGGACACACGCACCTATAATTATATAGGGATTAGGAATTCGTATATCCGTAATATCTGAGGTCTAGTTCGATTACTGCGATTAGTATAAATCGAACGCCCTCCCGTGGTCCTGCTCAATACACCAAGTGTACGAGTGTAACATGATAGCCAAGACCGACTATCTACCAGTCACACTACGACGTACCGATGGATTGTCCCTGTCCATCTAAGTCGTGAGCTACTGTTCGATAGTATACGAGTAACCGACAGTATGATCTTCCGCGTGTATCCTCACGCCATACTGTCTACAACGTATACATCAAGGACTATTGCATTAAATGCAATCATGCTTGAATCATATCTCGAATTAAGGTATAGATAAGGAGTTCCGTATTTGCACTAAACTAGACATTTAGAATACAACTCCATCACATGCGAGCAGCGGATCAACGGATCCGCTGCGGGGATGCCGTGAGGCATCCCGTGCGATCGCTGGGAGCGATCGCGGGTTCCCGCGGGGGTGCGGCTGGGCGCGCACGCGTCCTCGTGCGCGTTGTGCGTTCGGTCGAGCCCCGGCTCGCGTGGACTCATGATTTCTCCGGCAATCGAGGTTTTTGATCGGGTTATTGGTTTCCGCATATTTTAAATAGCCCGGGATATCGAATTCCAACATATAGTATTCTTCCCATCGAAGTAACGCTATAGTGATGTACGACCGAAGCAAATCTAATTGCTAAATCATTTGGATGGGTAAACGTCCACACTATCGTGGCTTGCCTTATCTGATGGGATTTTAGATGTGATTAGTGATTTAATGATATTATTTGGGGGAGATAATATCGGATATTAAATTGATTGTTTGTTTAAATGTGCTTATAGGTTTAGAGAATAGCTATGAACCCACTTTCTATGATACTCAAGGAGCATAAGCTCACTGGCCCCAACTATATTGATTGGAAGAGAAATTTAGACATTGTCCTGACTTCAGAGGAGTACAAGTTTGTACTCCATGAAGTGTGCCATGCTGAGCCCACGGCTGCCTCAACTGATGAGGAAAAACTGACATATCGAAAGTGGAAAAAGGCTGATGAAATGGCTAGGTGTTATATTTTGGCTTCCATGTCAAATGTACTCCAAACCCAACATGAGTCGATGGACACTGCCTATGATATGATGTTTAACCTCAAGGAGATGTTTGGGGAGCAAGATCGTGCGGCAAGGCAAGAAGCTGTTGGAGTTGTGTACTTAATGTCTAGATTTAAGTAACGGTAAACTCCCGATCATAGCATTTAATCTATTAAATTAATAAACAATTATCTGCATTTAATTATCATTAATTAAATATGCAAAATATAGTCCTGGATTTTATACGTTGTAGTTAGTATGGTGTTGCATGGGCACACAGAAGATCATACTATCGGTTACTCGTATTTAATCAAACAGTTGCTCACGACCTAGATGGACATGGACCAATCCATCGGTATAGTCGTTGTGTGAGGGAGAAAATAATTTATCTTAATTATTTTATCACACTTGTACACTTAGGTGTATTGGGCGGATCGCTTGAGATTTATTGATTAGGATTGCCTTGGATAATCAATTTAAATCTCAGAGTATTTTATTCTCAATCCCTGATACTATTGCGGGTGTATATATTTAATATTAGAGACTTTGATTTTCCAAAGGAATTAACCGATTTAATTATTGGGTTAATTACCGGTTAAAGTGGGGTCGCTATATTTTATATATGACATGCCCTGAATACTTGACGGGAAAGTGTATCCCGGAAGGGTTGATAATATCCCCGAGATGAGTTCATAAGGAATTATTGTGTAAACCTCATGAGTGGATTTGTTCCGCACAATAATTAAGGTTGAATGGTACTAGTCTCGGATATAAGAGATGAATATAATTTATTGAGCAATAAATAAATTTATTCATGGATATTTAAATCTTAAATACACGGAATAAATAATACTACCGGAGAAATATTATTCGATATAATATGGGTAAATATTGGGAGTGCAATTTTATTTATATAGTGGAAAATAAATAAAATTAATATTGATAAGGATTAATGGACTTGAGCATTGGGCTCAATTTAATCTTCAATATTAGAAGCCCAATATTCCACCTCCTTTAGATCCCCTACGTAGCCTATAAAAGCACTACATGGCCTTCACAATTCATAACGTAACATAAGAGAAGAATATCATACTTGATATTCTAGAGAGTTGAAGGAGATCCATAGGAGTTCGATAGATCGTCGCCCACCCGACGTTCGAACGGAGTGCAAGGAATACGTGGGAAGATTCAAAGGTGTTTGATTTCGTTTCTCCGAACAACGAATCGAAGGTATAATATCTAGAACCCCCTCGATATTATTTCGGTTTTGGTTTATCGAAATTACCGTAGAACGCAAGATCCGAAGTTCGAACCCGGAGTAGACGGAAGATCACGCGGTGGTGGCGAAGCCACCGGACCGCGTAGATCGACCCGCCTAGGGTTCGGCGGGCGCGGAGGAGGCGACCCTCGGCTGGGCCGAGGGCGCGCGGTCGATCGCGGTGATCGACCGCCGGGGCGCGGGCTGGAGCCGCACCCCACCCCACCTCGACGGTGGGGACCTCCAGGCGGCGGTGAGTCGCCGGACTCGCCGCGGGGGCTGCTGGGCAGCCCCTCCCCGATCGATCGCCGGCGTGCGATCGATCCTTCGATCATGTGAACCCCGACTCGCGGGGGTTCGGCTGGGGGCGGGCTGCGTACCTTCGGGTGCGTAGTCTCCAAATGTCGGACTCCGGCGGATGAGTCGCCGTTCATGTGATTTCCGGCGAAGGGTTTGATCGGGCTATGGTTTCCGCAATTTTAATAGCCCGGGATATCGAATTCCAACAATTGGTATCAGAGCGTGGTTTACGTTCGCGGTATTTTCGATATTGTTGTTCTACCTTGCAGGGATTTCCGGCTATCATGGTTGGATTTAATTATTGTGTTAATTAATTATCATGATTATTCGTTTATTAAACTCTCGGACATGTCGAGATTCGTTTTGTGTGGTTGAATGTTTGTAATAGTAAAAATTCGGGGGTTGACCGAATTTAGGATCTATTATTACGTTCTATGTTTTCCGGAAAATGTATAGAATCGATACCGGATAGTGTAATTTAAATTCTTGTATTTTTTTACGTTGGATCGATGCCGAGACGACCGCCGGAGAACTCATGTGACGAAGAAGACGAAGAGGACGAAGAACCGGGGATCGATCAAACCCCTTGATCGACCCCAAGTGATCGACCAAGGAGAGGGGCCGATCGCCCTCGGCTGGGGCTGCCGCCGGCGACGGTGGCGGCTGGTGGCTGGGCGGCGGTGCTCCTCCCATGAAGGTGGTCGAAGGTGGGGTGGCGTGGGGTCTCCCGATCTCATGCTACTCCTACCAAGATTCACTTTCCTAAATTAATTCGGTTTTCCTATTTGAGTGTTCTTCCTTTAGGAAACTCTCATGGATTAGGAAAAGAATTAATTGGAATTAATTTTATTTCCTTATTCTATTATGGAAGTCTTCTAGAGTATTCCGAGTTCTACTTGGAATAGGATCCTAGAGATTTAATAGAATTGGAAAGGAATAAAAGTTAATTTAGGATTGATTTATTTCCTAAATTGATTATTCCTATTTTATGGAAATTTTCATAGTAATGGAAATTAATTAATCTTGGAAAGTAGAAGAGTCCTAATTTATTTTATTTCCTTATTCTATTATAGAAGTCTTCTAGAATATTCCAAGTTTTACTTGGATAGATTATTCTAGAGATTTAATAGAATTAGATAGGAAAATAAATAAATAATAATATTAATAATATTTAATTTTATTTTTGATTTATTCGATTGACTTAATTTTCGAATTGAGTATCTTTTGGATTTATTAAAAATAAATAGATTTAAATATTGGGATTAATATTCTCGTCACATGGAGCATTCAAGAACGAAGACTGAAGACTAGAAGATGCATAGGAAGAAGAAGTAAAGCCATGATAGTCGGGAAAATAATTTCCTAGCATTATTTGACTATGTGATATGTGCTTTATTACTTGCATGCATGCTTATGTGTTTAATTATGCATTAGATAGCGTATCCCTTTGTTATAAAAAGCTAAGTGGGAGAGGGGATGGAAACATTCCCATGGTCTCCATTACTGTTCTCTTGGTGACATTTATGAGCTTTCGAAGTTCATATAGATATGTCATTGGAGGAGAATTCTTGTAATTCCTTTTACAAGAAACATTGATCAAGTTTATCAAACAATGCCTAATTTGTCTTTCTGAAACTGACTTCAAGTCGACTCATTCTCACCCCGGGGAGTGGAATGGAGCCAAAGCCACTTGGTCATGTGGATGACACAAATTAGAGACCTTCGTACCATTCTTTGATAGATGGATCGATTGTCTGCTCGGCTCCCTCATTTATGAGAGATAGGGTCGTTCGCATGGTGAATCACTGGTTAGAAACTTCGAGTTTCACTTATGATTCTCCGCGTCTTGATCTATGAGAATCGAATGGATCTTGTAACTGGGAGTCAATTATAAAAGTCTCTTAGTGTAGTAAACGTCCACCCCACGTGACTTGCTATACTGACGGATTTTGGATTAATTGATGTAGACAGTTGTAAGTAATTGTGAAGAGTTGTGAAGTTATCGTAAACGTCCACCCCACGTGGCTTGCGGTGATGTAGCAATTCCAAGCGATGTACTTTGGTGCTGAGTAATGGTTTACACTTAGATACGCGTTATAGTATTCTTCCCCACGAAGTCACGCTATAATTGATGTATGACCAAAGGAAATCTAATTGCTAAATCATTTGGGTGGGTAAACGTCCACACCACGTGGCTTGCCTTACCTGATGGGATTTTAGATGCAATTAGTAATTTAATGATATTATTTGAGGGAGATAATATCGGACATTAAATTAATTGTTTGTTTAAATGTGCTTATAGGTTTAGAGAATAGCTATGAACCCACTTTCTGTGATACTCAAGGAGCATAAGCTCACTGGTCCAAATTACATTGATTGGAAGAGAAATTTAGACATTGTCCTGACTTCGGAGGAGTACAAGTATGTACTCCATGAAGTGTGCCCTGCCGAGCCCACGGCTGCCTCAACTGATGAGGAAAAACTGGCATATCGAAAGTGGAAAAAGGCTGATGAAATGGCTAGGTGTTATATTTTGGCTTCCATGTCAAATGTACTCCAAACCCAACATGAGCCAATGGACACTGCCTATGATATGATGTTTAACCTCAAGGAGATGTTTGGGGAGCAAGATCGTGCGGCTAGGCAAGAAGCCATGAGAGTCCTCATGTCGACTACTCAGTCTGAAGGAACGCCCGTTGGGGAGCACGTTCTTAAGATGATGAGTTTGTTGAATGAACTTGAGGTCCTAGGAGCTTCTATTGATGCTGAGACGCAAGTCGACATCATACTCCAGTCTCTGACCCCTAGTTTTGAGCAGTTTCGTATGAGCTATAATATGGGTAAACTATCTTATACTCTTGCGCAACTCCTGACTGAACTAAAGGCGGCAGAGGGGATCTACAAGAAGGGCAAGTCTCAAGCGCTTGTAGCTACCAAGTCCAAGGGCTCGAAGCCTGTTGGAGGTAGGGGCAAGAAAAGGAAGCAAGCCTGGAAACCCAGTGGTGCCAAGAGGAATGGACCACGAGTGGGGGCTGCAAAGCCAAGAGGCAAGTGCTTCCGATGCAACAAGTCTGGACACTGGAAGTCTGAATGTCCTCTCAAAGGTACAAATTTTTCTTTAGTCGTAAAAACATAGTCAGCGGTATTATCTACCAGAATTCTGGTGTGTAGATATGGAACCACTGACGGTATGTGCATTCTTGAATGCAGGGGTTCCAGAAAACCCGACGACTTAGATAAGAAGAGTTCGAGTCTACATGGGCGAAGCTGTTGGGGTAGCAGCGGTTGCAGTGGAAGACATTTATCTGTTTTCAGTAGTTTAGGATTTCATTTCAAGTTATTGCTTTATGTACCCCTTATTTTGAAAAGAACTTTTGTTCTGGATTTTCTTTATGAATGGATATTTTTATTTCTTTAATCATGGTGATGATTTGGATAAGAAATAATGGACATTATCTATTCCGGTACATTAGATAGCAATATGTGAATGATGAATCCTTAGTCTACCACGATGCAACAATCCGTGATATGTATAACTTGTTTTAGTTGTTGGATGTATTTCTTTAATTGATCATTATACTTGTGAATTCTTATACTTAGTAGTATTTTCAAATAAGATTCAAAAGGTCGAAATTGATTCAATCAATTATATTTGAAGGAATGGACCTTCCGACCTAAGGATTGAATTTGGAGGATAATACATCTAAAGCAAACTTTTCTGGATAAAGGATAGAATTCAGACAAGTATTGGAAATGATTAGATATGCAGACATATGTGTAAATTAGAAAGGTACGAGTAATTCTTTCGAGAGTAATCGATGATGGATTAGAATACTTGATGTGCCATAAAAGCATAGTGTTTTGACTAGTCAATGGACACAAAGCCATTATGGGGAACCATCAAAGTATATCCATTAAGAGCCTGCGACTCGATCGCGGAGGCCATCACCTATCTAAATAACACATAGCATAATCAAAGATTGGGATTCAATCCCAAAAGGCCGCGCCATACACTCACGTGTAGAGATGGTGCGTTGAAAATAAGAAAAGGAAATCTAATAGTAAAAGAACAAGTTATTCGGAACTACCTATGTTCTATGGATATTCCTAGAGACAACGGCATATTAAATATGGTTGTAGGATATCCTAGATGAACAAAGTGTTGTGCGTTCTATAGTACTATGAACCAGAAGGACGTGTAACGCCCGGTTCATAGAGGAAGACTATTAGAAGAACCACAAAGCCCGAACTAACGTAATACCTTGGAATGAGAAGAAGGACAAAAGACTAGGAACCAGCCAAACCGGGTAGAAGTACACCACATGCTGCACCCAATGTTATTACTGTTATACACCGGCATGCCATTGCAGTGGGAGGTTGTTAAGCAACCAGAGATGTTCATAAGACTAGAAGAGTTTTAACTCTGGATCTGGTAAAGATGAAATCGATCCCTAGCTCTGCATAAGGGCAGTACTAAATCTAAATGTGCCTGTTTAGAAAAAACAATAAGGATTATTGTTAAGAGGCAAGATCATTTAGAGTACAAGCTTAGTAAATCCATTATGGATTGAAAGAAAGCTATAAATCGTGGAACTTGCGAATTGATGGGATAGTCCATTTGATGGATTCATCAAAAGGCATAGACGATAGGTGTATTGGAAACGTAATGGAAACAAAGTGGTGTTTCTCGGAGATCTTATGTAGATGACAATTTCATCATTGGCAACAATGTAGAAAAAGTTGTCAGACATAAGAAAATGGTTGTCTAAATGAATCGAGATATAAGATTGAGTAGAAGTTAGAGCATGTTCTTGAGATTTTTTCGATCTAAGAATAAGAACATTGTACTTCTCCTAGATATCTTATTCGATTATGGTTTGTTTTAAACATGCATACTTCTGAGAAAGGTTATTGCCTTTCAGAGACAGAATATACATCTATCTAAAGGGTATGTGTTCGAACACATGAAGGAGATAGATGAGGACAAAGCAGTTTCCTATACTTCAAGTATGGAAAGCTTTATAGATGCAATGTTATAAAAGCAAGAACCTGATATCAACTATGCGGTTTGCGTAGTGGGAGGATATCAAGGTAATCTAGAAAGGAATTTTTTCGAATGCTGTAATAGTACTTGCGAAGTACTGGATTACGAAGCAAGACGAAATCTTCTTAGATTACATTCTCTCAGATTCAAGAATCATAGAAAGACCAGTGTAAGTCAATATCAGGCTATGTGTTCACTTTTAGAAAAGGGTGGAACCATGAAAGAGTGATAAGCAGGACGCTTCTCAGACTCTCTCATAACTGAACAGCAGCCTCAGAGGCAGCGGAAGTTCTGGTTAGGTTCCGGGATAACCCCTTTGGCTTGGATATGACTCTTAGTTCACCACAGGCAATTGGATAGCGGTGCATGGTAAACTGGAAAAGGTCATAAGTCAAAAAGTGATGTTAACACATAGAGCAAGTACCACCTGATATGAATCATCGTCGAGGGAGACGATGTAGTAGTCACCAAGATAACTTCAGAGCGGCAACCTAGATTGCTCACTCACATAGTACTTCTCGGAAGTACACTTTAAAGCACGTGATGAGTATGGGAACCGGGAGTTTGGAGGAAATGACTAGACCTTAGTACAAGTGGGAGATTGTTGGAGTTGTGTACTTAATGTCTAGATTTAAGTAACGGTAAACTCCCGATCATAGCATTTAATCTATTAAATTAATAAACAATTATCTGCATTTAATTATCATTAATTAAATATGCAAAATATAGTCCTGGATTTTATACGTTGTAGTTAGTATGGTGTTGCATGGGCACACAGAAGATCATACTATCGGTTACTCGTATTTAATCAAACAGTTGCTCACGACCTAGATGGACATGGACCAATCCATCGGTATAGTCGTTGTGTGAGGGAGAAAATAATTTATCTTAATTATTTTATCACACTTGTACACTTAGGTGTATTGGGCGGATCGCTTGAGATTTATTGATTAGGATTGCCTTGGATAATCAATTTAAATCTCAGAGTATTTTATTCTCAATCCCCGATACTATTGCGGGTGTATATATTTAATATTAGAGACTTTGATTTTCCAAAGGAATTAACCGATTTAATTATTGGGTTAATTACCGGTTAAAGTTGGGTCGCTATATTTTATATATGACATGCCGTGAATACTTGACGGGAAAGTGTATCCCGGAAGGGTTGATAATATCCCCGAGATGAGTTCATAAGGAATTATTGTGTAAACCTCATGAGTGGATTTGTTCCGCACAATAATTAAGGTTGAATGGTACTAGTCTCGGATATAAGAGATGAATATAATTTATTGAGCAATAAATAAATTTATTCATGGATATTTAAATCTTAAATACACGGAATAAATAATACTACCGGAGAAATATTATTCGATATAATATGGGTAAATATTGGGAGTGCAATTTTATTTATATAGTGGAAAATAAATAAAATTAATATTGATAAGGATTAATGGACTTGAGCATTGGGCTCAATTTAATCTTCAATATTAGAAGCCCAATATTCCACCTCCTTTAGATCCCCTACGTAGCCTATAAAAGCACTACATGGCCTTCACAATTCATAACGTAACATAAGAGAAGAATATCATACTTGATATTCTAGAGAGTTGAAGGAGATCCATAGGAGTTCGATAGATCGTCGCCCACCCGACGTTCGAACGGAGTGCAAGGAATACGTGGGAAGATTCAAAGGTGTTTGATTTCGTTTCTCCGAACAACGAATCGAAGGTATAATATCTAGAACCCCCTCGATATTATTTCGGTTTTGGTTTATCGAAATTACCGTAGAACGCAAGATCCGAAGTTCGAACCCGGAGTAAACGGAAGATCACGCGGTGGTGGCGAAGCCACCGGACCGCGTGGATCGACCCGCCTAGGGTTCGGCGGGCGCGGAGGAGGCGACCCTCGGCTGGGCCGAGGGCGCGCGGTCGATCGTGGTGATCGACCGCCGGGGCGCGGGCTGGAGCCGCACCCCACCCCACCTCGACGGTGGGGACCTCCAGGCGGCAGCGAGTCGCCGGACTCGCCGCGGGGGCTGCTGGGCAGCCCCTCCCCGATCGATCGCCGGCGTGCGATCGATCCTTCGATCATGTGAACCCCGACTCGCGGGGGTTCGGCTGGGGGCGGGCTGCGTACCTTCGGGTGCGTAGTCTCCAAAGATCGGACTCCGGCGGATGAGTCGCCGTTCATGTGATTTCCGGCGAAGGGTTTGATCGGGCTATGGTTTCCGCAATTTTAATAGCCCGGGATATCGAATTCCAACAGAAGTCATGAGAGTCCTCATGACAACTACTCAGTCTGAAGGAACGCCCGTAGGGGAGCACGTTCTTAAGATGATTGGTCTGTTGAATGAGCTTGAGATCCTAGGAGCTCAAATTGATGCTGAGACGCAAGTCGACATCATACTCCAGTCTCTGACCCCTAGTTTTGAGCAGTTTCGCATGAGCTATAATATGGGTAAATTGTCTTATTCTCTTGCGAAACTCCTGACTGAACTGAAGGCGGCAGAGGGGATCTACAAGAAGGGCAAGTCTCTAGCGCTTGTAGCTACCAAGTCCAAAGGCTTTAAGCCTGGTGGAGGTAGGGGCAAGAGGAGGAAGCAAGCCTGGAAACCCAGTGGTGTCAAGAAGACTATACCACGAGTGGGGGCTGCAAAGCCAAAATGCAAGTGCTTCCGATGCAACAAGTCTGGACACTGGAAGTCTGAATGTCCTCTTAGAGGTACGAATTTTTCTTTAGTCGTAAAAACATAGTCAGCGGTGTTATCTACCGGAATTCTGGTGTGTAGATATGGAACCACTGACGGTATGTGCATTTTGAATGCAGGGGTTCCAGAAAACCCGGCGACTTAGAGAAGAAGAGTTCGAGTCTACACGGGCAAAAGCTGTGGAGGAGGCAGCTGTTGCAGTGGAAGACATTTATCTGCTTTAGTAGTTAAATAGGAGTTCATTTCAAGATTTTTGCATTATGTACCCTTTATTTTAGAAAGAACGTTTTGTTCTGGATTTCTATTATTTACGAATGGATATTTTATTTCTTTAATCATTGGATGGTTTTGATTAAGAAATAATGGCGTTATCTATTCTGGTACATTAGATAGCAATATATGAATGATAGATCCTAAGTCCACCACGATGCAACGAACCGTTCTATAACTTGTTTTACATGTTAGATATTTCTTTATTAATCATTATACTTGTGAATTCTTATACTTAGTAGTATTTTCAAAGAAGATTCAAATGGTCGAAATTGAATTAATCAATTATAGTTGAAGGAATGGACCTTCCGACCTAAGGATTGAATTTGGAGGATAATACGTCTGAGCAAACCTTTCTGGGTAAAGGATAGAATTCAGACAAGTATTGAAAATGACTAGATATGCAGACATATGTGTAAATTAGAAAGGTACGAGTAATTCTCTCAAGACTACTCGGTAATGGATTAGAATACTTAATGTGCCATAAAAGCAAAGTGTTTTGACTAGTCAATGGACACAAAGCTATTATGGGGAACCATCAAAGTATATCCATTAGGAGCCTGCGACTCGGTCGCGGAGGCCATAACTTATCTAAGTAACACATAGCATAATCAAAGATTGGGATTCAATCCCAAAGGGCCGCACCATACACTTACGTGTAGAGATGGTGCGTTGTAAACAAGAAATGGAGATCTAATAGTAAAATAACAAGTTGTTCGGAACCACCTATGTTCTATGGATATTCCTGGATACAACGGCATATTCAATATGGTTGTAGGATATCCTAGATGAACAAAATGTTGTGTGTTCTATAGTACTATGAACCAGAGGGACGTCTCGTCCGGTTCATAGAGGAAGACTATTAGATGAACCACAAAGCCTGAACTGACGAAATACATTGAAATGAGAAAAAGGACAAAAGACTGGGAACCAGCCAAACCGAGTAGAAGTACACCACATACTGCACCTATTGTTATTACTGTTATACACCGGGACGCCATTGCAGTGGGAGGTTGTTGGACAACCAGAGATATTCATAAGACTAGAGGAGTTCGGACTCTGGATCTAGTAGACATGAAATCGATCCCTAGCTCTGCATAAGGGTGGTACTAGATCTAAATGAGCTTTCTTGGATAACAATAAGGTTTATTGTTAAGAGGCTAGATCATTTAGAGTACAAGCTTAGTAAATCCATTTATGGATGGTAACAAAGCTATAAATCGTGGAACTTGCGAATTGATGAGAAAGTCCATTTGATGGATTCATCAAAAGGCAAAGACGAAAGGTGTATTAGAGACATAATGGAAACAAGGTGGTGTTTCTCGGAGATTTTATGTAGATAACATTTTGTCATTGGCAACAATGTAAAAATATTGTCAGACATAAAATGATGGTTCTCTAAATAAATCAAGATATAAGATTGAGAAGAAGTTAGAGCATGTTCTTAAGATCTTATGATCTAGAGATAAGAACAGTGTACTTCTCCTAGGCATCTTATACGATTAAGGTTTGATTTAAACATGCATACTTCTGAGAAAGGTTATTGCCTTTCAGAGACAGAATATACATCTATCTAAAGGATATGTGTTTTGAACACATGAAGGAGATAGATGAATATAAAGCAGTTTCCTACACTTTATATGTGGAAATCCTTATAGATGCAATGTTGTAAAAAGACAACCTGATATCAACTATGCCGTTTGCGTAGTGGGAGGATATCAAAGTAATCTGGATAAGGGATGTTCGAATGCTGTAAGAGTACTTTCATAGTACTGACTTACGGAGCAAGACAAAATCTTCTTAGATTACAGATTCTCAGATCCAAAAATCAAAGAAGGACCAGTGTAAGTCGATATCAGGCTATGTGTTCACTTTTAGAAAGAGGTGGAACCATGAAATGAAAGAGTGATAGGCAGGACGCTTCTCAGACTCTTTCATAACCGAATAGCAGCCTCAGAGGCAGCGGAAGTTTTGGTTAGGTTCCGGGATTACCTCTTGACTTGGATATGACTCTTAGTTTACCAAAGGCTATTGGATAGCGGTGCAAAGTAAACTGGAAGAGTTCATAAGTCAAAAGTGATGATAACACATAGAGCAAGTACCACCTGATAAGAATCATCGTCGAGGGAGACGACGTAGTAGTCACCAAGATAACTTCAGAGCGGCAACCTAGATTGCTCACTCACATAGTACTTCTCGGAAGTACACTCTAAAGCACGTGATGAGTATGGGAACCGGGAGTTTGGAGGAAATGACTAGACCTTAGTACAAGTGGGAGATTGTTGGAGTTGTGTACTTAATGTCTAGATTTAAGTAACGGTAAACTCCCGGTCATAGCATTTAATCTATTAAATTAATAAACAATCGTTTGCTTTTAATTATTATTAATTAAATATATGCAAATCATAGTCCTAGATTTTATACGTTGTAGTTAGTATGGTGTGTCGGGCCCACACAGAATATCATACTATCGGTTACTCGTATTTAATCAAACAATGGCTCACGACCTAGATGGACCCGGACCAATCCATCGGTATAGTCGTTGTGTGAGAGAGAAAATAATTTGTCTTAATTATTTTATCACACTTGTACACTTGGTGTATTGAGCGGATCGTTGAGATTCATCGATTAGGATTGCCGGCGATAATCGATTCGAGTCTCAGTGTATTTTATTCTTAATCCCCGATATTAGTGCGGGTGTGTATATTTAATATAAGTGACTTTGATTTACCAAAGGAATTAACCGATTTAATTATTGGGTTGATTACCGGTTAAGTTGGGTCACTATATTTCATATATGGCATGCCGTGAATAATTGACCGGACAGTGTATCCCGGAAGGGTTGATAATATCCCCGAGATGAGTTAATAAGGAATTATTGTGTAAACCTCATGAGTGGATTCGTTCCGCACAATAATTAAGGTTGAATGGTACTAGTCTCGGATTAAAGAGATGAATAAATTAATTAGCAATAAATTAATTTTATTCATGGATATTTAAATCTTAAATACACGGAATAAATAATACTACCGGAGAAATATTATTTGATATAATATGGTTTAATATTGGGAGTGCAATTAATTTATATAGTGGAAAATAAATTAATTAATATTGATAAGGATTAATGGACTTGGGCAGTGGGCTCAATTTAATCTTCAATATTGGAAACCCAATATTCCACCTCCTTTAGATCCCCTACGTAGCCTATAAAAGCACTACATGGCCTTCATAATTCATAACTTGAATAAGACAAGATTATCATACTTGATATTCTAGAGAGTTGAAGGAGATCCATAGGAGTTCGATAGATCGTCGCCCACCCGACGTTCGAACGGAGTGCAAGGAATACGTGGGAAGATTCAAAGGTCTTCAACTTGATTTCGTTTCTCCGCAAAACGAATCAAAGGTATGATCATAAACTCCTTGTGTGATTTTATGTTCTATTTAATTGTGATACATACATGAACACACGATCCGGATAAACGACGAACCTCGGGGACGGGGATTCGAGATCCCCGGCGAGGATCGAAGGTGGCGGTCGAACCCTAGGGTTCGGACCGCCGGAACGCGAGGA
This sequence comes from Euphrasia confusa, assembly GCA_954870475.1. Lineage (NCBI taxonomy): Eukaryota > Viridiplantae > Streptophyta > Magnoliopsida > Lamiales > Orobanchaceae > Euphrasia > Euphrasia confusa. The sequence goes on from OX940950.1 coordinate 34,553,944, forward strand.
ACCCTCGGCTGGAGCCGAGGGGTGCGATCGATCACGAGGATCGATCGCGGGGTGCTGCGGGGTCACCCGTAGCCGCCTCGCATGAGCTACGGGTTCGCCCGCAGCGGTCGTGCGAGGGCGATGCCCTCGCTGGGCAGCGAGCCCGTGAGCTCGCTGCGGGGGCTGCTACGAGTAGCCCCGGGGATACCGTGAGGCATCCCAGCGATCATCCGCGAGATGATCGCGAGCCCCGTGCGGGGGCTCGGCTGTGCGCGCGGGTTCGCCCGTGCGGTGCTCGGTCGAGCTCCGGCTCGTACGGTGTTTCGTGATCGGATCTCCGGCGATCGAGGATTTCGGTCGGGTTATTATTTTCCGCAATTTTTTAATGGCCCGGGATATCGATTTCCAGCAAAAGCCACTTACAAGTAGTATGGTATGCCGTGTTAGCGGGGAGTACTGCTTGTGAGTTAAGTTGTAATTTATTGACATAAGATGGAGAGGTGTTAGCTACGATTATTTTAAATATGTGTGGTCGGATAGATTAACTATGGGTTTACACATGTTTACTGGAGTCAAACTTTCACTTCTCACATCGATAAGTCGGTCTTGACACGTGTTTGACTTTGAAGGGTACGATTAACGTAGTTCATTGTCATGGTGAGGAAAAGTAATCTTTAGGGTCACATAGAGATGTGATTGAAAATGTTTCTACCTTTAGGTGAATGTAATCGGGCTAGATTAACTACAGGTTATATTCACGCTATTGGACCTAAAGCCCAACTAAGGAAAAATAAGTTTTCCCGTCTGTCTGCTAGAGGATAGCGGAATTCGGAAAATTTAGTGGGAGGCAATTAAATGATAAAGACCAAACATTTAATTGTAATCATTAACAACGAATTATCTCAATGTTAATCTTCTTAATATTTCTCAGTAATATTCTCTAAGATATCCCGTAACATCGATACTCGACCAATCCAAATCAAAACTCACTGGCCCAAACAATTTGAATTGGAATCTCAATCTTGTGATTTAAAATGATGAGTGCCTCTATGTACTTGAGAATAGATTATTTGATAATCTCACTCAACCTTTGACAGCTGAGGAATGCCACTTATGAGAAGTGGATTTCTAGTTCTTATGAATCATTCATTATGAACTACAACATGAACAAAGCTCGACCCTTCAATGGATAAGTTGTTCAAGATGTTGATCAAAGAGTCAACCATCAATACGAGAAATTTGTTCTCATTATTGCTTCTTCATGAAAGAAGTGTTCTTCTTGAAGAAAATGACGGAAATGGTTTCCGGTCTAAGCATAAAGATGGATAAAGGTGATACTAGAAGGGAGACTAAGAACAAGGTCAACAAATGAGTTGATGACGCTTGCCATCATTGTGTGAATAAAGGTCTAAGTGCCATAACTGCTAAAATACTTTGGGCATAAGCGTTTTGACAAAGGTTCGTACTAGGTTTTAGTTATTCTATTGTTTTGAACAATTGATTATTTGTTTCGTCTAAATTTAGAAACCTACTATTAATAGAAACGTTCTATTATTAGATCTTACTTCTATATTTGATATAGAAGGTAAAAGTTTTAATTTTGTTTTGGAAATTCGATTTCCTTTATACAAAAGGGAAGCAAATATGATTTTCTAAAGACGATTAAACAAATAAACAAGAATGAACTAAACTCAAATATCAGCAATAGATAAAAGTCAAAATCCCGCACAACTTTAGCACGCTAGTTGAGTATGTTGAAGGTCTATTGGATTTGATCCAAACAGAGATGTGTGATCCACTAATGTGTTAATGTTGGGGGGTGGTTTTCAACTACATAATGTACTTATGAAGTACACGTCTTTAATTTTGAAATGTTCAATAAATTTAGACATCAAAGTAGGAAACCAACTTGGTTGCTATATTTAGAAATTACGATATGATCGTGGTAATAAATATTTAAGCACCAAGCTTATTGATTATCTAAAAGAGAATATGATTCACTGGCAATGGACTCCGTCTGGACCTCCTTAATTGTATTGAGTGTCCGAATGTTGGAATCAAACTTTGTTGGACATGGTTCGATCCACAAAGGGGTTCACCAAATTGCCGACGAAACTGTAAAAGTCCTGCACTTTTGACAGTCGTCCATTTGCTGAATAGTGTTACCACCAAAGCAGTTAAAACCACACCATATGAACTTGGGCACTCCCGTATCCTGTTTGCGTGAAGCGGCTAGTGGGAGATAAGTTGGATAGTAGATCCGGCTTATGCCATTGACGCTACCGTCGTTTGAGTAGCGAGCAAAATAAATTTATAAAACCTAAACCATTCACCAACAACAAGTATTAGTGGTAAGTATTAGGTGTCGATCCCACGAGGAGTTTATCGTTATTTTCTCACGGCTTTGCCCAAAGTTGGTTGTCACGATTTTAGAAAGAGTTTTTGATTGACTAACTGAACAACCAGAATAACGAAAAACAAATAATAAACAAACTAAATAAAATAACAAAAAATAAAATACTCAGCTACTGTACTTGACCAATACGAAAATAAATTACTCAACTACTGAACCTGACCAAACTGTAAAACAGAGCATCTGGGCACAGTCGTCACCTTGTCTACCTGATCAAGTTTCTACTGTTCATCGGCACTTAAGATTTTGCTAACAGCTTTATCTTTCGGTTATAGGTTGTCCAATTAAAGTATAAACGCCCCTATGTTGTCACGCACGCAAATACCCCAACCCTTATTCACTCTTTCGGTTTAAAGTCTTACTATATCTCTCTAAGTAAAACCCCTAGTATTGATCAATTCGACACTATGTTAGCCGACATGAGTCTAAGTTGACCAAACTGCCTTAATATCAAAGCGAACCCGAAATGGCCAATAGCATGCCCGGACGGACCCGAGTCATACGACCACATCTCCAGCAACATGTAATACTATGCGGACGCCCAGTCTCCCGGCACGTTGATCCGCGTATGTGTGTGTTAGGTGAAAAGGGTTTCCTACTGGCTACTGTACGTTGCCCAAGTCCCTAACATGCCTGTAGATACTACCCTGTTGAATCGGGAATAAAACTAAGTTAGTTGCTATAATCGAAAGCCTCTCAGTATTTTAGAAAGCAGGCAGACCAAGTTCGGACCTTGCCCAGGCGCAGATTAACTAGCTACGCATGAACAAACATAAAATAAATAAAATAAAATAAAAGGAAAACATGCTTAAATTAAACTAAGAAATCAAAGTAACAATTGTCTTGAATAATCAGAAATTAAAATACGAAAATAAAAACATGAATTAAAACGAAATTGCCCAGCTATGCCCGAAGGCGATAGCCGGGGAGAACTCGTCTTCTTCTTCCTCCGATCTTCTTTGGTGGGGTGGCTGATGTGTTGTTGTTCATAACCTCTGTTGTCCTTAGTTAGCCACGTGATTTCTAGGTCTTGATGTATATTTATAGGTGTTGGAAGTCTTGGGCTCCAAGTAAAATCGCTGACTTGATCAGTTTAATTGAGATAAGGAAAGAAAAGATTATTTCCTTATCCTTTCCTTAAAAATAGGGATCCTGCCGCGTCCTTGACCAATTCCGTGTAGATATAGGACTCAATCTGATGTAGAGACGTGTTGGACAATGACTCTAACGTTGGATGAGAGTCCATCTTTGATACTTCTATGAATCTGGTCGCCTTTTAAGACTCCATAACTCCCAGGACTCTTCGTACACTACTTGCTCAACGTCCATCTCTGGTCAACTCGGATCTTTGTCCAACCTCTTTACTTCGTATGGTACTTGGTCAAGCTTCGGTCTTGGTCACTTCCTGACTTTGGCCATTATGACATTGGTGTTCGTTCCAGGCTAACTTGCTCAACCAGCATACTTGCTCAATGTTACGATTTCTTTCCAAATGCTCGTCTTTTCACGTTTCACCTGCATAACTTGACCATAGACTCCAAATGTGCCCTCCCAGACACAAGCAAGGTGAAAACAACTAAAAAGACTCGATTAAATTGACTCAAAATAACTAAAAATGAGCCAAAAAATATGGCTCATCACACGCACACACTTTAATTACGCTTGTCCTCAAGCGTGTGGTATGACTCGCGCTGCTCAAGTAGAAAACAAGGGAGGGAGGGAAAGAAATAAATAGAAGACATTAGCATGATTTTCAGAATATTACCTTGATCAAGTAAACAGATAGTCAAAATATTAGTCCAGGGGATGCATAAAAAACAGTCAAGACGCTGCAATAGGATTTTTAGTTCACTCCCTAAGTGTTTCTCTCTTTCAATGTATGGGTAGTGTATCGCTCAACTCTGTTTTGGAATGCGCTCTGCCCTGGGCTTGACCAATTTCTATCATATGACAATTCTTAGTTGAGCTACGCATATCATCAGGACTTTTTAGGTTGTTTCTGTAGGCAGTATTGGGCATATCTCCATGTTGACCGTAGGCAGTGTTGCTTATTTTACTTAGCAACTGTTTTTTTTTCTACCTCTAATTCACCTCCCTTCTTACGGGCCTTAGCACAACCATTTATTCTGGAGTTGTTTTTTTTTTTTTTTTTTTTTTTTTTTTTTTTTTTTTTTGCTGAAGACTTCTTTCTAACTTGCCCCTTTTATGGACTCGGGCATGTTTTCTTGTTGGTCAAGAATTTCCCCCAGGTGATCAAAGAACAGGCTAGGCTCAAGGGGCTATCAAGGGTCTTCTTTATTTAATGACAAAAATGAACAAATTGCCTAAGTCATCTTATACCTCAACTCAACTTTCAAATCACACAAGCAGAAATAAGGCAAACCTCAGCATTACGGCCTTCCAAACAAACTCTCAAGAAATAAATATATTCATAATGTTGGCTCAAATCTCACGGCTACCTAATTGCAGTTCCATCGTCCCAATTCTCATGCATAGACTAATAATTTTGAAAACTGTTCAAATTGACCAAGTATATTCATCAAGCATGCGACACGACCAAGGACAGGGGTTGATCCTACCCGTTCCCCCACTCACGCACTTTGCCTCCGGCAAAGTGGGTGAAATAGTAATTGGATTGGGCAGGGACTTCCCTTGACATAAAACTCCGACTCCAAACGACGTTGGCGCACCTATCCACTCACACACTTTGCCTTGGGCAAAGTGTGTCAATGAAAAGATCAACCCTTGGCTCGAAAGAAAAGAAAAGGGAAAGAAATACAAGAAAAAAAGTGGGAGGGCAAGTGAGGAGGAGGTAAAGTCAAGGTAGAACCTGAATTGGGCATGGGTGAAGTGGACCATTAATGATTTCAGCAGCTCTACGAGGTCTCTTAACATGTTGCCCAGATGCCTTAGGACTACGCCCTCAGTCAGTAACTTGGGCACGTCTACCCAGGCCTGGACTTCTCTCCAGTGGTCACCCTTGCGACTTCAGGGGACTCATCCATCTTCTAGCGTAAACTGCTGAAAGTTGACCAAGTAGTTTGCAGTATGCTCAAGTAGCTACCCTTGTGCCCTCCTTGACCTGCACATCAAAATCAAACAAAACCCTTTCTCCTTTTGGATTAAGACAAGTCAAGTTCTCTATCCAATTTTATTCAAAATAAAAGAAAAGAAAACTAAAATAATATACAAGAAATACCAGGTTGCCTTCTGGTCAGCGCCTTAGTTATCGTCATGGGCATGACGTGATGTATGCTCACCATTCTTCACGGTGAAAGGGTTTGAGCTTCTCCTCATTATGGCCATAAGAGGCCTTCAGGCACTTGAGTAAATCTGTGAAGTTGCTCATCATCCATCCATGTAAAGTGCCTGCTGGGTTGCCCATACCAAATGGTAACTGCATGTTGGTCAGGGGCGAATTCCTCTTCTCTTCCGGATTTTGGGCGAACAACCCTTGTGTCTTCCTTTCTGAACCTTCACTTAAAACATCACTATTGATCTCACTGATTGTATCCCCTTGTCCAAAGTAGAGATATTTCGTGTGCTTGGGCAATATCTTCGATTTTTGCTCGGGTGCCCGTTCAAAGGCTGGCTCCAATCTCTCTTCTCGGACATCATTCTTAGTTTGCCTCGTCTGGATTAAAATATCAGATGGTTGAAACATGCCAATATGAAATACCTCATGTTTCCTCACTTGGACGATATTTAGTTTCTGCTCCTAGGCAAGTTGCTCCTCTTGGGAAGGTTGCTCTTCTGTTGCAGGTTGCTCCTCTTGGTGGTTGTTATCCCCATAACCAAAACTAGGTGTGTTGGCCAGGGCATACTGGTCGTAGCAATTCTGTCTGTCTTGCCCATAACTGTGCATTGGGCAACCTGCGTGTCTTCCCTCATAGTGTAGTAGTGGGCGCTGGTCATGATCAACTTCATTTGTTTCGACTGCTTTGAGTGGTCTTGTGGCCATAATCTCCGCGTGTTTCTCGATGGTGCCGCAAAGTTTATCAATTTTATCTTCGGCAGACTTGGGCATAGCAGATGTCTGCTTGGGCAAGTTGTCTTCATCTTCACGGGATCCTTCGGCCAAGTCTTTCAATATTTTGAACGCCTCACTTGCTGTTTTGTCGAGAATAGAACCTCCACATGCAGCATAAATCATCATTCTTTCTTGTCCTCTCAGTCCGGATCTGAAGTATTGGATCAATTCATGATCCGGAAATAGACGATATGGGCATAGTGCTTGAATCTCATTGAATCGTACCCAATAGTCGTAGAAAGATTCTCCTGTGCCCATTTTGATGTTGTAAATCATCTTCTTCATCTGCATGATCCGAGATATGGGGAAGTGCTTCTTCAAAAATTGATGTTGAAGCTGCTGCCATGTTGTAATTTCGCCCCTGGTCAAGGTGTACAGCCATTCTCTTGCCTCGCCGGTAAGGGAGAAGGGAAAAGCTAATAGTCGGATGTACTCTGTCAGGTTGCCCATGGCAGGTATAGTCCCACATGCTAGCTCAAAATTTCGCACATGTAATTGAGGGTCCTCCCAGGGCATATCGCTGAACTTGGGCAACAGCTGCAGAAAACTGGGTTTCATTGACCAATCTGTAGTGATGTTGGGCAAGGTTATGCCCACAAGTTTAAAGTCCAAATAGTTAGGGAAATTTAATTCCCTCAATGTCTGCTCCACTCGTCGGTTGTTCAAGTCGTCCATCTTTTCTGTCCTCTGCTCAACTCTGGATCTTGAGCAAAGGTGGGTCTCTGGGCTGCACGTGCTGCTTGACCTGCTTTCCTCGTCCTGCTCCTTGCTGTCCTCTTTGGTCAACCTGGAACAAAAACAAAAAAATCGCAAATCAAACAGCACAAAGAAAATAACTGGAATATAAACTCCCCGGCAACGGCGCCAATTTTGACGCTACCGTCGTTTGAGTAGCGAGCAAAATAAATTTATAAAACCTAAACCTTTCACCAACAACAAGTATTAGTGGTAAGTATTAGGTGTCGATCCCACGAGGAGTTTATCGTTATTTTCTCACGGCTTTGCCCAAAGTTGGTTGTCACGATTTTAGAAAGAGTTTTTGATTGACTAACTGAACAACCATAATAACGAAAAACAAATAATAAACAAACTAAATAAAATAAAAAAAAATAAAATACTCAGCTACTGTACTTGACCAATACGAAAATAAACTACTCAACTACTGAACCTGACCAAACTGTAAAACAGAGCATCTGGGCACAGTCGTCACCTTGTCTACCTGATCAAGTTTCTACTGTTCATCGGCACTTAAGATTTTGCTAACAGCTTTATCTTTCGGTTATAGGTTGTCCAATTAAAGTATAAACGCCCCTATGTTGTCACGCACGCAAATACCCCAACCCTTATTCACTCTTTCGGTTTAAAGTCTTACTAGATCTCTCTGAGTAAAACCCCTAGTATTGATCAATTCGACACTATGTTAGCCGACATGAGTCTAAGTTGACCAAACTGCCTTAATATCAAAGCGAACCCGAAATGGCCAATAGCATGCCCGGACAGACCCGAGTCATACGACCACATCTCCAGCAACATGTAATACTATGCGGACGCCCAGTCTCCCGGCACGTTGATCCGCGTATGTGTGTGTTAGGTGAAAAGGGTTTCCTACTGGCTACTGTACGTTGCCCAAGTCCCTAACATGCCTGTAGATACTACCCTGTTGAATCGGGAATAAAACTAAGTTAGTTGCTATAATCGAAAGCCTCTCAGTATTTTAGAAAGCAGGCAGACCAAGTTCGGACCTTGCCCAGGCGCAGATTAACTAGCTACGCATGAACAAACATAAAATAAATAAAAGGAAATAAAAGGAAAACATGCTTAAATTAAACTAAGAAATCAAAGTAACAATTGTCTTGAATAATCAGAAATTAAAATACGAAAATAAAAACATGAATTAAAACGAAATTGCCCAGCTATGCCCGAAGGCGATAGCCGGGGAGAACTCGTCTTCTTCTTCCTCCGATCTTCTTTGGTGGGGTGGCTGATGTGTTGTTGTTCATAACCTCTGTTGTCCTTAGTTAGCCACGTGATTTCTAGGTCTTGATATATATTTATAGGTGTTGGAAGTCTTGGGCTCCAAGTAAAATCGCTGACTTGATCAGTTTAATTGAGATAAGGAAAGAAAAGATTATTTCCTTATCCTTTCCTTAAAAATAGGGATCCTGCCGCGTCCTTGACCAATTCCGTGTAGATATAGGACTCAATCTGATGTAGAGACGTGTTGGACAATGACTCTAACGTTGGATGAGAGTCCATCTTTGATACTTCTATGAATCTGGTCGCCTTTTAAGACTCCATAACTCCCAGGACTCTTCGTACACTACTTGCTCAACGTCCATCTCTGGTCAACTCGGATCTTTGTCCAACCTCTTTACTTCGTATGGTACTTGGTCAAGCTTCGGTCTTGGTCACTTCCTGACTTTGGCCATTATGACATTGGTGTTCGTTCCAGGCTAACTTGCTCAACCAGCATACTTGCTCAATGTTACGATTTCTTTCCAAATGCTCGTCTTTTCACGTTTCACCTGCATAACTTGACCATAGACTCCAAATGTGCCCTCCCAGACACAAGCAAGGTGAAAACAACTAAAAAGACTCGATTAAATTGACTCAAAATAACTAAAAATGAGCCAAAAAATATGGCTCATCACACGCACACACTTTAATTACGCTTGTCCTCAAGCGTGTGGTATGACTCGCGCTGCTCAAGTAGAAAACAAGGGAGGGAGGGAAAGAAATAAATAGAAGACATTAGCATGATTTTCAGAATATTACCTTGATCAAGTAAACAGATAGTCAAAATATTAGTCCAGGGGATGCATAAAAAACAGTCAAGACGCTGCAATAGGATTTTTAGTTCACTCCCTAAGTGTTTCTCTCTTTCAATGTATGGGTAGTGTATCGCTCAACTCTGTTTTGGAATGCGCTCTGCCCTGGGCTTGACCAATTTCTATCATATGACAATTCTTAGTTGAGCTACGCATATCATCAGGACTTTTTAGGTTGTTTCTGTAGGCAGTATTAGGCATATCTCCATGTTGACCGTAGGCAGTGTTGCTTATTTTACTTAGCAACTGTTTTTTTTTCTACCTCTAATTCACCTCCCTTCTTACGGGCCTTAGCACAACCATTGATAATGTTCGGAAGGTACCTGGTAGACGGTTCCAACTTGATAATGATCAAGATAAAGTTGACGATGGATATGATCCAATAAACTTCAAATGATTCGTATTGGATACGAATATAGGACATTGACTTATTGCCATGAAATTCATAATGGACTGTATGTACTCCAACAAGGTTTGACCTTGGTAGATCCACCAAAGGGAATCTTTCCCAAAGGCTGCATATTGATCTATTAATTATGACGTGAGAGTATATATATAGAAAGGTGTGACCTTTAAAGAAAGGATGATGGCGAAAGAAGTTACTCAAAGACAATGTGTTGTTTATGAGGTAATCTTTCAATCAGTCGCTATGCTTAAGTCCATTACAATTTTGCTGGCCATTTCTGCATAGTACGACTATGAGATATGGAAAATAGATATGAAGTCTACTTTCCTTGAATGTGATATTATGGAAGAGTTGTAGCGCAGCCGGAAGGCTTCATATTTTCTGGAAAGGAGTAAAAGGTTTGCATACTCCAGCGATCCATTTATGGATTGAAACGAGCATCCCTAAAATGGAACATGTGTTTTAAATACAATAGTCAAAGCGTTGACTTGGTATAAAACTTGGAGGAACCTTGTATTCAAGAAGGTTAGTGGGAGCGCAGTGAAATTTAAGTGTTGTACGTTGATGACATACTAATCATAGGGATGATTGAGTGATGTTGCAGTCAACGAAACCACCGTTATCCACACGTTTCTCGAATAAAGGATTTGAGGAGAGGCATCCTACGTATTGTGATACGTCAATCTAGATATGGATCTAGAAGGATACACAATCTTCTCAATCCTTGTACATAGAAACTGTTTCTGAAATGGTTTAGCATGGAAGAATCCCGAAGAGATTCTTGCCAATGTCCCATGGGTTTCATCTCTCGTAATTCGTGTGACTGTAATGTTGATGGAATTCGAGGAGATGAAATGGACAACACATATATCTCCGCACTAGGGAGCATTATGTATGGCATGTTATGTACTAGACGTGATATTATAAATGTTGTCAGTGTCACAAGCAAATATCAGTCAAACCCAAGACCGGCTTATTGAAAGTCGTGAAGGACGAAATCCTTGAGCACTAGCAATCAAAAGCATTAAGGAATTGTTCTTAGTCTATGGGAGGTCCTAGTTGAATTTAGAGGTACTTACGAACTCTAGTTTTCAACCGGATGTGGATGACTAAAAGTCGATATCGGGATTCATATTCGAGCTTAGAGGTGGTGTCGCATGCTGGAATGGTTCCTGCAATGACTAATGATTCTACCACGAGAACCTGAATATGTTGCAGCATCTAAAGCTGTAAAAGAGACTGTTTTGGACACGGAACTTTATCCAAATGTTGGTTATAATTCCGGACGCAAATAATCAAGTAACTTGTACTGTGATTATACGGTGTCCTGCAGCAAATGCTAAGGAACCGTGATCTCATCAGAAGTCCAAACATGTACTTGAGAGAATATCATGTGATCTAAGAGATCAATGACAGAGGTGACGTCTGAGTCGAGAGTGTCACTTCGGAAGATAACTTTGTAGATCCCTGTACCAGGCCTTTATCTGAATATGTCCGCGAGAAACATCGAGAGTCGATGGGAATAAGATTCATGGATAGTTGGCTCTAGGTCAAGTGGGAGATTGTTGGAATAGGTGACCGGCGAGCCAACGGTTGGCCGAGCGGTTAACCGTATTCCGTTATATGACGGTTTATTTCGTTAATTAATGAAACATATATTAATGGCATATACTATATCTACTCCCAATGTTGAATCATAGATATAGTCCTGTACAGTTACACATGTTGTATGAATTCAGTTTTGTGGAAACCGAGAGATAATTCTGTTAACGCAACGTAACTGGTCAAACTCAGTTCCTAGTCGATGTGTTACGCCAATAACAAGGATACCCGGCCTTTCCCCTTTGAGACTAGCACTTAGTGTATGTGGGCTAATATCGAGCATCGGTGTTGGGACATCGACATACTTGAGTGGTGTTGGAATTCGATATCCCGGGCTATTAAAATTTGCGGAAACCATAGCCCGATCAAAAACCCATCGCCGGAGATCATACGAACACCACGTAGGAGCCGAAGTACGAGCCGAACGCACAACACGACCGAAGTCGCGTGCGCGCCCAGCCCGAACCCCCGCACACGGGGTTCGCGCGATCGAGGGGATCGATCGCATGGAGCGATCGATCGGGGAGGGGCTGCCCAGCAGCCCCCGCGGCGAGTCCGGCGACTCGCCGCCGCCTGGTGGTGGCCCGCGTCCAGCTGGTCCGTCGTGCCCAGCAGCTGCCCGCGATCGATCGTTTGATCGATCGCGCCCCGGCGTCCAGCCGGGGATCCTCCCATGCCCACGCCGAAACCCTAGCCGCCCGATCCCACGCGGTCCGGTGGTTTCACCACCACCGCGTGATCGTTCGTCTAATCCGGGTTTCGTATTTCGGATCTTGCGTTCTACGGTATTCTCGATAATTCAAATCAAAATAATATCGAGGGAGTTTAGATATTATACCTTCGATTCGTTATTCGGAGAAACGAAATCAAACACCTTTGAATCTTCCCACGTATTCCTTGCACTCCGTTCGAACGTCGGGTGGGCGACGATCTATCGAACTCCTATGGATCTCCTTCAATCTCTAGAACTATCAATTAATGATATTCTTGTCTTGTTAATTTATGAAGGCCATGTAGTGCTTTTATAGGCTACGTAGGGGATCAAAAGGAGGTGGAATATTGGGCTTCTAATATTGAAGATTAAATTGAGCCCAATGCTCAAGTCCATTAATCCTTATCAATATTAATTAATTTATTTTCCACTATATAAATTAATTGCACTCCCAATATTAAACCATATTATATCGAATAATATTTCTCCGGTAAGTATTATTTATTACGTGTATTTAAGATTTAAATATCCATGAATAAAATTTATTTATTGCTTAATAAATTTATTCATCTTTTATATCCGAGAATAGTACCACTCAACCTTATTTATTATGCGGGAACAAATCCACTCGCGAGGTTTACATAATAAATCCTTATGAGCTCATCTCGGGGATATTATCAACCCTTCCGGGATACACTGTCCCTTCAAGAATTCACGGCATGCCATATATAAAATATAGTGACCCAACTTAACCGGTAATTAACCCAATAATTAAATCGGTTAATTCCTTTGGAAAATCAAAGTCACTTATATTAAATATACACACCCGCAATTGTTTCAGGGATTAAGAATAAAATACTCCGAGACTTAAATCAATTATCACAGAGCAATCCTAATTGATAAGTCTCAAGCGATCCGCTCAATACACCAAGTGTACAAGTGTGATAAAATACGAGTAACCGATAGTATGATCTTCTGTGTGCCCATGCACACCATACTAACTACAACGTATGAAATCCAGGACTATAATTTGCATTTATTTAATTAATAATAATTAACAGCAAATGAATGTTTATTATAAATAGGTAAATGAAAGTGTACAAGGAGTTCAGAATACTCAAATCTAGACATTAAGTATACTACTCCAGCAATCTCCCACTTATACTAAGGTCTAGTCTTATCTTCCAAACTTCTGACTCCCAAACCCTCCAAGTGCTTGAAATATACTTTCTTAGGAAGTATCTTGGTGAAAGGGTCCGCTAGGTTGTCTTCCGAAGCTATCTTGGTGACTACTGCATCGCCCCTCTTGACGATGTCTCGAATCAGGTGGTACTTGCGCTCTATGTGTTTCGTAGCACTATGGGACCGTGGTTCCTTACTGTTTGCCACTGCACCGCTATTGTCACAATAAATTGTCATAGCCTTGGGCAAACTCGGAATCACATCTAAGTCCTGGAGGAAATTAAGGAACCACACTGACTCTTTCGCTGCCTCTGAGGCTGCAACATATTCAGCTTCCATGGTAGAGTCTGAAATGCACTTTTGCTTAACACTCTTCCATGATACGGCTCCACCTCCCAAAGTGTACACATAGCCTGATGTCGACTTACGCCGGTCCTTATCAGCTTGGAAATCCGAATCTGTGTAACCCAAAGGAATCAGATTGTCTGCTCCGTATCCCAGAACATAATCCTTAGTATTTCGCAAATACTTGAAAATGCTCTTTACGGCAGTCCAATGAGCCTTTCCAGGGTTACTCTGATATCTCGCTACTATGCCAACCGCATAACAGATATCAGGCCTCGTGCATAACATTGCATACATTAAGCTTCCCACAGCCGAAGCGTAGGGAACCGCTTTCATTTCATCTTTCTCCTTCTGTGTCTGAGGACACATCTCCTTAGTGTTGGAGTAGTATACTTAATGTCAAGATTTGAGTATTCTGAACTCCTTGTACACTTTCATTTACCTATTAAATACGAACATTCATTTGCTTTTAATTATTGTTAATTAAAATTATGCAAATTATAGTCCTGGATTTCATACGTTGTAGTTAGTATGGTGTGTCGGGCCCACACAGAAGATCATACTATCGGTTACTCGTATTTAATCAAACAGATGCTCACGACCTAGATGGACACGGACCAATCCATCGGTATAGTCGTTGTGTGAGAGAGAAAATAATTTGTCTTAATTATTTTATCACACTTGTACACTTGGTGTATTGAGCGGATCGATTGAGACTCATCAATTAGGATTGCTCGGCGATAATTGATTTGAGACTCAGTGTATTTTATTCTTAATCCCCGATATTGTTGCGGGTGTGTATATTCAATATAAGTGACTTTGATTTACCAAAGGAATTTACCGATTTAATTATTGGGTTAATTACCGGTTAAGTTGGGTCACTATATTTTATATATGGCATGCCGTGAATGATTGACCGGACAGTGTATCCCGGAAGGGTTGATAATATCCCCGAGATGAGCTCATAAGGATTTATTATGTAAACCTCGCGAGTGGATTTAATTCCGCATAATAAATAAGGTTGAGTGGTACTAGTCTCGGATAAAAGAGATGAATAAATTTATTAAGCAATAAATAAATTTTATTCATGGATATTTATATCTTAAATACACGGAATAAATAATACTACCGGAGAAATATTATTTGGATATAATATGGTTTAATATTGGGAGTGCAATTAATTTATATAGTGGAAAATAAATTAATTAATATTAATGGGAGATTAATAGATTTGGGCTTGGGCTCAATTTAATCATTAATATTGGAAGCCCAATATTCCACCTCCTTTAGATCCCCTACGTAGCCTATAAAAGCACTACATGGTCTTCTCTATTCTCATAAGTTGAAGATCATAATTCTTCTAGAGAGAGAAAGTAGAGAGAGAAGTAGATCCATAGAGCTTGGAGGATCGTCGCCCACCCGACGTTCAAGCTAGTGCAAGGAATACGTGGGAAGATTCAAAAGGTCGTCTTGAATTCGTTTCTCCGAACAACGAATCGAAAGGTACAATATCTAAACGCCCTTGATAATTGTTCGATTTTGGATTTATCGAGAATACCGTAGAACGAAGATCCGAGGATCGAATCCCGGAACGAGGGTCGAGCCGGGCGGTGGTGGTCGAACCACCGGACCGCCGGCGGCTCGTGGATCCCGCGTGGGGATCGCGCACGGAAACCCTCGGCTGGGAGCCGAGGATCGATCGGACCCCTACGGGGCCGATCGCTGGGAGCTGCGGGGTTACCCGCAGCGACTCGTAGCGAGCTGCGGGGTTACCCGCAGCGGGTCGCTGGGGACGAGCCCCAGCCGTGCGAGCAGCGGATCACCGGATCCGCTGCGGGGATGCCATGAGGCATCCCGTGCGATCGCTGGGAGCGATCGCGGGTTCCCGCGGGGGTGCGGCTGGGCGCGCACGCGTCCTCGTGCGCGTCGTGCGTTCGGTCGAGCCCCGGCTCGCGTGGACTCGTGATTTCTCCGGCAATCGAGGTTTTCGGTCGGGCTATTGTTTCCGCATATTTTAATAGCCCGGGATATCGAATTCCAACAATTGGTATCAGAGCGTGGTTTACGTTCGCGGTATTTTCGATAAATTTGTTCTACCTTGCAGGGTTCCGACTATTATGGCTTAATTTATTATTCGTTTAATTTATTTTGTCATGTATGTTGGATTGATTAAACTCTCGGACATGTCGAGATTCGTTTTTGGTGGTGAATGCTTGTAATATTAAAAATTCGGGGGTTGACCGAATTTAGGATTTATTATTACGTTCTATTTTTTTCCGGAAAATGTATAGGGTCGATTTCATGTATAGAATCGATACCGGATAGTGTAAAATTTATTTTGTAATTTATTTTGCGTTGGATCGATGCCGAAACGACCGCCGGAGAAGACGCGTGACGAAGGAGACGACGTGAGGGTGAAGGACCGGGGATCGATCAATCCCCATGATCGATCCCAAGGAGATCGATCGACCCACGGCCGAAGGTGGGCTGTCCGCGGGAGCCTCGGCCACGCCGGCCACCAGTGGTGGTGGCGCGTGGGCCGGGCGGCGGTGGCGTGCCCTAGGCGGCGGTCGGACGAGGTGGGGGTGGCGTGGGGATCCCCAACCCATGCTACTCCTACCGGTAGATCCACTTTCCTAATTAGTTCGGGTTTTTCCTATTTGAGTATTCCTTTTTTTTTTTTGGGAATTCTCATGGATTAGGAAAAGAATTAATTGGAATTAATTTTATTTCCTTATTCTATTATGGAAGTCTTCTAGAGTATTCCGAGTTCTACTTGGAATAGGATCCTAGAGATTTAATAGAATTGGAAAGGAATAAAAGTTAATTTAGGATTAATTTATTTCCTAATTGATTATTCCTATTTTATGGGAATTTTCATAGAAATGGAAATTAATTAATCTTGGAAAGTAGAAGAGTCCTAAATTATTTTATTTCCTTATTTCATTATGGAAATCATCTAGAATATTCCAAGTGGGTCTTGGATAGATTATTCTAGAAGATTTAATGAAGTAGAAAGGGAAAATAAAATAAATAAAAATATTAATAATATTTAATTTTATTTTTGATTTATTCGATTGACTTAATTTTAATTAAGTATCTTTTGGATTTATTAAAAATAAATAGATTTAAATATTGGAAATTAATGTTCTCGTCACATGGAGCATTCAAGAACGAAGACTAAAAACTAGAAGATGCGTACGGAGATGGAGTAAAGCCATAATAGTCGGAAAATAATATTCTAGTAATTATTTTGACTATGTGATAATACTATGTGCTTTATTACATGTATGCATGCTATGTGTGTTTACTTTCATGCACTAGATAGCGTATCCCTTTATTGTAAAAAGCTAAGTGGGAGAGGGTATGGAAACATACCCATGGTCTCCATTGCTGCTCTCTTGGTGACTTTTATAAACTTTTGAAGTTTATATAGATAAGTTATTGGAGGAGAGTTCTTGTAATTCCTCTTACGAGAAACATTGATTAAGTTCATCAAACAATGCCTAATTTGTCTTTCCAAAACTGACTTCAAGTCGACTCATTCTCACCCCGGGGAGTGGAATGGAGCCAGAGCCACTTGGTCATGTCAAGGACACAAATTAGAGGCAGTCGTTGTTGGAAATCGACTACCCGGGACGAGTCCGTTCGACTACTCGAACATCCGGACACGCCCAGTCGACCTCCAGCGTGCCTACTGTGCTCACGACGAAGCCCCAGACCCGGTTTACGCCCAGCCATCATGCCCGAAGCACAACCGCGCAAAACCGAGGGCTGCTGACCTCTGTGTCGTCCGACACCAAAGGGTGTCGTCCGACAGGCCCTTGTCGGCCGACAGGAAACACTGTCGGACGACAGTGTCGCGAACAGCAGCGCGACGCTGCTGTTCCAGGTCCGTTTCTGGTCGGATTTTCCGATTCCGACCACCGTTCTGGAAGTCAGCGACCCCACAGTGATCTAGGAACACCAACCACGATCCCGGAACTCGATCGGAGGTTCGTTGTATAATTACGTACGAGATCGAATCGAAACGAGTGCGGAAGAGGGTTTCGATTCCATACCTTTGTTGCGTGATTCGGAGAAGCCGAATTGACAGAGACCTCGAGACTTCTAGCGTATGTCCTAGCCCTCTTACTCCAGCCGATGTGTGGGCATCGATCCGCTTGGAGCTCCCCGTCTCTTCTCTTCTCAAACACCGTGAATATACTTCTCTGTCTCAGAAATAATTTTGCGCTAACAAATTAAATTTCCACAGAGAATTTCTGTCTCAGAAATATAATTGCGCTGGCAATTAATTTCTACAGAATGTTTCTTGCGCTAATCTAAATTAATTAAGCAGAAAAAAAGATAATTGCGCTAGCAATTAATTTCTCTGCAGAATTAATTATAGCGGCGAAACTTAGGTTAGAGAGAGAGGGGTGAGGGATTTATATAGGCTACACTAGAGGACTTCTAGGCAATTAATTAATTAGGCTTAAATTGTAATTTAATTAACTTGGTGTCCCAAAAGGAAAACCTTAATTAAATTCCACAATTTTATTTATAATTAATTCCACTATAAAATTATAAATGATTTCCCAATTAATTAATTCAAATTATTCCGTCAATAATTTTCCCACCGTATTACATATGTGACATTTCCCCGTGTTTAAGATATCGCATGTCCACGAATTAATTTTAATTACTAATAATTAAATTAATTCATTTCTTATGATCCGAGACTAGTACCACTTATCCTTATTATCATGTGGAACGAATCCACCTGCAGGGTTTACATGATAAACTTTATGAGCTCATCTCGGGGACATCATCAACCCAATAAATGGGACACGGTTTCCTGTCTATAATCTACAGCATGCCGTGTGTACAATTCCGATTCCCAATATACCGAGGGTCTCGACTAATCAATTAGTCTCACTCATTGGCACATCAAAGAACCGAGCATTGGACACACGCACCTATAATTATATAGGGATTAAGAACTCACATATCCGTAATATCTGAGGTCTGGTTCGATTACTCCGATTAGTATAAATCGAACGCCCTCCCGTGGTCCTGCTCAATACACCAAGTGTACGAGTGTAACATGATAGTCAAGACCGACTATCTACCAGTCACACTACGACGTACCGATGGATTGTCCCTGTCCATCTAAGTCGTGAGCTACTGTTCGATAGTATACGAGTAACCGACAGTATGATCTTCCGCGTGTCTCCTCACGCCATACTGTCTACAACGTATACATCAAGGACTATTGCATTAAATGCAATCATGCTTGAATCATATCTCGAATTAAGGTATAGATAAGGAGTTCCGTATTTGCACTAAACTAGACATTTAGAATACAACTCCATCAATCTCCCACTTATACTAAAAGTCTAGTCGCCCTCTCCCAAACATCAGATTCCCATAACCTCATCACGCCTACCCAACGCTTTCGCTGGAAGTGCCTCTGTGAACGGGTTTTACCAGGCAATCCTCTCGATGCTATCTAGGTGACAACTGCATCGTCTTACTAGACGATCTCTCGAATCAGGTGGTACTTGCGCTCTATGTGTTATCTCCCACTGTGGACTCGTGGCATTTCAAGCTTGCCAATACCGCTATTCAAAATAGCTTTGGGTAAACTAGAAACCACATCTAAGTCCCTTAGGAAGTTCTGGAGCCACACTGACCTTTTAACTGCCTCAGAGGCCGTTATCCTTTCAGTTTCCATGGTAGAGTCCGTAATGCATCGCTGCTTTACATTCTTCCATGTGACTGCTCCACTTCACAGTGAGAACACATAGCCTGATTTCGACTTTCGACTTTCCCTGTTTGATTTGGAAATCCAATTCTATGTAATCCAAAGGAAACAACTTGACTGCTTTGTAACTCAGAACATAATTTCTGGTCCTCTGCAGGAGCCTAAACATGTTCCTTACATCAGTCGAGTGATCCTTTCCAGGATTACTATGATATCTCACCACCATGCCCACGGCATAGTAGATATCAGTCTCGTGCATAGCATTACATACATTAAGCTTCCCACCATTAAGGTGCAGGGAACTGCTTACTCTTCATCTATCTCCTTTATTGTGTCGGACACAAAACTTTAGATAGATGAATTCCACATCTAAAAGGTGAAGACCTTTCTTGGAATTATGTATGCTGCAACGAGTAAGAATTGTATTTAAGTATGAGACTCGAGATAAGTTCTATGTTCTTTTCTGGCGATCATTTATTGCTTTGATCCCAAGAACATTCCCGACTTCTCCTAAGTCTCTTACATTGAATTACTCGGACAACCATCCCTTTATGTCCGATAACATATTTCATATTGTTGCCAATTTAGAAGGATGTCGTCTACATAAAGAATGAGAAAACACCACATCTTTTCTGTCACTTCTTTATTACACTCAGGACCTAAACATGCCTTGAATGAATCCATGAAATGGATTTTCTCATAGGTCCGCATGTGTCCAAGATCTTGAAGCTTCCTTCAATCCTAAGATTGATTAAGCTTCCTTACCGAATGCTCTTGGCTCTTTTCGATGAATCTCTCTGGCTGTCCCACACAGATGGCCCCGTCAAGACTTCGATTTAGGAAATCTGTCTTGACTTCCATCTTCCATGTGAAGACAAAAGAATCCTGATCGACTTTTGCCAAGACTGAGCATCTTGATCTTTCAGCGTCTCGTCATAGATCCAGGGTTCGGCTTCATGTTCTCCAGGTAACAAGCCCGAAGACTCACCTATAAACATGAACCTGTTGGGTTGTCTAACAACCCTCCCACTACGACGACGCTCCTGTGTATCTTTAGTGACTAAAGATTATAGTAGTGAACTACTCAGTTAGGCTGGTTCTAAGTCTTGATCAGTCCCTCTAAGCACATTAAGTATTACTCTACTCTTGGGCTTGTGATTCTTGCATATATAGTCCATGTCTAAGAACCGAACGTTGATGCAATCAACGAATACCTGGTCCTTTGGACTATATTACATATCTCAATTCGTTTTCTTAGGGTATCCTATAAACAGCCGAATATCTGTACAAGTTTCCAAAAGAATCAAGTTCAGGATAAACGCCGCTGTTTCCAAGGCATATCCCAAAACCGAATTAGGTAACTCCGAATAACTCATTTTCTACTTTCCCATATCTATAAGAGTCCTATTCCTTCTTTACAACACATTATTTTGCCGAGGCATAAATGGTGTAGTCTGTTGGGAGTTAATCCCATTTTCTGATAAGTATGCCTTACTCCTCAAAGAGGTCGCACATATCAGAGCGAATCAACTCTAGTACTTTCTTGGATCTTTTCCCTTTAAACGTAAAAGGTTGCTTGGTCATTTACACTTCCAAGTATGATTCGAAGGTTGGAAGGTCCTTTCCTTCAACCTAGCTGAGTGGTCCATCAGCTTTCATCCTTTTGAATCGTACTTAAGTTAAAATGATTTAGCCTAAGATTCCATAAGTACATTTGATTCATCCTAGAAGGATCTTTACTCTTATTGGGGTTCGACAATGTGTTATTAGCTCCGGTGTGTTGCATCGTGGAAGAACACGGATTCAGTATTAAATTGTCTATCAATGTACCAGAATAGATAATATCCCCGTTTCCTACTCTGATAGGTATAAAACTATCAGAAGAAACGGAATATCCATTCTAAGCCAATTTAGAAATCCGAAATGAAAATTCTTTCTAAATACCGGCACATAAAGACAATTTATTAGAACTAAAATCCTACCGTTAAAACATTTAACATCTCCCACTGCAATGACTGTTACCTTAACAGTATTGCCCATGTAGATTATAATTTCTTCCTTTCTAAGTCTCCGGGTTTCCTGGAACCCCCGCATTTAGGTGCAGACATGATTAGTGGTTTCCGTATCCACACACCAGGTACTGGTAGATAACACCACTAAACATGTTTCGGTGACTAAGGAGGAGTTAACTTCTAGTTGCTTTGAGAGGACAATCAAAACTCCCAGTATCCAAACTGCTTACAACGGAAGCACTTGCCCCTTGGGCTTGCTTGTCCCATTCCGTGGTCCAGATATATTAGGCCCACTGGGTTTCCGTATTTGCTTCTTCTTCCTTTTGCCGCCCGAAGGCTTAGGAAGAGCCAATTTATCAACCACAAGTGTTTTGAGAGCCCTTAAAGATTCCCTCAGCCGCTTTGAAGTTCAACCAGGAGCTCCGCCAATGAATAAGACCCCTTATTCATATTATAGTTCAGGCGGAACTGCTCAAAACTTCTCGGCAGAGACTGGAGCACAAAATCAATCTGGGTTACCCCTTTGATAATTTCTCCCAGAACCTCTATCTCATTAGATAGCCCATCATTCTAAGAACGTGATCCCTTACGGGCGTTCTTTCCGACATGATGGCCGTCATGAGTTGCCTCATTTCACTTTGCCCGGCTGTCCTGTCCTGATAACCAAAACTTCTTGAGGTTAAGCATCATATCATAGGTAATGGTCATGGCATGATCCCGATGTCGCAGCACTTTTGACATGAAAGTCATAATGTTGCTCCGCGTCATCTCATAGCCTTGATCCATTTCCAATGAGCTTCCTTTCCTCAGTAGTGGAAGTATTATTTGGTTCAGCAGGTCAATTGACTTGGAGTACATATTTGTACTCCTCTGCAGTTAGGACAATGTCCAAGTTTCTTTTCCAATCCATACAATCAGGTTCAGTGAGTTTGTTGACTTTTAATGGGAATAATACCATATAAAACAAACAATGAGTTTAATTCGATATCATTTCCCTCAAGTGATATCATTAAACTACCAATCATTTCTAAAATCCCATCAGACATAGCAAGCCACGTTCTTGTGGACGTTTACCAGTCCAAATGATTTTATGATTGGATTTCACTTCGGTCGTACATCATTATAGCAGTGACTCCGATGGGGAGGATACTATAAAGCGTACCTAAGTGTGTACCATTTCTCAGTACTAAGTCCGCCGCTCGGGAACTACACGCCCACCGCAAGCCACGTTAGTGTGGACGTTTACGTTGACATGCGGTCCCTTTACGATTTCCTATAACTGTCGAGCCTCAATTAACCCAAAGTTCCGTTTCCATATAGCAAGCCACGTTCTTGTGGACGTTTACTAAAACAAACAACTTTATTAATTGAATCTCACTTATTTAAATGTCATAGAATCTTAATTAACCCAAAGTACCGTTTCCATTTAGCAAGCCACGTTCTTGTGGACGTTTACTAAAACAAACAACTTTGTTAATTGAATCTTACATTTATTAAATTTCACAATTTTATTAATCAAAGCTTGATATCTCGTAAGTGAAACTCGAAGTTTCTAACCAGCGATCAATCATGCAATTGAGCCCTATCTCTCACTAAGTGAGGGAGCCAACCAGACAATCGATCTAGTCATCGAATGACTCGAATGTCTCTAATCTGTGTCATCGACATAACCAAGCGCTTTGGCTCCATTCCACTCCCCGGGGTGAGAATGAGTCGAGTTGAAATTAGTCTTTGAAGGACAGATTAGGCATTGCTTTTGAGAAATATAATTGTTCAATTTTATAAGTGGATTTTAAATTCGAATTTTGATCCAGTGATATCTGTGTGTCAACTTTATCCGATAGGGAGGATGACACTAAAGCCAACTCGTAAGTGACACACATCACTATCAAAACAGAGAATGGAGATTGCGGGATTGTTTCCAATCCCTCTCCCACTTAGTATTTTACGATAAGGGATAACATGCATAAACACTTAAGCATAATAATAAAGCACGTAAAACAAGCAAAACTCAATTAACGTGGTCCCGATTATTATGGCCTTAAGAGTTCTCCAATGTACGTCTCTTGGATCTCGTTGCTCGTCTCGGTCTCGGTCCACCACCGACTCGCTCGAGGGTCAAGAGACGAACTCCTCCCACTGGAGCCTCGTCTCGAGCCTCGTTGAGTCGCTCGTGGGGTCGAACGAACCCCAGCCCCGCTGCTGCCCGTCGCGAACACGGGGTGTGTTCGATGGCTGCCCGGTGCCGGTTCGTTTCCTCGACTCTCGTTTCTCCGGGTTTCGATCTCGTCTCGATCCACCAAAATTAGCAAGAAAAATTACAAGAATAAATCTACTAAATCCGGCATCGATCCTATACAGGGTGATCGATCCTATACATGCCCGAAAAAACAACGGAAATAAATAAATAAACCTAACGACTCAACCCGTCGTTTTTATCTATTACAAACAAGCAACATTTCCAAAACAAAACAATCTCGACAAGCCCGAGAGTTTAACAAACCACAACAAAATTATCATACAACATCCCATAATGTTGGCCATAATAATCGGGTTCATCCTGCATCACAAACGTACGAACAATACAACAAACCGATAAACCGGCTCTGATACCAATTGTTGGAAATCGACTACCCGGGACGAGTCCGTTCGACTACTCGAACATCCGGACACGCCCAGTCGACCTCCAGCGTGCCTACTGTGCTCACGACGAAGCCCCAGACCCGGTTTACGCCCAGCCATCATGCCCGAAGCACAACCGCGCAAAACCGAGGGCTGCTGACCTCTGTGTCGTCCGACACCAAAGGGTGTCGTCCGACAGGCCCTTTTCGGCCGACAGGAAACACTGTCGGACGACAGTGTCGCGAACAGCAGCGCGACGCTGCTGTTCCAGGTCCGTTTCTGGTCGGATTTTCCGATTCCGACCACCGTTCTGGAAGTCAGCGACCCCACAGTGATCTAGGAACACCAACCACGATCCCGGAACTCGATCGGAGGTTCGTTGTATAATTACGTACGAGATCGAATCGAAACGAGTGCGGAAGAGGGTTTCGATTCCATACCTTTGTTGCGTGATTCGGAGAAGCCGAATTGACAGAGACCTCGAGACTTCTAGCGTATGTCCTAGCCCTCTTACTCCAGCCGATGTGTGGGCATCGATCCGCTTGGAGCTCCCCGTCTCTTCTCTTCTCAAACACCGTGAATATACTTCTCTGTCTCAGAAATAATTTTGCGCTAACAAATTAAATTTCCACAGAGAATTTCTGTCTCAGAAATATAATTGCGCTGGCAATTAATTTCTACAGAATGTTTCTTGCGCTAATCTAAATTAATTAAGCAGAAAAAAAGATAATTGCGCTAGCAATTAATTTCTCTGCAGAATTAATTATAGCGGCGAAACTTAGGTTAGAGAGAGAGGGGTGAGGGATTTATATAGGCTACACTAGAGGACCTCTAGGCAATTAATTAATTAGGCTTAAATTGTAATTTAATTAACTTGGTGTCCCAAAAGGAAAACCTTAATTAAATTCCACAATTTTATTTATAATTAATTCCACTATAAAATTATAAATGATTTCCCAATTAATTAATTCAAATTATTCCGTCAATAATTTTCCCACCGTATTACATATGTGACATTTCCCCGTGTTTTAGATATCGCATGTCCACGAATTAATTTTAATTACTAATAATTAAATTAATTCATTTCTTATGATCCGAGACTAGTACCACTCATCCTTATTATCATGTGGAACGAATCCACCTGCAGGGTTTACATGATAAACTTTATGAGCTCATCTCGGGGACATCATCAACCCAATAAATGGGACACGGTTTCCTGTCTATAATCTACAGCATGCCGTGTGTACAATTCCGATTCCCAATATACCGAGGGTCTCGACTAATCAATTAGTCTCACTCATTGGCACATCAAAGAACCGAGCATTGGACACACGCACCTATAATTATATAGGGATTAAGAACTCACATATCCGTAATATCTGAGGTCTGGTTCGATTACTCCGATTAGTATAAATCGAACGCCCTCCCGTGGTCCTGCTCAATACACCAAGTGTACGAGTGTAACATGATAGTCAAGACCGACTATCTACCAGTCACACTACGACGTACCGATGGATTGTCCCTGTCCATCTAAGTCGTGAGCTACTGTTCGATAGTATACGAGTAACCGACAGTATGATCTTCCGCGTGTCTCCTCACGCCATACTGTCTACAACGTATACATCAAGGACTATTGCATTAAATGCAATCATGCTTGAATCATATCTCGAATTAAGGTATAGATAAGGAGTTCCGTATTTGCACTAAACTAGACATTTAGAATACAACTCCATCAGTCGTACCATTCTTTGATAGATGGATCGATTGTCTGCTCGGCTCCCTCATTTATGAGAGATAGGGTTGTTCGCATGGTGAATCACTGGTTAGAAACTTCGAGTTTCACTTATGATTCTCCGCGTCTTGATTTACAACATTAAATGGGTCAAGTAATTGGATTTCAATTATATAAATCTTCTGGTGTAGTAAACGTCCACACGAACGTGGCTTGCTATACTGGATGGGATTTTGGAATAATTGATGTAGACAGTTATAGGGAATTGTGAAGGATTGCGAGTTGTCGTAAACGTCCACACGAACGTGGCTTGCGGTGATGTAACAATTCTAAACGATTCACCTTGGTACTGAGTAATGGTTTACACTTAGATACGCTTTATAGTATTCTTCCCAACGAAGTAACGCTATAATGATGTATGACCAAAGCAAATCTAATTGCTAAATCATTTGGGTGGGTAAACGTCCACACGAACGTGGCTTGCTTTAACCTGATGGGATTTTAGATGTGATTAGTGATTTAATGATATTATTTGAGGGAGATAATATCGGATATTAAATTGTTTGTTTGTTTTATGTGCTTATAGGTTAGGAATGACTGTGACCCCACTTTGTGATATACTTAAAGATGAAAACTCACTGGTTCCATATAGTACTGATTGGAAAAGAAATCTGGACAATGTTCAGACTGTTGAGCCTTCCGAATCCACTATTGTCCCAACTGATGAGGACATTGAAAATGACCTCAAGGAGATGTTAGGACATAGTAAGGAAGCCGGACTAGAGGTGATTGACATACTCATTAAGTTCAGTCCTCTTGAGGAATCGCTTAAAAACGATTTCAAAAGAACTGAACTGATAAGTATGATCAGAGAATCACAAGCTCTAGTGGCCAAGTTGGAAGTGCAAGCAAAGAAGCCCAGTGGTTTTGAACCACGGACTGGGAGGAGCAAGCCGCGAGGCAAATGCTATCAATGCAAACAGTTTGGACACTGGAGGTCTGATTGTCCTCTCATCAAAGGTACGAAATTTTCCTTAGTCACCGAAACATTGTCAGTGGTGTTATCTACCAGCACCTGTTGTGTAGATACGGGGGCCACTGATCATGTCTGCAATTCATTGCAGGGGTTCCAGGAAACCCGGAGACTTAGAGAGGGAGAGATCGTGGTCTACATGGGCAATGCCGCGAAGGTGGCGGCTGTTGCAGTGGGAGACGTTCACTTACGCTTCAGTAGTGATAGGATTTTAGTTTTACATAATTGTCTTTATGTACCCAACTTTAGAAAGAATTTAATTTCGGTTTCTAAACTTATTATGAATGGATATTCTGTCTCTTTTGACCACTCGGTGATCATAAGAAGAAACAGTGAGATTATCTGTTCTGGTACATTGATGGACGATTTGTATGTGCTAAATCCTGAGTCTAACACAATGCAACTAACCGAGAGTAATAACACATCTACGAACACCAATAAGAGAAAGGAACCTTCTAGGATGAATCAATTATACTTGTGGCACCTAAGGCTAGGTCATATCAACTCAAATAGAATTCAAAGGTTGAAATCTGATGGTCTCATCAGTGGTGTTGAAGGAGAGGACCTTCCAACCTGCGAATCCTGTTTAGAGGGGAAAATGACCAAGCGTTCTTTTTCTGGTAAAGGACGAAGGGCTGAACAAGTATTGGATTTGATTCACTCTGATGTATGCGGACCTATGTCTACTCAGGCAAGGGGAGGGTACGAGTATTTCATCACTTTCACTGATGATTACTCAAGGTATGGATTTGTATACCTGATGCGCCGCAAGAGCGAATCCTTTGACAAGTTCAAGGAGTTCAAGGCTTTTGCGGAGAACCTTCAAGGTAAATCCATTAAATGCCTGCGATCAGATCGCGGAGGCGAGTACCTGTCTGGAGAATTCAAGGCATACTTAGCAGAGAATGGGATTGATTCCCAAATGACATCACCATATACTCCTCAGCAGAATGGTGTGTCAGAAAGAAGGAATAGGACTCTTATGGAAATGGTGCGTTCAATGATGAGTTACTCGGACTTACCTACTATGTTTTGGGGATATGCCTTGGAAACGGCGGCGTACATTCTCAACATGGTTCCAACAAAAACGGTACCCACCACACCCATGGAAAGGTGGAGCGGGCGCAAGCCTAGCCTCAGGCATCTTCGGATCTGGGGTTGTCCAGCACATGTGTTGCGACAAGGTGCCGATAAGTTAGAACCTAGATCAGAATTACGGCTGTTTGTAGGATACCCGAAAGGAACTAAAGGTGGCATGTTCTATAGTCCTACGGACCAGAAGATCTTTATAAGTACTAACGCTCGGTTCTTAGAGGAAGACTATGTCATGGACCACAAGCCCAAAAGTGACATAATACTTGATGAATTGAGAGGTAACAAGGAAGACTTAGATACAGCTGAACCGAGTATAGATACACCACTAGAATCTGCACCTGACACTGTCACTGTTAATACACCGGAACGCCGTCGTAGTGGGAGGGTTGTTAAGCAACCAGACCGATGGATTGGACTGGGTGAGTCTTCGGACTCTGGACCTGGAGTTCATGAAATCGATCCCTGGACCTATGATGAGGCGGTACAAGATATAGATGCGCCTTCTTGGAAGAAAGCGATGAAATCCGAAATAGAATCTATGGATTCTAATAAAGTCTGGGATCTTGTAGAACCACCAAGCGGCGTAAAGCCAATTGGGTGTAAATGGGTCTACAAGAAAAAGAGAGGATCTGACGGAAAGGTTGAAACCTTTAAAGCTTGGCTTGTTGCGAAAGGATATACTCAGAAACAGGGAATCGATTATGAGGAGACCTTCTCGCCAGTAGCCAAGATAAAGTCGATCCGGATTCTCTTATCCATAGCAGCTCATATGGATTATGAGGTGTGGCAAATGGATGTCAAGACAGCTTTCCTAAATGGAAGTCTTGACGAGACGATTTATATGAAACAACCAGAAGGATTCATTGCTAAGGGGCGAGATCATCTAGTGTGCAAGCTTAATCGATCCATTTATGGATTGAAACAAGCCTCGAGATCGTGGAACCTGCGGTTTGACGAAGTAGTCCAATCTTTTGGATTTAGTCAAAGCATGGACGAATCGTGTGTGTATTGGAAACGTGATGGGAAGAAGGTGGTGTTTCTCGTGCTTTATGTAGACGACATAAACCTTTGAATTCTATTTGAGTTGATATGACCTAGCCTTAGGTGCCACAAGTATAATTGATTCATCCTAGAAGGTTCCTTTCTCTTATTGGTGTTCGTAGATGTGTTATTACTCTCGGTTAGTTGCATTGTGTTAGACTCAGGATTTAGCACATACAAATCGTCCATCAATGTACCAGAACAGATAATCTCACTATTTCTTCTTATGATCACCGAGTGGTCAAAAGAAACAGAATATCCATTCATAATAAGTTTAGAAACCGAAATTAAATTCTTTCTAAAGTTGGGTACATAAAGACAATTATGTAAAACTAAAACCCTATCACTACTAAAGCGTAAGTGAACGTCTCCCACTGCAACAGCCGCCACCCTCGCGGCATTGCCCATGTAGACCACGATCTCTCCCTCTCTAAGTCTCCGGGTTTCCTGGAACCCCTGCAATGAATTGCAGACATGATCAGTGGCCCCCGTATCTACACACCAGGTTCTGGTAGATAACACCACTGATAATGTTTCAGTGACTAAGGAAAATTTCGTACTTTTGATGAGAGGACAATCAGACCTCCAGTGCCCAGACTGCTTGCATCGATAGCACTTGCCTCGTGGCTTGCTCTTCCCATTCCGTGGTTTGGAACCACTGGGCTTCTTTGCTTGCACTTCCATCTTAGCCACAAGAGCTTGTGATTTTCTGACCATACATATAAGTTCCGCTCTTTTGAAATCGTTTTTAAATGATTCCTCAAGAGGACTGAATTTATAGAGTATGTCAATCACTTCTTGTCCGGCTTCCACACTATGTTTCAACATCATTCTGAGGTCATTCCAAATGTCCTCATGAGTTGGGACAACAACAGTGGATATAGAAGGCTCAACAGTCTGGACAATGTCCAGATTTCGTTCCCAACCATAACTATATGGAACCAGTTAGTTTTCATCTTTAAGTATATCACAAAGTGGGGTCACAGTCATTCTTAACCTATAAGTACATAAAACAAACAAACAATTTAATATCCGATATTATCTCCCTTAAATAATATCATTAAATCACTAATCGCCTCTAAAATCCCATCAGGTAAGGCAAGCCACGTGGTGTGGACGTTTACCCACCCAAATGACTTAGCAATTAGATTTTCTTTGGTCATACATCACTTATAGCGGAACCTCGTGGGGAGGAATACTATAAGGCGTATCTAAGTGTAAACCATTACTCAGCACCAAAATAAATCGCTTGGAATTGCTACATTACCGCAAGCCACGTGGTGTGGACGTTTACGATAACTTCACAACTCTTCACAATTTCTTACAACTGTCTACATCAATTAATCCAAAATCCGTCAGCATAGCAAGCCACGTGGTGTGGACGTTTACTACACCAAGAGACTTTTATAATTGACTCCCAATTACTTGATCCATTCAATCTTGTAAATCAAGACGTGGAGAATCATAAGTGAAACTCGAAGTTTCTAACCAGTGATTCACCATGCGAACAACCCTATCTCTCATAATGAAGGAGCCGAGCAGACAATCGATCCATCTATCAAAGAATGGTACGAAGGTCTCTAATTTGTGTCCTCTACATGACCAAGTGGCTCTAGCTCCATTCCACTCCCCGGGGTGAGAATGAGTCGACTTGAAATCAGCTTTGGAAAGACAAATTAGGCATTGTTTGATAAACTTAATCAATGTTTCTCGTAAGAGGAATTACAAGAACTCTCCTCCAAAAACTTATCTATATAAACTTCAAAAGTTTATAAAAGTCACCAAGAGAGCAGCAATGGAGACCATGGGTATGTTTCCATACCCTCTCCCACTTAGCTTTTTACAATAAAGGGATACGCTATCTAGTGCATAAAATAAACACATATAGCATGCATACATGTAATAAAGCACATAGTATTATCACACAGTCAAAATAATACTAGAATATTATTTTCCGACTATTATGGTTTTACTCCATCTCCGTACGCATCTTCTAGTCTTCAGTCTTCGTTCTTGAGTGCTTCATGTGACGAGAATATTAATTTCCAATATTTAAATCTATTTATTTTTAATAAATCCAAAAGATACTTAATTAAAAATAATTAAGTCAATCGAATAAATCAAAAATAAAATTAAATATTATTAATATTTTTTTTTTATTTTTTTTCCCTTTCTACTTCATTAAATCTCTAGAATAATCTATCCAAGACCCACTTGGAATATTATAGATGATTTCCATAATGAAATAAGGAAATAAAATAATTTGGGACTCCTCTACATTCCAAGGTTAATTAATTTCCATTACTATGAAAATTCCCATAAAATAGGAATAATCAATTAGGAAATAAATCAATCCTAAATTAACTTTTATTCCTTTCCAATTCTACTAAATCTCTAGGATCCTATTCCAAGTAGAACTCGGAATACTCTAGAAGACTTCCATAACAGAATAAGGAAATAAAATTAATTCCAATTAATTCTTTTCCTAATCCATGAGAATTCCCAAAAATAGGAAAACTCAAATAGGAAAAACGAATTAATTAGGAAAGTAGAATCACCGGACCGGGATAGCGCGGGGTGGGGATCCCTGCGCCACCATCGACCGCCGCCTAGGAGGTGGCCGGCCACCATCGCCGGCGGCTCCTCCATGCAAGGGTCGATCGATCCTCATGGGATCGACCATGGGGATGGTCGATCCTTGTTCCGTTCACCCTCACGATCATCTTCTTCGTCACGCGTCTTCTCCGACGGTCGTTTCGGCATCGATCCAACGCAAAATAAATAACAATTTAATTTTACACTATCCGGTATCGATTCTATACATGAAATCGACCCTATACAATTTCCAGAAAAAGATAGAACAATAATAATAAACCTAAATTCGGTCAACCCCCGAATTTTTACTATTACAAGCATTCACCACCAAAAACGAATCTCGACATGTCCGAGAGTTTAATAAAACCAACAATCATGACAAAATAAATTAAACGAATAATCATCAAGCCATAATAGTCGGAACCCTGCAAGGTAGAACAATTTTATCGAAAATACCGCGAACGTAAACCACGCTCTGATACCAATTGTTGGAATTCGATATCCCGGGCTATTAAAATTTGCGGAAACCATAGCCCGATCAAAAACCCATCGCCGGAGATCATACGAACACCACGTACGAGCCGGAGTACGAGCCGAACGCACAACACGACCGAAGTCGCGTGCGCGCCCAGCCCGAACCCCCGCACGCGGGGTTCGCGCGATCGAGGGGATCAATCGCATGGAGCGATCGATCGGGGAGGGGCTGCCCAGCAGCCCCCGCGGCGAGTCCGGCGACTCGCCGCCGCCTGGTGGTGGCCCGCGTCCAGCTGGGCCGTCGTGCCCAGCAGCTGCCCGCGATCGATCAATTGATCGATCGCGCCCCGGCGTCCAGCCGGGGATCCTCCCATGCCCACGCCGAAACCCTAGCCGCCCGATCCCACGCGGTCCGGTGGTTTCACCACCACCGCGTGATCGTTCGTCTAATCCGGGTTTCGTATTTCGGATCTTGCGTTCTACGGTATTCTCGATAATTCAAATCAAAATAATATCGAGGGAGTTTAGATATTATACCTTCGATTCGTTATTCGGAGAAACGAAATCAAACACCTTTGAATCTTCCCACGTATTCCTTGCACTCCGTTCGAACGTCGGGTGGGCGACGATCTATCGAACTCCTATGGATCTCCTTCAACTCTCTAGAACTATCAATTAATGATATTCTTGTCTTGTTAATTTATGAAGGCCATGTAGTGCTTTTATAGGCTACGTAGGGGATCAAAAGGAGGTGGAATATTGGGCTTCTAATATTGAAGATTAAATTAAGCCCAATGCTCAAGTCCATTAATCCTTATCAATATTAATTAATTTATTTTCCACTATATAAATTAATTGCACTCCCAATATTAAACCATATTATATCGAATAATATTTCTCCGGTTAGTATTATTTATTCCGTGTATTTAAGATTTAAATATCCATGAATAAAATTTATTTATTGCTTAATAAATTTATTCATCTCTTATATCCGAGAATAGTACCACTCAACCTTATTTATTATGCGGGAACAAATCCACTCGCGAGGTTTACATAATAAATCCTTATGAGCTCATCTCGGGGATATTATCAACCCTTCCGGGATACACCGTCCCTTCAAGAATTCACGGCATGCCATATATAAAATATAGTGACCCAACTTAACCGGTAATTAACCCAATAATTAAATCGGTTAATTCCTTTGGAAAATCAAAGTCACTTATATTAAATATACACACCCGCAATTGTTTCAGGGATTAAGAATAAAATACTCCGAGACTTAAATCAATTATCACAGAGCAATCCTAATTGATAAGTCTCAAGCGATCCGCTCAATACACCAAGTGTACAAGTGTGATAAAATAATTAAGATAAATTATTTTCTCTTTCACACAACGACTATACCGATGGATTGGTCCGTGTCCATCTAGGTCGTGAGCATCTGTTCGATTAAATACGAGTAACCGATAGTATGATCTTCTGTGTGCCCATGCACACCATACTAACTACAACGTATGAAATCCAGGACTATAATTTGCATTTATTTAATTAATAATAATTAACAGCAAATGAATGTTTATTATAAATAGGTAAATGAAAGTGTACAAGGAGTTCAGAATACTCAAATCTAGACATTAAGTATACTACTCCAGCAAGTGGGTGCTCACTGTTGATGAGTTCACTGAACCCCCTCTCCCTGGAATCTCTAAGTGGTTATCACTGATCGAGTAGAGAATTCCATAATATAGTTGTACACAATTAATCCTTAAGACTCAGACATCACCGTGACTTCATCAGAGGACTAGCTGTATCGTGACATGTGCTGGAATTCGATATCCCGGGGTATCAAAAATTGCGGAACCGATAACCCCGACCGAAATCCCATCGCCGGAGAACCAACCGCGAACCACCGCACGACCCGAGGCTCGACCGAGCACCGCACGGGCGAACCCGCGCGCCCAGTCGAGCCCCCGCACGGGGCTCGCGATCGCTGCCCTAGCTATCGCCGGGGATGCACGCGCATCCCCGTGGGGCTGTTCCGAACAGCCCCCGGCGGTGAGTCCGGCGACTCACCGCCACCGCCGAGGAGGGCGGTGCGCCCAGCGCACCCGCCGCGGCCCAGCCGCGGCTGCCCCCGCGATCGACCGTGAGGTCGATCGCATGCCCCGGCGTCCAGCCGGGGCATCCTCGTGTGGGCCCCGCGATCGACGCCCTAGGGCTCGATCGCACCCCTCTGCTCCCAGCCGAGGGTCCTTCGAACCTTCGCCGGGGATCTCGATTCCCCATCCCCGAAGTTCTTCGTTTACCCGGATCGTGCGTTCATGTATGTATCACAATCAATTCACATAAAATCATAGAAGAGAGTATATGATTTTACCTTTTAATTCGTTGTGCGGAGAAACGAATTTAAGTTGATGACCTTACGATCTTCCCACGTATTCCTTGCACTAGCTTGAACGTCGGGTGGGCGACGATCCTCCAAGCTTATGGATCCTCTTCAACTCTCTAGAATATCAAGTATGATAATCTTGTCTTATCTTATGAAAAAGTGAAGACCATGTAGTGCTTTTATAGGCTACGTAGGGGATCTAAAGGAGGTAGAATATTGGGCTTCCAATATTAATGATTAAATTGAGCCCAAGCCCAAATCTATTAATCTCCCATTAATATTAATTAATTTATTTTCCACTATATAAATTAATTGCACTCCCAATATTAAACCATATTATATCAAATAATATTTCTTCGGTAGTATTATTTATTCAGTGTATTTAAGATTTAAATATCCATGAATAAAATTAATTTATTGCTAATTAATTTATTCATCTCTTGAATCCGAGACTAGTCCCATTCATCCTTAATTATTGTGCGGAACGAATCCACTCATGAGGTTTACACAATAATTCCTTATGAACTCATCTCGGGGATATTATCAACCCTTCCGGGATACACTTTCCCGTCAAGTATTCACGGCATGCCATATATAAAATATAGTGACCCAACTTAACCGGTAATTAACCCAATAATTAAATCGGTTAATTCCTTTGGAAAATCAAAGTCACATATATTAAATATACACACCCGCAATAGTATCGGGGATTAAGAATAAAATACTCTGAGACTTGAATCGATTATCTCAAGGCAATCCTAATCGATAAATCTCAAGCGATCCGCCCAATACACCAAGTGTACAAGTGTGATAAAATAATTAAGATAAATTATTTTCTCTCTCACACAACGACTATACCGATGGATTGGTCCGTGTCCATCTAGGTCGTGAGCAACTGTTC
This sequence comes from Euphrasia confusa, assembly GCA_954870475.1. Taxonomy (NCBI): domain Eukaryota; kingdom Viridiplantae; phylum Streptophyta; class Magnoliopsida; order Lamiales; family Orobanchaceae; genus Euphrasia; species Euphrasia confusa. The sequence goes on from OX940950.1 coordinate 34,589,081, forward strand.
GATTAAATACGAGTAACCGATAGTATGATCTTCTGTGCGCCCATGCAACACCATACCAACTACAACGTATAAAATCCAGGACTATAATTTTGCATAATTTAATTAATAATAATTAAATGCAAATAATTGTTTATTAATTTAAATAGATTAAATGCTATGACCTGGAGTTTACCGTTACTTAAATCTAGACATTAAGTACACAACTCCAACAATCTCCCACTTGTACTAAGGTCTAGTCATTTCCTCCAAACTCCCGACTCCCATACTCATCACCTGCTTAGAGTTGTACTTCCTTAGAAGTACTATGTGAATGAGCACTCTAGGTTGCCGCTCTGAAGTTATCTTGGTGACTACTGCATCGTCTCCCTTGACGATGACTCGTATCAGGTGGTACTTGCTCTATGTGTTAACATCACTTTTGGCTTATGACTTCTTCCAGTTTACCATGCACCGCTATCCAATAGCCTTTGGTAAACTAAAAGTCATATCCAAGCCAAGAGGTTATCTCGGAACCTAACCAAAACTTCCGCTGCCTCTGAGGCTGCTTATTCGGTTATGAGAGAGTCTGAGAAGCGTCCTGCTTATCACTCTTTCATTTCATGGTTCCACCTCTTTTTAAAAGTGAACACATAGCCTGATATCGACTTACACTGGTCCTCCTCTGATTTGTGATCTGAGAATTTGTAATCAAAGAAGATTTTGTCTTGCTTAATAATCCAGTACTTCACAAGTACTATTATAGCATCCGAAAATCTCTTGTCTAGATTACTTTGATATCCTCCCACTACGCAAACCGCATAGTTGATATCAGGTTCTTGTTTTACAACATTGCATGTATAAAGCTTCCCATACTTGAAGTATAGGAAACTGCTTTGTCCTCATCTATCTCCTTCATGCGTTCGAAACACATACCCTTTAGATAGATGTATATTCTGTCTCTGAAAGGCAATAACCTTTCTCAGAAGTATGCATGTTTAAAACCAAACCATAATCGTATAAGATATCTAGGAGAAGTACAATGTTCTTATCCTTAGATCGAAAGATCTCAAGAACATGCTCTAACTTCTACTCAATCTTATATTTCGATTCATTTAGACAACCATTATCTTATGTCTGACAACATTTTCTACATTGTTACCAATGATGAAATTGTCATCTACATAAAATCTCCGAGAAACACCACCTTGTTTCTATTACATATCTAATACACCTATCGTCTTTGCCATTTTGATGAATCCATAAAATGGACTATCTCATCAATTTGCAAGTTCCACGATTTACAGCTTTGTTTCAATCCATAATGGATTTGCTAAGCTTGTACTCTAAATGATCTTGCCTCTTAACAATAATCCTTATTGTTTTCTAAGCAGGCACATTTAGATCTAGTACTGCCCTCGTGCAGAGCTAGGGATCGATTTCATCTTTACTAGATCCAGAGTCCGAAACTCTTCTAGTCTTACGAACATCTTTGGTTGTTTAACAACCTCCCACTGCAACGGCGTCCTGGTGTATAATAGTAATAACAGTAGGTGCAGTGTGTGGCGTACTTCTACTCGGTTTGGCTGGTTCCTAGTGTTGGAATTCGATATCCCGGGCTATTAAAATATGCGGAAACAATAGCCCGACCGAAAACCTCGATTGCCGGAGAAATCACGAGTCCACGCGAGCCGGGGCTCGACCGAACGCACGACGCGCACGAGGACGCGTGCGCGCCCAGCCGCACCCCCGCGGGAAACCGCGATCGCTCCCAGCGATCGCACGGGATGCCTCATGGCATCCCCGCAGCGGATCCGGTGATCCGCTGCTCGCACGGCTGGGGCTCGTCCCCAGCGACCCGCTGCGGGTAACCCCGCAGCTCCCAGCGATCGGCCCCTTAGGGGTCCGATCGATCCTCGGCTCCCAGCCGAGGGTTTCCGTGCGCGATCCCCACGCGGGATCCACGAGCCGCCGGCGGTCCGGTGGTTCGACCACCACCGCCCGGCTCGACCCTCGTTCCGGGATTCGATCCTCGGATCTTCGTTCTACGGTATTCTCGATAAATCCAAAATCGAACAATTATCAAGGGCGTTTAGATATTGTACCTTTCGATTCGTTGTTCGGAGAAACGAATTCAAGACGACCTTTTGAATCTTCCCACGTATTCCTTGCACTAGCTTGAACGTCGGGTGGGCGACGATCCTCCAAGCTCTATGGATCTACTTCTCTCTCTACTTTCTCTCTCTAGAAGAATTATGATCTTCAACTTATGAGAATAGAGAAGACCATGTAGTGCTTTTATAGGCTACGTAGGGGATCTAAAGGAGGTGGAATATTGGGCTTCCAATATTCATGATTAAATTGAGCTCAAGCCCAAATCTATTAATCTCCCATTAATATTAATTAATTTATTTTCCACTATATAAATTAATTGCACTCCCAATATTAAACCATATTATATCCAAATAATATTTCTCCGGTAGTATTATTTATTCCGTGTATTTAAGATATAAATATCCATGAATAAAATTTATTTATTGCTTAATAAATTTATTCATCTCTTTTATCCGAGACTAGTACCACTCAACCTTATTTATTATGCGGAATTAAATCCACTCGCGAGGTTTACATAATAAATCTTTATGAGCTCATCTCGGGGATATTATCAACCCTTCCGGGATACACTGTCCGGTCAATCATTCACGGCATGCCATATATAAAATATAGTGACCCAACTTAACCGGTAATTAACCCAATAATTAAATCGGTTAATTCCTTTGGTAAATCAAAGTCACTTATATTGAATATACACACCCGCAACAATATCGGGGATTAAGAATAAAATACACTGAGTCTCAAATCAATTATCGCCGAGCAATCCTAATTGATGAGTCTCAATCGATCCGCTCAATACACCAAGTGTACAAGTGTGATTAAGACAAATTATTTTCTCTCTCACACAACGACTATACCGATAGTATGATCTTCTGTGTGGGCCCGACACACCATACTAACTACAACGTATGAAATCCAGGACTATAATTTGCATAATTTTAATTAACAATAATTAAAAGCAAATGAATGTTCGTATTTAATAGGTAAATGAAAGTGTACAAGGAGTTCAGAATACTCAAATCTAGACATTAAGTATACTACTCCAACAATCTCCCACTTATACTAAGGTCTAGTCTTATCCTCCAAACTTCTGACTCCCAAACCCTCCAAGTGCTTGAAATAAACTTCCTTAGGAAGTATCTTGGTGAAAGGGTCCGCTAGGTTGTCCTCCAAAGCTATCTTGGTGACTATCGCATCGCCCCTCTTGACGATGTCTCGAATCAGGTGGTACTTGCGCTCTATGTGTTTCATAGCACTATGGGACCGTGGTTCCTTACTGTTTGCCACTGCACCGCTATTATCACAATAAATTGTCATAGCCTTGGGCAAACTCGGAATCACATCTAAGTCCTGGAGGAAATTAAGGAACCAAACTGACTCTTTCGCTGCCTCTGAGGCTGCAACGTATTCAGCTTCCATGGTAGAGTCTGAAATGCACTTTTGCTTAACACTCCTCCATGATACGGCTCCACCTCCCATAGTGTACACATAGCCTGATGTCGACTTTCGCCGGTCCTTATCAGCTTGGAAATCCGAATCCGTATAACCCAAAGGAATCAGATTGTCTGCCCCGTAACTTAGAACATAATCCTTAGTATTTCGCAAATACTTGAAAATGCTCTTTACGGCAGTCCAATGAGCCTTTCCAGGGTTACTCTGATATCTCGCTACTACGCCAACTGCATAGCAGATATCAGGCCTCGTGCATAACATTGCATACATCAAGCTTCCCACAGCCGAAGCGTAGGGAACTGCTTTCATTTCATCTTTCTCCTTTTGTGTCCGAGGACACATTTCCTTAGAAAGATAAGTTCCTTTACTGAAGGGCAGCTCACCCTTCTTGGAATCTTGCATGTTAAAACGAGCCAGAATCGTGTCTATGTAAGATTGCTGGGATAGGTACAATGTTCTATTCCGGCGATCCCTTATAACCTTGATCCCTAGAACATGCCCGACTTCTCCCAAATCTTTCATATCGAATTGTCTAGACAACCATCCCTTTATGTCTGATAACATTTTCACACTGTTGCCAATGAGAAGAATGTCGTCTACATAAAGCACGAGAAACACCACCTTCTTCCCATCACGTTTCCAATACACACACGATTCGTCCATGCTTTGACTAAATCCAAAAGATTGGACTACTTCGTCAAACCGCAGGTTCCACGATCTCGAGGCTTGTTTCAATCCATAAATGGATCGATTAAGCTTGCACACTAGATGATCTCGCCCCTTAGCAATGAATCCTTCTGGTTGTTTCATATAAATCGTCTCGTCAAGACTTCCATTTAGGAAAGCTGTCTTGACATCCATTTGCCACACCTCATAATCCATATGAGCTGCTATGGATAAGAGAATCCGGATCGACTTTATCTTGGCTACTGGCGAGAAGGTCTCCTCATAATCGATTCCCTCTTTCTGAGTATATCCTTTCGCAACAAGCCGAGCTTTAAAGGTTTCAACCTTTCCGTCAGATCCTCTCTTTCTCTTGTAGACCCATTTACACCCAATTGGCTTTACGCCGCTTGGTGGTTCTACAAGATCCCAGACTTTATTAGAATCCATAGATTCTATTTCGGATTTCATCGCTTTCTTCCAAGAAGGCGCATCTATATCTTGTACCGCCTCATCATAGGTCCAGGGATCGATTTCATGAACTCCAGGTCCAGAGTCCGAAGACTCACCCAGTCCAATCCATCGGTCTGGTTGCTTAACAACCCTCCCACTACGACGGCGTTCCGGTGTATTAACAGTGACAGTGTCAGGTGCAGATTCTAGTGGTGTATCTATACTCGGTTCAGCTGTATCTAAGTCTTCCTTGTTACCTCTCAATTCATCAAGTATTATGTCACTTTTGGGCTTGTGGTCCATGACATAGTCTTCCTCTAAGAACCGAGCGTTAGTACTTATAACGATCTTCTGGTCCGTAGGACTATAGAACATGCCACCTTTAGTTCCTTTCGGGTATCCTACAAACAGCCGTAATTATGATCTAGGTTCTAACTTATCGGCACCTTGTCGCAACACATGTGCTGGACAACCCCAGATCCGAAGATGCCTGAGGCTAGGCTTGCGCCCGCTCCACCTTTCCATAGGTGTGGTGGGTACCGTTTTTGTTGGAACCATGTTGAGAATGTACGCCGCCGTTTCCAAGGCATATCCCCAGAACATAGTAGGTAAGTCCGAGTAACTCATCATTGAACGCACCATTTCCATAAGAGTCCTATTCCTTCTTTCTGACACACCATTCTGCTGAGGAGTATATGGTGATGTCATTTGGGAATCAATCCCATTCTCTGCTAAGTATGCCTTGAATTCTCCAGACAGGTACTCGCCTCCGCGATCTGATCGCAGGCATTTAATGGATTTACCTTGAAGGTTCTCCGCAAAAGCCTTGAACTCCTTGAACTTGTCAAAGGATTCGCTCTTGCGGCGCATCAGGTATACAAATCCATACCTTGAGTAATCATCAGTGAAAGTGATGAAATACTCGTACCCTCCCCTTGCCTGAGTAGACATAGGTCCGCATACATCAGAGTGAATCAAATCCAATACTTGTTCAGCCCTTCGTCCTTTACCAGAAAAAGAACGCTTGGTCATTTTTCCCTCTAAACAGGATTCGCAGGTTGGAAGGTCCTCTCCTTCAACACCACTCATGAGACCATCAGATTTCAACCTTTGAATTCTATTTGAGTTGATATGACCTAGCCTTAGGTGCCACAAGTATAATTGATTCATCCTAGAAGGTTCCTTTCTCTTATTGGTGTTCGTAGATGTGTTATTACTCTCGGTTAGTTGCATTGTGTTAGACTCAGGATTTAGCACATACAAATCGTCCATCAATGTACCAGAACAGATAATCTCACTGTTTCTTCTTATGATCACCGAGTGGTCAAAAGAGACAGAATATCCATTCATAATAAGTTTAGAAACCGAAATTAAATTCTTTCTAAAGTTGGGTACATAAAGACAATTATGTAAAACTAAAATCCTATCACTACTGAAGCGTAAGTGAACGTCTCCCACTGCAACAGCCGCCACCTTCGCGGCATTGCCCATGTAGACCACGATCTCTCCCTCTCTAAGTCTCCGGGTTTCCTGGAACCCCTGCAATGAATTGCAGACATGATCAGTGGCCCCCGTATCTACACACCAGGTGCTGGTAGATAACACCACTGACAATGTTTCGGTGACTAAGGAAAATTTCGTACCTTTGATGAGAGGACAATCAGACCTCCAGTGTCCAAACTGTTTGCATTGATAGCATTTGCCTCGCGGCTTGCTCCTCCCAGTCCGTGGTTCAAAACCACTGGGCTTCTTTGCTTGCACTTCCAACTTGGCCACTAGAGCTTGTGATTCTCTGATCATACTTATCAGTTCAGTTCTTTTGAAATCGTTTTTAAGCGATTCCTCAAGAGGACTGAACTTAATGAGTATGTCAATCACCTCTAGTCCGGCTTCCTTACTATGTCCTAACATCTCCTTGAGGTCATTTTCAATGTCCTCATCAGTTGGGACAATAGTGGATTCAGAAGGCTCAACAGTCTGAACATTGTCCAGATTTCTTTTCCAATCAGTACTATATGGAACCAGTGAGTTTTCATCTTTAAGTATATCACAAAGTGGGGTCACAGTCATTCCTAACCTATAAGCACATAAAACAAACAAACAATTTAATATCCGATATTATCTCCCTCAAATAATATCATTAAATCACTAATCACATCTAAAATCCCATCAGGTTAAAGCAAGCCACGTTCGTGTGGACGTTTACCCACCCAAATGATTTAGCAATTAGATTTGCTTTGGTCATACATCATTATAGCGTTACTTCGTTGGGAAGAATACTATAAAGCGTATCTAAGTGTAAACCATTACTCAGTACCGAGGTGAATCGTTTAGAATTGTTACATCACCGCAAGCCACGTTCGTGTGGACGTTTACGACAACTCGCAATCCTTCACAATTCCCTATAACTGTCTACATCAATTATTCCAAAATCCCATCCAGTATAGCAAGCCACGTTCGTGTGGACGTTTACTACACCAGAAGATTTATATAATTGAAATCCAATTACTTGACCCATTTAATCTTGTAAATCAAGACGCGGAGAATCATAAGTGAAACTCGAAGTTTCTAACCAGTGATTCACCATGCGAACAACCCTATCTCTCATAAATGAGGGAGCCGAGCAGACAATCGATCCATCTATCAAAGAATGGTACGACTGCCTCTAATTTGTGTCCTTGACATGACCAAGTGGCTCTGGCTCCATTCCACTCCCCGGGGTGAGAATGAGTCGACTTGAAGTCAGTTTTGGAAAGACAAATTAGGCATTGTTTGATGAACTTAATCAATGTTTCTCGTAAGAGGAATTACAAGAACTCTCCTCCAATAACTTATCTATATAAACTTCAAAAGTTTATAAAAGTCACCAAGAGAGCAGCAATGGAGACCATGGGTATGTTTCCATACCCTCTCCCACGTAGCTTTTTACAATAAAGGGATACGCTATCTAGTGCATGAAAGTAAACACACATAGCATGCATACATGTAATAAAGCACATAGTATTATCACATAGTCAAAATAATTACTAGAATATTATTTTCCGACTATTATGGCTTTACTCCATCTCCGTACGCATCTTCTAGTCTTTAGTCTTCGTTCTTGAATGCTCCATGTGACGAGAACATTAATTTCCAATATTTAAATCTATTTATTTTTAATAAATCCAAAAGATACTTAATTAAAATTAAGTCAATCGAATAAATCAAAAATAAAATTAAATATTATTAATATTTTTATTTATTTTATTTTCCCTTTCTACTTCATTAAATCTTCTAGAATAATCTATCCAAGACCCACTTGGAATATTCTAGATGATTTCCATAATGAAATAAGGAAATAAAATAATTTAGGACTCTTCTACTTTCCAAGATTAATTAATTTCCATTTCTATGAAAATTCCCATAAAATAGGAATAATCAATTAGGAAATAAATCAATCCTAAATTAACTTTTATTCCTTTCCAATTCTATTAAATCTCTAGGATCCTATTCCAAGTAGAACTTGGAATACTCTAGAAGACTTCCATAATAGAATAAGGAAATAAAATTAATTCCAATTAATTCTTTTCCTAATCCATGAGAATTCCCAAAAAAAATACGAATACTCAAATAGGAAAAACCCGAACTAATTAGGAAAGTGGATCTACCGGTAGGAGTAGCATGGGTTGGGGATCCCCACGCCACCCCCACCTCGTCCGACCGCCGCCTAGGGCACGCCACCGCCGCCCGGTTCACGCGCCACCACCACTGGTGGCCGGCGTGGCCGAGGCTCCCGCGGACAGCCCACCTTCGGCCGTGGGTCGATCGATCTCCTTGGGATCGATCATGGGGATTGATCGATCCCCGGTCCTTCACCCTCACGTCGTCTCCTTCGTCACGCGTCTTCTCCGGCGGTCGTTTCGGCATCGATCCAACGCAAAATAAATTACAAAATAAATTTTACACTATCCGGTATCGATTCTATACATGAAATCGACCCTATACATTTTCCGGAAAAAAATAGAACGTAATAATAAATCCTAAATTCGGTCAACCCCCGAATTTTTACTATTACAAGCATTCACCACCAAAAACGAATCTCGACATGTCCGAGAGTTTAATCAATCCAACATACATGACAAAATAAATTAAACGAATAATAAATTAAGCCATAATAGTCGGAACCCTGCAAGGTAGAACAAATTTATCGAAAATACCGCGAACGTAAACCACGCTCTGATACCAATTGTTGGAATTCGATATCCCGGGCTATTAAAATATGCGGAAACAATAGCTCGACCGAAAACCTCGATTGCCGGAGAAATCACGAGTCCACGCGAGCCGGGGCTCGACCGAACGCACGACGCGCACGAGGACGCGTGCGCGCCCAGCCGCACCCCCGCGGGAACCCGCGATCGCTCCCAGCGATCGCACGGGATGCCTCATGGCATCCCCGCAGCGGATCCGGTGATCCGCTGCTCGCACGGCTGGGGCTCGTCCCCAGCGACCCGCTGCGGGTAACCCCGCAGCTCGCTACGAGTCGCTGCGGGTAACCCCGCAGCTCCCAGCGATCGGCCCCTTAGGGGTCCGATCGATCCTCGGCTCCCAGCCGAGGGTTTCCGTGCGCGATCCCCATGCGGGATCCACGAGCCGCCGGCGGTCCGGTGGTTCGACCACCACCGCCCGGCTCGACCCTCGTTCCGGGATTCGATCCTCGGATCTTCGTTCTACGGTATTCTCGATAAATCCAAAATCGAACAATTATCAAGGGCGTTTAGATATTGTACCTTTCGATTCGTTGTTCGGAGAAACGAATTCAAGACGACCTTTTGAATCTTCCCACGTATTCCTTGCACTAGCTTGAACGTCGGGTGGGCGACGATCCTCCAAGCTCTATGGATCTACTTCTCTCTCTACTTTCTCTCTCTAGAAGAATTATGATCTTCAACTTATGAGAATAGAGAAGACCATGTAGTGCTTTTATAGGCTACGTAGGGGATCTAAAGGAGGTGGAATATTGGGCTTCCAATATTCATGATTAAATTGAGCTCAAGCCCAAATCTATTAATCTCCCATTAATATTAATTAATTTATTTTCCACTATATAAATTAATTGCACTCCCAATATTAAACCATATTATATCCAAATAATATTTCTCCGGTAGTATTATTTATTCCGTGTATTTAAGATATAAATATCCATGAATAAAATTTATTTATTGCTTAATAAATTTATTCATCTCTTTTATCCGAGACTAGTACCACTCAACCTTATTTATTATGCGGAATTAAATCCACTCGCGAGGTTTACATAATAAATCCTTATGAGCTCATCTCGGGGATATTATCAACCCTTCCGGGATACACTGTCCGGTCAATCATTCACGGCATGCCATATATAAAATATAGTGACCCAACTTAACCGGTAATTAACCCAATAATTAAATCGGTTAATTCCTTTGGTAAATCAAAGTCACTTATATTGAATATACACACCCGCAACAATATCGGGGATTAAGAATAAAATACACTGAGTCTCAAATCAATTATCGCCGAGCAATCCTAATTGATGAGTCTCAATCGATCCGCTCAATACACCAAGTGTACAAGTGTGATTAAGACAAATTATTTTCTCTCTCACACAACGACTATACCGATGGATTGGTCCGTGTCCATCTAGGTCGTGAGCATCTGTTTGATTAAATACGAGTAACCGATAGTATGATCTTCTGTGTGGGCCCGACACACCATACTAACTACAACGTATGAAATCCAGGACTATAATTTGCATAATTTTAATTAACAATAATTAAAAGCAAATGAATGTTCGTATTTAATAGGTAAATGAAAGTGTACAAGGAGTTCAGAATACTCAAATCTAGACATTAAGTATACTACTCCAACAATCTCCCACTTATACTAAGGTCTAGTCTTATCCTCCAAACTTCTGACTCCCAAACCCTTCAAGTGCTTGAAATAAACTTCCTTAGGAAGTATCTTGGTGAAAGGGTCCGCTAGGTTGTCCTCCGAAGCTATCTTGGTGACTATCGCATCGCCCCTCTTGACGATGTCTCGAATCAGGTGGTACTTGCGCTCTATGTGTTTCATAGCACTATGGGACCGTGGTTCCTTACTGTTTGCCACTGCACCGCTATTATCACAATAAATTGTCATAGCCTTGGGCAAACTCGGAATCACATCTAAGTCCTGGAGGAAATTAAGGAACCAAACTGACTCTTTCGCTGCCTCTGAGGCTTTAACGTATTCAGCTTCCATGGTAGAGTCTGAAATGCACTTTTGCTTAACACTCCTCCATGATACGGATCCACCTCCCATAGTGTACACATAGCCTGATGTCGACTTTCGCCGGTCCTTATCAGCTTGGAAATCCGAATCCGTATAACCCAAAGGAATCAGATTGTCTGCCCCGTAACTTAGAACATAATCCTTAGTATTTCGCAAATACTTGAAAATGCTCTTTACGGCAGTCCAATGAGCCTTTCCAGGGTTACTCTGATATCTCGCTACTACGCCAACTGCATAGCAGATATCAGGCCTCGTGCATAACATTGCATACATCAAGCTTCCCACAGCCGAAGCGTAGGGAACTGCTTTCATTTCATCTTTCTCCTTTTGTGTCCGAGGACACATTTCCTTAGAAAGATAAGTTCCTTTACTGAAGGGCAGCGCACCCTTCTTGGAATCTTGCATGTTAAAACGAGCCAGAATCGTGTCTATGTAAGATTGCTGGGATAGGTACAATGTTCTATTCCGGCGATCCCTTATAACCTTGATCCCTAGAACATGCCCGACTTCTCCCAAATCTTTCATATCGAATTGTCTAGACAACCATCCCTTTATGTCTGATAACATTTTCACACTGTTGCCAATGAGAAGAATGTCGTCTACATAAAGCACGAGAAACACCACCTTCTTCCCATCACGTTTCCAATACACACACGATTCGTCCATGCTTTGACTAAATCCAAAAGATTGGACTACTTCGTCAAACCGCAGGTTCCACGATCTCGAGGCTTGTTTCAATCCATAAATGGATCAATTAAGCTTGCACACTAGATGATCTCGCCCCTTAGCAATGAATCCTTCTGGTTGTTTCATATAAATCGTCTCGTCAAGACTTCCATTTAGGAAAGCTGTCTTGACATCCATTTGCCACACCTCATAATCCATATGAGCTGCTATGGATAAGAGAATCCGGATCGACTTTATCTTGGCTACTGGCGAGAAGGTCTCCTCATAATCGATTCCCTCTTTCTGAGTATATCCTTTCGCAACAAGCCGAGCTTTAAAGGTTTCAACCTTTCCGTCAGATCCTCTCTTTCTCTTGTAGACCCATTTACACCCAATTGGCTTTACGCCGCTTGGTGGTTCTACAAGATCCCAGACTTTATTAGAATCCATAGATTCTATTTCGGATTTCATCGCTTTCTTCCAAGAAGGCGCATCTATATCTTGTACCGCCTCATCATAGGTCCAAGGATCGATTTCATGAACTCCAGGTCCAGAGTCCGAAGACTCACCCAGTCCAATCCATCGGTCTGGTTGCTTAACAACCCTCCCACTACGACGGCGTTCCGGTGTATTAACAGTGACAGTGTCAGGTGCAGATTCTAGTGGTGTATCTATACTCGGTTCAGCTGTATCTAAGTCTTCCTTGTTACCTCTCAATTCATCAAGTATTATGTCACTTTTGGGCTTGTGGTCCATGACATAGTCTTCCTCTAAGAACCGAGCGTTAGTACTTATAACGATCTTCTGGTCCGTAGGACTATAGAACATGCCACCTTTAGTTCCTTTCGGGTATCCTACAAACAGCCGTAATTCTGATCTAGGTTCTAACTTATCGGCACCTTGTCGCAACACATGTGCTGGACAACCCCAGATCCGAAGATGCCTGAGGCTAGGCTTGCGCCCGCTCCAACTTTCCATGGGTGTGGTGGGTACCGTTTTTGTTGGAACCATGTTGAGAATGTACGCCGCCGTTTCCAAGGCATATCCCCAGAACATAGTAGGTAAGTCCGAGTAACTCATCATTGAACGCACCATTTCCATAAGAGTCCTATTCCTTCTTTCTGACACACCATTCTGCTGAGGAGTATATGGTGATGTCATTTGGGAATCAATCCCATTCTCTGCTAAGTATGCCTTGAATTCTCCAGACAGGTACTCGCCTCCGCGATCTGATCGCAGGCATTTAATGGATTTACCTTGAAGGTTCTCCGCAAAAGCCTTGAACTCCTTGAACTTGTCAAAGGATTCGCTCTTGCGGCGCATCAGGTATACAAATCCATACCTTGAGTAATCATCAGTGAAAGTGATGAAATACTCGTACCCTCCCCTTGCCTGAGTAGACATAGGTCCGCATACATCAGAGTGAATCAAATCCAATACTTGTTCAGCCCTTCGTCCTTTACCAGAAAAAGAACGTTTGGTCATTTTTCCCTCTAAACAGGATTCGCAGGTTGGAAGGTCCTCTCCTTCAACACCACTCATGAGACCATCAGATTTCAACCTTTGAATTCTATTTGAGTTGATATGACCTAGCCTTAGGTGCCACAAGTATAATTGATTCATCCTAGAAGGTTCCTTTCTCTTATTGGTGTTCGTAGATGTGTTATTACTCTCGGTTAGTTGCATTGTGTTAGACTCAGGATTTAGCACATACAAATCGTCCATCAATGTACCAGAACAGATAATCTCACTGTTTCTTCTTATGATCACCGAGTGGTCAAAAGAGACAGAATATCCATTCATAATAAGTTTAGAAACCGAAATTAAATTCTTTCTAAAGTTGGGTACATAAAGACAATTATGTAAAACTAAAATCCTATCACTACTGAAGCGTAAGTGAACGTCTCCCACTGCAACAGCCGCCACCTTCGCGGCATTGCCCATGTAGACCACGATCTCTCCCTCTCTAAGTCTCCGGGTTTCCTGGAACCCCTGCAATGAATTGCAGACATGATCAGTGGCCCCCGTATCTACACACCAGGTGCTGGTAGATAACACCACTGACAATGTTTCGGTGACTAAGGAAAATTTCGTACCTTTGATGAGAGGACAATCAGACCTCCAGTGTCCAAACTGTTTGCATTGATAGCATTTGCCTCGCGGCTTGCTCCTCCCAGTCCGTGGTTCAAAACCACTGGGCTTCTTTGCTTGCACTTCCAACTTGGCCACTAGAGCTTGTGATTCTCTGATCATACTTATCAGTTCAGTTCTTTTGAAATCGTTTTTAAGCGATTCCTCAAGAGGACTGAACTTAATGAGTATGTCAATCACCTCTAGTCCGGCTTCCTTACTATGTCCTAACATCTCCTTGAGGTCATTTTCAATGTCCTCATCAGTTGGGACAATAGTGGATTCGGAAGGCTCAACAGTCTGAACATTGTCCAGATTTCTTTTCCAATCAGTACTATATGGAACCAGTGAGTTTTCATCTTTAAGTATATCACAAAGTGGGGTCACAGTCATTCCTAACCTATAAGCACATAAAACAAACAAAAAATTTAATATCCGATATTATCTCCCTCAAATAATATCATTAAATCACTAATCACATCTAAAATCCCATCAGGTTAAAGCAAGCCACGTTCGTGTGGACGTTTACCCACCCAAATGATTTAGCAATTAGATTTGCTTTGGTCATACATCATTATAGCGTTACTTCGTTGGGAAGAATACTATAAAGCGTATCTAAGTGTAAACCATTACTCAGTACCGAGGTGAATCGTTTAGAATTGTTACATCACCGCAAGCCACGTTCGTGTGGACGTTTACGACAACTCGCAATCCTTCACAATTCCCTATAACTGTCTACATCAATTATTCCAAAATCCCATCCAGTATAGCAAGCCACGTTCGTGTGGACGTTTACTACACCAGAAGATTTATATAATTGAAATCCAATTACTTGACCCATTTAATCTTGTAAATCAAGACGCGGAGAATCATAAGTGAAACTCGAAGTTTCTAACCAGTGATTCACCATGCGAACAACCCTATCTCTCATAAATGAGGGAGCCGAGCAGACAATCGATCCACCTATCAAAGAATAGTACGACTGCCTCTAATTTGTGTCCTTGACATGACCAAGTGGCTCTGGCTCCATTCCACTCCCCGGGGTGAGAATGAGTCGACTTGAAGTCAGTTTTGGAAAGACAAATTAGGCATTGTTTGATGAACTTAATCAATGTTTCTCGTAAGAGGAATTACAAGAACTCTCCTCCAATAACTTATCTATATAAACTTCAAAAGTTTATAAAAGTCACCAAGAGAGCAGCAATGGAGACCATGGGTATGTTTCCATACCCTCTCCCACTTAGCTTTTTACAATAAAGGGATACGCTATCTAGTGCATGAAAGTAAACACACATAGCATGCATACATGTAATAAAGCACATAGTATTATCACATAGTCAAAATAATTACTAGAATATTATTTTCCGACTATTATGGCTTTACTCCATCTCCGTACGCATCTTCTAGTCTTTAGTCTTCGTTCTTGAATGCTCCATGTGACGAGAACATTAATTTCCAATATTTAAATCTATTTATTTTTAATAAATCCAAAAGATACTTAATTAAAATTAAGTCAATCGAATAAATCAAAAATAAAATTAAATATTATTAATATTTTTATTTATTTTATTTTCCCTTTCTACTTCATTAAATCTTCTAGAATAATCTATCCAAGACCCACTTGGAATATTCTAGATGATTTCCATAATGAAATAAGGAAATAAAATAATTTAGGACTCTTCTACTTTCCAAGATTAATTAATTTCCATTTCTATGAAAATTCCCATAAAATAGGAATAATCAATTAGGAAATAAATCAATCCTAAATTAACTTTTATTCCTTTCCAATTCTATTAAATCTCTAGGATCCTATTCCAAGTAGAACTCGGAATACTCTAGAAGACTTCCATAATAGAATAAGGAAATAAAATTAATTCCAATTAATTCTTTTCCTAATCCATGAGAATTCCCAAAAAAAATAGGAATACTCAAATAGGAAAAACCCGAACTAATTAGGAAAGTGGATCTACCGGTAGGAGTAGCATGGGTTGGGGATCCCCACGCCACCCCCACCTAGTCCGACCGCCGCCTAGGGCACGCCACCGCCGCCCGGTTCACGCGCCACCACCACTGGTGGCCGGCGTGGCCGAGGCTCCCGCGGACAGCCCACCTTCGGCCGTGGGTCGATCGATCTCCTTGGGATCGATCATGGGGATTGATCGATCCCCGGTCCTTCACCCTCACGTCGTCTCCTTCGTCACGCGTCTTCTCCGGCGGTCGTTTCGGCATCGATCCAACGCAAAAAAAATTACAAAATAAATTTTACACTATCCGGTATCGATTCTATACATGAAATCGACCCTATACATTTTCCGGAAAAAAATAGAACGTAATAATAAATCTAAATTCGGTCAACCCCCGAATTTTTACTATTACAAGCATTCACCACCAAAAACGAATCTCGACATGTCCGAGAGTTTAATCAATCCAACATACATGACAAAATAAATTAAACGAATAATAAATTAAGCCATAATAGTCGGAACCCTGCAAGGTAGAACAAATTTATCGAAAATACCGCGAACGTAAACCACGCTCTGATACCAATTGTTGGAATTCGATATCCCGGGCTATTAAAATATGCGGAAACAATAGCCCGACCGAAAACCTCGATTGCCGGAGAAATCACGAGTCCACGCGAGCCGGGGCTCGACCGAACGCACGACGCGCACGAGGACGCGTGCGCGCCCAGCCGCACCCCCGCGGGAACCCGCGATCGCTCCCAGCGATCGCACGGGATGCCTCATGGCATCCCCGCAGCGGATCCGGTGATCCGCTGCTCGCACGGCTGGGGCTCGTCCCCAGCGACCCGCTGCGGGTAACCCCGCAGCTCGCTACGAGTCGCTGCGGGTAACCCCGCAGCTCCCAGCGATCGGCCCCTTAGGGGTCCGATCGATCCTCGGCTCCCAGCCGAGGGTTTCCGTGCGCGATCCCCACGCGGGATCCACGAGCCGCCGGCGGTCCGGTGGTTCGACCACCACCGCCCGGCTCGACCCTCGTTCCGGGATTCGATCCTCGGATCTTCGTTCTACGGTATTCTCGATAAATCCAAAATCGAACAATTATCAAGGGCGTTTAGATATTGTACCTTTCGATTCGTTGTTCGGAGAAACGAATTCAAGACGACCTTTTGAATCTTCCCACGTATTCCTTGCACTAGCTTGAACGTCGGGTGGGCGACGATCCTCCAAGCTCTATGGATCTACTTCTCTCTCTACTTTCTCTCTCTAGAAGAATTATGATCTTCAACTTATGAGAATAGAGAAGACCATGTAGTGCTTTTATAGGCTACGTAGGGGATCTAAAGGAGGTGGAATATTGGGCTTCCAATATTAATGATTAAATTGAGCCCAAGCCCAAATCTATTAATCTCCCATTAATATTAATTAATTTATTTTCCACTATATAAATTAATTGCACTCCCAATATTAAACCATATTATATCCAAATAATATTTCTCCGGTAGTATTATTTATTCCGTGTATTTAAGATATAAATATCCATGAATAAAATTTATTTATTGCTTAATAAATTTATTCATCTCTTTTATCCGAGACTAGTACCACTCAACCTTATTTATTATGCGGAATTAAATCCACTCGCGAGGTTTACATAATAAATCCTTATGAGCTCATCTCGGGGATATTATCAACCCTTCCGGGATACACTGTCCGGTCAATCATTCACGGCATGCCATATATAAAATATAGTGACCCAACTTAACCGGTAATTAACCCAATAATTAAATCGGTTAATTCCTTTGGTAAATCAAAGTCACTTATATTGAATATACACACCCGCAACAATATCGGGGATTAAGAATAAAATACACTGAGTCTCAAATCAATTGTCGCCGAGCAATCCTAATTGATGAGTCTCAATCGATCCGCTCAATACACCAAGTGTACAAGTGTGATTAAGACAAATTATTTTCTCTCTCACACAACGACTATACCGATGGATTGGTCCGTGTCCATTTAGGTCGTGAGCATCTGTTTGATTAAATACGAGTAACCGATAGTATGATCTTCTGTGTGGGCCCGACACACCATACTAACTACAACGTATGAAATCCAGGACTATAATTTGCATAATTTTAATTAACAATAATTAAAAGCAAATGAATGTTCGTATTTAATAGGTAAATAAAAGTGTACAAGGAGTTCAGAATACTCAAATCTAGACATTAAGTATACTACTCCAACACCTAGTCTTTGTCCTTTTTCTCATTCTAAGGTATTACGTCAGTTCGGGCTTTGTGGTTCTTCTAATAGTCTTCCTCTAAGAACCGGGCGTTACACGTCCTTCTGGTTCATAGTACTATATAACACACAATTCTTTGTTCATCTAGGATATCCTACAACCATATTGAATATGCCGTTGTCTCCAGGAATATCCATAGAACATAGGTAGTTCCGAACAACTTGTTCTTTTACTATTAGAATTCTTATTTTTTATTGACTCACCATCTCTACACGTAAGTGTATGGTGCAGTCATTTGAGACTTAATCTCAATCTTTGATCATGCTATGTGTTATGTGGTAGCCTCCGCGACTAAGTCGCAGGCTTCCAATGGATATACTTTGAAGGTTCCCCATAATTGCTTTGTGACTAAAACACTTTGCTTTTATGGCACATCAAGCATTCTAATCCATGTTCGAGTATTCTTAAAAGAACTACTCACATCTTACACATATGTCTGCATATATCATTGACCATTCTCAATACTTGTCCGAATTCTATCTTTCACCAAAAAGTATGCTTAGTTGTATTATCTTCCAAACTTGATTCTTAGGTCGGAAGGTCCATTCCTTCAATTATAATTGATCAAATCAATTTCGACCTTTTGAATCTTATTTGAATAAATACTACTAAGTACAAGAATTCACAAGTATAATGATTTAACAAGAAATATATCAAAATAGTAAAACAAGTTATAGAACGGTTTGTTGCATCGTGGTAGACTAAGGATTCAACATTCACATATTGCTATCTAATGTACCAGAATAGATAATACCCATTATTTCTTATCAAAATCATCACCATGATTAAAGAAATAAAATATCCATTCATAAATAATAGAAATCCAGAACAAAAGTTCTTTCTAAAATAAAGGGTACATAATGCAATAATCTTGAAATGAAATCCTATTTAACTACTAAAGCAGATAAATGTCTTCCACTGCAACAGCTGCCTCCTCCACAGCTTTCGCCCGTGTAGACTCGAACTCTTCTTCTCTAAGTCGCCGGGTTTTCTGGAACCCCTGCATTTTAAAATGCACATACCGTCAGTGGTTCCATATCTACACACCAGATTTCTGGTAGATAATACCGCTGACTATGTTTTTACGACTAAAGAAAAATTCGTACCTTTGAGAGGACATTCAAACTTCCAGTGTCCAGTCTTATTGCATCGGAAGCACTTGCCTCTTGGCTTTGCAGCCCCCACTCGTGGTCCATTCCTCTTGGCACCACTGGGTTTCCAGGCTTGCTTCCTTTTCTTGCCCCTACCTCCAACAGGCTTCGAGCCCTTGGACTTGGTAGCTACAAGCGCTTGAGACTTGCCCTTCTTGTAGATCCCCTCTGCCGCCTTTAGTTCAGTCAGGAGTTGCGCAAGAGTATAAGATAGTTTACCCATATTATAGCTCATACGAAACTGCTCAAAACTAGGGGTCAGAGACTGGAGTATGATGTCGACTTGCGTCTCAGCATCAATAGAAGCTCCTAGGACCTCAAGTTCATTCAACAAACTCATCATCTTAAGAACGTGCTCCCCAACGGGCGTTCCTTCAGACTGAGTAGTCGACATGAGGACTCTCATGGCTTCTTGCCTAGCCGCACGATCTTGCTCCCCAAACATCTCCTTGAGGTTAAACATCATATCATAGGCAGTGTCCATCGGCTGATGTTGGGTTTGGAGTACATTTGACATGGAAGCCAAAATATAACACCTAGCCATTTCATCAGCCTTTTTCCACTTTCGATATGCTAGTTTTTCCTCATCAGTTGAGGCAGCCGTGGGCTCGGCAGGGCACACTTCATGAAGTACATACTTGTACTCCTCAGAAGTCAGGACAATGTCTAAATTTCTCTTCCAATCAATATAATTGGGACCAGTGAGCTTATGCTCCTTGAGTATCACAGAAAGTGGGTTCATAGCTATTCTCTAAACCTATAAGCACATTTAAACAAACAATCAATTTAATATCCGATATTATCTCCCTCAAATAATATCATTAAATTACTAATTACATCTAAAATCTCATCAGGTAAGGCAAGCCACGTTCGTGTGGACGTTTACCCACCCAAATGATTTAGCAATTAGATTTGCTTCGGTCGTACATCATTATAGCGTTACTTCGTTGGGAAGAATACTATAAAGCGTACCTAAGTGTAAACCATTACTTAGTACTAAGGTGAATCATTTGGAATCGCTACGTCACCGCAAGCCACGTTAGTGTGGACGTTTACGATAACTCACAATCCTTCACAATTCCCTATAACTGTCTACATCAACTATTTCCAAAAATCCCATTCAGCATAGCAAGCCACGTTAGTGTGGACGTTTACTACACCAAAAGACTTTTATAGTTGACTCCCAATTACTTGAAGCATTCGATTTTTGTAAATCAAGACGCGGAGAATCATAAGTGAAACTCGAAGTTTCTAACCAGTGATTCACCATGCGAACAACCCTATCTCTCATTAGATGAGGGAGCCGAGCAGACAAACGATCCATCTTCAAAAGAATGGTACGAATGTCTCTAATTTGTGTCATCCACATGACCAAGTGGCTTTGGCTCCATTCCACTCCCCGGGGTGAGAATGAGTCGACTTGAAGTCAGTTTCAGAAAGACAAATTAGGCATTGTTTGATAAACTTAATCAATGTTTCTTGTAAAAGGAATTACAGGAATTCTCCTCCAATGACATATCTATATGAACTTCGAAAGTTCATAAATGTCACCAAGAGAACAGTAATGGAGACCATGGGAATGTTTCCATCCCCGCTCCCACTTAGCTTTTTATAACAAAGGGATACGCTATCTAATGCATAATTAAACACATAAGCATGCATACAAGTAATAAAGCACATATCACATAGTCAAAATAATGCTAGAAAATTATTTTCCGACTATCATGGCTTTATTCCATCTCCGTATGCGTCTTCTAGTCTTCAGTCTTCGTTCTTGAATGCTCCATGTGACGAGAATATTAATCCCAATATTTAAATCTATTTATTTTTAATAAATCCAAAAGATACTTAATTCGAAAATTAAGTCAATCGAATAAATCAAAAATAAAATTAAATATTATTAATATTTTTATTTATTTATTTTTCCCATCTAATTCTATTAAATCTCTAGAATAATCTATCCAAGTGAAACTTGGAATATTCTAGAAGACTTCTATAATAGAATAAGGAAATAAAATAAATTAGGACTCTTCTACTTTCCAAGATTAATTAATTTCCATGTCCATGAAAATTCCCATAAAATAGGAATAATCAAATAGAAATAAATTAATTTATTAATTATCTTCCTATCTAATTCTATTAAATCTCTATATTCCTATTCCAAGTAGAACTTGAAATATTCTAGAAGACTTCCATAATAGAATAAGGAAATAAAAAATATTAATTAATTCTTTTCCTATCTCCATGAGAGTTCCTAAACTTAGGAATACTCAAAATAGGAAAACTTGAATCAATTAGGAAAGTGAATCTAGGTAGGAGTAGGAGTAGCACGGGTTGGGGATCCCCGCACCACCACCACCACCACCGATCGACCACCGAGAGGGAGCACCCGCCGCCGCCTCTTCAACCGGCCAGCCGCCGCCGTTGCCGGCGACAACCCACGGCCGAAGGGGGCGACGCCCCTCTCCCCTTTGATCGATCATGGGGTCGATCATGGGGTGATCGACCCCTTCGGTCCTTTCTCCCTCTCTTCATCTCCTTCGTCACACGAGTTCTCCGGCGGTCGTCTCGGCATCAATCCAACGTAAATAAATTACAAAAAAAAATAAATTTACAATTCCGGTATCGATTCTATACATGAAATCGACCCTATACACTTTCCGGAAAACATAGAACAATAATAATAAATCTAAATTCGGTCAACCCCCGAATTTTTACTATTACAAGCATTCATCCACACAAAACGAATCTCGACATGTCCGAGAGTTTAATAATCACGGTAAAATTAAATAACAAATTAATTAAACAATTAATCAATTAATTAACCATGATAGTCGGAATCCCTGCAAGGTAGAACACAATTGAACACATACATGAACACGAAACCAAACGCTCTGATACCAATTGCTGGAATTCGATATCCCGGGGTATAAAAAATTGCGGAACCGATAACCCCGACCGAAATCCCATCGCCGGAGAACCAACCGCGAACCACCGCACGACCCGAGGCTCGACCGAGCACCGCACGGGCGAACCCGCGCGCCCAGCCGAGCCCCCGCACGGGGCTCGCGATCGCTGCCCTAGCGATCGCCGGGGATGCACGCGCATCCCCGTGGGGCTGTTCCGAACAGCCCCCGGCGGTGAGTCTGGCGACTCACCGCCACCGCCGAGGAGGGCGGTGCGCCCAGCGCACCCGCCGCGGCCCAGCCGCGGCTGCCCCCGCGATCGACCGTGAGGTCGATCGCATGCCCCGGCGTCCAGCCGGGGCGTCCTCGTGTGGGCCCCGCGATCGATGCCCTAGGGCTCGATCGCACCCCTCGGCTCCCAGCCGAGGGTCCTTCGAACCTTCGCCGGGGATCTCGAATCCCCATCCCCGAAGTTCTTCGTTTACCCGGATCGTGCGTTCATGTATGTATCACAATCAATTCACATAAAATCAAAGAAGAGAGTATATGATTTTACCTTTTAATTCGTTGTGCGGAGAAACGAATTTAAGTTGATGACCTTACGATCTTCCCACGTATTCCTTGCACTAGCTTGAACGTCGGGTGGGCGACGATCCTCCAAGCTTATGGATCCTCTTCAACTCTCTAGAATATCAAGTATGATAATCTTGTCTTATCTTATGAAAAAGTGAAGACCATGTAGTACTTTTATAGGCTACGTAGGGGATCTAAAGGAGGTGGAATATTGGGCTTCCAATATTAATGATTAAATTGAGCCCAAGCCCAAATCTATTAATCTCCCATTAATATTAATTAATTTATTTTCCACTATATAAATTAATTGCACTCCCAATATTAAACCATATTATATCAAATAATATTTCTCCGGTAGTATTATTTATTCCGTGTATTTAAGATTTAAATATCCATGAATAAAATTAATTTATTGCTAATTAATTTATTCATCTCTTGAATCCGAGACTAGTACCATTCATCCTTAATTATTGTGCGGAACGAATCCACTCATGAGGTTTACACAATAATTCCTTATGAACTCATCTCGGGGATATTATCAACCCTTCCGGGATACACTTTCCCGTCAAGTATTCACGGCATGCCATATATAAAATATAGTGACCCAACTTAACCGGTAATTAACCCAATAATTAAATCGGTTAATTCCTTTGGAAAATCAAAGTCACATATATTAAATATACACACCCGCAATAGTATCGGGGATTAAGAATAAAATACTCTGAGACTTGAATCGATTATCTCAAGGCAATCCTAATCGATAAATCTCAAGCGATCCGCCCAATACACCAAGTGTACAAGTGTGATAAAATAATTAAGATAAATTATTTTCTCTCTCACACAACGACTATACCGATGGATTGGTCCGTGTCCATCTAGGTCGTGAGCAACTGTTCGATTAAATACGAGTAACCGATAGTATGATCTTCTGTGCGCCCATGCAACACCATACTAACTACAACGTATAAAATCCAGGACTATAATTTTGCATAATTTAATTAATAATAATTAAATGCAAATAATTGTTTATTAATTTAAATAGATTAAATGCTATGACCGGGAGTTTACCGTTTCTTAAATCTAGACATTAAGTACACAACTCCAACAATCTCCCACTTGTACTAAGGTCTAGTCATTTCCTCCAAACTCCCGACTCCCATACTCATCACGTGCTTAGAGTTGTACTTCCTTAGAAGTACTATGTGAATGAGCACTCTAGGTTGCCGCTCTGAAGTTATCTTGGTGACTACTGCATCGTCTCCCTTGACGATGACTCGTATCAGGTGGTACTTGCTCTATGTGTTAACATCACTTTTGGCTTATGACTTCTTCCAGTTTACCATGCACCGCTATCCAATAGTCTTTGGTAAACTAAAAGTCATATCCAAGCCAAGAGGTTATCTCGGAACCTAACCAAAACTTCCGCTGCCTCTGAGGCTGCTTATTCGGTTATGAGAGAGTCTGAGAAGCGTCCTTCTTATCACTCTTTCATTTCATGGTTCCACCTCTTTTTAAAAGTGAACACATAGCCTGATATCGACTTACACTGGTCCTCCTCTGATTTGTGATCTGAGAATTTGTAATCAAAGAAGATTTCGTCTTGCTTAATAATCCAGTACTTCACAAGTACTATTATAGCATCCGAAAATCTCTTGTCATGGATGTCCTGTGTGTTCTGATGGTTCGTAGTCCCGGAATCTCTGGCCAGAGTTGAATAGTGAGGTGATTAGAGAAATGTGTTTCTCTGAATCAATCACGACTGGATTTTACGAAACCTAGAACGTACGCACATTTATCAAACTCAACAAGAGATCTCGATTAACCAATATCTCTAGTTTGATCGGGACATATATATCGGAGGGATTGTACTGTACGCTAACTATATTACAAGGTTCTTGCAGGCACTTCATTTGTATCTAGGGAATTAGTGAAGCGTGGCTGCTAGACGCTCGTCACTGATTCGTTGGGCACCGACTTGTTCGGAGATTAAATAACATGATTATTAATCTAAAACTCTTGGGAGTAGTTGAAATAAGAACAATATGTTGTTCGAATCACAATATGTTGTGAGCCCACGGCTAGTTATACACATGAACCATTGAGGGTCACATTTTCGTGTAAACCGATCCTTGAATACGATCATGTATTAATTAACTGTTAATTAAGTACATATAGTCGGAGGTCAATATGATTGAATCCGAGATTCATAATTGTGATTATGAGTTGGAAATAATACAGAGCTAAAGAAAACGGACACGGTGGTGTACACTTTCTATTTTGGGAAATTTCCCGATTTAGCAGTACCCCTGAAATGGGTTTTCCGATTTTGTGAAATTGGAAATTTTTATTATTATCTCATATTGATGAGAAAATTAAAACGAGAATGAAAATATAATTGTTATATTTTTCGGAGATCAAATTGATTGTCAATTTTGGAGAAACGTAATGACGGCTAGTGAATTGGGCCGGCTAGGGTTAATGGATCTGATCCATTAGGGTTTGAGCCCAACAAGCTCTTTTCTTCACCTATAAAAGGAGCTTTAGGCATGAGAATTAACACACCAAAGTGAAGAACTCAATACCCTTGCCTCACTTTCTCTCCACTCCTCTCGTCCGCCCCCTCGGTCGCCTCCCTCGGAGGACCGCCGACAACCGGAGCCGCCGCCCGCCGCCGCCTAGTGCCGCCGCCGGCAGCCGCCTCTCCTTGCCGGAATCCGATTCCGGCACCATTTTTCCGGCTCGTCTATCCCGTCGTATTCTCCCTTACGTATTTCTAGTGCAATACGTAAGTTGGATTACCTATACGAGGTGAAACCTAATTAGACGAAAGACGCCGAAGGAACGCCCGAGCACAGCCCGAGCTGCGCCCGTGCGCTCTAGCCGTGACATACGAGTCCAGCCGAGAGCCCCGCCACTCGCTCGACTCTTCCCGCACACGACTCGTGCCGTCCCCGCGTCGCATCCGCGCGACTTCCGACGAACCTAGTTTGGTCCGATGAATCCCTGAGGTACTTACGATTAAATTCAGATTTAATTGTTTGCGTTAAATGTTTGCGATATGTAATGTTAATATTTGCGCTATGTAATGAGATTTTTAATTGATAAAAAAAAGAAAAAAAAATAATTGTGATTAATTTAAATGTCAATTAAATTCAAATTGATTCAAATTAAATAATATGATTATCTTAAATGTCAATTTGACGCAAATTGATTATGTTCACATGTTTATGTAATTAATTATATATGTTTAATTAATTAATTTGATTAATTTAATTGCACGATTCAATCTCAAGTTGATTAGAATTAAATAATAAGATTATGTTAATTGTCAACTTTGACGCAAATTAATTATGTGGGCATGTTTTTATAATTAATTGTATAAGTGTAATTAATTTATATGATAAATTTAATTGCATGTAATTAATTTATATGATAAATTTAATTGCGCTATCATAATTAATTTATATGATAAATATAATTGCGGCAGAAGTAATTAATTTATTTGATAAATTTAATTGCACTATATTTAATTTGTGTAGTATGGGATGCATAAATTAAATATTTAATTATTTGATAATTAAATTAAATGGTGAATTATTTATTCTAATAAATTTGAATTAAATCAATTAATGCATGTAATATTGAAAATATGATTTTCAATAAAATAAAATAAATATAATGTAAAATGTTTACATGAATGAAAAACGGTTTTTCATAAAATTTTTGTTTTACGCTGCGTATACATGCACTATCCCCAACATCAGCAACTTTGTTCGCACACACTTAACTATCACTTGCTCCGGGTGTTGCACGCTCCAGTTGGAGCACGGTTCGTGTTGTGTGTAGTTCGAACTTAACGTAAGTAAAGTAAAGTGCTGAAGACAAAGTTATGTAATAGTTTTCATTTCATTGAGTAACAAAACTAAACTATTACACTTGAAGAAAAAGGTAGACAGAATGAACTAAGGTCGTATCCCAAGTGTCGCAATACTCCAACGAACCAGAGTCCTAGTACTACTACACCTAGAGTTCTATTCACCAATCTTTACTACTGGTGCACAGCACAAAATAACTACCAAAACTCCTAGGCTCAGTGCCAAAAAACAACGATCGATGATACTCGGATATCGGATTTCGTTCTCTCAAAATCGTCAAGTGAGGTCTTCAGCTTCCATCGGATTATATAGTAGTGCCGCACATGTGGAGCGCTGATGTGGAGCAATACCACTGGTCACATGCTTGGCTGACGTCACAAATCCATGGATGACATCACTTTTGGAATCTTCGATTCTTGAATCTTGGACTCTTGAATCTATGATTCTTGAATCTTCGAATCTTGAATCTTTGATTTCTTTAACTTCAGAATTCAACACATCTTGACTCCATCGATCTCAATACTTCATCTTCAACTTCATCGTGATGAACACTCGTCGTTGAACCTTCAGCATTTCATCGTCTTCATGGTCTTCGATAGTTGAAGTATGTTAAGCCATAAAAATCTCCCACAGACACATTTCATGGGCCCACCTACCAGCTCACTTCTACGAGGAGTCGGGTCGAGGGGAAACGTCCACCCTTCACGAAGCAGAGGTACAGCCCGCGCCGGAAGAGAATACCCGTAGAAGACATCTACCAGACCCGGGGCCATACCCATAAAAATAACGGGTCCCGGGACCATATCCCAGGACCATACCCCGGACCGCACCCCGGACAGCCCCCGAGCAACAAGCACGGACCCCGACAACCCGACGTGCACAAGGATCGCGTTCGAGCACCAAGCACGGGCGACGCCAAGCTTACATGCGGGACGACGGAGCTCCGAGACCCAGGACCGCGCCCGAGCACCCGCCACGGGCGACGCCAACCATACATGCGGGACGACGGGCTCAACGGACCCGGGACCGCTCTCGAGCACGGAGCACGGGCGCTAGCGACCCGACATGCACAAGGATGAGGATGATGGGCCCCAAGGCCCGGGATCGCCTCCGGGCCCCGAGCATAGGAGACCACCACATGAGAGACGTGTTGGACTTGTGTACTTAACGTCTAGATTTAAGTAACGGAAACTCACGATCCATTGCCATTAATCTATTTAATTAAATAAACAATTATTTGCATTTAATTATTTATAATTAAATATATGCAAATCATAGTCCTGGATTTTATACGTTGTAGTTAGTATGGTGTTGCATGGGCACACAGAAGATCATACTATCGGTTACTCGTATTTAATCGAACAGTTGCTCACGACCTAGATGGACACGGACCAATCCATCGGTATAGTCGTTGTGTGAGAGAGAAAATAATTTATCTTAATTATTTTATCACACTTGTACACTTGGTGTATTGAGCGGATCGTTTGAGATTTATCGATTAGGATTGCCGGCGATAATCGATTTAAGTCTCAGTGTATTTTATTCTTAATCTCCGATACTATTGCGGGTGTGTATATTTAATATAAGTGACTTTGATTTACCAAAGGAATTAACCGATTTAATTATTGGGTTAATTACCGGTTAAGTTGGGTCACTATATTTTATATATGACATGCCGTGAATACTTGACGGGAAAGTGTATCCCGTAAGGGTTGATAATATCCCCGAGATGAGTTCATAAGGAATTATTATGTAAACCCTGCAGGTGGATTCGTTCCGCATAATAATTAAGGTTGAATGGTACTAGTCTCGGATATAAGAGATGAATAAATTAATTAGCAATAAATTAATTTTATTCATGGATATTTATATCTTAAATACACGGAATAAATAATACTACCGGAGAAATATTATTTGATATAATATGGTTTAATATTGGGAGTGCAATTAATTTTATATAGTGGAAAATAGAATTAATTAATATTAATGGATTAATAGATTTGGGCTTGGGCTCAATTTAATCATTAATATTGGAAGCCCAATATTCCACCTCCTTAAGATCCCCTACGTAGCCTATAAAAGCACTACATGGTCTTCTCTATTCTCATAACTTGAAGAACACAATTCTAGAGAGAGAAAGTAGAGAGGAGGATCCATGGAGTTCGGTTATCGTCGCCCACACGACGTCCGGGCTAGTGCAAGGAATACGTGGGAAGATCTCAAGGTCATCATAAGATCTCGTTTCTCCGCACAACGAATCGAAAGGTGAATTAAATTTCCGCAATTTAATTCTAGTTTATTGATCAATTATTGAAAAACAAGATCCGAAGGATCGAACCCGGATTAGACGAGGGACCACGCGGTGGTGGCGAAGCCACCGGACCGCGTGGATCGCACGCCTAGGGTTCGGCGCGCGAAGGAGAACCCTCGGCCTCGGCCGAGGGGGCGATCGCTGGGAGCGATCGCCGGCGGTGACGGGCTGGTGCCGTCACCTCCCCACCGCGACGGTGGGGGCTCCTCGACGGCGGGCAGCAGGTCGCCGGACCTGCTGCTGGGGGCTGCCGGATGCAGCCCCATCGAACGCGATGTTCGATCGCGTGAACCCGGCTCGCGGGGGTTCGGGTGGGGGCGGATTGCGCGCCTTCGGGCGCGTGGTCTCCAAAGCCCGGACTTCGGCGGATGAGTCGACGTTCGTGTGATCTCCGGCGAAGGGTTCGTTCGGGTTATCGGTTCCGCAATTTTGATAACCCGGGATATCGAATTCCAACAATTGGTGTCAGAGCGTACGGTTACGTTTTTCGTTAATTGTTTCGATAATCGATTCTCGATATATATGGCCATAGATTAATTTAATTTGTTAAATTATTGTGCTATATTGTTCTACGTCTTTGTATTCTCTCTCGTATGAATCTTGTGAATTTTTATTAAATTAAAAATCGACGGAAAAATTAAATATTAAAATCAAGGGTTTTCGGTAATCGAACCGGATCGTTCGGACGAGGGCTTGTAGCGGGACCGGGCTGTATGGCGGCTAAGGGTCGACGGCGTCAACCACCAGTGGTGGTGGTCGCCGGATGTTGACCTCTGCCAAGCCAGGAGGTTCAGCCGCTACACGCGGCGGCTCGAGGGTCGCGGCTTCGGCTGCGTACTCGGAACGGGCTGCTGCTGGAGCGGGCTGCTCGTGCGATGATAGCAGCATGTCGATGGCATGGGTCGTCAGAGGAGACGTCATGCCGGAGATCGACTAGGTTGCTGCTGGTGCGCCCCCTCGCCGAAGAAGTCGATCGTGCGGCTGAATGGATTTAATTCATTCTCATGCGTGAATGCATGGACTTGAATGCATGCGGCCATATTTTTTTTTGCATGGTGAGAATGGCTACGCTGAATGAATGAATTCATTCTTTAATGTGCATGGCATGGTGGTGCACATTGGTGTGCATGGCTAGGAATGTGATGTACATGGTTCGATTGGGCACGAACCTAGATGATTCGAGCGGGTCTCGTTTTTTGGTTCGTCCCGGTAAATCCGATTTTTCCGGAAATAATTTAATCTTTCTAATTTTATTTAATTTAATTTTGGAATTAATTCAAATTCTATTTGGATTATATTTCTTAATTATGGAATTAAATAATGGAATTAGATGGAGAGTTAAATTAGGAAAGAAAATCCTAGTTTCTCTAGATATCCTATACCTACTTGGATTAGAAGTCTTGAGAAGAATCAAAATTCGATTTTGATTAGGATTCTTGAGATCTAATTTAAATAGGATTGAGAAATTATTAAAATATTGATTTTATTTAATTTAAGTATTTTATTTAAAATCATTAGATTAATTCAAAATTTATTTTGGATTGGATAATCTTGGATTTTATTTAGAATAGAATTAAATATGGAAATCAATGGATTTTAATAATATTGATTTTATTTAATTTAAGTATTTTATTTAAAATCATTAGATTAATTCAAAATTTATTTTGGATTGGATAATCTTGGATTTTATTTAGAATAGAATTAAATATGGAAATCAATGGAATTGATTTTATTTAATTGGAGTATTTTATTTAAAATCATTAGATTGATTCAAAATTTTTTTGAATTGGAATCTTGGATTTTATTTAAAAATAAATTAAATATGAGAATCAAAGAATTTTTCCGTCGCTCGGCAAAGTACTCAAGACGTAGAATGAAGACTCAAGACAAGCATGCTGGAATTCATCAAGGTACGAATAGTCGAGAAATAATTTTACTTGAGTAATTATTTGATTATTTGTGAACATACTTGCATGAAATGTATGTTTGTTATTATGCTTATGTGTATTTAATTATGCATTAGATAGCGTATCCCTTTGTTATAAAAAGCTAAGTGGGAGAGGGTATGGAAACATATCCATGGTCTCCATTGCTGTTCTCTTGGTTGTTGGATTTCGACTCTCCGGGATGCGTTCGTTCGATCGCTCGAACTTCCGAACCATCCCAGTCGACCTCCGAAGTCGCTACTTCGTTCGCTTAACAGCCCTTGTCCCGAATCACGCCCAGCCATTGCCCCGGAGGACAACCGCGCGAAACGGGGCTGGACTGCACAAAAAAAGCGCCCGCTGTATGCAGTCCAGCGGTCGCTGAAAGGGACTGCAAACGGCGACCGCCGTTTGCCCTTTGGCGACCGCCGTTTGTCCGCGAACAGCAACGCGACGTTGCTGTTCCGGGCTCGTTTCCGGGTCGTTTTTCCTCATCCGACTACCGTTCCAGAGGTCCTAGACCCCCCAGTAGTCGAGGAACACGATCCACGACCCCGGAACCCGATCTACGTTCATATACGTTCAACGAGAAATTAGATCGAATGAATGCGGAATTTAGAGATCCGATCTCATACCTTCTCGGTCGATTGTTGAAACCTTAGAGCTTCTAACGTATTCTCTTCCCGTTTCCAACCGTTGTGTGGGCAACGATCCGCTGGAAATTCCTTGTCTGCTCTCTCCTTTCTCAAACCACCGTATGAATTATTCTCTGGTGAGAAAATAATTTAATTGCGTTAACTTTTTATTTTCACAGAGAAAAACTTTTATTTGCGCTAAGCAAATAATTTTTCTCAGAAAAATAATAGTTGCGGCGTTCTGTAGGTTTTAGGAGAGGGCAAGGGGGGGGGGGGGTTAAATAGAGCTACGTTAGGGACCTAAGGGAAATTAATTAAGGGCTAAATTGAAATATTAATTAACTTGGAATACGTAAACGCAATTCCTTAATTAATCGATTTCAATTTTAATTATTATTAATTCCACTATAAAATAATAATTGAATTCCCGAAATTAATTTTAATATTATTTCAACAATAATAAATCCGCCGAAATTACATATACGACCTTCCCCGTGTTTAAGATATCGAACGTCCACGAATTTATTTAATTACTAATAATTAAATTAATTCGTCTCTTATTATCCGAGACTAGTACCACTCATCCTTATTATCATGTGGAACAAATCCACCTGCAGGGTTTACATGATAAACTTTATGAGCTCATCTCGGGGACGTTATCAACCCGATAAACGGGACACGGTTTCCTGTCTATAATCTATAGCATGCCGTGAGTACAATTACGATTCCCAATTTACCGAGTATCTCGACTAATCAAATAGTCTCACTCATTGGCAAGTTAAAGAACCGAGAATTGGACACACGCACCTATAATTATATAGGGATTAAGAATTCGTATATCCGTAATTCTGAGGTCTAGTTCGATTACGTCGATTAGTATAAATCGAACCCCCTCCCGTGGTCCTGCTCAATACACCAAGTGTACAAGTGTAACATAATAGTCAAGACCAACTATTACCCAGTCACACTACGACGTACCGATGGATTGTCCCTGTCCATCTAAGTCGTGAGCTTCTGTTTGATAATATACGAGTAACCGACAGTATGATCTTCCGCGTGTCTCCTCACGCCATACTGTCTACAACGTATATATCTAGGACTATTGCATTCAAGTACAAGGTAGACAAAATGCCGACAGTTTGATTAATAGATAATGTAAAACACAGATAAGGAGTTCCATATTGTCACTAAACTAGACATTTAGAATATAACTCCATCAATCTCCCACTTATACTAAATCTCTAGTTGCCCTCTACCATACATCCGATATCCATCCCCTTCACGTGTCTCTTGAACGCTTCCGCTGGAAGTGCCTTCGTAAAGGGGTCAGCCAGGTTATCCGCTGATGCAATCTTGGTGACAACCGCATCGCCTCTCCTGACGATGTCTCTAATCAGGTGGTACTTGCGATCTATGTGTTTACTCGCATTGTGGGCTCGTGGTTCCTTTGCATTAGCCACTGCACCGCTATTGTCACAATAAATTGTGATAGCTCTAGGCATCTTAGGAACCACATCCAAGTCCATAAGGAAGTTCCGGAGCCACACCGATTCTTTAGCTGCCTCAGAGGCTGCTACATATTCGGCTTCCATGGTAGAGTCCGAAATGCATTTCTGCTTAACACTCTTCCATGAAATTGCTCCACCTCCCAATGTGAACACATAGCCTGATGTAGACTTTCGCTGATCCTTATCAGATTGGAAATCCGAGTCTGTGTAACCAATAGGAATCAACTCGGACGCTTTGTAACTCAGAACATAATTCCTAGTCCTTCGCAGGTACTTAAGTATGTTCTTTACAGCAGTCCAGTGACCCTGTCCAGGGTTACTCTGATATCTAGCTACCATGCCCACGGCATAACAGATATCAGGTCTCGTGCACAACATGGCATACATTAGACTTCCTACTGCCGAAGCATAAGGAACCTTCTTCATGTAATCTATCTCCTTTTGTGTTTTGGGACACATGTCTTTAGATAGATGAATTCCATGGCAGAAAGGTTGAGCACCTCTCTTGGAATTCTGCATGTTGAAACGAGCCAGAATCGTATCAATATATGAAGCCTGGGACAAGCTTAATGTTCTTTTCCGGCGATCCCTTATAACTTTGATCCCAAGAACATGCCCAACTTGTCCTAAGTCTTTCATATCGAATTGCTTGGACAACCATCCCTTTATGTCCGACAACATCTTCACATTGTTGCCAATTAGAAGGATGTCGTCTACATAAAGCACGAGAAACGCCACACTGTTTCCGTCACATCTCCGGTATACACACGACTCGTCCATGCTTTGAATGAATCCATAAGACTGGATAACCTCATCAAACCGCATGTTCCAAGATCTAGAAGCTTGCTTCAATCCATAAATGGATCGGTTTAGCTTACACACTAGATGCTCTTGGCCTTTCTTAATGAAACCCTCTGGCTGTCTCATGTAAATGGTCTCGTCAAGATTCCCATTCAAGAATACTGTCTTGACGTCCATTTGCCACACCTCATAATCCATATGAGCTGCTATAGACAAAAGAATCCGGATCGACTTTAGCATAGCTACCGGCGAAAAGGTTTCCTCATAATCGATCCCTTCTTTCTGAGTATACCCCTTCGCAACAAGCCTAACCTTGAAGGTTTCAACCTTCCCGTCAGACCCTCTTTTCCTCTTGTACACCCACTTGCAACCAATGGCTTTTACACCTTTGGGCGGTGCTACAAGATTCCAGACCTGATTTGAATCCATTGATTCAATCTCAGATTTCATCGCCTTTTGCCAAGACTGAGCATCTTGATCTTTAAGCGCCTCGCCATAGGTCCAGGGATCGGCTTCATGTTCTCCAGGTAACAAGTCCGAAGACTCACCTATAAACATGAACCTATCGGGTTGTCGAACAACCCTCCCACTACGACGAGGCTCCGGTGTAACCTCAGTAACTACAGGTGCAGACTGTGGTGGCGTATCACCCGGTTCGGTTGGATCTAAGCCTTGATCGTCCCCTCTCAGTTCATTCAGTATTATCTCACTCTTGGGCTTGTGGTCCATTATATAATCCTCTTCCAAGAACCGAGCGTTGGTGCTAACAACGATCTTCTGGTCCTGAGGACTATAAAATAGACCACCTTTCGTTCCTCTAGGATATCCTATAAACAACCGAATATCTGAACGAGATTCCAACTTATCAGCCCCATGCTTCAGCACATGTGCTGGACAACCCCAGATCCGAATGTGTTTCAAGTTCGGCTTTCGCCCGGTCCACAATTCCGAGGGCGTCTTAGGGACTGATTTAGAAGGAACTAAGTTCAGGATATACGCCGCTGTTTCCAAGGCATATCCCCAGAACGAAACTGGTAGGTCTGAATAACTCATCATAGATCTTACCATTTCCATAAGAGTCCTATTCCTTCTTTCTGCTACACCATTCTGCTGGGGCGTGTATGGTGCAGTCATCTGGGAGTCAATCCCATTCTATAATAAGTACGCCTTAAACTCTCCCTAGAGGTACTCTCCTCCACGATCAGATCGTAGAGTCTTTATGGTTTTACCATGAAGGTTCTCCACAAGAGCTTTGTACTCCTTGAACTTGTCAAAGCACTCGCTCTTGCGGCGCATCAGGTATATAAAACCATACCTTGAGTAATCATCAGTGAAGGTTACGAAATATTCATAACCTCCTCTCGCTTGGACAGATAAAGGCCCGCACAAATCAGAGTGAATCAATTCCAGTACTTCCTTGGATCTATACCCCTTATCACTAAAGGGTCGCTTGGTCATTTTTCCTTCCAGGCATGATTCGCAGGTTGGAAAGTCCTCATCTTTCACACCACTGAGTATTCCATCAGTTATCAACCTTTGAATCCTACCCAAGTTAATATGACCTAGCCTAAGATGCCATAAGTACTTTTGATTCATCCTAGAAGGCTCCTTTCTCTTATTGGTACTAGATGTGTTATTTGACTCTACTCGTTGCATCGTGGAATAATCAGGATTCAGTATATATAAGTTGCCTATCAATGTACCAGAACAGATATACTCACCATTCTTTTTGATAATAACAGAACTATCAAAAGAAACAGAATATTTATTCAAAACCAATTTAGAAACCGAAACAAGGTTCTTTCTAAAATTCGGTACATAAAGGCAATTATTCAATACCAAAACTTTATTATTAAAAGACAAATAAATATCTCCCACTGCAACTGCCGCCACTTTCATAGCGTTGCCCATGTAGATAGTGATCTCTCCCTCTCTAAGCCGCCGGGTTTCCTGGAACCCCTGCAAAGAATTGCAGACATGATCAGTGGCTCCCGTATCCACACACCAGGTACCGGTGGATAACACCGCTAAACATGTTTCAGTGACTAAGGAAAAGTTCGTACCTCCTTGTCTGAGAGGACAATTAGACTTCCAATGTCCAGACTGCTTGCAACGGAAACACTTGCCCTTGGGCTTGTTCACTCCATTCCGTGGTCCACCATTGCTGGGTCCACTGGGTTTCCGTCCTTGCTTCTTCTTCCTCTTAGTCCCCGGAGGGCCAGGAAGTTTCACAGCCACAAGTGCATGAGATTTCTTAAAGATTCCCTCTGCCGCCTGGAGTTCAGTCAGGAGTTCCGCCAACGAATATAACCTCTTGTTCATGTTATAGTTCAGGCGGAACTGCTCAAAACTCCTAGGCAGAGACTGGAGCACTATATCGATCTGGGTTTCCCCATCGATAGCTCCTCCCATAATCTCTATCTCATTCAGATAGCCTATCATCCTAAGAACGTGATCCCTCACGGGCGTTCCTTCGGACATAGTGGCCGTCATGAGTTTTCTCATAGCATCTTGCCTGGCTGCCCTATCCTGACTACCAAACATCTCCTTGAGGTTAAGCATCATATCATAGGCAGTGGTCATGGCCTCATGCTGATGTTGCAGCACATTTGACATAGAAGCCAAAATGTAGCACCGCGCCATCTGATCAGCCTTGACCCACTTCCGATGAGCTTCCTTTTCCTCAGGAGTGGAGGTGTCAATAGGTTCATCAGGACAAACCTCATGGAGTACATATTTGTACTCCTCAGCAGTTAGGACAATGTCCAAGTTTCGTTTCCAATCAACATAGTTCGGACCAGTGAGTTTGTTTTCTTTTAGTATAATGGACAGCGGGTTGAGTGCCATATCTATAAAAGAGACAAATCAAACTGTCAAATTTAATTCGATATTAACTCCCTTAATTAATATCATTAAATTTACCAATTAATCCTAAAATCCCATCAGACTAGCATGCCACGTTCATGTGGACGTATACTAGTCCAAACGATTTTATAACTGGACTTTTACTTCGGTCGTACATCATTACAGCAGTGACTCCGATGGGGAGGATGCTGTAAAGCGTACCTAAGTGTATACCATTTCTCAGTACTAAGTTAACCGCTCGGAAACTACACGCCCACCGCAAGCCACGTTAGTGTGGACGTTTACGTTGACATGCGGTCCCTTTACGATTTCCTATAACTGTCGAGCCTCAATTAACCCAAAGTTCCGTTTCCGTCTAGTAAGCCACGATAGTGTGGACGTTTACTAAACAAACAACTTTGTTAATTGAATTCCATTTAATAAATTTCACAATTTCGTTAATCAAAGCTTGATATCTCGTAAGTGAAACTCGAAGTTTCTAACCAGCGATCAATCATGCAATTGAGCCCTATCTCTCACAAAGTGAGGGAGCCAACCAGACAATCGATCTAGTCATCAAATGACTCGAATGTCTCTAATCTGTGTCATCGACATAACCAAGCGCTTTGGCTCCATTCCACTCCCCGGGGTGAGAATGAGTCGAGTTGAAATTAGTCTTTGAAAGACAGATTAGGCATTGCTTTGAAAAACTTAAGTGTTCAATTCTATAAATGGAATTGAATTCGAATTTTGATCCAGTGATATCCGTGTGTCAACTTTATCCGATAGGGAGGATGACACTAAAGCCAACTCGTAAGCGACACACATCACCATCAAAACAGAGAATGGAGACCGCGGGATTGTTTCCAATCCCTCTCCCACTTAGTTTTTACGAAAGGGATTTAACAAGCATGCATGAAATTTAAAGCATAATAAAAGCACGTTAAACACACAAAAAGCAATTAACGTGGCCCGATTATTATGGCCTTTAAAATCTTCGATGCACGTCTTCTCGAATCTTCGTCTCGTTGCTCGTCTCGGTCTCGGTCCATCACCGACTCGTCTAAGGACCAAGAGACGAACTCCTCCCACTGGAGTATCATCCCGGGCCCTCGACAAGCGATCCGTGATGTCCGTCGAACCCCCGCGTCGCTGCTGCCAAAACTCAAAACAGCGCCCGCCGTTTGAGGAACAGCGGTCGCTGGAGGAGCTGCAAACGGCGGTCGCCGTTTGCCCTCCAGCGGGCGCCGTTTCTGCACAGTAGCCGCGGGTTCGACTCCTCGACCCTCGTTCGTCCGTCCTTCGATCTTTTCTCGATCCACCAAGCAGCAGCAACATTACAAGAGTAATACTAACTACTTCCGGCATCGATCCTATACAGGAATGATCGATCCTATACACCCGGATAAACGAAAAACGAAAAAAATCCTAAACGACTCAACCCGTCGTTTTAAACTATTACAAACAAGCAACGTTAAAACCAAAAGATCTCGACAACCCCGAGAGTTTAACAAACCACAACATACAGTATATAAACATATGACCATAATAATCGGGTTACCTGCAAAACAAACTCGCAAACAATACAAGAACGCATAACCGGCTCTGATACCAATTGTTGGATTTCAACTCTCCGGGATGCGTTCGTTCGATCGCTCGAACTTCCGAACCATCCCAGTCGACCTCCGAAGTCGCTATTTCGTTCGCTTAACAGCCCTTGTCCCGAATCACGCCCAGCCATTGCCCCGGAGGACAACCGCGCGAAACGGGGCTGGACTGCACAAAAACAGCGCCCGCTGTATGCAGTCCAGCGGTCGCTGAAAGGGACTGCAAACGGCGACCGCCGTTTGCCCTTTGGCGACCGCCGTTTGTCCGCGAACAGCAACGCGACGTTGCTGTTCCGGGCTCGTTTCCGGGTCGTTTTTCCTCATCCGACTACCGTTCCAGAGGTCCTAGACCCCCCAGTAGTCGAGGAACACGATCCACGACCCCGGAACCCGATCTACGTTCATATACGTTCAACGAGAAATTAGATCGAATGAATGCGGAATTTAGAGATCCGATCTCATACCTTCTCGGTCGATTGTTGAAACCTTAGAGCTTCTAACGTATTCTCTTCCCGTTTCCAACCGTTGTGTGGGCAACGATCCGCTGGAAATTCCTTGTCTGCTCTCTCCTTTCTCAAACCACCGTATGAATTATTCTCTGGTGAGAAAATAATTTAATTGCGTTAACTTTTTATTTTCACAGAGAAAAACTTTTATTTGCGCTAAGCAAATAATTTTTCTCAGAAAAATAATAGTTGCGGCGTTCTGTAGGTTTTAGGAGAGGGCAAGGGGGGGGTTTAAATAGAGCTACGTTAGGGACCTAAGGGAAATTAATTAAGGGCTAAATTGAAATATTAATTAACTTGGAATACGTAAACGCAATTCCTTAATTAATCGATTTCAATTTTAATTATTATTAATTCCACTATAAAATAATAATTGAATTCCCGAAATTAATTTTAATATTATTTCAACAATAATAAATCCGCCGAAATTACATATACGACCTTCCCCGTGTTTAAGATATCGAACGTCCACGAATTTATTTAATTACTAATAATTAAATTAATTCGTCTCTTATTATCCGAGACTAGTACCACTCATCCTTATTATCATGTGGAACAAATCCACCTGCAGGGTTTACATGATAAACTTTATGAGCTCATCTCGGGGACGTTATCAACCCGATAAACGGGACACGGTTTCCTGTCTATAATCTATAGCATGCCGTGAGTACAATTACGATTCCCAATTTACCGAGTATCTCGACTAATCAAATAGTCTCACTCATTGGCAAGTTAAAGAACCGAGAATTGGACACACGCACCTATAATTATATAGGGATTAAGAATTCGTATATCCGTAATTCTGAGGTCTAGTTCGATTACGTCGATTAGTATAAATCGAACCCCCTCCCGTGGTCCTGCTCAATACACCAAGTGTACAAGTGTAACATAATAGTCAAGACCAACTATTACCCAGTCACACTACGACGTACCGATGGATTGTCCCTGTCCATCTAAGTCGTGAGCTTCTGTTTGATAATATACGAGTAACCGACAGTATGATCTTCCGCGTGTCTCCTCACGCCATACTGTCTACAACGTATATATCTAGGACTATTGCATTCAAGTACAAGGTAGACAAAATGCCGACAGTTTGATTAATAGATAATGTAAAACACAGATAAGGAGTTCCATATTGTCACTAAACTAGACATTTAGAATATAACTCCATCATTGGTGACTTTTATGAACTTTCGAAGTTCATATAGATAAGCCATTGGAGGAGAATTCTTGTAATTCCTTTTACGAGAAACATTGATTAAGTCTATCAAACAATGCCTAATTTGTCTTTCCAAAACTGACTTCAAGTCGACTCATTCTCACCCCGGGGAGTGGAATGGAGCCAGAGCCACTTGGTCATGTAGAGGACACAAATTAGAGACTTTCGTGCCATTCTTTGATAGATGGGTCGTTTGTCTGCTCGGCTCCCTCATTTATGAGAGATAGGGTCGCTCGCATGGCGAATCACTGGTTAGAAACTTCGAGTTTCACTTATGATTCTCCACGTCTTGATTTACAAGATTAAATGGATCAAGTAATTGGGAGTCAATTATAAAAGTCTCTTAGTGTAGTAAACGTCCACACCACGTGGCTTGCTATACTGACGGACTTTGGATTAATTGATGTAGACAGTTGTAAGTAATTATGAAGAGTTGTGAAGTTATCGTAAACGTCCACACCACGTGGCTTGCGGTGATGTAGCAATTCCAAGTAATTTACTTTGGTACTGAGTAATGGTTTACACTTAGATACGCATTATAGTATTCCTCCCCACGAGGTTCCGCTATAAGTGATGTATGACCGAAGCAAATCTAATTGCTAAATCATTTGGGTGGGTAAACGTCCACACCACGTGGCTTGCCTTACCTGATGGGATTTTAGATGTGATTAGTGGTTTAATGATATTATTTGAGGGAGATAATATCGGAGATTAAATCGATTGTTTGTTGTTATATGTGCTCATAGATTAGGATATGGCTTTGAACCCACTTTATGTGATACGTAAGGATTTAAACTCATTGGTCCCTAAATGTAATGATTGGAATAGAGATCTAGACATTACCCAAACTGTTAAAGGGTGCAAGGTTGTACTCAGTGAGCTTTGTCCTCCCGAGCCTATTGACATAGGCGGCTAGACAAGAGGCGATGTGGATACTCATAAAGGGCAGTCGATTCGAGGAAACGCTTAAACACGTTTTTGAGATGATTGACCTTTTAGACGAGTTGA
This sequence comes from Euphrasia confusa, assembly GCA_954870475.1. NCBI lineage: Eukaryota > Viridiplantae > Streptophyta > Magnoliopsida > Lamiales > Orobanchaceae > Euphrasia > Euphrasia confusa. Next base: position 34,629,953 of record OX940950.1, read on the forward strand.
AACGGAAATCGCAAGCTCTTGTAGCCAATGCCAAAGGTTTCGAACCTAAAGGCATGAATTGTTGGAATTCGCTATCCCGGGTTATCAAAATAGCGGAACCGATAACCCGAACGAACCCTTCGCCGGAGATCATACGAACACCGACTCATCCGCCGGAGTCCGGGCTTTGGAGACCATGCATCCGAAGACGCACAGCCCGCCCCCACCCGAACCCCCGCGAGCCGGGGTTCGCACGATCAAGCGATCGATCGCGCGCCGGCGATCGATCGGGGTGGGGCTGTTCGACAGCCCCCCGCGGCGGGTCCGGCGACCCGCCACCACCAGGAGGCCCCCGCCTTCACGGCGGGGTAGGGCACGGCTCCAGCCCGTGCCCAGCGATCGACCTTCGTGGTCGATCGCACACCCTCGGCCCAGCCGAGGGTTCGGCCCCCATCGCCCCTCGCCGAAACCCTAGCGGGCGTACGCCGCGGTCCGGTGGCTTCGCCACCACCGCGCGTTCGTCCGTCTATTCCGGGCTTCGATTCTCGGATCTTCGTCCTACGGTATTCTCGATAAAACAAATCGAACAATTAACAAGTTAGTTGAGAATTGTACCTACGATTCGTTGTTCGGAGAAACGAAATCGACGACCTCGTGACCTTCCCGCGTATTCCTTGCACTCGTTCGAACGTCGGGTGGGCGACGAGCTATCGAACTTGTGGATCCTCTTCACTCTCAGAACTTTATTGTTGGCGTAACGTAGGTTAGTAAAGTGAAGACCACGTAGTGCTTTTATAGGCTACGAAGGGGATCAAAAGGAGAATAAATATTGGGCTTCAATATTGAAAATTAAATTGGGTCCAACCCAAATCCATTAATTCTTATCAATATTAATTTTATTTATTTTCCACTATATAAATAAAATTGCACTCCCAATATTATTCATATTATATCAAATAATATTTCTCCATCTTAGTATTATTTATTCCGTGTATTTAAGATTTAAATATCCATGAATAAAATTTATTTATTGCTTAATAAATTTATTCATCTCTTATATCCGAGACTAGTACCACTCAACCTTATTTATTATGCGGAACAAGTCCACTCGCGAGGTTTACATAATAAATCCTTATGAGCTCATCTCGGGGATATTATCAACCCTTACGGGATACACTGCCCCTTCAAGAATTCACGGCATGCCATATATAAAATATAGTGACCCAACTTAACCGGTAATTAACCCAATTATCAAACCGGTTAATTCCTTTGGTAAATCAAAGTCACTTACATTAAATATACACACCCGCAATTATTTCAGGGATTAAGAATAAAATACTCCGAGTCTCAAATCAATTATCGCCGAGCAATCCTAATTGATGAGTCTCAATCGATCCGCTCAATACACCAAGTGTACAAGTGTGATAAAATAATTAAGATAAATTATTTTCTCTCTCACACAACGACTATACCGATGGGTTGGTCCGTGTCCATCTAGGTCGTGAGCAACTGTTAGATTAAATACGAGTAACCGATAGTATGATCTTCTGTGTGCCCATGCAACACCATACTAACTACAACGTATAAAATCCAGGACTATAATTTGCATGTATTTAATTAACAATAATTAAAAGCAAATGAATGTCTGTAATTAATAGGTAAATGAAAGTGCATACAGAGTTCAGAATACTCAAATCTAGACATTAAGTATACTACTCCATCAATCTCCCACTTATACTAAGGTCTAGTCTTATCCTCCAAACTTCTGACTCCCAAACCCTCCAAGTGCTTGAAATATACTTCCTTAGGAAGTATCTTGGTGAAAGGGTCCGCTAGGTTGTCCTCCGAAGCTATCTTGGTGACTATCGCATCGCCCCTCTTGACGATGTCTCGAATCAGGTGGTACTTGCGCTCTATGTGTTTCATAGCACTATGGGACCGTGGTTCCTTACTGTTTGCCACTGCACCGCTATTATCACAATAAATTGTCATAGCCTTGGGCAAACTCGGAATCACATCTAAGTCCTGGAGGAAATTAAGGAACCAAACTGACTCTTTCGCTGCCTCTGAGGCTGCAACGTATTCAGCTTCCATGGTAGAGTCTGAAATGCACTTTTGCTTAACACTCCTCCATGATACGGCTCCACCTCCCATAGTGTACACATAGCCTGATGTCGACTTTCGCCGGTCCTTATCAGCTTGGAAATCCGAATCCGTATAACCCAAAGGAATCAGATTGTCTGCCCCGTAACTTAGAACATAATCCTTAGTATTTCGCAAATACTTGAAAATGCTCTTTACGGCAGTCCAATGAGCCTTTCCAGGGTTACTCTGATATCTCGCTACTACGCCAACTGCATAGCAGATATCAGGCCTCGTACATAACATTGCATACATTAAGCTTCCCACAGCCGAAGCGTAGGGAACTGCTTTCATTTCATCTTTCTCCTTTTGTGTCCGGGGACACATATCCTTAGAAAGATAAGTTCCTTTACTGAAGGGAAGTTCACCCTTCTTGGAATTTTGCATGTTAAAACGAGCCAGAATCGTGTCTATGTAAGATTGCTGGGATAGGTACAATGTTCTATTCCGGCGATCCCTTATAACCTTGATCCCTAGAACATGTCCGACTTCTCCCAAATCTTTCATATCGAATTGTCTAGACAACCATCCCTTTATGTCTGATAACATTTTCACACTGTTGCCAATGAGAAGAATGTCGTCTACATAAAGCAGGAGAAACACCACCTTCTTTCCATCACGTTTCCAATACACACACGATTCGTCCATGCTTTGACTGAATCCAAAGGATTGGACCACTTCGTCAAACCGCAGGTTCCACGACCTCGAGGCTTGTTTCAATCCATAAATGGATCGATTAAGCTTGCACACTAGATGATCTCGCCCCTTAGCAATGAATCCTTCTGGTTGTTTCATATAAATCGTCTCGTCAAGACTTCCATTAAGGAAAGCTGTCTTGACATCCATTTGCCACACCTCATAATCCATATGAGCTGTATGGATAAGAGAATCCGGATCGACTTTATCTTGGCTACCGGCGAGAAGGTCTCCTCATAATCGATTCCCTCTTTCTGAGTATATCCTTTCGCAACAAGCCGAGCTTTAAAGGTTTCAACCTTTCCGTCAGATCCTCTCTTTCTCTTGTAGACCCATTTACACCCAATTGGCTTCACGCCGCTTGGTGGTTCTACAAGATCCCAGACCTTATTAGAATCCATAGATTCTATTTCGGATTTCATTGCTTTCTTCCAAGAAGACGCATCTATATCTTGTACCGCCTCATCATAGGTCCAGGGATCGATTTCATGAACTTCAGGTCCAGAGTCCGAAGACTCACCCAGTCCAATCCATCTATTTGGTTGTTTAACAACCCTCCCACTACGACGGCGTTCCGGTGTATTAACAGTGACAGTATTAGGTGCAGGTTCTAGTGGTGTATCTATACTCGGTTCGGCTGTATCCAGGTCTTCCTCGTTACCTCTCAACTCATCAAGTATTATGTCACTTTTGGGCTTGTGGTCCATGACATAGTCTTCCTCTAGGAACCGAGCGTTAGTACTTATAACGATCTTCTGGTCCGTAGGACTATAGAACATGCCACCCTTAGTTCCTTTCGGGTATCCTACAAACAGCCGTATTTCTGATCTAGGTTCTTACTTATCGGTGCCTTGTCGCAACACATGTGCTGGACAACCCCAGATCCGAATGTGTCCCAAGTTAGGCTTACGCCCACTCCACAATTCCGTGGGTGTAGTTGGCACTGTTTTGGTCGGAACCCTATTTAGAATGTACGCCGCTGTTTCCAAGGCAAGTCCCCAGAACATAACAGGTAAATCCGAGTAACTCATCATTGATCGCACCATCTCCATAAGAGTCCTATTCCTTCTTTCTGACACACCATTCTGCTGAGGAGTATATGGTGAGGTCAGTTGGGATTCAATCCCATTCTCTGCCAAGTATGCCTTGAATTCTCCAGACAGGTACTCGCCTCCGCGATCAGATCGCAGGCATTTTATGGATTTACCACGAAGGTTCTCCACAAGAGCCTTGAACTCTTTGAACTTGCCAAAGGATTCGCTCTTGTGGCGCATCAGGTAAATATATCCATACCTTGAGTAATCATCGGTAAAAGTGATGAAGTACTCGTACCCTCCCCTTGCCTGAGTAGACATAGGTCCGCATACATCAGAGTGAATCAAATCCAATACTTGTTCAGCTCTTCGTCCTTTACCAGAAAAAGGACGCTTAGTCATTTTTCCCTCTAAACAGGATTCGCAGGTTGGAAGGTCCTCTCCTTCAACACCAGTGATTAAATCATCAGCTTTCAACCTTTGAAGCCTATTTGAGTTTATATGACCTAGCCTTAGATGCCACAAGTATAATTGATTCATCTTAGAAGGTTCCTTTCTCTTATTGGTGTTCGTAGATGTGTTATTACTCTCGGTTAGTTGCATCGTGTTAGACTCAGGATTTAGCACATACAAATCGTCTATCAATGTACCAGAACAGATAATTTCACTATTTCTTCTTATGATCACAGAGTGGTCAAAAGAAACAGAATATCCATTCATAATAAGTTTAGAAACTGAAATCAAATTCTTTCTAAAGTTGGGTACATAAAGACAATTACGTAAAACTAAAACCCTATCATTACTGAAACGTAAGTGAACGTCTCCCACTGCAACAGCCGCCACCTTCGCGGCATTGCCCATGTAGACCACGATTTCTCCCTCTCTAAGTCTCCGGGTTTCCTGGAACCCCTGCAATGAATTGCAGACATGGTCAGTGGCACCCGTATCTACACACCAGGTGCTGGTAGATATCACCGCTGACAATGTTTCAGTGACTAAGGAAAATTTCGTACCTTTGATGAGAGGACAATCAGACCTCCAGTGCCCAAACTGTTTGCATCGAAAGCATCTGCGAAACCGCTTGCTTACCCCAATCCGTGGTTTTAAACCACTGGGTCTCTTTGCACGCTTTTCTTTTAGCCTAGCCACAAGAGCTCGTGTTTCTCTTAACTTACGCACAAAAATCGCCTTCGCTGAGCCGGTTTTAAGGGACTCATTGAGGAACGATTCCGTGGGTATGTTAAACACCTCTTGCCTAGCTTCCACACCATGTCTCAACGTAGTTGGACCAACAGTGGATTCAGAAAGCTCAACAGTCTGGACAATGTCCAGATTTCTTTTCCAATCATCACCATATGGAACCGGTGAGTTTTCATCTTTAAGTATATCACAAAGTGGGGTCACAGTCATTCCTAACCTATAAGCACATAAAACAAACAAACAATTTAATATCCGATATTATCTCCCTTAAATAATATCATTAAATCACTAATCACATCTAAAATCCCATCAGGTAAGGCAAGCCACGTGGTGTGGACGTTTACCCACCCAAATGATTTAGCAATTAGATTTTCTTTGGCCATACATCGCTTATGGCGGAACCTCGTGGGGAGGAATACCATAAGGCGTATCTAAGTGTAAACCATTACTCAGTACCAAAATAAGTTACTTGGAATCGCTACATCACCGCAAGCCACGTGGTGTGGACGTTTACGATAACTTCACAACTCTTCATAATTACTTACAACTGTCTACATCAATTAATCCAAAATCCGTCAGCATAGCAAGCCACGTGGTGTGGACGTTTACTACACTAAGAGACTTTTATAATTGACTCCCAATTACTTGATCCATTTAATCTCGTAAATCAATACGTGGAGAATCATAAGTGAAACTCGAAGTTTCTAACCAGTGATTTACCATGCGAACAACCCTATCTCTCATAAATGAGGGAGCCGAGCAGACAAACGACCCATCTATAAAAGTATGGCACGAAAGTCTCTAATTTGTGTCCTCTACATGACCAAGTGGCTCTGGCTCCATTCCACTCCCCGGGGTGAGAATGAGTCGACTTGAAATCAGCTTTGGAAAGACAAATTAGGCATTGTTTGATAAACTTAATTAATGTTTCTCGTAAGAGGAATTACAAGAACTCTCCTCCAATAACTTATCTATATAAACTTCAAAAGTTTATAAAAGTCACCAAGAGAGCAGCAATGGAGACCATGGGTATGTTTCCATACCCTCTCCCACTTAGCTTTTTATAATAAAGGGATACGCTATCTAGTGCATAAAAGTAAACACATATAGCATGCATACATGTAATAAAGCACATAGTATTATCACATAGTCAAAATAATACTAGAATATTATTTTCCGACTATTATGGCTTCATCACATCCCCGTACGCATCTTCTAGTCTTCAGTCTTCGTTTCTTGAACGCTCCATGTGACGAGAATATTAATATCCAATATTTAAATCTATTTATTTTCAATTAATCCAAAAGTTACTTAATTCGAAAATTAAGTCAATTGATTATATCAAAAATAAAATTAAATATTATTAATATTTTTATTTATTTTATTTTCTTTTTCCACTTCATTAAATCTCTTAGAATAATCTATCCAAGATCCTCTTGGAATATTCTAGATGATATCCATAATGAAATAAAGAAATAAAATAATTTAGGATTCTTATACTTTTCCAAATTTATTTTTATTCCTAATCCATGAATATTCCCATGAGTAGGAATAATCAAATAGGAAAAATAAATTTAGTACTAAATTAATTCTTTCTCTATTTTTCTAGAATATTCCATAAAGAAATAATCAAAATAGGAAATAATGAATTAATTAGGAAAGTATATTTCTGGTAGGAGTAGCCCGGGTTGGGGAACCCCGAACCACCCCCACCTTCGCCGACCGCCGCCTAGGGCACGCGCCACCGCCGCCCAGCCCACGCGCCACCACCACTGGTGGCCGGCGTGGCCGAGTTTCCCACGGACAGCCCGCCTAGGGCCGCGGGTCGATCGATCCCCTCGGGATCGATCATGGAGATTGATCGATCCCGGTCCTTCGTCTCCTCGTCACTTCGTCTTCTCCGGCGGTCTTCGATTCGATCCAATCGCAAAATAAATTTACAAAAATCTAAATTACAATTCCGGTATCGATTCTATACACGAAATCGACCCTATACATTTTCCGGAAAACAACGAACATAATAATAAATCCTAAATTCGGTCAACCCCCGAATTTTTACTATTACAAGCATTCACCACCAAAAACGAATCTCGACATGTTCGAGAGTTTAATAAAACCAACAATCACATGACAAAATAATTAAACGAATAATCATCAAGCCATAATAGTCGGAACCCTGCAAGGTAGAACAATTTTATCGAAAATACCGCGAACGTAAACCACGCTCTGATACCAATTGTTGGAATTCGCTATCCCGGGTTATCAAAATAGCGGAACCGATAACCCGAACGAACCCTTCGCCGGAGATCATACGAACACCGACTCATCCGCCGGAGTCCGGGCTTTGGAGACCATGCATCCGAAGACGCACAGCCCGCCCCCACCCGAACCCCCGCGAGCCGGGGTTCGCACGATCAAGCGATCGATCGCGCGCCGGCGATCGATCGGGGTGGGGCTGTTCGACAGCCCCCCGCGGCGGGTCCGGCGACCCGCCACCACCAGGAGGCCCCCGCCTTCACGGCGGGGTAGGGCACGGCTCCAGCCCGTGCCCAGCGATCGACCTTCGTGGTCGATCGCACACCCTCGGCCCAGCCGAGGGTTCGGCCCCCATCGCCCCTCGCCGAAACCCTAGCGGGCGTACGCCGCGGTCCGGTGGCTTCGCCACCACCGCGCGTTCGTCCGTCTATTCCGGGCTTCGATTCTCGGATCTTCGTCCTACGGTATTCTCGATAAAACAAATCGAACAATTAACAAGTTAGTTGAGAATTGTACCTACGATTCGTTGTTCGGAGAAACGAAATCGACGACCTCGTGACCTTCCCGCGTATTCCTTGCACTCGTTCGAACGTCGGGTGGGCGACGAGCTATCGAACTTGTGGATCCTCTTCACTCTCAGAACTTTATTGTTGGCGTAACGTAGGTTAGTAAAGTGAAGACCACGTAGTGCTTTTATAGGCTACGAAGGGGATCAAAAGGAGAATAAATATTGGGCTTCAATATTGAAAATTAAATTGGGTCCAACCCAAATCCATTAATTCTTATCAATATTAATTTTATTTATTTTCCACTATATAAATAAAATTGCACTCCCAATATTATTCATATTATATCAAATAATATTTCTCCATCTTAGTATTATTTATTCCGTGTATTTAAGATTTAAATATCCATGAATAAAATTTATTTATTGCTTAATAAATTTATTCATCTCTTATATCCGAGACTAGTACCACTCAACCTTATTTATTATGCGGAACAAGTCCACTCGCGAGGTTTACATAATAAATCCTTATGAGCTCATCTCGGGGATATTATCAACCCTTACGGGATACACTGCCCCTTCAAGAATTCACGGCATGCCATATATAAAATATAGTGACCCAACTTAACCGGTAATTAACCCAATTATCAAACCGGTTAATTCCTTTGGTAAATCAAAGTCACTTACATTAAATATACACACCCGCAATTATTTCAGGGATTAAGAATAAAATACTCCGAGTCTCAAATCAATTATCGCCGAGCAATCCTAATTGATGAGTCTCAATCGATCCGCTCAATACACCAAGTGTACAAGTGTGATAAAATAATTAAGATAAATTATTTTCTCTCTCACACAACGACTATACCGATGGGTTGGTCCGTGTCCATCTAGGTCGTGAGCAACTGTTCGATTAAATACGAGTAACCGATAGTATGATCTTCTGTGTGCCCATGCAACACCATACTAACTACAACGTATAAAATCCAGGACTATAATTTGCATGTATTTAATTAACAATAATTAAAAGAAAATGAATGTCTGTAATTAATAGGTAAATGAAAGTGCATACAGAGTTCAGAATACTCAAATCTAGACATTAAGTATACTACTCCATCATGAATCGGGGGAAAGGAAAAGAAAGCAAAGAAACCCAGTGGTTCTAAGATTACTTGAACCACGAGATGGGACGAGAAAGCCAAGAGGCAAGAGTTCTCGAAGCAAACAGTCTGGGTACTGGAAGTCTGATTATCCTCTCAAAGAAAGTACGAAATTTTCTTTAGTCGTAAAACATAGTCAGTGGAATTATCTACCAAAACCTGGTGTGTAGATATGGAACCACTGACGGTATGTGCAAGGTTCCAGGAAACCCGACGACTTAGAAAAGAAAAGATCGTAGTCTATGTGGGCAATGCTGTAGAGGAGGCAGCAGTTGCAGTGGAGGACATTTTATAGGATTTCATTTTGAGTTATTGCTTTTATGTACCTTTCATATTAGAAAGAACTTTGTTCTGGATTTCTGATAAATAGATATTTTATTTCTTTTAATCATTTGATGGTTATAAGAAGAAATAATGATATTATCTATTTTTGGTACATTAGCTAGCAATATATAAATGATGAATCCTGAGTCCACCACGATGCAACGAACCGTTATACATAACTCGTTTTACTAATAAGAGATTTCTTTATTAAATCATTTATACTTGTGGATTCTTATGCTAAGTCATATTTATTCAAATAAGAAGTTCAAAGGTCGAAAATTGATTGTAAGATCAATTAAGTTGAAGGAGTGGACCTTCCGACCTAAGAATCTAATTTGGAAGATAATACGACTAAGCAATCCTTTATGGATATAAGATATAAGATCCGGACAAGTATTAGAATTGATTGATTCTGATGTATGCAGACCTATGTCTACTCAGACAATAAGGTACGAGTACTTCATTTGATGATTACTCAAGAAATGGATTAGAATACCTGATGTGCCACAAAAGCAAGTGTTTTGACAAGTCAATGGACACTAAGCAATTGTGGAGAACCATCAAGGTATATCCATTTGTAGCCTGCGATTTGATCGCGGAGGCAAGTACCTGTCTGAGGAATACATGGCATACTAATCAGAGATTGGGATTTGATCCCAAATGACTACACCATACACTGTTGTGTAGGATTGGTGTGTCGGAAATAAGAAATGGAACTCTTATAGAAATAGTAAAAGCATGAGTTAAACGGAACTACCTATGTTCTATGGATATGTCTTGGTAACAACGGCACATTCAAATGTGGTTGTAGAATATCCTAGAAGAACAAAAAGTGTGTGTTCAATAGTACTATGAACCAGAAGGACGTTATAAGTTCTAACGCCCGGTTCTTAGAGGAAGACTATTAGATGAACCACAAGCCCAAAATGACATGATACTTTTGGAAAGAGAGAAAACGATAAAGACTTAGAACCAGCCAAACCGAGTAGCGGTACACCACTAACTGCACCTACTGTTATCACTGTTAATACACTGGAATGCCATTGTAGTGGGAGGTTGTGGATCAACCAAAGATGTTCATAAGACTAGGTGAGTCTTCGGACTCTGGACCTAGTATACATGAAATCGATCCCTAGATCTACATGAAGGCCGTACTAGATCTAAATGTGCCTTCTTGGAGAGCAATAAGGATTATTGCTAAGAGGCGAAATCATTTAGAGTACAAGCTTAGTTGATCCATTTATGGATTGAAACAAAGCATTGAGTTCGTGGTACTTGCAAATTGATGAGATAGTCCATTTTATGGATTCATCAAAAGCATAGACGAATTGTGTATATTGGAAACGTGATGGAAAACAAGGTGGTGTTTCTCGGAGGTTTTATGTAGATGACACTCTTATCATTGGCAACAATGTAAAGATGTTGTCAGACATAAAATGATGGTTGTCTAGAAAAATCGATATATAAGATAAAGAAGAAGTTAGAGCATGTTCTTAAGATCTAGGATCTCAAGAAAAGAACATTGTACTTCTCTAGATTTCTTATATGATTATGGTTCGTTTTAACATGCAAGATTCCGAGAAAGGTTCGTTACTTTTCAGACACGGAATGCATCTATCTAAGGATATGTGTTTTGGAACACAAAAGGAGATAGAAGCAATCAAAGCGGATTCCTACACTTACAGTGAGGAAAGCTTGATAAATGCAATGTTGAAAACGAGAACCTGATATCGGCTATGCGGTTAGCATAGTGGGAGGATATCAAGGTAATCCTGGAAAGGAATATTCGACTGCTGTAAAAGTACTTTCGAAGTACTGTTCTAGATTACGAAGCAGACGAGCATTTCCTTTGGATTACATTCTCTTAGATTTCTAATCGAATGAGGACCGGTGTAAGTCGATCAGGCTATGTGTTTCACTATTAAAGGAGAAGGAGTTTTAACATGGAAGAGTGATAAGCACGATGCTTTTCGGACTCTCCCATGGGTAACCAAATAGCGGCCTCAGAGGCAGCGGAAGTTTTGGTATAACTCCGGGATAATCTCTGGGACTTAGATGTGATTCTTAATTTGCCAAAGGCTATGTAAATAGCGGTGCAATGGCAAATGGTAAGAAATCACTAGTCCATAAGTGTAAGATAACACATCGTGCAAGTACCACCTGATACGAGTCATCGTCGAGGGAGACGACGCTGTAGTCACCAAGATAACTTCAGAGCGGCAACCTAGAGTGCTCATTCACATAGTACTTCTTGGAAGTACAACTTAAGCACGTGATGAGTATGGGAGTCGGGAGTTTGGAGGAAATGACTAGACCTTAGTACAAGTGGGAGATTGTTGGACTTGTGTACTTAATGTCTAGATTTAAGTAACGGAAACTCACGATCCATTGCCATTAATCTATTTAATTAAATAAACAATTATTTGCATTTAATTATTTATAATTAAATATATGCAAATCATAGTCCTGGATTTTATACGTTGTAGTTAGTATGGTGTTGCATGGGCACACAGAAGATCATACTATCGGTTACTCGTATTTAATCGAACAGTTGCTCACGACCTAGATGGACACGGACCAATCCATCGGTATAGTCGTTGTGTGAGAGAGAAAATAATTTATCTTAATTATTTTATCACACTTGTACACTTGGTGTATTGAGCGGATCGTTTGAGATTTATCGATTAGGATTGCCGGCGATAATCGATTTAAGTCTCAGTGTATTTTATTCTTAATCTCCGATACTATTGCGGGTGTGTATATTTAATATAAGTGACTTTGATTTACCAAAGGAATTAACCGATTTAATTATTGGGTTAATTACCGGTTAAGTTGGGTCACTATATTTTATATATGACATGCCGTGAATACTTGACGGGAAAGTGTATCCCGTAAGGGTTGATAATATCCCCGAGATGAGTTCATAAGGAATTATTATGTAAACCCTGCAGGTGGATTCGTTCCGCATAATAATTAAGGTTGAATGGTACTAGTCTCGGATATAAGAGATGAATAAATTAATTAGCAATAAATTAATTTTATTCATGGATATTTATATCTTAAATACACGGAATAAATAATACTACCGGAGAAATATTATTTGATATAATATGGTTTAATATTGGGAGTGCAATTAATTTTATATAGTGGAAAATAGAATTAATTAATATTAATGGATTAATAGATTTGGGCTTGGGCTCAATTTAATCATTAATATTGGAAGCCCAATATTCCACCTCCTTAAGATCCCCTACGTAGCCTATAAAAGCACTACATGGTCTTCTCTATTCTCATAACTTGAAGAACACAATTCTAGAGAGAGAAAGTAGAGAGGAGGATCCATGGAGTTCGGTAGATCGTCGCCCACACGACGTCCGGGCTAGTGCAAGGAATACGTGGGAAGATCTCAAGGTCATCATAAGATCTCGTTTCTCCGCACAACGAATCGAAAGGTGAATTAAATTTCCGCAATTTAATTCTAGTTTATTGATCAATTATCGAAAAACAAGATCCGAAGGATCGAACCCGGATTAGACGAGGGACCACGCGGTGGTGGCGAAGCCACCGGACCGCGTGGATCGCACGCCTAGGGTTCGGCGCGCGAAGGAGAACCCTCGGCCTCGGCCGAGGGGGCGATCGCTGGGAGCGATCGCCGGCGGTGACGGGCTGGTGCCGTCACCTCCCCACCGCGACGGTGGGGGCTCCTCGACGGCGGGCAGCAGGTCGCCGGACCTGCTGCTGGGGGCTGCCGGATGCAGCCCCATCGAACGCGATGTTCGATCGCGTGAACCCGGCTCGCGGGGGTTCGGGTGGGGGCGGATTGCGCGCCTTCGGGCGCGTGGTCTCCAAAGCCCGGACTTCGGCGGATGAGTCGACGTTCGTGTGATCTCCGGCGAAGGGTTCGTTCGGGTTATCGGTTCCGCAATTTTGATAACCCGGGATATCGAATTCCAACAAGACGACTATACGCGAGCCTTGAGCTTCGGGTCCCGGGACTATATCCCGGGCGCCATACGGATACGACCTGCACCGGGTAGAAGTACACCAGTCAGGAACGTCTCTATCCTTGCATGCGAAACCACGCGTCGATAATGGACAGGTGGATCCTACCTAATTCTCCTATAAATAGACTAGATTGAGACGATAAGAAGGCGGATCCGGGACGAGTGATCTGAGTCCGGCCTACTATTAAATCAACTGTAATATCAGTAAATAAATAGAGATATCATCTCGGGCATTCAAGCCTAGTCTCGGTGTGATTTCATTTCAGCTCCCTTTCTACATATAATATACGTGTTTTTGTGTCGTCTCCAAACCCTGATGGAGTTGTATTCTAAATGTCTAGTTTAGTGCAAATACGGAACTCCTTATCTATACCTTAATTCGAGATATGATTCAAGCATGATTGCATTTAATGCAATAGTCCTTGATGTATACGTTGTAGACAGTATGGCGTGAGGAGACACGCGGAAGATCATACTGTCGGTTACTCGTATACTATCGAACAGTAGCTCACGACTTAGATGGACAGGGACAATCCATCGGTACGTCGTAGTGTGACTGGTAGATAGTCGGTCTTGACTATCATGTTACACTCGTACACTTGGTGTATTGAGCAGGACCACGGGAGGGCGTTCGATTTATACTAATCGCAGTAATCGAACTAGACCTCAGATATTACGGATATACGAATTCCTAATCCCTATATAATTATAGGTGCGTGTGTCCAGTTCTCGGTTCTTTGACTTACTAGTGAGTGAGACTAATTGATTAGTCAATATTCTCGGTAAATTGGGAATCGGAATTGTACACACGGCATGCTATAGATTATAGACAGGAAACCATGTCCCATTTATTGGGTTGATGATGTCCCCGAGATGAGCTCATAAAGTTTATCATGTAAACCCTGCAGGTGGATTCGTTCCACATGATAATAAGGATGAGTGGTACTAGTCTCGGATAACAAGAAACGAGTTAATTTAATTATTAGTAATTAAAGTTAATTCGTGGACATACGATATCTTAAACACGGGGAAAGTCGTATATGTAATTCGGCGAAATTATTATTGTTGAAATAATATAAATTAATTATTGGGAATTCAATTATAATTTTATAGTGGAATTAATTATAATTAAAATTGTGGAATTTAATTAAGGTTTGCCTTTTAGGACGCCGACTTAATTAAATTGCAATTTAGCCTAATAATTAATTTCCATAAGGTCCCTGGTGTAGCTCTATAAATACCTCACCCTCTCTTTCTCTAAACCTAAGAAACGCCGCTATTTTATTTTTGCGGAGAAAAATAAATTGTTGCGCAATTATTTTTCTGTAAAAATAAATAGATTAGCGCTGTTATTATTTTCTGAAGAAATTGATTGCTAGCGCAATTATATTTCTGAGACAGAAGATCTTAATTCGAGAAAATAAAAGCTTGCGCAATTAATTTTCCTCTGCTTAATTAATTCAGATTAGCGCAGTAATAATTCTGTAGAAATAATTTTGCTTGCGCAAATTTATTTCTGAGACAGAGGATATTATTCCTACGGTGGGTTCAAGAGAGAAAGGAGAAGAGGAAGGTTCAGCGGATCGTTGCCCACTCAACGGATGAACGTCGGGGATAGAGACATACACCGGAAGGCTTCGTGGTCTCAACAATTCGGCTTCTCCGAATCACGCGACAAAGGTATAAGAAATCGAAACCCTTATTCCGCATACGTTTCGTTTTCTATTTCGTTAAAAATACATCGGATCTAAGATCGGGTTCCGGGCGTCGTGGATCATGTTCCTCGACTACTGGGGGTCAAGGACCTCCGGATCGGTAGTCGGAAGAGGAAAATCGACCCGGAAACGCGCTCGGAACAGCAGGTTGCGCTGCTGTTCGCGGACAAACGGCGGTCGCCGGAGGGCAAACGGCGGTCGCCGTTTCGCTGTTTTTCGGGCAGCCAACTCTGGTTCGCGCGGTTGTCCTTCGGGGCAATGGCTGGGCGTGAATCGGGACACGGGCTGGCACGTGAACGGAGTAACGGACCTGGAGGTCGAATGGGATCGTTCGGATGTTCGAGTGATCGAACGAACGCATCCCGGGTAGTCGATTTCCAACAATTGGTATCAGAGCCGGTTTTGTCGATTCGTTGTATTTTTGCGAGATTTGTTTTGCAGGTTCGAACCCGGTTATTATGGCCAACGTTGTGATTGTATGTTGTGCTTTAATTTGTGGTTTTGATTAAACTCTCGGGCTTGTCGAGATTGTTTTTGTTTTGGAAAAACGATGCTTGTTTGTAATAGATAATAACGACGAGTTGAGTCGTTAGGTTTATTTATTTTTCGTTGTATCCGGGACATGTATAGGGTCGATCACCTTGTATAGGATCGATGCCGGATTTAGTAAGTTTATTCTTGTAATTTTTCTTACTATTTTTGGTGAATCGAGACGAGATCAAACCCCGGAGAAACGAGGATCGAGGAGAGCGAACCGGCAACGGGCAGCCATCGAACACACCCCGTGTTCGCGACGGGCAGCAGCGGGGCTGGGGTTCATTCGACCCCACGGACGACTCAACGAGGCTCGAGACGAGGCTCCAGTGGGAGGAGTTCGTCTCTTGACCCTCGAGCGAGTCGGTGGTGGACCGAGATCGAGACGAGCAACAAGATGAAGTTCCAAGAGACGTGCATTGGAAAATATTTAAGGCCATAATAATCGGGGCCACGTTAATTGCTTTTTATGTGATTTACGTGTTTATTATTATGCTTAAATTATTTATGCATGTTATCCCTTATCGTAAAATACTAAGTGGGAGAGGGATTGGAAACAATCCCGCGGTCTCCATTCTCTGTTGTGAATGTGATGTGTATTGACTTACGAGTTGGCTTTAGTGTCATCCTCCCTATCGGATAAAGTCGATACACGGATATCACTGGATCGAAATTCGAAATTAATTCCACTTATAGAATTTAATAATTATATTTTTCAAAAGCAATGCCTAATTTGTTTTTCGAAGACTAATTTCAAGTCGACTCATTCTCACCCCGGGGAGTGGAATGGAGCCAGAGCCATTTGGTTATGTCAATGACACAAATTAGAGACTTTCGAGTCATTCGATGACTAGATCGATTGTCTGATTGGCTCCCTCACCTAGTGAGAGATATGGCTCAATTGCATGATTGATCGCTGGTTAGAAACTTCGAGTTTCACTTACGAGATATCAAGCTTTGATTAATAAAATTGTGAAATTTAATAAATGTAAGAGTCAATTAACAAAGTTGTTTGTTTTAGTAAACGTCCACACTATCGTGGCTTGCTAAATGGAAACGGTACTTTGGGTTAATTAAGATTTTATGACATTTAAATAAGTGAGATTCAATTAATAAAGTTGTTTGTTTTAGTAAACGTCCACAAGAACGTGGCTTGCTAAATGGAAACGGAACTTTGGGATTAATTGAGGCTCGACAGTTATAGAAAGTCGTGGAGGACCGCATGTCAACGTAAACGTCCACAAGAACGTGGCTTGCGGTGGACATGTGGTTCCCGAGCGGTGGACTTAGTACTGAGAAATGGTATACATTTAGGTACGCTTTATAGTATCCTCCCCATCGGAGTCACTGCTATAATGATGTACGACCGAAGTGAAATCCAATCATAAAATCATTTGGACTGCTAAACGTCCACAAGAACGTGGCTTGCTATGTCTGATGGGATTTTGGAAATGATTGGTAGTTTAATGATATCACTTAATGGAAATGATATCGAATTAAACTCATTGTTTGTTTTATATGGTATTATTCCCATTAAAAGTCAACAAACTCACTGAACCTGATTGTATAGATTTGAAAAGAAACTTGGACATTGTCCTAACTGCAGAGGAGTACAAATATGTACTCCAAGTCAATTGACCTGCTGAACCAAATGATGCTTCCACTACTGAGGAAAGGAAGCTCATTGGAAATGGATCAAGGCTATGAGATGACGCGGAGCAACATTATGACTTTCATGTCAAATGTGCTGCGACATCAGGATCATGCCATGACTATTACCTATGATATGATGCTTAACCTCAAGAAGTTTTTGGTTATCAGGACAGGACAGCCAGACAAAGTGAAATGAGGCAACTCATGACGGCCATCATGTCGGAAAGAACGCCCGTGAGGGATCACGTTCTTAGAATGATGGGCTATCTTCATGAGATAGAGATTCTGGGAACAATTATCAATGGGGTAACCCAGGTTGATTTTGTGCTCCAGTCTCTGCCGAGAAGTTTTGAGCAGTTCCGCCTAAAATATAACATGGATAAGAGGTCTTATTCAATGGCGGAGCTCCTGGTTGAACTTCAAGCGGCTGAGGGAATCTTTAATGGCTCTCAAAACACTTGTGGCTGAGAAATTGGCTCTTCCTAGGTCTTCGGGCGGCAAAAGGAAGAAGAAGAAAATACGGAAACCCAGTGGGCCTAATATATCTGGACCACGGAATGGGAAAAGCAAGCCCAAGGGGTAAGTGCTTCCGTTGTAAGCAGTTTGGATACTGGGAGTTTGATTGTCCTTTCAAAGCAACTAGAAGTTAACTTCTCCTTAGTCACCGAAACATGTTTAGTGGTGTTATCTACCAGTACCTGGTGTGTGAATACAGAAACCACTAATCATGTCTGCATTTAAATGCGGGGGTTCCAGAAAACCCGGAGACTTAGAAAGGAAGAAGTAGTAACCTACATGGGCAATAATGTTAAGGTAACAACCGTTGCAGTGGGAGATGTTAAATGTTTTAACGGTAGGATTTTAGTTCTAATAAATTGTCTTTATGTGCCGGCATTTAGAAAGAACTTTCATTTCGGATTTCTAAGTTGGCTTAGAATAGATATTCCGTTTCTTTAGGAAACGGGGATATTATCTATTCTGGTATATTGATAGACAATTTAATACTAAATCTGTATTCTTCCATGATGCAACAGACCGGAGCTAATAACACAATGTCGAACCCCAATAAGAGTAAAGATCCTTCTAGGATAAATCAAATGTACTTATGGAATCTTAGGCTAAATCATTTTAACTTGAGTACGATTCAAAGGGTGAAAGCTGATGGACTACTCAGCCAGGTTGAAGGAAAGGACCTTCCAACCTTCGAATCATACTTGGAAGTTTTAATGACCGAGCAACCCTTTACGGTTAAAGGGAAAAGATCCAAGAAAGTACTAGAGTTGATTCGCTCTGATATATGCAGACCTCTTTGAGGAGTAAGGCATACTTATCAGAAAATGGGATTAACTCCCAACAGACTACACCATTTATGCCTCGGAAAAATAATGTGTTGTAAAGAAGGAATAGGACTCTTATAGATATGGGAAAGTAGACATTCGGAGTTACCTAAATCGTTTTTGGGATATGGCTTGGAAACAGCGGCGTTTATCCTGAACTTGATTCCTTTGGAAACTTGTACTGATATTCGGCTGTTTATAGGATATCCTAAGAAAACGAATTGAGATATGTAATATAGTCCAAAGGACCAGATGTTCATTGATTGCATCAATGTTCGGTTCATAGACATGGACTATATATATGCAAGATCACAAGCCAAGAGTAGAGTAATACTTAATGTGCTTAGAGGGACTGATCAAGACTTAGAACCAGCCTAACTGAGTAATTCACTACTATAATCTTTAGTCACTAAAGATACACCGGAGCGTCGTCGTAGTGGGAGGGTTGTTAGACAACCCAACAGGTTCATGTTTATAGGTGAGTCTTCGGACTTGTTACCTGGAGAACATGAAGCCGAACCCTGGATCTATGACGAGACGCTGAAAGATCAAGATGCTCAGTCTTGGCAAAAGTCGATCCGGATTCTTTTGTCTTCACATGGAAGATGGAAGTCAAGAAAGATTTCCTAAATCGAAGTCTTGACGGAGCCATCTGTGTGGGACAGACAGAGAGATTCATCGAAAAGAGCCAAGAGCATTCGGTAAGCAAGCTTAATCAATCTTAGGATTGAAGGAAGCTTCAAGATCTTGGACACATGCGGACCTATGAGAAAATCCATTTCATGGATTCATTCAAGGCATGTTTAGGTCCTGAGTGTAATAAATAAGTGACAGAAAAGATGTGGTGTTTTCTCATTCTTTATGTAGACGACATCCTTCTAAATTGGCAACAATATGAAAGATGTTATCGGACATAAAGGGATGGTTGTCCGAGTAATTAAATGTAAGAGACTTAGGAGAAGTCGGGAATGTTCATGGGATCAAAGTAATAAATGATCGCCAGAAAAGAACATAGAACTTATCTCGAGCCTCATACATAAATACAATTCTTACTCGTTGCAGCATACAGAATTCCAAGAAAGGTCTTCACCTTTTAGATGTGGAATTCGTCTATCTAAGGTTTTGTGTCCGACACAATAAAGGAGATAGATGAAGAGTAAGCAGTTCCCTGCACCTTAATGGTGGGAAGCTTAATGTATGTAATGCTATGCACGAGACTGATATCTACTATGCCGTGGGCATGGTGGTGAGATATCATAGTAATCCTTGAAAGGATCACTCGACTGATGTAAAGAACATGTTTAGGTTCCTGCAGAGGACCAGGAATTATGTTCTGAGTTACAAAGCAGTCAAGTTGTTTCCTTTGGATTACATAGAATTGGATTTCCAAATCAAACAGGGACAGTCGAAAGTCGAATTCAGGCTATGTGTTCTCACTGTGAAGTGGAGCAGTCACATGGAAGAATGTAAAGCAGCGATGCATTACGGACTCTACCATGGAAACTGAAAGGATAACGGCCTCTGAGGCAGTTAAAAGGTCAGTGTGGCTCCAGAACTTCCTAAGGGACTTAGATGTGGTTTCTAGTTTACCCAAAGCTATTTTGAATAGCGGTATTGGCAAACTTGAAATGCCACAAGTCCACAGTGGGAGATAACACGTAGAGCGCAAGTACCACCTGATTCGAGAGATCGTCTAGTAAGACGATGCAGTTGTCACCTAGATAGCATCGAGAGGATTGCCTGGTAAACCCGTTCACATAGGCACTTCCAGCGAAAGCGTTGGGTAGGCGTGATGAGGTTATGGGAATCTGATGTTTGGGAGAGGGCGACTAGACTTTTAGTATAAGTGGGAGATTGATGGAGTTGTATTCTAAATGTCTAGTTTAGTGCAAATACGGAACTCCTTATCTATACCTTAATTCGAGATATGATTCAAGCATGATTGCATTTAATGCAATAGTCCTTGATGTATACGTTGTAGACAGTATGGCGTGAGTAGACACGCGGAAGATCATACTGTCGGTTACTCGTATACTATCGAACAGTAGCTCACGACTTAGATGGACAGGGACAATCCATCGGTACGTCGTAGTGTGACTGGTAGATAGTCGGTCTTGACTATCATGTTACACTCATACACTTGGTGTATTGAGCATGGCCACGGGAGGGCGTTCGATTTATACTAATCGGAGTAATCGAACTAGACCTCAGATATTACGGATATATGAGTTCCTAATCCCTATATAATTATAGGTGCGTGTGTCCAATGCTCGATTCTTTAATGTGCCAATGAGTGAGACTAATTGATTAGTCGAGATCCTCGGTATATTGGGAATCGGAATTGTACACACGGCATGCTATAGATTATAGACAGGAAACCGTGTCCCATTTATTGGGTTGATGATGTCCCCGAGATGAGCTCATAAAGTTTATCATGTAAATCCTGCAGGTGGATTCGTTCCACATGATAATAAGGATGAGTGGTACTAGTCTCGGATAATAAGAAATGAATTAATTTAATTATTAGTAATTAATTAATTCATGGACATGCGATATCTTAAACACGGGGAAAATCATATATGTAATTTCGGCGGAAATATTATTGGTAAAATAATATAGATTAATTAATTGGGAATTCAATTATAATTTTATAGTGGAATTAATAATAATTAAAATTGGATTTAATTAAAGGTTTTCCTTTTAAGGACACCGGTTTAATTAAATTACAATTTTGCCTAATTAATTAATTGTCCTAAGGTCCCTAGTGTGGCCTATATAAACCCCTCAATCTCTCTTCTCCTAACCTAAGTTTCGCCGCTATAATTAATTCTGCGGAGAAAAATAAATTGTTAGCGCAATTATTTTCTTCTCTGCTTAATTAATTTAGATTAGCGCTGATATAATTTTTTCTGTAGAAATTAATTGCTAGCGCAATTATATTTCTGAGACAGAAATTTTTCTGTAGAAATTAATTTGCTTGCGCAAATATATTTCTGAGAGACA
The DNA here is from genome assembly GCA_954870475.1 of Euphrasia confusa. Lineage (NCBI taxonomy): Eukaryota > Viridiplantae > Streptophyta > Magnoliopsida > Lamiales > Orobanchaceae > Euphrasia > Euphrasia confusa. The sequence continues at coordinate 34,651,495 of OX940950.1, forward strand.
GAGAATATTATTCACCGTGGGTTTGAGAGAGAAGAAGAAGAGAAGACTCCGGTGGATCGTTGCCCACACAACGTCCGGCGTCGAGGGCTAGGATACACACTAGAAGATCTCAGGGTGTTCGCCTATTCGGCTTCTCCGAATCACGCATCAAAGGTATAAGAAATCGAAACCCTATTTCCGCTATTATTCGATTTCTTTCTCGTTGAAAATACATCGGATGTAAGATCGGGTTCCGGATCTCGTGGATCGTATTCCTCGATTACTGGGGGTTCTAGGACCTCCGGATCGGTAGTCGGATGAGGAAAAACGACCCGGAAACGAGCCCGGAACAGCAGGTTGCGCTGCTGTTCGCGCCTGCAGAAGGACAAACGGCGACCGCCGTTTTAGAAACGGCGACCGCCGTTTCGCTGTTTTTCGGGCAGCCAGTTCCGGTTCGCGCGGTTGTCCTTCGGGGCAATGGCTGGGCGTGAATCGGGACACGAGCTGGCACGTGAACGGAGTAACGGACGTGGGGGTCGACTGGGAGCGTTCGGATATTCGAGTGATCGAACGAATGATGGAGTTATATTCTAAATGTCTAGTTTAGTGACAATATGGAACTCCTTATCTGTGTTTTACATTATCTATTAATCAAACTGTCGGCATTTTGTCTATCTTGTACTTGAATGCAATAGTCCTAGATATATACGTTGTAGACAGTATGGCGTGAGGAGACACGCGGAAGATCATACTGTCGGTTACTCGTATACTATCGAACAGAAGCTCACGACTTAGATGGACAGGGACAATCCATCGGTACGTCGTAGTGTGACTGGGTAATCGTTGGTCTTGACTATTATGTTACACTTGTACACTTGGTGTATTGAGCAGGACCACGGGAGGGCGTTCGATTTATACTAATCGACGTAATCGAACTAGACCTCAGAGATTACGGATATACGAATTCCTAATCCCTATATAATTATAGGTGCGTGTGTCCAATTCTCGGTTCTTTAATATGCCAATGAGTGAGAATGATTGACTAGTCGAGATACTCGGTAAATTGGGAATCGGAATTGTACACACGGCATGCTATAGATTATAGACAGGAAACCGTGTCCCGTTTATCGGGTTGATGACGTTCCCGAGATGAGCTCATAAAGTTTATCATGTAAACCCTGCAGGTGGATTTGTTCCACATGATAATAAGGATGAGTGGTACTAGTCTCGGATAATAAGAAACGAATTAATTTAATTATTAGTAATTAAAATAAATTCGTGAACGTTCAATATCTTAAACACGGGGAAAGTCGTATATGTAATTTCAGCGGAATTATTATTGTTGAAATAATATTAAATAAATTTCGGGAATTCAATTATTATTGTTTAGTGGAATTAATAATAATTAAAAATGTAATTAATTAAGGATTTATTTTTAAGGACTCCGAGTTAATTAATATTGCATTTTAGCCTTGAATTTATTTACCTAAGAGGTCCATAGTGTAACTCTATAAATACCCCCCCTTGCCTATCCTAAACCTACAGTCCGCAGCTTTTTATTTTTCTGAGAAAAATTATTGCGTTAGCGCAATTAAGATTTTTCTCTGTAAAATAAATTGTACAGCGCTAATATTTTTCTCTCAGAAAAAGAATATTACGCTGGTAGAGAAAGGAGAAAGCAGAAAAGGAGACCCAACGGATCGTTGCCCACACAACGGTTGGAGTCGGGAAGAGGCATACGCTAGCAATCGCTAAGGTCTCAACAATTCGACCGCTAAGGTATGAGATCGGATCTTTAATTCCGCATATTATTCGATCTCACTTTTCCTCGTTGATCATACTTTGAACGTAGATCGGGTTCCGGGGTCGTGGATCGTGTTCCTCGACTACTGGGGGTTCTAGGACCTCCGGATCGGTAGTCGGATGAGGAAAAACGACCCGGAAACGAGCCCGGAACAGCAACGTCGCGTTGCTGTTCGCGGAGAAACGGCGACCGCCGTTTCCAAACGGCGACCGCCGTTTTGGTGTTTTTCTGGCAGCCCGCTCGGTTCGCGCGGTTGTCCTTCGGGGCAATGGCTGGGCGTGAATCGGGGCACGGGCTGGAAAAGCGAACGAAGTAGCGACACCGGATGTCGACTGGGATCGTTCGGATGTTCGAGTGATCGAACGAACGCATCCCGGGTAGTCGATTTCCAACAATTGGTATCAGAGCCAGGTTTATACGTTCTTTGTATTGTTTGCGAGTTTGTTTTGCAGGATCACCCGATTATTATGGTCATGTTTTATTGTACTGTATGTTGTGGTGTGTTAAACTCTCGGGATTGTCGAGATCTTTGTTTTATACATCGTTACTTGTTTGTAATAGTTTAAAACGAAGGGTTGAGTCGTTTAGGTTTTATTTTCGTTTTTCGTTTATCCGGGTGTATAGGATCGATCGATATGTATAGGATCGATGCCGGAAGTAGTATGTTTTACTCTTGTAATGTTGCTGCTGCTTGGTGGATCGAGACGAGATCGAGGGCCGGACGAACGAGGGTCGAGAAGTCGAACCCGCGGCTGCTGAAGGGCAAACGGCGGTCGCCGTTTCTCAAACGGCGGTCGCCGTTTCTCAAACGGCGGTCGCCGTTTCGCTGGATTCTTGGCAGCATCTACGGGGGGGTCGACTGACACCACGGATTGCTCTTCGAGGCTTGGGATGATACTCCAGTGGGAGGGGTTCGTCTCTTGGCACTTAGACGAGTCGGTGGTGGATCGAGACCTAGACGAGCAACGAGACGAAGATCCAAGAAGACGTGCATCGAAGATTTTAAAGGCCATAATAATCGGGCCACGTTAAATGCTTTCTATGTGTTTACGTGTTTATTATGCTTTAAATTTTATGCATGCTTGTTAATCCCTTTTCGTAAAAACTAAGTGGGAGAGGGATTGGAAACAATCCCGCGGTCTCAATTCTCTGTTTTGATGGTGATGTGTGTCGCTTACGAGTTGGCTTTAGTGTCATCCTCCCTATCGGATAAAGTTGACACACGGTTATCACTGGATCAAAATTCGAATTCAATTCCATTTATAGAATTGAACACTTAAGTTTTTCAAAGCAATGCCTAATCTGTCTTTCAAAGACTAATTTCAACTCGATTCATTCTCACCCTGGGGAGTGGAATGGAGCCAAAGCGCTTGGTTATGTCGATGACACAGATTAGAGACATTCGAGTCATTTGATGACTAGATCGATTGTCTGGTTGGCTCCCTCACTTTGTGAGAGATAGGGCTCAATTGCATGATTGATCGCTGGTTAGAAACTTCGAGTTTCACTTACGAGATATCAAGCTTTGATTAATGAGATTGTGAAATTTAATAAATGTAAGAGTCAATTAACAAAGTTGTTTGTTTTAGTAAACGTCCACACTATCGTGGCTTGCTAAATGGAAACGGTACTTTGGGTTAATTGAGACTCTATGACATTTAAATAAATGGAATTCAATTAACAAAGTTGTTTGTTTTAGTAAACGTCCACACTATCGTGGCTTACTAGACGGAAACGGAACTTTGGGTTAATTGAGGCTCGACATTTATAGGAAATCGTAAAGGGACCGCATGTCAACGTAAACGTCCACACTAACGTGGCTTGCGGTGGGCGTGTAGTTTCCGAGCGGTTAACTTAGTACTGAGAAATGGTATACACTTAGGTACGCTTTACAGTATCCTCCCCATCGGAGTCACTGCTGTAATGATGTACGACCAAAGTAAAAGTCCAGTTATAAAATCGTTTGGACTAGTATACGTCCACATGAACGTGGCATGCTAGTCTGATGGGATTTTAGGATTGATTGGTAAATTTAATGATATTAATTAAGGGAGTTAATATCGAATTAAATTTGACGGTTTGATTTGTCTCTTTTATAGATATGGAACTTTACCCGCTGTCTATACTAAAAGAAAACAAGCTCACTGGTCCGGATTATAATGATTGGAAGGGAAACTTGGACATTGTCCAGACTGATAAACCTTCTACTCCCACTGACGTCTTAACTGATGAGGACATTAAAGATGAACTCAGGAAGATGTTAAGACATAGTGCGGAAGCCGGCCAAGAGGTGATTAACTTACTCAAGAAATTCGGTCCTCTTATGGAATTACTTAAAAATGATTCCAAAAGAATGGAATTTGTAAGTGAGTTAAGAAAATCACAAGTGCTTGCGGCTATGAAGTTGGATCTTTCTAGGCCTACGGGCGGCAAAAGAAAGAAGAGGCAGCAACGGAAACCCAGTGGACCCAGAAATGGTGGACCACAGATTGGAGTGAACCAGCCTAAGGGCAAGTGTTTCCGTTGCAAGCAGTCTGGACATTGGAAGTCTAATTGTCCTCTCAGACAAGGAGGTATGAATTTTTCCTTAGTCACTGAAACATGTTTAGCGGTGTTATCCACCGGTACCTGGTGTGTGGATACGGGAGCCACTGATCATGTCTGCAATTCTTTGCAGGGGTTCCAGGAAACCCGGCGGCTTAGAGAGGGAGAGATCACTATCTACATGGGCAACGCGACGAAAGTGGCGGCTGTTGCAGTGGGGGATATTTATTTATCTTTTAATAATAAAGTTTTGGTATTGAATAATTGTCTTTATGTACCGAATTTTAGAAAGAACCTTGTTTCGGTTTCTAAATTGGTTTTGAATGGATATTCTGTTTCTTTTGATAGTTCTGTTATTATCAAAAAGAATGGTGAGTATATCTGTTCTTGTACATTGATAGGCAACTTATATATACTTAATCCTGATTATTCCACGATGCAACGAGTAGAGTCAAATAACACATCTAGTACCAATAAGAGAAAGGAGCCTTCTAGGATGAATCAAAAGTACTTATGGCATCTTAGGCTGGGTCATATTAACTTGGGTAGGATTCAAAGGTTGATAACTGATGGAATACTCAGTGGTGTGAAAGATGAGGACTTTCCGACCTGTGAATCATGCCTGGAAGGAAAAATGACCAAGCGACCCTTTAGTGATAAAGGGTATAGATCCAAGGAAGTACTGGAATTGATTCACTCTGATTTGTGTGGGCCTTTATCTGTCCAAGCGAGAGGAGGTTACGAATATTTCGCAACCTTCACTGATGATTACTCAAGGTATGGTTTTATATACCTGATGCGCCGCAAGAGCGAGTGTTTTGACAAGTTCAAGGAGTACAAAGCTCTTGTGGAGAACCTTCATGGTAAAACCATAAAGACTCTACGATCTGATCGTGGAGGAGAGTACCTCTCGGGAGAGTTTAAGGCGTACTTATTAGAGAATGGGATTGACTCCCAGATGACTGCACCATACACGCCCCAGCAGAATGGTGTAGCAGAAAGAAGGAATAGGACTCTTATGGAAATGGTAAGATCTATGATGAGTTATTCAGAACTACCAGTTTCGTTCTGGGGATATGCCTTGGAAACAGCGGCGTATATCCTGAACTTAGTTCCTTCTAAATCAGTCCCTAAGACGCCCTCGGAATTGTGGACCAGGTGAAAGCCAAATTTGAAACACATTCGGGTCTGGGGTCTGGGGCTGATAAGTTGGAATCTCGTTCAGATATTCGGTTGTTTATAGGATATCCTAGAGGAACGAAAGGTGGTCTATTTTATAGTCTTAAGGACCAGAAGATCGTTGTTAGCACCAACGCTCGGTTCTTGGAAGAGGATTATATAATGGACCACAAGCCCAAGAGTGAGATAATACTTAACGAACTGAGAGGGGACGATCAGGGCTTAGATCCAACCGAACCGGGTGATACGCCACCACAGTCTGCACCTGTAGTTACTGAGGTTACACCGGAGCGTCGTCGTAGTGGGAGGGTTGTTCGACAACCCGATAGGTTCATGTTTATAGGTGAGTCTTCGGACTTGTTACCTGGAGAACATGAAGCCGATCCCTGGACCTACGGCGAGGCGCTTAAAGATCAAGATGCTCAGTCTTGGCAAAAGGCGATGAAATCTGAGATTGAATCAATGGATTCAAATCAGGTCTGGAATCTTGTAGCACCGCCCAAAGGTGTAAAAGCCATTGGTTGCAAGTGGGTGTACAAGAGAAAAAGAGGGTCTGACGGGAAGGTTGAAACCTTCAAGGCTAGGCTTGTTGCGAAAGGGTATACTCAGAAAGAAGGGATCGATTATGAGGAAACCTTTTCGCCGGTAGCTATGCTAAAGTCGATCCGGATTCTTTTGTCTATAGCATCTTATATGGATTATGAGGTGTGGAAAATGGACGTCAAGACAGCATTCTTGAATGGGAATCTTGACGAGACCATTTACATGAGACAGCCAGAAGGTTTCATCAAGAAAGGCCAAGAGCATCTAGTGTGTAAGCTAAACCGATCCATTTATGGATTGAAGCAAGCTTCTAGATCTTGGAACATGCGGTTTGATGAGGTTATCCAGTCTTATGGATTCATTCAAAGCATGGACGAGTCGTGTGTATACCGGAGAAGTGACGGAAACAGTGTGTGATGGAGTTATATTCTAAATGTCTTGTTTAGTGACAATATGGAACTCCTTATCTGTGTTTTACATTATCTATTAATCAAACTGTCGGCATTTTGTCTACCTTGTACTTGAATGCAATAGTCCTAGATATATACGTTGTAGACAGTATGGCGTGAGGAGACACGCGGAAGATCATACTGTCGGTTACTCGTATATTATCAAACAGAAGCTCACGACTTAGATGGACAGGGACAATCCATCGGTACGTCGTAGTGTGACTGGGTAATAGTTGGTCTTGACTATTATGTTACACTTGTACACTTGGTGTATTGAGCAGGACCACGGGAGGGCGTTCGATTTATACTAATCGACGTAATCGAACTAGACCTCAGAATTACGGATATACGAATTCTTAATCCCTATATAATTATAGGTGCGTGTGTCCAATTCTCGGTTCTTTAACTTGCCAATGAGTGAGACTATTTGATTAGTCGAGATACTCGGTAAATTGGGAATCGTAATTGTGCTCACGGCATGCTATAGATTATAGACAGGAAACCGTGTCCCGTTTATCGGGTTGATAACGTCCCCGAGATGAGGTCATAAAGTTTATCATGTAAACCCTGCAGGTGGATTTGTTCCACATGATAATAAGGATGAGTGGTACTAGTCTCGGATAATAAGAGACGAATTAATTTAATTATTAGTAATTAAATAAATTCGTGGACGTTCGATATCTTAAACACGGGGAAGGTCGTATATGTAATTTCGGCGGATTTATTATTGTTGAAATAATATTAAATTAATTTCGGGAATTCAATTATTATTTTATAGTGGAGTTAATAATAATTAAAATTGAAATCGATTAATTAAGGAATTGCGTTTACGTATTCCAAGTTAATTAATATTTCAATTTAGCCCTTAATTAATTTAACCTTGGGTCCCTGGTGTAACTCTATATAAACCCCCCCCCCCCTTGCCTATTCTAAACCTACAGTTCGCCGCTTTTCTATTTTACTGAGAAAAATAATTGTTAACGCAAATATAATTTTTCTCTGTAAAATACATTAGTTAGCGCTGATATTTTTCTCTAACTGAGAAAAAGAATATCACGGTAGAAGAAGAAGAAAGCAGAAAAGGCAAACCCAACAGATCGTTGCCCACACAACGGTTGGAGTCGGGATCAGAGTCATACACCAGAAGCATCTAAGGTCTCAACAATCGACCGAGAGGTATGAGATCGGAACTTTCAATTCCGCATTTATTTCGATCTCGGTTTTATCTCGTTGAACGTATATGAACGTAGATCGGATTCCGGGGTCGTGGTTAGTGTTCCTCGACTACTGGGGGGTCTAGGACCTCCGGATCGGTAGTCGGATGAGGAAAAGCGACCCGGAAACGAGCCCGGAACAGCAACGTCGCGTTGCTGTTCGCGGACGAACAGCGCCCGCTGGTGGGCAAACAGCGACCGCTGTTTGCAGCTCCACCAGCGACCGCTGGACTGCAATCGCCGGGCGCTGATTGGGTACAGTCCAGCTCCGTTTCGCGCGGTTGTCCTACGGGGCGATGGCTGGGGGTGATTTGGGTCATGGGGTGTTAAGCGAACAAAGTAGCGACACCGGAGGTTGACTGGGATGGTTCGGATGTTCGAGCGATCGAACGAACGCATCCCGGATAGTCGAAATCCAACAATTGGTATCAGAGCCGGTTATGCGTTCTTGTATTGTTTGCGAGTTTTGTTTTGCAGGATAACCCGATTATTATGGTCATATGTTTATGTACTGTATGTTGTGGTTTGTTAAACTCTCGGGGTTGTCGAGATCTTTGGTTTTGAATCGTTGCTTGCTTGTAATAGTTAAAACGACGGGTTGAGTCGTTTAGGTTTTTTTTTTCGTTTTTCGTTTATCCGGGTGTATAGGATCGATCTTTCCTGTATAGGATCGATGCCGGAAGTAGTTAGTATTACTCTTGTATTGTTGCTGCTGCTTGGTGGATCGAGAGAAGATCGAAGGACGGACGAACGAGGGTCGAGGAGTCGAACCCGCGGCTACTGTGCAGAAACGGCGCCCGCTGGAGGGCAAACGGCGACCGCTGTTTGCAGCTCCTCCAGCGACCGCTGTTCCTCAAACGGCGGGCGCTGTTTTGAGTTTTGGCAGCAGCGACGCGGGGGTTCGACGGACATCACGGATCGCTTGTCGAGGGCCCGGGATGATACTCCAGTGGGAGGAGTTCGTCTCTTGGTCCTTAGACGAGTCGGTGATGGACCGAGACCGAGACGAGCAACGAGACGAAGATCCGAGAAGACGTGCATCGAAGATTTTAAAGGCCATAATAATCGGGCCACGTTAATTGCTTTTTGTGTGTTTAACGTGCTTTTATTATGCTTTAAATTTCATGCATGCTTGTTAAATCCCTTTCGTAAAAACTAAGTGGGAGAGGGATTGGAAACAATCCCGCGGTCTCCATTCTCTGTTTTGATGGTGATGTGTGTCGCTTACGAGTTGGCTTTAGTGTCATCCTTCCTATCGGATAAAGTTGACACACGGATATCACTGGATCAAAATTCGAATTCAATTCCATTTATAGAATTGAACTCTTAAGTTTTTCAAAGCAATGCCTAATCTGTCTTTCAAAGACTAATTTCAACTCGACTCATTCTCACCCCGGGGAGTGGAATGGAGCCAAAGCGCTTGGTTATGTCGATGACACAGATTAGAGACATTCGAGTCATTTGATGACTAGATCGATTGTCTGGTTGGCTCCCTCACTTTGTGAGAGATAGGGCTCAATTGCATGATTGATCGCTGGTTAGAAACTTCGAGTTTCACTTACGAGATATCAAGCTTTGATTAACGAAATTGTGAAATTTATTAAATGGAATTCAATTAACAAAGTTGTTTGTTTAGTAAACGTCCACACTATCGTGGCTTACTAGACGGAAACGGAACTTTGGGTTAATTGAGGCTCGACAGTTATAGGAAATCGTAAAGGGACCGCATGTCAACGTAAACGTCCACACTAACGTGGCTTGCGGTGGGCGTGTAGTTTCCGAGCGGTTAACTTAGTACTGAGAAATGGTATACACTTAGGTACGCTTTACAGTATCCTCCCCATCGGAGTCACTGCTGTAATGATGTACGACCGAAGTAAAAGTCCAGTTATAAAATCATTTGGACTAGTATACGTCCACATGAACGTGGCATGCTAGTCTGATGGGATTTTAGGATTGATTGGTAAATTTAATGATATTAATTAAGGGAGTTGATATCGATTTAAATTTGACAGTTTGATTTGTCTCTTTTATAGATATGGCACTCAACCCGCTGTCCATTATACTAAAAGAAAACAAACTCACTGGTCCAAACTATGTTGATTGGAAACGAAACTTGGACATTGTCCTAACTGCTGAGGAGTACAAATATGTACTCCATGAGGTTTGTCCTGATGAACCTATTGACACCTCCACTCCTGAGGAAAAGGAAGCTCATCGGAAGTGGGTCAAGGCTGATCAGATGGCGCGGTGCTACATTTTGGCTTCTATGTCAAATGTGCTGCAACATCAGCATGAGGCCATGACCACTGCCTATGATATGATGCTTAACCTCAAGGAGATGTTTGGTAGTCAGGATAGGGCAGCCAGGCAAGATGCCATGAGAAAACTCATGACGGCCACTATGTCCGAAGGAACGCCCGTGAGGGATCACGTTCTTAGGATGATAGGCTATCTGAATGAGATAGAGATTATGGGAGGAGCTATCGATGGGGAAACCCAGATCGATATAGTGCTCCAGTCTCTGCCTAGGAGTTTTGAGCAGTTCCGCCTGAACTATAACATGAACAAGAGGTTATATTCGTTGGCGGAACTCCTGACTGAACTCCAGGCGGCAGAGGGAATCTTTAAGAAATCTCATGCACTTGTGGCTGTGAAACTTCCTGGCCCTCCGGGGACTAAGAGGAAGAAGAAGCAAGGACGGAAACCCAGTGGACCCAGCAATGGTGGACCACGGAATGGAGTGAACAAGCCCAAGGGCAAGTGTTTCCGTTGCAAGCAGTCTGGACATTGGAAGTCTAATTGTCCTCTCAGACAAGGAGGTACGAACTTTTCCTTAGTCACTGAAACATGTTTAGCGGTGTTATCCACCGGTACCTGGTGTGTGGATACGGGAGCCACTGATCATGTCTGCAATTCTTTGCAGGGGTTCCAGGAAACCCGGCGGCTTAGAGAGGGAGAGATCACTATCTACATGGGCAACGCTACGAAAGTGGCGGCAGTTGCAGTGGGAGATATTTATTTGTCTTTTAATAATAAAGTTTTGGTATTGAATAATTGCCTTTATGTACCGAATTTTAGAAAGAACCTTGTTTCGGTTTCTAAATTGGTTTTGAATAAATATTCTGTTTCTTTTGATAGTTCTGTTATTATCAAAAAGAATGGTGAGTATATCTGTTCTGGTACATTGATAGGCAACTTATATATACTGAATCCTGATTATTCCACGATGCAACGAGTAGAGTCAAATAACACATCTAGTACCAATAAGAGAAAGGAGCCTTCTAGGATGAATCAAAAGTACTTATGGCATCTTAGGCTAGGTCATATTAACTTGGGTAGGATTCAAAGGTTGATAACTGATGGAATACTCAGTGGTGTGAAAGATGAGGACTTTCCAACCTGCGAATCATGCCTGGAAGGAAAAATGACCAAGCGACCCTTTAGTGATAAGGGGTATAGATCCAAGGAAGTACTGGAATTGATTCACTCTGATTTGTGCGGGCCTTTATCTGTCCAAGCGAGAGGAGGTTATGAATATTTCGTAACCTTCACTGATGATTACTCAAGGTATGGTTTTATATACCTGATGCGCCGCAAGAGCGAGTGCTTTGACAAGTTCAAGGAGTACAAAGCTCTTGTGGAGAACCTTCATGGTAAAACCATAAAGACTCTACAATCTGATCGTGGAGGAGAGTACCTCTCGGGAGAGTTTAAGGCGTACTTATTAGAGAATGGGATTGACTCCCAGATGACTGCACCATACACGCCCCAGCAGAATGGTGTAGCAGAAAGAAGGAATAGGACTCTTATGGAAATGGTAAGATCTATGATGAGTTATTCAGACCTACCAGTTTCGTTCTGGGGATATGCCTTGGAAACAGCGGCGTATATCCTGAACTTAGTTCCTTCTAAATCAGTCCCTAAGACGCCCTCGGAATTGTGGACCGGGCGAAAGCCGAACTTGAAACACATTCGGATCTGGGGTTGTCCAGCACATGTGCTGAAGCATGGGGCTGATAAGTTGGAATCTCGTTCAGATATTCGGTTGTTTATAGGATATCCTAGAGGAACGAAAGGTGGTCTATTTTATAGTCCTCAGGACCAGAAGATCGTTGTTAGCACCAACGCTCGGTTCTTGGAAGAGGATTATATAATGGACCACAAGCCCAAGAGTGAGATAATACTGAATGAACTGAGAGGGGACGATCAAGGCTTAGATCCAACCGAACCGGGTGATACGCCACCACAGTCTGCACCTGTAGTTACTGAGGTTACACCGGAGCCTCGTCGTAGTGGGAGGGTTGTTCGACAACCCGATAGGTTCATGTTTATAGGTGAGTCTTCGGACTTGTTACCTGGAGAACATGAAGCCGATCCCTGGACCTATGGCGAGGCGCTTAAAGATCAAGATGCTCAGTCTTGGCAAAAGGCGATGAAATCTGAGATTGAATCAATGGATTCAAATCAGGTCTGGAATATTGTAGCACCGCCCAAAGGTGTAAAAGCCATTGGTTGCAAGTGGGTGTACAAGAGGAAAAGAGGGTCTGACGGGAAGGTTGAAACCTTCAAGGCTAGGCTTGTTGCGAAGGGGTATACTCAGAAAGAAGGGATCGATTATGAGGAAACCTTTTCGCCGGTAGCTATGCTAAAGTCGATCCGGATTCTTTTGTCTATAGCAGCTCATATGGATTATGAGGTGTGGCAAATGGACGTCAAGACAGAATTCTTGAATGGGAATCTTGACGAGACCATTTACATGAGACAGCCAGAGGGTTTCATTAAGAAAGGCCAAGAGCATCTAGTGTGTAAGCTAAACCGATCCATTTATGGATTGAAGCAAGCTTCTAGATCTTGGAACATGCGGTTTGATGAGGTTATCCAGTCTTATGGATTCATTCAAAGCATGGACGAGTCGTGTGTATACCGGAGATGTGACGGAAACAGTGTGGCATTTCTCGTGCTTTATGTAGACGACATCCTTCTAATTGGCAACAATGTGAAGATGTTGTCGGACATAAAGGGATGGTTGTCCAAGCAATTCGATATGAAAGACTTAGGACAAGTTGGGCATGTTCTTGGAATCAAAGTTATAAGGGATCGCCGGAAAAGAACATTAAGCTTGTCCCAGGCTTCATATATTGATACGATTCTGGCTCGTTTCAACATGCAGAATTCCAAGAGAGGTGCTCAACCTTTCTGCCATGGAATTCATCTATCTAAAGACATGTGTCCCAAAACACAAAAGGAGATAGATTACATGAAGAAGGTTCCTTATGCTTCGGCAGTAGGAAGTCTAATGTATGCCATGTTGTGCACGAGACCTGATATCTGTTATGCCGTGGGCATGGTAGCTAGATATCAGAGTAACCCTGGACAGGGTCACTGGACTGCTGTAAAGAACATACTTAAGTACCTGCGAAGGACTAGGAATTATGTTCTGAGTTACAAAGCGTCCGAGTTGATTCCTATTGGTTACACAGACTCGGATTTCCAATCTGATAAGGATCAGCGAAAGTCTACATCAGGCTATGTGTTCACATTGGGAGGTGGAGCAATTTCATGGAAGAGTGTTAAGCAGAAATGCATTTCGGACTCTACCATGGAAGCCGAATATGTAGCAGCCTCTGAGGCAGCTAAAGAATCGGTGTGGCTCCGGAACTTCCTTATGGACTTGGATGTGGTTCCTAAGATGCCTAGAGCTATCACAATTTATTGTGACAATAGCGGTGCAGTGGCTAATGCAAAGGAACCACGAGCCCACAATGCGAGTAAACACATAGATCGCAAGTACCACCTGATTAGAGACATCGTCAGGAGAGGCGATGCGGTTGTCACCAAGATTGCATCAGCGGATAACCTGGCTGACCCCTTTACGAAGGCACTTCCAGCGGAAGCGTTCAAGAGACACGTGAAGGGGATGGGTATCGGATGTATGGTAGAGGGCAACTAGAGATTTAGTATAAGTGGGAGATTGATGGAGTTATATTCTAAATGTCTAGTTTAGTGACAAAATGGAACTCCTTATCTGTGTTTTACATTATCTATTAATCAAACTGTCGGCATTTTGTCTACCTTGTACTTGAATGCAATAGTCCTAGATATATACGTTGTAGACAGTATGGCGTGAGGAGACACGCGGAAGATCATACTGTCGGTTACTCGTATATTATCAAACAGAAGCTCACGACTTAGATGGACAGGGACAATCCATCGGTACGTCGTAGTGTGACTGGGTAATAGTTGGTCTTGACTATTATGTTACACTTGTACACTTGGTGTATTGAGCAGGACCACGGGAGGGCGTTCGATTTATACTAATCGACGTAATCGAACTAGACCTCAGAATTACGGATATACGAATTCTTAATCCCTATATAATTATAGGTGCGTGTGTCCAATTCTCGGTTCTTTAACTTGCCAATGAGTGAGACTATTTGATTAGTCGAGATACTCGGTAAATTGGGAATCGTAATTGTGCTCACGGCATGCTATAGATTATAGACAGGAAACCGTGTCCCGTTTATCGGGTTGATAACGTCCCCGAGATGAGCTCATAAAGTTTATCATGTAAACCCTGCAGGTGGATTTGTTCCACATGATAATAAGGATGAGTGGTACTAGTCTCGGATAATAAGAGACGAATTAATTTAATTATTAGTAATTAAATAAATTCGTGGACGTTCGATATCTTAAACACGGGGAAGGTCGTATATGTAATTTCGGCGGATTTATTATTGTTGAAATAATATTAAATTAATTTCGGGAATTCAATTATTATTTTATAGTGGAGTTAATAATAATTAAAATTGAAATCGATTAATTAAGGAATTGCGTTTACGTATTCCAAGTTAATTAATATTTCAATTTAGCCCTTAATTAATTTAACCTTGGGTCCCTGGTGTAACTCTATATAAACCCCCGCCTTGCCTATTCTAAACCTACAGTTCGCTTCTTTTTTATTTTACTGAGAAAAATAATTGTTAACGCAAATATAATTTTTCTCTGTAAAATACATTAGTTAGCGCTGATATTTTTCTCTAACTGAGAAAAAGAATATCACGGTAGAAGAAGAAGAAAGCAGAAAAGGCAAACCCAACAGATCGTTGCCCACACAACGGTTGGAGTCGGGATCAGAGTCATACACCAGAAGCATCTAAGGTCTCAACAATCGACCGAGAGGTATGAGATCGGAACTTTCAATTCCACATTTATTTCGATCTCGGTTTTATCTCGTTGAACGTATATGAACGTAGATCGGATTCCGGGGTCGTGGGTAGTGTTCCTCGACTACTGGGGGGTCTAGGACCTCCGGATCGGTAGTCGGATGAGGAAAAGCGACCCGGAAACGAGCCCAGAACAGCAACGTCGCGTTGCTGTTCGCGGACGAACAGCGCCCGCTGGTGGGCAAACAGCGACCGCTGTTTGCAGCTCCACCAGCGACCGCTGGACTGCAATCGGCGGGCGCTGATTGGGTACAGTCCAGCTCCGTTTCGCGCGGTTGTCCTACGGGGCGATGGCTGGGGGTGATTCGGGTCATGGGGTGTTCAGCGAACGAAGTAGCGACACCGGAGGTTGACTGGGATGGTTCGGATGTTCGAGCGATCGAACGAACGCATCCCGGATAGTCGAAATCCAACAGTGTGGCGTTTCTCGTGCTTTATGTAGATGACATCCTTCTAATTGGCAACAATGTGAAGATGTTGTCGGACATAAAGGGATGGTTGTCCAAGCAATTCGATATGAAAGACTTAGGACAAGTTGGGCATGTTCTTGGGATCAAGGTTATAAGGGATCTCCGGAAAATAACATTAAGCTTGTCCCAGGCTTCATATATTGATACGATTCTGGCTCGTTTCAACATGCAGAATTCCAAGAGAGGTGCTCAACCTTTCTGCCATGGAATTCATCTATCTAAAGACATGTGTCCTAAAACACAAAAGGAGATAGATTACATGAAGAAGGTTCCTTATGCTTCGGCAGTAGGAAGTCTAATGTATGCCATGTTGTGCACGAGACCTGATATCTGCTATGCCGTGGGCATGGTAGCTAGATATCAGAGTAACCCTGGACAGGGTCACTGGACTGCTGTAAAGAACATAATTAAGTACCTGCGAAGGACTAGGAATTATGTTCTGAGTTACAAAGCGTCCGAGTTGATTCCTATTGGTTACACAGACTCGGATTTCCAATCTGATAAGGATCAGCGAAAGTCTACATCAGGCTATGTGTTCACATTGGGAGGTGGAGCAATTTCATGGAAGAGTGTTAAGCAGAAATGCATTTCAGACTCTACCATGGAAGCCGAATATGTAGCAGCCTCTGAGGCAGCTAAAGAATCGGTGTGGCTCCGGAACTTCCTTATGGACTTGGATGTGGTTCCTAAGATGCCTAGAGCTATCACAATTTATTGTGACAATAGCGGTGCAGTGGCAAATGCAAAGGAACCACGAGCCCACAATGCGAGTAAACACATAGATCGCAAGTACCACCTGATTAGAGACATCGTCAGGAGAGGCGATGCGGTTGTCACCAAGATTGCATCAGCGGATAACCTGGCTGACCCCTTTACGAAGGCACTTCCAGCGGAAGCGTTCAAGAGACACGTGAAGGGGATGGGTATCGGATGTATGGTAGAAGGCAACTAGAGATTTAGTATAAGTGGGAGATTGATGGAGTTATATTCTAAATGTCTAGTTTAGTGACAATATGGAACTCCTTATCTGTGTTTTACATTATCTATTAATCAAACTGTCGGCATTTTGTTTATCTTGTACTTGAATGCAATAGTCCTAGATATATACGTTGTAGACAGTATGGCGTGAGGAGACACGCGGAAGATCATACTGTCGGTTACTCGTATACTATCGAACAGAAGCTCACGACTTAGATGGACAGGGACAATCCATCGGTACGTCGTAGTGTGACTGGGTAATAGTTGGTCTTGACTATTATGTTACACTTGTACACTTGGTGTATTGAGCAGGACCACGGGAGGGCGTTCGATTTATACTAATCGACGTAATCAAACTAGACCTCAGAGATTACGGATATACGAATTCCTAATCCCTATATAATTATAGGTGCGTGTGTCCGATTCTCGGTTCTTTAATATGCCAATGAGTGAGACTAATTGACTAGTCGAGATACTCGGTAAATTGGGAATCGGAATTGTACACACGGCATGCTATAGATTATAGACAGGAAACCGTGTCCCGTTTATAGGGTTGATGACGTTCCCGAGATGAGCTCATAAAGATTATCAT
This sequence comes from Euphrasia confusa, assembly GCA_954870475.1. Classification (NCBI taxonomy): domain Eukaryota; kingdom Viridiplantae; phylum Streptophyta; class Magnoliopsida; order Lamiales; family Orobanchaceae; genus Euphrasia; species Euphrasia confusa. The sequence goes on from OX940950.1 coordinate 34,668,473, forward strand.
GTAAACCCTGCAGGTGGATTTGTTCCACATGATAATAAGGATGAGTGGTACTAGTCTCGGATAATAAGAAACGAATTAATTTAATTATTAGTAATTAAAATAAATTCGTGAACGTTCGATATCTTAAACAAGGGGAAAGTCGTATATGTAATTTCAGCGGAATTATTATTGTTGAAATGATATTAAATAAATTTCGGGAATTCAATTATTATTGTTTAGTGGAATTAATAATAATTAAAAATGTAATTAATTAAGGATTTCTTTTTAAGGACTCCGAGTTAATTAATATTGCATTTTAGCCTTGAATTTATTTACCTAAGAGGTCCCTAGTGTAACTCTATAAATACCCCCCCTTGCCTATCCTAAACCTACAGTCCGCAGCTTTTTATTTTTCTGAGAAAAATTATTGCGTTAGCGCAATTAAGATTTTTCTCTGTAAAATAAATTGTACAGCGCTAATATTTTTCTCTCAGAGAGAAAAAGAATATTACGCTGGTAGAGAAAGGAGAAAGCAGAAAAGGAGACCCAACGGATCGTTGCCCACACAACGGTTGGAGTCGGGAAGAGGCATACGCTAGCAATCGCTAAGGTCTCAACAATTCGACCGCTAAGGTATGAGATCGGATCTTTAATTCCGCATATTATTCGATCTCACTTTTCCTCGTTGATCATACTTTGAACGTAGATCGGGTTCCGGGGTCGTGGATCGTGTTCCTCGACTACTGGGGGTTCTAGGATCTCCGGATCGGTAGTCGGATGAGGTAAAACGACCCGGAAACGAGCCCGTAACAGCAACGTCGCGTTGTTGTTCGCGGAGAAACGGCGACCGCCGTTTTGGTGTTTTTCTGGCAGCCCGCTCGGTTCGCGCGGTTGTCCTTCGGGGCAATGGCTGGGCGTGAATCGGGGCACGGGCTGGAAAAGCGAACGAAGTAGCGACACTGGATGTCGACTGGGATCGTTCGGATGTTCGAGTGATCGAACGAACGCATCCCGGGTAGTCGATTTCCAACAACAAACGCATCCCGGGTAGTCGATTTCCAACAATTGGTATCAGAGCCGGTTTTGTCGATTCGTTGTATTTTTGCGAGAATTGTTTTGCAGGTTCGAACCCGATTATTATGGCCATTGTATTGTGTTGTATGTTTTGTGGTTTGTTAAACTCTCGGGATTGTCGAGATTTTTGTTTTTTAAATCGTTGCTTGAATGTAATAGTTAAAACGACGGGTTGAGTCGTTTAGGTTTTTCTATTTCGTTTTTCGTTTTATCCGGATGTATAGGATCGATCAACCTGTATAGGATCGATGCTGGAAGTAGTATGTTTTACCTTTGTAATGTTACTGCTACTTGGTGGATCGAGAGAAGATCGGAGGCCGGACGAACGAGGGTCGAGAAGTCGAACCCGCGAGCTGCTGAAGGGCAAACGGCGGTCGCCGTTTCTTAAACGGCGGTCGCCGTTTCGCTGGATACTTGGCAGCAGCGGCGCGGGGGTTCGACGGACACCACAGGTCGCTCGTCGAGGCCTGGGATGATACTCCAGTGGGAGGGGTTCGTCTCTTGGCACTTAGACGAGTCGGTGGTGGATCGAGACCGAGACGAGCAACGAGACGAAGATCCGAGAAGACGTGCATGGAAGATATTTAAAGGCCATAATAATCGGGGCCACGTTAAATGCTTTTTGTGTGTTTACGTGCTTGTTATTATGCTTTATTCATTTTATGCATGTTATCCCTTTTTCGTAAAATACTAAGTGGGAGAGGGATTGGAAACAATCCCGTGGTCTCCATTCTCTGTTTTGATAAGTGATGTGTGTCACTTACGAGTTGGCTTTAGTGTCATCCTCCCTATCGGATAAAGTCGACACACGGATATCACTGGATCAAAATTCAAATTTAAAATCCACTTATAAAATTGAACAATTATATTTCTCAAAAGCAATGCCTAATCTGTCATTCAAAGACTAATTTCAACTCGACTCATTCTCACCCCGGGGAGTGGAATGGAGCCAAAGCGCTTGGTTATGTCGATGACACAGATTAGAGACTTTCGAGTCATTCGATGACTAGATCGATTGTCTGGTTGGCTCCCTCACCTAGTGAGAGATAGGGCTCAATTGCATGATTGATCGCTAGTTAGAAACTTCGAGTTTCACTTACGAGATATCAAGCTTTGATTAATAAAATTGTGAAATTTAATAAATGTAAGAGTTTATTAACAAAGTTGTTTGTTTTAGTAAACGTCCACACTATCGTGGCTTGCTAAATGGAAACGGTACTTTGGGTTAATTGAGAATCTATGACATGTAAATAAGAAGGATTCAATTAATAAAGTTGTTTGTTTAGTAAACGTCCACACTAACGTGGCTTGCTAGATGGAAACGGAACTTTAGGATTAATTGAGGCTCGACAGTTATAGAAAGTCGTGGAGGACTGCATGTCAACGTAAACGTCAACATGAACGTGGCTTGCGGTGGACATGTAGTTCCCGAGCGGTAGACTTAGTACTGAGAAATGGTATACACTTAGGTACGCTTTATAGTATCCTCCCCATCGGAGTCACTGCTATAATGATGTACGAACGAAGTGAAATCCAATCATAAAATCATTTGGACTGGTAAACGTCCACAAGAACGTGGCTTGCTATGTCTGATGGGATTTTGGAAATGATTGGTAGTTTAATGATATCACTTGAGGGAAATGATATCGAATTAAACTCATTTTTTGTTTTATATGGTATTATTCCCATTTAAAGTCAACAAACTCACTGAACCTGATTGTATGGATAAGAGAAGAAACTTGGACATTGTCCTAACTGCAGAGGAGTACAAATATGTACTCCAAGTCAATTGACCTGCTGAGCCAAATGAAGCTTCCACTACTGAGGAAAGGAAGCCCATTGGAAATGGATCAAGGCTATGAGATGACGCGGAGCAACATTTTGGTTTCCTGTCAAATGTGCTGCGACATCGGGATCATGCCATGACCATTACCTATGATATGATGCTTAACCTCAAGAAGTTTTTGGTTTTCAGGACAGGACAGTCGGGCAAAGTAAAATGAGGCAACTCATGACGGCCATCATGTCGGAAAGAACGCCCGTGAGGGATCACGTTCTTAGAATGATGGGCTATCACATTGAGTTAGAGATTCTGGGAGAAATTATCAATGGGGTAACCCAGGTTGATTTTATGCTCCAGTCTCTGCCGAGAAGTTTTGAGCAGTTCCGCCTGAACTAAAATATGAATAAGAGGTCTTATTCATTGGCGGAGCTACTGGTTGAACTTCAAGTGGCTGAGGGAATCTTTAAGGGCTCTCAAAAACACTTGTGGCTGAGAAATTGGCTCTTCCTAAGCCTTCGGGCGGCAAAAGGAAGAAGAAGCAAACACGGAAACCCAGTGGGCCTAATATATCTGAACCACGGAATGGGACAAGCAAGCCCAAGGGGCAAGTGCTTCCGTTGTAAGCAGTTTGGATACTGGGAGTTTTAATTGTCCTCTCAAGCAACAAGAAGTTGACTCTTCCTTAGTCACCGAAACATGCTCAGTGGTGTTATCCACCAGTACCTGGTGTGTGGATACGGGAACCACTAAACATGTCTGCACTTAAATGCAGGGGTTCCAGGAAACCCGGAGACTTAGAAAGGAAGAAGTAGTAACCTACAATGGGCAATAATGTTAAGGTAACAGCCGTTGCAGTGGGAGATGTTAAATGGTTTTAAACCGTAGGATTTTAGTTCTAATAAATTGTCTTTATGTGCCGGCATTTAGAAAGAAATTTCATTTCAGATTTCTAAATTGGTTTAGAATGGATATTCCGTTTCTTCTGATAGTTTCACACTTTTCAGAGTAGGAAACGGGGATATTATCTATTCTGGTACATTGATAGACAATTTAATACTAAATCCGTGTTCTTCCACGATGCAACAGAACGGAGCTAATAACACATTGTCGAACCCCAATAAGAGTAAAGATCCTTCTAGGACGAATCAAATGTACTTATGGAATCTTAGGCTAAATCATTTTAACTTGAGTACGATTCAAAGGATGAAAGCTGATGGACCACTCGGCTAGGTTGAAGGAAAGGACCTTCCAACCTTCGAATCATACTTGGAAGTTTTAATGACCGAGCAACCCTTTACGGTTAAAGGTAAAAGATCAAAGAAAGTACTAAAGTTGATTCGCTCTGATATATGCAGACCTCTTTGAGGAGTAAGGCATACTTATCAGAAAATGGGATTAACTCCCGACAGACTACACCATTTATGCCTCGGCAAAATAATGTGTTGTAAAGAAGGAATATGACTCTTATAGATATGGGAAAGTAGACAATGAGTTGTTTGGAGTTACCTAATTCGTTTTTGGGATATGGCTTGGAAACAGCGGCGTTTGTCCTGAACTTGATTCCTTTGGAAACTCGTACAGATATTCGGCTGTTTATAGGATACCCTAAGAAAACGAATTGAGATATGTTATATAGTCCAAAGGACCAGATGTTCATTAATTGCATCAATGTTCGGTTCTTAGACATGGACTATATATGTATGCAATATCACAAGCCCAAGAGTAGGGTAATACTTAATGTGCTTAGAGGGACTGATCAAGACTTAGAACCAGCCTAACTGAGTAGTTCACTACTGTAATTTTTAGTCACTAAAGACACACCGGAGCGTCGTCGTAGTGGGAGGGTTGTTAGACAACCCGACAGGTTCATGTTTATAGGAGAGTCTTCGGACTTGTCACCTAGAGAACATGATGCCGACCCTGGAACTATGACGAGACGCTGAAAGATCAAGATGCTCAGTCTTGGTAAAAGACGATGAAATATGAGATTGAATCTTTGGATTCAAATCATGTCTGGGATCTTGTAGCACCGCCCAAAGGTGTAAAAGCCATTGGTTTCAAGTAGGTGTACAAGAGGAAAAGTGGGTCTGACGGGAAGGTGTAAACCTTCAAGGCTAGGCTCGTTGCGAAAGGGTGCACACTCAGAAAGAAAGGGATCGATTATGAGTAAACTTTTTCGCCGGTAGCTATGCTAAAGTCGATCCGGATTCTTTTGTCTTCACATGGAAGATGGAAGTCAAGACGGATTTCTAAATCGAAATCTTGACGGGACCATCTGTGTGGGACAGGCAGAGGGATTCATCGAAAAGAGCCAAGAGCATTCGGTAAGCAAGCTTAATCAATCTTAGGATTGAAGGGAGCTTCAAGACCTTGGACACATGCGGACCTATGAGAAAATCCATTTCATGGATTCATTCAAGGCATGTTAAGGTCCTGTGTGTAATAAAGAAGTGACAGAAAAGATGTGGTGTTTTCTCATTCTTTATGTAGACAACATCCTTCTAAATTGGCAACAATATGAAAGATGTTATCGGACATAAAGGGATGGTTGTCCGAGTAATTCAATATAAGAGACTTAGGAGAAGTCGGGAATGTTCTTGGGATCAAAGTATTAAATGATCGCCAGAAAAGAACATAGAACTTATCTCGAGTCTCATATATAAAATACAATTCTTACTCGTTGCAGCATACAGAATTCCAAGAAAGGTCTTCACCTTTTAGATGTGGAATTCATCTATCTAAAGTTTTGTGTCCGACACAATAAAGGAGATAGATGAAGAGTAAGCAGTTCCCTGCACCTTAATGGTGGGAATCTTAATGTATATAATGTTATGCACGAGACTGATATCTACTATGCCGTGGGCATGGTGGTGAGATATCATAGTAATCCTGGAAAGAATCACTCGACTGATGTAAAGAACATGTTTAGGCTCCTGCAGAGGACCAGGAATTATGTTCTGAGTTACAAGGCAGTCAAGTTGTTTCCTTTGGATGAATTGAATTTCCAATCAAACAGGGACAGTCGAAAGTCGAAGTCAGGCTATGTGTTCTCACTGTGAAGTGGAGCAGTCACATGGAAGAATGTAAAGCAGCGATGCATTACGGACTCTACCATGGAAACTAAAAGGATAACGGCCTCTGAGGCAGTTAAAAGGTCAGTATGGCTCCAGAACTTCCTAAGGGACTTAGATGTGGTTTCTAGTTTATCCAAAGCTATTTTGAATAGCGGCATTGTCAAACTTGAAATGCCACGAGTCCACAGTGGCAGATAACACGTAGAGCGCAAGTACCACCTGATTCGAGAGATCGTCTAGTAAGACTATACAGTTGTCACCTAGATAGCATCGAGAGGATTGCCTGGTAAAACCCGTTCACAGAGGCACTTCCAGCGAAAGCGTTGGGAAGGCGTGATGAGGTTATGGGAATCTGATGTTTGGGAGAGGGCGACTAGACTTTTAGTATAAGTGGGAGATTGATGGAGTTGTATTCTAAATGTCTAGTTTAGTGCAAATACGGAACTCCTTATCTATACCTTAATTCGAGATATGATTCAAGCATGATTGCATTTAATGCACTAGTCCTTGATGTATACGTTGTAGACAGTATGGCGTGAGGAGACACGCGGAAGATCATACTGTCGGTTACTCGTATACTATCGAACAGTAGCTCACGACTTAGATGGACAGGGACAATCCATCGGTACGTCGTAGTGTGACTGGTAGATAGTCGGTCTTGACTATCATGTTACACTCGTACACTTGGTGTATTGAGCAGGACCACGGGAGGGCGTTCGATTTATACTAATCGGAGTAATCGAACTAGACCTCAGATATTACGGATATATGAGTTCCTAATCCCTATATAATTATAGGTACGTGTGTCCAATGCTCGATTCTTTAATGTGCCAATGAGTGAGACTAATTGATTAGTCGAGATCCTCGGTATATTGGGAATCGGAATTGTACACACGGCATGCTATAGATTATAGAAAGGAAACCGTGTCCCATTTATTGGGTTGATGATGTCCCCGAGATGAGCTCATAAAGTTTATCATGTAAACCCTGCAGGTGGATTCGTTCCACATGATAATAAGGATGAGTGGTACTAGTCTCAGATAATAAGAAATGAATTAATTTAATTATTAGTAATTAATTAATTCATGGACATGCGATATCTTAAACACGGGGAAAATCATATATGTAATTTCGGCGGAAATATTATTGGTAAAATAATATAGATTAATTAATTGGGAATTCAATTATAATTTTATAGTGGAATTAATTATAATTAAAATTGGATTTAATTAAAGGTTTTCCTTTTAAGGACACCGGTTTAATTAAATTACAATTTTGCCTAATTAATTAATTGTCCTAAGGTCCCTAGTGTGGCCTATATAAACCCCTCAATCTCTCTTCTCCTAACCTAAGTTTCGCCGCTATAATTAATTCTGCGGAGAAAAATAAATTGTTAGCGCAATTATTTTCTTCTCTGCTTAATTGATTTAGATTAGCGCTGATATAATTTTTTCTGTAGAAATTAATTGCTAGCGCAATTATATTTCTGAGACAGAAATTTTTCTAGAAATTAATTTGCTTGCGCAAATATATTTCTGAGAGACAGAGAATATTATTCACCGTGGGTTTGAGAGAGAAGAAGAAGAAGAGAAGACTCCGGTGGATCGTTGCCCACACAACGTCCGGCGTCGAGGGCTAGGATACACACTAGAAGATCTCAGGGTGTTCGCCTATTCGGCTTCTCCGAATCACGCATCAAAGGTATAAGAAATCGAAACCCTATTTCCGCTATTATTCGATTTCTTTCTCGTTGAAAATACATCGGATGTAAGATCGGGTTCCGGATCTCGTGGATCGTATTCCTCGATTACTGGGGGTTCTAGGACCTCCGGATCGGTAGTCGGATGAGGAAAAACGACCCGGAAACGAGCCCGGAATAGCAGGTTGCGCTGCTGTTCGCGCCTGCAGAAGGACAAACGGCGACCGCCGTTTTAGAAACGGCGACCGCCGTTTCGCTGTTTTTCGGGCAGCCAGTTCCGGTTCGCGCGGTTGTCCTTCGGGGCAATGGCTGGGCGTGAATCGGGACACGAGCTGGCACGTGAACGGAGTAACGGACCTGGGGGTCGACTGGGAGCGTTCGGATGTTCGAGTGTGTTGGAGTTGTGTACTTAATGTCTAGATTTAAGTATCGGTAAAGTCCCGGTCATAGCATTTAACCTATTCAATTAATAAACAATTATTTGCATTTAATTATTATTAATTAATTATGCAAAATTATAGTCTTGGATTTTATACGTTGTAGTTAGTATGGTGTTGCATGGGCACACAGAAGATCATACTATCGGTTACTCGTATATAATCAAACGGTTGCTCACGACCTAGATGGACATGGACCAATTCATCGGTATAGTCGTTGTGTGAGAGAGAAAATAATTTATCTTAATTATTTTATCACACTTGTACACTTGGTGTATTGGGCGGATCGCTTGAGATTTATTGATTAGGATTGCCTTGGATAATCGATTTAAATCTCAGAGTATTTTATTCTTAATCCCCGATACTATTGCGGGTGTATATATTTAATATTAGAGACTTTGATTTTCCAAAGGAATTAACCGATTTAATTATTGGGTTAATTAACGGTTAAGTTGGGTCGCTATATTTTATATATGACATGCCGTGAATACTTGACGGGAAAGTGTATCCCGGAAGGGTTGATAATATCCCCGAGATGAGTTCATAAGGAATTATTGTGTATGCTGGAAATCGATATCCCGGGCCATTAAAATTTGCGGAAAATAATAACCCGACCGAAATCCTCTCGCCGGAGTTTATCGCAAACCACCACACGAGCCGGAGCCCGGTTCGAGCACACCACCGCGGGCAAGCCCGCGGCTAGCCCTAGCCGAACCCCCATGTGGGGTTTGCGATCGCGTTAAGCGATCGCATGGGGATGCACGAACGCATCCCCGGGGCTGCTCGTAGCAGCCCCCGGCGGTGAGTCCGGCGACTCACCGCCATCGCCGGAAGGGCCCCGTCCGCCCAGCGGACTACCGCGGCTCCAGCCGCGGCTTGCCCCGGCGATCGATCGCATGATCGATCGCCCGCCCCGGCGTCCAGCCGGGGCTGCTCCTTCGCGCCACACAATCGAACCCTAGGGTTCGATCGACTCCCTCGGCTCCCAGCCGAGGGTTCTTTGAACGTTCGCCGGGGATCTCAAATCCCCGTCCCCGAAGTTCATCGTTTTTCCCGGATCGTGTGTTCATGCATGTATCACAATTAAATTGAACATAAAATCACACAAGGAGTTTTATGATCATACCTTTGATTCGTTGTGCGGAGAAACGAAATCAAGTTGAAGACCTTTTGGATCTTCCCACGTATTCCTTGCACTCCGTTCGAACGTCGGGTGGGCGACGATCTATCGAACTCCTATGGATCTCCTTCAACTCTCTAGAATATCAAGTATGATAATCTTGTCTTATTCAAGTTATGAATTATGAAGGCCATGTAGTGCTTTGATAGGCTACGTAGGGGATCTAAAGGAGGTGGAATATTGGGCTTCCAATATTGAAGATTAAATTGAGCCCACTGCCCAAGTCCATTAATCCTTATCAATATTAATTAATTTATTTTCCACTATATAAATTAATTGCACTCCCAATATTAAACCATATTATATCAAATAATATTTCTCCGGTAGTATTATTTATTCCGTGTATTTAAGATTTAAATATCCATGAATAAAATTAATTTATTGCTAATTAATTTATTCATCTCTTTAATCCGAGACTAGTACCATTCAACCTTAATTATTGTGCGGAACGAATCCACTCATGAGGTTTACACAATAATTCCTTATGAACTCATCTCGGGGATATTATCAACCCTTCCGGGATACACTGTCCGGTCAATTATTCACGGCATGCCATATATGAAATATAGTGACCCAACTTAACCGGTAATCAACCCAATAATTAAATCGGTTAATTCCTTTGGTAAATCAAAGTCACTTATATTAAATATACACACCCGCAATAATATCGGGGATTAAGAATAAAATACACTGAGACTCGAATCGATTATCGCCGGCAATCCTAATCGATGAATCTCAACGATCCGCTCAATACACCAAGTGTACAAGTGTGATAAAATAATTAAGACAAATTATTTTCTCTCTCACACAACGACTATACCGATGGATTGGTCCGGGTCCATCTAGGTCGTGAGCCATTGTTTGATTAAATACGAGTAACCGATAGTATGATCTTCTGTGTGGGCCCGACACACCATACTAACTACAACGTATAAAATCTAGGACTATGATTTGCATATATTTAATTAATAATAATTAAAAGCAAACGATTGTTTATTAATTTAATAGATTAAATGCTATGACCGGGAGTTTACCGTTACTTAAATCTAGACATTAAGTACACAACTCCAACAGTGTAAACCTCATGAGTGGATTTGTTCCGCACAATAATTAAGGTTGAATGGTACTAGTCTCGGATACAAGAGATGAATATAATTTATTGAGCAATAAATAAATTTATTCATGGATATTTAAATCTTAAATACACGGAATAAATAATACTACCGGAGAAATATTATTTGATATAATATGGTTTAATATTGGGAGTGCAATTAATTTATATAGTGGAAAATAAATTAATTAATATTGATAAGGATTAATGGAGTTGAGCATTGGGCTCAATTTAATCTTCAATATTAGAAGCCCAATATTCCACCTCCTTATGATCCCCTACGTAGCCTATAAAAGCACTACATGGCCTTCATAAATAATAAGACAAGAATATCAATACTTGATAGTTCTAGAGAGTTGAAGGAGATCCATAGGAGTTCGATAGATCGTCGCCCACACGACGTTCGAACGAGGTGCAAGGAATACGTAGGAAGATCGCAAGGTCATCAACGTTTAATTCGTTTCTCCGCACAACGAATTGAGGTAACATAATCTAAAACCCCCTCTTTGATTATGTGTTCGTTAATCGTGATATATACATGAACAAGACGATCCGGGAAATCGTCGAGACCTAGATACGGGGATCGTTGGATCCCCGTGGGGATCGAACGAGGGGCGGTCGAACCCTAGGTCATCTCGTGGGGATCGAACGAGGGGCGGTCGAACCCTAGGTCTCCCACTTGTACTAAGGTCTAGTCATTTCCTCCAAACTCCCGGTTCCCATACTCATCACGTGCTTTAGAGTGTACTTCCGAGAAGTACTATGTGAGTGAGCAATCTAGGTTGCCGCTCTGAAGTTATCTTGGTGACTACTACGTCGTCTCCCTCGACGATGATTCGTATCAGGTTGTACTTGCTCTATGTGTTATCATCACTTTTGACTTATGACCTCTTCCAGTTCACTTTGCACCGCTATCCAATAGCCTTTGGTAAACTAAGAGTCATATCCAAGTCAAGAGGTAATCCCGGAACCTAACCAAAACTTCCGCTGCCTCTGAGGCTGCTATTCGGTTATGAGAGAGTCTGAGAAGCGTCCTGCTTATCACTCTTTCATTTCATGGTTCCACCTCTTTCTAAAAATGAACACATAGCCTGATATCGACTTACACTGGTCCTTCTTTGATTTTTGGATCTGAGAATCTGTAATCTAAGAAGATTTCGTCTTGCTCCGTAAGCCAGTACTATGAAAGTACTCTTACAGCATTCGAACATCCCTTATCCAGATTACTTTGATATCCTCCCACTACGCAAACGGCATAGTTGATATCAGGTTGTCTTTTTACAACATTGCATCTATAAGGATCTCCACACATAAAGTGTAGGAAACTGCTTTATCTTCATCTATCTCCTTCATGTGTTCAAAACACATATCCTTTAGATAGATGTATATTCTGTCTCTGAAAGGCAATAACCTTTCTCAGATGTATGCATGTTTAAATCAAACCTTAATCGTATAAGATGCCTAGGAGAAGTACATTGTTCTTATCTCTAGATCATGAGATCTTAAGAACATGCTCTAACTTCTTCTCAATCTTATATCTTGATTTATTTAGACAACCATCATTTTATGTCTGACAATATTTTTACATTGTTGCCAATGACAAAATGTTATCTACATAAAATCTCCGAGAAACACCACCTTGTTTCCATTATGTCTCTAATACACCTTTCGTCTTTGCCTTTTGATGAATCCATCAAATGGACTTTCTCATCAATTCGCAAGTTCCACGATTTATAGCTTTGTTACCATCCATAAATGGATTTACTAAGCTTGTATTCTAAATGATCTAGCCTCTTAACAATAAACCTTATTGTTATCCAAGAAAGCTCATTTAGATCTAGTACCACCCTTATGCAGAGCTAGGGATCGATTTCATGTCTACTAGATCCAGAGTCCGAACTCTTCTAGTCTTATGAATATCTCTGGTTGTCCAACAACCTCCCACTGCAATGGCGTTCCGTTGTATAACAGTAATAACAATAGGTGCAGTATGTGGTGTACTTCTACTCGGTTTGGCTGGTTCCCAGTCTTTTGTCCTTTTTCTCATTTCAAGGTATTTCGTCAGTTCAGCTTTGTGGTTCATCTAATAGTCTTCCTCTATGAACCGGACGAGACGTCCCTCTGGTTCATAGTACTATAGAACACACAACATTTTGTTCATCTAGGATATCCTACAACCATATTGAATATGCCGTTGTATCCAGGAATATCCATAGAACATAGGTGGTTCCGAACAACTTGTTCTTTTACTATTAGATCTCCATTTCTTATTTACAACGCACCATCTCTACACGTAAGTGTATGGTGCAGCCCTTTGGGATTGAATCCCAATCTTTGATTATGCTATGTGTTACTTAGATAAGTGATGGCCTCCGCGACCGAGTCGCAGGCTCCTAATGGATATACTTTGATGGTTCCCCATAATAGCTTTGTGTCCATTGACTAGTCAAAACACTTTGCTTTTATGGCACATTAAGTATTCTAATCCATTACCGAGTATTCTTGAGAGAATTACTCGTACCTTTCTAATTTACACATATGTCTGCATATCTAGTCATTTTCAATACTTGTCTGAATTCTATCCTTTATCCAGAAAGGTTTGCTTAGACGTATTATCCTCAAAATTCAATCCTTAGGTCGGAAGGTCCATTCTTCAACTATAATTGATTAAATCAATTTCGACCATTTGAATCTCATTTGAAAATACTACTAAGTATAAGAATTCACAAGTATAATGATTTAATGAAGAAATATATCTAATCAAGTAAAACAAGTTACAGAACGGTTCGTTGCATCGTGGTAGACTTTAGGATCTATCATTCATATATTGCTATCTAATGTACCATAATAGATAATCCCATTATTTCTTATCAAAATCATCAAATGATTAAAGAAATAAAATATCCATTAATAGAAATCCAGAACTAAACGTTCTTTCTAAAATAAAGGGTACATAATGCAATAATCTTGAAATGAACTCCTATTTAACTACTAAAGCAGATAAATGTCTTCCACCGCAACAGCTACCTAGGGTTCGACCGCCCCTCGTTCGATCCCCACGGGGATCCAACGATCCCCGTATCTAGGTCTCGACGATTTCCCGGATCGTCTTGTTCATGTATATATCACGATTAACGAACACATAATCAAAGAGGGGGTTTTAGATTATGTTACCTCAATTCGTTGTGCGGAGAAACGAATTAAACGTTGATGACCTTGCGATCTTCCTACGTATTCCTTGCACCTCGTTCGAACGTCGTGTGGGCGACGATCTATCGAACTCCTATGGATCTCCTTCAACTCTCTAGAACTATCAAGTATTGATATTCTTGTCTTATTATTTATGAAGGCCATGTAGTGCTTTTATAGGCTACGTAGGGGATCTAAAGGAGGTGGAATATTGGGCTTCCAATATTGAAGATTAAATTGAGCCCACTGCCCAAGTCCATTAATCCTTATCAATATTAATTAATTTATTCTCCACTATATAAATTAATTGCACTCCCAATATTAAACCATATTATATCAAATAATATTTCTCCAGTAGTATTATTTATTCCGTGTATTTAAGATTTAAATATCCATGAATAAAATTAATTTATTGCTAATTAATTTATTCATCTCTTTAATCCGAGACTAGTACCATTCAACCTTAATTATTGTGCGGAACGAATCCACTCATGAGGTTTACACAATAATTCCTTATGAACTCATCTCGGGGATATTATCAACCCTTCCGGGATACACTGTCCGGTCAATTATTCACGGCATGCCATATATGAAATATAGTGACCCAACTTAACCGGTAATCAACCCAATAATTAAATCGGTTAATTCCTTTGGTAAATCAAAGTCACTTATATTAAATATACACACCCGCAATAATATCGGGGATTAAGAATAAAATACACTGAGACTCGAATCGATTATCGCCGGCAATCCTAATCGATGAATCTCAACGATCCGCTCAATACACCAAGTGTACAAGTGTGATAAAATAATTAAGACAAATTATTTTCTCTCTCACACAACGACTATACCGATGGATTGGTCCGGGTCCATCTAGGTCGTGAGCCATTGTTTGATTAAATACGAGTAACCGATAGTATGATCTTCTGTGTGGGCCCGACACACCATACTAACTACAACGTATAAAATCTAGGACTATGATTTGCATATATTTAATTAATAATAATTAAAAGCAAACGATTGTTTATTAATTTAATAGATTAAATGCTATGACCGGGAGTTTACCGTTACTTAAATCTAGACATTAAGTACACAACTCCAACAGTGTAAACCTCATGAGTGGATTTGTTCCGCACAATAATTAAGGTTGAATGGTACTAGTCTCGGATACAAGAGATGAATATAATTTATTGAGCAATAAATAAATTTATTCATGGATATTTAAATCTTAAATACACGGAATAAATAATACTACCGGAGAAATATTATTTGATATAATATGGTTTAATATTGGGAGTGCAATTAATTTATATAGTGGAAAATAAATTAATTAATATTGATAAGGATTAATGGACTTGAGCATTGGGCTCAATTTAATCTTCAATATTAGAAGCCCAATATTCCACCTCCTTATGATCCCCTACGTAGCCTATAAAAGCACTACATGGCCTTCATAAATAATAAGACAAGAATATCAATACTTGATAGTTCTAGAGAGTTGAAGGAGATCCATAGGAGTTCGATAGATCGTCGCCCACACGACGTTCGAACGAGGTGCAAGGAATACGTAGGAAGATCGCAAGGTCATCAACGTTTAATTCGTTTCTCCGCACAACGAATTGAGGTAACATAATCTAAAACCCCCTCTTTGATTATGTGTTCGTTAATCGTGATATATACATGAACAAGACAATCCGGGAAATCGTCGAGACCTAGATACGGGGATCGTTGGATCCCCGTGGGGATCGAACGAGGGGCGGTCGAACCCTAGGGTTTCGACCGCCGGTACCGCGACGAAGGGAGCCCCGGCTGGACGCCGGGGCAAGCGATCGACGGCAGTCGATCGCTGGGGATGCCACGGGCTGGTGCCGTGGCGGATCCCCACCCCTCGACGGCGGCGTGCGCGCGGGGAAGAGCTCCGGCCGAAGCCGGAGCGGGCGATCGACCGAAGTCGATCGCGGAGGGAAGTCGCGAACTGGTGCCGCGACTGGAAGCCCTCCACCCCGTAGGGTGGTGGCGGTGAGTCGCCGGACTCACCGCCGGCGGGTGATGGCGGAACAGCCCCGCGGGGGCTGCCTCATGCAGCCCCAGCGATCGCCATGCACGGCGATCGCGAACCCCAGCCGCGATGGGGTTCAGCTAGGGTTTAGCCGCGGGTTCATCCCGCGGCGATGCTCTTGTCGAGCCCGGCTTCGTGTGTGGTTCGCGTTCGTAGTTTCCGGCGACGGGGTTTCGGTCGGGTTATCGATTCCGCATATTTTTTGATAGCCTGGGACATCGAATCCCAGCAATTGGTATCAGAGTGTTTTGATTTCGTGTTCATGTATATGTTCGATTATTGTTCTACCTTGTAGGGATTTCCGGCTATCATGGTTGGATTTAATTATTGTGTTAATTAGTTATCATGATTATTCGTTTATTAAACTCTCGGACATGTCGAGATTCGTTTTGTGTGGTTGAATGTTTGTAATAGTAAAAATTCGGGGGTTGACCGAATTTAGGATTTATTATTACGTTCTATGTTTTCCGGAAAATGTATAGGGTCGTTTTCATGTATAGAATCGATACCGGAATTGTAAATTTAATTCTTGTAATTTATTTACGTTGGATCGATGCCGAGACGACCGCCGGAGAACTCATGTGACGAAGGAGAAGATGAGAGGGAGGACTAGGGATCGATTGGATCGATCCCATGATGATGATGATCGAAGGGGGCGAGGGGGCTGTCCGCGGGGATCCTCGGCCACGCCGGCCACCGGTGGTGGTGGCGCGTGGGCTGAGGTGGCGGCGGCGCTCCTTCCCGGCCGGCGATCAAGGTGGGGGGCGCGGGGTCCTCGTGATCTCGTGTTCTCCTACCAAGATACTACTTTCCTAATTAATTCGGTTTTCCTATTTGAGTTTTCCTATTTTTGGGAATTCTCATGGATTAGGAAAAGAATTAATTGGAATTTATTTTATTTCCTTATTCTATTATGGAAGTCTTCTAGAGTATTCCGAGTTCTACTTGGAATAGGATCCTAGAGATTTAATAGAATTGGAAAGGAATAAAAGTTAATTTAGGATTGATTTATTTCCTAATTGATTATTCCTATTTTATGGGAATTTTCATAGTAATGGAAATTAATTGATCTTGGAAAGTAGAAGAGTCCTAATTTATTTTATTTCCTTATTCTATTATAGAAATCTTCTAGAATATTCCAAGTTTTACTTGGATAGATTATTCTAGAGATTTAATAGAATTAGATAGGAAAATAAATAAATAGAAATATTAATAATATTTAATTTTATTTTTGATTTATTCGATTGACTTAATTTTCGAATTAAGTATCTTTTGGATTTATTAAAAATAAATAGATTTAAATATTGGGATTAATATTCTCGTCACATGGAGCATTCAAGAACGAAGACTGAAGACTAGAAGATGCATATGAAGATGGAATAAAGCCATGATAGTCGGGAAAATAATTTTCTAGCATTATTTGACTATGTGATATGTGCTTTATTACTTACATGCATGCTTATGTGTTTAATTATGCATTAGATAGCGTATCCCTTTGTTATAAAAAGCTAAGTGGGAGAGGGGATGGAAACATTCCCGTGGTCTCCATTACTGTTCTCTTTGTGACATTTATGAGCTTTCGAAGTTCATATAGATATGTCATTAGAGGAGAATTCTTGTAATTCCTTTTACAAGAAACATTGATCAAGTTTATCAAACAATGCCTAATTTGTCTTTCTGAAACTGACTTCAAGTCGACTCATTCTCACCCCGGGGAGTGGAATGGAGCCAAAGCCACTTGGTCATGTGGATGACACAAATTAGAGATCTTCGTACCATTCTTTGATAGATGGATCGATTGTCTGCTCGGCTCCCTCATTTATGAGAGATAGGGTCGTTCGCATGGTGAATCACTGGTTAGAAACTTCGAGTTTCACTTATGATTCTCCGCGTCTTGATCTACGAGAATCGAATGAATCTTGTAACTGGGAGTCAATTATAAAAGTCTCTTAGTGTAGTAAACGTCCACACCACGTGGCTTGCTATACTGACGGATTTTGGATTAATTGATGTAGACAGTTGTAAGTAATTGTGAAGAGTTGTGAAATTATCGTAAACGTCCACACCACGTGGCTTGCGGTGATGTAGCAATTCCAAACGATGTACTTTGGTGCTGAGTAATGGTTTACACTTAGATACGCGTTATAGTATTCTTCCCCACGAAGTCACGCTATAATTGATGTATGACCAAAGAAAATCTAATTGCTAAATCATTTAGGTGGGTAAACGTCCACACCACGTGGCTTGCCTTACCTGATGGGATTTTAGATGTAATTAGTAATTTAATGATATTATTTGAGGGAGATAATATCGGACATTAAATTAATTGTTTGTTTAAATGTGCTTATAGGTTTAGAGAATAGCTATGAATCCACTTTCTGTGATACTCAAGGAGCATAAGCTCACTGGTCCCAATTACATTGATTGGAAGAGAAATTTAGACATTGTCCTGACTTCTGAGGAGTACAAGTTTGTACTCCATGAAGTGTGCCCTGCCGAGCCCACGGCTGCCTCAACTGATGAGGAAAAACTGGCATATCGGAAGTGGAAAAAGGCTGATGAAATGGCTAGGTGTTATATTTTGGCTTCCATGTCAAATGTACTTCAAACCCAACATGAGCCGATGGACACTGCCTATGATATGATGTTTAACCTCAAGGAGATGTTTGGGGAGCAAGATCGTGCGGCTAGGCAAGAAGCCATGAGAGTCCTCATGTCGACTACTCAGTCTGAAGGAACGCCCGTTGGGGAGCACATTCTTAAGATAATGAGTTTGTTGAATGAACTTGAGGTCCTAGGAGCTTCCATTGATGCTGAGACGCAAGTCGACATCATACTCCAGTCTCTGACCCCTAGTTTTGAGCAGTTTCGTATGAGCTATAACATGGGTAAACTATCTTATACTCTTGCGCAACTCCTGACTGAACTGAAGGCGGCAGAGGGGATCTGCAAGAAGGGCAAGTCTCAAGCGCTTGTAGCTACCAAGTCCAAGGGCTCGAAGCCTGTTGGAGGTAGGGGCAAGAAAAGGAAGCAAGCCTGGAAACCCAGTGGTGCCAAGAGGCATGGACCACGAGTGGGGGCTAGTAAGCCAAGGGGCAAGTGCTTCCGATGCAACAAGTCTGGACACTGGAAGTCTGAATTTCCTCTCAAAGGTACGAATTTTTCTTTAGTCGTAAAAACATAGTCAGTGGTATTATCTACCAGAATTCTGGTGTGTAGATATTGAACCACTGACGGTATGTGCATTCTTGAATGCAGGGGTTCCAGAAAACCCGGCGACTTAGAGAAGAAGAGTTCGAGTCTACATGGGCGAAGCTGTTGGGGTAGCAGCAGTTGCAGTGGAAGACATTTATCTGCTTTCCGTAGTTTTAGGATTTCATTTCAAGTTATTGCTTTATGTACCCCTTATTTTGAAAAGAACTTTTGTTCTGGATTTTCTTTATTAATGAATGGATATTTATTTCTTTAATCATTCAGTGATTTAGATAAGAAATAATGGTGTTATCTATTCTGGTACATTAGATAGCAATATATGAATGATAAATCCTTAGTCTACCACGATGCAACAATCCGTTATGTATAACTTGTTTTACTTATTAGATGTATTTCTTTATTAATCATTATACTTGTGAATTCTTATACTTAGTAGTATTTATTCAAATAAAGATTCAAAAGGTCGAAATTGATTTAATCAATTATAGTTGAGGGAATGGACCTTCCGACCTAAGAATTGAATTTGGAAGATAATACAACTAAGCATATCTTTCGGTAAAGGATAGAAATCGGACATGTATTAAGAATGATCAATGATATGTGTAAGGTGCGAGTAGTTTTTTTTTTAAGAATACTCGAAGATGGATTAGAATGCTTGATGTGCCATAAAAGCGAAGTGTTTTAGTTACAAAGCAATTATGGGGAACCTTCAAAGTATATCCATTGGATGCCTGCGACTTAGTCGCGGAGGCTACCACATAACACAATCAAAGATTGAGATTAAGTCTCAAATGAATACACCATACACTTACGTGTAGAGATGGTGAGTCAGTAAGAAATAGAATTCTAATAGTAAAAGGACAAGTTGTTCGGAACTACCTATGTTCTATGGATATTCCTGGAGACAACGGCATATTCAATATGGTTGTAGGATATCCTAGATGAACAAAGTGTTGTGTGTTCTATAGTACTATGAACTAGAAGTACGTGTGACGCCCGGTTCTTAGAGAAAGACTATTAGAAGAACCACAAAGACCGAACTGACGCAGTACCTTGGAATGAGAAAAAGGACAAAGACTAGGAACCAGCCAAACCGAGTAGAGGTACACCACATACTGCACCTACTGTTATTACTGTTATACACCGGGACGCCATTGCAGTGGGAGGTTGTTAAGACAACCGGAGATGTTCATAAGACTAGAAGAGTTTTAACTCTGGATCTGGTAAAGATGAAATCGATCCCTAGCTCTGCACAAAGGCAGTACTAGATCTAAATGTGCCTGCTTAGAAAACAATAAGGATTATTGTTAAGAGGAAAGATCATTTAGAGTACAAGCTTAGTAAATCCATTATGGATTGAAACAAAGCTATGAATCGTGGAACTTGCGAATTGATGGGATAATCCATTTGATGGATTCATCAAAAGGCATAGACGAAAGGTGTATTGGAGACGTAATGGAAACAAGGTGGTGTTTCTCGGAGATTTTATGTAGATAACATTTTATCATTGGCAACAATGTAAAGATGTTGTCAGACATAAAATAATGGTTGTCTAAATAAATCGAGATATAAGATTGAGTAGAAGTTAGAGCATGTTCTTAAGATCGTTCGTTCTAACGATAAGAACATTGTACTTCTCCTAGATATCTTATACGATTATGGTTTGTTTTAAACATGCATAATTCTGAGAAAGGTTATTGCCTTTCAGAGACAGAATATACATCTATCTAAAGGATATGTGTTTTGAACACGTGAAGGAGATAGATGAAGACAAAGCAGTTTCCTACACTTTATGTGTGGAAATCCTTATAGATGCAATGTTGTAAAATGAGAACCTGATATCAACTATGCGTTTTGCGTAGTGGGAGGATATCAAAGTAATCTGGATAAGGGATGTCCGAATGCTGTAAGAGTGCTTTCATAGTACTGGCTTACGGAGCAAGACGAAATCTTCTTAGATTACAGTTTCTCAGATCCAAAAATCAAAGAAGGACCAGTGTAAGTCGATATCAGGCTATGTGTTCACTTTTAGAAAGAGGTGGAACCATGAAATGAAAGAGTGATAAGCAGGATGCTTCTCAGACTCTATCATAAACCGAATAGCAGCCTCAGAGGCAGCGGAAGTTTTGGTTAGGTTCCGGGATGACCTCTGAACTTGGATATGATTCTTGGTTCACCAAAGGCTATGTTTATAGCGGTGCATGGTAAACTGGAAGAAGTCATAAGTTCAAAAGGTGATGATAACACATAGAGCAAGTACCACCTGATTCGAATCTGTTGGAATTCGATATCCCGGGTTATCAAAATTGCGGAACCGATAACCCGAACGAACCCTTCGCCGGAGATCATACGAACGTCGACTCATCCGCCGGAGTCCGGGCTTTGGAGACCACGCGCCCGAAGGCGCGCAATCCGCCCCCACCCTAACCCCCGCGAGCCGGGGTTCGTATAATCGAGATGATCGATCGCACGCCGGCGATCGATTGGGGTGGGGCTGTTCGACAGCCCCCCCGCGGCGGGTCCGGCGACCCGCCACCACCAGGAGGCCCCCGCCTTCACGGCGGGGTAGGGCACGGCACCAGCCCGTGCCCAGCGATCGACCCTCGTGGTCGATCGCACACCCTCGGTCGAACCGAGGGTTCGGCCCCCGTCGCCCCCGTACCGAAACCCTAGCCCGGGCGATCGCCTGTGGTCCGGTGGCTTCGCCACCACCACGCGATCGTCCCCCGTTCATAGTTTCGTGCTTCGGATCTTTGTTCTACGGTATTCTCGATAAAAGAAACAAATCGAACAATTATCAAGTGGGTTGAGAATTGTACCTACGATTCGTTGTTCGGAGAAACGAAATCGACGACCTCGTGATCTTCCCGCGTATTCCTTGCACTCCGTTCGAACGTCGGGTGGGCGACGAGCTATCGAACTCTATGGATCCTCCTCACTCTTTATGATTGGCGTATCTTATGTTTTTTTTCTCTTATGAAAAAGTGAAGACCATGTAGTGCTTTTATAGGCTACGAGGGGGATCAAAAGGAGATTAAATATTGGGCTTCTAATATTGAAAATTAAATTGGGTCCAACCCAAATCCATTAATTCTTATCAATATTAATTTTATTTATTTTCCACTATATAAATAAAATTGCACTCCCAATATTTATCCATATTATATCAAATAATATTTCTCCAACTTAGTATTATTTATTCCGTGTATTTAAGATTTAAATATCCATGAATAAAATTTATTTATTGCTTAATAAATTTATTCATCTCTTATATCCGAGAATAGTACCACTCAACCTTATTTATTATGCGGAATAAATCCACTCGCGAGGTTTACATAATAAATCCTTATGAGCTCATCTCGGGGATATTATCAACCCTTCCGGGATACACTGTCCCTTCAAGAATTCACGGCATGCCATATATAAAATATAGTGACCCAACTTAACCGGTAATTAACCCAATAATTAAATCGGTTAATTCCTTTGGTAAATCAAAGTCACTTATATTAAATATACACACCCGCAATTGTTTCAGGGATTAAGAATAAAATACTCCGAGACTTAAATCAATTATCACAGAGCAATCCTAATTGATAAGTCTCAAGCGATCCGCTCAATACACCAAGTGTACAAGTGTGATAAAATAATTAAGATAAATTATTTTCTCTCTCACACAACGACTATACCGATGGATTGGTCCGTGTCCATCTAGGTCGTGAGCAACTGTTCGATTAAATACGAGTAACCGATAGTATGATCTTCTGTGTGCCCATGCAACACCATACTAACTACAACGTATAAAATCCAGGACTATAATTTGCATGTATTTAATTAACAATAATTAAAAGCAAATGAATGTCTGTAATTAATAGGTAAATGAAAGTGCATACAGAGTTCAGAATACTCAAATCTAGACATTAAGTATACTACTCCATCAATCTCCCACTTATACTAAGGTCTAGTCTTATCCTCCAAACTTCTGACTCCCAAACCCTCCAAGTGCTTGAAATATACTTCCTTAGGAAGTATCTTGGTGAAAGGGTCCGCTAGGTTGTCCTCCGAAGCTATCTTGGTGACTATCGCATCGCCCCTTTTGACGATGTCTCGAATCAGGTGGTACTTGCGCTCTATGTGTTTCATAGCACTATTGGACCGTGGTTCCTTGCTGTTTGCCACTGCACCGCTATTATCACAATAAATTGTCATAGCCTTGGGCAAACTCGGAATCACATCTAAGTCCTGGAGGAAATTAAGGAACCAAACTGACTCTTTCGCTGCCTCTGAGGCTGCAACATATTTAGCTTCTATGGTAGAGTCTGAAATGCACTTTTGCTTAACACTCCTCCATGATACGGCTCCACCTCCCATAGTGTACACATAGCCTGATGTCGACTTTCGCCGGTCCTTATCAGCTTGGAAATCCGAATCCGTATAACCCAAAGGAATCAGATTGTCTGCCCCGTAACTTAGAACATAATCCTTAGTATTTCGCAAATACTTGAAAATGCTCTTTACGGCAGTCCAATGAGCCTTTCCAGGGTTACTCTGATATCTCGCTACTACGCCAACTGCATAGCAGATATCAGGCCTCGTACATAACATTGCATACATTAAGCTTCCCACAGCCGAAGCGTAGGGAACTGCTTTCATTTCATCTTTCTCCTTTTGTGTCCGAGGACACATCTCCTTAGAAAGATAAGTTCCTTTACTAAAGGGTAGTTCACCCTTCTTGGAATCTTGCATGTTAAAACGAGCCAGAATCGTGTCTATGTAAGATTGCTGGGATAGGTACAATGTTCTACTCCGGCGATCCCTTATAACCTTGATCCCTAGAACATGCCCGACTTCTCCCAAATCTTTCATATCGAATTTTCTAGACAACCATCCCTTTATGTCTGATAACATTTTCACACTGTTGCCAATGAGAAGAATGTCGTCTACATAAAGCACGAGAAACACCACCTTCTTTCCATCACGTTTCCAATACACACACGATTCGTCCATGCTTTGACTGAATCCAAAAGATTGGACTACTTCGTCAAACCGCAGGTTCCACGATCTCGAGGCTTGTTTCAATCCATAAATGGATCGATTAAGCTTGCACACTAGATGATCTCGCCCCTTAGCAATGAATCCTTCTGGTTGTTTCATATAAATCGTCTCGTCAAGACTTCCATTTAGGAAAGCTGTCTTGACATCCATTTGCCACACCTCATAATCCATATGAGCTGCTATGGATAAGAGAATCCGGATCGACTTTATCTTGGCTACCGGCGAGAAGGTCTCCTCATAATCGATTCCCTCTTTCTGAGTATATCCTTTCGCAACAAGCCGAGCTTTAAAGGTTTCAACCTTTCCGTCAGATCCTCTCTTTCTCTTGTAGACCCATTTACACCCAATTGGCTTCACGCCGCTTGGTGGTTCTACAAGATCCCAGACTTTATTAGAATCCACAGATTCTATTTCGGATTTCATTGCTTTCTTCCAAGAAGGCGCATCTATATCTTGTACCGCATCATCATAGGTCCAGGGATCGATTTCATGAACTCCAGGTCCAGAGTCCGAAGACTCACCCAGTCCAATCCACCTATCTGGTTGTTTAACAACCCTCCCACTACGACGGCGTTCCGGTGTATTAAAGTTGATAGTATTAGGTGCAGGTTCTAGTGGTGTATCTATACTCGGTTTGGCTGTATCCAGGTCTTCCTCATTACCTCTCAACTCATCAAGTATTATGTCACTTTTGGGCTTGTGGTCCATGACATAGTCTTCCTCTAGGAACCGAGCGTTAGTACTTATAACGATCTTCTGGTCCGTAGGACTATAGAACATGCCACCCTTAGTTCCTTTCGGGTATCCTACAAACAGCCGTATTTCTGATCTAGGTTCTAACTTATCGGCGCCTTGTCGCAACACATGTGCTGGACATCCCCAGATCCGAATGTGTTTCAAGTTAGGCTTACGCCCACTCCACAATTCCATGGGTGTGGTTGGTACCGTTTTGGTCGGAACCCTATTCAGAATGTACGACGCTGTTTCCAAGGCAAGTCCCCAGAACATAACAGGTAAGTCCTGTTGGAGTTGTGTACTTAATGTCTAGATTTAAGTAACGTAAACTCACGATCCATTGCCATTAATCTATTTAACTAAATAAACAATTATTTGCGTTTAATTATTTATAATTAAATATATGCAAATCATAGTCCTGGATTTTATACGTTGTAGTTAGTATGGTGTTGCATGGGCACACAGAAGATCATACTATCGGTTACTCGTATTTAATCAAACAGTTGCTCACGACCTAGATGGACACGGACCAATCCATCGGTATAGTCGTTGTGTGAGAGAGAAAATAATTTATCTTAATTATTTTATCACACTTGTACACTTGGTGTATTGAGCGGATCGTTGAGATTCATCGATTAGGATTGCCGGCGATAATCGATTCGAGTCTCAGTGTATTTTATTCTTAATCCCCGAAACTATTGCGGGTGTGTATATTTAATATAAGTGACTTTGATTTACCAAAGGAATTAACCGATTTAATTATTGGGTTAATTACCGGTTAAGTTGGGTCACTATATTTTATATATGACATGCCGTGAATACTTGACGGGAAAGTGTATCCCGGAAGGGTTGATAATATCCCCGAGATGAGTTCATAAGGAATTATTATGTAAACCCTGCAGGTGGATTCGTTCCGCATAATAATTAAGGTTGAATGGTACTAGTCTCGGATATAAGAGATGAATAAATTAATTAGCAATAAATTAATTTTATTCATGGATATTTATATCTTAAATACACGGAATAAATAATACTACCGGAGAAATATTATTTGATATAATATGGTTTAATATTGGGAGTGCAATTAATTTTATATAGTGGAAAATAGAATTAATTAATATTAATGGATTAATAGATTTGAGCTTGGGCTCAATTTAATCATTAATATTGGAAGCCCAATATTCCACCTCCTTAAGATCCCCTACGTAGCCTATAAAAGCACTACATGGTCTTCTCTATTCTCATAACTTGAAGATCACAATTCTAGAGAGAGAAAGTAGAGAGGGAGATCCATGGAGTTCGGAAGATCGTCGCCCACCCGACGTTCGAGCTAGTGCAAGGAATACGTGGGAAGGTCTCAAGGTCTTCATAGATCTCGTTTCTCCGTACAACGAGAACAAAGGTAAAATCGTGAAAACCCCCTCGATGATTTTACATGTTAATTATCGTGAAAATACCGCGAACCAAGATCCAAGGGATGAACCCCGGAACGAGGGTCGACCGGCGGTGGTGGTCGAAGACCACCGGACCGCGGCGGTCGAGGATCCCCGTTGGGGATCGCGGACGTGAGAAGCCCCGGCTGGGAGCCGGGGATGCGATCGAACCTAGGGTTCGATCGCGGGGTGCTGCGGGCTCGACCCGCAGCCGCTCGCGCGTTGCTGCGGGGATTCCCGTAGCGGCTCGCGTGAGCGAGCCACCCTTCACGGGCAGCGAGTCATGGACTCGCTGCGGGGCTGCTACGAGCAGCCCCGGGGATTGCTACGAGCAATCCGCGAACCCCACGCGGGGGCTCGGCTGGACGCACGCGGGGTTTCCCGCGTGTGGTGTTCGGTCGTGCTCCGGGTCACGTGGTGTGTTCGTGGTTTCCGACTCGCGGAGGACTTCGGCTGGGGGCGGGCTGCGTGTCTTCGGGCGCGTAGTCTCCAAAGGTCGGACTTCTGCGGATGAGTCGGTATTCGTGGTTTCTCCGGCGATCGGGATTTCGATTGGGTTGTCGGTTCCGCAAATTTTAGACAATCCGGATATTCGATCTTTGAAGGATTTTGGTCGGAATTAATTAGATAATTAATTTTAATTAATTTATTAATTCCGGGATATCGATTTCCAACAAATGGTATCAGAGCGTTGGTTTTAGTTCATGGTATTTTTCGATAAATTGTTCTACCTTGCAGGGTTTCCGATTATTATGGCTAGATTTAATTATTGTTAATTAATGTCATAATAATGTTCTTGATTATTAAACTCTCGGTGATGTCAATATTTGTTCTTGTGTGGTGAATGCTTGTTCTTATTTTTCCGGAAATTGTTTGAGGTCGATTTCATGTAGAGAATTGATACCGGATAATTGTAAATTAATTTTGTGAAATTATTTACGTTGGATCAATTCCGAAACGATCGCCGGAAAAAGTGTGACGGAGGAGACGAAGAGAGGGAGGACCGGGGATCGATCATGATGATCGATCCCATGAGGATCGATCGAAAGGGGGGCGTGGGGGCTGCCCGCGGGAACCCTCGGCCACGCCGGCCACCGGTGGTGGTGGCGCGTGGGCTGAGGTGGCGGCGGCGCTCCTCCCCGGCCGGCGATCGATGGTGGGGGACGCGGGGTCCTCGTGATCTCGTGTTCTCCTACCTAGATTCACTTTCCTAATTGATTCGGTTTTCCTATTTTGAGTATTCCTATTTTTGGGAATTCTCATGGAAATAGGAAAAGAATTAATTGGAATTAATTTATTTCCTTATTCTATTATGGAAGTCTTCTAGAATATTCTAAGTTCTACTTGGAATAGGATTCTAGAGATTTAATAGAATTGGGAAGGAAAATAATTAATTATTAAATTAATTTATTTCCTAATTGATTATTCCTATTTTATGGGAATTTTCATGGACATGGAAATTAATTAATTTTGGAAAGTAGAAGAGTCCTTAATTAATTTTTCCTATTTAATTATTCCTTTGGAATTTTTAATGGATTAGGAAAGGAATTAATTTGAAAGGACTAGGAGTCCTAAATTATTTTATTTCCTTATTTCATTATGGAAATCATCTAGAATATTCCAAGTGGATCTTGGATAGATTATTCTAGAGATTTAATGAAGTAGAAAGGGAAAATAAAATAAATTATTTTATTTCCTTATTTCATTATAGAAGTCTTCTAGGATATTCCAAGTGGGTCTTGGATAGATTATTCTAGAGATTTAATGAAGTAGAAAAGGAAAATAAAAAAAATAAAAATATTAATAATATTTAATTTTATTTTTGATATATTCGATTGACTTAATTTTCGAATTAAGTAACTTTTGGATTAATTGAAAATAAATAGATTTAAATATTGGAATTAATATTCCCGTCACATGGAGCATTCAAGAACGAAGACTAAAGACTAGAAGACGCATACGGGGATGCGATAAAGCCATAATAGTCGGAAAATAATATTCTAGTATTATTTTGATTATGTGATAATATTCTATGTGCTTTATTTCATGTATGCATGCTTATGTGTATTTAATTATGCATTAGATAGTGTATCCCTTTGTTATAAAAAGCTAAGTGGGAGAGGGTATGGAAACATATCCATGGTCTCCATTGCTGTTCTCTTGGTGACTTTTATGGACTTTTGAAGTTCGTATAGATAAGCCATTGGAGGAGAATTCTTGTAATTCCTCTTACAAGAAACATTGATTAAGTTTATCAAACAATGCCTAATTTGTCTTTCCAAAACTGATTTCAAGTCGACTCATTCTCACCCCGGGGAGTGGAATGGAGCCAAAGCCACTTGGTCATGTCGAGGACACAAATTAGAGGCAGTCGTACCATCTTTTGAAGGTGGATCGATTGTCTGCTCGGCTCCCTCATTTATGAGAGATAGGGTCGTTCGCATGGTGAATCACTGGTAAGAAACTTCGAGTTTCACTTATGATTCTCCGCGTCTTGATTTACAAGATTGAATGGATCAAGTAATTGGGAGTCAATTATAAAAGTCTCTTGGTGTAGTAAACGTCCACACCACGTGGCTTGCTATGCTGACGGATTTTGGATTAATTGATGTAGACAATTGTAAGAAATTGTGAAGAGTTGTGAAGTTGTCGTAAACGTCCACACCACGTGGCTTGCGGTGATGTAGCAATTCCAAACGATTTACTTTGGTACTGAGTAATGGTTTACACTTAGATACGCATTATAGTATTCCTCCCCACGAGGTTCCGCTATAAGTGATGTATGACCGAAGCAAATCTAATTGCTAAATCATTTGGATTGGTAAACGTCCACACCACGTGGCTTGCCATATCTGATGGGATTTTAGATGTGATTAGTGGTTTAATGATATTATTTAAGGGAGATAATATCGGAGATTAAATCGATTGTTTGTTGTTATATGTGCTCATAGATTAGGAAATGGCTTTGAACCCACTTTCTGTGATACCTAAGGATTATTTATACTCACTGGTCCCTAAATGTATTGATTGGAATAGAGATCTAGACATTGTCCAGACTGTTAAAGAGTACAAGTTTGTACTCAGTGAGCTTTGTCCTCCCGAGCCTACAAATATCTTAACTGATGAGGAAAGGACTGATTTTGATATCATGTTCAAACTCAAGGAGATAGACATGACATAGGCGGCTAGACAATAGGCGATGAGGATACTCATAAAGGCCAGTCGATTCAAGGGAACGCTTAAACACGTTTTTAAGATGATTGACCTTTTAGACGAGTTGAGACGGAAATCGCAAGCTCTTGTAAGCCAATGCCAAAGGTTTCGAACCTAAGGGCAAAATCGGGGGAAAGGAAAAGCAAGCAAAGAAACCCAGTGGTCCTAAGTTTCTTGGACCACGAGATGGGACGAGAAAGCCAAGAGGCAAGTATTCTCGATACAAACAGTCTGGGTACTGGAAGTCTGATTATCCTCTCAAAGAAAGTACGAAATTTTTCTTTAGTCGTAAAACATAGTCAGTGGTATTATCTACCGGAACCTGGTGTGTAGATATGGAACCACTGACGGTATGTGCATTTTAAATGCAAGGGTTCCAGGAAACCCGACGACTTAGAAAAGAAGAAATCGTAGTCTACATGGGCAATGCTGTAGAGGAGGCAGCAGTTGCAGTGGAGGACATACTATAGGATTTCATTTTGGGTTATTGCTTTTATGTACCTTTCAAATTAGAAAGAACTTTGTTCTGGATTTCTAATAAATGGATATTTTATTTCTTTTAATCACTTGATGGTTATAAGAAGAAATAATGATATTATCTATTTTGGTACATTGGCTAGCAATATATAAATGATGAATCCTGAGTCCACCACGATGCAACGAACCGTAGTATGAAACTCGTTTTACTAATAAGAGATTTCTTTATCAATTATACTTGTGGATTCTTATGCTGAGTCATGTTTATTCAAATAAGAAGTTCAAAGGTCGAAAATTGATATTTGATCAATTAAGTTGAAGGAATGGACCTTCCGACCTAAGAATCTAATTTGGAAGATAATATGACTAAGCAATCCTTTATGGATATAAGATGTAAGATCCGGACAAGTATAAGAATTGATTAACTCTGATGTATGCAGACCTATGTCCACTCAGACAATAAGGTACGAGTACTTCATTTGATGATTACTCGAGAAATGGATTAGAATACATGATGTGCCACAAAAGCAAGTGTTTTGACAAGTCAATGGACACTAAGCAATTGTGGAGAACCATCAAGGTATATCCATTTGTAGCCTGCGATTTGATCGCGGAGGCAAGTACCTGTCTGAGGAATGCATGGCATACTAATCAGAGATTGGGATTTGATCCCAAATGACTACACCATACACTGTTGTGTAGAAATGGTGTGTCGATAATAAGAAATGGAACTCTTATATAGATAGTAAAAGATAAGTTATACGGAACTACCTATGTTCTATGGATATGTCTGGAAACAACGGCGCATTCAAATGCGGTTGTAGAATATCCTAGAAGAACAAAAGATGTGTGTTCAGTAGTACTATGAACCAGAAGGACGTTATAAGTTCTAACGCCCGGTTCTTAGAGGAAGACTATGTGATGAACCACAAGCCCAAAGTGACATGATACTTTGAAATGAGAGAGAAAGATTAAGACTTAGAACCAGCCGAACCGAGTAGCGGTACACCACTAACTGCACCTAATGTTATCATTGTTTATACACCGGAATGCCATTGTAGTGGGAGGTTGTGGGACAACCGGAGATATTCATAAGACTAGGAGAGTCTTCGGACTCTGGACCTAGTATACATGAAATCGATCCCTGGATCTACATAAAGGCCGTACTAGATCTAAATGTGCCTTCTTGGAGGGCAATAAGGATTATTGCTAAGAGGCAAGATCATTTAGAGTACAAGCTTAGTTAATCCATTTATGGATTGAAACGAAGCTAGAGATCGTGGAACTTGCGAATTGATGAGATAGTCCATTTGATGGATTCATCAAAGGGCATTGACGAATCGTGTGTATGGGAAACGTGATGGAAACAAGGTGGTGTTTCTCGGAGGTTTTATGTAGATGACACTCTTATCATTGGCAACAATGTAAAGATGTTATCAGACATAAAATGATGGTTGTCTAGATGAATCATTATGAAAGATAAAGGAAGAAGTTGGACATGTTCTTGAGATCTTGGATCTCTAGAAAGAACATTGTACTTCTCCTGGACATCTTACATAAATGATTATGGTTCGTTTTAACATGCAAGATTCCGAGAAAGGTTCGTTACCTTTCAGAGACGGAATGCATCTATCTAAGGATATGTGTTTTGAAACACAAAAGGAGATAGAAGCAATGAAAGAAGTTTCCTACACTTTGAGTGTGGAAAGCTTAATAAATGCATTGTTGAAAACAAGAACCTGATATCGGCTATGCGGTTAGCATAGTGGGAGGATATCAAGGTAATCCTGGAAAGGAATATTCGACTGCCGTAAAAGTACTTTCGAAGTACTGTTCTAGACTACGAAGCAGACGAGCATTTCCTTTGGATTACATTCTCTTAGATTTCTAATCAAATGAGGACCGGTGTAAGTCGATATCAGGCTATGTGTTTCACTATTGAAGGAGAAGGAGTTTAACATGGAAGAGTGATAAGCACGATGCTTTTCGGACTCTGCCATAGGTAACCAAATAGCGGCCTCAGAGGCAGCGGAAGTTTTGGTATAACTCCGGGATAATCTCTGGGACTTAGATGTGATTCTTAATTTGCCAAAGGCTATGTAAATAGCGGTGCAATGGCAAATGGTAAGAAATCACAAGTCCATAAGTGTAAGATAACACATAGTGCAAGTACCACCTGATACGAGTCATCGTCGAGGGAGACGACGCTGTAGTCACCAAGATAACTTCAGAGCGGCAACCTAGAGTGCTCATTCACATAGTACTTCTTGGAAGTACAACTTAAGCACGTGATGAGTATGGAAGTCGGGAGTTTGGAGGAAATGACTAGACCTTAGTACAAGTGGGAGATTGTTGGAGTTGTGTACTTAATGTCTAGATTTAAGTAACGTAAACTCACGATCCATTGCCATTAATCTATTTAACTAAATAAACAATTATTTGCGTTTAATTATTTATAATTAAATATATGCAAATCATAGTCCTGGATTTTATACGTTGTAGTTAGTATGGTGTTGCATGGGCACACAGAAGATCATACTATCGGTTACTCGTATTTAATCAAACAGTTGCTCACGAACTAGATGGACACGGACCAATCCATCGGTATAGTCGTTGTGTGAGAGAGAAAATAATTTATCTTAATTATTTTATCACACTTGTACACTTGGTGTATTGAGCGGATCGTTGAGATTCATCGATTAGGATTGCCGGCGATAATCGATTCGAGTCTCAGTGTATTTTATTCTTAATCCCCGAAACTATTGCGGGTGTGTATATTTAATATAAGTGACTTTGATTTACCAAAGGAATTAACCGATTTAATTATTGGGTTAATTACCGGTTAAGTTGGGTCACTATATTTTATATATGACATGCCGTGAATACTTGACGGGAAAGTGTATCCCGGAAGGGTTGATAATATCCCCGAGATGAGTTCATAAGGAATTATTATGTAAACCCTGCAGGTGGATTCGTTCCGCATAATAATTAAGGTTGAATGGTACTAGTCTCGGATATAAGAGATGAATAAATTAATTAGCAATAAATTAATTTTATTCATGGATATTTATATCTTAAATACACGGAATAAATAATACTACCGGAGAAATATTATTTGATATAATATGGTTTAATATTGGGAGTGCAATTAATTTTATATAGTGGAAAATAGAATTAATTAATATTAATGGATTAATAGATTTGGGCTTGGGCTCAATTTAATCATTAATATTGGAAGCCCAATATTCCACCTCCTTAAGATCCCCTACGTAGCCTATAAAAGCACTACATGGTCTTCTCTATTCTCATAACTTGAAGATCACAATTCTAGAGAGAGAAAGTAGAGAGGGAGATCCATGGAGTTCGGAAGATCGTCGCCCACCCGACGTTCGAGCTAGTGCAAGGAATACGTGGGAAGGTCTCAAGGTCTTCATAGATCTCGTTTCTCCGTACAACGAGAACAAAGGTAAAATCGTGAAAACCCCCTCGATGATTTTACATGTTAATTATCGTGAAAATACCGCGAACCAAGATCCAAGGGATGAACCCCGGAACGAGGGTCGACCGGCGGTGGTGGTCGAAGACCACCGGACCGCGGCGGTCGAGGATCCCCGTTGGGGATCGCGAACGTGAGAAGCCCCGGCTGGGAGCCGGGGATGCGATCGAACCTAGGGTTCGATCGCGGGGTGCTGCGGGCTCGACCCGTAGCCGCTCGCGCGTTGCTGCGGGGATTCCCGTAGCGGCTCGCGTGAGCGAGCCACCCTTCACGGGCAGCGAGTCATGGACTCGCTGCGGGGCTGCTACGAGCAGCCCCGGGGATTGCTACGAGCAATCCGCGAACCCCACGCGGGGGCTCGGCTGGACGCACGCGGGGTTTCCCGCGTGTGGTGTTCGGTCGTGCTCCGGGTCACGTGGTGTGTTCGTGGTTTCCGACTCGCGGAGGACTTCGGATGGGGGCGGGCTGCGTGTCTTCGGGCGCGTAGTCTCCAAAGGTCGGACTTCTGTTGATGAGTCGGTATTCCTGGTTTCTCCGGCGATCAGGATTTCGATTGGGTTGTCGGTTCCGCAAATTTTAGACAATTCGGATACTCGATCTTCGAAGGATTTCGGTCGGAATTAATTAGATAATTAATTTTAATTAATTTATTAATTCCGGGATATCGATTTCCAACAAGTCCGAGTAACTCATCATTGATCGCACCATCTCCATAAGAGTTCTATTCCTTCTTTCTGACACACCATTCTGCTGAGGAGTATATGGTGAGGTCAGCTGGGATTCAATCCCATTCTCTGCCAAGTATGCCTTGAATTCTCCAGACAGGTACTCGCCTCCGCGATCATATCGCAGGCATTTTATGGATTTACCACGAAGGTTCTCCACAAGAGCCTTGAACTCTTTGAACTTGCCAAAGGATTCGCTCTTGCGGCTCATCAGGTATACATATCCATATCTTGAGTAATCATCAGTGAAAGTGATGAAGTACTCGTACCCTCCCCTTGCCTGAGTAGACATAGGTCCGCATACATCAGAGTGAATCAAATCCAATACTTGTTCAGCTCTTCGTCCTTTACCAGAAAAAGGACGCTTAGTCATTTTTCCCTCTAAACAGGATTCGCAGGTTGGAAGGTCCTCTCCTTCAACGCCAGTGATTAAATCATCAGCTTTCAACCTTTGAAGCCTATTCGAGTTTATATGACCTAGCCTTAGATGCCACAAGTATAATTGATTCATCTTAGAAGGTTCTTTTCTCTTATTGGTGTTCGTAGATGTGTTATTACTCTCGGTTAGTTGCATCGTGTTGGACTCAGGATTTAGCATATACAAATCGTCTATCAATGTACCAGAACAGATAATTTCACTATTTCTTCTTATGATCACAGAGTGGTCAAAAGAAACAGAATATCCATTCATAATAAGTTAGAAACTGAAATTAAATTCTTTCTAAAGTTGGGTACATAAAGACAATTACGTAAAACTAAAACCCTATCACAACTGAAACGTAAGTGAACGTCTCCCACTGCAACAGCCGCCACCTTCGCGGCATTGCCCATGTAGACCACGATTTCTCCCTCTCTATGTCTCCGGGTTTCCTAGAACCCCTGCAATGAATTGCAGACATGGTCAGTGGCACCCGTATCTACACACCAGGTGCTGGTAGATATCACCGCTGACAATGTTTCAGTGACTAAGGAAAATTTCGTACCTTTGATGAGAGGACAATCAGACCTCCAGTGCCCAAACTGTTTGCATCGAAAGCATCTGCGAAACCGCTTGCTTTCCCCAATCCGTGGTTTTAAACCACTGGGTCTCTTTGCACGCTTTTCTTTTAGCCTAGCCACAAGAGCTCGTGTTTCTCTTAACTTACGCACAAAAATCGCCTTCGCCGAGCCGGTTTTAAGGGACTCATTGAGGAACGATTCCGTGGGTATGTTAAACACCTCTTGCCTAGCTTCCACACCATGTCTCAACGTAGTTGGAACAACAGTGGATTCAGAAAGCTCAACAGTCTGGACAATGTCCAGATTTCTTTCCCAATCATCACCATATGGAACCAGTGAGTTTTCATCTTTAAGTATATCACAAAGTGGGGTCACAGTCATTCCTAACCTATAAGCACATAAAACAAACAAACAATTTAATATCCGATATTATCTCCCTCAAATAATATCATTAAATCACTAATCACATCTAAAATCCCATCAGGTAAGGCAAGCCACGTGGTGTGGACGTTTACCCACCCAAATGATTTAGCAATTAGATTTTCTTTGGTCATACATCGCTTATAGCGGAACCTCGTGGGGAGGAATACTATAAGGCGTATCTAAGTGTAAACCATTACTCAGTACCAAAGTAAATTACTTGGAATCGCTACATCACCGCAAGCCACGTGGTGTGGACGTTTACGATAACTTCACAACTCTTCATAATTACTTATAATTGTCTACATCAATTAATCCAAAGTCCGTCAGCATAGCAAGCCACGTGGTGTGGACGTTTACTACACTAAGAGACTTTTATAATTGACTCCCAATTACTTGATCCATTTAATCTCGTAAATCAAGACGTGGAGAATCATAAGTGAAACTCGAAGTTTCTAACCAGTGATTCACCATGCGAACGACCCTATCACTCATAAATGAGGGAGCCGAGCAGACAAACGACCCATCTATCAAAGTATGGCACGAAAGTCTCTAATTTGTGTCCTCTACATGACCAAGTGGCTCTGGCTCCATTCCACTCCCCGGGGTAAGAATGAGTCGACTTGAAATCAGTTTTGGAAAGACAAATTAGGCATTGTTTGATGAACTTAATCAATGTTTCTCGTAAGAGGAATTACAAGAACTCTCCTCCAATGACCCATCTATATAAACTTCAAAAGTTTATAAAAGTCACCAAGAGAGCAGCAATGGAGACCATGGGTATGTTTCCATACCCTCTCCCACTTAGCTTTTTATAATAAAGGGATACGCTATCTAGTGCATAAAAGTAAACACATATAGCATGCATACATGTAATAAAGCACATAGTATTATCACATAGTCAAAATAATTACTAGAATATTATTTTCCGACTATTATGGCTTTATTGCATCCCCGTACGCATCTTCTAGTCTCCAGTCTTCGTTTCTTGAATGCTCCATGTGACGAGAATATTAATCTCCAATATTTAAATCCATTTATTTTTAATAAATCCAAAAGATACTCAATTCGAAAATTAAGTCAATCGAATAAATCAAAAATAAAATTAAATATTATTAATATTTTTATTTATTTTATATTCCCTTTCTACTTCATTAAATCTCTAGAATAATCTATCCAAGATACTCTTGGAATACTCTAGATGATATCCATAATAAAATAAGGAAATAAAATAATTTAGGACTCTTCTACTTTCCAAATTAATTAGATTCCTAATCCATGAATATTTCCATAAAATTAGAAATAATCAATTTAGGAATCCTAATCAATTCCAAATTGATTCTTTTCCTAATCCATGAGAATTTCCAAAAAAAAAAAAAAAAGGAATTCTCAAATAGGAAAAACCCGAACCAATTAGGAAAGAGAATCACCGGGCCGGGATAGCACGGGGTGGGGATCCCCGTGCCACCATCGACCGCCGCCTATGCCACCGCCGCCCAGCCCACGCGCCACCGCCACTGGTGGCCGGCGTGGCCAGAACTCCCACGGTCAGCCTGCCTAGGGCCGCGGGTCGATCGATCCCCTCGGGATCGATCATGGGGATTGATCGATCCCGGTCCTTCGTCTCCTCGTCACTTCGTCTTCTCCGGCGGTCTAAGATTCGTCGATCCAATCGCAAAATAAATTTACAAAAATCTAAATTACAATTCCGGTATCGATTCTATACACGAAATCGACCCTATACATTTTCCGGAAAAACAACGAACATAATAATAAATCCTAAATTCGGTCAACCCCCGAATTTTTACTATTACAAGCATTCACCACCAAAAACGAATCTCGACATGTCCGAGAGTTTAATAACATGACAAAATAATTAAACGAATAATCATCAAGCCATAATAGTCAGAACCCTGCAAGGTAGAACAATTTTATCGAAAATACCGCGAACGTAAACCTCGCTCTGATACCAATTGTTGGAATTCGATATCCCGGGTTATCAAAATTGCGGAACCGATAACCCGAACGAACCCTTCGCCGGAGATCATACGAACGTCGACTCATCCGCCGGAGTCCGGGCTTTGGAGACCACGCGCCCGAAGGCGCGCAATCCGCCCCCACCCGAACCCCCGCGAGCCGGGGTTCGTATAATCGAGATGATCGATCGCACGCCGGCGATCGATTAGGGTGGGGCTGTTCGACAGCCCCCCCGCGGCGGGTCCGGCGACCCGCCACCACCAGGAGGCCCCCGCCTTCACGGCGGGGTAGGGCACGACACCAGCCCGTGCCCAGCGATCGACCCTCGTGGTCGATCGCACACCCTCGGTCGAACCGAGGGTTCGGCCCCCGTCGCCCCCGTACCGAAACCCTAGCCCGAGCGATCGCCTGTGGTCCGGTGGCTTCGCCACCACCACGCGATCGTCCCCCGTTCATAGTTTCGTGCTTCGGATCTTTGTTCTACGGTATTCTCGATAAAAGAAACAAATCGAACAATTATCAAGTGGGTTGAGAATTGTACCTACGATTCGTTGTTCGGAGAAACGAAATCGACGACCTCGTGATCTTCCCGCGTATTCCTTGCACTCCGTTCGAACGTCGGGTGGGCGACGAGCTATCGAACTCTATGGATCCTCCTCACTCTTTATGATTGGCATATCTTATGTTTTTTTTCTCTTATGAAAAAGTGAAGACCATGTAGTGCTTTTATAGGCTACGAGGGGGATCAAAAGGAGATTAAATATTGGGCTTCTAATATTGAAAATTAAATTGGGTCCAACCCAAATCCATTAATTCTTATCAATATTAATTTTATTTATTTTCCACTATATAAATAAAATTGCACTCCCAATATTTATCCATATTATATCAAATAATATTTCTCCAACTTAGTATTATTTATTCCGTGTATTTAAGATTTAAATATCCATGAATAAAATTTATTTATTGCTTAATAAATTTATTCATCTCTTATATCCGAGAATAGTACCACTCAACCTTATTTATTATGCGGAATAAATCCACTCGCGAGGTTTACATAATAAATCCTTATGAGCTCATCTCGGGGATATTATCAACCCTTCCGGGATACACTGTCCCTTCAAGAATTCACGGCATGCCATATATATAATATAGTGACCCAACTTAACCGGTAATTAACCAAATAATTAAATCGGTTAATTCCTTTGGTAAATCAAAGTCACTTATATTAAATATACACACCCGCAATTGTTTCAGGGATTAAGAATAAAATACTCCGAGACTTAAATCAATTATCACAGAGCAATCCTAATTGATAAGTCTCAAGCGATCCGCTCAATACACCAAGTGTACAAGTGTGATAAAATAATTAAGATAAATTATTTTCTCTCTCACACAACGACTATACCGATGGATTGGTCCGTTTCCATCTAGGTCGTGAGCAACTGTTCGATTAAATACGAGTAACCGATAGTATGATCTTCTGTGTGCCCATGCAACACCATACTAACTACAACGTATAAAATCCAGGACTATAATTTGCATGTATTTAATTAACAATAATTAAAAGCAAATGAATGTCTGTAATTAATAGGTAAATGAAAGTGCATACAGAGTTCAGAATACTCAAATCTAGACATTAAGTATACTACTCCATCAGAATCATCGTCTAGGGAGACGACGCAGTAGTCACCAAGATAACTTCAGAGCGACAACCTAGATTGCTCATTCACATAATACTTCTGGGAAGTATAACTTAAGCACGTGATGAGTATGGGAGTCGGGAGTTTGGAGGAAATGACTAGACCTTAGTACAAGTGGGAGATTGTTGGAGTTGTGTACTTAATGTCTAGATTTAAGTATCGGTAAACTCCCGGTCATAGCATTTAACCTATTCAATTAATAAACAATTATTTGCATTTAATTATTATTAATTAATTATGCAAAATTATAGTCCTGGATTTTATACCTTGTAGTTAGTATGGTGTTGCATGGGCACACAGAAGATCATACTATCGGTTACTCGTATATAATCAAACGGTTGCTCACGACCTAGATGGACATGGACCAATCCATCGGTATAGTCGTTGTGTGAGAGAGAAAATAATTTATCTTAATTATTTTATCACACTCGTACACTTGGTGTATTGGGCGGATCGCTTGAGAATTATTGATTAGGATTGCCTTGGATAATCGATTTAAATCTCAGAGTATTTTATTCTTAATCCCCGATACTATTGCGGGTGTATATATTTAATATTAGAGACTTTGATTTTCCAAAGGAATTAACCGATTTTATATATGACATGCCGTGAATACTTGACGGGAAAGTGTATCCCGGAAGGGTTGATAATATCCCCGAGATGAGTTCATAAGGAATTATTGTGTAAACCTCATGAGTGGATTTGTTCCGCACAATAATTAAGGTTGAATGGTACTAGTCTCGGATACAAGAGATGAATATAATTTATTGAGCAATAAATAAATTTATTCATGGATATTTAAATCTTAAATACACGGAATAAATAATACTACCGGAGAAATATTATTTGATATAATATGGTTTAATATTGGGAGTGCAATTAATTTATATAGTGGAAAATAAATTAATTAATACTGATAAGGATTAATGGACTTGAGCATTGGGCTCAATTTAATCTTCAATATTAGAAGCCCAATATTCCACCTCCTTATGATCCCCTACGTAGCCTATAAAAGCACTACATGGCCTTCATAAATAATAAGACAAGAATATCAATACTTGATAGTTCTAGAGAGTTGAAGGAGATCCATAGGAGTTCGATAGATCGTCGCCCACACGACGTTCGAACGAGGTGCAAGGAATACGTAGGAAGATCGCAAGGTCATCAACGTTTAATTCGTTTCTCCGCACAACGAATTGAGGTAACATAATCTAAAACCCCCTCTTTGATTATGTGTTCGTTAATCGTGATATATACATGAACAAGACGATCCGGGAAATCGTCGAGACCTAGATACGGGGATCGTTGGATCCCCGTGGGGATCGAACGAGGGGCGGTCGAACCCTAGGGTTTCGACCGCCGGTACCGCGACGAAGGGAGCCCCGGCTGGACGCCGGGGCAAGCGATCGACGGCAGTCGATCGCTGGGGATGCCACGGGCTGGTGCCGTGGCGGATCCCCACCCCTCGACGGCGGCGTGCGCGCGGGGAAGAGCTCCGGCCGAAGCCGGAGCGGGCGATCGACCGAAGTCGATCGCGGAGGGCAATCGCGGGCTGGTGCCGCGACTGGAAGCCCTCCACCCCGTAGGGTGGTGGCGGTGAGTCGCCGGACTCACCGCCGGCGGGTGCTGGCGGAACAGCCCCGCGGGGGCTGCCTCATGTGTTGGAGTAGTATACTTAATGTCTAGATTTGAGTATTCTGAACTCCTTGTACACTTTCATTTACCTATTAAATACGAACATTCATTTGCTTTTAATTATTGTTAATTAAAATTATGCAAATTATAGTCCTGGATTTCATACGTTGTAGTTAGTATGGTGTGTCGGGCCCACACAGAAGATCATACTATCGGTTACTCGTATTTAATCAAACAGATGCTCACGACCTAGATGGACACGGACCAATCCATCGGTATAGTCGTTGTGTGAGAGAGAAAATAATTTGTCTTAATTATTTTATCACACTTCTACACTTGGTGTATTGAGCGGATCGATTGAGACTCATCAATTAGGATTGCTCGGCGATAATTGATTTGAGACTCAGTGTATTTTATTCTTAATCCCCGATATTGTTGCGGGTGTGTATATTCAATATAAGTGACTTTGATTTACCAAAGGAATTAACCGATTTAATTATTGGGTTAATTACCGGTTAAGTTGGGTCACTATATTTTATATATGGCATGCCGTGAATGATTGACCGGACAGTGTATCCCGGAAGGGTTGATAATATCCCCGAGATGAGCTCATAAGGATTTATTATGTAAACCTCGCGAGTGGATTTAATTCCGCATAATAAATAAGGTTGAGTGGTACTAGTCTCGGATAAAAGAGATGAATAAATTTATTAAGCAATAAATAAATTTTATTCATGGATATTTATATCTTAAATACACGGAATAAATAATACTACCGGAGAAATATTATTTGGATATAATATGGTTTAATATTGGGAGTGCAATTAATTTATATAGTGGAAAATAAATTAATTAATATTAATGGGAGATTAATAGATTTGGGCTTGGGCTCAATTTAATCATTAATATTGGAAGCCCAATATTCCACCTCCTTTAGATCCCCTACGTAGCCTATAAAAGCACTACATGGTCTTCTCTATTCTCATAAGTTGAAGATCATAATTCTTCTAGAGAGAGAAAGTAGAGAGAGAAGTAGATCCATAGAGCTTGGAGGAACGTCGCCCACCCGACGTTCAAGCTAGTGCAAGGAATACGTGGGAAGATTCAAAAGGTCGTCTTGAATTCGTTTCTCCGAACAACGAATCGAAAGGTACAATATCTAAACGCCCTTGATAATTGTTCGATTTTGGATTTATCGAAAATAACGTAGAACGAAGATCCGAGGATCGAATCCCGGAACGAGGGTCGAGCCGGGCGGTGGTGGTCGAACCACCGGACCGCCGGCGGCTCGTGGATCCCGCGTGGGGATCGCGCACGGAAACCCTCGGCTGGGAGCCGAGGATCGATCGGACCCCTACAGGGCCGATCGCTGGGAGCTGCGGGGTTACCCGCAGCGACTCGTAGCGAGCTGCGGGGTTACCCGCAGCGGGTCGCTGGGGACGAGCCCCAGCCGTGCGAGCAGCGGATCACCGGATCCGCTGCGGGGATGCCATGAGGCATCCCGTGCGATCGCTGGGAGCGATCGCGGGTTCCCGCGGGGGTGCGGCTGGGCGCGCATGCGTCCTCGTGCGCGTCGTGCGTTCGGTCGAGCCCCGGCTCGCGTGGACTCGTGATTTCTCCGGCAATCGAGGTTTTCGGTCGGGCTATTGTTTCCGCATATTTTAATAGCCCGGGATATCGAATTCCAACATCATGCAGCCCCAGCGATCGCCATGCACGGCGATCTCGAACCCCAGCCGCGATGGGGTTCGGCTAGGGTTTAGCCGCGGGTTCATCCCGCGGCGATGCTCTTGTCGAGCCCGGCTTCGTGTGTGGTTCGCGTTCGTAGTTTCCCGCGACAGGGTTTCGGTCGGGTTATCGATTCCGCATATTTTTTGATAGCCCGGGACATCGAATCCCAGCAGAGTCATCGAACTGTTGGAAATCGACTACCCGGGACGTGTTCGTTCGATCACTCGAACATCCGAACACTCCCAGTCGACCTCCAGGTAGCACTGCTCCATTCACGTAACAGCCCTCGTGCCGATTCACGCCCAGCCATCGCCCCGAAGGACAACCGCGCGAATCAGCCACTGACCTGACTCAAACAGCGGGCGCTGCTAGTCATTCAGCGGCCGCTGAATAGGCCCCAAACAGCGGGCGCTGTTTGGCCTTCAGCGGGCGCTGTTCGTCCCCGAACAGCAGCGCGGCCTGCTGTTCCGAGCGCGTTTACGGGCCGATTTTCCTCTTCCGACTACCGATCCGGAGGTCCTTGACCCTCCAGTAGTCGAGGAACATGATCCACGACACCCGGAACCCGATCTAAGATTCGATGCATAATCAACGAGAAAGAAATCGAATTATTGCGGAAATAGGGTTTCGATTTCTTATACCTTTGATGCGTGATTCGGAGAAGCCGAATAGGCGAACACCCTGAGATCTTCTAGTGTGTATCCTAGCCCTCGACGCCGGACGTTGTGTGGGCAACGATCCACCGGAGTCTTCTCTTCTTCTTCTCTCTCAAATCCTCTTTTTCACGTTTTAATTATTCTGTCTCCAGAAATATATTTGCGCTAGCAAATTAATTTCTACAGAATAAGTTATTGCGCAAACTAAATTAATTAAGTAGAGAAAAAAGATTAATTGCGCTAATAATTATTTTCTCTCCACAGAATTAATTATTGCGGCGAAACTTAGGTTTGGAGAAGAGAGATTGAGGGGTTTATATAGGCCACACTAGGGACCTTAGGACAATTAATTAATTAGGCTAAATTGTAATTTAATTAAACCGGTGTCCTTAAAAGAAAACCTTTAATTAAATCCAATTTTATTTATAATTAATTCCACTATAAAATTATAATTGAATTCCCAATTAATTAATCTATATTATTTTACCAATAATATTTCCGCCGAAATTACATATACGACTTTCCCCGTGTTTAAGATATCGAATGTCCACGAATTAATTTCAATTACTAATAATTAAATTAATTCGTTTCTTATTATCCGAGACTAGTACCACTCATCCTTATTATCATGTGGAACAAATCCACCTGCAGGGTTTACATGATAAACTTTATGAGCTCATCTCGGGGACAT
This sequence comes from Euphrasia confusa, assembly GCA_954870475.1. NCBI lineage: Eukaryota > Viridiplantae > Streptophyta > Magnoliopsida > Lamiales > Orobanchaceae > Euphrasia > Euphrasia confusa. Next base: position 34,712,214 of record OX940950.1, read on the forward strand.
CATCAACCCGATAAACGGGACACGGTTTCCTGTCTATAATCTACAGCATGCCGTGTGTACAATTACGATTCCCAATTTACCGAGAATCTCGACTAATCAATTAGTCTCACTCATTGGCATATTAAAGAACCGAGAATTGGACACACGCACCTATAATTATATAGGGATTAGGAATTCGTATATCCGTAATATCTGAGGTCTAGTTCGATTACTGCGATTAGTATAAATCGAACGCCCTCCCGTGGTCCTGCTCAATACACCAAGTGTACGAGTGTAACATGATAGTCAAGACCGACTATCTACCAGTCACACTACGACGTACCGATGGATTGTCCCTATCCATCTAAGTCGTGAGCTACTGTTCGATAGTATACGAGTAACCGACAATATGATCTTCCGCGTGTATCCTCACGCCATACTGTCTACAACGTATACATCAAGGACTATTGCATTAAATGCAATCATGCTTGAATCATATCTTGAATTAAGGTATAGATAAGGAGTTCCGTATTTGCACTAAACTAGACATTTAGAATACAACTCCATCAATCTCCCACTTATACTAAAAGTCTAGTCGCCCTCTCCCAAACATCAGATTCCCATAACCTCATCACGCCTACCCAACGCTTTCGCTGGGAGTGCCTCTGTGAACGGGTTTTACCAGGCAATCCTCTCGATGCTATCTAGGTGACAACTTCATCGTCTTACTAGACGATCTCTCGAATCAGGTGGTACTTGCGCTCTACCTGTTATCTCCTACTGTGGACTCGTGGAATTTCAAGTTTGCCAATACCGCTATTCAAAATAGCTTTGGGTAAACTAGAAACCACATCTAAGTCCCTTAATTAGGAAGTTCTGGAGCCATACTGACCTTTTAACTGCCTCAGAGGCTGTTATCCTTTCAGTTTCCATGGTAGAGTCCGTAATGCATTGCTGCTTTACATTCTTCCATGTGACTGCTCCACTTCACAGTGAGAACACATAGCCTGACTTCGAATTTCAACTGTCCCTCTTTGATTGGAAATCCAATTCTATGTAATCCAAAGGAAACAACTTGACTGCTTTGTAACTCAGAACATAATTCCTGGTTCTCTACAGGAGCCTAAACATGTTCTTTACATCAGTCGAGTGATCCTTTCCAGGATTACTATGATATCTCACCACCATGCCCGCGACATAGTAGATATCAGTCTCGTGCATAGCATTACACACATTAAGCTTCCCACCATTAAGGTGCAGGAACTGCTTACTCTTCATCTATCTCCTTTATTGTGTCAGACACAAAACTTTAGATAGATGAATTCCACATCTAAAAGGTGAAGACCTTTCTTGGAATTATGTATGCTGCAATGAGTAAGAATTGTATTTACGTATGAGACTCGAGATAAGTTCTATGCTCTTTTCTGGCGATCATTTATTACTTTGATCCCAAGAACATTCCCGACTTCTCCTAAGTCTCTTATATTGAATTTTTCGGACAACCATCCCTTTATGTTCGATAACATCTTTCACATTGTTGCCAATTTAGAAGGATGTCGTCTACATAAAGAATGAGAAAACACCACATCTTTTCTGTCACTTCTTTATTACACACAGGACCTAAACATGCCTTGAATGAATCCATGAAATGGATTTTCTCATAGGTCCGCATGTGTCCAAGATCATGAAGCTTCCTTCAATCCTAAGATTGATTAAGCTTGCTTACCGAATGCTCTTGGCTCTTTTCGATGAATCCCTCTGGTTGTCCCACATAGATGGTCCCGTCAAGACTTCGATTTAGAAATCCGTCTTGACTTCCATCTTCCATGTGAAGACAAAAGAATCCGGATCGACTTTAGCATAGCTACCGGCGAAAAAGTTTACTCATAATTGATCCCTTTCTTTCTGAGTGCACCCTCTCGCAACAAGCCTAGCCTTGAAGGTTTATACCTTCCCGTCAGACCCTCTTTTCCTCTTGTACACCTTTGAGCGGTGCTACAAGATCCCAGACATGATTTGAATCCAAAGATTCAATCTCATATTTCATCGTCTTTTACCAAGACTGAGCATCTTGATCTTTCAGCGTCTCGTCATAGATCCAGGGGTCGGCTTCATGTTCTCCAGGTAACAAGTCCGAAGACTCTCCTATAAACATGAACCTGTCGGGTTGTCTAACAACCCTCCCACTACGACGACGCTCTGGTGTATCTTTAGTGACTAAAGATTACAGTAGTGAACTACTCAGTTAGGCTGGTTCTAAGTCTTGATCAGTCCCTCTAAGCACATTAAGTATTACTCTACTCTTAGGCTTTTGATCTTGCATATATATATAGTACATGTCTAAGAACCGAACATTGATACAATCAATGAACATCTGGTCCTTTGGACTATATTACATATCTCAATTCGTTTTCTTAGGGTATCCTATAAACAGCCGAATATCTGTACAAGTTTCCAAAGGAATCAAGTTCAGGATAAACGCCGCTGTTTCCAAGCCATATCCCAAAAACGAATTAGGTAACTCCGAATAACTCATTGTCTACTTTCCCATATCTATAAGAGTCTTATTCCTTCTTTACAACACATTATTTTGCCGAGGCATAAATGGTGTAGTCTGTTGGGAGTTATTCCCATTTTCTGATAAGTATGCCTTACTCCTCAAAGAGGTCTGCATATATCAGAGCGAATCAACTCTAGTACTTCCTTGGATCTTTTCCCTTTAACCGTAAAGGGTTGCTCGGTCATTAAAACTTTCAAGTATGATTCGAAGGTTGGAAGGTCCTTTCCTTCAACCTAGCTGAGTGGACCATCAGCTTTCATCCTTTGAATTGTACTCAAGTTAAAATGATTTAGCCTAAGATTCCATAAGTACATTTGATTCATCCTAGAAGGATCTTTACTCTTATTGGGGTTCGACAATGTGTTATTAGCTTCGGTCTGTTGCATCGTGGAAGAACACGGATTTAGTATTAAATTGTCTATCAATGTACCAGAATAGATAATATCCCCGTTTCCTACTCTGAAATTATCAGAAGAAACGGAATATCCATTCTAAGCCAATTTAGAAATCCGAAAATGAAAATTCTTTCTAAATGCCGGCACATAAAGACAATTTATTAGAACTAAAATCCTATGGTTTAAAACCATTTAACATCTCCCACTGCAACGGCTGTTACCTTAACATTATTGCCCATGTAGGTTATTACTTCTTCCTTTCTAAGTCTCCGGGTTTCCTGGAACCCCCGCATTTAAGTGCAGACATGATTTGTGGTTCCCGTATCCACACACCAGGTACTGGTGGATAACACCACTAAGCATGTTTCGGTGACTAAGGAAGAATCAACTCCTTGTTGCTTGAGAGGACAATTAAAACTCCTAGTATCCAAACTGCTTACAACGGAAGCACTTGCCCCTTGGGCTTGCTTGTCCCATTCCGTGGTCCAGATGTATTAGGCCCACTGGGTTTCCGTATTTGCTTCTTCTTCCTTTTGCCGCCCGAAGGCCTAGGAAGAGCCAATTTCTCAGCCACAAGTGTTTTGAGAGCCCTTAAAGATTCCCTCAGCCGCTTGAAGTTCAACCAGGAGCTCCGCCACTGAATAAGACCTCTTATTATAGTTTAGGCGGAACTGCTCAAAACTTCTCGGCAGAGACTGGAACACAAAATCAACCTGGGTTACCCCATTGATAATTGTTCTCAGAATCTCTATCTCATTAAGATAGCCCATCATTCTAAGAACGTGATCCCTTACGGGCGTTCTTTCCGACATGATGGCCGTCATGAGTTGCCTCATTTCACTTTGCCCGGCTGTCCTGTCCTAATAACCAAAACTTCTTGAGGTTAAGCATCATATCATAGGTAATGGTCATGGCATGATACCGATGTCGCAGCACATTTGACATGAAAACCATAATGTTGCTCCGCGTCATCTCATAGCCTTGATCCATTTCCAATGAGCTTTCTTTCCTCAGTAGTGGAAGCATCATTTGGTTCAGCAGGTCAATTGACTTGGAGTACATATTTGTACTCCTCTGCAGTTAGGACAATGTCCAAGTTTCTTTTCCAATCCATACAAACAGGTTCAGTGGGTTTGTTGACTTTTAATGGGAATAATACCATATAAAACAAACAATGAGTTTAATTCGATATCATTTCCCTCAAGTGATATCATTAAACTACCAATCATTTCCAAAATCCCATCAGACATAGCAAGCCACGTTCTTGTGGACGTTTACCAGTCCAAATGATTTTATGATTGGATTTCACTTCGGTCGTACATCATCATAGCAGTGACTCCGATGGGGAGGATACTATAAAGCGTACCTAAGTGTGTACCATTTCTCAGTACTAAGTCCACCGCTCGGGAACTACATGTCCACCGCAAGCCACGTTCACGTGGACGTTTACGTTGACATGCGGTCCTCCACGACTTTCTATAACTGTCGAGCCTCAATTAATCCCAAAGTTCCGTTTCCATCTAGCAAGCCACGTTAGTGTGGACGTTTACTAAAACAAACAACTTTGTTAATTGACTCTTACATTTATTAATTTTCACAATTTTATTAATCAAAGCTTGATATCTCGTAAGTGAAACTCGAAGTTTCTAACCAGCGATCAATCATGCAATTGAGCCCTATCTCTCACTAAGTGAGGGAGCCAACCAGACAATCGATCTAGTCATCGAATGACTCGAATGTCTCTAATCTGTGTCATCGACATAACCAAGCGCTTTGGCTCCATTCCACTCCCCGGGGTGAGAATGAGTCGAGTTGAAATTAGTCTTTGAATGACAGATTAGACATTGCTTTTGAGAAATATAATTGTTCAATTTTATAAGTGGATTTTAAATTCGAATTTTGATCCAGTGATATCCGTGTGTCGACTTTATCCGATAGGGAGGATGACACTAAAGCCAACTCGTAAGTGACACACATCACTATCAAAACAGAGAATGGAGACCGCGGGATTGTTTCCAATCCCTCTCCCACTTAGTATTTTACGAAAGGGAAAACATGCATAAATAAATAAAGCACAACAAAAGCACGTAAACACACAAAAAGCATTTAACGTGGCCCCGATTATTATGGCCTTTAAATATCTTCCGTGCACGTCTTCTCGGATCTTCTTCTCGTTGCTCGTCTTGGTCTCGGTCCACCACCGACTCGTCTAAGTGCCAAGAGACGAACCCCTCCCACTGGAGTATCGTCCCGGGCAAAAGCGAGCGTTCCGTGATGTCCGTCGAACCCCCGCGGCGCTGCTGCCAAACCTAGGGCAGCGGGCGCTGCCCTATAACCAGCGCTCGCTGGAGGAGCTGCAAACAGCGACCGCTGTTTGCCCTCCAGCGGGCGCCGTTTGTGCACAGCCTGCTGCGGGTTCGACTTCTCGACCCTCGTTCGTCCGGCCTTCGATCTTCTCTCGATTCACCAAGTAGCAGTAACATTACATAAGTAAAACTAACTACTTCCGGCATCTATCCTATACAGAATGATCGATCTTATACATCCGGATAAAACGAAAAACGATAAATAGAACCTAAACGACTCAACCCGTCGTTTTAACTATTACAAACATGCAACGATTTCAAAACCAAAACTGATCTCGACAAGCCCGAGAGTTTAACAAACCACAAACATACAGCACAATCACATGGCCATAATAATCGGGTTCGAACCTGCAAAACAAATCTCGCAAAAATACAACGAATCGACAAAACCGGCTCTGATACCAATTGTTGGAAATCGACTACCCGGGACGTGTTCGTTCGATCACTCGAACATCGGAACACTCCCAGTCGACCTCCAGTTAGCACTGCTCCATTCACGTAACAGCCCTCGTGCCGATTCACGCCCAGCCATCGCCCCGAAGGACAACCGCGCGAATCAGCCACTGACCTGACTCAAACAGCGGGCGCTGCTAGTCATTCAGCGGCCGCTGAATAGGCCCCAAACAGTGGGCGCTGTTTGGCCTTCAGCGGGCGCTGTTCGTCCGCGAACAGCAGCGCGACCTGCTGTTCCGAGCGCGTTTACGGGCCGATTTTCCTCTTCCGACTACCGATCCGGAGGTCCTTGACCCCCCAGTAGTCGAGGAACATGATCCACGACACCCGGAACCCGATCTAAGATTCGATGCATAATCAACGAGAAAGAAATCGAATTATTGCGGGAATAGGGTTTCGATTTCTTATACCTTTGATGCGTGATTCGGAGAAGCCGAATAGGCGAACACCCTGAGATCTTCTAGTGTGTATCCTAGCCCTCGACGCCGGACGTTGTGTGGGCAACGATCCACCGGAGTCTTCTCTTCTTCTTCTCTCTCAAACCCTCTTTTTCACGTTTTAATTATTCTGTCTCCAGAAATATATTTGCGCTAGCAAATTAATTTCTACAGAATAAGTTATTGCGCAAACTAAATTAATTAAGTAGAGAAAAAAGATTAATTGCGCTAATAATTATTTTCTCTCCACAGAATTAATTATTGCGGCGAAACTTAGGTTTGGAGAAGAGAGATTGAGGGGTTTATATAGGCCACACTAGGGACCTTAGGACAATTAATTAATTAGGCTAAATTGTAATTTAATTAAACCGGTGTCCTTAAAAGAAAACCTTTAATTAAATCCAATTTTAATTATAATTAATTCCACTATAAAATTATAATTGAATTCCCAATTAATTAATCTATATTATTTTACCAATAATATTTCCGCCGAAATTACATATACGACTTTCCCCGTGTTTAAGATATCGAATGTCCACGAATTAATTTCAATTACTAATAATTAAATTAATTCGTTTCTTATTATCCGAGACTAGTACCACTCATCCTTATTATCATGTGGAACAAATCCACCTGCAGGGTTTACATGATAAACTTTATGAGCTCATCTCGGGGACATCATCAACCCGATAAACGGGACACGGTTTCCTGTCTATAATCTACAGCATGCCGTGTGTACAATTACGATTCCCAATTTACCGAGAATCTCGACTAATCAATTAGTCTCACTCATTGGCATATTAAAGAACCGAGAATTGGACACACGCACCTATAATTATATAGGGATTAGGAATTCGTATATCCGTAATATCTGAGGTCTAGTTCGATTACTGCGATTAGTATAAATCGAACGCCCTCCCGTGGTCCTGCTCAATACACCAAGTGTACGAGTGTAACATGATAGTCAAGACCGACTATCTACCAGTCACACTACGACCTACCGATGGATTGTCCCTATCCATCTAAGTCGTGAGCTACTGTTCGATAGTATACGAGTAACCGACAATATGATCTTCCGCGTGTCTCCTCACGCCATACTGTCTACAACGTATACATCAAGGACTATTGCATTAAATGCAATCATGCTTGAATCATATCTTGAATTAAGGTATAGATAAGGAGTTCCGTATTTGCACTAAACTAGACATTTAGAATACAACTCCATCACGAACGAACGCATCTTGGGTAGTCGATTTCCAACACCAGGATCATCCCTTTCTTAATTCCGAAGTTACATTTCTTGGGGTTCAATTTCATATTATAATGCCCCAGAATTTTGAAAACTTCTTCGAGGTCTTTCATGTGATCTGATTCGTTTTTACTTTTTACAATAATATCATCAATGTACACTTCCATGGTTATACCAATTAAGTCGGAAAACATTAAATTTACCAACCTTTGATAGGTGGCCCCCGCATTCTTCAGGCCAAAAGGCATTCTCTCCCAGCAATAGATCCCTTTTTCTGAGTAGAACGCCGTGTGTTCGACATTATCTGGATGCATGGGGATTTGATGGTACCCGGCCTTAGTGTCTAGTGTTGAGAATATCGCGTGACCTGTCAAATTATCAACCACATGGTCGATGTGTGGCATGGGAAAAAGGTCTTTCGGACATGCATTGTTTAGATCAGTAAAATCTATACAGAAACGCCATGCCCCCACCGTTTTTGTTACCATTACCGCATTGGAAAGCCAAGTGACATCACTCGAAGCTTTCCTGACCAGTTTGTTTTCAATTAATTTATCTACTTCCCCGGCGAGTGCCTGGCACTTCTCGGGGCCCATTTTCCTACGCTTCTGCGCAATTGGTCTCTTGCATGGATCAATTTTCAATCGATGGCAGGCATGTTTAGGATCTATTTTTCCTAAATCCGCACTGGACCATGAGAAAGTGGAAATATTCTCTTTTAGGAACTTTATAATATCACTTCGGGTAGTTGATTCCATATGAGACCCCACAAGTATTTGTTTTTCGGTTTGCTCTGGATCTAAAATTATAGAGTCCAGAGTTTCAACCATCTCCACAACGGGTGCTTTTTTGCATTGATATCCACCCCGTGAGCCCCAATCATCCAAGTCTGTTTTGGGTTGGGGCTGCTTTTTCCCGGTAGATGCTAAGTCTACACTGGGTTCTTCCTCGGGGGGATTATCTGTTTCAACCGAGGGAATCTGAATAACTTCCCCGTGCCATTTTTTCTAAGGAGAGTTCATTCCTTCCTCGGGGATTTTAATGACATTTTTAATGTGATCGATTTGTTTTATCTTGCTTTCCTCCAAATTGATTTGGGGAATGTTATTATTTACTTTGGTTTTAGTTTTATCAAGATCGCGAAAATACATCAAAGTCTTCTTAGCCATTACTAGGTCCCCTCTGACGGTGCCGACTGCACCGGAGGGTGTTGGAAACTTGATACAGTAGTAATAGGACGAGGCGACTGCTTCAAAAGCGTCCAGAAAGGGCCTGCCTAACAAAGCATTATAGCCACTAACCTTATCCACTATTACAAACTTAAGATTCCTAACCATCACGACTTCGGGGTTCTTCGCGTCCATCATTTCCACCGGGAGGATGATTTCTCCGTAGGGAATGACTACATCGTCACCAAAACCTTTCAACACCATATCGCACGGGTTGACATAGCGTGCTAGCTTCCCCATCAGATCCAGGGTCTTTTTGTACAGGATATTAAGATGCGCGCCATTGTCCACCAACGTGCGAGACACGTCCAGACCGAGGATTCTTGCTTTTATCACTAAAGGCACATCCTTCGGGAACTTTGTCTCGGCTCGATCTTCCGGGGTGAAAGTTACCACCGCCGTTTCACTGATTGTTGCTTCCTTTGACGGGGCAGTTTCATACCAAACTTCCCACATCTGGAAGTCTCTTTTCCTTTTGCGGCGGCTCTCCTCATTCACTGGCCTCAAACCACCGATCATCATGATCTGGCCCACTCTTGGTGGATCTTGAGCTAGAGGAGGCGGCGGTGGAACCAGTGCGGGTACTTCCCGGGGAGGAGGCCCCTGCGGATTTCCCCCTGCACCTGGCCTGGGCAAGAATTGCCACAGCTTCCCATCCTGAAAAAGTTTCCACAACAGCTTTACCAGTTGTCTGCACTGGCTGGTGTTGTGACCAATCTTTTCATGAAAGGCACACCATTTGTTGGGATCCAACTTGTCCGGGGAAGTTAAAATTGGTGGCGGTTTCTCCAACAGGTCAGATTTTTGTACGACCATAATGTTCAGATTATTTGCTGGTGTATGACCAGTCTGAACGGTAAGTTTTCTTTCCAATTCACGGATTTCATCCATTCGTGGATCATTTGGCCTAGGGCCTGGTTTTTTGCCAATGTAATTTGGCCTTCGATCGGAGGAAAAAGGAGGTTTTTTCTTTTGCTCGGGGGAGTGTCCCCCGCCAGCAACAAGACGCTGGTACGCTACTTGGGCCCCAGCTTTCCTCCTAAAATCCTCATACGATCGGGGATAATTCAACATTGCAGATTTAAACAACTTAGAATTTCTTCTCAAACCTGCCAGTACGGTGTGAAGTTTGAGGTTATCACCAATCTCTTCGCCACCCGCCATGAGGAGTTCTTCGACGCGATCAACATACGACTCGTCTGTTTCATTCTCACCCTGTTTGACTCCCAGCAGCTTCTGACTATATTCCATATGGGAAGCTTTGGATGCAAATTACGACACGAACCTCTACACCAAGTCGTCAAAACATTTGATAGAATACATGGGTAAGCTGACGTACCATTGGTGGGGAATATCGCCCAGGGTGAGTGGGAATAGTTTGCACCGAGTAGCATCAGTGGCTCCTCGGCCGGACATATATGTCTTGAATCTGCTCAAATGCACTTCTGGATCAGTTTTGCCGCTATACAAAGTGGTTTGCATGGGCTGAATTTCCAGTTGCATGGGAGCTTGTTCAACCTCGGGGGCCAAGGGATCATTATGACGACCTATCGGGGCGGCGAGAATCTGATTTTCGTTCAATTGTCTTTCCAACTCAGAGTATTTCTGCCTCAAATCGGCTAGCTCAGGATCAGTACCGGGGGCTCTGTGGGCCCTCCCCGGTGAGCAGTTCGCACGATGCCCGTGCATGTCACTTCTACTTACCTGCCGATGAGGATCTGTAGAAGTAGCTACTGACTCAGCTCTTTTGTTTAGATCTAAGGCCCGACGCATTCTGCGGTTCCCCCGGGGAACAAGGCCAGTTCGCTCGGGGCCCTTGTCTGGATTTTCCCCGGCGGGTGCATGCATGCCCCTCACCGGGATCACAGGGGTTGTCATCACATATTTCAGAGACATCAGTTCTGCCACTGCTTCATCTATTTTTTGTGGAGTATCTAGACTTGCGAATCTGATCGGAGGCGGAACCTTGGGCGTCGACGACCCTCCGATATCGTAAGGATGGAGGCGGCGATTCCGACGTCGCGACCGAAGTCGGCGTTGTCGTTGATCTGCCTGACTGTCAGTAGGCTCGTCGGCCTCTGCACGTTTGCTATTATGCTCATCGGAGCTGATCTGGGTAGGTGGCGGCAGCTCCTTATTTTCAGGTTCTGGGTTCTTAGGCGGAGATGGAACCTCGGGTTCCACCATCACGGCCTTACCCATCACAGCCCGCCACCTGCCACTTGTGCCAGATGCACCTGAAACCGTAGTGCCTTCATTTTCGTTCACCATTTCAGATTTTAATCGAGCTTTTCTACAACTTAATTACCTGATGCTCGATCCTTCTAGCGCCAACTGTTTTGGTTGTTTTTGTACTTGTCGGTAGTATTTGCTGGTAATTGAGGGTTTTGATAAACAACACAAAATGGTAAATTTGTTATAGGTAAGAAAGCAAGAGGATTAAGTTATAGCAGAAATCATAAGTAAGAACATGGAAGCTCAAGGCTCCTCTTTATTCATATATTCATACTTAGAATCCATACTTAAAATCAAGGTTGCATGTCCCTTTTACTCTCTCTCATACCCTCTATTTATAATGCTCTATGCATGGCTTAAGTATGCCACCTAATGCCCACATATCGGCTTCTTATTGGACCTCTAGTCCACTAATATGATGCATTAAATACCCACTAATTTCCCTTAGTGCTTTAATCTGCCCCTTTCCCCGTGAGGTTCCAGCTCATTGACTTTTGTCCCAGGAGTCTCCCCAGGCGATTTCCCTGTGAAAGAAGTCTGATTCTACCGTGCGATCTCTACTGTCCGAACTCCTCATCCTCTTCTTAGATATGCCTTTGAAGGTCTTCATGACTGTCTTGGCTGACTTTCTCTCTTGATGACGTGGCCCTTTGATTCGTGACACGTGTCGGTGACTGTTTTATTGGGTATAACATCATTAAAACTGCACATCGCGATGTTCGGCCTCAGGAGAGACTCTGAACTGTTCAAGCACCTTATGTTGAGTTGCCCCCAGAGCTACGAAGATTACGAACTCAAAGCCGGGGCTCAGTGTCGTTACCAACGCCTAATGAGAGATGATGAACCTTCCTCGCATGCCTAGAACAAGGAAGTCTACTGGACCTAGTCACGGAGTCACCCATCCCGGGGACCGGGACAGTTTGCTTCGGCCATCCCGAGACCACTATAATAAAATCTCTAAACCTTACCGGCGCACTTTGCGCGTCTGAGGGAGATCAATTAATAACTAATCAATATTTTATTGTACTCCTATGTTGAAAGTTTTTTTTGCAGACCCCTGCACAACGCCTTACAAACTCGGTAGAAAACGAGTGCAAGACCTGTAAGTTTCCGCGGTCCCCGACGGGGGCCCGAGCCCGGTCTCGCATATTTAATAATCAAGTTGCATGACTTGTAGGTTTCCGCGGTCCCCGACGGGGGCCCGAGCCCGGTCTCACATATTTAATGATCCAGTTGTACAACGTGTAGGTTTCCGCGGTCCCCGACGGGGGCCCGAGCCCGGTCTCGCGGATTTATGAATAGCGTTGCACATCCTGAAGGTGGTCGCGGCCCCATCGGGGCCCACGCCCGGTCTCGCAGATCATAACCCACTTCGTTTTAGCCGGCGAACGACCTGAACAAGCAGGCCTCACCAATGATATTCACATCGGTTCAACGTAAGCACCTCGAGACAAATGACAATGACATGCGACTCCGTATGTGGGAACTTACACAGAGCTCGGCAAACCCGGGTCCCGGACCACGCATACCGGTAACAACAATATTTACATATATATTTTTACAATATATATACACATATATATACATGTATATATATAAATTATATATATTTGTATAAGTAATGTAACCGACTAAAAAACAAAAATCTTACCCCGGAGTCCTGGGCCGGAACTCAGAGCCGGCAAAAGAAAAATATAACCCGGGACTCGGTGTCGGGACCGAGACGGGAAAAGAAACAAAGCAAAATTAATTAATACTCTTTTTCTAAACATAAAAGAAAAGGGAAAAGTATTTAAACTAATGTTCTAAACTACAGCAACATTTAAACAAAGAATAAAAATATATATACTTTATATGTAATTGTACTACCAAGCCAGTGTTAGAGAATGGAATTATACCGAAACCCGTGAGAAGGAAAACTTGCATGTGTATATATAATGTAACCCGGGTCCCGGGAGAAGTAAACAAAAATATACATTAAATATAAATAAAAGTTGTGTTGGAGTTGTGTGCGACACGCGGCTTTAAATGTATTTCTATACCCAGGGCCAGAGAAATAAAAACAAAATAGGTCGTGAGAATTATACTCAGGATTGGGAACCGGGAGCCGGGTCGGTGTGAGATTAAAATAAAATAATTATTTTAAAACTCTAGACTTCACCCATATATATATATATATATTATAAATATTATAGCCAGGTATACACCAAACGAAGAGCGAGACGAAATGAAGCTCGACCGAGCCACAGTCGATCGAGCCATGAACGCCGCTACCACCGCTGCCACGCTGTCAATACCTCAGTCGTGTGGATGAGTTGCAGTCCGCTGTCCATAGGACGAGGAGTTGTCCGTGACCGGACCAAACAGCAGTTGTTCGTATGAGTTTTGGCGAGCCGACGACGATCAACCGCGAGACACGCACCCCCGAGCTACTGACACGATCGTCAACAAATGGCAACACGTAGCGGAGCCCATGAACCAAAGACCAGAGTTAACTCAACCTACAGAGAAATCAGCGGAGGTCCTCCACGGACTTCTCTGGGGGGCAGTGTTGAGCCATAAAAATCTCCCACAGACACGTTTCATGGGCCCACCTACCAGCTCACTTCTACGAGGAGTCGGGTCGAGGCGAAAAGTCCATCCTTCACGAAGCAGAGGTACATCCCGCGCCGGAAGAGAATACCCGTAGAAGACATCTACCAGACCCGGGGCCATACCCATAAAAATAACGGGTCCCGGGACCATATCCCGGGACCATACCCCAGACCGCACCCCGGACAGCCCCCGAGCAACAAGCACGGACCCCGACAACCCGACGTGCACAAGGATCGCGTTCGAGCACCAAGCACGGGCGACGCCAAGCTTACATGCGGGACGACGGAGCTCCGAGACCCAGGACCGCGCCCGAGCACCCGCCACGGGCGACGCCAACCATACATGCGGGACGACGGGCTCAACGGACCCGGGACCGCTCTCGAGCACGGAGCACGGGCGCTAGCGACCCGACATGCACAAGGATGAGGATGATGGGCCCCAAGGCCCGGGATCGCCTCCGGGCCCCGAGCATAGGAGACCACCACATGAGAGACGACTATACGCGAGCCCCGAGCTCCGGGTCCCGGGACTATATCCCGGGCGCCATACGGATACGAGCTGTTGGAGTTGTGTACTTGATGTCTAGATTTAAGTATCGGTAAACTCCCCGTCATAGCATTTAACCTATTTAATTAATGAACAATTATTTGCAGTTAATTATTATTAATTAATTACGCAAAATATAGTCCTGGATTTTATACGTTGTAGTTAGTATGGTGTTGCATGGGCACACAGAAGATCATACTATCGGTTACTCGTATTTAATCGAACAGTTGCTCACGACCTAGATGGACACGGACCAATCCATCGGTATAGTCGTTGTGTGAGAGAGAAAATAATTTATCTTAATTATTTTATCACACTTGTTCACTTGGTGTAATGAGCGGATCGTTGAGATTCATCGATTAGGATTGCCGGCGATAATCGATTCGAGTCTCAGTGTATTTTATTCTTAATCCCCGAAACTATTGCGGGTGTGTATATTTAATATAAGTGACTTTGATTTACCAAAGGAATTAACCGATTTAATTATTGGGTTAATTACCGGTTAAGTTGGGTCACTATATTTTATATATGGCATGCCGTGAATTCTTGAAGGGACAGTGTATCCCGTAAGGGTTGATAATATCCCCGAGATGAGTTCATAAGGAATTATTATGTAAACCCTGCAGGTGGATTTAATCCGCATAATAATTAAGGTTGAACGGTACTATTCTCGGATATAAGAGATGAATAATATTTATTGAGCAATAAATAAATTTATTCATGGATATTTAAATCTTAAATACACTATTCTCGGATATAAGAGATGAATAATATTTATTGAGCAATAAATAAATTTATTCATGGATATTTAAATCTTAAATACACGGAATATATAATACTACCGGAGAAATATTATTTGATATAATATGGAATAATATTGGGAGTGCAATTTTATTTATATAGTGGAAAATAAATAAAATTTAATATTGATAAGGATTAATGGATTTGGGTTGGACCCAATTTAATCTTCAATATTTAGAAGCCCAATATTTATTCTCCTTATGATCCCCTACGTAGCCTATATAAGCACTACATGGTCTTCACTTTTCATAACCTAAGTTACGCCAATCATAAAGTCTTGGAGAGTGAAGGAGATCCATAGGAGTTCGATAGATCGTCGCCCACACGACGTTCGAACGGAGTGCAAGGAATACGTGGGAAGATCGCAAGGTCATCAAAGGTGTTTGATTTCGTTTCTCCGCACAACGAATCGAAGGTAAAATCATAAACCCTCTTTTATGATTTTATGTGAATTAATTGTAGCGTATACATGAACACACGATCCGGATAAACGACGAACCTCGGGGACGGGGATTCGAGATCCCCGGCGAGGATCGATAGAGGCGGTCGAACCCTAGGTTCGACCGCCGGGAGCGCGCGGACGAAGGGATGAGCCCCGGCTGAACGCCGGGGCGTGGGATCGACCTCGGGTCGATCGCCGGGGTTCGCCGTGGGCTGGTGCCACGGCGGATGAACCCCAGCCCCTTGACCGGCGGCGTCGGGTGGAGAAACCCTCGGCTGGAGCCGAGGGGCGATCGAGCCGTGAGCTCGATCGCGGGTATGCTACGGGGTCACCCGTAGCTGCCTCGTACGTGATACGGGTTCGCCCGTAGCGGGCGTGCGGAGCTGACCCCTCCGCGAGCAGCGGGTTCATGAACCCGCTGCGGGGCTGCTACGAGCAGCCCCGGGGATGCCTCGTGCATCCCCAGCGATCATCATGGAGATGATCGCGAGCCCCGTGCGGGGGATCGGCTGAGTGCTCGCGGCCTTCGGGCCTCGCTGAGTATTCGGTCGAGCCTCGGCTCGTACGGTGGTTCGCGTTCGTAGATCCGACTCGTGGGGGACTTCGGCTGGGGGCGGGCTGCGTGTCTTCGGGCGCGTAGTCTCCAAAGGTCGGACTCCTGCGGATGAGTCGGGGATCCAATCTCCGGCGATGAAGGATTTCGGTCGGGCTATCGGTTCCGCTTAAATTTTAATAGCCCGGGATATCGATTTCCAACAAATGGTATCAGAGCGTTTGGTTTCGTGTTCATGTATATGCTCGATTATTGTTCTACCTTGCAGGATTTCCGGCTATCATGGTTGATTTAATTATTGCTTAATTAATTATCATGATTATTAAACTCTCGGACATGTCGAGATTCGTTTTGTGTGGATGAATGTTTGTAATAGTAAAAAATTCGGGGGTTGACCGAATTTAGGATTTATTATTACGTTCTATGTTTTCCGGAAATTGTATAGGGTCGATTTCATGTATAGAATCGATACCGGATAATTGTAATTTAATTCTTGTAATTTATTTACGTTGGATCGATGCCGAGACGACCGCCGGAGAACTCATGTGACGAAGAAGACGAAGAGGACGAAGAACCGGGGATCGATCAAACCCCTTGATCGACCCCAAGCGATCGACCCAAGGAGAGGGGCCGATCGCCCTCGGCTATGGCTGCCGCCGGCGACGGTGGCGGCTGGTGGCTGGTTTGGGCGGCGGTGCTCCTCCGGTGGTGGCCGGTCGAAGGTGGGGGTGGCGTGGGGTCTCCCGATCTCATGCTACTCCTACCAAGATTCACTTTCCTGAATTAATTCAGTTTTCCTATTTGAGTTTTCCTATTTTTTGGGAATTCTCATGGATTAGGAAAAGAATTAATTGGAATTAATTTTATTTCCTTATTCTATTATGGAAATCTTCTAGAGTATTCCGAGTTCTACTTGGAATAGGATCCTAGAGATTTAATAGAATTGGAAAGGAATAAAAGTTAATTTAGGATTGATTTATTTCCTAATTGATTATTCCTATTTTATGGGAATTTCATAGTAATGGAAATTAATTAATCATGGAAAGTAGAAGAGTCCTAATTTATTTTATTTCCTTATTCTATTATAGAAGTCTTCTAGAATATTCCAAGTTTGACTTGGATAGATTATTCTAGAGATTTAATAAAATTAGATAGGAAAATAAATAAATAGAAATATTAATAATATTTAATTTTATTTTTGATTTATTCGATTGACTTAATTTTCGAATTAAGTATCTTTTGGATTTATTAAAAATAAATAGATTTAAATATTGGGATTAATATTCTCGTCACATGGAGAATTCAAGAACGAAGACTGAAGACTAGAAGATGCATATGAAGAAGGAGTAAAGCCATGATAGTCGGAAAATAATTTTCTAGAATTATTTTGACTATGTGATACTATGTGCTTTATTGCTTGTATGCATGCTATATGTGTTTATTTTATGCACTAGATAGCGTATCCCTAATATTATAAAAAGCTAAGTGGGAGAGGGGATGGAAACATTCCCATGGTCTCCACTACTGTTCTCTTGGTGACTCTTATGGACTTTCGAAGTTCGTATAGACGATTCATTGGAGGAGAATTCTTGTAATTCCTTTTACAAGAAACATTGATCGAGTTTATCAAACAATGCCTAATTTGTCTTTCTGAAACTGACTTCAAGTCGACTCATTCTCATCCCGGGGAGTGGAATGGAGCCAGAGCCACTTGGTCATGTAGAGGACACAAATTAGATACTTTCGTGCCATTCTTTGATAGATGGGTCGTTTGTCTGCTCGGCTCCCTCATTTATGAGAGATAGGGTCGCTCGCATGGCGAATCACTGGTTAGAAACTTCGAGTTTCACTTATGATTCTCCGAGTCTTGATTTACAAAATCTAATGGATCTTGTAATTGGGAGTCAATTATAAAAGTCTCTTAGTGTAGTAAACGTCCACACCACGTGGCTTGCTATACTAACGGATTTTGGATTAATTGATGTAGACAGTTATAAGTAATTATGAAGAGTTGTGAAGTTATCGTAAACGTCCACACCACGTGGCTTGCGGTAATGTAGCGATTCCAAGTAATTTACTTTGGTACTGAGTAATGGTTTACACTTAGATACGCGTCATAGTATTCTTCCCCACGAAGTTACGCTATAATCGATGTATGACCAAAGAAAATCTAATTGCTAAATCATTTGGGTGGGTAAACGTCCACACCACGTGGCTTGCCTTACCTGATGGGATTTTAGATGTGATTAGTAATTTAATGATGTTATTCCAGGGAGATAACGTCGGATATTAAATTAATTATTTGTTTAAATGTGCTTATAGGTTTAGAGAGTTGCTATGAATCCACTTTTGTTGATACTTGAGGAAATTAACGCACTGGTTCCATACTGTATTGAATGGAAAGAAGAGTTAGACATTGCTCAGACTGCAAAAGAGTACAAAGACGTACTCAGTGAAACTTGTCCTCCTGGACTCACCATTAACTCAACTGAGGAGGAGATTTTTGACTTTGAAAGGTGGGGTAGTGCTCGTGCATTAGCCGCTAATCATGATGTCATGCTCAAACTCAAGTTGCTGTTTGGACATGATGAGAAGGCTAGAAAAGAGGCGATGAGGATACTCATAAAGATCTGTTACTTCGATGAAACACTTGATCATGTTTTTGAGATGATGGATCTTTTAGATGAGTTGAAACAATCGCAAGCTCTTATAGCCAAAGCCAAAGGTTTCGGACCTAAAGGCAAGGGAAAGGAGAAGAAGACAAGAGGGTCCGGTGGTCCTAAGGGACTTGGACCAAAGGGTGGGATAAAGAAGCCTTCTGGCAAATATCCCCAAGGGAAGCAGTCTGAGTACTGGGGGTCTACATCTTGTCCGCTCAAAGGTACGAATTTTTTCTTTAGTCGAAAAACATAGTCAGCGGTATTATCTACCAGAATTCTGGTGTGTAGATATGAAACCACTGATGGTATGTGCATTTTAAATGCAGGGGTTCCAGAAAACCCAGCGACTTAGATAAGAAGATTTCGAGTCCACGTGGGCAAAGCTGTTGAGGAAGCAGCGGTTGCAGTGGAAGACATTTATCTATCTGTTTGATAGTTGTAGGATTTCATTTCAAGTTTATTGCTTTGTACCTTTTATTTTAGAAAGAACTTTTGTTCTGGATTTCTATTATTAATGGATATTTTATTTCTTTAATCATTCGATGGTTTAGACAAGAAATAATGGCGATATCTATTCTGGTACATTAGATAGCAATATATGAATGATGAATCCTTAGTCTACCACGATGCAACAAACCGTTATATATATAAACTTGTTTTACTCATTAGATGTATTTCTTTATCAATCATTATACTTGTGAATTCTTGAACTTAGTAGCATTTATTCAAAATGGGGATTCAAAAGGTCGAAATTGATTTATTCAATTATAGTTGGAGGAATGGACCTCCCGACCTAAGAATTAAATTTTGGAAGAAGATACAACTAAGTTAACCTTTCTGGATAAAGGATGGAATTCGGACAAGTATTGAGAATGATCGAAGATGATATATGCAGACATATGTGTAATTAAAAAGGTGTAAGTAGTTTCCTTTAAGGAATACTTGAAGATGGATTAGAATGCTTGATGTGCCATAAAAGCGAAGTGTTTGACACAAAGCTATTATGGGGGACCTTCAAAGTATATCCGTTGGAAGCCTGCGACTTGTTCGCGGAGGCCGACACCTATCCAAAGAGCACATAGCATAAATCAAGGATTGAGATTGAATCTCAAACGACGCACCATACACTGATATGTTGACATGGTGTGTCAGGAATAAGAAATGGAATTCTAATAGTAAAAGGACAAGTTTGTTCGGAACTACCTATGTTCTATGGATATTTCTGGATACAATGACACATTCAATGTAATTGTAGAATATCCTAGAAGAACAAGTAATTGTATGTTCAATAGTACTACGAACCAGAATGGTGTCTTCGCCCGGTTCTTAGAGGAAGACTATTAGATGAACTACAATGCCCTAACTGACAAAGTACTTTATAAAGAGGAAAGAGAAGACTGAGAACCAGCATAACCGAGTAGTAGTACACCACTAACTGCACCTAATGTTATTACTGTTATACACCGGAATGCCATTGCAGTGGGAGGTTGTTAAGCGACCAGAGATGTTCATAATACTGGAGGAGTTTTTTAAACTCTGGATCCAGTAGACATGAAATCGATCCCTAGTTCTGCATAGGGGCAGTGCTAATCTAAATGTGCCTACTTGGATAACAATTTTTATTGTTAAAGAGGCGAGATCATTTAGAAGTACAAGCTTAGTAAATCCATTGGATTATCACAAAGCTGAAACTTGTGGAACTTGCAAATTGATGAGATAGTCCATTGTATGGATTCATCAAGAAGCATAGACAAGATTGGTGTATTGGAGACGTAATGGAAACAAAGTGGTGTTTCTCGGAATTTTGTGTAGATAACACTTCATCATTGGCAACAATGTAAAAGCGTTGTCAGACATAAAATAGAGGTTGTCTAAATAAGTCGAGATATAAGATTAAGATGAAGTTGGATCATGTTCTTAGAAATCTTTCGATCTCTAGATAAGAACGTTTGTACTTCTCTTTAGATATCTCATACGATTATGGTTTGTTTTAAACATGCACAATTCTGAGAAAGGTTATCGCCTTTCGAGAACAGAATGCATCTATCTAAGGTATGTGTCTTTAACACATGAAGGAGATAGATATAAACAAAGCAGAATCTTACACTTCGAGTGTAAAGGGCTTTGTAAATGAGGTGTTATAAAACAAGAACCTGATATCAACTATGCGGTTTGCATAGTGGGAGGATATCAAAGTAATCTGGATAAGAGATATTCGAATGCTGTAAAAGTATTTGGAAGTACTGGATTACTAGCAAAACGAAATCTTCTTAGATTACAGTTTCTCAGATCCAAAAATCAGAGAAAGGACCAGTGTAAGTCGATATCAGGCTATGTGTTCACTTTTAGAAGAGGTGGAACCTAAGGAAGAAAGAGTGATAAGCGTGAAGCTTCTCGGACTCTATCATAAACCGAATAGCAGCCTCAGAGGCAGCGGAAGTTTTGGTTAGGTTCCGGAATGACCTCTGAACTTGGATATGACTCTTGGTTCACCAAAGGCTATGTACATAGCGGTGCATGGTAAACTGGAAGAAGTCATAAGTTCAAAAGATGATGATAACACATAGAGCAAGTACCACCTGATACGAATCATCGTCAGAGAGACGACGCACTAGTCACCAAGATAACTTCAGAGCGGCAACCTAGATTGCTCATTCACATAATACTTCTGGGAAGTATAACTTAAGCACGTGATGAGTATGGGAGTCGGGAGTCTGGAGGAAATGACTAGACCTTAGTACAAGTGGGAGATTGTTGGAGTTGTGTACTTGATGTCTAGATTTAAGTATCGGTAAACTCCCCGTCATAGCATTTAACCTATTTAATTAATGAACAATTATTTGCAGTTAATTATTATTAATTAATTACGCAAAATATAGTCCTGGATTTTATACGTTGTAGTTAGTATGGTGTTGCATGGGCACACAGAAGATCATACTATCGGTTACTCGTATTTAATCGAACAGTTGCTCACGACCTAGATGGACACGGACCAATCCATCGGTATAGTCGTTGTGTGAGAGAGAAAATAATTTATCTTAATTATTTTATCACACTTGTTCACTTGGTGTATTGAGCGGATCGTTGAGATTCATCGATTAGGATTGCCGGCGATAATCGATTCGAGTCTCAGTGTATTTTATTCTTAATCCCCGAAACTATTGCGGGTGTGTATATTTAATATAAGTGACTTTGATTTACCAAAGGAATTAACCGATTTAATTATTGGGTTAATTACCGGTTAAGTTGGGTCACTATATTTTATATATGGCATGCCGTGAATTCTTGAAGGGACAGTGTATCCCGTAAGGGTTGATAATATCCCCGAGATGAGTTCATAAGGAATTATTATGTAAACCCTACAGGTGGATTTAATCCGCATAATAATTAAGGTTGAACGGTACTATTCTCGGATATAAGAGATGAATAATATTTATTGAGCAATAAATAAATTTATTCATGGATATTTAAATCTTAAATACACGGAATATATAATACTACCGGAGAAATATTATTTGATATAATATGGAATAATATTGGGAGTGCAATTTTATTTATATAGTGGAAAATAAATAAAATTTAATATTGATAAGGATTAATGGATTTGGGTTGGACCCAATTTAATCTTCAATATTTAGAAGCCCAATATTTATTCTCCTTATGATCCCCTACGTAGCCTATATAAGCACTACATGGTCTTCACTTTTCATAACCTAAGTTACGCCAATCATAAAGTCTTGGAGAGTGAAGGAGATCCATAGGAGTTCGATAGATCGTCGCCCACACGACGTTCGAACGGAGTGCAAGGAATACGTGGGAAGATCGCAAGGTCATCAAAGGTGTTTGATTTCGTTTCTCCGCACAACGAATCGAAGGTAAAATCATAAACCCTCTTTTATGATTTTATGTGAATTAATTGTAGCGTATACATGAACACACGATCCGGATAAACGACGAACCTCGGGGACGGGGATTAGAGATCCTCGGCGAGGATCGATAGAGGCGGTCGAACCTAGGGTTCAACCGCCGGGAGCGCGCGGACGAAGGGATGAGCCCCGGCTAAACGCCGGGGCGTGGGATCGACCTCGGGTCGATCGCCGGGGTTCGCCGTGGGCTGGTGCCACGGCGGATGAACCACAGCCCCTTGACCGGCGGCGTCGGGTGGAGAAACCCTCGGCTGGAGCCGAGGGGCGATCGAGCCGTGAGCTCGATCGCGGGTATGCTACGGGGTCACCCGTAGCTGCCTCGTACGTGCTACGGGTTCGCCCGTAGCGGGCGTGCGGGGCTGACCCCTCCGCGAGCAGCGGGTTCATGAACCCGCTGCGGGGCTGCTACGAGCAGCCCCGGGGATGCCTCGTGCATCCCCAGCGATCATCATGGAGATGATCGCGAGCCCCGTGCGGGGGATCGGCTGAGTGCTCGCGGCCTTCGGGCCTCGCTGAGTATTCGGTCGGGCCTCGGCTCGTACGGTGGTTCGCGTTCGTAGATCCGACTCGTGGGGGACTTCGGCTGGGGGCGGGCTGCGTGTCTTCGGGCGCGTAGTCTCCAAAGGTCGGACTCCTGCGGATGAGTCGGGGATCCAATCTCCGGCGATGAAGGATTTCGGTCGGGCTATCGGTTCCGCTTAAATTTTAATAGCCCGGGATATCGATTTCCAACACGACCTGCACCGGGTAGAAGTACACCAGTCAGGAACGTCTCTATCCTTGCATGCGAAACCACGCGTCGATAATGGACAGGTGGATTCTACCTAATTCTCCTGTAAATAGACTAGATTGAGACGATAAGAAGGAGGATCCGGGACGAGTGATCTGAGTCCGACCTACTATTAAATCAACTGTAATATCAGTAAATAAATAGAGATATCATCTCGGGCATTCAAGCCTAGTCTCGGTGTGATTTCATTTCAGCTCCCTTTCTACATATAATATACGTGTTTTTGTGTCGTCTCCAAACCCTACCCAGCTCAAATAATAATATAATATACTCGACAAAAACGACCCAAAACAAAGTAGTAAATAGTAATCCCACACATCGTTGATGCATGAACTGATAAGCTCATTCCATGCATAAGTAGACATCGATGGTGGGATGACACAGCCATACACATATGGTGCAGAAGGAGGATTGCAGCACGGCGTGCGCCAACTGGCGCACGATATGAATCAGAGGAGGCGTGCGCCATTTGGCACTTAAGCTGGTGTAGGCAGGACGTGCGCCATTTGGTGCTTGAGGCGGAGTGCTGGGGCGTGCACCAATTGGCGCATGAAGAGATACTGCAATACCGTGCGCCAATTGGCGCTTGAAGAGACACTGTAATACCGTGCTCCAATTGGCGCTTGACGAAGTGAAGCAAGGCCGTGCGCCATTTGGCGCATGAGATGGAGATGAAAGTCCGTGCGCCATTTGGCGCATGAAATGGCGTGCGCCAGTTGGCGCTTGTGTCAATACTTGCATCCATTCACTTCAACACCTGAAAGCACAAACAAACAACAAACACATATGTTGTTGACCAAACTAACATCTACATGATTGAAAAGTGACTTAAAGTTAATAAATAAAATTATTGGTTTGTGATTGGTGGGTATAACCTACCAACCAATGTACATGCTCTTACGTTAATAACAATTGTCATTTGACACATTTGATTTAGATAATTTAATCTAACTCTGGGTATAACCTACCAACCAATGTACATGCTCTTACGTTAATAACAAGTGTCATTTGACACATTTGATTTAGATAATTTAATCTAACTCGCATAGTTTCAAAAGTCTTTAGTGTCCAAAAATAACTCAAATATATATGTACCTATTATATGTATATATTTATAAAGTAATATTATTAAACTAAAAACAACATCCGACTATTTTTTTTTTTTAGTTTACAGGTGATATTATTTTTTTTATTTGTTTTGTATATTATTTTTTCTATTTAAAACCAAACAACTATATATAAATAGATTTTCTTAGAACTCTATAATTATTTATTTAATCGTATATGTATGTATGTAACATAAAATAGGGACTCTATATCATGGTGACCGGGCTCATACAAACTGTATGGTCTCGGGCCATATAAAAAACCAAATCGACCCAATATTATCCAAATCTTTCAACTCTTTCTACACACAATTCACGTACAAACACATAAACCGCAAACAAAATTGCTTTCTCCCACAAAGACGTCGACGAAACCACCTTGATGCCGCCACCACCGTGATGAAGTTGTATACTTAATGTCTAGATTTAAGTTACATATAACTCTCTGTAATAAGCTTTTATCCTATTTAATTAATAAACAATTATTTGCCTTTAATTATGTTTAATTAAATATGTGCAAACCATAGTCCTAGATTATACATGTTATACTTAGTATGGTGTGCGACGTCACACAGAAGATCATACTATCGGTTACTCGTATATAATCGAACAGTCGTCCACGACCTAGATGGACAAGGATCAATCCACCGGTATAGTCGTTGTATAATTGAGAAAATAATTTGTTTCAATTATTATATTATACTTGTAAACTTGGTGTATTGAGCGGACCGCTTCAAATTAATCGATTAAGATTTTCTTGGATAATCGAATTAAATCTCAGTGTATTATATTCTTAATCCCTGATATTATTCCGGGTGTGTGCATTTAATATTTGTGACTTTGACTTTCCAATGAAATTGACTAATATGCTTATTGGACAATTACCGGTAAAATTGGGTCACTGTATTTTATGTATGACATGCTGTGAATTCTTGAAGGGAATATGTAAACCGAGATGAGCTCAAAAGAAATTATTATGTAAACCTCGCGAGTGGATTTGTTCAGCATAATAATAAAGTTGAGTGGTACTAGTCTCGGAATTAAAGAGATGAATAAATTTAATTAACAATAAATAAAATTTATTGAAGGACATTTCTATCTTAAACACATTGAATAAAATAATATTACGAAAAATATTATTTGATATAATATGGTTTAATATTGGGAGTAGCAATTATCTTTATACAGTGATATTAAATATAATTAATGGATTAATTAATAGACTTGGGTCTGACCTCAATTTAATTAAATTCATTAGGAGCTCAATATTCCACCTCCTTAAGATCCCCTACTGATACGTACCTCATTGATTGATGAACGAATTGATAGGAATAAATCGGTTGGATACCTGTGCGGAAGATCCCAAAACCTCTGAGTCTGGTTCGTGGAATGATTAAGATCGGATTCTAAACCCCAACATGTAATTCGACTCATCAACTCGAGGAACGATGAACGACACACGACGAGATTGGACAATCTCGCAGATTCGTCAAGTTGAACTCTTTTGGCACAATTTAAAAGAGAACGAAAATCAAGAGAGAATTAAAACTCACGAATTATTATTGATGATAAAAGTTGTAATCTGAAACTGAAACAATCGTTTGGTAGCCCTTATATATGACAAACCTAATTCTAAAAGAATAAATAAAAAAAAGGAAATAACTTTGACAAAAAGTCACAAACAAAAAAGGAAAAGAAAGTCGTCCGCCAACATAAGAGTCCGCGACCGTGAATATGGAAGTCGCTGCAAATCCCGCGGCTCAACCCGCGCTTAGGTCCATCTGCGGGTTTACCAGTATTTTAGCCCCTCCTCTTCGGCCGCGGGTTCTGGGAGTTCATCTGCAGGTTTCCCAGAATTTCGGTCAACTTCTCGGTGCGTTCTCGGCACACTCTCGACTCCTGCTCCGATGTCTTTCTTCATCGTTTCGGCCTGACTTTCGTCTTCTGTTGGACCGTCCCCTCCGCATGTAATGAGATTAACAAGGCTCAGACTATCCATCTCACCAATAGTCTTCTTTATAGCTCTTGAGCCCACACTTCTTGAACTATCACCATCAAGCTCTCCTTAAACTTCTTAGCTCTCGAACGTATAAGTGGTCCAGCTGGAACGTGCACCGGATCTTGTACAATCGACAACTCTTGGGCTGCATCATTCCCCTCCTATTGAAGAGGATTTGTCCTCAAATCCAAGTCGTCACCTGCATCGAACAAACTCAAGTCAGTAACATTGAAAGTAGCACTAACATTATACTCACATGGGAGATCCAGTTTTTAAGTATTATCGTTGATACGCTCCAGCACTTGAAATAGTCCATCGCCACTAGGAAGTAACTTCGATTGGCGCTGCAATGGGAACCGCTCCTTGCGCATATGCAACCACACCCAATCACCAGGCTCAAACACTACTTTGCGACGTCCTTTGTTCGCTTGCTCGACATATTGCTTTGTTCGCCTCTCTATGTTCATCCTTGTCGTCTCATGTATCTGTTTCACAAAATCAGCCCTCTTCTGGCCATCAAGATCAGTATGCTCAAGCTCAGGTAAAGGAGATAAATCCAAAGGGGTCAAAGGATTAAAGCCATACACAATCTCAAATGGTGAAAACTTAGTAGCAGAATGAACACAACGATTATATGCAAACTAAACATGAGGCAAACACTCCTCACAAGACTTAATGTTTTTCTTTATAATAGCACGTAGTAAAGTAGACAAAGTCCTATTTACTACCTCAGTTTGACCATCAGTCTGGGGATGACAAGTAGTAGAAAACAAAAGTTTCGTACCTAGCTTACACCACAATGTTTTCCAAAAATAGCTCAGAAACATAGAATCCCTGTCAGACACAATAGTCCTAGTCATGCCTTGCAATCTAACAATCTCTCTAAAGAATGCATCATCACTTTTATTGTTGGAAATCGATATCCCGAGGTATCAAAAAATTGCGGAACCGATAACCCCGACCGAAATCCCATCGCCGGAAACCGATCGCGAACACCGCACGAACCGGAGCACGACCAAGGCGTCACCGCGGGCAAGCCCGCGGCTAAACCCTAGCCACGCCCCCGCCGGGGCTCGCGATTGCCGTGCATGGCGATCGCATGGGGCTGCATGGGGCAGCCCCCGACGGTGAGTCCGGCGACTCACCGCCACCGCCAGGAGGGGAGGTCAGCCCGGCTGACCTACCGCGGCTCCAGCCGCGGTCTACCCCCGGCGATCGATCTCACGATCGATCGCCCACCCCGGCCCAGCCGGGGTGCCTTCTCTTGCGCACGCCGCCGTCAAGGCGGCGGGGATCCGCCACGGCACCAACCCGTGGCATCCCCAGCGATCGACCATAGGTCGATCGCATGCCCCGGCGTCCAGCCGAGGCGTTTCTTGCGCGCACGCCGGCGGTCGAACCCTAGGGTTCGGCCGCCCGTCTCGATCCCATCGGGGATCACACGATCCCCGTATCCCAGTCTCGACGTTTTCCCGGATCGTATGTTCATGTATATATCACAATTATTTTCACATAAAATCATACAAGGGAGTTTATGATTTTACCTTTGATTCGTTGTGCGGAGAAACGAAATCAAACTGAAGACCTTTGAATCTTCCTACGTATTCCTTGCACCTCGTTCGAACGTCGTGTGGGCGACGATCCTCCGAACTCTATGGATCTCCTTCTCTCTACTTTCTCTCTCTAGAAGAATTATGATCTTCAAGTAATATGAGAATAGAGAAGACCATGTAGTGCTTTTATAGGCTACGTAGGGGATCTAAAGGAGGTGGAATATTGGGCTTCCAATATTAATGATTAAATTGAGACCAATCCCAAATCTATTAATCCCATTAATATTAATTAATTTATTTTCCACTATATAAATTAATTGCACTCCCAATATTAAACCATATTATATCAAATAATATTTCTCCGGTAGTATTATTTATTCCGTGTATTTAAGATTTAAATATTCATGAATAAAATTAATTTATTGCTAATTAATTTATTCATCTCTTGGATCCGAGAATAGTACCATTCAACCTTAATTATTATGCGGAAAAAATCCACTCATGAGGTTTACATAATAATTCCTTATGAACTCATCTCGGGGATATTATCAACCCTTACGGGATACACTTTCCCGTCAAGTATTCACGGCATGTCAGATATAAAATATAGTGACCCAACTTAACCGGCAATTAACCCAATAATTAAATCGGTTAATTCCTTTGGAAAATCAAAGTCACTTATATTAAATATACACACCCGCAATAGTATCGGGGATTGAGAATAAAATACTCTGAGACTTGAATCAATTATCAAAGGCAATCCTAATTGATAAGTCTCAAGCGATCCGCCCAATACACCAAGTGTACAAGTGTGATAAAATAATTAAGACAAATTATTTTCTCTCTCACACAACGACTATACCGATGGATTGGTCCGTGTCCATCTAGGTCGTGAGCAACTGTTCGATTAAATACGAGTAACCGATAGTATGATCTTTTGTGTGGGCCCGCACACCATACTAACTACAACGTATAGAATCCAGGACTATATTTTGCATATATTTAATTATCGAATAATTAAAAGCAAACAATTGTTTATTAATTAAATAGATTAAATGCTATGACCGGGAGTTACCGTTACTTAAATCTAGACATTAAGTACACAACTCCAACAATCTCCCACTTCTATTAAGGTCTAGTCATTTCCTCCAAACTCCCGACTCCCATACTCATCACGTGCTTAAGTTGTACTTCCAAGAAGTACTATGTGAATGAGCAATCTAGGTTGCCGCTCTGAAGTTACCTTGGTGACTACAGCGTCGTCACCCTCGACGATGACTCATATCAGGTGGTACTTGCTCTATGTGTTATCATCACTTTTTGACTTATGTTTTCTTCCAGTTCACCATGCACCGCTATCAAATAGCCTTTGGTGAACTAAGAATCATATCCAAGTCCAGAGGTTAATCCGGAACCCAACCAAAATTTCCGCTGCCTCTGAGGCTGCTATTCGGTTATGAGAGTGTCCGAAAAGCGTCATGCTTATTACTCTTTCATTTTAAGGTTCCACCTCTTCCAAAAGTGAACACATAGCCTGATATCGACTTACACTGGTCCTTCTCTGATTTGAGATCTGAGAATGTGTAATCCAGGAAGAATTCGTGTTGCTTTGTAATCCAGTACTTCAAAAATACTCTTACAGCATCCGAATTTCTCTTGTTGAGATTACTTTGATATCCTCCCTCTACGCTAACCGCATAGTTGATATCAGGTTCTCGTTTTTCAACATTGCATTCATTAAGCTTTCCACACTCAAGGTGTAGGAAACCGCTTTATGTATTCTGTGTCTGAAAGGCAATAACCTTTCTCAGAATTATGCATGTTTAAAACAAACCATAATCGTATAAGATATCTAGGATAAGTACAATGTTCTTATCCTTAGATCTAAAGATCTCAAGAACATGTTCCAACTTCTACTCAATCTTATATCCCGATTCATTTAGACAACCATCATTTTATGTCTGACGACATCTTTACATTGTTGCCAATGATAAAATGTTTATCTACATAAAATTCCGAGAAACACCACCTTGTATCTATCACGTTTCCAATACACCTTTCGCCTATGTCTTTTGATGAATCCATCAGATGGACTATGTCATCAATTCGCAAGTTCCACGATTTATAGCCTTGATCCAATCCATAAATGGATTAACTAAGCTTGTACTCTAAATGATCTTGCCTCTTAACAATAAACCTTTATTGCTTTCTAAGTAGGCACATTTAGATTCCGTACTGCCCATGTGCAGAGCTAGGGATCGATTTCATCTTTACTAGATCCAGACTTCGAAACTCTTCTAGTCTTATGAATATCTCTGGTCGTCAAACAACCTCCCACTGCAATGGCATTCCGGTGTATAAACAGTAATAACAGTAGGTGCAGTTAGTGGTGTACTTCTACTCGGTTTGGCTGGTTCCTAGTCTTTGTCCTTTTTCTCATTCCAAGGTATTACGTCAGTTAGGGATTTGTGGTTCATCTAATAGTCTTCCTCTAAGAACCGGGCGATAAAACGTCCTTCTGGTCCATAGTACTATTGAACACACAATATTTTGTTCACCTAGGATATCCTACAAACACATTGAATGTGCCGTTACTTGATCGCGGAGGCTACCACATATCTAAGAAACACATAGCATAATCAAAGAATGGGATCAGATCCCAATTGACTGCACCATACACTCACGTGTAGAAATGGTGTGCCGTTGTTTCCAGGAATATCCATAGAACATAGGTAGCTCCGAACAATTTGTCCTTTTACTATTAGAATCTCATTTCTTATTTCCGACACACCATTTCTACACGTGAGTGTATGGTGCAGTCAGTTGGGATCTGATCCCATTCTTTGATTATGCTATGTGTTTCTTAGATATGTGGTAGCCTCCGCGATCAAGTCGCAGGCTTCTAATGGATATACTTTGAAGGTTCTCCATAATAGCTTTGTGTCCAAAAACACTTCGCTTTTATGGCACATCAAGTATTCTAATCCATCTTCGAGTATTCTCGAAAGAATCACTCGTACCTTTCTAAGTACACATATGTCTGCATATATCATCAATAATCAATCTCAATACTTGTCCGAATTCTACCCGTTATCAGAAAGGTTTACTTAGGGTATTATCTTCCAAATTCAATTCTTAGGTCGGAAGGTCCATTCCTTCAACTATAATTGATCAAATCAATTTCGACCTTTTGAATCTTATTTGAATAAATACTACTAAGTATAAGAATTCACAAGTACAATGATTTAACAAGAAAATACATCTAATAAGTAAAACAAGTTATAGAACGGTTTGTTGCATCGTGGTAGACTTGGGATTCATCATTCACGTTATTGCTATCTAATGTACCAGAATAGATAATGCCATTATTTCTTATCAAAATCATCAAATGATTAAAGAAATAAAATATCCATTCATAAATAATAGAAATCCAGAACAAAGTTCTTTCTAAAATAAAGGGGTACATAAAGCAATAAACTCGAAATGAAATCCTATTTAACTACTAAAGCAGATAAATGTCTTCCACTGCAACAACTGCCTCCTCTACAGCTTTGCCCATGTAGACTTGAACTTTTCTTCTCTAAGTCGCTGTGTTTTATGGTAACCCTGCATTCAAAATGCACATACCGTCAGTGGTTCCATATCTACACACCAGATTTCTGGTAGATAATACCGCTGACTATGTTTTTACGACTAAAGAAAAATTCGTACCTTTGAGAGGACATTCAGACTTCCAGTGTCCAGACTTATTGCATCGGAAGCACTTGCTCCTTGGCTTGCTAGCCCCCACTCGTGGTCCATTCCTCTTGGAACCACTGGGTTTCCAGGCTTGCTTCCTTTTCTTGCCCCTACCTCCAACAGGCTTCAAGCCTTTGGACTTGGTAGCTACAAGCGCTTGAGACTTGCCCTTGTTGTAGATCCCCTCTGTCGCCTTCAGTTCAGTCAGGAGTTGCGCAAGAGTATAAGACAGTTTACCCATATTATAACTCATGCGAAACTGCTCAAAACTAGGGGTCAGAAACTGGAGTATGATGTCGACTTGCATCTCACCATCAATTTGAGCTCCTAGGATCTCAAGTTCATTCAACAAACTCATCATCTTAAGAACGTGCTCCCCAACGGCCGTTCCTTCAGACTGAGTAGTTGTCATAAGGACTCTCATGGCTTCTTGCCTTGCCGCACGATCTTGATGCCCAAACATATCCTTGAGGTTGTACAACATATCCTCGGCAGTGGGCATCGACTCATGTTGGGTTTGGAGTACATTTGACATGGAAGCCAAAATATAACACCTAGCCATTTCATTAGCCTTTTTCCACTTCCGATATGCTTCGTTTTCCTCATTAGTTGAGGCATCTGTGGGCTCAGCAGGGCACACATCATAGAGTACAAACTTGTACTCTTCAGCAGTCAGGACAATGTCTAAATTTCTCCTCCAATCAATATAATTGGGGCCAGTGAGTTTATTCTCCTTGAGTATCACAGAAAGTGGATTCATAGCTATTCTCTAAACCTATAAGCACATTTAAACAAACAATCAGTTTAATATCCGATATTATCTCCCCAAATAATTTCATTAAATTACTAATTACATCTAAAATCCCATCAGGTAAGGCAAGCCACGTGGTGTTGACGTTTACCCACCCAAATGATTTAGCAATTAGATTTTCTTTGGTCATACATCACTTATAGCGTAACCTCGTGGGGAGGAATACTATAATGCGTATCTAAGTGTAAACCATTACTCAGCACTAAAGTAAATCGTTTGGAATTGCTACATCACCGCAAGCCACGTGGTGTGGACGTTTACGATAACTTCACAATTCTTCACAATTACTTATAACTGTCTACATCAATTAATCCAAAATCCGTTAGTATAGCAAGCCACGTGGTGTGGACGTTTACTACACCAAGAGACTTTTATAATTGACTTCCAATTACATGATCCATTCGATTTTCGTAAATCAAGACGTGGAGAATCATAAGTGAAACTCGAAGTTTCTAACCAGTGATTCACCATGCGAACAACCCTATCTCTCATTAGATGAGGGAGCCGAGCAGACAATCGATCCATTTTAAGAAATGGTACGAAGGTCTCTAATTTGTGTCATCCACATTACCAAGTGGCTTTGGCTCCATTCCACTCCCCGGGGTGAGAATGAGTGGACTTGAAGTCAGTTTCAGAAAGACAAATTAGACATTGTTTGATAGACTTAATCAATGTTTCTTGTAAAAGGAACTACAAGAATTCTCCTCCAATGACATGTCTATATGAACTTCGAAAGCTCATAAATGTCACCAAGAGAACAGTAATGGAGACCATGGGAATGTTTCCATCCCCTCTCCCACTTAGCTTTTTATAACAAAGGGATACGCTATCTAGTGCATAAAGTAAACACATATAGCATGCATACAAGTAATAAAGCACATAGTATCACATAGTCAAAATAATGCTAGAAAATTATTTTCCGACTATCACGGCTTTATTCCATCTCCGTACGCATCTTCTAGTCTTCAGTCTTCGTTCTTGAATGCTCCATGTGACGAGAATATTAATCCCAATATTTAAATCTATTTATTTTCAATAAATCCAAAAGATACTTAATTCGAAAATTAAGTCAATCGAATAAATCAAAAATAAAATTACATATTATTAATATTTTTATTTATTTATTTTCCTTTCTAATTCTATTAAATCTCTTGAATCCTATCCAAGTAAGACTTGGAATATTCTAGAAGACTTCTATAATAGAATAAGGAAATAAAATAAATTAGAACTCTTCTACTTTCCAAAATTAATTAATTTCCATGTCCATGAAAATTCCCATAAAATAGGAATAATCAATTAGGAAATAAATTAATTTATTAATTAATTATTTTCCTTTCTAATTCTATT
Organism: Euphrasia confusa; assembly: GCA_954870475.1. Classification (NCBI taxonomy): domain Eukaryota; kingdom Viridiplantae; phylum Streptophyta; class Magnoliopsida; order Lamiales; family Orobanchaceae; genus Euphrasia; species Euphrasia confusa. Next base: position 34,745,984 of record OX940950.1, read on the forward strand.
AAATCTCTAGAATTTTATCCAAGTTAGACTTGGAATATTCTAGAAGACTTCTATAATAGAATAAGGAAATAAATTAATTCTAATTAATTATTTTCCTATTCCATGAGAGTTCCCAAACATAGGAACACTCAAAATAGGAAAACCGAACCAATTAGGAAAGTTGGATCTTGGTAGGAGACATGAGATCACGAGGAACACACGCCCCCACCATGATCGACCACCACCGCCGCCGCCGCCCCAGCCCACGCGCCACCACCTCCGGTGGCCGGCGTGGCCGAGAACTCCCGCGGACAGCCGGGTCGATCGATCCTCATGGGATCGATCATCAAGATCGATCCCCGGTCCTCCCTCTCATCTTCTCCTTCGTCACACGTGTTCTCCGGCGGTCGTCTCGGCATCGATCCAACGTAAATAAATTACAAAAAATAAATTTACAATTCCGGTATCGATTCTATACATGAAATCGACCCTATACAATTTCCGGAAAACATAGAACAATAATAATAAATCTAAATTCGGTCAACCCCCGAATTTTTACTATTACAAGCATTCATCCACACAAAACGAATCTCGACATGTCCGAGAGTTTAATAAACGAATAATCATGATAAAATAATTAACAATTATTAAACCATGATAGTCGGAATCCCTGCAAGGTAGAACGATAATTGAACAAATACATGAACACGAAACCAAAGCTCTGATACCAATTGTTGGAAATCGATATCCCGGTGTATCAAAAAATTGCGGAACCGATAACCCCGACCGAAATCCCATCGCCGGAAACCGATCGCGAACACCGCACGAACCGGAGCACGACCAAGGCGTCACCGCGGGCAAGCCCGCGGCTAAACCCTAGCCACGCCCCCGCCGGGGCTCGCGATCGCCGTGCATGGCGATCGCATGGGGCAGCCCCCGGCGGTGAGTCCGGCGACTCACCGCCACCGCCAGGAGGGGCGGTCAGCCCGGCTGACCTACCGCGGCTCCAGCCGTGGTCTACCCCCGGCGATCGATCGCCCACCCCGGCCCAAGTCCACCGCCAGGAGGGGCGGTCAGCCCGGCTGACCTACCGCGGCTCCAGCCGCGGTCTACCCCCGGCGATCGATCTCACGATCGATCGCCCACCCCGGCCCAGCCGGGGTGCCTTCTCTTGCGCACGCCGCCGTCGAGGCGGCAGGGATCTGCCACGGCACCAGCCCGTCGCATCCCCAGCGATCGACCATAGGTCGATCGCATGCCCCGGCGTCCAGCCAGGGCGTTTCTTGCGCGCACGCCGGCGGTCGAGCCCTAGGGTTCGGCCGCCCCTCTCGATCCCGACGGGGATCACACGATCCCCGTATCCCGGTCTCGACGTTTTCCCGGATCGTATGTTCATGTATATATCACAATTATTTTCACATAAAATCATACAAGGGAGTTTATGATTTTTCCTTTGATTCGTTGTGTGGAGAAACGAAATCAAATTGAAGACCTTTGAATCTTCCTACGTATTCCTTGCACCTCGTTCGAACGTCGTGTGGGCGACGATCCTCCGAACTCTATGGATCTCCTTCTCTCTACTTTCTCTCTCTAGAAGAATTATGATCTTCAAGTAATATGAGAATAGAGAAGACCATGTAGTGCTTTTATAGGCTACGTAGGGGATCTAAAGGAGGTGGAATATTGGGCTTCCAATATTAATGATTAAATTGAGCCCAAGCCCAAATCTATTAATCCCATTAATATTAATTAATTTATTTTCCACTATATTAATTAATTGCACTCCCAATATTAAACCATATTATATCAAATAATATTTCTCCGGTAGTATTATTTATTCCGTGTATTTAAGATTTAAATATCCATGAATAAAATTAATTTATTGCTAATTAATTTATTCATCTCTTGTATCCTAGAATAGTACCATTCAACCTTAATTATTATGCGGAACAAATCCACTCATGAGGTTTACATAATAATTCCTTATGAACTCATCTCGGGGATATTATCAACCCTTACGGGATACACTTTCCCGTCAAGTATTCACGGCATGTCATATATAAAATATAGTGACCCAACTTAACCGGTAATTAACCCAATAATTAAATCGGTTAATTCCTTTGGAAAATCAAAGTCACTTATATTAAATATACACACCCGCAATAGTATCGGGGATTGAGAATAAAATACTCTGAGATTTGAATCAATTATCAAAGGCAATACTAATTGATAAGTCTCAAGCGATCCGCCCAATACACCAAGTGTACAAGTGTGATAAAATAATTAAGACAAATTATTTTCTCTCTCACACAACGACTATACCGATGGATTGGTCCGTGTCCATCTAGGTCGTGAGCAACTGTTCGATTAAATACGAGTAACCAATAGTATGATCTTCTGTGTGGGCCTGCACACCATACTAACTACAACGTATAGAATCCAGGACTATATTTTGCATATATTTAATTATCGAATAATTAAAAGCAAACAATTGTTTATTAATTAAATAGATTAAATGCTATGACCGGGAGTTACCGTTACTTAAATGTAGACATTAAGTACACAACTCCAACATTTATGACATGGAATAAAATGTGCCACTTTAGAGAAACGATCAACAACCACAAAAATAGAATCACTACCTCGCTTACATGTCAATCCAAGGTGATGCAGTAATAGAAATATCAATCCAAGGTGATGCAGGAATAGGTAAACCCATCACAAAATCCATAGAAATATCAATCCAAGGTGATGCAGGAATAGGCAAAGGTGTATACAATCCATGGGAACTAACTCTAGACTTAGCTTGTTTACATGTAAGACAACGACCACAAATTCTCTCAACATCACGTTTCATATGAGGCCAAAAGAAATGCTCATGCAGAACAGCTAAAGTCTTAGCAATACCAAAATGAAAATGGTATGTCATGTACAAAAAGGTAACACTGCTCCTTTTTCTCTTCCTCAGTAGGAATCAAGGTTTCATGAAAAACTTCAATCTGTAACTTATCCAAACGGTGTATTATTCCACCGTGTGAAACAAATATTACTAGCAAAATATAAGTAGGAGTAGATGGTTACGTATCTCTCAATGGAAGAAACTACCGCAATCAATCTTTGTTGTAAATGAACTCCACATCAAACAACGTGGCACCTTCATATCCGGATCACGTTGACCACATAAGTGACCGATATCCGGAACGGACTCGAACATCCAAATCATAAAAGCCCAACTGGGTCCATAAACATGGTACACAGATTCTTCGGCTAATTCAGTGTACATCGTTGTTGTTCCGAGGTAGTAGCTCAGAGCCTGGTAGGAATAAGCGCCCCAAGGAAAACAATGCCACTTTTTCGGCTCATCCACTAATGCCCATGCCCAATCCTCGACAAGAATTTCAGTGGATCGACAAAGAAAGAAGGAATAATAGACGAAGAGTTGTTTAGCCGCAAATTTTTGCCGTAGATCATTGCTTCTTACACGCTTCCCACCGAATAGTCGCTTATGTAAGCTACCTGGAGCAAACTGGGGTGTGGCATGGATGTCAAAGTCATTGTACATGCCGAAATTCAGTCCCATTACAATGGCATAAGCGGCGGGTGTGAGTTTCGCAGTCTTACCACCGACGTAGAACCAATGCTTCTTCTCCGGTATTGACGGACCTAACAACTCTCGAGATACAAGGTGGTGCAAAAAATTAGTACTTGATGTGGCATTAAAATCTTATTCCCAGAACACTTTTAATGTAAGGCAGCGCAAAAATTTGCGAACTGCGACGACATCACCCCTATACTCGATATTGTCTCCGTGATCTGTTTCGGAACATCGTAGCGAGTATACAAATTGAGTCTTAAAGTGTCCGACTGCAGATTGGTTGGTCTATTCCATTAAAATCTAAACTGAAATATGAAATAAATTAAAGAATTAAAGGATAAAAAATGGGAAATATAACGACACGGTGATATTAAACCGTAAGAAAAAAACTATAGAACATCACGGTGTAAATTCACCGTTAACATACAAAACGGTGAAATTCCCTGGTGTACATATACACGACCTTGAACATACAAAACGGTGTTTGTCCACGGTGTATGTACTGTTGGAAATCGATATCCCGGAATTAATAAATTAATTAAAATTAATTATCTAATTAATTCCGACCGAATTCCTTCGGAGATCGAATATCCGGGGTTGTCAAATTGCGGAACGACAACTCCAAACGAAATCCCGGTTGCCGGAAGTCCGCCACGAACCTCCACGGGGATAGCCCAACCAAACAAACCCTAACCGGGGCGAACATGGGCTGTTCGGTCGAGCCTCCCGCGTGGGGCTCGTGGCTGTCCTTGGCAGCCGCCTAGGGCAGCCCTTGGCAGCCCGCTGGGCACCCCAGCCACGCCATGGTGATCGCCCACCAGCCACGGTCGCCGTGGCTAGCGATCACCGCCAGCACCGCTGCCGCGCGAGCGGCTGGTGCACCGCGCGAGCGGCGATCGCACCGCATGAGCGGGGATCGAGCCGCGCGGGCTGTGGCGTCCAGCTAGGGTTTGATCGAACCCTCGGCGCCCAGCCGAGGCTCTCGCCCTCTCGACCCATCCCCGATCGAGCCGACGAGCCGCCGGCGGTCCGGTGGTCTTCGACCACCACCGCCCGGTTCGTCCTCGTCATGAGTCGCGTTCTCGGATCTTTGTTCATGATATTTCTACGATAATTAAACGATGAAATCATAAAGAGGGTTTTACGATTTACCTCGTTCTCGTTGTTCGGAAAAACGAAGAACTCAACTTGACGACCTTGAGATCTTCCCACGTATTCCTTGCACTAGCTCGGACGTCGTGTGGGCGACGATCTACCGAACTCCATGGATCTCCCTCTCTACTTTCTCTCTCTAGAATTGTGATCTTCAACTTATGTTATGAGAGAATAGAGAAGACCATGTAGTGCTTTTATAGGCTACGTAGGGGATCTTAAGGAGGTGGAATATTGGGCTTCCAATATTAATGATTAAATTGAGCCCAAGCCCAAATCTATTAATCCATTAATATTAATTAATTCTATTTTCCACTATATAAAATTAATTGCACTCCCAATATTAAACCATATTATATCAAATAATATTTCTCCGGTAGTATTATTTATTCTGTGTATTTAAGATATAAATATCCATGAATAAAATTAATTTATTGCTAATTAATTTATTCATCTCTTGTAACCGAGACTAGTACCATTCATCCTTAATTATTATGCGGAACAAATCCACCTGCAGGGTTTACATAATAATTCCTTATGAACTCATCTCGGGGATATTATCAACCCTTACGGGATACACTTTCCCGTCAAGTATTCACGGCATGCCATATATAAAATATATTGACCCAACTTAACCGGTAATTAACCCAATAATTAAATCGGTTAATTCCTTTGGTAAATCAAAGTCACTTATATTAAATATACACAACCGCAATAGTTTCGGGGATTAAGAATAAAATACACTGAGACTTAAATCGATTATCCCGGGCAATCCTAATCGATAAATCGCAAACGATCCGCTCAATACACCAAGTGTACAAGTGTGATAAAATAATCAAGACAGATTATTTTCTCTCTCACACAACGACTATACCGATGGATTGGTCCGTGTCCATCTAGGTCGTGAGCAACTGTTCGATTAAATACGAGTAACCGATAGTATGATCTTCTGTGTGTCCATACAACACCATACTAACTACAACGTATAAAATCCAGGACTATAATTTGCATATATTTAATTATAAATAATTAAATGCAAATAATTGTTTATTTAATTAAATAGATTAATGGCAATGGATCGTGAGTTTCCGTTACTTAAATCTAGACATTAAGTACACAACTCCAACAATCTCCCACTTGTACTAAGGTCTAGTCATTTCCTCCAAACTCCCGACTCCCACACTCATCACGTGCTTAAGTTGTACTTCCAAGAAGTACTATGTGAATGAGCATTCTAGGTTGCCGCTCTGAATTTATCTTGGTGACTACAGCGTCGTCTCCCTCGACGATGACTCGTATCAGGTGGTACTTGCACTATGTGTTATCTTACACTTATGGACTAGTGATTTCTTACCATTTGCCACTGCACCGCTATTTACATAGCCTTTGGCAAATTAAGAATCACATCTAAGTCCCAGAGATTATCCCAGAGTTATACCAAAACTTCCGCTGCCTCTGAGGCCGCTATTTGGTTACCCATGGCAGAGTCCGAAAAGCATCGTGCTTATCACTCTTCCATGTTAAAACTCCTTCTCCTTTAATAGTGAAACACATAGCCTGATATCGACTTACACCGGTCCTCATTCGATTAGAAATCTAAGAGAATGTAATCCAAAGGAAATGCTCGTCTGCTCCGTAATCCAGAACATAATTTCTAGTACTTCGAAAGTACTTAAAATGTTCATTACAGTAGTCGAGTATTCCTTTCCAGGATTACCTTGATATCCTCCCACTATGCTCACCGCATAGCCGATATCAGGTTCTCGTTTTCAACATTGCATTTATCAAGCTTTCCACACTCAAAGTGTAGGAAACTGCTTTCATTGCTTCTATCTCCTTTTGTGTTCCAAAACACATATCCTTAGATAGATGCATTCCGTCTCTGAAAGGTAACAAACCTTTCTCGGAATCTTGCATGTTAAAACGAACCATAATCGTATAAGATATCTAGAGAAGTACAATGTTCTTTTCTTGAGATCCTAGATCTTAAGAACATGCTCTAACTTCTTCTTTATATCATATATCGATTTTTCTAGACAACCATCATTTTATGTCTGACAACATCTTTACATTGTTACCAATGATAAAATGTTATCTACATAAAACCTCCGAGAAACACCACCTTGTTTCCATCACGTTTCCCATACACTCGATTCGTCTATGCTTTGATGAATCCATAAAATGGACTATCTCATCAATTTGCAAGTACCACGAACTCAATGCTTTGTTCCAATCCATTAATGGATCAACTAAGCTTGTACTCTAAATGATCTTTCCTCTTAGCAATAATCCTTATTGCTCTCCAAGAAGGCACATTTAGATCTAGTACGGCCTTCATGTAGATCTAGGGATCGATTTCATGTATACTAGGTCCAGAGTCCGAAGACTCTCCTAGTCTTATGAATATCTCCGGTTGTCCCACAACCTCCCACTACAATGGCATTCCGGTGTATAAACAGTGATAACAGTAGGTGCAGTTAGTGGTGTACCGCTACTCGGTTCGGCTGGTTCTAAGTCTTAATCTTTCTCTCTCATTTCAAAGTATCACGTCACTTTGGGCTTGTGGTTCATCATATAGTCTTTCTCTAAGAACCGGGCGTTAGAACTTATAACGTCCTTCTGGTTCATAGTACTATTGAACACACATCTTTTGTTCTTCTAGGATATTCTACAACACAACCGCATTTGAATGCACCGTTGTTTCCAGACATATCCATAGAACATAGGTAGTTCCGTATGACTCATGCTTTTACTATTTCTATAAGAGTTCCATTTCTTGTTTACGACACACCATTTCTACACTAAAAGTGTATGGTGTAGTCATTTGGGATCATCCCAACCTCTGATCAGTATGCCATGCATTCCTCAGACAGGTACTTGCCTCCGCGATCAAATCGCAGGCTACAAATGGATATACCTCGATGGTTCTCCACAATTGCTTAGTGTCCATTGACTTGTCAAAACACTTGCTTTTGTGGCACATCAGGTATTCTAATCCATTTCTCGAGTAATCATCAAATGAAGTACTCGTACCTTATTGTCTGAGTAGACATAGGTCTGCATACATCAGAGTCAATCAATTCTAATACTTGTCCGGATCTTATATCTTATATCCATAAAGGATTGCTTAGTCATGTTATCTTCCAAATAAGATTCTTAGGTCGGAAGGTCCACTCCTTCAACTTAATTGATCAAATATCAATTTTCGACCTTTGAACTTCTTATTTGAATAAACATGATTCAGCATAAGAATCCACAAGTATAATTGATAAAGAAATCTCTTATTAGTAAAACGAGTTTTACTACGGTTCGTTGCATTGTGGTGGACTCAGGATCCATCATTTATATATTGCTAGCCAATGTACCAGAATAGATAATATCATTATTTCTTCTTATAACCATCAAATGATTAAAAGAAATAAAATATCCATTTATTAGAAATCCAGAACAAAGTTCTTTCTAATATGAAAGGTACATAAAAGCAATAACTCAAAATGAAATCCTATAAAATGTCCTCCATTGCAACAGCTGCCTCCTCTACAGCATTGCCCATGTAGACTACGATTTCTTCTTTTCCAAGTCGTCGGGTTTCCTGGAACCCTTGCATTTAAAATGCACATACCGTCAGTGGTTCCATATCTACACACCAGGTTCCGGTAGATAATACCACTGACTATGTTTTACAACTAAAGAAAATTTCGTACTTTCTTTGAGAGGATAATCAGACTTCCAGTACCCAGACTGTTTGCATCGAGAACACTTGCCTATTGGCTTTCTCGTCCCATCTCGTGGTCCAAAGAGAACCACTGGATTTCTTTGCTTTCTTGTCCTTTCTCCCGATTCATGCCTTTAGGTTCGAAACCTTTGGCATTGGCTACAAGAGCTTGCGATTTCCGTCTCAACTCGTCTAAAAGGTCAATCATCTCAAAAACGTGTTTAAGCGTTTCCTCGAAGCGACTGCCCTTTATGAGTATCCTCATCGCTTCTTGTCTAGCCGCCTATGTCAATAGGCTCGGAAGGACAAAGCTCATTGAGTACAAACTAGTACTCTTTAACAGTTTGGGTAATGTCTAGATCTCTATTCCAATCATTACATTTAGGGACCAATGAGTTTAATTCCTCAAGTATCACATTAAGTGGGTTCAAAGCCATATCCTAATCTATGAGCACATATAACAACAAACAATCGATTTAATCTCCGATATTATCTCCCTCAAATAATATCATTAAACCACTAATCACCTCTAAAATCCCATCAGATAAGGCAAGCCACGTTCGTGTGGACGTTTACCTATCCAAATGATTTAGCAATTAGATTTGCTTCGGTCGTACATCAATTATAGCGTTACTTCGTTGGGAAGAATACTATAAAGCGTACCTAAGTGTAAACCATTACTCAGTATCTAAGAAGATTGTTTGGGACACGTATATTCACCGCAAGCCACGTTCGTGTGGACGTTTACGTTAACATACGCTCTCTTACTCCCTTCTATAACTGTCTACATCAATCGTTCCAAAATCCCATTCAATGTAGCAAGCCACGTTCGTGTGGACGTTTACTACACCAAAAGACTTTTACAATTGACTCCCAATTACTTGAATCATTTAATCTTGTAAATCAAGACGCGGAGAATCATAAGTGAAACTCAAAGTTTCTAACCAGTGATTCACCATGCGAACGACCCTATCTCTCATAAATGAGGGAGCCGAGCAGACAATCGATCCACCTTCAAAAGATGGTACGACTGCCTCTAATTTGTGTCCTCGACATGACCAAGTGGCTTTGGCTCCATTCCACTCCCCGGGGTGAGAATGAGTCGACTTGAAATCAGTTTCAGAAAGACAAATTAGGCATTGTTTGATAAACTTAATCAATGTTTCTCGTAAAAGGAATTACAAGAATTCTCCTCCAATGACTTGTCTATACGAACTTCAAAAGTCCATAAAAGTCACCAAGAGAACAGCAATGGAGACCATGGATATGTTTCCATACCCTCTCCCACTTAGCTTTTTATAACAAAGGGATACGCTATCTAATGCATAATTAAATACACATAAGCATGCATACATGAAATAAAGCACATAGAATATTATCACATAATCAAAATAATACTAGAATATTATTTTCCGACTATTATGGCTTTATCGCATCTCCGTATGCGTCTTCTAGTCTTTAGTATTCGTCCTTGAATGCTCCATGTGACGGGAATATTAATTCCAATATTTAAATCTATTTATTTTTAATTAATCCAAAAGTTACTTAATTCGAAAATTAAGTCAATCGAATATATCAAAAATAAAATTAAATATTATTAATATTTTTATTATTTTTATTTTCCTTTTCTACTTCATTAAATCTCTAGAATAATCTATCCAAGACCCACTTGGAATATTCTAGAAGACTTCCATAATGAAATAAGGAAATAAAATAATTTATTATATTTTCCCTTTCTACTTCATTAAATCTCTAGAATAATCTATCCAAGACCCACTTGGAATATTCTAGAAGACTTCCATAATGAAATAAGGAAATAAAATAATTTAGGACTCTTAATCCTTCCAAATTAATTCCTTTCCTAATCCATTAAAAATTCCAAAGGAATAATTAAATAGGAAAAATTAATTAAGGACTCTTCTACTTTCCAAAATTAATTAATTTCCATGTCCATGAAAATTCCCATAAAATAGGAATAATCAATTAGGAAATAAATTAATTTAATAATTAATTATTTTCCTTTCCAATTCTATTAAATCTCTAGAATCCTATTCCAAGTAGAACTTAGAATATTCTAGAAGACTTCCATAATAGAATAAGGAAATAAATTAATTCCAATTAATTCTTTTCCTATTTCCATGAGAATTCCCAAAACTAGGAATACTCAAAATAGGAAAACCGAATCAATTAGGAAAGTTGGATCTTGGTAGGAATAGCATGGGTTGGGGATCCCCACGCTATCCCCACCATCGACCGCCACTACCACCGCCGGCCAAGGCTCACGCGCCACCACCCTTGGTGGCCGGCGTGGCCGAGAGCCCTAGGGCAGCCCGGGCGATCGATCCTCATGGGATCGATCCTCGTGATCGATCCCCGGTCCTCCCTCTCTTCATCTTTTCCGTCACACTTTTCCGGCGGTCGTTTCGTCATCGATCCAACGTGAATAAATTACAAATTTATTACTACGTTCTCCGGTATCGATTCTACATGAAATCAAACTCATACAATTTCCGGAAAAATTAAGAACAAGCATTCACCACACAAGAACAAATATTGACATCACCGAGAGTTTAATAATCAAGAACATTATTATGACATTAATTAACAAAATTAAATCTAGCCATAATAATCGGAAACCCTGCAAGGTAGAACAATTTATCGAAAAATACCATGAACTAAAACCAACGCTCTGATACCAATTGTTGGAAATCGATATCCCGGAATTAATAAATTAATTAAAATTAATTATCTAATTAATTCCGACCGAAATCCTTCGGAGATCGAATATCCGGGGTTGTCAAATTGCGGAACGACTTTGTTCCTGAATAGCTTCTGATAGGGTTCTGAAGGATGAACCGGATATGGACAGTTCCAATAAGATGTCATTCTTGAACAAAAATCCATTTTTTGATTTATTTCATCTATTCCATGACCGGAACAGGGGAGGATACACCTTACACCACGATTTTGAATCAGAAGAGAGATTTCAAGAAATGGCAGATCTATTCACTCTATCAATAACCGAGCCAGATCCCGGTTGCCGGAAGTCCGCCACGAACCTCCACGGGGATAGCCCAACCAAACAAACCCTAACCGGGGCGAACATGGGCTGTTCGGTCGAGCCTCCCGCGTGGGGCTCGCGGCTGTCCTTGGCAGCCGCCTAGGGCAGCCCGCTGGGCACCCCAGCCACGCCATGGTGATCGCCCACCAGCCACGGTCGCCGTGGCTAGCGATCACCGCCAGCACCGCTGCCGCGCGAGCGGCTGGTGCACCGCGCGAGCGGCGATCGCACCGCATGAGCGGGGATCGAGCCGCGCGGGCTGTGGCGTCCAGCTAGGGTTTGATCGAACCCTCGGCGCCCAGCCGAGGCTCTCGCCCTCTCGACCCATCCCCGATCGAGCCGACGAGCCGCCGGCGGTCCGGTGGTCTTCGACCACCACCGCCCGGTTCGTCCTCGTCATGAGTCGCGTTCTCGGATCTTTGTTCATGATATTTCTACGATAATTAAACGATAAAATCATAAAGAGGGTTTTACGATTTACCTCGTTCTCGTTGTTCGGAAAAACGAAGAACTCAATTTGACGACCTTGAGATCTTCCCACGTATTCCTTGCACTAGCTCGGACGTCGTGTGGGCGACGATCTACCGAACTCCATGGATCTCCCTCTCTACTTTCTCTCTCTAGAATTGTGATCTTCAACTTATGTTATGAGAGAATAGAGAAGACCATGTAGTGCTTTTATAGGCTACGTAGGGGATCTTAAGGAGGTGGAATATTGGGCTTCCAATATTAATGATTAAATTGAGCTCAAGCCCAAATCTATTAATCCATTAATATTAATTAATTCTATTTTCCACTATATAAAATTAATTGCACTCCCAATATTAAACCATATTATATCAAATAATATTTCTCCGGTAGTATTATTTATTCCGTGTATTTAAGATATAAATATCCATGAATAAAAGTAATTTATTGCTAATTAATTTATTCATCTCTTGTAACCGAGACTAGTACCATTCATCCTTAATTATTATGCGGAACAAATCCACCTGCAGGGTTTACATAATAATTCCTTATGAACTCATCTCGGGGATATTATCAACCCTTACGGGATACACTTTCCCGTCAAGTATTCACGGCATGCCATATATAAAATATAGTGACCCAACTTAACCGGTAATTAACCCAATAATTAAATCGGTTAATTCCTTTGGTAAATCAAAGTCACTTATATTAAATATACCCACCCGCAATAGTTTCGGGGATTAAGAATAAAATACACTGAGACTTAAATCGATTATCGCCGGCAATCCTAATCGATAAATCTCAAACGATCCGCTCAATACACCAAGTGTACAAGTGTGATAAAATAATCAAGATAGATTATTTTCTCTCTCACACAACGACTATACCGATGGATTGGTCCGTGTCCATCTAGGTCGTGAGCAACTGTTCGATTAAATACGAGTAACCGATAGTATGATCTTCTGTGTGTCCATACAACACCATACTAACTACAACGTATAAAATCCAGGACTATAATTTGCATATATTTAATTATAAATAATTAAATGCAAATAATTGTTTATTTAATTAAATAGATTAATGGCAATGGATCGTGAGTTTCCGTTACTTAAATCTAGACATTAAGTACACAACTCCAACATGTACACCGTGAGATAAATCACCATCGTGAATCGGGCGCATACAAGACTGTAAGTACACATACACCGTGAAATAAAACAGTCGTAAGTACACACGGTAAATTTACACCGTGAGATAAATCACAGTCGTGAATTGTGCTCATACAAGACTGAAAGTACACACAATGTATGTCATCCGTGAGATATATCACCGTCTTAAACTCTACCGTGATAATACACAGTGATAAAACTCACGGTTGAACCGTCGTCTACAAGAACTGACAGACAACCGCATGCGAAAAAATTGCAGAGAGCAATAAACCATTAACCATTTTAAAATGTCGAAAACAAAAACACTATCTTGAAATGATATACCGATATCAAATTAAAATCGAACGATTTACAAAAATCAAAGCTCGAATAATCGATAGTTAGAAACCTAGGGTTACGGACTTACCGGAGGTTGAGCGCGATTGTCTAGGCTGTCACTGCTTGACATAATGATGATCGTCGGAGACGGAGTTGAATAGTTGATATGATAACGAGCGGGGCTGGTGTGTCACCGTGGCGGCGTTCGTCGTGGATGTGAATTTCAAACGTTGAAAATTGATTTGTGAGGCAACTTTATTTTTCTAATATTTATTTTGTTATTTTGTAATATTCTATTTGTTTTTTTTGAGAAATGTTAACTTCAGAGGGCATTTAAGTATTATCATTCAAATTGGTCTATTTAACTTCGGCCTTTTTTTCTTTTTTTGCCGCGGCCCCTAATACTTATTTCCTCACTTGTTGAATATGGACCGATTCCTTCTCCCTGCATCTCCATTCGTCGACCGTCTTTAAGCTATTTTATGACGCTTCTCAATATATTAAATGAAATTAGTATTATTTATGTCGTACAGTTCAACAATTAAATCAACACATAATCATGTGAACTATATTTACAATTTTGAGAGAATGAATAATTGAATTATGTTCAAACTAAGATGCAAAACTGCGATGATAATTAGAATATAAAAAAAATGGAAAATATATGCAAGAACAAAAATTCAGAAATCGGACATCTCCTCCTGTTTCTTCTTTCCTTCATCTCCAATCTCCACCGTGGTTTTCAGAGCTCATTCCCAATCCAATTACGATTCTCTTTACGTATAGTAATCAAGCATCTGATTCACAGAACTTTGCGAAAAATTGTGTTATAACTATTCCTGAAAATAATATATATGTTCCCTAATAAGAACCAGTAAACATACACCAACTCATCCATGTGACCATGTCTGTCTCCAAATGTGTGTGTGAGTGTCACCTGGTTAAACTTAGGTCACCTGGTTAGCCAGTTGTTCGAGTCTTTTCCAAGTGGAGACTCTTTGCACTTCAAGTTCACCTGCCCTGGCCACCCTTTCTTCATGTTCTTTTTGACACTGTTCAAAAAGCTCACTGTCCATCTCTAGGAACATTCGCCGGACATTCGAGCTCAAGCCATTGATTGCCGGATTCCAGTGATTCTGAATATTCTGCTCTAAGGCGTCGAATATGATTGGTAGAATAACATGTCTGTTCTCGGCAATTAAGCCTACTATGTGTTCATTGTTCCACCAGAAAAGAGCCCGTTCGGCCACCTTTATTCAAATAACCAGTAATCCATGGTAGTCAGAATAGGCGTAAAGGGAAGCTTCAATATTTAAAAAATAATAATTATGCATGCACACTTTTAAGCATGGTTAGGATTTTAAATCCTTTAAATATTTGCAGTTTACCGGAGATCAAGGTACATTGAAAATCTCTTAGATTCAGCAATAAGTACATGGAAGGAATAAAAATGCGGAGCATTTTAAATAACCCCTCTTACCAAATCTAATAAACGAGAATGGAACACTAAGAAAACTTAAAAACAAAGAGCAACCATTAACCTGAGGGTTGAGAAAGATGTATGGCTTTCTGAGATAATTTTTGCTTAAAAGAGGCCCAACAGTTCTGTTAGTGTCAAAACATTAAATGTAGGGATCGCAGGTTTTAGATACTGTAAAACCACGCAGATAAATATATCGATTATCGATAGATAGAGGATTACACAGACAAACCATAACTTTTCTTTCTGGAAACTGTTTCCATGAATTCTTATATAAATTTATCAATCAATCACTTGCTCTCATATCTGTAGACAGTTAAAATCAAGAGACATGTTTTAGCCATATATTAGGAACATAGAACATAGAATTTGACAATTTCGCCATGCAATAAAATCAAATTTTTAACCAAACAAAACCAATGGAGGGTTTATAAATTATAAATCAAGGAACATGTAGGGAAGGATATATTTTAATATAGGCCCTCTGGCAAAAATTGAATATGGCCTCCTTTAACAAGGTATTAGTTTTACAAGGTTGAAAATTTATAAATGGACAAAATAACTATACAGTTCATGTTCACTTACATATTACTACTAGCTAAACATGGGTGAGTGTCCCTAAACACAACTAAAAACTAAAATAAATAAATCAATAATAATAATAATAGAGCATCAGGCCAAAGCACACACAAGATAAACACTTAAGCCATGTCTATTGAGATTGAGGTTGTTAGCTGCCGTACTGCTAAGCCTATTGCTACACTTCGAACTCTACACTTTTGTTGGAGGAAGAATTGTAACTCGTACAAAATAAAATCACAATAAAATCTGGAATTCATGAGAATTACATTGAACTTCCATAATTGAAGTTTCTCATTTTGTCCGGAATTACATGCACTAAGAGAATTTATATGTAAGAACTTGAAAATGCTACTCAAATACATAAATTATCAGTATATGATGAGGAAAAATAAGTCTCTAACAAATACTATCGAATAGTTCCAATTATACTTCCCCTATAAAAGTAACATAATAACAATAAAATCACATGTTCTGATGTTCATAGAAACCAATATAGAAAAATGGTTTGAGTTTCATATCAAATTATACATGACTCACATGCATATATAAATAGTGCATTTGAGCGAGCGAGTGAGCGAGAGAGTAGGTAAATAGGTATGCATGTATGTATAAAATATGCATGTGATGAAAATTACAAATAATGTAGATTTATAGCATCCAACCTGAAAATGTGGACTGTTTAGACTTTGTCCGATTCGCCTAAAAAGAGGAACCATGCATCTCTGAAATTCTAGAGATTGCGCAAATTCGAGAATCTCCTCCAACTCTCCAAGAAAAAGTACCTCCTTCCCACAGTTGGTGACTGGCCAACACTTGAGCAAACCCCTAATAACAACATCCGCCAACCTGTAATCTTTCTCGACAAACTGCGTCACACAGTAACTCAGATGCATGTGGTACGTGGCCACACAGTTTGGTTTGTGCATCGGAATAAGAGCCCGTACGAGAAACAGCTTGTGCTCTTCCTTCATTGGCAAGGCAAGACCATTTATGATGCTCCCAAGAATCTCCAACAACTCGACGACCCCACAGTACCTCTCAGTCTCGAATACGAAGCGGTAGAAGATGTTGTTGATCGCGTTTCTTATAAAGGGCCTGTGGACCATGAACCTACCGTAAATCCTATGAAGAATAGTCTTCAAATACTCCCTCTCTCTCATGTCCTCAGAGTCAAAATAGTCTAGCAGTTTCAACACAAATGTGTGGTCAAGATATCTCTTGGCAATCCTCGTCTCCATATCAGAGGACACCACGTATCTTAATAGCAACTCGTACACAATCTGCAAGTGTGGCCAAGATGGGTCTGTAAAGAGCTCTTCCTCCTCCGGGTCACCACCCTCCGATCCTGTAGTCTCGTGAGGAGCCGGAGGCAAGCAACGGAAGATATTCAAGGATAGCATCTTGATAAGCTCTTCCTGCATGATCTCGTTCATTTTGCAGTAGCCGGATTGGACCAAATCAACGAGCTCCGTGAGGGCTTGTCTCTTGATTTCCTTTTCGCGGACCGACTTCATCGTGTCAGAGAAATTAAAGAAGACGCAGCAAATTTGTATTTTGCGAATGAACAAACTGTGTCTATCCGTTAATGGGACGTCTTTTAGCAACGGGAGGACCTCGACTACCCCAGGGTTTTGAGGGACCACGAGGGTCTGCGTTTGTGGTGATGCTGCAGGCTGACGTGATGCGTGATTGACAGTGACATTTGAAGGTGGAGGCTCCACCACTTCCGGCTTAGAGGGCTTTTTGTGCCCTCTTTTCATTATTTTGTTAAACATTGTTTCTTTTCACTCCCTGCAGGACTAGTAACCAACCCAGTAACACTTTTTGTTTTTGAGTTTTAGCTGATTGATCTTCTTCTACTACTTTTTCCCCAGACAAAAAAAATAAAGAATTATAATCAAAACAGAAAATGTAATGTAAGCAAATAAGAAATTGAAATACATATCATATTACATTTTTGCATCACATTATCAGAGTAAAGTGTTCATGCGTGTGCTATGAATAATTTACAAATAAATACCTCAAATGAGATGAAATCACGAGCTGTCTGAAATCTGAAAATCATTCAATGAGGAACATAGATTTGTTTTTGTTGAGAGAGAGAATAGGGAATGAAATTTGTGCGTGTTTCAATTTGGGGAAAGAAGGATCCGAAAACGGTGGGAATTAGAATAATTAATTATGGACAATTATTCATTTTACTACTCTAATTTATACTTCTGTGTGTATTTTTTTTAACTTACAAATTTTATTTCTATGAACTCAAGTGTTGTAAGCTTGTCAAAATCTCGACTAGGGGTGTTCATGGGTCCAAAATCGGATCGGAACCGGATTGGACCGAAACCGGAATCATGAAAAAGCATGACCCGGAAACTGAACCGGAATAATACCGGTCCGGACCGAACCGGACCGGTAATTCGGGTCCGATCCGGGTTTGGACCGAATAAACGCGAAATAATTTAATATTTTAATAAATTAAATATTTAATAATAATTAAAATTAATTTTTATATTTATAAATTTTAAATTTTATTCAATAAAAATAAAATATCATTTTTAAATAATAAAATATTTTAAAAATTAAAAAATATATTTTTGTTTAATTATTTATAAATTATTTTGTTCTATTAAGTATTAATAATTTAATATATTGTGAAAATTTTTGTTAATACAAAAATTACATTTGATAAGTAGAATAATTTTTATATTAAAATATAAATAATTTATCAAGTTATTTATTTATTTTTTCAAATATAATAATTTATATATTAATAAATTAAATTCGGTCCAATCCGGATTTTACCGGTTTTTAACCGAAACCGGACCGAAAACCGGAATCTCACTTTTAGTCGAACTGGAAACCGGTCCGGTTCCGGTCCGGTTTCTGGTCCGGAATTTTACCGGTCCGGTTTCCGGTCCGGGCCATTTTATGAACACCCCTAATCTCCACAATATGATACTATAAACTACTTGTAATAAGAGTAGTACAAATATATGTCACATCATTTTTCATATAAAAATAATTTATACTATTTTTGTTTCTTAACCGGTTTGCACAGTGAAATTTTCACTTATTTAAAAAAAAATCTGTTATAAATAATGTAAGGGTATAATGTCTATTATTACGTAAATATGAATGAATTAGGTGAAAAAAAATGATGACATTAATGTAAATAAATGAATATTTAAAAGATAAAGTTGATTAAACGTTTTTATATTTGTGATCATTTTTTCAATGTGAGTTAAGTTTCATCTTGTGGTGCTCCAACACCTTCTTCAACAACCATCCACGAGTCTTGAGATTCAAGGCACAACTTCATTAGATTACTCCAATAATCAAATCTTTCACCATTGTAATGAGGGATAAGAGAAACG
This sequence comes from Euphrasia confusa, assembly GCA_954870475.1. Classification (NCBI taxonomy): domain Eukaryota; kingdom Viridiplantae; phylum Streptophyta; class Magnoliopsida; order Lamiales; family Orobanchaceae; genus Euphrasia; species Euphrasia confusa. The sequence continues at coordinate 34,764,877 of OX940950.1, forward strand.
AGATTGTTTGTCATTTTTTTTTATTAACATACAAGTTTGATGAATAATTAAAAGAAAAAGATATAAAAAAGCTGGAATTTTATTTATAAAGTTTTACGTCACACAAAGTTCACATATTTATTCTACTTATTTGACCTAAAATTTAAAGCAATTAAATAGCAATACTAAAGACACGCGACTTTTGGTTTTGTTAGAACTTAAAAAGACATTATTAGAATTTAAGAGATTTTTTTAGTTTACTCCTAGTGAAAGACTCCTCATTAAAACTGTTTTTGGAGTGATTTTAAATGGATTTTGTTTGTGGATTAATTTAAAATTCTTATAATTAAGTCATGATGGGCCATGACTTTCTTCCCCCGTATGTGATGTGAAAACTATACTGGGATGGTTAATGTTACCACCGCCGGGTCTCATTTCAAAGGGTTTTCAGATTTTTCGACTCATCGGGATGACGCAAAAGGGAATTCTCACCTTTTGGGGATCACCCAGATAAACGCTATAATCCAAGAAAGGAGTATCTTTTAGTTATATATCAAACAGGAGTATCTTGTGATGAAGATAAGCTTACTTTGGATTTCAGATCATTGAATTCCTCTTTTGATATATATTTTTCTGTTCAATTGTGTTGCGGATTTTGTTACAATCTTATACAGGAAGAATGTCTGCTTACCCAAAAAATTGCATAACGCAGTTCCTATATAAATGTAGCATCTCATTCATCTATTCCGGATTTTGATTGTAAAAAGACCAATGAATCTTTTTTTCAAAAAAAAATTGTAAACAAATCCTTACGAAAAATTGTACTAGCATTTTTAACAGAGATAATAACTTCTAGAATTGACACATCATGACAATTCTGAAATCCTGCGAAAATACAACCGCCATAAGCTATACACAGCAGAGTTGATGTGAACAGATTCTACTAAATAGAATCTTACACTATGATATACTTAAACCATACCTACATCCATACTCATGAAATCTCCACTTTCCTTCACAAGGAAATTCCATCCAGCAGTTCAGAAACTTTTTTTGAATATCTAACCCCATAGATTGTTACAAAAAAAGTTCAAAACCAATTGAGTCCAGATTCCATGCTCAGGTTACAATTAGTGTATCATGAAGCCATCCTTTCTAGGAGTTTCCGAAATGCAACTTCATGATTTCAGAAGCTATGTTTTCTTAATCTCATCCAACCCCAATGCCCTTAGATTAGCGGATGTCAATGGCATGTGCTTTCCTATACTGCCAAGATGAATGGGGTAACATGGGAAAAGATCATCAGATATATTTTATTTGCTCCGTCCAAAATTATTGTTCAGGGTTCAGTGATAAGAAATTTCAAAAGCATAACTTATCTTTACCTTTGGAACATGACTGATTTGTCATGATTAATATGCTTACAAGAACTTTATAAAAAAGAAAAAGGTGAACATTTTGTTTGAAAAATTAAAAACCAACAGAAAATACTACATACAAGAGTAGATTTATAAAATAACACAACGCCATATAGAAAACTTACCCAAGGTCCGATGGAAGTCTTAAACCACCAATTCGAACACGCTTCAGTGCATGAATCTGAAAATAACAAAGAATTTAGGAAAAGTAAAAGGTAGTAAGTAAAAAACACAATCAACTTGATGGAAAAATAAAACTTTGGAGCTATACAAACACAAACTAGACGATAATCAGTCACAAGTTAATAAGTTCAAAACCTATACCACTAAAGAAGCAGCAGTTGTCAGTCACTGTAAAATATATTGTACTGAAACATAGCCATTGGTTTTAGAAAGAATCAAATTGAACTTAATATGGGTAGACGGTTTTTCCAAACACTAATCATTAAACTATTGCGTTTTCTTTTGGATTTGAAATGTTATTTTTAGTACCTGCAGTCCAGCAAATTTTACAAGTTCACGCACTTCATGGTGTCTTCCCTCATGAACCTGAAGGTCAAGAAAACAATATTACAATCGACTTCAACACTAACACACAACCTTGATGTAATCATTTGATGACATTTGCTCATGCATGGGTGGCAAGTTAGATAACAAATCACACCACTACACTACATTTAACGCAGAAAACCCAAAGTGTAAGGTGGCATCCAATCAAATCAAGAATCCTGGAAAGAAGTAGCTAGCGGATCAACATCAAAACAAGTGGGCTTAGATTTCAAGAAATGGTAAATCCAAATGTAACTTGTAACTACTTTTCTTAATAATATTATGTACAAATTTGGGTCGTAAGCCAGTTCTGATTTTCCTATTTTAATCAGGTGAAGAGATGAAGCATAAGATTGAAGATAAATTATACTGAAGAGGATGTCTGGTCTTCGGTTTAAAATGCAAGGGACATTTTCGTAAGTTCCTGTTTTCCATATGTGTCATTTCTGTAAACAATTGAATTGAGAGAGTGAATCATTTCCCTACAAAATCCATTTACGTTTATTCTCTAGATATCATAGATTACATGAACAATCAACTAAGGTAATATCAATTCTTTGATCCAAAACCTTCAACAGGCTCAGGCCGGGCCGCCCAGTTAAAATTTTCAGCTCTACTTAATTGACGCACAGACGAACCACAAATAAAATTGAAAATGAATACAGAAAAGTAAAGTAGTACCACAATGCGAAGACGATGTCTTGAAGTATCTGGCTGTTGTGGAAGCAACTCTACCAAATCAGGAGTGCAATGGACACCTTCTACCATTGTTCCCTCACTAATGGCAAGCAATTGCTGTTTATTCACAGCACCATTGATTGTTGCAATGTATCTGCCGTCCACACAATTGAAAGTGCAATTTATCGGATAATAGATATGCAAAACAATATCAACCATTCTAATGACAAAATCATAAAAAATGACTTCCAAATATGGGTGAACTGATGCATTGGCAAAATAATTGGAATCGGAAAGCAAAGGCTTACTCTTTTGTTAAATTGGACGAAGGATGAGAAACCTTATTCGCAAACTCACCTATAAATGCAATTAAACATAAAAAAATCAGTTAAAAGAATAATGACTCAGATAGCTATGGTTATTCATCTAATGTATCTATATACCATCATTTGTCACAATAATCAAGCCGGTTGTTCCAACATCAAGTCGGCCAACTGTGAATAATCGTAGGTTTGGTATTCCGGGATTCCTTTTAGACTGGAATAAAATTGGAAATAATTATGATGGTTATAATTAACATTATACTACCATAGTATGATTCAAGACCCGAAAAACAAATTAATTTTTGGGAAAGTGAAGTCATACCCAACTCTTCATAAAGTCATCAAATAGAGATATTACGGACTTCGTCTCCTTCTCTCCTGATGAGCATATGTAACTGCAACATAAGAATTTATCATCTCTCATTGCTTTGTTAAAAAAACAACAAGGTAAGATTTTGATGTCATGAGTAGGAGAGTCAGCAAACCCTTTTGGCTTGTTTAGGGCAAGATAAACCTTTTGAGGAAGTTTCTTAGCCAGGCGATTTCCATTGACATAAATAATATCTCGTCCAGGATCAACTTTGGTCTGCCCATTAAATTCATAAGAAACAAATGTTAGAAAACGTGTTTATTAAAAATTTACTCCTAATAGCCAGGTTCTAACAGAAATACAGAACACTGATTATAAGGGCAAATTTCAAAAAGATCGGTTTAACCTAATTTTAAAAACCAAAGCTAATTTTTAAGATCAAGAAGGGGCAAATTTTTTGTAATTCTGAAAGTTATGTGGGGGTTTGGGTTCGGTCATTACATCTAACCTCGAATTCTCTTTTTTATAAACCTTTTACCGTACGGTAAAACTAACCTGTGGTGTCTCGCACACAGAACCATTGACAGACACCTTCCCTTGAAAAATCAGCTCTTCACTACTTCTCCTAGATGCGACTGTCAAACCGATAAATATGTAATTAAATATTAGTGCAGTAACTTATAGGAAATATGCACAAGGTTCCCACTTCCCACAAGTATTTTATGTATAAATACTTCTTCCTTTGAAATAATATATTTTCATATAATCATTTTCAGAATATAATGTCAAATCGAGGCGGTATTTCGCTCGTGGATTCATTTTTTATATTGTGATGCCTACAAGTAAACACTCTTCAACACCAGAAGTATGTTCAACAATGCTTATACAAGTAATCAATGAAGCACTAATACAAAACTAAATCACCTACTTCTCAAATTATTTGGGAGGCACAATTATCAATTTCACTGCAATTCTGATATATGTCCATATTGGCATTACATGTTCTCTACTCATCTATTCAAGATGGATGAAATGTATAAGCAATTTATAACGACACAGTTAGGTACAACCAAGGCAGCAAGCTGTACAACAAAATTGAAACCCATGGTGTACCTCCTGCAGCAGCCAACACCTTCGCAAGACGCTGTGGAGGCTCTCGAAATCTCTCATTATAAAACCTCCGAGCCGCCTTGGAATATTTTGGCTCAGTGGTCGGCTTGGATTTACTACCAGCGTTTTTCTCAACCTTCTTCTTCTTTTTCTGCGTATTTTGAAAAGCCGTGCTTTTGAGGTTTCCGCGTTCGTCTCTCACAATCCATGGGGTGATGAGCTCGTTCCCGAGATCAGGAAATGAAGGATGATCCCGGTCGCCCTCCGAGGATTTCTGCAATGGGGATTTGGGTTTAGGAGGGGCAAATGTGATCTTGAGCTCTGAGGAGGATATTGAAGAAGTGATTACTGTGCGGAGATGGGGACAAGGGAGGATGAAGGAGGTTCTGGAGCGATGGAGAGTAGTAAAAGCGGTGGCTGCCGCCGCTACTATCGCAGCCATTTTTCGCGGTGGTATTGTGAGAAAGGGTGTTAGTAGGTTGAGGATAACAATTGTTCTTCCACAAAATATTTTATTATAATTATGGAAGTACATATTGGGGGGAGGGGCAATTTATATTTTGCTCTCAAGATCCACATCATATAACCAAGGTCAACTATATATAATAACTATATATAATTATCGATCAATTAGGTTATATATTTTTTTTATTATCGTCACATTCTCTTCTCTCTTTGCAGAAACACACCCGCACACACCGACGCCGCCATTGCTGCGATTCACCAATCACAGCGGCTAACTCTTTAGCTTCCTCCCAAAATTCATCCATTTCGTCGTCTCCGTCCGTCGTGATTCACCAATTACAGCGGCTCACTCTTTAGCTTCCTCCCAAAATTCATCTGATTCGTCGTCTCCGATATCGATGGGACCCCCCTCTCACCGGTGCCATGACCTAGATCTGCTGGTGGAAGCGATCCACCAAGTAACCGCGGGCTTCGCTTTCGGCGTGTCTTACATTCAGCACCGGGTCACGATCCGTCGGAGGAAGAGAAGGCGGGGCCTGGATTCCGACGCCTTTGTGTTAAACGAATTGTCCAAGAGAAAATGGATAGGATCGAGAGCCCAAACTTTAGAACCTTAGTCATGAGTTTCTTCCTGTAGTGAGTATTGTTTGTTCATTCATACTGTATTACAGTATTTATTATAGATTTTTTTGTATCCGGTCGATCCGCTCTTGATTTATTGTTTCAAAGATTTTTATAGTTTATTGAGTTCTGATTTGTGAAGAGTTCATTTGCACTACTGATTTTTCATTATTTCAAGTTCAGATTTCAATATTTTGTTGAAGTTTTATGTAAAAGCTTGTAGCAGTTTGAGTTACTGTTATTTATTTTTGTTGCAAACTTCATTTCACTCAATCATGATACTTGGTGACATTGATTTCAGTTTCATCTACGTCGGATGCAGCTCCTCGTTTTCGTGGTCGGAGAGAGACGAGATGGAGAAGGAGAGGTGGCGCGGGACGGCGGGCGGAAGCAACGTGTCATCGGGATAGGGATGTTATTTCTTTTTTCTAAAATGGGGTCTGATCCTCCCATGTAAAAAAATATTAAATGATATTTGGTTTTGATGGTGTTTTACGTGTTTTCGGTTTTTTTTTAATGTTTGTCAACCACGCCGAGGAGCTGCAGTGGCTGGAACACACTCGCAGATACCGACGCCGCCATCGCCGCAATTCACCCTTCATTTTTGTTGATGTTAACCTTCATTTTTTACTCTATCAACCTTCATTTCTTTCTCTGTCAACCTTCATGTATCCAAAAGTCTTGTATCGCCGCTTCGATATAAGACCTTTCGATACAAGACCCCCCTTGCTCGGATTTTATAAACCACCGGAGTTGCCGAAGGCGACCCCGATCGTTTGCCGCCCTCAATTATAGATCGTCGCCATTGATTCTAGATCGCCGTCCCTCGAACATCGTTCGCCCTCTCTCTCTCCACATCCTTGGCATCGCCGCCCCTGACTTGATGAACATATCAACCTCTCGTTGGTTTAGGGTTTAAGGAAGAAATTATTCTATAATATCTCAAAATGAGGATGCTTAAGTTTCAAAAGTATGATCCTTCAATTTCGTGCTTGTGGTACTTCAATTTGCAGATTGTTCACCTTCATTTTTGTTTTGGAAAAAACATGCAAGTCCTTAAGTGTTTAAAAAAAATTCTTGAACCATCCACCATGAAAAAAAGCATGAAAAAATCAATTATTCACCAAATATCATTCACCAATCATAAACAAATCATATAAATTAATCATTCACGAGTATCATTTACCAAATATCTGAAAATCATCCACCAAATATCTAGAAATCTTTCACCAATCATACATCAATTACCAACAAGTTAGTTTCAGCATCTACAAATGATTCAAAAAAACTAGTTTCAACATCTACCATTAATTATTTACAAGTCATAAACAATATATCATTCAACCATCAATCATCTACAATCAGACAACCACCAATTATATATACCGATCATCCACCATTTTGGTTTTGAGGTCACACACCATTGTTGTCCAGCACTTCATACACCATTCATCAATATTGTTGTGAATTTTTTTGCTTTATCCAGTACTTCATTCTAGAGTTCATTGTTGTACATCAATAATACAAAAGTCGCATATCTTACTCTAAGTTCTTTTTAGAAAGTAGTGTCCTGCAAAAATACAAATTATAGTTATAAAAAATACAAACTATAGTGACCAATATTGATTAATGTGTAAAATCATCATTATAATTTGGTTGTTAAATTCAAAATAAATTTTAATGAATAATGTGTAAAATTAAAAAAATTACAAGTAAAATTAAAATGAGATATATGAAGTATGACATATTTTTATATGAAAGTGGAGATATATGAAGTATGCTATTATGAAATATATGATGTATGACATATTTATATATGAAGTATGGAATTTTTATACATGAAGTATGAAAATTACTATACTGATATATATGAAATATATGTCAATATAATAATAGTAACAGTTTAAAATGAAGTATGAAGTCTATTTATTATGAAAGATAATAAAATATAGAGATGAAGTATGAGATATATCCCATTTTAGGCCGTCGCGGCCAATTTACGAGTCTCGGGGCGTGCATCGTAATGCGAAAGTAAATTAGCATACGTAAGTAGCTCGTTCTAACTAGTCAAATTCAAAGACAAAGTCAAAGCGCTTGATTCTTTGCCCCATACTTTGAGATGATCCTCCTCGTCGATCAAGTTTGATTCACTGCTTCGTTCGTAAGGAATCTGATCTCTCTTGAAGAGTACCAAGACAAAAGCTCCTAGTTAAGGAATGCTTATCTGCTAAGACCAAGCTTGCCAAGCCATCAAGTATCTAACTCACCAGAAGGCCATTAAAACCCCTTCCTAGCCTAACGCTTGATCTAGTAAATGAACTGGATCCGACTCATCTGGTTCAAATTATGCGTCCTCACCATCACCAGGGGAGCCTCCTTTGCGCCGCCTTCCTCACGGAAGCCGCCAGGTTGACCCCGAAGGCCGAATTCTATGGTAGAGAACGCTGTAATAATAATTGGTCGACTTGAACTTCCCTCTAGTCCTAAAATCATTACCTCTTTAAACCTCTGATGAGAAAGTGGTAGGCGAAAGCGGGCGTTTCACCGTATTTTGCTACATACGTGGGTTCGGTCCTCCAAGGCCTATTAGAGCTCTTTTCAACTTGCTCATGGCTAGATTCCGCGCCTTTGTACGAACATCTCGTTTGCACAATATTCAACGACAACAAGAATTTGTTAAATAATTAATATAATCAAGAACCCTGATAGTAGCAGCTTAATTTTTTTATCAAGAACTACACAATATCCTTTACACTTTGGTTGCTTAATTTCCTTACACAAGTGGTGGTAGACCATGTGGAACAACTTACTACTAGTAAATAAGAACACAAATATAAACAATACATATCCTCATGGCCTAAAACACTAGAACTTAAAAAATTGGCATTGCACAATCATCGAAGTTCACAACTGAGTAGTCAAACCAAAAGAAATAAACATCACTTCAACGACCTAGAAATTATTTTTAAAAACAAGAGGTAATGTCGTTCAAGATTCAGGCAACCTATCTATAGCTAAAGGTGCAGAAGCTTAAAAAGTGCATTAAAAATCTAATTTACCTCTTGCTGATACTCCACTCCCGAGCCTTCAACTCGAGTAATCAAAGAACTTTGCACTGACACCTGAAACGAAGTATAGTTTCAGAATTCAATAACAAAGACAAGTTAGTTTCTCAGTAAATGATGTTAATGATGGAGTTATATTCTAAATGTCTAGTTTAGTGACAATATGGAACTCCTTATCTGTGTTTTTACATTATCTAATAATCAAACTGTCGACATTTTTGTCTATCTTATACTTGAATGCAATAGTCCTAGATATATACGTTGTAGACAGTATGGCGTGAGGAGACACGCGGAAGATCATACTGTCGGTTACTCGTATATTATCGAACAGAAGCTCACGACTTAGATGGACAGGGACAATCCATCGGTACGTCGTAGTGTGACTGGGTAATAGTTGGTCTTGACTATTATGTTACACTTGTACACTTGGTGTATTGAGCAGGACCACGGGAGGGCGTTCGATTTATACTAATCAACGTAATCGAACTAGACCTCAGATATTACGGATAAACGAATTCCTAATCCCTATATAATTATAGGTGCGTTTGTCCAATTCTCGGTTCTTTAACTTGCCAATGAGTGAGACTATTTGATTAGTCGAGATACTCGGTAAATTGGGAATCGGAATTGTACACACGGCATGCTATAGATAATAGACAGGAAACCGTGTCCCGTTTATCGGGTTGATGACGTCCCCGAGATGAGCTCATAAAGTTTATCATGAAAACCCTGCAGGTGGATTTGTTCCACATGATAATGAGGATGAGTGGTACTAGTCTCGGATAATAAGAAACGAATTAATTTAATTATTAGTAATTAAATAAATTCGTGGACGTTCGATATCTTAAACACGGGGAAGGTCGTTTATGTAATTTCGGCGGAATTATTATTGTTGAAATAATATTAAAATTAATTTCGGGAATTCAATTATTATTTTATAGTGGAGTTAATAATAATTAAAATTGAAATCGATTAATTAAGGAATTGCGTTTACGTATTCCAAGTTAATTAATATTTCAATTTAGCCCTTAATTAATTTCCCTTAGGTCCCTAACGTAGCTCTATTTAAACCCCCCCCCCCCCCCTTGCCCTCTCCTAAAACCTACAATTCGCCGCAATTATTATTTCAGCAGAGAAAAGAATTATTTGCTTAGCGCAATAAAAACTTTTTCTCTGTTAAAATAAAAGTTAACGCAATTATATTATTCTCAGGCAGAGAATAATCATACGGTGGTTTTGAGAAAGGAGAGAGCAGACAAGGACGTACCCAGCGGATCGTTGCCCACACAACGGGTGGAGTCGGGAAGAGAATACGTTAGAAGCTCTAAGGTCTCAACAATCGACCGATAAGGTATGAGATCGGATCTCTAAATTCCGCATTTATTCGATCTCAATTTTCTCGTTGATCATACATGAACGTAGATCGGGTTCCGGGGTCGTGGATCGTGTTCCTCGACTACTGGGGGTTCTAGGACCTCCAGAACGGTAGTCGGATGAGGAAAAACGACCCGGAAACGAGCCCGGAACAGCAACATCGCGTTGCTGTTCGCGGACAAACGGCGGTCGCCAGAGAGCAAACGGCGGTCGCCGTTTGCAGCTTCTCCAGCGACCGCTGGACTGCATACAGCGGGCGCTGTTTTTGTGCAGTCCAGCCCCGTTTCGCGCGGTTGTCCTCCGGGGCGATGGCTGGGCGTGATTCGGGATAAGGGCTGTCAGTCGAACGAAGTAGCGACTTCGGATGTCGACTGGGATCGTTCGGATGTTCGAGAGATCGAACGAACGCATCCCGGGTAGTCGATTTCCAAAAATTGGTATCAGAGCCGGTTATACGTTCTTTGTATTGTTTGCGAGTTTGTTTTGCAGGTTCACCCGATTATTATGGTCATGTTTATTGTACTGTATGTTGTGGTGTGTTAAACTCTCGGGATTGTCGAGATCTTTTGGTTTTAACGTTGCTTGTTTGTAATAGTTTAAAACGACGGGTTGAGTCGTTTAGGGTTTTTTTCGTTTTTTTCGTTTATCCGGATGTATAGGATCGATCATTCCTGTATAGGATCGATGCCGGAAGTAGTTAGTTTACATATGTAATTGTTACTGCTGCTTGGTGGATCGAGAAGAGATCGAAGGACGGACGAACGAGGGTCGAGGAGTCGAACCCGCGGCTGCTGTGCACAAACGGCGCCCGCTGGAGGGCAAACGGCGGTCGCCGTTTGCAGCTCCTCCAGCGACCGCTGTTCCTCAAACGGCGGGCGCTGTTTTGAGTTTTGGCAGCAGCGACGCGGGGGTTCGACGGACATCACGGATCGCTTGTCGAGGGCCCGGGATGATACTCCAGTGGGAGGGGTTCGTCTCTTGGTCCTTAGACGAGTCGGTGATGGACCGAGACCGAGACGAGCAACGAGACGAAGATCCGAGAAGACGTGCATCGAATATTTTAAAGGCCATAATAATCGGGCCACGTTAATTGCTTCTTGTGTGTTTAACGTGCTTTTATTATGCTTTAAATTTTATGCATGCTTGTTAATCCCTTTCGTAAAAACTAAGTGGGAGAGGGATTGGAAACAATCCCGCGGTCTCCATTCTCTGTTTTGATGGTGATGTGTGTCGCTTACGAGTTGGCTTTAGTGTCATCCTCCCTATCGGATAAAGTTGACACACGGATATCACTGGATCAAAATTCGAATTCAATTCCATTTATAGAATTGAACACTTAAGTTTTTCAAAGCAATGCCTAATCTGTCTTTCAAAGACTAATTTCAACTCGACTCATTCTCACCCCGGGGAGTGGAATGGAGCCAAAGCGCTTGGTTATGTCGATGACACAGATTAGAGACATTCGAGTCATTTGATGACTAGATCGATTGTCTGGTTGGCTCCCTCACTTTGTGAGAGATAGGGCTCAATTGCATGATTGATCGCTGGTTAGAAACTTCGAGTTTCACTTACGAGATATCAAGCTTTGATTAACGAAATTGTGAAATTTATTAAATGGAATTCAATTAACAAAGTTGTTTGTTTAGTAAACGTCCACACTATCGTGGCTTACTAGACGGAAACAGAACTTTTGGTTAATTGAGGCTCGACAGTTATAGGAAATCGTAAAGGGACCGCATGTCAACGTAAACGTCCACACTAACGTGGCTTGCGGTGGGCGTGTAGTTTCCGAGCGGTTAACTTAGTACTGAGAAATGGTATACACTTAGGTACGCTTTACAGTATCCTCCCCATCGGAGTCACTGCTGTAATGATGTACGACCAAAGTAAAAGTCCAGTTATAAAATCGTTTGGACTAGTATACGTCCACATGAACGTGGCATGCTAGTCTGATGGGATTTTAGGATTGATTGGTAAATTTAATGATATTAATTAAGGGAGTTAATATCGAATTAAATTTGACGGTTTGATTTGTCTCTTTTATAGATATGGCACTCAACCCGCTGTCCATTATACTAAAAGAAAACAAACTCACTGGTCCAAACTATGTTGATTGGAAACGAAACTTGGACATTGTCCTAACTGCTGAGGAGTACAAATATGTACTCCATGAGGTTTGTCCTGATGAACCTATTGATACCTCCACTCCTGAGGAAAAGGAAGCTCATCGGAAGTGGGTCAAGGCTGATCAGATGGCGCGGTGCTACATTTTGGCTTCTATGTCAAATGTGCTGCAACATCAGCATGAGGCCATGACCACTGCCTATGATATGATGCTTAACCTCAAGGAGATGTTTGGTAGTCAGGATAGGGCAGCAAGGCAAGATGCCATGAGAAAACTCATGACGGCCACTATGTCCGAAGGAACGCCCGTGAGGGATCACGTTCTTAGGATGATAGACTATCTGAATGAGATAGAGATTATGGGAGGAGCTATCGATGGGGAAACCCAGATCGATATAGTGCTCCAGTCTCTGCCTAGGAGTTTTGAGCAGTTCCGCCTGAACTATAACATGAACAAGAGGTTATATTCGTTGGCAGAACTCCTGACTGAACTCCAGGCGGCAGAGGGAATCTTTAAGAAATCTCATGCACTTGTGGCTGTGAAACTTCCTGGCCCTCCGGGGACTAAGAGGAAGAAGAAGCAAGGACGAAAACCCAGTGGACCCAGCAATGGTGGACCACGGAATGGAGTGAACAAGCCCAAGGGCAAGTGTTTCCGTTGCAAACAGTCTGGACATTGGAAGTCTAATTGTCCTCTCAGACAAGGAGGTATGAACTTTTCCTTAGTCACTGAAACATGTTTAGCGGTGTTATCCACCGGTACTTGGTGTGTGGATACGGGAGCCACTGATCATGTCTGCAATTCTTTGCAGGGGTTCCAGGAAACCCGGCGGCTTAGAGAGGGAGAGATCACTATCTACATGGGCAACGCTACAAAAGTGGCGGCAGTTGCAGTGGGAGATATTTATTTGTCTTTTAATAATAAAATTTTGGTATTGAATAATTGTCTTTATGTACCGAATTTTAGAAAGAACCTTGTTTCGGTTTCTAAATTGGTTTTGAATGAATATTCTGTTTCTTTTGATAGTTCTGTTATTATCAAAAGGAATGGTGAGTATATCTGTTCTGGTACATTGATAGGCAACTTATATATACTGAATCCTGATTATTCCATGATGCAACAAGTAGAGTCAAATAACACATCTAGTACCAATAAGAGAAAGGAGCCTTCTAGAATGAATCAAAAGTACTTATGGCATCTTAGGCTAGGTCATATTAACTTGGGCAGGATTCAAAGGTTGATAACTGATGGAATACTCAGTGGTGTGAAAGATGAGGACTTTCCAACCTGCGAATCATGCCTGGAAGGAAAAATGACCAAGCGACCCTTTAGTGATAAGGGGTATAGGTCTAAGGAAGTACTGGAATTGATTCACTCTGATTTGTGCGGGCCTTTATCTGTCCAAGCGAGAGGAGGTTATGAATATTTCGTAACCTTCACTGATGATTACTCAAGGTATGGTTTTATATACCTGATGCGCCGCAAGAGCGAGTGCTTTGACAAGTTCAAGGAGTACAAAGCTCTTGTGGAGAACCTTCATGGTAAAACCATAAAGACTCTACGATCTGATCGTGGAGGAGAGTACCTCTCGGGAGAGTTTAAGGCGTACTTATTAGAGAATGGGATTGACTCCCAGATGACTGCACCATACACGCCCCAGCAGAATGGTGTAGCAGAAAGAAGGAATAAGACTCTTATGGAAATGGTAAGATCTATGATGAGTTATTCAGAACTACCAGTTTCGTTCTGGGGATATGCCTTGGAAACAGCGGCGTATATCCTGAACTTAGTTCCTTCTAAATCAGTCCCTAAGACGCCCTCGGAATTGTGGACCGGGCGAAAGCCAAATTTGAAACACATTCGGGTCTGGGGTTGTCCAGCACATGTGCTGAAGCATGGGGCTGATAAGTTGGAATCTCGTTCAGATATTCGGTTGTTTATAGGATATCCTAGAGGAACGAAAGGTGGTCTATTTTATAGTCCTAAGGACCAGAAGATCGTTGTTAGCACCAACGCTCGGTTCTTGGAAGAGGATTATATAATGGACCATAAGCCCAAGAGTGAGATAATACTTAACGAACTGAGAGGGGACGATCAAGGCTTAGATCCAACCGAACCGGGTGATACGCCACCACAGTCTGCACCTGTAGTTACTGAGTTTACACCGGAGCCTCGTCGTAGTGGGAGGGTTGTTCGACAACCCGATAGGTTCATGTTTATAGGTGAGTCTTCGGACTTGTTACCTGGAGAACATGAAGCCGATCCCTGGACCTATGGCGAGGCGCTTAAAGATCAAGATGCTCAGTCTTGGCAAAAGGCGATGAAATCTGAGATTGAATCAATGGATTCAAATCAGGTCTGGAATCTTGTAGCACCGCCCAAAGGTGTAAAAGCCATTGGTTGCAAGTGGGTGTACAAGAGAAAAAGAGGGTCTGACGGGAAGGTTGAAACCTTCAAGGCTAGGCTTGTTGCGAAGGGGTATACTCAGAAAGAAGGGATCGATTATGAGGAAACCTTTTCGCCGGTAGCTATGCTAAAGTCGATCCGGATTCTTTTGTCTATAGCATCTTATATGGATTATGAGGTGTGGCAAATGGACGTCAAGACAACATTCTTGAATGGGAATCTTGACGAGACCATTTACATGAGACAGCCAGAAGGTTTCATTAAGAAAGGCCAAGAGCATCTAGTGTGTAAGCTAAACCGATCCATTTATGGATTGAAGCAAGCTTCTAGATCTTGGAACATGCGGTTTGATGAGGTTATCCAGTCTTATGGATTCATTCAAAGCATGGACGAGTCGTGTGTATACCGGAGAAGTGACGGAAATAGTGTGGCGTTTCTCGTGCTTTATGTAGACGACATCCTTCTAATTGGCAACAATGTGAAGATGTTGTCGGACATAAAGGGATGGTTGTCCAAGCAATTCGATATGAAAGACTTAGGACAAGTTGGGCATGTTCTTGGGATCAAGGTTATAAGGGATCGCCGGAAAAGAACATTAAGCTTGTCCCAGGCTTCATATATTGATACGATTCTGGCTCGTTTCAACATGCAGAATTCCAAGAGAGGTGCTCAACCTTTCTGCCATGGAATTCATCTATCTAAAGACATGTGTCCCAAAACACAAAAGGAGATAGATTACATGAAGAAGGTTCCTTATGCTTCGGCAGTAGGAAGTCTAATGTATGCCATGTTGTGCACGAGACCTGATATCTGCTATGCCGTGGGCATGGTAGCTAGATATCAGAGTAGCCATGGACAGGGTCACTGGACTGCTGTAAAGAACATACTTAAGTACCTGCGAAGGACTAGGAACTATGTTCTGAGTTACAAAGCGTCCGAGTTGATTCCTATTGGTTACACAGACTCGGATTTCCAATCTGATAAGGATCAGCGAAAGTCTACATCAGGCTATGTGTTCACATTGGGAGGTGGAGCAGTCTCATGGAAGAGTGTTAAGCAGAAATGCATTTCGGACTCTACCATGGAAGCCGAATATGTAGCAGCCTCTGAGGCAGCTAAAGAATCGGTGTGGCTCCGGAACTTCCATATGGACTTGGATGTGGTTCCTAAAATGCCTAGAGCTATCACAATTTATTGTGACAATAGCGGTGCAGTGGCTAATGCAAAGGAACCACGAGCCCACAATGCGAGTAAACACATAGATCGCAAGTACCACCTGATTAGAGACATCGTCAGGAGAGGCGATGCGGTTGTCACCAAGATTGCATCAGCGGATAACCTGGCTGACCCCTTTACGAAGGCACTTCCAGGGGAAGCGTTCAAGAGACACGTGAAGGGGATGGGTATCGGATGTATGGTAGAGGGCAACTAGAGATTTAGTATAAGTGGGAGATTGATGGAGTTATATTCTAAATGTCTAGTTTAGTGACAATATGGAACTCCTTATCTGTGTTTTTACATTATCTAATAATCAAACTGTCGGCATTTTTGTCTATCTTATACTTGAATGCAATAGTCCTAGATATATACGTTGTAGACAGTATGGCGTGAGGAGACACGCGGAAGATCATACTGTCGGTTACTCGTATATTATCGAACAGAAGCTCACGACTTAGATGGACAGGGACAATCCATCGGTACGTCGTAGTGTGACTGGGTAATAGTTGGTCTTGACTATTATGTTACACTTGTACACTTGGTGTATTGAGCAGGACCACGGGAGGGCGTTCGATTTATACTAATCGACGTAATCGAACTAGACCTCAGATATTACGGATAAACGAATTCCTAATCCCTATATAATTATAGGTGCGTTTGTCCAATTCTCGGTTCTTTAACTTGCCAATGAGTGAGACTATTTGATTAGTCGAGATACTCGGTAAATTGGGAATCGGAATTGTACACACGGCATGCTATAGATTATAGACAGGAAACCGTGTCCCGTTTATCGGGTTGATGACGTCCTCGAGATGAGCTCATAAAGTTTATCATGTAAACCCTGCAGGTGGATTTGTTCCACATGATAATGAGGATGAGTGGTACTAGTCTCGGATAATAAGAAACGAATTAATTTAATTATTAGTAATTAAATAAATTCGTGGACGTTCGATATCTTAAACACGGGGAAGGTCGTTTATGTAATTTCGGCGGAATTATTATTGTTGAAATAATATTAAAATTAATTTCGGGAATTCAATTATTATTTTATAGTGGAGTTAATAATAATTAAAATTGAAATCGATTAATTAAGGAATTGCGTTTACGTATTCCAAGTTAATTAATATTTCAATTTAGCCCTTAATTAATTTCCCTTAGGTCCCTAACGTAGCTCTATTTAAACCCCCCCCCCCCTTGCCCTCTCCTAAAACCTACAATTCGCCGCAATTATTATTTCAGCAGAGAAAAGAATTATTTGCTTAGCGCAATAAAAACTTTTTCTCTGTTAAAATAAAAGTTAACACAATTATATTATTCTCAGACAGAGAATAATCATACGGTGGTTTTGAGAAAGGAGAGAGCAGACAAGGACGTACCCAGCGGATCGTTGCCCACACAACGGCTGGAGTCGGGAAGAGAATACATTAGAAGCTCTAAGGTCTCAACAATCGACCGATAAGGTATGAGATCGGATCTCTAAATTCTGCATTTATTCGATCTCAATTTTCTCGTTGATCATACATGAACGTAGATCGGGTTCCGGGGTCGTGGATCGTGTTCCTCGACTACTGGGGGTTCTAGGACCTCCGGAACGGTAGTCGGATGAGGAAAAACGACCCGGAAACGAGCCCGGAACAGCAACATCGCGTTGCTGTTCGCGGACAAACGGCGGTCGCCAGAGAGCAAACGGCGGTCGCCGTTTGCAGCTTCTCCAGCGACCGCTGGACTGCATACAGCGGGCGCTGTTTTTGTGCAGTCCAGCCCCGTTTCGCGCGGTTGTCCTCCGGGGCGATGGCTGGGCGTGATTCGGGATAAGGGCTGTCAGTCGAACGAAGTAGCGACTTCGGATGTCGACTGGGATCGTTCGGATGTTCGAGCGATCGAACGAACGCATCCCGGGTAGTCGATTTCCAACAGTTAAACTATACAAAAAAGGTATTAAAATTTGTGTAGGCATGGATTCTAGGTAACCTTCACAAAATCTTATTGACAACAAGTTTTATTGCAGCTTTATTACCCACATCTTCCAAGTAAAACATCGACTATAAAAAAAATCAAAAATAAATGTGAGAAAAACAAACAAAAAGCTCTTCTAGTAACATGAGTAATATAGAATGGGCAATAGAGATCTGGAGAGAGGGGAAACATCAAAGAAAAGGAACCAGAGCCAAGTTACTACTCCAACCATTTTCAGTAACACAGGACACACACACAGCAACACACAATAACACAAACATCACACACACCAACAAACAGTAACACACAATTTCAATTACCAAACCAATTTTTTTTTTTTATCAAACCTAATTTCAATTACAGAAATTTCACATATAAAAAAATAATGAAAAACAGTAAAAGGGGGCTAGAGTTACTTTGTCGGCTGCCGGAGGTGAACGGAGGAGGCAGGGGCTAGCTCCTCGGAGTAGGTGGTGTTAAGCGGTGGATCGAGGGCTCGTGGGCGCTGCTGTTGCTCGGAGTTCTTCGGCATGGGAGCAGGCGGCGAGAAGGCGGCGAGAAGACGGGGACGACCAGCGGGGCGCGGTGGGTGGTGGTGTTGGAGTTGTATACTTAATGTCTAGATTTAAGTGATATTAATTCCTGACCCATTGCCACTAATCTATTTAATGAATAAACAATTGTTTGCGTTTAATTATTTATAATTAAATATATGCAAATTATAGTCCTAGATTATATACGTTGTAGTTAGTATGGTGTGCGTCGTCACACGGAAGATCATACTATCGGTTACTCGTATATAATCGAACAGTTGCTCACGACCTAGATGGACAAGGACCAATCCATCGGTATAGTCGTTGTATGAAAGAGAAAATAATTTGTCTTAATTATTTTATCATATTTGTACACTTGGTGTATTGGGCGGATCGCTTGAGATTTATCGATTAGGATTGCCTTAGATAATCGATTTAAATCTCAGTGTATTTTATTCTTAATCCCTGATATTATTGCGGGTGTGTGCATTTAATATTAGTGAATTTGATTTTCCAAAGGAATTGACTGATTAGAATAACAATTCGATTACCGGTAAAGTTGGGTCACTGTATTTTATGTATGACATGCCGTGAATTCTTGACGGGAAAGTGTGTCCCGATAAGGGTTGATAATGCCCCCGAGATGAGTTCAAAAGGAATTATTATGTAAACCCTGCAGGTGGATTTGTTCCGCATAATAATTAAGTTTGAATGGTACTAGTCTCGGATAAAAGAGATGAATAAGTTAATTAGCAATAAATTAATTTTATTCATGGACATTTCTATCTTAAACACACGGAATAAATAATACTACCGGAGAGATAATATTATTTGATATAATATGGTATAATATGAGGAGTGCAATTATATTTATATAGTGGAAAATAAATATAATTAATAGACTAATTAATAGACTTGGGCTTGGGCTCAATTTAATTAATCCTATTGGAAGCCCAATATTCCACCTCCTTTAGATCCCCTATGTAGCCTATAAAAGCACTACATGGTCTTCTCTATTCTCATAACTTGAAGATCACAATTCTAGAGAGAGAAAGAAAGAGAAGGAGATCCATAGGAGTTCGGAGGATCGTCGCCCACACGACGTTCGAATGAAGTGCAAGGAATACGTGAGAAGGTCTCAAGGTCTTCATAGATCTCGTTTCTCCGTACAACGCGAACAAAGGTAAAATCATTGAACCCCCTTCGATGATTCTAATATTTATATCGTGAAATATCGTGAACGCAAGATCCGAGTATCGAGACCCGTGGAAGAGGTCGAACCGGGCGGTGGTGGTTGTACCACCGGACCGCCGGCGGATCGACGACTCGACCATGAGGGTCGCACGCGAAGAAACCCCGGCTGGACGTCGGGGGTGCGATCGAACCTAGGGTTCGATCGCGGGGTGCTACTGGATCGACCCGTAGCTGCTCGCGCGTTGCTACGGGGATTCCCGTAGCGGGTTCGCGTGGGCGAGCCGCCCCACGCGTGACAGCGGATCACCGGATCCGCTGCGGTGATGCTACGATCATCCCAGAATCTCTACGAGGCGATCCATGAGCCCCTCGTGGGGGCTCAGCTGGGCGTGCGGGTTTTCCCGTACGAGGCTCTCGGTCGAGCCTCCGGGCACGTGTGTTGGGGGATAAAAAATCAATTTGTACACGTGGAAGGCAGGCCCGCCCGCGGCGCTCAAAACTGACGAAAGGAGCCTAGGCCGAACCCCGGGTCCGAATCCATGCAAGACATGCAAAGTAGTGGTCCGGGGAGACCGACGGAGGGGAGAGAGCCGTGCCGGTATTCGTGGCCCAACCACGACGGAGCAACATCCCGAATCAGAGGTCACAGCGAGCTCCACAAGGAGCCCCAACTGGACCCCGGGCCCGGACTCACACAACGCGCACGAGTCGCTACCCCGGGCCAAGCAACAAAGAACAGCGCGCTCTCGTGTTTGATCTAAGAGGACGAATCGGGAAGCACCCCCGCCGAAGTCCCCGAACGGGAGCCGCACGAACCCAGCCAAACTCAGGCCCCGGGCCTCGCTTAAACCCAACTCGGAATCGTGCCCCGGCATTTAATGATCCTAGAGTAGACCTTAACGTGTCGTGATGTCATGGCTCTGCATGAGCTTGTGCTCTCGCCTATAAAAGCCGGCCTCCCCGTCTCATTGTAAGGGCGGCGAAATATACGGATTAAAAGTATTATCGAAATAAAAGACATTATCTTCTTTAGCTCGGAGTTCTTATCCTTTTCCTCCCCGGTCTAGAAATTTCAACCCTTTCTACATAAAAATTTACTTGCTTTGGTAGTCGTTGCGAAACCCTCATATCCACCCCGTATCTCATTCTCTTCAACAAAAACGACCCAAAACAGTTGGCGCTAGAAGGAGGGGGTTGTATTTCTAGACCCAGGAAAAGAGCTGTAGTGAAGATACGTCCAGCCAAGAGCAAGACGGAGCCACGTCGTCAGACTCTTCGAGATCCGCCACTCGGAGAAGGTCAGAACGAGGAAAGATGTCCGTGGAAGATGAACCCGCGGTCCCGGCACCGACCACACACGGATGTTATCCCGCGTCGGAGGCCGAGGTCCACCTCGAGGAACCTGGATCTCGTCGAACCGCTCGTCGCCAGGTACGGAGCAGCTCCGAAGCGCGGCGCCTGAGACGTCACCTGCTTACCGAACGGCACAACCGGCGCGCACGTCCCGGCCCACGCCGAGATCCACCAGTTCCCACCACTCCGGCACTCTTCTCGGGCGGTATGCTCGACACCCCCGAGAAGATCGACGAAGTCATGGCCAGCTTGGCCCAGCGTAAGCACGCTCTTACAACTCCTATATCTTTATCGTCGAGAAAACAGGTTAAAACCAGCGCGTTCGACCTCCTCGGGCAGGGGCAAGCGAGTCATGACCAGCGCCTGCCCCCGGCTAGGAGGCTGATGTTCGATCTGAACGACCCGGCCGAATACCTATCCGCGTCAACGGCGCACGAGGCCCGGGGCTCGGGACAGCCGACGAGGCCCCGGGGCTCTGCATCGACTACTCAGACCTCAACGAGGCGTGTCCCAAAGACCATTTCCCAATGCCCCACATCGACCAATTAGTCGACAGCACCGCGGGCCATGCAATGTTCTCCATCATGGACGCGAGTTCCGAATATCACCAGATTCCGATGGATCCCGAGGATACCCGCCACACCGCCTTCTACACGGGAAGTAACATCTACTGCTGGGAGCGGATGCCGTTCGGCCTGAAGAACGCCGGGGCTACCTACCAAAGATTGGTCAATACCATGTTCGCCGGAGAAATCGGCAAGACAGTGGAAGTGTACATCGACGACATTATTGTGAAAAGTGCGAGCGAGGCGGACCACGTCGCGGACCTCGCTCGGGTTTTCGAGATCCTTGGGGCCTACAACATGAGGCTGAATCCCAAGAAGTGCCACTTCGGGATTAAGAAAGGGATGTTTCTAGGACACGTGTTTGGGGAGTATGGGCTCGAGCCCAACCCGACGAAAATTAAGGTCGTGCTCGACATGGCCGAGCCACGGGACGTGAAGGGAGTCCAGCGGCTCACCGGCTGCCTCGCGGCGCTCAGCCGATACATGTCGCGGCTCGGGGATAAAACTCGCCCGTTCTTCGGATCGATAAAAAACCAAGAGTTCCACTGGAAGAATGACAGCCAGGACGCTTTCCTACGGATCAAGGAGTACCTCGCGGGGCCCCATATCTTGACGGTCCCCAGGGCGGGGGAGAAACTTTTTCTTTACCTCGCCGCGTCGGAATGCGCGCTGAGCGCGGTACTTCTCCGGGCCGAAGGGACCCTCCTACATTCCTATGTATTTCGTGAGCCATGTCCTCCACGAGGCGGAAGCACGCTACACGCCCTCGAGAAATTGGCGTACGCCTTGATAATTTCGGTCCGCAAACTCGGGGCGTACTTGTTCGAGCACCCCGTAGAAGTGCTCACCACAATGCCGTTACGACAAGTCATGCATCGTTCCGATGTATCAGGAAGATTGCTCCGGTGGAGCCTAGAGCTGAGCCAGTACGACCTAACTTTCGCGCCTCGCACCGCGATAAAAGCGCAGGCACTCGCGGACTTCGTGGTCGAGTTGACCTTTCCCCAGCGGAGCACGGGTTAAGTGTTGGAGTTGTGTACTTAATGTCTAGATTTAAGTAACGGTAAACTCCCGGTCATAGCATTTAATCTATTTAATTAATAAACAATTGTTTGCGTTTAATTATTGTTAATTAAATATATGCAAAATATAGTCCTGGATTCTATACGTTGTAGTTAGTATGGTGTGTCGGGCCCCACACAGAAGATCATACTATCGGTTACTCGTATTTAATCGAACGGTTGCTCACGACCTAGATGGACACGGACCAATCCATCGGTATAGTCGTTGTGTGAAAGAGAAAATAATTTGTCTTAATTATTTTATCACACTTGTACACTTGGTGTATTGGGCGGATCGCTTGAGATTTATCGATTAGGATTGCCTTGAGATAATCGATTCAAGTCTCAGTGTATTTTATTCTTAATCCCCGATACTATTGCGGGTGTGTATATTTAATATATGTGACTTTGATTTTCCAAAGGAATTAACCGATTTAATTATTGGGTTAATTACCGGTTAAGTTGGGTCACTATATTTTATATATGACATGCCGTGAATACTTGACGGGAAAGTGTATCCCGGAAGGGTTGATAATATCCCCGAGATGAGTTCATAAGGAATTATTGTGTAAACCTCATGAGTGGATTCGTTCCGCACATTAATTAAGGTTGAATGGTACTAGTCTCAGATTCAAGAGATGAATAAATTAATTAGCAATAAATTAATTTTATTCATGGATATTTAAATCTTAAATACACGGAATAAATAATACTACCGGAGAAATATTATTTGATATAATATGGTTTAATATTGGGAGTGCAATTTGTTGGAGTTGTGTACTTAATGTCTAGATTTAAGTAACGGTAAACTCCCGGTCATAGCATTTAATCTATTAAATTAATAAACAATCGTTTGCTTTTAATTATTATTAATTAAATATATGCAAATCATAGTCCTAGATTTTATACGTTATAGTTAGTATGGTGTGTCGGGCCCACACAGAAGATCATACTATCGGTTACTCGTATTTAATCAAACAGTGGCTCACGACCTAGATGGACCCGTACCAATCCATCGGTATAGTCGTTGTGTGAGAGAGAAAATAATTTGTCTTAATTATTTTATCACACTTGTACACATGGTGTATTGAGCGGATCGTTGAGATTCATCGATTAGGATTGCCGGCGATAATCGATTCGAGTCTCAGTGTATTTTATTCTTAATCCCCAATATTATTGCGGGTGTGTATATTTAATATAAGTGACTTTGATTACCAAAGGAATTAACCGATTTAATTATTGGGTTAATTACCGGTTAAGTTGGGTCACTATATTTCATATATGACATGCCGTGAATGATTGACCGGAAAGTGTATCCCGGAAGGGTTGATAATATCCCCGAGATGAGTTCATAAGGAATTATTGTGTAAACCTCATGAGTGGATTCGTTCCGCACAATAATTAAGGTTGAATGGTACTAGTCTCGGATTAAAGAGATGAATAAATTAATTAGCAATAAATTAATTTTATTCATGGATATTTAAATCTTAAATACACGGAATAAATAATACTACCGGAGAAATATTATTTGATATAATATGGTTTAATATTGGGAGTGCAATTAATTTATATAGTGGAAAATAAATTAATTAATATTGATAAGGATTAATGGACTTGAGCAGTGGGCTCAATTTAATCTTCAATATTGGAAGCCCAATATTCCACCTCCTTTAGATCCCCTACGTAGCCTATAAAAGCACTACATGGCCTTCATAAATCATAAGACAAGATTATCATACTTGATATTCTAGAGAGTTGAAGGAGATCCATAGGAGTTCGATAGATCTTCGCCCACCCGACGTTCGAACGGAGTGCAAGGAATACGTGGGAAGATTCAAAGGTCTTCAATTGATTTCGTTTCTCCGCACAACGAATCAAAGGTATGATCATAAAACTCCTTGTGTGATTTTATGTTCAATTAAATTGTGATACATGCATGAACGCACGATCCGGGAAAACGACGAACTTCGGGGATGGGGATTCGAGATCCCCGGCGAAGGTTCGAAGGACCCTCGGCTGGGAGCCGAGGGGTGCGATCGAGCCCTAGGGCGTCGATCGCGGGGCCCACACGAGGACGCCCCGGCTGGACGCCGGGGCATGCGATCGACCTCACGGTCGATCGCGGGGGCAGCCGCGGCTGGGCCGCGGCTGGTGCGCTGGGCGCACCGCCCTCCTCGGCGGTGGCGGTGAGTCGCCGGACTCACCGCCGGGGGCTGTTCGGAACAGCCCCACGGGGATGCGCGTACATCCCCGGCGATCGCTAGGGCAGCGATCGCGAGCCCCGGCGGGGGCTCGGCTAGGGTTTCTAGCCGCGGGTTTTTCCCGCGGCGACGACTCTCTTGTCGTGCCCGGTTCCGTTTGGTGGTTCGCGTGTTTCCGGCGATGGGATTTCGGTCGGGGTTATCGGTTCTGCAATTTTTGATACCCCGGGATATCGAATTCCAGCAATTGGTATCAGAGCGTTTGGTTTCGTGTTCATGTATGTGTTCAATTGTGTTCTACCTTGAAGGGATTCCGACTATCATGGTTTAAATTAATTGTTAATTATTCGTTTAATTAATTGCTATTTAATTTTACCATAATTATTCGTTATTAAACTCTCGTACATGTCGAGATTCGTTTTGTGTGGATGAATGCTTGTAATAGTAAAAATTCGGGGGTTGACCGAATTTAGATTTATTATTATTGTTCTATGTTTTCCGGAAAGTGTATAGGGTCGATTTCATGTATAGAATCGATACCGGAATTGTAAATTAATTTCTTGTAATTTATTTACGTTGGATCGATGCCGAGACGACCGCCGGAGAACTCGTGTGACGAAGAAGACGAAGAGGACGAAGAACCGGGGGGTCGATCAACCCCATGATCGACCCCATGACCGAAGCCATGGGGAGGGGTCGATCGCCCCTCGGCTGGGGCTGCCGCCGGTATGGTGGTGGCCGGCCGGCTGGGGAGGCGGCGGCGGTGCCCTCTCCGGTGGTGGCGGCGGTCGGTGGTGGTGGTGGTGGTGCGGGGATCCCCAACCCGTGCTACTCCTACTCCTACCTAGATTCTACTTACCTAATTGATTCGGTTTTCCTAATTGAGTTTTCCTATTTTTGGGAATTCTCATGGATTAGGAAAAGAATTAATTGGAATTAATTTTATTCCTTATTCTATTATGGAAGTCTTCTAGAGTATTCCGAGTTCTACTTGGAATAGGATCCTAGAGATTTAATAGAATTGGAAAGGAATAAAAGTTAATTTAGGATTGATTTATTTCCTAATTGATTATTCCTATTTTATGGGAATTTTCCTAGTAATGGAAATTAATTAATCTTGGAAAGTAGAAGAGTCCTAATTTATTTTATTTCCTTATTCTATTATAGAAGTCTTCTAGAATATTCCAAGTTTCACTTGGATAGATTATTCTAGAGATTTAATAGAATTAGATAGGAAAATAAATAAATAAAAATATTAATAATATTTAATTTTATTTTGATTTATTCGATTGACTTAATTTTCGAATTGAGTATCTTTTGGATTTATTAAAAATAAATAGATTTAAATATTGGGATTAATATTCTCGTCACATGGAGCATTCAAGAACGAAGACTGAAGACTAGAAGACGCATACGGAGATGGAATAAAGCCATGATAGTCGGAAAATAATTTTCTAGCTTATTTTGACTATGTGCTATGTGCTTTATTGCTTGTATGCATGCTTATGTGTTTAATTATGCATTAGATAGCGTATCCCTTTGTTATAAAAAGCTAAGTGGGAGAGGGGATGGAAACATTCCCATGGTCTCCATTACTGTTCTCTTGGTGACTCTTATGGACTTTTAAAGTTCGTATAGATGTGTCATTGTAGGAGAATTCTTGTAATTCCTTTTACGAGAAACATTGATTAAGTTTATCAAACAATGCCTAATTTGTCTTTCTGAAAACTGACTTCAAGTCGACTCATTCTCACCCCGGGGAGTGGAATGGAGCCAAAGCCACTTGGTCATGTGGATGAAACAAATTAGAGACATTCGTACCATTCTTTTGAAGATGGATCGTTTGTCTGCTCGGCTCCCTCATCTAATGAGAGATAGGGTTGTTCGCATGGTGAATCACTGGTTAGAAACTTCGAGTTTCACTTATGATTCTCCGCGTCTTGATTTACAAAATCGAATGCTTCAAGTAATTGGATGTCAATTGTAAAAGTCTTTTGGTGTAGTAAACGTCCACACTATCGTGGCTTGCTGCATTGAATGGGATTTTGGAACGATTGATGTAGACAGTTATAGAAGGGAGTGAAGGAAACGTAGGATAACGTAAACGTCCACACTATCGTGGCTTGCGGTAACATGCGAATCTTAAACAAACTTCTTAGTACTGAGTAATGGTTTACACTTAGGTACGCTCTATAGTATTCTTCCCATCGAAGTAACGCTATAGTGATGTACGACCGAAGCAAATCTAATTGCTAAATCATTTGGATGGGTAAACGTCCACACTATCGTGGCTTGCCTTATCTGATGGGATTTTAGATGTGATTAGTGATTTAATGATATTATTTGAGGGAGATAATATCGGATATTAAATTAATTGTTTGTTTAAATGTGCTTATAGGTTTAGAGAATAGCTATGAATCCACTTTCTATGATACTCAAGGAATTCAACACACTGGTTCCACACTGTGTTGAATGGAATAAAAAGTTAGACATTGCTCAGACTATAAAAGAGTACAAAGATGTACTCAGTGAAACTTGTCCTCCTAGACCTACTATTGTCTCATTTGATGAGGAGATAGCTGATTTTGAGAAGTGGGATAGTGCTCTTGCACTAGCCACCAATCATGATGTCATGCTTAAACTCAAGTTGATGTTTAGACAGAATGTAAAGGCTAGAAAAGAGGCGATGAGGATACTCATAAAGTTCAGTTGCTTCGAAGAAACGCTTGATCACGTTTTTGAGATGCTAGATCTTTTGGATGAGTTGAGACAATCGCAAGCTCTTACAGCCAAGGCCAAAGGTTTCGGACCTAAGGGCTTACATAAGGAAAAGGAGAAGAAGACAAGGGAGTCCAGTAGTCTTAAGAGACTTGGACCACGGGGTGGGATAAAGAAGCCTTCTGGCAAATGTCCCCAAGGAAAGCAGTCTGAGTACTGGGGGTCTATGTCTGAATGTCCTCTCAGAGGTACGAATTTTTCTTTAGTCGTAAAAACATAGTCAGCGGTATTATCTACCGGAATTCTGGTGTGTAGATATGGAACCACTGACGGTATGTGCATTTTGAATGCAGGGGTTCCAGAAAACCCGGCGACTAAGAGAAGAAGAGTTCGAGTCTACACGGGCAAAAGCTGTGGAGGAGGCAGCTGTTGCGGTGGAAGACATTTATATGCTTTAGTAGTTAAATAGGATTTCATTTCAAGATTATTGCGTTATGTACCCTTTATTTTAGAAAGAACGTTTAGTTCTGGATTTCTATTAATGGATATTTTATTTCTTTAATCATTTGATGATTTTGATAAGAAATAATGGGATTATCTATTATGGTACATTAGATAGCAATATATGAATGATAGATCCTAAAGTCTACCACGATGCAACGAACCGTTCTATAACTTGTTTTACTTGATTAGATATATTTCTTCATTAAATCATTATACTTGTGAATTCTTATACTTAGTAGTATTTTCAAATGAGATTCAAATGGTCGAAATTGATTTGATCAATTATAGTTGAAGGAATGGACCTTCCGACCTAAGGATTGAATTTGGAGGATAATACATCTAAGCAAACCTTTCTGGATAAAGGATAGAATTCAGACAAGTATTAGGAATGATTAGATATGCAGAGTATGTGTAATTAGAAAGGAACGAGTAAATTCTTTCAAGAATACTCGGTAATGGATTAGAATACTTAATGTGCCATAAAAGCAAAGTGTTTTGACTAGTAAATGGACACAAAGATATTATGGGGAACCATCAAAGTATATCCATTAGGAGCCTGCGACTTAGTCGTGGAGGCCATCACCTATCTAAGTAACACATAGCATAATCAAAGATTGGGATTCAATCCCAAAGGGCCGCGCCATACACTTACGTGTAGAGATGGTGCGCTGTAAATAAGAAACGGAAATCTAATAGTAAAAGAACAAGTTGTTCGGAACTACCTATGTTCTATGGATGTTCCTAGATACAACGGTATATTGAATATGGTTGTAGGATATCCTAGATGAACGAAGTATTGTGTGTTCTATAGTACTATGAACCAGAGGGACGTCTATCGCCCAGTTCTTAGAGGAAAACTATTAGATGAACCACAAAGCCTGAACTGACGTAATACCTTGGAATGAGAAAAAGGACAAAGACTAGGAACCAGCCAAACCGAGTAGAAGTACACCACACACTGCACCTACTGTTATTATTGTTATACACCGGGACGCCATTGCAGTGGGAGGTTGTTGGACAACCAGAGATATTCATAAGACTAGAGGAGTTCGGACTCTGGATCTAGTAGAGATGAAATCGATCCCTAGCTCTGCATAAGGGTGGTACTGGATCTAAATGTGCCTGCTTGGAACAATAAGGTTTATTGTTAAGAGGCTAGATCATTTAGAGTACAAGCTTAGTAAATTCATTCATGGATTGTAACAAAGCTGTAAATCGTGGAACTTGCAAATTGATGAGATAGTCCATTTTATGGATTCATCAAAATGGCAAAGACGATAGGTGTATTAGAGACATAATGGAAACAAGGTGGTGTTTCTCGGAGATCTTATGTAGATAATATTTTATCATTGGCAACAATGTAAAGATATTGTCAGACATAAAATAATGGTTGTCTAAATAAATCGAGATATAAGATTGAGTAGAAGTTAGAGCATGTTCTTAAGATCGTTCTAACGATAAGAACATTGTACTTCTCCTAGATACCTTATACGATTATGGTTTGCTTTAAACATGCATACTTCTGAGAAAGGTTATTGCCTTTCAGAGACAGAATATACATCTATCTAAAGGATATGTGTTTCGAACACATGAAGGAGATAGATGAAAATAAAGCAGTTTCCTACACTTTATGTATGGAAATCCTTATAGATGCAATGTTGTAAAAAGACAACCTGATATCAACTATGTCGTTTGCGTAGTGGGAGGATATCAAAGTAATCTGGATAAGGGATGTTCGAATGCTGTAAGAGTACTTTCATAGTACTGGCTTACGGAGCAAGACGAAATCTTCTTAGATTACAGATTCTCAGATCCAAAAATCATAGAAGGACCAGTGTAAGTCGATATCAGGCTATGTGTTCACTTTTAGAAAGAGGTGGAACCATGAAATGAAAGAGTGATAAGCGGGACGCTTCTCAGACTCTCTCATAACCGAATAGCAGCCTCAGAGGCAGCGGAAGTTTTGGTTAGGTTCCGGGATTACCTCTTGACTTGGATATGACTCTTAGTTTACCAAAGGCTATTGGATAGCGGTGCAAAGTAAACTGGAAGAGGTCATAAGTCAAAAGTGATGATAACACATAGAGCAAGTACCACCTGATACGAATCATCGTCGAGGGAGACGACGTAGTAGTCACCAAGATAACTTCAGAGCGGCAACCTAGATTGCTCACTCACATAGTACTTCTCGGAAGTACACTCTAAAGCACGTGATGAGTATGTGAACCGGGAGTTTGGAGGAAATGACTAGACCTTAGTACAAGTGGGAGATTGTTGGAGTTGTATACTTAATGTCTAGATTTAAGTAACGGTAAACTCCCGGTCATAGCATTTAATCTATTAAATTAATAAACAATCGTTTGCTTTTAATTATTATTAATTAAATATATGCAAATCATAGTCCTAGATTTTATACGTTGTAGTTAGTATGGTGTGTCGGGCCCACACAGAAGATCATACTATCGGTTACTCGTATTTAATCAAACAGTGGCTCACGACCTAGATGGACCCGGACCAATCCATCGGTATAGTCGTTGTGTGAGAGAGAAAATAATTTGTCATAATTATTTTATCACACTTGTACACTTGGTGTATTGAGCGGATCGTTGAGATTCATCGATTAGGATTGCCGGCGATAATCGATTCGAGTCTCAGTGTATTTTATTCTTAATCCCCGATATTATTGCGGGTGTGTATATTTAATATAAGTGACTTTGATTTACCAAAGGAATTAACCGATTTAATTATTGGGTTAATTACCGGTTAAGTTGGGTCACTATATTTCATATATGACATGCCGTGAATGATTGACCGGAAAGTGTATCCCGGAAGGGTTGATAATATCCCCGAGATGAGTTCATAAGGAATTATTGTGTAAACCTCATGAGTGGATTCGTTCCGCACAATAATTAAGGTTGAATGGTACTAGTCTCGGATTAAAGAGAT
Organism: Euphrasia confusa; assembly: GCA_954870475.1. Classification (NCBI taxonomy): domain Eukaryota; kingdom Viridiplantae; phylum Streptophyta; class Magnoliopsida; order Lamiales; family Orobanchaceae; genus Euphrasia; species Euphrasia confusa. The sequence continues at coordinate 34,795,550 of OX940950.1, forward strand.
GAATAAATTAATTAGCAATAAATTAATTTTATTCATGGATATTTAAATCTTAAATACACGGAATAAATAATACTACCGGAGAAATATTATTTGATATAATATGGTTTAATATTGGGAGTGCAATTAATTTATATAGTGGAAAATAAATTAATTAATATTGATAAGGATTAATGGACTTGAGCAGTGGGCTCAATTTAATCTTCAATATTGGAAGCCCAATATTCCACCTCCTTTAGATCCCCTACGTAGCCTATAAAAGCACTACATGACCTTCATAAATCATAAGACAAGATTATCATACTTGATATTCTAGAGAGTTGAAGGAGATCCATAGGAGTTCGATAGATCGTCGCCCACCCGACGTTCGAACGGAGTGCAAGGAATACGTGGGAAGATTCAAAGGTCTTCAATTGATTTCGTTTCTCCGCACAACGAATCAAAGGTATGATCATAAAACTCCTTGTGTGATTTTATGTTCAATTAAATTGTGATACATGCATGAACGCACGATCCGGGAAAACGACGAACTTCGGGGATGGGGATTCGAGATCCCCGGCGAAGGTTCGAAGGACCCTCGGCTGGGAGACGAGGGGTGCGATCGAGCCCTAGGGCGTCGATCGCGGGGCCCACACGAGGACGCCCCGGCTGGACGCCGGGGCATGCGATCGACCTCACGGTCGATCGCGGGGGCAGCCGCGGCTGGGCCGCGGCTGGTGCGCTGGGCGCACCGCCCTCCTCGGCGGTGGCGGTGAGTCGCCGGACTCACCGCCGGGGGCTGTTCGGAACAGCCCCACGGGGATGCGCGTGCATCCCCGGCGATCGCTAGGGCAGCGATCGCGAGCCCCGGCGGGGGCTCGGCTAGGGTTTCTAGCCGCGGGTTTTTCCCGCGGCGAGGACTCTCTTGTCGTGCCCGGTTCCGTTTGGTGGTTCGCGTCTTTCCGGCGATGGGATTTCGGTCGGGGTTATCAGTTCCGCAATTTTTGATACCCCGGGATATCGAATTCCAGCACAATTAATTTATATAGTGGAAAATAAATTAATTAATATTAATGGGAGATTAATAGATTTGGGCTTGGGCTCAATTTAATCATTAATATTGGAAGCCCAATATTCCACCTCCTTTAGATCCCCTACGTAGCCTATAAAAGCACTACATGGTCTTCACTTTTTCATAAGACAAGATTATCATACTTTATATTCTAGAGAGTTGAAGAGGATCCATAAGCTTGGAAGATCGTCGCCCACCCGACGTTCAAGCTAGTGCAAGGAATACGTAGGAAGATCGTAAGGTCATCAATTGAGTTCGTTTCTCCGCACAACGAATCAAAAGGTAAAATCATATACTCTCTTCTATGATTTTATGTGAATTGATTGTGATACATACATGAACGCACGATCCGGGAAAACAAGGAACTTCGGGGACGGGGATTCGAGATCCCCGGCGAATGTTCAAAGGACCCTCGGCTGGGAGCCGAGGGGTGGCGGTCGAGCCCTAGGGCTTCGACCGCCGGCGCGCATCGAAGGAAAGCCGCGGCTGGGGCGATCGAGCCCTAGCTCGATCGCCGGGGACCGTCGCGGCTTCGTGCCGCGGCTGGTGGTCCCCCCTCCTGTCTGTGGTGGCGGTGAGTCGCCGGACTCACCGCCCGGGGCTGCCGGAGCAGCCCCAGCGATCGGCGCACGATCGCGAGCCCCGGCGGGGGCTCGGCTAGGGTTTTCGGCCGCGGGTTCATCCCGCGGCGATGCTCGAGTCGAGCCCGGTTCCGTTCGGTGGTTCGCGTGTTTCCGGCGAGAGGATTTCGGTCGGGTTATTATTTTCCACAAATTATAATAGCCCGGGATATCGATTTCCAGCAATTGGTATCAGAGCGTTTGGTTTCGTGTTCATGTATGTGTTCAATTATCGTTCTACCTTGTAGGGATTCCGGCTATCATGGTTAATTAATTGATTAATTGTTTAATTAATTGTTATTTAATTTTACCATGATTATTAAACTCTCGGACATGTCGAGATTCGTTTTGTGTGGATGAATGCTTGTAATAGTAAAAATTCGGGGGTTGACCGAATTTAGATTTATTATTATTGTTCTATGTTTTCCGGAAAGTGTATAGGGTCGATTTCATGTATAGAATCGATACTGGAATTGTAAATTTATTTCTTGTAATTTATTTACGTTGGATCGATGCCGAGACGACCGCCGGAGAACTCGTGTGACGAAGACGAAGAGGACGAAGAACCGGGGGGTCGATTAACCCCATGATCGACCCCATGACCGAAGCCATGGGGAGGGGTCGATCGCCCCTCGACTGGGGCTGCCGCCGGTATGGTGGTGGCCGGCCGGCTGAGGAGGCGGCGGCGGTGCCCTCTTCCGGTGGTGGCGACGGTCGATGATGGTGGTGGTGGTGCGGGGATCCCCAACCCGTACTACTCCTACCTAGATTCACTTTCCTAATTGATTCAAGTTTTCCTATTTTGAGTATTCCTAAGTTTGGGAACTCTCATGGAGATAGGAAAAGAATTAATTGTAATTAATTTATTTCCTTATTCTATTATGGAAGTCTTCTAGAATATTCCAAGTCCTACTTGGAATAGGAATCTAGAGATTTAATAGAATTAGATAGGAAAATAATTAATTAATAAATTGATTTATTTCCTATTTGATTATTCCTATTTTATGGGAATTTTCATGGACATGGAAATTAATTAATTTTGGAAAGTATAAGAGTCCTAATTTATTTTATTTCTTTATTCTATTATAGAAGTCTTCTAGAATATTCCAAGTTTTACTTGGATAGATTATTCTAGAGATTTAATAGAATTAGATAAGAAAATAAATAAATAAAAATATTAATAATATTTAATTTTATTTTTGATTTATTCGATTGACTTAATTTTCGAATTAAGTATATTTTGGATTTATTAAAAATAAATAGATTTAAATATTGGGATTAATATTCTCGTCACATGGAGCATTCAAGAACGAAGACTGAAGACTAGAAGACGCATACGGAGATGGAATAAAGCCATGATAGTTGGAAAATAATTTTCTAGCATTATTTTGACTATGTGATATGTGCTTTATTACTTGTATGCATGCTTATGTGTTTAATTATGCATTAGATAGCATATCCCTTTGTTATAAAAAGCTAAGTGGGAGAGGGGATGGAAACATTCCCATGGTCTCCATTACTGTTCTCTTGGTGACATTTATGAGCTTTCGAAGTTCATATAGATATGTCATTGGAGGAGAATTCTTTTAATTCCTTTTACAAGAAACATTGATTAAGTTTATCAAACAATGCCTAATTTGTCTTTCTGAAACTGACTTCAAGTCGAGTCATTCTCACCCCGGGGAGTGGAATGGAGCCAAAGCCACTTGGTCATGTGGATGACACAAATTAGAGACATTCGTACCATTCTTTTGAAGATGGATCGTTTGTCTGCTCGGCTCCCTCATCTAATGAGAGATAGGGTTGTTCGCATGGTGAATCACTGGTTAGAAACTTCGAGTTTCACTTATGGTTCTCCGCGTCTTGATTTACAAAATCGAATGCTTCAAGTAATTGGGAGTCAACTATAAAAGTCTTTTGGTGTAGTAAACGTCCACACGAACGTGGCTTGCTATGCTAAATGGGATTTTTGGAAATAGTTGATGTAGACAGTTATAGGGAATTGTGAAGGATTGTGAGTTATCGTAAACGTCCACACTAACGTGGCTTGCGGTGACGTAGCAATTCCAAATGGTTCACCTTAGTACTGAGTAATGGTTTACACTTAGGTACGCTTTATAGTATTCTTCCCAAAGAAGTAACGCTATAATGATGTACGACCGAAGCAAATCTAATTACTAAATCATTTGGGTGGGTAAACGTCCACACGAACGTGGCTTGCCTTATCTGATGGGATTTTAGATGTGATTAGTAATTTAATGATATTATTTGAGGGAGATAATATCGGATATTAAATTGATTGTTTGTTTATATGTGCTTATAGGTTTAGAGAATAGCTATGAACCCACTTTCTGTGATACTCAAGGAGCATAAGCTCACTGGTCCCAATTACATTGATTGGAAGAGAAATTTAGACATTGTCCTGACTTCTGAGGAGTACAAGTTTGTACTCCATGAAGTGTGCCCTGCCGAGCCCACGGCTGCCTCAACTGATGAGGAAAAACTAACATATTGGAAGTGGAAAAAGGCTGATGAAATGGCTAGGTGTTATATTTTGGCTTCCATGTCAAATGTACTCCAAACCCAACATGAGCCGATGGACACTGCCTATGATATGATGTTTAACCTCAAGGAGATGTTTGGGGAGCAAGATCGTGCGGCTAGGCAAGAAGCCATGAGAGTCCTCATGTCGACTACTCAGTCTGAAGGAACGCCCGTTGGGGAGCACGTTCTTAAGATGATGAGTTTGTTGAATGAACTTGAGGTCCTAGGAGCTTCTATTGATGCTGAGACGCAAGTCGACATCATACTCCAGTCTCTGACCCCTAGTTTTGAGCAGTTTCGTATGAGCTATAATATGGGTAAACTATCTTATACTCTTGCGCAACTCCTGGCTGAACTAAAGGCGGCAGAGGGGATCTACAAGAAGGGCAAGTCTCAAGCGCTTGTAGCTACCAAGTCCAAGGGCTCAAAGCCTGTTGGAGGTAGGGGCAAGAAAAGGAAGCAAGCCTGGAAACCCAGTGGTGCCAAGAGGAGTGGACCACGAGTGGGGGCTGCAAAGCCAAGAGGCAAGTGCTTCCGATGCAATAAGACTGGACACTGGAAGTCTGAATGTCCTCTCAAAGGTACGAATTTTTCTTTAGTCGTAAAATAATAGTCAGCGGTATTATCTACCAGAAATCTGGTGTGTAGATATGGAACCACTGACGGTATGTGCATTTTAAATGCAGGGGTTCCAGAAAACCCGGCGACTTAGAGAAGAAGAGTTCGAGTCTACACGAGCGAAAGCTGTAGAGGAGGCAGCTGTTGCAGTGGAAGACATTTATCTGCTTTAGTAGTTAAATAGGATTTCATTTCAAATTTATTGCATTATGTACCCTTTATTTTAGAAAGAACTTTTGTTCTGGATTTCTATTATTTATGAATGGATATTTTATTTCTTTAATCATGGTGATGATTTTGATAAGAAATAATGGGTATTATCTATTCTGGTACATTAGATAGCAATATGTGAATGATGAATCCTTAGTCTACCACGATGCAACAAACCGTTCTATAACTTGTTTTACTATTTAGATATATTTCTTGTTGAATCATTATACTTGTGAATTCTTATACTTAGTAGTATTTATTCAAATGAGATTCAAAAGGTTGAAATTGATTTGATCAATTATAGTTGAAAGAATGGACCTTCCGACCTAAGAATCAAGTTTGGAAGATAATGCAACTAAGCATACCTTTTTGGTAAAAGATAGAATTCGGACAAGTATTGAGAATGATCAATGATATGTGTAAAGTGCAAGTAGTTCTTTTAAGAATACTCGAAGATGGATTAGAATGCTTGATGTGCCATAAAAGCGAAGTGTTTTAGTCACAAAGCAATTATGGGGAACCTTCAAAGTATATCCATTGGAAGCCTGCGACTTAGTCGCGGAGGCTACCACATAGCATAATCAAAGATTGAGATTAAGTCTCAAATGACTACACCATACACTTACGTGTAGAGATGGTGAGTCAGTAAGAAATAGAATTCTAATAGTGAAAGAACAAGTTGTTCGGAACTACCTATGTTCTATGGATATTCCTGGAGACAACGGCATATTCAATATGGTTGTAGGATATCCTAGATGAACAAAGTATTGTGTGTTCTATAGTACTATGAACCAGAAGGACGTGTAACGCCCGGTTCTTAGAGAAAGACTATAAGAAGAACCACAAAGCCCGAACTGACGCAATACCTTGAAATGAGAAAAAGGACAAAGACTAGGAACCAGCCAAACCGAGTAGAAATACACCACACACTGCACCTACTGTTATTACTGTTGTACACCGGGACGTCGTTGCAGTGGGAGGTTGTTGAACAACCAGAGATGTTCATTTGATGGATTCATCAAAAGGCATAGACGAAAGGTGTATTGGAGATGTAATAGAAACAAGGTGGTGTTTCTCGGAGATTTTATGTAGATGACAATTTCATCATTGGCAACAATGTAGAAAATGTTGTCAGACATAAGATAATGGTTGTCTAAAAGAATCGAGATATAAGATTGAGTAGAAGTTAGAGCATGTTCTTGAGATCTTTCGATCTAAGGATAAGAACATTGTACTTCTCCTAGATATCTTATACGATTATGGTTTGTTTTAAACATGCATACTTCTGAGAAAGGTTATTGCCTTTCATAGACAGAATATACATCTATCTAAAGGGTATGTGTTCGAACACATGAAGGAGATAGATGAGGACAAAGCAGTTTCCTATACTTAAAGTATGGAAAGCTTTATAGATGCAATGTTGTAAAACAAGAACCTGATATCAACTATGCGGTTTGCGTAGTGGGAGGATATCAAGGTAATCTAGACAAGAGATTTTCGGATGCTGTAATAGTACTTGCGAAGTACTGGATTATTAAGCAAGACGAAATCTTCTTTGATTACAAATTCTCAGATCTTAAATCAGAGGAGGACCAGTGCAAGTCGATATAAGACTATGTGTTCACTTTTAGAAAGAGGTGGAACCATGAAGTGAAAGAGTGATAAGCAGGAAGCTTCTCAGACTCTCTCGTAACCGAATAAGCAGCCTCAGAGGCAGCGGAAGTTTTGGTTAGGTTCCGGGATAACCTCTTGGCTTGGATATGACTCTTAGTTTACCAAAGGCTATTGGATAGCGGTGCACGGTAAACTGGAAGAAGTCATAAGTCAAAAGTGATGTTAACACATAGAGCAAGTACCACCTGATACGAGTCATCGTCGAGGGAGACGACGCAGTAGTCACCAAGATAACTTCAGAGCGGCAACCTAGATTGCTCATTCACACAGTACTTCTTGGAAGTACAGCTCTAAGCACGTGATGAGTATGGGAGTCGGGAGTTTGGAGGAAATGACTAGACCTTAGTACAAGTGGGAGATTGTTGGAGTTGTGTACTTAATGTCTAGATTTAAGTAACGGTAAACTCCCGGTCATAGCATTTAATCTATTTAATTAATAAACAATTGTTTGCGTTTAATTATTGTTAATTAAATATATGCAAAATATAGTCCTGGATTCTATACGTTGTAGTTAGTATGGTGTGTCGGGCCCCACACAGAAGATCATACTATCGGTTACTTGTATTTAGTCTAACGGTTGCTCACGACCTAGATGGACACGGACCAATCCATCAGTATAGTCGTTGTGTGAAAGAGAAAATAATTTGTCTTAATTATTTTATCACACTTGTACACTTGGTGTATTGGGCGGATCGCTTGAGATTTATCGATTAGGATTGCCTTGAGATAATCGATTCAAGTCTCAGAGTATTTTATTCTTAATCCCCGATACTATTGCGGGTGTGTATATTTAATATGTGTGACTTTGATTTTCCAAAGGAATTAACCGATTTAATTATTGGGTTAATTACCGGTTAAGTTGGGTCACTATATTTTATATATGACATGCCGTGAATACTTGACGGGAAAGTGTATCCCGGAAGGGTTGATAATATCCCCGAGATGAGTTCATAAGGAATTATTGTGTAAACCTCATGAGTGGATTCGTTCCGCACAATAATTAAGGTTAAATGGTACTAGTCTCGAATTCAAGAGATGAATAAATTAATTAGCAATAAATTAATTTTATTCATGGATATTTAAATGTTAAATACACGGAATAAATAATACTACCGGAGAAATATTACTTGATATAATATGGTTTAATATTGGGAGTGCAATTAATTTATATAGTGGAAAATAAATTAATTAATATTAATGGGAGATTAATATATTTGGGCTTGGGCTCAATTTAATCATTAATATTGGAAGCCCAATATTCCACCTCCTTTAGATCCCCTACGTAGCCTATAAAAGCACTACATGGTCTTCACTTTTTCATAAGACAAGATTATCATACTTGATATTCTAGAGAGTTGAAGAGGATCCATAAGCTAGGAAGATCGTCGCCCACCCGACGTTCAAGCTAGTGCAAGGAATACGTAGGAAGATCGTAAGGTCATCAATTGAGTTCGTTTCTCCGCACAACGAATCAAAAGGTAAAATCATATACTCTCTTCTATGATTTTATGTGAATTGATTGTGATACATACATGAACGCACGATCCGGGAAAACAAGGAACTTCGGGGACGGGGATTCGAGATCCCCGGCGAATGTTCAAAGGACCCTCGGCTGGGAGCCGAGGGGTGGCGGTCGAGCCCTAGGGCTTCGACCGCCGGCGCGCATCGAAGGAAAGCCGCGGATGGACGCCGCGGCTGGGGCGATCGAGCCCTAGCTCGATCGCCGGGGACCGTCGCGGCTTCGCGCCGCGGCTGGTGGTCCCCCCTCCTGTCGGTGGTGGCGGTGAGTCGCCGGACTCACCGCCCGGGGCTGCCGGAGCAGCCCCAGCGATCGGCGCACGATCGCGAGCCCCGGTGGGGGCTCGACTAGGGTTTTCGGCCGCGGGTTCATCCCGCGGCGATGCTCGGGTCGAGCCCGGTTCCGTTCGGTGGTTCGCGTGTTTCCGGCGAGAGGATTTCGGTCGGGTTATTATTTTCCGCAAATTTTAATAGCCCGGGATATCGATTTCCAGCATTAAGCACGCCCCTGGAGACTCTACGTGGACGGGTCGTCTACCAGTGCGTGCTCGGGGGCCGGAGTAGTGCTCCTTGGGCTGGACGGTGACTCGTTTGCCCACGCGGTGAAATTCGAATTTTCCGCAACAAATAATGAAGCAAAGTACGAGGCGCTCGTGGCAGGCCTCGAAATGTCTATCGCGGTGGACGTCCCGCGACTCCACATGTTCATGGACTCGCATCTAGTGGTGAACCAAGTCACGGGCGACTACGAAGCCAAAGGAGAGCAGATGATCAAGTACCTCGAGCTGGTGTGGAGGTTGTGCGGCAAGATTCCCGACGTCCGGATCGAGCAGATACCCAGGGAGCAAAACTCGCAGGCCGACGCGCTGTCCAAACTAGCCTCATCCGAAGGGGTTGCAGATCTGTCCCGAGTCGTGCTGACACAGCTGAAGACTCCCTCAGTCGACGCCCGAGAGGAGATCCTCCCCGTAGTCCTCGAGCCCGGGGCCGACTAGCGGGACGCGATCAAATGTGTCATTGAGTCCGGGGCCCTGCCCTCGGACAAGGTCGAGGCAAAACAGCTCCGAACGTGGGCTGCAAGGTACTCTGTTCTGGGTTCCCAACTTTATCGCAGGAGTTTTTCCATGCCTTTGTTAAAATGTATATCTAGGGACGAGGGAGCAAAAGTCTTGTCCGAAATCCACGAGGGCATTTGTGGTAATCACGCCGGCGGTCGATCGTTATCCCACAAAACCATGGGTCAAGGTTTCTACTGGCCAAATCTACGCCGCGACGCCGCCGAGTTCGCGAAGAGATGCGTCCAGTGCCAACTCAGGGACCCAATATTCTCACCGCACCCGGGACCCTCAAGGCGCTGTACTCCCCATGGCTTTTGCCCGGTGGGGCATAGACATCATCGGCCCGTTGGCCGCCGCCCCTGGCGGAGTCAAGTTCGCGTTTGTCGCGGTCGATTACTTCACCAAGTGGGCCGAGGCGGAAGCAGTCCAGAAGATCGACCAACCACAAGTGATCAAGTTCATCTGGAAGAACATCATATGCCGGTTCGGATTGCCCGAGTCCATCATCTCGGACAACGGTAGGCAATTCGACGGCGAGCGAGTCTCGGACTTTTGCGAACTATGGGGTATAAGGAGGGCGTTTTCGACCCCGTACCACCCGCAGTCCAATGGGCAAGTTGAGGCGGTGAATAAAATCCTGAAGCACACCATCAAGGCGAAACTGGAGTTGCGAAAAGGAAGGTGGGCCGAGGAGCTACCAGAGGTGCTGTGGTCATATCGCACCACGGTGAAGAACGCAACCGGAGAAACACCATACGCTCTCGCGTTTGGTACGGAGGCCGTGATCCCGACTGAGGTGGTAGTCCGCTCGCACCGTACCGCCCAGGACGTCACCCCGGAGAATGAGGCGGTACTGCGCCTCGAGTTGGACCTCCTTGAGGAGCGGAGGTTGAGTTCTGACTCCCTCAATGCGATGAACAAACAACGGATTGCCAAGCTGTACAATACAAAGGTGAGGACCCGAGAATTCAGCCCCGGGGAGTTGGTGTTGAAAAAATTACTAGGAACCCACCCCGGGGCCCTCGGGCCGACATGGGAAGGACCCTTCCGAGTAACGACTTGCCTGGAGAACGGGGCGTACGCACTAGAGTTGATGGACGAAACACCAGACCAATACCGATGGAAAACATTGCACCTAAAAAAGTTTTACCAGTAGAGGGACGAGGACCGGAGCAGGCCCGAGCCCCCACGAAGCTGATGAACGAAGACTATATGTATATGCTCTAAGATAGCAAAAATAAAACGAGCACCCACGAGTGTCGGAAAATTTGAAACAATTCCCTATGATTTGCGTATTGTCGTTTAGTCGAGAAAAAGGCCTAACCTACTTAAGACCCGGAGATCGGAGGTTGAAATAACACAATCCCGGGACACGGGCAGCGGGGACGATACAAGAATAATTTGTGTACTCATCCGCAAAAGCCCAAAAGGCCACGAACCCATTCAGTCTTCAACTTAGGCGACTCCAGAGTAAGAAAGTCATTTACCATGTCCCAAGTTGCGAGCACGGGGGGAAGAAAGTAAAAGCTATCGAAAGCCACAAAAAACCCCATTTTAAACCATCAATCCCCAAACCCACAAGGACTCTACTGAGCCCCGGGTCGAGGAGGTACGGGTACAAAAAGAACCAAAAGATTTTGGGCCGGAACCGGACCCCGGAAAGAATAAAAAGAAAGCAAGGCAAGTGAAATCAACAGATAGAACGCTACAACCGGGGTCCCGGTACCCGGGACAACTAAAACCCCGAGGCCCGCGGCTCGGGGAAACCAAGTTAACCCCCTGCATATCCAGGATTAAAACAGAGTCCTAAGGCACCATACGCATCACGCAAAAGAAAAATATTGGTCATGAAAAAGCGAAACATGACTAAAAAACCGGGGATTACCCCCACAACAATCACAAGAAATATCCGGGCTACTGCCCCAACAAAAAACCAAACCAACAAGAAATTGTTTTCAGGCCGAAGCCCATACCAGAACAAAACAAAAGCATAAAATCAGAATTCATGAGACGAGCAGGAAAAAACCCCAAAGACCACCTCAACCTACGACCTCGGGGACTTCGCCGCCAACTCCGGGTCAGCTTTAGGGGTTTCCTCCATCAGGGCATCGGCGTCGGTTTTGACCTTTTCGTCAGAAGGCTGCACGGTCTGGTCAGCTTCGAAGTCTTCGTAGAAAGCATCAATGGTCTGCTCAGGGAAGCCGGCGACGACGTCCTCCAAGACAGCCACCTGACGGGGAGAAAGCCCATCCTCGGCCCCCGGAGAGGCACCAGCCGCACCAACGACGGAGGTAGCTTCGCCCGCCTCGGGCTCGATCTCCACCTCTTTTTCTTGTGCCGACGCGGGAAGCCTGATCAGCGGTTCCTTGGGGCGGACTAGGCGGTCGTAACTCGGCCACCACTTCATATCAATGTGAAAGTCCTCCTCGAGGTCTAGGTACTCCTGGTGAAGCCGAGGATCGAGGACCCTAGTGCTCATATACCCTTTCCAGTACTCTAGCACGCGATCCCGTGCCGCCACATCGTTTTGTAGGTGAGCATACCGGACGGCGTCGGCCAGGCCGCTCGAGTAGAAATGATCATTGAGCACCCGATGGTCGGTCCACGGGCTAGACAACTCACCTTCAAGGACGGCGATCCGGGCCCGAGCTTCCTCCAGCTGGATCCGAAGAGCCGCGGTTTCTGCGTCCCGGGCCTCGAGGGACTCGGCGAGTTTCGCCACCTCCCTGTTCGCCTCGGTGATCTACTGGGACAGGACAGTGGCTCGAGACTTTAGGGCCGTGGCCTCCGCGCCGGCTATCTTCAATTTGTCGTTTCGATATTCGGCCAGCTCGCGCCACATATCCCGATCTTTCGAAGCTGCAGCAAGGGCAGTAGTATATGCTTTGACCTCCGTCATAAGGTGGTCGCTCTGGGCAATCACCTCCTCGTTTAGACGAGCCATCTCCTGATGGAGTTGTATTCTAAATGTCTAGTTTAGTGCAAATACGGAACTCCTTATCTATACCTTAATTCGAGATATGATTCAAGCATGATTGCATTTAATGCAATAGTCCTTGATGTATACGTTGTAGACAGTATGGCGTGAGGAGACACGCGGAAGATCATACTGTCGGTTACTCGTATACTATCGAACAGTAGCTCACGACTTAGATGGACAGGGACAATCCATCGGTACGTCGTAGTGTGACTGGTAGATAGTCGGTCTTGACTATCATGTTACACTCGTACACTTGGTGTATTGAGCAGGACCACGGGAGGGCGTTCGATTTATACTAATTGATGTAATCGAACTAGACCTCAGATATTACGGATATGTGAGTTCTTAATCCCTATATAATTATAGGTGCGTGTGTCCAATGCTCGGTTCTTTGATGTGCCAATGAGTGAGATTAATTGATTAGTCAATATTCTCGGTAGATTGGGAATCGGTATTGTACACACGGCATGCTATAGATTATAGACAGGAAACCGTGTCCCATTTATTGGGTTGATGATGTCCCCGAGATGAGCTCATAAAGTTTATCATGTAAACCCTGCAGGTGGATTCGTTCCACATGATAATAAGGATGAGTGGTACTAGTCTCGGATAATAAGAAATGAATTAATTTAATTATTAGTAATTAATTAATTCATGGACATGCGATATCTTAAACACGGGGAAAATCATATATGTAATACGGCGGGAAAATTATTGACGGAATAATTTGAATTAATTAATTGGGAAATCATTTATAATTTTATAGTGGAATTAATTATAAATAAAATTGTGGAATTTAATTAAGGTTTTCTTTTTGGGACACCAAGTTAATTAAATTGCAATTTAAGCCTAATTAATTAATTGCCTATGGGTCCCTAGTGTGGCCTATATAAAACCCTTGTCTCTCTTCTCTAAACCTACAGAACGCCGCTATAATTAATTCTGTGGAGAAATTATTTTGTTAGCGCAATTATTCTCTTCTCCGCTTAATTAATTTAGATTAGCGCAGTGTTTTTCTTTTCTGTAGAAATTAATTTGCTAGCGCAAATATATTTCTGGATACAGAATAGTTTTTCTTTTCTGTAGAAATTAATTTGCTAGCGCAAATATATTTCTGGAGACAGAATAATAAAAACGTGAAAAGGAGGGTTTGAGAGAGAAGAAGAAGAGAAACTCCAAGCGGATCGATGCCCACACATCGGCTGGAGCAAGAGGGCTAGGATACACGCTAGAAGACTCGAGGTATCTGTCAATTCGGCTTCTCCGAATCACGCGACAAAGGTATGAGATCGATCCCTAATTCCGCAATTATCGATCTCTAAATTCGTTAAAAATACATCGGACGAACGATCGGGTTCCGGGAGTCGTGGTACGTGTTCCTCGACTACTGGGGGTTCAAGGACCTTCGGATCGGTAGTCGGAAGAGGAAAAACGGACCGGAAACGAGCCCGGAACAGCAGAACGCGCTGCTGTTCGCGGACGAACAGCGCCCGCTGAAAGGCAAACGGCGACCGCCGTTTTAGGCCTAAACAGCGCCCGCTGAATGACCAACAGCGCCCGCTGTTTGAGTCAGGTCAGCGGCTGATTCGCGCGGTTGTTCTTCGGGGCGATGGCTGGGCGTGAATCGGCACGAGGGCTGTTACGTGAACGGAGCGGTGCTTCCTGGAGGTCGACTGGGCGTGTTCGGATGTTCGAGTGATCGAACGGACACGTCCCGGGTAGTCGATTCCCAACAATTGGTATCAGAGCCGGTTTTGTACGTTCGTTGTATTTTTGCGAGAATTGTGTTGCAGGTTCGAACCCGATTATTATGGTCATGTGATTGGACTGTATGTTTGTGGTTTGTTAAACTCTCGGGCTTGTCGAGATCTTTGTTTTATAATCGTTGCATGTTTGTAATAGTTAAAACGACGGGTTGAGTCGTTTAGGTTTTCTATTTCGTTTTTTCGTTTATCCGGATTGTATAGGATCGATCAACCGGTATAGGATCGATGCCGGAAGTAGTTAGTTTTACTTATGTCATGTTGCTGCTACTTGGTGAATCGAGAGAAGATCGAAGGCCGGACGAACGAGGGTCGAGAAGTCGAACCCGCGGCTGCTGTGCACAAACGACGCCCGCTGGAGGGCAAACGGCGGTCGCCGTTTGCAGCTCCTCCAGCGAGCGCTGAATATAGGGCAGCGCCCGCTGCCCTAGGGTTGGCAGCAGCGGATCGGGGGATCGATGGACATCACGGAACGCTCGTCTTTGCCCGGGATGATACTCCAGTGGGAGGGGTTCGTCTATTGGCACTTAGACGAGTCGGTGGTGGACCGAGACCGAGACGAGCAACGAGACGAAGATCCGAGAAGACGTGCATGGAAGATATTTAAAGGCCATAATAATCGGGGCCACGTTAAATGCTTTTTGTGTGTTAACGTGCTTTTATTATGCTTTATTTATTTGTGCATGTTATCCCTTTCGTAAAATACTAAGTGGGAGAGGGATTGGAAACAATCTCGCGGTCTCCATTCTCTGTTTTGATAGTGATGTGTGTCACTTACGAGTTGGCTTTAGTGTCATCCTCCCTATCGGATAAAGTCGACACACGGATATCACTGGATCAAAATTCGAATTTAAAATCCACTTATAAAATTGAACAATTATATTTCTCAAAAGCAATGCCTAATCTGTCATTCAAAGACTAATTTCAACTCGACTCATTCTCACCCCGGGGAGTGGAATGGAGCCAAAGCGCGTGGTTATGTCGATGACACAGATTAGAGACATTCGAGTCATTCGATGACTAGATCGATTGTCTGGTTGGCTCCCTCACCTAGTGAGAGGTAGGGCTCAATTGCATGATTGATCGCTGGTTAGAAACTTCGAGTTTCACTTACGAGATATCAAGCTTTGATTAATAAAATTGTGAAATTTAATAAATGTAAGAGTCAATTAACAAAGTTGTTTGTTTTAGTAAACGTCCACAAGAACGTGGCTTGCTAAATGGAAACGGTACTTTGGGTTAATTAAGATTCTATGACATTTAAATAAGTGAGATTCAATTAATAAAGTTGTTTGTTTTAGTAAACGTCCACAAGAACGTGGTGTAACGCCCCGGCCCGTTGAGGGGTCGAAGCCCGACCCTAATGGGCCGGCTCGGTTACCAATGACTGCCGTCGGGAGTGATATACTGGCCCCACTATACCAACACTTGTCTTTTCCAGCGCACTTTGTCCTCACTCGTGCGCACCCGGGACACTTCCCAGGGGGTCACCCATCCTAGAATTACCCCAGAGCCAGCACGCTTAACTTTGGAGTTATTATAGGAGGATGCCCAGAAAAGAAGATGCATCTGTTTGTATGAGTAGCATATTCAATCCTTTTAAGCCTTTGAATTTTCTGGGGCGTTACACGTGGCTTGCTAAATGGAAACGGAACTTTGGGATTAATTGAGGCTCGACAGTTATAGAAAGTCGTGGAGGACCGCATGTCAACGTAAACGTCCACAAGAACGTGGCTTGCGGTGGACATGTGGTTCCCGAGCGGTGGACTTAGTACTGAGAAATGGTACACACTTAGGTACGCTTTATAGTATCCTCCCCATCGGAGTCACTGCTATGATGATGTACGACCGAAGTGAAATCCAATCATAAAATCATTTGGACTGGTAAACGTCCACAAGAACGTGGCTTGCTATGTCTGATGGGATTTTGGAAATGATTGGTAGTTTAATGATATCACTTGAGGGAAATGATATCGAATTAAACTCATTGTTTGTTTTATATGGTATTATTCCCATTAAAAGTCAACAAACTCACTGAACCTGATTGTATGGATTGGAAAAGAAACTTGGACATTGTCCTAACTGCAGAGGAGTACAAATATGTACTCCAAGTCAATTGACCTGCTGAACCAAATGATGCTTCCACTACTGAGGAAAGGAAGCTCATTGGAAATGGATCAGGGCTATGAGATGACGCGGAGCAACATTATGACTTTTCAAGTCAAATGTGCTGCGACATCGGTATCATGCTATGACCATTACCTATGATATGATGCTTAACCTCAAGAAGTTTTGGTTATCAGGACAGGACAGCCGGACAAAGTGAAATGAGGCAACTCATGACGGCCATCATGTCGGAAAGAACGCCCGTAAGGGATCACGTTCTTAGAATGATGGGCTATCTTAATGAGATAGAGGTTCTGGGAGAAATTATCAATGGGGTAACCCAGGTTGATTTTGTGCTCCAGTTTCTGCCGAGAAGTTTTGAGCAGTTCCGCCTAAACTAAAATATGAATAAGGGGTCTTATTCATTGACGGAGCTCCTAATTGAACTTCAAGCGGCTGAGGGAATCTTTAAGGGCTCTTAAAACACGTGTGGCTGAGAAATTGGCTCTTACTAGGCCTTCGGGCGGCAAAAGGAAGAAGAAGCAAATACGGAAACCCAGTGGGCCTAATATATCTGGACCACGGAATGGGACAAGCAAACCCAAGGGGCAAGTGCTTCCGTTGTAAGCAGTTTGGATACTGGGAGTTTTGGTTGTCCTCTCAAAGCATCTAGAAGTTAACTCTTCCTTAGTCACCGAAACATGTTTAGTGGTGTTATCTACCTGGTGTGTGGATACGGAAACCACTAATCATGTCTGCACCTAAATGCGGGGGTTCCTGGAAACCCGGAGACTTAGAAAGGAAGAAATTATAATCTACATGGGCAATACTGTTAAGGTAACAGCCATTGCAGTGGGAGATGTTAAATGTTTTAACGGTAGGATTTTAGTTCTAATAAATTGTCTTTATGTGCCGGTATTTAGAAAGAATTTTTCATTTCGGATTTCTAAATTGGCTTAGAATGGATATTCCGTTTCTTCTGATAGTTTTATACCTATCAGAGTAGGAAACGGGGATATTATCTATTCTGGTACATTGATAGACAATTTAATACTGAATCCGTGTTCTTCCACGATGCAACACACCGGAGCTAATAACACATTGTCGAACCCCAATAAGAGTAAAGATCCTTCTAGGATGAATCAAATGTACTTATGGAATCTTAGGCTAGATCATTTTAACTTGAGTACGATTCAAAGGGTGAAAGCTGATGGACTACTCAGCTAGGTTGAAGGAAAGGACTTTCCAACCTTCGAATCATACTTGGAAGTTTTAATGACCAAGCAACCCTTTACGGTTAAAGGGAAAAGATCCAAGAAAGTACTAGAGTTGATTCGCTCTGATATATGCAGACCTCTTTGAGGAGTAAGGCATGCTTATCAGAAAATGGGATTAACTCCCAACAGACTACACCATTTATGCCTCGGCAAAATAATGTGTTGTAAAGAAGGAATAGGACTCTTATAGATATGGGAAAGTAAACAATAAGTTATTCGGAGTTACCTAATTCGTTTTTGGGATATGGCTTGGAAACAGCGGCGTTTATCCTGAACTTGATTCTTTTGGAAACTTGTACAGATATTCGGCTGTTTATAAGATACCCTAAGAAAATGAATTGAGATATGTAATATTGTCCAAAGGACCAGATGTTCGTTGATTGAATCAACGATTCGGTTCTTAGACATGGACTATATGTATATGCAATATCGCAAGCCCAAGAGTAGAGTAATACATAAATGTGCTTAGAGGGACTGATTAAAACTTAGAACCAGCCTAACTGAGTAGTTCACTACTATAATCTTTAGTCACTAAAGATACACCGGAGCGTTGTCGTAGTGGGAGGGTTGTTAGACAACCCAACAGGTTCGTGTTTATAGGTGAGTCTTCGGACTTGTTACCTGGAGAACATGAAGCCGAACCCTGGATCTATGACGAGACGCTGAAAGATCAAGATGCTCAGTCTTGGCAAAAGTCGATCAGGATTCTTTTGTCTTCACATGGAAGATGGAAGTCAAGACAGATTTTCTAAATCGAAGTCTTGACGGGGCCATCTGTGTGGGACAGCCAGAAAGATTCATCGAAAAGAGCCAAGAGCATTCGGTAAGCAAGCTTAATCAATCTTAAGATTGAAGGAAGCTTCAAGATCTTGGACACATGCGGACCTATGAGAAAATCCATTTCATGGATTCATTCAAGGCATGTTTAGGTCCTGTGTGTAATAAAGAAGTGACAGAAAAGATGTGGTGTTTTCTCATTCTTTATGTAGACGACATCCTTCTAAATTGGCAACAATATGAAAGATGTTATCGGACATAAAGGGATGGTTGTCCGAGTAATTCAATATAAGAGACTCAGGAGAAGTCGGGAATGTTCTTGGGATCAAAGTATTAAATGATCGCCAGAAAAAAACATAGAACTTATCTCGAGTCTCATATATAAAATACAATTCTTACTCGTTTTAGCATACAGAATCCCAAGAAAGGTCTTCACCTTTTAGATGTGGAATTCATCTATCTAAGGTTTTGTGTCTGACACAATAAAGGAGATAGATGAAGAGTAAGCAGTTCCCTGCACCTTAATGGTGGGAAGCTTAATATATGTAATGCGATGCACGAGACTGATATCTACTATGCCGTGGGCATGGTGGTGAGATATCATAGTAATCCTGGAAAGGATCACTTGACTGATGTAAAGAACATGTTTAGGCTCCTGCAGAGGACCAGGAATTATGTTCTGAGTTACAAAGCAGTCAAGTGGTTTCCTTTGGATATTTACAATCAAACAGGGACAGTCGAATGTCGAAGTCAGGCTATGTGTTCTCACTGTGAAGTGGAGCAGTCACATGGAAGAATGTAAAGCAGCAATGCATTACGGACTCTACCATGGAAACTGAAAGGATAACGGCCTCTGAGGCAGTTAAAAGGTCAGTGTGGCTCCAGAACTTCCTAAGGGACTTAGATGTGGTTTCTAGTTTACCCAAAGCTATTTTGAATAGCGGTATTGGCAAACTTGAAATGCCACGAGTCCACAGTGGGAGATAACACGTAGAGCGCAAGTACCACCTGATTCGAGAGATCGTCTAGTAAGACGATGCAGTTGTCACCTAGATAGCATCAAGAGGATTGCCTGGTAAACCCGTTCACAGAGGCACTTCCAGCGAAAGCGTTGGGTAGGCGCGATGAGGTTATGGGAATCTGATGTTTGGGAGAGGGTGACTAGACTTTTAGTATAAGTGGGAGATTGATGGAGTTGTATTCTAAATGTCTAATTTAGTGCAAATACGGAACTCCTTATCTATACCTTAATTCGAGATATGATTCAAGCATGATTGCATTTAATGCAATAGTCCTTGATGTATACGTTGTAGACAGTATGGCGTGAGGAGACACGCGGAAGATCATACTGTCGGTTACTCGTATACTATCGAACAGTAGCTCACGACTTAGATGGACAGGGACAATCCATCGGTACGTCGTAGTGTGACTGGTAGATAGTCGGTCTTGACTATCATGTTACACTCGTACACTTGGTGTATTGAGCAGGACCACGGGAGGGCGTTCGATTTATACTAATCGATGTAATCGAACTAGACCTCAGATATTACGGATATGTGAGTTCTTAATCCCTATATAATTATAGGTGCGTGTGTCCAATGCTCGGTTCTTTGATGTGCCAATGAGTGAGATTAATTGATTAGTCAATATTCTCGGTAGATTGGGAATCGGTATTGTACACACGGCATGCTATAGATTATAGACAGGAAACCGTGTCCCATTTATTGGGTTGATGATGTCCCCGAGATGAGCTCATAAAGTTTATCATGTAAACCCTGCAGGTGGATTCGTTCCACATGATAATAAGGATGAGTGGTACTAGTCTCGGATAATAAGAAATGAATTAATTTAATTATTAGTAATTAATTAATTCATGGACATGCGATATCTTAAACACGGGGAAAATCATATATGTAATACGGCGGGAAAATTATTGACGGAATAATTTGAATTAATTAATTGGGAAATCATTTATAATTTTATAGTGGAATTAATTATAAATAAAATTGTGGAATTTAATTAAGGTTTTCTTTTTGGGACACCAAGTTAATTAAATTGCAATTTAAGCCTAATTAATTAATTGCCTATGGGTCCCTAGTGTGGCCTATATAAAACCCTTGTCTCTCTTATCTAAACCTACAGAACGCCGCTATAATTAATTTTGTGGAGAAATTATTTTGTTAGCGCAATTATTCTCTTCTCCGCTTAATTAATTTAGATTAGCGCAGTGTTTTTCTTTTCTGTAGAAATTAATTTGCTAGCGCAAATATATTTCTGGATACAGAATAGTTTTTCTTTTCTGTAGAAATTAATTTGCTAGCGCAAATATATTTCTGGAGACAGAATAATAAAAACGTGAAAAGGAGGGTTTGAGAGAGAAGAAGAAGAGAAACTCCAAGCGGATCGATGCCCACACATCGGCTGGAGCAAGAGGGCTAGGATACACGCTAGAAGACTCGAGGTATCTGTCAATTCGGCTTCTCCGAATCACGCGACAAAGGTATGAGATCGATCCCTAATTCCGCAATTATCGATCTCTAAATTCGTTAAAAATACATCGGACGAACGATCGGGTTCCGGGAGTCGTGGTACGTGTTCCTCGACTACTGGGGGTTCAAGGACCTTCGGATCGGTAGTCGGAAGAGGAAAAACGGACCGGAAACGAGCCCGGAACAGCAGAACGCGCTGCTGTTCGCGGACGAACAGCGCCCGCTGAAAGGCAAACGGCGACCGCCGTTTTAGGCCTAAACAGCGCCCGCTGAATGACCAACAGCGCCCGCTGTTTGAGTCAGGTCAGCGGCTGATTCGCGCGGTTGTTCTTCGGGGCGATGGCTGGGTGTGAATCGGCACGAGGGCTGTTACGTGAACGGAGCGGTGCTTCCTGGAGGTCGACTGGGCGTGTTCGGATGTTCGAGTGATCGAACGGACACGTCCCGGGTAGTCGATTCCCAACAATTCCGCGACCTGCTCCTCTTTCCCCCGGGCAGACGTTTTCCAGTGTTCCACAGAGGCGGTAAGCTGCTCGATCTGGCGGGCCTGATTTTCCGACCACTCGAACCCCGCGGCGCTAAGGATAGCGGCTTGGCTAATCAGTATCGTGGCCGACATAAACGTGTGATCACGACGGCCGACCATGCTTTGTAGCTCATGGGTCCACGACCGACCGAGAGCGCTCAGGGCCGCGCCTACCGGGGTCCCGGGGGTAACCACCGGAAGCGCGGGGCCATAGCCGGCCAAATAGTCACGGATCGCCGGAGGCATGTCCGGAGTTGCGTCCAGAATCCTGCATCCAAAGAAAAAGCAAAATTAGGGGGAGCAAGTAGGGTAACTCACAGAAGCAAGGAAAATGCCCCCGCTGCCATAAATGAGAAATCAGAGTTGAGCCGCCGCCAGGGCGAAAGCATGATTTTAGTTTCACCTCTTTTGACGATTGGGGTCAACGCCGTAATACGGTGAGCAGCCCATCGAGGCCGGCGGGAGGACGGGACCCTCGGGCGTAATCTTCGGAGGCAGGCCAAAGTCATGGTCCGTAACCTCGGGGTCCTCAGTGGCCTTGCGTTTCCGCGACTCCCCGGGGACCGAACTGCTGGGATTCGGTATCCCGGGGTATCAAAAATTGCGGAACCGATAACCCCGACCGAATAACCCGTCGCCGAAGAACCAACCGCGAACCACCGCACGACCCGAGGCTCGACCGAGCACCGCACGGGCGAACCCGCGCGCCCAGCCGAGCCCCCGCACGGGGCTCGCGATCGCTCTCGTAGCGATCGCTGGGATCGCTCGTAGCGATCCCCGGGCTGCTCGCAGCAGCCCCGCAGCGGGTCAGCGAACCCGCTGCTCGCATGGGGTCAGCCCCGTGCGCCTCTGCTAAGGGAACTCCCGTAGCGCGCACGAGGCAGCTGCGGGTCACCCCGCAGCGATCCGCGATCGAGCTCACGGGCTCGATCGCCCCCGGCGTCCAGCCGGGGCTTCTTGCGACGCGGCGGTCCGAACCCTAGGGTTCGACCGCCACCTTCGATCCTCGCCGGGGATCTCGAATCCCCGTCCCCGAGGTTCGTCGTTTTCCCGGATCGTGCGTTCATGTATGTATCACAATTAATCCACATAAAATCATAGAAGGGAGTATGTGATTTTACCTTTTAATTCGTTGTGCGGAGAAACGAATCGAAGTTGATGACCTTACGATCTTCCCACGTATTCCTTGCACTAGCTTGAACGTCGGGTGGGCGACGATCCTCCAAGCTTATGGATCCTCTTCAACTCTCTAGAACTATCAACTATTGATATTCTTGTCTTCTTGTTATGAAGAAAGTGAAGACCATGTAGTGCTTTTATAGGCTACGTAGGGGATCTAAAGGAGGTGGAATATTGGGCTTCCAATATTAATGATTAAATTGAGCCCAAGCCCAAATCTATTAATCTCCCATTAATATTAATTAATTTATTTTACACTATATAAATTAATTGCACTCCCAATATTAAACCATATTATATCAAATAATATTTCTCCGGTAGTATTATTTATTCCGTGTATTTAAGATTTAAATATCCATGAATAAAATTAATTTATTGCTAATTAATTTATTCATCTCTTGAATCCGAGACTAGTACCATTCAACCTTAATTATTGTGCGGAAACGAATCCACTCATGAGGTTTACACTGTTGGAGTTGTGTACTTAATGTCTAGATTTAAGTAACGATATACTCCCGATCATAGCATTTAATCTATTTAATTAATAAACAATTATTTGCATTTAATTATTTATAATTAAATATATGCAAATCATAGTTCTGGATTTTATACGTTGTAGTTAGTATGGTGCTGCATGGGCACACAGAAGATCATACTATCGGTTACTCGTATTTAATCGAACAGTTGCTCACGACCTAGATGGACACGAACTAATCCATCGGTATAGTCGTTGTGTGAGAGAGAAAATAATTTATCTTAATTATTTTATCACACTTGTACACTTGGTGTATTGGGCGGATCAGCTTGAGATTTATTGATTAGGATTGCCTTGGATAATCAATTTAAATCTCGGAGTATTTTATTCTTAATCCCCGATATTATTGCGGGTGTGTATATTTAATATTAGAGACTTTGATTTTCCAAAGGAATTAACCGATTTAATTATTGGGTTAATTACCGGTAAAGTTGGGTCGCTATATTTTATATACGACATGCCGTGAATACTTGACGGGAAAGTGTATCCCGGAAGTGTTGATAATATCCCCGAGATGAGTTCATAAGGAATTATTGTGTAAACCTCATGAGTGGATTCGTTCCGCACAATAATAAAGGTTGAATGGTACTAGTCTCGGATATAAGATATGAATATTATTTATTGAGCAATAAATAAATTTATTCATGGATATTTAAATCTTAAATACACGGAATAAATAATACTAATCGGAGAAATATTATTTGATATAATATGGAATAATATTGGGAGTGCAATTTTATTTATATAGTGGAAAATAAATAAAATTAATATTGATAAGAATTAATAGATTTGGGTTGGACCCAATTTAATTTTCAATATTAGAAGCCCAATATTTATTCTCCTTATGATCCCCTACGTAGCCTATATAAGCACTACATGGTCTTCACTTTAAAAGAGAGAGAATTAATTGACCTACGCCAATCATAAAGTCTTGGAGAGTGAGGAAGATCCATAGGAATCCGATAGATCGTCGCCCACACGACGTTCGGACGAAGTGCGAGGAATACGTAGGAAGATCGCAAGGTCGTCAATTAGATTCGTTTCTCCGTACAACGAATCGAGGTAATAATCGAGAATTCCCCTTCTTTGATTATTTGTGCGTATTAATTGTAATGTATACATGAACGCACGATCCGGGAAAACGACGAACCTCGGGGACGGGGATTCGAGATCCCCGGCGAGGATCGAACGCGACGGTCGAACCCTAGGGTTCGGACCGCCGCAACGCGCGACGAAGGGCGAGCCCCGGCTGGACGCCGGGGCATGCGATCGACTTCGGTCGATCGCCGAGGTGCCACGGGCTGGTGCCGTGGCGGACCTCAGCCCCCTCGTCGGAGGCGCGTGACGCGAGGGACCCTCGGCTGGAGCCGAGGGGTGCGATCGATCCTCGGATCGATCGCGGGCAAGCTGCGGGTTCACCCGCAGTGATCCCGTACGTGCTGCGGGTTCGACCGCAGCGGATGCGTACGGGGTTCGGCCCTCGTGAGCAGCGAGTCACGCGACTCGCTGCGGGGCTGCTACGAGCAGCCCCAGGGATCGCTCGTAGCGATCCCAGCGATCGTCCGTAGACGATCGCGAACCCCTCGTGGGGGTTCGGCTGGGCACACGGGACCTTCGGGTCTCGATGGCGTTTGGTCGGGCCCCGGCTCGTGAGGCGGTTTGCGTTCGTGGATCCGACTCGTGGGAGAAAATCGGCTGGGGGCGGGCTGCGTGTCTTCGGGCGCGTAGTCTCCAAAGGTCGGACTCCTGCGGATGAGTCGGGGATCCAATCTTCGGTGATCGAGGGTTTTTGATCGGGTTATCGGTTCCGCAATTTTTGATAGCCCGGGACATCGAATCCCAGCAAATGGTATCAGAGCGTTTGGTTTCGTGTTCATGTATATATTCGATTATTGTTCTACCTTGCAGGATTTCCGGCTATCATGGTTGGATTTAATTAATTGTTTTTTAATTAATTATCATGATTATTAAACTCTCGGACATGTCGAGATTCGTTTTGTGTGGTTGAATGTTTGTAATAGTAAAAATTCGGGGGTTGACCGAATTTAGGATTTATTATTACGCTCTTTATTTTCCGGAAAATGTATAGGGTCGATTTCATGTATAGAATCGATACCGGAATTGTAATTTAATTTTTTTGTAAATTATTTACGTTGGTTCGATGATGAGACGATCGCCGGAAGACGAAGAAGTGACGAAGAGAGTAGGGCAAGGGATCGATCCCATGATGGTGATCGACCCATGGCCTAGCCGGCGTGGCTAGGCGGCGGCGGCGCTCCTCCCCGAGTGGCCGGCCGATCGATCATGGTGGGATAGCGTGGGGTCTCCTAATCCCGTGCTATTCCTACCAAGATCCACTTTCCTAATTAGTTCGGATTTTTCCTATTTGAGTGCTTTGCTTTAGGAAACTCTCATGGATTAGGAAAAGAATTAATTTAAATTAATTTTATTTCTATTGATTTATTTCCTTCATGGAATTATTCATAGATTAGAAATTTAATTAATTTAGTACTAAATTTATTTTTCCTATTTGATTATTCCTACTCAAGGGAATATTCATGGATTAGGAATAAAGATAAATTTGGAAAGTAGTAAGTCCTAATTTATTTTATTTCCTTGTTGTATTATAGATATCTTCTAGAATATTCCAAGTTTTACTTGGATAGATTATTCTAAAGATTTAATAAGAACTAGAAAGGAAAATAAATAAATAAAAATATTAATGATATTTAATTTTATTTTTGATATATTCGATTGACTTAATTTTCGAATTAAGTAACTTTTGGATTAATTGAAAATAAATAGATTTAAATATTAGAGATTAATATTCTCGTCACATGGAACATTCAAGAAACGAAGACTGAAGACTAGAGGATGCATATGAAGATAAAGCCATGATAGTCGGGAAAATAATTCTCTAGCATTATTTTTGACTATGTGTTATGTGCTTTATTGCTTTCATGCATGCTTATGTGTTTAATTATGCATTAGATAGCGTATCCCTTTGTTATAAAAAGCTAAGTGGGAGAGGGGATGGAAACATTCCCATGGTCTCCATTACTGTTCTCTTGGTGACTCTTATGGACTTTTGAAGTTCGTATAGATGTGTCATTGGAGGAGAATTCTTGTAATTCCTCTTACAAGAAACATTGATCAAGTTTATCAAACAATGCCTAATTTGTCTTTCTGAAACTGACTTCAAGTCGACTCATTCTCACCCCGGGGAGTGGAATGGAGCCAGAGCCACTTGGTCATGTAGAGGACACAAATTAGAGACTTTCGTGCCATTCTTTGATAGATGGGTCGTTTGTCTGCTCGGCTCCCTCATTTATGAGAGATAGGGTCGCTCGCATGGTGAATCACTGGTTAGAAACTTCGAGTTTCACTTATGATTCTCCGCGTCTTGGTTTACGAAAATCGAATGGATCTTGTAATTGGGAGTCAATTATAAAAGTCTCTTAGTGTCGTAAACGTCCACACCACGTGGCTTGCTACACTGACGGATTTTGGATTAATTGATGTAGACAGTTGTAAGGAATTGTGAAGAGTTGTGAAGTTGTCGTAAACGTCCACACCACGTGGCTTGCGGTAATGTAGCAATTCCAAACGATTCACTTTGGTGCTGAGTAATGGTTTACACTTAGATACGCCTTGTAGTATTCCTCCCCACGAGGTTACGCTATAAGTGATGTATGACCAAAGAAAATCTAATTGCTAAATTATTTGGGTGGGTAAACGTCCACACCACGTGGCTTGCCTTACCTGATGGGATTTTAGATGTGATTAGTAATTTAATGATATTATTTAAGGGAGATAATATCGGATATTAAATTAATTGTTTGTTTAAATGTGCTTATAGGTTTAGAGAATAGCTATGAACCCACTTTCTATGATACTCAAGGAGCATAAGCTCACTGGCACCAACTATATTGATTGGAAGAGAAATTTAGACATTGTCCTAAGTTCGGAAGAGTACAAGTTTGTACTCCATGAAGTGTGCCCTGCTGAGCCCACGGCTGCCTCAACTGATGAGGAAAAACTGACATATCGGAAGTGGAAAAAGGCTGATGAAATGGCTAGGTGTTATATTTTGGCTTCCATGTCAAATGTACTCCAAACCCAACATGAGTCGATGGACACTGCCTATGATATGATGTTTAACCTCAAGGAGATGTTTGGGGAGCAAGATCGTGCGGCAAGGCAAGAAGCCATGAGAGTCCTCATGTCGACTACTCAGTCTGAAGGAACGCCCGTAGGGGAGCACGTTCTTAAGATGATGAGTTTGTTGAATGAACTTGAGGTCCTAGGAGCTTCTATTGATGCTGAGACGCAAGTCGACATCATACTCCAGTCTCTGGCCCCTAGTTTTGAGCAGTTTCGTATGAGCTATAATATGGGTAAACTATCTTATACTCTTGCGCAACTCCTGACTGAACTAAAGGCGGCAGAGGGGATCTACAAGAAGGGCAAGTCTCAAGCGCTTGTAGCTACCAAGTCCAAAGGCTTTAAGCCTGGTGGAGGTAGGGGCAAGAAAAGGAAGCAAGCCATGAAACCCAGTGGTACCAAGAGGAGTGGACCACGAGTGGGGGCTAGTAAGCCAAAGGGCAAGTGCTTCCGATGCAACAAGTCTGGACACTGGAAGTCTGAATGTCCTCTCAAAGGTACGAATTTTTCTTTAGTCGTAAAAACATAGTCAGCGGTATTATCTACCAGAATTCTGGTGTGTAGATAAGGAACCACTGACGGTATGTGCATTAAATGCAGGGGTTCCAGAAAACCCGGCGACTTAGAGAAGAAGAGTTCGAGTCTACATGGGCAAAGCTGTTGGGGTAGCAGCGGTTGCAGTGGAAGACATTTATCTGTTTTAAGTTTTCATTTCAGTTATTGCTTATGTACCCCTTTATTTTTTGAAAAAGAACTTCGTTCTAGTTTTCTTTATTATTAATGGATATTTTATTTCTTTAATCATTTGATGGTTTGGATAAGAAATAATGGTGATATCTATTATGGTACATTAGATAGCAATATGTGAATGATGAATCCTTAGTCTACCACGATGCAACAAACCGTTATGTATAACTTGTTTTACTTATTAGATGTATTTCTCTTGTCAATCATTATACTTGTGAATTCTTGAACTTGGTAGTATCTATTCAAAAGGGATTCAAAAGGTCGAAATTGATTTGATCAATTATAGTTGGAGGAATGGACCTCCCGACCTAAGAATCGATCTTGATAGATGATACAACTGAGTTAACCTTTCTGATAAAGGATGGAATTCAGACAAGTATAGGAAATGATTTATGATTAATGCGGTATGTGAAATTAGAGAAGGTACGAGTCGTTCTTTCAAGAATACTCGAAGATGGATTGGACTACTTGTTGTGCCATAAAGGCGGAGTGTTTTCAACACAAAGCCATTATGGGGATCCTTCAAAGTATATCCATTTGTAGCCTGCGACCTGATCGCGGAGGCTATCACCTATCTAAATAACACATAGCATAAATCAAAGATTGAGATTAAGTCTCAAGCGCATGCACTGATGTGTAGACATGGTGTGTCAGGAATGAGAAATGGGATTCTAATGGTAAAAGAACAAGTTTGTTCGGAACTACCTATGTTCTATGGATATTTCTGGACACAACGGCACATTCTATGTGGTTGTAGAATATCCTAGAAGAACAAGTAATTGTATGTTCAATAGTACTACGAACCAGAAGGGTGTTCTCGCCCGGTTCATAGAGGAAACACTATTAGATGAACTACAATGCCCTAATTGACAAAGTACTTTAAAATGAGGAAAGGAAAAGACTGAGAACCAGCCTAACCGAGTAGTAGTACACCACTAACTGCACCTAATGTTGTTACTGTTATACACCGGAACGCCATTGCAGTGGGAGGTTGTTAAGCAACCAGAGATGTTCATAAGACTGGAGGAGTTTTGAACTCTGGATCCAGTATACATGAAATCGATCCCTAGGTCTGCATAGGATTTTGCAAAGAAGGTGTGTTAGAGACGTAATGGAAACAAAGGTGGTGTTTCTCGGAATTTTGTGTAGATAACACTTTATCATTGGCGACAATGTAAAATGTTGTCAGACATAAAAAATAGAGGTTGTCTAAATAAATCAAGGTATAAGATTAAGATGAAGTTGGATCATGTTCTTAGAAATCTTTCGATCTCTGGATTAGAACATTTGTACTTCTCTTAAGATATCTTATACGATTATGGTTTGTTTTAAACATGCACAATTCTGAGAAAGGTTATTACCTTTCGGGAACAGAATACATCTATCTAAAGGCATGTGTTTCGAACACATGAAGGAGACAGATATGGACAAAGCAGTTTCCTGTACTTCAAGTATGGAAAGCTTTATAGATGCAATGTTGTAAAACAAGAACCTGATATCAACTATGCGGTTTGCATAGTGGGAGGATATCAAAGTAATCTGGATAAGGGATGTTCGAATGCTGCAAGAGTACTTTCATAGTACTGGCTTGAGCAAGACGAAATCTTCTTAGATTACAGATTCTCAGATCCAAAAATCAGAGAAGGACCAGTGAAAGTCGATATCAGGCTATGTGTTCACTTTTAGAAAGAGGTGGAACCATGAAATGAAAGAGTGATAAGCGGGACGCTTCTCAGACTCTCTCATAACCGAATAGCAGCCTCAGAGGCAGCGGAAGTTTTGGTTAGGTTCCGAAATGACCTCTGAACTTGGATATGATTCTTGGTTCACCAAAGGCTATGTACATAGCGGTGCGTGGAGAACTGGAAGAAGTCATAAGTTCGAAAAGTGATGATAACACATAGAGCAAGTACCACCTGATACGAATCATCGTCGAGGGAGACGACGTAGTAGTCACCAAGATAACTTCAGAGCGGCAACCTAGAGTGCTCACTCACATAGTACTCGGAAGTACACCTTAAGCACGTGATGAGTGTGGGAACCGGGAGTTTGGAGGAAATGACTAGACCTTAGTACAAGTGGGAGATTGTTGGAGTTGTGTACTTAATGTCTAGATTTAAGTAACGATATACTCCCGATCATAGCATTTAATCTATTTAATTAATAAACAATTATTTGCATTTAATTATTTATAATTAAATATATGCAAATCATAGTTCTGGATTTTATACGTTGTAGTTAGTATGGTGCTGCATGGGCACACAGAAGATCATACTATCGGTTACTCGTATTTAATCGAACAGTTGCTCACGACCTAGATGGACACGAACTAATCCATCGGTATAGTCGTTGTGTGAGAGAGAAAATAATTTATCTTAATTATTTTATCACACTTGTACACTTGGTGTATTGGGCGGATCAGCTTGAGATTTATTGATTAGGATTGCCTTGGATAATCAATTTAAATCTCGGAGTATTTTATTCTTAATCCCCGATATTATTGCGGGTGTGTATATTTAATATTAGAGACTTTGATTTTCCAAAGGAATTAACCGATTTAATTATTGGGTTAATTACCGGCAAAGTTGGGTCGCTATATTTTATATACGACATGCCGTGAATACTTGACGGGAAAGTGTATCCCGGAAGGGTTGATAATATCCCCGAGATGAGTTCATAAGGAATTATTGTGTAAACCTCATGAGTGGATTCGTTCCGCACAATAATAAAGGTTGAATGGTACTAGTCTCGGATATAAGATATGAATATTATTTATTGAGCAATAAATAAATTTATTCATGGATATTTAAATCTTAAATACACGGAATAAATAATACTAATCGGAGAAATATTATTTGATATAATATGGAATAATATTGGGAGTGCAATTTTATTTATATAGTGGAAAATAAATAAAATTAATATTGATAAGAATTAATAGATTTGGGTTGGACCCAATTTAATTTTCAATATTAGAAGCCCAATATTTATTCTCCTTACGCCAATCATAAAGTCTTGGAGAGTGAGGAAGATCCATAGGAATCCGATAGATCGTCGCCCACACGACGTTCGGACGAAGTGCGAGGAATACGTAGGAAGATCGCAAGGTCGTCAATTAGATTCGTTTCTCCGTACAACGAATCGAGGTAATAATCGAGAATTCCCCTTCTTTGATTATTTGTGCGTATTAATTGTAATGTATACATGAACGCACGATCCGGGAAAACGACGAACCTCGGGGACGGGGATTCGAGATCCCCGACGAGGATCGAACGCGACGGTCGAACCCTAGGGTTCGGACCGCCGCAACGCGCGACGAAGGGCGAGCCCCGGCTGGACGCCGGGGCATGCGATCGACTTCGGTCGATCGCCGAGGTGCCACGGGCTGGTGCCGTGGCGGACCTCAGCCCCCTCGTCGGAGGCGCGTGACGCGAGGGACCCTCGGCTGTAGCCGAGGGGTGCGATCGATCCTCGGATCGATCGCGGGCAAGCTGCGGGTTCACCCGCAGCGATCCCGTACGTGCTGCGGGTTCGACCGCAGCGGATGCGTACGGGATTCGGCCCTCGTGAGCAGCGAGTCACGCGACTCGCTGCGGGGCTGCTACGAGCAGCCCCAGGGATCGCTCGTAGCGATCCCAGCGATCGTCCGTAGACGATCGCGAACCCCTCGTGGGGGTTCGGCTGGGCACACGGGACCTTCGGGTCTCGATGGCGTTTGGTCGGGCCCCGGCTCGTGAGGCGGTTTGCGTTCGTGGATCCGACTCGTGGGAGAAAATCGGCTGGGGGCGGGCTGCGTGTCTTCGGGCGCGTAGTCTCCAAAGGTCGGACTCCTGCGGATGAGTCGGGGATCCAATCTTCGGTGATCGAGGGTTTTTGATCGGGTTATCGGTTCCGCAATTTTTGATAGCCCGGGACATCGAATCCCAGCATACACAATAATTCCTTTTGAACTCATCTCGGGGATATTATCAACCCTTCCGGGATACACTGTCCGGTCAATCATTCACGGCATGCCATATATAAAATATAGTGACCCAACTTAACCGGTAATCAACCCAATAATTAAATCGGTTAATTTCTTTGGTAAATCAAAGTCACTTATATTGAATATACACACCCGCAACAATATCGGGGATTAAGAATATAATACACTGAGACTCGAATCGATTATCGCCGGCAATCCTAATCGATGAATCTCAACGATCCGCTCAATACACCAAGTGTACAAGTGTAATAAAATAATTAAGACAAATTATTTTCTCTCTCACACAACGACTATACCGATGGATTGGTCCGGGTCCATCTAGGTCGTGAGCCTCTGTTTGATTAAATACGAGTAACCGATAGTATGATCTTCTGTGTGGGGCCCGACACACCATACTAACTACAACGTATAAAATCCAGGACTATGATTTGCATATAATTAAAAGCAAACAATTGTTTATTAATTTAATAGATTAAATGCTATGACCGGGAGTTTATCGTCACTTAAATCTAGACATTAAGTACACAACTCCAACAATCTCCCACTTGTACTAAGGTCTAGTCATTTCCTCCAAACTCCCGGTTCCCATACTCATCACGTGCTTTAAAGTGTACTTGCGAGGAGTACTATGTGAGTGAGCAATCTAGGTTGCCGCTCTGAAGTTATCTTGGTGACTACTACGTCGTCTCCCCTGACGATGACTCGTATCAGGTGGTACTTGCTCTATGTGTTAACATCACTTTTGACTTATGACCTCTTCTAGTTTACCGTGCACCGCTATCCAATAGCCTTTGGTAAACTAAGAGTCATATCCAAGTCAAGAGGTTATCCCGGAACCTAACCAAAACTTCCGCTGCCTCTGAGGCTGCTATTCGGTTATGAGAGAGTCTGAGAAGCGTCCTGCTTATCACTCTTTCATTTCATGGTTCCACCTCTTTCTAAAAGTGAACACATAGCCTGATATCGACTTTCACTGTCCTTCTCTGATTCTTGGATTTGAGAATCTGTAATCTAAGAAGATTTCGTCTTGCTCTGTAAGCCTGTACTTTGAAAGTACTCTTGCAGCATTCGAACATCCCTTATCCAGATTACTTTGATATCCTCCCACTACGCAAACCGCATAGTTGATATCAGGTTCTTGTTTTACAACATTGCATCTATAAAGCTTTCCATACTTGAAGTATAGGAAACTGCTATGTCCTCATCTATCTCCTTTATGTGTTCGAACACATACCCTTTAGATAGATGTATATTCTGTCTCTGAAAGGCAATAACCTTTCTCAGAAGTATGCATGTTAAAAACAAACCTTAATCGTACAAGATATCTAGGAGAAGTACAATGTTCTTATCTCTAGATCATAAGACCTTAAGAACATGCTCTAACTTCTTCTCAATCTTATATCTCGATTTATTTAGACAACCATTATTTTATGCCTGACAGCATTTTTACATTGTTGCCAATGATGAAATGTTATCTACATAAAATCTCCGAGAAACACCACCTTGTTTCCATTACGTTTTCAATACACCTTTCGTCTATGCCTTTTGATGAATCCATCAAATGGACTATCCCATCAATTCGCAAGTTCCACGATTCATAGCATTATTTCAATCCATAAATGGATTTACTAAGCTTGTACTCTAAATGATCTAGCCTCTTAACAATAATCCTTATTGTTCCAAGCAGGCACATTTAGATCCAGTACTGCCCTTATGCAGAGCTAGGGGTCGATTTCATCTTTACTAGATCCAGAGTCCGAACTCCTCTAGTCTTATGAATATCTCTGGTTGTCTAACAACCTCCCACTGCAATGGCGTCCCGGTGTATAACAGTAATAACAATAGGTGCAGTGTGTGGTGTACTTCTACTCAGTTTGGCTGGTTCCTAGTCTTTTGTCCTTCTTCTTATTTCAAGGTATTACGTCAATTTAGGCTTTGTGGTCCATCTAATAGTCTTCCTCTATGAACCGGACGAGACGTCCCTCTGGTTCATAGTACTATAGAACACACAATACTTCGTTCATCTAGGATATCCTACAACCATATTCAATATGCCGTTGTATCTAGGAATATCCATAGAACATAGGTAGTTCCGAACAACTTGTCCTTTTACCATCAGATTTCCATTTCTTTATAATGCACTATTCCACACGTAAGTGTAAGGTGCGGCCCTTTGGGATTGAATCCCAATTTTTGATAATGCTATGCGTTATTCAGATAGGTGATGGCCTCCGCGACTGAGTCGCAGGCTCCTAATGGATATACTTTGATGGTTCCCCATAATCGCTTTGTGTCCATTGACTAGTCAAAACACTTCGCTTTTATGGCACATTAAGTATTCTAATCCATCACCGAGTATTCTTTGAGAGAATTACTCGTGCCTTTCTAATATACACATATGTCTGCATATCTAATCATTTCCAATACTTGTTTGAATTCTATCCCTTTATCCAGAAAGGTTTGCTTAGATGTATTATCCTCCAAATTCAATCCTTAGGTCGGAAGGTCCATTCCTTCAACTACAATTGATCAAATCAATTTCGACCATTTGAATCTTATTTGAAAATACTACTAAGTATAAGAATTCACAAGTATAATGATTAATGAAGAAATATCTAACAAGTAAAACAAGTTATAGAACGGTTTGTTGCATTGGGGTAGACTTAGGATCTATCATTCATATATTGCTATCTAATGTACCAGAATAGATAATGCCATTATTTCTTATCAAAATCATCCAATGATTAAAGAAATAAAATATCCATTCATTAATAGTAGAAATCCAGAACAAAACGTTCTTTCTAAAATAAAGGGGTACATAAAGCAATAACTTTGAAATGAAATCCTATTTAACTACTAAAGCAGATAAATGTCTTCCACCGCAACCGCTGCCTCTTCCACAGCTTTGCCTTGACTATTACTCCATTTCCAAGTCTTTGGGTTCCCTGGTGTCCCTGCATTTTAAATGCATACATACCGTCAGTGGATCCATATCTACCAACCAGGTTTCTGGCAGATAACACATCTGACTATGTTTTTAAGACTAAGGAGAAAATCTTATACCTTCTCCAGGAGAAAATAAAGACTTCCAGTCCCCAGAAAGTTTTCTTTGAGAATGACCGCTCGAAGGCTTTCTCACCCTATTCCGTGGTCCAAGTGTAGGACTACAGGGCCTCTTTGTCTTCTTCTCCATTCCTTGGTCTATGCCCTTAGGTTCGAAACCTTTGGCTTTGGCCATAAGAGCTTGCGATTGTCTCAACTCATCCAAAAGGTCCAGCATCTCGAAAACGTGTTCAAGCGTTTCCTCAAAGCGACTGACCTTTATGAGTATCCTCATCGCCTCTTTTCTAACCTTCTCGTTGTCTCTAAACATAAGCTTGAGTTTCAGCATGATGTCATGATTGGTGGTTAATGCAAAAGCACTATTCCACTTCTCAAAATCAGCCATTTCCTCAATAGTTGAGACACGTGTTGGTTTAGGAGGACAAAGTTCACTGAGCACTGAGTTGTACTCAGCAACAGTCTGGGAAATGTCTAACTCTCTATTCCATCCAACACAGTATGGAACTAGTGCGTTGAATTCCTTGAGTATCATAGAAAGTGGGTTCATAGCTATTCTCTAAACCTATAAGCACATTTAAACAAACAATTAATTTAATATCCGATATTATCTCCCTCAAATAATATCATTAAATCACTAATCACATCTAAAATCCCATCAGGTAAGGCAAGCCACGTTCGTGTGGACGTTTACCCACCCAAATGATTTAGTAATTAGATTTGCTTCGGTCGTACATCATTATAGCGTTACTTCGTTGGGAAGAATACTATAAAGCGTACCTAAGTGTGAACCATTACTCAGTACTAAGGTGAATCATTTGGAATTGCTATGTCACCGCAAGCCACGTTAGTGTGGACGTTTACGATAACTCACAATCCCTCACAATTCCCTATAACTGTCTACATCAACTATTTCCAAAAATCCCATTCAGCATAGCAAGCCACGTTCGTGTGGACGTTTACTACACCAAAAGACTTTTATAGTTGACTCCCAATTACTTGAAGCATTCGATTTTGTAAATCAAGACGCGGAGAATCATAAGTGAAACTCGAAGTTTCTAACCAGTGATTCACCATGCGAACAACCCTATCTCTCATAAATGAGGGAGCCGAGCAGACAATCGATCCATCTATCAAAGAATGGTACGACTGCCTCTAATTTGTGTCATCCACATGACCAAGTGGCTTTGGCTCCATTCCACTCCCCGGGGTGAGAATGAGTCGACTTGAAGTCAGTTTCAGAAAGACAAATTAGGCATTGTTTGATAAACTTGATCAATGTTTCTTGTAAAAGGAATTACAAGAATTCTCCTCCAATGACACATCTATATGAACTTCAAAAGTTCATAAGAGTCACCAAAAGAACAGTAATGGAGACCATGAGAATGTTTCCATCCCCGCTCCCACTTAGCTTTTTATAACAAAGGGATATGCTATCTAATGCATAATTAAACACATAAGCATGCATACAAGTAATAAAGCACATATCACATAGTCAAAATAAGCTAGAAAATTATTTTCCGACTATCATGGCTTTATTCCATCTCCGTATGCGTCTTCTAGTCTTCAGTCTTCGTTCTTGAATGCTCCATGTGACGAGAATATTAATCCCAATATTTAAGTCTATTTATTTTTAATAAATCCAAAAGATACTTAATTCGAAAATTAAGTCAATCGAATAAATCAAAAATAAAATTAAATATTATTAATATTTTTTATTTATTTATTTTCCTATCTAATTCTATTAAATCTCTAGAGTAATCTATCCAAGTCAAACTTGGAATATTCTAGAAGACTTCTATAATAGAATAAGGAAATAAAATAAATTAGGACTCTTCTACTTTCCAAGATTAATTAATTTCCATGTCCATGAAAATTCCCATAAAATAGGAATAATCAAATAGAAATAAATTAATTTATTAATTAATTATTTTCCTATCTAATTCTATTAAATCTCTTGATTCCTATTCCAAGTAGAACTTGAAATATTCTAGAAGACTTCCATAATAGAATAAGGAAATAAATAATATTAATTAATTCTTTTCCTATCTCCATGAGAGTTCCCATACTTAGGAATACTCAAAATAGGAAACTTGAATCAATTAGGAAAGTGAATCTAGGTAGGATTAGGAGTAGCACGGGTTGGGGATCCCCGCACCACCCCCACCGTCGACCACCTTCACCGCCGGGCACCACCGCCGCCGCCCCTAGCCACGCGCCACCACCACCGGTGGCCGGCGTGGCCGGAAACCCTAGCGGGCAGCCCCGGGCGTGGGGTCGATCGATCCTCATGGGGATCGATCATGGGGATGATCGACCCCCCCGGTTTTTCGTCCTCTTCGTCTTCTTCGTCTCATGGGTTCTCCGGCGGTCGTTTCGGCATCGATCCAACGTAAATAAATTACAAGAAATAAATTTACAATTCCGGTATCGATTCTATACATGAAATCGACCCTATACACTTTCCGGAAAACATAGAACGTAATAATAAATCCTAAATTCGGTCAACCCCCGAATTTTTACTATTACAAGCATTCATCCACACAAAACGAATCTCGACATGTCCGAGAGTTTAATAAACGAACAATCATGGTAAATTAAATAGCAATTAATTAAACGAATAATTAACAATTAATTTCAACCATGATAGTCGGAATCCCTGCAAGGTAGAACGCAATTGAACACATACATGAACACGAAACCAAACGCTCTGATACCAATTGCTGGGATTCGGTATCCCGGGGTATCAAAAATTGCGGAACCGATAACCCCGACCGAATAACCCGTCGCCGGAGAACCAATCGCGAACCACCGCACGACCCGAGGCTCGACCGAGCACCGCACGGGCGAACCCGCGCGCCCATCCGAGCCCCCGCACGGGGCTCGCGATCGCTCTCGTAGCGATCGCTGGGATCGCTCGTAGCGATCCCCGGGCTGCTCGCAGCAGCCCCGCAGCGGGTCAGCGAACCCGCTGCTCGCATGGGGTCAGCCCCGTGCGCCTCTGCTACGGGAACTCCCGTAGCGCGCACGAGGCAGCTGCGGGTCACCCCGCAGCGATCCGCGATCGAGCTCACGGGCTCGATCGCCCCCGGCGTCCAGCCGGGGCTTCTTGCGACGCGGCGGTCCGAACCCTAGGGTTCGACCGCCACCTTCGATCCTCGCCGGGGATCTCGAATCCCCGTCCCCGAGGTTCGTCGTTTTCCCGGATCGTGCGTTCATGTATGTATCACAATTAATCCACATAAAATCATAGAAGGGAGTATGTGATTTTACCTTTTAATTCGTTGTGCGGAGAAACGAATCGAATTTGATGACCTTACGATCTTCCCACGTATTCCTTGCACTAGCTTGAACGTCGGGTGGGCGACGATCCTCCAAGCTTATGGATCCTCTTCAACTCTCTAGAACTATCAACTATTGATATTCTTGTCTTCTTGTTATGAAGAAAGTGAAGACCATGTAGTGCTTTTATAGGCTACGTAGGGGATCTAAAGGAGGTGGAATATTGGGCTTCCAATATTAATGATTAAATTGAGCCCAAGCCCAAATCTATTAATCTCCCATTAATATTAATTAATTTATTTTCCACTATATAAATTAATTGCACTCCCAATATTAAACCATATTATATCAAATAATATTTCTCCGGTAGTATTATTTATTCCGTGTATTTAAGATTTAAATATCCATGAATAAAATTAATTTATTGCTAATTAATTTATTCATCTCTTGAATCCGAGACTAGTACCATTCAACCTTAATTATTGTGCGGAAACGAATCCACTCATGAGGTTTACACAATAATTCCTTTTGAACTCATCTCGGGGATATTATCAACCCTTCCGGGATACACTGTCCGGTCAATCATTCACGGCATGCCATATATAAAATATAGTGACCCAACTTAACCGGTAATCAACCCAATAATTAAATCGGTTAATTCCTTTGGTAAATCAAAGTCACTTATATTGAATATACACACCCGCAACAATATCGGGGATTAAGAATATAATACACTGAGACTCGAATCGATTATCGCCGGCAATCCTAATCGATGAATCTCAACGATCCGCTCAATACACCAAGTGTACAAGTGTGATAAAATAATTAAGACAAATTATTTTCTCTCTCACACAACGACTATACCGATGGATTGGTCCGGGTCCATCTAGGTCGTGAGCCTCTGTTTGATTAAATACGAGTAACCGATAGTATGATCTTCTGTGTGGGGCCCGACACACCATACTAACTACAACGTATAAAATCCAGGACTATGATTTGCATATAATTAAAAGCAAACAATTGTTTATTAATTTAATAGATTAAATGCTATGACCGGGAGTTTATCGTCACTTAAATCTAGACATTAAGTACATGGTCCGTAATACGGTGAGCAGCCCATCGAGGCCGGCGGGAGGACGGGACCCTCGGGCGTAATCTTCGGAGGCAGGCCAAAGTCATGGTCCGTAACCTCGGGGTCCTCAGTGGCCTTGCGTTTCCGCGACTCCCCGGGGACCGAACCCTCGACCATATCGAGGGGAGAAGCCCGAGTCACGGAGAACGGGGGAGGACAATCCTCGGCTTCTATCCACACCCTCGGAGGAGAGGAGACCGGGGGAAGCACCAGATGATCCGAGGCCCGGAGTCCAGCGTCAGGTCGATCACATCCGTGTCGCCAACACGGGACAACGGGGGGCCGTCCGCCGTCATACGCCCGGGCGCGTCAGAGTCGACCACCTCAGTGGAGACGGTTGGCGAGAGAAGGGGCATCCCGATCGGGATGGACCTTGAGCGAGGCGGGGCTGCAGAGGTCGAAGGGCCGACCGACCCGACCGATCGACTCCGCGATGCCGGGATCGGAAAATCAGACCCTTTGCGATCTGTAATCCCAGGGAATCCAGACATCTTCGAGCAGGGACGGTCCTCAAAAATGAATGTGCGAGGAGCTGCAATCAGAACGCGTTTATAATCACGAAATCAAGAAAGACGTCTGAGAGAGAAGTTAAGCTGAGATCTCGCCTCATTACCTAGGTACGGGTCGTGGAGATGTCGCGGCGGGCAAATAAGGCGTGCGTTCAGTAGCAGATCCTCTCGGCAAAGGACAGTGGCCTGGCGTTCAGACGAGGTGTAAGCTTCGACGATCTTCAGGGCGACCTGGTAATCCCAGTTCAAAGGGACTTCCCTCCGAGTGTTGACACCTGATCACAAGGAAGAAGAGGTCAAGAATCAGCAAGGGAGAGCAAAGGATAAGGACAAACGCGACTCACTCGGGATTTTCTCAGAGTATTTCGTGGGGATATCGATCTCCCCCGCCGGCGTCAGGGTCCGCCAGGCCCCGAAGACATAGAGCCATCTCGGCCAGGGAATGTCGACCTTTGATGACTTCACCTCAACGGTGGGGATGCCGTCGCGACCTCTCACAGTGAAGCGCCCTTTCAGCCCTCTAGTGCTCGAAATCCCGAACGAACGACGGATCTCGGCATCGGTCAAGACCCGGATCAGTCTGGAGCTACCCAATAAGGATAGGAAGGCTATGATCTGGGCCCATCCGTTGGGGTGGATCTGGTGCGGGGCCACCCGCCAAAATCGCAGCGCCACGCTCACCGAGGGATGAAGCGGGAAGCGCAACCCGAGATCCAGGGCGTCCGTCCCCACGGCCACCATCCCGGGCGGCGGACAGCACGGGGACTCGAGTGTTCTTCTTTTTTTCCAAGCAGCCCAACGAGGCCCATTGGGCGCTAGTGGGCCCAATGAGATCCCAATGATTGCCTACTGGATTGCTCGCCCCTGCAACCCTACGACATAGGCCCGAGGCCCGGACTCGCGACGCAGGGCCATCCGGGGCTCAACGCCCATCGACGCCCGGAGTCAGGGGCCTTAAATTATTAGATACCAACCCCGGGGCAAGACTGATTGAATCACAGTGCCCGGGGAGGTCGTTCGAAAAAATGTGAGTCTCAATTTCGCGAAAAAGAAAGCAAACAAAAAGCGATCGAAGCAAGAAGAGTTACCGATTGAACAAAAAGATAGAAATGTTGACATCAGTTCTTTACAAAACGGAGAGGGGACCTCAGGGGGCCGACACTACATCATAGCAAAAAATAAAGTGGAACACAAGAAAAACCCTAGCTAACCTATCCCCCGGAGGGGAAGTTATCTAAGCCTCGACCGGGCCACACCCTCTCCATCGACCACGAAGACCTTCGACGACACCTCCCATTCCCACTGGACTCGTCTCGGGGATATTATCAACCTTTACGGGATACACTTTCCCGTCAAGTATTCACGGCATGTCATATATAAAATATAGTGACCCAACTTAACCGGTAATTAACCCAATAATTAAATCGGTTAATTCCTTTGGTAAATCAAAGTCACTTATATTGAATATACACACCCGCAATAGTTTCGGGGATTAAGAATAAAATACACTGAGACTCGAATCGATTATCGCCGGCAATCCTAATCGATGAATCTCAACGATCCGCTCAATACACCAAGTGTACAAGTGTGATAAAATAATTAAGACAAATTATTTTCTCTCTCACACAACGACTATACCGATGGATTGGTCCGTGTCCATCTAGGTCGTGAGCAACTGTTCGATTAAATACGAGTAACCGATAGTATGATCTTCTGTGCGCCCATGCAACACCATACTAACTACAACGTATAAAATCCAGGACTATAATTTGCATATATTTAATTATAAATAATTAAACGCAAATAATTGTTTATTTAATTAAATAGATTAGTGGCAATGGATCGTGAGTTTCCGTCACTTAAATCTAGACATTAAGTACACAACTCCAACAATCTCCCACTTGTACTAAGGTCTAGTCATTTCCTCCAAACTCCCG
Organism: Euphrasia confusa; assembly: GCA_954870475.1. NCBI lineage: Eukaryota > Viridiplantae > Streptophyta > Magnoliopsida > Lamiales > Orobanchaceae > Euphrasia > Euphrasia confusa. The sequence goes on from OX940950.1 coordinate 34,837,288, forward strand.
ACTCCCATACTCATCACGTGCTAAAGTTGTACTTCCAAGAAGTACTATGTGAATGAGCACTCTAGGTTGCCGCTCTGAAGTTATCTTGGTGACTACAGCGTCGTCTCCCTCGACGATGACTCGTATCAGGTGGTACTTGCACTATGTGTTATCTTACACTTATGGACTTGTGATTTCTTACCATTTGCCATCGCACCGCTATACACATAGCCTTTTGGCAAATTAAGAATCACCTCTAAGTCCCAGAGATTATCCCGGAGTTATACCAAAACTTCCGCTGCCTCTGAGGCCGCTATTTGGTTACCCATGGCAGAGTCCGAAAAGCATCGTGCTTATCACTCTTCCATGTTAAATCTCCTTCTCCTTCAATAGTGAAACACATAGCCTGATATCGACTTACACCGGTCCTCATTTGATTAGAAATCTAAGAGAATGTAATCCAAAGGAAATGCTCGTCTGCTTCGTAGTCTAAAACAGTACTTCGAAAGTACTTTTACAGCAGTCGAACATTCCTTTCCAGGATTACCTTGATATCCTCCCACTACGCTATCCGCATAGCCGATATCAGGTTCTTGTTTTCAACAATGCATTTATTAAGCTTTCCACACTAAAAGTGTAGGAAACTGCTTTCATTGCTTCTATCTCCTTTTGTGTTCCAAAACACATATCCTTAGATAGATGCATTCCGTCTCCGAAAGGTAACGAACCTTTCTCGGAATCTTGCATGTTAAAACGAACCATAATCATTTATGTAAGATATCCAGGAGAAGTACAATGGTTTTTCTAGAGATCCAAGATCTCAAGAACATGTCCAACTTCTTCCTTTATCTTTCATAATGATTCATCTAGACAACCATCATTTTATGTCTGATAACATCTTTACATTGTTGCCAATGATAAGAGTGTCATCTACATAAAACCTCCGAGAAACACCACCTTGTTTTCCATCACGTTTCCAATACACACGATTCGTCTATGCTTTTGATGAATCCATAAAATGGACTATCTCATCAATTTGCAAGTACCACGAATTCAATGCTTTGTTTCAATCCATAAATGGATCAACTAAGCTTGTACTCTAAATGATCTTGCCTCTTAGCAATAATCCTTATTGCTTCTCCAAGAAGGCACATTTAGATCTAGTACGGCCTTTATGTAGATCCAGGGATCGATTTCATGTATACTAGGTCCAGAGTCCGAAGACTCTCCTAGTCTTATGAATATCTCCGGTTGTCCCACAACCTCCCACTACAATGGCATTCCGGTGTATAAACAGTAATAACAGTAGGTGCCGTCAGTGGTGTACCGCTACTCGGTTCGGCTAGTTCTAAGTCTTAATCTTTCTCTCTCATTTCAAAGTATATCGTCACCTTGGGCTTGTGGTTCATCATATAGTCTTTCTCTAAGAACCCGGCGTTGGAACTTATAACGTCCTTCTGGTTCATAGTACTATTGAACACACATCTTTTGTTCTTCTAGGATATTCTACAACCGCATTTGAATGCGCTGTTGTTTCCAGACATATCCATAGAACATAGGTAGTTCCGTATAACTCATCTTTTACTATCTCTATAAGAGTTCTATTTCTTATTATCGACACACCATTTCTACACAACAGTGTATGGTGTAGTCATTTGGGACCAAATCCCAATTTCTGATTGGTATGCCATGCAATCCTCATACAGGTACTTGCCTCCGCGATCAAATCGCAGGCTACAAATGGATATACCTTGATGGTTCTCCACAATTGCTTAGTGTCCATTGACTTGTCAAAACACTTGCTTTTGTGGCACATCAGGTATTCTAATCCATTTCTCGAGTAATCATCAAATGAAGTACTCGTACCTTATTGTCTGAGTAGACATAGATCTGCATACATCAGAGTCAATCAATTCTTATACTTGTCCGGATCTTACATCTTATATCCATAAAGGATTGCTTAGTCATTTTATCTTCCAAATTAGATTCTTAGGTTGGAAGGTCCATTCCTTCAACTTAATTGATCAAATATCAATTTTCGACCTTTGAACTTCTTATTTGAATAAACATGACCTAGCATAAGAATCCACAAGTATAATTGATAAAGAAATCTCTTATTAGTAAAACGAGTTTCATACTACGGTTCGTTGCATCGTGGTGGACTCAGGATTCATCATTTATATATTGCTAACTAATGTACCAAAATAGATAATATCATTATTTCTTCTTATAACCATCAAATGATTAAAAGAAATAAAATATCCATTTATTAGAAATCCAGAACAAAGTTCTTTCTAATACGAAAGGTACATAAAAGCAATAACTCAAAATGAAATCCTATAAAATGTCCTCCACTGCAACAGCTGCCTCCTTACAGCATTGCCCATGTAGACTACGATCTTTTCTTTTCTAAGTCGTCGGGTTTCCTGGAACCCTTGCATTTAGAATGCACATACCGCCAGTGGTTCCATATCTACACACCAGGTTCCGGTAGATAATACCACTGACTATGTTTTACGACTAAAGAAAATTTCGTACTTCTTTTGAGAGGATAATCAGACTTCCAGTACCCAGACTGTTTGCATCGAGAACTCTTGCCTCATGGCTTTCTCGTCCCGTCTCGTGGTCTAAGTAACTTAGCACCACTGGGTTTCTTTGCTTGCTTTTCCTTTTCCCCGATCTTGCCCTTAGGTTCGAAACCTTTGGCATTGGCTACAAGAGCTTGCGATTTCCGTTTCAACTCGTCCAAAAGGTCAATCATCTCAAAAACGTGTTTAAGCGTTTTCTCGAAGCGACTGGCCTTTATGAGTATCCTCACCGCTTCTTGTCTAGCCGCCTATTCAATAGGCTCGGGAGGACAAAGCTTACTGAGTACAACCTTGCACTCTTTAACAGTTTGGGTAATGTCTAGATCTCTATTCCAATCATTACATTTAGGGACCAGTGAGTTTAAAATCCTTAAGTATCACATAAAGTTGGTTCAAAGCCATATCCTAATCTATGAGCACATATAACAACAAACAATCGATTTAATTTCCGATATTATCTCCCTCAAATAATATCATTAAACCACTAATCACATCTAAAATCCCATCAGGTAAGGCAAGCCACGGTGTGTGGACGTTTACCCACCTAAACGACTTAGCAATTAGATTTCCTTTGGTCATACATCACTTATAGCGGAACCTCGGTGGGAGGAATACTATAAGGCGTATCTAAGTGTAAACCATTACTCAGTACCAAAGTAAATCGTTTGGAATTGCTACATCACCGCAAGCCACGTTGTGTGGACGTTTACGACAACTTCACAACTCTTCACAATTTCTTACAACTGTCTACATCAATTAATCCAAAATCCGTCAGCATAGCAAGCCACGTTGTGTGGACGTTTACTACACTAAGAGATCTTTATAATTGACTCCCAATTACTTGATTCATTTAATCTTGTAAATCAAGACGCGGAGAATCATAAGTGAAACTCGAAGTTTCTAACCAGTGATTCACCATGCGAACAACCCTATCTCTCATAAAATGAGGGAGCCGAGCAGACAATCGATCTAGTCATCAAATGACACGAAAGTCTCTAATTTGTGTCCTCTACATGACCAAGTGGCTTTGGCTCCATTCCACTCCCCGGGCTGAGAATGAGTCGACTTGAAATCAGTTTTGGAAAGACAAATTAGGCATTGTTTGATAAACTTAATCAATGTTTCTCGTAAAAGGAATTACAAGAATTCTCCTCCAATGACTTGTTTATACGAACTTCAAAAGTCCATAAAAGTCACCAAGAGAACAGCAATGGAGACCATGGATATGTTTCCATACCCTCTCCCACTTAGCTTTTTACAATAAAGGGATACGCTATCTAATGCATAATTAAATACACATAAGCATGCATACATGAAATAGAGCACATAGAATATTATCACATAATCAAAATAATACTAGAATATTATTTTCCGACTATTATGGCTTTATCGCATCTCCGTACGCATCTTCTAGTCTTTAGTCTTCGTTCTTGAATGCTCCATATGACGGGAATATTAATTCCAATATTTAAATCTATTTATTTTTAATAAATCCAAAAGATACTTAATTCGAAAATTAAGTCAATCGAATAAATCAAAAATAAAATTAAATATTATTAATATTTTTATTTATTTTATTTTTCCTTTCTACTTCATTAAATCTCTAGAATAAACTATCCAAGACCCACTTGGAATATTTTAGAAGACTTCTATAATGAAATAAGGAAATAAAATAATTTATTTTATTTTCCCTTTCTACTTCATTAAATCTCTAGAATAATCTATCCAAGACCCTCTTGGAATAGTCTAGATGATTTCCATAATGAAATAAGGAAATAAAATAATTTAGGACTCCTAGTCCTTCCAAATTAATTCCTTTCTTAATCCATTAATAATTCCATAAAGGAATAATTAAATAAGGAAAAATTAATTTAGGACTCCTAAACTTTCCAAATTAATTATTTTCCTAATCCATTAAAAATTCCATAAAGGAATAATTAAATAGGAAAAATAAATTAATTTATAAATTTATTTATTTTCCTAATCTATGAAAACTCCCAAGAATAGGAATAATCAATAAGGAAAAAATAAATTTATTCTAAATTTATTCTTTTCCTATTCCATGAGAATTCCCAAGAATAGGAATAAACAAAATAGGAAAACCGAATAATTTAGGAAAGTTGGATCTTGGCGGGAGAGCACGAGATCACGAGGACCCCGCGCCCCCCACCACCTTCGATCGAGAGCCGAGGGGACACGCCACCGCCGCCGCCGCCTCGCCGGCGCACCACCTCCCTTGGTGGCACCGCGCACGGCCGAGAGGCTCGATGGCCGCCCCTCCTCCGTCACACTTTTACGGCGGTCGTTTCGGAATCGATCCAACGTAAATAATTTCACAAAATTAATTTACAATTATCCGGTATCAATTCTCTACATGAAATCGACCTCGAACAATTTCCGGAAAAATAAGAACAAGCATTCACCACACAAGAACAAATATTGACATCACCGAGAGTTTAATAATCAAGAACATTATTATGACATTAATTAATAAAAATTAAATCTAACCATAATAATCGGAAACCCTGCAAGGTAGAACAATTTATCGAAAAATACCATGAACTAAAACCAACGTTCTGATACCAATTGTTGGAAATCGATATCCCGGAATTAATAAATTAAATAAAATTAATTATCTAATTAATTCCGACCGAAATCCTTTGGAGATCGAATATCCGGAGTTGTAAAATTGCGGAACGACAACTCCAATCGACTCCCGGTTGCCGGAACAATCCGCTACGAACCACCACGAAGCGCCGGACTCAACCAAAACCCTAACCGCGGCAAAGCCGCGGCTGTTCGGTCGAGTCCCCTCGTGGGACTCGCGGCTGTTCAAGGCAGCCGCCTAGGGCTGCCCTTGGCAGCCCCTTATGCACGCCCAGCCGCCCCCGGTGATCGCACGACCAGCCACGGCAAACCGTGGCTTGCGATCACCACCAGCCACCGCCGCTCGAGCGGCGGTCCAGCCGCGTGAGCGGGGCTGCTCCAGCAGCCCGCCGGAGGTGCGTGGGTGATCGAGCTCGCCCTCGATCAAGTCTCGGCGTCCAGCCGAGGCTCTCCCCTCTCGACCCTCTCTTGTTCGAGCCGTTGAGCCGCCGGCGGTCCGGTGATCTTCGATCACCACCGCCCGGTTCAACCTCGACAAAGGTCGCGTTCTCGGATCTTGGTTCACGATATTTTTACGATAATTAAACGATAAAATCATAAAGAGGGTTTTACGATTTACCTCGTTCTCGTTGTTCGGAAAAACGAAGAACTCAATTTGACGACCTTGAGATCTTCCCACGTATTCCTTGCACTAGCCCGGACGTCGTGTGGGCGACGATCTACCGAACTCCATGGATCTCCCTCTCTACTTTCTCTCTCTAGAATTGTGATCTTCAAGTTATGAGAATAGAGAAGACCATGTAGTGCTTTTATAGGCTACGTAGGGGATCTAAAGGAGGTGGAATATTGGGCTTCCAATATTGAAGATTAAATTGAGCCCAATGCTCAAGTCCATTAATCCTTATCAATATTAATTAATTCTATTTTCCACTATATAAAATTAATTGCACTCCCAATATTAAACCATATTATATCAAATAATATTTCTCCGGTAGTATTATTTATTCCGTGTATTTAAGATATAAATATCCATGAATAAAATTAATTTATTGCTAATTAATTTATTCATCTCTTTTATCCGAGACTAGTACCATTCAACCTTAATTATTATGCGGAACGAATCCACCTGCAGGGTTTACATAATAATTCCTTATGAACTCATCTCGGGGATATTATCAACCCTTACGGGATACACTTTCCCGTCAAGTATTCACGGCATGTCATATATAAAATATAGTGACCCAATTTAACTGGTAATTAACCCAATAATTAAATCGGTTAATTCCTTTGGTAAATCAAAGTCACTTATATTGAATATACACACCCGCAATAGTTTCGGGGATTAAGAATAAAATACACTGAGACTCGAATCGATTATCGCCGGCAATCCTTATCGATGAATCTCAACGATCCGCTCAATACACCAAGTGTACAAGTGTGATAAAATAATTAAGACAAATTATTTTCTCTCTCACACAACGACTATACCGATGGATTGGTCCGTGTCCATCTAGGTCGTGAGCAAGTGTTCGATTAAATACGAGTAACCGATAGTATGATCTTCTGTGCGCCCATGCAACACCATACTAACTACAACGTATAAAATCCAGGACTATAATTTGCATATATTTAATTATAAATAATTAAACGCAAATAATTGTTTATTTAATTAAATAGATTAGTGGCAATGGATCGTGAGTTTCCGTCACTTAAATCTAGACATTAAGTACACAACTCCAACAACACTGACCTTTTAACTGCCTCAGAGGCCGTTATCCTTTCAGTTTACATGGTAGAGTCCGTAATGCATCGCTGCTTTACATTCTTCCATGTGACTGCTCCACTTCACAGTGAGAACACATAGCCTGAATTCGACTTTCGACTGTCCCTGTTTGATTTGGAAATCCAATTCTATGTAATCCAAAGGAAACAACTTGATTGCTTTGTAACTCAGAACATAATTCCTGGTCCTCTGCAGGAACCTAAACATGTTCTTTACATCAGTCGAGTGATCCTTTCAAGGATTACTATGATATCTCAACACCATGCCCACGGCATAGTAGATATCAGTCTCGTGCATAGCATTACATACATTATGCTTCCCACCATTAAGGTGCAGGGAACTGCTTACTCTTCATCTATCTCCTTTATTGTGTCGGACACAAAACCTTAGATAGACGAATTCCACATCTAAAAGGTGAAGACCTTTCTTGGAATTTTGTATGCTGCAACGAGTAAGAATTGTATTTATGTATGAGGCTCGAGATAAGTACTATGTTCTTTTCTGGCGATCATTTATTACTTTGATCCCATGAACATTCCCGACTTCTCCTAAGTCTCTTACATTTAATTACTCGGACAACCATCCCTTTATGTCCGATAACATCTTTCATATTGTTGCCAATTTAGAAGGATGTCGTCTACATAAAGAATGAGAAAACACCACATCTTTTCTGTCACTTATTTATTACACTCAGGACCTAAACATGCCTTGAATGAATCCATGAAATGGATTTTCTCATAGGTCCGCATGTGTCCAAGATCTTGAAGCTTCCTTCAATCCTAAGATTGATTAAGCTTGCTTACCGAATGCTCTTGGATCTTTTCGATGAATCTCTCTGTCTGTCCCACACAGATGGCCCCGTCAAGACTTCGATTTAGGAAATCTGTCTTGACTTCCATCTTCCATGTGAAGACAAAAGAATCCGGATCGACTTTTGCCAAGACTGAGCATCTTGATCTTTCAGCACCTGTTGGGTTCAGCACCTGTTGGGTTCTCTTTCAGTCCGAAGACTCACCTATAAACATGAACCTGTTGGGTTCTCTAACAACCCTCCCACTACGACGACGCTCCGGTGTATCTTTAGTGACTAAAGATTGATGGAGTTGTATTCTAAATGTCTAGTTTAGTGCAAATACGGAACTCCTTATCTATACCTTAATTCGAGATATGATTCAAGCATGATTGCATTTAATGCAATAGTCCTTGATGTATACGTTGTAGACAGTATGGCGTGAGGAGACACGCGGAAGATCATACTGTCGGTTACTCGTATACTATCAAAGAGTAGCTCACGACTTAGATGGACAGGGACAATCCATCGGTACGTCGTAGTGTGACTGGTAGATAGTCGGTCTTGACTATCATGTTACACTCGTACACTTGGTGTATTGAGCAGGACCACGGGAGGGCGTTCGATTTATACTAATCGATGTAATCGAACTAGACCTCAGATATTGCGGATATGCGAATTCCTAATCCCTATATAATTATAGGTGCGTGTGTCCAATCCTCGGTTCTTTAATCTACCAATGAGTGATACTAATTGATTAGTCGAGATTCTCGGTAAATTGGGAATCGGAATTGTACACACGGCATGCTATAGATTATAGACAGGAAACCGTGTCCCATTTATTGGGTTGATGATGTCCCCGAGATGAGCTCATAAAGTTTATCATGTAAACCCTGCAGGTGGATTCGTTCCACATGATAATAAGGATGAGTGGTACTAGTCTCGGATAATAAGAAACGAATTAATTTAATTATTAGTAATTGAAATTAATTCGTGGACATTCGATATCTTAAACACGGGGAAAGTCGTATATGTAATTTCGGCGGAAATATTATTGGTAAAATAATATAGATTAATTAATTGGGAATTCAATTATAATTTTATAGTGGAATTAATTATAATTAAAATTGGATTTAATTAAAGGTTTTCTTTTAAGGACACCGGTTTAATTAAATTACAATTTAGCCTAATTAATTAATTGTCCTAAGGTCCCTAGTGTGGCCTATATATACCCCTCAATCTCTCTTCTCTTAACCTACGAAACGCCGGTATAATTAATTATGTGGAGAAATTATTTTGCTAGCGAAATTATTTTCTTCTCTGCTCAATTAATTTAGATTAGCGCAGTGTTTTTATTTCTGTAGAAATTAATTTGCTAGCGCAAATATATTTCTGGAGACAGAATAATTATTTCTGTAGAAATTAATTTGCTAGCGCAAATATATTTCTGGAGACAGAATAATTAAAACGTGAAAAAGAGGGTTTGAGAGAGAAGAAGAAGAAGAGAAGACTCCGGTGGATCGTTGCCCACACAACGTCCGGCGTCGAGGGCTAGGATACACACTAGAAGATCTCAGGGTGTTCGCCTATTCGGCTTCTCCGAATCACGCTTCAAAGGAATAAGAAATCGAAACCCTATTTCCGCTTTTATTCGATTTCTTTCTCGTTGAAAATACATCGGATGTAAGATCGGGTTCCGGATCTCGTGGATCGTACTCCTCGACTACTGGGGGTTCTAGGACCTCCGGTTCGGTAGTCGGAAGAGGAAAAACGGCCCGTAAACGAGCCCGGAACAGTAGGTCGCGCTGCTGAAGGACAAACGGCGACCGCCGTTTCGCTGTTTTTCAGGCAGCCCGCTCCGGCTCGCGCGGTTGTCCTTCGGGGCAATGGCTGGGCGTGAATCGGGGCACGGGCTGGGCACGCGAACGGAGTAACGGACCTGGAGGTCGACTGGGATCGTTCGGATGTTCGAGTGATCGAACGAACGCATCCCGGGTAGTCGATTTCCATCAATTGGTATCAGAGACAGTTTTGTCGATTCGTTGTATTTTTGCGAGATTTGTTTTGCAGGTTCGAACCCGGTTATTATGGCCAACGTTGTGATTGTATGTTGTGCTTTAATTTGTGGTTTTGATTAAACTCTCGGGCTTGTCGAGATTGTTTTTGTTTTGGAAAAACGATGCTTGTTTGTAATAGATAAAACCGACGGGTTGAGTCGTTAGGTTTATTTATTTTTCGTTGTATCCGGGACATGTATAGGGTCGATCACCTTGTATAGGATCGATGCCGGATTTAGTAAGTTTATTCTTGTAATTTTTCTTACTAATTTTGGTGGATCGAGACGAGATCAAAACCCGGAGAAACGAGGATCGAGGAGAGCGAACCGGCAACGGGCAGCCATCGAACACACCCCGTGTTCGCGACGGGCAGCAGCGGGGCTGGGGTTCGTTCGACCCCACGGACGACTCAACGAGGCTCGAGACGAGGCTCCAGTGGGAGGAGTTCGTCTCTTGACCCTCGAGCGAGTCGGTGGTGGACCTGCTGGAATTCGATATCCCGGGCTATTAAAATTGCGGAAACCATAGCCCGATCAATCCCTTCGCCGGAAATCACATGAACGGCGACTCATCCGCCGGAGTCCGACCTTTGGAGACTACGCACCCGAAGGTACGCAGCCCGCCCCCAGCCGAACCCCCGCGAGTCGGGGTTCACATGATCGAAGGATCGATCGCACGCCGGCGATCGATCGGGGAGGGGCTGCCCAGCAGCCCCCGCGGCGAGTCCGGCGACTCGCCGCCGCCTGGAGGTCCCCACCGTCGAGGTGGGGTGGGGTGCGGCTCCAGCCCGCGCCCCGGCGGTCGATCACCGCGATCGACCGCGCGCCCTCGGCCCAGCCGAGGGTCGCCTCCTCCGCGCCCGCCGTGTTGGAAATCGATATCCCGGGCTATTAAAATTTGCGGAAAAATAACCCGAACGAAATCCTTCATCGCCGGAGATTGGATCCCCGACTCATCCGCAGGAGTCCGACCTTTGGAGACTACGCGCCCGAAAACACGCAGCCCGCCCCCAGCCGATTTTCTCCCGCGAGTCGGATCCATGAACGCGAACCACCGTACGACGGAGCCGGGCCCGACGAGAGGTCTACCGCGGACAAGCCGCGGCAAAACCCTAGCCGAGCCCCCGCCGCGAGGGGCTCGCGATCGCGCACTTGCGATCGCTGGGGCTGCCCAGCAGCCCCCGGTGGTGAGTCCGGCGACTCACCACCATCGCCGGAGGAGGGGCGGTCAGCCCCCAGCTGACCCGCCGCGGCTCCAGCCGCGGCTTTCCCCGCGATCGACCTCACGGTCGATCGCATGCCCCGGCTCCAGCCGGGGCTCCTCCGTCGCGCATAGCCGCCGGTCGAGGTGGCTGGGGGGACCAGCTGCCGTGGCACCAGCCCACGGCGGTCTCCCCGCGATCGACTCAAGGTCGATCGCTTGCCCCGGCGGTCCAGCCGGGGCTCCCTCGTCCGCGCGCCGCGATCGAACCCTAGGGTTCGATCGCCTCCTCGGCTCCAAGCCGAGGGTTCTTCGATCTTCGCCGGGGATCTCGAATCCCCGTCCCCGAAGTTCGTACGTTTATCCGGATCGTGTGTTCATGTATATACTACGATTAATTCACACGAAATCATAAAAGAGGGTTTATGATTTTACCTTCGATTCGTTGTGCGGAGAAACGAAATCAAACACCTTTGATGACCTTGCGATCTTCCCACGTATTCCTTGCACTCCGTTCGAACGTCGTGTGGGCGACGATCTATCGAACTCCTATGGATCTTCCTCACTCTCAAGACTTTATGATTGGCGTAGGTCAATTAATTGTGTTATGAAAAGTGAAGACCATGTAGTGCTTATATAGGCTACGTAGGGGATCATAAGGAGAATAAATATTGGGCTTCTAAATATTGAAGATTAAATTGGGTCCAACCCAAATCCATTAATCCTTATCAATATTAAATTTTATTTATTTTCCACTATATAAATAAAATTGCACTCCCAATATTATTCCATATTATATCAAATAATATTTCTCCGGTAGTATTATATATTCCGTGTATTTAAGATTTAAATATCCATGAATAAATTTATTTATTGCTCAATAAATATTATTCATCTCTTATATCCGAGACTAGTACCATTCAACCTTAATTATTATGCGGATTAAATCCACCTGCAGGGTTTACATAATAATTCCTTATGAACTCATCTCGGGGATATTATCAACCCTTACGGGATACACTGTCCCTTCAAGAATTCACGGCATGCCATATATAGAATATAGTGACCCAACTTAACCGGTAATTAACCCAATAATTAAATCGGTTAATTCCTTTGGTAAATCAAAGTCACTTATATTAAATATACACACCCGCAATAATATCGGGGATTAAGAATAAAATACACTGAGACTCGAATCGATTATCGCCGGCAATCCTAATCGATGAATCTCAAGCTGATCCGCCCAATACACCAAGTGTACAAGTGTGATAAAATAATTAAGATAAATTATTTTCTCTCTCACACAACGACTATACCGATGGATTAGTTCGTGTCCATCTAGGTCGTGAGCAACCGTTCGATTAAATACGAGTAACCGATAGTATGATCTTCTGTGTGCCCATGCAACACCATACTAACTACAACGTATAAAATCCAGAACTATATTTTGCATATTTAATTAAATGCAAATAATTGTTTATTAATTAAATAGGTTAAATGCTATGATAGGGAGTTTACCGATACTTAAATCTAGACATTAAGTACACAACTCCAACAATCTCCCACTTGTACTAAGGTCTAGTCATTTCCTCCAAACTCCCGACTCCCATACTCATCACGTGCTTAAGTTATACTTCCCAGAAGTATTATGTGAATTAGCAATCTAGGTTGCCGCTCTGAAGTTATCTTGGTGACTACTGCGTCGTCTCTCTGACGATGATTCGTATCAGGTGGTACTTGCTCTATGTGTTATCATCATCTTTTGAACTTATGACTTCTTCCAGTTTACCATGCACCGCTATGTACATAGCCTTTGGTGAACAAAGAGTCATATCCAAGTTCAGAGGTCATTCCGGAACCTAACCAAAACTTCCGCTGCCTCTGAGGCTGCTATTCGGTTTATGATAGAGTCCGAGAAGCTTCACGCTTATCACTCTTTCTTCCTTAGGTTCCACCTCTTCTAAAAGTGAACACATAGCCTGATATCGACTTACACTGGTCCATTCTCTGATTTTTATCTGAGAAAGCGTAATCTAAGAAGATTTCGTATTGCCAGTAATCCTGTACTTCCAAGTACTTTTACAGCATTCGAACATCTCTTATCCAGATTACTTTGATATCCTCCCACTACGCTAACCGCATAGTTGATATCAGGTTCTTGTTTTATAGCACCGCATTTACAAAGTCCTTTACACTCGAAGTGTAAAGAATCTGCTTTGTCTATATTTATCTCCTTCATGTGTTCAAGACACATACCTTAGATAGATGCATTCTGTTCTCGAAAGGCAATAACCTTTCTCAGAATAGTGCATGTTTAAAACAAACCATAATCGTATAAGATATCTAAAGAGAAGTACAAATGTTCTTATCTAGAGATCGAAAGATTTCTAAGAACATGACCCAACTTCATCTTAATCTTATATTTCGATTTACTTAGACAACCTCTATTTTATGTCTGATAATGCTTTTACATTGTTGCCAATGATGAAGTGTTATCTACATAAAATCCCGAGAAACACCACCTTGTTTCCATTACGTCTCCAATACACCAATCTTGTCTATGCTTCTTGATGAATCCATACAATGGACTATCTCATCAATTTGCAAGTTCCACGATTCATAGCTTTAATTCAATCCATAAATGAATTTACTAAGCTTGTACTCTAAATGATCTAGCCTCTTAACAATAATCCTTATTGTTCCAAGCAGGCACATTTAGTTTAGTACTGCCCTCCATGCAGAATTAGGGATCGATTTCATGTCTACTAGATCCAGAGTTTGAAACTCCTCCAGTCTTATGAACATCTCTGGTTGCTTAACAACCTCCCACTGCAATGGCGTTCCGGTGTATAACAGTAATAACATTAGGTGCAGTTAGTGGTGTACTACTACTCGGTTACGCTGGTTCTCAGTCTACTCTTTCTCCTCATTATAAAGTACCTTTGTTCGTTAGGGCATTTGTAGCTCATCTAATAGTCTTCTTCAAGAACCGGGCGAAGACACCCTTCTGGTCCGTGGTACTATTTGAACATACAATTACTTGTTCATCTAGGATATTCTACAACCATATTCAATATGTTGTTGTATCCAGAATTATCCATAGAACACAGGTAGTTCCGAACAAACTTGTTCCTTTACCATTGGAATCCCATTTCTTATTCCTGACACACCATGTCTACACTTACAGTGTATGGCGTAGTCGTTTGAGATTTAATCTCAATCTTTGATTTATGCTATGTGTTAATTAGATAGGTGATAGCCTCCGCGAACAAGCCGCAGGCTTTCAATGGATATACTTTGAGGGTTCCCCATAATGGCCTTGTGTTAAAAACACTCCGCTTTTATGGCACAACAAGCAGTCTAATCCATTTTCGAGTATTCTTGAAAGAATGACTCGTACCTTCTCTAATTACACATACCGCATTAATCATCAATCATTTTCTATACTTGTCCGAATTCCATCCTTTATCCAGAAAGGTTAACTTAGTTGTATCATCTTTCAAGATCGATTCTTAGGTCGAGAGGTCCATTCCTCCAACTATAATTGATCAAATCAATTTCGACCTTTTGAATCCCTTTTGAATAGATACTACCAAGTTCAAGAATTCACAAGTACAATGATCGATAAAGAAATACATCCAATAAGTAAAACAAGTTATACATAACGGTTTGTTGCATTGTGGTAGACTAAGGATTCATCATTCACATATTGCTATCTAATGTACCAGAATAGATATCACCATTATTTCTTATCTAAATCATCAAATGATTAAAGAAATAAAATATCCATTAATAATAGAAAACCAGAACAAAAGTTCTTTTCTAGAATAAAAGGTACAAAGCAATAAACTTGAAATGAAATCCTATAACTATCAAAAAGATAAATGTCTTCCACTGCAACTGCTGCTTCCTCAACAGCTCTGCCCAAGTGGACTCGAACTCTTCTTATCTAAGTCGCTGGGTTTTCTGGAACCCCTGCATTTAGAATGCACATACCGTCAGTGGTTCCATATCTACACACCAAAACTCTGGTAGATAATACCGCTGACTATGTTTTACGACTAAAGAAAAAATCCGTACCTTTGAGAGGACAAGATGTAGACCCCCAGTACTCAGACTGCTTCCCTTGGGGATATTTGCCAGAAGGCTTCTTTATCCCACCCTTTGGTCCAAGTCCCTTAGGACCACCGGACCCCCTTGTCTTCTTCTCCTTTCCTTTGCCTTTAGGTTCGAAACCTTTGGCTTTGACTATAAGAGCTCGCGATTGTTTCAACTCGTCTAAAAGATCCATCATCTCAAAAACATGATCAAGTGTTTTATCGAAGTAACAGATCTTTATGAGTATCCTCATCGCCTCTTTTCTAGCCTTCTCATCATGTCCAAACAACAACTTGAGTTTGAGCATGACATCATGATTAGTGGCTAATGCACGAGCACTACCCCATTTTTCAAAGTCAAAAATCTCCTCCTCAGTTGAGTTAATGGTGAGTCCAGGAGGACAAGTTTCACTGAGTACATCTTTGTACTCCTTTGCAGTCTGAGCAATGTCTAACTCTTCTTTCCATTCAATACAGTATGGAACCAGTGCGTTAATTTCCTCAAGTATCAACAAAAGTGGATTCATAGCAATTCTCTAAACCTATAAGCACATTTAAACAAACAATTAATTTAATATCCGACGTTATCTCCCTGGAATAACATCATTAAATTACTAATCACATCTAAAATCCCATCAGGTAAGGCAAGCCACGTGGTGTGGACGTTTACCCACCCAAATGATTTAGCAATTAGATTTTCTTTGGTCATACATCGCTTATAGCGGAACCTCGTGGGGAGGAATACTATAAGGCGTATCTAAGTGTAAACCATTACTCAGTACCAAAATAAATTACTTGGAATCGCTACATCACCGCAAGCCACGTGGTGTGGACGTTTACGATAACTTCACAACTCTTCATAATTACTTACAACTGTCTACATCAATTAATCCAAAGTCCGTCAGCATAGCAAGCCACGTGGTGTGGACGTTTACTATACTAAGAGATTTTTATAATTGACTCCCAATTACTTGATCCATTTAATCTCGTAAATCAAGACGTGGAGAATCATAAGTGAAACTCGAAGTTTCTAACCAGTGATTCGCCATGCGAGCGACCCTATCTCTCATAAATGAGGGAGCCGAGCAGACAAGCGACCCATCTATCAAAGAATGGCACGGAAGTCTCTAATTTGTGTCCTCTACATGACCAAGTGGCTCTGGCTCCATTCCACTCCCCGGGGTGAGAATGAGTCGACTTGAAGTCAGTTTCAGAAAGACAAATTAGGCATTGTTTGATAAATTTGATCAATGTTTCTTGTAAAAGGAATTACAAGAATTCTCCTCCAATGACTCGTCTATACGAACTTCGAAAGTCCATAAGAGTCACCAAGAGAACAGCAATGGAGACCATGGGAATGTTTCCATCCCCTCTCCCACTTAGCTTTTTATAATAATAGGGATACGCTATCTAGTGCATAAAAATAAACACATATAGCATGCATACAAGCAATAAAGCACATAGTATCACATAGTCAAAATAATGCTAGAAAATTATTTTCCGACTATCATGGCTTTATTCCATCTCCGTAGCATCTTCTAGTCTTCAGTCTTCGTTCTTGAATGCTCCATGTGACGAGAATATTAATCTCTAATATTTAAATCTATTTATTTTCAATTAATCCAAAAGTTACTTAATTTGAAAATTAAGTCAATCGAATATATCAAAAATAAAATTAAATATTATTAATATTTTTATTTATTTATTTTCCTATCTAGTTCTATTAAAACTCTAGAATAATCTATCCAAATAAAATTTGGAATACTCTAGAAGTTATCTATAATTGAACAAGGAAAAATAAATTAGGACTTACTACTTTCCAAATTTATTTTTATTCCTAATCCATGAATATTCCCAAGAGTAGGAATAATCAAATAGGAAAAATAAATTTAGTACTAAATTAATTAAATTTCTAATCTATGAATATTTCCATGAAGGAAATAAATCAATAGAAAATAAAATTAATTTAAATTAATTCTTTTCCTAAACCATGAGAGTTTCCAAAAAGAAAGTACTCAAATAGGAAAAATCCGAATTAATTGGGAAAGTGGATCTTGGTAGGAATAGCATGAGATTGGGAGACCCCACGCCATCCCCACCGTCGACCTCCACCACCCCGGACCACCACCACCGCCGCCCCCAGCCCACGCGCCACCACCACCGGTGGCCGGCGTGGCTAGAAGCCCTAGCGGGCAGCCCCCGGGATGAGGTCGATCGATCCTTATGGGGATCGATCATGGGGATGATCAACCCCCCCGGTTTTTCGTCCTCTTCGTCTTCGTCACACGTCTTCGTCTTCCGGCGATCGTCTCATCATCGAACCAACGTAATAAAAATTACACAAAAATTTAAATTACAATTCCGGTATCGATTCTATACATGAAATCGACCCTATACATTTTCCGGAAAATAAAGTGCGTAATAATAAATCCTAAATTCGGTCAACCCCCGAATTTTTACTATTACAAACATTCATCCACACAAAACGAATCTCGACATGTCCGAGAGTTTAATAATCATGATAATTAATTAATAAACAATAATTAATTAAATCCAACCATGATAGCCGGAGATCCTGCAAGGTAGAACAATAATCGAGCATATACATGAACACGAAACCAAACGCTCTGATACCATTTGTTGGAAATCGATATCCCGGGCTATTAAAATTTGCGGAAAAATAACCCGAACGAAATCCTTCATCGCCGGAGATTGGATCCCCGACTCATCCGCAGGAGTCCGACCTTTGGAGACTACGCGCCCGAAAACACGCAGCCCGCCCCCAGCCGATTTTCTCCCGCGAGTCGGATCCATGAACGCGAACCACCGTACGACGGAGCCGGGCCCGACGAGAGGTCTACCGCGGACAAGCCGCGGCAAAACCCTAGCCGAGCCCCCGCCGCGAGGGGCTCGCGATCGCGCACTTGCGATCGCTGGGGCTGCCCAGCAGCCCCCGGTGGTGAGTCCGGCGACTCACCACCATCGCCGGAGGAGGGGCGGTCAGCCCCCAGCTGACCCGCCGCGGCTCCAGCCGCGGCTTTCCCCGCGATCGACCTCACGGTCGATCGCATGCCCCGGCTCCAGCCGGGGCTCCTCCGTCGCGCATAGCCGCCGGTCGAGGTGGCTGGGGGGACCAGCTGCCGTGGCACCAGCCCACGGCGGTCTCCCCGCGATCGACTCAAGGTCGATCGCTTGCCCCGGCGGTCCAGCCGGGGCTCCCTCGTCCGCGCGCCGCGATCGAACCCTAGGGTTCGATCGCCTCCTCGGCTCCAAGCCGAGGGTTCTTCGATCTTCGCCGGGGATCTCGAATCCCCGTCCCCGAAGTTCGTACGTTTATCCGGATCGTGTGTTCATGTATATACTACGATTAATTCACACGAAATCATAAAAGAGGGTTTATGATTTTACCTGCGATTCGTTGTGCGGAGAAACGAAATCAAACACCTTTGATGACCTTGCGATCTTCCCACGTATTCCTTGCACTCCGTTCGAACTTCGTGTGGGCGACGATCTATCGAACTCCTATGGATCTTCCTCACTCTCAAGACTTTATGATTGGCGTAGGTCAATTAATTGTGTTATGAAAAGTGAAGACCATGTAGTGCTTATATAGGCTACGTAGGGGATCATAAGGAGAATAAATATTGGGCTTCTAAATATTGAAGATTAAATTGGGTCCAACCCAAATCCATTAATCCTTATCAATATTAAATTTTATTTATTTTCCACTATATAAATAAAATTGCACTCCCAATATTATTCCATATTATATCAAATAATATTTCTCCGGTAGTATTATATATTCCGTGTATTTTGTTGGAGTTGTGTACTTAATGTCTAGATTTAAGTAACGGTAAACTCTCGATCATAGCATTTAATCTATTTAATTAATAAACAATTATTTGCATTTAATTATATGCAAATCATGGTTCTGGATTTTATACGTTGTAGTTAGTATGGTGCTGCATGGGCGCACAGAAGATCATACTATCGGTTACTCGTATTTAATCGAACAGTTGCTCACGACCTAGATGGACACGAACTAATCCATCGGTATAGTCGTTGTGTGAGAGAGAAAATAATTTATCTTAATTATTTTATCACACTTGTACACTTGGTGTATTGGGCGGATCAATTGAGACTCATCAATTAGGATTGCTCGGCGATAATTGATTTGAGACTCGGAGTATTTTATTCTTAATCCCTGAAACAATTGCGGGTGTGTATATTTAATATAAGTGACTTTGATTTACCAAAGGAATTAACCGATTTAATTATTGGGTTAATTACCGGTTAAGTTGGGTCACTATATTTTATATATGGCATGCCGTGAATTCTTGAAGGAGCAGTGTATCCCGGAAGGGTTGATAATATCCCCGAGATGAGTTCATAAGGAATTATTGTGTAAACCTCATGAGTGGATTCGTTCCGCACAATAATTAAGGTTGAATGGTACTAGTCTCGGATTCAAGAGATGAATATAATTTATTGGGCAATAAATAAATTTATTCATGGATATTTAAATCTTAAATACACGGAATAAATAATACTAAGATGGAGAAATATTATTTGATATAATATGGAATAATATTGGGAGTGCAATTTTATTTATATAGTGGAAAATAAATAAAATTAATATTGATAAGAATTAATAGATTTGGGTTGGACCCAATTTAATTTTCAATATTGAAGCCCAATATTTATTCTCCTTATGATCCCCTTCGTAGCCTATATAAGCACTACATGGTCTTCACTTTTCATTAACCTACGTTACGCCAATCATAAAGTTCTGAGAGTGAGGAAGATCCATAGGAATCCGATAGATCGTCGCCCACACGACGTTCGGACGAAGTGCAAGGAATACGCGGGAAGATCACAAGGTCGTCAACCGAATTCGTTTCTCCGTACAACGATTCGAGGTAATAATCGAGAACCCCCTTCTATGATTATTTGTGCGTTGAATAATTGTGATGTATACATGAACGACGCGATCCGGGAAAACGACGATCATCGCGGACGGGGATTCGAGATCCCCGGCGAAGATCGAAGGGGGCGGTCGAAACCCTAGGGTTCGACCGCCGTGCGCACGCGACGAGGGGCGAGCCCCGGCTGGACGCCGGGGCATGCGATCGACTTCAGTCGATCGCTGGGGTGCCACGGGCTGGTGCCGTGGCGGACCCCAGCCGCCCTCGACGGCGGCGTGCGCTCGAAGGGGGCCCCGGCTGAAGCCGGGGCGAGCGATCGACTCAGAAGTCGATCGCTAGGGCAGCCGCGGCTAGGCCGCGGCGGGTCAGCTGGGCTGACCGCCCTCCCCTCGATGGCGGAGGCGGTGAGTCGCCGGACTCACCGCCAGGGGCTGTTCCGAACAGCCCTGCGGGGATGCCTCGCATCCCCGGCGATCGCCATGCACGGCGATCGCGAGCCCGGGCGTGGGCGTGGCTAGGGTTTAGTCGCGGGTTCTCCCGCGGCGACGCCTTGGTCATGCTCTAGCTCGTCCGTGGTTCGCGTTCGTGGATCCGACTCGTGGGAGAAAATCGGCTGGGGGCGGGCTGCGTGTCTTCGGATGCGTAGTCTCCAAAGGTCGGACTCCTGCGGATGAGTCGGTGTTCGTGCGATCTCCGGCGACGGGTTTTCGGTCGGGTTATCGGTTCCGCATTTTTGATAGCCCGGGACATCGAATCCCAGCAAATGGTATCAGAGCGTTCGGTTTCGTGTTCATGTATATGTTCGATTATTGTTCTACCTTGCAGGATTTCCGGCTATCATGGTTGGATTTAATTAATTGTTTTTTAATTAATTATCATGATTATTAAACTCTCGGACATGTCGAGATTCGTTTTTGTGTGGATTGAATGTTTGTAATAGTAAAAATTCGGGGGTTGACCGAATTTAGGATTTATTATTACGTACTTTATTTTCCGGAAAATGTATAGGGTCGATTTCATGTTTAGAATCGATACCGGAATTGTAATTTAATTTTTGTAATTTTAACTACGTTGGTTCGATGTTGAGACGATCACCGGAAGACGAAGAAGTGACGAGAAGACAAGGGCTTGGGATCGATCACATGGTGGTGATCGACCCATGGCCTAGCCGGCGGTGGCTAGGCGGTGGCGGCGCTCCTCCCGAGTGGCCGGCCGATCCATCATCGTGGGGATGGCGTGGGATCTCCTAATCCCGTGCTATTCCTACGAAAATCTACTTTCCCAATTAATTCGGATTTTTCCTATTTGAGTACTTTCCTTTTGGAAACTCTCATGGATTAGGAAAAGAATTAATTTAAATTAATTTTATTTTCTATTGTTTTATTTCCTTCATGGAAATATTCATAGATTAGAAATTTAATTAATTTAGTACTAAATTTATTTTTCCTATTTGATTATTCCTACTCATGGGAATATTCATGGATTAGGAATAAAAATAAATTTGAAAAGTAGTAGTCCTAATTTATTTATTTTATTTCCTTGTTCTATTATAGATATCTTCTAGAATATTCCAAGTTTTACTTGGATAGATTATTCTAAAGATTTAATAAGAACTAGATAGGAAAATAAATAAATAAAAATATTAATAATATTTAATTTTATTTTTGATATATTCGATTGACTTAATTTTCGAATTAAGTAACTTTTGGATTAATTGAAAATAAATAGATTTAAATATTAGAGATTAATATTCTCGTCACATGGAGCATTCAAGAAACGAAGACTGAAGACTAGAAGATGCATATGAAGATAAAGCCATGATAGTCGGGGAAAAAATAATTTCTCTAGCATTATTTTTGACTATGTGCTATGTGCTTTATTGCTTTCATGCATGCTTATGTGTTTAATTATGCATTAGATAGCGTATCCCTTTATTATAAAAAGCTAAGTGGGAGAGGGGATGGAAACATTCCCATGGTCTCCATTACTGTTCTCTTGGTGACTCTTATGGACTTTTGAAGTTCGTATAGATGTGTCATTGGAGGAAAATTCTTGTAATTCCTCTTACAAGAAACATTGATCAAGTTTATCAAACAATGCCTAATTTGTCTTTCTGAAACTGACTTCAAGTCGACTCATTCTCACCCCGGGGAGTGGAATGGAGCCAGAGCCACTTGGTCATGTAGAGGACACAAATTAGAGACTTCCGTGCCATTCTTTGATAGATGGGTCGCTTGTCTGCTCGGCTCCCTCATTCGTGAGAGATAGGGTCGCTCGCATGGTGAATCACTGGTTAGAAACTTCGAGTTTCACTTATGATTCTCCACGTCTTGATTTACGAGATTAAATGGATCAAGTAATTGGGAGTCAATTATAAAAGTCTTTTAGTGAAGTAAACGTCCACACCACGTGGCTTGCTGCACTGACGGATTTTGGATTAATTGATGTAGACAGTTGTAAGGAATTGTGAAGAGTTGTGAAGTTGTCGTAAACGTCCACACCACGTGGCTTGCGGTAATGTAGCAATTCCAAGCGATTCACTTTGGTGCTGAGTAATGGTTTACACTTAGATACGCCTTGTAGTATTCCTCCCCACGAGGTTCCGCTATAAGCTATGTATGACCAAAGAAAAACTAATTACTAAATCATTTGGGTGGGTAAACGTCCACACCACGTGGCTTGCCTTACCTGATGGGATTTTAGATGTGATTAGTAATTTAAGGATATTATTTAAGGGAGATAATATCGGATATTAAATTAATTGTTTGTTTAAATGTGCTTATAGGTTTAGAGAATAGCTATGAACCCACTTTCTATGATACTCAAGGAGCATAAGCTCACTGGCACCAACTATATTGATTGGAAGAGAAATTTAGACATTGTCCTAACTTCGGAAGAGTACAAGTATGTACTCCATAAAGTGTGCCCTGCCGAGCCCACGGCTGCCTCAACTGATGAGGAGAAACTGGCATATCGGAAGTGGAAAAAGGCTGATGAAATGGCTAGGTGTTATATTTTGGCTTCCATGTCAAATGTACTCCAAACCCAACATGAGCCAATGGACACTGCCTATGATATGATGTTTAACCTCAAGGAGATGTTTGGGGAGCAAGATCGTGCGGCAAGGCAAGAAGCCATGAGAGTCCTTATGTCGACTACTCAGTCTGAAGGAACGCCCGTTGGGGAGCACGTTCTTAAGATGATGAGTTTGTTGAATGAACTTGAGGTCCTAGGAGCTTCTATTGATGCTGAGACGCAAGTCGACATCATACTCCAGTCTCTGGCCCCTAGTTTTGAGCAGTTTCGTATGAGCTATAATATGGGTAAACTATCTTATACTCTTGCGCAACTCCTGACTGAACTGAAGGCGGCAGAGGGGATCTACAAGAAGGGCAAGTCTCAAGCGCTTGTAGCTACCAAGTCCAAAGGCTTTAAGCCTGGTGGAGGTAGGGGCAAGAAAAGGAAGCAAGCCTGGAAACCCAGTGGTGTCAAGAGGACTGCACCACAAGTGGGGGCTGCAAAGCCAAAGGGTAAGTGCTTCCGATGCAACAAGATGGGACACTGGAAGTCTGAATGTCCTCTCAGAGGTACGAATCTTTCTTTAGTCGTAAAAACATAGTCAGCGGTATTATCTACCAGAATTCTGGTGTGTAGATATGGAACCACTGACGGTATGTGCATTTCTTTAAATGCAGGGGTTCCAGAAAACCCGGCGACTTAGAGAAGAAGAATTCGAGTCTACATGGGCGAAGCTGTTGGGGTAGCAGCGGTTGCAGTGGAAGACATTTGTCTGTTTTTAAGTTTTCATTTCAGTTATTGCTTATGTACCCCTTTATTTTTGAAAAAGAACTTCGTTCTGGCTTTTCTTTATTAATGGATATTTTATTTCTTTAATCATTGGATGGTTTGGATAAGAAATAATGGTGATATTCATTATGGTACATTAGATAGCAATATGTGAATCCTTAGTCTACCACGATGCAACAAACCGTTGTATAACTTGTTTTACTTATTAGATATTTCTTTATCATTATACTTGTGAAATCTTATACTTAGTAGTATTTTCAAATGAAATTCAAATGGTCGAAATTGATTTGATCAATTATAGTTGAAGGAATGGACCTTCCGACCTAAGGATTGAATTTGGAGGATAATACGTCTAAGCAAACCTTTCTGGAAAAAGGATAGAATTCAGAAGAGTATTGGAAATGATTAGATATGCAGACATATGTGTATACTAGAGAGGTATGAGTAATTCTTTCAAAGAAAACTCAGTGATGGATTAGAATGCTTGATGTGCCATAAAAGCAAAGTGTTTTGACTTGTCAATGGACACAAAGCTATTATGGGGAACCATCAAAGTATATCCATTAGAAGCCTGCGACTCGGTCGCGGAGGCCATCACCTATCTAGATAAACACATAGCATAATCAAAGATTGGGATTAATTCCCAAAGAGACAAGCCGTGCACTTACGTGTAGAGATGGTGCGTTGTAAAGAAATAGAAATCTAATAGTAAGAGAACAAGTTGTTCGGAATTACCTATGTTCTATGGATATTCCTGGAGACAACAACATATTCAATGTGGTTGTAGGATATCCTAGATGAACGAAGTATTGTGTGTTCTATAGTACTATGAACCAGAGGGACGTCTCGTCCGGTTCATAGAGGAAAAACTATTAGATGAACTGCAATGCCCTAATTGACAAAATACTTTAAAATGAGAAAAGGGAAAGACTGAGAACCAGCCTGACCGAGTAATAGTACACCACTGACTGCACCTAATGTTGTTACTGTTATACACCGGGACGCCATTGCAGTGGGAGGTTGTTAAGCAACTAGAGATGTTCATAAGACTGGAGGAGTTTTGAACTCTGGATCCAGTATACATGAAATCGATCCCTAGGTCTGCATAAGATTAGCAAAGAAGGTGTGTTAGAGACGTGACGGAAACAAGGTGGTGTTTCTCGGAATTTTGTGTAGATAACACTTCATCGTTGGCAACAATGTAAAAGTGTTGTCAGGCATAATATAGAGGTTGTCTAAATAAATCGAGATATAAGATTGAGAAGAAGTTAGAGCATGTTCTTAAGATCTTATGATCTAGAGATAAGAACATTGTACTTCTCCTAGACATCTTATACGATTAAGGTTTGTTTTAAACATGCATACTTCTGAGAAAGGTTATTGCCTTTCAGAGACAGAACATACATCTATCTAAGGTATGTGTCTTGAACACATGAAGGAGATAGATATAGACAAAGCAGTTTCCTATACTTCAAGTATGGAAAGCTTTGTAGATGCAATGTTGTAAAACAAGAACCTGATATCAACTATGCGGTTTGCGTAGTGGGAGGATATCAAAGTAATCTGGATAAGGGATGTTCGAATGCTGCAAGAGTACTTTCATAGTACTGGCTTGAGCAGGACGAAATCTTCTTAGATTACAGATTCTCAGATCCAAAAATCAGAGGAGGACCAGTGAAAGTCGATATCAGGCTATGTGTTCACTTTTAGAAAGAGGTGGAACCATGAAATGAAAGAGTGATAAGCAGGATGCTTCTCAGACTCTCTCATGACCGAATGGCAGCCTCAGAGGCAGCGGAAGTTTTGGTTAGGTTCCGGGATAACCTCTTGACTTGGATATGACTCTTAGTTTACCAAAGGCTATTAGATAGCGGTGCACGGTGAACTAGAAGAGGTCATAAGTCAAAAGTGATGTTAACACATAGAGCAAGTACCACCTGATACGAGTCATCGTCAGGGAGACGACGTAGTAGTCACCAAGATAACTTCAGAGCGGCAGCCTAGATTGCTCACTCACATAGTACTTCTCGGAAGTACACTTTAAAGCACGTGATGAGTATGGGAACCGGGAGTTTGGAGGAAATGACTAGACCTTAGTACAAGTGGGAGATTGTTGGAGTTGTGTATTTAATGTCTAGATTTAAGTAACGGTAAACTCTCGATCATAGCATTTAATCTATTTAATTAATAAACAATTATTTGCATTTAATTATATGCAAATCATGGTTCTGGATTTTATACGTTGTAGTTAGTATGGTGCTGCATGGGCGCACAGAAGATCATACTATCGGTTACTCGTATTTAATCGAATAGTTGCTCACGACCTAGATGGACACGAACTAATCCATCGGTATAGTCGTTGTGTGAGAGAGAAAATAATTTATCTTAATTATTTTATCACACTTGTACACTTGGTGTATTGGGCGGATCAATTGAGACTCATCAATTAGGATTGCTCGGCGATAATTGATTTGAGACTCGGAGTATTTTATTCTTAATCCCTGAAACAATTGCGGGTGTGTATATTTAATATAAGTGACTTTGATTTACCAAAGGAATTAACCGATTTAATTATTGGGTTAATTACCGGTTAAGTTGGGTCACTATATTTTATATATGGCATGCCGTGAATTCTTGAAGGAGCAGTGTATCCCGGAAGGGTTGATAATATCCCCGAGATGAGTTCATAAGGAATTATTGTGTAAACCTCATGAGTGGATTCGTTCCGCACAATAATTAAGGTTGAATGGTACTAGTCTCGGATTCAAGAGATGAATATAATTTATTGGGCAATAAATAAATTTATTCATGGATATTTAAATCTTAAATACACGGAATAAATAATACTAAGATGGAGAAATATTATTTGATATAATATGGAATAATATTGGGAGTGCAATTTTATTTATATAGTGGAAAATAAATAAAATTAATATTGATAAGAATTAATAGATTTGGGTTGGACCCAATTTAATTTTCAATATTGAAGCCCAATATTTATTCTCCTTATGATCCCCTTCGTAGCCTATATAAGCACTACATGGTCTTCACTTTTCATTAACCTACGTTACGCCAATCATAAAGTTCTGAGAGTGAGGAAGATCCATAGGAATCCGATAGATCGTCGCCCACACGACGTTCGGACGAAGTGCAAGGAATACGCGGGAAGATCACAAGGTCGTCAACCGAATTCGTTTCTCCGTACAACGATTCGAGGTAATAATCGAGAACCCCCTTCTATGATTATTTGTGCGTTGAATAATTGTGATGTATACATGAACGACGCGATCCGGGAAAACGACGATCATCGCGGACGGGGATTCGAGATCCCCGGCGAAGATCGAAGGGGGCGGTCGAAACCCTAGGGTTCGACCGCCGTGCGCACGCGACGAGGGGCGAGCCCCGGCTGGACGCCGGGGCATGCGATAGTCGATCGCTAGGGTGCCACGGGCTGGTGCCGTGGCGGACCCCAGCCGCCCTCGACGGCGGCGTGCGCTCGAAGGGGGCCCCGGCTGAAGCCGGGGCGAGCGATCGACTCGGAAGTCGATCGCTAGGGCAGCCGCGGCTAGGCCGCGGCGGGTCAGCTGGGCTGACCGCCCTCCCCTCGATGGCGGAGGCGGTGAGTCGCCGGACTCACCGCCAGGGGCTGTTCCGAACAGCCCTGCGGGGATGCCTCGCATCCCCGGCGATCGCCATGCACGGCGATCGCGAGCCCGGGCGTGGGCGTGGCTAGGGTTTAGTCGCGGGTTCTCCCGCGGCGACGCCTTGGTCATGCTCTAGCTCGTCCGTGGTTCGCGTTCGTGGATCCGACTCGTGGGAGAAAATCGGCTGGGGGCGGGCTGCGTGTCTTCGGATGCGTAGTCTCCAAAGGTCGGACTCCTGCGGATGAGTCGGTGTTCGTGCGATCTCCGGCGACGGGTTTTCGGTCGGGTTATCGGTTCCGCATTTTTGATAGCCCGGGACATCGAATCCCAGCATATTTAAGATTTAAATATCCATGAATAAATTTATTTATTGCTCAATAAATATTATTCATCTCTTATATCCGAGACTAGTACCATTCAACCTTAATTATTATGCGGATTAAATCCACCTGCAGGGTTTACATAATAATTCCTTATGAACTCATCTCGGGGATATTATCAACCCTTACGGGATACACTGTCCCTTCAAGAATTCACGGCATGCCATATATAGAATATAGTGACCCAACTTAACCGGTAATTAACCCAATAATTAAATCGGTTAATTCCTTTGGTAAATCAAAGTCACTTATATTAAATATACACACCCGCAATAATATCGGGGATTAAGAATAAAATACACTGAGACTCGAATCGATTATCGCCGGCAATCCTAATCGATGAATCTCAAGCTGATCCGCCCAATACACCAAGTGTACAAGTGTGATAAAATAATTAAGATAAATTATTTTCTCTCTCACACAACGACTATACCGATGGATTAGTTCGTGTCCATCTAGGTCGTGAGCAACCGTTCGATTAAATACGAGTAACCGATAGTATGATCTTCTGTGTGCCCATGCAACACCATACTAACTACAACGTATAAAATCCAGAACTATATTTTTCATATTTAATTAAATGCAAATAATTGTTTATTAATTAAATAGGTTAAATGCTATGTTAGGGAGTTTACCGATACTTAAATCTAGACATTAAGTACACAACTCCAACACGCCGAACCCTAGGCGGGTCGATCCACGCGGTCCGGTGGCTTCGCCACCACCGCGTGATCTTCCGTCTACTCCGGGTTCGAACTTCGGATCTTGCGTTCTACGGTAATTTCGATAAACCAAAACCGAAATAATATCGAGGGGGTTCTAGATATTATACCTTCGATTCGTTGTTCGGAGAAACGAAATCAAACACCTTTGAATCTTCCCACGTATTCCTTGCACTCCGTTCGAACGTCGGGTGGGCGACGATCTATCGAACTCCTATGGATCTCCTTCAACTCTCAAGAATATCAAGTATGATATTCTTCTCTTATATTACGTTATGAATTGTGAAGGCCATGTAGTGCTTTTATAGGCTACGTAGGGGATCTAAAGGAGGTGGAATATTGGGCTTCTAATATTGAAGATTAAATTGAGCCCAATGCTCAAGTCCATTAATCCTTATCAATATTAATTTTATTTATTTTCCACTATATAAATAAAATTGCACTCCCAATATTTACCCATATTATATCGAATAATATTTCTCCGGTAGTATTATTTATTCCGTGTATTTAAGATTTAAATATCCATGAATAAATTTATTTATTGCTCAATAAATTATATTCATCTCTTATATCCGAGACTAGTACCATTCAACCTTAATTATTGTGCGGAACAAATCCACTCATGAGGTTTACACAATAATTCCTTATGAACTCATCTCGGGGATATTATCAACCCTTCCGGGATACACTTTCCCGTCAAGTATTCACGGCATGTCATATATAAAATATAGCGACCCAACTTTAACCGGTAATTAACCCAATAATTAAATCGGTTAATTCTTTTGGAAAATCAAAGTCTCTAATATTAAATATATACACCCGCAATAGTATCGGGGATTGAGAATAAAATACTCTGAGATTTAAATTGATTATCCAAGGCAATCCTAATCAATAAATCTCAAGCGATCCGCCCAATACACCTAAGTGTACAAGTGTGATAAAATAATTAAGATAAATTATTTTCTCCCTCACACAACGACTATACCGATGGATTGGTCCATGTCCATCTAGGTCGTGAGCAACTGTTTGATTAAATACGAGTAACCGATAGTATGATCTTCTGTGTGCCCATGCAACACCATACTAACTACAACGTATAAAATCCAGGACTATATTTTGCATATTTAATTAATGATAATTAAATGCAAATAATTGTTTATTAATTTAATAGATTAAATGCTATGATCGGGAGTTTACCGTTACTTAAATCTAGACATTAAGTACACAACTCCAACAGGACCGAGATCGAGACGAGCAACGAGATGAAGTTCCAAGAGACGTGCATTGGAAAATATTTAAGGCCATAATAATCGGGGCCACGTTAATTGCTTTTTATGTGATTTACGTGTTTATTATTATGCTTAAATTATTTATGCATGTTATCCCTTATCGTAAAATACTAAGTGGCAATGGATCGTGAGTTTCCGTCACTTAAATCTAGACATTAAGTACACAACTCCAACAATCTCCCACTTGTACTAAGGTCTAGTCATTTCCTCCAAACTCCCGGTTCCCATACTCATCACGTGCTTTAAAGTGTACTTCCGAGAAGTACTATGTGAGTGAGCAATCTAGGTTGCCGCTCTGAAGTTATCTTGGTGACTACTACATCGTCTCCCTCGACGATGATGTTGGAGTGGTATACTTAATGTCTAGATTTGAGTATTGTGAACTCCTTGTACACTTTCATTTACCTATTAAATACGAACATTCATTTGCTTTTAATTGTTGTTAATTAAATATATGCAAAATATAGTCCTGGATTCTATACGTTGTAGTTAGTATGGTGTGCGACGTCACACAGAAGATCATACTATCGGTTACTCGTATTTAATCGAACAGATGCTCACGACCTAGATGGACACGGACCAATCCATCGGTATAGTCGTTGTGTGAAAGAGAAAATAATTTGTCTTAATTATTTTATCACACTTGTACACTTGGTGTATTGAGCGGATCGATTGAGACTCATCAATTAGGATTGCTCGGCGATAATTGATTTGAGACTCAGTGTATTTTATTCTTAATCCCCGATATTGTTGCGGGTGTGTATATTCAATAGAAGTGACTTTGATTTACCAAAGGAATTAACCGATTTAATTATTGGGTTAATTACCGGTTAAGTTGGGTCACTATATTTTATATATGGCATGCCGTGAATGATTGACCGGACAGTGTATCCCGGAAGGGTTGATAATATCCCCGAGATGAGCTCATAAGGATTTATTATGTAAACCTCGCGAGTGGATTTAATTCCGCATAATAAATAAGGTTGAGTGGTACTAGTCTCGGATAAAAGAGATGAATAAATTTATTAAGCAATAAATAAATTTTATTCATGGATATTTATATCTTAAATACACGGAATAAATAATACTACCGGAGAAATATTATTTGGATATAATATGGTTTAATATTGGGAGTGCAATTAATTTATATAGTGGAAAATAAATTAATTAATATTAATGGGAGATTAATAGATTTGGGCTTGGGCTCAATTTAATCATTAATATTGGAAGCCCAATATTCCACCTCCTTTAGATCCCCTACGTAGCCTATAAAAGCACTACATGGTCTTCTCTATTCTCAAGTGTGTGATTGAAGATCATAATTCTTCTAGAGAGAGAAAGTAGAGAGAGAAGTAGATCCATAGAGCTTGGAGGATCGTCGCCCACCCGACGTTCAAGCTAGTGCAAGGAATACGTGGGAAGATTCAAAAGGTCGTCTTGAATTCGTTTCTCCGAACAACGAATCGAAAGGTAAAAATCTAAACGCCCTTGATTTATTCGGTTTTGGATTTATCGAGAATACCGTAGAACAAGATCCGAAAGTTCGGACCCGGATTAGACGGACGATCACGCGGTGGTGGCGAAGCCACCGGACCGCGTGGGATCGCCCGGCTAGGGTTCGGGCGTGAGCAAGGGGAGCCCTCGGCTTCGGCCGAGGGGGCGATCGCTAGGCGCGATCGCCGATGGTGGCGGGCTGGTGCCGCCACTTCCCCACCTCGACGGTGGGGTCTCCTCCACGGCGAGCAGCAGGTCGCCGGACCTGCTGCCGGGGGCTGCCGGATGCAGCCCCATCGAACGCCTTGTTCGATCACACGAACCCCGGCTCGCGGGGGTTCGACCGGGGGCGGGCTACGCGTCTTCGGGCGCGTGGTCTCCGATGGTCGGACTCCGGCGGATGAGTCGATGTTCATGTGATCTCCGGCGAAGGGTTTGATCGGGCTATGGTTTCCGCAATTTTAATAGCCCGGGATATCGAATTCCAACAATTGGTATCAGAGCGTGGTTTACGTTCGCGGTATTTTCGATGAATTTGTTCTACCTTGCAGGGTTCCGACTATTATGGCTTAATTTATTATTCGTTTAATTTATTTTGTCATGTATGTTGGATTGATTAAACTCTCGGACATGTCGAGATTCGTTTTTGGTGGTGAATGCTTGTAATAGTAAAAATTCGGGGGTTGACCGAATTTAGGATTTATTATTACGTTCTACTTTTTTTCCGGAAAATGTATAGGGTCGATTTCATGTATAGAATCGATACCGGATAGTGTAAAATTTATTTTGTAATTTATTTTGCGTTGGATCGATGCCGAAACGACCGCCGGAGAAGACGCGTGACGAAGGAGATGACGTGAGGGCAACGGGACAAGGATCGACCATCCCCATGGTCGATCCCATGAGGATCGATCGACCCTCACATGGAGGAGCCGCCGGCGATGGTGGCCGGCCACCTCCTAGGCGTGGGTCGAGGGTGGCGCGGGGATCCCCACCCCGTGCTATCCCGGTCCGGAAATTTACTTTCCTAATTAGTTCGGATTTTTCCTATTTGAGTATTCTTTTTTTTTTTTGGAAATTCTCATGGATTAGGAAAAGAATTAATTGGAATTAATTTTATTTCCTTATTCTATTATGGAAGTCTTCTAGAGTATTCCGAGTTCTACTTGGAATAGGATCCTAGAGATTTAATAGAATTGGAAAGGAATAAAAGTTAATTTAGGATTGATTTATTTGCTAATTGATTATTCTTATTTTATGGGAATTTTCATAGCAATGGAAATTAATTAATCTTGGAAAGTAGAAGAGTCCCAAGTTATTTTATTTCCTTATTTCATTATGGAAATCATCTAGAATATTCCAAGTGGGTCTTGGATAGATTATTCTAGAGATTTAATGAAGTAGAGAGGGAAAAAAAAAAAAAAAAAAAATATATATTAATAATATTTAATTTTATTTTTGATTTATTCGATTGACTTAATTATTTTTAATTAAGTATCTTTTGGATTTATTAAAAATAAATAGATTTAAATATTGGAAATTAATATTCTCGTCACATGAAGCATTCAAGAACGAAGACTAAAGACTAGAAGATGCGTACGGAGATGGAGTAAAGCCATAATAGTCGGAAAATAATATTCTAGTAATTATTTTGACTATGTGATAATATTATGTGCTTTATTACATGTATGCATGCTATGTGTGTTTACTTTTATGCACTAGATAGCGTATCCCTTTATTGTAAAAAGCTAAGTGGGAGAGGGTATGGAAACATACCCATGGTCTCCATTGCTGCTCTCTTGGTGACTTTTATAAACTTTTGAAGTTTGTATAGATAAGTTATTGGAGGAGAGTTCTTGTAATTCCTCTTACGAGAAACATTGATTAAGTTTATCAAACAATGCCTAATTTGTCTTTCCAAAGCTGATTTCAAGTCGACTCATTCTCACCCCGGGGAGTGGAATGGAGCCAAAGCCACTTGGTCATGTAGAGGACACAAATTAGAGGCACTCGTACCATTCTTTGATAGATGGATCGATTGTCTGCTCGGCTCCCTCATTTATGAGAGATAGGGTTGTTCGCATGGTGAATCACTGGTTAGAAACTTCGAGTTTCACTTATGATTCTCCGCGTCTTGATTTACAAGATCGAATGGATCAAGTAATTGGATTTCAATTGTATAAGTCTTTTGGTATAGTAAACGTCCACACTATCGTGGCTTGCTATATCGAATGGGACTTTAGATCGATTGATGTAGACAGTTATAGAAGGGAGTGAAGGATCCGTGTGTCAACGTAAACGTCCACACTATCGTGGCTTGCGGTGATATGCGAGTCTCAAACAAACTTCTTAGTACTGAGTAATGGTTAACACTTAGGTACGCTTCATAGTATTCCTCCCATCGAGGTAACGCTATTGATGATGTACGACCGAAGGAAATCTAATTGCTAAATCATTTGGGTGGGTAAACGTCCACACTATCGTGGCTTGCCTTACCTGATGGGATTTTAGATGTGATTAGTGATTTAATGATATTATTTAAGGGAGATAATATCGGATATTAAATTGTTTGTTTGTTTTATGTGCTTATAGGTTAGGAATGACTGTGACCCCACTTTGTGATATACTTAAAGATGAAAACTCACTGGTTCCATATAGTACTGATTGGAAAAGAAATCTGGACATTGTCCAGACTGTTGAGCCTTCCGAATCCACTATTGTCCCAACTGATGAGGACATTGAAAATGACCTCAAGGAGATGTTAGGACATAGTAAGGAAGCCGGACTAGAGGTGATTGACATACTCATTAAGTTCAGTCCTCTTGAGGAATCGCTTAAAAACGATTTCTAAAGAAATGAACTGATAAATATGATCAGAGAATCACAAGCTCTAGTGGCCAAGTTGGAAGTGCATGCAAAGAAGCCCAGTGGTTTTGAACCACGGATTGGGAAAAGCAAGCCGCGAGGCAAGTGCTTTCGATGCAAACAGTTTGGGCACTGGAGGTCTGATTGTCCTCTCATCAAAGGTACGAATTTTTCCTTAGTCACCGAAACATTGTCAGTGGTGTTATCTACCAGCACCTGGTGTGTAGATACGGGGGCCACTGATCATGTCTGCAATTCATCGCAGGGGTTCCAGGAAACCCGGAGACTTAGAGAGGGAGAGATCGTGGTCTACATGGGCAATGCCGCGAAGGGTGGCGGCTGTTGCTGTGGGAGACGTTCACTTACGTTTTAGTAGTGATAGGGTTTTAGTTTTACATAATTGTCTTTATGTACCCAATTTTAGAAAGAATTTAATTTCGGTTTCTAAACTTATAATGAATGGGTATTCTGTTTCTTTTGACCACTCTGTGATCATAAGAAGAAACAGTGAGATTATCTGTTCTGGTACATTGGTGGACGATTTGTATGTACTAAATCCTGAGTCTAATACGATGCAACTAACCGAGAGTAATAACACATCTACGAACACCAATAAGAGAAAGGAACCTTCTAAAATGAATCAATTATACTTGTGGCATCTAAGGCTAGGTCATATAAACTCGAATAGGCTTCAAAGGTTGAAAGCTGATGATTTAATCACTGGCGTTGAAGGAGAGGACCTTCCGACCTGCGAATCCTGTTTAGAGGGTAAAATGACCAAGCGTCCTTTTTCTGGTAAAGGACGGAGGGCTGAACAAGTATTGAATTTGATTCACTCTGATGTATGCGGACCTATGTCTACTCAGGCAAAGGGAGGGTACGAGTATTTCATCACTTTCACTGATGATTACTCAAGGTATGGATTTGTATACCTGATGCGCCGCAAGAGCGAATCCTTTGACAAGTTCAAGGAGTTCAAGGCTCTTGTGGAGAACCTTCAAGGTAAATCCATTAAATGCCTGCGATCTGATCGCGGAGGCGAGTACCTGTCTGGAGAATTCAAGGCATACTTGGCAGAGAATGGGATTGATTCCCAAATGACATCACCATATACTCCCCAGCAAAATGGTGTGTCAGAAAGAAGGAATAGGACTCTTATGGAAATGGTGCGATCAATGATGAGTTACTCGGACTTACCTATCATGTTCTGGGGATATGCCTTAGAAACAGCGGCGCACATTCTGAACTTGGTTCCATCTAAAACGGTTCCTTCAACACCCATGGAACGATGGAGCGGGCGCAAGCCTAGCTTAAGACACGTTCGGATCTGGGGGTGCCCTGCACATGTGTTGAAGGTAGGTGCCGATAAATTAGAACCTCGTACTGAAGTGCGGTTGTTTATAGGATATCCTAGAGGAACTAAAGGTGGCATGTTCTATAGTCCTAAGGACCAGAAGATCGTTATAAGTACTAACGCTCGGTTCTTGGAGGAAGACTATGTCATGGACCACAAGCCCAAGAGTGACATAATGCTTGATGAATTGAGAGGTAACACTGAAGACCTAGACACAGCCGAACCGAGTATAGATACACCACTAGAATCTGCACCTGACACTATCACTGTTAATACACCGGAACGCCGTCGTAGTGGGAGGGTTGTTAAACAACCAGACCGATGGATTGGACTGGGTGAGTCTTCGGACTCTGGACCTGGAGTTCATGAAATCGATCCCTGGACCTATGACGAGGCAGTACAAGATATAGATGCGCCTTCTTGGAAGAAAGCGATGAAATCTGAAATAGAATCTATGGATTCTAATAAAGTCTGGGATCTTGTAGAACCACCAAACGGCGTAAAGCCAATTGGGTGTAAATGGGTCTACAAGAGAAAGAGAGGATCTGACGGAAAGGTTGAAACCTTTAAAGCTCGGCTTGTTGCGAAAGGATATACTCAGAAAGAGGGAATCGATTATGAGGAGACCTTCTCGCCGGTAGCCAAGATAAAGTCGATCCGGATTCTCTTATCCATAGCAGCTCATATGGATTATGAGGTGTGGCAAATGGATGTCAAGACAGCTTTCCTAAATGGAAGTCTTGACGAGACGATTTATATGAAACAACCAGAAGGATTCATTGCTAAGGGGCAAGATCATCTAGTGTGCAAGCTTAATCGATCCAAATATGGATTGAAACAAGCCTCGAGATCGTGGAACCTGCGATTTGACGAAGTAGTCCAATCTTTTGGATTTAGTCAAAGCATGGACGAATCGTGTGTGTATTGGAAACGTGATGGGAAGAAGGTGGTGTTTCTCGTGCTTTATGTAGACGACATTCTTCTCATTGGCAACAGTGTGAAAATGTTATCAGACATAAAGGGATGGTTGTCTAGACAATTCGATATGAAAGATTTGGGAGAAGTCGGGCATGTTCTAGGGATCAAGGTTATAAGGGATCGCCGGAATAGAACATTGTACCTATCCCAGCAATCTTACATAGACACGATTCTGGCTCGTTTTAACATGCAAGATTCCAAGAAGGGTGAGCTGCCCTTCAGTAAAGGAACTTATCTTTCTAAGGAGATGTGTCCTCAGACACAAAAGGAGAAAGATAAAATGAAAGCAGTTCCCTACGCTTCGGCTGTGGGAAGCTTGATGTATGCAATGTTATGCACGAGGCCTGATATCCGCTATGCAGTTGGCGTAGTAGCGAGATATCAGAGTAACCCTGGAAAGGCTCATTGGACTGCCGTAAAGAGCATTTTCAAGTATTTGCGAAATACTAGGGATTATGTTCTGAGTTACGGAGCAGACAATCTGATTCCTTTGGGTTATACGGATTCGAATTTCCAAGCTGATAAGGACCGGCGAAAGTCGTTATCAGGCTATGTGTTTCACTATTAAAGGAGGAGGAGTTTTAACATGGAAGAGTGATAAGCACGATGCTTTTCGGACTCTCCCATGGGTAACCAAATAGCGGCCTCAGAGGCAGCGGAAGATTTGGTATGGCTCCAGTATTACCTCTGGGACTTAGATGTGATTCTTAGTTTACCAAAGGCTATGTAAATAGCGGTGCAGTGGCAAACTTTAAGAGATCACGAGTCCATGAGTGTAAGATAACACATAGGGCAAGTACCACCTGATACGAGTCATCGTCAGAGGGACGATGCAGTAGTCACCAAGATAGCTTCAGAGCGGCAACCTAGATTGCTCATTCACATGGTACCTCTTGGAGGTACAGTTTAAGCACGTGATGAGTATGGGAGCCGGGAGTTTGGAAGATAAGACTAGACCTTAGTATAAGTGGGAGATTGTTGGAGTGGTATACTTAATGTCTAGATTTGAGTATTGTGAACTCCTTGTACACTTTCATTTACCTATTAAATACGAACATTCATTTGCTTTTAATTGTTGTTAATTAAATATATGCAAAATATAGTCCTGGATTCTATACGTTGTAGTTAGTATGGTGTGCGACGTCACACAGAAGATCATACTATCGGTTACTCGTATTTAATCGAACAGATGCTCACGACCTAGATGGACACGGACCAATCCATCGGTATAGTCGTTGTGTGAAAGAGAAAATAATTTGTCTTAATTATTTTATCACACTTGTACACTTGGTGTATTGAGCGGATCGATTGAGACTCATCAATTAGGATTGCTCGGCGATAATTGATTTGAGACTCAGTGTATTTTATTCTTAATCCCCGATATTGTTGCGGGTGTGTATATTCAATAGAAGTGACTTTGATTTACCAAAGGAATTAACCGATTTTATTATTGGGTTAATTACCGGTTAAGTTGGGTCACTATATTTTATATATGGCATGCCGTGAATGATTGACCGGACAGTGTATCCCGGAAGGGTTGATAATATCCCCGAGATGAGCTCATAAGGATTTATTATGTAAACCTCGCGAGTGGATTTAATTCCGCATAATAAATAAGGTTGAGTGGTACTAGTCTCGGATAAAAGAGATGAATAAATTTATTAAGCAATAAATAAATTTTATTCATGGATATTTATATCTTAAATACACGGAATAAATAATACTACCGGAGAAATATTATTTGGATATAATATGGTTTAATATTGGGAGTGCAATTAATTTATATAGTGGAAAATAAATTAATTAATATTAATGGGAGATTAATAGATTTGGGCTTGGGCTCAATTTAATCATTAATATTGGAAGCCCAATATTCCACCTCCTTTAGATCCCCTACGTAGCCTATAAAAGCACTACATGGTCTTCTCTATTCTCAAGTGTGTGATTGAAGATCATAATTCTTCTAGAGAGAGAAAGTAGAGAGAGAAGTAGATCCATAGAGCTTGGAGGATCGTCGCCCACCCGACGTTCAAGCTAGTGCAAGGAATACGTGGGAAGATTCAAAAGGTCGTCTTGAATTCGTTTCTCCGAACAACGAATCGAAAGGTAAAAATCTAAACGCCCTTGATTTATTCGGTTTTGGATTTATCGAGAATACCGTAGAACAAGATCCGAAAGTTCGGACCCGGATTAGACGGACGATCACGCGGTGGTGGCGAAGCCACCGGACCGCGTGGGATCGCCCGGCTAGGGTTCGGGCGTGAGCAAGGGGAGCCCTCGGCTTCGGCCGAGGGGGCGATCGCTAGGCGCGATCGCCGATGGTGGCGGGCTGGTGCCGCCACTTCCCCACCTCGACGGTGGGGTCTCCTCCACGGCGAGCAGCAGGTCGCCGGACCTGCTGCCGGGGGCTGCCGGATGCAGCCCCATCGAACGCCTTGTTCGATCACACGAACCCCGGCTCGCGGGGGTTCGACCGGGGGCGGGCTACGCGTCTTCGGGCGCGTGGTCTCCGATGGTCGGACTCCGGCGGATGAGTCGATGTTCATGTGATCTCCGGCGAAGGGTTTGATCGGGCTATGGTTTCCGCAATTTTAATAGCCCGGGATATCGAATTCCAACAGATGATTCATATCAGGTGGTACTTGCTCTATGTGTTAACATCACTTTTTGACTTATGACCTTTTCCAGTTTACCATGCACCGCTATCCAATATCCTGTGGTGAACTAAGAGTCATATCCAAGCCAAAGGGGTTATCCCGGAACCTAACCAGAACTTCCGCTGCCTCTGAGGCTGCTGTTCAGTTATGAGAGAGTCTGAGAAGCGTCCTGCTTATCACTCTTTCATGGTTCCACCCTTTTCTAAAAGTGAACACATAGCCTGATATTGACTTACACTGGTCTTTCTATGATTCTTGAATCTGAGAGAATGTAATCTAAGAAGATTTCGTCTTGCTTCGTAATCCAGTACTTCGCAAGTACTATTACAACATTCGAAAAAATTCCTTTCTAGATTACCTTGATATCCTCCCACTACGCAAACCGCATAGTTGATATCAGGTTCTTGCTTTTATAACATTGCATCTATAAAGCTTTCCATACTTGAAGTATAGGAAACTGCTTTGTCCTCATCTATCTCCTTCATGTGTTCGAACACATACCCTTTAGATAGATGTATATTCTGTCTCTGAAAGGCAATAACCTTTCTCAGAAGTATGCATGTTTAAAACAAACCATAATCGAATAAGATATCTAGGAGAAGTACAATGTTCTTATTCTTAGATCGAAAAAATCTCAAGAACATGCTCTAACTTCTACTCAATCTTATATCTCGATTCATTTAGACAACCATTTTCTTATGTCTGACAACTTTTTCTACATTGTTGCCAATGATGAAATTGTCATCTACATAAGATCTCCGAGAAACACCACTTTGTTTCCATTACGTTTCCAATACACCTATCGTCTATGCCTTTTGATGAATCCATCAAATGGACTATCCCATCAATTCGCAAGTTCCACGATTTATAGCTTTCTTTCAATCCATAATGGATTTACTAAGCTTGTACTCTAAATGATCTTGCCTCTTAACAATAATCCTTATTGTTTTTTTTTTTTTTTTTTCTAAACAGGCACATTTAGATTTAGTACTGCCCTTATGCAGAGCTAGGGATCGATTTCATCTTTACCAGATCCAGAGTTAAAACTCTTCTAGTCTTATGAACATCTCTGGTTGCTTAACAACCTCCCACTGCAATGGCGTGCCGGTGTATAACAGTAATAACATTGGGTGCAGCATGTGGTGTACTTCTACTCGGTTTGGCTGGTTCCTAGTCTTTTGTCCTTCTTCTCATTCCAAGGTATTACGTTAGTTCGGGCTTTGTGGTTCTTCTAATAGTCTTCCTCTAAGAACCGGGCGTTACACGTCCTTCTGGTTCATAGTACTATAGAACGCACAACACTTTTTTCATCTAGGATATCCTACAACCATATTTAATATGCCGTTGTCTCTAGGAATATCCATAGAACATAGGTAGTTCCGAATAACTTGTTCTTTTACTATTAGATTTCCTTTTCTTATTTTCAACGCACCATCTCTACACGTGAGTGTATGGCGCGGCCTTTTGGGATTGAATCCCAATCTTTGATTATGCTATGTGTTATTTAGATAGGTGATGGCCTCCGCGATCGAGTCGCAGGCTCTTAATGGATATACATTGATGGTTCCCCATAATGGCTTTGTGTCCATTGACTAGTCAAAACACTATGCTTTTATGGCACATCAAGTATTCTAATCCATCATCGAGTACTCTCGAAAGAATTACTCGTACCTTTCTAATTTACACATATGTCTGCATATCTAATCATTTCCAATACTTGTCTGAATTCTATCCTTTATCCAGAAAGGTTTGCTTTAGATGTATTATCCTCCAAATTCAATCCTTAGGTCGGAAGGTCCATTCCTTCAAATATAATTGATTGAATCAATTTCGACCTTTTGAATCTTATTTGAAAATACTACTAAGTATAAGAATTCACAAGTATAATGATCAATTAAAGAAATACATCCAACAAGTAAAACAAGTTATACATATCACGAATTGTTGCATCGTGGTAGACTAAGGATTTATCATTCACATATTGCTATCTAATGTACCGGAATAGATAATGTCCATTATTTCTTATCCAAATCATCACCATGATTTACAGAAATAAAAATATCCATTCATAAAGAAAATCCAGAACAAAAGTTCTTTTCAAAATAAGGGGTACATAAAGCAATAACTTGAAATGAAATCCTAAACTACTGAAAGCAGATAAATGTCTTCCACTGCAACCGCTGCTACCCCAACAGCTTCGCCCATGTAGACTCGAACTCTTCTTATCTAAGTCGCCGGGTTTTCTGGAACCCCTGCATTCAAGAATGCACATACCGTCAGTGGTTCCATATCTACACACCAGAATTCTGGTAGATAATACCGCTGACTATGTTTTTATGACTAAAGAAAAATTCGTACCTTTGAGAGGACATTCAGACTTCCAGTGTCCAGACTTGTTGCATCGGAAGCACTTGCCTCTTGGCTTTGCAGCCCCCACTCGTGGTCCATTCCTCTTGGCACCACTGGGTTTCCAGGCTTGCTTCCTTTTCTTGCCCCTACCTCCAACAGGCTTCGAGCCATTGGACTTGGTAGCTATAAGCGCTTGAGACTTGCCCTTCTTGTAGATCCCCTCTGCCGCCTTTAGTTCAGTCAGGAGTTGCGCAAGAGTATAAGATAGTTTACCCATATTATAGCTCATACGAAACTGCTCAAAACTAGGGGTCAGAGACTGGAGTATGATGTCGACTTGCGTCTCAGCATCAATAGAAGCTCCTAGGACCTCAAGTTCATTCAACAAACTCATCATCTTAAGAACGTGCTCCCCGACGGGCGTTCCTTCAGACTGAGTAGTCGACATGAGGACTCTCATGGCTTCTTGCCTAGCCGCACGATCTTGCTCCCCAAACATCTCCTTGAGGTTAAACATCATATCATAGGCAGTGTCCATTGGCTCATGTTGGGTTTGGAGTACATTTGACATGGAAGCCAAAATATAACACCTAGCCATTTCATCAGCCTTTTTCCACTTTCGATATGCCAGTTTTTCCTCATCAGTTGAGGCAGCCGTGGGCTCGGCAGGGCACACTTCATGGAGTACATACTTGTACTCCTCCGATGTCAGGACAATGTCTAAATTTCTCTTCCAATCAATGTAATTTGGACCAGTGAGCTTATGCTCCTTGAGTATCACAAAAAGTGGGTTCATAGCTATTCTCTAAACCTATAAGCACATTTAAACAAACAATTAATTTAATGTCCGATATTATCTCCCTCAAATAATATCATTAAATTACTAATTGCATCTAAAATCCCATCAGGTAAGGCAAGCCACGTGGTGTGGACGTTTACCCACCCAAATGATTTAGCAATTAGATTTCCTTTGGTCATACATCAATTATAGCGTGACTTCGTGGGGAAGAATACTATAACGCGTATCTAAGTGTAAACCATTACTCAGCACCAAAGTACATCGCTTGGAATTGCTACATCACCGCAAGCCACGTGGGGTGGACGTTTACGATAACTTCACAACTCTTCACAATTACTTACAACTGTCTACATCAATTAATCCAAAATCCGTCAGTATAGCAAGCCACGTGGGGTGGACGTTTACTACACTAAGAGACTTTTATAATTGACTCCCAGTTACAAGATCCATTCGATTCTCATAGATCAAGACGCGGAGAATCATAAGTGAAACTCGAAGTTTCTAACCAGTGATTCACCATGCGAACGACCCTATCTCTCATAAATGAGGGAGCCGAGCAGACAATCGATCCATCTATCAAAGAATGGTACGAAGGTCTCTAATTTGTGTCATCCACATGAACAAGTGGCTTTGGCTCCATTCCACTCCCCGGGGTGAGAATGAGTCGACTTGAAGTCAGTTTCAGAAAGACAAATTAGGCATTGTTTGATAAACTTGATCAATGTTTCTTGTAAAAGGAATTACAAGAATTCTCCTCCAATGACATATCTATATGAACTTCGAAAGCTCATAAATGTCACCAAGAGAACAGTAATGGAGACCATGGGAATGTTTCCATCCCCTCTCCCACTTAGCTTTTTATAACAAAGGGATACGCTATCTAATGCATAATTAAACACATAAGCATGCATGCAAGTAATAAAACACATATCACATAGTCAAATAATACTAGGAAATTATTTTCCCGACTATCATGGCTTTACTCCTTCTTCATATGCATCTTCTAGTCTTCAGTC
Source organism: Euphrasia confusa (assembly GCA_954870475.1). Lineage (NCBI taxonomy): Eukaryota > Viridiplantae > Streptophyta > Magnoliopsida > Lamiales > Orobanchaceae > Euphrasia > Euphrasia confusa. The sequence goes on from OX940950.1 coordinate 34,880,668, forward strand.
TTCGTTCTTGAATGCTCCATGTGACGAGAATATTAATCCCAATATTTAAATCTATTTATTTTCAATAAATCCAAAAGATACTCAATTCGAAAATTAAGTCAATCGAATAAATCAAAAATAAAATTAAATATTATTAATATTTTTATTTATTTATTTTCCTATCTAATTCTATTAAATCTCTAGAATAATCTATCCAAGTAAAACTTGGAATATTCTAGAAGACTTCTATAATAGAATAAGGAAATAAAATAAATTAGGACTCTTCTACTTTCCAAGATTAATTAATTTCCATTACTATGAAAATTCCCATAAAATAGGAATAATCAATTAGGAAATAAATCAATCCTAAATTAACTTTTATTCCTTTCTAATTCTATTAAATCTCTAGGATCCTATCCCAAGTAGAACTCGGAATACTCTAGAAGACTTCCATAATAGAATAAGGAAATAAAATTAATTCCAATTAATTCTTTTCCTAATCCATGAGAGTTTCCAAAAAAGGAAGAACACTCAAATAGGAAAACCGAATTAATTTAGGAAAGTGAATTAATTTAGTAGCATGAGATCGGGAGACCCCACGCCACCCCACCTTCGACCACCTTCATGGGAGGAGCGCCGCCGCCCAGCCACCAGCCGCCACCGTCGCCGGCGGCAGCCCTAGCCGAGGGCGATCGGCCCCTCTCCTTGGTCGATCGCTTGGAGTCGATCAAGGGGTTTGATCGATCCCCGGTTCTTCGTCCTCTTCGTCTTCTTCGTCACATGAGTTCTCCGGCGGTCGTCTCGGCATCGATCCAACGTAAAAAAATTAAAAGAATTTAAATTACACTATCCGGTATCGATTCTATACATGAAATCGACCCTATACATTTTCCGGAAAACATAGAACGTAATAATAAATCCTAAATTCGGTCAACCCCCGAATTTTTTACTATTACAAACATTCAACCACACAAAACGAATCTCGACATGCCCGAGAGTTTAATAAACGAATTATCATGATAATTAATTAACACAATAATTAAATCCAACCATAATAGCCGGAAATCCCTGCAAGGTAGAACAACAATATCGAAAATACCGCGAACGTAAACCACGCTCTGATACCAATTGCTGGAATTCGATATCCCGGGCTATTAAAATTGCGGAAACCATAGCCCGATCAAACCCTTCGCCGGAAATCACATGAACGGCGACTCATCCGCCGGAGTCCGACCTTTGGAGACTACGCACCCGAAGGTACGCAGCCCGCCCCCAGCCGAACCCCCGCGAGTCGGGGTTCACATGATCGAAGGATCGATCGCACGCCGGCGATCGATCGGGGAGGGGCTGCCCAGCAGCCCCCGCTGCGAGTCCGGCGACTCGCCGCCGCCTGGAGGTCCCCACTGTCGAGGTGGGGTGGGGTGCGGCTCCAGCCCGCGCCCCGGCGGTCGATCACCGCGATCGACCGCGCGCCCTCGGCCCAGCCGAGGGTCGCCTCCTCCGCGCCCGCCGAACCCTAGGCAGGTCGATCCACGCGGTCCGGTGGCTTCGCCACCACCGCGTGATCTTCCGTCTACTCCGGGTTCGAACTTCGGATCTTGCGTTCTACGGTAATTTCGATAAACCAAAACCGAAATAATATCGAGGGGGTTCTAGATATTATACCTTCGATTCGTTGTTCGGAGAAACGAAATCAAACACCTTTGAATCTTCCCACGTATTCCTTGCACTCCGTTCGAACGTCGGGTGGGCGATGATCTATCGAACTCCTATGGATCTCCTTCAACTCTCAAGAATATCAAGTATGATATTCTTCTCTTATATTACGTTATGAATTGTGAAGGCCATGTAGTGCTTTTATAGGCTACGTAGGGGATCTAAAGGAGGTGGAATATTGGGCTTCTAATATTGAAGATTAAATTGAGCCCAATGCTCAAGTCCATTAATCCTTATCAATATTAATTTTATTTATTTTCCACTATATAAATAAAATTGCACTCCCAATATTTACCCATATTATATCGAATAATATTTCTCCGGTAGTATTATTTATTCCGTGTATTTAAGATTTAAATATCCATGAATAAATTTATTTATTGCTCAATAAATTATATTCATCTCTTATATCCGAGACTAGTACCATTCAACCTTAATTATTGTGCGGAACAAATCCACTCATGAGGTTTACACAATAATTCCTTATGAACTCATCTCGGGGATATTATCAACCCTTCCGGGATACACTTTCCCGTCAAGTATTCACGGCATGTCATATATAAAATATAGCGACCCAACTTTAACCGGTAATTAACCCAATAATTAAATCTGTTAATTCCTTTGGAAAATCAAAGTCTCTAATATTAAATATATACACCCGCAATAGTATCGGGGATTGAGAATAAAATACTCTGAGATTTAAATTGATTATCCAAGGCAATCCTAATCAATAAATCTCAAGCGATCCGCCCAATACACCTAAGTGTACAAGTGTGATAAAATAATTAAGATAAATTATTTTCTCCCTCACACAACGACTATACCGATGGATTGGTACATGTCCATCTAGGTCGTGAGCAACTGTTTGATTAAATACGAGTAACCGATAGTATGATCTTCTGTGTGCCCATGCAACACCATACTAACTACAACGTATAAAATCCAGGACTATATTTTGCATATTTAATTAATGATAATTAAATGCAAATAATTGTTTATTAATTTAATAGATTAAATGCTATGATCGGGAGTTTACCGTTACTTAAATCTAGACATTAAGTACACAACTCCAACAGGACCGAGATCGAGACGAGCAACGAGATGAACTTAATCAATGTTTCTCGTAATAGGAATTACAAGAATTCTCCTCCAATGACTTGTCTATATGAACTTCAAAAGCTCATAAAAGTCACCAAGAGAACAGCAATGGAGACCATGACATTGTTTCCAATCCCTCTCCCACTTAGCTTTTTATAACAAAGGGATACGCTATCTAATGCATAATTAAATACACATAAGCATGCATACATGAAATAAAGCACATAGAATATTATCACATAATCAAAATAATACTAGAATATTATTTTCCGACTATTATGGCTTTATCGCATCTCCGTACGCATCTTATAGTCTTTAGTCTTCGTTCTTGAATGCTCCATGTGACGGGAATATTAATTCCAATATTTAAATCTATTTATTTTTAATAAATCCAAAAGTTACTTAATTCGAAAATTAAGTCAATCGAATAAATCAAAAATAAAATTAAATATTATTAATATTTTTATTTATTTATTTTCCTATCTAATTCTATTAAATCTCTAGAATAATCTATCCAAGACCCACTTGGAATATTCTAGAAGACTTCTATAATAGAATAAGGAAATAAAATAAATTAGGACTCTTCTACTTTCCAAAATTAATTAATTTCTATGTCCATGAAAATTCCCATAAAATAGAATAATCAAATAGGAAATAAATTAATTTAATAATTAATTATTTTCCTTTCTAATTCCATTAAATCTCTAGAATCCTATTCCAAGTAGAACTTAGAATATTTCTAGAAGACTTCCATAATAGAATAAGGAAATAAATTAATTCCAATTAATTCTTTTCCTATTTCCATGAGAATTCCCAAAAAATAGGAATACTCAAAATAGGAAAACCGAATCAATTAGGAAAGTGAATCTAGGTAGGAGAACACGAGATCACGAGGACCCCGCGTCCCCCACCATCGATCGTCGGCCGGGGAGGAGCGCCGCCGCCACCTCAGCCCACGCGCCACCACCACTGGTGGCCGGCGTGGCCGAGGGTTCCCGCGGGCAGCCCCCACGCCCCCCCCCCCCCCTTCGATCGATCCTCATGGGATCGATCATCATGATCGATCCCCGGTCCTCCCTCTCTTCGTCTCCTCCGTCACACTTTTCCGATCGTCGTTTCGTCATCGATCCAACGTAAATAAATTACAAATTTATTACTACGCTCTCCGGTATCGATTCTCTACATGAAATCGACCTCATACAATTTCCGGAAAAATAAGAACAAGCATTCACCACACAAGAACAAATATTGACATCACCGAGAGTTTAATAATCAAGAACATTATTATGACATTAATTAATAAAATTAAATCTAGCCATAATAATCGGAAACCCTGCAAGGTAACACAATTTATCGAAAAATACCATGAACTAAAACCAACGCTCTGATACCAATTGTTGGAAATCGATATTTTGGAATTAATAAATTTAAATAAATAAATTATCTAATTAATTCCGACCGAAATCCTTTGGAGATCGAATATCCGGAGTTGTCGAATTGCGGAATAGCAACTCCAATCGACTCCCGGTTGCTGGAACATCTCGCCACGAACCACCACGTGATACCGGACCCAACCAAACCTTAACCGCGGCTAAGCCGCGGCTGTTCGGTCGAACCCATGCATGGGGTTCGCGGCTGAACACAGCAGCCGCCTAGGGCTGCCCTTGGCAGCCCGCCGGGCGTGCCTTGAACCCTCGCCGGACAGCCGAAGACATCCCGAAGGATCCACCCGATCGAACCCTAGCCGCGGTTGGAGCCGCTGCCTTTCGATCGAGGTGTGCGCTCGCGTCCACGCGAGCGCTAGGGTTGCAGCCCGTGCGACCCCGCACGTTCCCAGCGAAGCCTCGCCGATCCGCCGCTGCCATGCCGCACGAAGCGCCCGCCAGCCTGCCGGGCGGCCGCCCGCGACCACCACCAGGCGGGCGCTTGGCCCCCAGGCGTTCGCCTGCCTCCCCAGGCAGCGGGTGCGCGCGATCCTTGCCGCCGGGTCGCTCCAGCCGCGGCGGTCCGGTGTTCCTCGATCACCACCGCTCGGCTCGACCCCGGTGAGGATCCCAAACCTCGGATCTTGGTTCACGATATTTTTACGATAATTAAACGATAAAATTATAAAGAGGGTTTTACGATTTACCTCGTTCTCGTTGTTCGGAAAAACGTAGAACTCAATTTGACGACCTTTGAGATCTTCCGACGTATTCCTTGCACTAGCTCGGACGTCGTGTGGGCGACGATCTACCGAACTCCATGGATCTCCCTCTCTACTTTCTCTCTCTAGAATTGTGATCTTCAAGTTATGAGAATAGAGAAGACCATGTAGTGCTTTTATAGGCTACGTAGGGTGTTGGAAATCGACTACCCGGGATGCGTTCGTTCGATTGCTCCCAGTCGACCTCCGGTGTCGCTACTTCCTTCACACGACAGCCCTTGACCCGATTCACGCCCAGCCATCGCCCCAGAGGACAACCGCGCGAAACGGAGCTGGTCTGTACCCAATCAGCGCCCGCTGATAGCAGACCAGCGGTCGCTGGTGGAGCTGCAAACAGCGGTCGCTGTTTGCCCACCAGCGTGCGCTGTTCGTCCGCGAACAGCAACGCGACGTTGCTGTTCCGGGCTCGTTTCCAGGTCGTTTTTCCCCATCCGACTACCGATCCGAAGGTCCTAGAACCCCCAGTAGTCGAGGAATGCGATCCACGATGCCCGGATCCCGATCGTACGTTCATGTATGATTAACGAATAACATGAGATTGAAAAGTGCGGAAAAAGAATCAATCTCATACCTTCTCGGTCGATTGTTGATACCTTAGAGCTTCTAACTAATTATTCTCGGAAAAATATTTTTGCGCTAAGCAAAATAATTATTCTCTGATGAAAAATGAAAGTTGCGGCGAAAGTTAGGTTTAGAGAGGGTAAGGGAGGGGGTTTAAGTAGAGCTACGTTAGGGACCTAAGGGTAAATTAATTAAAGGCTAAATTGAAATATTAATTAACTTGGAATACGTAAAAGCAATTCCTTAATTAATCAATTTCAATTTTAATTATTATTAACTCCACTATAAAATAATAATTGAATTCCCGAAATTAATTTAATATTATATCAACAATAATATTTCCGCCGAAATTACATATACGACTTTCCCCGTGTTTAAGATATCGAACGTCCACGAATTTATTTAATTACTAATAATTAAATTAATTCGTTTCTTATTATCCGAGACTAGTACCACTCATCCTTATTATCATGTGGAACAAATCCACCTGCAGGGTTTACATGATAAACTTTATGAGCTCATCTCGGGGACGTCATCAACCCGATAAACGGGACACGGTTTCCTGTCTATAATCTATAGCATGTCGTGTGTACAATTCCGATTCCCAATTTACCGAGTATCTCGACTAATCAATTAGTCTCACTCATTGGCATATTAAAGAACCGAGAATTGGACACACGCACCTATAATTATATAGGGATTAGGAATTCGTATATCCGTAATCTCTGAGGTCTAGTTCGATTACGTCGATTAGTATAAATCGAACGCCCTCCCGTGGTCCTGCTCAATACACCAAGTGTACAAGTGTAACATAATAGTCAAGACCAACTATTACCCAGTCACACTACGACGTACCGATGGATTGTCCCTGTCCATCTAAGTCGTGAGCCTTTGTTTGATAATATACGAGTAACCGACAGTATGATCTTCCGCGTGTCTCCTCACGCCATACTGTCTACAACGTATATATCTAGGACTATTGCATTCAAGTACAAGATAGACAAAAATGCCGACAGTTTGATTATTAGATAATGTAAAACACAGATAAGGAGTTCCATATTGTCACTAAACTATACATTTAGAATATAACTCCATCAATCTCCCACTTATACTAAATCTCTAGTTGCCCTCTACCATACATCCGATACCCATCCCCTTCACGTGTCTCTTGAACGCTTCCCCTGGAAGTGCCTTCGTAAAGGGGTCAGCCAGGTTATCCGCTGATGCAATCTTAGTGACAACCGCATCGCCTCTCCTGACGATGTCTCTAATCAGGTGGTACTTGCGATCTATGTGTTTACTCGCATTGTGGGCTCGTGGTTCCTTTGCATTAGCCACTGCACCGCTATTGTCACAATAAATTGTGATAGCTCTAGGCATTTTAGGAACCACATCCAAGTCCATAAGGAAGTTCCGGAGCCACACCGATTCTTTAGCTGCCTCAGAGGCTGCTACATATTCGGCTTCCATGGTAGAGTCCGAAATGCATTTCTGCTTAACACTCTTCCATGAGACTGCTCCACCTCCCAATGTGAACACATAGCCTGATGTAGACTTTCGCTGATCCTTATCAGATTGGAAATCCGAGTCTGTGTAACCAATAGGAATCAACTCGGACGCTTTGTAACTCAGAACATAATTCCTAGTCCTTCGCAGGTACTTAAGTATGTTCTTTACAGCAGTCCAGTGTCGACCCTGTCCAGGGTTACTCTGATATCTAGCTACCATGCCCACGGCATATCAGATATCAGGTCTCGTGCACAACATGGCATACATTAGACTTCCTACTGCCGAAGCATAAGGAACCTTCTTCATGTAATCTATCTCCTTTTGTGTTTTGGGACACATGTCTTTAGATAGATGAATTCCATGGCAGAAAGGTTGAGCACCTCTCTTGGAATTCTGCATGTTGAAACGAGCCAGAATCGTATCAATATATGAAGCCTGGGACAAGCTTAATGTTCTTTTCCGGCGATCCCTTATAACCTTGATCCCAAGAACATGCCCAACTTGTCCTAAGTCTTTCATATCGAATTGCTTGGACAACCATCCCTTTATGTCCGACAACATCTTCACATTGTTGCCAATTAGAAGGATGTCGTCTACATAAAGCACGAGAAACGCCACACTGTTTCCGTCACATCTCCGGTATACACACGACTCGTCCATGCTTTGAATGAATCCATAAGACTGGATAACCTCATCAAACCGCATGTTCCAAGATCTAGAATCTTGCTTCAATCCATAAATGGATCGGTTTAGCTTACACACTAGATGCTCTTGGCCTTTCTTAATGAAACCTTCTGGCTGTCTCATGTAAATGGTCTCGTCAAGATTCCCATTCAAGAATGCTGTCTTGACGTCCATTTGCCACACCTCATAATCCATATGAGATGCTATAGACAAAAGAATCCGGATCGACTTTAGCATAGCTATCGGCGAAAAGGTTTCCTCATAATCGATCCCTTCTTTCTGAGTATACCCTTTCGCAACAAGCCTAGCCTTGAAGGTTTCCACCTTCCCGTCTGATCCTCTTTTTCTCTTGTACACCCACTTGCAACCAATGGCTTTTACACCTTTGGGCGGTGCTACAAGATTCCAGACCTGATTTGAATCCATTGATTCAATCTCAGATTTCATCGCCTTTTGCCAAGACTGAGCATCTTGATCTTTAAGCGCCTCGCCGTAGGTCCAGGGATCGGCTTCATGTTCTCCAGTTAACAAGTCCGAAGACTCACCTATAAACATGAACCTATCGGGTTGTCGAACAACCCTCCCACTACGACGACGCTCCGGTGTAACCTCAGTAATTACAGGTGCAGACTGTGGTGGCGTATCACCCGGTTCGGTTGGATCTAAGCCTTGATCGTCCCCTCTCAGTTCGTTAAGTATTATCTCACTCTTGGGCTTGTGGTCCATTCTATAATCCTCTTCCAAGAACCGAGCGTTGGTGCTAACAACGATCTTCTGGTCCTTAGGACTATAAAATAGACCACCTTTCGTTCCTCTAGGATATCCTATAAACAACCGAATATCTGAACGAGATTCCAACTTATCAGCCCCATGCTTCAGCACATGTGCTGGACAACCCCAGATCCGAATGTGTTTCAAGTTCGGCTTTCGCCCGGTCCACAATTCCGAGGGCGTCTTGGGAACTGATTTAGAAGGAACTAAGTTCAAGATATACGCCGCTGTTTCCAAGGCATATCCCCAGAACGAAACTGGTAGGTCTGAATAACTCATCATAGATCTTACCATTTCCATAAGAGTCCTATTCCTTCTTTCTGCTAAACCATTCTGCTGGGGCGTGTATGGTGCAGTCATCTGGGAGTCAATCCCATTCTATAATAAGTACGCTTTAAACTCTCCCGAGAGGTACTCTCCTCCACGATCAGATCGTAGAGTCTTTATGGTTTTACCATGAAGGTTCTCCACAAGAGCTTTGTACTCCTTGAACTTGTCAAAGCACTCACTCTTGCGGCGCATCAGGTATATAAAACCATACCTTGAGTAATCATCAGTGAAGGTTACGAAATATTCATAACCTCCTCTCGCTTGGACAAATAAAGGCCCGCACAAATCAGAGTGAATCAATTCCAGTACTTCCTTGGATCTATACCCTTTATCACTAGAAGGTCGCTTGGTCATTTTTCCTTCCAGGCATGATTCACAGGTCGGAAAGTCCTCATCTTTCACACCACTGAGTATTCCATCAGTTATCAACCTTTGAATCCTACCCAAGTTAATATGACCTAGCCTAAGATGCCATAAGTACTTTTGATTCATCCTAGAAGGCTCCTTTCTCTTATTGGTACTAGATGTGTTAAAAGACTCTACTCGTTGCATCGTGGAATAATTAGGATTCAGTATATATAAGTTGCCTATCAATGTACCAGAACAGATATAATCACCATTCTTCTTGACAATAACAGAATTATCAAAAGAAACAGAATATCCATTCAAAACCAACTTAGAAACCGAAACAAGGTTCTTTCTAAAATTCGGTACATAAAGACAATTATTCAATACCAAAAATTTATTATTAAAAGATAAATAAATATCTCCCACTGCAACCGCCGCCACTTTCGTAGCGTTGCCCATGTAGATAGTGATCTCTCCCTCTCTAAGCCGCCGGGTTTCCTGGAACCCCTGCAAAGAATTGCAGACATGATCAGTGGCTCCCGTATCCACACACCAGGTACCGGTGGATAACACCGCTAAACATGTTTCAGTGACTAAGGAAAAGTTCATACCTCCTTGTCTGAGAGGACAATTAGACTTCCAATGTCCAGACTGCTTGCAACGGAAACACTTGCCCTTGGGCTTGTTCACTCCATTCTGTGGTCCACCATTTCTGGGTCCACTGGGTTTCCGTCCTTGCTTCTTCTTCCTCTTAGTCCCCGGAGGGCCAGGAAGTTTCACAGCCACAAGTGCCTGAGACTTCTTAAAGATTCCCTCTGCCGCCTGGAGTTCAGTCAGGAGTTCCGCCAACGAATATAACCTCTTGTTCATGTTATAGTTCAGGCGGAACTGCTCAAAACTCCTAGGCAGAGACTGGAGCACTATATCGATCTGGGTTTCCCCATCGATAGCTCCTCCCATAATCTCTATCTCATTCAGATAGCCAATCATCCTAAGAACGTGATCCCTCACTGGCGTTCCTTCGGACATGGTGGCCGTCATGAGTTTCCTCATAGCATCTTGCCTGGCTGCCCTATCCTGACTACCAAACATCTCCTTGAGGTTAAGCATCATATCATAGGCAGTGGTCATGGCCTCATGCTGATGTTGCAGCACATTTGACATAGAAGCCAAAATGTAGCACCGCGCCATCTGATCAGCCTTGACCCACTTCCGATGAGCTTCCTTTTCCTCAGGAGTGGAGGTATCAGTAGGTTCATCAGGACAAACCTCATGGAGTACATACTTGTACTCCTCAGCAGTCAGGACAATGTCCAAGTTTCCCTTCCAATCAACATAATTTGGACCAGTGAGTTTGTTTTCTTTTAGTATAATGGACAGCGGGTTGAGTGCCATATCTATAAAAGAGACAAATCAAACCGTCAAATTTAATTCGATATTAACTCCCTTTATTAGTATCATTAAATTTACCAATCAATCCTAAAATCCTATCAGACTAGCATGCCACGTTCATGTGGACGTATACTAGTCCAAACGATTTTATAACTGGACTTTTACTTTGGTCGTACATCATTACAGCAGTGACTCCGATGGGGAGGATACTGTAAAGCGTACCTAAGTGTATACCATTTCTCAGTACTAAGTTAACCGCTCCGAAACTACACGCCCACCGCAAGCCACGTTAGTGTGGACGTTTACGTTGACATGCGGTCCCTTTACGATTTCCTATAACTGTCGAGCCTCAATTAACCCAAAGTTCCGTTTCCGTCTAGTAAGCCACGATAGTGTGGACGTTTACTAAACAAAAAACTTTGTTGATTGAATTCCTTTTAATAAATTTCACAATTTCGTTAATCAAAGCTTGACATCTCGTAAGTGAAACTCGAAGTTTCTAACCAGCGATCAATCATGCAATTGAGCCCTATCTCTCACAAAGTGAGGGAGCCAACCAGACAATCGATCTAGTCATCAAATGACTCGAATGTCTCTAATCTGTGTCATCGACATAACCAAGCGCTTTGGCTCCATTCCACTCCCCGGGGTGAGAATGAGTCGAGTTGAAATTAGTCTTTGAAAGACAGATTAGGCATTGCTTTGAAAAACTTAAGTGTTCAATTCTATAAATGGAATTGAATTCGAATTTTGATCCAGTGATATCCGTGTGTCAACTTTATCCGATAGGGAGGATTGTTGGAAATCGACTACCCGAGACATGTCCGTTCGACTACTCGAACATCCGGACAAGCCCAGTCGACATCCAGTGTGTCCACTGTGTTCACGACGAAGCCTCTGACCCGTATTGCACCCAGCCATCGCACCCGAGGCACGACCGCGCAAAACGAGAGGCTTCTGGCCTCTCTGTCGTCCGACACCATAAGGTGTCGTCCGACAAGCCCAATCCACTGTCGTCCGACACCAGAAGGTGTCGTCCGACAAGCCTGTCGGCCGACAGCAAAACCTGTCGTCCGACACCCGTCGCGAACAGCGGCGGGTTTCGCCCGTTCTGGCTTTTCCGATGCGATTTTCTCGATCCGACTGCCATGCCGGAGGTCAGAAACCTCCCAGCAGTCCGAGAACATCACATCCAAACCACGGGATCCGATCGTACGTTCAAAGTATGATCAACGAATTATGAGATCGAATAAATTGCGGAAAAATGAATCGATCTCATACCTTCTCGGTCGATTGTTGAGACCTTAGAGATTGCTAGTGTATGACTCTTCCCGACTCCAGACGTTGTGTGGGCAACGATCTACTGGGTTCGTCCTTTTCTGCTTCTCTCCTTTCCAAGACCAGCGTATAAACTATTCTGTGAGAATAATTTTATTTGCGTTAACTAATTAATTTAAACAGAGAAAAAATCTTAATTGCGCTAACACAATTATTTTTCTCTGCTGAAATGAATTGTTGCGGCGAATGTTAGGTCTTAGGAGAGGGCAAGGGGGGGTTTAAATAGAGTTACACTAGGGACCTCTTAGGTAAATAAATTCAAGGCTAAAATGCAATATTAATTAACTCGGAGTCCTTAAAAAGAAATCCTTAATTAATTACATTTTTAATTATTATTAATTCCACTAAATAATAATAATTGAATTCCCGAAATTTATTTAATATTATTTCAACAATAATAATTCCGCTGAAATTACATATACGACTTTCCCCGTGTTTAAGATATCGAACGTCCACGAATTTATTTAATTACTAATAATTAAATTAATTCGTTTCTTATTATCCGAGACTAGTACCACTCATCCTTATTATCATGTGGAACAAATCCACCTGCAGGGTTTACATGATAAACTTTATGAGCTCATCTCGGGGACGTTATCAACCCGATAAACGGGACACGGTTTCCTGTCTATAATATATAGCATGCCGTGTGTACAATTCCGATTCCCAATTTACCGAGTATCTCGACTAATCAAATAGTCTCACTCATTGGCAAGTTAAAGAACCGAGAATTGGACATACGCACCTATAATTATATAGGGATTAAGAATTCGTATATCCGTAATTCTTAGGTCTAGTTCGATTACGTCGATTAGTATAAATCGAACGCCCTCCCGTGGTCCTGCTCAATACACCAAGTGTACAAGTGTAACATAATAGTCAAGACCAACTATTACCCAGTCACACTACGACGTACCGATGGATTGTCCCTGTCCATCTAAGTCGTGAGCTTCTGTTCGATAATATACGAGTAACCGACAGTATGATCTTCCGCGTGTCTCCTCACGCCATACTGTCTACAACGTATATATCTAGAACTATTGCATTCAAGTACAAGGTAGACAAAAATGCCGACAGTTTGATTAATAGATAATGAAAAACACAGATAAGGAGTTCCATATTGTCACTAAACTAGACATTTAGAATATAACTCTATCAATCTCCCACTTATACTAAATCTCTAGTTGCCCTCTACCATACATCCGATACCCATCCCCTTCACGTGTCTCTTGAACGCTTCCGCTGGAAGTGCCTTCGTAAAGGGGTCAGCCAGGTTATCCGCTGATGCAATCTTGGTGACAACCGCATCGCCTCTCCTGACGATGTCTCTAATCAGGTGGTACTTGCGATCTATGTGTTTACTCGCATTGTGGGCTCGTGGTTCCTTTGCATTAGCCACTTCACCGCTATTGTCACAATAAATTGTGATAGCTCTAGGCATTTTAGGAACCACATCCAAGTCCATAAGGAAGTTCCTGAGCCACACCGATTCTTTAGCTGCCTCAGAGGCTGCTACATATTCGGCTTCCATGGTAGAGTCCGAAATGCATTTCTGCTTAACACTCTTCCATGAGACTGCTCCACCTCCCAATGTGAACACATAGCCTGATGTAGACTTTCGCTGATCCTTATCAGATTGGAAATCCGAGTCTGTGTAACCAATAGGAATCAACTCGGACGCTTTGTAACTCAGAACATAATTCCTAGTCCTTCGCAGGTACTTAAGTATGTTCTTTAAAGCAGTCCAGTGACCCTGTCCAGGGTTACTCTGATATCTAGCTACCATGCCCACGGCACAGCAGATATCAGGTCTCGTGCACAACATGGCATACATTAGACTTCCTACTGCCGAAGCATAAGGAACCTTCTTCATGTAATCTATCTCCTTTTGTGTTTTGGGACACATGTCTTTAGATAGATGAATTCCATGGCAGAAAGGTTGAGCACCTCTCTTGGAATTCTGCATGTTGAAACGAGCCAGAATCGTATCAATATATGAAGCCTGGGACAAGCTTAATGTTCTTTTCCGGCGATCCCTTATAACCTTGATCCCAAGAATATGCCCAACTTGCCCTAAGTCTTTCATATCGAATTGCTTGGACAACCATCCCTTTATGTCTGACAACATCTTCACATTGTTGCCAATTAGAAGGATGTCGTCTACATAAAGCACGAGAAACGCCACACTGTTTCCGTCACTTCTCCGGTATACACACGACTCGTCCATGCTTTGAATGAATCCATAAGACTGGATAACCTCATCAAACCGCATGTTCCAAGATCTAGAAGATTGCTTCAATCCATAAATGGATCGGTTTAGCTTACACACTAGATGCTCTTGGCCTTTCTTAATGAAACCTTCTGGCTGTCTCATGTAAATGGTCTCGTCAAGATTCCCATTCAAGAATGCTGTCTTGACGTCCATTTGCCACACCTCATAATCCATATAAGATGCTATAGACAAAAGAATCCGGATCGACTTTAGCATAGCTACCGGCGAAAAGGTTTCCTCATAATCGATCCCTTCTTTCTGAGTATACCCCTTCGCAACAAGCCTAGCCTTGAAGGTTTCAACCTTCCCGTCAGACCCTCTTTTTCTCTTGTACACCCACTTGCAACCAATGGCTCTTACACCTTTGGGCGGTGCTACAAGATTCCAGACCTGATTTGAATCCATTGATTCAATCTCAGATTTCATCGCCTTTTGCCAAGACTGAGCATCTTGATCTTTAAGCGCCTCGTCATAGGTCCAGGGATCGGCTTCATGTTCTCCAGGTAACAAGTCCGAAGACTCACCTATAAACATGAACCTATCGGGTTGTCGAACAACCCTCCCACTACGACGAGGCTCCGGTGTAACCTCAGTAACTACAGGTGCAAACTGTGGTGGCGTATCACCCGGTTCGGTTGGATCTAAGCCTTGATCGTCCCGTCTCAGTTCGTTAAGTATTATCTCACTCTTGGGCTTGTGGTCCATTATATAATCCTCTTCCAAAAATCGAGCGTTGGTGCTAACAACGATCTTCTGGTCCTTAGGACTATAAAATAGACCACCTTTCGTTCCTCTAGGATATCCTATAAACAACCGAATATCTGAACGAGATTCCAACTTATCAGCCACATGCTTCAGCACATGTGCTGGACAACCCCAGATCCGAATGTGTTTCAAATTTGGCTTACGCCCGGTCCACAATTCCGAGGGCGTCTTAGGGACTGATTTAGAAGGAACTAAGTTCAGGATATACGCCGCTGTTTCCAAGGCATATCCCCAGAACGAAACTGGTAGTTCTAAATAACTCATCATAGATCTTACCATTTCCATAAGAGTCCTATTCCTTCTTTCTGTTACACCATTCTGCTGGGGCGTGTATGGTGCAGTCATCTGGGAGTCAATCCCATTCTCTAATAAGTACGCCTTAAACTCTCCCGAGAGGTACTCTCCTCCACGATCAGATCGTAGAGTCTTTATGGTTTTACCATGAAGGTTCTCCACAAGAGCTTTGTACTCCTTGAACTTGTCAAAGCACTCGCTCTTGCGGCGCATCAGGTATATAAAACCATACCTTGAGTAATCATCAGTGAAGGTTGCGAAAAATTCGTAACCTCCTCTCGCTTGGACAGATAAAGGCCCGCACAAATCAGAGTGAATCAACTCCAGTACTTCCTTGGATCTATACCCCTTATCACTAAAGGGTCGCTTGGTCATTTTTCCTTCCAGGCATGATTCGCAGGTTGGAAAGTCCTCATCTTTCACACCACTGAGTATTCCATCAGTTATCAACCTTTGAATCCTACCCAAGTTAATATGACCTAGCCTAAGATGCCATAAGTACTTTTGATTCATCCTAGAAGGCTCCTTTCTCTTATTGGTACTAGATGTATTATTTGACTCTACTCGTTTCATCGTGGAATAATCAGGATTCAGTATATATAAGTTGCCTATCAATGTACCAGAACAGATATACTCACCATTCTTTTTGATAATAACAGAACTATCAAAAGAAACAGAATATTTATTCAAAACCAATTTAGAAACCGAAACAAGGTTCTTTCTAAAATTCGGTACATAAAGACAATTATTCAATACCAAAACTTTATTATTAAAAGACAAATGAATATCTCCCACTGCAACTGCCGCCACTTTCGTAGCGTTGCCCATGTAGATAGTGATCTCTCCCTCTCTAAGCCGCCGGGTTTCCTGGAACCCCTGCAAAGAATTGCAGACATGATCAGTGGCTCCCGTATCCACACACCAGGTACCGGTGGATAACACCGCTAAACATGTTTCAGTGACTAAGGAAAAGTTCGTACCTCCTTGTCTGAGAGGACAATTAGACTTCCAATGTCCAGACTGCTTGCAACGGAAACACTTGCCCTTGGGCTTGTTCACTCCATTCTGTGGTCCACCATTTCTGGGTCCACTGGGTTTCCGTCCTTGCTTCTTCTTCCTCTTAGTCCCCGGAGGGCCAGGAAGTTTCACAGCCACAAGTGCCTGAGACTTCTTAAAGATTCCCTCTGCCGCCTGGAGTTCAGTCAGGAGTTCCGCCAACGAATATAACCTCTTGTTCATGTTATAGTTCAGGCGGAACTGCTCAAAACTCCTAGGCAGAGACTGGAGCACTATATCGATCTGGGTTTCCCCATCGATAGCTCCTCCCATAATCTCTATCTCATTCAGATAGCCAATCATCCTAAGAACGTGATCCCTCACTGGCGTTCCTTCGGACATGGTGGCCGTCATGAGTTTCCTCATAGCATCTTGCCTGGCTGCCCTATCCTGACTACCAAACATCTCCTTGAGGTTAAGCATCATATCATAGGCAGTGGTCATGGCCTCATGCTGATGTTGCAGCACATTTGACATAGAAGCCAAAATGTAGCACCGCGCCATCTGATCAGCCTTGACCCACTTCCGATGAGCTTCCTTTTCCTCAGGAGTGGAGGTATCAGTAGGTTCATCAGGACAAACCTCATGGAGTACATACTTGTACTCCTCAGCAGTCAGGACAATGTCCAAGTTTCCCTTCCAATCAACATAATTTGGACCAGTGAGTTTGTTTTCTTTTAGTATAATGGACAGCGGGTTGAGTGCCATATCTATAAAAGAGACAAATCAAACCGTCAAATTTAATTCGATATTAACTCCCTTTATTAGTATCATTAAATTTACCAATCAATCCTAAAATCCTATCAGACTAGCATGCCACGTTCATGTGGACGTATACTAGTCCAAACGATTTTATAACTGGACTTTTACTTTGGTCGTACATCATTACAGCAGTGACTCCGATGGGGAGGATACTGTAAAGCGTACCTAAGTGTATACCATTTCTCAGTACTAAGTTAACCGCTCCGAAACTACACGCCCACCGCAAGCCACGTTAGTGTGGACGTTTACGTTGACATGCGGTCCCTTTACGATTTCCTATAACTGTCGAGCCTCAATTAACCCAAAGTTCCGTTTCCGTCTAGTAAGCCACGATAGTGTGGACGTTTACTAAACAAAAAACTTTGTTGATTGAATTCCTTTTAATAAATTTCACAATTTCGTTAATCAAAGCTTGACATCTCGTAAGTGAAACTCGAAGTTTCTAACCAGCGATCAATCATGCAATTGAGCCTTATCTCTCACAAAGTGAGGGAGCCAACCAGACAATCGATCTAGTCATCAAATGAATCGAATGTCTCTAATCTGTGTCATCGAAATAACCAAGCGCTTTGGCTCCATTCCACTCCCCGGGGTGAGAATGAGTCGAGTTGAAATTAGTCTTTGAAAGACAGATTAGGCATTGCTTTGAAAAACTTAAGTGTTCAATTCTATAAATGGAATTGAATTCGAATTTTGATCCAGTGATATCCGTGTGTCAACTTTATCCGATAGGGAGGATTGTTGGAAATCGACTACCCGAGACATGTCCGTTCGACTACTCGAACATCCGGACAAGCCCAGTCGACATCCAGTGTGTCCACTGTGTTCACGACGAAGCCTCTGACCCGTATTGCACCCAGCCATCGCACCCGAGGCACGACCGCGCAAAACGAGAGGCTTCTGGCCTCTCTGTCGTCCGACACCATAAGGTGTCGTCCGACAAGCCCAATCCACTGTCGTCCGACACCAGAAGGTGTCGTCCGACAAGCCTGTCGGCCGACAGCAAAACCTGTCGTCCGACACCCGTCGCGAACAGCGGCGGGTTTCGCCCGTTCTGGCTTTTCCGATGCGATTTTCTCGATCCGACTGCCATGCCGGAGGTCAGAAACCTCCCAGCAGTCCGAGAACATCACATCCAAACCACGGGATCCGATCGTACGTTCAAAGTATGATCAACGAATTATGAGATCGAATAAATTGCGGAAAAATAAATCGATCTCATACCTTCTAGGTCGATTGTTGAGACCTTAGAGATTGCTAGTGTATGACTCTTCCCGACTCCAGACGTTGTGTGGGCAACGATCTACTGGGTTCGTCCTTTTCTGCTTCTCTCCTTTCCAAGACCAGCGTATAAACTATTCTGTGAGAATAATTTTATTTGCGTTAACTAATTAATTTAAACAGAGAAAAAATCTTAATTGCGCTAACACAATTATTTTTCTCTGCTGAAATGAATTGTTGCGGCGAATGTTAGGTCTTAGGAGAGGGCAAGGGGGGGTTTAAATAGAGTTACACTAGGGACCTCTTAGGTAAATAAATTCAAGGCTAAAATGCAATATTAATTAACTCGGAGTCCTTAAAAAGAAATCCTTAATTAATTACATTTTTAATTATTATTAATTCCACTAAATAATAATAATTGAATTCCCGAAATTTATTTAATATTATTTCAACAATAATAATTCCGCTGAAATTACATATACGACTTTCCCCGTGTTTAAGATATCGAACGTCCACGAATTTATTTAATTACTAATAATTAAATTAATTCGTTTCTTATTATCCGAGACTAGTACCACTCATCCTTATTATCATGTGGAACAAATCCACCTGCAGGGTTTACATGATAAACTTTATGAGCTCATCTCGGGGACGTTATCAACCCGATAAACGGGACACGGTTTCCTGTCTATAATATATAGCATGCCGTGTGTACAATTCCGATTCCCAATTTACCGAGTATCTCGACTAATCAAATAGTCTCACTCATTGGCAAGTTAAAGAACCGAGAATTGGACATACGCACCTATAATTATATAGGGATTAAGAATTCGTATATCCGTAATTCTTAGGTCTAGTTCGATTACGTCGATTAGTATAAATCGAACGCCCTCCCGTGGTCCTGCTCAATACACCAAGTGTACAAGTGTAACATAATAGTCAAGACCAACTATTACCCAGTCACACTACGACGTACCGATGGATTGTCCCTGTCCATCTAAGTCGTGAGCTTCTGTTCGATAATATACGAGTAACCGACAGTATGATCTTCCGCGTGTCTCCTCACGCCATACTGTCTACAACGTATATATCTAGAACTATTGCATTCAAGTACAAGGTAGACAAAAATGCCGACAGTTTGATTAATAGATAATGAAAAACACAGATAAGGAGTTCCATATTGTCACTAAACTAGACATTTAGAATATAACTCCATCAATCTCCCACTTATACTAAATCTCTAGTTGCCCTCTACCATACATCCGATACCCATCCCCTTCACGTGTCTCTTGAACGCTTCCGCTGGAAGTGCCTTCGTAAAGGGGTCAGCCAGGTTATCCGCTGATGCAATCTTGGTGACAACCGCATCGCCTCTCCTGACGATGTCTCTAATCAGGTGGTACTTGCGATCTATGTGTTTACTCGCATTGTGGGCTCGTGGTTCCTTTGCATTAGCCACTTCACCGCTATTGTCACAATAAATTGTGATAGCTCTAGGCATTTTAGGAACCACATCCAAGTCCATAAGGAAGTTCCTGAGCCACACCGATTCTTTAGCTGCCTCAGAGGCTGCTACATATTCGGCTTCCATGGTAGAGTCCGAAATGCATTTCTGCTTAACACTCTTCCATGAGACTGCTCCACCTCCCAATGTGAACACATAGCCTGATGTAGACTTTCGCTGATCCTTATCAGATTGGAAATCCGAGTCTGTGTAACCAATAGGAATCAACTCGGACGCTTTGTAACTCAGAACATAATTCCTAGTCCTTCGCAGGTACTTAAGTATGTTCTTTAAAGCAGTCCAGTGACCCTGTCCAGGGTTACTCTGATATCTAGCTACCATGCCCACGGCATAGCAGATATCAGGTCTCGTGCACAACATGGCATACATTAGACTTCCTACTGCCGAAGCATAAGGAACCTTCTTCATGTAATCTATCTCCTTTTGTGTTTTGGGACACATGTCTTTAGATAGATGAATTCCATGGCAGAAAGGTGGAGCACCTCTCTTGGAATTCTGCATGTTGAAACGAGCCAGAATCGTATCAATATATGAAGCCTGGGACAAGCTTAATGTTCTTTTCCGGCGATCCCTTATAACCTTGATCCCAAGAATATGCCCAACTTGCCCTAAGTCTTTCATATCGAATAGCTTGGACAACCATCCCTTTATGTCTGACAACATCTTCACATTGTTGCCAATTAGAAGGATGTCGTCTACATAAAGCACGAGAAACGCCACACTGGTATACACACGACTCGTCCATGCTTTGAATGAATCCATAAGACTGGATAACCTCATCAAACCGCATGTTCCAAGATCTAGAAGCTTGCTTCAATCCATAAATGGATCGGTTTAGCTTACACACTAGATGCTCTTGGCCTTTCTTAATGAAACCTTCTGGCTGTCTCATGTAAATGGTCTCGTCAAGATTCCCATTCAAGAATGCTGTCTTGACGTCCATTTGCCACACCTCATAATCCATATAAGATGCTATAGACAAAAGAATCCGGATCGACTTTAGCATAGCTACCGGCGAAAAGGTTTCCTCATAATCGATCCCTTCTTTCTGAGTATACCCCTTCGCAACAAGCCTAGCCTTGAAGGTTTCAACCTTCCCGTCAGACCCTCTTTTTCTCTTGTACACCCACTTGCAACCAATGGCTCTTACACCTTTGGGCGGTGCTACAAGATTCCAGACCTGATTTGAATCCATTGATTCAATCTCAGATTTCATCGCCTTTTGCCAAGACTGAGCATCTTGATCTTTAAGCGCCTCGTCATAGGTCCAGGGATCGGCTTCATGTTCTCCAGGTAATAAGTCCGAAGACTCACCTATAAACATGAACCTATCGGGTTGTCGAACAACCTTCCCACTACGACGAGGCTCCGGTGTTACCTCAGTAACTACAGGTGCAGATTGTGGTGGCGTATCACCCGGTTCGGTTGGATCTAAGCCTTGATCGTCCCCTCTCAGTTCGTTAAGTATTATCTCACTCTTGGGCTTGTGGTCCATTATATAATCCTCTTCCAAAAACCGAGTGTTGGTGCTAACAACGATCTTCTGGTCCTTAGGACTATAAAATAGACCACCTTTCGTTCCTCTAGGATATCCTATAAACAACCGAATATCTGAACGAGATTCCAACTTATCAGCCCCATGCTTCAGCACATGTGCTGGACAACCCCAGATCCGAATGTGTTTCAAATTTGGCTTACGCCCGGTCCACAATTCCGAGGGCATCTTAGGGACTGATTTAGAAGGAACTAAGTTCAGGATATACGCCGCTGTTTCCAAAGCATATCCCCAGAACGAAACTGGTAGTTCTAAATAACTCATCATAGATCTTACCATTTCCATAAGAGTCCTATTCCTTCTTTCTGCTACACCATTCTGCTGGGGCGTGTATGGTGCAGTCATCTGGGAGTCAATACCATTCTCTAATAAGTACGCCTTAAACTCTCCCGAGAGGTACTCTCCTCCACGATCAGATCGTAGAGTCTTTATGGTTTTACCATGAAGGTTCTCCACAAGAGCTTTGTACTCCTTGAACTTGTCAAAGCACTCGCTCTTGCGGCGCATCAGGTATATAAAACCATACCTTGAGTAATCATCAGTGAAGGTTGCGAAAAATTCGTAACCTCCTCTCACTTGGACAGATAAAGGCCCGCACAAATCAGAGTGAATCAACTCCAGTACTTCCTTGGATCTATACCCCTTATCACTAAAGGGTCGCTTGGTCATTTTTCCTTCCAGGCATGATTCGCAGGTTGGAAAGTCCTCATCTTTCACACCACTGAGTATTCCATCAGTTATCAACCTTTGAATCCTACCCAAGTTAATATGACCTAGCCTAAGATGCCATAAGTACTTTTGATTCATCCTAGAAGGCTCCTTTCTCTTATTGGTACTAGATGTATTATTTGACTCTACTCGTTGCATCGTGGAATAATCAGGATTCAGTATATATAAGTTGCCTATCAATGTACCAGAACAGATATACTCACCATTCTTTTTGATAATAACAGAACTATCAAAAGAAACAGAATATTTATTCAAAACCAATTTAGAAACCGAAACAAGGTTCTTTCTAAAATTCGGTACATAAAGACAATTTTTCAATACCAAAACTTTATTATTAAAAGACAAATGAATATCTCCCACTGCAACTGCCGCCACTTTCGTAGCGTTGCCCATGTAGATAGTGATCTCTCCCTCTCTAAGCCGTCGGGTTTCCTGGAACCCCTGCAAAGAATTGCAGACATGATCAGTGGCTCCCGTATCCACACACCAGGTACCGGTGGATAACACCGCTAAACATGTTTCAGTGACTAAGGAAAAGTTCGTACCTCCTTGTCTGAGAGGACAATTAGACTTCCAATGTCCAGACTGCTTGCAACGGAAACACTTGCCCTTGGGCTTGTTCACTCCATTCTGTGGTCCACCATTTCTGGGTCCACTGGGTTTCTGTCCTTGTTTCTTCTTCCTCTTAGTCCCCGGAGGGCCAGGAATTTTCACAGCCACAAGTGCCTGAGATTTCTTAAAGATTCCCTCTGCCGCCTGGAGTTCAGTCAGGAGCTCCGCCAACGAATATAACCTCTTGTTCATGTTATAGTTCAGGCGGAACTGCTCAAAACTCCTAGGCAGAGACTGGAGCACTATATCGATCTGGGTTTCCCCATCGATAGCTCCTCCCATAATCTCTATCTCATTCAGATAGCCTATCATCCTAAGAACGTGATCCCTCACGGGCGTTCCTTCGGACATAGTGGCCGTCATGAGTTTTCTCATGGCATCTTGCCTGGCTGCCCTATCCTGACTACCAAACATCTCCTTGAGGTTAAGCATCATATCATAGGCAGTGGTCATGGCCTCATGCTGATGTTGCAGCACATTTGACATAGAAGCCAAAATGTAGCACCGCGCCATCTGATCAGCCTTGACCCACTTCCGATGAGCTTCCTTTTCCTCAGGAGTGGAGGTATCAGTAGGTTCATCAGGACAAACCTCATGGAGTACATACTTGTACTCCTCAGCAGTTAGGACAATGTCCAAGTTTCGTTTCCAATCAACATAGTTCGGACCAGTGAGTTTGTTTTCTTTTAGTATAATGGACAGCGGGTTGAGTGCCATATCTATAAAAGAGACAAATCAAACTGTCAAATTTAATTCGATATTAACTCCCTTAATTAATATCATTAAATCTACCAATCAATCCTAAAATCCCATCAGACTAGCATGCCACGTTCATGTGGACGTATACTAGTCCAAACGATTTTATAACTGGACTTTTACTTCGGTCGTACATCATTACAGCAGTGACTCCGATGGGGAGGATACTGTAAAGCGTACCTAAGTGTATACCATTTCTCAGTACTAAGTTAACCGCTCGGAAACTACACGCCCACCGCAAGCCACGTTAGTGTGGACGTTTACGTTGACATGCGGTCCCTTTACGATTTCCTATAACTGTCGAGCCTCAATTAACCCAAAGTTCCGTTTCCGTCTAGTAAGCCACGATAGTGTGGACGTTTACTAAACAAACAACTTTGTTAATTGAATTCCATTTATTTAATTTCACAATTTCGTTAATCAAAGCTTGATATCTCGTAAGTGAAACTCGAAGTTTCTAACCAGCGATCAATCATGCAATTGAGCCCTATCTCTCACAAAGTGAGGGAGCAAACCAGACAATCGATCTAGTCATCAAATGACTCGAATGTCTCTAATCTGTGTCATCGACATAACCAAGCGCTTTGGCTCCATTCCACTCCCCGAGGTGAGAATGAGTCGAGTTGAGACCTTAGAGCTTCTAACGTATTCTCTGATCCCGTCTCCAACCGTTGTGTGGGCAACGATCCGCTGGAGTTCTCCCGTCTATACACTCTCTGTCTCAACCACCGTATGATTATTCTCAATGAGAGAATAAAAATATAATTGCGTTAACTTTATTTTTTACACAGAGAAAAATATTTTTGCGCTAAGCAAAATAATTATTCTCTGATGAAAAATGAAAGTTGCGGCGAAAGTTAGGTTTAGAGAGGGTAAGGGAGGGGGTTTAAATAGAGCTACGTTAGGGACCTAAGGGTAAATTAATTAAGGGCTAAATTGAAATATTAATTAACTTGGAATACATAAAAGCAATTCCTTAATTAATAAATTTCAATTTTAATTATTATTAACTCCACTATAAAATAATAATTGAATTCCCGAAATTAATTTAATATTATATCAACAATAATATTTCCGCCGAAATTACATATACGACTTTCCCCGTGTTTAAGATATCGAACGTCCACGAATTTATTTAATTACTAATAATTAAATTAATTCGTTTCTTATTATCCGAGACTAGTACCACTCATCCTTATTATCATGTGGAACAAATCCACCTGCAGGGTTTACATGATAAACTTTATGAGCTCATCTCGGGGACGTCATCAACCCGATAAACGGGACACGGTTTCCTGTCTATAATCTATAGCATGCCGTGTGTACAATTCCGATTCCCAATTTACCGAGTATCTCGACTAATCAATTAGTCTCACTCATTGGCATATTAAAGAACCGAGAATTGGACACACGCACCTATAATTATATAGGGATTAGGAATTCGTATATCCGTAATCTCTGAGGTCTAGTTCGATTACGTCGATTAGTATAAATCGAACGCCCTCCCGTGGTCCTGCTCAATACACCAAGTGTACAAGTGCAACATAATAGTCAAGACCAACTATTACCCAGTCACACTACGACGTACCGATGGATTGTCCCTGTCCATCTAAGTCGTGAGCCTCTGTTTGATAATATACGAGTAACCGACAGTATGATCTTACGCGTGTCTCCTCACGCCATACTGTCTACAACGTATATATCTAGGACTATTGCATTCAAGTACAAGATAGACAAAAATGCCGACAGTTTGATTATTAGATAATGTAAAACACAGATAAGGAGTTCCATATTGTCACTAAACTAGACATTTAGAATATAAATCCATCATAGGGGATCTTAAGGAGGTGGAATATTGGGCTTCCAATAATAGTGATTAAATTGAGCCCAAGCCCAAATCTATTAATCCTTACTATTATTAATTAATTTATTTTCCACTATATAAATTAATTGCACTCCCAATATTAAACCATATTATATCAAATAATATTTCTCCGGTAGTATTATTTATTCCGTGTATTTAAGATATAAATATCCATGAATAAAATTAATTTATTGCTAATTAATTTATTCAACTCTTGTAACTGAGACTAGTACCATTCATCTTTAATTATTATGCGGAACAAATCCACCTGCAGGGTTTACATAATAATTCACGGCATGCCATATATAAAATATATGGCATGAACTCATCTCGGGGATATTATCAACCCTTACGGGATACACTTTCCCGTCAAGTATTCACGGCATGCCATATATAAAATATAGTGACCCAACTTAACCGGTAATTAACCCAATAATTAAATCGGTTAATTCCTTTGGTAAATCAAAGTCACTTATATTAAATATACACACCCGCAATAGTATCGGGGATTAAGAATAAAATACACTGAGATTTAAATCGATTATCCAAGGCAATCCTAATCGATAAATCTCAAGCGATCTGCCCAATACACCAAGTGTACAAGTGTGATAAAATAATCAAGACAGATTATTTTCTCTCTCACACAACGACTATACCGATGGATTGGTCCGTGTCCATCTAGGTCGTGAGCAACTGTTTGATTAAATATGAGTAACCGATAGTATGATCTTCTGTGTGGTCCCGACACACCATACTAACTACAACGTATAGAATCCAGGACTATAATTTGCATATATTTAATTATAAATAATTAAATGAAAATAATTGTTTATTCCATTAAATAGATTAATGGCAATGGCAATGGAACGTCCACACCACGTGGCTTGCCATATCTGATGGGATTTTAGAGGCGATTAGTGATTTAATGATATTATTTAAGGGAGATAATATCGGAGATTAAATCAATTGTTTGTTGTTATATGTGCACATAGATTAGGGAATAGCTTTGAACCTACTTTCTGTGATACGTAAGGATTTTAAACTCACTTGTCCCTAAATATAATGATTGGAATAGAGATCTAGACATTGCCCAGACTGTTAAAGAGTACAAGTTTGTACTCAGTGAGCTTTTAATTGCCCATCTAGGTCGTGAGCAACTGTTCGATTAAATACGAGTAACCGATAGTATGATCTTCTGTGTGGTCCCGACACACCATACTAACTACAACGTATAGAATCCAGGACTATAATTTGCATATATTTAATTATAAATAATTAAATGAAAATAATTGTTTATTCCATTAAATAGATTAATGGCAATGGCAATGGAACGTCCACACCACGTGGCTTGCCATATCTGATGGGATTTTAGAGGCGATTAGTGATTTAATGATATTATTTAAGGGAGATAATATCGGAGATTAAATCAATTTTTTGTTGTTATATGTGCACATAGATTAGGGAATGGCTTTGAACCTACTTTCTGTGATACGTAAGGATTTTAAACTCACTGGTCCCTAAATATAATGATTGGAATAGAGATCTAGACATTGCCCAGACTGTTAAAGAGTACAAGTTTGTACACAGAAGATCATACTATCGGTTACTCGTATTTAATCGAACAGTTGCTCACGACCTAGATGGAAACGGACCAATCCATCGGTATAGTCGTTGTGTGAGAGAGAAAATAATCTGTCTTGATTATTTTATCACACTTGTACACTTGGTGTATTGAGCGGATCGTTTGAGATTTATCGATTAGGATTGCCGGCGATAATCGATTTAAATCTCAGTGTATTTTATTCTTAATCCCCGATACTATTGCAGGTGTGTATATTTAATATAAGTGACTTTGATTTACCAAAGGAATTAACCGATTTAATTATTGGGTTAATTACCGGTTAAGTTGGGTCACTATATTTTATATATGGCATGCCGTGAATACTTGACGGGAAAGTGTATCCCGTAAGGGTTGATAATATCCCCGAGATGAGTTCATAAGGAATTATAATGTAAACCCTGCAGGTGGATTCGTTCCGCATAATAATTAAGGTTGAATGGTACTAGTCTCGGATATAAGAGATGAATAAATTAATTAGCAATAAATTAATTTTATTCATGGATATTTAAATCTTAAATACACGGAATAAAAAATACTACCGGAGAAATATTATTTGATATAATATGGTTTAATATTGGGAGTGCAATTAATTTATATAGTGGAAAATAAATTAATTAATATTAATGGGATTAATAGATTTGGGCTTGGGCTCAATTTAATCATTAATATTGGAAGCCCAATATTCCACCTCCTTAAGATCCCCTACGTAGCCTATAAAAGCACTACATGGTCTTCTCTATTCTCATAACTTGAAGATCAGTCAAAATTTATATTGCTAATTAATTTATTCATCTCTTTAATCCGAGACTAGTACCATTCAACCTTAATTATTGTGCGGAACGAATCCACTCATGAGGTTTACACAATAATTCCTCATGAACTCATCTCGGGGATATTATCAACCCTTCCGGGATACACTGTCCGGTCAATCATTCACGGCATGCCATATATGAAATATAGTGACCCAACTTAACCGGTAATTAACCCAATAATTAAATCGGTTAATTCCTTTGGTAAATCAATGTCACTTATATTAAATATACACACCCGCAATAATATCGGGGATTAAGAATAAAATACACTGAGACTCGAATCGATTATCGCCGGCAATCCTAATCGATGAATCTCGACGATCCGCTCAATACACCAAGTGTACAAGTGTGATAAAATAATTAAGATAAATTATTTTCTCTCTCACACAACGACTATACCGATGGATTGGTCCATGTCCATCTAGGTCGTGAGCAACCATTTGATTATATACGAGTAACCGATATTATTATCTTCTGTGTGCCCATGCAACACCATACTAACTACAACGTATAAAATCCAGGACTATAATTTTGCATAATTAATTAATAAATAATTAAACGCAAACAATTGTTTATTAATTTAATAGATTAAATGCTATGACGGGGAGTTTACCGTTACTTAAATCTAGACATTAAGTACACAACTCCAACAATCTTCCACTTGTACTAAGGTCTAGTCATTTCCTCCAAACTCCCGGTTGCCATACTCATCACGTGCTTAAAGTGTACTTCCGAGAAGTACTATGTGAGTGAGCAATCTAGGTTGCCGCTCTGAAGTTATCTTGGTGACTACTACGTCGTCTCCCTCGACGATGACTCGTATCAGGTGGTACTTGCACTATGTGTTATCATCACTTTTAGACTTATGACTTCTTCCGGTTTACCATGCACCGCTATGTAATAGCCTTTGATAAACCAAGAGTCATATCCAAGTCTTAGAGGTTATCCCGGAACCTAACCAAAACTTCCGCTGCCTCTGAGGCTGCTATTCGGTTATGAGAGAGTCCGAGAAGCGTCCTGCTTATCACTCTTTCATATTAAAATTTCCACCTCTCCAAAAGTGAACAAATAGCCTGATATCGACTTACACTGGTCCTTCTCTGATTTGGGATCTGAGAAAATGTAATCTAAGAAGATTTCGTCTTGCTTAATAATTCAGTACTTTGCAAGTACCATTACAGCATTTGAAATTCTCTTGTCAAGATTACTTTGATATCCTCCCACTACGCAAACCGCATAGTTGATATCAGGTTCTTGTTTTCCAACAATGCATTTAAGCTTTCCACACAAAGTGTAGGAAACTGCTTTGTATTATCTATCTCCTTTATGTGTTCGAAACACACGACTTTAGATAGATATACTTATTCTAACCTTTCTCAGAACTTATGCATGTTAAAACAAACCATAATCGTATAAGATGTCTAGGAGAAGTACAATGTTCTTATCTCTAGATCATAAGATCTTAAGAACACGCTCTAACTTCTACTCAATCTTATATCCCGATTTATTTAGACAACCATCATTTTATGTCTGACAACATCTTTACATTGTTGCCAATGATAAAAGGTTATCTACATGAAATCTCCGAGAAACACCACCTTGTTTCCATTACGTCTCTAATACACCTATCGTCTATGCCTTTTGATCGAATCCATCAGATGTACTATCCCATCAATTCGCAAGTTCCACGACTCTCAGCTTTGTTTCAATCCTAAATGGATTTACTAAGCTTGTACTCTAAATGATCTAGCCTCTTAACAATAATTTTTATTGTTCCAAGCAGGCACATTTAGATCTAGTACCGCCCTTATGCAGAGCTAGGGTTCGATTTCATCTTTACTAGATCCAGAGTCCGAACTCCTCTAGTCTTATGAATATCTCTGGTTGTCCGACAACCTCCCACTGCAATGGCGTCCCGGTGTATAACAGTAATAACAATAGGTGCAGTATGTGGTGTACTTCTACTCGGTTTGGCTGGTTCTCAGTCTTTTGTCCTTTTTCTCATTCCGAGGTATTTTTTCAGTTCAGGCTTTGTGGTTCGTCTAATAGTCATCCTCTAAGAACCGGGCGATACACGTCCTTCTGGTTCATAGTACTATAGAACACACAATACTTTGTTCATCTAGGATATCCTACAACCATATTGAATATGCCGTTGTATCCAGGAATATCCATAGAACATAGGTAGTTCCGAACAACTTGTTCTTTTACTATTAGATCTCCATTTCTTATTTACAACGCACCATCTCTACACGTAAGTGTATGGCGCGGCCCTTTGGGATTGAATCCCAATCTTTGATTATGCTATGTGTTATTTAGATAAGTGATGGCCTCCGCGACCGAGTCGCAGGCTCCTAATGGATATACTTTGATGGTTCCCCATAATAGCTTATGTGTCCATTGACTAGTCAAAACACTTTGCTTTTATGGCACATCAAGTACTCTAATCCATCATCGCGTATTCTTTAAAGAATTACTCGTACCTTTCTAATTTACACATATGTCTGCATATCAAATCATTTCTAACACTTGTCCGAATTCTATCCTTTACCCAGAAAGGTTTGCTTAGATGTATTATCCTCCAAATTCAATCCTTAGGTCGGAAGGTCCATTCCATCAACTATAATTGATCAAATCAATTTCGACCATTTGAATCTTATTTGAAAATACTACTAAGTATAAGAATTCACAAGTATAATGATTTAACAAAGAAATATATCTAACAAGTAAAACAACTTATAGAACGGTTTGTTGCATTGTGGTAGACTTAGGATCTATCATTCACATATTGCCATCTAATGTACCAGAATAGATAATACCCATTATTTCTTCTCAAAATCATCCAATGATTAAAGAAATAAAATATCCATTCATAAATAATAGAAATCCAGAACAAAACGTTCTTTCTAAAATAAAGGGTACATAATGCAATAATCTTAAAATGAAATCCTATTTAACTACTAAAGTAGATAAATGTCTTCCACCGCAACAGCTGCCTCCTCCACAGCTTTTGCCCGTGTAGACTTGAACTCTTCTTCTCTAAGTCGCCGGGTTTTCTGGAACCCCTGCATTCAAAATGCACATACCGTCAGTGGTTCCATATCTACACACCAGAATTCTGGTAGATAATACCGCTGACTATGTTTTTACGACTAAAGAAAAATTCGTACCTCTGAGACGACATTCAGACTTCCAGTGTCCAGACTTGTTGCATCGGAAGCACTTGCCCCTTGGCTTTGCAGCCCCCACTCGTGGTACAGTCTTCTTGACACCACTGGGTTTCCAGGCTTGCTTCCTCCTCTTGCCCCTACCTCCGACAGGCTTCAAGCCTTTGGACTTGGTAGCTACAAGCGCTAGAGACTTGCCCTTCTTGTAGATCCCCTCTGCCGCCTTCAGTTCAGTCAGGAGTTGCGCAAGAGAATAAGATAGTTTACCCATATTATAACTCATGCGAAACTGCTCAAAACTAGGGGTCAGAGACTGGAGTATGATGTCGACTTGCGTCTCAGCATCAATTTGAGCTCCTAGGATCTCAAGCTCATTCAACAGACCCATCATCTTAAGAACGTGCTCCCCTACGGGCGTTCCTTCAGACTGAGTAGTTGTCATGAGGACTCTCATGGCTTCTTGCCTTGCCGCACGATCTTGCTCCCCAAACATCTCCTTGAGGTTAAACATCATATCATAGGCAGTGTCCATCGACTCATGTTGGGTTTGGAGTACATTTGACATGGAAGCCAAAATATAACACCTAGCCATTTCATCAGCCTTTTTCCACTTCCGATATGTCAGTTTTTCCTCATCAGTCGAGGCAGCCGTGGGCTCAGCAGGGCACACTTCATGGAGTACAAATTTGTACTCCTCCGAAGTCAGGACAATGTCTAAATTTCTCTTCCAATCAATATAGTTGGGGCCAGTGAGCTTATGCTCCTTGAGTATCATAGAAAGTGGGTTCATAGCTATTCTCTAAACCTATAAGCACATTTAAACAAACAATCAATTTAATATCCGATATTATCTCCCTCAAATAATATCATTAAATTACTAATCACATCTAAAATCCCATCAGGTAAGGCAAGCCACGTTGTGTGGACGTTTACCCACCCAAATGATTTAGCAATTAGATTTTCTTTGGTCATACATCACTTATAGCGTAACCTCGTTGGGAGGAAAACTATAAGGCGTATCTAAGTGTAAACCATTACTCAGCACCAAAGTGAATCGTTTGGAATTGCTACATCACCGCAAGCCACGTTGTGTGGACGTTTACGATAACCTCACAATTCTTCACAATTCCTTACAACTGTCTACATCAATTAATCCAAAATCCGTCAGTATAGCAAGCCACGTTGTGTGGACGTTTACTACACTAAGAGACTTTTATAATTGACTCCCAATTACAAGATCCATTCGATTTTCGTAAATCAAGACGCGGAGAATCATAAGTGAAACTCGAAGTTTCTAACCAGTGATTCACCATGCGAACAACCCTATCTCTCATTAGATGAGGGAGCCGAGCAGACAAACGATCCATCTTCAAAAAGAATGGTACGAATGTCTCTAATTTGTGTCATCCACATGACCAAGTGGCTCTGGCTCCATTCCACTCCCCGGGGTGAGAATGAGTCGACTTGAAGTCAGTTTTAGAAAGACAAATTAGGCATTGTTTGATAAACTTAATCAATGTTTCTTGTAAAAGGAATTACAAGAATTCTCCTCCAATGACACATCTATACGAACTTCAAAAGTCCATAAGAGTCACCAAGAGAACAGTAATGGAGACCATGGGAATGTTTCCATCCCCTCTCCCACATAGCTTTTTATAACAAAGGGATACGCTATCTAATGCATAATTAAACACATAAGCATGCATACAAGCAATAAAGCACATAGCACATAGTCAAAATAATGCTAGAAAAATTATTTTCCGACTATCATGGCTTTATTCCATCTCCGTATGCGTCTTCTAGTCTTCAGTCTTCGTTCTTGAATGCTCCATGTGACGAGAATATTAATCCCAATATTTAAATCTATTTATTTTTAATAAATCCAAAAGATACTTAATTCGAAAATTAAGTCAATCGAATAAATCAAAAATAAAATTAAATATTATTAATATTTTTATTTATTTATTTTCCCATCTAATTCTATTAAATCTCTAGAATAATCTATCCAAGTAAAACTTGGAATATTCTAGAAGACTTCTATAATAGAATAAGGAAATAAAATAAAATAGGACTCTTCTACTTTCCAAGATTAATTAATTTCCATGTCCATGAAAATTCACATAAAATAGGAATAATCAAATAGAAATAAATTAATTCACTAATTAATTATTTTCCTATCTAATTCTATTAAATCTCTAGATTCCTATTCCAAGTAGAACTTGGAATATTCTAGAAGACTTTCATAATAGAATAAGGAAATAAATAATATTAATTAATTCTTTTCCTATTTCCATGAGAGTTCCCAAACTTAGGAATACTCAAAATAGGAAAACTTGAATTAATTAGGAAAGTGAATCTAGGTAGGAGTAGCATGGGTTGGGGATCCCCACACCACCCCCACCGCCGACCACCACCATCGCCGGGCACCACCGCCGCCGCCTCCTAGCCACGCGCCACCACCACCGGTGGCCGGCGTTGCCGGAAGCCCTAGCGGGCAGCCCCCACGGTGGGGTCGATCGATCCTCATGGGGATCGATCATGAGGATGATCGACCCCCCCGGTTTTTCGTCCTCTTCGTCTTCTTCGTCACACGTGTTCTCCGGCGGTCGTCTCGGCATCGATCCAACGTAAATAAATTACAAGAAATAAATTTACAATTTCGGTATCGATTCTATACATGAAATCGACCCTATACACTTTCCGGAAAACATAGAACAATAATAATAAATCTAAATTCGGTCAACCCCCGAATTTTTACTATTACAAGCATTCATCCACACAAAACGAATCTCGACATGTCCGAGAGTTTAATAACGAATAATCATGGTAAAATTAAATAGCAATTAATTAAACGAATAATTAACAATTAATTTAAACCATGATAGTCGGAATCCCTGCAAGGTAGAACACAATTGAACACATACATGAACACGAAACCAAACGCTCTGATACTAATTGCTGGAATTCGATATCCCGGGGTATCAAAAATTGCGGAACCGATAACCCCGCCCGAAATCCCGTCGCCGGAAACCGATCACGAGCACCACGATATCCGAAGCTCAACCGGAGAGTCGCCGCGGGATGAACCCGCGGCCGAAACCCTAGCCGAGCCCCACCGTGGGCTCGCGATCGCGTGCGATCGCATGGGGCTGCTCCGGCAGCCCCGGGCGGTGAGTCCGGCGACTCACCGCCACCACCGACAGGAGGGGAGACCACCAGTCGCGGCGCGAAGCCGCGACGGTCCCCGGCGATCGAGCTAGGGCTCGATCGCCCCAGCTGCGGCGTCCAGCCGCGGCGTTCCTTCGATGCGCGCCGGCGGTCGAAGCCCTAGGGCTCGACCGCCACCCCTCGGCTCCCAGTCGAGGGTCCTTCGAACATTCGCCGGGGATCTCGAATCCCCGTCCCCGAAGTTCTTCGTTTTCCCGGATCTTGTGTTCATGTATATGTCACAATTTAATTCACATAAATTCACACGAAGGAGTTTATGATTTGTACCTTTTGATTTGTTGTGCGGAGAAACAAAATCAATCGAAGACCTTTGAATCTTCCCACGTATTCCTTGCACTCCGTTCGAACGTCGGGTGGGCGACGATCTATCGAACTCCTATGGATCTCCTTCAACTCTCTAGAATATCAAGTATGATAATTCTTGTCTTATTCAAGTTATGAATTATGAAGGCCATGTAGTGCTTTTATAGGCTACGTAGGGGATCTAAAGGAGGTGGAATATTGGGCTTCCAATATTGAAGATTAAATTGAGCCCAATGCTCAAGTCCATTAATCCTTATCAATATTAATTAATTTATTTTCCACTATATAAATTAATTGCACTCCCAATATTAAACCATATTATATCAAATAATATTTCTCCGGTAGTATTATTTATTCCGTGTATTTAAGATTTAAATATCCATGAATAAAATTAATTTATTGCTAATTAATTTATTCATCTCTTTAATCCGAGACTAGTACCATTCAACCTTAATTATTGTGCGGAACGAATCCACTCATGAGGTTTACACAATAATTCCTTGTGAACTCATCTCGGGGATATTATCAACCCTTCCGGGATACACTGTTCGGTCAATCATTCACGGCATGCCATATATGAAATATAGTGACCCAACTTAACCGGTAATTAACCCAATAATTAAATCGGTTAATTCCTTTGGTAAATCAAAGTCACTTATATTAAATATACACACCCGCAATAATATCGGGGATTAAGAATAAAATACACTGAGACTCGAATCGATTATCGCCGGCAATCCTAATCGATGAATCTCGACGATCCGCTCAATACACCAAGTGTACAAGTGTGATAAAATAATTAAGATAAATTATTTTCTCTCTCACACAACGACTATACCGATGGATTGGTCCATGTCCATCTAGGTCGTGAGCAACCATTTGATTATATACGAGTAACCGATAGTATGATCTTCTGTGTGCCTATGCAACACCATACTAACTACAACGTATAAAATCCAGGACTATAATTTTGCATAATTAATTAATAAATAATTAAACGCAAACAATTGTTTATTAATTTAATAGATTAAATGCTATGACGGGGAGTTTACCGTTACTTAAATCTAGACATTAAGTACACAACTCCAACATTTATGTGACTGCTTATGTTGGAATGGTCAGGTCAGCGGCAAAGGAGCAGAACGAAATTGTCAAAGACTTTGCCCTCAAGACGCTCAAAGATTACATGAAGACGGACACACTCGATGACCGGGTGCCGCAGCCATTCAAAGATCTTGAGGTCGAGTTCGGCATAGACATGAAGTGGTGGCCCACTTATGACAAGCTCTGCATGCCTGGTGAACTTCCCACTGCTACAATAAAAGAAGCTGATAAAGAAGATGAAGAGATGAAGGATGGGGAGGCACAGGATCTGGTTGGTGACGGGCCCGGGGGCATGCCAAAAGATTCTACCGTGACTCCTCCCCGTGATGGCAATTCCACCTCTTGAGTGTCAAAACTCAAGATTCTGCAAAATTTGAAGTCTTCCCTGGGTGTGAAAAACCCAGGGGTATTAACCATTTTCATAAGTATTATCTTTTAGGCCTTCGGCCCCAGACAATTTCTTATTACTCTATGGTTTGTAATAGCTTAAAACTTTTAAGTTTTCGCTAGTTTTTTGTTAGGATCCTCTCTTGGGGACCTCTGAACAATTTGGATGCGTTTGCACCTCTTTTTATTTGCAAGTTTTTGTTAGGATCCTCTTATTGGGATCTCTGAACAATTTGGATGCGTTGCACCTCTTTATTACCTGGCATGGCTCTTTTCATAATATGTCAGCCTTTCAAGTCCGAATAATGTGGCTCTACCCTTCGTTCTAGGTACTTTGAGCTCATAACTTCATAGGTCGATTAAAGGTAAATGTTCTCTTCCTTATGGTACTCGGTTTCGGCCCTGGTCCCATTTGTTTACCTCAATCGATTTCCTACAAAGTTTAAGTTTGGCACCAGTGGACTTTATCTAAGCCTCTTGGATATACCAAACCATTTCGTAATTCTCTTTCCCGAAGGACTCTGAGTCTTCAGAGTTCTAATCCCCGAGAAGAGAATTCATCGGCCCCGGGTCTTCAAGACTCCCGGATTTAAATTTCCTTTACAGGAATCTTCCCTCGTAAGGGGTTCGTCCGGGAGAAGCTTAACAGCTCTCACCGGGATAGTATATTTATTTAATATATCGTCGCACCTCATGAGGGGGTGGCCTGGGTGAAACTCTAAGTTTTTCCCGGCAGAGATATATTTATTACCTGGGTACAGCTTTAAGCCTCTTCCCGGTACAAGATATACTTTATTACCTGGGTACAACCTTAAGCCTCTTCCCGGTACAAGATATACTTTATAATATTTGTAATCATCCCATTATAGAGGATTTTCCTTGGTGAAGTTCTAACTTCCCTTTGGCTTATTTATATTTATCACATGGGTTTGGCTTTAAGCCTTTTCCCGGAGTGATTATATTTATCATAAAAATGATGAAGGTAAGAAGAAATTGATAGTGGTACATTTCCTCAATTTCAGACTTCATAACCTTCTTTATTGATAGATATTGCCAAAAAGCATTACATTGTATTTTCGCCAAAAGGCTTTACAACGTTTTTGCGCCCAGGCTAATGATAAAATTTCTTCAAGTGTAACGCATTCCAGCGATACTGATCTTTGGTACCGTTGAGCAGCTTTAGTTCATACACTCCATTCTGGAGGCACCGGCTTACTCTAAACGGACCTTCCCAGGATTGACCCAGGGCCCCAGGATGTGCTCCCAGGATCTTTTTTAATATTTGCACCGGATAGACGGTGTCTTTGTATAAAATCTGCACCGGATAGACGGTGTCTTTTGAATAAAATCTGCACCGGATAGACGGTGTCTTTGTATTAATGTCTGAATTCAACATTGTATATTTTGCTGCCCGGATTCGCAATTGCTTTCCTTCGGTTTTGTCTGGCGGCAATTCCCCAGTATTAATGTACCTTAGGATTGGTGCTCGCCAGTCATCTCCGGTTCCGGGCAGAATTGGCAGTTGTTCTGCTCTTCGATCTACCGAGGGATTTAATAACTTAGTCAACATGATTTTTGAAATATCTGCCGAGCCTTCCGAAGAGGCTAACTTTGACAAGGCATCTGCCTGTGAGTTATGTTCCCTCGGGATCTGTTCAATTGCTACCTCTGGGATCTTTAAACAAAGTGATCCTACCAACTCCAGGTATTTGATCATTTGTTCTCCCTTGGCTTCATACTCACCAGTCAGATGGTTTACAACCAGTTGGGAGTCCATGAATATAATTAATTTTTTCACACCAACGGCTATGGCTAATTCTAATCCCGCGACGAGAGCTTCATATTCAGCCTCATTATTCGATGCAGGGAACTCGAATTTAACCGCCTGGATGATAGAATCTCCATCGGGTCCAAGTAATACTATACCGGCCCCCGAGCACGCTGTGGTTGCTGAGCCGTCCACGTACAGTTTCCACGCGCGTGATTGATTATTGGACTTTTCCGGGAACGTTAGTTCCACTATGAAATCAGCCAACACTTGTGCCTTTATTGCTGTCCTAGGGTTGAAGGTTATGTCATATTGACTCATCTCCAAAGCCCATTTTAGGAGTCTCCCGGTGACATCGGACTGGTGCAATACTTGCCTTAGCGGCATGGTCGTTAAAACCTCTACGGGGTGCTAAAAAAGATACGCCCGGAGTTTTCTCACTGACACAATAAGGGCATAGGACAATTTTTCTAACGGTGTATACCGTACTTCTGCTTCATGCAGGACTTTGCTCACAAAGTACACGGGAAGATGTGTTATTCCCTCTGCCCTCGTCAGGACTGCACTGATGGCATGTTCTGACGCGGCTAGGTACATATACAACTTTTCCCCGGGCTTCGGAGCTACAACCACTTTGGGACTGGATAGATACTCTTTGATTTGCTTGAAAGCTTCTTGAGCATCTTTTTTCCAGTGGAATTTATTTCCTTTGATGGATGCAAAGAAAGGGCGGGTTTTGTCCCCCAACCGGGAGACATACCGACTCAAGGCAGCTAAGCAACCTGTTAGGCGCTGCACACCCTTGATATCCCGGGGTTCCCGCATGTCCATTATGGCTCTGATCTTGGCCGGGTTGGGTTCAATCCCATGTTCCCCGACTACATGGCCCAGGATCATACCTTTCTTGATACCGAAATTGCATTTTTTGGGATTCAGTTTCATATTGTAATGCCCCAGAATCTTAAAGACTTCTGCAAGGTCTTTTATGTGATCTGCTTCATTCTTGCTTTTCACAATGATATCATCGATATATACTTCAATAGTTTTACCGATTAAATTTGTAAACATCATGTTTACTAACCTTTGATATGTGGCCCCGGCGTTCTTCAAACCGAAAGGCATTCTTTCCCAGCAAAACACTCCTTTTTCCGTGTAGAACGCCGTGTGCTCCACATTGTCTGGGAGCATTGGGATTTGATGATATCCTGCTTTAGCATCAATAGTTGAAAATATAGCATGACCTGTCAAGTTGTCGACAAGGTGATCTATGTGTGGCATCGGAAAGTGGTCCTTGGGACATGCATTATTTAGATCTGTAAAATCTATGCACAGTCTCCAGGCGCCTACAGTCTTCGACACCATCACAACATTGGATAACCAGGTGGCATCGCTCGAGGCTTGCCTCACCAGTTTATTCTCAATTAATTTGTTCACTTCCCCGGCCAGTGCTTCGCACTTCTCGGGCCCCATTTTCCTTCGCCTCTGGGCTATAGGTTTTTTCTTGGGTTCGATTTTTAACCGATGGCATGCATGTTTGGGATCTATCTTTCCCAGATCTGCACTTGACCAGGAGAAGGTAGTCTGATTTCCCCTGAGGAATTTTATCAGTCCACTTCGAGTGTGCTCTAACATATGTGTACCCACGAGGATTTGCTTATGAGCTCGCTCGGGATCCAACACTATGGAGTCTAAGTTTTCAACCACTTCCATGGCGGTTCCTTTTCGGTATTTGGTTCCCGGCCTGGGATCATAATCCTCGTGCTCCGGCCCCAGACGATCCTGAGTATGGTTGGTGGAAGCTGTTCCCGCACAGGGATCTCTCCCTGGGAAATTTGCTTCCTTTCCCGGAACCAACTCCTGGATCGCTCCGGGCCCCACGGTATTTATGACATCAGAGGCCTGGGTCTCCAATCCCGTACTAGTAACTTCAGCCACTCGGGATTTTTTGTTTTGCTCATCCTGTGACTCTTTGATTTGCTCATCCTGTGAGTCTTTGGTGTTTTCCGCCAGACTTTTCTGGGGATTATCACCTGTAATTAAATCACAATTGTAATTCCTCCCGAGCCCCTCGGGGGCCCGGTCAGACGCTGATATGCCACTTCGGCTGCAACTTTCACCCTGAATTCCTCATAGGATTTTGGGTAATTTTTCATCATGCACTTGAACAATTTGGAGTTCCTTCTCAAACCAGTCATGGCGGTATGGAGTTTTAAATTCTCATTTATGTCCTCTCCGCCAGCCAGGAGAATTTCCTCTACTCGATCCACATACCTCTCATCCGACTCCTCATCATCCTGTTTTACCCCGAGCAAGCGTTGGCTCTGTTCCAGTCTCACAGCCTTAGAGGCAAAATGCGTCACGAACCTTTGCACAAGATCATCGAAACATTTAATCGAGTGTGCAGGGAGGCCCGCGTACCATTTGTGGGGAACATCACCCAACGTGAGGGGAAAAAGTCTACAGCGCGTCGCATCAGATGCGCCGCGGCCGGACATGTAAGATCTGAACCTACTCAAATGAGTCTCTGGGTCAGTTTTACCGTCATAGACTAAGGATTGCATGGGGAGGATATCAGTTTGCATGGACGCATGTTCAACTTCTGGGGCCAGGGGTTCATTCTTGTAACCTGACGGCACATGCACACCCCGGCCCTCATTCATTTGTCTTTCCAACTCACCATATTTCTGCTTCAGATCTGCGATCTCCGGGTTCTCAGTCCTAGCCCCTCGGGCTCCTGGCACTGGAGAACCCTCACGATACCGATGCATGTTGATCTGGATGCCTTTCCTTCGACGATCCGTCGAAGTGGCCACAGATTTTGCATTCCGGTTTAGATCTATCACCGGGTGCTTTTTTCGCTCTCTCTGGTGGAGGCGTTTGACCTTCTCTGGAGACATAGTCGTGGCTTGCCCAGGTGTCATAAAAGCACCGGTTGCATGTTTTAATGGAGTTGTCAAAACGTATTTTCTGTGCATAAGCACATGCACGGCTTCATCGATTTTTTATGGAGTGTCCAGATTTCCGAATTTGATTGGGGGCGGAGCCACAACGGGTGTCGACGGCCCTCCCAAATCATACGGGTGCAATCGACGTGCGCGGCGGCGAGAATGATGACGGCGATGAGGAGATCTTACCTGAGAATCGGTTTGCAGATCGGTCGCTGCATGGCCGTCGGCGGGGCTGTCCTCATCGACAATCTGGATCGGCGGCGGTGGCGCGTCACGGTCGACGGGTTCTGGGTCTACATCAGCCGCCGGAGCGTTGGGATCCTCGAGAGCCGCCTTGCCCATGACTTCGCGCCACCTGCCGGAATCAACAGAGTCGTGGGATGCCGTCGCGCCTTCCTTCTCGTCTGCCATCTTTTCGCCGGTTGAACCTCTAACTCCGATGCGTAAAACATTATCTCCTTCTAGCGCCACTGTTCGGACCCTTTTTCTCTAAATCACACTATTACTGGAATGGGGGGGTATATAAAGAAGGGCACCAACAGAATATTTATTTGATATGGGACAGATTATAGATCGAAGTTTGTATGCCGGAAATCTGGAAATAACACATGGTGTTCTTGAGCTTAAAGCTCTTTCTTTTCCTTTACTTTATTGTATTTGGAAAAGTAGAAAAAATGTGAAGTCCTTTCCTCCTCTCTCTCTTCTCTCTTTTATACTATCATTTGCATGAGCATGCAAGCTCTCATCATGCCACCTATTAGCCTCCTATCACATCTAATCCCACTAATAAAGACTTTTGAGTCATTACATTAAAATACCCACTAATTTTGTCTTCCACTTGCTGCATGTCACCAGAGGCGAACCGCCTCTTGCCTGGAGCCTTATCTGACTGATCTCCTAATCTGGCACAGGGCTGTCTTCCTGGGGCTACTGTTAAGCTCGCCTGGTACCTTCTTCATACATGACTTCAATTCTGACTTTGGTCCGCCGTTTGACCACCTCTTCGATGACGTGGCTCCAGTCGTCTGGACACGTGTCGGTGTTGGATTTTTATGGTGTAACACCATCCTCTCGAGTAACGGCGACGTTGATATCTTCCGTCTCCGACCATCGAAGCTCCACCCGCCATCCATCTTGAAGCTGCATTTGCTTCGCAAACACGGCCCAGCCGATGCCCAGGCGATTGCCACC
The DNA here is from genome assembly GCA_954870475.1 of Euphrasia confusa. Classification (NCBI taxonomy): domain Eukaryota; kingdom Viridiplantae; phylum Streptophyta; class Magnoliopsida; order Lamiales; family Orobanchaceae; genus Euphrasia; species Euphrasia confusa. Next base: position 34,922,540 of record OX940950.1, read on the forward strand.
GGGGATCAAGTCAAAAACCCAGAGGCAGCCGGAAGAGTCGCTAACAGCAAGCATGGCGGCCACACATGTTTGTACATCTGCGCAAAGGGCGACGACATCAAGAGAACCTCACGGTGATAACGCGGGATACCACGTAGCGTCGCGCCCCGGAATCCGCCCTCTCCACCCGCGACTCGTCACCTGGATCATGCTCGCGAACTTGAATGATGGGTCCCACCGCGGAGTGAGCAGTTCGCTGAGGTTGGTTAGACATGAACGAAGCGAGATAAGACGAGCAGCGGCCTCGAAACCGATTTATAGCCCAGGGGAACCCGACGGTAAATCCCACACCCCGACGCCACCTCCCAAAGGCACCACTCCGAGGGCGCGGCATTTATTAACAAGTTCAGCCTTTCAGAGAGCCGCAGGCCGGAAGGCACCAAGATCAAGACGAGCCCCTCGAGGCAAACTGTGAAATGAACAGGTCACCCAACTGCCAACTACCTCATTTAAAGAAGGACCGACCGGCAGGGGATCATCCTAGTCAGCAGTAGGAAGTGGGTGTCGCCGACCCAACGGGCGGAAACCTCCCCGGATCTCATACCTTCGGATGATGTTTCCGGGGGCCAATGTTGGGGGATAAAAAATCAATTTGTACACGTGGAAGGCAGGCCCGCCCGCGGCGCACAAAACCGACGAAAGGAGCCTAGGCCGAACCCCGGGTCCGAATCCATGCAGGACATGCAAAGTAGTGGTCCGGGGAGACCGACGGAGGGGAGAGAGCTGCGCCGGTATTCGCGGCCCAACCACGACGGAGCAACATCCCGAATCAGAGGTCACAGCGAGCTCCACAAGGAGCCCCAACCGGACCCCGGGCCCGTGTTGGAAATCGACTACCCGGGATGTGTTCGTTCGATCACTCGAACATCCGAACACTCCCAGTCGACCTCCGGAAGCGCTGCTCCGTTCACGTAACAGCCCGTGTGCCAAATCACGCCCAGCCATTGCCCCGGAGGACAACCGCGTGACAAGACCGCTGGTCTGTCTTGGGCAGCGGGCGCTGCCCACAAAACAGCGGTCGCTGTTTAGGCCTAAAACGGCGGTCGCCGTTTGCCTTTCAGCGGGCGCTGTTCGTCCGCGAACAGCAGCGCGTTCTGCTGTTCCGGGCTCGTTTCTGGTCCGTTTTTCCTCTTCCGACTACCGATCCGAAGGTCCTTGAACCCCCAGTAGTCTAGGAACACGTACCACGACTCCCGGAACCCGATCGTTCGTCCGATGTATTTTAACGAATTAAGAGATCGAATATTGCGGAAATTAGGTTCGATCTCATACCTTTGTCGCGTGATTCGGAGGAGCCGAATTGTTGAAACCTTAGACGTTTCTAGCGTATGCCTCTAACCCGATTCCAGCCGTTGTGTGGGCAACGATCTGCTGGATTCTCCTTTTCTGCTCTCTCTTCTCTAAACCAGCGCAAGAATAATTTTTCTCTCTCAGAAATATAATTGCGCTAAGCAATTAATTTCATCAGAAAAATAACTGCGTTAACTCTTTTATTTAGACAGAGAAAAACATAATTGCGCTAAGCAATTTAATTTCTCTGCTGAAATAATAGTTGCGGCGTTTCTTAGGTTTAAGAGAGGCAAGGGGGGGGGGGGGGGGGGGGGGGTTATATATAGAGTTACACTAGGGACCTCTTAGGTAAATAAATCCCGGGCTAAATTGCAATTTAATTAAACCGGTGTCCTTAAAAGAAAACCTTTAATTAAATTCCACAATTTTAATTATAATTAATTCCACTATAAAATTATAATTGAATCCCCGAAATTAATTTAATATTATTTCAACAATAATATTTCCGCCGAATTACATATACGACTTTCCCCGTGTTTAAGATATCGAATGTCCACGAATTAATTTCAATTACTAATAATTAAATTAATTCGTTTCTTATTATCCGAGACTAGTACCACTCATCCTTATTATCATGTGGAACAAATCCACCTGCAGGGTTTACATGATAAACTTTATGAGCTCATCTCGGGGACATCATCAACCCGATAAACGGGACACGGTTTCTGTTGGAGTTATGTACTTAATGTCTAGATTTAAGTAACGGTAACTCCCGATCCATTGCCATTAATCTACTTAATTAATGAACAATTATTTGCGTTTAATTATTTATAATTAAATATATGCAAATCATAGTCCTGGATTTTATACGTTGTAGTTAGTATGGTGTTGCATGGGCACACAGAAGATCATACTATCGGTTACTCGTATTTAATCGAACAGTTGCTCACGACCTAGATGGACACGGACCAATCCGTCGGTATAGTCGTTGTGTGAGAGAGAAAATAATTTATCTTAATTATTTTATCACACTTGTACACTTGGTGTATTGAGCGGATCGTTGAGATTCATCGATTAGGATTGCCGGCGATAATCGATTCGAGTCTCAGAGTATTTTATTCTTAATCCCCGATATTATTGCGGGTGTGTATATTTAATATAAGTGACTTTGATTTACCAAAGGAATTAACCGATTTAATTATTGGGTTGATTACCGGTTAAGTTGGGTCACTATATTTTATATATGACATGCCGTGAATACTTGACGGGAAAGTGTATCCCGTAAGGGTTGATAATGTCCCCGAGATGAGTTCATAAGGAATTATTATGTAAACCCTGCAGGTGGATTTAATCCGCATAATAATTAAGGTTGAATGGTACTAGTCTCGGATATAAGAGATGAATAAATTAATTAGCAATAAATTAATTTTATTCATGGATATTTATATCTTAAATACACGGAATAAATAATACTACCGGAGAAATATTATTTGATATAATATGGTAAATATTGGGAGTGCAATTATATTTATATAGTGGAGTTAATCATATAATTAATAATAGTAAGGATTAATAGATTTGGGCTTGGGCTCAATTTAATCACTATTATTGGAAGCCCAATATTCCACCTCCTTAAGATCCCCTACGTAGCCTATAAAAGCACTACATGGTCTTCTCTATTCTCATAACTTGAAGATCACAATTCTAGAGAGAGAAAGGAGAAATCGAACCGGATCGATCGGACGAGGGCATGTAGCGGGACCGGGCTGTATGGCGGCTGGAGGTCGACGGCATCAACCACCAGTGGTGGTGGTCACCGGAGGTCGACCGCTGCCGTGAAGCCAGGCGGTTCAGCCGCTACACGCGGCGGCTCGTGGGTCGCGGCTTCGGCCTCGTGCTCGGACGGGCTGCTGGTGCTCCAAGGCTCGGCGGTCTCGATGGCTGCTGAACGTGAGCGGGGCACGGCTGGGCGTGCCGGCGTAAGCCACCAGTGGTGGTGGTTCGCCGGCAGCCGGAGGCTAAGCTCGGCGGTCGCGTTTGCGGAAATCTTGATCGCGGTTTCGGAGTCGAGCTCGGCGATCTCGGTCGCGGGCTGTTCGTGCGGTGGGTCGCAGCAAGTCGATGGCATAGATAGTCAGAGGAGACGACGTGCCGGAGATCGACTAGGCCGCTGCACCCTCGCCGGAGAAGACGATCGAAATAGCGCGTTGCTGAAATTAATTAAGGGTGTCTGCCGATATCGGTTTTGTCTTTGGCCGATACCACACATATTTTTTTTGATGCACGTGCGTGGTCATGCATGTGGGCTGAATGTTTTAATTCATGATGCATGGCATGGCGTGGCTTGGAATTGATGTTGTGTGGCCATGCGTTTTGCATGGTGAGATACACGGCCAAGCACGCGGGTTCGATGTTGGGTCGACCGGAAACTCGTTGTTTCGGTTCGTCCCGGTAAATCTGATCTTTCCGGAAATAATTTAATCTTTCTAATTTTATTTAATTTAATTTTGGAATTAATTCAAATTCTATTTGGATTAGATTTCTTAATTATGGAATTAAATAATGTAATTAGATGGAGAGTTAAATTAGGAAAGAGAATCCTAGTTTCTCTAGATATCCTATACCTACTTGGATTAGAAGTCTTGAGAAGAATCAAAATTCGATTTTGATTAGGATTCTTGAGATCTAATTTAAATAGGATTGAGAAATTATTAAAATATTGATTTTATTTAATTTAAGTATTTTATTTAAAATCATTAGATTAATTCAAAATTTATTTTGGATTGGATAATCTTGGATTTTATTCAGAATAGAATTAAATATGGAAATCAATGGATTTTAATAATATTGATTTTATTTAATTTAAGTATTTTATTTAAAATCATTAGATTAATTCAAAATTTATTTTGGATTGGATAATCTTGGATTTTATTTAGAATAGAATTAAATATGGAAATCAATGGATTTTAATAATATTGATTTTATTTAATTTAAGTATTTTATTTAAAATCATTAGATTAATTCAAAATTTATTTTGGATTGGAAAATCTTGGATTTTATTTAAAATAGAATTAAATATGGAAATCAATGGAATTGATTTTATTTAATTGGAGTATTTCATTTAAAATCATTAGATTGATTCAAATTTTTTTGAATTGGAATCTTGGATTTTATTTAAAATAAATTAAATATGAGAATCAAAGAATTTTTCCGTCACTCGACAAAGTATTCAAGACGTAGAATGAAGACTCAAGGAAAGCATGCTGGAATTCATCAAGGTACGAATAGTCGAGAAATAATTTTACTTGAGTAATTATTTGATTATTTGTGAACGTACTTGCATGAAATGTATGTTTGTTATTATGCTTATGTGTATTTAATTATGCATTAGATAGCGTATCCCTTTATTGTAAAAAGTTAAGTGGGAGAGGGAATGGAAACATTGCCATGGTCTCCATTGCTGTTCTCTTGGTGACTTTTATGGACTTCTGAAGTTCATATAGATAAGTCATTGGAAGAGAATTCTTGTAATTCCTTTTACGAGAAACATTAATTAAGTTTATCAAACAATGCCTAATTTGTCTTTCCAAAGCTGATTTCAAGTCGACTCATTCTCACCCCGGGGAGTGGAATGGAGCCAAAGCCACTTGGTCATGTAGAGGACACAAATTAGAGACTTCCGTGCCATTCTTTGATAGATGGGTCGCTTGTCTGCTCGGCTCCCTCATTTATGAGAGATAGGGTCGTTCGCATGGCGAATCACTGGTTAGAAACTTCGAGTTTCACTTATGATTCTCCACGTCTTGATTTACAAGATTAAATGGATCAAGTAATTGGGAGTCAATTATAAAAGTCTCTTAGTGTAGTAAACGTCCACACCACGTGGCTTACTATACTGACGGATTTTGGATTAATTGATGTAGACAGTTGTAAGTAATTATGAAGAGTTGTGAAGTTATCGTAAACGTCCACACCACGTGGCTTGCGGTGATGTAGCAATTCCAAGTAATTTACTTTGGTACTGAGTAATGGTTTACACTTAGATACGCATTATAGTATTCCTCCCCACGAGGTTCCGCTATAAGTGATGTATGACCGAAGCAAATCTAATTGCTAAATCATTTGGGTGGGTAAACGTCCACACCACGTGGCTTGCCTTACCTGATGGGATTTTAGATGTGATTAGTGGTTTAATGATATTATTTGAGGGAGATAATATCGGAGATTAAATCGATTGTTTGTTGTTATATGTGCTCATAGATTAGGATATGGCTTTGAACCCACTTTATGTGATACGTAAGGATTTTAAACTCACTGGTCCCTAAATGTAATGATTGGAATAGAGATCTAGACATTACCCAAACTGTTGAAGAGTACAAGGTTGTACTCAATGAGCTTTGTCCTTCCGAGCCTATTGATATAGGCGGCTAGACAAGAGGCGATGTGGATACTCATAAAGGGCAGTCGATTCAAGGAAACGCTTAAACACGTTTTTGAGATGATTGACCTTTTAGACGAGTTGAAACGGAAATCGCAAGTTCTTGTAGCCAATGCCAAAGGTTTCGAACCTAAAGGCATGAATCGAGGGAAAGGAAAAGAAAGCAAAGAATCCCAGTGGTCCTAAGTTGCTTAGACCACGAGATGGGACGAGAAAGCCATGAGGCAAGAGTTCTCGATGCAAACAGTCTGGGTACTGGAAGTCTGATTATCCTCTCAAAGAAGAAGTACGAAATTTTCTTTAGTCGTAAAACATAGTCAGTGGTATTATCTACCGGAACCTGGTATGTAGATATGGAACCACTGACGGTATGTGCATTCTAAATGCAAGGGTTCCAGGAAACCCGACGACTTAGAAAAGAAAAGATCGTAGTCTACATGGGCAATGCTGTAAGGAGGCAGCAGTTGCAGTGGAGGACATTTTATAGGATTTCATTTTGGGTTATTGCTTTTTATGTACCTTTCAAATTAGAAAGAACTTTGTTCTGGATTTCTAATAAATGGATATTTTATTTCCTTTAATCATTTGATGGTTATAAGAAGAAATAATGATATTATCTATTCTGGTACATTAGCTAGCAATATATAAATGATGAATCCTGAGTCCACCACGATGCGGCGAACCGTTTTACATAACTCATTTTACTAATAAGAGATTTCTTTATTAAATCATTTATACTTGTGGATTCTTATGCTAAGTCATATTTATTCAAATAAGAAGTTCAAAGGTCGAAAATTGATTGTAAGATCAATTAAGTTGAAGGAGTGGACCTTCCGACCTAAGAATCTAATTGGGAAGATAATACGACTAAGCAATCCTTTATGGATATAAGATGTAAGATCCGGACAAGTATTAGAATTGATTGACTCTGATTTATGATCAGAGCTTGGGATTGGATCCCAAGTGACTACACCATACAGTCCTCTGTAAGATTGGTGTGTCGGAAATAAGAAATGGAACTCTTATAGAAATAGTAAAAGCGCGAGTTAAACGGAACTACCCATGTTCTATGGATATGTCTTGGTAACAACGGCACATTCGATGTAATTGTAGAATATCCTAGAAGAACAAGTAATTGTATGTTCAATAGTACTGCGAACCAGAATGGTGTCTTCGCCCGGTTCTTAGAGGAAGACTATTGGATGAACTACAATGCCCTAATTAACAAAGTACCTTATAAAGAGGAAAGAGTAGACTGAGAACCAGCCTAACCGAGTAGTAGTACACCACTAACTGCACCTAATGTTATTACTGTTATACACCGGAACGCCATTGCAGTGGGAGGTTGTTAAGCAACCGGAGATGTTCATAAGACTGGAAGAGTTTTAAACTCTGGATCTAGTAGACATGAAATCGATCCCTAGTTCTGCATAGGGGGCAGTACTAATCTAAATGTGCCTACTTGGAAAGCAATGATATTGTTAAGAGGCAAGACCATTTAGAGGTACAAGCTTAGTGAATCCATTTATGGATTATCACAAAGCTGGAAATTGTGGAACTTGCGAATTGATGAGATAGTCCATTATATGGATTCATCAAAAGGCATAGACAATAAAAGGTATATTAGAAACGTAATGGAAACAAGGTGGTGTTTCTCGGAATTTTGTGTAGATAACACTTTATCGTTGGCAACAATGTAAAAGTGTTGTCAGACATAAAATAGAGGTTGTCTAAGTAAATCGAGATATAAGATTAAGATAAAGTTGGATCAATGTTCATAGAAATCTTTCGATCTCTAGATAAGAACACTTGTATTTCTCTTAAGATATCTTATACGATTATGGTTTGTTTTAAACATGCACAATTCTGAGAAAGGTTATTGCCTTTCGAGAACAGAATGCATCTATCTAAGGTATGTGTCTTGAACACATGAAGGAGATAAATATAGACAAAGCAGATTCTTTACACTTCGAGTGTAAAGGACTTTGTAAATGCGGTGCTATAAAACAAGAACCTGATATCAACTATGCGGTTAGCGTAGTGGGAGGATATCAAAGTAATCTGGATAAGAGATGTTCGAATGCTGTAAAAGTATTTGGAAGTACAGGATTACTGGCAATACGAAATCTTCTTAGATTACGCTTTCTCAGATAAAAATCAGAGAATGGACCAGTGTAAGTCGATATCAGGCTATGTGTTCACTTTTAGAAGAGGTGGAACCTAAGGAAGAAAGAGTGATAAGCGTGAAGCTTCTCGGACTCTATCATAAACCGAATAGCAGCCTCAGAGGCAGCGGAAGTTTTGGTTAGGTTCCGGAATGACCTCTGAACTTGGATATGACTCTTTGTTCACCAAAGGCTATGTACATAGCGGTGCATGGTAAACTGGAAGAAGTCATAAGTTCAAAAGATGATGATAACACATAGAGCAAGTACCACCTGATACGAATCATCGTCAGAGAGACGACGCAGTAGTCACCAAGATAACTTCAGAGCGGCAACCTAGATTGCTCATTCACATAATACTTCTGGGAAGTATAACTTAAGCACGTGATGAGTATGGGAGTCGGGAGTTTGGAGGAAATGACTAGACCTTAGTACAAGTGGGAGATTGTTGGAGTTGTGTACTTAATGTCTAGATTTAAGTATCGGTAAACTCCCTATCATAGCATTTAACCTATTTAATTAATAAACAATTATTTGCATTTAATAAAATATGCAAAATATAGTTCTGGATTTTATACGTTGTAGTTAGTATGGTGTTGCATGGGCACACAGAAGATCATACTATCGGTTACTCGTATTTAATCGAACAGTTGCTCACGACCTAGATGGACACGAACTAATCCATCGGTATAGTCGTTGTGTGAGAGAGAAAATAATTTATCTTAATTATTTTATCACACTTGTACACTTGGTGTATTGGGCGGATCAGCTTGAGATTCATCGATTAGGATTGCCGGCGATAATCGATTCGAGTCTCAGTGTATTTTATTCTTAATCCCCGATATTATTGTGGGTGTGTATATTTAATATAAGTGACTTTGATTTACCAAAGGAATTAACCGATTTAATTATTGGGTTAATTACCGGTTAAGTTGGGTCACTATATTCTATATATGACATGCCGTGAATTCTTGAAGGGACAGTGTATCCCGTAAGGGTTGATAATATCCCCGAGATGAGTTCATAAGGAATTATTATGTAAACCCTGCAGGTGGATTTAATCCGCATAATAATTAAGGTTGAATGGTACTAGTCTCGGATATAAGAGATGAATAATATTTATTGAGCAATAAATAAATTTATTCATGGATATTTAAATCTTAAATACACGGAATATATAATACTACCGGAGAAATATTATTTGATATCATATGGAATAATATTGGGAGTGCAATTTTATTTATATAGTGGAAAATAAATAAAATTTAATATTGATAAGGATTAATAGATTTGGGTTGGACCCAATTTAATCTTCAATATTTAGAAGCCCAATATTTATTCTCCTTATGATCCCCTACGTAGCCTATATAAGCACTACATGGTCTTCACTTTTCATAACACAATTAATTGACCTACGCCAATCATAAAGTCTTGAGAGTGAGGAAGATCCATAGGAGTTCGATAGATCGTCGCCCACACGACGTTCGAACGGAGTGCAAGGAATACGTGGGAAGATCGCAAGGTCATCAAAGGTGTTTGATTTCGTTTCTCCGCACAACGAATCGAAGGTAAAATCATAAACCCTCTTTTATGATTTCGTGTGAATTAATCGTAGTATATACATGAACACACGATCCGGGTAAACGTACGAACTTCGGGGACGGGGATTCGAGATCCCCGGCGAAGATCGAAGAACCCTCGGCTTGGAGCCGAGGAGGCGATCGAACCCTAGGGTTCGATCGCGGCGCGCGGACGAGGGAGCCCCGGCTGGACCGCCGGGGCAAGCGATCGACCTTGAGTCGATCGCGGGGAGACCGCCGTGGGCTGGTGCCACGGCAGCTGGTTTCCCCAGCCACCTCGACCGGCGGCTATGCGCGACGGAGGAGCCCCGGCTGGAGCCGGGGCATGCGATCGACCGTGAGGTCGATCGCGGGGAAAGCCGCGGCTGGAGCCGCGGCGGGTCAGCTGGGGGCTGACCGCCCCTCCTCCGGCGATGGTGGTGAGTCGCCGGACTCACCACCGGGGGCTGCTGGGCAGCCCCAGCGATCGCAAGTGCGCGATCGCGAGCCCCTCGCGGCGGGGGCTCGGCTAGGGTTTTGCCGCGGCTTGTCCGCGGTAGACCTCTCGTCGGGCCCGGCTCCGTCGTACGGTGGTTCGCGTTCATGGATCCGACTCGCGGGAGAAAATCGGCTGGGGGCGGGCTGCGTGTTTTCGGGCTCGTAGTCTCCAAAGGTCGGACTCCTGCGGATGAGTCGGGGATCCAATCTCCGGCGATGAAGGATTTCGTTCGGGTTATTTTTCCGCAAATTTTAATAGCCCGGGATATCGATTTCCAACAGTTTCCTGTCTATAATCTATAGCATGCCGTGTGTACAATTCCGATTCCCAATTTACCGAGGATATTGACTAATCAATTAGTCTCACTCACTAGTAAGTCAAAGAACCGAGAACTGGACACACGCACCTATAATTATATAGGGATTAGGAATTCGTATATCCGCAATATCTGAGGTCTAGTTCGATTACTGCGATTAGTATAAATCGAACGCCCTCCCGTGGTCCTGCTCAATACACCAAGTGTACGAGTGTAACATGATAGTCAAGACCGACTATCTTCCAGTCACACTACGACGAACCGATGGATTGTCCCTGTCCATCTAAGTCGTGAGCTACTGTTCGATAGTATACGAGTAACCGACAGTATGATCTTCCGCGTGTCTCCTCACGCCATACTGTCTACAACGTATACATCAAGGACTATTGCATTAAATGCAATCATGCTTGAATCATATCTCGAATTAAGGTATAGATAAGGAGTTCTGTATTTGCACTAAACTAGACATTTAGAATACAACTCCATCAATCTCCCACTTATACTAAAAGTCTAGTCGCCCTTTCCCAAACATCAGATTCCCATAACCTCATCACGCCTACCCAACGCTTTCGCTGGAAGTGCCTCTGTGAACGGGTTTTACCAGGCAATCCTTTCGATGCTATCTAGGTGACAACTGCATCGTCTTACTAGACAATCTCTCGAATCAGGTGGTACTTGCGCTCTACGTGTTATCTCCCACTGTGGACTCGTGGCATTTCAAGTTTGCCAATACCGCTATTCAAAATAGCTTTGGGTAAACTAGAAACCACATCTAAGTCCCTTAGGAAGTTCTGGAGCCACACTGACCTTTTAACTGCCTCAGAGGCCGTTATCCTTTCAGTTTCCATGGTAGAGTCCGTAATGCATTTCTGCTTTACATTCTTCCATGTGACTGCTCCACTTCACAGTGAGAACACATAGCCTGACTTCGACTTTCAACTGTCCCTGTTTGATTGGAAATATCCAAAGGAAACCACTTGACTGCTTTGTAACTCAGAACATAATTCCTGGTCCTCTGCAGGAGCCTAAACATGTTCTTTACATCAGTCAAGTGTTTCTTTCCAGGATTACTATTATATCTCATCACCATGCCCACGGCATAGTAGATATCAGTCTCGTGCATCGCATTACATATATTAAGCTTCCCACCATTAAGGTGCAGGGAACTGCTTACTCTTCATCTATCTCCTTTATTGTGTCAGACACAAAACCTTAGATAGATGAATTCCACATCTAAAAGGTGAAGATCTTTCTTGGAATTCTGTATGCTGCAACGAGTAAGAATTGTATTTTATATATGAGACTCGAGATAAGTTCTATGTTCTTTTCTGGCGATCATTTAAAACTTTGATCCCAAGAACATTCCCGACTTCTCCTGAGTCTTTTATATTGAATTACTCGGACAACCATCCCTTTATGTCCAATAACATCTTTCATATTGTTGCCAATTTAGAAGGATGTTGTCTACATAAAAAATGAGAAAACACCACATCTTTTCTGTCACTTCTTTATTACACACAGGACCTAAACATGCCTTGAATGAATCCATGAAATGGATTCTCTCATAGGTCCGCATGTGTCCAAGATCTTGAAGCTTCCTTCAATCCTAAGATTGATTAAGCTTGCTTACCGAATGCTCTTGGCTCTTTTCGATGAATCCCTCTCGCTGTCCCACATAGATGGTCCCGTCAAGACTTCGATTTAGAAATTCGTCTTGACTTCCATCTTCCATGTGAAGACAAAAGAATCCGGATCGACTTTAGCATAGCTACCGGCGAAAAAAGTTTACTCATAATCGAACCCTTTCTTTCTGAGTGCAACCTTTCGCAACAAGCCTAGCCTTAAGGTTCACACCTTCCCGTCAGACCCTCTTTTCATCTTGTACACCCATTTGCAACCAATGGCTTTTACACCTTTGGGCGGTGCTACAAGATCCCAGACATGATTTGAATCCAAAGATTCAATCTCATATTTCATCGTCTTTTACCAAGACTGAGCATCTTGATCTTTCAGCGTCTCGTCATAGATCTAGGGATCGGCTTCATGTTCTCCAGGTAACAAGTCCGAAGACTCTCCTATAAACATGAACCTGTCGGGTTGTCTAACAACCCTCCCACTACGAAGACGCTCCGGTGTATCTTTAGTGACTAAAGATTATCGTAGTGAACTACTCAGTTAGGCTGGTTCTAAGTCTTAATCAGTCCCTCTAAGCACATTTAAGTACTACTCTACTCTTGGGCTTGTGATCTTGTATATATATATAGTCCATGTCTAAGAACCGAACATTGATTCAATCAATGAACATCTGGTCCTTTGGACTATATTACATATCTCAATTCGTTTTCTTAGGGTATCCTATAAACAGCCGAATATCTGTACAAGTTTCCAAAGGAATCAAGTTCAGGATAAACGCCGCTGTTTCCAAGCCATATCCCAAAAACGAATTAGGTAACTCCGAATAACTTATTGTTTACTTTCCCATATCTATAAGAGTCCTATTCCTTCTTTACAGCACATTATTTTGCCGAGGCATAAATGGTGTAGTCTGTTGGGAGTTAATCCCATTTTCTGATAAGCATGCCTTACTCCTCAAAGAGGTCTGCATATATCAGATCGAATCAACTCTAGTACTTTCTTGGATCTTTTCCCTTTAACCGTAAAGGGTTGCTTGGTCATTAAAACTTCCAAGTATGATTCGAAGGTTGGAAAGTCCTTTCCTTCAACCTAGCTGAGTAGTCCATCAGCTTTCACCCTTTGAATCGTACTCAAGTTAAAATGATCTAGCCTAAGATTCCATAAGTACATTTGATTCATCCTAGAAGGATCTTTACTCTTATTGGGGTTCGACAATGTGTTATTAGCTCCGGTGTGTTGCATCGTGGAAGAACACGGATTCAGTATTAAATTGTCTATCAATGTACCAGAATAGATAATATCCCCGTTTCCTACTCTGATAGGTATAAAACTATCAGAAGAAACGGAATATCCATTCTAAGCCAATTTAGAAATCCGAAATGAAAAATTCTTTCTAAATACCGGCACATAAAGACAATTTATTAGAACTAAAATCCTACCGTTAAAACATTTAACATCTCCCACTGCAATGGCTGTTACCTTAACAGTATTGCCCATGTAGATTATAATTTCTTCCTTTCTAAGTCTCCGGGTTTCCAGGAACCCCCGCATTTAGGTGCAGACATGATTAGTGGTTTCCGTATCCACACACCAGGTAGATAACACCACTAAACATGTTTCGGTGACTAAGGAAGAGTTAACTTCTAGTTGCTTTGAGAGGACAACCAAAACTCCCAGTATCCAAACTGCTTACAACGGAAGCACTTGCCCCTTGGGTTTGCTTGTCCCATTCCGTGGTCCAGATATATTAGGCCCACTGGGTTTCCGTATTTGCTTCTTCTTCCTTTTGCCGCCCGAAGGCCTAGGAAGAGCCAATTTCTCAGCCACACGTGTTTTAAGAGCCCTTAAAGATTCCCTCAGCCGCTTGAAGTTCAATCAGGAGCTCCGTCAATGAATAAGACCCCTTATTCATATTTTAGTTTAGGCGGAACTGCTCAAAACTTCTCGGCAGAAACTGGAGCACAAAATCAACCTGGGTTACCCCATTGATAATTTCTCCCAGAACCTCTATCTCATTAAGATAGCCCATCATTCTAAGAACGTGATCCCTTACGGGCGTTCTTTCCGACATGATGGCCGTCATGAGTTGCCTCATTTCACTTTGTCCGGCTGTCCTGTCCTGATAACCAAAACTTCTTGAGGTTAAGCATCATATCATAGGTAATGGTCATAGCATGATACCGATGTCGCAGCACATTTGACTTGAAAAGTCATAATGTTGCTCCGCGTCATCTCATAGCCCTGATCCATTTCCAATGAGCTTCCTTTCCTCAGTAGTGGAAGCATCATTTGGTTCAGCAGGTCAATTGACTTGGAGTACATATTTGTACTCCTCTGCAGTTAGGACAATGTCCAAGTTTCTTTTCCAATCCATACAATCAGGTTCAGTGAGTTTGTTGACTTTTAATGGGAATAATACCATATAAAACAAACAATGAGTTTAATTCGATATCATTTCCCTCAAGTGATATCATTAAACTACCAATCATTTCCAAAATCCCATCAGACATAGCAAGCCACGTTCTTGTGGACGTTTACCAGTCCAAATGATTTTATGATTGGATTTCACTTCGGTCGTACATCATCATAGCAGTGACTCCGATGGGGAGGATACTATAAAGCGTACCTAAGTGTGTACCATTTCTCAGTACTAAGTCCACCGCTCGGGAACTACATGTCCACCGCAAGCCACGTTCTTGTGGACGTTTACGTTGACATGCGGTCCTCCACGACTTTCTATAACTGTCGAGCCTCAATTAATTCCAAAGTTCCGTTTCCATTTAGCAAGCCACGTTAGTGTGGACGTTTACTAAACAAACAACTTTATTAATTGAATCCTACTTATTTAAATGTCATAGAGTCTCAATTAACCCAAAGTACTGTTTCCATTTAGCAAGCCACGATAGTGTGGACGTTTACTAAAACAAACAACTTTGTTAATTGACTCTTACATTTATTAATTTTCACAATTTTATTAATCAAAGCTTGATATCTCGTAAGTGAAACTCGAAGTTTCTAACCAGCGATCAATCATGCAATTGAGCCCTATCTCTCACTAGGTGAGGGAGCCAACCAGACAATCGATCTAGTCATCGAATGACTCGAATGTCTCTAATCTGTGTCATCGACATAACCAAGCGCTTTGGCTCCATTCCACTCCCCGGGGTGAGAATGAGTCGAGTTGAAATTAGTCTTTGAATGACAGATTAGGCATTGCTTTTGAGAAATATAATTGTTCAATTTTATAAGTGGATTTTAAATTCGAATTTTGATCCAGTGATATCCGTGTGTCGACTTTATCCGATAGGGAGGATGACACTAAAGCCAACTCGTAAGTGACACACATCACTATCAAAACAGAGAATGGAGACCGCGGGATTGTTTCCAATCCCTCTCCCACTTAGTATTTTACGAAAGGGAAAACATGCATAAAATAAATAAAGCATAATAACAAGCACGTAAACATACAAAAACCATTTAACGTGGCCCCGATTATTATGGTCTTTAAATATCTTCCATGCACGTCTTCTCGGATCTTCGTCTCGTTGCTCGTCTCGGTCTCGATCCACCACCGGCTCGTCTAAGTGCCAAGAGACGAACCCCTCCCACTGGAGTATCATCCCGGGCAAAGACGAGCGTTCCGTGATGTCCATCGATCCCCCGATCCGCTGCTGCCAACCCTAGGGCAGCGGGCGCTGCCCTATATTCAGCGCTCGCTGGAGGAGCTGCAAACGGCGACCGCCGTTTGCCCTCCA
This sequence comes from Euphrasia confusa, assembly GCA_954870475.1. Taxonomy (NCBI): domain Eukaryota; kingdom Viridiplantae; phylum Streptophyta; class Magnoliopsida; order Lamiales; family Orobanchaceae; genus Euphrasia; species Euphrasia confusa. The sequence goes on from OX940950.1 coordinate 34,938,236, forward strand.
GCGGGCGCCGTTTGTGCACAGCAGCCGCGGGTTCGACTTCTCGACCCTCGTTCGTCCGGCCTTCGATCTTCTCTCGATTCACCAAGTAGCAGCAACATTACATAAGTAAAACTAACCACTTCCGGCATCGATCCTATACAGGTTGATCGATCCTATACAATCCGGATAAAACGAAAACGAAAAATTAAAACCTAAACGACTCAACCCGTCGTTTTAACTATTACAAACATGCAACGATTATAAAACAAAGATCTCGACAAGCCCGAGAGTTTAACAAACCACAAACATACAGTCCAAACACATGACCATAATAATCGGGTTCGAACCTGCAACACAATTCTCGCAAAAATACAACGAACGTACAAAACCGGCTCTGATACCAATTGTTGGAAATCGACTACCCGGGATGTGTTCGTTCGATCACTCGAACATCCGAACACTCCCAGTCGACCTCCGGAAGCGCTGCTCCGTTCACGTAACAGCCCGTGTGCCAAATCACGCCCAGCCATTGCCCCGGAGGACAACCGCGTGACAAGACCGCTGGTCTGTCTTGGGCAGCGGGCGCTGCCCACAAAACAGCGGTCGCTGTTTAGGCCTAAAACGGCGGTCGCCGTTTGCCTTTCAGCGGGCGCTGTTCGTCCGCGAACAGCAGCGCGTTCTGCTGTTCCGGGCTCGTTTCCGGTCCGTTTTTCCTCTTCCGACTACCGATCCGAAGGTCCTTGAACCCCCAGTAGTCGAGGAACACGTACCACGACTCCCGGAACCCGATCGTTCGTCCGATGTATTTTAACGAATTAAGAGATCGAATATTGCGGAAATTAGGTTCGATCTCATACCTTTGTCGTGTGATTCGGAGGAGCCGAATTGTTGAAACCTTAGACGTTTCTAGCGTATGCCTCTAACCCGATTCCAGCCGTTGTGTGGGCAACGATCTGCTGGATTCTCCTTTTCTGCTCTCTCTTCTCTAAACCAGCGCAAGAATAATTTTTCTCTCTCAGAAATATAATTGCGCTAAGCAATTAATTTCATCAGAAAAATAACTGCGTTAACTCTTTTATTTAAACAGAGAAAAACATAATTGCGCTAAGCAATTTAATTTCTCTGCTGAAATAATAGTTGCGGCGTTTCTTAGGTTTAAGAGAGGCAAGGGGGGGGGGGGGGGGGGGGTTATATATAGAGTTACACTAGGGACCTCTTAGGTAAATAAATCCCGGGCTAAATTGCAATTTAATTAAACCGGTGTCCTTAAAAGAAAACCTTTAATTAAATTCCACAATTTTAATTATAATTAATTCCACTATAAAATTATAATTGAATCCCCGAAATTAATTTAATATTATTTCAACAATAATATTTCCGCCGAATTACATATACGACTTTCCCCGTGTTTAAGATATCGAATGTCCACGAATTAATTTCAATTACTAATAATTAAATTAATTCGTTTCTTATTATCCGAGACTAGTACCACTCATCCTTATTATCATGTGGAACAAATCCACCTGCAGGGTTTACATGATAAACTTTCTGAGCTCATCTCGGGGACATCATCAACCCGATAAACGGGACACGGTTTCCTGTCTATAATCTATAGCATGTCGTGTGTACAATTCCGATTCCCAATTTACCGAGGATATTGACTAATCAATTAGTCTCACTCACTAGTAAGTCAAAGAACCGAGAACTGGACACACGCACCTATAATTATATAGGGATTAGGAATTCGTATATCCGCAATATCTGAGGTCTAGTTCGATTACTGCGATTAGTATAAATCGAACGCCCTCCCGTGGTCCTGCTCAATACACCAAGTGTACGAGTGTAACATGATAGTCAAGACCGACTATCTTCCAGTCACACTACGACGTACCGATGGATTGTCCCTGTCCATCTAAGTCGTGAGCTACTGTTCGATAGTATACGAGTAACCGACAGTATGATCTTCCGCGTGTCTCCTCACGCCATACTGTCTACAACGTATACATCAAGGACTATTGCATTAAATGCAATCATGCTTGAATCATATCTCGAATTAAGGTATAGATAAGGAGTTCTGTATTTGCACTAAACTAGACATTTAGAATACAACTCCATCAGCCCGGACTCACACAACGCGCACGAGTCGCTACCCCGGGCCAAGCAACAAAGAGCAGCGCTCTCGTGTTTGATCTAAGAGGACGAATCGGGAAGCACCCCCGCCGAAGTCCCCGAACGGGAGCCGCACGAACCCAGCCAAACTCAGGCTCCGGGCCTCGCTTAAACCCAACTCGGAATCGTGCCCCGGCATTTAATGATCCTAGAGTAGACCTTAACGTGTCGTGATGTCGTGGCTCTGCATGAGCATGTGCTCTCGCCTATAAAAGCCGACCTCCCCGTCTCTGTTGGAGTTGTGTACTTAATGTCTAGATTTAAGTGACGGAAACTCACGATCCATTGCCACTAATCTATTTAATTAAATAAACTATTATTTGCGTTTAATTATTTATAATTAAATATATGCAAATTATAGTCCTGGATTTTATACGTTGTAGTTAGTATGGTGTTGCATGGGCGCACAGAAGATCATACTATCGGTTACTCGTATTTAATCGAACAGTTGCTCACGACCTAGATGGACTCGGACCAATCCATCGGTATAGTCGTTGTGTGAGAGAGAAAATAATCTATCTTGATTATTTTATCACACTTGTACACTTGGTGTATTGAGCGGATCGTTGAGATTCATCGATTAGGATTGCCGGCGATAATCGATTCGAGTCTCAGTGTATTTTATTCTTAATCCCCGAAATTATTGCGGGTGTGTATATTTAATATAAGTGACTTTGATTTACCAAAGGAATTAACCGATTTAATTATTGGGTTAATTACCGGTTAAGTTGGGTCACTATATTTTATATATGGCATGCCGTGAATACTTGACGGGAAAGTGTATCCCGTAAGGGTTGATAATATCCCCGAGATGAGTTCATAAGGAATTATTATGTAAACCCTGCAGGTGGATTTATTCCGCACAATAATTAAGGTTGAATGGTACTAGTCTCGGATATAAGAGATGAATAAATTAATTAGCAATAAATTAATTTTATTCATGGATATTTATATCTTTAATACACGGAATAAATAATACTACCGGAGAAATATTATTTGATATAATATGGTATAATATTGGGAGTGCAATTAATTTTATATAGTGGAAAATATAATTAATTAATATTGATAAGGATTAATGGACTTGAGCATTGGGCTCAATTTAATCTTCAATATTAGAAGCCCAATATTCCACCTCCTTAAGATCCCCTACGTAGCCTATAAAAGCACTACATGGTCTTCTCTATTCTCATAACTTGAAGATCACAATTCTAGAGAGAGAAAGTAGAGAGGAGGATCCATGGAGTTCGGTAGATCGTCGCCCACACGACGTCCGGGCTAGTGCAAGGAATACGTGGGAAGATCTCAAGGTCATCATAAGATCTCGTTTCTCCGCACAACGAATCGAAAGGTGAATTAAATTTCCGCAATTTAATTCAAGTTTTATTGAATCAATTATCGAAGAACAAAGATCCAAAAGTTCGAACCCCGGATTAGACGACGAACGCGTGGTGGCGATCTAGGATCGCCGGACCACGGCGATCGCCGCCTAGGGTTTCGGCGGCGTGGCGCATGGGATGATCCCCGGCTGGACGTCGGGGCGCGATCGATCAAAGGATCGATCGCGGGCAGCTGCTGGGCACGACTGCCCAGCTGGAGGCGGGCCACCCCAGGCGGCGGCGAGTCGCCGGACTCGCCGCGAGGGCTGCTGGGCAGCCCCACCCGATCGCGCGGTGGCGCGATCCGTTGATCGCGTGAACCCCGTACTCGCGGGGGTTCGGCTGGGGGCGGGCTGCGTACCTTCGAGTGCGTGGTCTCCAAAGGCCGGACTCCGGCGGATGAGTCGGTGTTCGTGTGATCTCCGGCGAAGGGTTCGTTCGGGTTATTGGTTTCCGCAAATTTAAGTAACCCGGGATATCGAATTCCGACAATTGGTATCAGAGCGTATGGTTACGTTTTTCGTTAATTGTTTCGATAATCGATTATCGTTGTTTATAGCCATAGATTAATTTAATTTTATTAAATTATTGTGCTATATATATTGTTCTACGTCTACGTTTTCTCTCTTGTATGAATCGTGTTGGTCGGAAAAATTAATTATTAAAAATCGAGATTTTTCGGAAATCGAACCGGTTCAACCGTGGGCTCGGTGCGGGCTGCCGGAAGGTGGCTCGGAGCGGGCTGCTGCTGTGGGCTGTACGGGCTCGCAGCGGGCTGCTGGGCTGCTCGGCTTGGTGATCTCCATCGCCGGAAGTCGGGGCAGTCGGCGGCGTGGCTACGAGCACAGCCGGGTAGCACGCCTTTGCGTGGGCTGCTGGGGCAGCGGCGTGCGGGCTGCTGGGGCAGCGGCGTGGGCTGCTGGGGCAGCGGCAGGTCGATGGCTTGGTTCATCGGTGAAGACGTCATGCCGGAGACCTCACCGACGCGGCGGCATGCATGTGATGTTTTGGCATGAATTGCATGTGCGAATATTTTTTTATTCTCGATGTGCATAGTATTCATGTGCTGTACATCTCGATTGCATAGCCTGATCGGTATGTGCATGTCTTCATGCATGGCTAGCCCCACATACATGTTTTACGTAAGTTGCATGTTAGGTTCGATTTAGGGATGACCGGAATTGTTTCGGTTCGTCCCGGTAATTCCGATATTTCCGGAAATAATTTAATCTTACTAATTTTATTTAATTTAATTTTGGAATTAATTCAAATTCTATTTGGATTATATTTCTTAATTATGGAATTAAATAATGGAATTAGATGGAGAGTTAAATTAGGAAAGAAAATCCTAGTTTCTCTAGATATCATATACCTACTTGGATTAGAAGTCTTAAGAAGAATCAAAATTCGATTTTGATTAGGATTCTTGAGATCTAATCTAAATAGGATTGAGAAAATTATTAAAATATTGATTTTATTTAATTTAAGTATTTTATTTAAAATCATTAGATTAATTCAAAATTTATTTTGGATTGGAAAATCTTGGATTTTATTTAGAATAGAATTAAATATGGAGATCAATGGATTTTAATGGTATTGATTTTATTTAATTTAAGTATTTTATTTAAAATCATTAGATTAATTCAAAATTTATTTTGGATTGGAAAATCTTGGATTTTATTTAGAATAGAATTAAATATGGAGATCAATGGATTTTAATAATATTGATTTTATTTAAATTAAGTATTTTATTTAAAATCAATAGATTAATTCAAAATTTATTTTTTGAATTGGAAAATCTTGGATTTTATTTAAAATATAATTAAATATGGAAATCAATGGAATTGATTTTATTTAATTGGAGTAAAATTAAATATGAGAATCAAAGAATTTTTCCGTCGCTCGGCAAAGTATTCAAGACGTAGAATGAAGACTCAAGACAAGCATGCAGGAATTCATCAAGGTACGAATAGTCGAGAAATAATTTTACTTGAGTAATTATTTGATTATTTGTGAACGTACTTGCATGAAATGTATGTTTGTTATTATGCTTATGTGTATTTAATTATGCATTAGATAGCGTATCCCTTTATTGTAAAAAGCTAAGTGGGAGAGGGAATGGAAACATTGCCATGGTCTCCATTGTTGTTCTCTTGGTGACTTTTATGGACTTTTGAAGTTCGTATAGATAAGTCATTGGAGGAGAATTCTTGTAATTCCTTTTACAAAGAAACATTGATTAAGTTTATCAAACAATGCCTAATTTGTCTTTCCAAAACTGATTTCAAGTCGACTCATTCTCACCCCGGGGAGTGGAATGGAGCCAAAGCCACTTGGTCATGTCGAGGACACAAATTAGAGACTTTCGTGTCATTTGATGACTAGATCGATTGTCTGCTCGGCTCCCTCATTCTATGAGAGATAGGGTTGTTCGCATGGTGAATCACTGGTAAGAAACTTCGAGTTTCACCTATGATTCTCCGCGTCTTGATTTACAAGTTTAAATGAATCAAGTAATTGGGAGTCAATTATAAAAGTCTCTTGGTGTAGTAAACGTCCACACAACGTGGCTTGCTATATCGACGGATTTTGGATTAATTGATGTAGACAGTTATAGGGAGTTGTGAAGGATTGTGAGTTATCGTAAACGTCCACACAACGTGGCTTGCGGTGATGTTGCGGTTCCAAACGACTCACCTTAGTACTGAGTAATGGTTTACACTTAGGTACGCTTTATAGTATTCTTCCCAACGAAGTTACGCTATAATTGATGTACGACCGAAGCAAATCTAATTGCTAAATCGTTTGGGTAGGTAAACGTCCACACAACGTGGCTTGCCATATCTGATGGGATTTTAGATGTGATTAGTGGTTTAATGATATTATTTGAGGGAGATAATATCGGAGATTAAATCGATTGTTTGTTGTTATATGTGCTCATAGATTAGGAAATGGCTTTAAACCCACTTTATGTGATACTTAAGGATTTTAAACTCACTGGTCCCTAAATGTAATGATTGGAATAGAGATCTAGACATTACCCAAACTGTTAAAGAGTGCAAGGTTGTACTCAGTGAGCTTTGTCCTCCCGAGCCTATTGACATAGGCGGCTAGACAAGGAGCGATGAGGATACTCATAAAGGCCAGTCATTCGAGGAAACGCTTAAACACGTTTTTGAGATGATTGACCTTTTGGACGAGTTGAGACGGAAATCGCAAGCTCTTGTAGCCAATGCCAAAGGTTTTGAACCTAAGGGCAAAATCGGGGGAAAGGAAAAGAAAGCAATGAATCCCAGTGGTCCAAAGTTACTTGGACCACGAGATGGTACGAGAAAGCCATGAGGCAAGAGTTCTCGATGCAAACAGTCTGGGTACTGGAAGTCTGATTATCCTCTCAAAAGAAGTACGAAATTTTCTTTAGTCGTAAAACATAGTCAGTGGTATTATCTACCGGAACCTGGTGTGTAGATATGGAACCACTGACGGTATGTGCATTCTAAATGCAAGGGTTCCAGGAAACCCGACGACTTAGAAAAGAAAAGATCGTAGTCTACATGGGCAATGCTGTAAGGAGGCAGCTGTTGCAGTGGAGGACATTTTATAGGATTTCATTTTGAGTTATTGCTTTTATGTACCTTTCATATTAGAAAGAACTTTGTTCTGGATTTCTAATGAATGGATATTTTATTTCTTTTAATCATTTGATGGTTATAAGAAGAAATAATGATATTATCTATTTTGGTACATTAGCTAGCAATATATAAATGATGAATCCTGAGTCCACCACGATGCAACGAACCGTTTTATATAACTCATTTTACTAATAAGAGATTTCTTTATTAAATCATTTATACTTGTGGATTCTTATGCTAAGTCATATTTATTCAAATAAGAAGTTCAAAGGTCGAAAATTGATTGTTTGATCAATTAAGTTGAAGGAGTGGACCTTCCGACCTAAGAATCTAATTTGGAAGAAAATATGACTAAGCAATCCTTTTTGGATATAAGACATAAGATCCGGAGAAGTATAAGAATTGATTGACTCTGATGTATGCAGACCTATGTCTACTCAGACAATAAGGTACGAGTACTTCATTTAATGATTACTCGAGAAATGGATTAGAATACCTGATGTGCCACAAAAGCAAGTGTTTTGACAAGTCAATGGACACAAAGCTATTGTGGAGAACCATCAAGGTATATCCATTTGTAGCCTGCGATTTAATCGCGGAGGCAAGTACCTGTCTGAGGAATGTATGGCATACTGATCAGAGCTTGGGATTGGATCCCAAGTGACTACACCATAAAGTCCTCTGTAGGATTGGTGTGTCGGGTATAATAAATGGAACTCTTATAGAAATAGTAAAAGCATAAGTTAAACGGAACTACCTATGTTCTATGGATATGTCTTGGAAACAACGGCACATTCAAATGTGGTTGTAGAATATCCTAGAAGAACAAAAGGTGTGTGTTCGATAGTACTATGAACCAGAAGGACGTTATAAGTTCTAACGCCCGGTTCTTAGAGGAAGACTATAGATGAACCACAAGCCCAAAATGACATGATACTTCTGAAAAGAGAGAAAACGAATAAGACTTAGAACCAGCCGAACCGAGTAGCGGTACACCACTAACTGCACCTACTGTTATTACTGTTTATACACCGGAATGCCATTGTAGTGGGAGGTTGTTTGACAACCGGAGATATTCATAAGACTAGGAGAGTTTTGAACTCTGGACCTAGTATACATGAAATAAATCCCTGGATCTACAAGAAGGCGGTACTAGATCTAAATGTGCCTTCTTGGAGAGCAATAAGGATTATTTCTAAGAAGCAAGATCATTTAGAGTACAAGCTTAGTTGATCCATTTATGGATTGTAACAAAGATTGAGATCGTGGAACTTGCGCATTGATGAGATAGTCCATTTGATGGATTCATCAAAAGGCATTGACGAATCGTGTGTATGGGAAACGTGATGGAAACAAGGTGGTGTTTCTCGGAGGTTTTATGTAGATAACATTTTATCATTGGTAACAATGTAAAGATGTTGTCAGACATAAAATGATGGTTGTCTAGAAAAATCGATATATGAGATAAAGAAGAAGTTAGAGCATGTTCTTAAGATCTAGGATCTCAAGAAAGGAACATTGTACTTCTCTAGATATCTTATACGATTTTGGTTCGTTTTAACATGCAAGATTCCGAGAAAGGTTCGTTACCTTTCAGACACGGAATGCATCTATCTAAGGGTATGTGTTTTGGAACACAAAAGGAGATAGAAGCAATGAAAGCGGTTTCCTACACTTTGAGTGTGGAAAGCTTGATAAATGCAATGTTGAAAAACGAGAACCTGATATCGGCTATGCGGTTAGCATAGTGGGAGGATATCAAGGTAATCCTGGAAAGGAATATTCGACTGCTGTAAAAGTACTTTCGAAGTACTGTTCTAGACTACGAAGCAGACGAGCATTTCCTTTGGATTACATTCTCTTAGATTTCTAATCGAATGAGGACCGGTGTAAGTCGATATCAGGCTATGTGTTTGACTATTAAAGGAGAAGGAGTTTTAACATGAAAGAGTGATAAGCACGATGCTTTTCGGACTCTGCCATGGGTAACCAAATAGCGGCCTCAGAGGCAGCGGAAGTTTTGGTATAACTCCGGGATAATCTCTGGGACTTAGAGGTGATTCTTAATTTTCCAAAGGCTATGTGTATAGCGGTGCAATGGCAAATGGTAAGAAATCACAAGTCCATAAGTGTAAGATAACACATAGTGCAAGTACCACCTGATACGAGTCATCGTCGAGGGAGACGACGCTGTAGTCACCAAGATAACTTCAGAGCGGCAACCTAGAGTGCTCATTCACATAGTACTTCTTGGAAGTACAACTTTAGCACGTGATGAGTATGGGAGTCGGGAGTTTGGAGGAAATGACTAGACCTTAGTACAAGTGGGAGATTGTTGGAGTTGTGTACTTAATGTCTAGATTTAAGTGACGGAAACTCACGATCCATTGCCACTAATCTATTTAATTAAATAAACAATTATTTGCGTTTAATTATTTATAATTAAATATATGCAAATTATAGTCCTGGATTTTATACGTTGTAGTTAGTATGGTGTTGCATGGGCGCACAGAAGATCATACTATCGGTTACTCGTATTTAATCGAACAGTTGCTCACGACCTAGATGGACTCGGACCAATCCATCGGTATAGTCGTTGTGTGAGAGAGAAAATAATCTATCTTGATTATTTTATCACACTTGTACACTTGGTGTATTGAGCGGATCGTTGAGATTCATCGATTAGGATTGCCGGCGATAATCGATTCGAGTCTCAGTGTATTTTATTCTTAATCCCCGAAATTATTGCGGGTGTGTATATTTAATATAAGTGACTTTGATTTACCAAAGGAATTAACCGATTTAATTATTGGGTTAATTACCGGTTAAGTTGGGTCACTATATTTTATATATGGTATGCCGTGAATACTTGACGGGAAAGTGTATCCCGTAAGGGTTGATAATATCCCCGAGATGAGTTCATAAGGAATTATTATGTAAACCCTGCAGGTGGATTTATTCCGCATAATAATTAAGGTTGAATGGTACTAGTCTCGGATATAAGAGATGAATAAATTAATTAGCAATAAATTAATTTTATTCATGGATATTTATATCTTAAATACACGGAATAAATAATACTACCGGAGAAATATTATTTGATATAATATGGTATAATATTGGGAGTGCAATTAATTTTATATAGTGGAAAATAGAATTAATTAATATTGATAAGGATTAATGGACTTGAGCATTGGGCTCAATTTAATCTTCAATATTGGAAGCCCAATATTCCACCTCCTTAAGATCTCCTACGTAGCCTATAAAAGCACTACATGGTCTTCTCTATTCTCATAACTTGAAGATCACAATTCTAGAGAGAGAAAGTAGAGAGGAGGATCCATGGAGTTCGGTAGATCGTCGCCCACACGACGTCCGGGCTAGTGCAAGGAATACGTGGGAAGATCTCAAGGTCATCATAAGATCTCGTTTCTCCGCACAACGAATCGAAAGGTGAATTAAATTTCCGCAATTTAATTCAAGTTTTATTGAATCAATTATCGAAGAACAAAGATCCAAAAGTTCGAACCCCGGACTAGACGACGAACGCGTGGTGGCGATCTAGGATCGCCGGACCACGGCGATCGCCGCCTAGGGTTTCGGCGGCGTGGCGCATGGGATGATCCCCGGCTGGACGCCGGGGCGCGATCGATCAAAGGATCGATCGCGGGCAGCTGCTGGGCACGACTGCCCAGCTGGAGGCGGGCCACCCCAGGCGGCGGCGAGTCGCCGGACTCGCCGCGGGGGCTGCTGGGCAGCCCCACCCGATCGCGCGGTGGCGCGATCCGTTGATCGCGTGAACCCCGTACTTGCGGGGGTTCGGCTGGGGGCGGGCTGCGTACCTTCGAGTGCGTGGTCTCCAAAGGCCGGACTCCGGCGGATGAGTCGGTGTTCGTGTGATCTCCGGCGAAGGGTTCGTTCGGGTTATTGGTTTCCGCAAATTTAAGTAACCCGGGATATCGAATTCCAACAGTCTCATTGTAAAGGCGGCGAAATATACGGATTAAAAGTATTATCGAAATAAAAGAAATTATCTTCTTTAGCTCGGAGTTCTTATCCTTTTCCTCCCCGGTCTAGAAATTTCAACCCTTTCTATATAAAAATTTACTTGCTTTGGTAGTCGTTGCAAAACCCTCATATCCACCCCGTATCTCATTCTCTCTAACAAAAACGACCCAAAACAACGTGGGCTTGCGGATTTCCTCCGGCGACGGAATTACGGTTGGGTTGTCATGTTCCGCGTTTTCCGACGACCCGGGATATCGATTTTCAACAGGTGGCTGGCAGAGCAGTGTAAGCGGTGAGAATGATCGAAGAAAACAATGTATTCGAGAGTGAATTAGGCAAAGATAGCGTGAGCAAACTTTAGTGTGACGTGTTGTGACGTAAACACAAGTAAGATGATCATTTTACTCCTACGGTGTAAGGTATAACATCTCATATATTGGTATGTAAAATTCAAAATATAAAATAAAATAAAAATAAATAAATAAATAGTTTTCTAAAAAATAATTTAAAATTTAAATTCAAAATAAAAAAAAATTATATAAAAAGTAGTAATATACAAAAACTAGTCAAAATAAATTGATCTAAACATGAAAGATGAAATGTGATAATATACCAGTAGAATACAAAAAATATTGTAGTATATATATAAAATGTGTTGAAAATTAATGTACATACATGAACACAATTATTATCAACATTAAAATCAACAAAAATAAAAAGTTTATTTATTTTATAATAATAAATTAAATAATAGATAAAATATTGTAAAAATTAAAATTATAATTAAAATCTTAAAATAATATATTAAATTTTTAGTAGTTATAAATGATGACATAATGTGAAGCAAAATAAAATGGAATAATATGATTGATTCATTTGTGCAATTTGCTTCCTATGTTAATATAGGAGAGGGTCGATAGAATACCACACAAAATATAAGAGGATATACTGTATACTTTTTGGATTATGCCATAAAAGTACATATTTTCTTTCAATAGTGAATTCATTTACGCCTTTAGTTTTACTAAACTCACCCTCAGTTCACCTCTTTATATTTTGTAATTTATTATTACACACCCCTTAAATTATCTAATCTACCCATTTACCTATTAACCTAACACAAATCTCTGTGCAAGATATTGAATAGATGAAAACAGAGAAGGAAAAGTGGTGGTCGGACATTATCGACAACGACGGAGATACCCATGCCCCTATATATGTCCACGAAGATATACACAAATGCCTTGTGTAATGCCCCAGAAAATTCAAAGGCTTAAAAGAATTGAATATGGTACTCATACTAACAGATGCATCTTCTTTTTTGGGCATCCTCCTATAAGAACTCCAAAGTTAAGTGTGCTGACTCAAGAGTAATTCTAGGATAGGTGACCCCCTGGGAAGTCTCCCGGGTGCACACGAGTGAGGACAAAGTTCGCTGGAAAAGACAAGTGTTGGTACAGTGGGGTCAAAATATCACTCCCGCAAGCAGTCATTGGTAACCGAGCCGGCCTATTAGGGTCTGGCTTCGACCCTGCAACGGGCCGGGGCGTTACAAATGGTATCAGAGCCGGTGCTGACCGAAATTGTGGGAACTAAGTGTCATGCGGGACCAAGTGCTCCACCCAGAAGTTGGTGAGAGTACCCGTAGGGGCCACCTCTAGAATCCTGCACGGATGGTAGGTCCTGGTAAAGGAAGGCACACAACGAGAACGTTGTGCATAAAAGGTGGGGTGATTGTAATGCCCCAAAAAATTCAAAGGCTTAAAAGGATTGAATATGTTACTCATACTAATATTTGCATCTTCTTTTCTGGGCATCCTCCTATAAGAACTCCAAAGTTAAGCGTGCTGACTCTGGAGTAATTCTAGGATGCGTGAACCCCTGGAAACTGTCCCGGGTGCGCACGAGTGAGGACAAAGTTCGCTGGAAAAGACAAGTGTTGGTACAGTGGGGTCAAAATATCACTCCCGCAAGCAGTCATTGGTAACCGAGCCGGCCTATTAGGGTCTGGCTTCGACCCTGCAACGGGCCGGGGCGTTACAAATGGTATCAGAGCCGGTGCTGACCGAAATTGTGGGAACTAAGTGTCATGCGGGACCAAGTGCTCCACCCAGAAGTTGGTGAGAGTACCCGTAGGGGCCACCTCTAGAATCCTGCACGGATGGTAGGTCCTGGTAAAGGAAGGCACACAACGAGAACGTTGTGCATAAAAGGTGGGGTGATTGTAATGCCCCAAAAAATTCAAAGGCTTAAAAGGATTGAATATGTTACTCATACTAATATTTGCATCTTCTTTTCTGGGCATCCTCCTATAAGAACTCCAAAGTTAAGCGTGCTGACTCTGGAGTAATTCTAGGATGCGTGAACCCCTGGAAACTGTCCCGGGTGCGCACGAGTGAGGACAAAGTGCGCTGGAAAAGACAAGTGTTGGTACAGTGGGGTCAGGATATCACTCCCAACGGCAGTCATTGGTAACCGAGCCGACCCATTAGGGTCGGGCTTCGACCCCTCAACGGGCCGGGGCGTTACACCTTGTGATTCGAGATGAGCGTTGTTATGTCCTGAAACATAATCCCTGTCACCGCATTCAAACCAATCGAATCAATAACAAAAAAAAAATTGAATCTTTAACTTCCCAAAATAAAAATTGAATCTTTTTGTTTATTGTTCTCCTCAACAGTAATGGAGTCGGAGACGACCATCAACCCTGGTGACCAGGCGGAAGGTTAAACACAGAAAAGAATACACTTTGATACTACGTATACTAGGCGATTCAATGATCTTATTCACTTCAATAATAAACAACTGCACTATAAATATCACGACGTGATATTTATAACCAAGAAACCCTAATAAGTTATGGGCTTTTATTGAAACATAAAGAGAAATAAATTAATAATTATAACTTGGGCTTGAAGACACGATTTTGGGCCTCCAAGTACGATAGTGCCATAGTAGCTAAATCATTCCCCCCCACCAAAAGAAGGTTCGTCCGCGAACCCGTAGCATCCTTGTCCACATTGTCATTATCCCCCGTGTACAGAATTAAGTGCTTTACATTAAAGACATACGAAGTACAAAGATGGGAAGGAAGGCGCAACCTATAGGCATTAGGATTGATCTTCTCCAAAATCTCCAAAGGACCAACCTTACGTGCAACAAGTTTATTGTACTCACGCGCTGGATAACAGTCCCCAGTTAAGACGGCCCAAACGAAGTCGTCGGGCTCAAACTCCAAGTGTCGGCGACCCTTGTCGGCAACGTTCTTGTAAGCTACCGTGGAAGCGACGAGCTGCTCATGCGTCGCTCGATGCGTGCCTCGCATTCGTGGTTGTTATCTATTATTTAATATTTTACCAAGAACGCTGGCATAGACAATTTGAAATGGGGTCAAGCCGGTGCTTCGATTAACTGCTGCTTTATGCGAAAATTCGGCCTGAAATAGGTGAGTATCCCACGACCTCAGATGGTCACCAACCAAACAACGTAACAAGTTCCAAACGGAACGATTCACTACCTTGGTTTGGCCATCGGTTTGGGGATGGTAGTCGCTACTAAAATCAAGTCGGGTGTTAGCCATGCTACACAAGCTCTTCCAAAAGAAGCTAAGGAAGCTAGTGTCTATATCAGAGACGATAGAGGAGGGCAGCCGATGCAGCCAATAAATTCCCCGAAAAAAAAGAACAGCAACATGTACAACATCATTTGTCTTCTTGCGAAGAACAAAGTGAGCCATCTTGGAGAAACGATCCACGACCATGACGACGCGAAAACTTTGTCGTGGAAGCTAGCGCGGTCAAAATAAATTTATAAAGTTCCTAAACTCAACACAAGATTGCAAGTGATAAGTATAGGGTCGATCCCACGAGGAAGCAATTGCAATTTAGTTAATCTCGGCTTTGCCCAAATAGTGTCACAATAAAAAGGTTTTGAATTTGGTTGCTGAGTCACAGCGTTTTATCAAACTACCAACTAACAAAAATAGATAAACTAATTGACCCAAACTAACATGCAGAAATATTAAACTAAACACTTTGACCAAACTGTAAACAGAAAAGCAATTAATCAAACTGAAATCAAATAAAGGAAAGTAGGCTTCTGGGCTTTGGCTTCTCTCTGGGTTCTCTGGGCAACCTACCGATCCTCGGCACTAATGGTTTTAACTGATGGTTTGTCAATCGGTTATAGGATGTCTAACAAAGTAAAGGTAGTCCTATTAAGTCACGCCTACAGTTACCCCACCCCAATCCGTCCTTACTGGGTAAAGAAAAGGCAAGGTATAATTATGCCTAATCCCGTGAGTCCAGTTAATTCGATACCTATGTGGTCGCATGGATCTAGTTTGCCCAAACTCACATTACTCTCTCGACGAACCCAATTCGGCCAATAGCATGTCCGAAAATCCGAATCATACGATCGCAAAGCTCCAACACGTTATAGCGCTATGCGCGTAGTACAACTATATACTATTACTTGGTTTGATCAATCGCCAGTATCTCAAAGTGAAAGTGTTTCCTAACGACCAAATTAGTCTGCCCAAACCTGCAAGAATGTAGTTAAACCTCAACTGTGTATCGGGAACAAACCTCTAAGCAGTTAACTAAGAGCCCTATCAACCTCACGATTCTATCTTAACCCAGAGTTCCCTTCGATCCGCCTTTGCCCAGACGCCCTGCAAGTTTAACTACTCATATGCAAAGAAATATAACAATAAATAAATTGGAAAACGAAATTGAAATTCATAACTATTAAAATCTGAATTTTGTTCAAACTGAAATAGCAAAACAAAGCAATAAAAACATAAAGCAATAAATTGTTTTAATGCCCGAAGGCTCGATCAACTTCAAAACAAAAGAACTTGGCCGGAAATCTCCAAGCTCTTCAATCGCCGGCGGCTGCTTCGTGAACGGGGTCGTGAATTGGTGTCTTCTATCCTCCAGCTTCTCTTCCTTATATAGGCTCGAATTAGGTTTGCGGAGTCACAGTTGCATGGGCCGCTGCATGGGCTTCCTTTTCCATGCGCCGCTAAGTACTTTCCATCTTTAGCTCCAGCCGCCTTTGACTTTGCCCGCTGGCAATCCGCTTCCCAAACTCTCTCTATAGGTATTCTCCTCCTCCACAGGTGAGCGGACCAGGCACGGTACTTGGTAGTCGATTTGGGTCTTCTGCTTCATGACTCACCACGCCGACCAGCCACCGAACCGGCGGCAGCCCGCGGCTAGGGCGATCGCGCCCCCATCCCATGCCCTCGATCGATCATGGGGTCGATCATCGGGATGATCGACCCTCCCGGTTTTTCGTCCTCTTCGTCTTCTTCGTCACACGTGTTCTCCGGCGGTCGTCTCGGCATCGATCCAACGTAAATAAATTACAAGAAATAAATTTACAATTCCGGTATCGATTCTATACATGAAATCGACCCTATACAATTTCCGGAAAACATAGAACAATAATAATAAATCTAAATTCGGTCAACCCCCGAATTTTTACTATTACAAGCATTCATCCACACAAAACGAATCTCGACATGTCCGAGAGTTTAATAAACGAATAATCATGGTAAAAATAATTAACAATTAATTAAATTAAACCATGATAGTCGGAATCCCTGGAAGGTAGAACGATAATTGGACACATACATGAACACGAAACGAAACGCTCTGATACCAATTGTTGGAAATCGATATCCCGGGGTATCAAAATTGCGGAACCGATAACCCCGACCGAAATCCCATCGCCGGAAACCGATTACGAACACCACGAAGAACCGGGACCGACAAGAGTATCGCCGCGGGATGACCCGCGTCTAAACCCTAGCCGAGCCCCACCGTGGGGCTCGCGATCGCGCACGAGGCGATCGCTGGGGCTGCTCCGGTAGCCCCGGGCGGCGGTGAGTCCGGCGACTTCACCGCCGTCGCCGCCGGGAGGGGCGGTCAGCCCAGCTGACCACCGCGGCACAGCCGCGGCTCGCCCAGCGATCGAGCCGAGCTCGATCGCTCGCCCCGGCTCCAGTCGGGGCCTCCCTTCGCGCCACCCGATCGAACCCTAGGGTTCGATCAACTCCCTCGGCTCCCAGCCGAGGGCTCCTCTCGAACTTCGCCGGGGATCTCGAATCCCCGTCCCCGAAGTTCGTCGTTTTCCCGGATCGTGTGTTCATGTATATGTCAAAATTAATTCACATAAAATCATACAAGGGAGTTTATGATTTTACCTTTTGATTCGTTGTGCGGAGAAACGAAATCAATTGATGACCTTACGATCTTCCCACCTATTCCTTGCACTAGCTTGAACGTCGGGTGGGCGACGATCCTCCAAGCTTATGGATCCTCTTCAACTCTCTAGAATATCAAGTATGATAATCTTGTCTTATGAAAAAGTGAAGACCATGTAGTGCTTTTATAGGCTACGTAGGGGATCTAAAGGAGGTGGAATATTGGGCTTCCAATATTAATGATTAAATTGAGCCCAAGTCCAAATCTATTAATCCCATTAATATTAATTAATTTATTTTCCACTATATAAATTAATTGCACTCCCAATATTAAACCATATTATATCAAATAATATTTATCCGGTAGTATTATTTATTCCGTGTATTTAAGATTCAAATATCCATGAATAAAATTAATTTATTGCTAATTAATTTATTCATCTGTTGAATCCGAGACTAGTACCATTCAACCTTAATTATTGTGCGGAACAAATCCACTCATGAGGTTTACACAATAATTCCTTATGAACTCATCTCGGGGATATTATCAACCCTTCCGGGATACACTTTCCCGTCAAGTATTCACGGCATGTCATATATAAAATATAGTGACCCAACTTTAACCGGTAATTAACCCAATAATTAAATCGGTTAATTCCTTTGGAAAATCAAAGTCACTTATATTAAATATACACACCCGCAATAGTATCGGGGATTAAGAATAAAATACTCTGAGACTTGAATCGATTATCCAAGGCAATCCTAATCGATAAATCTCAAGCGATCCGCCCAATACACCAAGTGTACAAGTGTGATAAAATAATTAAGACAAATTATTTTCTCTCTCACACAACGACTATACCGATGGATTGGTTCGTGTCCATCTAGGTCGTGAGCAACTGTTTGATTAAATACGAGTAACCGATAGTATGATCTTCTGTGTGACGTCGCACACCATACTAACTACAACGTATAGAATCCAGGACTATATTTTGCATATATTTATTTATCGAATAATTAAACGCAAACAATTGTTTATTAATTAAATAGATTAAATGCTATGATCGGGAGTTACCGTTACTTAAATCTAGACATTAAGTACACAACGCCAATAGTATAAATGTTAATGCTTCTGATTGCCCTAAGTATTCACATAATCATGCTGACTCGATTAGACACAGAGGTTTGCCCTTTCCCTTTCCCCCCTCACACACTTTGCGTAGGCAAAGTGGGTGTAAGTAATAAGATCAGTAGGGGCTGCCTTGACCAAACAATAACTCTAAATTAATGTTGGCGCACCTACCCCCTCACACACTTTGCGTAGGCAAAGTGTGTCAGCAGGGAGATCGACCCCGTCGCCCGAGTTATTTGACTCAAACAAAACACAGAAAATAAAAAATAAAAAAATAAAAACTAAAAACAAAGGGAGGTTCAGTTAAGAGCTAGGTCCAGGTGGGTACCTGAATCCATTGTGGTCAAATTACGCCTTCATCATCCCGGTAAGCTCTTCCAACTTCTGCTCAATCTTCTCAAGGCGCTCCTCCACCGCGCCATCTTCCTTCACCTCTTCCAACTTAACCTTTGCCTTCACTGGCACAGCCTTCTCTACCTTCACTGGTTTGTTTTCATCAAAAACTATGACTCCATAACTGCTCCCCTTGATATCATGCATCCTCTTGAAACAGGCCTTGTCAAATTTCTCCTCGGTCATCATGCTCACTTTCTTTCCTACCAGCAGATCCATCTTCGCAGCATACACCATAGGGAACTGGGCAAAGGAGTGGCGCTGTAAGGGGTGGGTGTTCAACCACTTCATCTATGCACAGAGAAAAGACCCAAAGTGGAGCCTGATCTTCTTCTCGATACACCAAAGCATACCCAACTCAATCTGGGAGATAGCATTGCTGGTGTCCTGTTTGCCAAAGAAATTGACAGCCAGGATCCTGTGGCAAACCCTCATCGCATCATCCTTCAACTGATGCCCCTTAGTGGTATGTGCAATGAAAGTTCCCCCTTTGCCCAACACCTTCCAGATCTCATTCAGCTCGCTCTTGGTTCGCTCGGGCAACACCTTCAGTGCCCTCTGGTACTCCTTTGACTTTCACTCCTCAAAAGTCACCATCCCCAAACTGAGGTCCAGTTCGGTGCAGCTTTTGCTTTGACCTTACTTCCCAGTATCTCAAAATGGATGCCAGTAACTCCTTCCTCCTTGTCCTCTTTGACCACCAATGTTTTGAAAAATTCTCTCACCACCTTGTCACTGATTTGCCCAGACCATTCCAAAAACTGACTCCACCCAATATTCGCAAAATACTCCCTCACTTTGGCCTCCACCTCCATCAGCTTCAGTGTGTCGAAACACATAGTCTTGGGGACCACGATTTTGCGAGGGGCGGCGCTGGTAGTTTCCGGAGTTGGAGTTTTCCGCTTCTTGGTTGAAGCTCTGGTGTTGGGCATCTTCGGAATGTTGTGGGTGACTTCGATTTCTGGTTCCTCTTCTTCCTCATCATCGCCGCCGGCAGCCGTTGAGTTCTCCTCCTCTTTCTTCTCGTCGGCGCTCGAACCTGTATCAGACAATTTTAAACCCTTACCTTTCACGTCAGATCTGGGCTTCTTCCTTGGTGGGATCTCGATCACGTCTCCGGTTGGTTGTTCAGACCCTTCCGCTGCGTCGGCCAGGATTTCCAAATCTTTCTACTCGGAAAGCTGGGGCACATCGAGCTCAGCGCTGAGTTGCGCTATCAAATTCTGGTCGACAGGCGGCGGGCTGTTTGGCGTGGTGGACGTGGCCAGTATAGTGACGAGCGGAACGGCGGTGGAATTTTCTCCGGTTGTCTCTATGGTGGCGGCGGCGGTTGCCTCCTCCTTGTTTGCTTCCATGGCAGCGTCGTTCTTTGCATCCGTCATCTTCTTGCGCTGAGATTTGGTTGATGTAGTAGGTGGTGGTGGTGTGGTAAGATCGATATGGGTTCCGTCCGGAATTCCTCTCAATTTGTTTTTGGGTCGAGTGCTCACCATTGACGACGGCGGTTAGGGTTATAGGGATTTTTGAATTTGGAAGGGGAGTGGAATTGGGTAGTTATCGGGTTTCGTGGGGGGAGTTATGGAAAGTTAGGATTTGCAGAGTCCTAATGTGGGATGTTTCCCCCTCAATTTTCGCACACCCATCTGTCCAGTTATGTAAGACCAAACTGGTGTTCTTTGCCCAAACCCTGTCCCTGCAAAATAAAAAATACAATACACCCTTTCTTCCGGCCTAGTTAATTTCGATGTATGAAGTGATCTTTTTATTAAACCTAAAAAAAAACAAATAGATAAACTAAAATAATAATAAAAAACATACCAGGTTGCCTCCTGGCCAGCACCCTATTTTAGGTCCTAGGCATGACCTTGCTGCTGACTTTGGTTAATGATCAATGAGGGCAATCTGCCCCTCCAGATCCTCTTGCCCAAAGTATGGTTTAACTCGCTGTCCATTAACCTTGAAAATATTATCTTGATCGTTGTTGCTTTTCAACTCTACTGATCCATTAGGGCAAACATGATGTACGGTATAGGGGCCTTCCCACTTCGAAAACAGTTTGCCCTTCTGGAATAGATTCCTTGTTTGATGTAAAAGGACCAACTATCCTTCCTTTATCTGCTTATCTTTGATTATCTTTTCATGGGCTCTCTTTGTCCTTTCCTTGTAGTGAGCTGCATGATCATATGCCTCGAGCCTTAGCTGCTCTAGCTCTACAAGGTCCAACTTCCGTTCGTTACCTGCAAGGTCCCAATCAAAGTTGACCTTATTTACCGCCCAGTGTGCTTTCTGCTCAATTTCTACGGGCAAATGGCATGCTTTCCCGAATTTCATCCTGTACGGGGATATACCAAAAGGTGTCTTGAAAGCAGTGCGGTATGCCCAAAGTGCATCGTCTAATTTCTCAGACCAGTCTTTGCCCTCGGATCTAACTGTCTTCCTCAGAATAGTCTTGATGATTCTATTGGACAATTCAGCTTGCCCATTTGCCTGGGGGTGATAGGCTGTTGAAACCCGGTGTGTCACCCCATACTTTTGAAGTAGCTTCTTTATCACCGCATTGCAGAAGTGCGTACCTTGATCACTTATCAACGCTCTGGGCACACCAAAACGGCTGAAAATGTTTGCCTTTAAAAATTCTGCCACCACTCAAGAGTCATTGGTGGCCGTCGCTTTGGCTTCAACCCACTTAGAAACGTAGTCTACTGCCAGCAGTATGTATTCTTTGCCCTTGGAGTTTGGGAGTGGTCCCATGAAGTCTATACCCCATACATCGAATATCTCTACTAGTAGTATGGGCACAGAGGGCATCTCGTCCCTTTTAGTCATATTTCCTTCCCTTTGACATTGATCACATCCCTTATACCAGGCGATGCAGTCCTTAGCCAAAGTCCTCCAATAAAAACCGCATTCCAGAATTTTCCTGGCAGTTCGCTTGTGCCCAAAGTGACCTCCACATAGTTTCTCATGGCAATGCCTCATTATGGCCTGCTGTTCCGATTCGGCTACACACCTTCTTAATACCTGATCTTCACATCTCTTCCATAGATATTGTTCATCCCATATGTAGCCCTTTGCCTCTCGTTTCATTTTGTTTCTTTCATAGATAGTTGCTTGGTCCCTGAACTCTCCCCCTACTATGTAGTTTACGAGGTCTGCGTACCATGGTTCCTCGTGCATGGCATAGATAGAGTACAAATGTTCGTCTGGAAATGTTTCAGTTATGAGCATGTCTTCTTCTTTTTGCAAAATTCTACTGAGATGATCCGCCACTAAATTCTGGTTGCCAGCCTTGTCCCTAATCTCGATGTCAAACTCCTGTAGCAGTAAGATCCATCGGATTAGTCTCGGTTTGGTCTCTTTCTTTGCCATCAAATACTTGAGTGCGGCGTGATCGGTATACACTATGGTCTTGCTTCCTAATAAGTATGACCTGAATTTCTCAAAAGCGAACACTATGGCCAACAGCTCCATCTCAGTGTTTGCATAATTGCTTTGGGCGGCATTAAGTGTTTTCGAGGCATAATATATCACATGCCTCTCTTTGCCCTTTAGTTGCCCAAGTACTCCTCCTACTGCGTATCCACTAGCGTCACACATCAGCTCAAAAGGAATCCCCCACTCTGGGGGTTAGATTGTTGGAGTTGTGTACTTAATGTCAAGATTTAAGTAACGGAAACTCACGATCCATTGCCACTAATCTATTTAAATAAATAAACAATTATTTGCATTTAATTATTTATAATTAAATATATGCAAATTATAGTCCTGGATTCTATACGTTGTAGTTAGTATGGTGTGTCGGGCCCACACAGAAGATCATACTATCGGTTACTTGTATTTAATCGAACAGTTGCTCACGACCTAGATGGACACGGACCAATCCATCGGTATAGTCGTTGTGTGAGAGAGAAAATAATCTGTCTTGATTATTTTATCACACTTGTACACTTGGTGTATTGGGCGGATCGTTTGAGATTTATCGATTAGGATTGCCTTGGATAATCGATTTAAGTCTCAGTGTATTTTATTCTTAATCCCCGATACTATTGCGGGTGTGTATATTTAATATAAGTGACTTTGATTTACCAAAGGAATTAACCGATTTAATTATTGGGTTAATTACCGGTTAAGTTGGGTCACTATATTTTATATATGTCATGCCGTGAATACTTGACGGGAAAGTGTATCCCGTAAGGGTTGATAATATCCCCGAGATGAGTTCATAAGGAATTATTATGTAAACCCTGCAGGTGGATTCGTTCCGCATAATAATTAAGGTTGAATGGTACTAGTCTCGGATATAAGAGATGAATAAATTAATTAGCAATAAATTAATTTTATTCATGGATATTTATATCTTAAATACACGGAATAAATAATACTACAGGAGAAATATTATTTGATATAATATGGTTTAATATTGGGAGTGCAATTAATTTATATAGTGGAAAATAAATTAATTAATAATAGTAAGGATTAATAGATTTGGGCTTGAGCTCAATTTAATCACTATCGATTGCTCCACATATCGATTGCTCCACACAGGATGTGGAGCGCTGTTCACACGGTGCAGCTCCACACGGGTTGTGGAGCGCTGATGGCGGGATGCTCCACACGGATGTGGAGCGGCTCCTCTATGTGTGCTGCTCCACATGGGATGTGGAGCACTGCTCCATATGGGATTGCTCCACACGTCCGCCCCAGATGTGGAGCGCTTGCTCAACGGGGTCGGTCCAGCTGTGGAGCGCGGGATTTCGATTGGAGTTGTCAGTTCCGCTTTTTGACAACCCCGGATATTCGATATCCAAAGGATTTCGGTCGAAATTAATTAGATAATTTATTTATTTAAATTTATTAATTCCGGGATATCGATTTCCAACATGGATGATGGGAGCTGTTACTAGTCTCTCTTTCAGGTGGTTGAAGGCTCTTTGGCAGTCGTCGTCAAAGTCCCACTCCACGTCATTCTGCAGTAGTCTTGTCATCGGTTGGGCGATACTGGCAAATTCCTTCACAAAGCGCCTATAGAATCCCGCGTGGCCAAAGAATTCTCTCACTTGATTGATATTCCTTGGGTATGGTAATTTGGCAATGACTTCTATTTTCGCCTTGTCGACTTCTATGCCTTTGGCTGACACTACATGTCCCAGGACTACTCCCTCTTCTACCATGAAGTGACACTTTTCATAGTTCAAAACCAAACTCTTCTCTACACATCGCTGAAGTGTTAGCTCCAAGTTTGCCAAGCATAAGTCAAAGGTGTTACCATATACTGTGAAGTCGTCCATAAATACTTCAATTCCGTTCTCTAGCAAGTCATAGAATATACTCATCATACAACGCTGGAAGGTCCCTGTGCGTTACACAGCCCAAAGGGCATGCGCCTGTAGGCAAAGGTACCAAAGGGACATGTGAACGTTGTTTTGTCTTGATCTTCTTCAGCTACCCATATCTGCATGTATCCCGAATACCCATCCAGGAAAAAGAAGTGCTTCTTCCCGGCCAATCGTTCCAACATCTCATCGATGAAGGGCAAAGGGAAATGATCTTTTCGGGTTACCTTGTTCAGTTTACGGTAGTCTATACATACTCTCCATCCTGTTTGTAGCCTGGTAGCGATTTGCTCTTTCTTCTCGTTCTCTATGACCTGGATCCCTGACTTCTTTGGTACGACGTGCACAGGGCTAACCCACTTACTGTCTGAGACACGGTAAATTATCCCCACACTGAGGAGTTTCTTTATCTCTTTGAGTACCACTTCCTTCATCGCAGGATTGAGTTTCCTTTGGGGGTCTCGCACGGGTGTAGATTCATCTTCGAGGAGTATATGGTGCTGGCAAATCGTCGGGCTTATACCTCTTATATCATCCAAAGTCCATCCTATGGCCAGCTTGTATCGCCCCAGTACTTATTTGAGTTTAACTTCCTCCTCCTCCGAGAGGGATGAGTTGATGATCACATGAAAGGTGTCGTTCTCTCCTAAATACATGTACTTCAGATGCTTTGGCAAATTCTTCAACTCCAGTAGTGGGGCTCTCTCCAAGGATGGCTTCATGATCGTTTCCTCCAGTATAGCATGTTTGCCTGGATCTCCTTTATAGTTTTCCAGTGCCCCCAACTGCTTAATTGCTTCTTGTATTCCCTCCGGTTCGTCTTCTAGTTCATCGTGTAGCATTCCTTCTTGAATCACTACTTCAATTTCTTCGTACTTACCGCTTTGCATCACTTTGCCTTCCACTGCTTTGTCTATTTGATCAATCATATGAACTTCCTCAGTATCGGCTGGGTGCTTCATGGACTTGTAAAGGTCAAAGGTGACTGTTTCTCCCTCGAACTTACATGTCAGTTTGCCTGTCTCGCAGTCTATGTGTGTTCTTGCAGTTTTAAGGAACGGTCTGCCCAGAATCATAATTGGCTCTTTGCTCGATCTCCCCATGTCTAGTACGTAAAAATCTGCTGGAAAGATTAAATCTTCCACTTTGACCAATACGTCCTCCAGTATGCCCTCAGGGTAGACATTGGATCTGTCAGCTAGTTGGATCACCACTCTTGTGGGTTTGAGAACCCCTATGCCCAAGTCCTCGTACATAGTTTTGGGCATGACGTTGATTGATGCCCCTGGATCCAACATTGCCTTCTCGATTCTCATCTGTCCTATTATGCATGGTATGTAAAACAGGCCTGGGTCTCCACACTTAGTAGGTACGCTCCTTTGGAGTACTGCCGAGACATTTTCACCCACCTCGAATTTTACATCGTCTTGATACTTTACTTTCTTGGTGCATAGTTCTTTGAGTAACTTAGCACATCGGGGCATAGTATGCTGGGATTCGATGTCCCGGGCTATCAAAATTGCGGAAACGATAACCCGACCGAAACCCTATCGCCGGAGACCGCACGAACACCAACTCATCCGCAGGAGTCCGACCTTTGGAGACTACGCATCCGAAGACACGCAGCCCGCCCCCAGCCGATTTTCTCCCACGAGTCGGAAATCACGAACGCGAACCACATGCGAAGAACCGGGCTCGACAAGAGCGTCGCCGCGGGATAAACCCGCGGCTAAACCCTAGCCGAACCCCATCCGCGGGGTTCGCGATCGCCGTGCATGGCGATCGCTGGGGCTGCTCCGGCAGCCCCCGGATGGCGGTGAGTCCGGCGACTTCACCGCCGTCGCCACCAGGAGGGGGGAACCACCAGTCGCGGCGCGAAGCCGCGACGGTCCCCGGCGATCGAGCTAGGGCTCGATCGCCCCAGCCGCGGCGTCCAGCCGCGGCCTTCTCCTCTTGCACGCACCACCAGCGGAGGGAGGCCGGGGGGTTCGATCCGCCGTGGCTCCAGCCCACGGCCGAACCCCCAGCGATCGACTTCACGTCGATCGCTCGCCCCGGCGTCCAGCCGGGGCTCCCCTCACGCCCGCGCACCGGCGGTCGAACCCTAGGGTTCGACCGCCCCTTCTTCGATCCCGACGGGGATCGCGAGATCCCCGTATCCCGGTCTCGAAGTTCCCGGATCGCGTCGTTCATGTATACGTCACAATTATTCAACGCACATAATCATAGAAGGGGGTTTCTCGATTATTACCTCGAATCGTTGTACGGAGAAACGAATTCGGTTGACGACCTTGTGATCTTCCCGCGTATTCCTTGCACCTCGTCCGAACGTCGTGTGGGCGACGATCTATCGGATTCCTATGGATCTTCCTCACTCTCAGAACTTTATGATTGGTGTAACGTAGGTTAATGAAAAGTGAAGACCATGTAGTGCTTATATAGGCTACGAAGGGGATCATAAGGAGAATAAATATTGGGCTTCAATATTGAAAATTAAATTGGGTCCAACCCAAATCTATTAATTCTTATCAATATTAATTTTATTTATTTTCCACTATATAAATAAAATTGCACTCCCAATATTATTCCATATTAAATCAAATAATATTTCTCCATCTTAGTATTATTTATTCCGTGTATTTAAGATTTAAATATCCATGAATAAATTTATTTATTGCTTAATAAATTATATTCATCTCTTGAATCCGAGACTAGTACCATTCAACCTTAATTATTGTGCGGAACGAATCCACTCATGAGGTTTACACAATAATTCCTTATGAACTCATCTCGGGGATATTATCAACCCTTCCGGGATACACTGCTCCTTCAAGAATTCACGGCATGCCATATATAAAATATAGTGACCCAACTTAACCGGTAATTAACCCAATAATTAAATCGGTTAATTCCTTTGGTAAATCAAAGTCACTTATATTAAATATACACACCCGCAATTGTTTCAGGGATTAAGAATAAAATACTCCGAGTCTCAAATCAATTATCGCCGAGCAATCCTAATTGATGAGTCTCAATTGATCCGCCCAATACACCAAGTGTACAAGTGTGATAAAATAATTAAGATAAATTATTTTCTCTCTCACACAACGACTATACCGATGGATTAGTTCGTGTCCATCTAGGTCGTGAGCAACTGTTCGATTAAATACGAGTAACCGATAGTATGATCTTCTGTGCGCCCATGCAGCACCATACTAACTACAACGTATAAAATCCAGAACCATGATTTGCATATAATTAAATGCAAATAATTGTTTATTAATTAAATAGATTAAATGCTATGATCGAGAGTTTACCGTTACTTAAATCTAGACATTAAGTACACAACTCCAACAATCTCCCACTTGTACTAAGGTCTAGTCATTTCCTCCAAACTCCCGGTTCCCATACTCATCACGTGCTTTAAAGTGTACTTCCGAGAAGTACTATGTGAGTGAGCAATCTAGGTTGCCGCTCTGAAGTTATCTTGGTGACTACTACGTCGTCTCCCTGACGATGACTCGTATCAGGTGGTACTTGCTCTATGTGTTAACATCACTTTTGACTTATGACCTCTTCTAGTTCACCGTGCACCGCTATCTAATAGCCTTTGGTAAACTAAGAGTCATATCCAAGTCAAGAGGTTATCCCGGAACCTAACCAAAACTTCTGCTGCCTCTGAGGCTGCCATTCGGTCATGAGAGAGTCTGAGAAGCATCCTGCTTATCACTCTTTCATTTCATGGTTCCACCTCTTTCTAAAAGTGAACACATAGCCTGATATCGACTTTCACTGGTCCTCCTCTGATTTTTGGATCTGAGAATCTGTAATCTAAGAAGATTTCGTCTTGCTCAAGCCAGTACTATGAAAGTACTCTTGCAGCATTCGAACATCCCTTATCCAGATTACTTTGATATCCTCCCACTACGCAAACCGCATAGTTGATATCAGGTTCTTGTTTTACAACATTGCATCTACAAAGCTTTCCATACTTGAAGTATAGGAAACTGCTTTGTCTATATCTATCTCCTTCATGTGTTCAAGACACATACCTTAGATAGATGTATGTTCTGTCTCTGAAAGGCAATAACCTTTCTCAGAAGTATGCATGTTTAAAACAAACCTTAATCGTATAAGATGTCTAGGAGAAGTACAATGTTCTTATCTCTAGATCATAAGATCTTAAGAACATGCTCTAACTTCTTCTCAATCTTATATCTCGATTTATTTAGACAACCTCTATATTATGCCTGACAACACTTTTACATTGTTGCCAACGATGAAGTGTTATCTACACAAAATTCCGAGAAACACCACCTTGTTTCCGTCACGTCTCTAACACACCTTCTTTGCTAATCTTATGCAAACCTAGGGATCGATTTCATGTATACTGGATCCAGAGTTCAAAACTCCTCCAGTCTTATGAACATCTCTAGTTGCTTAACAACCTCCCACTGCAATGGCGTCCCGGTGTATAACAGTAACAACATTAGGTGCAGTCAGTGGTGTACTATTACTCGGTCAGGCTGGTTCTCAGTCTTTCCCTTTTCTCATTTTAAAGTATTTTGTCAATTAGGGCATTGCAGTTCATCTAATAGTTTTTCCTCTATGAACCGGACGAGACGTCCCTCTGGTTCATAGTACTATAGAACACACAATACTTCGTTCATCTAGGATATCCTACAACCACATTGAATATGTTGTTGTCTCCAGGAATATCCATAGAACATAGGTAATTCCGAACAACTTGTTCTCTTACTATTAGATTTCTATTTCTTTACAACGCACCATCTCTACACGTAAGTGCACGGCTTGTCTCTTTGGGAATTAATCCCAATCTTTGATTATGCTATGTGTTTATCTAGATAGGTGATGGCCTCCGCGACCGAGTCGCAGGCTTCTAATGGATATACTTTGATGGTTCCCCATAATAGCTTTGTGTCCATTGACAAGTCAAAACACTTTGCTTTTATGGCACATCAAGCATTCTAATCCATCACTGAGTTTTCTTTGAAAGAATTACTCATACCTCTCTAGTATACACATATGTCTGCATATCTAATCATTTCCAATACTCTTCTGAATTCTATCCTTTTTCCAGAAAGGTTTGCTTAGACGTATTATCCTCCAAATTCAATCCTTAGGTCGGAAGGTCCATTCCTTCAACTATAATTGATCAAATCAATTTCGACCATTTGAATTTCATTTGAAAATACTACTAAGTATAAGATTTCACAAGTATAATGATAAAGAAATATCTAATAAGTAAAACAAGTTATACAACGGTTTGTTGCATCGTGGTAGACTAAGGATTCACATATTGCTATCTAATGTACCATAATGAATATCACCATTATTTCTTATCCAAACCATCCAATGATTAAAGAAATAAAATATCCATTAATAAAGAAAAGCCAGAACGAAGTTCTTTTTCAAAAATAAAGGGGTACATAAGCAATAACTGAAATGAAAACTTAAAAACAGACAAATGTCTTCCACTGCAACCGCTGCTACCCCAACAGCTTCGCCCATGTAGACTCGAATTCTTCTTCTCTAAGTCGCCGGGTTTTCTGGAACCCCTGCATTTAAAGAAATGCACATACCGTCAGTGGTTCCATATCTACACACCAGAATTCTGGTAGATAATACCGCTGACTATGTTTTTACGACTAAAGAAAGATTCGTACCTCTGAGAGGACATTCAGACTTCCAGTGTCCCATCTTGTTGCATCGGAAGCACTTACCCTTTGGCTTTGCAGCCCCCACTTGTGGTGCAGTCCTCTTGACACCACTGGGTTTCCAGGCTTGCTTCCTTTTCTTGCCCCTACCTCCACCAGGCTTAAAGCCTTTGGACTTGGTAGCTACAAGCGCTTGAGACTTGCCCTTCTTGTAGATCCCCTCTGCCGCCTTCAGTTCAGTCAGGAGTTGCGCAAGAGTATAAGATAGTTTACCCATATTATAGCTCATACGAAACTGCTCAAAACTAGGGGCCAGAGACTGGAGTATGATGTCGACTTGCGTCTCAGCATCAATAGAAGCTCCTAGGACCTCAAGTTCATTCAACAAACTCATCATCTTAAGAACGTGCTCCCCAACGGGCGTTCCTTCAGACTGAGTAGTCGACATAAGGACTCTCATGGCTTCTTGCCTTGCCGCACGATCTTGCTCCCCAAACATCTCCTTGAGGTTAAACATCATATCATAGGCAGTGTCCATTGGCTCATGTTGGGTTTGGAGTACATTTGACATGGAAGCCAAAATATAACACCTAGCCATTTCATCAGCCTTTTTCCACTTCCGATATGCCAGTTTCTCCTCATCAGTTGAGGCAGCCGTGGGCTCGGCAGGGCACACTTTATGGAGTACATACTTGTACTCTTCCGAAGTTAGGACAATGTCTAAATTTCTCTTCCAATCAATATAGTTGGTGCCAGTGAGCTTATGCTCCTTGAGTATCATAGAAAGTGGGTTCATAGCTATTCTCTAAACCTATAAGCACATTTAAACAAACAATTAATTTAATATCCGATATTATCTCCCTTAAATAATATCCTTAAATTACTAATCACATCTAAAATCCCATCAGGTAAGGCAAGCCACGTGGTGTGTACGTTTACCCACCCAAATGATTTAGTAATTAGTTTTTCTTTGGTCATACATCGCTTATAGCGGAACCTCGTGGGGAGGAATACTACAAGGCGTATCTAAGTGTAAACCATTACTCAGCACCAAAGTGAATCGCTTGGAATTGCTACATTACCGCAAGCCACGTGGTGTGGACGTTTACGACAACTTCACAACTCTTCACAATTCCTTACAACTGTCTACATCAATTAATCCAAAATCCGTCAGTGCAGCAAGCCACGTGGTGTGGACGTTTACTTCACTAAGAGACTTTTATAATTGACTCCCAATTACTTGATCCATTTAATCTCGTAAATCAAGACGTGGAGAATCATAAGTGAAACTCGAAGTTTCTAACCAGTGATTCACCATGCGAGCGACCCTATCTCTCACGAATGAGGGAGCCGAGCAGACAAGCGACCCATCTATCAAAGAATGGCACGGAAGTCTCTAATTTGTGTCCTCTACATGACCAAGTGGCTCTGGCTCCATTCCACTCCCCGGGGTGAGAATGAGTCGACTTGAAGTCAGTTTCAAAAAGACAAATTAGGCATTGTTTGATAAACTTGATCAATGTTTCTTGTAAGAGGAATTACAAGAATTTTCCTCCAATGACACATCTATACGAACTTCAAAAGTCCATAAGAGTCACCAAGAGAAAGTAATGGAGACCATGGGAATGTTTCCATCCCCTCTCCCACTTAGCTTTTTATAATAAAGGGATACGCTATCTAATGCATAATTAAACACATAAGCATGCATGAAAGCAATAAAGCACATAGCACATAGTCAAAAATAATGCTAGAGAAATTATTTTTCCCCGACTATCATGGCTTTATCTTCATATGCATCTTCTAGTCTTCAGTCTTCGTTTCTTGAATGCTCCATGTGACGAGAATATTAATCTCTAATATTTAAATCTATTTATTTTCAATTAATCCAAAAGTTACTTAATTCGAAAATTAAGTCAATCGAATATATCAAAAATAAAATTAAATATTATTAATATTTTTATTTATTTATTTTCCTATCTAGTTCTTATTAAATCTTTAGAATAATCTATCCAAGTAAAACTTGGAATATTCTAGAAGGTATCTATAATAGAACAAGGAAATAAAATAAATAAATTAGGACTACTACTTTTCAAATTTATTTTTATTCCTAATCCATGAATATTCCCATGAGTAGGAATAATCAAATAGGAAAAATAAATTTAGTACTAAATTAATTAAATTTCTAATCTATGAATATATCCATGAAGGAAATAAAACAATAGAAAATAAAATTAATTTAAATTAATTCTTTTCCTAATCCATGAGAGTTTCCAAAAGGAAAGTACTCAAATAGGAAAAATCCGAATTAATTGGGAAAGTAGATTTTCGTAGGAATAGCACGGGATTAGGAGATCCCACGCCATCCCCACGATGATGGATCGGCCGGCCACTCGGGAGGAGCGCCGCCACCGCCTAGCCACCGCCGGCTAGGCCATGGGTCGATCACCACCATGTGATCGATCCCAAGCCCTTGTCTTCTCGTCACTTCTTCGTCTTCCGGCGATCGTCTCAACATCGAACCAACGTAATTAAAATTACAAAATATAAATTACAATTCCGGTATCGATTCTAAACATGAAATCGACCCTATACATTTTCCGGAAAATAAAGTACGTAATAATAAATCCTAAATTCAGTCAACCCCCGAATTTTTACTATTACAAACATTCAATCCACACAAAAACGAATCTCGACATGTCCGAGAGTTTAATAATCATGATAATTAATTAAAAAACAATTAATTAAATCCAACCATGATAGCCGGAAATCCTGCAAGGTAGAACAATAATCGAACATATATATGAACACGAAACCGAACGCTCTGATACCATTTGCTGGGATTCGATGTCCCGGGCTATCAAAATTGCGGAAACGATAACCCGACCGAAACCCTATCGCCGGAGACCGCACGAACACCAACTCATCCGCAGGAGTCCGACCTTTGGAGACTACGCATCCGAAGACACGCAGCCCGCCCCCAGCCGATTTTCTCCCACGAGTCGGAAATCACGAACGCGAACCACATGCGAAGAACCGGGCTCGACAAGAGCGTCGCCGCGGGATAAACCCGCGGCTAAACCCTAGCCGAACCCCATCCGCGGGGTTCGCGATCGCCATGCATGGCGATCGCTGGGGCTGCTCCGGCAGCCCCCGGATGGCGGTGAGTCCGGCGACTTCACCGCCGTCGCCACCAGGAGGGGGGAACCACCAGTCGCGGCGCGAAGCCGCGACGGTCCCCGGCGATCGAGCTAGGGCTCGATCGCCCCAGCCGCGGCGTCCAGCCGCGGCCTTCTCCTCTTGCGCGCACCACCAGCGGAGGGAGGCCGGGGGGTTCGATCCGCCGTGGCTCCAGCCCACGGCCGAACCCCCAGCGATCGACTTCACGTCGATCGCTCGCCCCGGCGTCCAGCCGGGGCTCCCCTCACGCCCGCGCACCGGCGGTCGAACCCTAGGGTTCGACCGCCCCTTCTTCGATCCCGACGGGGATCGCGAGATCCCCGTATCCCGGTCTCGACGTTCCCGGATCGCGTCGTTCATGTATACGTCACAATTATTCAACGCACATAATCATAGAAGGGGGTTTCTCGATTATTACCTCGAATCGTTGTACGGAGAAACGAATTCGGTTGACGACCTTGTGATCTTCCCGCGTATTCCTTGCACCTCGTCCGAACGTCGTGTGGGCGACGATCTATCGGATTCCTATGGATCTTCCTCACTCTCAGAACTTTATGATTGGTGTAACGTAGGTTAATGAAAAGTGAAGACCATGTAGTGCTTATATAGGCTACGAAGGGGATCATAAGGAGAATAAATATTGGGCTTCAATATTGAAAATTAAATTGGGTCCAACCCAAATCTATTAATTCTTATCAATATTAATTTTATTTATTTTCCACTATATAAATAAAATTGCACTCCCAATATTATTCCATATTATATCAAATAATATTTCTCCATCTTAGTATTATTTATTCCGTGTATTTAAGATTTAAATATCCATGAATAAATTTATTTATTGCTTAATAAATTATATTCATCTCTTGAATCCGAGACTAGTACCATTCAACCTTAATTATTGTGCGGAACGAATCCACTCATGAGGTTTACACAATAATTCCTTATGAACTCATCTCGGGGATATTATCAACCCTTCTGGGATACACTGCTCCTTCAAGAATTCACGGCATGCCATATATAAAATATAGTGACCCAACTTAACCGGTAATTAACCCAATAATTAAATCGGTTAATTCCTTTGGTAAATCAAAGTCACTTATATTAAATATACACACCCGCAATTGTTTCAGGGATTAAGAATAAAATACTCCGAGTCTCAAATCAATTATCGCCGAGCAATCCTAATTGATGAGTCTCAATTGATCCGCCCAATACACCAAGTGTACAAGTGTGATAAAATAATTAAGATAAATTATTTTCTCTCTCACACAACGACTATACCGATGGATTAGTTCGTGTCCATCTAGGTCGTGAGCAACTGTTCGATTAAATACGAGTAACCGATAGTATGATCTTCTGTGCGCCCATGCAGCACCATACTAACTACAACGTATAAAATCCAGAACCATGATTTGCATATAATTAAATGCAAATAATTGTTTATTAATTAAATAGATTAAATGCTATGATCGAGAGTTTACCGTTACTTAAATCTAGACATTAAGTACACAACTCCAACATAGTATTCAGTATAGTCAGTAGTGGCATATTGATCTCCACCTTTTTGAACATTTGGAACATCTCGTAAGTCTCTTCCCTTTCTTTATTCTTGCTTAGCCTTCCTGGAAAGGGGACTCGGATCTTTGGTGGTGGTGATTTATCCCTCTTTGCCCTGACTACCTCTTCTATCTTTTCCCTTTCATCCTCAGCGGTTATGTCCTCTATCCCTATGTGTTCTGTCTCTTGAGGGTGTTTGCCCTGGGTTGGCGCTTTGACTTCTGGCAAGATTCTTCCGCTCTTTAATTGGATGGCATTGCAGTGGGCATTCTTCACTTCGACTTGTGGTGGTAAGTTCCCATTCCTCTGTTCCAGCTTTGCCACCACCTAGTTCAAGTGGGCCATTTGAGCTCCCAAATTATTCAGTTGCCCTCTGGTCTCTTGTTTGAATTTTTCGTTCTCTTGCATGGCTTTCATATTTTCTTGCTGGAATTTTATGTTCTCTCTGACCAGAGTTTACATCATGTCTGATAGTGACGCCCCTTTGCCCTTATTCGGCTGGGAGTTCCCTTGCTGCTGTTGGTTGTACCGGTTCTGGTTCGGGTTGCCTTGATATCCTTCTCCTTGATTATTATTATTCCCATACCTGAAGTTCTCATGGTGCCTCCATCCTTGGTTGTAGGTGTTGGAGTATGGATCAATGTGCGGCCTCCCTCTCCCTTGACCGTTGCCATTAGACTGTCCCATCGCTTTGAGCTCTTCATCGAATAATGAAGGACGCTCATCAGTGTCGTGCTCTACCTCTTGGAAAATCTGACACGCTTTGACCGCCTTCTTTGGTCCTCCAGCCATATTTGTCATGAACTTTTCCATGGCGCTACACAACTTGTCAATTTTTGAGTCAGAGGGGGATTGTACCAGCAGGCTTGGTTTGGGCAAATCGGTATCTTAACCTAATTCCTCCGCCATCTCCTTGAACAGTTTGAATGCCTCGGCAGCACTTTTGTTGAGTAGAGACCCTCCACTGGCAGCAAGGAGTAGAGTTTTCTCATGATGTCTCAATCCGGAAACAAAGTATTGGATAAGGTCATGGTCCGGGATCTGGTGCTGGGG
This sequence comes from Euphrasia confusa, assembly GCA_954870475.1. NCBI lineage: Eukaryota > Viridiplantae > Streptophyta > Magnoliopsida > Lamiales > Orobanchaceae > Euphrasia > Euphrasia confusa. The sequence goes on from OX940950.1 coordinate 34,973,940, forward strand.
GCATTTAGTTAACATTTGCTTGAATCTTGCCCAATAGTCTTGAAAGTTCTCGTTATTGCCCATCCTTATGCTATTGATTGTCTTGCGCATTTGTTGGATTTGTGCCTCTGGGAAATACTTCTCCAGAAACCTCTTTTTTAGTTGATGGAGTTGTATTCTAAATGTCTAGTTTAGTGGAAATACGAAACTCCTTATCTATACCTTAATTCGATATATGATTCAAACATGATTGCATTTAATGCAATAGTCCTTGATGTATACGTTGTAGATAGTATGGCGTGAGGAGACACGCGGAAGATCATACTATCGGTTACTCGTATACTATCGAACAGTAGCTCACAACTTAGATGGACAGGGACAATCCATCGGTACGTCGTAGTGTGACTGGTAGATAGTCGGTCTTTACTATCATGTTACACTCGTACACTTGGTGTATTGAGCAGGACCACGGGAGGGCGTTCGATTAATACTAATCACATTAATTGAACTAGACCTCAGATATTACGAATATACGAATTCCTAATCCCTATATAATTATAGGTGCGTGTGTCCAATTCTCGGTTCTTTGACTTACTAGTGAGTGAGACTAATTGATTAGTCAATATTCTCGGTAAATTGGGAATCGGAATTGTACACGCGGCATGCTATAGATTATAGACAGGAAACCGTGTCCCATTTATTAGGTTGATGATGTCCCCGAGATGAGCTCATAAAGTTTATCATATAAACCCTGCAGGTGGATTCGTTCCACATGATAATAAGGATGAGTGGTACTAGTCTCGGATAACAAGAAATGAATTAATTTAATTATTAGTAATTAAAGTTAATTCGTGGACATACGATATCTTAAACACGGGGAAAGTCGTATATGTAATTCGGCGGAATTATTATTGTTGAAATAATATAAATTAATTATTGGGAATTCAATTATAATTTTATAGTGGAATTTAATTAAGGTTTTCCTTTTGGGACGCCGAGTTAATTAAATTGCAATTTAGCCTAATAATTAATTTCCATAAGGTCCCTGGTGTAGCTTTATAAATACCCCACCCTCTCTTTCTCTAAACCTAAGAAACGCCGCTATAATTAATTCTGGAGAGAAAATAAAAGTTAGCGCAATTATTTTTCTCTGCTTAATTAATTTAGATTAGCACAATTATTTTTCTGTAGAAATAAATTCTTATGCGCAAATATATTTCTCTCAGAGAGAAAATATATTCACGGTGGGTTCAAGAGAGAAAGGAGAAGAGGAAGGTTTAGCGGATCGTTGTCCATTCAACGGCTGAACGTCGGGGATAGAGACATACACCGGAAGGCTTCGTGGTCTCAACAATTCGGCTTCTCCGAATCACGTGACAAAAGTATAAGAAATCGAAACCCTAATTCCGCTTTTATTCGATTTCTTTCTCGTTGATTATGCATCGAATCTTAGATCGGGTTCCGGGCGTCGTGGATCATGTTCCTCGACTACTAGGGGGTCAATGACCTCCGGATCGGTAGTCGGAAGAGGAAAATCGACTCGGAAACGCGCTCGGAACAGTAGCGTCGCGCTGCTGTTCGAAGCAGGCAAGCGCCCGCTTGGGGGGTCAGGCGCCCGCTTGCTCCAGGCAGATTGCGAGCCGCGACCTCGACTGCGGCGGACGCGCGATCTCTTGGGCGGGCGGCCATGGCTGTTCGGAGGTGACCTCCAGAAGTCGATGGGGACTTCCGGATGTTCGAGGGTTCGAACGGACGTGTCCCGGGTTCGAACGGACGTGTCCCGGACGGTCGTTTGGATTAGTATACGTCCACAAGAACGTGGCATGCTAGTCTGATGGGATTTTGGAAATGATTGGTAGTTTAATGATATTATTTGAGGGAAATGATATCGAATTAAACTCATTGTTTGTTTTATATGGTATTATTCCCATTAAAAGTCAACAAACCCACTGAACCTGTTTGTATGGATTAAAGAAGAAACTTGAACATTGTCCTAACTGCAGAGGAGTACAAATATGTACTCCAAGTCAATTGACCTGCTGAACCAAATGATGCTTCCACTGCTAAGGAAAGGAAGCTCATTGGAAATAGATCAAGGCTCTGATATGACGCGGAGCTACATTATGGCTTTCATGTCAAATGTGCTGCGACATCGGGATCAAGCCATGACCATTACCTATGATATGATTCTTAACCTCAAGAAGCTTTTTCGTTATCAAGACAGGACAGCCGGGCAAAATGCAATGAGGCAACTCATGACGGTCATCGCGTCCGAAGGAACGCCCATGTGGGATCACGTTCTTAGGATGATGTGCTATCTGAATGAGATAGAGATTCTCGGATCAGTTATCGATGGGGTAACCCAAGTCGATATTGTGCTCCGGTCTCTGCCAAGAAGTTTTGAGCAGTTCCGCCTGAACTATAACATGAATAAGGGGTCTTACTCATTGGCGGAACTCCTGATTGAACTTCAAGTGGCTGAGGGAATCTTTAAGGGCTCTCAAGCAATTGTGGCTGAGAAATTGGCTCTTCCTAGGCCTCCGGGCGGCAAAAGGAAGAAGAAGCAAAGACGGAAACCCAGTGGGGCTAATATATCTGAACCACGGAATGGGACAAGCAAGCCCAAGGGGCAAGTGCTTCCGTTGTAAGCAGTCTGGATACTGGGAGTTTTAATTTTCCTCTAAAGCAACAAGAAGTTGACTCTTCCTTAGTCACCAAAACATGTTTAGTGGTGTTATCTACCATCACCTGGTGTGTAGATACGGGAACCACTAATCATGTCTGCACTTAAATGCGGGGGTTCCAGGAAACCCGGAGACTTAGAAAGGAAGAAGTTATAACCTACATGGGCTATACTTTTAAGGTAACAACCGTTGCAGTGGGAGATGTTAAATGTTTAAACGGTAGGATTTTAGTTCTAATAAGTTGTCTTTATGTGCCGGCATTTAGAAAGAATTTTTTATTTCGGATTTCTAAATTGGCTTAGAATGAATATTCCGTTTCTTTGGATGGTTTCATACTTATTTCAGAATAGGAAATGGGGATATTATCTATTCTGGTACATTGATAGAAAATTTAATACTAAATCCATATTCTTCCACGATGCAACGAACCGGAGCTAATAACACACTGTCGAATCCAAATAAGAGTAAAGATCCTTCTAGGATGAATCAAATGTACTTATGGCATCTTAGGCTAGATCATTTTAACTTGAGTACGATTCAAAGGGTGAAAGCTGATGGACTACTTAGCTAGGTTGAAGGAAAGGACCTTCCAACCTTAGAATCATACTTGGAAGTTTAAATAACCAAGCAACCCTTTACGGTTAAAGGGAAAAGATCCAAGAAAGTACTAGAGTTGATTCGCTCTGATGTATGTGAACATCTTTATGGAGTTCAAGGCATACTTATCAGAAAGATGGGATTAACTCCCATATTGACTACACCATTAATGCCTCGGCAAAAATGATGTGTTAGTAAGAAGGAATAGGACTCTTATAGATATGGGAAAGTAGACAATGAGTTATTCGGAGTTACCTAATTCAGTTTTGGGATATGCCTTGGAAACAACGGCGTTTATCTTGAACTTGATTCCTTTGGAAACTTGTACAGATATTCGGTTGTTTATAGGATACCCTAAGAAAACGAATTAAGATATTTGATATAGTCCAAAGGACCAGGTATTCGTTGATTGCATCAACGTTCGGTTCTTAGATGTGGACTATATATGCAAGATCACAAGCCCAAGAGTAGAGTAATACTTGATGAGCTAAGAGAGACTGATCAAGACTTAGAACCAGCTAAACTGAGTAGTTCACTACTATAATCTTTAGTCACTATAAATACACCGGAGCGTCGTCGTAGTGAGAGGGTTGTTAGACAACCCGACAGGTCCATGTTTATGGGAGAGTCTTCGGACTTGTTACCTAGAGAACATGAAGCCGACCCCTGGATCTATGACGAGACGCTGAAAGATCAAGATGCTCAGCCTTGGCAAAAGGCGATGAAATATGATGTATGGGACATCCAGAGGGATTCATCGAAAAGAGCCGAGAGCATTTTGTAAGCAAGCTTAATCGATCTTTGGATTGAAGAAAGCTTCAAGATCTTGGACATATGCAGATCTATGAGAAAATCCATTTTATGGATTCTTTCAAGGCATGTTTGGGTCCTGTATTTAACAAATAAGTGACGGAAAAAATGTGGTGTTTTCTCATTCTGTATGTAGACGACATCCTTCTAAATTGGCAACAATATGAAGATGTTGTCGGACATAAAGGGATGGTTGTCCGACAATTTGATATGAAGGACTTAGGATAAGTTAGGCATGTTCTTGGCATCAAAGTTATAAGGGATCGCCAGAAAAGAACATAGTACTTATCCCAAGCCTCATACATAAATAAAATTCTTGCTCGTTTTAGCATGCAGAATTCCAAGAAAGGTTTTCACCTTTTAGATATGGAATTATTTATCTAAAGTTTGGTGTCTGACACAATAAGGAGATAAATGAAAAGTAAGCAGTTCCCTACACCTTAACGGTGGGAAGCTTAATGTATGCAGTGCTGTGCACGAGACTGATATCTACTATGCCGTGGGCATGGTGGTGAGATATCATAGTAATCCTGGAAAGGATCACTCGACTGATGTAAAGAACATATTTAGGCATCTGTAAAGGACTAAGATAATATGTTCTAAGTTACAAACCAGTCAAGTTGTTGCTGGAGTAGTATACTTAATGTCTAGATTTGAGTATTCTGAACTCCTTGTACACTTTCATTTACCTATTAATAACAGACATTCATTTGCTTTTAATTATTATTAATTAAATATATGCAAATTATAGTCCTGGATTTTATACGTTGTAGTTAGTATGGTGTGCATGGGCACACAGAAGATCATACTATCGGTTACTCGTATTTAATCGAACAGTTGCTCACGACCTAGATGGACACGGACCAATCCATCGTTATAGTCGTTGTGTGAGAGAGAAAATAATTTATCTTAATTATTTTATCACACTTGTACACTTGGTGTATTGAGCGGATCGAATGAGACTCATCAATTAGGTTTGCTCGGCGATAATTGATTTGAGACTCAGTGTATTTTATTCTTAATCCCCGATACAATTGCGGGTGTGTATATTTAATATAAGTGACTTTGATTTTCCAAAGGAATTAACCGATTTAATTATTTGGTTAATTACCGGTTAAGTTGGGTCACTATATTTTATATGGCATGCCGTGAATTCTTGACGGGACAGTGTATCCCGGAAGGGTTGATAATATCCCCGAGATGAGCTCATAAGGATTTATTATGTAAAGCTCGCGAGTGGATTTGTTCCGCATAATAAATAAGGTTGAGTGGTACTAGTCTCGGATATAAGAGATGAATAAATTTATTAAGTAATAAATAAATTTTATTCATAGATATTTAAATCTTAAATACACGGAATAAATAATACTACCGGAGAAATATTATTTGGATATAATATGGTTTAATATTGGGAGTGCAATTAATTTATATAGTGGTAAATAAATTAATTAATATTGATAAGGATTAATAGACTTGGGCTTGGGCTCAATTTAATCTTCAATATTGGAAGCCCAATATTCCACCTCCTTTAGATCCCCTACGTAGCCTATAAAAGCACTACATGGCCTTCATAAATCATAAGACAAGAATATCAATACTTGATAGTTCTAGAGAGTTGAAGGAGATCCATAGATCTTGGAGGATCGTCGCCCACCCGACGTTCAAGCTAGTGCAAGGAATACGTGGGAAGATTCAAAGGTCATCTTGATTTCGTTTCTCCGAACAACGAATCGAAGGTATAATATCTAAACACCCTTGATATTATTCTATTTTATTTATCGTGTAATACCGTAGAACGCAAGATCCGAAAGTCGAATCCCGGAGTAGAGGACGATCGCGTGGTGGTGGCGAAGCCACCGGACCACGGGCGATCGACCCTAGGGTTTCGGCGTGGGCATGGGATGAACCCCGACTGGACGCCGGGGCGCGATCGATCAACCGATCGATCGCGGGCAGCTGCTGGGCACAACGGCCCAGCTGGAGGCGGGCCACCCCAGGCGGCGGCTAGTCGCCGGACTCGCCGCGGGGGCTGCATGAGCAGCCCCACCCATCGATCGCGATCAGCCGCGATCGGGATCGCGTGAACCCCGCGACGCGGGGGTTCGGCTGGGGGCGGGCTGCATGCCTTCGGGCGTGTGGTCTCCTCGGCTGGACTCCGGCGCGTTCGTCGGCGTTCATGTGATCTCCGGCGGAGGTTTTTGATCGGGCTATGGTTTCCGCAATTTTTAATAGCCCGGGATATCGAATTCCAACAATTGGTATCAGAGCGTGGTTTACGTTCGCGGTATTTTCGATAAAATTGTTCTACCTTGCAGGGTTCCGACTATTATGGCTTAATTTATTATTCGTTTAATTTATTTTGTCATGAATGCTGGTTTGATTAAACTCTCGGACATGTCGAGATTCTTTTTTGGTGGTGAATGCTTGTAATAGTAAAAATTCAGGGGTTGACCGAATTTAGGTTTATTATTATTGTTCTATCTTTTTCCGGAAAGTGTATAGGGTCGATTTCATGTATAGAATCGATACCGGATAGTGTAAAATTAAATTTGTAATTTATTTTGCGTTGGATCGATGCCGAAACGACCGCCGGAGAAGAAGTGTGACGAAGGAGATGATCGTGAGGGTGAGGACAAGGATCGACCATCCCCATGGTCGATCCATGAGGATCGATCGACCCTTGGAGGGGCCGCCGGCAATGGTGGCCGGTCACCTCCTAGGCATGGGTCGATGGTGGCGTGGGGATCCCCACCCCATGCTACCCCGGTCCGGTGATTCGCTTTCCTAATTGATTCGGGTTTTTCCTATTTGAGTATTCCTATTTTTGGGAACTCTCATGGATTAGGAAAAGAATCGATTTGGAATTAATTAGGATTCCTAAATTGATTATTTCTATTTTATGGAAATATTCATGGATTAGGAATCTAATTAATTTGGAAAGTAGAAGAGTCCTAACTTATTTTATTTCCTTATTTCATTATGGAAATCATCTAGAATATTCCAAGTGGGTCTTGGATAGATTATTCTAGAGATTTAATGAAGTAGAAAGGGAAAATAAAATAAATAAAAATATTAATAATATTTAATTTTATTTTTGATTTATTCGATTGACTTAATTATTATTAATTAAGTATCTTTTGGATTTATTAAAAATAAATAGATTTAAATATTGGAAATTAATATTCTCGTCACATGGAGCATTCAAGAACGAAGGCTGAAGACTAGAAGATGCGTACGGAGATGTAGTAAAGCCATAATAGTCGGAAAATAATATTCTAGTAATTATTTTGACTATGTGATAATACTATGTGCTTTATTACACGTATGCATGCTATATGTGTTTACTTTATGCACTAGATAGCGTATCCCTTTGTTATAAAAAGCTAAGTGGGAGAGGGTATGGAAACATACCCATGGTCTCCATTGCTGCTCTCTTGGTGAGTTTTATAAACTTTTGAAGTTTATATAGACAAGTCATTGGAGGAGAGTTCTTGTAATTCCTCTTACGAGAAACATTGATTAAGTTCATCAAACAATGCCTAATTTTTCTTTCCAAAACTGATTTCAAGTCGACTCATTCTCACCCCGGGGAGTGGAATGGAGCCAAATCCACTTGGTCATGTCGAGGACACAAATTAGAGGCAGTCGTACCATCTTTTGAAGGTGGATCGATTGTCTGCTCGGCTCCCTCATTTATGAGAGATAGGGTTGTTCACATGGTGAATCACTGGTAAGAAACTTCGAGTTTCACTTATGATTCTCCGCGTCTTGATTTACAAGATCGAAGTGATCAAGTAATTGGATTTCAATTATATAAATCTTTTGGTATAGTAAACGTCCACACGAACGTGGCTTGCTATACTGAATGGGATTTTAGAATAATTGATGTAGACAGTTATAGGGAATTGTGAAGGATTGTGAGTTATCGTAAACGTCCACACGAACGTGGCTTGCGGTAACGTAACAATTGTTGGAAATCGATATCCCGGAATTAATAAATTAAATAAAATTAATTATCTAATTAATTCCGACCGAAATCCTTTGGAGATCGAATATCCGGATTGTAAAAAAATGCGGAACCGACAATCCAATCGAAATCCTTTCGCCGGAAACCACCGCGAACCATCATACGAGCCGGAGCCCGGCCGAACACACATCCGCGGGGAAGCCCCCGCTTGCGTGCCCTAGCCGAGCCCCCGTACGGGGCTCGCGATCACGCACGGTGATCGCCAGGGATGCGCCTTGCATCCCCCGGGGCTGCTCGTAGCAGCCCCCGGCGGTGAATCCGGCGACTCACCGCCACCGTCGGTCGAGGGAGGGGGCGCCTGCCGCGGCACCAGCCCGCGGCTGCCCCCATCGATCGACCCTAGGTCGATCGCTCGCCCCGGCGTTCAGCCGGGGCTCCCTCCCTTGCGTGCTGCCGGCGATCGAGCCTTAGGGCTTCGATCGCCAACCCTCGGCGTCCAGCCGAGGGTCCGTTGCCATGCGCGATCCCCGCCGGGGATCTCTCGGCCTCCGCGGTCCGGTGATCTTCGATCACCACCGCGAGGTCGATCCTCGTCCACGGGGTTCGTCCCTCGGATCTTGGTTCATGATATTTTCACGATAATTAAACGATAAAATCATAAAGAGGGTTTTACGATTTACCACGTTCTCGTTGTTCGGAAAAACGTAGAACTTAATTTGATGACCTTTGAGATCTTCCCACGTATTCCTTGCACTAGCCCGGACGTCGTGTGGGCGACGATTTACCGAACTCGATGGATCCTCCTCTCTACTTTCTCTCTCTAGGATTGTGATCTTCAAGTTATGAGAATAGAGAAGACCATGTAGTGCTTTTATAGGCTACGTAGGGGATCTTAAGGAGGTGGAATATTGGGCTTCCAATATTGAAGATTAAATTGAGCCCAATGCTCAAGTCCATTAATCCTTATCAATATTAATTAATTCTATTTTCCACTATATAAAATTAATTGCACTCCCAATATTAAACCATATTATATCAAATAATATTTCTCCGGTAGTATTATTTATTCCGTGTATTTAAGATATAAATATCCATGAATAAAATTAATTTATTGCTAATTAATTTATTCATCTCTTTATATCCGAGACTAGTACCATTCAACCTTAATTATTATGCGGAACGAATCCACCTGCAGGGTTTACATAATAATTCCTTATGAACTCATCTCGGGGATATTATCAACCCTTACGGGATACACTTTCCCGTCAAGTATTCACGGCATGCCATATATAAAATATAGTGACCCAACTTAACCGGTAATTAACCCAATAATTAAATCGGTTAATTCCTTTGGTAAATCAAAGTCACTTATATTAAATATACACACCCGCAATAGTATCGAGGATTAAGAATAAAATACACTGAGACTCAAATCGATTATCGCCGGCAATCCTAATCGATGAATCTCAAGCAGATCCGCTCAATACACCAAGTGTACAAGTGTGATAAAATAATCAAGACAAATTATTTTCTCTCTCACACAACGACTATACCGATGGATTGGTCCGTGTCCATCTAGGTCGTGAGCAACTGTTCGATTAAATACGAGTAACCGATAGTATGATCTTCTGTGTGGCGTCGCACACCATACTAACTACAACGTATATAATCTAGGACTATAATTTGCATTATAAATAATTAAACGCAAATAATTGTTTATTTAGTTAAATAGATTAGTGGCAATGGATCGTGAGTTTCCGTTACTTAAATCTAGACATTAAGTACACAACTCCAACAATCTCCCACTTGTACTAAGGTCTAGTCATTTCCTCCAAACTCCCGACTGCCATACTCATCACGTGCTTAAGTTGTACTTCCAAGAAGTACTATGTGAATGAGCACTCTAGGTTGCCGCTCTGAAGTTATCTTGGTGACTACAGCGTCGTCTCCCTCGATGATGACTCGTATCAGGTGGTACTTGCACTATGTGTTATCTTACACTTATGGACTTGTGATTTCTTACCATTTGCCATCGCACCGCTATACACATAGCCTTTTGGCAAATTAAGAATCACCTCTAAGTCCCAGAGATTATCCCGGAGTTATACCAAAACTTCCGCTGCCTCTGAGGCCGCTATTTGGTTACCCATGGCAGAGTCCGAAAAGCATCGTGCTTATCACTCTTCCATGTTAAAACTCCTTCTCCTTCAATAGTGAAACACATAGCCTGATATCGACTTACACCGGTCCTTCTTTGATTAGAAATCTAAGAGAATGTAATCCAAAGGAAATGCTCGTCTGCTTCGTAGTCTAGAACAGTACTTCGAAAGTACTTTTACAGCAGTCGAATATTCCTTTCCAGGATTACCTTGATATCCTCCCACTACGCTAACCGCATAGCCGATATCAGGTTCTTGTTTTCAACAATGCATTTATTAAGCTTTCCACACTAAAAGTGTAGGAAACTGCTTTCATTGCTTCTATCTCCTTTTGTGTTCCAAAACACATATCCTTAGATAGATGCATTCCGTCTCTGAAAGGTAACGAACCTTTCTCGGAATCTTGCATGTTAAAACGAACCATAATCATATATGTAAGATGTCCAGGAGAAGTACAATGTTCATTCCTAGAGATCCAAGATCTCAAGAACATGTCCAACTTCTTCCTATATCTTTAATAATGATTTATCTAGACAACCACCATTTTATGTCTGACAACATCTTTACATTGTTACCAATGATAAAATGTTATCTACATAAAACCTCCGAGAAACACCACCTTGTTTTCCATCACGTTTCCAATACACACGATTCGTCTATGCTTTTGATGAATACATAAAATGGACTATCTCATCAATTTGCAAGTACCACGAACTCAATGCTTTGTTTCAATCCATAAATGGATCAACTAAGCTTGTACTCTAAATGATCTCGCCTCTTAGCAATAATCCTTATTGCTTTCCAAGAAGGCACATTTAGATCTAGTACGGCCTTCATGTAGATCCAGGGATCGATTTCATGTATACTAGGTCCAGAGTCCGAAAACTCACCTAGTCTTATGAACATCTTCGGTTGTTCCACAACCTCCCACTACAACGGCATTCCGGTGTATAAACAGTAATAACAGTAGGTGCAGTTAGTGGTGTACCGCTACTCGGTTCGGCTGGTTCTAAGTCTTAATCTTTCTCTGTCATTTCAAAGTATCATGTCACTTTGGGCTTGTGGTTCATCGTATAGTCTTTCTCTAAGAACCGGGCGTTAGAACTTATAACGTCCTTCTGGTTCATAGTACTATTGAACACACATCTTTTGTTCTTCTAGGACATTCTACAACCGCATTTAAATGCGCCGTTGTTTACAGATATATCCATAGAACATAGGTAGTTCCGTATAACTCATGCTTTTACTATTTCTAAGAGTTCCATTTCTTGTTTACGACACACCATTTCTACACAACAGTGTATGGTGAAGTCATTTAGGATCAAATCCCAATTAGTATGCCATGCATTCCTCAGACAGGTATTTGCCTCCGCGATCAAATCGCAGGCTACAAATGGATATACCTTGATGGCTCTCCACAATTGCTTAGTGTCCATTGACTTGTCAAAACACATGCTTTTGTGGCACATCAGGTATTCTAATCCATTTTTCGAGTAATCATAAAATGAAGTACTCGTACCTTATTGTCTGAGTAGGCATAGGTCTGCATACATCAGAGTCAATCAATTCTTATACTTGTCCGGATCTTACATCTTATATCCATAAAGGATTGCTTAGTCATATTATCTTCCAAATTAGATTCTTAGGTCGGAAGGTCCACTCCCTCAACTTAATTGATCAAATATCAATTTTCGACCTTTGAACTTCTTATTTGAATAAACATGACTCAGCATAAGAATCCACAAGTATAATTGATAAAGAAATCTCTTATTAGTAAAACGAGTTTCATACTACGGTTCGTTGCATCGTGGTGGACTCAGGATTCATCATTTATATATTGCTAGCCAATGTACCAAAATAGATAATATCATTATTTCTTCTTATAACCATCAAATGATTAAAAGAAATAAAATATCCATTTATTAGAAATCCAGAACAAAGTTCTTTCTAATATGAAAGGTACATAAAAGCAATAACCCAAAATGAAATCCTTTAAAATGTCCTCCACTGCAACTGCTGCCTCCTCTACAGCATTGCCCATGTAGACTACGATCTTTTCTTTTCCAAGTCGTTAGGTTTCCTGGAACCTCTCGCATTTAAAATGCACATACCGTCAGTGGTTCCATATCTACACACCAGGTTCCGGTAGATAATACCACTGACTATGTTTTACGACTAAAGAAAATTTCGTACTTTCTTTGAGAGGATAATCAGACTTCCAGTACCCAGACTGTTTGCATCGAGAACTCTTGCCTCATGGCTTCCTCGTCCCATCTCGTGGTCCAAGAAACCTAGGACCACTGGGTTTCTTTGCTTGCTTTTCCTTTCCCCCGATTTTTCCCTTAGGTTCGAAACCTTTGGCATTGGCTACAAGAGCTTGCGATTTCCGTCTCAACTCGTCTAAAAGGTCAATCATCTCAAAAACGTGTTTAAGCGTTTCCTCGAAGCGACTGGCCTTTATGAGTATCCTCATCGCTTCTTGTCTAGCCGCCTATGTCAATAGGCTCGGGAGGACAAAGCTTACTGAGTACTAACCAGTACTCTTCAACAGTCTGAACAATGTCTAGATCTCTATTCCAATCATTACATTTAGGGACCAATGAGTTTAAAATCCTTACGTATCACAGAAAGTGGGTTCAAAGCCATATCCTAATCTATGAGCACATATAACAACAAACAATCGATTTAATCTCCGATATTATCTCCCTCAAATAATATCATTAAACCACTAATCGCATCTAAAATCCCATCAGATATGGCAAGCCACGATAGTGTGGACGTTTACCTATCCAAATGATTTAGCAATTAGATTTCCTTCGGTCGTACATCATCATTAGCGTTACTTCGATGGGAAGAATACTAAGAAGCGTACCTAAGTGTAAACCATTACTCAGTATCTAAGAAGATTGTTTGGGACACGCATATTCACCGCAAGCCACGATAGTGTGGACGTTTACGTTAACATACGCTCCTTTACTCCCTTCTATAACTGTCTACATCAATCGTTCCAAAATCCCATTCAATGTAGCAAGCCACGATAGTGTGGACGTTTACTACACCAAAAGACTTTTACAATTGACTCCTAATTACTTGAATCATTCAATCTTGTAAATCAAGACGCGGAGAATCATAAGTGAAACTCGAAGTTTCTAACCAGTGATTCACCATGCGAACAACCCTATCTCTCATAAATGAGGGAGCCGAGCAGAAAATCGTGTTGGAGTTGTGTACTTAATGTCTAGATTTAAGTAAAGGAAACTCACGATCCATTGCCATTAATCTATTTAATTAAATGAACAATTATTTGCATTTAATTATTTATAATTAAATATATGCAAATTATAGTCCTGGATTCTATACGTTGTAGTTAGTATGGTGTGTCGGGCCCACACAGAAGATCATACTATCGGTTACTCGTATTTAATCGAACAGTTGCTCACGACCTAGATGGACACGGACCAATCCATCGGTATAGTCGTTGTGTGAGAGAGAAAATAATTTGTCTTAATTATTTTATCACACTTGTACACTTGGTGTATTGAGCGGATCGTTGAGATTCATCGATTAGGATTGCCGGCGATAATCGATTCGAGTCTCAGTGTATTTTATTCTTAATCCCCGAAACTATTGCGGGTGTGTATATTTAATATAAGTGACTTTGATTTACCAAAGGAATTAACCGATTTAATTATTGGGTTAATTACCGGTTAAGTTGGGTCACTATGTTTTATATATGACATGCCGTGAATACATGACGGGAAAGTGTATCCCGGAAGGGTTGATAATATCCCCGAGATGAGTTCATAAGGAATTATTATGTAAACCCTGCAGGTGGATTTAATCCGCATAATAATTAAGGTTGAATGGTACTAGTCTCGGATATAAGAGATGAATAAATTAATTAGCAATAAATTAATTTTATTCATGGATATTTATATCTTAAATACACGGAATAAATAATACTACCGGAGAAATATTATTTGATATAATATGGTTTAATATTGGGAGTGCAATTAATTTTATATAGTGGAAAATAGAATTAATTAATAATAGTAAGGATTAATAGATTTGGGCTTGGGCTCAATTTAATCACTATTATTGGAAGCCCAATATTCCACCTCCTTAAGATCCCCTACGTAGCCTATAAAAGCACTACATGGTCTTCACAATTAGACAAGACAAGATAATCATACTTGATTAGTCTAGAGAGTTCGTGAAGGAGATCCATGGAGTTCGGTAGATCGTCGCCCACACGACGTCCGGGCTAGTGCAAGGAATACGTGGGAAGATCTCAAGGTCATCGATTGATCTCGTTTCTCCGAACAACGAATCGAAGGTAAAATCGTTAAACACCCTTGATGATTTTATTCGATTATCTATTGAAAATACCGTAGAACCAAGATCCGAGGACGAACCCCGGAACGAGGTCGAACCGGGCGGTGGTGGCGAAGCCACCGGACCGCCGCGGCTCGAGGACCTCGTGGGGATCGAACCAAGAGCACCCCGGCTGGACGCCGGGGATGCGCGATCGAGGAGAACCCCGGCTGGACGCCGGGGTGCGATCGAACCCTAGGTTCGATCGCGGGGTGGCGGCTGGTGCCGCCGCGGCTTGCTGGGCGAGATGCCCCCCTCCCCGACGGCGGTGAGTCGCCGGACTCACCGCGGGGCTGCTACTGCAGCCCGGCTGATCGATCGCACGGTGCGATCGATCCATCGATCGTGAACCCCGCCTCGCGGGGGTTCGGCTGGGGCAGCCGCGTGCCTTCGGGTGCGTGGGCTCCTCGGTCGTGCTCCGGTTCGCATGGCGGTGCTCACGTGATCTCCGGCGAAAGGTTTTTGATCGGGCTATGGTTTCCGCAAATTTTAATAGCCCGGGATATCGAATTCCAACAATTGGTATCAGAGCGAGGTTTACGTTCGCGGTATTTTCGATAAAATTGTTCTACCTTGCAGGGTTTCCGACTATTATGGCTAGATATAATTTATTCTTTAATTATTGTCATAATATGTTTTGATTAAACTCTCGGACATGTCGAGATTCGTTTTATGTGTGGTGAATGCTTGTAATAGTAAAAATTCGGGGGTTGACCGAATTTAGGATTTATTATTGCGTTCTACTTTTTCCGGAAATTGTATACGGTCGATTTCATGTATAGAATCGATACCGGATAATTGTAATTTAAATTCTTGTAATTTATTTACGTTGGTTCGATGCCGAAACGACCGCCGGAGAAGACGTGTGACGAAGTAGACGAAGGGCTCGAGGATCGATCATGGAGATCGATCCCCATGAGATCGATGGCAAGGGAGAGGGGCGACGATCGCACCCCTCGTCTGGGGCTGCCGCCGACTTGGTGGTGGCCGGCCGGCTGAGTGGTGGCGGCGGTTGCCCTCTCCGATGTCCGGTCGATGATGGTGTTGGCGCGGGGTCCTCGTGATCTCGTGCTACTCCTATCGAGATTTACTTTCCTAAATTATTCGGTTTTCCTATTTTGAGTATTCCTATTCTTAGGAACTCTCATGGAATAGGAAAAGAATAAATTTAGAATAAATTTATTTCCTTATTGATTATTCCTATTTTATGGGAATTTTCATGGATAAGGAAGGAATAAATTTAAAATTAATTCGGTTTTCCTTATTGAGTGTTTTTCTTTATGGAAACTCTCATGGATTAGGAAAATGATTAATTGGAATTAATTTATTCCCTTATTCTATTATGGAAGTCTTCTAGAATATTCTAAGTTCTACTTGGAATAGGATTCTAGAGATTTAATGGAATTAGAAAGGAAAATAATTAATTATTAAATTAATTTATTTCCTAGTTGATTATTCCTATTTTATGGGAATTTTCATGGACATGGAAATTAATTAATTTTGGAAAGTAAAAGAGTCCTTAATTAATTTTTCCTATTTAATTATTCCTTTATGGAATTTTTAATAGATTAGGAAAGGAATTAATTTGGAAGGATTAGGAGTCCTAATTTATTTTATTTCCTTATTCTATTATAGAAGTCTTCTAGAATATTCCAAGTGGGTCTTGGATAGATTATTCTAGAGATTTAATAGAATTAGATAGGAAAATAAATAAATAAAAATATTAATAATATTTAATTTTATTTTTGATATATTCGATTGACTTAATTTTCGAATTAAGTAACTTTTGGATTAATTGAAAATAAATAGATTTAAATATTGGAATTAATATTCCCGTCACATGGAGCATTCAAGAACGAAGACTAAAGACTAGAAGATGCGTACGGAGATGCGATAAAGCCATAATAGTCGGAAAATAATATTCTAGTATTATTTTGATTATGTGATAATATTCTATGTGCTTTATTTCATGTATGCATGCTTATGTGTATTTAATTATGCATTAGATAGCGTATCCCTTTGTTATAAAAAGCTAAGTGGGAGAGGGTATGGAAACATATCCATGGTCTCCATTGCTGTTCTCTTGGTGACTTTTATGGACTTTTGAAGTTCGTATAGACAAGTCAATGGAGGAGAATTCTTGTAATTCCTTTTACGAGAAACATTGATTAAGTTTATCAAACAATGCCTAATTTGTCTTTCCAAAACTGATTTCAAGTCGACTCATTCTCACCCCGGGGAGTGGAATGGAGCCAAAGCCACTTGGTCATGTCGAGGTCACAATATAGAGGCAGTCGTACCATCTTTTGAAGGTGGGTCGATTGTCTGCTCGGCTCCCTCATTTATGAGAGATAGGGTCGTTCGCATGGTGAATCACTGGTTAGAAACTTCGAGTTTCACTTATGATTCTCCGCGTCCTGATTTACAAGATTAAATGATTCAAGTAATTGGATGTCAATTATAAAGATCTTTTGGTGTAGTAAACGTCCACACGAACGTGGCTTGCTATGCTGAATGGGATCTTGGATTAATTGATGTAGACAGTTATAGAAGGGAGTGAAGGAGCGTATGTTAACGTAAACGTCCACACGAACGTGGCTTGCGGTGAATATACGTGTCCCAAACAATCTTCTTGGATACTGAGTAATGGTTTACACTTAGGTACGCTTTATAGTATTCTTCCCAACGAAGTAACGCTATAATTGATGTACGACCGAAGCAAATCTAATTGCTAAATCATTTGGATAGGTAAACGTCCACACGAACGTGGCTTGCCATATCTGATGGGATTTTAGAGGTGATTAGTGGTTTAATGATATTATTTAAGGGAGATAATATCGGAGATTAAACGATTGTTTGTTGTTATATGTGCTCATAGATTAGGATATGGCTTTGAACCCACTTTCTGTGATACGTAAGGATTTTAAACTCATTGGTCCCTAAATGTAATGATTGGAATAGAGATCTAGACATTGTCCAGACTGTTGAAGAGTACTGGTTAGTACTCAGTAAGCTTTGTCCTCCCGAGCCTATTAACATAGGCGGCTAGACAAGAAGCGATGAGGATACTCATAAAGGCCAGTCGCTTCGAGGAAACGCTTAAACACGTTTTTGAGATGATTGACCTTTTAGACGAGTTGAGACGGAAATCGCAAGCTCTTGTAGCCAATGCCAAAGGTTTCGAACCTAAGGGAAAAATCGGGGGAAAGGAAAAGCAAGCAAAGAAACCCAATGGTCCTAGGTTTCTTGGACCAAGGGATGGGACGAGAAAGCCAGAGGCAAGAGTTCTCGATGCAAACAGTCTGGGTACTGGAAGTCTGATTATCCTCTCAAAGAAAGTACGAAATTTTCTTTAGTCGTAAAACATAGTCAGTGGTATTATCTACCGGAACCTGGTGTGTAGATATGGAACCACTGACGGTATGTGCATTTTAAATGCAAGGGTTCCAGGAAACCCGACGACTTAGAAAAGAAGAAATCGTAGTCTGCATGGGAAATGCTGTGGAGGAGGCAGCAGTTGCAGTGGAGGACATTTTATAGGATTTCATTTTGAGTTATTGCTTTTATGTACCTTTCATATTAGAAAGAACTTTGTTCTAGATTTCTAATAAATGGATATTTTATTTCTTTTAATTATTTGATGGTTATAAGAAGAAATAATGATATTATCTATTTTGGTGCATTGACTAGCAATACATAAATGATGAATCCTGAGTCCACCACGATGCAACGAACCGTAGTATGAAACTCGTTTTTCTAAAAAGAGATTTCTTTATCAATTATACTTGTGGATTCTTATGCTGAGTCATGTTAATTCAAATAAGAAGTTCAAAGGTCGAAAATTGATATTTGATCAATTAAGTTGAAGGAGTGGACCTTCCGACCTAAGAATCTAATTTGGAAGATAATATGACTAAGCAATCCTTTATGGATATAAGATGTAAGATCCGGACAAGTATAAGAATTGATTGACTCTGATGTATGCAGACCTATGCCTACTCAGACAATAAGGTACGAGTACTTCATTTTATGATTACTCGAAAAATGGATTAGAATACCTGATGTGCCACAATAGCAAGTGTTTTGACAAGTCAATGGACACTAAGAAATTGTGGAGAGCCATCAAGGTATATCCATTTGTAGCCTGCAATTTGATCGCGGAGGCAAGTACCTGTCTGAGGAATGCATGGCATACTAATCAGAAATTGGGATTTGATCCTAAATGACTTCACCATACACTGTTGTGTAGAAATGGTGTGTCGTAAACAAGAAATGGAACTCTTATAGAGATAGTAAAAGATGAGTTATACGGAACTACCTATGTTCTATGGATATGTCTGGAAACAACGACGCATTCAAATGCGGTTGTAGAATATCCTAGAAGAACAAAAGATGTGTGTTCAATAGTACTATGAATCAGAAGGACGTTATAAGTTCTAACGCCCGGTTCTTAGAGAAAGACTATATAATGAACCACAAGCCCAAGGTGACGTAATACTTTGAAATGAGAGAGAAAGATTAAGACTTAGAACCAGCCGAACCGAGTAGCGGTACACCACTAACTGCACCTACTGTTATCACTGTTTATACACCGGAATGCCATTGTAGTGGGAGGTTGTGGGACAACCGGAGATATTCATAAGACTAGGAGAGTCTTCGGACTCTGGACCTAGTATACATGAAATCGATCCCTAGATCCACATAAAGGCCGTACTAGATCTAAATGTGCCTTCTTGGAGAGCAATAAGGATTATTGCTAAGAGGCGAGATCATTTAGAGTACAAGCTTAGTTGATCCATTTATGGATTGAAACAAAGCATTGAGTTCGTGGTACTTGCAAATTGATGAGATAGTCCATCTTATGGATTCATCAAAGGCATAGACGAATTGTGTGTATTGGAAACGTGATGGAAAACAAGGTGGTGTTTCTCGGAGGTTTTATGTAGATGACACTCTTATCATTGGCAACAATGTAAAGATGTTATCAGACATAAAATGATGGTTGTCTAGATGAATCAGTATGAAAGATAAAAGAAGAAGTTGGACATGTTCTTGAGATCTTGGATCTCTAGAAAGAACATTGTACTTCTCCTGGACATCTTACATAAATGATTATGGTTCGTTTTAAACATGCAAAATTCCGAGAAAGGTTCGTTACCTTTCAGAGACGGAATGCATCTATCTAAGGATATGTTTTTTGGAACACAAAAGGAGATAGAAGCAATGAAAGCAGTTTCCTACACTTTGAGTGTGGAAAGCTTAATAAATGCATTGTTGAAAACAAGAACCTGATATCGGCTATGCGGTTAGCATAGTGGGAGGATATCAAGGTAATCCTGGAAAGGAATATTCGACTGCCGTAAAAGTACTTTCGAAGTACTGTTCTAGACTACGAAGCAGACGAGTTTTTCCTTTGGATTACATTCTCTTAGATTTCTAATCGAATGAGGACCGGTGTAAGTCGATATCAGGCTATGTGTTTCACTATTGAAGGAGAAGGAGTTTAACATGGAAGAGTGATAAGCACGATGCTTTTCGGACTCTGCCATAGGTAACCAAATAGCGGCCTCATAGGCAGCGGAAGTTTTGGTATCACTCCGGGATAATCTCTGGGACTTAGATGTGATTCTTAATTTGCCAAAGGCTATGTAAATAGCGGTGCAATGGCAAATGGTAAGAAATCACTAGTCCATAAGTATAAGATAACACATAGTGCAAGTACCACCTGATACGAGTCATCGTCGAGGGAGACGACGCTGTAGTCACCAAGATAACTTCAGAGCGGCAACCTAGAGTGCTCATTCACATAGTACTTCTTGGAAGTACAACTTAAGCACGTGATGAGTATGGGAGTCGGGAGTTTGGAGGAAATGACTAGACCTTAGTACAAGTGGGAGATTGTTGGAGTTGTGTACTTAATGTCTAGATTTAAGTAAAGGAAACTCACGATCCATTGCCATTAATCTATTTAATTAAATGAACAATTATTTGCATTTAATTATTTATAATTAAATATATGCAAATTATAGTCCTGGATTCTATACGTTGTAGTTAGTATGGTGTGTCGGGCCCACACAGAAGATCATACTATCGGTTACTCGTATTTAATCGAACAGTTGCTCACGACCTAGATGGACACGGACCAATCCATCGGTATAGTCGTTGTGTGAGAGAGAAAATAATTTTTCTTAATTATTTTATCACACTTGTACACTTGGTGTATTGAGCGGATCGTTGAGATTCATCGATTAGGATTGCCGGCGATAATCGATTCGAGTCTCAGTGTATTTTATTCTTAATCGCCGAAACTATTGCGGGTGTGTATATTTAATATAAGTGACTTTGATTTACCAAAGGAATTAACCGATTTAATTATTGGGTTAATTACCGGTTAAGTTGGGTCACTATGTTTTATATATGACATGCCGTGAATACTTGACGGGAAAGTGTATCCCGGAAGGGTTGATAATATCCCCGAGATGAGTTCATAAGGAATTATTATGTAAACCCTGCAGGTGGATTTAATCCGCATAATAATTAAGGTTGAATGGTACTAGTAAGAGATGAATAAATTAATTAGCAATAAATTAATTTTATTCATGTATATTTATATCTTAAATACACGGAATAAATAATACTACCGGAGAAATATTATTTGATATAATATGGTTTAATATTGGGAGTGCAATTAATTTTATATAGTGGAAAATAGAATTAATTAATAATAGTAAGGATTAATAGATTTGGGCTTGGGCTCAATTTAATCACTATTATTGGAAGCCCAATATTCCACATCCTTAAGATCCCCTACGTAGCCTATAAAAGCACTACATGGTCTTCACAATTAGACAAGACAAGATAATCATACTTGATTAGTCTAGAGAGTTCGTGAAGGAGATCCATGGAGTTCGGTAGATCGTCGCCCACACGACGTCCGGGCTAGTGCAAGGAATACGTGGGAAGATCTCAAGGTCATCGATTGATCTCGTTTCTCCGAACAACGAATCGAAGGTAAAATCGTTAAACACCCTTGATGATTTTATTCGATTATTTATTGAAAATACCGTAGAACCAAGATCCGAGGACGAACCCCGGAACGAGGTCGAACCGGGCGGTGGTGGCGAAGCCACCGGACCGCCGCGGCTCGAGGACCTCGTGGGGATCGAACCAAGAGCACCCCGGCTGGACGCCGGGGATGCGCGATCGAGGAGAACCCCGGCTGGACGCCGGGGTGCGATCGAACCCTAGGTTCGATCGCGGGGTGGCGGCTGGTGCCGCCGCGGCTTGCTGGGCGAGCTGCCCCCCTCCCCGACGGCGGTGAGTCGCCGGACTCACCGCGGGGCTGCTACTGCAGCCCGGCTGATCGATCGCACGGTGCGATCGATCCATCGATCGTGAACCCCGCCTCGCGGGGGTTCGGCTGGGGCAGCCGCGTGCCTTCGGGTGCGTGGGCTCCTCGGTCGTGCTCCGGTTCGCATGGCGGTGCTCACGTGATCTCCGGCGAAAGGTTTTTGATCGGGCTATGGTTTCCGCAAATTTTAATAGCCCGGGATATCGAATTCCAACAAATCGATCTAGTCATCAAATGACACGAAAGTCTATAATTTGTGTCCTCGACATGACCAAGTGGCTTTGGCTCCATTCCACTCCCCGGGGTGAGAATGAGTCGACTTGAAATCAGTTTTGGAAAGACAAATTAGGCATTGTTTGATAAACTTAATCAATGTTTCTCGTAAAAGGAATTACAAGAATTCTCCTCCAATGACTTGTCTATACGAACTTCAAAAGTCCATAAAAGTCACCAAGAGAACAGCAATGGAGACCATGGATATGCTTCCATACCCTCTCCCACTTAGCTTTGTTGGAGTTGTGTACTTAATGTCTAGATTTAAGTAACGGAAACTCACGATCCATTGCCACTAATCTATTTAATTAAATAAACAATTATTTGCGTTTAATTATTTATAATTAAATATATGCAAATCATAGTCCTGGATTTTATACGTTGTAGTTAGTATGGTGTTGCATGGGCGCACAGAAGATCATACTATCGGTTACTCGTATTTAATCGAACAGTTGCTCACGACCTAGATGGACACGGACCAATCCATCGGTATAGTCGTTGTGTGAGAGAGAAAATAATTTATCTTAATTATTTTATCACACTTGTACACTTGGTGTATTGAGCGGATCGTTGAGATTCATCGATTAGGATTGTCGGCGATAATCGATTCGAGTCTCAGTGTATTTTATTCTTAATCCCCGAAACTATTGCGGGTGTGTATATTTAATATAAGTGACTTTGATTTACCAAAGGAATTAACCGATTTAATTATTGGGTTAATTACCGGTTAAGTTGGGTCACTATATTTTATATATGGCATGTCGTGAATACTTGACGGGAAAGTGTATCCCGTAAGGGTTGATAATATCCCCGAGATGAGTTCATAAGGAATTATTATGTAAACCCTGCAGGTGGATTCGTTCCGCATAATAATTAAGGTTGAATGGTACTAGTCTCGGATATAAAGAGATGAATAAATTAATTAGCAATAAATTAATTTTATTCATGGATATTTATATCTTAAATACACGGAATAAATAATACTACCGGAGAAATATTATTTGATATAATATGGTTTAATATTGGGAGTGCAATTAATTTTATATAGTGGAAAATAGAATTAATTAATATTGATAAGGATTAATGGACTTGAGCATTGGGCTCAATTTAATCTTCAATATTGGAAGCCCAATATTCCACCTCCTTAAGATCCCCTACGTAGCCTATAAAAGCACTACATGGTCTTCTCTATTCTCATAACTTGAAGATTACAATTTTAGAGAGAGAAAGTAGAGAGGAGGATCCATGGAGTTCGGTAGATCGTCGCCCACACGACGTCCGGGCTAGTGCAAGGAATACGTGGGAAGATCTCAAGGTCGTCAAAATTGAGTTCTTCGTTTTTCCGAACAACGAGAACGAGGTAAATCGTAAAACCCTCTTTATGATTTTATCGTTTATTTATCGTGAGAATATCATGAACCAAGATCCAAGGGACGTACGAACCCGGGGACGAGGATCGACCTCGCGGTGGTGATCGAGGATCACCGGACCGCGGGAGGTCGAGAGATCCTCGCCGGGATCGAGAGGACGAACCCTCGGCTGGACGCCGAGGGTGGCGGTCGAGCCCTAGGGCTTCGACCGCCGGCGACGCACGAAGGACCCCGGCTGGACGCCGGGGATGCGATCGAGCGCGTGCTCGATCGCGTGGACAGCGGGCTGGTGCCGCTGCTGCTCGCACGGCGAGCAGCCCCTCCTCCCGTACGCGTCGCACGGGACTCACGCGGGCTGCTACGGGCAGCCCCGCACGGCTGTCGCGAACAGCCGCGAGCCCACGCGTGGTGGCTCGATCGAACAAGCCACGGGCTATCCCCGTGGCGGGTTTGTTTGATTAGGCTATCCCCGTGGAAGTTCGTGGCGGGTTTCCGGCAACCGGGAGTCGATTGGATTGTCGGTTCCGCAATTTAGACAATCCGGATATTCGATCTCCAAAGGATTTCGGTCGGAATTAATTAGATAATTAATTTTAATTAATTTATTAATTCCGGGATATCGATTTCCAACAAGCTTTTTACAATAAAGGGATACGCTATCTAATGCATAATTAAATACACATAAGCATGCATACATGAAATAAAGCACATAGAATATTATCACATAATCAAAATAATACTAGAATATTATTTTCCGACTATTATGGCTTTATCGCATCCCCGTATGCGTCTTCTAGTCTTTAGTCTTCGTTCTTAAATGCTCCATGTGACGGGAATATTAAGTCCAATATTTAAATCTATTTATTTTCAATTAATCCAAAAGTTACTTAATTCGAAAATTAAGTCAATCGAATATATCAAAAATAAAATTAAATATTATTAATATTTTTATTATTTTTATTTTCCTTTTCTACTTCATTAAATCTCTAGAATAATCTATCCAAGACCCACTTGGAATATTCTAGAAGACTTCCATAATGAAATAAGGAAATAAAATAATTTATTTATTTTCCCTTTCTACTTCATTAAATCAAATCTTTAGAATAATCTATCCAAGACCCACTTGGAATATTCTAGATGATTTCCATAATGAAATAAGGAAATAAAATAATTTAGGACTCTTAATCCTTCCAAATTAATTCCTTTCCTAATCCATTAAAAATTCCATAAAGGAATAATTAAATAGGAAAAATTAATCAAGAACTCTTCTACTTTCCAAAATTAATTAATTTCCATGTCCATGAAAATTCCCATAAAATAGGAATAATCAATTAGGAAATAAATTAATTTAATAATTAATTATTTTCCTTTCCAATTCTATTAAATCTCTAGAATCCTATTCCAAGTAGAACTTAGAATATTCTAGAAGACTTCC
Organism: Euphrasia confusa; assembly: GCA_954870475.1. Classification (NCBI taxonomy): domain Eukaryota; kingdom Viridiplantae; phylum Streptophyta; class Magnoliopsida; order Lamiales; family Orobanchaceae; genus Euphrasia; species Euphrasia confusa. Next base: position 34,998,939 of record OX940950.1, read on the forward strand.
ATAATAGAATAAGGAAATAAATTTCTTCCAATTAATTCTTTTCCTATTTCCATGAGAATTCCCAAAACTAGGAATACTCAAAATAGGAAAACCGAATCAATTAGGAAAGTTGGATCTTGGTAGGAATAGCATGGGTTGGGGATCCCCACGCCATCCCCACCATCGACCGCCACTACCACCGCCGGCCAAGGCTCACGCGCCACCACCCTTGGTGGCCGGCGTGGCCAAGAGCCCTAGGGCAGCCCGGGCGATCGATCCTCATGGGATCGATCCTCGTGATCGATCCCCGGTCCTCCCTCTCTTCGTCTCCTCCGTCACACTTTTCCGGCGGTCGTTTCGTCATCGATCCAACGTAAATAAATTACAAATTTATTACTACGTTCTCCGATATCGATTCTCTACATGAAATCGACCTCATACAATTTCCGGAAAAATAAGAACAAGCATTCACCACACAAGAACAAATATTGACATCACCGAGAGTTTAATAATCAAGAACATTATTATGACATTAATTAATAAAATTAAATCTAGCCATAATAATCGGAAACCCTGCAAGGTAGAACAATTTATCGAAAAATACCATGAACTAAAACCATCTCTCTGATACCAATTGTTGGAAATCGATATCCCGGAATTAATAAGTTATCTAATTAATTCCGACCGAAATCCTTGGGAGATCGAATATCCGGATTGTCAAAAAATGCGGAACCGACAATCCAATCGAAATCCTTTCGCCGGAAACCACCGCGAACCATCATACGAGCCGGAGCCCGGCCGAACACACATCCGCGGGGAAGCCCCCGCTTGCGTGCCCTAGCCGAGCCCCCGTACGGGGCTCGCGATCACGCACGGTGATCGCCGGGGATGCGCCTCGCATCCCCCGGGGCTGCTCGTAGCAGCCCCCGGCGGTGAGTCCGGCGACTCACCGCCACCGTCGGTCGAGGGAGGGGGCGCCTGCCGCGGCACCAGGCTGCGGCTGCCCCCAGCGATCGACCCTAGGTCGATCGCTCGCCCCGGCGTTCAGTCGGGGCTCCCTCCCTTGCGTGCTGCCGGCGATCGAGCCTTAGGGCTTCGATCGCCAACCCTCGGCGTCCAGCCGAGGGTCCGTTGCCATGCGCGATCCCCGCCGGGGATCTCTCGGCCTCCGCGGTCCGGTGATCTTCGATCACCACCGCGAGGTCGATCCTCGTCCACGGGGTTCGTCCCTCGGATCTTGGTTCATGATATTTTCACGATAATTAAACGATAAAATCAAAAAGAGGGTTTTACGATTTACCTCGTTCTCGTTGTTCGGAAAAACGTAGAACTTAATTTGATGACCTTTGAGATCTTCCCACGTATTCCTTGCACTAGCCCGGACGTCGTGTGGGCGAAGATCTACCGAACTCGATGGATCCTCCTCTCTACTTTCTCTCTCTAGGATTTTGATCTTCAAGTTATGAGAATAGAGAAGACCATGTAGTGCTTTTATAGGCTACGTAGGGGATCTTAAGGAGGTGGAATATTGGGCTTCCAATATTGAAGATTAAATTGAGCCCAATGCTCAAGTCCATTAATCCTTATCAATATTAATTAATTCTATTTTCCACTATATAAAATTAATTGCACTCCCAATATTAAACCATATTATATCAAATAATATTTCTCCGGTAGTATTATTTATTCCGTGTATTTAAGATATAAATATCCATGAATAAAATTAATTTATTGCTAATTAATTTATTCATCTCTTTATATCCGAGACTAGTACCATTCAACCTTAATTATTATGCGGAACGAATCCACCTGCAGGGTTTACATAATAATTCCTTATGAACTCATCTCGGGGATATTATCAACCCTTACGGGATACACTTTCCCGTCAAGTATTCACGACATGCCATATATAAAATATAGTGACCCAACTTAACCGGTAATTAACCCAATAATTAAATCGGTTAATTCCTTTGGTAAATCAAAGTCACTTATATTAAATATACACACCCGCAATAGTATCGGGGATTAAGAATAAAATACACTGAGACTCGAATCGATTATCGCCGGCAATCCTAATCGATGAATCTCAAGCAGATCCGCTCAATACACCAAGTGTACAAGTGTGATAAAATAATCAAGACAGATTATTTTCTCTCTCACACAACGACTATACCGATGGATTGGTCCGTGTCCATCTAGGTCGTGAGCAACTGTTCGATTAAATACGAGTAACCGATAGTATGATCTTCTGTGTGGCGTCGCACACCATACTAACTACAACGTATATAATCTAGGACTATAATTTGCATTATAAATAATTAAACACAAATAATTGTTTATTTAGTTAAATAGATTAGTGGCAATGGATCGTGAGTTTCTGTTACTTAAATCTAGACATTAAGTACACAACTCCAACAACAATTCTAAACGATTCACCTTAGTACTGAGTAATGGTTTACACTTAGGTACGCTTTATAGTATTCTTCCCAACGAAGTAACGCTATAATGATGTACGACCGAAGCAAATCTAATTGCTAAATCATTTGGGTGAGTAAACGTCCACACAAACGTGGCTTGCTTTACCTGATGGGATTTTAGATGCGATTAGTGATTTAATGATATTATTAAAGGGAGATAATATCGGATATTAAATTGTTTGTTTGTTTTATGTGCTTAGAGGTTAAGAATGACTGTGACCCCACTTTGTGATATACTTAAAGATGAAAACTCACTGGTTCCCTATAGTAATGTTTGGGAAAGAAATCTGGACAATGTTCAGACTGTTGAGCCTTCCGAATCCACTATTGTCCCAACTGATGAGGACATTGAAAATGACCTCAAGGAGATGTTAGGACATAGTAAGGAAGCCGGACTAGAGGTGATTGCCATACTCATTAAGTTCAGTCCTCTTGAGGAATCGCTTAAAAACGATTTCAAAAGAGATGAACTGATAAGTATGATCAGAGAATCACAAGCTCTAGTGGCCAAGTTGGAAGTGCAAGCAAAGAAGCCCAGTGGTTGTGAACCACGGATTGGGAAGAGCAAGCCGCAAAGCAAGTGCTTTCGATGCAAGCAGTCTGGGCACTGGAAGTCTGATTGTCCTCTCTTCAAAGGTACGAAATTTTCCTTAGTCACCGAAACATTATCAGTGGTGTTATCTACCAGCACCTGGTGTGTAGATACGGGGGCCACTGATCATGTCTGCAATTCATTGCAGGGGTTCCAGGAAACCCGGAGACTTAGAGAGGGAGAAATCGTGGTCTACATGGGCAATGCTGCGAAGGTGGCGGTTGTTGCAGTGGGAGACGTTCACCTACGCTTTAGTAGTGATAGGATTTTAGTTTTACATAATTGTCTTTATGTACCCAATTTTAGAAAGAATTTAATTTCGGTTTCTAAACTTATTATGAATGGATATTCTGTTTCTTTTGATCACTCCGTGATCATAAGAAGAAATAGTGATATTATCTGTTCTGGTACATTGGTAGACGATTTGTATGTACTAAATCCTGAGTCTAACACGATGCAACTAACCGAGAGTAATAACACATCTGCGAACACCAATAAGAGAAAGGAACCTTCTAAAATGAATCAATTATACTTGTGGCACCTAAGGCTAGGTCATATTAACTCAAATAGAATTCAAAGGTTGAAAGCTGATGGTCTCATCAATGGTGTTGAAGGAGAGGACCTTCCAACCTGCGAATCCTGTTTGGAGGGAAAAATGACCAAGCGTTCTTTTTCTGGTAAAGGACGAAGGGCTGAACAAGTGTTGGATTTGATTCACTCTGATGTATGCGGACCTATGTCTACTCAGGCAAGGGGAGGGTACGAGTATTTCATCACTTTCACTGATGATTACTCAAGGTATGGATTTGTATACTTGATGCGCCGCAAGAGCGAATCCTTTGACAAGTTCAAGGAGTTCAAGGCTTTTGTGGAGAACCTTCAAGGTAAATCCATTAAATGCCTGCGATCTGATCGCGGAGGCGAGTACCTGTCTGGAGAATTCAAGGCATACTTAGCAGAGAATGGGATTGATTCCCAAATGACATCACCATATACTCCTCAGCAAAATGGTGTGTCGGAATGAAGGAATAGGACTCTTATGGAGATGGTACGTTCAATAATGAGTTACTCGGACTTACCTGTTATGTTCTGGGGATATGCCTTGGAAACAGCGGCGTACATTCTCAACATGGTTCCAACAAAAACGGTACCCACCACACCCATGGAAAGGTGGAGCGGGCGCAAGCCTAGCCTCAGGCACCTTCGGATCTGGGGATGTCCAGCACATGTGTTGCGACAAGGGGCCGATAAGTTAGTACCCAGATCAGAATTACGGCTGTTTGTAGGATACCCGAAAGGAACTAAAGGTGGCATGTTCTATAGTCCTAAGGACCAGAAGATCGTTATAAGTACTAACGCTCGGTTCTTAGAGGAAGACTATGTCATGGACCACAAGCCCAAAAGTGACATAATACTTGATGAGTTGAGAGGTAACAAGGAAGACTTAGATACAGCCGAACCGAGTATAGATACACCACTAGAATCTGCACCTGACACTGTCACTGTAAATACACCGGAACGCCGTCGTAGTGGGAGGGTTGTTAAACAACCAAATAGATGGATTGGACTGGGTGAGTCCTCGGACTCTGGACCTGGAGTTCATGAAATCGATCCCTGGACCTATGATGAGGCGGTACAAGATATAGATGCGCCTTCTTGGAAGAAAGCGATGAAATCCGAAATTGAATCTATGGATTCTAATAAAGTCTGGGATCTTGTAGAACCACCAAGCGGCGTAAAGCCTATTGGGTGTAAATGGGTCTACAAGAGAAAGAGAGGATCTGACGGAAAGGTTGAAACCTTTAAAGCTCGGCTTGTTGCGAAAGGATATACTCAGAAAGAGGGAATCGATTATGAGGAGACCTTTTCGCCGGTAGCCAAGATAAAGTCGATCCGGATTCTCTTATCTATAGCAGCTCATATGGACTATGAGGTGTGGCAAATGGATGTCAAGACAGCTTTCCTAAATGAAAATCTTGACGAGACGATTTATATGAAACAACCATAAGGATTCATTGCTAAGGGGAGAGATCATCTAGTGTGCAAGCTTAATCGATCCATTTATGGATTGAAACAAGCCTCGAGATCGTGGAACCTGCGGTTTGATGAAGTAGTCCAATCATTTGGATTCAATCAAAGCATGGACGAATCATGTGTGTATTGGAAACGTGATGGAAAGAAGGTGGTGTTTCTCGTGCTTTATGTAGACGACATCCTTCTCATTGGCAACAGTGTAAAGATGTTATCAGACATAAAGGGATGGTTGTCTAGACAATTCGATATGAAAGATTTGGGAGAAGTTGGACATGTTCTAGGGATCAAGGTTATAAGGGATCGCCGGAATAGAACATTGTACCTATCACAGCAATCTTACATAGACACGATTCTGGCTCGTTTTAACATGCAAGATTCCAAGAAGGGTGAACTACCCTTCAGTAAAGGAACTTATCTTTCTAAGGAGATGTGTCCTCAGACACAGAAGGAGAAAGATAGAATGAAAGCAGTTCCCTACGCTTCGGCTATGGGAAGCTTGATGTATGCAATGTTATGCACGAGGCCTGATATCTGCTATGCAGTTGGCGTAGTAGCGAGATATCAGAGTAATCCTGGAAAGGCTCATTGAACTGCCGTAAAGAGCATTTTCAAGTATTTGCGAAATACTAGGGATTATGTTCTAAGTTACGGGGCAGACAATCTGATTCCTTTGGGTTATACGGATTCGAATTTCCAAGTTGATAAGGACCAGTGTAAGTCGATATCAGGCTATGTGTTCACTTTTAGAAAGAGGTGGAACCATGAAATGAGAGAGTGATAAGCAGGACGCTTCTCAGACTCTATCATAACCGAATAGCAGCCTCAGAGGCAGCGGAAGTTTTGGTTAGGTTCCGGGATAACCTCTGGACTTGGATATGACTCTTAGTTTATCAAAGGCTATTGAATAGCGGTGCACGGTAAACTGGAGGACGTCATAAGTCAAAAGTGATGATAACACATAGCGCAAGTACCACCTGATTCGAGACATCGTCTAGAGAGACGACGCTGTAGTCACCAAGATAACTTCAGAGCGGCAACCTAGAGTGCTCATTCACATGGTACTTCTCGGAAGTACAACTTAAGCACGTGATGAGTATGGGAGTCGGGAGTTTTGAGGAAATGACTAGACCTTAGTATAAGTGGGAGATTGCTGGAGTAGTATACTTAATGTCTAGATTTGAGTATTCTAAACTCCTTGTACACTTTCATTTACCTATTAATAACAGACATTCATTTGCTTTTAAATATTATTAATTAAATATATGCAAATTATAGTCCTGGATTTTATACGTTGTAGTTAGTATGGTGTGCATGGGCACACAGAAGATCATACTATCGGTTACTCGTATTTAATCGAACAGTTGCTCACGACCTAGATGGACACGGAACAATCCATCGGTATAGTCGTTGTTTGAGAGAGAAAATAATTTATCTTAATTATTTTATCACACTTGTACACTTGGTGTATTGAGCGGATCGAATGAGACTCATCAATTAGGTTTGCTCGGCGATAATTGATTTGAGACTCAGTGTATTTTATTCTTAATCCCCGATACAATTGCGGGTGTGTATATTTAATATAAGTGACTTTGATTTTCCAAAGGAATTAACCGATTTAATTATTGGGTTAATTACCGGTTAAGTTGGGTGACTATATTTTATATATGGCATGCCGTGAATTCTTGACGGGACAGTGTATCCCGGAAGGGTTGATAATATCCCCGAGATGAGCTCATAAGGATTTATTATGTAAACCTCGCGAGTGGATTTGTTCCGCATAATAAATAAGGTTGAGTGGTACTAGTCTCGGATATAAGAGATGAATAAATTTATTAAGCAATAAATAAATTTTATTCATGGATATTTAAATCTTAAATACACGGAATAAATAATACTACCGGAGAAATATTATTTGGATATAATATGGTTTAATATTGGGAGTGCAATTAATTTATATAGTGGAAAATAAATTAATTAATATTGATAAGGATTAATAGACTTGGGCTTGGGCTCAATTTAATCTTCAATATTGGAAGCCCAATATTCCACCTCCTTTAGATCCCCTACGTAGCCTATAAAAGCACTACATGGCCTTCATAAATCATTAGACAAGAATATCAATACTTGATAGTTCTAGAGAGTTGAAGGAGATCCATAGAGCTTGGAGGATCGTCGCCCACCCGACGTTCAAGCTAGTGCAAGGAATACGTGGGAAGATTCAAAGGTCATCTTGATTTCGTTTCTCCGAACAACGAATCGAAGGTATAATATCTAAACACCCTTGATATTATTCGATTTTATTTATCGTAAAATACCGTAGAACGCAAGATCCGAAAGTCGAATCCCGGAGTAGAGGACGATCGCGTGGTGGTGGCGAAGCCACCGGACCACAGGCGATCGACCCTAGGGTTTCGGCGTGGGCATGGGATGAACCCCGGCTGGACGCCGGGGCGCGATCGATCAACCGATCGATCGCGGGCAGCTGCTGGGCACGACGGCCCAGCTGGAGGCGGGCCACCCCAGGCGGCGGCGAGTCGCCGGACTCGCCGCGGGGGCTGCATGAGCAGCCCCACCCATCGATCGCGATCAGCCGCGATCGGGATCGCGTGAACCCCGCGACGCGGGGGTTCGGCTGGGGGCGGGCTGCATGCCTTCGGGCGTGTGGTCTCCTCGGCTGGACTCCAGCGCGTTCGTCGGAGTTCATGTGATCTCCGGCGGAGGTTTTTGATCGGGCTATGGTTTCCGCAATTTTTAATAGCCCGGGATATCGAATTCCAACAGTTGTTTTCCTTTGGATTACAGAGAATTGGATTTCCAATCAAACAGGGACAGTCGAAAGTCGAAGTCAGGCTATGTGTTCTCACTGTGAAGTGGAGCAGTCACATGGAAAAATGTAAAGCAGCCATGCATTACGGACTTTACCATGGAAACTGAAAGGATAACGGCCTCTGAGGCAGTTAAAAGATTAGTGTGGCTCCAGAACTTCCTGAGGGACATGTCCGTTCGACTACTCGAACATCCGGACAAGCCCAGTCGACCCCTAGCATCCCTATTGCACTTAAGACGAAGTCCCATACCCTAATCACGCCCAGCCATCGCACCCGAGGCACGACCGCGCAAAAACGGGACTTCTGCCCTGTCTGTCGGCCGACGCCATAAGGCTGTCGCCCGACAGGGCAGTGGAGGCCGACGGCATATAGCTGTCGGCCGACGGGGCAGTGGAGGCCGACGGCATATACCTGTCGGCCGACGGCGTCGCGATTTCAGCAACGGGTTGCTGCTGTTCGGGCTGTTCCGGCTCGTTTTTCTCAATCCGACCACCACACCGGAAGTCAGCGACTTCCCAGTGGTCTGAGAACATCGATCCCAATCCTCGGAAACCAATCGATGGTCCGTTGTATTATTACGTACGAGAAGAATCGAAAAAGATGCGGAATAGGGTTTTCGATTCTTTACCTTTGATGCGTGATTCGGAGAAGCCGAATTGGCGAACACCCCAGATCTTCTAGTGTGTATCCTAGCCCTCGATCCCGGACGTTGTGTGGGCAACAATCCTCCGGTTCTCTTCTCTTCTTCTTCTCTCTTAAACCTTTCTCGCTCTCTTTATTTTCTTACGCAGAAAAATAAAAGACTGCGTTCTGTTTTTCTGTCTCCAGAAAATATATTTGCGCAAGCAAAATAATTTCTACAGAAAAAGTTATTGCGCAAACTAAATTAATTAAGTAGAGAAAAAAAAAATTAATTGCGCTAACAGTTATTTTCTCTCCACAGAATTAATTATTGCGGCGAAACTTAGGTTAGAGAAGAGAGATGGAGGGGTTTATATAGGCCACACTAGGGACCTTAGGACAATTAATTAATTAGGCTAAATTGTAATTTAATTAAACCGGTGTCCTTAAAAGAAAACCTTTAAATAAATCCAATTTTAATTATAATTAATTCCACTATAAAATTATAATTGAATTCCCAATTAATTAATCTATATTATTTTACCAATAATATTTACGCCGAAATTACATATATGATTTTCCCCGTGTTTAAGATATCGCATGTCCATGAATTAATTAATTACTAATAATTAAATTAATTCATTTCTTATTATCCGAGACTAGTACCACTCATCCTTATTATCATGTGGAACAAATCCACCTGCAGGGTTTACATGATAAACTTTATGAGCTCATCTCGGGGACATCATCAACCCAATAAATGGGACACGGTTTCCTGTCTATAATCTATAGCATGCCGTGTGTACAATTCCGATTCCCAATATACCGAGGATCTCGACTAATCAATTAGTCTCACTCATTGGCACATTAAAGAATCGAGCATTGGACACACGCACCTATAATTATATACGGATTAGGAACTCATATATCCGTAATATCTGAGGTCTAGTTCGATTACTCCGATTAGTATAAATCGAACGCCCTCCCGTGGTCCTGCTCAATACACCAAGTGTACGAGTGTAACATGATAGTCAAGACCGACTATCTACCAGTCACACTACGACGTACCGATGGATTGTCCCTGTCCATCTAAGTCGTGAGCTACTGTTCGATAGTACACGAGTAACCGATAGTATGATCTTCCGCGTGTCTCCTCACGCCATACTATCTACAACGTATATATCTAGGACTATTGCATTAAATGCAATCATATTTGAATCATACATAGATTAAGGCATAGATAAGGAGTTCCGTATTTGTACTAAACTAGACATTTAGAATACAACTCCATCAATCTCCCACTTATACTAAAAGTCTAGTCGCCCTCTCCCAAACATCAGATTCCCACAACCTTATCACGCCTATCCAACGCTTCCGCTGGACGAGCTTCTGTGAACAGTTTTACCAGGCAATCCTTTCGATGCTATCTAGGTGACAACTGCATCGTCTTACTAGACGATCTCTCGAATCAGGTGGTACTTGCGCTCTACGTGTTATCTCCCACTGTGGACTCGTGGAATTTCAAGTTTGCCAATACCGCTATTCAAAATAGCTTTGGGTAAACTAGAAACCACATCTAAGTCCCTTAGGAAGTTCTGGAGCCACACTGACCTTTTAACTGCCTCAGAGGCCGTTATCCTTTCAGTTTCCATGGTAGAGTCCGTAATGCATCGCTGCTTTACATTCTTCCATGTGACTGCTCCACTTCACAGTGAGAACACATAGCCTGACTTCGACTTTCGACTGCCCCTGTTTGATTTGGAAATCCAATTCTATGTAATCCAAAGGAAAACAAATTGACTGCTTTGTTAACTCAGAACATAATTCCTGGTCCTCTTCAGGAACCTAAACATGTTCTTTACATCAGTCGAGTGATCCTTTCCAGGATTACTATGATATCTCACCACCATGTCCACGGCATAGCAGATATCAGTCTTGTGCATAGCATTACATACATTAAGCTTCCCACCATTAAGGTGCAGGGAACTGCTTACTCTTCATCTATCTCCTTTATTGTGTCAGACACAAAACTTTAGATAGATGAATTCCACATCTAAAAGGTGAAGACCTTTCTTGGAATTATGTATGTTGCAACGAGTAAGAATTGTGTTTACGTATGAGACTCGAGATAAGTTCTATGTTCTTTTCTGGCGATCATTTATAACTTTGATCCCAAGAACATTCCCGACTTCTCCTAAGTCTCTTACATTGAATTACTCGGACAACCATCCCTTTATGTCCGATAACATCTTTCATATTGTTGCCAATTTAGAAGGATGTCATCTACATAAAGAATGAGAAAACACCACATCTTTTATGTCACTTCTTTATTACACTCAGGACCTAAACATGCCTTGAATGAATCCATGAAATGGATTTTCTCATAGGTCTGCATGTGTCCAAGATCTTGAAGCTTTCTTCAATCCTAAGATTGATTAAGCTTGCTTACCGAATGCTCTTGGCTCTTTTCGATGAATCTCTCTGGCTGTCCCACACAGATGGCCCCGTCAAGACTTGGATTTAGGAAATCTGTCTTGACTTCCATCTTCCATGTGAAGACAAAAGAATCCGGATCGACTTTTGCCAAGACTGAGCATCTTGATCTTTCAGCGTCTCGTCATAGATCCAGGGTTCGGCTTCATGTTCTCCAGGTAACAAGTCCGAAGACTCACCTATAAACATGAACCTGTTGGGTTGTCTAACAACCCTCCCACTACGACGACGCTCCGATGTATTTTTAGTGACTAAAGATTATAGTAGTGAACTACTCAGTTAGGCTGGTTCTAAGTCTTGATCAGTCCCTCTAAGCACATTAAGTATTACTCTACTCTTGGGCTTGTGATTCTTGCATATATAGTCCATGTCTAAGAACCGAACGTTGATGCAATCAATGAATACCTGGTCCTTTGGACTATATTACATATCTCAATTCGTTTTCTTAGGGTATCCTATAAACAGCCGAATATCTGTACAAGTTTCCAAAGGAATCAAGTTCAGGATAAACGCCGTTGTTTCCAAGGCATATCCCAAAACCGGATTAGGTAACTCCGAATAACTCATTGTCTACTTTCCCATATCTATAAGAGTCCTATTCCTTCTTACTAACACATCATTTTTGTCGAGGCAAGAATGGTGTAGTCAATTTGGAGTTAATCCCATGTTCTGATAAGTATGCCTTACTCCTTAAAGAGGTCTGCATACATCAGAGCGAATCAACTCTAGTACTTTCTTGGATCTTTGCCCTTTAACCGTAAAGGGTTGTTTGGTCATTTAAACTTCCAAGTATGATTCGAAGGTTGGAAGGTCCTTTCCTTCAACCTAGCTGAGTTGTCCATCAGCTTTCACCCTTTGAATCGTACTCAAGTTAAAATGATCTAGCCTAAGATGCCATAAGTACATTTGATTCATTTAGAAGGATCTTTACTCTTATTAGGGTTTGACAGTGTGTTATTAGCTCCGGTCTGTTGCATCGTGGAAGAATACGGATTTAGTATTAAATTGTCTATCAATGTACCAGAATAGATAATATCCCCGTTTCCTACTCTGATAAGTATGAAACTATCCAAAGAAACGGAATATCCATTCTAAGCCAATTTAGAAATCCGAAATGAAACTTCGTTCTAAATGCCGACACATAAAGACAATTTATTAGAACTAAAATCCTACCGTTAAAACATTTAACATCTCCCACTGCAACGACTTTTACCATAACAGTATTGCCCATGTAGGTTATTACTTCTTCCTTTCTAAGTCTTCGGGTTTCCTGGAACCCCCGCATTTAAGTGCAGACATGATTAGTGGTTTCCGTATCCACACACCAGGTACTGGTAGATAACACCTCTAAACATGTTTCGGTGACTAAGGAGAAGTTAACTTCTAGTTGCTTTGAGAGGACAATTAAAACTCCCAGTATCCAGACTGCTTACAACGGAAGCACTTGCCCTTTGGCTTGCTTGTCCCATTCCGTGGTCCAGATATATCAGGCCCACTGGGTTTCCGTCTTTGCTTCTCCTTCCTTTTGCCGCCCGGAGGCCTAGGAAGAGCCAATTTCTCAGCCACAAGTGCTTGAGAGCCCTTAAAGATTCCCTCAGCCGCTTGAAGTTCAATCAGGAGTTCCGCCAATGAGTAAGACCCCTTATTCATGTTATAGTTCAGGCGGAACTGCTCAAAACTTCTCGGCAGAGAGTGGAGCACTATATCGACCTGGGTTACCCCATTGATAACTGCTCCTAGAATCTCTATCTTATTAAGATAGCCCATCATTCTAAGAACGTGATCCCTCACGGGCGTTCTTTCCGACATGATGGTCGTCATGAGTTGCCTCATTGCATTTTGCCCGGCTGCCCTGTCCTGATAACCAAAAAAAAACTTCTCGAGGTTAAGCATCATATCATAGGTAATGGTCATGACATGATCCCGATGTCGCAGCACATTTGACATGAAAGTCATAATGTTGCTCCGCGTCATCTCATAGCCTTGATCCATTTCCAATGAGCTTCCTTTCCTCAGTAGTGGAAGCATCATTTGGTTCAGCAGGTCAATTGACTTGGAGTACATATTTGTACTCCTCTGCAGTTAGGATAATGTCCAAGTTTCTTCTTTAATCCATACAAACAGGTTAAGTGAGTTTGTTGACTTTTAATGGGAATAATACCATATAAAACAAACAATGAGTCTAATTCGATATCATTTCCCTCAAATAATATCATTAAACTACCAATCATTTCCAAAATCCCATCAGACTAGCATGCCACGTTCTTGTGGACGTATACTAATCCAAACGATCTTATAATTGGATTTTTACTTCGGTCGTACATCATTATAGCAGTGACTCCGATGGGGAGGATACTATAAAGCGTACCTAAGTGTGTACCATTTCTCAGTACTAAGTCAACCGCTCGGGAACTACATATCCACCGCAAGCCACGTTCTTGTGGACGCTTACGTTGACATGCAGTCCTCCACAATTTTCTATAACTGTCGAGCCTCAATTAATCCCAAAGTTCCGTTTCCATTTAGCAAGCCACGTTAGTGTGGACGTTTACTAAAACAAACAACTTTATTAATTGAATCCCATTTATTTAAATGTCATAGAGTCTTAATTAACCCAAAGCACCGTTTCCATTTAGCAAGCCACGATAGTGTGGACGTTTACTAAAACAAACAGCTTTGTTAATTGACTCTTACATTTATTAAATTTCACAATTTTATTAATCAAAGCTTGATATCTCGTAAGTGAAACTCGAAGTTTCTAACCAGCGATCAATCATGCAATTGAGCCCTATCTCTCACTAGGTGAGGGAGCCAATCAGACAATCGATCTAGTCATCGAATGACTCGAAAGTCTCTAATCTGTGTCATCGACATAACCAAGCGCTTTGGCTCCATTCCACTCCCCGGGGTGAGAATGAGTCGAGTTGAAATTAGTCTTTGAAAGACAGATTAGGCATTGCTTTTGAGAAATATAATTGTTCAATTTTATAAGTGGAATTTTAATTCGAATTTTGATCCAGTGATATCCGTGTATCGACTTTATCCGATAGGGAGGATGACACTAAAGCCAACTCGTAAGTCAATACACATCACATTCAAAACAGAGAATGGAGACCGCGGGATTGTTTCCAATCCCTCTCCCACTTAGTATTTTACGATAAGGGATAACATGCATAAACAATTAAGCATAATAATAAAGCACGTAAAACAAGCAAAAAGCAATTAACGTGGTCCCGATTATTATGGCCTTAAGTGTTCTCCAATGCACGTCTCTTGGATATCGTTGCTCGTCTCGGTCTCGGTCCACCACCGACTCGCTCGAGGGTCAAGAGACGAACTCCTCCCACTGGAGTCTCGTCTCGAGCCTCGTTGAGTCGTCCGTGGGGTCGAACGAACCCCAGCCCCGCTGCTGCCCATCGCGAACACAGGGTGTGTTCGATGGCTGCCGTTGCCGGTTCGTTCTCCTCGATCCTCGTTTCTCCGGGTTTCGATCTCGTCTCGATCCACCAAAATAGCAAAATTACAAAATACAATCTTACTACTTCCGGCATCGATCCTATACAAGGTGATCGACCCTATACATGTCCCGGATACAACGAAAAATAAATAAACCTAAACGACTCAACCCGTCGTTTTTATCTATTACAAACAAGCAACGTTTCCAAAATAAAACGATCTCGACAAGCCCGAGAGTTTAATCAAACCACAACAAATATTAACACACAACATCCCATAATGTTGGCCATAATAATCGGGTTCATCCTGCATCACAAACGTACGAACAATACAACAAACCGATAAACCGGCTCTAATACCAATTGTTGGAAATCGACTACCCGGGACATGTCCGTTCGACTACTCGAACATCCGGACAAGCCCAGTCGACCCCTAGCATCCCTATTGCACTTAAGACGAAGTCCCATACCCTAATCACGCCCAGCCATCGCACCCGAGGCACGACCGCGCAAAAACGGGACTTCTGCCCTGTCTGTCGGCCGACGCCATAAGGCTGTCGCCCGACAGGGCAGTGGAGGCCGACGGCATATAGCTGTCGGCCGACGGGGCAGTGGAGGCCGACGGCATATACCTGTCGGCCGACGGCGTCGCGATTTCAGCAACGGGTTGCTGCTGTTCGGGCTGTTCCGGCTCGTTTTTCTCAATCCGACCACCACACCGGAAGTCAGCGACTTCCCAGTGGTCTGAGAACATCGATCCCAATCCTCGGAAACCAATCGATGGTCCGTTGTATTATTACGTACGAGAAGAATCGAAAAAGATGCGGAATAGGGTTTTCGATTCTTTACCTTTGATGCGTGATTCGGAGAAGCCGAATTGGCGAACACCCCAGATCTTCTAGTGTGTATCCTAGCCCTCGATCCCGGACGTTGTGTGGGCAACGATCCTCCGGTTCTCTTCTCTTCTTCTTCTCTCTTAAACCTTTCTCGCTCTCTTTATTTTCTTACGCAGAAAAATAAAAGACTGCGTTCTGTTTTTCTGTCTCCAGAAAATATATTTGCGCAAGCAAAATAATTTCTACAGAAAAAGTTATTGCGCAAACTAAATTAATTAAGTAGAGAAAAAAAAATTAATTGCGCTAACAGTTATTTTCTCTCCACAGAATTAATTATTGCGGCGAAACTTAGGTTAGAGAAGAGAGATGGAGGGGTTTATATAGGCCACACTAGGGACCTTAGGACAATTAATTAATTAGGCTAAATTGTAATTTAATTAAACCGGTGTCCTTAAAAGAAAACCTTTAATTAAATCCAATTTTAATTATAATTAATTCCACTATAAAATTATAATTGAATTCCCAATTAATTAATCTATATTATTTTACCAATAATATTTCCGCCGAAATTACATATATGATTTTCCCCGTGTTTAAGATATCGCATGTCCATGAATTAATTAATTACTAATAATTAAATTAATTCATTTCTTATTATCCGAGACTAGTACCACTCATCCTTATTATCATGTGGAACAAATCCACCTGCAGGGTTTACATGATAAACTTTATGAGCTCATCTCGGGGACATCATCAACCCAATAAATGGGACACGGTTTCCTGTCTATAATCTATAGCATGCCGTGTGTACAATTCCGATTCCCAATATACCGAGGATCTCGACTAATCAATTAGTCTCACTCATTGGCACATTAAAGAATCGAGCATTGGACACACGCACCTATAATTATATACGGATTAGGAACTCATATATCCGTAATATCTGAGGTCTAGTTCGATTACTCCGATTAGTATAAATCGAACGCCCTCCCGTGGTCCTGCTCAATACACCAAGTGTACGAGTGTAACATGATAGTCAAGACCGACTATCTACCAGTCACACTACGACGTACCGATGGATTGTCCCTGTCCATCTAAGTCGTGAGCTACTGTTCGATAGTACACGAGTAACCGATAGTATGATCTTCCGCGTGTCTCCTCACGCCATACTATCTACAACGTATATATCTAGGACTATTGCATTAAATGCAATCATATTTGAATCATACATAGATTAAGGCATAGATAAGGAGTTCCGTATTTGTACTAAACTAGACATTTAGAATACAACTCCATCACTCCGGCGGAGGTTTTTGATCGGGCTATGGTTTCCGCAATTTTTAATAGCCCGGGATATCGAATTCCAACAGTTGTTTTCCTTTGGATTACAGAGAATTGGATTTCCAATCAAACAGGGACAGTCGAAAGTCGAAGTCAGGCTATGTGTTCTCACTGTGAAGTGGAGCAGTCACATGGAAATGTAAAGCAGCCATGCATTACGGACTTTACCATGGAAACTGAAAGGATAACGGCCTCTGAGGCAGTTAAAAGATTAGTGTGGCTCCAGAACTTCCTGAGGGACTTAGATGTGGTTTCTAGTTTGCCCAAAGCTATTTTGAATAGCGGTATATTGGAAAAACTTGAAATACCACTAGTCCACAGTGGAAGATAACACGTAGAGCGCAAGTACCAACCGATTCGAGAGATCGTCTAGTAAGACGATACAGTTGTCACCTAGATAGCATCGAGAGGATTGCCTGGTAAAACCCGTTCACAGAGGCTCTTCCAGCGAAAGCGTTGGGTAGGCGTGATGAGGTTATGAGAATCTGATGTTAGGAAGAGGGCGACTAGACTTTTAGTATAAGTGGGAGATTGATGGAGTTGTATTCTAAATGTTTAGTTTAGTGGAAATACGAAACTCCTTATCTATACCTTAATTTGATATATGATTCAAACATGATTGCATTTAATGCAATAGTCCTTGATGTATACGTTGTAGATAGTATGGCGTGAGGAGACACGAGGAAGATCATACTATCGGTTACTCGTATACTATCGAACAGTAGCTCACGACTTAGATGGACAGGGACAATCCATCGGTACGTCGTAGTGTGACTGGTAGATAGTCGGTCTTGACTATCATGTTACACTCGTACACTTGGTGTATTGAGCAGGACCACGGGAGGGCGTTCGATTTATACTAATCACAGTAATCGAACTAGACCTCAGATATTACGGATATACGAATTCCTAATCCCTATATAATTATAGGTGCGTGTGTCCAATTCTCGGTTCTTTGACTTACTAGTGAGTGAGACTAATTGATTAGTCAATATTCTCGGTAAATTGGGAATCGGAATTGTACACGCGGCATGCTATAGATTATAGACAGGAAACCGTGTCCCATTTATTGGGTTGATGATGTCCCCGAGATGAGCTCATAAAGTTTATCATGTAAACCCTGCAGGTGGATTCTTCCACATGATAATAAGGATGAGTGGTACTAGTCTCGGATAACAAGAAATGAATTAATTTAATTATTAGTAATTAAAGTTAATTCGTGGACATACGATATCTTAAACACGGGGAAAGTCGTATATGTAATTCGGCGGAATTATTATTGTTGAAATAATATAAATTAATTATTGGGAATTCAATTATAATTTTATAGTTTAATTAATTATAATTAAAATTGTGGAATTTAATTAATGTTTTCCTTTTGGGACGCCGAGTTAATTAAATTGCAATTTAGCCTAATAATTAATTTCCATAAGGTCCCTGGTGTAGCTTTATAAATACCCCACCCTCTCTTTCTCTAAACCTAAGAAACGCCGCTATAATTAATTCTGGAGAGAAAATAAAAGCTAGCGCAATTATTTTTCTCTGCTTAATTAATTTAGATTAGCGCAGTTATTTTTCTGTAGAAATAAATTAGCTAGCGCAAATATATTTCTGAGACAGAAGACATAAATTCTTATGCGCAAATATATTTCTCTCAGAGAGAAAATGTATTCACGGTGGGTTCAAGAGAGAAAGGAGAAGAGGAAGGTTCAGCGGATCGTTGCCCATTCAACGGCTGAACGTCGGGGATAGAGACATACACCGGAAGGCTTCGTGGTCTCACTAATTCGGCTTCTCCGAATCACGCGACAAAGGTATAAGAAATCGAAACCCTAATTCCGTTTTTATTCGATTTCTTTCTCGTTGATTATGCATCGAATCTTAGATCGGGTTCCGGGCGTCGTGGATCATGTTCCTCGACTACTGGGGGGTCAAGGACCTCCGGATTGGTAGTCGGAAGAGGAAAATTGACTCGGAAACGCGCTCGGAACAGTAGCGTCGCGCTGCTGTTCGAAGCAGGCAAGCGCCCGCTTGGGGGGGCAGGCGCCCGCTTGCTCCTGGCAGATTGCGCTTCTGTTCGAAGCAGGAAATCGCCTGCTTGGGGGGTCAGGCGCCCGCTTGCTCCGGGCAGATTGCTAGCCGCGGCCTCGGCTATGGCGGACGCGCGATCTCTTGGGCGGGCGGCCATGGCTGTTCGGAGGTGACCTCCAGAAGTCGATTGGGGACGTCCGGATGTTCGAGGGTTCGAACGGACGTGTCCCGGATAGTCGATTTCCAATAGTAGTTGCGCCCATGTAGTCACTTCGCCCTGCGGAATAGTATACAGCCACTCTCTGGCCCCATCAGTCAAAGTGAAAGGAAAGGCCAGGAGTCGTATATATTGCGCTTGTACCCCGGTTGCCTGAATCCTCCCGCATGCAAGCTCAAAGTCCTGTAGATGCCTCTGTGGGTCCTCTCCGGGCATATCGCTGAATTTGGGCAGGATTTGTATGAAGTTGTGTTTCATCTCCCAGGGGGTAGGAATGGTGGGCAAAGTGATGCCCAGTGGCCTCAAGTTCATCTCTGACGGGAACATCATGTCCCTCAAAGTCCGTGGTGCTTCTTCTCCCATCTTTTCTGGTATTGGTTGACTAGGAGTGTCAACTTGTATGGTCTTCTTGTTCTTTGCCTTTTCTGCCCTTGGTGCTTTGGCAGAATTCTCTCCTTGGGTTGCCAAGGGCTAACGCCTTGTTCTTCGCTTCTTTTCTTAGCCTTTTGGCGGTCTTCTCGATCTCAGGATCAAAGAGTAATCCCGTATCGCCTTCCACCGCGTACCTAGTCAAAGAAGTAAAACAAAATGGTCAGCACAAAAAAACTAAAAAGCTAGAATATTGCCTCCCCGGCAACAGCGCCAATTTTGACGACGCGAAAACTTTGTCGTGGAAGCTAACGCGGTCAAAATAAATTTATAAAGTTCCTAAACTCAACACAAGATAGCAAGTGATAAGTATAGGGTCGATCCCACGAGGAAGCAATTGCAATTTAGTTAATCTCGGCTTTGCCCAAATAGTGTCACAATAAAAAGGTTTTGAATTTGGTTGCTGAGTCACAGCGTTTTATCAAACTACCAACTAACAAAAATAGATAAACTAATTGACTCAAACTAACATGCAAAAATATTAAACTAAACACTTTGACCAAACTGTAAACAGAAAAGCAATTAATCAAACTGAAATCAAATAAAGGAAAGTAGGCTTCTGGGCTTTGGCTTCTCTCTGGGTTCTCTGGGCAACCTACCGATCCTCTGCACTAATGGTTTTAACTGATGTTTTTTCAATCGGTTATAGGATGTCTAACAAAGTAAAGGTAGTCCTATTAAGTCACGCCTACAGTTACCCCACCCCAATCCGTCCTTACTGGGTAAAGAAAAGGCAAGGTATACTTATTCCTAATCCGCTGAGTCTAGTCAATTCGATACCTATGTGGTCGCATGGATCTAGTTTGCCCAAACTCGCATTACTCTCTCGACGAACCCAATTCGGCCAATAGCATGTCCGGAAATCCGAATCATACGATCGCAAAGCTCCAACACGTTCTAGCGCTATGCGCGTAGTACAACTAGATACTATTACTCGGTTTGATCAATCGCCAGTATCTCAAAGTGAAAGGGTTTCCTAACGACCAAATTAGTCTGCCCAAACCTGTAAGAATCACTCCAAAAAAACAGGTTTTTGCTTACGGCCCAATCCGTAAGCAAATCCGTATGTAAACGGGTTGCTTACGGATTTGCTTACGGATTGGAGCAGTATGTAAATGTCTCGACAGTAAATTTTTTGCTTACGGATTGTTGATGTCGTAAGCATTTCCTTACGGCTTTCTTTACGGCCGATCCGTAAAGAATTTTCGTCTGCCCATCAAGAATTGCGGAACCTTTTGCTTGCGGATTTGTTTACGGTCTATTCCATAAGGAAATGCTTACGGTCTGTTCCGTAATCATTTGTTTACGGACTTATCCGTAAGCAAATCCTTACGGATGGAGCCGTAAGCAAATCCTTACGGCTGGAGCCATAAGCAAATACTTACCGCTGGATCCATAAGGAAATCCTTACGACTAGAGCCGTAAGCAAATACTTACGACTTGAGCCGTAAAGAAATCCGTAAGCAAATGCTTATTATTATTTTTTATTAATTTATATTTGTGTACCTATTTTAATCAATTTTAATTAATAAATAACAAATTTAATTATAAAATTTCAAAATATTCTTAAATAAAATTCAAAATATCGTAACAATCTAAAACAAAACAACTACAATATTAGTAAAATTCAAACAGTATTATAACATCTAACTAACATATATAACAAAATCAAGAATTCGAGGAAGGACTAGAAGGCATTTTAGATTTCATCTTTGCAATTTCTGCAACAAGTCCCCTAGTGAGCTTTGTCAGCTCTGCCACTCGTGACTCGACAGCAGTATTAAGGACTTCTGCCACGCGTGACTCGACAGTAGTGTCAATGATTTCTTGAATGCGCTCCTGAGACATTGCAGCACGTGTCGTCGTCGAAGATCCACACAACAACGTCCTCCCTAAGAGGCCGGTCCCAAATATGCGATTCTTCTTCTTCGGGACAATGCTGGCGTAAATCTCATTAATGTCGGGCTCGGCCTGTGTCTCTACGCGTCTCTCATCCACAGCAGCTTCTACATCAGCCTGCCCAAAATCAATTTAATAATTTCAAATCAAAACTTTTCAGAATACATACTAACAATATAAATAAGTACATATATAAATTGTTTCAAAACTTACAATAACACGAGCAGCTCGCTGAGACGTTGCTGTGCCGTCTTTCCTAAAGTGTAGACGTTTGGCCACGTCCAAAGACGTGGCCTCTCGACCAAGCTCCTGAGACTGTACATATACAAATATTAATTAAAGATTAGTTAATATTTTTTAGCCTCATCATTTTACTAATATAAAAAAATAGAAGTTTTTTATTACTTACCAAGACCTCCTTGTGTTTGAGCGTCGAACGAGACCCTCTCGTATGCCTCGACATACCAGTGCCCGGTCCGTCAGGCTCGCTGCAGCGATTCAAAGTGTTCTGAGCCGACTTCTTCTTGAACTCAACAGAGTCGTACACTACCAGCCACTGCTTCCATACTTCGTCAGGGACACATACAGGTTTCTTACCTACCTTGCGCCATGTCTTGCGCCACTCGTATACGCGGCTGGTGTAACGCCGCCTCAAAGCTGACCAAAAAGCAGTCTCAACCTGAGCGTCACTATAGATAGATCTGTCCCAAGTGCATTGACGCAGCACATAAACGATTTAACTGTTATATTATGAAAGTCAATATAAATGATTTAATGTTGAAAATCTAAAAACAAATTAACCTGAAACTCAGCCCAATATCCAAGCAAATGCTCTCTCTCTACAGCGATGTACGTGTGGCCAAGAGGAGAAATTCGAGCCTCGATGATCTTTGACAATGTAGTACTCAAAGAATTTCCAGTTTTGCGGTCATATATACTGACAATATAAATAAATATTGTTTGCCATAACTCGCATTACTCTCTCGACGAACCCAATTCGGCCAATAGCATGTCTGGAAATCCGAATCATACGACAGCAAAGCTCCAACACGTTCTAGCGCTATGCCCGTAGTACAACTAGATACTATTACTCGGTTTGATCAATCGCCAGTATCTCAAAGTGAAAGGGTTTCCTAACGACCAAATTAGTCTGCCCAAACCTGCAAGAATGTAGTTAAACCTCAACTGTGTATCGGGAACTGATGGAGTTATATTCTAAATGTCTAGTTTAGTGACAATATGGAACTCCTTATCTATGTTTTACATTATCTATTAATCAAACTATCGGCATTTTGTCTATCATGTACTTGAATGCAATAGTCCTAGATATATACGTTGTAGACAGTATCGCGTGAGGAGACACGCGGAAGATCATACTGTCGGTTACTCGTATACTATCGAACAGAAGCTCACGACTTAGATGGACAGGGACAATCCATTGGTACGTCGTAGTGTGACTGGGTAATAGTTGGTCTTGACTATTATGTTACACTCGTACACTTGGTGTATTGAGCAGGACCACGGGAGGGCGTTCGATTTATACTAATCGACGTAATCGAACTAGACCTCAGAGATTACGGATATACGAATTCCTAATCCCTATATAATTATAGGTGCGTGTGTCCAATTCTCGGTTCTTTAATATGCCAATGAGTGAGACTAATTGATTACTCGAGATACTCGGTAAATTGGGAATCGAAATTGTACACACGGCATGCTATAGATTATAGACAGGAAACCGTGTCCCGTTTATTGGGTTGATGACGTCCCCGAGATGAGCTCATAAAGTTTATCATGTAAACCCTGCAGGTGGATTTGTTCCACATGATAATAAGGATGAGTGGTACTAGTCTCGGATAATAAGAAACGAGTTAATTTAGTTATTAGTAATTAAATAAATTCGTGGACGTTCGATATCTTAAACACGGGGAAAGTCGTGTATGTAATTTCGGCGGAAATATTATTGTTGAAATAATATTAAATTAATTTCGGGAATTCAATTATTATTTTTTAGTGGAGTGAATAATAATTAAAATTGAAATTGATTAATTAAGGAATTTCTTTTACGTATTCCAAGTTAATTAATATTTCAATTTAGCCCTTAATTAATTTAACCTTAGGTCCCTAATGTAACTCTATATAAACCCCCCCTTGCCCTCTCCTAAAACATACAGAACGCCGCAACAATTATTTCAGCAGAGAAAAATTAATTGCTTAGCGCAATAAAAACTTTTCTCTGTTAAAATAAAAGTTAACGCAAATATAATTATTTCTCACATAGAGAATAATCATACGGTGGTTTGAGAAAGGAGAGAGCAGACAAGGACGTACCCAGCGGATCGTTGCCCACACAACGGCTGGAGTCAGGAAGAGTCATACATTAGAAGCTCTAAGGTCTCAACAATCGACCGAGAAGGTATGAGATCGATTCTTATTCCGCAATCAATCGATCTAAAATTATCTCGTTGATCATACATGAACGTAGATCGGGTTCCGGGGTTGTGGGTTGTATTCCTCGACTACTGGGGGTTCTAGGACCTTCGGATCGGTAGTCGGATGAGGAAAAACGACCCGGAAACGAGCCCGGAACAGCAACGTCGCGTTGCTGTTCGCGGACAAACGGCGACCGCCGTTTCGTTGTTTTTCTGGCAGCCCGCCCCGGCTCGCGCGGTTGTCCTTCGGGGCAATGGCTGGGCGTGAATCGGGGCACGGGCTGGGTAAGCGAACGGAGTAATGGACATGGAGGTCGACTGGGATCGTTCGGATGTTCGAGCAATCGAACGAACGCATCCCGGGTAGTCGATTTCCAACAATTGGTATCAGAGCCGGTTTTGTGCGTTCTTGTATTGTTTGCGAGTTTTGTTTTGCAGGATAACCCGATTATTATGGTCATGTTATATGTACTGTTTTTTTGTGGTTTGTTAAACTCTCGGGATTGTCGAGATCTTTGTTTTTTACAACGTTGCTTGTTTGTAATAGTTAAAACGACGGGTTGAGTCGTTTAGGGTTTTATGTTCGTTTTTCGTTTATCCGGGTGTATAGGATCGATCAATATGTATAGGATCGATGCCTGAAGTAGTTAGCTTTACTATGTAATGTTGCTGCTGCTTGGTGGATCGAGAGGAGATCGAAGGCCGGACGAACGAGGGTCGAGAAGTCGAACCCGCGAGCTGCTGAAGGGCAAACGGCGGTCGCCGTTTCTAAAACGGCGGTCGCCGTTTCGCTAGATCTTGGGCAGCAGCGGCGCGGGGGTTCGACGGACATCACGGGTCGCTAGTCGAGGGCCCGGGACGATACTTCAGTGGGAGGGGTTCGTCTCTTGGTCCTTAGACGAGTCGGTGATGGACCGAGACCGAGACGAGCAACGAGACGAAGATCCGAGAAGACGTGCATCGAAGATTTTAAAGGACATAATAATCGGGCCACGTTAAATGCTTTTTGTGTGTTTACGTTTATAGAATTGAACACTTAAGTTTTTCAAAGCAATGCCTAATCTTTCTTTCAAAGACTAATTTCAACTCGACTCATTCTCACCCCGGGGAGTGGAATGGAGCCAAAGCGCTTGGTTATGTCGATGACACAGATTAGAGACATTCGAGTCATTCGATGACTGGATCGATTGTCTGGTTGGCTCCCTCACCTAGTGAGAGATAGGGCTCAATTGCATGATTGATCGCTGGTTAGAAACTTCGAGTTTCACTTACGAGATATCAAGCTTTGATTAACGAAATTGTGAAATTTATTAAATGGATTTCAATTAACAAAGTTGTTTGTTTAGTAAACGTCCACACTATCGTGGCTTACTAGACGGAAACGGAACTTTGGGTTAATTGAGGCTCGACAGTTATAGGAAATCGTAAAGGAACCGCATGTCAACGTAAACGCCCACACTAACGTGGCTTGCGGTGGGCGTGTAGTTTCTGAGCGGTTGACTTAGTACTGAGAAATGGTATACACTTAGGTACGCTTTACAGTATCCTCCCATCGGAGTCACTGCTGTAATGATGTACGACCGAAGTAAAAGTCCAGTTATAAAATCGTTTGGACTAGTATAAGTCCATATGAACGTGGCATGCTAGTCTGATGGGATTTTAGGATTGATTGGTAAATTTAATGATATTAATTAAGGGAGTTAATATCGAATTAAATTTGACAGTTTGATTTGTCTCTTTTATAGATATGGCACTCAACCCGCTGTCCATTATACTAAAAGAAAACAAACTCACTGGTCCAAACTATGTTGATTGGAAACGAAACTTGGACATTGTCCTAACTGCTGAGGAGTACAAGTATGTACTCCATGAGGTTTGTCCTGATGAACCTACTGATACCTCCACTCCTGAGGAAAAGGAAGCTCATCGGAAGTGGGTCAAGGCTGATCAGATGGCGCGGTGCTACATTTTGGCTTCTATGTCAAATGTGCTGCAATATCAGCATGAAGCCATGACCACTGCCTATGATATGATGCTTAACCTCAAGGAGATGTTTGCTAGTCAGGATAGGGCAGTCAGGCAAGATGCTATGAGGCAACTCATGACAGCCACCATGTCCGAAGGAACGCCCGTGAGGGATCACGTTCTTAGGATGATTGGCTATCTGAATGAGATAGAGATTATGGGAGGAGCTATTGATGGGGAAACCCATATCGATATAGTGCTCCAGTCTCTGCCAAGGAGTTTTGAGCAGTTCCGCCTGAACTATAACATGAACAAGAGGTTATATTCGTTGGCGGAACTCCTGACTGAACTCCAGGCGGCAGAGGGAATCTTTAAGAAGTCTCAAGCACTTGTGGCTGTGAAACTTCCTGGCCCTCCGGGGACTAAGAGGAAGAAGAAGCAAGGACGAAAACCCAGTGGACCCAGTAATGGTGGGCCACGGAATGGAGTGAACAAGCCCAAGGGCAAGTGTTTCCGTTGCAAGCAGTCTGGACATTGGAAGTCTAATTGTCCTCTCAGACAAGGAGGTACGAACTTTTCCTTAGTCACTGAAACATGTTTAGCGGTGTTATCCACCGGTACCTGGTGTGTGGATACGGGAGCCACTGATCATGTCTGCAATTCTTTGCAGGGGTTCCAGGAAACCCAGCGGCTTAGAGAGGGAGAGATCACTATCTACATGGGCAACGCTACGAAAGTGGCGGCGGTTGCAGTGGGAGATATTCATTTGTCTTTTAATAATAAAGTTTTGGTATTGAATAATTGTCTTTATGTACCAAATTTTAGAAAGAACCTTGTTTCGGTTTCTAAGTTGGTTTGGAATGGATATTCAGTTTCTTTTGATAATTCTGTTATTGTCAAGAAAAATGGTGAGTATATCTGTTCTGGTACATTGATAGGCAACTTATATATACTGAATCCTAATTATTCCACGATGCAACGAGTAGAGTCTTTCAACACATCTAGTACCAATAAGAGAAAGGAGCCTTCTAGGATGAATCAAAAGTACTTATGGCATCTTAGGCTAGGTCATATTAACTTGGGCAGGATTCAAAGGTTGATAACTGATGGAATACTCAGTGGTGTGAAAGATGAGGACTTTCCGACCTGTGAATCATGCCTGGAAGGAAAAATGACCAAGCGACCCTTTAGTGATAAAGGGTATAGATCCAAGGAAGTACTAGAATTGATTCACTCTGATTTGTGCGGGCCTTTATCTGTCCAAGCGAGAGGAGGTTATGATTTTTTCGTAACCTTCACTGATGATTACTCAAGGTATGGTTTTATATACCTGATGCGCCGCAAGAGCGAGTGCTTTGACAAGTTCAAGGAGTACAAAGCTCTTGTGGAGAACCTTCATGGTAAAACCATAAAGACTCTACGATCTGATCGTGGAGGAGAGTACCTCTCGGGAGAGTTTAAAGCGTACTTATTAGAGAATGGGATTGACTCCCAGATGACTGCACCATACACGCCCCAGCAGAATGGTGTAGCAGAAAGAAGGAATAGGACTCTTATGGAAATGGTAAGATCTATGATGAGTTACTCAGACCTACCAGTTTCGTTCTGGGGATATGCCTTGGAAACAGCGGCGTATATCCTGAACTTAGTTCCTTCTAAATCAGTCCCTAAGACGCCCTCGGAATTGTGGACCGGGCGTAAGCCGAACTTGAAACACATACGGATCTGGGGTTGTCCAGCACATGTGCTGAAGCATGGGGCTGATAAGTTGGAATCTCGTTCAGATATTCGGTTGTTTATAGGATATCCTAGAGGAACGAAAGGTGGTCTATTTTATAGTCCTAAGGACCAGAAGATCGTTGTTAGCACCAACGATCGGTTCTTGGAAGAGGATTATATAATGGACCACAAGCCCAAGAGTGAGATAATACTAAACGAATTGAGAGGGGACGATCAAGGCTTATATCCAACCCAACCGGGTGATACGCCACCACAGTCTGCACCTGTAGTTACTGAGGTTACACCGGAGCGTCGTCGTAGTGGGATGGTTGTTCGACAACCCGATAGGTTCATGTTTATAGGTGAGTCTTCGGACTTGTTACCTGGAGAACATCAAGCCGATCCCTGGACCTACGACGAGGCGCTTAAAGATCAAGATGCTCAGTCTTGGCAAAAGGCGATGAAATCTGAGATTGAATCAATGGATTCAAATCAGGTTTTGAATCTTGTAGCACCGCCCAAAGGTGTAAAAGCCATTGGTTGCAAGTGGGTGTACAAGAGAAAAAGAGGGTCTGACGGAAAGGTGGAAACCTTCAAGGCTAAGATTGTTGCGAAAGTGTATACTCAGAAAGAAGGGATCGATTATGAGGAAACCTTTTCGCCGGTAGCTATGCTAAAGTCGATCCGGATTCTTTTGTCTATAGCATCTTATATGGATTATGAGGTGTGGCAAATGGACGTCAAGACAGCATTCTTGAATGGGAATCTTGACGAGACCATTTACATGAGACAGCCAGAAGGTTTCATCAAGAAAGGCCAAGAGCATCTAGTGTGTAAGCTAAACCGATCCATTTATGGATTGAAGCAAGCTTCTAGATCTTGGAACATGCGTTTTGATGAGGTTATCCAGTCTTATGGATTCATTCAAATCATGGACGAGTCGTGTGTATACCGGAGAAGTGACGGAAACAGTGTGGCGTTTCTCGTGCTTTATGTAGATGACATCCTTCTAATTGGCAACAATGTGAAGATGTTGTCGGACATAAAGGGATGGTTGTCCAAGCGATTCGATATGAAAGACTTAGGACAAGTTGGGCATGTTCTTGGGATTAAGGTTATAAGGGATCGCCGGAAAAGAACAATAAGCTTGTCCCAGGCTTCATATATTGATACGATTCTGGCTCGTTTCAACATGCAGAATTCCAAGAGAGGTGCTCAACCTTTCTGCCATGGAATTCATCTATCTAAAGACATGTGTCCCAAAACACAAAAGGAGATAGATTACATGAAGAAGGTTCCTTATGATTCGGCAGTAGGAAGTCTAATGTATGCCATGTTGTGCACGAGACCTGATATCTGTTATGCCGTGGGCATGGTAGCTAGATATCAGAGTAACCCTGGACAGGGTCACTGGACTGCTGTAAAGAACATACTAATTAAGTACCTGCGAAGGACTAGGAATTATGTTCTGAGTTACAAAGCGTCCGAGTTGATTCCTATTGGTTACACAGACTCGGATTTCCAATCTGATAAGGATCAGCGAAAGTCTACATCAGGCTATGTGTTCACATTGGGAGGTCAAGCAGAAATGCATTTCGGACTCTACCATGGAAGCCGAATATGTAGCAGCCTCTGAGGCAGCTAAAGAATCGGTGTGGCTCCGGAACTTCCTTATGGACTTGGATGTGGTTCCTGAAATGCCTAGAGCTATCACAATTTATTGTGACAATAGCGGTGCAGTGGCAAATGCAAAGGAACCACGAGCCCACAATGCGAGTAAACACATAGATCGCAAGTACCACCTGATTAGAGACATCGTCAAGAGAGGCGATGCAGTTGTCACCAAGATTGCATCAGCGGATAACCTGGCTGACCCCTTTACGAAGGCACTTCCAGCGGAAGCGTTCAAGAGACACGTGAAGGGGATGGGTATCGGATGTATGGTAGAGGGCAACTAGAGATTTAGTATAAGTGGGAGATTGATGGAGTTATATTCTAAATGTCTAGTTTAGTGACAATATGGAACTCCTTATCTGTGTTTTACATTATCTATTAATCAAACTATCGGCATTTTGTCTATCATGTACTTGAATGCAATAGTCCTAGATATATACGTTGTAGACAGTATGGCGTGAGGAGACACGGGGAAGATCATACTGTCGGTTACTCGTATACTATCGAACAGAAGCTCACGACTTAGATGGACAGGGACAATCCATTGGTACGTCGTAGTGTGACTGGGTAATAGTTGGTCTTGACTATTATGTTACACT
The DNA here is from genome assembly GCA_954870475.1 of Euphrasia confusa. Classification (NCBI taxonomy): domain Eukaryota; kingdom Viridiplantae; phylum Streptophyta; class Magnoliopsida; order Lamiales; family Orobanchaceae; genus Euphrasia; species Euphrasia confusa. The sequence goes on from OX940950.1 coordinate 35,028,560, forward strand.
CGTACACTTGGTGTATTGAGCAGGACCACGGGAGGGCGTTCGATTTATACTAATCGACTTAATCGAACTAGACCTCAGAGATTACGGATATACGAATTCCTAATCCCTATATAATTATAGGTGCGTGTGTCCAATTCTCGGTTCTTTAATATGCCAATGAGTGAGACTAATTGATTAGTCGAGATACTCGGTAAATTGGGAATCGGAATTGTACACACGGCATGCTATAGATTACAGACAGGAAACCGTGTCCCGTTTATTGGGTTGATGATGTCCCCGAGATGAGCTCATAAAGTTTATCATGTAAACCCTGCAGGTGGATTTGTTCCACATGATAATAAGGATGAGTGGTACTAGTCTCGGATAATAAGAAACGAGTTAATTTAATTATTAGTAATTAAATAAATTCGTGGACGTTTGATATCTTAAACATGGGGAAAGTCGTGTATGTAATTTCGGCGGAAATATTATTGTTGAAATAATATTAAATTAATTTCGGGAATTCAATTATTATTTTTTAGTGGAGTGAATAATAATTAAAATTGAAATTGATTAATTAAGGAATTTCTTTTACGTATTCCAAGTTAATTAATATTTCAATTTAGCCCTTAATTAATTTAACCTTAGGTCCCTAATGTAACTCTATATAACCCCCCCCCCCCCCCCCCTTGCCCTCTTCTAAAACCTACAGAACGCCGAAACAATTATTTCAGCAGAGAAAAATTAATTGCTTAGCGCAATAAAAACATTTCTCTGTTAAAATAAAAGTTAACGCAAATATAATTATTTCTCACATAGAGAATAATCATACGGTGGTTTGAGAAAGGAGAGAGCAGACAAGGACGTACCCAACGGATCGTTGCCCACACAACGGCTGGAGTCGGGAAGAGTCATACATTAGAAGCTCTAAGGTCTCAACAATCGACCGAGAAGGTATGAGATCGATTCTTATTCCGCAATCAATCGATCTAAAATTATCTCGTTGATCATACATGAACGTAGATCGGGTTCCGGGGTTGTGGGTTGTATTCCTCGACTACTGGGGGTTCTAGGACCTTCGGATCGGTAGTCGGGTGAGGAAAAACGACCCGGAAACGAGCCCGGAACAGAAACGTCGCGTTGCTGTTCGCGGACAAACGGCGACCGCCGTTTCGTTGTTTTTCTGGCAGCCCGCCCCGGCTCGCGCGGTTGTCCTTCGGGGCAATGGCTGGGCGTGAATCGGGGCACGGGCTGGGTAAGCGAACGGAGTAATGGACATGGAGGTCGACTGGGATCGTTCGGATGTTCGAGCAATCGAACGAACGCATCCCGGGTAGTCGATTTCCAACAACAACCTCCAAGCAGTTAACTAAGAGCCCTATCAACCTCACGGTTCTATCTTAACCCAGAGTTCCCTTCGATCCGCCTTTGCCCAGACGCCCTGCAAGTTTAACTACTCATATGCAAAGAAATAAAACAAGAAATAAATTGGAAAACGAAATTGAAATTCATAACTATTAGAATCTGAATTTTGTTCAAACTGAAATAGCAAAACAAAGCAATAAAAACATAAAGCAATAAATTGTTTTAATTCCCGAAGGCTCGATCAACTTCAAAACAAAAGAACTTGGCCGGAAATCTCCAAGCTCTTCAATCGCCGGCGGCTGCTTCGTGAACGGGGTCGTGAATTGGTGTCTTCTATCCTCCAGCTTCTATTCCTAAAGCCATTGGTTGCAAGTAGGTGTACAAGAGGAAAAGAGGGTCTGAAGGGAAGGTGGAAACCTTCAAGGCTAGGCTTGTTGCGAAAGGGTACACTAAGAAAGAAGGGATCGATTATGAGGAAACCTTTTCGCGGGTAGCTATGCTAAAGTCGATCCGGATTCTTTTGTCTATAGCATCTCATATGGATTATGAGGTGTGGCAAATGGACGTCAAGACAGCATTCTTGAATGGGAATCTTGACGAGACCATTTATATGAGACAACCAGAGGGATTCATCGAGAAGGGCCAAGAGCATCTAGTGTGTAAGCTAAAGCGATCCATTTATGGATAGAAGCAAGCTTCTAGATCTTGGAACATGCGGTTTAATGAGGTTATCCAGTCTTATGGATTCATTCAAAGCATGGACGAGTCATGTGTATACCGGAGAAGTGACGGAAACAGCGTGGCGTTTCTCGTGCTTTATGTAGACGACATTCTTCTAATTGGCAACAATGTGAAGATGTTGTCGGATATAAAGGGATGGTTGTCCAAGCAATTCGATATGAAAGACTTAGGACAAGTTGGGCATGTTCTTGGGATCAAGGTCATACGAGATCGCCAGAAAAGAACATTAAGCTTGTCCCATGCTTCATATATTGATACGATTCTAGCTCGTTTCAACATGCAGAATTCCAAGAGAGGTTCTCAACCTTTCTGCCATGGAGTTCATCTATCTAAAGACATGTGTCCCAAAACACAAAAGGAGATAGATTACATGAAGACAGTTCCTTATGCTTCGGCAGTGGGAAGTCTAATGTATGCTATGTTGTGCACGAGACCAGATATCTGCTATGACGTGGGCATGGTAGCTAGATATCAGAGTAACCCTGGACAGGGACACTGGACTGCTGTAAAGAACATACTTAAGTACCTGCGAAGCACTAGGAATTATGTTCTGAGTTACAAAGCGTCTGAATTGATTCCTGTGGGCTACACAGACCTGAATTTCCAATCTGATAAGGATCAGCGAAAGTCTACATCAGGTTATGTGTTCACATTGGGAGGTGGAGCAGTTTCATGGAAGAGTGTTAAGCAGAAATGCATTTCGGACTCTACCATGGAAGCCGAATATGTAGCAACCTCTGAGGCAGCTAAAGAATCGGTGTGGCTCCGGAACTTCCTTATGGATTTGGATGTGGTTCCTAATTTGCCTAGAGATATCACAATTTATTGTGACAATAGCGGTGCAGTGGCAAATTCGAAGGAACCACGAGCCCACAATGCGAGTAAACATATAGATCGCAAGTACCACCTGATTAGAGACATCGTCAGGAGAGGCGATGCGGTTGTCACCAAGATTGCATCAGGGGATAACCTGGCAGACCCCTTTACGAAGGCACTTCCAGCGGAAGCGTTCAAGAGACACGTGAAGGGGATGGGTATCGGATGTATGGGATAGGGCAACTAGACTCTTAGTATAAGTGGGAGATTGATGGAGTTATATTCTAAATGTCTAGTTTAGTGACAATATGGAACTCCTTATCTGTGTTTTACATTATCTATTAATCAATCAAGTCTGCATTTTGTTTATATGCACTCTATGCTATGGTCCTAGATATATACGTTGTAGACAGTATGGCGTGAGGAGACATGCGGAAGATCATACTATCGGTTACTCGTATACTATAGAACAGTAGCTCACGACTTAGATGGACAGGGACAATCCATCGGTACGTCGTAGTGTGACTGGTAGATAGTCGGTCTTGACTATCATGTTACACTCGTACACTTGGTGTATTGAGCAGGACCACGGGAGAGCGTTCGGTTTATACTAATCGCTGTAATCGAACTAGACCTCAGATATTACGGATATACGAATTCCTAATCCCTATATAATTATAGGTGCGTGTGTCCAATTCTCGGTTCTTTAATATGCCAATGAGTGAGACTAATTGATTAGTCGAGATTCTCGGTAATTAATCCTTATCAATATTAATTAATTTATTTTCCACTATATAAATTAATTGCACTCCCAATATTAAACCATATTATATCCATATAATATTTCTCCGGTAGTATTATTTATTCCGTGTATTTAAGATATAAATATCCATGAATAAAATTTATTTATTGCTTAATAAATTTATTCATCTCTTTTATCCGAGACTAGTACCACTCAATCTTATTTATTATGCGGAATTAAATCCACTCGCGAGGTTTACATAATAAATCCTTATGAGCTCATCTTGGGGATATTATCAACCCTTCCGGGATACACTGTCCCGTCAAGAATTCACGGCATGCCATATATAAAATATAGTGACCCAACTTAACCGGTAATTGACCCAATAATTAAACCGGTCAATTCCTTTGGAAAATCAAAGTCACTTATATTAAATATACACACCCGCAATTGTATCGGGGATTAAGAATAAAATACACTGAGTCTCAAATCAATTATCGCCGAGCAAACCTAATTGATGAGTCTCAATCGATCCGCTCAATACACCAAGTGTACAAGTGTGATAAAATAATTAAGACAAATTATTTTCTCTCTCACACAACGACTATACCGATGGATTGGTCCGTGTCCATCTAGGTCGTGAGCATCTGTTCGATTAAATACGAGTAACCGATAGTATGATCTTCTGTGTGGGCCCGACACACCATACTAACTACAACGTATAAAATCCAGGACTATAATTTGCATAAATTTAATTAACAATAATTAAAAGCAAATGAATGTCTGTATTTCATAGGTAAATGAAAGTGTACAAGGAGTTCACAATACTCAAATCTAGACATTAAGTATACTACTCCAACAATCTCCCACTTATACTAAGGTCTAGTCTTATCTTCCAAACTCCCGGCTCCCATACTCATCACGTGCTTAAACTGTACCTCCAAGAGGTACCATGTGAATGAGCAATCTAGGTTGCCGCTCTGAAGCTATCTTGGTGACTACTGCATCGTCCCTCTGACGATGACTCGTATCAGGTGGTACTTGCCCTATGTGTTATCTTACACTCATGGACTCGTGATCTCTTAAAGTTTGCCACTGCACCGCTATTTACATAGCCTTTGGTAAACTAAGAATCACATCTAAGTCCCAGAGGTAATACCGGAGCCATACCAAATCTTCCGCTTCCTCTAAGGCCGCTATTTGGTTACCCATTGGAGAGTCCGAAAAGCATCGTGCTTATCACTCTTCCATGGTAAAACTCCTCCTCCTTTAATAGTGAAACACATAGCCTGATGTCGACTTTCGCCGGTCCTTATCAGCTTGGAAATCCGAATCCGTATAACCCAAAGGAATCAGATTGTCTGCCCCGTATCTTAGAACATAATCCCTAGTATTTCGCCAATACTTGAAAATGCTCTTTACGGCAGTCCAATGAGCCTTTCCAGGGTTACTCTGATATCTCGCTACTACGCCAACTGCATAGCAGATATCAGGCCTCGTGCATAACATTGCATACATCAAGCTTCTCACAGCCGAAGCGTAGGGAACTGCTTTCATTTCATCTTTCTCCTTTTGTGTCTGAGAACACATCTCCTTAGAAAGATATGTTCCTTTACTGAAGGGCAGCTCACCCTTCTTGGAATCTTGCATGTTAAAACGAGCCAGAATCGTGTCTATGTAAGATTGCTGGGATAGGTACAATGTTCTATTCCGGCGATCCCTTATAACCTTGATCCCTAGAACATGCCCGACTTCTCCCAAATCTTTCATATCGAATTGTCTAGACAACCATCCCTTTATGTCTGATAACATTTTCACACTGTTGCCAATGAGAAGAATGTCGTCTACATAAAGCACGAGAAACACCACCTTTTTCCCATCACGTTTCCAATACACACTCGATTCGTCCATGCTTTGACTGAATCCAAAAGATTGGACTACTTCGTCAAACCGCAGGTTCCACGATCTCGAGGCTTGTTTCAATCCATAAATGGATCGATTAAGCTTGCACACTAGATGATCTCGCCCCTTAACAATGAATCCTTCTGGTTGTTTCATATAAATCGTCTCGTCAAGACTTCCATTTAGGAAAGCTGTCTTGACATCCATTTGCCACACCTCATAATCCATATGAGCTGCTATGGATAAGAGAATCCGGATCGACTTTATCTTGGCTACCGGCGAGAAGGTCTCCTCATAATCGATTCCCTCTTTCTGAGTATATCCTTTCGCAACAAGCCGAGCTTTAAAGGTTTCAACCTTTCCGTCAGATCCTCTCTTTCTCTTGTAGACCCATTTACACCCAATTGGCTTTACGCCGCTTGGTGGTTCAACAAGATCCCAGACTTTATTAGAATCCATAGATTCAATTTCGGATTTCATCGCTTTCTTCCAAGAAGGCGCATCTATATCTTGTACCGCCTCATCATAGGTCCAGGGATCGATTTCATGAACTCCAGGTCCAGAGTCCGAAGACTCACCCAGTCCAATCCATCGGTCTGGTTGCTTAACAACCCTCCCACTACGACGGCGTTCCGGTGTATTAACAGTGATAGTGTCAGGTGCAGATTCTAGTGGTGTATCTATACTCGGTTCGGCTGTATCTAAGTCTTCCTTGTTACCTCTCAACTCATCAAGTATTATGTCACTTTTGGGCTTGTGGTCCATGACATAGTCTTCTTCTAAGAACCGAGCGTTAGTACTTATAACGATCTTCTGGTCCGTAGGACTATAGAACATGCCACCCTTAGTTCCTCTTGTTGGAGTTGTGTACTTAATGTCTAGATTTAAGTGACGATAAACTCCCGGTCATAGCATTTAATCTATTAAATTAATAAAACAATTGTTTGCTTTTAATTATTATTAAATATATGCAAATCATAGTCCTAGATTCTATACATTGTAGTTAGTATGGTGTGCGACGTCACACAGAAGATCATACTATCGGTTACTCGTATTTAATCAAACAGTGGCTCACGACCTAGATGGACCCGGACCAATCCATCGGTATAGTCGTTGTGTGAGAGAGAAAATAATTTGTCTTAATTATTTTATCAGACTTGTACACTTGGTGTATTGAGCGGATCGTTGAGATTCATCGATTAGGATTGCCGGCGATAATCGATTCGAGTCTCAGTGTATTATATTCTTAATCCCCGATATTGTTGCGGGTGTGTATATTCAATATAAGTGACTTTGATTTACCAAAGGAATTAACCGATTTAATTATTGGGTTAATTACCGGTTAAGTTGGGTCACTATATTTTATATATGGCATGCCGTGAATGATTGACCGGACAGTGTATCCCGGAAGGGTTGATAATATCCCCGAGATGAGTTCAAAAGGAATTATTGTGTAAACCTCATGAGTGGATTCGTTCCGCACAATAATTAAGGTTGAATGGTACTAGTCTCGGATTCAAGAGATGAATAAATTAATTAGCAATAAATTAATTTTATTCATGGATATTTAAATCTTAAATACAAGGAATAAATAATACTACCGGAGAAATATTATTTGATATAATATGGTTTAATATTGGGAGTGCAATTAATTTATATAGTGGAAAATAAATTAATTAATATTAATGGGAGATTAATAGATTTGGGCTTGGGCTCAATTTAATCATTAATATTGGAAGCCCAATATTCCACCTCCTTTAGATCCCCTACGTAGCCTATAAAAGCACTACATGGTCTTCACTTTTTCATATGACAAGAATATCAATACTTGATAGTTCTAGAGAGTTGAAGAGGATCCATAAGCTTGGAGGATCGTCGCCCACCCGACGTTCAAGCTAGTGCAAGGAATACGTGGGAAGATCGTAAGGTCATCAACTTAGATTCGTTTCTCCGCACAACGAATTAAAAGGTAAAATCACATACTCCCTTCTATGATTTTATGTGGATTAATTGTGATACATACATGAACGCACGATCCGGGAAAAACGACGAGACCGGGGACGGGGATAGACCGGGCGGTGGTGGTTGTGAACCACCGGACCGCCGGCGGTCTAGGGATCCCCGCCGGGATCGAGAGCAACCCTCGGCTGGGAGTCGAGGGGGTGGCGATCGAACCTAGGGTTCGATCGCCGGGCACGCATGAAGCCCCGGCTGGACGCCGGGGGCGATCGAGCCCGTGAGCTCGATCGCGGGTGTGCTACGGGGTGACCCGTAGCCGCCTCGTATGTGCTACGGGTTCGCCCGTAGCGGGCGTACGGGGCTGGACGCCCCGCGAGCAGCGAGCCCGTGAGCTCGCTGCGGGGCTGCTACGAGCAGCCCCGGGGATGCCTCGTGCATCCCCAGCGATCATCGCGAGATGATCGCGAGCCCCGTGCGGGGGCTCGGCTGGGCACCACGGGCGGACCGTGGTGGTGCTCGGTTGAGCTCCGACTCGTACGGTGGTTCGTGGTCGGATCTCCGGCGATCGAGGATTTCGGTCGGGTTATTATTTTCCGCAAATTTTAATGGCCCGGGATACCGAATTCCATCAATTGGTATCAGAGCGTTTAGGTTTCGTGTTCATGTATGTGTTCAATTGTGTTCTACCTTGCAGGGATTCCGACTATCATGGTTTAATTAATTGTTAATTATTCGTTTAATTAATTGCTATTTAATTTACCATGATTGTTCGTTTATTAAACTCTCGGACATGTCGAGATTCGTTTTGTGTGGATGAATGCTTGTAATAGTAAAAATTCGGGGGTTGACCGAATTTAGGATTTATTATTACGTTCTATGTTTTTCCGGAAAGTGTATAGGGTCGATTTCATGTATAGAATCGATACCGGAATTGTAAATTTATTTCTTGTAATTTATTTACGTTGGATCGATACCGAGACGACCGCCGGAGAACCCATGAGACGAAGAAGACGAAGAGGACGAAAAACCGGGGGGGTCGATCATCCCCATGATCGATCCCCATGAGGATCGATCGACCCCACGCCCGGGGCTGCCCGCTAGGGTTTCCGGCCATGCCGGCCACCGGTGGTGGTGGCGCGTGGCTAGGGGGCGGCGGCGGTGGTGCCCGGTGATGGTGGTGGTCGACGGTGGGGGTGGTGCGGGGATCCCCAACCCGTGCTACTCCTAATCCTACCATGATTCACTTTCCTAATTGATTCAAGTTTTCCTATTTTGAGTATTCCTAAGTATGGGAACTCTCATGGAGATAGGAAAAGAATTAATTAATATTATTTATTTCCTTATTCTATTATGGAAGTCTTCTAGAATATTTCAAGTTCTACTTGGAATAGGAATCTAGAGATTTAATAGAATTAGATAGGAAAAGAATTAATATTATTTATTTCCTTATTCTATTATGGAAGTCTTCTAGAATATTTCAAGTTCTACTTGGAATAGGAATCTAGAGACTTAATAGAATTAGATAGGAAAATAATTAATTAGTAAATTAATTTATTTCTATTTGATTATTCCTATTTTATGGGAATTTTCATGGACATGGAAATTAATTAATCTTGGAAAGTAGAAGAGTCCTAATTTATTTCCTTATTCTATTATAGAAGTCTTCTAGAATATTCCAAGTTTGACTTGGATAGATTATTCTAGAGATTTAATAGAATTAGATAGGAAAATAAATAAATAAAAATATTAATAATATTTAATTTTATTTTTGATTTATTCGATTGACTTAATTTTCGAATTGAGTATCTTTTGGATTTATTAAAAATAAATAGACTTAAATATTGGGATTAATATCCTTGTCACATGGAGCATTCAAGAACGAAGACTGTGTTGGAATTTGATATCCCGGGCTATTTAAATTTGCGGAAACCAATAACCCGATCAAAACCATCCGCCGGAGATCACGCGAGCACCACGTACGAGCCGGAGCACGAGCCGAACGCACAACACGACCGAAGTCGTGTGCGCGCCCAGCCCGAACCCCCGTCCGCGGGGTTCGATGCGATCACCGATCGCACGCCGGCGATCGGTTGGGGTGGGGCTGCTCCGGCAGCCCCCGCGGCGAGTCCGGCGACTCGCCGCCGCCTGGAGGCCCCCGCCTTCACGGCGGGGTTGGGCACGGCGCCAGCCCGTGCCCAGCGATCGACCCCTTGCGGTCGATCGCACACCCTCGGCCCAGCCGAGGGTTCGGCCCCCTTGCCCCGTCGAACCCTAGGGGCGATCGCCCGTGGTCCGGTGGCTTCGCCACCACCACGCGATCGTCCTCTAGTCCGGGTTCGATCTTCGGATCTTGTTCTACGGTATTTTACGATAAATCCAAAATCGAACAATTATCAAGGGCGTTTAGATATTGTACCTTTCGATTCGTTGTTCGGAGAAACGAATTCAAGACGACCTTTTGAATCTTCCCACGTATTCCTTGCACTAGCTTGAACGTCGGGTGGGCGACGATCCTCCAAGCTCTATGGATCTACTTCTCTCTCTACTTTCTCTCTCTAGAAGAATTATGATCTTCAACTTATGAGAATAGAGAAGACCATGTAGTGCTTTTATAGGCTACGTAGGGGATCTAAAGGAGGTGGAATATTGGGCTTCCAATATTAATGATTAAATTGAGCCCAAGCCCAAATCTATTAATCTCCCATTAATATTAATTAATTTATTTTCCACTATATAAATTAATTGCACTCCCAATATTAAACCATATTATATCCAAATAATATTTCTCCGGTAGTATTATTTATTCCGTGTATTTAAGATATAAATATCCATGAATAAAATTTATTTATTGCTTAATAAATTTATTCATCTCTTTTATCCGAGACTAGTACCACTCAACCTTATTTATTATGCGGAATTAAATCCACTCGCGAGGTTTACATAATAAATCCTTTTGAGCTCATCTCGGGGATATTATCAACCCTTCCGGGATACACTGTCCGGTCAATTATTCACGGCATGCCATATATAAAATATAGTGACCCAACTTGACCGGTAATCAACCCAATAATTAAATCGGTTAATTCCTTTGGCAAATCAAAGTCACTTATATTAAATATACACACCCGCAATAATATCGGGGATTAAGAATATAATACATTGAGTCTCAAATCAATTATCGCCGAGCAATCCTAATTGATGAGTCTCAATCGATCCGCTCAATACACCAAGTGTACAAGTGTGATAAAATAATTAAGATAAATTATTTTCTCTTTCACACAACGACTATAACGATGGGTTGGTCCGTGTCCATCTAGGTCGTGAGCAACTGTTCGACTAAATACGAGTAACCGATAGTATGATCTTCTGTGTGCCCATGCAACACCATACTAACTACAACGTATAAAATCCAGGACTATAATTTGCATATATATTTAATTAACAATAATTAAAAGCAAATGAATGTTTGTATTTAATAGGTAAATGAAAGTGTACAAGGAGTTCAGAATACTCAAATCTAGACATTAAGTATACTACTCCATCAATCTCCCACTTATACTAAGGTCTAGTCTTATCCTCCAAACTTCTGACTCCCAAACCCTCCAAGTGCTTGAAATATACTTCCTTAGGAAGTATCTTGGTGAAAGGGTCCGCTAGGTTGTCCTCTGAAGCTATCTTGGTGACTATCGCATCGCCCCTCTTGACGATGACTCGAATCAGGTGGTACTTGCGCTCTATGTGTTTCGTAGCACTATGGGACCGTGGTTCCTTACTGTTTGCCACTGCACCGCTATTATCACAATAAATTGTCATAGCCTTGGGCAAACTCGGAATCACATCTAAGTCCTGGAGGAAATTAAGGAACCAAACTGATTCTTTCGCTGCCTCTGAGGCTGCAACATATTCAGCTTCCATGGTAGAGTCTGAAATGCACTTTTGCTTAACACTCCTCCATGATACGGCTCCACCTCCCAAAGTGTACACATAGCCTGATGTCGACTTTCGCCGGTCCTTATCAGCTTGGAAATCCGAATCCGTATAACCCAAAGGAATCAGATTGTCTGCCCCGTAACTTAGAACATAATCCTTAGTATTTCGCAAATACTTGAAAATGCTCTTTACGGCAGTCCAATGAGCCTTTCCAGGGTTACTCTGATATCTCGCTACTACGCCAACTGCATAGCAGATATCAGGCCTCGTGCATAACATTGCATACATCAAGCTTCCCACAGCCGAAGCGTAGGGAACTGATTTCATTTCATCTTTCTCCTTTTGTGTCCGAGGACACATTTCCTTAGAAAGATAAGTTCCTTTACTGAAGGGCAGCTCACCCTTCTTGGAATCTTGCATGTTAAAACGAGCCAGAATCGTGTCTATGTAAGATTGCTGGGATAGGTACAATGTTCTATTCCGGCGATCCCTTATAACCTTGATCCCTAGAACATGCCTGACTTCTCCCAAATCTTTCATATCGAATTGTCTAGACAACCATCCCTTTATGTCTGATAACATTTTCACACTGTTGCCAATGAGAAGAATGTCGTCTACATAAAGCACGAGAAACACCACCTTCTTTCCATCACGTTTCCAATACACACACGATTCGTCCATGCTTTGACTAAATCCAAAAGATTGGACTACTTCGTCAAACCGCAGGTTCCACGATCTCGAGGCTTGTTTCAATCCATAAATGGATCGATTAAGCTTGCACACTAGATGATCTCGCCCCTTAGCAATGAATCCTTCTGGTTGTTTCATATAAATCGTCTCGTCAAGACTTCCATTTAGGAAAGCTGTCTTGACGTCCATTTGCCACACCTCATAATCCATATGAGCTGCTATGGATAAGAGAATCCGGATCGACTTTATCTTGGCTACTGGCGAGAAGGTCTCCTCATAATCGATTCCCTCTTTCTGAGTATATCCTTTCGCAACAAGCCGAGCTTTAAAGGTTTCAACCTTTCCGTCAGATCCTCTCTTTCTCTTGTAGACCCATTTACACCCAATTGGCTTTACGCCGCTTGGTGGTTCTACAAGATCCCAGACTTTATTAGAATCCATAGATTCTATTTCGGATTTCATCGCTTTCTTCCAAGAAGGCGCATCTATATCTTGTACCGCCTCATCATAGGTCCAGGGATCGATTTCATGAACTCCAGGTCCAGAGTCCGAAGACTCACCCAGTCCAATCCATCGATCTGGTTGCTTAACAACCCTCCCACTACGACGGCGTTCCGGTGTATTAACAGTGACAGTATCAGGTGCAGATTCTAGTGGTGTATCTATACTCGGTTCGGCTGTATCTAAGTCTTCCTTGTCACCTCTCATCTCATCAAGTATTATGTCACTCTTGGGCTTGTGGTCCATGACATAGTCTTCCTCTAAGAACCGAGCGTTAGTACTTATAACGATCTTCTGGTCTTTAGGACTATAGAACATGCCACCTTTAGTTCCTTTCGGGTATCCTACAAACAGCCGTAATTCTGATCTAGGTTCTAACTTATCGGCACCTTGTCGCAACACATGTGCTGGACAACCCCAGATCCGAATGTGTCTTAAGTTAGGCTTGCGCCCACTCCACAATTCCATGGGTGTGGTTGGTACCGTTTTGGTTGGAACCCTATTCAAGATATACGCCGCTGTTTCCAAGGCAAATCCCCAGAACATAACAGGTAAGTCCGAGTAACTCATCATTGATCGCACCATTTCCATAAGAGTCCTATTCCTTCTTTCTGACACACCGTTCTGCTGGGGAGTATATGGTGATGTCATTTGGGAATCAATCCCATTCTCTGCCAAGTATGCCTTGAATTCTCCAGACAGGTACTCGCCTCCGCGATCCGATCGCAGGCACTTAATGGATTTGTTTTGAAGGTTCTCCACAAAAGCCTTGAACTCCTTGAACTTGTCAAAGGATTCGCTCTTACGGCGCATCAAGTATACAAATCCATACCTTGAGTAATCATCAGTGAAAGTGATGAAATACTCGTACCCTCCCCTTGCCTGAGTAGACATAGGTCCGCATACATCAGAGTGAATCAAATCCAATACTTGTTCAGCCCTCCGTCCTTTACCAGAAAAAGGACGTTTGGTCATTTTACCCTCTAAACAGGATTCGCAGGTCGGAAGGTCCTCTCCTTCAACGCCAGTGATTAAATCATCAGCTTTCAACCTTTGAAGCCTATTCGAGTTTATATGACCTAGCCTTAGATGCCACAAGTATAATTGATTCATTTTAGAAGGTTCCTTTCTCTTATTGGTGTTCGTAGATGTGTTATTACTCTCGGTTAGTTGCATCGTGTTAGACTCAGGATTTAGTACATACAAATCGTCCACCAATGTACCAGAACAGATAATCTCACTGTTTCTTCTTATGATCACAGAGTGGTCAAAAGAAACAGAATACCCATTCATTATAAGTTTAGAAACCGAAATTAAATTCTTTCTAAAATTGGGTACATAAAGACAATTATGTAAAACTAAAACCCTATCACTACTAAAACGTAAGTGAACGTCTCCCACTGCAACAGCCGCCACCCTCGCAGCATTGCCCATGTAGACCACGATCTCTCCCTCTCTAAGTCTCCGGGTTTCCTGGAACCCCTGCAATGAATTGCATACATGATCAGTGGCCCCCGTATCTACACACCAGGTGCTGGTAGATAACACCACTGACAATGTTTCGGTGACTAAGAAAAATTTCGTACCTTTGATGAGAGGACAATCAGACCTCCAGTGCCCAGACTGCTTGCATCGAAAGCACTTGCCTCGCGGCTTGCTCTTCCCAATCCGTGGTTCAAAACCACTGGGCTTCTTTGCTTGCACTTCCAACTTGGCCACTAGAGCTTGTGATTCTCTGACCATACTTATCAGTTCAGTTCTTTTGAAATCGTTTTTAAGCGATTCCTCAAGGGGACTAAACTTGATGAGTATGTCAATCACCTCTAGTCCGGCTTCCTTACTATGTCCTAACATCTCATTGAGGTCATTTTCAATGTCCTCATCAGTTGGGACTATAGTGGGTTCGGAAGGCTCAACAGTCTGAACATTGTCCAGATTTCTTTTCCAATCAGTACTATATGGAACCAGTGAGTTTTCATCTTTAAGTATATCACAAAGTGGGGTCACAGTCATTCCTAACCTATAAGCACATAAAACAAACAAACAATTTAATATCCGATATTATCTCCCTTAAATAATATCATTAAATCACTAATCACATCTAAAATCCCATCAGGTAAGGCAAGCCACGGTGTGTGGACGTTTACCCACCCAAACGACTTAGCAATTAGATTTCCTTCGGTCATACATCGCTTATAGCGGAACCTCGGTGGGAGGAATACTATAAGGCGTATCTAAGTGTAAACCATTACTCAGTACCAAAGTAAATCGTTTGGAATTGCTACATCACCGCAAGCCACGTTGTGTGGACGTTTACGACAACTTCACAACTCTTCACAATTTTCTTACAACTGTCTACATCAATTAATCCAAAATCCGTCAGCATAGCAAGCCACGTTGTGTGGACGTTTACTACACTAAGAGATCTTTATAATTGACTCCAAATTACTTGATCCATTTAATCTTGTAAATCAAGACGCGGAGAATCATAAGTGAAACTCGAGGTTTCTAACCAGTGATTCACCATGCGAACAGCCCTATCTCTCATAAATGAGGGAGCCGAGCAGACAATCGATCCATCTATCAAAGAATGGTACGACTGCCTCTAATTTGTGTCCTCGACATGACCAAGTGGCTTTGGCTCCATTCCACTCCCCGGGGTGAGAATGAGTCGACTTGAAATCAGCTTCGGAAAGACAAATTAGGCATTGTTTTACAAACATAATCAATGTTTCTCGTAAGAGGAATTACAAGAACTCTCCTCCAATAACTTATTTATATAAACTTCAAAAGTTTATAAAAGTCACCAAGAGAGCAGCAATGGAGACCATGGGTATGTTTCCATATCCTCTCCCACTTAGCTTTTTACAATAAAGGGATACGCTATACTAGTGCATAAAAGTAAACACATATAGCATGCATACAAGCAGTAAAGCACATAATATTATCACATAGTCAAAATAATTACTAGAATATTATTTTCCGACTATTATGGCTTTACTCCATCTCCGTACGCATCTTCTAGTTTTTAGTCTTCGTTCTTGAATGCTCCATGTGACGAGAATATTAATTTCCAATATTTAAATCTATTTATTTTTAATAAATCCAAAAGATACTTAATTAAAAAATTAAGTCAATCGAATAAATCAAAAATAAAATTAAATATTATTAATATTTTTATTTATTTTATTTTCCTTTTCTACTTCATTAAATCTCTAGAATAATCTATCCAAGACCCACTTGGAATATTCTAGATGATTTCCATAATGAAATAAGGAAATAAAATAACTTAGGACTCTTCTACTTTCCAAGATTAATTAATTTCCATTTCTATGAAAATTCCCATGAAATAGGAATAATCAATTTAGGAAATAAATCAATCTTAAATTTATATTTATTCCTTTCCAATTCCATTAAATCTCTAGGATCCTATTCCAAGTAGAACTCGGAATACTCTAGAAGACTTCCATAATAGAATAAGGAATAAAATCAAATCTTAATTAATTCTTTTCCTAATCCATGAGGATTCCAAAAAAAAAAAAGAATACTCAAATAGGAAAAACCCGAATTAATTAGGAAAGTGAATTTACCGGGAGAGCACGAAGATCACGAGGACCCCCGCGCCCCCACCGGACCGCCGATTGCCGGCCGAGAACCACCGCCGCCACCACCCAGCCGGCGCGCCACCACCGCCGGTGACATCGCCGCCGGGAGGCGCGAATTCGGCGCCCTCCCATGCGATCGATCGATCCCACATGGATCGACCATGGTGGTCGATCCGAGCCCTAGCCCTCACGCCATCTCCTTCGTCACGCGTCTTCTCCGGCGGTCGTTTCGGCATCGATCCAACGCAAAATAAATTACAAAATAAATTTTACACTATCCGGTATCGATTCTATACATGAAATCGACCCTATACATTTTCCGGAAAAAAGTAGAACGTAATAATAAATCCTAAATTTGGTCAACCCCCGAATTTTTACTATTACAAGCATTCACCACCAAAAACGAATCTCGACATGTCCGAGAGTTTAATCAAACCAACATACATGACAAAATAAATTAAACGAATAATAAATTAAGCCATAATAGTCGGAACCCTGCAAGGTAGAACAATTTTATCGAAAATACCGCGAACGTAAACCACGCTCTGATACCAATTGTTGGAATTTGATATCCCGGGCTATTTAAATTTGCGGAAACCAATAACCCGATCAAAACCATCCGCCAGAGATCACGCGAGCACCACGTACGAGCCGGAGCACGAGCCGAACGCACAAAACGACCGAAGTCGTGTGCGCGCCCAGCCCGAACCCCCGTCCGCGGGGTTCGATGCGATCACCCATCGCACGCCGGCGATCGGTTGGGGTGGGGCTGCTCCGGCAGCCCCCGCGGCGAGTCCGGCGACTCGCCGCCGCCTGGAGGCCCCCGCCTTCACGGCGGGGTTGGGCACGGCGCCAGCCCGTGCCCAGCGATCGACCCCTTGCGGTCGATCGCACACCCTCGGCCCAGCCGAGGGTTCGGCCCCCTTGCCCCGTCGAACCCTAGGGGCGATCGCCCGTGGTCCGGTGGCTTCGCCACCACCACGCGATCGTCCTCTAGTCCGGGTTCGATCTTCGGATCTTGTTCTACGGTATTTTACGATAAATCCAAAATCGAACAATTATCAAGGGCGTTTAGATATTGTACCTTTCGATTCGTTGTTCGGAGAAACGAATTCAAGACGACCTTTTGAATCTTCCCACGTATTCCTTGCACTAGCTTGAACGTCGGGTGGGCGACGATCCTCCAAGCTCTATGGATCTACTTCTCTCTCTACTTTCTCTCTCTAGAAGAATTATGATCTTCAACTTATGAGAATAGAGAAGACCATGTAGTGCTTTTATAGGCTACGTAGGGGATCTAAAGGAGGTGGAATATTGGGCTTCCAATATTAATGATTAAATTGAGCCCAAGCCCAAATCTATTAATCTCCCATTAATATTAATTAATTTATTTTCCACTATATAAATTAATTGCACTCCCAATATTAAACCATATTATATCCAAATAATATTTCTCCGGTAGTATTATTTATTCCGTGTATTTAAGATATAAATATCCAGGAATAAAATTTATTTATTGCTTAATAAATTTATTCATCTCTTTTATCCGAGACTAGTACCACTCAACCTTATTTATTATGCGGAATTAAATCCACTCGCGAGGTTTACATAATAAATCCTTTTGAGCTCATCTCGGGGATATTATCAACCCTTCCGGGATACACTGTCCGGTCAATTATTCACGGCATGCCATATATAAAATATAGTGACCCAACTTGACCGGTAATCAACCCAATAATTAAATCGGTTAATTCCTTTGGCAAATCAAAGTCACTTATATTAAATATACACACCCGCAATAATATCGGGGATTAAGAATATAATACACTGAGTCTCAAATCAATTATCGCCGAGCAATCCTAATTGATGAGTCTCAATTGATCCGCTCAATACACCAAGTGTACAAGTGTGATAAAATAATTAAGATAAATTATTTTCTCTTTCACACAACGACTATACCGATGGGTTGGTCCGTGTCCATCTAGGTCGTGAGCAACTGTTCGACTAAATACGAGTAACCGATAGTATGATCTTCTGTGTGGGCCCGACACACCATACTAACTACAACGTATATAATCCAGGACTATAATTTGCATATATTTAATTATAAATAATTAAATGCAAATAATAGTTTATTTAATTAAATAGATCAGTGGCAATGAATCGTGAGTTTTCGTTACTTAAATCTAGACATTAAGTACACAACTCCAACAATCTCCCACTTGTACTAAGGTCTAGTCATTTCCTCCAAACTCCCGACTCCCATACTCATCATGTGCTTAAGTTGTACTTCCAAGAAGTACTATGTGAATGAGCACTCTAGGTTGCCGCTCTGAAGTTATCTTGGTGACTACAGCGTCGTCTCCCTGGACGATGACTCGTATCAGGTGGTACTTGCTCTATGTGTTATCTCACACTTATGGACTTGTGACTTCTTACCATTTGCCATCGCACCGCTATTTACATAGCCTTTGGCAAATTAAGAATCACATCTAAGTCCCAGAGATTATCCCGGAGTTATGCCAAAACTTCCGCTGCCTCTGAGGCCGCTATTTGGTTACCCATGGCAGAGTCCGAAAAGCATCGTGCTTATCACTCTTCCATGTTAAAACTCCTTCTCCTTTAATAGTGAAACACATAGCCTGATATCGACTTACACCGGTCCTCATATGATTAGAAATCTAAGAGAATGTAATCCAAATAAAATGCTCGTCTGCTCCGTAATCCAGAACAGTACTTCGAAAGTACTTCAAATGTTCATTACAGCGGTCGAGTATTCTTTTCCAGGATTACCTTGATATCCTCCCACTATGCTAACCGCATAGCCGATATCAGGTTCTTGTTTTCAACAATGCATTTATTAAGCTTTCCACACTCAAAGTGTAGGAAACTGCTTTCATTTCTTCTATCTCCTTTTGTGTTCCAAAACACATATCCTTAGATAGATGCATTCCGTCTCTTGAAAGGTAACGAACCTTTCTCGGAATCTTGCATGTTAAAACGAACCATAATCATATATATGTAAGATGTCCAGGAGAAGTACAATGTTCTTTCCTAGAGATCCAAGATCTAAAGAACATGTCCAACTTCTTCCTATATCTTTCATATTGATTTATCTAGACAACCTCCATTTTATGTCTTGATAACATCTTTACATTGTTACCAATGATAAGAATGTTCTCTACATAAAACCCGAGAAACACCACCTTGTTTTCCATCACGTTTCCAATACAAACGATTCGTCTATGCATTTGATGAATCCATAAAATGGACTATCTCATCAATTTGTAAGTACCACGAACTCAATGCTTTGTTTCAATCCATAAATGGATCAACTAAGCTTGTACTCTAAATGATCTCGCCTCTTAGCAATAATCCTTATTGCTCTCCAAGAAGGCACATTTAGATCTAGTACGGCTTTCATGTAGATCTAGGGATCGATTTCATGTATACTAGGTCCAGAGTCCGAAGACTCTCCTAGTCTTATGAATATCTACGGTTGTCCCACAACCTCCCACTACAATGGCATTCCGGTGTATAAACAGTAATAACAGTAGGTGCAGTTAGTGGTGTACCGCTACTCAGTTCGGCTGGTTTCCAGTCTTCTTCGTTCTCTCTCATTTCAAAGTATCATGTCACTTTGAGCTTCTGGTTCATCACATAGTCTTTCTCTAAGAACCGGGCGTTAGAACTTAAAACGTCCTTCTGGTTCATAGTACTATTGAACACACAACTTTTGTTCTTCTAGGACATTCTACAACCGCATTTGAATGCGCCGTTGTTTCCAGATATATCCATAGAACATAGGTAGTTCCGTATAACTCATGCTTTTACTATTTCTATAAGAGTTCCATTTCTTGTTTACGACACACCATTTCTACACAACAGTGTATGGTGTAGTCATTTGGGATCAAATCCCAATCTCTGATTAGTATGCCAAGCATTCCTCAGACATGTACTTGCCTCCGCGATCAAATCGCAGGCTACAAATGGATATACTTTGATGGTTCTCCACAATTGCTTAGTGTCCATTGACTTGTCAAAACACTTGCTTTTGTGGCACATCAGGTATCCTAATCCATTTCTCGAGTAATCATCAAATGAAGTACTCGTACCTTATTGTCTGAGTAGGCATAGGTCTGCTTACATCAGAGTCAATCAATTCTTATACTTGTACGGATCTTATATCTTATATCCATAAAGGATTGCTTAGTCATATTATCTTCCAAATTAGATTCTTAGGTCGGAAGGTCCACTCCCTCAACTTAATTGATCAAATATCAATTTTCGACCTTTGAACTTCTTATTTGAATAAACATGACTCAGCATAAGAATCCACAAGTATAATTGATAAAGAAATCTCTTATTAGTAAAACGAGTTTCATACTACGGTTCGTTTGCATCGTGGTGGACTCAGGATTCATCATTTATATATTGCTAGCTAATGTACCAAAATAGATAATATCATTATTTCTTCTTATAACCATCAAATGATTAAAAGAAATAAAATATCCATTTATTAGAAATCCAGAACAAAGTTCTTTCTAATATGAAAGGTACATAAAAGCAATAACCCAAAATGAAATCCTATAAAATGTCCTACATTGCAACAGCTGCCTCCTCCACAGCATTGCCCATGTAGACTACGATTTCTTCTTTTCCAAGTCGTCGGGTTTCCTGGAACCCTTGCATTTAGAATGCACATACCGTCAGTGGTTCCATATCTACACACCAGGTTCCGGTAGATAATACCACTGACTATGTTTTACGACTAAAGAAAATTTCGTACTTTCTTTGAGAGGATAATCAGACTTCCAGTACCCAGACAGTTTGCATCGAGAATACTTGCCTATTGGCTTTCTCGTCCCATCTCGTGGTCCAAGAAACTTAGGACCACTGGGTTTCTTTGCTTGCTTTTCCTTTCCCCGATCTTACCCTTAGGTTCGAAACCTATGGCATTGGCTACAAGAGCTTGCGATTTCCGTCTAAACTCGTCTAAAAGGTCCATCATTTCAAAAACGTGTTTAAGCGTTTCCTTGAATCGAATGGCCTTTATGAGTATCCTCATCGCCTCTTGTCTAGCCACTACGTCAGTTAAGACATTCGTAGACTCGGGAGGACAAAGCTCACTGAGTACAAACTTGTACTCTTCAACAGTCTGGACAATGTCTAGATCTATATTCCAATCATTACATTTAGGGACCAATGAGTTTAAAATCCTTACGTATCACAGAAAGTGGGTTCAAAGACATTTCCTAATCTATGAGCACATATAACAACAAACAATCGATTTAATCTCCGATATTATCTCCCTCAAATAATATCATTAAACCACTAATCACATCTAAAATCCCATCAGATATGGCAAGCCACGTGGTGTGGACGTTTACCAATCCAAATGATTTAGCAATTAGATTTTCTTCGGTCATACATCACTTATAACGTAACTTCGTGGGGAAGAATACTATAATGCGTATCTAAGTGTAAACCATTACTCAGTACTAAAGTAAATCGTTTGGAATCGCTACATCACCGCAAGCCACGTGGTGTGGACGTGTACGACAACTTCACAACTCTTCACAATTCCTTATAACTGTCTACATCAATAATCCAAAATCCGTTAGTATAGCAAGCCACGTGGTGTGTGTTGGAATTCGATATCCCGGGGTTAACGGAATGGCGGAAACATAACCCCGATCAAAAACCCTTCGCCGGAGATCACGCGAACACCACCGCACGCGCCGGAGCACGACCGAGGACACGACGCACCCGAAGGCACGCCGCTGCCCAAGCCGAGCCCCCGCGAGCGGGGCTCCATGCGATCACCGATCGCACGTCGATCGGTTGGGGTGGGGCT
The DNA here is from genome assembly GCA_954870475.1 of Euphrasia confusa. Taxonomy (NCBI): domain Eukaryota; kingdom Viridiplantae; phylum Streptophyta; class Magnoliopsida; order Lamiales; family Orobanchaceae; genus Euphrasia; species Euphrasia confusa. Next base: position 35,050,647 of record OX940950.1, read on the forward strand.
GCCCAGCAGCCCCCGCGGCGAGTCCGGCGACTCGCCGCCGCCTGGAGGTCAGCCACCTTTACGGTGGGGAGGGGCGGCACCAGCCCGCGCCCTCCGCGATCGATCCAAGCGATCGATCGCATCCCCTCGGCTCCAGCCGAGGGTTCGACTACTCCGCGCGCCGCCAAACCCTAGCGGGCGATCCCGCGGTCCGGTGGCTTCGCCACCACCGCGTGATCGTTCGTCTAATCCGGGTTCGACTCTTGGATCTTGTTTTTCCGATAATTGATTCAATAAAACAAGAATTAAATAGCAATTATTTAATTCACCTTTCGATTCGTTGTGCGGAGAAACGAGATCTTATGATGACCTTGAGATCTTCCCACGTATTCCTTGCACTTGTTCGAACGTCGGGTGGGCGACGATCCTCCGAACACTATGGATCTCCTTCTCTACTTTCTCTCTCTAGAATTGTGATCTTCAAGTTATGAGAATAGAGAAGACCATGTAGTGCTTTTATAGGCTACGTAGGGGATCTTAAGGAGGTGGAATATTGGGCTTCCAATATTGAAGATTAAATTGAGCCCAATGCTCAAGTCCATTAATCCTTATCAATATTAATTAATTCTATTTTCCACTATATAAAATTAATTGCACTCCCAATATTAAACCATATTATATCAAATAATATTTCTCCGGTAGTATTATTTATTCCGTGTATTTAAGATATAAATATCCATGAATAAAATTAATTTATTGCTAATTAATTTATTCATCTCTTATATCCGAGACTAGTACCATTCAACCTTAATTATTATGCGGAAATGAATCCACCTGCAGGGTTTACATAATAATTCCTTATGAACTCATCTCGGGGATATTATCAACCCTTACGGGATACACTTTCCCGTCAAGTATTCACGGCATGCCATATATAAAATATAGTGACCCAACTTAACCGGTAATTAACCCAATAATTAAATCGGTTAATTCCTTTGGTAAATCAAAGTCACTTATATTAAATATACACACCCGCAATTGTTTCAGGGATTAAGAATAAAATACTCCGAGACTCGAATCGATTATCGCCGGCAATCCTAATCGATGAATCTCAACGATCCGCTCAATACACCAAGTGTACAAGTGTGATAAAATAATCAAGATAGATTATTTTCTCTCTCACACAACGACTATACCGATGGATTGGTCCGTGTCCATCTAGGTCGTGAGCAACTGTTCGATTAAATACGAGTAACCGATAGTATGATCTTCTGTGCGCCCATGCAACACCATACTAACTACAACGTATAAAATCCAGGACTATAATTTGCATTAAATGCAAATAATTGTTTATTAATTAAATAGATTAAATGCTATGATCGGGAGTTTACCGTTACTTAAATCTAGACATTAAGTACACAACTCCAACAATCTCCCACTTGTACTAAGGTCTAGTCATTTCCTCCAAACTCCCGGTTCCCATACTCATCACGTGCTTTAAAGTGTACTTCCGAGAAGTACTATGTGAGTGAGCAATCTAGGTTGCCGCTCTGAAGTTATCTTGGTGACTACTACGTCGTCTCCCTGACGATGACTCGTATCAGGTGGTACTTGCTCTATGTGTTAACATCACTTTTGACTTATGACCTCTTCTAGTTCACCGTGCACCGCTATCTAATAGCCTTTGGTAAACTAATAGTCATATCCAAGTCAAGAGGTTATCCCGGAACCTAACCAAAACTTCCGCTGCCTCTGAGGCTGCTATTCGGTTATGAGAGTCTCTGAGAAGCGTCCCGCTTATCACTCTTTCACTTCATGGTTCCACCTCTTTCTAAAAGTGAACACATAGCCTGATATCGACTTTCACTGGTCCTTTTCTGATTCTTGGATCTGAGAATCTGTAATCTAAGAAGATTTCGTCTTGCTCAAGCCAGTACTATGAGAGTACTCTTGCAGCATTCGAACATCCCTTATCCAGATTACTTTGATATCCTCCCACTACGCAAACCGCATAGTTGATATCAGGTTCTTGTTTTACAACATTGCATCTATAGAGCTTTCCATACTTGAAGTATAGGAAACTGCTCTGTCCTCATCTATCTCCTTCATATGTTCAAACACATACCATTTGGATAGATGTATGTTCTGTCTCTGAAAGGCAATAACCTATCTCAGAAGTATGCATGTTTAAAACAAACCTTAATCATATAAGATGTCTAGGAGAAGTACTATGTTCTTATCTCTAGATCATAAGATCTTAAGAAAATGCTCTAACTTCTTCTCAATCTTATATCTCGATTTATTTAGACAATCTCTATTTTATGTCTTACAACACTTTTACATTGTTGCCAATGTCAAAGTGTTATCTACACAAAATTCCGAGAAACACCACCTTTGTTTCCATTACGTCTCTAACACACCTTCTTCGCTAAACCCTATGCAGACATAGGGATCGATTTCATGTATACTGGATCCAGAGTTCAAAACTCATCCAGCCTTATGAACATCTCTAGTTGCTTAACAACCTCCCACTGCAATGGCGTCCCGGTGTGTAACAGTAACAACATTAGGTGCAGTTAGTGGTGTACTACTACTCGGTCAGGCTGGTTCTCAGTCTTTCCCTTTCCTCATTTTAAAGTATTTTGTCAATTAGGGCATTGTAGTTCATCTAATAGTTTTTCCTCTATGAACCGGACGAGACGTCCCTCTGGTTCATAGTACTATAGAACACACAATACTTCGTTCATCTAGGATATCCTACAACCATATTGAATATGTTGTTGTCTCCAGGAATATCCATAGAACATAGGTAATTCCGAACAACTTGTTCTCTTACTATTAGATTTCTATTTCTTTACAACGCACCATCTCTACACGTAAGTGCACGGCGTGTCTCTTTGGGAATTAATCCCAATCTTTGATTATGCTATGTGTTATCTAGATAGGTGATGGCCTCCGCGATCGAGTCACAGGCTTCTAATGGATATACTTTGATGGTTCCCCATAACAGCTTTGTGTCTATTGACAAGTCAAAACACTTTGCTTTTATGGCACATCAAGCATTCTAATCCATCACTGAGTATTCTTTGAAAGAATTACTCATACCTCTCTAATATACACATATGTCTGCATATCTAATCATTTCCAATACTCTTCTGAATTCTATCCTTTTTCCAGAAAGGTTTGCTTAGACGTATTATCCTCCAAATTCAATCCTTAGGTCGGAAGGTCCATTCCTTCAACTATAATTGATCAAATCAATTTCGACCATATGAATTTTATTTGAAAATACTACTAAGTATAAGATTTCATAAGTATAATGATAAAGAAATATCTAATAAGTAAAACAAGTTATATATAACGGTTTGTTGCATCGTGGTAGACTAAGGATTCATCATTCACATATTGCTATCTAATGTACCATAATGAATATCACCATTATTTCTTATCCAAACCATCCAATGATTAAAGAAATAAAATATCCATTAATAAAGAAAAATAGAACGAAGTTCTTTTTCAAAATAAAAGGGGTACATAAGCAATAACTGAAATGAAAACTTAAAACAGATAAATGTCTTCCACTGCAACCGCTGCTACCCCAACAGCTTCGCCCATGTAGACTCGAATTCTTCTTCTCTAAGTCGCCGGGTTTTCTGGAACCCCTGCATTCAAAAAATGCACATACCGTCAGTGGTTCCATATCTACACACCAGAATTCTGGTAGATAATACCGCTGACTATGTTTTTACGACTAAAGAAAGATTCGTACCTCTGAGAGGACATTCAGACTTCCAGTGTCCCATCTTGTTGCATCGGAAGCACATACCCTTTGGCTTTGCAGCCCCCACTTGTGGTGCAGTCCTCTTGACACCACTGGGTTTCCAGGCTTGCTTCCTTTTCTTGCCCCTACCTCCACCAGGCTTAAAGCCTTTGGACTTGGTAGCTACAAGCGCTTGAGACTTGCCCTTCTTGTAGATCCCCTCTGCCGCCTTCAGTTCAGTCAGGAGTTGCGCAAGAGTATAAGATAGTTTACCCATATTATAGCTCATACGAAACTGCTCAAAACTAGGGGCCAGAGACTGGAGTATGATGTCGACTTGCGTCTCAGCATCAATAGAAGCTCCTAGGACCTCAAGTTCATTCAACAAACTCATCATCTTAAGAACGTGCTCCCCAACGGGCGTTCCTTCAAACTGAGTAGTCGACATAAGGACTCTCATGGCTTCTTGCCTTGCCGCACGATCTTGCTCCCCAAACATCTCCTTGAGGTTAAACATCATATCATAGGCAGTGTCCATTGGCTCATGTTGGGTTTGGAGTACATTTGACATGGAAGCCAAAATATAACACCTAGCCATTTCATCAGCCTTTTTTCCACTTCCGATATGCCAGTTTTTCCTCATCAGTTGAGGCAGCCGTGGGCTCGGCAGGGCACACTTCGTGGAGTACATACTTGTACTCTTCCGAAGTTAGGACAATGTCTAAATTTCTCTTCCAATCAATATAGTTGGTGCCAGTGAGCTTATGCTCCTTGAGTATCATAGAAAGTGGGTTCATAGCTATTCTCTAAACCTATAAGCACATTTAAACAAACAATTAATTTAATATCCGATATTATCTCCCTTAAATAATATCATTAAATTACTAATTACATCTAAAATCCCATCAGGTAAGGCAAGCCACGTGGTGTGGACGTTTACCCACCCAAATGATTTAGCAATTAGTTTTTCTTTGGTCATACATCGCTTATAGCGGAACCTCGTGGGGAGGAATACTACAAGGCGTATCTAAGTGTAAACCATTACTCAGCACCAAAGTGAATCGCTTGGAATTGCTACATTACCGCAAGCCACGTGGTGTGGACGTTTACGACAACTTCACAACTCTTCACAATTCCTTACAACTGTCTACATCAATTAATCCAAAATCCGTCAGTGCAGCAAGCCACGTGGTGTGGACGTTTACTACACTAAGAGACTTTTATAATTGACTCCCAATTACTTGATCCATTTAATCTCGTAAATCAAGACGCGGAAAATCATAAGTGAAACTCGAAGTTTCTAACCAGTGATTCACCATGCGAGCGACCCTATCTCTCATAAATGAGGGAGCCGAGCAGACAAGCGACCCATCTATCAAAGAATGGCACGGAAGTCTCTAATTTGTGTCCTCTACATGACCAAGTGGCTCTGGCTCCATTCCACTCCCCGGGGTGAGAATGAGTCGACTTGAAGTCAGTTTCAGAAAGACAAATTAGGCATTGTTTGATAAACTTGATCAATGTTTCTTGTAAGAGGAATTACAAGAATTCTCCTCCAATGACACATCTATACGAACTTCAAAAGTCCATAAGAGTCACCAAGAGAACAGTAATGGAGACCATGGGAATGTTTCCATCCCCTCTCCCACTTAGCTTTTTATAATAAAGGGATACGCTATCTAATGCATAATTAAACACATAAGCATGCATGAAAGCAATAAAGCACATAGCACATAGTCAAAAATAATGCTAGAGAAATTATTTTTCCCCGACTATCATGGCTTTATCTTCATATGCATCTTCTAGTCTTCAGTCTTCGTTTCTTGAATGCTCCATGTGACGAGAATATTAATCTCCAATATTTAAATCTATTTATTTTCAATTAATCCAAAAGTTACTTAATTCAAAAATTAAGTCAATCGAATATATCAAAAATAAAATTAAATATTATTAATATTTTTATTTATTTATTTTCCTATCTAGTTCTTATTAAATCTTTAGAATAATCTATCCAAGTAAAACTTGGAATATTCTAGATGATATCTATAATAGAACAAGGAAATAAAATAAATAAATTAGGACTACTACTTTTCAAATTTATTTTTATTCCTAATCCATGAATATTCCCTTGAGTAGGAATAATCAAATAGGAAAAATAAATTTAGTACTAAATTAATTAAATTTCTAATCTATGAATATTTCCATGAAGGAAATAAAACAATAGAAAATAAAATTAATTTAAATTAATTCTTTTCCTAATCCATGAGAGTTTCCAAAAGGAAAGTACTCAAATAGGAAAAATCCGAATTAATTGGGAAAGTAGATTTTCGTAGGAATAGCACGGGATTAGGAGATTCCACGCCATCCCCACGATGATGGATCGGCCGGCCACTCGGGAGGAGCGCCGCCACCGCCTAGCCACCGCCGGCTAGGCCATGGGTCGATCACCACCATGTGATCGATCCCAAGCCCTTGTCTTCTCGTCACTTCTTCGTCTTCCGGCGATCGTCTCAACATCGAACCAACGTAATTAAAATTACAAAATTTAAATTACAATTCCGGTATCGATTCTAAACATGAAATCGACCCTATACATATTCCGGAAAATAAAGTACGTAATAATAAATCCTAAATTCGGTCAACCCCCGAATTTTTACTATTACAAACATTCAATCCACACAAAAACGAATCTCGACATGTCCGAGAGTTTAATAATCATGATAATTAATTAAAAAACAATTAATTAAATCCAACCATGATAGCCGGAAATCCTGCAAGGTAGAACAATAATCGAACATATACATGAACACGAAACCGAACGCTCTGATACCATTTGCTGGGATTCGATGTCCCGGGCTATCAAAAATTGCGGAAACGATAACCCGACCGAAACCCTATCGCCGGAGACCGCACGAACACCAACTCATCCGCAGGAGTCCGACCTTTGGAGACTACGCATCCGAAGACACGCAGCCCGCCCCCAGCCGATTTTCTCCCACGAGTCGGAAATCACGAACGCGAACCACATGCGAAGAACCGGGCTCGACAAGAGCGTCGCCGCGGGATAAACCCGCGGCTAAACCCTAGCCGAACCCCATCCGCGGGGTTCGCGATCGCCGTGCATGGCGATCGCTGGGGCTGCTCCGGCAGCCCCCGGATGGCGGTGAGTCCGGCGACTTCACCGCCGTCGCCACCAGGAGGGGGGAACCACCAGTCGCGGCGCGAAGCCGCGACGGTCCCCGGCGATCGAGCTAGGGCTCGATCGCCCCAGCCGCGGCGTCCAGCCGCGGCCTTCTCCTCTTGCGCGCACCACCAGCGGAGGGAGGCCGGGGGGTTCGATCCGCCGTGGCTCCAGCCCACGGCCGAACCCCCAGCGATCGACTTCACGTCGATCGCTCGCCCCGGCGTCCAGCCGGGGCTCCCCTCACGCCCGCGCACCGGCGGTCGAACCCTAGGGTTCGACCGCCCCTTCTTCGATCCCGACGGGGATCGCGAGATCCCCGTATCCCGGTCTCGACGTTCCCGGATCGCGTCGTTCATGTATACGTCACAATTATTCAACGCACATAATCATAGAAGGGGGTTTCTCGATTATTACCTCGAATCGTTGTACGGAGAAACGAATTCGGTTGACGACCTTGTGATCTTCCCGCGTATTCCTTGCACCTCGTCCGAACGTCGTGTGGGCGACGATCTATCGGATTCCTATGGATCTTCCTCACTCTCAGAACTTTATGATTGGTGTAACGTAGGTTAATGAAAAGTGAAGACCATGTAGTGCTTATATAGGCTACGAAGGGGATCATAAGGAGAATAAATATTGGGCTTCAATATTGAAAATTAAATTGGGTCCAACCCAAATCTATTAATTCTTATCAATATTAATTTTATTTATTTTCCACTATATAAATAAAATTGCACTCCCAATATTATTCCATATTATATCAAATAATATTTCTCCATCTTAGTATTATTTATTCCGTGTATTTAAGATTTAAATATCCATGAATAAATTTATTTATTGCTTAATAAATTATATTCATCTCTTCAATCCGAGACTAGTACCATTCAACCTTAATTATTGTGCGGAACGAATCCACTCATGAGGTTTACACAATAATTCCTTATGAACGGGGATATTATCAACCCTTCCGGGATACACTGCTCCTTCAAGAATTCACGGCATGCCATATACAAAATATAGTGACCCAACTTAACCGGTAATTAACCCAATTATCAAACCGGTTAATTCCTTTGGTAAATCAAAGTCACTTATATTAAATATACACACCCGCAATTGTTTCAGGGATTAAGAATAAAATACTCCGAGTCTCAAATCAATTATCGCCGAGCAATCCTAATTGATGAGTCTCAATTGATCCGCCCAATACACCAAGTGTACAAGTGTGATAAAATAATTAAGATAAATTATTTTCTCTCTCACACAACGACTATACCGATGGATCAGTTCGTGTCCATCTAGGTCGTGAGCAACTGTTCGATTAAATACGAGTAACCGATAGTATGATCTTCTGTGCGCCCATGCAGCACCATACTAACTACAACGTATAAAATCCAGAACCATGATTTGCATTAAATGCAAATAATTGTTTATTAATTAAATAGATTAAATGCTATGATCGGGAGTTTACCGTTACTTAAATCTAGACATTAAGTACACAACTCCAACAATTGGATATACCTTGATGGTTCTCCACAATTGCTTAGTGTCCATTGAGATGTCAAAACACTTGCTTTTGTGGCACATCAGGTATTCTAATCCATTTCTCGAGTAATCATCAAATGAAGTACTCGTACCTTATTGTCTGAGTAGACATAGGTCTGCATACATCAGAGTCAATCAATTCTTATACTTGTCCGGATCTTCTATCTTATATCCATAAAGGATTGCTTAGTCGTATTATCTTCCAAATTAGATTCTTAGGTCGGAAGGTCCACTCCTTCAACTTAATTGATCTTACAATCAATTTTCGACCTTTGAACTTCTTATTTGAATAAATATGACTTAGCATAAGAATCCACAAGTATAAATGATTTAATAAAGAAATCTCTTATTAGTAAAACGAGTTATATAAAACGGTTCGTTGCATCGTGGTGGACTCAGGATTCATCATTTATATATTGCTAGCTAATGTACCAAAATAGATAATATCATTATTTCTTCTTATAACCATCAAATGATTAAAAGAAATAAAATATCCATTCATTAGAAATCCAGAACAAAGTTCTTTCTAATATGAAAGGTACATAAAAGCAATAACTCAAAATGAAATCCTATAAAATGTCCTCCACTGCAACAGCTGCCTCCTTACAGCATTGCCCATGTAGACTACGATCTTTTCTTATCTAAGTCGTCGGGTTTCCTGGAACCCTTGCATTTAGAATGCACATACCGTCAGTGGTTCCATATCTACACACCAGGTTCCGGTAGATAATACCACTGACTATGTTTTACGACTAAAGAAAATTTCGTACTTCTTTTGAGAGGATAATCAGACTTCCAGTACCCAGACTGTTTGCATCGAGAACTGTTGCCTCATGGCTTTCTCGTCCCATCTCGTGGTCCAATTAACTTTGGACCACTGGGATTCATTGCTTTCTTTTCCTTTCCCCGATTTTGCCCTTAGGTTCAAAACCTTTGGCATTGGCTACAAGAGCTTGCGATTTCCGTCTCAACTCGTCCAAAAGGTCAATCATCTCAAAAAACGTGTTTAAGCGTTTCCTCGAATGACTGGACTTTATGAGTATCCTCATCGCTTCTTGTCTAGCCGCCTATGTCAATAGGCTCGGGAGGACAAAGCTCACTGAGTACAACCTTGCACTCTTTAACAGTTTGGGTAATGTCTAGATCTCTATTCCAATCATTACATTTAGGGACCAGTGAGTTTAAAATCCTTAAGTATCACATAAAGTGGGTTCAAAGCCATTTCCTAATCTATGAGCACATATAACAACAAACAATCGATTTAATCTCCGATATTATCTCCCTTAAATAATATCATTAAACCACTAATCACATCTAAAATCCCATCAGATATGGCAAGCCACGTGGTGTGGACGTTTACCAATCCAAATGATTTAGCAATTAGATTTGCTTCGGTCATACATCACTTATAGCGGAACCTCGTGGGGAGGAATACTATAATGCGTATCTAAGTGTAAACCATTACTCAGTACCAAAGTAAATCGTTTGGAATTGCTACATCACCGCAAGCCACGTGGTGTAGACGTTTACGACAACTTCACAACTCTTCACAATTTCTTACAACTGTCTACATCAATTAATCCAAAATCCGTCAGCATAGCAAGCCACGTGGTGTGGACGTTTACTACACCAAGAGACTTTTATAATTGACTCCCAATTACTTGATCCATTCAATCTTGTAAATCAAGACGCGGAGAATCATAAGTGAAACTCGAAGTTTCTTACCAGTGATTCACCATGCGAACGACCCTATCTCTCATAAATGAGGGAGCCGAGCAGACAATCGATCTAGTCATCAAATGACACGAAAGTCTCTAATTTGTGTCCTCGACATGACCAAGTGGCTTTGGCTCCATTCCACTCCCCGGGGTGAGAATGAGTCGACTTGAAATCAGTTTTGGAAAGACAAATTAGGCATTGTTTGATAAACTTAATCAATGTTTCTCGTAAGAGGAATTACAAGAATTCTCCTCCAATGGCTTATCTATATGAACTTCGAAAGTTCATAAAAGTCAACAAGAGAACAGCAATGGAGACCATGGATATGTTTCCATACCCTCTCCCACTTAGCTTTTTATAACAAAGGGATACGCTATCTAATGCATAATTAAATACACATAAGCATAATAATAAGCATACATTTCATGCAAGTACGTTCATAAATACTCAAATAATTACTCAAGCAAAAATTATTTCTCGACTATTCGTACCTTGATGAATTCCAGCATTCTTGCCTTGAGTCTTCATTCTACGTCTTGAATACTTTGCCGAGCGACGGAAAAATTCTTTGATTCTCATATTTAATTTTACTCCAATTAAATAAAATCAATTCCATTGATTTCCATATTTAATTCTATTTTAAATAAAATCCAAGATTTTCCAATCCAAAATAAATTTTGAATTAATCTAATGATTTTAAATAAAATACTTAAATTAAATAAAATCAATATTATTAAAATCCATTGATCTCCGTATTTAATTCTATTCTAAATAAAATCCAAGATTTTCCAATCCAAAATAAATTTTGAATTAATCTAATGATTTTAAATAAAATACTTAAATTAAATAAAATCAATATTTTAATAATTTCTCAATCCTATTTAGATTAGATCTCAAGAATCCTAATCAAAATCGAATTTTGATTCTTCTTCAGACTTCTAATCCAAGTAGGTATAGGATATCTAGAGAAACTAGGATTTTCTTTCCTAATTTAACTCTCCATCTAATTCCATTATTTAATTCCATAATTAAGAAATATAATCCAAATAGAATTTGAATTAATTCCAAAATTAAATTAAATAAAATTAGAAAGATTAAATTATTTACGGAAAGATCGGATTTACCGGGACGAACCGAAACAAGTTCCGGTCATCCTAATCGAACCAACATGCACATTCAGATTGACCCACGAGAATTAATTAGCCAATGCATGTCCAGCATGCATGACCATGCAATGCATGGCTCCAAATAATTCACGTGGTCGTACATGCAATATACATGAACAGCATGAATAAAATTCATGTCATGAATTACGCACCCATGTACATCCAGAATGAATAATTCATTCAGCGGGAGCATCTTCGATCGATCGTCTTGCCGACGCCCGCGTGGACTTCGCCGGAGCAAGCCAGACGACGCCCCGCCATCGACAAGCCGCTGCCCCAGCAGCTCACGTCCAGCCGCTGCCTCCAGCAGCCCGCCCGCTCAAAGCCTTGGCGCACCAGCAACCCGCTCAAAGCGTGCCCAGCCGGACCTTCACCGGATCAGCCGAGACTCACCGGACATCCGTCGACTTCCGGCGAACCATCCCACGATGGTGAACGCCAAGTCGACGAGCCCAGACGTCCAGCCGCTGCCTCCAGTTTCTTCCCCGGCAGCCCGCCCGATCGCGAAGCCGTCCGCGAAGCCGCCAACGCAACCACCGAACGCAACCTCCGGCTGCCGGCGAACCACCACCACTGGTGGCACACGCCGGCATGCCCAGCCACGTTTGTGTCACGCCCAGCAGCCCGCACAGCCCCTTCGAGCCCAGCATGCCGCGGTTGATCGATCTTTGTTCGATTATTCCGAAAACCCTCGTTTAATTTTAATAATAAATTTTTCCGACAAACACAATTCATACAAGAGAGAAAATCAAGTACGTAGAACAATATATAGCACAATAATTTAACAAATTAAATTAATCTATGGCCATATAAATCGAGAATCGATTATCGAAACAATTAACGAAAAACGTAACTGTACGCTCTGATACCAATTGTTGGAATTCGATATCCCGGGGTTAACGGAATGGCGGAAACATAACCCCGATCAAAAACCCTTCGCCGGAGATCACGCGAACACCACCGCACGCGCCGGAGCACGACCGAGGACACGACGCACCCGAAGGCACGCCGCTGCCCCAGCCGAGCCCCCGCGAGCGGGGCTCCATGCGATCACCGATCGCACGTCGATCGGTTGGGGTGGGGCTGCCCAGCAGCCCCCGCGGCGAGTCCGACGACTCGCCGCCGCCTGGAGGTCAGCCACCTTTACGGTGGGGAGGGGCGGCACCAGCCCGCGCCCTCCGCGATCGATCCAAGCGATCGATCGCATCCCCTCGGCTCCAGCCGAGGGTTCGACTACTCCGCGCGCCGCCAAACCCTAGCGGGCGATCCCGCGGTCCGGTGGCTTCGCCACCACCGCGTGATCGTTCGTCTAATCCGGGTTCGACTCTTGGATCTTGTTTTTCCGATAATTGATTCAATAAAACAAGAATTAAATAGCAATTATTTAATTCACCTTTCGATTCGTTGTGCGGAGAAACGAGATCTTATGATGACCTTGAGATCTTCCCACGTATTCCTTGCACTTGTTCGAACGTCGGGTGGGCGACGATCCTCCGAACACTATGGATCTCCTTCTCTACTTTCTCTCTCTAGAATTGTGATCTTCAAGTTATGAGAATAGAGAAGACCATGTAGTGCTTTTATAGGCTACGTAGGGGATCTTAAGGAGGTGGAATATTGGGCTTCCAATATTGAAGATTAAATTGAGCCCAATGCTCAAGTCCATTAATCCTTATCAATATTAATTAATTCTATTTTCCACTATATAAAATTAATTGCACTCCCAATATTAAACCATATTATATCAAATAATATTTCTCCGGTAGTATTATTTATTCCGTGTATTTAAGATATAAATATCCATGGATAAAATTAATTTATTGCTAATTAATTTATTCATCTCTTATATCCGAGACTAGTACCATTCAACCTTAATTATTATGCGGAAATGAATCCACCTGCAGGGTTTACATAATAATTCCTTATGAACTCATCTCGGGGATATTATCAACCCTTACGGGATACACTTTCCCGTCAAGTATTCACGGCATGCCATATATAAAATATAGTGACCCAACTTAACCGGTAATTAACCCAATAATTAAATCGGTTAATTCCTTTGGTAAATCAAAGTCACTTATATTAAATATACACACCCGCAATAGTTTCGGTGATTAAGAATAAAATACACTGAGACTCGAATCGATTATCGCCGGCAATCCTAATCGATGAATCTCAACGATCCGCTCAATACACCAAGTGTACAAGTGTGATAAAATAATCAAGATAGATTATTTTCTCTCTCACACAACGACTATACCGATGGATTGGTCCGTGTCCATCTAGGTCGTGAGCAACTGTTCGATTAAATACGAGTAACCGATAGTATGATCTTCTGTGCGCCTATGCAACACCATACTAACTACAACGTATAAAATCCAGGACTATAATTTGCATATATTTAATTATAAATAATTAAACGCAAATAATTGTTTATTTAATTAAATAGATTAGTGGCAAAGGATCGTGAGTTTCCGTCACTTAAATCTAGACATTTAGTACACAACTCCAACAGTGTGGACGTTTACGACACCAAGAGACTTTTATAATTGACTCCCAATTACTTGATTCATTTAATCTTGTAAATCAAGACGCGGAGAATCATAAGTGAAACTCGAAGTTTCTTACCAGTGATTCACCATGCGAACGACCCTATCTCTAATAAATGAGGGAGCCGAGCAGACAATCGATCCATTTCAAGAAATGGTACGAAGGTCTCTAATTTGTGTCCTCGACATGACTTTTCGGGCTCGTTTCTGGGTCGTTTTTCCTCAACCGACTACCGTTCCGGAGGTCTTAGAACCCCCAGTAGTCGAGGAATATAATCCACGACCCCGGAACCCGATCTATGTTCATGTATGATCAACGAGAAATTAGATCGAATAAAATTGCGGAATAGAGAATTCGATCTCATACCTCTCGGTCGATTGTTGAGACCTTAGATGCTTCTAGTGTATGACTCTGCCCGACTCCAGCCGTTGTGTGGGCAACGATCCACTGGGTTCGTCCTTGTCTGCACTCTCCTTCCAAGACCACCGTATGAATTATTCTCTGGTGAGAAAATAATTTATTTGCGTTAACTTTTATTTTAACAGAGAAAACTTTTATTTGCGCTAAGCAAATTTCTCTGCTGAAATAATTATTGCGGCGTTCTGTAGGTCTTAGGAGAGGGCAAGGGGGGGGGGGGGGGGTTTAAATAGAGCTACACTAGGGACCCAAGGTTAAATTAATTAAGGGCTAAATTGAAATATTAATTAACTTGGAATACGTAAACGCAATTCCTTAATTAATCGATTTCAATTTTAATTATTATTCACTCCACTAAAAAATAATAATTGAATTCCCGAAATTAATTTTAATATTATTTCAACAATAATAATTTCGCCGAAATTACCTATACGACTTTCCCCGTGTTTAAGATATCGAACGTCCACGAATTTATTTAATTACTAATAATTAAATTAACTCGTTTCTTATTATCCGAGACTAGTACCACTCATCCTTATTATCATGTGGAACAAATCCACCTGCAGGGTTTACATGATAAACTTTATGAGCTCATCTCGGGGACGTCATCAACCCGATAAACGGGACACGGTTTCCTGTCTATAATCTATAGCATGCCGTGTGTACAATTCTGATTCCCAATTTACCGAGTATCTCGACTAATCAATTAGTCTCACTCATTGGCATATTAAAGAGCCGAGAATTGGACACACGCACCTATAATTATATAGGGATTAGGAATTCGTATATCCGTAATCTCTGAGGTCTAGTTCGATTACGTCGATTAGTATAAATCGAACGCCCTCCCGTGGTCCTGCTCAATACACCAAGTGTACAAGTGTAACATAATAGTCAAGACCAACTATTACCCAGTCACACTACGACGTACCGATGGATTGTCCCTATCCATCTAAGTCGTGAGCTTCTGTTTGATAATATACGAGTAACCGACAGTATGATCTTCCGCGTGTCTCCTCACGCCATACTGTCTACTGATGGAGTTATATTCTAAATGTCTAGTTTAGTGACAATATGGAACTCCTTATCTGTGTTTTACATTATCTATTAATCAAACTGTCGGCATTTAATCTATCTTGTACTTGAATGCAATAGTCCTAGATATATACGTTGTAGACAGTATGGCGTGAGGAGACACGCGGAAGATCATACTGTCGGTTACTCGTATATATCGAACAGAAGCTCACGACTTAGATGGACAGGGACAATCCATCGGTACGTCGTAGTGTGACTGGGTAATAGTTGGTCTTGACTATTATGTTACACTTGTACACTTGGTGTATTGAGCAGGACCACGGGAGGGCGTTCGATTTATACTAATCGACGTAATCGAACTAGACCTCAGATATTACGGATAAACGAATTCCTAATCCCTATATAATTATAGGTGCGTTTGTCCAATTCTCGGTTCTTTAACTTGCCAATGAGTGAGACTATTTGATTTGTCGAGATACTCGGTAAATTGGGAGTCGGAATTGTACACACGGCATGCTATAGATTATAGACAGGAAACCGTGTCCCGTTTATCGGGTTGATAGCGTCCCCGAGATGAGCTCATAAAGTTTATCATGTAAACCCTGCAGGTGGATTTGTTCCACCTGATAATAAGGATGAGTGGTACTAGTCTCGGATAATAAGAAACGAATTAATTTAATTATTAGTAATTAAATAAATTCGTGGACGTTCGATATCTTAAACACGGGGAAAGTCGTATATGTAATTTCGGCGGATTTATTATTGTTGAAATAATATCAAAATTAATTTCGGGAATTCAATTATTATTTTATAGTGGAGTTAATAATAATTAAAATTGAAATCGATTAATTAAGGAATTGTGTTTACGTATTCCAAGTTAATTAATATTTCAATTTAGCCCTAAATTAATTTACCTAAGGTCCCTAACGTAACTCTATATAAATCCCCCCCCCCCCCCCCTTGCCCTCTCTTAACCTACAGAACGCCGCAACATTTAATTTTGCTGTGAAAAATAATTGCGCTAGCGCAAATATATTTTTCTCTGTAAAATTAATAAGGTTAACGCAATAATTTTTCTCTAAGAGAGAAAAATAAATCTGACGCTGGTTGAGAAGAGAGAGCATAGACGGGAGAACTCCAGCAGATCGTTGCCCACACAACGGTTGGAGACGGGATCAGAGGCATACGTTAGAAGCTCTTGTTGGAATTCGATATCCCGGGTTATTTAAATTTGCGGAAACCAATAACCCGAACGAACCCTTCGCCGGAGATAACACGAACGCCGCGTACGAGCCGGAGCACGAGCCGAACGCACGACACGGCCGAAGCCGCGCGCACGCCCAGCCCGAGCCCCCGTCCGCGGGGCTCATGTGATCGACGGATCGCGCCACCGCGATCGATAGGTGGGGCTGCTCCCAGCAGCCCCCGCGGCGAGTCCGGCGACTCGCCGCCGCTTGGAGGATCCCCACCGTCGAGGTGGGGTGGGGTGCGGCTCCAGCCCGCGCCCCCGGCGATCGATCTTGAGATCGATCGCATGCCCGCGGCTAAGCCGCGGGTCTCTCCTCCTCACGCCCCCGAACCCTAGCCGGGCGATCCCATGTGGTCCGGTGGCTTCGCCACCACCACATGATCGTCCGTCTACTCCGGGCTCGATCTTTTGGATCTTGTTTTTCGATAATTGATCAATAAACTAGAATTAAATTGCGGAAATTTAATTCACCTTTCGATTCGTTGTGCGGAGAAACGAGATCTTATGATGACCTTGAGATCTTCCCACGTATTCCTTGCACTAGCCCGGACGTCGTGTGGGCGACGATCTACCGAACTCCATGGATCCTCCTCTCTACTTTCTCTCTCTAGAATTGTGTTCTTCAAGTTATGAGAATAGAGAAGACCATGTAGTGCTTTTATAGGCTACGTAGGGGATCTTAAGGAGGTGGAATATTGGGCTTCCAATAATAGTGATTAAATTGAGCCCAAGCCCAAATCTATTAATCCTTACTATTATTAATTAATTCTATTTTCCACTATATAAAATTAATTGCACTCCCAATATTAAACCATATTATATCAAATAATATTTCTCCGGTAGTATTATTTATTCCGTGTATTTAAGATATAAATATCCATGAATAAAATTAATTTATTGCTAATTAATTTATTCATCTCTTATATCCGAGACTAGTACCATTCAACCTTAATTATTATGCGGAACGAATCCACATGCAGGGTTTACATAATAATTCCTTATGAACTCATCTCGGGGATATTATCAACCCTTACGGGATACACTTTCCCGTCAAGTATTCACGGCATGCCATATATAAAATATAGTGACCCAACTTAACCGGTAATTAACCCAGTAATTAAACCGGTTAATTCCTTTGGTAAATCAAAGTCACTTATATTAAATATACACACCCGCAATAGTATCGGGGATTAAGAATAAAATACACTGAGACTTAAATCGATTATCGCCGGCAATCCTAATCGATAAATCTCAAACGATCCGCTCAATACACCAAGTGTACAAGTGTGATAAAATAATTAAGATAAATTATTTTCTCTCTCACACAACGACTATACCGATGGATTGTTCCGTGTCCATCTAGGTCGTGAGCAACTGTTCGATTATATACGAGTAACCGATAGTATGATCTTCTGTGTGCCCATGCAACACCATACTAACTACAACGTATAAAATCCAGGACTATGATTTGCATATATTTAATTATAAATAATTAAACGCAAATAATTGTTTATTTAATTAAATAGATTAATGGCAATGGATCGTGAGCTTGCGCTACTTAAATCTAGACATTAAGTACACAAATCCAACAATCTCCCACTTGTACTAAGGTCTAGTCATTTCCTCCAAACTCCCGACTCCCATACTCATCACGTGCTTAAGTTGTACTTCCAAGAAGTATTATGTGAATGAGCACTCTAGGTTGCCGCTCTGAAGTTATCTTGGTGACTACAGCGTCGTCTCCCTCGACGATGACTCGTATCAGGTGGTACTTGCACTATGTGTTATCTTACACTTTATGGACTAGTGATTTCTTACCATTTGCCATTGCACCGCTATTTACATAGCCTTTGGCAAATTAAGAATCACATCTAAGTCCCAGAGATTATCCCGGAGTTATACCAAAACTTCCGCTGCCTCTGAGGCCGCTATTTGGTTACCCATGGCAGAGTCCGAAAAGCATCGTGCTTATCACTCTTCCATGTTAAAACTCCTTCTCCTTTAATAGTGAAACACATAGCCTGATCGACTTACACCGGTCCTTATTCGATTAGAAATCTAAGAGAATGTAATCCAAAGGAAAAACTCGTCTGCTTCGTAGCCTAGAACAGTACTTCGAAAGTACTTTTACGGCAGTCGAATATTCCTTTCCAGGATTACCTTGATATCCTCCCACTATGCTAACCGCATAGCCGATATCAGGTTCTTGTTTTCAACAATGCATTTATCAAGCTTTCCACACTCCAAGTGTAGGAAACTGCTTTCACTGCTTCTATCACCTTTATGTGTTCAAAAACACATACCTTAGATAGATGCATTCCGTCTCTGAAAGGTAACGAACCTTTCTCGGAATCTTGCATGTTAAAACGAACCATAATCATATATATGTAAGATGTCCAGGAGAAGTACAATGTTCTTTTCTTTAGATCCTAGATCTTAAGAACATGCTCTAACTTCTTCTTTATCTTATATATCGATTTTTCTAGACAACCATCATTTTATGTCTGACAACATCTTTACATTGTTGCCAATGATAAAATGTTTATCTACATAAAACCTCCGAGAAACACCACCTTGTTTCCATCACGTTTCCCATACACACGATTCGTCAATGCCTTTTGATGAATCCATCAAATGGACTATCTCATCAATGCGCAAGTTCCACGAATTCTAGCTTTGTTACAATCCATAAATGGATCAACTAAGCTTGTACTCTAAATGATCTCGCCTCTTAACAATAATCCTTATTGCTTTCCAAGAAGGCACATTTAGATCTAGTACCGCCTCTATGTAGATCTAGGGATCGATTTCACGTATACTAGGTCCAGAGTCCGAAGACTCACCCAGTTTTATGAATATCTCCGGTTGCTATACAACCTCCCACTACAATGGCGTTCCGGTGTATAAACACTAATAACAGTAGGTGCAGTTAGTGGTGTACCGCTACTCGGTTCGGCTAGTTCTAAGTCTTAATCGTTTTCTCTCTTTTCAGAAGCATCATGTCATTTTGAGCTTTGTGGTTCATCTAATAGTCTTCCTCTAAGAACCGGGCGTTAGAACTTATAACGTCCTTCTGGTTCATAGTACTATCGAACACACATCTTTTGTTCTTCTAGGATATTCTACAACCACATTTGAATGTGCCGTTGTTACCAAGACATATCCATAGAACATAGGTAGTTCCGTTTAACTCGCGCTTTTACTATTTCTATAAGAGTTCCATTTCTTATTTCCGACACACCAATCTTACAGAGGACTGTATGGTGTAGTCACTTGGGATCCAATCCCAAGCTCTGATCATAAATCAGAGTCAATCAATTCTAATACTTGTCCGGATCTTACATCTTATATCCATAAAGGATTGCTTAGTCGTATTATCTTCCAAATTAGATTCTTAGGTCGGAAGGTCCACTCCTTCAACTTAATTGATCTTACAATCAATTTTCGACCTTTGAACTTCTTATTTGAATAAATATGACTTAGCATAAGATTCCAGAAGTATAAATGATTTAATAAAGAAATCTCTTATTAGTAAAACGAGTTATATAAAACGGTTCGTCGCATTGTGGTAGACTCAGGATTCATCATTTATATATTGCTAGCTAATGTACCAAAATAGATAATATCATTATTTCTTCTTATAACCATCAAATGATTAAAAGAAATAAAATATCCATTCATTAGAAATCCAGAACTAAGTTCTTTCTAATATGAAAAGTACATAAAAGCAATAACTCAAAATGAAATCCTATAAAGTGTCTTCCACTGCAACAGCTGCCTCCTTACAGCACTGCCCATCTAGACTACGATCTTTTCTTTTCTAAGTCGTCGGGTTTCCTGGAACCCTTGCATTTAGAATGCACATACCGCCAGTGGTTCCATATCTACACACCAGGTTCCGGTAGATAATACCACTGACTATGTTTTACGACTAAAGAAATTTCGTACCTTCTTTGAGAGGATAATTAGACTTCCAGTACCCAGACTGTTTTCATCGAGAACTCTTGCCTATTGGCTTTCTCGTCCCATCTCGTGGTTCAAGTAATCTTAGAACCACTGGGTTTCTTTGCTTTCTTTTCCTTTCTCCCGATTCATGCCTTAAGGTTCGAAACCTTTGGCATTGGCTACAAGAGCTTGCGATTTCCGTTTCAACTCGTCTAAAAGGTCAATCATCTCAAAAACGTGTTTAAGCGTTTCCTTGAATCGACTGCCCTTTAT
Source organism: Euphrasia confusa (assembly GCA_954870475.1). NCBI lineage: Eukaryota > Viridiplantae > Streptophyta > Magnoliopsida > Lamiales > Orobanchaceae > Euphrasia > Euphrasia confusa. The sequence continues at coordinate 35,071,463 of OX940950.1, forward strand.
GAGTATCCACATCGCCTCTTGTCTAGCCGCCTATATCAATAGGCTCGGAAGGACAAAGCTCATTGAGTACAACCTTGTACTCTTCAACAGTTTGGGTAATGTCTAGATCTCTATTCCAATCATTACATTTAGGGACCAGTGAGTTTAAAAATTCCTTACGTATCACAGAAAGTGGGTTCAAAGCCATATCCTAATCTATGAGCACATATAACAACAAACAATTGATTTAATCTCCGATATTATCTCCCTCAAATAATATCATTAAACCACTAATCACATCTAAAATCCCATCAGGTAAGGCAAGCCACGTGGTGTGGACGTTTACCCACCCAAATGATTTAGCAATTAGATTTGCTTCGGTCATACATCACTTATAGCGGAACCTCGTGGGGAGGAATACTATAATGCGTATCTAAGTGTAAACCATTACTCAGTACCAAAGTAAATTACTTGGAATTGCTACATCACCGCAAGCCACGTGGTGTGGACGTTTACGATAACTTCACAACTCTTCATAATTACTTACAACTGTCTACATCAATTAATCCAAAGTCCGTCAGTATAGCAAGCCACGTGGTGTGGACGTTTACTACACTAAGAGACTTTTATAATTGACTCCCAATTACTTGATCCATTTAATCTTGTAAATCAAGACGTGGAGAATCATAAGTGAAACTCGAAGTTTCTAACCAGTGATTCGCCATGCGAACGACCCTATCTCTCATAAATGAGGGAGCCGAGCAGACAAGCGACCCATCTATCAAAGAATGGCACGGAAGTCTCTAATTTGTGTCCTCTACATGACCAAGTGGCTCTGGCTCCATTCCACTCCCCGGGGTGAGAATGAGTCGACTTGAAGTCAGCTTTGGAAAGACAAATTAGGCATTGTTTGATAAACTTAATCAATGTTTCTCGTAAGAGGAATTACAAGAATTCTCCTCCAATGGCTTATCTATATAAACTTCGAAAGTTCATAAAAGTCACCAAGAGAACAGCAATGGAGACCATGGATATGTTTCCATACCCTCTCCCACTTAGCTTTTTATAACAAAGGGATACGCTATCTAATGCATAATTAAATACACATAAGCATAATAATAAACATACACTTCATGCAAGTACGTTCACAAATAATCAAATAATTACTCAAGTAAAATTATTTCTCGACTATTCGTACCTTGATGAATTCCAGCATGCTTGTCTTGAGTCTTCATTCTACGTCTTGAATACTTTGCCGAGCGACGGAAAAATTCTTTGATTCTCATATTTAATTTTACTCCAATTAAATAAAATCAATTCCATTGATTTCCATATTTAATTCTATTTTAAATAAAATCCAAGATTCTCCAATCCAAAATAAATTTTGAATTAATCTAATGATTTTAAATAAAATACTTAAATTAAATAAAATCAATATTATTAAAATCCATTGATTTCCATATTTAATTCTATTCTAAATAAAATCCAAGATTATCCAATCCAAAATAAATTTTGAATTAATCTAATGATTTTAAATAAAATACTTAAATTAAATAAAATCAATATTATTAAAATCCATTGATTTCCATATTTAATTCTATTCTAAATAAAATCCAAGATTATCCAATCCAAAATAAATTTTGAATTAATCTAATGATTTTAAATAAAATACTTAAATTAAATAAAATCAATATTATTAAAATCCATTGATTTCCATATTTAATTCTATTCTAAATAAAATCCAAGATTATCCAATCCAAAATAAATTTTGAATTAATCTAATGATTTTAAATAAAATACTTAAATTAAATAAAATCAATATTTTAATAATTTCTCAATCCTATTTAAATTAGATCTCAAGAATCCTAATCAAAATCGAATTTTGATTCTTCTCAAGACTTCTAATCCAAGTAGGTATAGGATATCTAGAGAAACTAGGATTTTCTTTCCTAATTTAACTCTCCATCTAATTCCATTATTTAATTCCATAATTAAGAAATCTAATCCAAATAGAATTTGAATTAATTCCAAAATTAAATTAAATAAAATTAGAAAGATTAAATTATTTCCGGAAAGATCGGATTTACCGGGACGAACCGAAACCGATTCCGGTCATCCCAACATCGAACCCGCGGATGTACCTTGTTGGTTCCATGTAAACATTACATACCAACGTGCATGTATAACCATTAATTAATTGGCTCCATGCATGCAAAGGCACACAAACCATTAATTTCATGGCCATGCACATCGTGATATGTACAACACCACATACATGCGGACATGCACATATCATCACCACCACTGGACGTCGACTCCAGCAGCAGCCCACATGAACCATGGACGTGCAGCAGCACGCCATGTGCGCGAACCACGCCGTCCAGCTGCTGCCATCCGAGATCATACACAGGCCGTCCGAGATCGCAGCGAAGCCGCGACTCACGCCCCGCGTTTATGCGCCTCCAGCGCGACCACCGAGCACAACCGCCGGCTGCCGGCGAACCACCACCACTGGTGGCACACGCCGGCATGCCCAGCTGTGTTCATGTCACGCCCAGCAGCCCGCTCCGAGCCCGTACAGCCCGCACAGCAGCCCGCACAAAGGCGTGCCCATGTCGCGACCGATAAGGTTCGATTTTTCCGAAAACCCTCGTTTTTAATAATTAATTTTTCCGACAACACAATTCATACAAGAGAGAAAATCAAGTACGTAGAACAATAATATAGCACAATAATTTAATAAAATTAAATTAATCTATGGCCATATATATCGAGAATCGATTATCGAAACAATTAACGAAAAACGTAACCGTACGCTCTGATACCAATTGTTGGAATTCGATATCCCGGGTTATTTAAATTTGCGGAAACCAATAACCCGAACGAACCCTTCGCCGGAGATAACACGAACGCCGCGTACGAGCCGGAGCACGAGCCGAACGCACGACACGGCCGAAGCCGCGCGCACGCCCAGCCCGAGCCCCCGTCCGCGGGGCTCATGTGATCGACGGATCGCGCCACCGCGATCGATGGGTGGGGCTGCTCCCAGCAGCCCCCGCGGCGAGTCCGGCGACTCGCCGCCGCTTGGAGGATCCCCACCGTCGAGGTGGGGTGGGGTGCGGCTCCAGCCCGCGCCCCCGGCGATCGATCTTGAGATCGATCGCATGCCCGCGGCTAAGCCGCGGGTCTCTCCTCCTCACGCCCCCGAACCCTAGCCGGGCGATCCCATGTGGTCCGGTGGCTTCGCCACCACCACATGATCGTCCGTCTACTCCGGGCTCGATCTTTTGGATCTTGTTTTTCGATAATTGATCAATAAACTAGAATTAAATTGCGGAAATTTAATTCACCTTTCGATTCGTTGTGCGGAGAAACGAGATCTTATGATGACCTTGAGATCTTCCCACGTATTCCTTGCACTAGCCCGGACGTCGTGTGGGCGACGATCTACCGAACTCCATGGATCCTCCTCTCTACTTTCTCTCTCTAGAATTGTGTTCTTCAAGTTATGAGAATAGAGAAGACCATGTAGTGCTTTTATAGGCTACGTAGGGGATCTTAAGGAGGTGGAATATTGGGCTTCCAATAATAGTGATTAAATTGAGCCCAAGCCCAAATCTATTAATCCTTACTATTATTAATTAATTCTATTTTCCACTATATAAAATTAATTGCACTCCCAATATTAAACCATATTATATCAAATAATATTTCTCCGGTAGTATTATTTATTCCGTGTATTTAAGATATAAATATCCATGAATAAAATTAATTTATTGCTAATTAATTTATTCATCTCTTATATCCGAGACTAGTACCATTCAACCTTAATTATTATGCGGAATAAATCCACCTGCAGGGTTTACATAATAATTCCTTATGAACTCATCTCGGGGATATTATCAACCCTTACGGGATACACTTTCCCGTCAAGTATTCACGGCATGCCATATATAAAATATAGTGACCCAACTTAACCGGTAATTAACCCAGTAATTAAACCGGTTAATTCCTTTGGTAAATCAAAGTCACTTATATTAAATATACACACCCGCAATAGTATCGGGGATTAAGAATAAAATACACTGAGACTTAAATCGATTATCGCCGGCAATCCTAATCGATAAATCTCAAACGATCCGCTCAATACACCAAGTGTAGAAGTGTGATAAAATAATTAAGATAAATTATTTTCTCTCTCACACAACGACTATATCGATGGATTGGTCCGTGTCCATCTAGGTCGTGAGCAACTGTTCGATTATACACGAGTAACCGATAGTATGATCTTCTGTGTGCCCATGCAACACCATACTAACTACAACGTATAAAATCCAGGACTATGATTTGCATATATTTAATTATAAATAATTAAACGCAAATAATTGTTTATTTAATTAAATAGATTAATGGCAATGGATCGTGAGCTTGCGCTACTTAAATCTAGACATTAAGTACACAAATCCAACAGCTCTAAGGTCTCAACAATTCGACCGCTAAGGTATGAGATCGGATCTTTAATTCCGCACTTAATTCGATCTCAATTTATCTCGTTGATCATACTTTGAACGTAGATCGGGTTCCGGGGTTGTGGGTTGTGTTCCTCGACTACTGGGGGTTCTAGGACCTCCGGAACGGTAGTCGGATGAGGAAAAACGACCCGGAAACGAGCCCGGAACAGCAACGTCGCGTTGCTGTTCGCGGAAAAACGGCGACCGCCGTTTCCAAACGGCGCCCGCCGTTTTGGCCTTTTTCTGGCAGCCCGCTCGATTCGCGCGGTTGTCCTTCGGGGCAATGGCTGGGCGTGAATCGGGGCACGGGCTGGAAAAGCGAACGAAGTAGCGACTTCGGAGGTCGACTGGGAGCGTTCGGATGTTCGAGCGATCGAACGAACGCCTCCCGGGTAGTCGATTTCCAACAATTGGTATCAGAGCCGGTTATACGTTCTTTGTATTGTTTGCGAGTTTTGTTTTGCAGGTCACCCGATTATTATGGTCATGTTTATGTACTGTATGTTGTGGTTTGTCGAGATCTTTTGTTTTTAACTTTGCTTGTTTGTAATAGATTAAAACGACGGGTTGAGTCGTTTAGGGTTTTCTATTTCGTTTTCGTTTATCCGGGTGTATAGGATCGATCATTCTGTATAGGATCGATGCCGGAAGTAGCTAGGTTACTTATGTAATGTTGCTGCTACTTGGTGGATCGAGAAGAGATCGAAGGACGGACGAACGAGGGTCGAGAAGTCGAACCCGCGGCTGCTGAAGGGCAAACGGCGGTCGCCGTTTCTCAAACGGCGGTCGCCGTTTCGCTGAACTTCGGGCAGCAGCTCCGCGGGGGTTCGACGGACATCACGGATCACTTGTCGAGGGCCCGGGACGATACTCCAGTGTGAGGGGTTCGTCTCTTGGTCCTTAGACGAGTCGGTGATGGATCGAGACCGAGACGAGCAACGAGACGAAGATCCGAGAAGACGTGCATCGAAGATTTTAAAGGCCATAATAATCGGGCCACGTTAAATGCTTTTTGTGTTTACGTGCTTTTTATTATGCTTTAATTTCATATGCATGCTTGTATATCCCTAAATCGTAAAATACTAAGTGGGAGAGGGATTGGAAACAATCCCGCGGTCTCCATTCTCTGTTTCGAGAGTGATGTGTATTGACTTACGAGTTGGCTTTAGTGTCATCCTCCCTATCGGATAAAGTCGATACACGGAAATCACTTTGATCGAAATTCGAATGAAATTCCAATTTTAAAATTGAACAATTAAGTTTTTCAAAGCAATGCCTAATCTGTCCTTCAAAGACTAATTTCAACTCGACTCATTCTCACCCCGGGGAGTGGAATGGAGCCAAAGCGCTTGGTTATGTCGATGACACAGATTAGAGACATTCGAGTCATTTGATGACTAGATCGATTGTCTGGTTGGCTCCCTCACTTTGTGAGAGATAGGGCTCAATTGCATGATTGATCGCTGGTTAGAAACTTCGAGTTTCACTTACGAGATATCAAGCTTTGATTAACGAAATTGTGAAATTTATTAAATGGAATTCAATTAACAAAGTTGTTTGTTTAGTAAACGTCCACACTATCGTGGCTTACTAGACGGAAACGGAACTTTGGGTTAATTGAGGCTCGACAGTTATAGGAAATTGTAAAGGGACCGCATGTCAACGTAAACGTCCACACTAACGTGGCTTGCGGTGGGCGTGTAGTTTCCGAGCGGTTAACTTAGTACTGAGAAATGGTATACACTTAGGTACGCTTTACAGTATCCTCCCCATCGGAGTCACTGCTGTAATGATGTACGACCGAAGTAAAAGTCCAGTTATAAAATCGTTTGGACTAGTATACGTCCACATGAACGTGGCATGCTAGTCTGATGGGATTTTAGGATTGATTGGTAGATTTAATGATATTAATTAAGGGAGTTAATATCGAATTAAATTTGACAGTTTGATTTGTCTCTTTTATAGATATGGCACTTAACCCGCTGTCTATACTAAAAGAAAACAAGCTCACTGGTCCGAATGATAATGATTGGAATGGAAACTTGGACATTGTCAAGACTATTAAAACTTCTACTCCCACTGAAGTCTTAACTGATGAGGACATTAAGGATGAACTCAGGAAGATGTTAAGACATAGTGCGGAAGCCGGACAAGAGGTGATTAATTTACTCAAGAAATTCGGTCCTCTTATGGAATTACTTAAAAATGATTCTAAAAGAATGGAATTTGTGAGTGAGTTAAGAAAATCACAAGTGCTTGCGGCTATGAAGTTGGATCTTTCTAGGCCTCCGGGCGGCAAAAGAAAGAAGAGGCAGCAACGGAAACCCAGTGGACCCAGAAATGGTGGACCACAGAATGGAGTGAACAAGCCCAAGGGCAAGTGTTTCCGTTGCAAGCAGTCTGGACATTGGAAGTCTAATTGTCCTCTCAGACAAGGAGGTACGAACTTTTCCTTAGTTACTGAAACATGTTTAGCGGTGTTATCCACCGGTACCTGGTGTGTGGATACGGGAGCCACTGATCATGTCTGCAATTCTTTGCAGGGGTTCCAGGAAACCCGGCGGCTTAGAGAGGGAGAGATCACTATCTACATGGGCAACGCGACGAAAGTGGCGGCTGTTGCAGTGGGATATATTTATTTATCTTTTAATAATAAAGTTTTGGTATTGAATAATTGTCTTTATGTACCGAATTTTAGAAAGAACCTTGTTTCGGTTTCTAAATTGGTTTTGAATAAATATTCTGTTTCTTTTGATAGTTCTGTTATTATCAAAAAGAATGGTGAGTATATCTGTTCTGGTACATTGATAGGCAACTTATATATACTGAATCCTGATTATTCCACGATGCAACGAGTAGAGTCGAATAACACATCTAGTACCAATAAGAGAAAGGAGCCTTCTAGAATGAATCAAAAGTACTTATGGCATCTTAGGCTAGGTCATATTAACTTGGGCAGGATTCAAAGGTTGATAACTGATGGAATACTCAGTGGTGTGAAAGATGAGGACTTTCCAACCTGCGAATCATGCCTGGAAGGAAAAATGACCAAGCGACCCTTTAGTGATAAGGGGTATAGATCCAAGGAAGTACTGGAATTGATTCACTCTGATTTGTGCGGGCCTTTATCTGTCCAAGCGAGAGGAGGTTATGAATATTTCGTAACCTTCACTGATGATTACTCAAGGTATGGTTTTATATACCTGATGCGCCGCAAGAGCGAGTGCTTTGACAAGTTCAAGGAGTACAAAGCTCTTGTGGAGAACCTTCATGGTAAAACTATAAACACTCTACGATCTGATCGTGGAGGAGAGTACCTCTCGGGAGAGTTTAAGGCGTACTTATTAGAGAATGGGATTGACTCCCAGATGACTGCACCATACACGCCCCAGCAGAATGGTGTAGCAGAAAGAAGGAATAGGACTTTTATGGAAATGGTAAGATCTATGATGAGTTATTCAGAACTACCAGTTTCGTTCTGGGGATATGCCTTGGAAACAGCGGCGTATATCCTGAACTTAGTTCCTTCTAAATCAGTCCCTAAGACGCCCTCGGAATTGTGGACCGGGCGAAAGCCAAATTTGAAACACATTCGGATCTGGGGTTGTCCAGCACATGTGCTGAAGCATGGGGCTGATAAGTTGGAATCTCGTTCAGATATTCGGTTGTTTATAGGATATCCTAGAGGAACGAAAGGTGGTCTATTCTATAGTCCTAAGGACCAGAAGATCGTTGTTAGCACCAACGCTCGGTTTTTGGAAGAGGATTATATAATGGACCACAAGCCCAAGAGTGAGATAATACTTAACGAACTGAGAGGGGTTGATCAAGGCTTAGATCCAACCGAACCGGGTGATACGCCACCACAGTCTGCACCTGTAGTTACTGAGGTTACACCGGAGCCTCGTCGTAGTGGGAGGGTTGTTCGACAACCCGATAGGTTCATGTTTATAGGTGAGTCTTCGGACTTGTTACCTGGAGAACATGAAGCCGATCCTTGGACCTATGGCGAGGCTCTTAAAGATCAAGATGCTCAGTCTTGGCAAAAGGCGATGAAATCTGAGATTGAATCAATGGATTCAAATCAGGTCTGGAATCTTGTAGCACCGCCCAAAGGTGTAAGAGCCATTGGTTGCAAGTGGGTGTACAAGAGAAAAAGAGGGTCTGGCGGGAAGGTTGAAACCTTCAAGGCTAGGCTTGTTGCGAAAGGGTATACTCAAAAAGAAGGGATCGATTATGAGGAAACCTTTTCGCCGGTAGCTATGCTAAAGTCGATCCGGATTCTTTTGTCTATAGCATCTTATATGGATTATGAGGTGTGGCAAATGGACGTCAAGACAGCATTCTTGAATGGGAATCTTGACGAGACCATTTACATGAGACAGCCAGAAGGTTTCATCAAGAAAGGCCAAGAGCATCTAGTGTGTAAGCTAAACCGATCCATTTATGGATTGAAGCAAGCTTCTAGATCTTGGAACATGCGGTTTGATGAGGTTATCCAGTCTTATGGGTTCATTCAAAGCATGGACGAGTGGATGGGTATCGTATGTATGGTAGAGGGCAACTAGAGATTTAGTATAAGTGGGAGATTGATGGAGTTATATTCTAAATGTCTAGTTTAGTGACAATATGGAACTCCTTATCTGTGTTTTACATTATCTATTAATCAAACTGTCGGCATTTAATCTATCTTGTACTTGAATGCAATAGTCCTAGATATATACGTTGTAGACAGTATGGCGTGAGGAGACACGCGGAAGATCATACTGTCGGTTACTCGTATATATCGAACAGAAGCTCACGACTTAGATGGACAGGGACAATCCATCGGTACGTCGTAGTGTGACTGGGTAATAGTTGGTCTTGACTATTATGTTACACTTGTACACTTGGTGTATTGAGCAGGACCACGGGAGGGCGTTCGATTTATACTAATCGACGTAATCGAACTAGACCTCAGATATTACGGATAAACGAATTCCTAATCCCTGTATAATTATAGGTGCGTTTGTCCAATTCTCGGTTCTTTAACTTGCCAATGAGTGAGACTATTTGATTAGTCGAGATACTCGGTAAATTGGGAGTCGGAATTGTACACACGGCATGCTATAGATTATAGACAGGAAACCGTGTCCCGTTTATCGGGTTGATAGCGTCCCCGAGATGAGCTCATAAAGTTTATCATGTAAACCCTGCAGGTGGATTTGTTCCACATGATAATAAGGATGAGTGGTACTAGTCTCGGATAATAAGAAACGAATTAATTTAATTATTAGTAATTAAATAAATTCGTGGACGTTCGATATCTTAAACACGGGGAAAGTCGTATATGTAATTTCGGCGGATTTATTATTGTTGAAATAATATCAAAATTAATTTCGGGAATTCAATTATTATTTTATAGTGGAGGTAATAATAATTAAAATTGAAATCGATTAATTAAGGAATTGCGTTTACGTATTCCAAGTTACCTAAGGTCCCTAACGTAACTCTATATAAATCCCCCCCCCCCCCTTGCCCTCTCTTAACCTACAGAACGCCGCAAAATTTAATTTTGCTGTGAAAAATAATTGCGCTAGCGCAAATATATTTTTCTCTGTAAAATTAATAAGGTTAACGCAATAATTTTTCTCTAAGAGAGAAAAATAAATCTGACGCTGGTTGAGAAGAGAGAGCATAGACGGGAGAACTCCAGCAGATCGTTGCCCACACAACGGTTGGAGACGGGATCAGAGGCATACGTTAGAAGCTCTAAGGTCTCAACAATTCGACCGCTAAGGTATGAGATCGGATCTTTAATTCCGCACTTAATTCGATCTCAATTTATCTCGTTGATCATACTTTGAACGTAGATCGGGTTCCGGGGTTGTGGGTTGTGTTCCTCGACTACTGGGGGTTCTAGGACCTCCGGAACGGTAGTCGGATGAGGAAAAACGACCCGGAAACGAGCCCGGAACAGCAACGTCGCGTTGCTGTTCGCGGAGAAACGGCGACCGCCGTTTCCAAACGGCGCCCGCCGTTTTGGCCTTTTTCTGGCAGCCCGCTCGGTTCGCGCGGTTGTCCTTCGGGGCAATGGCTGGGCGTGAATCGGGGCACGGGCTGGAAAAGCGAACGAAGTAGCGACTTCGGAGGTCGACTGGGAGCGTTCGGATGTTCGAGCGATCGAACGAACGCCTCCCGGGTAGTCGATTTCCAACATCTACAACGTATATATCTAGGACTATTGCATTCAAGTACAAGATAGACAAAATGTCGACAGTTTGATTAATAGATAATGAAAAACACAGATAAGGAGTTCCATATTGTCACTAAAATAGACATTTAGAATATAACTCCATCAATCTCCCACTTATACTAAAAAGTCTAGTTGCCCTATACCATACATCCGATACCCATCCCCTTCACGTGTCTCTTGAACGCTTCCGCTGGAAGTGCCTTCGTAAAGGGGTCAGCCAGGTTATCCGCTGATGCAATCTTGGTGACAACCGCATCGCCTCTCCTGACGATGTCTCTAATCAGGTGGTACTTGCGATCTATGTGTTTACTCGCATTGTGGGCTCGTGGTTCCTTTGCATTTGCCACTGCACCGCTATTGTCACAATAAATTGTGATAGCTCTAGGCATCTTAGGAACCACATCCAAGTCCATAAGGAAGTTCCGGAGCCACGCCGATTCTTTAGCTGCCTCAGAGGCTGCTACATATTCGGCTTCCATGGTAGAGTCCGAAATGCATTTCTGCTTAACACTCTTCCATGAAATTGCTCCACCTCCCAATGTGAACACATAGCCTGATGTAGACTTTCGCTGATCCTTATCAGATTGGAAATCCGAGTTTGTGTAACCGATAGGAATCAACTCGGACGCTTTGTAACTCAGAACATAATTCCTAGTCCTTCGCAGGTACTTAAGTATGTTCTTTACAGCAGTCCAGTGACCCTGTCCAGGGTTACTCTGATATCTAGCTACCATGCCCACGGCATAGCAGATATCAGGTCTCGTGCACAACATGGCATACATTAGACTTCCTACTGCCGAAGCATAAGGAACCTTCTTCATGTAATCCATCTCCTTTTGTGTTTTGGGACACATGTCTTTAGATAGATGAATTCCATGGCAGAAAGGTTGAGCACCTCTCTTGGAATTCTGCATGTTGAAACGAGCCAGAATCGTATCAATATATGAAGCCTGGGACAAGCTTAATGTTCTTTTCCGGCGACCCCTTATAACCTTGATCCCAAGAACATGCCCAACTTGTCCTAAGTCTTTCATATCGAATTGCTTGGACAACCATCCCTTTATGTCCGACAACATCTTCACATTGTTGCCAATTAGAAGGATGTCGTCTACATAAAGCACGAGAAACGCCACACTGTTTCCGTCACTTCTCCGGTATACACACGACTCGTCCACGCTTTGAATGAATCCATAAGACTGGATAACCTCATCAAACCGCATGTTCCAAGATCTAGAAGCTTGCTTCAATCCATAAATGGATCGGTTTAGCTTACACACTAGATGCTATTGGCCTTTCTTGATGAAACCTTCTGGCTGTCTCATGTAAATGGTCTCGTCAAGATGTTGGAAATCGATATCCCGGAATTAATAAATTTAAATAAATAAATTATCTAATTAATTCCGACCGAAATCCTACGGAGATCGAATATCCGGAATTGTCAAAATTGCGGAACCGACAACTCCAATCGACACCCGGAACACGTACATGACCATACGAAAAAGTTACGCGGGAAAAACACGAGAGAACTCGCGTGAACCCGCGAAACCCGCAGCAGCCACGCGGGGTTGCTCGCAGCAGCCCGCAGCAACCCGCAGCGAGTCGCCTTACTCGCTGCTGCTGGGACCCTGCTGGATCGCTGCGGGTCAGCTGCGGGAAATCCCACAGCACCCAGCGAAATCCCCGTAGCAGCCCACAGCAACCCGCAGCGAGTCGCCTGACTCGCTGCTGCTGGGCGCTACGAGTCGCTACGGGAAAACCCGTAGCTGGCAGCAGATCGCTACGGGAAAACCCGCAGCCGATCCGCGTGATCGAGCCCTAGGCTCGATCCACCTCGCGCGATCCCTTTCCAGCCGAGTCGTCGAGCCGCCGGCGGTCCGGTGGTCCGACCACCACCGCCCGGTTCGACCTCGTCTCGTGGGTCCGTTCCTCGGATCTTGGTTCAAGGTATTTTTACGATAATTAAACGATAAAATCATAAAGAGGGTTTTACGATTTACCTCGTTCTCGTTGTTCGGAAAAACGAAGAACTCAATTTGACGACCTTGAGATCTTCCGACGTATTCCTTGCACTAGCTCGGACGTCGTGTGGGCGACGATCTACCGAACTCAATGGATCTCCCTCTCTACTTTCTCTCTCTAGAATTTTGATCTTCAACTTATGAGAATAGAGAAGACCATGTAGTGCTTTTATAGGCTACGTAGGGGATCTTAAGGAGGTGGAATATTGGGCTTCCAATATTAATGATTAAATTGAGCCCAAGCCCAAATCTATTAATCCATTAATATTAATTAATTCTATTTTCCACTATATAAAATTAATTGCACTCCCAATATTAAACCATATTATATCAAATAATATTTCTCTGGTAGTATTATTTATTCCGTGTATTTAAGATATAAATATCCATGAATAAAATTAATTTATTGCTAATTAATTTATTCATCTCTTGTAACCGAGACTAGTACCATTCATCCTTAATTATTATGCGGAACAAATCCACCTGCAGGGTTTACATAATAATTCCTTATGAACTCATCTCGGGGATATTATCAACCCTTACGGGATACACTTTCCCGTCAAGTATTCACGGCATGCCATATATAAAATATAGTGACCCAACTTAACCGGTAGTTAACCCAATAATTAAATCGGTTAATTCCTTTGGTAAATCAAAGTCACTTATATTAAATATACACACCCGCAATAGTATCGGGGATTAAGAATAAAATACTCAGAGATTTAAATCGATTATCGCCGGCAATCCTAATCGATAAATCTCAAGCAGATCCGCTCAATACACCAAGTGTACAAGTGTGATAAAATAATCAAGACAAATTATTTTCTCTCTCACACAACGACTATACCGATGGATTGGTCCGTGTCCATCTAGGTCGTGAGCAACTGTTCGATTAAATACGAGTAACCGATAGTATGATCTTCTGTGTGGCGTCACACACCATACTAACTACAACGTATATAATCCAGGACTATAATTTGCATATATTTAATTATAAATAATTTAAACGCAAATAATTGTTTATTTAATTAAATAGATTAATGGCAATGGATCGTGAGTTTCCGTTACTTAAATCTAGACATTAAGTACACAACTCCAACAATCTCCCACTTGTACTAAGGTCTAGTCATTTCCTCCAAACTCCCGACTCCCATACTCATTACGTGCTTAAGTTGTACTTCCAAGAAGTACTATGTGAATGAGCATTCTAGGTTGCCGCTCTGAAGTTATCTTGGTGACTACAGCGTCGTCTCCCTCGACGATGACTCGTATCAGGTGGTACTTGCACTATGTGTTATCTTACACTTATGGACTTGTGATTTCTTACCATTTGCCATCGCACCGCTATACACATAGCCTTTTGGAAAATTAAGAATCACCTCTAAGTCCCAGAGATTATCCCGGAGTTATACCAAAACTTCCGCTGCCTCTGAGGCCGCTATTTCGTTACCCATGGCAGAGTCCGAAAAGCATCGTGCTTATCACTCTTCCATGTTAAAACTCCTTCTCATTCAATAGTGAAACACATAGCCTGATATCGACTTACACCGGTCCTCATTCGATTAGAAATCTAAGAGAATGTAATCCAAAGGAAATGCTCGTCTGCTTCGTAGTCTAGAACAGTACTTCGAAAGTACTTTTACAGCAGTCGAATATTCCTTTCCAGGATTACCTTGATATCCTTCCACTATGCTAACCGCATAGCCGATATCAGGTTCTCGTTTTTCAACATTGCATTTATCAAGCTTTCCACACTCTAAGTGTAGGAAACTGCTTTCACTGCTTCTATCACCTTTATGTGTTTTAAAACACATACCCTTAGATAGATGCATTCCGTGTTTGAAAGGTAACGAACCTTTCTCGGAATCTTGCATGTTAAAACGAACCATAATCGTACAAGATATCTAGAGAAGTACAATGTTCTTTTCTTGAGATCCTAGATCTTAAGAACATGCTCTAACTTCTTCTTTATCTCATATATCGATTTTTCTAGACAACCATCATTTTATGTCTGACAACATTTTTACATTGTTACCAATGATAAAATGTTATCTACATAAAACCTCCGAGAAACACCACTTTGTTTCCATCACGTTTCCCATACACACGATTCGTCAATGCCTTTTGATGAATCCATCAAATGGACTATCTCATCAATGCGCAAGTTCCACGAACTCTAGTTTTGCTACAATCCATAAATGGATCAACTAAGCTTGTACTCTAAATGATCTCGCCTCTTAACAATAATCCTTATTGTTCTCTAAGAAGGCACATTTAGATCTAGTACTGCCTTCATGCAGATCTAGGGATCGATTTCATGTATACTAGGTCCAGAGTTCGAAGACTCTCCTAGTCTTATGAATATCTCCGGTTGTCCCACAACCTCCCACTACAATGGCGTTCCGGTGTATAAACAGTGATAACAGTAGGTGCAGTTAGTGGTGTACCGCTACTTGGTTTGGCTGGTTCTAAGTCTTAATCTTTCTCTCATTTCAAAGTATCATGTCACTTTAGGCTTGTGGTTCATCATATAGTCTTTCTCTAAGAACCGGGCGTTAGAACTTATAACGTCCTTCTGGTTCATAGTACTATTGAACACACATCTTTTGTTCTTCTAGGATATTCTACAACCGCATTTAAATGCGCCGTTGTTTCCAGACATATCCATAGAACATAGGTAGTTCCGTGTAACTCATCTTTTACTATCTCTATAAGAGTTCCATTTCTTATTATCGACACACCATCTCTACACAACAGTGTATGGTGTAGTCATTTGGGATCAAATCCCAATCTCTGATCAGTATTCCATGCATTCTTCAGACAGGTACATGCCTCCACGATCAAATCGCAGGCTACAAATGGATATACCTTGATGGTTCTCCACAATTGCTTAGTGTCCATTGACTTGTCAAAACACTTGCTTTTGTGGCACATCAGGTATTCTAATCCATTTTTCGAGTAATCATAAAATGAAGTACTCGTACCTTATTGTCTGAGTAGGCATAGGTCTGCATACATCAGAGTCAATCAATTCTTATACTTGTCCGGATCTTACATCTTATATCCATAAAGGATTGCTTAGTCATATTATCTTCCAAATTAGATTCTTAGGTCGGAAGGTCCACTCCTTCAACTTAATTGATCAAATATCAATTTTCGACCCTTGAACTTCTTATTTGAATAAACATGACTCAGCATAAGAATCCACAAGTATAATTGATAAAGAAATCTCTTATTAGTAAAACGAGTTTCATACTACGGTTCGTTGCATCGTGGTGGACTTAGGATTCATCATTTATATATATTGCTAGCTAATGTACCAGAATAGATAATATCATTATTTCTTCTTATAACCATCAAATGATTAAAAGAAATAAAATATCCATTTATTAGAAATCCAGAACAAAGTTCTTTCTAATGTGAAAGGTACATAAAAGCAATAACTCAAAATGAAATCCTATAAAATGTCCTCCACTGCAACTGCTGCCTCCTCTACAGCATTGCCCATGTAGACTACGATTTTTTCTTTTCTAAGTCGTCGGGTTTCCTGGAACCCTTGCATTTAAAATGCACATACCATCAGTGGTTCCATATCTACACACCAGGTTCCGGTAGATAATACCACTGACTATGTTTTACGACTAAAGAAAATTTCGTACTTTCTTTGAGAGGATAATCAGACTTCCAGTACCCAGACTGTTTGCATCGAGAATACTTGCCTCTTGGCTTTCTCGTCCCATCTAGTAGTCCAAGATACTTAGGACCACTGGGTTTCTTTGCTTGCTTTTCCTTTCCCCCGACATTACCCTTAGGTTCGAAACCTATGGCATTGGCTACAAGAGCTTGCGATTTCCGTCTCAACTCGTCTAAAAGGTCCATCATCTCAAAAACGTGTTTAAGCGTTTCCTCGAATGACTGGCCTTTATGAGTATCCTCATCGCTTCTTGTCTAGCCGCCTATGTCAATAGGCTCGGGAGGACAAAGCTCACCGAGTACAAACTCGTACTCTTTAACAGTCTGGGCAATGTCTAGATCTCTATTCCAATCATTACATTTAGGGACCAATTAGTTTAATATCCTTACGTATCACATAAAGTGGGTTCAAAGCCATTTCCTAATCTATGAGCACATATAATAACAAACAATCGATTTAATTTCCGATATTATCTCCCTCAAATAATATCATTAAACCACTAATCACCTCTAAAATCCCATCAGATAAGGCAAACCACGTTCGTGTGGACGTTTACCTATCCAAATGATTTAGCAATTAGATTTCCTTCGGTCGTACATCAATTATAGCGTTACTTCGTTGGGAAGAATACTATAAAGCGTACCTAAGTGTAAACCATTACTCAGTATCTAAGAAGATTGTTTTGGACACGTATATTCACCGCAAGCCACGTTCGTGTGGACGTTTACGTTAACATACGCTCTTTTACTCCCTTCTATAACTGTCTACATCAATCGTTCCAAAGTCCCATTCAATGCAGCAAGCCACGTTCGTGTGGACGTTTACTACACCAAAAGACTTTTACAATTGACTCCCAATTACTTGAATCATTTAATCTTGTAGATCAAGACGCGGAGAATCATAAGTGAAACTCGAAGTTTCTAACCAGTGATTCACCATGCGAACGACCCTATCTCTCATAGAATGAGGGAGCCGAGCAGACAATCGATCTAGTCATCAAATGACACGAAAGTCTCTAATTTGTGTCCTCGACATGACCAAGTGGCTTTGGCTCCATTCCACTCCCCGGGGTGAGAATGAGTCGACTTGAAGTCAGTTTTGGAAAGACAAATTAGGCATTGTTTGATAGACTTAATCAATGTTTCTCGTAAAAGGAATTACAAGAATTCTCCTCCAATGGCTTATCTATATGAACTTCGAAAGTTCATAAAAGTCACCAAGAGAACAACAATGGAGACCATGGATATGTTTCCATACCCTCTCCCACTTAGCTTTTTATAATAAAGGGATACGCTATCTAATGCATAATTGAATACACATAAGCATGCATACATGAAATAAAGCACATAGAATATTATCACATAATCAAAATAATACTAGAATATTATTTTCCGACTATTATGGCTTTATCGCATCTCCGTACGCATCTTCTAGTCTTTAGTCTTCGTTCTTGAATGCTCCATGTGACGGGAATATTAATTCCAATATTTAAATCTATTTATTTTTAATAAATCCAAAAGTTACTTAATTCGAAAATTAAGTCAATCGAATAAATTAAAAATAAAATTAAATATTATTAATATTTTTATTTATTTATTTTCCTATCTAATTCTATTAAATCTCTAGAATAATCTATCCAAGACCCACTTGGAATATTCTAGAAGACATCTATAATAGAATAAGGAAATAAAATAAATTTATTTTATTTTTCCCTTTCTACTTCATTAAATCTCTAGAATAATCTATCCAAGACCCACTTGGAATATTCTAGATGATTTCCATAATGAAATAAGGAAATAAAATAATTTAGGACTCTTAATCCTTCCAAATTAATTCCTTTCCTAACCCATTAAAAATTCCATAAAGGAATAATTAAATAGGAAAAATTAATTAAGGACTCTTCTACTTTCCAAAATTAATTAATTTCCATGTCCATGAAAATTCCCATAAAATAGGAATAATCAATTAGGAAATAAATTAATTTAATAATTAATTATTTTCCTTTCTAATTCCATTAAATCTCTAGAATCCTATTCCAAGTAGAACTTAGAATATTCTAGAAGACTTCCATAATAGAATAAGGAAATAAATTAATTCCAATTAATTCTTTTCCTATTTCCATGAGAATTCCCAAAACTAGGAATACTCAAAATAGGAAAACCGAATCAATTAGGAAAGTTGGATCTTGGTAGGAATAGCATGGGTTGGGGATCCCCACGCCATCCCCACCATCGACCGCCACTACCACCGCCGGCCAAGGCTCACGCGCCACCACCCTTGGTGGCCGGCGTGGCCGAGAGCCCTAGGGCAGCCCGGGCGATCGATCCTCATGGGATCGATCCTCGTGATCGATCCCCGGTCCTCCCTCTCTTCGTCTCCTCCGTCACACTTTTCCGGTGGTCGTTTCGGAATCGATCCAACGTAAATAATATTACAAAATTAATTTACAATTATCCGGAATCAATTCTCTACATGAAATCGACCTCAAACAATTTCCGGAAAAATTAAGAACAAGCACTCACCACACAAGAACAAATAACATCACCGAGAGTTTAATAATCAAGAACATTATTATGACATTAATTAACAAAATTAAATCTAGCCATAATAATCGGAAACCCTGCAAGGCAGAACAATTTATCGAAAAATACCATGAACTAAAACCAACGCTCTGATACCAATTGTTGGAAATCGATATCCCGGAATTAATAAATTAATTAAAATTAATTATCCAATTAATTCCGACCGAAATCCTTTGGAGATCGAATATCCGGAGTTGGAATTCGTTATCCCGGGTTATTAAAATTTGCGGAACCAATAACCCGAACGAACCCTTCGCCGGAGATCATACGAACGCCGACTCATCCGCCGGAGTCCGGGCTTTGGAGACTACGCACCCGAAGGCACGTAATCCGCCCCCACCCGAACCCCCGCGAGCCGGGGTTCATATAATCGAAACTCAATCGCGGAGAAACCACGAGCCCACGCGAACCGGGACCCGACCGAACGCGTCGCGCGCACGAGGCACGCGAATGCCCAGCCGAGTCCCCGCGAGAGGACTCGCGATCGCTGCGGGCGATCGCTGGGTTGCTACGAGCAACCCCGCAGCGGATCCGTTGATCCGCTGCTACGCGGCTAGGGCTCGCGTCTAGCGAGCCGCTGCGGGGAAACCCGCAGCTCGCTACGAGCTGCTACGGGTCACGCCCCGTAGCCCTAGCGATCAGCCCCGTAGGGCTCGATCGATCCTCGGCGTCCAGCCGAGGGTTCACGCGTTCGATCCCCATGAGGGATCTTCGAGCCGCCGGCGGTCCGGTGGTCCAACCACCACCGCCCGGCTCGACCCTCGTCCCGGGGTTCGATCCTCGGATCTTTGTTCACGATATTTTCACGATAATAAAGATGTAAAATCATCGAGGGGGTTTTCACGATTTTACCTTTGTTCTCGTTGTACGGAGAAACGAGATCTATGAAGACCTTGAGACCTTCCCACGTATTCCTTGCACTAGCTCGAACGTCGGGTGGGCGACGATCTTCCGAACTCCATGGATCTCCCTCTCTACTTTCTCTCTCTAGAATTGTGATTTTCAAGTTATGAGAATAGAGAAGACCATGTAGTGCTTTTATAGGCTACGTAGGGGATCTTAAGGAGGTGGAATATTGGGCTTCCAATATTAATGATTAAATTGAGCCCAAGCCCAAATCTATTAATCCATTAATATTAATTAATTCTATTTTCCACTATATAAAATTAATTGCACTCCCAATATTAAACCATATTATATCAAATAATATTTCTCCGGTAGTATTATTTATTCCGTGTATTTAAGATATAAATATCCATGAATAAAATTACACTAGTAAAAAAATGACATTAGAAATCGGTGATTCACCGATTTCTATGAGGTATCCGCACTGATGTTGATGGAGCCGATATCTATAGTCTGCAGCTATAGACATCGGTGATTAACCGATTTCTATGTACATTTTAGAAATCAGTTTTTATTTCCCAACCGATTTCTTTTGTGTTCATAAAAATCGGTTGATTTCCTATAGTAACTGATATCAAACCCCCCTTTTAATATCGGTTATTTAGCTTAGAACCGATAACTATATAGTATTACATAATCAGTTTTATTTTTAAAACCGATTTCTGTAGAAGAATTTTATTTTAAAAACTGATTTCTATTGAGATATTTAAACCTGTATAATTCCTGTATAATCAATATTTTTATATTAAAATTGCAAAAATTTATAAAACCATCAAATACCATAAAAATACTTAAAATATTTGGAACAGTCATACAAAATATTGTAGCTAGAGTACAATAATTAACCAAAATCAAAACATTCATAATCATATAGACGAGCATATGCACTTGCACCCGCAACAATCAGTTTCGGCCTGAAAAGCACTACACTCTTTTCCAGTTGCAATGACAGAAGTTAGCTTCTTCACACGAGATGACTTGAAGTATACATATACCTCAAATAGCGTATACCTCAAATAGCCATCCATCAATAACAAAGACATCTAGAGAATATCCATCCACAGTTGAAAATGCATGTGCCTCTTGGATATTCAGCCCATCTTCAGCAAACAATGAAGTCAACTGCAATGCCCAAAGTAGAAATAACTGGTTATATAATCTAAAAAAACAGAATGTGTGTCTACAAAACACATACAACACAAGCTACTGACTAGTCACTACAATATCACCCCTCACATTTATAAGAGTCCTCTATTGCAAGCCAAGCAAGTCCAAATTGCTCACATTTATATATATCTAAATGGATTAGTAACACAGCAATCTAAAAACCTCTATTAAGTTACATATAGCTTCATTTATACATCAAAACATCTGTTAAGTTACATAGCGTGAAAAGAGCTTTTTTTGTTTGAAGTTGAGGCTAATTACAAATCGTTTCAGGATTCTTTGATGCTGAAATCAGCTGACCATTGTAAATAATTTAGATAAAGGAATTACAAACCTTTGCCGAATATGTAAAACCTAAGCAAGCAACATCCTGTAACTTGGAATGTTGTCGATGATTCTCTTGAACATGCTGAAATTGCTGCAGCAATTAAGTTTAGGTATTAGTTAGGTATGTATGTATAGTGAGAAAATTACAAGCTCTAAACATCCATGGTCAGGTTAGTGCCTATGCTGCTATACGCACCTACCACTGGAACCTAACAAGCAAGAGTTCTACTCGCTAAATCAAGAATCTGCGGTGCATCTGTTGGATTTTCTTGATCTGCTACCATTTATGGGTCCTTGAATTGTAAGTAAAAAAGTTTTAGATTGTCTGTAACTTCAGTATTTGTGTAGTTTGTTATTTATATTCAGATGAATTTATCGACTTATATTGGAAAAATAGATCGATAGAGAACTCTTATTAACAAAATACAAGATGTTTTAACAAAAATATATACAATCATATATTGAATGATTTATGAAGGAGTAATCGAGCATAGCTAAATTGTATGTATACCTGTATACAATCTGTATTGATCAGCTTGTCGATCTCGAGCATACCTAAATTTTAGGTGAGCAAGCTCGATTAGCTTAAAACTCAACTCGGCTCATTTGCGATCTTGTAAAATCAAAAAAAAAAAGTTATTAAATAATCCATGGTGGGGAAGTGGTGTAATCGGTGTCCTGCATCAACCCAATTTATTTACAGTCTATTGAATAAACAAGATTCTGGCTCACTTTTAATAATTTCATCCAATGACTTAGGAGAAAGTTGCTATGTAAGTTGAAGAAGCGTAGCTAACACAAATTTATTTTTGGCGTACACAGCATGTGACTCTTATAATACGGAAGGCATACCCAATATTATCCTATTTAGTTCAAGCTAAAGTGAAAGAAAAAGAAGTGAATGCAATAGAGAATTTTGAAACAAAAACCAAGATCAAACAAAAAATAAATAAAAAAACGAACATACATAGCTGTACGTATCGTTGTCAGCCTATTATAGAGACGTGGCACTCTCCTGCAAAAATACGACCTTTATCCGTATTTATTGAAAATTACAGAAAAATTGAAGTTTATACCTGGTTCCCTGAGTAGACGATACGTCTCCTATCAAACCAAAACCACAAAAAACATGAATCCTTTAATCGGTACAATCAGAGATAAAGCATACAAAAAACCAATCAACCCAACAATTTTTTTCCCCAAATCTAGGGTTTGAAATCGAAGTAAAAGAGGAATCGAGAGTGGAAATATCGGTATGTCGTACCTGAATACATCTGTATGGTAAAAAATTGAATCATACTAAACATCAAAGGAAACTTTGAAGAAATTCAACCATAAGTTCACTGGAGAAAGGGAGAAGAGGGAATCGCAAGAGAAAAGATAATGAATCGAGAAATCGCAGCATAATTCACTGAATAAATTGAGGTAGAGGAGGCGGATACCTGATTTTGATATGCTTCCAGCTTTTACGCAGATACAGAGAAACCCTACTATAATGGGAACGAAGAAGCGGCAAGGGATCTTGGTTCCAACGGCGCAGGTGGAAGAAGTGGCGATGGAGCTTGGCTGAAACGGCGCGGGTTGAAGAAGCAGCGACTGAGCTGGGGATCGAAGTGGTGTCGACGAGGCGGAGACAAGTACGTGGGTGGCGGGCTCGATCGATCGACCTTTGTTGCGGCGACAGCGACGAAATCGACTTCAGCAGCACCAGAGCTGGATTCCGGGAAGATGTAGGCTCGGATTTCGCGATGGTTCCTCGTGTTCTGGCGTTGTCTCGGCGGGTTAGGTTTTTTAAAGGCGGTACGCGGCTGAAGAGGGGTAGGATTTGTGTGTGTTGGAGAAATGAAGATAATGATTTATGTGAAAAGAAGGAATTAAATATGATTCACCCTTTCGAGAGTTTCTTTTTCTTATTTTTGTAATTCGTAAATTTTCATAAAAAATGAAAATATACAAATAAATCGGTTTTTATATTACAGCTGATTACTAAGTAAAACAACATTTTAAAAATGAAGTCATAGTAATCGGTTTACTTAAACACAGATTTCTTTGATACCAAATGTATCATTATTTTTTCTACTGATATCATTGGTGTTATAGAAATCGGTTGAATCAGCGACCGATTTCTTTGAAGTGATATCTAATCCACTTTTTTTAGTAGTGTTAATTTATTGCTAATTAATTTATTCATCTCTTATATCCGAGACTAGTACCATTCAACCTTAATTATTATGCGGAACGAATCCACCTGCAGGGTTTACATAATAATTCCTTATGAACTCATCTCGGGGATATTATCAACCCTTCCGGGATACACTTTCCCGTCAAGTATTCACGGCATGCCATATATAAAATATAGTGACCCAACTTAACCGGTAATTAACCCAATAATTAAATCGGTTAATTCCTTTGGTAAATCAAAGTCACTTATATTAAATATACACACCCGCAATAGTTTCGGGGATTAAGAATAAAATACACTGAGACTCGAATCGATTATCGCCGGCAATCCTAATCGATGAATCTCAACGATCCGCTCAATACACCAAGTGTACAAGTGTGATAAAATAATTAAGATAAATTATTTTCTCTCTCACACAACGACTATACCGATGGATTGGTCCGTGTCCATCTAGGTCGTGAGCAACTGTTCGATTAAATACGAGTAACCGATAGTATGATCTTCTGTGTGGGGCCCGACACACCATACTAACTACAACGTATAGAATCCAGGACTATGTTTTGCATATATTTAATTATAAATAATTAAACGCAAATAATTGTTTATTTAATTAAATAGATTAGTGGCAATGGATCGTGAGTTTACGTTGCTTAAATCTAGACATTAAGTACACAACTCCAACACTCATCACCTTGTCTAGCCGCCTATGTCATGTCTAAACACCTTGAGTTTGAACATGATACCATAATCAGTGGTTATTGCAAAAGCATTTTCCCACTTCTTAAAATCAGTCCTTTCTTCATAAGTTAAGACATTTGTAGGCTCGGGAGGACAAAGCTCACTGAGTACAAACTTGTACTCTTTAACAGTTTGGGTAATGTCTAGATCTCTATTCCAATCATTACATTTAGGGACCAGTGAGTTTAAAATCCTTACGTATCACAGAAAGTGGGTTCAAATATTGTTGAAATAATATTAAAATTAATTTCGGGAATTCAATTATTATTTTATAGTGGAGTTAATAATAATTAAAATTGAAATCGATTAATTAAGGAATTGCGTTTAAGTATTCCAAGTTAATTAATATTTCAATTTAGCCCTTAATTAATTTATCCTAAGGTCCCTAACGTAACTCTATATAATCCCCTCCCGTACTCTCCTAAAACCTAACATTCGCCGCTATTTCATTTTACCAGAAAAACAATTGCGTTAACGCAATTATAATTTTTCTCTGTAAAATTAAATTAGTTTGCGCTAATATTTTTCTCTCAGAGAGAAAAAGACATATTAACGCTGCTGTTATTCAAAGGAGAGTACAGACGGGAGAACTCCAGCGGATCGTTGCCCACACAACGGCTGGAGAAAGGATCTGAGGCATACGTTAGAAGCATCTAAGGTCTCAACAATCGACCGAGAGGTATGAGATCGAATTCTTTTTTTCCTCAATTTAATTCGATCTAATTTCTCGTTGATCATACTTTGAATGTAAGATCGGGTCCCGTGGTTTGGATGTGATATTCTCGGACTGCTGGGAGGTTTCTGACCTCCGGCATGGCAGTCGGATCGAGAAAAACGCATCGGAACAGCCAGAACGGGCGAAACCCGCCGCTGTTCGCGACGGGTGTCGGACGACATGGTTTACTGTCGGCCGACAGGCCTGTCGGACGACACCTTCTGGTGTCGGACGACAGCAGGTAGCCTTGTCGGACGACACCTTCTGGTGTCGGACGACAGAGAGGGCAGAAGCCTCTCGTTTTGCGCGGTCGTGCCTCGGGTGCGATGGCTGGGTGCAATTCGGGTCAGGGGCTTCGTCGTGAACACAGTGGGCAGACCGGAGGTCGACTGGGCTTGTCCGGATGTTCGAGTAGTCGAACGGACTCGTCCCGGGTAGTCGATTTCCAACAATTGGTATCAGAGACGGTTATATACGTTCTTTGTATTGTTTGCGAGAATTGTTTTGCAGGATCACCCGATTAATATGGCCAATTTATTTTTGGTATTTTGTGCTATGTGTGTGGTTTTGATTAAACTCTCGGGCTTGTCGAGATCGTTTTATTTTGGAAAGTTGCTTGTTTGTAATAGATAAAAACGACGGGTTGAGTCGTTAGGTTTATTTATTTTTTTGTTACATCCGGGACTTGTATAGGGTCGATCAAAATGTATAGGATCGATACCGGACTTAGTAGAATAATTTTGTAATTAATTTCTGCTATTGGATCGAGACGAGATCGAAGCCCGGAGGAACGAGAATCGAAGTCGAGACGAGCAACGAGTTCGAGTTCCAAGAGACGTGCATTCAAGATTTTAAGGCCATAATAATCGGGCCACGTTAATTGCTTTCTTATGTGATTTACGTGTTTTATTATGCTTATTATTTTTATGCATGTATATCCCTAAATCGTAAAATACTAAGTGGGAGAGGGATTGGAAACAATCCCGCGGTCTCCATTCTCTGTTTCGAGAGTGATGTGTATTGACTTACGAGTTGGCTTTAGTGTCATCCTCCCTATCGGATAAAGTCGATACACGGAAATCACTTTGATCGAAATTCGAATGAAATTCCAATTTTAAAATTGAACAATTAAGTTTTTCAAAGCAATGCCTAATCTGTCTTTTCAAAGACTAATTTCAACTCGACTCATTCTCACCCCGGGGAGTGGAATGGAGCCAAAGCGCTTGGTTATGTCGATGACACAGATTAGAGACATTCGAGTCATTTGATGACTGGATCGAATGTCTGGTTGGCTCCCTCACTTTGTGAGAGATAGGGCTCAATTGCATGATTGATCGCTGGTTAGAAACTTCGAGTTTCACTTACGAGATATCAAGCTTTGATTAACGAAATTATGAAATTTATTAAATGGAATTCAATTAACAAAGTTGTTTGTTTAGTAAACGTCCACACTATCGTGGCTTACTAGACGAAAACGGAACTTTGGGTTAATTGAGGCTCGACAGTTATAGGAAATCGTAAAGGGACCGCATGTCAACGTAAACGTCCACACTAACGTGGCTTGCGGTGGGCGTGTAGTTTCCGAGCGGTTAACTTAGTACTGAGAAATGGTATACACTTAGGTACGCTTTACAGTATCCTCCCCATCGGAGTCACTGCTGTAATGATGTACGACCAAAGTAAAAGTCCAGTTATAAAATCGTTTGGACTAGTATACGTCCACATGAACGTGGCATGCTAGTCTGATGGGATTTTAGGATTAATTGGTAAATTTAATGATATTAATTAAGGGAGTTAATATCGAATTAAATTTGACAGTTTGATTTGTCTCTTTTATAGATATGGCACTCAACCCGCTGTCCATTATACTAAAAGAAAACAAACTCACTGGTCCGAACTATGTTGATTGGAAACGAAACTTGGACATTGTCCTAACTGCTGAGGAGTACAAGTATGTACTCCATGAGGTTTGTCCTGATGAACCTACTGATACCTCCACTCCTGAGGAAAAGGAAGCTCATCGGAAGTGGGTCAAGGCTGATCAGATGGCGCGGTGCTACATTTTGGCTTCTATGTCAAATGTGCTGCAACATCAGCATGAGGCCATGACCACTGCCTATGATATGATGCTTAACCTCAAGGAGATGTTTGGTAGTCAGGATAGGGCAGCCAGGCAAGATGCCATGAGAAAACTCATGACGGCCACTATGTCCGAAGGAACGCCCGTGAGGGATCACGTTCTTAGGATGATAGGCTATCTGAATGAGATAGAGATTATGGGAGGAGCTATCGATGGGGAAACCCAGATCGATATAGTGCTCCAGTCTCTGCCTAGGAGTTTTGAGCAGTTCCGCCTGAACTATAACATGAACAAGAGGTTATATTCGTTGGCGGAGCTCCTGACTGAACTCCAGGCGGCAGAGGGAATCTTTAAGAAATCTCATGCGCTTGTGGCTGTGAAACTTCCTGGCCCTCCGGGGACTAAGAGGAAGAAGAAGCAAGGGCGGAAACCCAGTGGACCCAGAAATGGTGGACCACAGAATGGAGTGAACAAGCCCAAGGGCAAGTGTTTCCGTTGCAAGCAGTCTGGACATTGGAAGTCTAATTGTCCTCTCAGACAAGGAGGTACGAACTTTTCCTTAGTCACTGAAACATGTTTAGCGGTGTTATCCACCGGTACCTGGTGTGTGGATACGGGAGCCACTGATCATGTCTGCAATTCTTTGCAGGGGTTCCAGGAAACCC
Organism: Euphrasia confusa; assembly: GCA_954870475.1. Lineage (NCBI taxonomy): Eukaryota > Viridiplantae > Streptophyta > Magnoliopsida > Lamiales > Orobanchaceae > Euphrasia > Euphrasia confusa. Next base: position 35,099,262 of record OX940950.1, read on the forward strand.
GGCGGCTTAGAGAGGGAGAGATCACTATCTACATGGGCAACGCGACGAAAGTGGCGGCTGTTGCAGTGGGAGATATTTATTTATCTTTTAATAATAAAATTTTAGTATTGAATAATTGTCTTTATGTACCGAACTTTAGAAAGAACCTTGTTTCGGTTTCTAAGTTGGTTTTGAATGGATATTCAGTTTCTTTTGATAGTTCTGTTATTGTCAAAAAGAATGGTGATTATATCTGCTCTGGTACATTGATAGGCAACTTATATATACTGAATCCTGATTATTCCACGATGCAACGAGTAGAGTCTTTTAACACATCTAGTACCAATAAGAGAAAGGAGCCTTCTAGAATGAATCAAAAGTACTTATGGCATCTTAGGCTAGGTCATATTAACTTGGGTAGGATTCAAAGGTTGATAACTGATGGAATACTCAGTGGTGTGAAAGATGAGGACTTTCCAACCTGCGAATCATGCCTGGAAGGAAAAATGACCAAGCGACCCTTTAGTGATAAAGGGTATAGATCCAAGGAAGTACTAGAGTTGATTCACTCTGATTTGTGCGGGCCTTTATCTGTCCAAGCGAGAGGAGGTTATGAATATTTCGTAACCTTCACTGATGATTACTCAAGGTATGGTTTTATATACCTGATGCGCCGCAAGAGCGAGTGCTTTGACAAGTTCAAGGAGTACAAAGCTCTTGTGGAGAACCTTCATGGTAAAACCATAAAGACTCTACGATCTGATCGTGGAGGAGAGTACCTCTCGGGAGAGTTTAAGGCGTACTTATTAGAGAATGGGATTGACTCCCAGATGACTGCACCATACACGCCCCAGCAGAATGGTGTAGCAGAAAGAAGGAATAGGACTCTTATGGAAATGGTAAGATCTATGATGAGTTACTCAGACCTACCAGTTTCGTTCTGGGGATATGCCTTGGAAACAGCGGCGTATATCCTGAACTTAGTTCCTTCTAAATCAGTCCCTAAGACGCCCTCGGAATTGTGGACCGGGCGAAAGCCGAACTTGAAACACATTCGGATCTGGGGTTATCCAGCACATGTACTGAAGCATGGGGCTGATAAATTGAAATCTCGTTCAGATATTCGGTTGTTTATAGGATATCCTAGAGGAACGAAAGGTGGTCTATTTTATAGTCCTCAGGACCAGAAGATCGTTGTTAGCACCAACGCTCGGTTCTTGGAAGAGGATTATATAATGGACCGCAAGCCCAAGAGTGAGATAATACTAAACGAACTGAGAGGGGACGATCAAGGCTTAGAACCAACCGAACCGGGTGATACGCCACCACAGTCTGCACCTGTAGTTACTGAGGTTACACCGGAGCGTCGTCGTAGTGGGAGGGTTGTTCGACAACCCGATAGGTTCATGTTTATAGGAGAGTCTTCGGACTTGTTACCTGGAGAACATGAAGCCGATCCCTGGACCTACGGCGAGGCGCTTAAAGATCAAGATGCTCAGTCTTGGCAAAAGGCGATGAAATCTGAGATTGAATCAATGGATTCAAATCAGGTCTGGAATCTTGTAGCACCGCCCAAAGGTGTAAAAGCCATTGGTTGCAAGTGGGTGTACAAGAGAAAAAGAGGGTCTGACGGGAAGGTGGAAACCTTCAAGGCTAGGCTTGTTGCGAAAGGGTATACTCAGAAAGAAGGGATCGATTATGAGGAAACCTTTTCGCCGGTAGCTATGCTAAAGTCGATCCGGATTCTTTTGTCTATAGCAGCTCATATGGATTATGAGGTGTGGCAAATGGACGTCAAGACAGCATTCTTGAATGGGAATCTTGACGAGACCATTTACATGAGACAGCCAGAAGGTTTCATCAAGAAAGGCCAAGAGCATCTAGTGTGTAAGCTAAACCGATCCATTTATGGATTGAAGCAAGCTTCTAGATCTTGGAACATGCGTTTTGATGAGGTTATCCAGTCTTATGGATTCATTCAAAGCATGGACGAGTCGTGTGTATACCGGAGAAGTGACGGAAACAGCGTGGCGTTTCTCGTGCTTTATGTAGATGACATTCTTCTAATTGGCAACAATGTGAAGATGTTGTCGGACATAAAGGGATGGTTGTCCAAGCAATTCGATATGAAAGACTTAGGGCAAGTTGGGCATGTTCTTGGGATCAAGGTTTTACGGGATCGCCAGAAAAGAACATTGAGCTTGTCCCAGGCTTCATATATTGATACGATTCTGGCTCGTTTCAACATGCAGAATTCCAAGAGAGGTGCTCAACCTTTCTGCCATAGAATTCATCTATCTAAAGACATGTGTCCCAAAACACAAAAGGAGATAGATTACATGAAGAAGGTTCCTTATGCTTCGGCAGTAGGAAGTCTAATGTATGCCATGTTGTGCACGAGACCTGATATCTGCTATGCCGTGGGCATGGTAGCTAGATATCAGAGTAATCCTGGACAGGGTCACTGGACTGCTGTAAAGAACATACTTAAGTACCTGCGAAGGACTAGGAATTATGTTCTGAGTTACAAAGCGTCCGAGTTGATTCCTATTGGTTACACAGACTCGGATTTCCAATCTGATAAGGATCAGCGAAAGTCTACATCAGGCTATGTGTTCACATTGGGAGGTGGAGCAGTCTCATGGAAGAGTGTTAAGCAGAAATGCATTTCGGACTCTACCATGGAAGCCGAATATGTAGCAGCCTCTGAGGCAGCTAAAGAATCGGTCTGGCTCCGGAACTTCCTTATGGACTTGGATGTGGTTCCTAAAATGCCTAGAGCTATCACAATCTATTGTGACAATAGCGGTGCAGTGGCAAATGCAAAGGAACCACGAGCCCACAATGCGAGTAAACACATAGATCGCAAGTACCACCTGATTAGAGACATCGTCAGGAGAGGCGATGCGGTTGTCACCAAGATTGCATCAGCGGATAACCTGGCTGACCCCTTTACGAAGGCACTTCCAGCGGAAGCGTTCAAGAGACACGTGAAGGGGATGGGTATCGGATGCATGGTAGAGGGCAACTAGACTTTTTAGTATAAGTGGGAGATTGATGGAGTTATATTCTAAATGTCTAGTTTAGTGACAATATGGAACTCCTTATCTGTGTTTTTCATTATCTATTAATCAAACTGTCGGCATTTTTGTCTATCTTTGTACTCGAATGCAATAGTCCTAGATATATACGTTGTAGACAGTATGGCGTGAGGAGACACGCGGAAGATCATACTGTCGGTTACTCGTATACTGTCGAACAGAAGCTCACGACTTAGATGGACAGGGACAATCCATCGGTACGTCGTAGTGTGACTGGGTAATAGTTGGTCTTGACTATTATGTTACACTAGTACACTTGGTGTATTGAGCAGGACCACGGGAGGGCGTTCGATTTATACTAATCGACGTAATCGAACTAGACCTCAGATATTATGGATATACGAGTTCCTAATCCCTATATAATTATAGGTGCGTGTGTCCAATTCTCGGTTCTTTAATATGCCAATGAGTGAGACTATTTGATTAGTCGAGATACTCGGTAAATTGGGAATCGTAATTGTACTCACGGCATGCTATAGATTATAGACAGGAAACCGTGTCCCGTTTATCGGGTTGATAACGTCCCCGAGATGAGCTCATAAAGTTTATCATGTAAACCCTGCAGGTGGATTTGTTCCACATGATAATAAGGATGAGTGGTACTAGTCTCGGATAATAAGAGACGAATTAATTTAATTATTAGTAATTAAATAAATTCGTGGACGTTCGATATCTTAAACACGGGGAAAGTCGTATATGTAATTTCGGCGGATTTATTATTGTTGAAATAATATTAAAATTAATTTCGGGAATTCAATTATTATTTTATAGTGGAGTTAATAATAATTAAAATTGAAATCGATTAATTAAGGAATTGCGTTTACGTATTCCAAGTTAATTAATATTTCAATTTAGCCCTTAATTAATTTATCCTAAGGTCCCTAACGTAACTCTATATAATCCCCTCCCGTACTCTCCTAAAACCTAACATTCGCCGCTATTTCATTTTACTCAGAAAAACAATTGCGTTAACGCAATTATAATTTTTCTCTGTAAAATTAAATTAGTTTGCGCTAATATTTTTCTCTCAGAGAGAAAAAGACATATTAACGCTGCTGTTATTCAAAGGAGAGTACAGACGGGAGAACTCCAGCGGATCGTTGCCCACACAACGGTTGGAGAAAGGATCTGAGGCATACGTTAGAAGCATCTAAGGTCTCAACAATCGACCGAGAGGTATGAGATCGAATTCTTTTTTTCCGCAATTTAATTCGATCTAATTTCTCGTTGATCATACTTTGAATGTAAGATCGGGTCCCGTGGTTTGGATGTGATATTCTCGGACTGCTGGGAGGTTTCTGACCTCCGGCATGGCAGTCGGATCGAGAAAAACGCATCGGAACAGCCAGAACGGGCGAAACCCGCCGCTGTTCGCGACGGGTGTCGGACGACATGGTTTACTGTCGGCCGACAGGCCTGTCGGACGACACCTTCTGGTGTCGGACGACAGCAGGTAGCCTTGTCGGACGACACCTTCTGGTGTCGGACGACAGAGAGGGCAGAAGCCTCTCGTTTTGCGCGGTCGTGCCTCGGGTGCGATGGCTGGGTGCAATTCGGGTCAGGGGCTTCGTCGTGAACACAGTGGGCAGACCGGAGGTCGACTGGGCTTGTCCGGAAGTTCGAGTAGTCGAACGGACTCGTCCCGGGTAGTCGATTTCCAACAAGAGTAACCCTGAAAAGGCTCATTGGACTGCCGTAAAGAGCATTTTCAAGTATTTGCGAAATACGAGGGATTATGTTCTGAGTTACGGAGCAGACAATCTGATTCCTTTGGGTTACACGGAGTCGGATTTCCAAGCTGATAAGGACCGGTGTAAGTCGTGATCAGGCTATGTGTTTCACTATTAAAGGAGGAGGAGTTTTTAATGGAAGAGTGATAAGCACGATGCTTTTCGGACTCTCCCATGGGTAACCAAATAGCGGCCTCAGAGGCAGCGGAAGTTTTGGTATGACTCCGGTATTACCTCTGGGACTTAGATGTGATTCTTAGTTTACCAAAGGCTATGTAAATAGCGGTGCAGTGGCAAACTTTAAGAGATCACGAGTCCATAAGTGTAAGATAACACATAGGGCAAGTACCACCTGATACGAGTCATCGTCAGAGGGACGATGCAGTAGTCACCAAGATAGCATCAGAGCGGCAACCTAGATTGCTCATTCACATGGTACCTCTTGGAGGTACAGTCTAAGCACGTGATGAGTATGGGAGTCGGGAGTTTGGAAGATAAGACTAGACCTTAGTATAAGTGGGAGATTGTTGGAGTGGTATACTTAATGTCTAGATTTGAGTATTGTGAACTCCTTGTACACTTTCATTTACCTATTAAATACGAACATTCATTTGCTTTTAATTGTTGTTAATTAAATATATGCAAATATAGTCCTGGATTCTATACGTTGTAGTTAGTATGGTGTGTCGGGCCCACACAGAAGATCATACTATCGGTTACTCGTATTTAATCAAACAGATGCTCACGACCTAGATGGACACGGACCAATCCATCGGTATAGTCGTTGTGTGAAAGAGAAAATAATTTGTCTTAATTATTTTATCACACTTGTACACTTAGTGTATTGAGCGGATCGATTGAGACTCATCAATTAGGATTGCTCGGCGATAATTGATTTGAGACTCAGTGTATTTTATTCTTAATCCCCGATATTGTTGCGGGTGTGTATATTCAATATAAGTGACTTTGATTTACCAAAGGAATTAACCGATTTAATTATTGGGTTAATTACCGGTTAAGTTGGGTCACTATATTTTATATATGGCATGCCGTGAATGATTGACCGGACAGTGTATCCCGGAAGGGTTGATAATATCCCCGAGATGAGCTCATAAGGATTTATTATGTAAACCTCGCGAGTGGATTTAATTCCGCATAATAAATAAGGTTGAGTGGTACTAGTCTCGGATAAAAGAGATGAATAAATTTATTAAGCAATAAATAAATTTTATTCATGGATATTTATATCTTAAATACACGGAATAAATAATACTACCGGAGAAATATTATTTGGATATAATATGGTTTAATATTGGGAGTGCAATTAATTTATATAGTGGAAAATAAATTAATTAATATTAATGGGAGATTAATAGATTTGGGCTTGGGCTCAATTTAATCATTAATATTGGAAGCCCAATATTCCACCTCCTTTAGATCCCCTACGTAGCCTATAAAAGCACTACATGGTCTTCTCTATTCAAAAAGTGTGATTGAAGATCATAATTCTTCTAGAGAGAGAAAGTAGAGAGAGAAGTAGATCCATAGAGCTTGGAGGATCGTCGCCCACCCGAAGTTCAAGCTAGTGCAAGGAATACGTGGGAAGATTCAAAAGGTCGTCTTGAATTCGTTTCTCCGAACAACGAATCGAAAGGTAAAAATCTAAACGCCCTTGATTTATTCGATTTTGGATTTATCGAGAATACCGTAGAACAAAGATCCGAGGTACGAAACCCCGGAGGAGGATCAACCGGCGATGGTGGTCGAAGACCACGGCATCGCGGCGGTCGACCCACCTAGGGTTTCGGCGGGGGCGACGGGGGCCGAACCCTCGGCTTGGCCGAGGGGGTGCGATCGACCATGAAGGGTCGATCGCTGGGCACGGGCTGGTGCCGTGCCCAACCCCGCCGTGAAGGCGGGGGCCTCCAGCTGGCGGCGAGTCGCCGGACTCGCCGCGGGGGCTGCCGGAGCAGCCCCACCCCAACCGATCGCCGGCGTGCGATCGGCGATCGCGTGAACACCCCGGCTCGCGGGGGTTCGGCCGGGGGCGGGCTGTGCGTCTTCGGGCGCATTGTCTCCGATGGTCGGACTCCGGCGGATGAGTCGGTGTTCATATGATCTCCGGCGGATGGTTTTGATCGGGTTATTGGTTTCCGCAAATTTAAATAGCCCGGGATATCGAATTCCAACACTTTGACTGCTGGAGTGGTTTAGTTAACGGGTCTGCAACATTATCATCAGTTGCAACTTTATTTATCTCGATGTCTCCACGACTAACTATCTCCCTGAGAATGTGGAACTTCCTGAGCACATGTTTGGATTTGTGGTGCTCCCTAGGCTCCTTGGCTTGCGCGATAGCTCCACTATTATCACAATAGAGAGATATCGGATGGGCCGAACTAGGTACGACACCAAGCTCATCTAAGAACTTTCTTATCCAAACGACCTCCTTTGCTGCTTCAGATGCAGCAATGTACTCAGCCTCTGTAGTAGAATCAGCTACGGTGGGTTGCTTGGAACTCTTCCAGCTCACCGCACCTCCATTCAGACAAAAGACAAAACCGGACTGAGACCGGAGATCATCTCTGTCTGTTTGGAAGCTTGCATCCGTATAGCCTGTCATAACCAACTCTTCTTGTCCTCCAAAGACAAGAAAATAATCTTTAGTCCTTCTAAGGTACTTAAGAATATTCTTGGCCGCAGTCCAATGCGCCTCACCTGGGTTTCCTTGAAACCGACTCGTCATGCTCAAAGCATACGATACATCCGGTCGTGTACATATCATGGCGTACATAATAGACCCTATTGCCGAAGCATAAGGAATATTTGCCATCCTTATTTGCTCATCAGGTCCCGAAGGGCACTGCCTCTTGCTCAGAGATGTGCCATGAGTCATTGGAATGAGACCCTTCTTGGCGTCTTTCATTCTGAACCTGTCAAGTACCTTATCAATATAGGTTGCTTGACTAAGTCCAAGCATCCTTTGTGATCTGTTCCGACAGATCTTGATGCCCAATATGTACTGTGCTTCTCCAAGATCTTTCATTGAAAACCATCTTCCCAGCCATTCTTTAACAGAATTAAGCATAGGAATATTGTTTCCAATGAGGAGTATGTCATCGACATACAACACAATGAATACAACGTAACTCCCACTGACTTTCTTGTAAACACAAGAGTTTTCCATGTTCTTTTGAAATCCAAACTCTTGTATGGATTCATCGAACCGAAGATTCCAGCTCCGAGATGCTTGCTTTAATCCATAGATGGATCTATTAAGCTTGCATACTCTCTCAGCCTAGGTATCTGTCAGGTTGAGATCTAATCCTTCCGGACCTTCGAGGGTTAGGTGTGGTTTCCAAAACCAATGGAGTACTCTCGACTTGGTCTTGAGTGTCCATCTCAGTTTGATCTTCTTGAACCTCGTTCAAGTTTTCTTGAACTTCGTTCAATTCAACTGAGCTCCCACTTACTTTCTTGGAAAGATATTCCTTTTCAAGAAATACACCATCTCGAGCAACAAAAACTTTGTTCTCAGATTGGTTGTAAAAGTGGTACCCTCGTGTTTCTTTTGGATAACCCACAAAGAAACATTTATCCGATTTGGGTTCAAGCTTTGTAGAGATATTTCTCTTCACATAAGCTTCACATCCCCAAATCTTGATATAAGACAAGTTAGGGACCTTCCCTTTCCATAACTCGTATGGTGTCTTATCAACAGCTTTTGACGGTGTCCTATTCAGTGTATAGGCCGCTGTTAAAAGTGCGTGTCCCCAAAAAGATTTCGGTAGTTCACTAAGGCTCATCATCGATCGAACCATATCCAATAAGGTTCTATTCCTCCTTTCGGAAACACCATTCATCTGGGGTGTTCCGGGTGGAGTGAGTTGATATAAAATACCACAACTCATAAGATGATCATCGAATTCTTGGCTAAGATATTCACCACCTCGATCCGATCGAATGGCTTTTATCTTCTTACCAAGTTGATTCTCAACTTCATTTTGGAATTCTTTGAACTTTTCAAAGGCTTCCGACTTATGCCTCATTAAATAGACATAACCATATCTACTTAAGTCATCGGTAAAAGTTATGAAGTAGAAATAACCTCCACGTGCTTTTGAGCTCATTGGACCACATACATCAGTATGGATTAAACCCAATAGGTCACTTGCACGTTCTCCTTTTCCTAGAAAAGGTGACTTTGTCATTTTGCCCATCAAACATCCTTCACATGTATCAAATGACTCCAAGTCAAAAGATTTGAGAATGCCTTCTTTAAGAAGTTTCTCTACACGTTTAATGTTGACGTGGCCTAATCGACAATGCCAAAGGTATGTTTCATTGAATTCATTCGATTTGGCCTTTTTGGTATCAATGTTATATATATGATTGTCAAGTTGAAGTATATATAATCCATGTTCTAATCGTGCCGAACCATAGAACACTCCACTTTTTGAAATAGTAAATAAACCATTTATTATAGTGAAGGAAAATCCTTCAGTATCCAATACTGAAATAGAAATGATGTTCTTGGTAATACTTGGAACGAAATAAACATTATTCAATACTAAAACAAGGCCCGAAGGCAAACACAAATCATAAGATCCTACGGCTAATGCAGCGACCCTCGCTCCATTTCCAACCCGCAGATCGACATCTCCCTTTACCAAACTTCTACTTCTTTGCAGTCCCTGCACATGTGAAACAATGTGAGCACCGCATCCGGTATCCAATACCCAAGAAGAAGAATTTGTAAAGTTTATGTCTATGACATAAATACCTGAAGATGAAGGAACGACACCGTTCTTTACATCCTCCTGGAACTTGGGGCAATCCCGCTTGTAGTGTCCAACACGTTTGCAGTAGAAACACTCAGATTCCCCAGGAACCTTAGAAGCTTTCAAGAACCTTTTGGAAGGAGTTGCCACAACTTTCCCTTTCCCTTTGCCTTTCACTTCCGGTTTCTTAATCCCCTTGAACTTTTTGGTACCTCCTTCCCGAATCATAAGAACTTCCCTCCTAGGGTCCTTCTTAATCGCCGGCTCAGCAGCCTTAAGCATCCCATGGAGCTCATGAAGCGATTTATTCAGTCCATTCATGTGGAAATTCAGCCTAAAGGCGTCATATCCATCATGAAGAGAATGAAGAATGAAATCGGTAGCCAACTCGTCATCATATGCAAAACCGAGGCGAGCACTTGAAGCAAATAATCCAATCATTTGCTGCACATGTGGTCCCACGGGTTTACCCTTTTCCAGCCTAGCTGTTGCTATAGCCCGGGTGACACCGAAGCGCTCAATCCTAGCCTGTTCCCCGAACATGCTCTTGAGCTCTTCTATTATGTCATAGGCTTCCATGAACTCGAATTGTTTTTGCAACTCGGGTACCATGGATGCCAACATCAAACATGTCACCTCATTCGAGGCTTTCTTAGCAAGGGCATATGATGCCTTTTGGGCATCCGTGCCCCCATCAGCGGGAAGCACGGGAAGGGGTTTGTCCAACACACTTTCCTTTTCTTCGTATTTGAGGACTATCCTCAAGTTACGTTGCCAATCAAGGAAATTGGTGTTGTTCAACTTTTCTCTATCCAAGATAGCGCTGAACTTGAATTGAGTTGATACAGACATATTAAACTACAGAAGAAAGATAAATTAAGTAAGTAAACATCCACAAAGCGTTTAAACAAATAAGGTTGTCTCGCATAACTACTTTATTTGTTTCATTTTGTTCATTCGATATCCAATATCGTCGTTCCCAATTATTTCAATGACAAAAAAACGTGATAAATCGTAAGTGAAAACTCGAGGTTTTCTAACCAGCGATCTTATCATGCAATTGAAGCCCTATCTCTCATTAAAATGAGGGAGCCAACCAGACAATCGATTCACGCCATCCAATGGCTCGAATGTCTCTAATCTGTGTCATCGACATAAGCAAGCGCTTTGGCTCCATTCCACTCCCTGGGGTGAGAATGAGTCGAGTTGAACTTAGTCTTTGAAAAACAGATTAGGCATTGGTTTTTGACATTTTAATAAATTAGAACAAAACGATCCCAAGACCCTCATCTTGCGAATCCTTAAGCCGACTGAGTCCGCACTTAAGTACTCCAAGATAGGTAGACATCCCATGTCAATGACATCCAATGTCACTCTCGGTCGATGAGAGTCCCATTCTCATCTCATGTCTCGATAGCCACGCCTGCAGTGGATCTATCGATGAGAAAACCAAACTCACTTGTAAGGGTCTAACCCTTACTCCCACTTATCCCAAGATAACAAGTAGTACCCCGCTGAGGCGGACCTACCAACTTATGATCGAGGGCTTTATGGGTGTGATGTTTTGGACAAGACATTATACTCATTATTTTGGGAACTTGCATGCATAGGTTTGTTTATATGTAAGTTGAACATTTATAACATAAAACAACCTATAACTAACAAAGCAAATAAATACGAAATCGAAAGGCCCCTAGAACCTCACAACTCTCAAAAGAAAAGAATTAAAGTAACAACAAAAGCCTTGAACATCTTCTGGACTGCTCCTCGCCCGCCATTTCAGTTCCGTGCCCTCCGATTTTGGTCAAATCTATTCCGTACCCAAAAAACCACGAACGGCGCCCGCCGTTTCACAATCAGCGGTCGCCAAACACCACCGGCGGTCGCCGTTTCCAAAACGGCGCCCGCCGAAAGGGTTCGGAAAAAATCTGCCCAAAAACAGGGCTTTCGGCGGTCGCCGTTTCCAAAACGGCGCCCGCCGAATCAAAACGGCGCCCGCCGGAGCTAAAACGGCGCCCCCCGTTTGGCTCCAGCAGCCCCGGTTTGCTTCGTTTTGCTTCGTTTTGCTTCGTTTCTTCTCGTTTTCGCCGGAGAGCCGAGATCCTCCATCGAACCATGGACCAAGTCCATCGCTTACAAGTAGTACAATACAAATATAATAGAAAAACCTATCTATTACAAATGATTCCAAGGGACGCAGCCCTCAAATACTACGGCCAATCGAAACGCAAAAAACGACGAAATCATTCACCCGACCACTAACGGTGGCCGGCCTTACATCTAATCACAAAATCACAATTAAACAAATAATCCAATTATGTTGATTTAACCTTCGTGTCCAACACAAAAGTGTGCACGAGCCCTAGGCTCTGATACCAATTGTAGGTACCGGTATACCGATCCGATCGATAGACCGTGTGTGCGGAAGCGTGTAAAGCAATAGATCTACTATGCCATGATCTTAGTGCACACTTAATGTGTATAAGAACACATATAAACATATATATATACACATCCAATATATATATATATATAAGGTTCAATGATTACTTACTTTTTGTGATCGTTGATTTCGGTTAAGGTGGTGTTGAGTCGATTGAACCACCTTAATAGATCAGCAACTCAAAGATCTCCTTGTGAATGAACTCTTCACTCCTTTGGATCGTCCGGATGTTGAAGCCGCACAAATGGCCCGGCCTCTACGTGTTGCACACGAACCCGGATAATGAACACCTTGATTGCTTGAGAATGGATCTCCAAGATCACCTCTTTTCTCTCTATTTTGTGTGGATTTTCGTGGCTGATACTTGTATGTGATGAAAATCAGATTTTCATCTATATAAACACACCATTATTCACACCTTTACTCCTCTATGTAACCTCCATCTTAATGTGCATAAAGATGCACCATTAACACACAAAAGAGGTTACAAAGGAGGTGAAAGGTCATGCCACATACACATGCCACTATGCATTGTATGTGGTCCCACTTGCTTGTGTGGCATGCCATGTCACACTATGTGACATGCATCCATGCAAGCCATGCATCCCATGCATGGGAATTAAATCCACGTAAATATTGATTCTAAATCAATATATATTTCAAGCATCGTACATTATCTTCGAGTCCGTGTGTGACCCTGTAGGTATGATTTAATTGATCAATAATATATTGTTCCCAACAATTAATATTATCAAATAATCATTTAACATCCATAGACGACCTTATGACTTTATCGATTGCACACGTAGGATCGAAGGACATATCCCAACACCGCTATTTACATAGCCTTTGGCAAATTAAGAATCACATCTAAGTCCCAGAGATTATCCCGGAGTTATACCAAAACTTCCGCTGCCTCTGAGGCCGCTATTTGGTTACCCATGGCAGAGTCCGAAAAGCATCGTGCTTATCACTCTTCCATGTTAAAACTCCTTCTCCTTCAATAGTGAAACACATAGCCTGATATCGACTTACACCGGTTTTCATTTGATTAGAAATCTAAGAGAATGTAATCCAAAGGAAATGCTCGTCTGCTTCGTAGTCTAGAACAGTACTTCGAAAGTACTTTTACAGCATTCGAATATTCCTTTCCAGGATTACCTTGATATCCTCCCACTATGCTAACCGCATAGCCGATATCAGGTTCTCGTTTTTCAACATTGCATTTATCAAGCTTTCCACACTTAAAGTGTAGGAAACCGCTTTCATTGCTTCTATCTCCTTTTGTGTTCCAAAACACATACCCTTAGATAGATGCATTCCGTGTCTGAAAGGTAACGAACCTTTCTCGGAATCTTGCATGTTAAAACGAACCAAAATCGTATAAGATATCTAGAGAAGTACAATGTTCTTTTCTTGAGATCCTAGATCTTAAGAACATGCTCTAACTTCTTCTTTATCTCATATATCGATTTTTCTAGACAACCATCATTTTATGTCTGGCAACATCTTTACATTGTTACCAATGATAAAATGTTATCTACATAAAACCTCCGAGAAACACCACCTTGTTTCCATCACGTTTCCCATACACACGATTCGTCAATGCCTTTTGATGAATCCATCAAATGGACTATCTCATCAATTTGCAAGTACCACGAACTCAATGCTTTGTTCCAATCCATAAATGAATCAACTAAGCTTGTACTCTAAATGATCTTGCTTCTTAACAATAATCCTTATTGTTCTCTAAGAATGCACATTTAGATCTAGTACCGCCTCTATGTAGATCCAGGGATTGATTTCATGTATACTAGGTCCAGAGTTCAAAACTCTCCTAGTCTTATGAATATCTCCGGTTGTCACACAACCTCCCACTACAATGGCATTCCGGTGTATAAACAGTAATAATAGTAGGTGCAGTTAGTGGTGTACCGCTACTCGGTTCGGCTGGTTCTAAGTCTTATTCGTTTTTCTCTCTTTTCAGAAGTATCATGTCATTTTGGGCTTGTGGTTCATCTAATAGTCTTCCTCTAAGAACCGGGCGTTAGAACTTATAACGTCCTTCTGGTTCATAGTACTATCGAACACACACCTTTTGTTCTTCTAGGATATTCTACAACCACATTTGAATGTGCCGTTGTTTCCAAGATATATCCATAGAACATAGGTAGTTCCGTTTAACTCATGCTTTTACTATTTCTATAAGAGCTCCATTTCTTATATTCGACACACCAATCCTACAGAGGACTGTATGGTGTTGTCACTTGGGATTCAATCCCAAGCTCTGATCATAAATCAGAGTCAATCAATTCTAATACTTGTCTGGATCTTATATCTTATATCCATAAAGGATTGCTTAGTCGTATTATCTTCCAAATTAGATTCTTAGGTCGGAAGGTCCACTCCTTCAACTTAATTGATCTTATAATCAATTTTCGACCTTTGAACTTCTTATTTGAATAAATATGACTTAGCATAAGATTCCACAAGTATAAATGATTTAATAAAGAAATCTCTTATTAGTAAAACGAGTTGTAAAAAACGGTTTGTCGCATCGTGGTAGACTCAGGATTCATCATTTATATATTGCTAGCTAATGTACCAAAATAGATAATATCATTATTTCTTCTTATAACCATCAAATGATTAAAAGAAATAAAATATCCATTCATTAAATTTTAGAAATCCAGAACAAAGTTCTTTCTAAAATAAAAGGTACATAAAAGCAATAACTCAAAATGAAATCCTATAAAATGTCCTCCACTGCAACTGCTGCCTCCTCTACAGCATTGCCCATGTAGACTACGATTTCTTCTTTTCTAAGTCGTCGGGTTTCCTGGAACCCTTGCATTTAAAATGCACATACCGTCAGTGGTTCCATATCTACACACCAGGTTCCGGTAGATAATACCACTGACTATGTTTTACGACTAAAGAAAATTTCGTACTTCTTTTGAGAGGATAATCAGACTTCCAGTACCCAGACTGTTTGCATCGATAACTCTTGCCTCATGGCTTTCTCGTCCCATCTCGTGGTCTATGCAACTTAGGACCACAGGGATTCTTTGCTTGCTTTTCCTTTCCCCCGATTTTGCCTTTAGGTTCGAAACCTTCGGCATTGGCTACAAGAGCTTGCGATTTCCGTCTCAACTCGTCCAAAAGGTCAATCATCTCAAAAACGTGTTTAAGCGTTTCCTCGAATGACTGGCCTTTATGAGTATCCTCATCGATTCTTGTCTAGCCGCCTATGTCAATAGGCTCGGGAGGACAAAGCTCACTGAGTACAACCTTGCACTCTTTAACAGTTTGGGTAATGTCTAGATCTCTATTCCAATCATTACATTTAGGTACCAGTGAGTTTAAAATCCTTAAGTATCACATAAAGTGGGTTCAAAACCATTTCCTAATCTATGAGCACATATAACAAAAAACAATCCATTTAATCTCCGATATTATCTCCCTCAAATAATATCATTAAATCACTAATCACATCTAAAATCCCATCAGATATGGCAAGCCACGTTGTGTGGACGTTTACCTACCCAAACGATTTAGCAATTAGATTTGCTTCGGTCGTACATCAATTATAGCGTAACTTCGTTGGGAAGAATACTATAAAGCGTACCTAAGTGTAAACCATTACTCAGTACTAAGGTGAGTCGTTTGGAACCGCAACATCACCGCAAGCCACGTTGTGTGGACGTTTACGATAACTCACAATCCTTCACAACTCCCTATAACTGTCTACATCAATTAATCCAAAATCCGTCGATATAGCAAGCCACGTTGTGTGGACGTTTACTACACCAAGAGACTTTTATAATTGACTCCCAATTACTTTGATTCATTCAATCTTGTAAATCAAGACGCGGAGAATCATAAGTGAAACTCGAAGTTTCTTACCAGTGATTCACCATGCGAACAACCCTATCTCTCATAGAATGAGGGAGCCGAGCAGACAATCGATCTAGTCATCAAATGACACGAAAGTCTCTAATTTGTGTCCTCGACATGACCAAGTGGCTTTGGCTCTATTCCACTCCCCGGGGTGAGAATGAGTCGACTTGAAATCAGTTTCAGAAAGACAAATTAGGCATTGTTTGATAAACTTAATCAATGTTTCTCGTAAGAGGAATTACAAGAATTCTCCTCCAATGACTTGTCTATACGAACTTCAAAAGTCCATAAAAGTCACCAAGAGAACAGCAATGGAGACCATGGCAATGTTTCCATTCCCTCTCCCACTTAGCTTTTTACAATAAAGGGATACGCTATCTAATGCATAATTAAATACACATAAGCATAATAACAAACATACATTTCATGCAAGTACGTTCACAAATAATCAAATAATTACTCAAGCAAAATTATTTCTCGACTATTCGTACCTTGATGAATTCCAGCATGCTTGCCTTGAGTCTTCATTCTACGTCTTGAATACTTTGCCGAGCGACGGAAAAATTCTTTTGATTCTCATATTTAATTTATTTTAAATAAAATCCAAGATTCCAATTCAAAATAAATTTGAATCAATCTAATGATTTTAAATAAAATACTCCAATTAAATAAAATCAATTCCATTGATTTCCATATTTAATTCTATTTTAAATAAAATCCAAGATTTTCCAATTCAAAATTTTTTTTTTGAATTAATCTAATGATTTTAAATAAAATACTTAAATTAAATAAAATAAATATTATTAAAATCCATTGATCTCCATATTTAATTCTATTCTAAATAAAATCCAAGATTTTCCAATCCAAAATAAATTTTGAATTAATCTAATGATTTTAAATAAAATACTTAAATTAAATAAAATCAATATTTTAATAATTTCTCAATCCTATTTAGATTAGATATCAAGAATCCTAACCAAAATCGAATTTTGATTCTTCTTAAGACTTCTAATCCAAGTAGGTATAGGATATCTAGAGAAACTAGGATTTTCTTTCCTAATTTAACTCTTCATCTAATTCCATTATTTAATTTCATAATTAAGAAATATAATCCAAATAGAATTTGAATTAATTCCAAAATTAAATTAAATAAAATTAGAAAGATTAAATTATTTCCGGAAAGATCGGATTTACCGGGACGAACCGAAAATAAATTCGGTCGACCCAATCGAACCATGCACATCAATGTGCGCATCAGGCCATGCATATGCACCTAATGCATGTGGACATGCATCTCGTAAGCAATCCATGCATTAAGAATGAATTTAATCATTCAGCCACATGCAGCATACAGCATAGCCATTTCACAAGGAATGAATAAATTCATTCAGCGGGTAAATAATAAAAAAAATTCAGCCAGCCTTTTTGCGATCGTCTTCTTCAGCGAGGGGCAAACCAGCAGCAGCGGTCTGGTCGATCTCCGGCACGGCGTCTCCCTTGACGACCTATGCCATCGACCCGCTGCGACTAAGCCCCACCGTACGATCAGCCCGCACATCATCGCCGAGCATGCCATCGACGCGATCGCCGAGCTTAGCCTCCGGCTGCCGGCGAACCACCACGTCCGTGCTCGACTCCGCGATCCGTGCTCGACTCCGCGTCCGTGTTGCCGTCAACGTGACTGCCGAGCGTAGCCTCCGGCTGCCGGCGAACCACCACCACTGGTGGCTTACGCCGGCACGCCCAGCCGTGCCCCTGCTCACGACGAGCAACACACGCAGCCCGTGCCTCCAGCCACCTTCCGGCAGCCCGCACCGAGATCACGGTTGATCCGGTTCGATTTCCGAAAAACCTCGATTTTTAATAATTAATTTTTCCGACAATCACAATTCATACAAGAGAGAAAATCAAGTACGTAGAACAATATAGCACAATAATTTAACAAATTAAATTAATCTATGGCCATATATATCGAGAATCGATTATCGAAACAATTAACGAAAAACGTAACCGTACGCTCTGATACCAATTGTTGGAATTCGATATCCCGGGTTATTTAAATTTGCGGAAACCAATAACCCGAACGAACCCTTCGCCGGAGATCACACGAACACCGACTCATCCGCCGGAGTCCGGCCTTTGGAGACCACGCACCCGAAGGCACGCGGCCCGCCCCCAGACGAACCCCCGCGAGTACGGGGTTCACGCGATCAACGGATCGCGCCACCGCGCGATCGGGTGGGGCTGCCCAGCAGCCCCCGCGGCGAGTCCGGCGACTCGCCGCCGCCTGGGGTGGCCCGCCTCCAGCTGGGCAGTCGTGCCCAGCAGCTGCCCGCGATCGATCCTTTGATCGATCGCGCCCCGGCATCCAGCCGGGGATCGTCCCATGCGCCACGCCGCCCAAACCCTAGGCGGCGATCGCCGTGGTCCGGCGATCCTAGATCGCCACCATGCGTTAGTCGTCTAATCCGGGGTTCGAACTATTGGATCTTTGTTCTTCGATAATTGATTCAATAAAACAAGAATTAAATAGCAATTATTTAATTCACCTTTCGATTCGTTGTGCGGAGAAACGAGATCTTATGATGACCTTGAGATCTTCCCACGTATTCCTTGCACTAGCCCGGACGTCGTGTGGGCGACGATCTACCGAACTCCATGGATCCTCCTCTCTACTTTCTCTCTCTAGAATTGTGATCTTCAAGTTATGAGAATAGAGAAGACCATGTAGTGCTTTTATAGACTACGTAGGGGATCTTAAGGAGGTGGAATATTGGGCTTCCAATATTGAAGATTAAATTGAGCCCAATGCTCAAGTCCATTAATCCTTATCAATATTAATTAATTCTATTTTCCACTATATAAAATTAATTGCACTCCCAATATTAAACCATATTATATCAAATAATATTTCTCCGGTAGTATTATTTATTCCGTGTATTTAAGATATAAATATCCATGAATAAAATTAATTTATTGCTAATTAATTTATTCATCTCTTATATCCGAGACTAGTACCATTCAACCTTAATTATTATGCGGAATAAATCCACCTGCAGGGTTTACATAATAATTCCTTATGAACTCATCTCGGGGATATTATCAACCCTTACGGGATACACTTTCCCGTCAAGTATTCACGGCATGCCATATATAAAATATAGTGACCCAACTTAACCGGTAATTAACCCAATAATTAAATCGGTTAATTCCTTTGGTAAATCAAAGTCACTTATATTGAATATACACACCCGCAATAGTTTCGGGGATTAAGAATAAAATACACTGAAACTCGAATCGATTATCGCCGGCAATCCTAATCGATGAATCTCAACGATCCGCTCAATACACCAAGTGTACAATTGTGATAAAATAATCAAGATAGATTATTTTCTCTCTCACATAACGACTATACCGATGGATTGGTCCGTGTCCATCTATGTCGTGAGCAACTGTTCGATTAAATACGAGTAACCGATAGTATGATCTTCTATGCGCCCATGCAACACCATACTAACTACAACGTATAAAATCCAGGACTATAATTTGCATATATTTAATTATAAATAATTAAACGCAAATAATTGTTTATTTAATTAAATAGATTAGTGGCAATGGATCGTGAGTTTCCGTCACTTAAATCTAGACATTAAGTACACAACTCCAACAGTCTTGACGTCCATTTGCCACACCTCATAATCCATATAAGATGCTATAGACAAAAGAATCCGGATCGACTTTAGCATAGCTACCGGCGAAAAGGTTTCCTCATAATCGATCCCTTCTTTCTGAGTATACCCTTTCGCAACAAGCCTAGCCTTGAAGGTTTCAACCTTCCCGTCAGACCCTCTTTTTCTCTTGTACACCCACTTGCAACCAATGACTTTTACACCTTTGGGCGGTGCTACAAGATTCCAGACCTGATTTGAATCCATTGATTCAATCTCAGATTTCATCGCCTTTTGCCAAGACTGAGCATCTTGATCTTTAAGCGCCTCGCCGTAGGTCCAGGGATCGGCTTCATGTTCTCCAGGTAACAAGTCCGAAGACTCACCTATAAACATGAACCTATCAGGTTGTCGAACAACCCTCCCACTACGACGACGCTCCGGTGTAACCTCAGTAACTACAGGTGCAGACTGTGGTGGCGTATCACCCGGTTCGGTTGGATCTAAGCCTTGATCGTCCCCTCTCAGTTCGTTTAGTATTATATCACTCTTGGGCTTGTGGTCCATTATATAATCCTCTTCCGAGAATCGAGCGTTGGTGCTAACAACGATCTTCTGGTCCTCAGGACTATAAAATAGACCACCTTTCGTTCCTCTATGATATCCTATAAACATCCGAATATCTGAAGGAGATTCCAATTTATCAGCCCCCTGCTTCAGCACATGTGCTGGACAACCCCAGATCCGAATGTGTTTCAAGTTTGGCTTACGCCCGGTCCTCAATTCCGAGGGCGTCTTAGGGACTGATTTAGAAGGAACTAAGTTCAGGATATACGCCACTGTTTCCAAGGCATATCCCCAGAACGAAACTGGTAGGTCTGAGTAACTCATCATAGATCTTACCATTTCCATAAGAGTCCTATTCCTTCTTTCTGCTACACCATTCTGCTGGGGCGTGTATGGTGCAGTCATCTGGGAGTCAATCCCATTCTCTAATAAGTACGCCTTAAACTCTCCCGAGAGGTACTCTCCTCCACGATCATATCGTAGAGTCTTTATGGTTTTACCATGAAGGTTCTCCACAAGAGCTTTGTACTCCTTGAACTTGTCAAAGCACTCGCTCTTGCGGCGCATCAGGTATATAAAACCATACCTTGAGTAATCATCAGTGAAGGTTACGAAATATTCATAACCTCCTCTCGCTTGGACAGATAAAGGCCCGCACAAATCAGAGTGAATCAATTCCAGTACTTCCTTGGATCTATACCCCTTATCACTAAAGGGTCGCTTGGTCATTTTTCCTTCCAGGCATGATTCGCAGGTTGGAAAGTCCTCATCTTTCACACCACTGAGTATTCCATCAGTTATCAACCTTTGAATCCTACCCAAGTTAATATGACCTAGCCTAAGATGCCATAAGTACTTTTGATTCATCCTAGAAGGCTCCTTTCTCTTATTGGTACTAGATGTGTTATATGACTCTACACTTTGCATCGTGGGATTCAGTATATATAAGTTGCCTATCAATGTACCAGAACAGATATAATCACCATTCTTCTTGACAATAACAGAATTATCAAAAGAAACAGAATATCCATTCAAAACCAACTTAGAAACCGAAACAAGGTTCTTTCTAAAATTCGGTACATAAAGGCAATTATTCAATACCAAAACTTTATTATTAAAAGACAAATAAATAT
This sequence comes from Euphrasia confusa, assembly GCA_954870475.1. Classification (NCBI taxonomy): domain Eukaryota; kingdom Viridiplantae; phylum Streptophyta; class Magnoliopsida; order Lamiales; family Orobanchaceae; genus Euphrasia; species Euphrasia confusa. Next base: position 35,120,564 of record OX940950.1, read on the forward strand.
CTCCCACTGCAACCGCCGCCACTTTCGTAGCGTTGCCCATGTAGATAGTGATCTCTCCCTCTCTAAGCCGCCGGGTTTCCTGGAACCCCTGCAAAGAATTGCAGACATGATCAGTGGCTCCCGTATCCACACACCAGGTTCCGGTGGATAACACCGCTAAACATGTTTCAGTGACTAAGGAAAAGTTCATACCTCCTTGTCTGAGAGGACAATTAGACTTCCAATGTCCAGACTGCTTGCAACGGAAACACTTGCCCTTAGGCTGGTTCACTCCAATCTGTGGTCCACCATTACTAGGTCCACTGGGTTTCCGTTGTTGCCTCTTCTTCCTTTTGCCGCCCGAAGGCCTAGGAAGATTCAACTTCACAGCCACAAGTACTTGTGATTTTCTTAACTCACTCACAAATTCCATTCTTTTGGAATCATTTTTAAGTAATTCCAGAAGAGGACCGAATTTCTTGAGTAAGTTAATCACCTCTTGTCCGGCTTCCGCACTATGTCTTAACATCTTCCTGAGTTCATCTTTATTGTCCTCATCAGTTAAGACGTCAGTGGGAGTAGAAGGTTTATCAGTCTGGACAATGTCCAAGTTTCCCTTCCAATCATTATAATCCGGACCAGTGAGCTTGTTTTCTTTTAGTATAGACAGCGGGTTAAGTGCCATATCTATAAAAGAGACAAATCAAACCGTCAAATTTAATTCGATATTAACTCCCTTAATTAATATCATTAAATTTACCAATCAATACTAAAATCCCATCAGACTAGCATGCCACGTTCATGTGGACGTATACTAGTCCAAACGATTTTATAACTGGCTTTTACTTTGGCCGTACATCATTACAGCAGTGACTCCGATGGGGAGGATACTGTAAAGCGTACCTAAGTGTATACCATTTCTCAGTACAAAGTTAACCGCTCGGAAACTACACGCCCACCGCAAGCCACGTTAGTGTGGACGTTTACGTTGACATGCGGTCCCTTTACGATTTCCTATAACTGTCGAGCCTCAATTAACCCAAAGTTCCATTTCCGTCTAGCAAGCCACGATAGTGTGGACGTTTACTAAAACAAACAACTTTGTTAATTGAATTCCATTTATTTAAATGTCATAGAGTCTCAATTAACCCAAAGTACCGTTTCCATTTAGCAAGCCACGATAGTGTGGACGTTTACTAAAACAAACAACTTTGTTAATTGACTCTTACATTTATTAAATTTCACAATCTCATTAATCAAAGCTTGATATCTCGTAAGTGAAACTCGAAGTTTCTAACCAGCAATCAATCATGCAATTAAGCCCTATCTCTCACAAAGTGAGGGAGCCAACCAGACAATCGATCTAGTCATCAAATGACTCGAATGTATCTAATCTGTGTCATCGACATAACCAAGCGCTTTGGCTCCATTCCACTCCCCGAGGTGAGAATGAGTCGAGTTGAAATTAGTCTTTGAAAAACAGATTAGGCATTGCTTTGAAAAACTTAAGTGTTCAATTCTATAAATGGAATTGAATTCGAATTTTGATCCAGTGATATCCGTGTGTCAACTTTATCCGATAGGGAGGATGACACTAACGCCAACTCGTAAGCGACACACATCACTTTCAAAACAGAGAATGGAGACCGTGGGATTTTTTCCAATCTCTCTCCCACTTAGTTTTTACGAAAGGGATAACATTCACATGCATATGAAATTAAAGCATAATAAAACACGTAAACACATAGAAAGCATTTAACGTGGCCCGATTATTATGGCCTTTAAAATCTTCGATGCACGTCTTCTCGGATCTTCGTCTCGTTGCTCGTCTAGGTCTTGATCCACCACAGACTCGTCTAAGTGCCAAGAGACGAACCCCTCCCACTGGAGTATCATCCCAAGCCTCGACGAGCGATCCGTGGTGTCAGTCGAACCCCCGCGGAGCTGCTGCCCGAAGTCCAGCGAAACGGCGACCGCCGTTCGCCCTTCAGCAGCCGCGGGTTCGACTTCTCGACCCTCGTTCGTCCGGCCCTCGATCTCGTCTCGATCCACCAAGCAGCAGCAACATTACAAGAGTAAAACATACTACTTCCGGCATCGATCCTATACATATCGATCGATCCTATACACCCGGATAAACGAAAAACGAAAATAGAACCTAAACGACTCAACCCGTCGTTTTAACTATTACAAGCAAGCAACGATTCAAAAACAAAGACCTCGACAATCCCGAGAGTTTAACAAACCACAAAAAAATACAGTACATACAACATGACCATAATAATCGGGTTATCCTGCAAAACAAAACTCGCAAACAATACAAGAACGCACAACCTGGCTCTGATACCAATTGTTTGAAATCGACTACCCGGGAGGCGTTCGTTCAATCGCTCGAACATCCGAACGCTCCCAGTCGACCTCCGAAGTCGCTACTTTGTTCACCCGACAACCCTTGACCCGATTCACGCCCAGCCATCGCCCCGAAGGACAACCGCGCGAAACGGGACTGGACTGCATCAATTCGGCGACCGCCGAATGCAGTGCAGCGGTCGCTGAAAGGAACTGCAAACGGCGACCGCCGTTTGTCCGCGAACAGCAACGCGACGTTGCTGTTCCGGGATCGTTTCCGGGTCGTTTTTCCTCATCCGACTACCGTTCCGGAGGTCCTAGGACCCCCAGTAGTCGAGGAATACGATCCACGACCCCGGAACCCGATCTACGTTCATGTATGATCAACGAGAAATTAGATCGAATAAAATTGCGGAATAGAGAATTCGATCTCATACCTCTCGGTCGATTGTTGAGACCTTAGATGCTTCTAGTGTATGACTCTGCCCGACTCCAGCCGTTGTGTGGGCAACGATCCGCTGGGTTCGTCCTTGTCTGCACTCTCCTTCCAAGACCACCGTATGAATTATTCTCTGGTGAGAAAATAATTTATTTGCGTTAACTTTTATTTTAACAGAGAAAACTTTTATTTGCGCTAAGCAAATAATTTTTCTCTGCTGAAATAATTATTGCGGCGTTCTGTAGGTCTTAGGAGAGGGCAAGGGGGGGTTTAAATAGATCTACACTAGGGACCCAAGGTTAAATTAATTAAGGGCTAAATTGAATTATTAATTAACTTGGAATACGTAAACGCAATTCCTTAATTAATCGATTTCAATTTTAATTATTATTCACTCCACTAAAAAATAATAATTGAATTCCCGAAATTAATTTTAATATTATTTCAACAATAATAATTCCGCCGAAATTACATATACGACTTTCCCCGTGTTTAAGATATCGAACGTCCACGAATTTATTTAATTACTAATAATTAAATTAACTCGTTTCTTATTATCCGAGACTAGTACCACTCATCCTTATTATCATGTGGAACAAATCCACCTGCAGGGTTTACATGATAAACTTTATGAGCTCATCTCGGGGACGTCATCAACCCGATAAACGGGACACGGTTTCCTGTCTATAATCTATAGCATGCCGTGTGTACAATTCCGATTCCCAATTTACCGAGTATCTCGACTAATCAACTAGTCTCACTCATTGGCATATTAAAGAGCTGAGAATTGGACACACGCACCTATAATTATATAGGGATTAGGAATTCGTATATCCGTAATCTCTGAGGTCTAGTTCGATTACGTCGATTAGTATAAATCGAACGCCCTCCCGTGGTCCTGCTCAATACACCAAGTGTACAAGTGTAACATAATAGTCAAGACCAACTATTACCCAGTCACACTACGACGTACCGATGGATTGTCCCTGTCCATCTAAGTCGTGAGCTTCTGTTTGATAATATACGAGTAACCGACAGTATGATCTTCCGCGTGTCTCCTCACGCCATACTGTCTACAACGTATATATCTAGGACTATTGCTTTCAAGTACAAGATAGACAAAATGCCGACAGTTTGATTAATAGATAATGAAAAACACAGATAAGGAGTTCCATATTGTCACTAAACTAGACATTTAGAATATAACTCCATCAATTCCTACCAAGATCCAAATTTCCAAAATTATTCGGTTTTCCTATTTTGAGTATTCCTATTTTTGGGAATTCTCATGGAATTGGAAAAGAACAAATTTAGAATAAAATTTTCCTATTTAATTATTCCTTTATGGAATTTTTAATGGATTAGGAAAATTAATTTGGAAAGTTTTAAGAGTCCTTAATTAATTTTCCTTATTTAATTATTCCTTTATGGAATTTTTAATAGAAAAGGAAAGGAATTAATTTGGAAGGATTAGGAGTCCTAAATTATTTTATTTCCCTATTTCATTATGGATATCTTCTAGAATATTCCAAGTGGGTCTTGGATAGAATTCTAGAGATTTAATGGAATTAGAAAGGAAAATAAAAAATAAATAAAAATATTAATGATATTTAATTTTATTTTTGATATATTCGATTGACTTAATTTTCGAATTAAGTAACTTTTGGATTTATTAAAAATAAATAGATTTAAATATTGGAATTAATATTCCCGTCACATGGAGCATTCAAATAACGAAGACTGAAGACTAGAAGACGCATACGGGGATGCAATAAAGTCATAATAGTCGGAAAATAATATTCTAGTATTATTTTGATTATGTGATAATATTCTATGTGCTTTATTTCATGTATGCATGCTTATGTGTATTTAATTATGCATTAGATAGCATATCCCTTTGTTATAAAAAGCTAAGTGGGAGAGGGATTGGAAACAATACCATGGTCTCCATTGCTGTTCTCTTGGTGACTTTTATGGACTTTCGAAGTTCGTATAGATAAGCCATTGGAGGAGAATTCTTGTAATTCCTCTTACGAGAAACATTGATTGAGTTTATCAAACAATGCCTAATTTGTCTTTCTGAAACTGATTTCAAGTCGACTCATTCTCACCCCGGGGAGTGGAATGGAGCCAAAGCCACTTGGTCATGTGGATGACACAAATTAGAGACCTTCGTACCATTTCTTGAAGTGGATCGATTGTCTGCTCGGCTCCCTCATTTTATGAGAGATAGGGTCGTTCGCATGGTGAATCACTGGTTAGAAACTTCGAGTTTCAATTATGATTCTCCGCGTCCTGATTTACAAAAAATCGAATGAATCAAGTAATTGGGAGTCAATTATAAAAGTCTCTTGGTGTAGTAAACGTCCACACAACGTGGCTTGCTATGCTAACGGATTTTGGATTAATTGATGTAGACAGTTATAAGAAATTGTGAAGAGTTGTGAAGTTGTCGTAAACGTCCACACAACGTGGCTTGCGGTAATGTAGCAATTCCAAACGATTTACTTTAGTACTGAGTAATGGTTAACACTTAGATACGCGTTATAGTATTCCTCCCAACGAGGTTACGCTATAAGTGATGTATGACCGAAGCAAATCTAATTGCGAAATCATTTGGGTGGGTAAACGTCCACACAACGTGGCTTGCCATATCTGATGGGATTTTAGATGTGATTAGTGGTTTAATGATATTATTTGAGGGAGATAATATCGAAGATTAAATCGATTGTTTGTTGTTATACGTGCTCATAAATTAGGAAATGGCTTTGAACCCACTTTCTGTGATACGTAAGGATTTTAAACTCACTGGTCCCTAAATGTAATGATTGGAATAGAGATCTAGACATTACCCAAACTGTTGAAGAGTACAAGGTTGTACTCAATGAGCTTTGTCCTTCCGAGCCTATTCGAACCTAAGGGCAAAATCGGGGGAAAGGAAAAGCAAGCAAAGAAACCCAGTGGTCCTAGGTTTCTTGGACCACGAGATGGGACGAGAAAGCCAAGAGGCAAGTGTTCTCAATGCAAACAGTCTGGGTACTGGAAGTCTGATTATCCTCTCAAAGAAAGTACTAAATTTTCTTTAATCGTAAAACATAGTCAGTGGTATTATCTACCGGAACCTGGTGTGTAGATATGGAACCACTGACGGTATGTGCATTAAATGCAAGGGTTCCAGGAAACCCGACGACTTAGAAAAGAAGAAATCGTAGTCTACATGGGAAATGCTGTACGGGAGGCAGCAGTTGCAGTGGAGGACATTTTATAGGATTTCATTTTGGGTTTTTGCTTTTATGTACCTTTCATATTAGAAAGAACTTTGTTCTGGATTTCTAATGAATGGATATTTTATTTCTTTTAATCATTTGATGGTTATAAGAAGAAATAAAGATATTATCTATTCTGGTACATTAGCTAGCAATAACTAAATGATGAATCCTGAGTCCACCACGATGCAACGAACCGTAGTATAAAACTCGTTTTACTAATAAGAGATTTCTTTATCAATTATACTTGTGGATTTTTTATGCTGAGTCATTTTTATTCAAATAAGAAGTTCAAAGGTCGAAAATTGATAGTTTGATCAATTAAGTTGAAGGAGTGGACCTTCTGACCTAAGAATCTAATTTGGAAGATAATATGACTAAGCAATCCTTTATGGATATAAGATGTAAGATCCGGACAAGTATAAGAATTGATTGACTCTGATGTATGCAGACCGATGTCTACTCAGACAATAAGGTACGAGTACTTCATTTGATGATTACTCAAGAAATGGATTAGAGTACCTGATGTGCCACAAAAGCAAGTGTTTTGACAAGTCAATGGACACTAAGCAATTGTGGAGAACCATCAAGGTATATCCGTTTGTAGCCTGCGATTTGATCGCGGAGGCAAGTACCTATCTGAGGAATGCATGGCATTCTAATCAGAGATTGGGATATGATCCCAAATGACTACACCATGCACTGTTGTGTAGAAATGGTGTGTCGTAAACAAGAAATGGAACTCTTATAGAAATAGTAAAATTATGAGTTATACGGAACTACCTATGTTCTATGGATATGTCTGAAAACAACGGTGCATCCAAATTCGGTTGTAGAATATCCTAGAAGAACAAAAGATGTGTGTTCAATAGTACTATGAACCAGAAGGACGTTATAAGTTCTAACGCCCGGTTCTTAGTGGAAGACTATGTGATGAACCACAAGCCCAAAGTGACATGATACTTTGAAATGAGAGAGAACGAAGGAGACTGGAAACCAGCCGAACTGAGTAGCGGTACACCACCAACTGCACATACTGTTATTACTGTTTATACACCGGAATGCCGTTGTAGTGGGAGGTTGTGGGTCAACCAGAGATATTCATAAGACTAGGAGAGTTTTCGGACTCTGGACCTAGTATACATGAAATCGATCCCTAGATCTACATGAAGGCCGTACTAGATCTAAATGTGCCTTCTTGGAGAGCAATAAGGATTATTGCTAAGAGGCGAGATCATTTAGAGTACAAGCTTAGTTGATCCATTTATGGATTGAAACAAAGCATTGAGTTCGTGGTACTTGCAAATTGATGAGATAGTCCATTTTATGGATTCATCAAAAGCATAGACGAATCGTGTGTATGGGAAACGTGATGGAAACAAAGTGGTGTTTCTCGGAGGTTTTATGTAGATAACATTTTATCATTGGTAACAATGTAAAGATGTTGTCAGACATAAAATGATGGTTGTCTAGAAAAATCGATATATGAGATAAAGAAGAAGTTAGAACATGTTCTTAAGATCTAGGATCTCAAGAAAAGAACATTGTACTTCTCTAGATATCTTGTACGATTATGGTTCGTTTTAACATGCAAGATTCCGAGAAAGGTTCGTTACCTTTCAGATACGGAATGCATCTATCTAAAGAAATGTGTTTTGGGAACACAAAAGGAGATAGAAGCAATGAAAGCAGTTTCCTACACTTTGAGTGTGGAAAGCTTAATAAATGCATTGTTGAAAACAAGAACCTGATATCGGCTATGCGATTAGCATAGTGGGATGATATCAAGGTAATCCTGGAAAGGAATACTTGACTGCTGTAATGAACATTTTAAGTACTTTCGAAGTACTGGAAACTATGTTCTGGATTACGGAGCAAACAAGCTTTTCCTTTGGATTACATTCTCTTAGATTTCTAATCAAATGAGGACCGGTGTAAGTCGATATCAGGCTATGTGTTTCACTATTGAAGGAGAAGGAGTTTTAACATGGAAGAGTGATAAGCACGATGCTTTTCGGACTCTGCCATGGGTAACCAAATAGCGGCCTCAGAGGCAGCGGAAGTTTTTGTTGGAATTCGATATCCCGGGCTATTAAAATTTGCGGAAAATAATAACCCGATCAAAAACCTCGATTGCCGGAAAAATCACGAGTCCACGCGAGCCGGGGCTCGACCGAACGCACAACGCCCACGAGGACGCGTGCGCGCCCAACCGCACCCCCGCGGGAACCCGCGATCGCTCCCAGCGATCGCACGGGATGCCTTGCGGCATCCCTGGGGATGCTCGTAGCATCCCCGCAGCGGATCCGGTGATCCGCTGCTCGCACGGGCTGGGGCTCGTCCCCAGCGAGCCGCTGCGGGTAACCCCGCAGCTCGCCACGAGTCGCTGCGGGTAACCCCGCAGCATCCCCGCGATCGATCCCTAGGATCGATCGCCCCTCCCGCACGCGATCCCCAACGGGATCCTCGAGCCGCCGGCGATCCGGTGGTTCGACCACCATCGCCCGGCTCGATCCTCGTTCCGGGGTTCGATCCTCGGATCTTCGTTCTACGGTATTCTCGATAAATCAAATCGAACAAAATCAAGGGCGTTTAGATTTTTACCTTTCGATTCGTTGTTCGGAGAAACGAAATCAAGATGACCTTTGAATCTTCCCACGTATTCCTTGCACTAGCTTGAACGTCGGGTGGGTGACGATCCTTCAAGCTCTATGGATCTCCTTCAACTCTCTAGAATATCAAGTATGATAATCTTGTCTTATGATTTATGAAGGCCATGTAGTGCTTTTATAGGCTACGTAGGGGATCTAAAGGAGGTGGAATATTGGGCTTCCAATATTGAAGATTAAATTGAGCCCACTGCTCAAGTCCATTAATCCTTATCAATATTAATTAATTTATTTTCCACTATATAAATTAATTGCACTCCCAATATTAAACCATATTATATCCATATAATATTTCTCCGGTAGTATTATTTATTCCGTGTATTTAAGATATAAATATCCATGAATAAAATTTATTTATTGCTTGATAAATTTATTCATCTCTTTTATCCGAGACTAGTACCACTCAACCTTATTTATTATACGGAATTAAATCCACTCGCGAGGTTTACATAATAAATCCTTATGAGCTCATCTCGGGGATATTATCAACCCTTCCGGGATACACTGTCCCGTAAAAAATTCACGGCATGCCATATATAAAATATAGTGACCCAACTTAACCGGTAATTGACCCAATAATTAAACCGGTCAATTCCTTTGGAAAATCAAAGTCACTTATATTAAATATACACACCCGCAATTTTATCGGGGATTAAGAATAAAATACACTGAGTCTCAAATCAATTATCGCCGAGCAAACCTAATTGATGAGTCTCAATCGATCCGCTCAATACACCAAGTGTACAAGTGTGATAAAATAATTAAGATAAATTATTTTCTCTCTCACACAACGACTATACCGATGGATTGGTCCGTGTCCATCTAGGTCGTGAGCATCTGTTCGATTAAATACGAGTAACCGATAGTATGATCTTCTGTGTGCCCATGCAACACCATACTAACTACAACGTATAAAATCCAGGACTATAATTTGCATATATTTAATTAACAATAATTAAAAGCAAATGAATGTTCATTATTAATAGGTAAATGAAAGTGTACAAGGAGTTCAGAATACTCAAATCTAGACATTAAGTATACTACTCCAGCAGTTTTGGTATAACTCCGGGATAAATCTCTGGGACTTAGATGTGATTCTTAATTTTTCTTAACACTCCTCCATGATACGGCTCCACCTCCCAAAGTGTACACATAGCCTGATGTCGACTTTCGCCGGTCCTTATCAGCTTGGAAATCCGAATCCGTATAACCCAAAGGAATCAGATTGTCTGCTCCGTAACTCAGAACATAATCCCTAGTATTTCGCAAATACTTGAAAATGCTCTTTACGGCAGTCCAATGAGCCTTTCCAGGGTTACTCTGATATCTCGCTACTACGCCAACTGCATAGCAGATATCAGGCCTCGTACATAACATTGCATACATTAAGCTTCCCACAGCCGAAGCGTAGGGAACTGCTTTCATTTCATCTTTCTCCTTTTGTGTCCGAGGACACATCTCCTTAGAAAGATAAGTTCCTTTACTGAAGGGTAGTTCACCCTTCTTGGAATCTTGCATGTTAAAACGAGCCAGAATCGTGTCTATGTAAGATTGCTGGGATAGGTTCAATGTTCTATTCCGGCGATCCCTTATAACCTTGATCCCTAGAACATGTCCGACTTCTCCCAAATCTTTCATATCGAATTGTCTAGACAACCATCCCTTTATGTCTGATAACATTTTCACACTATTGCCAATGAGAAGAATGTCGTCTACATAAAGCACGAGAAACACCACCTTCTTCCCATCACGTTTCCAATACACACACGATTCGTCCATGCTTTGACTGAATCCAAAAGATTGGACTACTTCGTCAAACCGCAGGTTCCACGATCTCGAGGCTTGTTTCAATCCATAAATGGATCGATTAAGCTTGCACACTAGATGATCTCGCCCCTTAGCAATGAATCCTTCTGGTTGTTTCATATAAATCGTCTCGTCAAGACTTCCATTTAGGAAAGCTGTCTTGACATCCATTTGCCACACCTCATAATCCATATGAGCTGCTATGGATAAGAGAATCCGGATCGACTTTATCTTGGCTACCGGCGAGAAGGTCTCCTCATAATCGATTCCCTCTTTCTGAGTATATCCTTTCGCAACAAGCCGAGCTTTAAAGGTTTCAACCTTTCCGTCAGATCCTCTCTTTCTCTTGTAGACCCATTTACACCCAATTGGCTTTACGCCGCTTGGTGGTTCTACAAGATCCCAGACTTTATTAGAATCCATAGATTCAATTTCGGATCTCATCGCTTTCTTCCAAGAAGGCGCATCTATATCTTGTACCGCCTCATCATAGGTCCAGGGATCGATTTCATGAACTCCAGGTCCAGAGTCCGAAGACTCACCCAGTCCAATCCATCGGTCTGGATGCTTAACAACCCTCCCACTACGACGGCGTTCCGGTGTATTAACAGTGATAGTAGGTGCAGGTTCTAGTGGTGTATCTATACTCGGTTCGGCTGTATCTAAGTCTTCCTTGTTACCTCTCAACTCATCAAGTATTATGTCACTTTTGGGCTTGTGGTCCATGACATAGTCTTCTTCTAAAAACCGAGCGTTAGTACTTATAACGATCTTCTGGTCCGTAGGACTATAGAACATGCCACCTTTAGTTCCTTTCGGGTATCCTATAAACAGCCGTAATTCTGATCTAGGTTCTAACTTATCGGCGCCTTGTCGCAACACATGTGCTGGACAACCCCAGATCCGAATGTGTCTCAAGTTAGGCTTGCGCCCACTCCACAATTCCATGGGTGTGGTTGGTACCGTTTTGGTTGGAACCCTATTCAAGATATACGCCGCTGTTTCCAAGGCATGTCCCCAGAACATAATAGGTAAGTCCGAGTAACTCATCATCGATCGCACCATTTCCATAAGAGTCCTATTCCTTCTTTCTGACACACCATTCTGCTGGGGAGTGTATGGTGAAGTCAGTTGGGATTCAATCCCATTCTCTGCCAAGTATGCCTTGAATTCTCCAGACAGGTACTCGCCTCCGCGATCAGATCGCAGGCATTTTATGGATTTACCACGAAGGTTCTCCACAAGAGCCTTGAATTCTTTGAACTTGCCAAAGGATTCGCTCTTGCGACTCATCAGGTATACATATCCATATCTTGAGTAATCATCAGTGAAAGTGATGAAGTACTCGTACCCTCCCCTTGCCTGAGTAGACATAGGTCCGCATACATCAGAGTGAATCAAATCCAACACTTGTTCAGCTCTTCGTCCTTTACCAGAAAAAGGACGCTTATTCATTTTTCCCTCTAAACAGGATTCGCAGGTTGGAAGGTCCTCTCCTTCAACATCGCTGATTAGACCATCAGCTTTCAACCTTTGAAGCCTATTTGAGTTTATATGACCTAGCCTTAGATGCCACAAGTATAATTGATTCATTTTAGAAGGTTCCTTTCTCTTATTGGTGTTCGTAGATGTGTTATTACTCTCGGTTAGTTGCATCGTGTTAGACTCAGGATTTAGCACATACAAATCGTCCACCAATGTACCAGAACAGATAATCTCACTGTTTCTTCTTATGATCACCGAGTGGTCAAAAGAGACAGAATATCCATTCATAATAAGTTTAGAAACCGAAATTAAATTCTTTCTAAATTTGGGTACATAAAGACAATTTTGTAAAACTAAAATCCTATCACTACTGAAGCGTAAGTGAACGTCTCCCACTGCAACAGCCGCCACCCTCGCGGCATTGCCCATGTAGACCACGATCTCTCCCTCTCTAAGTCTCCGGGATTCCTGGAACCCCTGCAATGAATTGCAGACATGATCAGTGGCCCCCGTATCTACACACCAGGTGCTGGTAGATAACACCACTGACAATGTTTCAGTGACTAAGGAAAATTTCGTACCTTTGATGAGAGGACAATCAGACCTCCAGTGCCCAGACTGCTTGCATCGATAGCACTTGCCTCGCGGCTTGTTCTTCCCATTCCGTGGTTTGGAACCACTGGGCTTCTTTGCTTGCACTTCCATCTTAGCCACAAGAGCTTGTGATTTTCTGACCATACTTATAAGTTCAGCTCTTTTGAAATCGTTTTTAAGCGACTCCTCAAGAGGACTGAATTTATAGAGTATGTCAATCACTTCTTGTCCGGCTTCCACGCTATGTCTCAACATCATTCTGAGGTCATTCCAAATGTCCTCATGAGTTGGGTCATCAGTGGATTCAGAAGGCTCAACAGTCTGGACAGTGTCCAGATTTCTTTTCCAATCAGTACTATATGGAACCAGTGAGTTTTCATCTTTAAGTATATCACAAAGTGGGGTCACAGTCATTCCTAACCTATAAGCACATAAAACAAACAAACAATTTAATATCCGATATTATCTCCCTTAAATAATATCATTAAATCACTAATCACATCTAAAATCCCATCAGGTAAGGCAAGCCACGTGGTGTGGACGTTTACCCACCCAAACGACTTAGCAATTAGATTTTCTTTGGTCATACATCACTTATAGTGGAACCTCGTGGGGAGGAATACTATAAGGCGTATCTAAGTGTAAACCATTACTCAGCACCAAAGTAAATCGCTTGGAATTGCTACATTACCGCAAGCCACGTGGTGTGGACGTTTACGATAGCTTCACAACTCTTTACAATTTCTTACAACTGTCTACATCAATTAATCCAAAATCCGTCGGCATAGCAAGCCACGTGGTGTGGACGTTTACTACATCAAGAGATTTTTATAATTGACTCCCAATTACTTGATCCATTCAATCTTGTAAATCAAGACGCGAAGAATCATAAGTGAAACTCGAAGTTTCTAACCAGTGATTCACCATGCGAACAACCCTATCTCTCATAAATGAGGGAGCCGAGCAGACAATCGATCCATCTATCAAAGAATGGTACGACTGCCTCTAATTTGTGTCCTCGACATGACCAAGTGGCTCTGGCTCCATTCCACTCCCCGGGGTGAGAATGAGTCGACTTGAAATCAGCTTTGGAAAGACAAATTAGGCATTGTTTGATAAACTTAATCAATGTTTCTCGTAAGAGGAATTACAAGAACTCTCCTCTAATAACTTATCTATATAAACTTCAAAAGTTTATAAAAGTCACCAAGAGAGCAGTAATGGAGACCATGGGTATGTTTCCATACCCTCTCCCACTTAGCTTTTTACAATAAAGGGATACGCTATCTAGTGCATAAAAGTAAACACATATAGCATGCATACATGTAATAAAGCACATAGTATTATCACATAGTCAAAATAATTACTAGAATATTATTTTCCGACTATTATGGCTTTACTCCATCTCCGTACGCATCTTCTAGTCTTTAGTCTTCGTTCTTGAATGCTCCATGTGACGAGAATATTAATTTCCAATATTTAAATCTATTTATTTTTAATAAATCCAAAAGATACTTAATTAATAGTAATTAAGTCAATCGAATAAATCAAAAATAAAATTAAATATTATTAATATTTTTATTTATTTTATCTTCCCTTTCTACTTCATTAAATCTCTAGAATAATCTATCCAAGACCCACTTGGAATATTCTAGATGATTTCCATAATGAAATAAGGAAATAAAATAATTTAGGACTCTTCTACTTTCCAAATTAATTAGATTCCTAATCCATGAATATTTCCATAAAATAGAAATAATCAATTTAGGAATCCTAATCAATTCCAAATTGATTCTTTTCCTAATCCATGAGAGTTCCCAAAAATAGGAACACTCAAATAGGAAAAACCCAAACCAATTAGGAAAGTGAATTACCAGACCGGGATAGCACGGGGTGGGGATCCCCGCGCCATCCCTCGACCGCCGCCTTCAAGCCGCCGCCGCCCAGCCCACGCGCCACCTCCCTTGGTGGCCGGCGTGGCCGGAGCTCCCGCGGGCAGCCCCTTTGGGCGTGGGTCGATCGTCCTCGTGGATCGACCATGGGGCGGTCGATCCGAGCCCTTCACCCTCACGATCATCTCCTTCGTCACGCGTCTTCTCCGGCGGTAGTTTCGGCATCGATCCAACGCAAAATAAATTTACATAATCTAAATTACAATTCCGGTATCGATTCTATACATGAAATCGACCCTATACAATTTCCGGAAAAACATAGAACGTAATAATAAATCCTAAATTCGGTCAACCCCCGAATTTTTACTATTACAAGCATTCACCACCAAAAACGAATCTCGACATGTCCGAGAGTTTAATTAAACCAACAATCACATGACAAAATAATTAAACGAATAATCATCAAGCCATAATAGTCGGAACCCTGCAAGGTAGAACAATTCTTATCGAAAATACCGCGAACGTAAACCACGCTCTGATACCAATTGTTGGAATTCGATATCCCGGGCTATTAAAATTTGCGGAAAATAATAACCCGATCAAAAACCTCGATTGCCGGAAAAATCACGAGTCCACGCGAGCCGGGGCTCGACCACGAGTCGCTGCGGGTAACCCCGCAGCTCGCCACGAGTCGCTGCGGGTAACCCCGCAGCATCCCCGCGATCGATCCCTAGGATCGATCGCCCCTCCCGCACGCGATCCCAACGGGATCCTCGAGCCGCCGGCGATCCGATGGTTCGACCACCATCGCCCGGCTCAATCCTCGTTCCGGGGTTCGATCCTCGGATCTTCGTTCTACGGTATTCTCGATAAATCAAATCGAACAAAATCAAGGGCGTTTAGATTTTTACCTTTCGATTCGTTGTTCGGAGAAACGAAATCAAGATGACCTTTGAATCTTCCCATGTATTCCTTGCACTAGATTGAACGTCGGGTGGGCGACGATCCTTCAAGCTCTATGGATCTCCTTCAACTCTCTAGAATATCATGTTGGAAATCGACTACCCGGGAGGCGTTCGTTCGATCGTTCGAACATCCGAACGCTCCCAGTCGACCTCCGAAGTCGCTTCTTCGTTCGCTTTTCCAGCCCGTGCCCCGATTCACGCCCAGCCATTGCCCCGAAGGACAACCGCGCGAACCGAGCGGGCTGCCAGAAAATGGCCAAAACGGCGGGCGCCGTTTGGAAACGGCGGTCGCCGTTTCTCCGCGAACAGCAACGCGACGTTGCTGTTCCGGGCTCGTTTCCGGGTCGTTTTTCCTCATCCGACTACCGATCCGAAGGTCCTAGAACCCCCAGTAGTCGAGGAATGCGATCCACGATGCCCGGATCCCGATCGTACGTTCAAAGTATGATCAACGAGATAAAAGTGAGATCGAATAAGTGCGGAATTAAAGATCCGATCTCATACCTTAGCGGTCGAATTGTTGAGACCTTAGCGATTGCTAGCGTATGCCTCTTCCCGACTCCAACCGCTGTGTGGGCAACGATCTGTTGGGTCTCCCTTTTCTGCTCTCTCTTGATCTACCAGCGTGATATTCTTTTCTCAATCAGAGAAAAATATCAGCGCTAACTATTTTATTTTAGAGAAAAAAAAATATAATTGCGTTAACAATTCTTTTTCTCAGAAAAAAAAAAAAAGCTGCGGACTGTCGGTTTAAGAGAGGGCAAGGGGGGGGGGGGGGGGGGGGTTTATAGAGTTACGCTAGGGACCTCTTAGGTAAATTAATTAGGGGCTAAATTGAAATATTAATTAACTTGGAATACGTAAACGCAATTCCTTAATTAATCGATTTCAATTTTAATTATTATTAACTCCACTATAAAATAATAATTGAATTCCCGAAATTAATTTAATATTAATTCAACAATAATATTTCCGCCGAAATTACATATACGACTTTCCCCGTGTTTAAGATATCGAACGTCCACGAATTTATTTAATTACTAATAATTAAATTAATTCGTTTCTTATTATCCGAGACTAGTACCACTCATCCTTATTATCATGTGGAAAAAATCCACCTGCAGGGTTTACATGATAAACTTTATGAGCTCATCTCGGGGACGTTATCAACCCGATAAACGGGACACGGTTTCCTGTCTATAATCTATAGCATGCCGTGTGTACAATTCCGATTCCCAATTTACCGAGTATCTCGACTAATCAATTAGTCTCACTCATTGGCAAGTTAAAGAACCGAGAATTGGACACACGCACCTATAATTATATAGGGATTAGGAATTCGTATATCCGTAATCTCTGAGGTCTAGTTCGATTACGTCGATTAGTATAAATCGAACGCCCTCCCGTGGTCCTGCTCAATACACCAAGTGTACTAGTGTAACATAATAGTCAAGACCAACTATTACCCAGTCACACTACGACGTACCGATGGATTGTCCCTGTCCATCTAAGTCGTGAGCTTCTGTTCGATAGTATACGAGTAACCGACAGTATGATCTTCCGCGTGTCTCCTCACGCCATACTGTCTACAACGTATATATCTAGGACTATTGCATTCAAGTACAAGAAAGACAAAAATGCCGACAGTTTGATTATTAGATAATGTAAAACACAGATAAGGAGTTCCATATTGTCACTAAACTAGACATTTAGAATATAACTCCATCAATCTCCCACTTATACTAAATCTCTAGTTGCCCTCTACCATACATCCGATACCCATCCCCTTCACGTGTCTCTTGAACGCTTCCGCTGGAAGTGCCTTCGTAAAGGGGTCAGCCAGGTTATCCGCTGATGCAATCTTGGTGACAACCGCATCGCCTCTCCTGACGATGTCTCTAATCAGGTGGTACTTGCGATCTATGTGTTTACTCGCATTGTGGGCTCGTGGTTCCTTTGCATTTGCCACTGCACCGCTATTGTCACAATAAATTGTGATAGCTCTAGGCATTTTAGGAACCACATCCAAGTCCATAAGGAAGTTCCGGAGCCACACCGATTCTTTAGCTGCCTCAGGGGCTGCTACATATTCGGCTTCCATGGTAGAGTCCGAAATACATTTCTGCTTAACACTCTTCCATGAGACTGCCCCACCTCCCAATGTGAACACATAGCCTGATGTAGACTTTCGCTGATCCTTATCAGATTGGAAATCCGAGTCTGTGTAACCAATAGGAATCAACTCGGACGCTTTGTAACTCAGAACATAATTCCTAGTCCTTCGCAGGTACTTAAGTATGTTCTTTACAGCAGTCCAGTGACCCTGTCCAGGGTTACTCTGATATCTAGCTACCATGCCCACGGCATAGCAGATATCAGGTCTCGTGCACAACATGGCATACATTAGACTTCCTACTGCCGAAGCATAAGGAACCTTCTTCATGTAATCTATCTCCTTTTGTGTTTTGGGACACATGTCTTTAGATAGATGAATTCCATGGCAGAAAGGTTGAGCACCTCTCTTGTAATTCTGCATGTTGAAACGACCTAGAATCGTATCAATATATGAAGCCTAGGACAAGCTTAATGTTCTTTTCCGGCGATCCCTTATAACCTTGATCCCAAGAACATGCCCAACTTGTCCTAAGTCTTTCATATCGAATTGCTTGGACAACAATCCCTTTATGTCCGACAACATCTTCACATTGTTGCCAATTAGAAGGATGTCGTCTACATAAAGCACGAGAAACGCCATACTGTTTCCGTCACATCTCCGGTATACACACGACTCGTCCATGCTTTGAATGAATCCATAAGACTGGATAACTTCATCAAACCGCATGTTCCAAGATCTAGAAGCTTGCTTTAATCCATAAATGGATCGGTTTAGCTTACACACTAGATGCTCTTGGCCTTTCTTAATGAAACCTTCTGGCTGTCTCATGTAAATGGTCTCGTCAAGATTCCCATTCAAGAATGCTGTCTTGACGTCCATTTGCCACACCTCATAATCCATATAAGATGCTATAGACAAAAGAATCCGGATCGACTTTAGCATAGCTACCGGCGAAAAGGTTTCCTCATAATCAATCCCTTCTTTCTGAGTATACCCTTTCGCAACAAGCCTAACTTGAAGGTTTCAACCTTCCCGTCAGACCCTCTTTTCCTCTTGTACACCCACTTGCAACCAATGGCTTTTACACCTTTGGGCGGTGCTACAAGATTCCCGACCTGATTTGAATCCATTGATTCAATCTCAGATTTCATCGCTTTTTGCCAAGACTGAGCATCTTGATCTTTAAGCGCCTCGCCATAGGTCCAGGGATCGGCTTCATGTTCTCCAGGTAACAAGTCCGAAGACTCACCTATAAACATGAACCTATCGGGTTGTCGAACAACCCTCCCACTACGACGAGGCTCCGGTGTAACCTCAGTAACTACAGGTGCAGACTGTGGTGGCGTATCACCCGGTTCGGTTGGATCTAAGCCTTGATCGTCCCCTCTCAGTTCGTTTAGTATTATCTCACTCTTGGGCTTGTGATCCATTATATAATCCTCTTCCAAGAACCGAGCGTTGGTGCTAACAACGATCTTCTGGTCCTTAGGACTATAGAATAGACCACCTTTCGTTCCTCTAGGATATCCTATAAACAACCGAATATCTGAACGAGATTCCAACTTATCAGCCCCATGCTTCAGCACATGTGCTGGACAACCCCAGACCCGAATGTGTTTCAAATTTGGCTTTCGCCCGGTCCACAATTCCGAGGGCGTCTTAGGGACTGATTTAGAAGGAACTAAGTTCAGGATATACGCCGCTGTTTCCAAGGCATATCCCCAGAACGAAACTGGTAGTTCTGAATAACTCATCATAGATCTTACCATTTCCATAAGAGTCCTATTCCTTCTTTCTGCTACACCATTCTGCTGGGGCGTGTATGGTGCAGTCATCTGGGAGTCAATCCCATTCTCTAATAAGTACGCTTTAAACTCTCCCGAGAGGTACTCTCCTCCACGATCAGATCGTAGAGTCTTTATGGTTTTACCATGAAGGTTCTCCACAAGAGCTTTGTACTCCTTGAACTTGTCAAAGCACTCGCTCTTGCGGCGCATCAGGTATATAAAACCATACCTTGAGTAATCATCAGTGAAGGTTACGAAATATTCATAACCTCCTCTCGCTTGGACAGATAAAGGCCCGCACAAATCAGAGTGAATCAATTCCAGTACTTCCTTGGATCTATACCCCTTATCACTAAAGGGTCGCTTGGTCATTTTTCCTTCCAGGCATGATTCGCAGGTTGGAAAGTCCTCATCTTTCACACCACTGAGTATTCCATCAGTTATCAACCTTTGAATCCTACCCAAGTTAATATGACCTAGCCTAAGATGCCATAAGTACTTTTGATTCATTCTAGAAGGCTCCTTTCTCTTATTGGTACTAGATGTATTATTTGACTCTACTCGTTGCATCGTGGAATAATCAGGATTCAGTATATATAAGTTGCCTATCAATGTACCAGAACATATATACTCACCATTCTTTTTGATAATAACAGAACTATCAAAAGAAACAGAATATTTATTCAAAACCAATTTAGAAACCGAAACAAGGTTCTTTCTAAAATTCGGTACATAAAGACAATTATTCAATACTAAAACTTTATTATTAAAAGATAAATAAATATCTCCCACTGCAACAGCCGCCACTTTCGTCGCGTTGCCCATGTAGATAGTGATCTCTCCCTCTCTAAGCCGCCGGGTTTCCTGGAACCCCTGCAAAGAATTGCAGACATGATCAGTGGCTCCCGTATCCACACACCAGGTACCGGTGGATAACACCGCTAAACATGTTTCAGTGACTAAGGAAAAGTTCGTACCTCCTTGTCTGAGAGGACAATTCGACTTCCAATGTCCAGACTGCTTGCAACGGAAACACTTGCCCTTGGGCTTGTTCACTCCATTCTGTGGTCCACCATTTCTGGGTCCACTGGGTTTCCGTCCTTGCTTCTTCTTCCTCTTAGTCCCCGGAGGGCCAGGAAGTTTCACAGCCACAAGTGCCTGAGATTTCTTAAAGATTCCCTCTGCCGCCTGGAGTTCAGTCAGGAGCTCCGCCAACGAATATAACCTCTTGTTCATGTTATAGTTCAGGCGGAACTGCTCAAAACTCCTAGGCAGAGACTGGAGCACTATATCGATCTGGGTTTCCCCATCGATAGCTCCTCCCATAATCTCTATCTCATTCAGATAGCCTATCATCCTAAGAACGTGATCCCTTACGGGCGTTCCTTCGGACATAGTGGCCGTCATGAGTTTTCTCATGGCATCTTGCCTGGCTGCCCTATCCTGACTACCAAACATCTCCTTGAGGTTAAGCATCATATCATAGGCAGTGGTCATGGCCTCATGCTGATGTTGCAGCACATTTGACATAGAAGCCAAAATGTAGCACCGCGCCATCTGATCAGCCTTGACCCACTTCCGATGAGCTTCCTTTTCCTCAGGAGTGGAGGTATCAATAGGTTCATCAGGACAAACCTCATGGAGTACATATTTGTACTCCTCAGTGTTGGATTTCGACTCTCCGGGATGCGTTCGTTCGATCGCTCGAACATCCGAACCATCCCAGTCGACCTCCGAAGTCACTACTTCGTTCGCTTAACAGCCCTTATCCCGAATCACGCCCAGCCATCGCCCCGGAGGACAACCGCGCAAAACGGAGCTGGACTGTACCCAATCAGCGCCCGCCGATTGCAGTCCAGCGGTCGCTGGTGGAGCTGCAAACAGCGGTCGCTGTTTGCCCACCAGCGGGCGCTGTTTGTCCGCGAACAACAACGCGATGTTGCTGTTCCGGGCTCGTTTCCGGGTCGTTTTTCCTCATCCGACTACCGTTCCGGAGGTCCTAGAACCCCCAGTAGTCGAGGAACACGATCCACGACCCCGGAATCCGATCTACGCTCATGTACGTTCAACGAGGTAAAACGAGATCGAATAATAATTGCGGAAATAAAAGTTCCGATCTCATACCTCTCGGTCGATTGTTGAGACCTTAGATGCTTCTGGTGTATGACTCTGCCCCGACTCCAACCGTTGTGTGGGCAACGATCTGTTGGGTCTGCCTTTTCTGCTTTCTCCTTTTTCTCTACCAGCGTTAATATATCTTTTCTCTCTAAGAGAAAATATCAGCGCTAACTTAATGTTTTTAACAGAGAAAAGTTTAATTGCGCTAGACAATTATTTTTCTCTGCTGAAAATAAAAAGCGGCGAAGTGTAGGTCTAGAATAGGCAAGGGGGGGGGGGGGGTTTATATAGAGTTACACTAGGGACCCAAGGTTAAATTAATTAAGGGCTAAATTGAAATATTAATTAACTTGGAATACGTAAACGCAATTCCTTAATTAATCGATTTCAATTTTAATTATTATTAACTCCACTATAAAATAATAATTGAATTCCCGAAATTAATTTAATATTATTTCAACAATAATATTTCCGCCGAAATTACATATACGACTTTCCCCGAGTTTAAGATATCGAACGTCCACGAATTTATTTAATTACTAATAATTAAATTAATTCGTTTCTTATTATCCGAGACTAGTACCACTCATCCTTATTATCATGTGGAACAAATCCACCTGCAGGGTTTACATGATAAACTTTATGAGCTCATCTCGGGGACGTCATCAACCCGATAAACGGGACACGGTTTCCTGTCTATAATCTATAGCATGCCGTGTGTACAATTCCGATTCCCAATTTACCGAGTATCTCGACTAATCAATTAGTCTCACTCATTGGCAAGTTAAAGAACCGAGGATTGGACACACGCACCTATAATTATATAGGGATTAGGAATTCGTATATCCGTAATCTCTGAGGTCTAGTTCGATTACGTCGATTAGTATAAATCGAACGCCCTCCCGTGGTCCTGCTCAATACACCAAGTGTACTAGTGTAACATAATAGTCAAGACCAACTATTACCCAGTCACACTACGACGTACCGATGGATTGTCCCTGTCCATCTAAGTCGTGAGCTTCTGTTCGATAGTATACGAGTAACCGACAGTATGATCTTCCGCGTGTCTCCTCACGCCATACTGTCTACAACGTATATATCTAGGACTATTGCATTCAAGTACAAGAAAGACAAAAATGCCGACAGTTTGATTATTAGATAATGTAAAACACTGATAAGGAGTTCCATATTGTCACTAAACTAGACATTTAGAATATAACTCCATCAATCTCCCACTTATACTAAATCTCTAGTTGCCCTCTACCATACATCCGATACCCATCCCCTTCACGTGTCTCTTGAACGCTTCCGCTGGAAGTGCCTTCGTAAAGGGGTCAGCCAGGTTATCCGCTGATGCAATCTTGGTGACAACCGCATCGCCTCTCCTGACGATGTCTCTAATCAGGTGGTACTTGCGATCTAAGTGTTTACTCGCATTGTGGGCTCGTGGTTCCTTTGCATTTGCCACTGCACCGCTATTGTCACAATAAATTGTGATAGCTCTAGGCATTTTAGGAACCACATCCAAGTCCATAAGGAAGTTCCGGAGCCACACCGATTCTTAAGCTGCCTCAGAGGCTGCTACATATTCGGCTTCCATGGTAGAGTCTGAAATGCATTTCTGCTTAACACTCTTCCATGAGACTGCTCCACCTCCCAATGTGAACACATAGCCTGATGTAGACTTTCGCTGATCCTTATCAGATTGGAAATCCGAGTCTGTGTAACCAATAGGAATCAACTCGGACGCTTTGTAACTTAGAACATAATTCCTAGTCCTTCGCAGGTACTTAAGTATGTTCTTTACAGCAGTCCAGTGACCCTGTCCAGGGTTACTCTGATATCTAGCTACCATGCCCACGGCATAGCAGATATCAGGCCTCGTGCACAACATGGCATACATTAGACTTCCTACTGCCGAAGCATAAGGAACCTTCGTCATGTAATCTATCTCCTTTTGTGTTTTGGGACACATGTCTTTAGATAGATGAATTCCATGGCAGAAAGGTTGAGCACCTTTCTTGGAATTCTGCATGTTGAAATGAGCCAGAATCGTATCAATATATGAAGCCTGGGACAAGCTTAATGTTCTTTTCCGGCGATCCCTTATAACCTTGATCCCAAGAACATGCCCAACTTGTCCTAAGTCTTTCATATCGAATTGCTTGGACAACCATCCCTTTATGTCTGACAACATCTTCACATTGTTGCCAATTAGAAGGATGTCGTCTACATAAAGCACGAGAAACGCCACACTGTTTCCGTCACATCTCCGGTATACACACGACTCGTCCATGCTTTGAATGAATCCATAAGACTGGATAACCTCATCAAACCGCATGTTCCAAGATCTAGAAGCTTGCTTCAATCCATAAATGGATCGGTTTAGCTTACACACTAGATGCTCTTGGCCTTTCTTAATGAAACCTTCTGGCTGTCTCATGTAAATGGTCTCGTCAAGATTCCCATTCAAGAATGCTGTCTTGACGTCCATTTGCCACACCTCATAATCCATATGAGATGCTATAGACAAAAGAATCCGGATCGACTTTAGCATAGCTACCGGCGAAAAGGTTTCCTCATAATCGATCCCTTCTTTCTGAGTATACCCTTTCGCAACAAGCCTAGCCTTGAAGGTTTCAACCTTCCCGTCAGACCCTCTTTTTCTCTTGTACACCCACTTGCAACCAATGGCTCTTACACCTTTGGGCGGTGCTACAAGATTCCAGACCTGATTTGAATCCATTGATTCAATCTCAGATTTCATCGCCTTTTGCCAAGACTGAGCATCTTGATCTTTAAGTGCCTCGCCATAGGTCCAGGGATCGGCTTCATGTTCTCCAGGTAACATGTCCGAAGACTCACCTATAAACATGAACCTATCGGGTTGTCGAACAAACCTCCCACTACGACGAGGCTCCGGTGTAACCTCAGTAACTACAGGTGCAGACTGTGGTGGCGTATCACCCGGTTCGGTTGGATCTAAGCCTTGATCGTACCCTCTCAGTTCGTTAAGTATTATCTCACTCTTGGGCTTATGCTCCATTATATAATCCTCTTCCAAGAACCGAGCGTTGGTGCTAACAACGATCTTCTGTCCTTAGGACTATAAAATAGACCACCTTTCGTTCCTCTAGGATATCCTATAAACAACCGAATATCTGAACGAGATTCCAACTTATCAGCCCCATGCTTCAGCACATGTGCTGGACAACCCCAGACCCGAATGTGTTTCAAGTTTGGCTTACGCCCGGTCCACAATTCCGAGGGCGTCTTAGGGACTGATTTAGAAGGAACTAAGTTCAGGATATACGCCGCTGTTTCCAAGGCATATCCCCAGAACGAAACTGGTAGTTCTGAATAACTCATCATAGATCTTACCATTTCCATAAGAGTCCTATTCCTTCTTTCTGCTACACCATTCTGCTGGGGCGTGTATGGTGCAGTCATCTGGGAATCAATCCCATTCTCTAATAAGTACGCCTTAAACTCTCCCGAGAGGTACTCTCCTCCACGATCAGATCGTAGAGTCTTTATGGTTTTACCATGA
The DNA here is from genome assembly GCA_954870475.1 of Euphrasia confusa. Classification (NCBI taxonomy): domain Eukaryota; kingdom Viridiplantae; phylum Streptophyta; class Magnoliopsida; order Lamiales; family Orobanchaceae; genus Euphrasia; species Euphrasia confusa. The sequence continues at coordinate 35,145,579 of OX940950.1, forward strand.
AGGTTCTCCACAAGAGCTTTGTATTCCTTGAACTTGTCAAAACACTCGCTCTTGCGGCGCATCAGGTATATAAAACCATACCTTGAGTAATCGTCAGTGAAGGTTACGAAATATTCATAACCTCCTCTCGCTTGGACAGATAAAGGCCCGCACAAATCAGAGTGAATCAATTCCAGTACTTCCTTGGATCTATACCCCTTATCACTAAAGGGTCGCTTGGTCATTTTTCCTTCCAGGCATGATTCGCAGGTTGGAAAGTCCTCATCTTTCACACCACTGAGTATTCCATCAGTTATCAACCTTTGAATCCTACCCAAGTTAATATGACCTAGCCTAAGATGCCATAAGTACTTTTGATTCATCCTAGAAGGCTCCTTTCTCTTATTGGTACTAGATGTATTATTCGACTCTACTCGTTGTATCGTGGAATAATCAGGATTCAGTATATATAAGTTGCCTATCAATGTACCAGAACAGATATACTCACCATTCTTTTTGATAATAACAGAACTATCAAAAGAAACATAATATTTATTCAAAACCAATTTAGAAACCGAAACAAGGTTCTTTCTAAAATTCGGTACATAAAGACAATTATTCAATATCAAAACTTTATTATTAAAAGACAAATGAATATCTCCCACTGCAACTGCCGCCACTTTCGTAGCGTTGCCCATGTAGATAGTGATCTCTCCCTCTCTAAGCCGCCGGGTTTCCTGGAACCCCTGCAAAGAATTGCAGACATGATCAGTGGCTCCCGTATCCACACACCAGGTACCGGTGGATAACACCGCTAAACATGTTTCAGTGACTAAGGAAAAGTTCGTACCTCCTTGTCTGAGAGGACAATTAGACTTCCAATGTCCAGACTGCTTGCAACGGAAACACTTGCCCTTGGGCTTGTTCACTCCATTCTGTGGTCCACCATTTCTGGGTCCACTGGGTTTCCGTCCTTGTTTCTTCTTTCTCTTAGTCCCCGGAGGGCCAGGAAGTTTCACAGCTACAAGTGCCTGAGATTTCTTAAAAATTCCCTCTGCCGCCTGGAGTTCAGTCAGGAGCTCTGCCAACGAATATAACCTCTTGTTCATGTTATAGTTCAGGCGGAACTGCTCAAAACTCCTAGGCAGAGACTGGATCACTATATCGATCTGGGTTTCCCCATCGATAGCTCCTCCCATAATCTCTATCTCATTCAGATAGCCTATCATCCTAAGAACGTGATCCCTCACGGGCGTTCCTTCGGACATAGTGGCCGTCATGAGTTTTCTCATGGCATCTTGCCTGGCTGCCCTATGGAGTACATACTTGTACTCCTCAGCAGTTAGGACAATGTCCAAGTTTCGTTTCCAATCAACATAGTTCGGACCAGTGAGTTTGTTTTCTTTTAGTATAATGGACAGCGGGTTGAGTGCCATATCTATAAAAGAGACAAATCAAACTGTCAAATTTAATTCGATATTAACTCCCTTAATTAATATCATTAAATCTACCAATCAATCCTAAAATCCCATCAGACTAGCATGCCACGTTCATGTGGACGTATACTAGTCCAAACGATTTTATAACTGGACTTTTACTTCGGTCGTACATCATTACAGCAGTGACTCCGATGGGGAGGATACTGTAAAGCGTACCTAAGTGTATACCATTTCTCAGTACTAAGTTAACCGCTCGGAAACTACGCGCCCACCGCAAGCCACGTTAGTGTGGACGTTTACGTTGACATGCGGTCCCTTTACGATTTCCTATAACTGTCGAGCCCCAATTAACCCAAAGTTCCGTTTCCGTCTAGTAAGCCACGATAGTGTGGACGTTTACTAAACAAACAACTTTGTTAATTGAATTCCATTTAATAAATTTCACAATTTCGTTAATCAAAGCTTGATATCTCGTAAGTGAAACTCGAAGTTTCTAACCAGCGATCAATCATGCAATTGAGCCCTATCTCTCACAAAGTGAGGGAGCCAACCAGACAATCGATCTAGTCATCAAATGACTCGAATGTCTCTAATCTGTGTCATCGACATAACCAAGCGCTTTGGCTCCATTCCACTCCCCGGGGTGAGAATGAGTCGAGTTGAAATTAGTCTTTGAAAGACAGATTATGCATTGCTTTGAAAAACTTAAGTGTTCAATTCTATAAATGGAATTGAATTCGAATTTTGATCCAGTGATATCCGTGTTTCAACTTTATCCGATAGGGAGGATGACACTAAAGCCAACTCGTAAGCGACACACATCACCATCAAAACAGAGAATGGAGACCGCGGGATTGTTTCCAATCCCTCTCCCACTTAGTTTTTACGAAAGGGATAACAAGCATGCGTAAAATTTAAAGCATAATAAAAGCACGTTAAACATACAAAAAACAATTAACGTGGCCCGATTATTATGGCCTTTAAAACTTCGATGCACGTCTTCTCGGATCTTCGTCTCGTTGCTCGTCTCGGTCTCGGTCCATCACCGACTCGTCTAAGGACCAAAAGACGAACCCCTCCCACTGGAGTATCGTCCCGGACCCTCGACAAGCGATCCGTGATGTCCGTCGAACCCCCGCGTCGCTGCTGCCAAAACTCAAAACAGCGCCCGCCGTTTGAGGAACAGCGTTCGCTGGAGGAGCTGCAAACGGCGACCGCCGTTTGCCCTCCAGCGGGCGCCGTTTTTGCACAGTAGCCGCGGGTTCGACTTCTCGACCCTCGTTCGTCCGTCCTTCGATCTTCTCTCGATCCACCAAGCAGCAGCAACATTACAAGAGTAATACTAACTACTTCCGGCATCGATCCTATACAGGAATGATTGATCCTATACACCCGGATAAAACGAAAAAACGAAAAAACCTAAACGACTCAACCCGTCGTTTTAAACTATTACAAACAAGCAACGTTAAAACCAAAATATCTCGACAATCCCGAGAGTTTAACACACCACAACATACAGTACATAAACATGACCATAATAATCGGGTGACCTGCAAAACAAACTCGCAAACAATACAAGAACGCATAACCGGCTCTGATACCAATTGTTGGATTTCGACTCTCCGGGATGCGTTCGTTCGATCGCTCGAACATCCGAACCATCCCAGTCGACCTCCGAAGTCACTACTTCGTTCGCTTAACAGCCCTTATCCCGAATCACGCCCAGCCATCGCCACGGAGGACAATCGCGCGAAACGGAGCTGGACTGTACCCAATCAGCGCCCGCCGATTGCAGTCCAGCGGTCGCTGGTGGAGCTGCAAACAGCGGTCGCTGTTTGCCCACCAGCGGGCGCTGTTCGTCCGCGAACAGCAACGCGATGTTGCTGTTCCGGGCTCGTTTCCGGGTCGTTTTTCCTCATCCGACTACCGTTCCGGAGGTCCTAGAACCCCCGGTAGTCTAGGAACACGATCCACGACCCCGAAATCCGATCTACGCTAATGTACGTTCAACGAGGTAAAACGAGATCGAATAATAATTGCGGAAATAAAAGTTCCGATCTCATACCTCTCGGTCGATTGTTGAGACCTTAGATGCTTCTGGTGTATGACTCTGCCCCGACTCCAACCGTTGTGTGGGCAACGATCTGTTGGGTCTGCCTTTTCTGCTTTCTCCTTTTTCTCTACCAGCGTTAATATATCTTTTCTCTCTAAGAGAAAATATCAGCGCTAACTTAATGTTTTTAATAGAGAAAAGTTTAATTGCGCTAGACAATTATTTTTCTCTGCTGAAAATAAAAAGCGGCGAAGTGTAGGTCTAGAATAGGCAAGGGGGGGGGGTTTATATAGAGTTACGCTAGGGACCTCTTAGGTAAATTAATTAGGGGCTAAATTGAAATATTAATTAACTTGGAATACGTAAACGCAATTCCTTAATTAATCGATTTCAATTTTAATTATTATTAACTCCACTATAAAATAATAATTCAATTCCCGAAATTAATTTAATATTAATTCAACAATAATATTTCCGCCGAAATTACATATACGACTTTCCCCGTGTTTAAGATATCGAACGTTCACGAATTTATTTAATTACTAATAATTAAATTAATTCGTTTCTTATTATCCGAGACTAGTACCACTCATCCTTATTATCATGTGGAACAAATCCACCTGCAGGGTTTACATGATAAACTTTATGAGCTCATCTCGGGGACGTTATCAACCCGATAAACGGGACACGTTTTCCTGTCTATAATCTATAGCATGCCGTGTGTACAATTCCGATTCCCAATTTACCGAGTATCTCGACTAATCAATTAGTCTCACTCATTGGCAAGTTAAAGAACCGAGAATTGGACACACGCACCTATAATTATATAGGGATTAGGAATTCGTATATCCGTAATCTCTGAGGTCTAGTTCGATTACGTCGATTAGTATAAATCCAACGCCCTCCCGTGGTCCTGCTCAATACACCAAGTGTACTAGTGTAACATAATAGTCAAGACCAACTATTACCCAGTCACACTACGACGTACCGATGGATTGTCCCTGTCCATCTAAGTCGTGAGCTTCTGTTCGATAGTATACGAGTAACCGACAGTATGATCTTCCGCGTGTCTCCTCACGCCATACTGTCTACAACGTATATATCTAGGACTATTGCATTCAAGTACAAGAAAGACAAAAATGCCGACAGTTTGATTATTAGATAATGTAAAACACAGATAAGGAGTTCCATATTGTCACTAAACTAGACATTTAGAATATAACTCCATCATATCAAGTATGATAATCTTGTCTTATGATTTATGAAGGCCATGTAGTGCTTTTATAGGCTACGTAGGGGATCTAAAGGAGGTGGAATATTGGGCTTCCAATATTGAAGATTAAAGTGAGCCCACTGCTCAAGTCCATTAAACCTTATCAATATTAATTAATTTATTTTCCACTATATAAATTAATTGCACTCCCAATATTAAACCATATTATATCCATATAATATTTCTCCGGTAGTATTATTTATTCCGTGTATTTAAGATATAAATATCCATGAATAAAATTTATTTATTGCTTAATAAATTTATTCATCTCTTTTATCCGAGACTAGTACCACTCAACCTTATTTATTATGCGGAATTAAATCCACTCGCGAGGTTTACATAATAAATCCTTATGAGCTCATCTCGGGGATATTATCAACCCTTCCGGGATACACTGTCCCGTCAAGAATTCACGGCATGCCATATATAAAATATAGTGACCCAACTTAACCGGTAATTGACCCAATAATTAAACCGGTCAATTCCTTTGGAAAATCAAAGTCACTTATATTAAATATACACACCCGCAATTGTATCGGGGATTAAGAATAAAATACACTGAGTCTCAAATCAATTATCGCCGAGCAAACCTAATTGATGAGTCTCAATCGATCCGCTCAATACACCAAGTGTACAAGTGTGATAAAATAATTAAGATAAATTATTTTCTCTCTCACACAACGACTATACAGATGGATTGGTCCGTGTCCATCTAGGTCGTGAGCATCTGTTCGATTAAATACGAGTAACCGATAGTATGATCTTCTGTGTGCCCATGCAACACCATACTAACTACAACGTATAAAATCCAGGACTATAATTTGCATATATTTAATTAACAATAATTAAAAGCAAATGAATGTTCATTATTAATAGGTAAATGAAAGTGTACAAGGAGTTCAGAATACTCAAATCTAGACATTAAGTATACTACTCCAGCAGTTTTGGTATAACTCCGGGATAAATCTCTGGGACTTAGATGTGATTCTTAATTTGCCAAAGGCTATGTAAATAGCGGTGCGATGGCAAATGGTAACAAATCAAAAGTCCATAAGTGTAAGATAACACATAGTGCAAGTACCACCTGATACGAGTCATCGTCGAGGGAGACGACGCTGTAGTCACCAAGATAACTTCAGAGCGGCAACCTAGAGTGCTCATTCACATAGTACTTCTTGGAAGTACAACTTAAGCACGTGATGAGTATGGGAGTCGGGAGTTTGGAGGAAATGACTAGACCTTAGTACAAGTGGGAGATTGTTGGAGTTGTGTACTTAATGTCTAAATTTAAGTAACGGAAACTCACGATCCATTGCCACTAATCTATTTAATTAAATAAACAATTATTTGCGTTTAATTATTTATAATTAAATATATGGAAATTATAGTCCTGGATTTTATACGTTGTAGTTAGTATGGTGTGTATGGACACACAGAAGATCATACTATCGGTTACTCGTATTTAATCGAACAGATGCTCACGACCTAGATGGACACGGACCAATCCATCAGTATAGTCGTTGTGTGAGATAGAAAATAATCTGTCTTGATTATTTTATCACACTTGTACACTTGGTGTATTGAGCGGATCTGCTTGAGATTTATCGATTAGAATTGCCGGCGATGGTCGATTTAAGTCTCAGTGTATTTTATTCTTAATCCCCGATACTATTGCGGGTGTGTATATTTAATATAAGTGACTTTGATTTACCAAAGGAATTAACCGATTTAATTATTGGGTTAATTACCGGTTAAGTTGGGTCACTATATTTTATATATGGCATGCCGTGAATACTTGACGGGAAAGTGTATCCCGTAAGGGTTGATAATATCCCCGAGATGAGTTCATAAGGAATTATTATGTAAACCCTGCAGGTGGATTCATTCCGCATAATAATTAAGGTTGAATGGTACTAGTCTCGGATATAAGAGATGAATAAATTAATTAGCAATAAATTAATTTTATTCATGAATATTTATATCTTAAATACACGGAATAAATAATACTACCAGATAAATATTATTTGATATAATATGGTTTAATATTGGGATTGCAATTAATTTTATATAGTGGAAAATAGAATTAATTAATAATATTAAGGATTAATAGATTTGGGCTTGGGCTCAATTTAATCACTATTATTGAGCCTATAAAAGCACTACATGGTCTTCTCTATTCTCATAAGTTCATAACTTGAAGATCACAATTCTAGAGAGAGAAAGTAGAGAGGGAGATCCATTGAGTTCGGTAGATCGTCGCCCACACGACGTCCGAGCTAGTGCAAGGAATACGTGGGAAGATCTCAAGGTCGTCAAATTGAGTTCTTCGTTTTTCCGAACAACGAGAACGAGGTAAATCGTAAAACCCTCTTTATGATTTAATCGTTTAATTATCATAGAAATATCGTAAACCAAGATCCGAGGTTTGGGATCCTCACCGGGGTCGAGCCGAGCGGTGGTGATCATGGATCACCGGACCGCCGCGGCTGGAGCGATCCGGCGGTGAGAATCACGCGAAGGAGCTTCGCTGGGAGCGAAGCGCCCGCCTGGGGACCAGGCGCCCGCCTGGTCCATGTCGCGCGCGGGCGCGCGACCACCAGGCGCCTGCCTCGTGTGGTTGGCAGCAACGGGCTGCGTGACTTCCCGCAGCGGATCCGTGCGGCGCTGCGGATCGCACATGGGGGGGCTTCGCTGGTTGCGTGAGGGGGTCTATGGGCTGAACCCTAGCGCTCGCATAGGTGCGAGCGCACGCCTCGATTGGGCAGCCGCGGTTCGACCGTGGCTAGGGCTTGATTGGGGCGAACTTCCGGGAGGTTTGGGCTGTTCGTGTAGGCTTTCCGACACGTCCAACGGGCTGCTTGTGAGCAGCCCCTCACACCATCATGAGATGCGATCGATCACCTTGAGCTTGCTCGTGGAGGGTGATCGATCGGGCTTCTCCCCGCGTCCGGTGACGTGCAATTATTCCGGTGGCGGGATTTCGATTGGGTTGTCGGTTCCGCAATTTTGACAATCCGGATATTCGATCTCCTAGGGATTTCGGTCGGATTTAATTAGATAATTAATTTTAATTAATTTATTAATTCCGGGATATCGATTTCCAACAAAGCCGAGACAAGCAACAACCAAATCAAGACTATCATTGCTAAGACCGTGAAGCCATCACGAAAAGATAGGTCGGAGAAGTTTAGAGATGCACTTTGGGCTTACCGAACGGCATTCAAAACAATTCTAAATGCGAATCCTTTTCAAATTGTGTATGGAAATCATGTCACCTACCAATGGAAATAGAGCACAAGGCTTTTTGGGCTATCCAGAAGCTAAATTTAGAGATGACAAAAGCTGGGAAAGAGCGTGCATTGCAAATCGAAGAGTTGGAGGAGCTAAGGAATGAAGCATATGAGAATGCCATGATCTCAAAGTCCAAAATGAAGAGAGCTCATGACCGGAAAGGTAAAGACTTACAACCGGGTATGAAAGCTCTTTTATTCAATGCCCGACTTCGGTTATTTCCGGGAAAGCTTAAGTCGAGACCGATTGGACCGTATGAAGTTGTCACGGTACATGAGAATGGGTCAATTACATTGAGGAAGGAAGGTGATGAGCACGAGTTCAAAGTCAACGGGCACTTAGTAGAGAGATATTATGAAGGAGATTCGAGAACCGAGGAAGTCGAGGCTTTTCGACTCGAGGAAGTTGAAGTCTGAACTCAGAAAAATGGAATAAGTCCAGCTCTAGACATTAAACTGAGCATGAATAAAGGCTACTAGACTTGGATGAGCTTGGAAGTGTTGGAATCGAAGAAACGGGTCGAAAAACGGAAAACCGAGAGTTTTGGGAATTCAGCGCCCGCCAAAACCAATTTGCGGTCGGTCGTCAGAAGCAAAACGGCGGGCGCTAAAGACAAACCGGCGGTCGCCGATTGGGTGAAAAAAGGGCCACTCCAACTGCCCAATTTTAGACTGAAATGGCAGTCGCCGTTTTTTAATTTCTGGGAATTAAAAGGAGACGGGCGAGGGGGTAGTTACACATAACACAAAACCTTTTTTCTTCACTTTGCTCTTGCGAAATTATTCTCTCTCGATACTTCTTCAATTTTCACCAAATTTCTTCCATACATTTACTTACCTATATCTTGAGAACATTGATTTGCAGGTTTTGGGGAATTTCATCGGCCAAATATCAAGAAATTCTCAAGTTCTTGAGGTGCACACAAGGTGTTCGACGAAAATTCCGAACCACAATTTTCAATTCTCTTCATCAATTCCATGGGCCGTACTAACAAAAGGGTTGGAAATAAGGATGCTACACCACCACCACCTCCAAGGAAACGAGGACGAGGAGTCGCTACTACTTCCGTTCCGACCGGGCCTAAAGACATCTCCGCTCGTTATGAAGCTCCGTTTCCGATTTTCACCAACGAGGACGGAAAGGCTTACGAGAAGTTGATTTCAAAAGGAGAACTATCTTACCTCGTACGATTGATTGGGAACTCATGGAAAGATTGAAGGCTAAGGATAAGATTCAAGATATTCTCGAGTATATGAGCCTTAAGGAGTTTGCGGAGATCGATTTTAGGTACTCCACCAAGCTAGGATTGGAGATGCTATGCACGTTCAAACAAGTTCATGAGAAGAATAAAGTATCGTATGCTACGTATCGGCTCAAAGGAGAAGAGGTGGAGATTACGGAAAGCACAATGTACGTGGTGTTTGCATTTGCTGACGGAGAACGAAGGATTACCGAAGAACTAGAAAGTGGAACCGTGAAGACTACACATTGGCAAGAGTTGGCCGGGCCGAATGAGAAGTGTGATACGTACCTCGATTGATAGAAGGAAGAATAGAACGAAGAACACGGAATTTGGATACCTTGGTTGGAGATCTCAAACCTCTGGGTTAATTCGTGGAATGATTTAGATGAAAATACCTAAACCCGAACACGCGAATGACTCAGCAATTCGAAGAACGATGAAGACACATGACGAAGTATGGATGCTTCGTAGATTCGCCGGTTGATCTCTTTGGTTAATCGAAAAGAGAATGAAATCGAGAGAGAAATAACTCACATAAAATAATTCAATTGTTCAAAGTTGTGTTCTAAAACAATAGGGTTCAAGGCCTTATATAGGCGGACCTAAAAAGTCACACAACAAAAGGAAAATACGCAGCAAAGTCTCGAAATCGCGAAAATGCGATTTCCATAAAAATCTGGACTCATGTCGGACGACAGGAATGGATGTCGTCCGACATACTCTTGTCGTCCGACAGGAAATCCTGTCGTCCGACAAACCTCCGTCGTTCGCAGGTTCAACCTGCGAATCCTGTCTGTCCCGTCCCCTTTTTACACTGAATGTCGTCTGGCAGCCTAGGGGTGTCGTCCGACAAACCACTTGTCGGCCGACAGCTTTTCCATGTCGTCCGACACAAGGTCATTTTCGCAGCCAAATTCAGCGGCGCGTCCTCGGCTCACGTCTGACCTCTGTTCTGGCTTCGTCTTCATGGTTCCAGCTTGAAACTCTAAGTCTTCTGTTGGATCGGCCTCCTCGTACGCAATCAGGTTGATAAGGCTTGGCTTCTCCACATCACCAATGGGTTTCTTCATTAGCTCTTGCTCCCAGACTTCTTGAATCATCACCATCAAGCTTGCCTTGAACTTCTTGCTCTCGAGCGCGTAACTAGTCCAGCTGGAACTCGCACCGGGTCTTGTATCAACGATGACTCATGGGCTGCATCATTCCCCTCCTCTTGAAGAGGATTTGTCCTCAAATCCAAGTCGTCACCTGCATCGAACAAACTCAAGTCAGTAACATTGAAAGTAGCACTAACATTGTACTCACCTGGGAGATCTAGCTTGTAGGCATTGTCGTTGATACGATCCATCACTTGGAATGGTCCATCGCCACGAGGAAGTAACTTCGACCGGCGCTGCAATGGAAACCTCTCCTTGCGCATATGCAACCACACCCAATCACCAAGTTCAAACACTACTTTGCGACGTCCCTTGTTCGCTTGCTCGGCATATTGCTTGGTTCGCCTCTCTATGTTCATCCTCGCAGTCTCGTGTATCTGTTTCACAAAATCAGCCCTTTTCTGGCCATCAAGATCACTATGCTCATGCACAGGTAAAGGAGATAAATCCAAAGGAGTCAACGGATTAAAACCATACACAATCTCAAATGGCGAAAGCTTAGTAGCAGAATGAACACATCGATTATAAGCAAACTCAACATGAGGCAAACATTCTTCCCAAGACTTAATGTTCTTCTTAATAATAGCACGTAGTAAAGTAGACAAAGTCCTATTTACTACCTCAGTTTGACCATCAGTCTGGGGATGACAAGTAGTAGAAAATAGCAATTTCGTACCTAGCTTACACCACAATGTCTTCCAGAAATAACTCAGAAACTTAGAATCCCTGTCAGACACAATAGTCCTAGGCATGCCATGTAGTCTAACAATCTCTCTAAAGAATAAACCAGCCACATGAGATGCATCATTAGTTTTAGAGAAACGATCAACTACCACAAAAATAGTATCACTACCTCGCTTAGTCCTAGGTAAACCCATCACAAAATCCATAGAAATATCAATCCAAGGTGATGCCGGAATAGGCAAAGGTGTGTATAATCCATGGAAATTAACTCTAGACTTAGCCTGTTTGCATATAAGACAACGACCACAAACTCTCTCAACATCACGTTTCATATGAGGCCAAAAGAAATGCTCATGCAGAACAGATAAAGTCTTAGCAATGCCAAAATGTCCCATTAATCCTCCACCATGAGATTCAAGCAATAACAAATCACGAAAAGAGCATTTAGGCACACACAGTTTACTTTTCCTAAAGAGAAAATTATCATGCCTAAAGTAATCCCCACTACCAGTCTGTTCACATGCTTTATAAATCTCACCAAAATCATCATCATGCTCATAAAGACCCTTAATATGCTCAAAACCAAGTAACTTAGCATATAAGGTCGAAATTAGAGCATACCTCCGAGAAAGGGCATCAGCCACCACATTCTCCTTACCTTGCTTGTATTTGATGACGTATGGAAACGTCTCAATGAACTCCATCCATCTCGCATGACGCCTATCCAGCTTGTGCTGCCCTTTGAGGTGCTTCAATGACTCATGATCGGTGTGAATGATGAACTCCCGAGGCCATAGATAATGCTGCCACGTCTGAAGAGCTCTCACCAGGGCATACAACTCCTTGTCATACATCGGATAGTTCAACGTAGCTCCGTTTAGCTTCTCGCTGAAGTAGGCTATCGGACGACGTTCTTGCATCAACACTGCGCCAATACCAATTCTAGAAGCATCACATTCAATCTCAAAAGATTTAGAAAAGTTAGGAAGAGATAATACCGGGGCATGAGTCAGCTTGTCCTTCAATCTCTGAAATGCTTCATCTTGCGCCTTTCCCCACTTGAACTCCACGTTCTTCTTGATCACGGCGGTTAAAGGTGCTGCCATGCTGCTGAAGTTAGGCACAAACCGTCGATAAAAGCTGGCCAGACCATGGAAACTCCGCACGTCTCCAATGTTCTTTGGCGTTGGCCACTCTTAGATAGCTCGTATATTTTCCTCGTCAACCTGTACACCCTGTGCACTAACAACAAAACCAAGGAAAATGACTCTATCCGTGCTAAAGACGCATTTCCTACGGTTAGCATACAATTTCTCCTGCCTAAGTGCAATCAAAACCATCCTCAAATGAACCACATGCTCGTCATGATTTTTGCTATACACTAAGATATCATCAAAGTAGACAACAACAAATTTTCCAATAAAAGCACGCAAAACATGATTCATAAGACGCATAAAAGTACTAGGCGCATTAGTTAACCCAAAAGGCATAACCAACCACTCATATAAACCAATTTTTGTTTTGAAAGCAGTTTTCCATTCATCTCCCTCCTTAATCCTAATTTGATGGTACCCACTACGTAAATCTATTTTAGAGAATACGCAAGAACCATACAATTCATCAAGCATTTTATCAAGTCTAGGGATAGGATGTCGATACTTTACCGTGATGTTATTGATAGCTCGGCAATCGCAACACATCCTCATCGTGCCATCCTTTTTGGGTACTAGAAGAACAGGTACCGCACAAGGACTCAGGCTCTCCTTCACGTGCCCTTTGGTAAACAACTCGCCAATCTGCTTCTCCAACTCCTTTGTTTCCTCCGGGTTGGTGCGGTAAGCCGGGCGGTTTGGTAGCACAGCTCCAGGCACAAAGTCGATCTGATGCTCTATCCCTCGGATGGGTGGTAGACCAGGTGGTGTATCCTCCGGGAAAACATCATCGAACTCCTGCAAAACAAACTAAATGGAAAGGGATAGAGGGGGTAGATCGTTAGTAATAACCAGGTTCCCCTTCCACAACAACACGAACATTTGCCTCTTCTCATTCACCGCCTCCTTCACTTCACTAGCCCGAGCAAGGTAAGCTCTATGAATCAAGGCATTCTCCTTCGTGGGTAAGGGCTGCTCTTTGGAAGTCGCCCTTACTGCCTCTTTTTGCATCTGTACTTGATCCTCGTAAACTTGTTCAGGAGTGAGAGGAACAAGTGATACCCTTTTATTGTTGTACTCAAACGAGTACTTGTTGGTGAAGCCGTCGTGTATGGCTCTCCTATCGAACTGCCACAGTCGTCCCAACAAGATGTGACTCGCTTGCATCGGGATGAAGTCACACAACACTTCATCCTCATACTTCCCAATGCGGAAAGGTACCTTCACTTGCTTGGTCACCTTGATGACGCCGCACTCATTCAACCACTGCAGACGATAAGGCTTCGGATGTTTCACCACAGGCAAACCCAATCGCTGAACCATGGTAGCACTAACCACGTTCGTGCAGCTCCCACCATCAATGATGACACTACACACCTTGTCCTGCACATGAAATCTCGTGTGGAAAAGGTTCTCTCGCTGCTCCCTCTCAACGGGCTGTGTCTGGGCACTCAATACTCTCCTAGCTACAAACAGTTGTCCATCAATGGGAAGGATCTCCTCCTCCTCCTCGGAATCCACTGTAGCTGCAGGTGCCGGTTCATCGCCCTCATCATCAGTCACGACTTCTCCGTCGTCTCTCAAGATCATGAGTCGTCTGTTAGGACACTCACTCATAATGTGCCCAAATCCCTGACACTTGAAGCACTTCTTATCTCTGTTGCGGCTATCAGGATTTGATGGGCTGACCTGAGTCGCTGGACTTGCTCCCTCTGAATGACCTTTAAAGAAGGTCTTCTTCTCATCTCGAGGTGGAACCTCTCTCTTCCATTGGTTCCCTTTAGATGTAGAACCACTCGGGCCTTGGGGTGATCTCCAGGAAGACTGATTCGGCTTTGCACTGCTAAAACTACCCTCCTCTTGTGCTGACTCTCAATCTTTATCGCCATGTGAACCATATCCTCCAATTCGACATACGGTTGCAACTCCACCGCATTACGAATCTCCCAATTCAAGCCAGCTAGAAACCGAGCCATGGTAGCTTCTCGATCCTCCTCAATGGTAGCCATGAGTAGGAAAAAATCGCTTCCTCATCACAGCTTTCATCTCGGCCCACGTTTCAATAGGTTGTTCTCGGTTCCGCCTCCGACTGGTAACAAACTGATCCCACCAAACCAGTGCATATTTAGAAAACTCTATCGCTGCCAACTTCACCTTCTTTAGCTCAGAATAGTTATGACAGTCAAACATCAGCTCCACTTTTCGCTCCCACTCCAGATACAACTCAGGATCGTTCTTTCCTAAGAATGAAGGAATCTTCATCTTGATGTTGCCCAAGTTGTCATCTACCTCATGAGCTTCATCATCGTCGGAATTAGCGTCCCTGTTTCGGCCATTCTGACGATGCTGGTCAATTCGACCTACGTTGCGCCTTGCGATTCTACGATGTTTTGTATTCTCTCGACGAGAGTTTTCCTCTAGGGCAAGTAGTCGATCATGCACCACATCCATCTCAGTTGAGATGATCTTCCCTAGTTCAGTACGCAATGCTTCCATGAGGAACTTAACATGGAGGTTCTCAGTAGACCCCTCAGTTGTCTCCTTATTCTTCGATTCTTCAGACATCCTGCACAGAAAAGTTAGTAATAAAAGCAATAAAGTAAAAGAACCTCACCACCTCACAAACGCTCGTGTATCACACTCAAGATGGGATTCACTCAGCACTCGTGTTTCACTCAGGTATGGCTCTTTTCACTCTGATGTTCTCACACACTCTGCCTTTTACCACTCTTATTCTCTCTGAAAGTATCGAACTCCTCGACCTACCAGATGAGCTCAGAATCGACAAGATCCAAAAAACACACAACTACGACGTAGAAAGGAATGAACAAAATCGGAAATTTCGGAACGAAAAATTATATAGCACCAAATTGGCTCAACACGATGCCGGAAAACTCAATTTTTTTTTTATATATATATTGGCTGGAAATACGAACAGCTACTAGAATCGAGAATCCTAAAAAAAATCGAGAAAAACGGAGTCGAAATAATTTTTATATAATTTTTTTTTTTGTGCTTACAGATGTAAGAGATCCGATTCAGCAAGAAGAAAAGGAAGAACAAAAGGAAAAAGAACGAGGTCACGAAATCAGAAATTTGAAACCCTAACCTGGTGTCTGATACCAGATGATACGTACCTCGATTTGTAGAAGGAAGAATAGAACGAAGAACACGGAATTTGGATACCTTGGTTGGAGATCTCAAACCTCTGGGTTAATTCGTGAAATGATTTAGATGAAAATACCTAAACCCCAACACGCGATTGACTCAGCAATTCGAAGAACGATGAAGACACACGACGAAGTATGGATGCTTCGTAGATTCGCCGGTTGATCTCTTTGGGTAATCGAAAAGAGAACGAAATCGAGAGAGAAATAACTCACATAAAATAATTCAATTGTTCAAAGTTGTGTTCTAAAACAATAGGGTCAAGGCCTTATATAGGCGGACCTAAAAAGTCACACAACAAAAGGAAAATACGCAGCAAAGTCTCGAAATCGCGAAAACGCGATTTCCATAAAAATCTGGACTCATGTCGGACGACAGGAATGGATGTCGTCCGACATACTCTTGTTGTCCGACAGGAAATCCTGTCGTCCGACAAACCTCCGTCGTTCGCAGGCTCAACCTGCGAATCATGTCTGTCTCGTCCCCTTTTTACACTGCATGTCGTCCGACAGCCTAGGGGTGTCGTCCGACAAACCACTTGTCGGCCGATAGCTTTTCCATGTCGTCCGACACAAGGTCATTTTCGCAGCCAAATTCAGCGGCGCGTCCTCGGCTCACGTCTGACCTCTGTTTTGGCTTCGTCTTCATGGTTCCAGCTTGAAACTCTAAGTCTTCTGTTGGATCGGCCTCCTCGTACGCAATCAGGTTGATAGGGCTTGGCTTCTCCACATCACCAATGGGTTTCTTCATTAGCTCTTGCTCCCAGACTTCTTGAATCATCACCATCAAGCTTGCCTTGAACTTCTTGGCTCTCGAGCGCGTAACTGGTCCAGCTGGAACTTGCACCGGGTCTTGTATCAACGATGACTCTTGGGCTGCATCAAAGTGGAAGGATCACGGTCGTTCAATTGCATTCATCGATCCCGTGCTTTGCATTATCCACAAGTTTTTGACCTACAACATTTTCGGGAAGGTGGAGGGCAATAAGGTTAACTCTTTGGAGTTTTCATTCATTAACGCAGCGGTGAACGGTCATGATTCGACTCCGTTTAAGAAAGTGTGGGGTTTGATGGAACAAGCGGGTAATGGGAAGAGAAGCCGAAGTTCGTTGTTCCAATTTGCTCGACTACTAGCGATACACTTTCAAATCATTGGTGAAGATGATGATTCTTATGATGGAGAGCCGTGGGAAGTACATCGACCTTTGGATATGGATGAGTTAGAGGCTAGTGGGTTAATTTTGGCCGGAGAGTTCGTACCGCATGAAATTCGAACCGACAAGGGTACACAAGAAATGGTGGAGTATCGACAAAGGAACTTGGCCCGAATTCAAAAATGGAGGATGGAGTTGGCGAGAGAAAGAGTAAGTTCGGATATTATGAGAGCATCTCAAATTGAGGAGGAGAACCTAGTGCGTGAGAGAGCGGGTTCATCGTCGGGAGGAGGACACAATGTGGATGATGGGACGACTACGAGGGATTTAGTGTGGGAACAAGCGTATACGGGCTATGGAACACAAAGGAACCAAGATTCCAGGTGGACAAACTCGGGAATGAATTGGAATTCTTCATACGAGGTTCCTCAAGCCGGTACCTATTACTCGGATTAGGGACGGATGCATCCCGAGGATCTCCAAGAAATCATTAATGCGAATGCTGATGGAGTTGTATTCTAAATGTCTAGTTTAGTGCAAATACGGAACTCCT
This sequence comes from Euphrasia confusa, assembly GCA_954870475.1. Classification (NCBI taxonomy): domain Eukaryota; kingdom Viridiplantae; phylum Streptophyta; class Magnoliopsida; order Lamiales; family Orobanchaceae; genus Euphrasia; species Euphrasia confusa. Next base: position 35,162,723 of record OX940950.1, read on the forward strand.
TATCTATACCTTAATTCGAGATATGATTCAAGCATTATTGCATTTAATGCAATAGTCCTTGATGTATACGTTGTAGACAGTATGGCGTGAGGAGACACGCGGAAGATCATACTATCGGTTACTCGTATACTATCGAACAGTAGCTCACGACTTAGATGGACAGGGACAATCCATCGGTACGTCGTAGTGTGACTGGTAGATAGTCGGTCTTGACTATCATGTTACACTCGTACACTTGGTGTATTGAGCAGGACCACGGGAGGGCATTCGATTTATACTAATCGCAGTAATCGAACTAGACCTCAGATATTACGGATATACGAATTCCTAATCCCTATATAATTATAGGTGCGTGTGTCCAGTTCTCGATTTTTTGACTTACTAGTGAGTGAGACTAATTGATTAGTCAATATTATCGGTAAATTGGGAATCGAAATTGTACACACGGCATGCTATAGATTATAGACAGGAAACCGTGTCCCATTTATTGGATTGATGATGTCCCCGAGATGAGCTCATAAAGTTTATCATGTAAACCCTGCAGGTGGATTCGTTCCACATGATAATAAGGATGAGTGGTACTAGTCTCGGATAACAAGAAACGAGTTAATTTAATTATTAGTAATTAAAGTTAATTCGTGGACATACAATATCTTAAACACGGGGAAAGTCGTATATGTAATTCGGCGGAATTATTATTGTTGAAATAATATAAATTAATTATTGGGAATTCAATTATAATTTTATAGTGGAATTAATTATAATTAAAATTGTGGAATTTAATTAAGGTTTGCCTTTTAGGACGCCGAGTTAATTAAATTGCAATTTAGCCTAATAATTAATTTCCATAAGGTCCCTGGTGTAGCTCTATAAATACCTCACCCTCTCTTTCTCAAAACCTAAGAAACGCCGCTATTTTATTTTGCGGAGAAAAATAAATTGTTTGCGCAATTATTTTTCTGTAAAAATAAATAGATTAGCGCTGTTATTATTTTCTGGAGAAATTAATTGCTAGCGCAATTATATTTCTAAGACAGAAGATCAAAAACCTTGCGCAATTTATTTTCTCTGCTTAATTAATTCAGATTAGCGCAGTAATAATCCTGTAGAAATAATTTTGTTTGCGCAAATATATTTCTGAGACAGAGGATATTATTCCAACGGTGGGTTCAAGAGAGAAAGGAGAAGAGGAAGGTTCAGCGGATCGTTGCCCACTCAACGGCTGAACGTCGGGGATAGAGACATACACCGGAAGGCTTCGTGGTCTCAACAATTCGGCTTCTCTGAATCACGCGACAAAGGTATGAGATCGAACCCTAATTCCGCAAATATTCGATCTCTTATTTCGTTGAAAATACATCGGATCTAAGATCGGGTTTCGGGTGTCGTGGATCGTGTTCCTCGACTACTGGGGGTTCAAGGACCTTCGGATCGGTAGTCGAAAGAGGAAAAATGGACCGGAAACGAGCCCGGAACAGCAACGTCGCGTTGCTGTTCGCGGACAAACGGCGCCCGCTGGAGGGAAAACGGCGGTCGCCGTTTGCAGCTCCTCCAGCGACCGCTGGTCTGCAATCGGCGGGCGCTGATTGAGGCAGACCAGCCCTCGTTTCGCGCGGTTGTCCTCCGGGGCGATGACTGGGCGTGATTCGAGATACGGGCTGTCACGTGAACGAAGTAGCGACACCGGAGGTCGACTGGGAACGTTCGGATGTTCGAGCAATCGAACGAACGCATCCCGGGTAGTCGATTTCCAACAATTGGTATCAGAGCCGGTTTTGTCGATTCGTTGTATTTTTGCGAAACTTGTTTTGCAGGATTGAACCCGATTATTATGGCCATGTGTTTGTGCTGTATGTTTTGTGGTTTGTTAAACTCTCGGGCTTGTCGAGATCGGTTTTGGTTTTGAAATCGTTGCATGTTTGTAATAGTTAAAACGACGGGTTGAGTCGTTTAGGTTTTATTTCGTTTTTCGTTGAATCTGGATATATAGGATCGATCAACCTGTATAGGATCGATGCCGGAAGTAGTAAGTTTACCTTTGTAATGTTCCTGCTACTTGGCGGATCGAGAGAAGATCGAAGGGCGGACGAACGAGGGTCGAGAAGTCGAACCCGCGGCTGACTGAGCATGTACAGCGCCCGCTGGAGCTGGGGCAACGCCCGCTGCCCGGAGCTTCTCCAGCGAGCGCTGAATATAGGGCATCGCCCGCTGCCCTAGGCTTGGCAGCAGCGCCGCGGGGGTTCGACGGACACCACGGAACGCTCGTCGAGGCTTGGGACGATACTCCAGTGGGAGGGGTTCGTCTTTTGGCACTTAGACGAGTCGGTGGTGGATCGAGACCGAGACGAGCAACGAGACAAAGATCTGAGAAGACGTGCATCGAAGATATTTAAGGCCATAATAATCGGGGCCACGTTAAATGCTTTTTTATTTGTTTACGTGCTTTTATTATGCTTAAATTGTTTATGCATGTTTATCCCTTTCGTAAAATACTAAGTGGGAGAGGGATTGGAAACAATCCCGCGGTCTCCATTCTCTGTTTTGATAGTGATGTGTGTCACTTACGAGTTGGATTTAGTGTCATCCTCCCTATCGGATAAAGTCGACACACGGATATCACTGGATCAAAATTCGAATTTAAAATCCACTTATAAAATTGAACAATTATATTTCTCAAAATCAATGCCTAATCTGTCATTCAAAGACTAATTTCAACTCGACTCATTCTCACCCCGGGGAGTGGAATGGAGCCAAAGCGCTTGGTTATGTCGATGACACAAATTAGAGACTTTCGAGTCATTCGATGACTAGATCGATTGTCTGATTGGCTCCCTCACTTTGTGAGAGATAGGGCTCAATTGCATGATTGATCGCTGGTTAGAAACTTCGAGTTTCACTTAGGAGATATCAAGCTTTGATTAATAAAATTGTGAAATTTAATAAATGTAGGAGTCAATTAACAAAGTTGTTTGTTTTAGTAAACATCCACACTATCGTGTGGAAACGGTACTTTGGGTTAATTAAGACTCTATGACATTTAAATAAGTGAGATTCAATTAATAAAGTTGTTTGTTTTAGTAAAGTCCACAAGAACGTGGCTTGCTAAATGGAAATGGAACTTTGGGATTAATTGAGGCTCGACAGTTATAGAAAGTCGTGGAGGACCGCATGTCAACGTAAACGTCCACATGAACGTGGCTTGCGGTGGACATATAGTTCCCGAGCGGTGGACTTAGTACTGAGAAATGGTACACACTTAGGTACGCTTTATAGTATCCTCCCCATCGGAGTCACTGCTATAATGATGTACGACCGAAGTGAAATCCAATCATAAAATCATTTGGACTGGTAAACGTCCACAAGAACGTGGCTTGCTATGTCTGATGGGATTTCGGAAATGATTGGTAGTTTAATGATATCACTTGAGGGAAATGATATCGAATTAAACTCATTGTTTGTTTTATATGGTATTATTCCCATTAAAAGTCAACAAACTCACTGAACCTGATTGTATGGATTGGAAAAGAAACTTGGACATTGTCCTAACTGCTGAGGAGTACAAATATGTAATCCAAGTCAATTGACCTGCTGAACCAGATGATGCTTCCACTACTGAGGAAAGGAAGCTCATTGGAAATGGATCAAGGCTATGAGATGACGCGGAGCAACATTATTGTTTTCATGTCAAATGTGCTGCGACATCGGGATCATGCCATGACCATTACCTGTGATATGATGCTTAACCTCAAGAAGTTTTTGGTTATCAGGACAGGACAGCCGGGCAAAATGAAATGAGGCAACTCATGACAGCCATCATGTCGGAACGAACGCGCGTGAGGGATCACGTTCTTAGAATGATGGGCTATCTTAATGAGATAGAGATTCTGGGAACAATTATCAATGGGGTAACCCAGGTTGATTTTGTGCTCCAGTCTCTGCCGAGAAGTTTTGAGCAGTTCCGCCTGAACTAAAATATGAATAAGAGGTCTTATTCATTGGCAGAGCACCTGGTTGAACTTCAGGCGGCTGAGGGAATCTTTAAGGGCTCTCAAAACACTTGTGGCTGAGAAATTGGCTCTTCCTAGGCCTTCGGGCGGCAAAAGGAAGAAGAAGCAAATACGGAAACCCAGTGGGCCTAATATATCTGTGTTGGAAATCGATCACCCGGAGTCGTTGTAAAACCGACTCCGATCGACGTCCCGGAAACCACGACCGAACGGCCTGGAGCATCGCGAAGGAGCAGCCCGATCGAGCCCTAGCCACGGCCGAAACCGCGACCGCTCGATCGCTCCAACCGCGAGCGATCGCCCGCCGCCTAGGCGGGCTGTGGGCTGCCCAGCCGAGGGCTCCCACGCGGTGATCCTCCAGCCGGAGCTCGAGACGCCGGCGGTCCGACGATCCTTGATCGCCACCTCCCGACTCGTCCCGGTTTGGATCCCCGTTTATCGGATCTTGTTTTTCGATAATATTTCAATAAACATGAATTAAATAGCGGAATTATTTAATTCACCTTTAGATTCGTTGTGCGGAGAAACGGAATCTTATTGAAGACCTTGAGACCTTCCCACGTATTCCTTGCACTCGTTCGAACGTCGGGTGGGCGACGATCCTTCGAACTCTATGGATCTCCTTCTCTACTTTCTCTCTCTTGAATTGTGATCTTCAAGTTATGTTATGAGAATAGAGAATACCATGTAGTGCTTTTATAGGCTACGTAGGGGATCTTAAGGAGGTGAATATTGGGCTTCCCATGAATTAATTAAATTGAGCCCAAGCCCAAGCCTATTAATTAATTCATGAATTATATGATTACCACCACTATATAAATATAATTGCACTCCCAATATTAAACCATATTATATCAAATAATATTATCTCTCCGGTAGTATTATTTATTCCGTGCGTTTAAGATAGAAATGTCCATGAATAAAATTAATTTATTGCTAATTAATTTATTCATCTCTTGTATCCGAGACTAGTACCATTCAACATTAATTATTATGCGGAACAAATCCACCTGCAGGGTTTACATAATAATTCCTTATGAACTCATCTCGGGGACATTATCAACCCTTATCGGGACACACTTTCCCGTCAAGAATTCACAGCATGTCATACACAAAATACAGTGACCCAACTTTGCCGGTAATTGACCGGTTATTCTAATCAGTCAATTCCTTTGGAAAATCAAAGTCACTAATATTAAATGCACACACCCGCAATAATATCAGGGATTAAGAATATAATACACAGAGATTTAAATCGATTATCAAAGGCAATCCTAATCGATAAATCTCAAGCGATCCGCCCAATACACCAAGTGTACATGTATGATAAAATAACCAAGACCAATTATTTTCTCACTCATACAACGACTATACCGATGGATTGTTCCATGTCCATCTAGGTCGTAAGCAACTGTTCGATTATATACGAGTAACCGATAGTATGATCTTCCGTGTGACGACGCACACCATACTAACTACAACGTATATAATCTAGGACTATAATTTGCATATATTTAATTATAATAATTAAACGCAAACAATTGTTTATTTATTAAAATAGATTAATGGCAATGACCGGGAGTTACCGTTACTTAAATCTAGACATTAAGTACACAACTCCAACAATCTCCCACTTGTACTAAGGTCTAGTCATTTCCTCCAAACTACTGACTCCCATACTCATTACGTGCTTAAGTTGTACTTCCAAGAAGTACCATGTGAATGAGCAATCTAGGTTGCCGCTCTGAAGTTATCTGGGTGACTACAGCGTCGTCTCCCTCGACGATGATTCGTATCAGGTGGTACTTGCTCTATGCGTTATCTTACACTTATGGACTTGTGATTTCTTACCATTTGCCATCGCACCGCTATTTACATAGCCTTTGGCAAATTAAGAATCACATCTAAGTCCCAGAGATTATCCCGGAGTTATACCAAAACTTCCGCTGCCTCTGAGGCCGCTATTTGGTTACCCATGCCAGAGTCCGAAAAGCATCGTGCTTATCACTCTTTCATCTAAGGTTCCACCTCTCCAAAAGTGAACACATAGCCTGATATCGACTTACACTGGTCCTTCTCTGAATTGAGATCTGAGAATATGTAATCTAAGAAGATTTCGTCTTGCTTAGTAATCCAGTACTTCGCAAGTACTATTACAGCATCCGAAAATTTCTTGTCCAGATTACTTTGATATCCTCCCACAACGCAAACCGCATAGTTGATATCAGGTTCTTGTCTTTCAACATTTGCATTCATTTAAGCTTTCCACACACGGTGTAGGAAACTGCTTTGTATTATCTATCTCCTTTATGTGTTCGAAACACATGACCTTAGATAGATATGTATTCTGTCTCTGAAAGGTAACAACCTTTCTCAGAATTATGCATGTTAAAACAAACCATAATCGTATAAGATGTCTAGGAGAATTACAATGTTCTTATCCCTAGATCACAAGAACTCAAGAACATGCTCTAGCTTCTTCTCAATCTTTTATCTCGATTCATTTAGACAACCATCATCTTATGTCTGACAACATCTTTACATTGTTTCCAATGATAAAATGTTATCTACATAAAATCTCCGAGAAACACCATATTGTTTTTCATTACGTCTCCAATACACCTTTCGTCTATGCCTTTTGATGAATCCATCAAATGGACTATCCCATCAATTTGCAAGTTCCACGATTTGTAGCTTTGTTTCAATCCATGAATGGATTTACTAAGCTTGTACTCTAAATGATCTAGCCTCTTAACTATAAACCTCATTGTTCTCCAAGAAGGCACATTTAGATCTAGTACCTCCCTTGTGCAGAGCTAGGGATCGATTTCATCTTTACTAGATCCAAAGTTCAAAACTCTTCTAGTCTTATGAACATCTCTGGTTGTTCAACAACCTCCCACTGCAATGGCGTCCCGGTGTATAACAGTAATAACATCAGGTGCAGTGTGTGGTGTAATACTACTCGGTTTGGCTGGTCCCTAGTCCTTTGTCCTTCTTCTCATTCCAAGGTATTACGTTAGTTCGGGCATTGTGATTCTTCTAATAGTCTTCCTCTAAGAACCGGGCGTTACACGTCCTTCTGGTTCATAGTACTATAGTACACACAATACTTTGTTCATCTAGGATATCCTACAACCATATTGAATATGCCGTTGTCTCCAGGAATATCCATAGAACATAGGTAGTTCCGAACAACTTGTTCTTTTACTATTAGAATCTCATTTCTTATTACTGACTCACCATCTCTACACGTAAGTGTATGGTGCAGTTATTTGAGACTTAATCTCAATCTTTGATTATGCTATATGTTATTCAGATAGGTGATAGCCTCCGCGATTTTAGTCGCAGGCTTCCAATGGATATACTTTGAAGGTTCCCCATAATCGCTTTGTGACTAAAACACTTCGCTTTTATGACACATCAAGCATTCTAATCCATCTTCGAGTATTCTTAAAAGAACTTCTCGTACCTTACACATATGACAGCATATATCATTGATCATTCTTAATACTTGTCCGAACTCTTCCCATTACCGAAAGGTATGCTTAGTTGTATTATCTTCCAAATTCAATTCTTAGATCGGAAGGTCCATTCCTTTAACTATAATTGATCAAATCAATTTCGACCTTTTGAATCATATTTGAATAAATACTACTAAGTATAAGAATTCACAAGTATAATGATTTAACAAGAAATATATCTAATAAGTAAAACAAGTTATAGAACGGTTTGTTGCATTGTGGTAGACTCAGGATTCATCATTCATATATTGCTATCTAATGTACCAGAATAGATAATGCCATTATTTCTTATCAAAATCATCAACATGATTAAAGAAATAAAATATCCATTCATAAATAATAGAAATCCAGAACAGAAGTTCTTTCTAAAATAAAGGGTACATAATGCAATAAACTTGAAATGAAATCCTATTTAACTACTAAAGCAGATAAATGTCTTCCACCGCAACAGCTGCCTCCTCTACAGCTTTGCCCGTGTAGACTCGAACTCTTCTTCTCTAAGTCGCCGGGTTTTCTGGAACCCCTGCATTTAAAGAAATGCACATACCGTCAGTGGTTCCATATCTACACACCAGAATTCTGGTAGATAATACCGCTGACTATGTTTTTACGACTAAAGAAAAATTCGTACCTTTGAGAGGACATTCAGACTTCCAGTGTCCAGACTTATTGCATCGGAAGCACTTGCCCCTTGGCTTTGCAGCCCCCACTCGTGGTCCACTCCTCTTGGCACCACTGGGTTTCCAGGCTTGCTTCCTTTTCTTGTTCCTACCTCCAACAGCTTTTAAGCTTTTGGACTTGGTAGCTACAAGTGCTTGAGACTTGCCCTTCTTGTAGATCCCCTCTGCCGCCTTTAGTTCAGTCAGGAGTTGCGCAAGAGTATAAGATAGTTTACCCATATTATAGTTCATGCGAAACTGCTCAAAACTAGGGGTGAGAGACTGGAGTATGATGTCGACTTGCGTCTCAGCATCAATTTGAGCTCCTAGGATCTCAAGTTCATTCAACAGACTCATCATTTTAAGAACGTGCTCCCCTATGGGCGTTCCTTCAGACTGAGTAGTTGTCATAAGGACTCTCATAGCTTCTTGCCTTGCCGCACGATCTTGCTCTCCAAACATTTCCTTGAGGTTGTACAACATATCCCCGGCAGTGTCCATCGACTGATGTTGGGTTTGGAGTACATTTGACATTGAAGCCAAAATATAACACCTAGCCATTTCATCAGCCTTTTTCCACTTCCGATATGCTTCCTTTTCCTCATTAGTTGAGGCATCAGTGGGCTCAGCAGGACATGCTTCATAGAGTACAAACTTGTACTCTTCAGAAGTCAGGACAATGTCCAAATTTCTCCTCTAATCGATATAATTGGGGCCAGTGAGTTTATGCTCCTTGAGTATCACAAAAAGTGGATTCATAGCTATTCTCTAAACCTATAAGCACATTTAAACAAACAATCAATTTAATATCCGATGTTATCTCCCTCAAATAATATCATTAAATTACTAATTACATCTAAAATCCCATCAGGTAAGGCAAGCCACGTTGTGTGGACGTTTACCCACCCAAATGATTTAGCAATTAGATTTTCTTTGGTCATACATCACTTATAGCGTAACCTCGTGGGGAGGAATACTATAATGCGTATCTAAGTGTAAACCATTACTCAGCACCAAAGTAAATCGTTTAGAATTGCTATATTACCGCAAGCCACGTTGTGTGGACGTTTACGACAACTTCACAACTCTTCACAATTTCTTACAACTGTCTACATCAATTAATCCAAAATCCGTCAATATAGCAAGCCACGTTGTGTGGACGTTTACTACACCAAGAGACTTTTATAATTGACTCCCAGTTACAAGATCCATTCGATTTTCGTAAATCAAGACGCGGAGAATCATAAGTGAAACTCGAAGTTTCTAACCAGTGATTCACCATGCGAACAACCCTATCTCTCATTAGATGAGAGAGCCGAGCAGACAATCGATCCACCTTCAAAAGGATGGTACGAATGTCTCTAATTTGTGTCATCCACATGACCAAGTGGCTTTGGCTCCATTCCACTCCCCGGGGTGAGAATGAGTCGACTTGAAGTCAGTTTCAGAAGGACAAATTAGGCATTGTTTGATAAACTTGATCAATGTTCCTTGTAAAAGGAATTACAAGAATTCTCCTCCAATGACTCGTCTATACGAACTTCAAAAGTCCATAAGAGTCACCAAGAGAACAGCAATGGAGACCATGGGAATGTTTCCATCCCCTCTCCCACTTAGCTTTTTATAACAAAGGGATACGCTATCTAATGCATAATTAAACACATAAGCATGCATACAAGTAATAAAGCACATATCACATAGTCAAAATAATGCTAGAAAAATTATTTTTCCGACTATCATGGCTTTATTGCATCTCCGTATGCGTCTTCTAGTCTTCAGTCTTCGTTCTTGAATGCTCCATGTGACGAGAATATTAATCCCAATATTTAAATCTATTTATTTTCAATAAATCCAAAAGATACTCAATTCGAAAATTAAGCCAATCGAATAAATCAAAAATAAAATTAAATATTATTAATATTTTTATTTATTTATTTTCCTATCTAATTCTATTAAATCTCTAGAATAATCTATCCAAGTAAAACTTGGAATATTCTAGAAGACTTCTATAATAGAATAAGGAAATAAAATAAATTAGGACTCTTCTACTTTCCAAAATTAATTAATTTCCATGTCTATGAAAATTCCCATAAAATAGCAATAATCAATTAGGAAATAAAATTAATTCATTAATTAATTATTTCCCTTCCAATTCTATTAAATCTCTAGAATCCTATTCCAAGTAGAACTTGGAATATTCTAGAAGACTTCCATAATAGAATAAGGAAATAAAATAATATTAATTAATTCTTTTCCTATCTTCATGAGAGTTCCCAAACTTAGGAATACTCAAAATAGGAAAATCGAATTAATTAGGAAAGTGAATCTAGGTAGGAGTAGCACGGGATGGGGTACCCCGCGCCACCCCCACCTTCGACCACCACCACCGCCGCCGGCCAAGGCCCACGCGCCACCTCCCTTGGTGGCCGGCATGGCCGAGAACCCTAGGGCAGCCCCGGGGTCGATCGATCTCCATGGGATCGATCTCATGATCGATCCCGAGCCCTTGTTCTCCCTCTCATCTTCTCCTTCGTCACACGAGTTCTCCGGCGGTCGTCTCGGCATCGATCCAACGTAAATAAGATACATAATAATAAATTTACAATTCCGGTATCGATTCTATACATGAAATCGACCTTATACATTTTCCGGAAAACATAGAACAATAATAATAAATCTAAATTTGGTCAACCCCCGAATTTTTACTATTACAAGCATTCATCCACACAAAACGAATCTCGACATGTCCGAGAGTTTAATAACGAATAATCATGGTAAAATTAAAATAACAATCAATTAAATAAATAATTAACAATTAATTAACCATGATAGTCGGAATCCCTGCAAGGTAGAACGATAATTGAACACATACATGAACACGAAACCAAACACTCTGATACCAATTGCTGGAAATCGATATCCCGGGCAATTAAAATTTGCGGAAAATAATAACCCGACCGAAATCCTTGATCGCCGGAGATCCGACCACGAACCACCGTACGAGCCGGAGCTCAACCGAGCACCACCACGGTCCGCTCGTGGTGCCCAGCCGAGCCCCCGCACGGGGCTCGCGATCATCTCGCGATGATCGCTGGGATCGCTCGTAGCGATCCCCGGGCTGCTGCGAGCAGCCCCGCAGCGGGTACACGGACCCGCTGCCCTAGCGCACGGGATCACCCCGTGCGAGCCGCTACGGGCGAACCCGTAGCTTGCACGGGGTCGCTGCGAGTCACCCCGCAGCTGACCCGCGATCGATCCGAGGATAGATCGCACCCCTCGGCTCCAGCCGAGGGTTCCCGTAGCCGCGCCTCCCGGCGGTCCGAACCCTAGGGTTCGACTGCCACCTTCGATCCTCGCCGGGGATCTCGAATCCCCGTCCCCGAGGTTCGTCGTTTTCCCGGATCGTGTGTTCATGTACATGTCACAATTAATTCAAATAAAATCATAAGAGGGGTTTTATGATTTTACCTTTGATTCGTTGTGCGGAGAAACGAAATCAAGATGATGACCTTACGATCTTCCCACGTATTCCTTGCACTCCGTTCGAACGTCGGGTGGGCGACGATCTATCGAACTCCTATGGATCTCCTTCAACTCTCTAGAACTATCAAGTATTGATATTCTTGTCTTCTTATTTATGAAGGCCATGTAGTGCTTTTATAGGCTACGTAGGGGATCTAAAGGAGGTGGAATATTGGGCTTCCAATATTGAAGATTAAATTGAGCCCATGCCCATGTCCATTAATCCTTATCAATATTAATTAATTTATTTTCCACTATATAAATTAATTGCACTCCCAATATTAAACCATATTATATCAAATAATATTTCTCCGGTAGTATTATTTATTCCGTGTATTTAAGATTTAAATATCCATGAATAAAATTAATTTATTGCTAATTAATTTATTCATCTCTTGAATCCGAGACTAGTACCATTCAACCTTAATTATTGTGCGGAACGAATCCACTCATGAGGTTTACACAATAATTCCTTATGAACTCATCTCGGGGATATTATCAACCCTTCCGGGATACACTTTCCCGTCAAGTATTCACGGCATGCCATATATAAAATATAGTGACCCAACTTAACCGGTAATTAACCCAATAATTAAATCGGTTAATTCCTTTGGTAAATCAAAGTCACTTATATTAAATATACACACCCGCAATAATATCGGGGATTAAGAATAAAATACTCTGAGACTTGAATCGATTATCTAAGGCAATCCTAATCGATAAATCTCAAGCGATCCGCTCAATACACCAAGTGTACAAGTGTGATAAAATAATTAAGATAAATTATTTTCTCTCACACACAACAACTATACCGATGGATTGGTCCGTGTCCATCTAGGTCGTGAGCAACTGTTTGATTAAATACGAGTAACCGATAGTATGATCTTCTGTGTGTCCATACACACCATACTAACTACAACGTATAAAATCCAGGACTATGATTTGCATATATTTAATTAACAATAATTAAACGCAAACAATTGTTTGTTAATTTAATAGATTAAATGCTATGACCGGGAGTTTACCGTTACTTAAATCTAGACATTAAGTACATAACTCCAACATCTTATAGATATGGGAAAGTAGACAATGAGTTATTCGGAGTTACCTAATTCGTTTTTGGGATATGGCTTGGAAACAGCGGCGTTTATCCTGAACTTGATTCCTTTGGAAACTCGTACAGATATTCGGCTGTTTATAGGATACCCTAAGAAAACGAATTGAGATATGTAATATAGACCAAAGGACCAGATGTTCGTTGATTGCATCAACGTTCGGTTCTTAGACATGGACTATATATATACAAGATCACAAGCCCAAGAGTAGAGTAATACTTAATGTGCTTAGAGGGACTGATCAAGACTTAGAACCAGCCTAACTGAGTAGTTCACTATTGTAATCTTTAGTCACTAAAGATACACCGGAGCGTCTTCGTAGTGGGAGGGTTGTTAGACAACCCGACAGGTTCATGTTTATAGGAGAGTCTTCGGACTTGTTACCTAGAGAACATGAAGCCGACCCCTGGATCTATGACGAGACGCTGAAAGATCAAGATGCTCAGTCTTGGCAAAAGCCGATGAAATCTGAGATTGAATCTTTGGATTCAAAGATGGAAGTCAAGACGGATTTCCTAAATGGAAGTCTTGACGGGACCATCTGTATGGGACATCCAGAGGGATTCATCAAAGAGAGCCGAGAGCATTTTGTAAGCAAGCTTAATCGATCTTTGGATTGAAGGAAGCTTCAAGATCTTGGAGACATGCGGATCTATGAGAAAATCCATTTTATGGATTCAATCAAGGCATGTTTAGGTCCTGAGTGTAATAAAGAAGTGACAGAAAAGATGTGGTGTTTTCTCATTCTTTATGTAGATGACATCCTTCTAAATTGGCAACAATATGAAAGATGTTATCGGACATAAAGTGATGGTTGTCCGAGTAATTCAATGTAAGAGACTTAGGAGAAGTCGGGAATGTTCTTGGGATCAAAGTAATAAATGATCGCCAGAAAAGAACATAGAACTTATCTCGAGCCTCATACATAAATACAATTCTTACTCGTTGCAACATACATAATTCCAAGAAAGGTCTTCACCTTTTTGATGTGGAATTCATCTATCTAAAGTTTTGTGTCCGACACAATAAAGGAGATAGATGAAGATTAAGCAGTTCCCTGCACCTTAATGGTGGGAAGCTTAATGTATGTAATGCTATGCACGAGACTGATATCTACTATGCCATGGGCATGGTGGTGAGATATCATAGGAATCCTGGAAAGGATCACTCGACTGATGTAAAGAACATGTTTAGGCTCCTGCAGAGGACCATAAATTATGTTCTGAGTTACATGATGGAGTAGTATACTTAATGTCTAGATTTGAGTATTATGAACTCCTTGTACACTTTCATTTACCTATTAATAACGAACATTCATTTGCTTTTAATTATTGTTAATTAATATATGCAAATTATAGTCCTGGATTTTATACGTTGTAGTTAGTATGGTGTTGCATGGGCGCACAGAAGATCATACTATCGGTTACTTGTATTTAATCAAACAGTTGCTCACGACCTAGATGGACACGGACCAATCCATCGGTATAGTCGTTGTGTGAGAGAGAAAATAATTTATCTTGATTATTTTATCACACTTGTACACTTGGTGTATTGGGCGGATCGCTTGAGATTTATTGATTAGGATTGCCTTGGATAATCAATTTAAATCTCAGAGTATTTTATTCTTAATCCCCGATAGAATTGCGGGTGTGTATATTTAGTATAAGTGACTTTGATTTTCCAAAGGAATTGACCGGTTTAATTATTGGGTCAATTACCGGTTAAGTTGGGTCACTATATTTTATATATGGCATGCCGTGAATTCTTGACGAGACAGTGTATCCCGTAAGGGTTGATGATATCCCCGAGATGAGCTCATAAGGATTTATTATGTAAACCTCGCGAGTGGATTTGTTCCCGCATGATAAATAAGGTTGAGTGGTACTAGTCTCGGATATAAGAGATGAATAAATTTATTAAGCAATAAATAAATTTTATTCATGGATATTTAAATCTTAAATACACGGAATAAATAATACTACCGGAGAAATATTATTCGATATAATATGGGTAAATATTGGGAGTGCAATTTTATTTATATAGTGGAAAATAAATAAAATTAATATTGATAAGGATTAATGGACTTGAGCATTGGGCTCAATTTAATCTTCAATATTAGAAGCCCAATATTCCACCTCCTTTAGATCCCCTACGTAGCCTATAAAAGCACTACATGGCCTTCATAATTAACAAGACAAGAATATCATTATTTGATAGTTCTAGAGAGTTGAAGGAGATCCATAGGAGTTCGATAGATCGTCGCCCACCCGACGTTCGAACGGAGTGCAAGGAATACGTGGGAAGATTCAAAGGTGTTTGATTTCGTTTCTCCGAACAACGAATCGAAGGTATAATATCTAAAACCCCCTCGATATTATTTCGGTTTTGGATTTATCGAGAATACCGTAGAACACAAGATCCGAAGGATCGAACCCGGATTAGACGAACGACCACGCGGTGGTGGCGAAGCCACCGGACCGCGTGGATCGCACGCCTAGGGTTCGGCGCGCGAAGGAGAACCCTCGGCTTCGGCCGAGGGGGCGATCGCTGGGGGCGATCGCCGGCGGTGGCGGGCTGGTGCCGCCACCTCCCCACCTCGACGGTGGGGGGTCCTCCACGGCGGGCAGTAGGTCGCCGGACCTGCTGCTGGGGGCTGCCGGATGCAGCCCCTTCGAACGCGATGTTCGATCGCGTGAACCCGGCTCGCGGGGGTTTCGGCCGGGGGCGGGCTGTGCGTCTTCGGGCGCATGGTCTCCGAAGGTCGGACTCCGGCGGATGAGTCGGTGTTCATGTGATCTCCGGCGAAGGGTTTGATCGGGCTATGGTTTCCGCAATTTTAAATAGCCTGGGATATCAAATTCCAACAATTGGTATCAGAGCGTGGTTTACGTTCGCGGTATTTTCGATAAAATTGTTCTACCTTGCAGGGTTCCGACTATTATGGCTTAATTTATTATTCGTTTAATTTATTTTGTCATGAATGTTGGATTGATTAAACTCTCGGACATGTCGAGATTCGTTTTTGGTGGTGAATGCTTGTAATAGTAAAAATTCGGGGGTTGACCGAATTTAGGATTTATTATTACGTTCTACTTTTTCCGGAAAATGTATAGGGTCGATTTCATGTATAGAATCGATACCGGATAGTGTAAAATTTATTTTGTAATTTATTTTGCGTTGGATAGATGCCGAAACGACCGCCGGAGAAGACGTGTGACGAAGGAGATGATCGTGAGGGCCAAAGGACGAGGATCGACCGCCCCATGGTCGATCCCATGAGGATCGATCGACCCTCACATGGAGGAGCCGCCGGCGATGGTGGCCGGCCACCTCCTAGGCGTGGGTCGAGGGTGGCGCGGGGATCCCCACCCCGTGCTATCCCGGTCCGGAGATTTACTTTCCTAATTAGTTCGGATTTTTCCTATTTGAGTATTCCTATTTTTGGGAATTCTCATGGATTAGGAAAAGAATTAATTGGGATTAATTTTATTTCCTTATTCTATTATGGAAGTCTTCTAGAGTATTCCGAGTTCTACTTGGAATAGGATCCTAGAGATTTAATAGAATTGGAAAGGAATAAAAGTTAATTAAGGATTATTTTATTTCCTAATTGATTATTCCTATTTTATGGGAATTTTCATAGTAATGGAAATTAATTAATCTTGGAAAGTAGAAGAGTCCTAAATTGTTTTATTTCCTTATTTCATTATGGAAATCATCTAGAATATTCCAAGTGGGTCTTGGATAGATTATTCTAGAGATTTAATGAAGTAGAAAGGGAAAATAAAATAAATAAAAATATTAATAATATTTAATTTTATTTTTGATTTATTCGATTGACTTAATTTTTTAATTAAGTATCTTTTGGATTTATTAAAAATAAATAGATTTAAATATTGGAAATTAATATTCTCGTCACATGGAGCATTCAAGAACGAAGACTAAAGACTAGAAGATGCGTACGGAGATGAAGTAAAGCCATAATAGTCGGAAAATAATATTCTAGTATTATATTACATGTATGCATGCTATATGTGTTTACTTTTATGCACTAGATAGCGTATCCCTTTATTGTAAAAAGCTAAGTGGGAGAGGGTATGGAAACATACCCATGGTCTCCATTACTGCTCTCTTGGTGACTTTTATAAACTTTTGAAGTTTATATAGATAAGTCATTGGAGGAGAGTTCTTGTAATTCCTCTTACGAGAAACATTGATTAAGTTTATCAAACAATGCCTAATTTGTCTTTCCAAAGCTGATTTCAAGTCGACTCATTCTCACCCCGGGGAGTGGAATGGAGCCAGAGCCACTTGGTCATGTAGAGGACACAAATTAGAGGCAGTCGTACCATTCTTTGATAGATGGATCGATTGTCTGCTCGGCTCCCTCATTTATGAGAGATAGGGTTGTTCGCATGGTGAATCACTGGTTAGAAACTTCGAGTTTCACTTATGATTCTCCGCGTCTTGATTTACAAGATTGAATGGATCAAGTAATTGGGAGTCAATTATAAAAGTCTCTTGGTGTAGTAAACGTCCACACCACGTGGCTTGCTATACCGACGGATTTTGGATTAATTGATGTAGACAGTTGTAAGTAATTGTGAAGAGTTGTGAAGTTTTCGTAAACGTCCACACCACGTGGCTTGCGGTAATGTAGCAATTCCAAACAATTTGCTTTGGTGCTGAGTAATGGTTTACACTTAGATACGCCTTATAGTATTCCTCTCCACGAGGTTCCGCTATAAGTGATGTATGACCAAAGAAAATCTAATTGCTAAGTCGTTTGGGTGGGTAAACGTCCACACCACGTGGCTTGCCTTACCTGATGGGATTTTAGAGGCGATTAGTGATTTAATGATATTATTTAAGGGAGATAATATCGGATATTAAATTGTTTGTTTGTTTTATGTGCATATAAGTTAAGAATGACTGTGACCCCACTTTGTGATATACTTAAGGATGAAAACTCACTGGTTCCATATAGTACTGATTGGAAAAGAAATCTAGACTTTGTTCAGACTGTCAAGCTTTCTGAATCCACTGTTGTTCCAACTACGTTGAGACATGGTGTGGAAGCTGGGCAAGAGGTGTTTAACATACCCACGGAATCGTTCCTCAATGAGTCCCTTAAAAACGGCTCGGCGAAGGCGATTTTTGTGCGTAAGTTAAGAGAAACACGAGCTCTTGTGGCTAGGCTAAAAGAAAAGCGTGCAAAGAGACCCAGTGGTTTAAAACCACAGATTGGGGAAAGCAAGCGGTTCCGCAGATGCTTTCGATGTAAACAGTTTGGGCACTGGAGGTCTGATTGTCCTCTCATCAAAGGTACGAAATTTTCCTTAGTCACCGAAACATTATCAGTGGTGTTATCTACCAGCACCTGGTGTGTAGATACGGGGGCCACTGATCATGTCTGCAATTCATTGCAGGGGTTCCAGGAAACCCGGAGACTTAGAGAGGGAGAAATCGTGGTCTACATGGGCAATGCCGCGAGGGTGGCGGCTGTTGCAGTGGGAGACGTTCACTTACGCTTTAGTAGTGATAGGGTTTTAGTTTTACATAATTGTCTTTATGTACCCAACTTTAGAAAGAATTTAATTTCGGTTTCTAAACTTATTATGAATGGATATTCTGTTTCTTTTGACCACTCCGTGATCATAAGAAGAAACAGTGAGATTATCTGTTCTGGTACATTGGTGGACGATTTGTATGTACTAAATCCTGAGTCTAACACGATGCAACTAACCGAGAGTAATAACACATCTACGAACACCAATAAGAGAAAGGAACCTTCTAGGATGAATCAATTATACTTGTGGCATCTAAGGCTAGGTCATATAAACTCAAATAGGCTTCAAAGGTTGAAAGCTGATGGTCTAATCAGCAATGTTGAAGGAGAGGACCTTCCAACCTGCGAATCCTGTTTAGAGGGTAAAATGACCAAGCGTCCTTTTTCTGGTAAAGGACGGAGGGCTGAAAAAGTATTGGATTTGATTCACTCTGATGTATGCGGACCTATGTCTACTCAGGCAAGGGGAGGGTACGAGTATTTCATCACCTTTACTGATGATTACTCAAGGTATGGATATGTATACCTGATGCGCCACAAGAGTGATTCTTTTGACAAGTTCAAGGAATTCAAGGCTCTTGTGGAGAACCTTCGTGGTAAATCCATAAAATGCCTGCGATCTGATCGCAGAGGCGAGTACCTGTCTGGAGAATTCAAGGCTGATGGAGTTATATTCTAAACGTCTAGTTTAGTGACAATATGGAAACTCCTTATCTGTGTTTTTCATTATCTATTAATCAAACAGTTCGCATTTTGTTTTATATACACTCTATGCTATAGTCCTAGATATATACGTTGTAGACAGTATGGCGTGAGGAGACACGCGGAAGATCATACTGTCGGTAACTCGTATACTATCGAACAGTAGCTCACGACTTAGATGGACAGGGACAATCCATCGGTACGTCGTAGTGTGACTGGGTAATGGTTGGTCTTGACTATTATGTTACACTCGTACACTCGGTGTATTGAGCAGGACCACGGGAGGGCGTTCGATTTGTACTAATCGGAGTAATCGAACTAGACCTCAGATATTATGGATATATGAGTTCCTAATCCCTATATAATTATAGGTGCGTGTGTCCAATGCTCGGTTCTTTAATGTACCAATGAGTGAGACTAATTGATTAGTCAATATCCTCGGTATATTGGGAATCGGAATTGTACACACGGCATGCTATAGATTATAGACAGGAAACCGTGTCCCATTTATTGGGTTGATGATGTCCCCGAGATGAGCTCATAAAGTTTATCATGTAAACCCTGCAGGTGGATTTGTTCCACATGATAATAAGGATGAGTGGTACTAGTCTCGGATAATAAGAAATGAATTAATTTAATTATTAGTAATTAATTAATTCATGGACATGCGATATCTTAAACACGGGGAAAATCATATATGTAATTTCGGCGGAAATATTATTGGTAAAATAATATAGATTAATTAATTGGGAATTCAATTATAATTTTATAGTGGAATTAATTATAATTAAAATTGGATTTAATTAAAGGTTTTCTTTTAAGGACACCGGTTTAATTAAATCACAATTTAGCCTAATTAATTAATTGTCCTAAGGTCCCTAGTGTGGCCTATATATATCCCTATTTCTCTCTTCTCTAAACCTACAGAACGCAGTCTTTTATTTTTCTGCGTAAGAAAATAAAGAGAGCGAGAAAGGTTCAAGAGAGAAGAAGAGAAGAGAACCGGAGGATCGTTGCCCACACAACGTCCGGTATCGAGGGCTAGGATACACACTAGAAGATCTCAGGGTGTTCGCCTATTCGGCTTCTCCGAATCACGCAACAAAGGTATAGAATCGAAACCCTAATTCCGCTTCGTTTCGTTTCTACTTTCTACGTAATTGCACAACAAATCATCGATTGGTTTCCGTGGCTTGGATTCGTGTTCCAACGACCGCTGGGAAGTTTCTGACTTCCAGCACGGTGGTCGGATCGAGAAAAACGCATCGGAAAGGGCTGAACGGGCGCGATCCGCTGCTGGAATCGCGACGCTGTCGGCCGACAGCTATATGTGTCGGCCGACACAGCCCTGTCGGACGACAGCCTTACGGCGTCGGCCGACAGACAGGGCAGAAGCCCTCGAAACGCGCGCTTGTACCTTCGGTGCAATGGCTGGGCGTGTTTCGGGTCTGGGGCTTCGCGTTGAGGTCAGTAGGGTCGCCGAGGGTCGACTGGGCTTGTCCGGAAGTTCGAGTAGTCGAACGGACATGTCCCGGGTAGTCGATTTCCAACAATTGGTATCAGAGCCAGTTATTCGGTTTGTTGT
This sequence comes from Euphrasia confusa, assembly GCA_954870475.1. Lineage (NCBI taxonomy): Eukaryota > Viridiplantae > Streptophyta > Magnoliopsida > Lamiales > Orobanchaceae > Euphrasia > Euphrasia confusa. The sequence continues at coordinate 35,183,406 of OX940950.1, forward strand.
GTTGTTCGTGCGAATTGCTTGCAGGTTGAACCCGATTATTATGGCGAATTGTTGTATGATAATTTTGTTGTGGTTTGTTAAACTCTCGGGCTTGTCGAGATTGTTTTGTTTTGGAAAACGTTGCTTGTTTGTAATAGATAAAAACGACGGGTTGAGTCGTTAGGTTTATTTATTTATTTCCGTTGTTTTTCCGGGCATGTATAGGATCGATCACCCTGTATAGGATCGATGCCGGATTTAGTAGATTTATTCTTGTAATTTTTCTTGCTATTTTTGGTGGATCGAGACGAGATCGAATCCCGGAGAAACGAGAGTCGAGGAGACGAACCGGCAACGGGCAGCAGCGAGGCTGGGGTTTGTTCGGCCCCACGAGCGACTCAACGAGGCTCGAGACGAGGCTCCAGTGGGAGGAGTTCGTTTCTTGACCCTCGAGCGAGTCGGTGGTGGTCCGAGACCGAGACGAGCAACGAGATCCAAGAGACGTGCATTGGAGAACACTTAAGGCCATAATAATCGGGACCACGTTAAATGCTTTATGCTTGTTTTACGTGCTTTATTATTATGCTTAATTGTTTATGCATGTTATCCCTTTTCGTAAAATACTAAGTGGGAGAGGGATTGGAAACAATCCCGCGGTCTCCATTCTCTGTTTTGATGGTGATGTGTGTTGACTTACGAGTTGGCTTTAGTGTCATCCTCCCTATCGGATAAAGTAGACACACGGATATCACTGGATCAAAATTCGAATTAAATTCTACTTATAGAATTGAACAATTATATTTTTCAAAAGCAATGCCTAATCTGTTTTTCAAAGACTAATTTCAACTCGACTCATTCTCACCCCGGGGAGTGGAATGGAGCCAAAGCGCTTGGTTATGTCAATGACACAGATTAGAGACTTTCGAGTCATTCGATGACTAGATCGATTGTCTGATTGGCTCCCTCACTTTGTGAGAGATAGGGCTCAATTGCATGATTGATCGCTGGTTAGAAACTTCGAGTTTTCACTTACGAGATATCAAGCTTTGATTAATAAAATTGTGAAATTTAATAAATAGAATTCAATTAACAAAGTTGTTTGTTTAGTAAACGTCCACAAGAAAGTGGCTTACTAAATGGAAACGGAACTTTGGGTTAGTTGAGGCTCGACAGTTATAGAAAATCGTAAAGGACCGCATGTCAACGTAAACGTCCACAAGAAAGTGGCTTGCGGTGGATATGTAGTTCCCGAGCGGTTGACTTAGTACTGAGAAATGGTACACACTTAGGTACGCTTTATAGTATCCTCCCCATCGGAGTCACTGCTATAATGATGTACGACCGAAGTAAAAGTCCAGTTATAAAATCGTTTGGATTAGTATACGTCCACAAGAAAGTGGCATGCTAGTCTGATGGGAATTTAGGATTGATTGGTAAATTTAATGATATTAATTGAGGGAGTTGATATCGAATTAAATTTGACTGTTTGATTTGTCTCTTTTATAGATATGGCACTCAACCCGCTGTCTATGATACTAAAAGAAAACAAACTCACTGGTCCGAACTATATTGATTGGAAACGAAACTTGGACATTGTCCTAACTGCTGAGGAGTACAAATATGTACTCCATGAGGTTTGTCCTGCTGAACCAATTGACACTTCCACTGATGAGGAAAAAGAATCATTTAGGAAGTGGAACAAGGCTGATCAGATGGCGCGGTGCTACATTTTGGCTTCTATGTCAAATGTGCTGCAACATCAGCATGAAGCCATGGACACTGCCTATGATATGATGCTTAACCTCAAGGATTTGTTTGGTCATCAGGACAGGGCAGCCAGGCAAGATGCCATGAGGCAACTCATGACGGCCACCATGTCCGAAGGAACGCCCGTAAGGGATCACGTTCTTAGGATGATGGGCTATCTGAATGAGATAAAGATTCTAGGAGCATCTGTCGATGCGGATACCCAAATCGACATCATACTCCAGTCTCTGCCAAGAAGTTTTGAGCAGTTCCGCCTGAACTATAACATGAATAAGAGGTCTTATACATTGGCGGAACTCCTGACTGAACTTCAGGCGGCAGAGGGAATCTTCAAGGGCCCTCAAGCACTTGTGGCTGTGAAATCGACTCTTCCTGGGCCTCCGGGCGGTAAAAGGAAGAAGAGGCAAGGACGGAAACCCAGTGGACCCAGAAATGGTGGACCACGGAATGGAGTGAACAAGCCTAAGGGCAAGTGTTTCCGTTGCAAGCAGTCTGGACATTGGAAGTCTAATTGTCCTCTCAGACAAGGAGGTATGAACTTTTCCTTAGTCACTGAAACATGTTTAGCGGTGTTATCCACCGGTACCTGGTGTGTGGATACGGGAGCCACTGATCATGTCTGCAATTCTTTGCAGGGGTTCCAGGAAACCCGGCGGCTTAGAGAGGGAGAGATCACCATCTACATGGGCAACGCTACGAAAGTGGCGGCGGTTGCAGTGGGAGATGTTTATTTATCTTTTAATAATAAAGTTTTAGTATTGAATAATTGTCTTTATGTACCAAATTTCAGAAAGAACCTTGTTTCGGTTTCTAAGTTGGTTTTGAATGGATATTCTGTTTCTTTTGATAATTTTGTTATTGTCAAGAAGAATGGTGATTATATCTGTTCTGGTACATTGATAGACAACTTATATATACTGAATCCCACGATGCAAAAAGTTGAGTCGTATAACACATCTAGTACCAATAAGAGAAAGGAGCCTTCTAGAATGAATCAAAAGTACTTATGGCATCTTAGGCTAGGTCATATTAACTTGAGTAGGATTCAAAGATTGATAACTGATGGAATACTCAGTGATGTGAAAGATGAGGACTTTCCAATCTGCGAATCATGCTTGGAAGGAAAAATGACCAAGCGACCTTTTAGTGATAAAGGGTATAGATCCAAGGAAGTACTGGAATTAATTCACTCTGATTTGTGCGGGCCTTTATCTGTCCAAGCGAGAGGAGGTTACGAATATTTTGTGACCTTCACTAATGATTACTCAAGGTATGGATTTATATACCTGATGCGCCGCAAGAGCGAGTGCTTTGACAAGTTCAAGGAGTACAAAGCTCTTGTGGAGAACCTTCATGGTAAATCCATAAAGACTCTACGATCTGATCGTGGAGGGGAGTACCTCTCGGGAGAGTTTAAGGCGTACTTATTAGAGAATGGGATTGACTCCCAAATGACTGCACCATACACGCCCCAGCAGAATGGTGTAGCAGAAAGAAGGAATAGGACTCTTATGGAAATGGTAAGATCTATGATGAGTTATTCAGACTTACCAGTTTCGTTCTGGGGATATGCCTTGGAAACAGCGGCGTATATCCTGAACTTAGTTCCTTCTAAAACAGTCCCTAAGACACCCTCGGAATTGTGGACCGGGCGTAAGCCAAACTTGAAACACATTCGGATCTGGGGTAGTCCAGCACATGTGCTGAAGCATGGGACTGATAAGTTGGAATCACGTTCAGATATTCGGTTGTTTGTAGGATATCCTAGAGGAACGAAAGGCGGTTTATTTTATAGTCCTAAGGACCAGAAGATCGTTGTTAGCACCAACGTTCGGTACTTGGAAGAGGATTATGTAATGGACCACAAGCCCAAGAGTAAGATAATACTTATTGAACTGAGAGGGGACGATCAAGGCTTAGATCCAACCCAACCGGGTGATACGCCACCACAATCTGCACCTGTAGTTACTGAGGTTACACCGGAGCGTCGTCGTAGTGGGAGGGTTGTTCGACAACCCGACAGATTCATGTTTATAGGTGAGTCTTCGGACTTGTTACCTGGAGAACATGAAGCCGACCCCTGGACCTATGACGAGGCGGTAAAAGATCATGATGCTCAGTCTTGGCAAAAGGCGATGAAATCTGAGATTGAATCAATGGATTCAAATCAGGTCTGGAATCTTGTAGCACCGCCCAAAGGTGTAAAAGCCATTGGTTGCAAGTGGGTGTACAAGAGGAAAAGAGGATCTGACGGGAAGGTTGAAACCTTCAAAGCTAGGCTTGTTGCGAAAGGGTATACTCAGAAAGAAGGGATCGATTATGAGGAAACCTTCTCGCCGGTAGCTATGCTAAAGTCGATCCGGATTCTTTTGTCTATAGCATCTTATATGGATTATGAGGTGTGGCAAATGGACGTCAAGACAGCATTCTTGAATGGGAATCTTGACGAGACCATTTATATGAGACAGCCAGAGGGTTTCATTGAGAAAGGCCAAGAGCATCTAGTGTGTAAGCTAAACCGATCCATTTATGGATTGAAGCAAGCTTCTAGATCTTGGAACATGCGTTTTGATGAGGTCATCCAGTCTTATGGATTCATTCAAAGCATGGACGAGTCGTGTGTATACCGGAGAAGTGACGGAAACAGTGTGGCGTTTCTCGTGCTTTATGTAGACGACATCCTTCTAATTGGCAACAATGTGAAGATGTTATCAGACATAAAGGGATGGTTGTCCAAGCAATTCGATATGAAAGACTTAGGACAAGTTGGGCATGTTCTTGGGATCAAGGTTATAAGGGATCGCCGGAAAAGAACATTGAGCTTGTCCCAAGCTTCATATATTGATACGATTCTGGCTCGTTTCAATATGCAGAATTCCAAGAGAGGTTCTCAACCTTTCTGCCATGGAATTCATCTATCTAAGGATATGTGTCCCAAGACACAAAAGGAGATAGATTACATGAAGACGGTTCCTTATGCTTCGGCAGTAGGAAGTCTAATGTATGCCATGTTGTGTACGAGACCTGATATCTGCTATGCCGTAGGCATGGTAGCTAGATATTAGAGTAACCCCGGACAGGGTCACTGGACTGCTGTAAAGAACATACTTAAGTACCTGCGAAGGACTAGGAATTATGTTCTGAGTTACAAAGCGTCTGAGTTGATCCCTGTGGGTTACACAGATTCGGATTTCCAATCTGACAAGGACAAGCGAAAGTCTACATACGGCTATGTGTTCACATTGGGAGGTGGAGCAGTTTCATGGAAGAGTGTCAAGCAGAAATGCATTTCGGACTCTACCATGGAAGCCGAATATGTAGCAGCCTCTGAGGCAGCTAAAGAATCGGTGTGGCTCCGGAACTTCCTTATGGACTTAGATGTGGTTCCTGATTTGCCTAGAGCTATTACAATTTATTGTGACAATAGCGGTGCAGTGGCAAATGCGAAGGAACCACGAGCCCACAATGCGAGTAAACACATAGATCGCAAGTACCACCTGATTAGAGACATCGTCAAGAGAGGCGATGCAGTTGTCACCAAGGTTGCATCAGCGGATAACCTGGCAGACCCCTTTACGAAGGCACTTCCAGCGGAAGCGTTCAAGAGACACGTGAATGGGATGGGTATCGGATGTATGGGAGAGGGAAACTAGACTTTTAGTATAAGTGGGAGATTGATGGAGTTATATTCTAAACGTCTAGTTTAGTGACAATATGGAAACTCCTTATCTGTGTTTTTCATTATCTATTAATCAAACAGTTCGCATTTTGTTTTATATACACTCTATGCTATAGTCCTAGATATATACGTTGTAGACAGTATGGCGTGAGGAGACACGCGGAAGATCATACTGTCGGTAACTCGTATACTATCGAACAGTAGCTCACGACTTAGATGGACAGGGACAATCCATCGGTACGTCGTAGTGTGACTGGGTAATGGTTGGTCTTGACTATTATGTTACACTCGTACACTCGGTGTATTGAGCAGGACCACGGGAGGGCGTTCGATTTGTACTAATCGGAGTAATCGAACTAGACCTCAGATATTATGGATATATGAGTTCCTAATCCCTATATAATTATAGGTGCGTGTGTCCAATGCTCGGTTCTTTAATGTACCAATGAGTGAGACTAATTGATTAGTCAATATCCTCGGTATATTGGGAATCAGAATTGTACACACGGCATGCTATAGATTATAGACAGGAAACCGTGTCCCATTTATTGGGTTAATGATGTCCCCGAGATGAGCTCATAAAGTTTATCATGTAAACCCTGCAGGTGGATTTGTTCCACATGATAATAAGGATGAGTGGTACTAGTCTCGGATAATAAGAAATGAATTAATTTAATTATTAGTAATTAATTAATTCATGGACATGCGATATCTTAAACACGGGGAAAATCATATATGTAATTTCGGCGGAAATATTATTGGTAAAATAATATAGATTAATTAATTGGGAATTCAATTATAATTTTATAGTGGAATTAATTATAATTAAAATTGGATTTAATTAAAGGTTTTCTTTTAAGGACACCGGTTTAATTAAATCAAAATTTAGCCTAATTAATTAATTGTCCTAAGGTCCCTAGTGTGGCCTATATATATCCCTATTTCTCTCTTCTCTAAACCTACAGAACGCAGTCTTTTATTTTTCTGCGTAAGAAAATAAAGAGAGCGAGAAAGGTTCAAGAGAGAAGAAAAAGATAAGAGAACCGGAGGATCGTTGCCCACACAACGTCCGGTATCGAGGGCTAGGATACACACTAGAAGATCTCAGGGTGTTCGCCTATTCGGCTTCTCCGAATCACGCAACAAAGGTATAGAATCGAAACCCTAATTCCGCTTCGTTTCGTTTCTACTTTCTACGTAATTGCACAACAAATCATCGATTGGTTTCCGTGGCTTGGATTCGTGTTCCTCGGACCGCTGGGAAGTTTCTGACTTCCAGCACGGTGGTCGGATCGAGAAAAACGCGTCGGAAAGGGCTGAACGGGCGCGATCCGCTGCTGGAATCGCGACGCTGTCGGCCGACAGCTATATGTGTCGGCCGACACAGCCCTGTCGGACGACAGCCTTACGGCGTCGGCCGACAGACAGGGCAGAAGCCCTCGAAACGCGCGGTTGTACCTTCGGTGCAATGGCTGGGCGTGTTTCGGGTCTGGGGCTTCCCGTTGAGGTCAGTAGGGTTGCCGAGGGTCGATTGGGCTTGTCCGGAAGTTCGAGTAGTCGAACGGACATGTCCCGGGTAGTCGATTTCAAACAAAGGCATACTTGGCAGAGAATGGGATTGAATCCCAACTGACCTCACCATATACTCCTCAGCAGAATGGTGTGTCAGAAAGAAGGAATAGGACTCTTATGGAGATGGTGCGATCAATGATGAGTTACTCGGATTTACCTGTTATGTTCTGGGGACTTGCCTTGGAAACAGCGGCGTACATTCTGAATAGGGTTCCAACCAAAACAGTGCCAACTACACCCATGGAATTGTGGAGTGGGCGTAAGCCTAGCTTGGGACACATTCGGATCTTGGGTTGTCCAGCACATGTGTTGCGACAAGGTGCTGATAAGTTAGAACCTAGATCGGAATTACGGCTGTTTGTAGGATACCCGAAAGGAACTAAAGGTGGCATGTTCTATAGTCCTACGGACCAGAAGATCGTTATAAGTACTAACGCTCGGTTCTTAGAGGAAGACTATATCATGGACCATAAGCCCAAGAGTGACCTAATACTTGATGAGTTAAGGGGAGACAAGGAAGACTTAGATACAGCCGAACCGAGTGTAGATACACCACTAGAACCTGCACCTAATACTGTCACTGTTAATACACCAGAACGCCGTCGTAGTGGGAGGGTTGTTAAACAACCAGATAGATGGATTGGACTGGGTGAGTCTTCGGACTCTGGACCTGGAGTTCATGAAATCGATCCCTGGACCTATGATGAGGCGGTACAAGATATAGATGCGTCTTCTTGGAAGAAAGCAATGAAATCCGAAATAGAATCTATGGATTCTAATAAAGTCTGGGATCTTGTAGAACCACCAAACGGCGTAAAGCCAATTGGGTGTAAATGGGTCTACAAGAGGAATAGAGGATCTGACGGAAAGGTTGAAACCTTTAAAGCTCGGCTTGTTGCGAAAGGCTATACTCAGAAAGAAGGAATCGATTATGAGGAGACCTTTTCGCCGGTAGCCAAGATAAAGTCGATCCGGATTCTCTTATCCATAGCAGCTCATATGGATTATGAGGTGTGGCAAATGGATGTCAAGACAGCTTTCCTGAATGGAAGTCTTGACGAGACGATTTATATGAAACAGCCAGAAGGATTCATTGCTAAGGGGCGAGATCATCTAGTGTGCAAGCTTAATCGATCCATTTATGGATTGAAACAAGCCTCGAGATCGTGGAACCTGCGGTTTGATGAAGTAGTCCAATCTTTTGGATTCATTCAAAGCATGGACGAATCGTGTGTGTATTGGAAACGTGATGGAAAGAAGGTGGTGTTCCTCGTGCTTTATGTGGACGACATTCTTCTCATTGGCAACAGTGTAAAGATGTTATCAGACATAAAGGGATGGTTGTCTAGACAATTCGATATGAAAGATTTGGGAGAAGTCGGGCATGTTCTAGGGATCAAGGTTATAAGGGATCGCCGGAATAGAACATTGTACCTATCCCAGCAATCTTACTTAGACACGATTCTGGCTCGTTTTAACATGCAAGATTCCAAGAAGGGTGAACTGCCCTTCAGTAAAGGAACTTATCTTTCTAAGGAGATGTGTCCTCGGACACAGAAGGAGAAAGATGAAATGAAAGCAGTTCCCTACGCTTCGGCTGTGGGAAGCTTAATGTATGCAATGTTATGCACGAGGCCTGATATCTGCTATGCAGTTGGCGTAGTAGCGAGATATCAGAGTAACCCTGGAAAGGCTCATTGGACTGTCGTAAAGAACATTTTCAAGTATTTGCGAAATACTAAGGATTATGTTCTGAGTTACGGGGCAGACAATCTGATTCCTTTGGGTTACACAGATTCGGATTTCCAAGCTGATAAGGACCGGCGTAAGTCGACATCAGGCTATGTGTACACTATGGGAGGTGGAGCCGTATCATGGAAGAGTGTTAAGCAAAAGTGCATTTCGGACTCTACCATGGAAGCTGAATATGTTGCAGCCTCAGAGGCAGCGAAAGAGTCAGTTTGGTTCCTTAATTTCCTCCAGGACTTAGATGTGATTCCGAGTTTGCCCAAGGCTATGACAATTTATTGTGATAATAGCGGTGCAGTGGCAAACAGTAAGGAACCACGGTCCCATAGTGCTATGAAACACATAGAGCGCAAGTACCACCTGATTCGAGACATCGTCAAGAGGGGCGATGCGATAGTCACCAAGATATCTTCGGAGGACAACCTAGCGGACCCTTTTACCAAGATACTTCCTAAGGAAGTATATAACAAGCACTTGGAGGGTTTGGGAGTCAGAAGTTTGGAAGATAAGACTAGACCTTAGTATAAGTGGGAGATTGATGGAGTAGTATACTTAATGTCTAGATTTGAGTATTATGAACTCCTTGTACACTTTCATTTACCTATTAATAACGAACATTCATTTGCTTTTAATTATTGTTAATTAATATATGCAAATTATAGTCCTGGATTTTATACGTTGTAGTTAGTATGGTGTTGCATGGGCGCACAGAAGATCATACTATCGGTTACTCGTATTTAATCAAACAGTTGCTCACGACCTAGATGGACACGGACCAATCCATCGGTATAGTCGTTGTGTGAGAGAGAAAATAATTTATCTTGATTATTTTATCACACTTGTACACTTGGTGTATTGGGCGAATCGCTTGAGATTTATTGATTAGGATTGCCTTGGATAATCAATTTAAATCTCAGAGTATTTTATTCTTAATCCCCGATAGAATTGCGGGTGTGTATATTTAGTATAAGTGACTTTGATTTTCCAAAGGAATTGACCGGTTTAATTATTGGGTCAATTACCGGTTAAGTTGGGTCACTATATTTTATATATGGCATGCCGTGAATTCTTGACGAGACAGTGTATCCCGTAAGGGTTGATGATATCCCCGAGATGAGCTCATAAGGATTTATTATGTAAACCTCGCGAGTGGATTTGTTCCCGCATGATAAATAAGGTTGAGTGGTACTATTCTCGGATATAAGAGATGAATAAATTTATTAAGCAATAAATAAATTTTATTCATGGATATTTAAATCTTAAATACACGGAATAAATAATACTACCGGAGAAATATTATTCGATATAATATGGGTAAATATTGGGAGTGCAATTTTATTTATATAGTGGAAAATAAATAAAATTAATATTGATAAGGATTAATGGACTTGAGCATTGGGCTCAATTTAATCTTCAATATTAGAAGCCCAATATTCCACCTCCTTTAGATCCCCTACGTAGCCTATAAAAGCACTACATGGCCTTCATAATTAACAAGACAAGAATATCATTATTTGATAGTTCTAGAGAGTTGAAGGAGATCCATAGGAGTTCGATAGATCGTCGCCCACCCGACGTTCGAACGGAGTGCAAGGAATACGTGGGAAGATTCAAAGGTGTTTGATTTCGTTTCTCCGAACAACGAATCGAAGGTATAATATCTAAAACCCCCTCGATATTATTTCGGTTTTGGATTTATCGAGAATACCGTAGAACACAAGATCCGAAGGATCGAACCCGGATTAGACGAACGACCACGCGGTGGTGGCGAAGCCACCGGACCGCGTGGATCGCACGCCTAGGGTTCGGCGCGCGAAGGAGAACCCTCGGCTTCGGCCGAGGGGGCGATCGCTGGGGGCGATCGCCGGCGGTGGCGGGCTGGTGCCGCCACCTCCCCACCTCGACGGTGGGGGGTCCTCCACGGCGGGCAGCAGGTCGCCGGACCTGCTGCTGGGGGCTGCCGGATGCAGCCCCTTCGAACGCGATGTTCGATCGCGTGAACCCGGCTCGCGGGGGTTTCGGCCGGGGGCGGGCTGTGCGTCTTCGGGCGCATGGTCTCCGAAGGTCGGACTCCGGCGGATGAGTCGGTGTTCATGTGATCTCCGGCGAAGGGTTTGATCGGGCTATGGTTTCCGCAATTTTAAATAGCCCGGGATATCAAATTCCAACATTACAAAGCAGTCAAGTTGTTTCATTTGGATTACATAGAATTGGATTTCCAAATCAAACAGGGACAGTCGAAAGTCGAAGTCAGGCTATGTGTTCTCACTGTGAAGTGGAGCAGTCACATGGAAGAATGTAAAGCAGCGATGCATTACGGAATCTACCATGGAAACTGAAAGGATAACGGCCTCTGAGGCAGTTAAAAGGTCAGTGTGGCTCCAGAACTTCCTAAGGGACTTAGATGTGGTTTCTAGTTCGCCCAAAGCTATTTTGAATAGCGGTATTGGCAAACTTGAAATGCCACGAGTCCACAGTGGGAGATAACACGTAGAGCGCAAGTACCACCTGATTCGAGAGATCGTCTAGTAAGACGATACAGTTGTCACCTAGATAGCATCGAGAGGATTGCCTGGTAAAACCAGTTCACAGAGGCACTTCCAGCGAAAGCGTTGGGTAGGCGTGATGAGGTTATGGGAATCTGATGTTTGGGAGAGGGCGACTAGACTTTTAGTATAAGTGGGAGATTGATGGAGTTGTATTCTAAATGTCTAGTTTAGTGCAAATACGGAACTCCTTATCTATACCTTAATTCGAGATATGATTCAAGCATGATTGCATTTAATGCAATAGTCCTTGGTGTATACGTTGTAGACAGTATGGCGTGAGGAGACACGCGGAAAATCATACTATCGGTTACTCGTATACTATCGAACAGTAGCTCACGACTTAGATGGACAGGGACAATCCATCGGTACGTCGTAGTGTGACTGGTAGATGTTTTGGTTGTTTTTGTACTTGTCGGTAGTATTTGCTGGTAATTGAGGGTTTTGGTAAACAACACAAAATGGTAAATTTGTTATAAGTAAGCTAGCAAGAGGACTAAGTTTATGCAGAAATCATAAGTAAGAACATAGATGCTCAAGGCACCTCTTAATTCATATATTCATACTTAGAATTCTTTATTAAAATCAAGGTTTGCATGTCCCCTTTCCTCTCTCTCATACCCTCTATTTATAATGCTCTATGCATGGCTGAATTATGCCACCTAATGCCCACATATCGGCTTCTTATTGGACCTCTAGTCCACTAATATGATGCATTAAGTATCCACTAACTTCTCTTAGTGCTTAATCTGTCCCTTTCCCCGTGAGGTTCCAGCTCATTGACTGGAGTCCCAGAAGTCTTCCCAGGCGATTTCCCCATGAAAAGAGTCTGACTCTACCGTGCAGTCTTCACTATCCGAGCTCCTCGCCTTCTTCTCTGGTACGCTTCCGAAGGTCTTTATCTTTATCTTGGTTGACTTTCTCTCTTGATGACGTGGCCCTTTGATCCGTGACACGTGTCGGTGATTGTTTTCTCGGGTACAACATAGGCCCCCAGGAAAATTAGAGTTTTCAACTCTGATTTCCCTGAAGTTTATGGTGGTCTTTCTCGGTTGACTCGTCTTGGAAATAGCATTCTGACTTTCTGTTGGTGGTTGAGACTTCATTTAATTCTGAATTTTACGCCTTTAAAGGCTCTTCTGATCCGGAGTTGACTTCATATCATGGCTTTCACTTGGAACAGAGATGTGTACCCGAATCAAATAACCAGCTTTTCTTCTCGGATTAGGAATCGGTCGATGAAAACTAAGCTGCCTCTTCCTTTGTCTTTTTCTCAGAAGTTTCCGGAGCTCGATGGACAGGATGTTGCTTTGGTAGATGCTTTCGAACGGGTCTGGACAGTTAAAGTGGAGAAGGATGGTCGACGCCTCGGCTCTGAGTGACGGTTGGAACAAATTCTGTGAACGCCGTCTTGCTTCGGTGGGCGTAACCATCTTTCTAGAGTCGCGTGGGCAGAAGTATTTCAATATCGGAGTATTTGGGAGGGATGGAGAGGAGATCATTGATCTGGGAACTGATTCTGAAGATAGCTCGATCAATACTGAACCTGAAAATCTTCCTGTAAAAGATGATTGGGGATATACTTCCCTGTGAGATCTATCTAAAATATAGAAAATTTGTATTTTCTTTGTGAAATAAGGTTTCCTGGGTTTATTCTCCAGGTTTTATTTCCCAGGATTCTTTCCCGGTGAAGTGAATAAGTGTTGTTGTCTTTGAAGGACTCTTTACATTCGTAAATCGTGATAAGTATCAGAAAACTTATCTTCTTAATAAATCAATAATTTTGATAAATAAATAAATAATAAAAGAAATAAGATTTCTTCTTAATCTGACTTTTGTCAGTAAATATTTGCCACGTGGCATTATCCTGGCCAAGTATTCTAGGTTTTACGGGGTAGTGGGAGGACACTTGAGTACGTTTTTTCTTGGTAACCGTCCTCCCTTCCCCTTCCTTGATCTCAACCGTTGATCAATTTATGAGGCAGGGTTAACTTTCAGAACACATTAACCCTTTTCAAATTTCAAAACTTCACAACTCCCTTCGATTCAGATCTAGAAATCGGTAAGAAATTCTTTCTCTCTGCAATTTTTACTGTGTAAATTTGTTTAATTCGTAGTGTAAAATTCCTTCTACAACCCCTATCATCATGCCAAAATACACGAGAGTAGTTCGCCCCAAAGTGGCTGAAGAGCCCCACGTCTTGCTCGCTCGTCAGTTCAAAGAATTTATGGACAAGGCGGAACCGGCCTTGCCTGAATTCCGACTGGACGAACTAGACGCGGCCCACCCCTACGTTCCTGTTGCGAGGACCATCACAGCGGTTCAACCAGATCCAAACCACCAGGAGTGGGACGCGCATGGCCGAGACAGCACGGTGACAGCGGACGAACTCACCGACTGGAGGGATGACAGGCGGATTCCCTTCAACGTGCATTTACATGCGCCAGAAGAGGGTGAATCCGCCTGCTGTCCACCTCCAAGCATGGTGGCCATCGGCGTCGACGCGATGGAGCAAGGTCTGCGGTTTCCCCTGCATCCTTCAATTTCAGGCCTGTTGAACCAGTGGGGTGTGGCTCCTCATCAGATTCATCCGAACGGGTGGGCTCAGTTGTATGGGGTTTTGACGGTTCTAGGACAAGTGGGATTCTCTCGACCCCTCACGGGGGATGAATTCCATTTGTTCTTTATTCCGGTCAATTTTCAGAAAGGGTTGTTGGGTGATCACACAGTTCGTTGCAGGAAAAACATGGTGACAATAAAAGAACCGGAAGTTAAAGATCCTACTTGTTGGGGTCGATGGTTTTATGTCTCGGGGAGATGGAGAACTCAGACCCGAGAGGGAGAAATCGAAATTCCTTTAACTTATGGCGTTAAGGATGAAAGTAAGTAAGTTATACTTTTAAGTTTTTACAGTTTTGACTGATCTAAAATTGTTTTTATGTTTGTAGGTGCCCGGATCTCCAAAACTGATTATAGCATCCCGTGGGATTTGGCTACAGCGAATCTTTTGGCCCAGTGCATTCCTACTACCGAGAGGGACTCAGTGTACCTTAACGACGACAGTATTCGTGACGCAACAGGCTTGTTCTGTCCTCCGTTCGTTGAAGACAAACCTTGTTTTGGTAAAGTTCTGTATTTTTTACAGTTTTCATTTTGTCTTATTTCCTGGGGACATATCCCCCGGGGAAATCTCATTAATTTTGTCGGGTGTAATACTTTTATTTTCCCGGTGCAGAATTTTTCTCTACAGTGTTTGACGTGAAACCTCCAAATATGGCGGATAACAAACTGTTCGAAAGACTTGGACTTGTGGATCCATCCCAGACGGGGAAAGCCCGTAAATCAAAAACCAGTTCAACCAGCATAGGTGGCCGAGGATCTGTAAAGACTCGGGGTGGGGCAGTAGGTGCCCCGGCTTCCCGGACCAGATCCCGAACTGTCTCCGCCCAAGTCGGTGAGACAGATTCCCTGGGGATCATGGAGGTGGTGGACTCCTACAAAGAATCCTCTACCCCTGCTGATGCGGTGATGACTGATGTTGTTCCCAACCAGGGTTTGCCTCCCTCTGGGTCATCCACACATCTACAAGTCAAGCTCGAAGGAGACAAGAAAAGGAAGAAAGTTGACGGGGGTATAATTGATGTGACTGAATCACCTCCCCGTGCTGACATGAGTCAGTCTGTTTTTGGAGTTGAAAAAGTTCTCTCTGACAAGTAAGTTTATCTTTGTTTTATGCTCTTTCTTTATTTTACAAAACATTCAATCTTATCCTTATGTTTTATTTCTTGGCTAGGTTTTCCCAGGAAAAACTTCCATCTGTGCTCCTTCCCTTCTTCTCTGGAAAAGGCCCCATTGACCCTGTCACTACCCTGGGCAATCCTGTAGGTGATTCAATTGATGCAGTTGGGAGGTGCTGGACCTCAGAGCTCAATGACCTGATGGACCATGAGGAACATGCCTTTTCCCTGACCCTTAAACTGGCCAGTCAAAGTGCAGTTGCCATCTCTGGTGCTCACACCATGGCTGAGAAACTCAGAACTGAGGTTACCAAGCTTCGCATCACCAGCACTGGTCAAGAAACACAAGTAAAGGAGCTCAACGCAGCCTACATAGCCGCGGCAGGGGACAGGGATAGATGGAAGAAGGTTGCAGACACTGCACGGGCAGAGGTGGGGAAGTTGAAGTCTGAGATGCAGGAAGCCTTAAAAACCCTCAAGGAAAAAGAAGAACAGATTGAGGATGCCCAGGACAGCTTTGTCAGGGAAAAGAAAGAGCTAAAGGATGAGGTGGCCAAAGTCACCAAAGAACTGAAACAGGTCCAGGATGATTTTTCACAGTCCATGGAAAGAGTTGTGGAGCTCGAAACCCTACTGGACTCAACTGCTCACAATCCCAGGGTATTGAGTGACCTCCGTTATGTAACTGCATATGCTGATCTCATCAGGTCTGCAGCAAAGGAGAAGAATGATGTGGCCAAAGAGTATGGACTCAAACTCCTCAAGGATCACATGAAGGGATGCACTCTGGATTCCAGAGTTCCTCAACCTTTCATGGATCTGGAAGTTGTCCATGGGATTGACATGACATGGTGGCCATCATACAGTCTCCTCTCTATGCCTGGTGAACCTGCAAAGTTAGCTGATGATGCTCCTGTTGATGAGGATGATTTTGAAGATGAGGGTTTGGATCTACTTGGTGTTGGGCCTGATGGCAAGCCAAAAGATCCTCTGGTAACCCCCCCTGGTGATGGTAATTCCACCTCCTGAGTTTTACAACTTAGGAGTCTGCTAAAATGAACCCTACTCTGAGTGTAAAAAGCTCAGGGGTTTTTAAGTTTTATTTCTGATTTGGGCCTGAGGCCATAAGACACTATTTGCTATTTCTGTTTGGATTTCAAAGGCAGTTTTTGCCTGGGACAAGTATTAATATTTTGCTGGTGTGTAATAACTTAGTAAGTTATTTTTGGATATTATCCTTTGGGTCTTACTAATAACCCTTCCACCGTTTTGTTTAGGTTTCTTTTTACCACAATTATCTATCACTTTACAAGTCAGTTTAGCTTGTTTGGTGAATCGTAATTCTTGTGAATAGATAACTTTTGGCTCACACCCAAGTTTTATTTTAAAACTTTGTTGGGACCCTTTGTGAGTTCTTTGTCCTGCAAAAGTGATTTTCGGATTTAGTTACCTCTCGGAATTCTCTCTGATTCTAAGTAACATTTTTCTCCTCCATCTCTCCTTTTACAAAGACTGACGGATCCTGTGGTTTATTTCTTTATGAATGCCTCTTAGGATTTTCTTCGGACCAATATCTTCTTCCTGCGTGATTCTTGAGTTTCTTTTACTCTTTTGAATCCGTACGCTGAAAGAAGTGTTCGGCCCCACAATCTACAGATTTTTGGGTCTTTACCGAACCTTAGTATTCTTTTATGAATACTCAATATTCTTTATTTTTACCGGGAAATTTATTCTATTTCCCAGGGTAATTCTTTTTCTATTCCGTATGCAAAATATAACTTTAAGGATCATATAAACATTTTTAATAATTTTTGAGAAAGATTTATAAAAGTAGAGCAAAGGTTTTTACAAAAATAATAATTTTACAAAAGCCAAGTTTACCCTTTTGGTTTGTTTTAATGATAAAACTTCTTTAAATGCAACGCATTCCACAGATACTGATCGTTGGTCCCGTCGAGAAGCTCTAACTCGTACGCTCCATTTTGGAGGCAATGGCTCACTCTAAACGGTCCCTCCCAGTTCGGCCCCAGTGCTCCCTGGTGCGTTCCCAAGATTTTCTTCAGCACCAAGTCTCCCACTTGGAATTCTCGTGCCTTTACTTTGGAATTAAACAATTTTGCAATTCTTTGTTTGTTCATGGCATTTAGAGAAACAGAGGCTAACCTTCTTTCTTCAAGAAGATCTAACTCTTTCCGGATGGTTACTTCATTCTCCGGGGAGATTTCCTGAGCGGTCCGATGTGATAACACCGTTATTTCCGCTGGAATTACTGCTTCTGTTCCAAAAGCCAAAGAGTATGGGGTTTCTCCAGTGGCATTTCTGGCTGTGGTACGATACGACCACAGAACCTCAGGAAGTTCATCCGCCCACTTTCCTTTGCGACTTTCCAATTTTGATTTGATGGTATGTTTTAATATTTTATTCACTGCTTCAACCTGACCATTCGTCTGGGGGTGGTAAGGAGTAGAAAATAACCTTCTAATTTTCCATTTTTCACAGAATTCTTCCACCTCAGCCCCATCGAATTGTTTTCCGTTGTCGGAAATGATTGACTCGGGCAAACCGAATCGACATATAATGTTTTTCCATATGAACTTGATAACCTGTGGTTGATCAATTTTGTTCAATGGTTCTGCTTCAACCCACTTGGTAAAATAGTCGACTGCTACAATCGCATATTTCACTCTGCCCCGTGCGGTTGCTAGTGGTCCGATCAGATCGATACCCCACCGAGCAAATGGCCACGGGCTGTAAATGGATTTCAGGGCTTCTGGGGAAATACGGATGTTAGGCCCATTCCTCTGGCATTTGACACATTTACGTGCATACCGACTGCGTCCCTTCTCAGGCTTGGCCAGTAAAATCCTTGCCCCATGGTTTTGTGTGCCAGGGATCTTCCCCCCGCATGGTTTCCACACACACCATTATGTATTTCTTCCAGGATTTTAAATCCTTCTTCCTTCGACACACATTTTAGTAGTGGAAGGGAATAGCTTCTTCGGTAAAGTTGTGTATTTATTAAAGTATACTTTGCCGCTCGGGAGCGAAGTTGTTTTGCTTCAGTTTTATCTGCTGGTACTTCCCCGGTATCTATGTACCGTTGGATGGGAATTCGCCAGTCTTCTCCGGCCCCGGCCAGTATTTGCATTTGTATCTCTCTTTGTTCCACTGATGGGGACATTAATTTTGTCAAAACAATATTTGAAAAGTCTGCTGAGCCCTCAGCTGATGCTAACTTTGACAGGGCGTCACATTGTGAATTGTGTTCCCGTGGGATTTGTTCAATTAGAACTTCAGGGATTTTTTCGCAAAGTTCCCATACCGATTTTAGGTATTTTATCATTTGTTCCCCTCTGGCTTCGTAGTCCCCACTTACATGGTTTACTACTAGCTGAGAGTCCATAAACACATGGAGTTTTCTTGCCCCGACGGCTATAGCCAATTCCAACCCAGAAATGAGAGCTTCGTACTCTGCTTCATTGTTAGATGTGGGGAATTCAAACTTTACCGCATGAGTTACTGAGTCTCCATCGGGACTGAGTAATACCACACCTGCCCCCGAGCACGCGGTGGTAGATGATCCATCTACGAACAGCTGCCAGGCGCATGGTTGATTCTGGGATTTCTCAGGGAAAGTTAATTCCACAATAAAATCTGCCAGGGCTTGCGCTTTGATTGCTGTCCTCGGGGCGAAAGTTATGTCATACTGACTAATTTCTAACGCCCACCGCAGGAGTCTCCCGGTGATATCTGATCGGTGCAATACTTGCCTTAAAGGCATAGTAGTCAAAACTTCGACGGGGTGCTCAAATAAGTACGCCCGGAGTTTTCTAATTGACACTATTAAAGCATATGTTAATTTTTCCAATGGAGTGTATTTAATTTCTGCCTCATGTAGTAGGCTCACAAAATAAATCGGGAAGTGTTGTATTCCTTCCGCCCTTGTCAGGACTGCACTGATGGCATGTTCTGAGGCGGCCAGGTATAAATACAGCTTTTCTCCTGGTTTAGGTGCCACAACTACTTTTGGATTGGATAAATATTCCTGTATCCGTACAAAAGCTTCTTGGGCCTCCTTTTTCCAGTGAAATTCCTGTCCTTTGATGGAGGCAAAGAACGGACGAGTTTTATCTCCCAGGCAAGAAATGTATCTATTCAGGGTGGCTAGACGACCCGTGATTCGTTGTACGCCTTTTACGTCCCGGGGCTCTTGCATATCCAAGATAGCTTGGACTTTGGTAGGGTTGGGCTCAATGCCTTTCTCGCTAACCACATGCCCCAGGATCATCCCTTTCTTAATTCCGAAGTTACATTTCTTGGGGTTCAATTTCATATTATAATGCCCCAGAATTTTGAAAACTTCTTCGAGGTCTTTGATGTGATCTGATTCGTTTTTACTTTTTACAATAATATCATCAATGTACACTTCCATGGTTATACCAATTAAATCAGAAAACATTAAATTTACCAACCTTTGATAGGTGGCCCCCGCATTCTTCAGGCCAAAAGGCATTCTTTCCCAGCAATAGATCCCTTTTTCTGAGTAGAACGCCGTGTGTTCGACGTCATCTGGATGCATGGGGATTTGATGGTACCCGGCCTTAGCATCTAGCGTTGAGAATGTTGGAGTTGTGTACTTAATGTCTAGATTTAAGTAACGATATACTCCCGATCATAGCATTTAATCTATTTAATTAATAAACAATTATTTGCATTTAATTATTTATAATTAAATATATGCAAATCATAGTTCTGGATTTTATACGTTGTAGTTAGTATGGTGCTGCATGGGCACACAGAAGATCATACTATCGGTTACTCGTATTTAATCGAACAGTTGCTCACGACCTAGATGGACACGAACTAATCCATCGGTATAGTCGTTGTGTGAGAGAGAAAATAATTTATCTTAATTATTTTATCACACTTGTACACTTGGTGTATTGGGCGGACCAGCTTGAGATTTATTGATTAGGATTGCCTTGGATAATCAATTTAAATCTCGGAGTATTTTATTCTAAATCCCCGATATTATTGCGGGTGTGTATATTTAATATTAGAGACTTTGATTTTCCAAAGGAATTAACCGATTTAATTATTGGGTTAATTACCGGTAAAGTTGGTTCGCTATATTTTATATACGACATGCCGTGAATACTTGACGGGAAAGTGTATCCCGGAAGGGTTGATAATATCCCCGAGATGAGTTCATAAGGAATTATTGTGTAAACCTCATGAGTGGATTCGTTCCGCACAATAATAAAGGTTGAATGGTACTAGTCTCGGATATAAGATATGAATATTATTTATTGAGCAATAAATAAATTTATTCATGGATATTTAAATCTTAAATACACGGAATAAATAATACTAATCGGAGAAATATTATTTGATATAATATGGAATAATATTGGGAGTGCAATTTTATTTATATAGTGGAAAATAAATAAAATTAATATTGATAAGAATTAATAGATTTGGGTTGGACCCAATTTAATTTTCAATATTAGAAGCCCAATATTTATTCTCCTTATGATCCCCTACGTAGCCTATATAAGCACTACATGGTCTTCACTTTAAAAGAGAGAGAATTAATTGACCTACGCCAATCATAAAGTCTTGGAGAGTGAGGAAGATCCATAGGAATCCGATAGATTGTCGCCCACACGACGTTCGGACGAAGTGCGAGGAATACGTAGGAAGATCGCAAGGTCGTCAATTAGATTCGTTTCTCCGTACAACGAATCGAGGTAATAATCGAGAAACCCCTTCTATGATTATTTGTGCGTATTAATTGTGATATATACATGAACGCGCGATCCGGGAAAAACGACGAACCTCGGGGACGGGGATTCGAGATCCCCGGCGAGGATCGAAGGTGCGGCCGAACCCTAGGGTTCAACCGCCGTGCGCGCGCGACGAGGGGCGAGCCCCGGCTGGACGCCGGGGCATGCGATCGAATTCAGTCGATCGCTGGGGTGCCACGGGCTGGTGCCGTGGCGGACCCCAGCCGCCCTCGACGGCGGCGTGCGCTCGAAGGGGGCCCCGGCTGAAGCCGGGGCGAGCGATCGACTCGGAAGTCGATCGCTAGGGCAGCCGCGGCTAGGCCGCGGCGGGTCAGCTGGGCTGACCGCCCTCCCCTCGATGGCGGAGGCGGTGAGTCGCCGGACTCACCGCCAGGGGCTGTTCCGAACAGCCCCGCGGGGATGGCTCGCATCCCCGGCGATCGCCACACACGGCGATCGCGAGCCCGGGCATGGGCGTGGCTAGGGTTTAGTCGCGGGTTCTCCCGCGGCGACGCCTTGGTCATGCTCTAGCTCGTCCGTGGTTCGCGTTCGTGGATCCGACTCGTGGGAGAAAATCGGCTGGGGGCGGGCTGCGTGTCTTCGGGCGCGTAGTCTCCAAAGGTCGGACTCCTGCGGATGAGTCGGTGTTCGTGTAATCTCCGGCGACGGGTTTTCGGTCGGGTTATCGGTTCCGCAATTTTTTTTGATAGCCCGGGACATCGAATCCCAGCAAATTGGTATCAGAGCGTTTGGTTTCGTGTTCATGTATATATTCGATTATTGTTCTACCTTGCAGGATTTCCGGCTATCATGGTTGGATTTAATTAATTGTTTTTTTTTAATTAATTATCATGATTATTAAACTCTCGGACATGTCGAGATTCGTTTTGTGTGGTTGAATGTTTGTAATAGTAAAAATTCGGGGGTTGACCGAATTTAGGATTTATTATTACGCTCTTTATTTTCCGGAAAATGTATAGGGTCGATTTCATGTATAGAATCGATACCGGAATTGTAATTTAATTTTTTTGTAAATTATTTACGTTGGTTCGATGATGAGACGATCGCCGGAAGACGAAGAAGTGACGAAGAGAGTAGGGCAAGGGATCGATCCCATGATGGTGATCGACCCATGGCCTAGCCGGCGTGGCTAGGCGGCGGCGGCGCTCCTCCCCGAGTGGCCGGCCGATCGATCATGGTGGGATAGCGTGGGGTCTCCTAATCCCGTGCTATTCCTACCAAGATCCACTTTCCTAATTAGTTCGGATTTTTCCTATTTGAGTGCTTTGCTTTTGGAAACTCTCATGGATTAGGAAAAGAATTAATTTAAATTAATTTTATTTCTATTGATTTATTTCCTTCATGGAATTATTCATAGATTAGAAATTTAATTAATTTAGTACTAAATTTATTTTTCCTATTTGATTATTCCTACTCAAGGGAATATTCATGGATTAGGAATAAAGATAAATTTGGAAAGTAGTAAGTCCTAATTTATTTTATTTCCTTGTTCTATTATAGATATCTTCTAGAATATTCCAAGTTTTACTTGGATAGATTATTCTAAAGATTTAATGAGAACTAGAAAGGAAAATAAATAAATAAAAATATTAATGATATTTAATTTTATTTTTGATATATTCGATTGACTTAATTTTCGAATTAAGTAACTTTTGGATTAATTGAAAATAAATAGATTTAAATATTAGAAATTAATATTCTCGTCACATGGAGCATTCAAGAAACGAAGACTGAAGACTAGAGGATGCATATGAAGATAAAGCCATGATAGTCGGGAAAATAATTCTCTAGCATTATTTTTGACTATGTGTTATGTGCTTTATTGCTTTCATGCATGCTTATGTGTTTAATTATGCATTAGATAGCGTATCCCTTTGTTATAAAAAGCTAAGTGGGAGAGGGGATGGAAACATTCTCATGGTCTCCATTACTGTTCTCTTGGTGACTCTTATGGACTTTTGAAGTTCGTATAGATGTGTCATTGGAGGAGAATTCTTGTAATTCCTCTTACAAGAAACATTGATCAAGTTTATCAAACAATGCCTAATTTGTCTTTCTGAAACTGACTTCAAGTCGACTCATTCTCACCCCGGGGAGTGGAATGGAGCCAGAGCCACTTGGTCATGTAGAGGACACAAATTAGAGACTTTCGTGCCATTCTTTGATAGATGGGTCGTTTGTCTGCTCGGCTCCCTCATTTATGAGAGATAGGGTCGCTCGCATGGTGAATCACTGGTTAGAAACTTCGAGTTTCACTTATGATTCTCCGCGTCTTGGTTTACGAAAATCGAATGGATCTTGTAATTGGGAGTCAATTATAAAAGTCTCTTAGTGTCGTAAACGTCCACACCACGTGGCTTGCTACACTGACGGATTTTGGATTAATTGATGTAGACAGTTGTAAGGAATTGTGAAGAGTTGTGAAGTTGTCGTAAACGTCCACACCACGTGGCTTGCGGTAATGTAGCAATTCCAAACGATTCACTTTGGTGCTGAGTAATGGTTTACACTTAGATACGCCTTGTAGTATTCCTCCCCACGAGGTTACGCTATAAGTGATGTATGACCAAAGAAAATCTAATTGCTAAATTATTTGGGTGGGTAAACGTCCACACCACGTGGCTTGCCTTACCTGATGGGATTTTAGATGTGATTAGTAATTTAATGATATTATTTAAGGGAGATAATATCGGATATTAAATTAATTGTTTGTTTAAATGTGCTTATAGGTTTAGAGAATAGCTATGAACCCACTTTCTATGATACTCAAGGAGCATAAGCTCACTGGCACAAACTATATTGATTGGAAGAGAAATTTAGACAGTGTCCTAACTTCGGAAGAGTACAAGTTTGTACTCCATGAAGTGTGCCCTGCTGAGCCAACGGCTGCCTCAACTGATGAGGAAAAACTGACATATCGGAAGTGGAAAAAGGCTGATGAAATGGCTAGGTGTTATATTTTGGCTTCCATGTCAAATGTACTCCAAACCCAACATGAGTCGATGGACACTGCCTATGATATGATGTTTAACCTCAAGGAGATGTTTGGGGAGCAAGATCGTGCGGCAAGGCAAGAAGCCATGAGAGTCCTCATGTCAACTACTCAGTCTGAAGGAACGCCCGTAGGGGAGCACGTTCTTAAGATGATGAGTTTGTTGAATGAACTTGAGGTCCTAGGAGCTTCTATTGATGCTGAGACGCAAGTCGACATCATACTCCAGTCTCTGGCCCCTAGTTTTGAGCAGTTTCGTATGAGCTATAATATGGGTAAACTATCTTATACTCTTGCGCAACTCCTGACTGAACTAAAGGCGGCAGAGGGGATCTACAAGAAGGGCAAGTCTCAAGCGCTTGTAGCTACCAAGTCCAAAGGCTTTAAGCC
Organism: Euphrasia confusa; assembly: GCA_954870475.1. NCBI lineage: Eukaryota > Viridiplantae > Streptophyta > Magnoliopsida > Lamiales > Orobanchaceae > Euphrasia > Euphrasia confusa. Next base: position 35,207,625 of record OX940950.1, read on the forward strand.
TGGTGGAGGTAGGGGCAAGAAAAGGAAGCAAGCCATGAAACCCAGTGGTACCAAGAGGAGTGGACCACGAGTGGGGGCTAGTAAGCCAAAGGGCAAGTGCTTCCGATGCAACAAGTCTGGACACTGGAAGTCTGAATGTCCTCTCAAAGGTACGAATTTTTCTTTAGTCGTAAAAACATAGTCAGCGGTATTATCTACCAGAATTCTGGTGTGTAGATATGGAACCACTGACGGTATGTGCATTAAATGCAGGGGTTCCAGAAAACCCGGCGACTTAGAGAAGAAGAGTTCGAGTCTACATGGGCAAAGCTGTTGGGGTAGCAGCGGTTGCAGTGGAAGACATTTATCTGTTTTAAGTTTTCATTTCAGTTATTGCTTATGTACCCCTTTATTTTTTGAAAAAGAACTTCGTTCTAGTTTTCTTTATTATTAATGGATATTTTATTTCTTTAATCATTTGATGGTTTGGATAAGAAATAATGGTGATATCTATTATGGTACATTAGATAGCAATATGTGAATGATGAATCCTTAGTCTACCACGATGAAACAAAACGTTATGTATAACTTGTTTTACTTATTAGATGTATTTCTCTTGTCAATCATTATACTTGTGAATTCTTGAACTTGGTAGTATCTATTCAAAAGGGATTCAAAAGGTCGAAATTGATTTGATCAATTATAGTTGGAGGAATGGACCTCCCGACCTAAGAATCGATCTTGATAGATGATACAACTGAGTTAACCTTTCTGATAAAGGATGGAATTCAGACAAGTATAGGAAATGATTTATGATTAATGCGGTATGTGAAATTAGAGAAGGTACGAGTCGTTCTTTCAAGAATACTCGAAGATGGATTGGACTACTTGCTGTGCCATAAAGGCGGAGTGTTTTCAACACAAAGCCATTATGGGGATCCTTCAAAGTATATCCATTTGTAGCCTGCGACCTGATCGCGGAGGCTATCACCTATCTAAATAACACATAGCATAAATCAAAGATTGAGATTAAGTCTCAAGCGCATGCACTGATGTGTAGACATGGTGTGTCAGGAATGAGAAATGGGATTCTAATGGTAAAAGAACAAGTTTGTTCGGAACTACCTATGTTCTATGGATATTTCTGGACACAACGGCACATTCTATGTGGTTGTAGAATATCCTAGAAGAACACTTAATTGTATGTTCAATAGTACTACGAACCAGAAGGGTGTTCTCGCCCGGTTCATAGAGGATAAACTATTAGATGAACTACAATGCCCTAATTGACAAAGTACTTTAAAATGAGGAAAGGAAAAGACTGAGAACCAGCCTGACCGAGTAGTAGTACACCACTAACTGCACCTAATGTTGTTACTGTTATACACCGGAACGCCATTGCAGTGGGAGGTTGTTAAGCAACCAGAGATGTTCATAAGACTGGAGGAGTTTTGAACTCTGGATCCAGTATACATGAAATCGATCCCTAGGTCTGCATAGGATTTTGCAAAGAAGGTGTGTTAGAGACGTAATGGAAACAAAAGTGGTGTTTCTCGTAATTTTGTGTAGATAACACTTTGTCATTGGCGACAATGTAAAAATGTTGTCAGACATAAAATAGAGGTTGTCTAAATGAATCAAGGTATAAGATTAAGATGAAGTTGGATCATGTTCTTAGAAATCTTTCAATCTCTGGATAAGGACATTTGTACTTCTCTTAAGATATCTTATACGATTATGGTTTGTTTTAAACATGCACAATTCTGAGAAAGGTTATTGCCTTTCGGGAACAGAATATATATATCTAAAGGTGTGTGTTTTGAACACATGAAGCAGATAAATGAGGATAAAGCAGTTTCCTGTACTTCAAGTATGGAAAGCTTTATAGATGCAATGTTGTAAAACAAGAACCTGATATCAACTATGCGGTTTGCGTAGTGGGAGGATATCAAAGTAATCTGGATAAGGGATGTTCGAATGCTGCAAGAGTACTTTCATAGTACTGGCTTGAGCAAGACGAAATCTTCTTAGATTACAGATTCTCAGATCCAAAAATCAGAGAAGGACCAGTGAAAGTCGATATCAGGCTATGTGTTCACTTTTAGAAAGAGGTGGAACCATGAAATGAAAGAGTGATAAGCGGGACGCTTCTCAGACTCTCTCATAACCGAATAGCAGCCTCAGAGGCAGCGGAAGTTTTGGTTAGGTTCCGGAATGACCTCTGAACTTGGATATGATTCTTGGTTCACCAAAGGCTATGTACATAGCGGTGCGTGGAGAACTGGAAGAAGTCATAAGTTCGAAAAGTGATGATAACACATAGAGCAAGTACCACCTGATACGAATCATCGTCGAGGGAGACGACGTAGTAGTCACCAAGATAACTTCAGAGCGGAAACCTAGAGTGCTCACTCACATAGTACTCGGAAGTACACCTTAAGCACGTGATGAGTATGGGAACCGGGAGTTTGGAGGAAATGACTAGACCTTAGTACAAGTGGGAGATTGTTGGAGTTGTGTACTTAATGTCTAGATTTAAGTAACGATATACTCCCGATCATAGCATTTAATCTATTTAATTAATAAACAATTATTTGCATTTAATTATTTATAATTAAATATATGCAAATCATAGTTCTGGATTTTATACGTTGTAGTTAGTATGGTGCTGCATGGGCACACAGAAGATCATACTATCGGTTACTCGTATTTAATCGAACAGTTGCTCACGACCTAGATGGACACGAACTAATCCATCGGTATAGTCGTTGTGTGAGAGAGAAAATAATTTATCTTAATTATTTTATCACACTTGTACACTTGGTGTATTGGGCGGATCAGCTTGAGATTTATTGATTAGGATTGCCTTGGATAATCAATTTAAATCTCGGAGTATTTTATTCTTAATCCCCGATATTATTGCGGGTGTGTATATTTAATATTAGAGACTTTGATTTTCCAAAGGAATTAACCGATTTAATTATTGGGTTAATTACTGGTAAAGTTGGGTCGCTATATTTTATATACGACATGCCGTGAATACTTGACGGGAAAGTGTATCCCGGAAGGGTTGATAATATCCCCGAGATGAGTTCATAAGGAATTATTGTGTAAACCTCATGAGTGGATTCGTTCCGCACAATAATAAAGGTTGAATGGTACTAGTCTCGGATATAAGATATGAATATTATTTATTGAGCAATAAATAAATTTATTCATGGATATTTAAATCTTAAATACACGGAATAAATAATACTAATCGGAGAAATATTATTTGATATAATATGGAATAATATTGGGAGTGCAATTTTATTTATATAGTGGAAAATAAATAAAATTAATATTGATAAGAATTAATAGATTTGGGTTGGACCCAATTTAATTTTCAATATTAGAAGCCCAATATTTATTCTCCTTATGATCCCCTACGTAGCCTATATAAGCACTACATGGTCTTCACTTTAAAAGAGAGAGAATTAATTGACCTACGCCAATCATAAAGTCTTGGAGAGTGAGGAAGATCCATAGGAATCCGATAGATCGTCGCCCACACGACGTTCGGACGAAGTGCGAGGAATACGTAGGAAGATCGCAAGGTCGTCAATTAGATTCGTTTCTCCGTACAACGAATCGAGGTAATAATCGAGAAACCCCTTCTATGATTATTTGTGCGTATTAATTGTGATATATACATGAACGCGCGATCTGGGAAAAACGACGAACCTCGGGGACGGGGATTCGAGATCCCCGGCGAGGATCGAAGGTGCGGCCGAACCCTAGGGTTCGACCGCCGTGCGCGCGCGACGAGGGGCGAGCCCCGGCTGGACGCCGGGGCATGCGATCGACTTCAGTCAATCGCTGGGGTGCCACGGGCTGGTGCCGTGGCGGACCCCAGCCGCCCTCGACGGCGGCGTGCGCTCGAAGGGGGCCCCGGCTGAAGCCGGGGCGAGCGATCGACTCGGAAGTCGATCGCTAGGGCAGCCGCGGCTAGGCCGCGGCGGGTCAGCTGGGCTGACCGCCCTCCCCTCGATGGCGGAGGCGGTGAGTCCGGCCGGTGAGTCGCCGGACTCACCGCCAGGGGCTGTTCCGAACAGCCCCGCGGGGATGGCTCGCATCCCCGGCGATCGCCACACACGGCGATCGCGAGCCCGGGCATGGGCGTGGCTAGGGTTTAGTCGCGGGTTCTCCCGCGGCGACGCCTTGGTCATGCTCTAGCTCGTCCGTGGTTCGCGTTCGTGGATCCGACTCGTGGGAGAAAATCGGCTGGGGGCGGGCTGCGTGTCTTCGGGCGCGTAGTCTCCAAAGGTCGGACTCCTGCGGATGAGTCGGTGTTCGTGTAATCTCCGGCGACGGGTTTTCGGTCGGGTTATCGGTTCCGCAATTTTTTTTGATAGCCCGGGACATCGAATCCCAGCAGAGAATATTGCGTGACCTGTCAAATTATCAACCACATGGTCGATGTGTGGCATGGGAAAAAGGTCTTTTGGGCAAGCATTGTTTAGATCAGTAAAATCTATACACAACCGCCGTGCCCCCACTGTTTTTGTCACCATTACCGCATTAGAAAGCCAAGTGACATCACTCGAAGCTTTCCTGACCAGTTTGTTTTCAATTAGTTTATCTACTTCCCCGGCGAGTGCCTGGCACTTCTCGCGGCCCATTTTCCTACGCTTCTGCGCAATTGGTCTCTTGCAGGGATCAATTTTCAATCGATGACAGGCATGTTTAGGGTCTATCTTTCCTAAATCCGCACTGGACCATGAGAAAGTGGAAACGTTTTCTCTTAGGAATTTTATGATATCACCTCGGGTAGTTAATTCCATATGAGTCCCCACAAGTATTTGTTTTTCGGTTTGCTCTGGATCTAAAACTATAGAGTCCAGAGTTTCAACCATTTCTACAACGGGTGCTTTTTTGCATTGATATCCTCCCCGCGAGCCCCAATCATCCAAGTTTGGTTTGGATTGGGGAAGTTTTTTCCCGGTAGTCGCTAAGTCTACCCTGGTTTCTTCTTCGGGGGGATTATCTATTTCGCCCGAGGGAATCTGAAGAACTTCCCCGTGCGGGTTTTTCTTGGGAGAGCTCATTCCTTCCTCGGGGATTTTAATGATATTTTTAATGTGATCTATTTGTTTTATTTTGCTTTCCTCCAAATTGATTTGGGGAATGTTATCGTTTTCTTTGGTTTTAGTTTTATCAAGATCGCGAAAATACATCAAAGTCTTCTTAGCCATTACTAGGTCCCCTCTGACGGTGCCAACTGCACCGGAGGGTGTTGGAAACTTGATACAGTAGTAATAGGACGAGGCGACTGCTTCAAAAGCGTCCAAAAAGGGTCTGCCTAACAAAGCATTATAGCCACTAACCTTATCAACTATTACAAACTTAAGATTCCTAACCATCACGACTTCGGGGTTCTTCGCGTCCATCATTTCCACCGGGAGGATGATTTCTCCGTAGGGAATGACTACATCGTCACCAAAACCTTTTAACACCATATCGCACGGGTTCACATAGCGCGCCAGCTTCCCCATCAGATCCAGGGTCTTTTTATAAAGGACATTGAGATGCGCGCCATTGTCTACCAACGTGCGAGACACGTCCAGATCGAGGATTCTCGCCTTTATCACTAAAGGCACATCCTTCGGGAACTTTGTCTCGGCTCGATCTTCCGGGGTGAAAGTTATCACCGTCGTTTCACTGATTGTTGCTTCCTTTGATGGGGCAGTTTCATACCAAACCTCCCACATCTGAAAGTCTCTCTTTCTCTTGCGGTGGCTTTCCTCGTTCACCGGCCTCAAACCGTCGATCATCATGATCTGACCCACTCTTGGTGGATCTTGAGTCGGAGGATGCGGTGGTGGAACTGGTGCGGGTACTTCCCGGGGAGGAGGCCCCTGCGGATTTCCCCCAGCACCTGGCCTGGGCAAGAATTGCCACAGCTTCCTGTTGGAATTCGCTATCCCGGGTTATCAAAATAGCGGAACCGATAACCCGAACGAACCCTTCGCCGGAGATCATACGAACACCGACTCATCCGCCGGAGTCCGGGCTTTGGAGACCATGCATCCGAAGACGCACAGCCCGCCCCCACCCGAACCCCCGCGAGCCGGGGTTCGCACGATCAAGCGATCGATCGCGCGCCGGCGATCGATAGGGGTGGGGCTGTTCGACAGCCCCCCCGCGGCGGGTCCGGCGACCCGCCACCACCAGGAGGCCCCCGCCTTCACGGCGGGGTAGGGCACGGCTCCAGCCCGTGCCCAGCGATCGACCTTCGTGGTCGATCGCACACCCTCGGCCCAGCCGAGGGTTCGGCCCCCATCGCCCCTCGCCGAAACCCTAGCGGGCGTACGCCGCGGTCCGGTGGCTTCGCCACCACCGCGCGTTCGTCCGTCTATTCCGGGCTTCGATTCTCGGATCTTCGTCCTACGGTATTCTCGATAAAACAAATCGAACAATTAACAAGTTAGTTGAGAATTGTACCTACGATTCGTTGTTCGGAGAAACGAAATCGACGACCTCGTGACCTTCCCGCGTATTCCTTGCACTCGTTCGAACGTCGGGTGGGCGACGAGCTATCGAACTTGTGGATCCTCTTCACTCTCAGAACTTTATTGTTGGCGTAACGTAGGTTAGTAAAGTGAAGACCACGTAGTGCTTTTATAGGCTACGAAGGGGATCAAAAGGAGAATAAATATTGGGCTTCAATATTGAAAATTAAATTGGGTCCAACCCAAATCCATTAATTCTTATCAATATTAATTTTATTTATTTTCCACTATATAAATAAAATTGCACTCCCAATATTATTCATATTATATCAAATAATATTTCTCCAACTTAGTATTATTTATTCCGTGTATTTAAGATTTAAATATCCATGAATAAAATTTATTTATTGCTTAATAAATTTATTCATCTCTTATATCCGAGACTAGTACCACTCAACCTTATTTATTATGCGGAACAAGTCCACTCGCGAGGTTTACATAATAAATCCTTATGAGCTCATCTCGGGGATATTATCAACCCTTACGGGATACACTGCCCCTTCAAGAATTCACGGCATGCCATATATAAAATATAGTGACCCAACTTAACCGGTAATTAACCCAATTATCAAACCGGTTAATTCCTTTGGTAAATCAAAGTCACTTACATTAAATATACACACCCGCAATTATTTCAGGGATTAAGAATAAAATACTCCGAGTCTCAAATCAATTATCGCCGAGCAATCCTAATTGATGAGTCTCAATCGATCCGCTCAATACACCAAGTGTACAAGTGTGATAAAATAATTAAGATAAATTATTTTCTCTCTCACACAACGACTATACCGATGGGTTGGTCCGTGTCCATCTAGGTCGTGAGCAACTGTTCGATTAAATACGAGTAACCGATAGTATGATCTTCTGTGTGCCCATGCAACACCATACTAACTACAACGTATAAAATCCAGGACTATAATTTGCATGTATTTAATTAACAATAATTAAAAGCAAATGAATGTCTGTAATTAATAGGTAAATGAAAGTGCATACAGAGTTCAGAATACTCAAATCTAGACATTAAGTATACTACTCCATCAATCTCCCACTTATACTAAGGTCTAGTCTTATCCTCCAAACTTCTGACTCCCAAACCCTCCAAGTGCTTGAAATATACTTCCTTAGGAAGTATCTTGGTGAAAGGGTCCGCTAGGTTGTCCTCCGAAGCTATCTTGGTGACTATCGCATCGCCCCTCTTGACGATGTCTCGAATCAGGTGGTACTTGCGCTCTATGTGTTTCATAGCACTATGGGACCGTGGTTCCTTACTGTTTGCCACTGCACCGCTATTATCACAATAAATTGTCATAGCCTTGGGCAAACTCGGAATCACATCTAAGTCCTGGAGGAAATTAAGGAACCAAACTGACTCTTTCGCTGCCTCTGAGGCTGCAACGTATTCAGCTTCCATGGTAGAGTCTGAAATGCACTTTTGCTTAACACTCCTCCATGATACGGCTCCACCTCCCATAGTGTACACATAGCCTGATGTCGACTTTCGCCGGTCCTTATCAGCTTGGAAATCCGAATCCGTATAACCCAAAGGAATCAGATTGTCTGCCCCGTAACTTAGAACATAATCCTTAGTATTTCGCAAATACTTGAAAATGCTCTTTACGGCAGTCCAATGAGCCTTTCCAGGGTTACTCTGATATCTCGCTACTACGCCAACTGCATAGCAGATATCAGGCCTCGTACATAACATTGCATACATTAAGCTTCCCACAGCCGAAGCGTAGGGAACTGCTTTCATTTCATCTTTCTCCTTTTGTGTCCGGGGACACATATCCTTAGAAAGATAAGTTCCTTTACTGAAGGGAAGTTCACCCTTCTTGGAATTTTGCATGTTAAAACGAGCCAGAATCGTGTCTATGTAAGATTGCTGGGATAGGTACAATGTTCTATTCCGGCGATCCCTTATAACCTTGATCCCTAGAACATGTCCGACTTCTCCCAAATCTTTCATATCGAATTGTCTAGATAACCATCCCTTTATGTCTGATAACATTTTCACACTGTTGCCAATGAGAAGAATGTCGTCTACATAAAGCACGAGAAACACCACCTTCTTTCCATCACGTTTCCAATACACACACGATTCGTCCATGCTTTGACTGAATCCAAAGGATTGGACCACTTCGTCAAACCGCAGGTTCCACGACCTCGAGGCTTGTTTCAATCCATAAATGGATCGATTAAGCTTGCACACTAGATGATCTCGCCCCTTAGCAATGAATCCTTCTGGTTGTTTCATATAAATCGTCTCGTCAAGACTTCCATTAAGGAAAGCTGTCTTGACATCCATTTGCCACACCTCATAATCCATATGAGCTGCTATGGATAAGAGAATCCGGATCGACTTTATCTTGGCTACCGGCGAGAAGGTCTCCTCATAATCGATTCCCTCTTTCTGAGTATATCCTTTCGCAACAAGCCGAGCTTTAAAGGTTTCAACCTTTCCGTCAGATCCTCTCTTTCTCTTGTAGACCCATTTACACCCAATTGGCTTCACGCCGCTTGGTGGTTCTACAAGATCCCAGACCTTATTAGAATCCATAGATTCTATTTCGGATTTCATTGCTTTCTTCCAAGAAGACGCATCTATATCTTGTACCGCCTCATCATAGGTCCAGGGATCGATTTCATGAACTCCAGGTCCAGAGTCCGAAGACTCACCCAGTCCAATCCATCTATTTGGTTGTTTAACAACCCTCCCACTACGACGGCGTTCCGGTGTATTAACAGTGACAGTATTAGGTGCAGGTTCTAGTGGTGTATCTATACTCGGTTCGGCTGTATCCAGGTCTTCCTCGTTACCTCTCAACTCATCAAGTATTATGTCACTTTTGGGCTTGTGGTCCATGACATAGTCTTCCTCTAGGAACCGAGCGTTAGTACTTATAACGATCTTCTGGTCCGTAGGACTATAGAACATGCCACCCTTAGTTCCTTTCGGGTATCCTACAAACAGCCGTATTTCTGATCTAGGTTCTAACTTATCGGTGCCTTGTCGCAACACATGTGCTGGACAACCCCAGATCCGAATGTGTCCCAAGTTAGGCTTACGCCCACTCCACAATTCCATGGGTGTAGTTGGCACTGTTTTGGTCGGAACCCTATTTAGAATGTACGCCGCTGTTTCCAAGGCAAGTCCCCAGAACATAACAGGTAAATCCGAGTAACTCATCATTGATCGCACCATCTCCATAAGAGTCCTATTCCTTCTTTATGACACACCATTCTGCTGAGGAGTATATGGTGAGGTCAGTTGGGATTCAATCCCATTCTCTGCCAAGTATGCCTTTGTTGGAATTCGATATCCCGGGTTATCAAAATTGCGGAACCGATAACCTAAACGAACCCTTCGCCGGAGATCACACGAACGTCGACTCATCCGCCGAAGTCCGGGCTTTGGAGACCACGCGCCCGAAGGCGCGCAATCCGCCCCCACCCGAACCCCCGCGAGCCGGGTTCACGCGATCGAACATCGCGTTCGATGGGGCTGCATCCGGCAGCCCCCAGCAGCAGGTCCGGCGACCTGCTGCCCGCCGTCGAGGAGCCCCCACCGTCGCGGTGGGGAGGTGACGGCACCAGCCCATCACCGCCGGCGATCGCTCCCAGCGATCGCCCCCTCGGCCGAGGCCGAGGGTTCTCCTTCGCGCGCCGAACCCTAGGCGTGCGGTCCACGCGGTCCAGTGGCTTCGCCACCACCGCGTGGTCCCTCGTCTAATCCGGGTTCGATCCTTCGGATCTTGTTTTTCGATAATTGATCAATAAACTAGAATTAAATTGCGGAAATTTAATTCACCTTTCGATTCGTTGTGCGGAGAAACGAGATCTTATGATGACCTTGAGATCTTCCCACGTATTCCTTGCACTTGTTCGAACGTCAGGTGGGCGACGATCCTCCGAACACTATGGATCTCCTTCTCTCCTTTCTCTCTCTAGAATTGTGATCTTCAAGTTATGAGAATAGAGAAGACCATGTAGTGCTTTTATAGGCTACGTAGGGGATCTTAAGGAGGTGGAATATTGGGCTTCCAATAATAGTGATTAAATTGAGCCCAAGCCCAAATCTATTAATCCTTACTATTATTAATTATATGATTAACTCCACTATATAAATATAATTGCACTCCCAATATTTACCATATTATATCAAATAATATTTCTCCGGTAGTATTATTTATTCCGTGTATTTAAGATATAAATATCCATGAATAAAATTAATTTATTGCTAATTAATTTATTCATCTCTTATATCCGAGACTAGTACCATTCAACCTTAATTATTATGCGGATTAAATCCACCTGCAGGATTTACATAATAATTCCTTATGAACTCATCTCGGGGATATTATCAACCCTTACGGGATACACTTTCCCGTCAAGTATTCACGGCATGTCATATATAAAATATAGTGACCCAACTTAACCGGTAATCAACCCAATAATTAAATCGGTTAATTCCTTTGGTAAATCAAAGTCACTTATATTAAATATACACACCCGCAATAATATCGGGGATTAAGAATAAAATACTCTGAGACTCGAATCGATTATCGCCGGCAATCCTAATCGATGAATCTCAACGATCCGCTCAATACACCAAGTGTACAAGTGTGATAAAATAATTAAGATAAATTATTTTCTCTCTCACACAACGACTATACCGACGGATTGGTCCGTGTCCATCTAGGTCGTGAGCAACTGTTCGATTAAATACGAGTAACCGATAGTATGATCTTCTGTGTGCCCATGCAACACCATACTAACTACAACGTATAAAATCCAGGACTATGATTTGCATATATTTAATTATAAATAATTAAACGCAAATAATTGTTCATTAATTAAGTAGATTAATGGCAATGGATCGGGAGTTACCGTTACTTAAATCTAGACATTAAGTACATAACTCCAACAATCTCCCACTTGTACTAAGGTCTAGTCATTTCCTCCAAACTCCCGACTCCCATACTCATCACGTGCTTAAGTTGTACTTCCAAGAAGTATTATGTGAATGAGCACTCTAGGTTGCCGCTCTGAAGTTATCTTGGTGACTACAGCGTCGTCTCCCTCGACGATGACTCGTATCAGGTGGTACTTGCACTATGTGTTATCTTACACTTATGGACTAGTGATTTCTTACCATTTGCCATTGCACCGCTATTTACATAGCCTTTGGCAAATTAAGAATCACATCTAAGTCCCAGAGATTATCCCGGAGTTATACCAAAACTTCCGCTGCCTCTGAGGCCGCTATTTGGTTACCCATGGCAGAGTCCGAAAAGCATCGTGCTTATCACTCTTCCATGTTAAAACTCCTTCTCCTTCAATAGTGAAACACATAGCCTGATATCGACTTACACCGGTCCTCATTTGATTAGAAATCTAAGAGAATGTAATCCAAAGGAAAAACTCGTCTGCTTCGTAGTCTAGAACAGTACTTCGAAAGTACTTTTACGGCAGTCGAATATTCCTTTCCAGGATTACCTTGATATCCTCCCACTATGCTCACTGCATAGCCGATATCAGGTTCTCGTTTTCAACAATGCATTTATCAAGCTTTCCACACTCCAAGTGTAGGAAACTGCTTTCACTGCTTCTATCACCTTAGATAGATGCATTCCGTCTCTGAAAGGTAACGAACCTTTCTCGGAATCTTGCATGTTAAAACGAACCATAATCATATATATGTAAGATGTCCAGGAGAAGTACAATGTTCTTTTCTTGAGATCCTAGATCTTAAGAACATGCTCTAACTTCTTCTTTATCTTATATATCGATTTTTCTAGACAACCATCATTTTATGTCTGACAACATCTTTACATTGTTGCCAATGATAAAATGTTTATCTACATAAAACCTCCGAGAAACACCACCTTGTTTCCATCACGTTTCCCATACACACGATTCGTCAATGCCTTTTGATGAATCCATCAAATGGACTATCTCATCAATGCGCAAGTTCCACGAATTCTAGCTTTGTTACAATCCATAAATGGATCAACTAAGCTTGTACTCTAAATGATCTCGCCTCTTAACAATAATCCTTATTGCTTTCCAAGAAGGCACATTTAGATCTAGTACCGGCTCTATGTAGATCTAGGGATCGATTTCACGTATACTAGGTCCAGAGTCCGAAGACTCACCCAGTTTTATGAATATCTCCGGTTGTTATACAACCTCCCACTACAATGGCGTTCCGGTGTATAAACAGTAATAACAGTAGGTGCAGTTAGTGGTGTACCGCTACTCGGTTCGGCTGGTTCTAAGTCTTAATCGTTTTCTCTCTTTTCAGAAGCATCATGTCATTTTGGGCTTTGTGGTTCATCTAATAGTCTTCCTCTAAGAACCGGGCGTTAGAACTTATAACGTCCTTCTGGTTCATAGTACTATCGAACACACATCTTTTGTTCTTCTAGGATATTCTACAACCACATTTGAATGTGCCGTTGTTACCAAGACATATCCATAGAACATGGGTAGTTCCGTTTAACTCGCGCTTTTACTATTTCTATAAGAGTTCCATTTCTTATTTCCGACACACCAATCTTACAGAGGACTGTATGGTGTAGTCACTTGGGATCCAATCCCAAGCTCTGATCATAAATCAGAGTCAATCAATTCTAATACTTGTCCGGATCTTACATCTTATATCCATAAAGGATTGCTTAGTCGTATTATCTTCCCAATTAGATTCTTAGGTCGGAAGGTCCACTCCTTCAACTTAATTGATCTTACAATCAATTTTCGACCTTTGAACTTCTTATTTGAATAAATATGACTTAGCATAAGAATCCACAAGTATAAATGATTTAATAAAGAAATCTCTTATTAGTAAAATGAGTTATGTAAAACGGTTCGCCGCATCGTGGTGGACTCAGGATTCATCATTTATATATTGCTAGCTAATGTACCAGAATAGATAATATCATTATTTCTTCTTATAACCATCAAATGATTAAAGGAAATAAAATATCCATTTATTAGAAATCCAGAACAAAGTTCTTTCTAATTTGAAAGGTACATAAAAAGCAATAACCCAAAATGAAATCCTATAAAATGTCCTCCACTGCAACTGCTGCCTCCTTACAGCATTGCCCATGTAGACTACGATCTTTTCTTTTCTAAGTCGTCGGGTTTCCTGGAACCCTTGCATTTAGAATGCACATACCGTCAGTGGTTCCATATCTACATACCAGGTTCCGGTAGATAATACCACTGACTATGTTTTACGACTAAAGAAAATTTCGTACTTCTTCTTTGAGAGGATAATCAGACTTCCAGTACCCAGACTGTTTGCATCGAGAACTCTTGCCTCATGGCTTTCTCGTCCCATCTCGTGGTCTAAGCAACTTAGGACCACTGGGATTCTTTGCTTTCTTTTCCTTTCCCTCGATTCATGCCTTTAGGTTCGAAACCTTTGGCATTGGCTACAAGAGCTTGCGATTTCCGTTTCAACTCGTCTAAAAGGTCAATCATCTCAAAAACGTGTTTAAGCGTTTCCTTGAATCGACTGCCCTTTATGAGTATCCACATCGCCTCTTGTCTAGCCGCCTATATCAATAGGCTCGGAAGGACAAAGCTCATTGAGTACAACCTTGTACTCTTCAATAGTTTGGGTAATGTCTAGATCTCTATTCCAATCATTACATTTAGGGACCAGTGAGTTTAAAATCCTTACGTATCACATAAAGTGGGTTCAAAGCCATATCCTAATCTATGAGCACATATAACAACAAACAATCGATTTAATCTCCGATATTATCTCCCTCAAATAATATCATTAAACCACTAATCACATCTAAAATCCCATCAGGTAAGGCAAGCCACGTGGTGTGGACGTTTACCCACCCAAATGATTTAGCAATTAGATTTGCTTCGGTCATACATCACTTATAGCGGAACCTCGTGGGGAGGAATACTATAATGCGTATCTAAGTGTAAACCATTACTCAGTACCAAAGTAAATTACTTGGAATTGCTACATCACCGCAAGCCACGTGGTGTGGACGTTTACGATAACTTCACAACTCTTCATAATTACTTAAAACTGTCTACATCAATTAATCCAAAATCCGTCAGTATAGCAAGCCATGTGGTGTGGACGTTTACTACACTAAGAGACTTTTATAATTGACTCCCAATTACTTGATCCATTTAATCTTGTAAATCAAGACGTGGAGAATCATAAGTGAAACTCGAAGTTTCTAACCAGTGATTCGCCATGCGAACGACCCTATCTCTCATAAATGAGGGAGCCGAGCAGACAAGCGACCCATCTATCAAAGAATGGCACGGAAGTCTCTAATTTGTGTCCTCTACATGACCAAGTGGCTTTGGCTCCATTCCACTCCCCGGGGTGAGAATGAGTCGACTTGAAATCAGCTTTGGAAAGACAAATTAGGCATTGTTTGATAAACTTAATTAATGTTTCTCGTAAAAGGAATTACAAGAATTCTCTTCCAATGACTTATCTATATGAACTTCAGAAGTCCATAAAAGTCACCAAGAGAACAGCAATGGAGACCATGGCAATGTTTCCATTCCCTCTCCCACTTAGCTTTTTACAATAAAGGGATACGCTATCTAATGCATAATTAAATACACATAAGCATAATAACAAACATACATTTCATGCAAGTACGTTCACAAATAATCAAATAATTACTCAAGTAAAATTATTTCTCGACTATTCGTACCTTGATGAATTCCAGCATGCTTTCCTTGAGTCTTCATTCTACGTCTTGAATACTTTGTCGAGTGACGGAAAAATTCTTTGATTCTCATATTTAATTTATTTTAAATAAAATCCAAGATTCCAATTCAAAAAAATTTGAATCAATCTAATGATTATAAATGAAATACTCCAATTAAATAAAATCAATTCCATTGATTTCCATATTTAATTCTATTTTAAATAAAATCCAAGATTTTCCAATCCAAAATAAATTTTGAATTAATCTAATGATTTAAAATAAAATACTTAAATTAAATAAAATCAATATTATTAAAATCCATTGATTTCCATATTTAATTCTATTCTAAATAAAATCCAAGATTATCCAATCCAAAATAAATTTTGAATTAATCTAATGATTTTAAATAAAATACTTAAATTAAATAAAATCAATATTATTAAAATCCATTGATTTCCATATTTAATTCTATTCTAAATAAAATCCAAGATTATCCAATCCAAAATAAATTTTGAATTAATCTAATGATTTTAAATAAAATACTTAAATTAAATAAAATCAATATTTTAATAATTTCTCAATCCTATTTAAATTAGATCTCAAGAATCCTAATCAAAATCGAATTTTGATTCTTCTCAAGACTTCTAATCCAAGTAGGTATAGGATATCTAGAGAAACTAGGATTCTCTTTCCTAATTTAACTCTCCATCTAATTACATTATTTAATTCCATAATTAAGAAATCTAATCCAAATAGAATTTGAATTAATTCCAAAATTAAATTAAATAAAATTAGAAATATTAAATTATTTCCGTAAAAGATCGGATTTACCGGGACGAACCGAAACAACGAGTTTCCGGTCGACCCAACATCGAACCCGCGTGCTTGGCCGTGTATCTCACCATGCAAAACGCATGGCCACACAACATCAATTCCAAGCCACGCCATGCCATGCATCATGAATTAAAACATTCAGCCCACATGCATGACCACGCACGTGCATCAAAAAAAATATGTGTGGTATCGGCCAAAGACAAAACCGATATCGGCCGACACCCTTAATTAATTTCAGCAACGCGCTATTTCGATCGTCTTCTCCGGCGAGGGTGCAGCGGCCTAGTCGATCTCCGGCACGTCGTCTCCTCTGACTATCTATGCCATCGACTTGCTGCGACCCACCGCACGAACAGCCCGCGACCGAGATCGCCGAGCTCGACTCCGAAACCGCGATCAAGATTTCCGCAAACGCGACCGCCGAGCTTAGCCTCCGGCTGCCGGCGAACCACCACCACTGGTGGCTTACGCCGGCACGCCCAGCCGTGCCCCGCTCACGTTCAGCAGCCATCGAGACCGCCGAGCCTTGGAGCACCAGCAGCCCGTCCGAGCACGAGGCCGAAGCCGCGACCCACGAGCCGCCGCGTGTAGCGGCTGAACCGCCTGGCTTCACGGCAGCGGTCGACCTCCGGTGACCACCACCACTGGTGGTTGATGCCGTCGACCTCCAGCCGCCATACAGCCCGGTCCCGCTACATGCCCTCGTACGATCGATCCGGTTCGATTTCTCCGAAAACCCTCGATTTTTAATAATTAATTTTTCCGTCCAACACAATTCATACGAGAGATAAAACAAGTACGTATAACAATATAGCACAATAATTTAACAATTTAAATTAATCTATGGCTATAAACAACGACAATCGATTATCGAAACAATTAACGAAAAACGTAACCGTACTCTCTGATACCAATTGTTGGAATTCGATATCCCGGGTTATCAAAATTGCGGAACCGATAACCCAAACGAACCCTTCGCCGGAGATCACACGAACGTCGACTCATCCGCCGAAGTCCGGGCTTTGGAGACCACGCGCCCGAAGGCGCGCAATCCGCCCCCACCCGAACCCCCGCGAGCCGGGTTCACGCGATCGAACATCGCGTTCGATGGGGCTGCATCCGGCAGCCCCCAGCAGCAGGTCCGGCGACCTGCTGCCCGCCGTCGAGGAGCCCCCACCGTCGCGGTGGGGAGGTGACGGCACCAGCCCGTCACCGCCGGCGATCGCTCCCAGCGATCGCCCCCTCGGCCGAGGCCGAGGGTTCTCCTTCGCGCGCCGAACCCTAGGCGTGCGGTCCACGCGGTCCGGTGGCTTCGCCACCACCGCGTGGTCCCTCGTATAATCCGGGTTCGATCCTTCGGATCTTGTTTTTCGATAATTGATCAATAAACTAGAATTAAATTGCGGAAATTTAATTCACCTTTCGATTCGTTGTGCGGAGAAACGAGATCTTATGATGACCTTGAGATCTTCCCACGTATTCCTTGCACTTGTTCGAACGTCGGGTGGGCGACGATCCTCCGAACACTATGGATCTCCTTCTCTCCTTTCTCTCTCTAGAATTGTGATCTTCAAGTTATGAGAATAGAGAAGACCATGTAGTGCTTTTATAGGCTACGTAGGGGATCTTAAGGAGGTGGAATATTGGGCTTCCAATAATAGTGATTAAATTGAGCCCAAGCCCAAATCTATTAATCCTTACTATTATTAATTATATGATTAACTCCACTATATAAATATAATTGCACTCCCAATATTTACCATATTATATCAAATAATATTTCTCCGGTAGTATTATTTATTCCGTGTATTTAAGATATAAATATCCATGAATAAAATTAATTTATTGCTAATTAATTTATTCATCTCTTATATCCGAGACTAGTACCATTCAACCTTAATTATTATGCGGATTAAATCCACCTGCAGGGTTTACATAATAATTCCTTATGAACTCATCTCGGGGATATTATCAACCCTTACGGGATACACTTTCCCGTCAAGTATTCACGGCATGTCATATATAAAATATAGTGACCCAACTTAACCGGTAATCAACCCAATAATTAAATCGGTTAATTCCTTTGGTAAATCAAAGTCACTTATATTAAATATACACACCCGCAATAATATCGGGGATTAAGAATAAAATACTCTGAGACTCGAATCGATTATCGCCGGCAATCCTAATCGATGAATCTCAACGATCCGCTCAATACACCAAGTGTACAAGTGTGATAAAATAATTAAGATAAATTATTTTCTCTCTCACACAACGACTATACCGACGGATTGGTCCGTGTCCATCTAGGTCGTGAGCAACTGTTCGATTAAATACGAGTAACCGATAGTATGATCTTCTGTGTGCCCATGCAACACCATACTAACTACAACGTATAAAATCCAGGACTATGATTTGCATATATTTAATTATAAATAATTAAACGCAAATAATTGTTCATTAATTAAGTAGATTAATGGCAATGGATCGGGAGTTACCGTTACTTAAATCTAGACATTAAGTACATAACTCCAACAGCCTTGAATTCTCCAGACAGGTACTCGCCTCCGCGATCAGATCGCAGGCATTTTATGGATTTACCACGAAGGTTCTCCACAAGAGCCTTGAACTCTTTGAACTTGCCAAAGGATTCGCTCTTGTGGCGCATCAGGTAAATATATCCATACCTTGAGTAATCATCGGTAAAAGTGATGAAGTACTCGTACCCTCCCCTTGCCTGAGTAGACATAGGTCCGCATACATCAGAGTGAATCAAATCCAATACTTGTTCAGCTCTTCGTCCTTTACCAGAAAAAGGACGCTTAGTCATTTTTCCCTCTAAACAGGATTCGCAGGTTGGAAGGTCCTCTCCTTCAACACCAGTGATTAAATCATCAGCTTTCAACCTTTGAAGCCTATTTGAGTTTATATGACCTAGCCTTAGATGCCACAAGTATAATTGATTCATCTTAGAAGGTTCCTTTCTCTTATTGGTGTTCGTAGATGTGTTATTACTCTCGGTTAGTTGCATCGTGTTAGACTCAGGATTTAGCACATACAAATCGTCTATCAATGTACCAGAACAGATAATTTCACTATTTCTTCTTATGATCACAGAGTGGTCAAAAGAAACAGAATATCCATTCATAATAAGTTTAGAAACTGAAATCAAATTCTAACTAAAGTTGGGTACATAAAGACAATTACGTAAAACTAAAACCCTATCATTACTGAAACGTAAGTGAACGTCTCCCACTGCAACAGCCGCCACCTTCGCGGCATTGCCCATGTAGACCACGATTTCTCCCTCTCTAAGTCTCCGGGTTTCCTGGAACCCCTGCAATGAATTGCAGACATGGTCAGTGGCACCCGTATCTACACACCAGGTGCTGGTAGATATCACCGCTGACAATGTTTCAGTGACTAAGGAAAATTTCGTACCTTTGATGAGAGGACAATCAGACCTCCAGTGCCCAAACTGTTTGCATCGAAAGCATCTGCGAAACCGCTTGCTTACCCCAATCCGTGGTTTTAAACCACTGGGTCTCTTTGCACGCTTTTCTTTTAGCCTAGCCATAAGAGCTCGTGTTTCTCTTAACTTACGCACAAAAATCGCCTTCGCTGAGCCGGTTTTAAGGGACTCATTGAGGAACGATTCCGTGGGTATGTTAAACACCTATTGCCTAGCTTCCACACCATGTCTCAACGTAGTTGGACCAACAGTGGATTCAGAAAGCTCAACAGTCTGGACAATGTCCAGATTTCTTTTCCAATCATCACCATATGGAACCGGTGAGTTTTCATCTTTAAGTATATCACAAAGTGGGGTCACAGTCATTCCTAACCTATAAGCACATAAAACAAACAAACAATTTAATATCCGATATTATCTCCCTTAAATAATATCATTAAATCACTAATCACATCTAAAATCCCATCAGGTAAGGCAAGCCACGTGGTGTGGACGTTTACCCACCCAAATGATTTAGCAATTAGATTTTCTTTGGCCATACATCGCTTATGGCGGAACCTCGTGGGGAGGAATACCATAAGGCGTATCTAAGTGTAAACCATTACTCAGTACCAAAATAAGTTACTTGGAATCGCTACATCACCGCAAGCCACGTGGTGTGGACGTTTACGATAACTTCACAACTCTTCATAATTACTTACAACTGTCTACATCAATTAATCCAAAATCCGTCAGCATAGCAAGCCACGTGGTGTGGACGTTTACTACACTAAGAGACTTTTATAATTGACTCCCAATTACTTGATCCATTTAATCTCGTAAATCAATACGTGGAGAATCATAAGTGAAACTCGAAGTTTCTAACCAGTGATTTACCATGCGAACAACCCTATCTCTCATAAATGAGGGAGCCGAGCAGACAAACGACCCATCTATAAAAGTATGGCACGAAAGTCTCTAATTTGTGTCCTCTACATGACCAAGTGGCTCTGGCTCCATTCCACTCCCCGGGGTGAGAATGAGTCGACTTGAAATCAGCTTTGGAAAGACAAATTAGGCATTGTTTGATAAACTTAATTAATGTTTCTCGTAAGAGGAATTACAAGAACTCTCCTCCAATAACTTATCTATATAACCTTCAAAACTTTATAAAAGTCACCAAGAGAGCAGCAATGGAGACCATGGGTATGTTTCCATACCCTCTCCCACTTAGCTTTTTATAATAAAGGGATACGCTATCTAGTGCATAAAAGTAAACACATATAGCATGCATACATGTAATAAAGCACATAGTATTATCACATAGTCAAAATAATACTAGAATATTATTTTCCGACTATTATGGCTTCATCACATCCCCGTACGCATCTTCTAGTCTTCAGTCTTCGTTTCTTGAACGCTCCATGTGACGAGAATATTAATATCCAATATTTAAATCTATTTATTTTCAATTAATCCAAAAGTTACTTAATTCGAAAATTAAGTCAATTGAATATATCAAAAATAAAATTAAATATTATTAATATTTTTATTTATTTTATTTTCTTTTTCCACTTCATTAAATCTCTTAGAATAATCTATCCAAGATCCTCTTGGAATATTCTAGATGATATCCATAATGAAATAAAGAAATAAAATAATTTAGGATTCTTATACTTTTCCAAATTTATTTTTATTCCTAATCCATGAATATTCCCATGAGTAGGAATAATCAAATAGGAAAAATAAATTTAGTACTAAATTAATTCTTTCTCTATTTTTCTAGAATATTCCATAAAGAAATAATCAAAATAGGAAATAATGAATTAATTAGGAAAGTATATTTCTGGTAGGAGTAGCCCGGGTTGGGGAACCCCGAACCACCCCCACCTTCGCCGACCGCCGCCTAGGGCACGCGCCACCGCCGCCCAGCCCACGCGCCACCACCACTGGTGGCCGGCGTGGCCGAGTCTCCCACGGACAGCCCGCCTAGGGCCGCGGGTCGATCGATCCCCTCGGGATCGATCATGGGGATTGATCGATCCCGGTCCTTCGTCTCCTCGTCACTTCGTCTTCTCCGGCGGTCTTCGATTCGATCCAATCGCAAAATAAATTTACAAAAATCTAAATTACAATTCCGGTATCGATTCTATACACGAAATCGACCCTATACATTTTCCGGAAAACAACGAACATAATAATAAATCCTAAATTCGGTCAACCCCCGAATTTTTTACTATTACAAGCATTCACCACCAAAAACGAATCTCGACATGTCTGAGAGTTTAATAAAACCAACAATCACATGACAAAATAATTAAACGAATAATCATCAAGCCATAATAGTCGGAACCCTGCAAGGTAGAACAATTTTATCGAAAATACCGCGAACGTAAACCACGCTCTGATACCAATTGTTGGAATTCG
Source organism: Euphrasia confusa (assembly GCA_954870475.1). NCBI lineage: Eukaryota > Viridiplantae > Streptophyta > Magnoliopsida > Lamiales > Orobanchaceae > Euphrasia > Euphrasia confusa. Next base: position 35,229,572 of record OX940950.1, read on the forward strand.
CTATCCCGGGTTATCAAAATAGCGGAACCGATAACCCGAACGAACCCTTCGCCGGAGATCATACGAACACCGACTCATCCGCCGGAGTCCGGGCTTTGGAGACCATGCATCCGAAGACGCACAGCCCGCCCCCACCCGAACCCCCGCGAGCCGGGGTTCGCACGATCAAGCGATCGATCGCGCGCCGGCGATCGATCGGGGTGGGGCTGTTCGACAGCCCCCCCGCGGCGGGTCCGGCGACCCGCCACCACCAGGAGGCCCCCGCCTTCACGGCGGGGTAGGGCACGGCTCCAGCCCGTGCCCAGCGATCGACCTTCGTGGTCGATCGCACACCCTCGGCCCAGCCGAGGGTTCGGCCCCCATCGCCCCTCGCCGAAACCCTAGCGGGCGTACGCCGCGGTCCGGTGGCTTCGCCACCACCGCGCGTTCGTCCGTCTATTCCGGGCTTCGATTCTCGGATCTTCGTCCTACGGTATTCTCGATAAAACAAATCGAACAATTAACAAGTTAGTTGAGAATTGTACCTACGATTCGTTGTTCGGAGAAACGAAATCGACGACCTCGTGACCTTCCCGCGTATTCCTTGCACTCGTTCGAACGTCGGGTGGGCGACGAGCTATCGAACTTGTGGATCCTCTTCACTCTCAGAACTTTATTGTTGGCGTAACGTAGGTTAGTAAAGTGAAGACCACGTAGTGCTTTTATAGGCTACGAAGGGGATCAAAAGGAGAATAAATATTGGGCTTCAATATTGAAAATTAAATTGGGTCCAACCCAAATCCATTAATTCTTATCAATATTAATTTTATTTATTTTCCACTATATAAATAAAATTGCACTCCCAATATTATTCATATTATATCAAATAATATTTCTCCAACTTAGTATTATTTATTCCGTGTATTTAAGATTTAAATATCCATGAATAAAATTTATTTATTGCTTAATAAATTTATTCATCTCTTATATCCGAGACTAGTACCACTCAACCTTATTTATTATGCGGAACAAGTCCACTCGCGAGGTTTACATAATAAATCCTTATGAGCTCATCTTGGGGATATTATCAACCCTTACGGGATACACTGCCCCTTCAAGAATTCACGGCATGCCATATATAAAATATAGTGACCCAACTTAACCGGTAATTAACCCAATTATCAAACCGGTTAATTCCTTTGGTAAATCAAAGTCACTTACATTAAATATACACACCCGCAATTATTTCAGGGATTAAGAATAAAATACTCCGAGTCTCAAATCAATTATCGCCGAGCAATCCTAATTGATGAGTCTCAATCGATCCGCTCAATACACCAAGTGTACAAGTGTGATAAAATAATTAAGATAAATTATTTTCTCTCTCACACAACGACTATACCGATGGGTTGGTCCGTGTCCATCTAGGTCGTGAGCAACTGTTCGATTAAATACGAGTAACCGATAGTATGATCTTCTGTGTGCCCATGCAACACCATACTAACTACAACGTATAAAATCCAGGACTATAATTTGCATGTATTTAATTAACAATAATTAAAAGCAAATGAATGTCTGTAATTAATAGGTAAATGAAAGTGCATACAGAGTTCAGAATACTCAAATCTAGACATTAAGTATACTACTCCATCACTTCCCATCCTGAAAAAGTTTCCACAACAGTTTTACCAGCTGCCTGCACTGGCTGGTGTTGTGGCCAATTTTTTCATGAAAGGCACACCATTTGTTGGGATCTAACTTGTCCGGGGAAGTCAGAATTGGTGGTGGTTTTTCCAACAGGTCAGATTTTTGCATGACCATGATATTCAGAATATCTGCTGGTGTATGACCAGTCTGAACAGTAAGTTTTCCTTCCAACTCACAGATCTCATCCATTCGTGGATCATTTGGCCTAGGGCCTGGTTTTTTGCAAATTTAATTTGGCCTTCGATCGGAGGAAAAAGGTGTTGGAGTTGTGTACTTAATGTCTAGATTTAAGTAACGGTAAACTCCCGGTCATAGCATTTAATCTATTCAATTGATAAACAATTGTTTGCTTTTAAATATTTGATAATTAAATATATGCAAATCATAGTCCTGGATTTTATACGTTGTAGTTAGTATGGTGTGTATGGACACACAGAAGATCATACTATCGGTTACTCGTATTTAATCAAACAGTTGCTCACGACCTAGATGGACACGGACCAATCCATCGATATAGTCGTTGTGTGAGAGAGAAAATAATTTATCTTAATTATTTTATCACACTTGTACACTTGGTGTATTGAGCGGATCGCTTGAGATTTATCGATTAGGATTGCCGGCGATAATCGATTCAAGTCTCAGAGTATTTTATTCTTAATCCCCGATACTATTGCGGGTGTGTATATTTAATATATGTGACTTTGATTTTCCAAAGGAATTAACCGATTTAATTATTGGGTTAATTACCGGTTAAGTTGGGTCACTATATTTTATATATGGCATACCGGTTAAGTCTCGGATTCAAGAGATGAATAAATTAATTAGCAATAAATTAATTTTATTCATGGATATTTAAATCTTAAATACACGGAATAAATAATACTACCGGAGAAATATTATTTGATATAATATGGTTTAATATTGGGAGTGCAATTAATTTATATAGTGGAAAATAAATTAATTAATATTAATGGGAGATTAATAGATTTGGGCTTGGGCTCAATTTAATCATTAATATTGGAAGCCCAATATTCCACCTCCTTTAGAACCCCTACGTAGCCTATAAAAGCACTACATGGTCTTCACTTTCTCATAACAATAAGACAAGATTATCATACTTGATATTCTAGAGAGTTGAAGAGGATCCATAAGCTTGGAAGATCGTCGCCCACCCGACGTTCAAGCTAGTGCAAGGAATACCTGGGAAGATCGTAAGGTCATCTTGATTTCGTTTCTCCGCACAACGAATCGAAAGGTAAAATCATATACTCCATTCTATGATTTTATGTGAATATGATTGTGATACATACATGAACGCACGATCCGGGAAAACGACGAACCTCGGGGACGGGGATTCGAGATCCCCGGCGAGGATCGAAGGTGGCGGTCGAACCCTAGGGTTTGGACCGCCGGGACACGCAAAGCCCTCGGCTGGAGCCGAGGGATGATCGAGCCCGTGAGTTTGATCGCGGGTGTGCTACGGGGTCACCCGTAGCCGCCTCGTATGTGCTACGGGTTCGCCCGTAGCGGGCGTACGGGGCTGGACGCCCCGCGAGCAGAGAGCCCGTGAGCTCGCTGCGGGGCTGCTACGAGCAGCCCCGGGGATGCCGTGAGGCATCCCAGCGATCATCGCGAGATGATCGCGAGCCCCGTGCGGGGGCTCGGCTGGGCACCACGGGCGGACCGTGGTGGTGCTCGGTTGAGCTCCGGCTCGTACGGTGGTTCGTGGTCGAATCTCCGGCGATCAAGGATTTCGGTCGGGTTATTATTTTCCGCAAATTTTAATGGCCCGGGATATCGATTTCCAGCAATTGGTATCAGAGCGATTGGTTTCGTGTTCATGTATGTGTTCAATTATCGTTCTACCTTGCAGGGATTCCGACTATCATGGTTAATTAATTGTTAATTATTTATTTAATTAATTGTTATTTAATTTTACCATGATTATTAAACTCTCGGACATGTCGAGATTCGTTTTGTGTGGATGAATGCTTGTAATAGTAAAAATTCGGGGGTTGACCGAATTTAGATTTATTATTATTGTTCTATGTTTTCCGAAAAGTGTATAGGGTCGATTTCATGTATAGAATCGATACCGGAATTGTAAATTTATTTTATGTAATTTATTTACGTTGGATCGATGCCGAGACGACCGCCGGAGAACTCATGTGACGAAGGAGATGATGAGAGGGAGAACTAGGGCTAGGGATCGATGGGATCGATCCCATGATGATGACGATCGAAGGGGCGAAGGGGGCTGCCCGCGGGAACCCTCGGCCACGCCGGCCACCGATGGTGGTGGCGCGTGGGCTGAGGTGGCGGCGGTGCTCCTTGCCGGCCGGCGATCAAGGTGGGGGGGCGCGGGGTCCTCGTGATCTCGTGCTACTCCTACCTAGATTCACTTTCCTAATTAATTCGGTTTTCCTATTTTGAGTATTCCTAAGTTTGGGAACTCTCATGGAGATAGGAAAAGAATTAATTAATATTATTTATTTCCTTATTCTATTATGGAAGTCTTCTAGAATATTCCAAGTCCTACTTGGAATAGGATTCTAGAGATTTAATAGAATTGGAAGGGAAATAATTAATTAATAAATAATTAATTAATAAATTAATTTTATTTCCTAATTGATTATTCCTATTTTATGGGAATTTTCATAGACATGGAAATTAATTAATTTTGGAAAGTGGAAGAGTCCTAATTTATTTTATTTCCTTATTCTATTATAGAAGTCTTCTAGAATATTCCAAGTTTTACTTGGATAGATTATTCTAGAGATTTAATAGAATTAGATAGGAAATAAATAAATAAAAATATTAATAATATTTAATTTTATTTTTGATTTATTCGATTGACTTAATTTTCGAATTGAGTATCTTTTGGATCTATTAAAAATAAATAGATTTAAATATTGGGATTAATATTCTCGTCACATGGAGCATTCAATAACGAAGACTGAAGACTAGAAGACGCATACGGAGATGGAATAAAGCCATGATAGTCGGAAAATAATTTTCTAGCATTATTTTGACTATTTGATATGTGCTTTATTACTTTTATGCATGATTATGTGTTTAAATATGCATTAGATAGCGTATCCCTTTGTTATAAAAAGCTAAGTGGGAGAGGGGATGGAAACATTCCCATGGTCTCCATTACTGTTCTCTTGGTGACATTTATGAGCTTTCGAAGTTCATATCGACATGTCATTGGAGGAGAATTCTTGTAATTCCTTTTACGAGAAACATTGATTAAGTCTATCAAACAATGCCTAATTTGTCTTTCTGAAACTGACTTCAAGTCGACTCATTCTCACCCCGGGGAGTGGAATGGAGCCAAAGCCACTTGGTCATGTGGATGACACAAATTAGAGACATTCGTACCATCCTTTTTAAAGGTGGATCGATTGTCTGCTCGGCTCCCTCATCTAATGAGAGATAGGGTTGTTCGCATGGTGAATCACTGGTTAGAAACTTCGAGTTTCACTTATGATTCTCCGCGTCTTGATTTACGAAAATCGAATGGATCTTGTAACTGGGAGTCAATTATAAAAGTCTCTTAGTGTAGTAAACGTCCACACAACGTGGCTTGCTATACTGACGGATTTTGGATTAATTGATGTAGACAGTTGTAAGGAATTGTGAAGAGTTGTGAAGTTGTCGTAAACGTCCACACAACGTGGCTTGCGGTAATGTAGCAATTCTAAACGATTTACTTTGGTACTGAGTAATGGTTTATACTTAGATACGCATTATAGTATTCCTCCCAACGAGGTTACGCTATAAGTGATGTATGACCAAAGAAAATCTAATTGCTAAATCATCTGGGTGGGTAAACGTCCACACAACGTGGCTTGCCTTGCCTGATGGGATTTTAGATGTAATTAGTAATTTAATGATATTATTTGAGGGAGATAATATCGGATATTAAATTTATTGTTTGTTTAAATGTGCTTATAGGTTTAGAGAATAGCTATGAATCCACTTTCTGTGATACTCAAGGAGCATAAACTCACTTGCCCCAATTATATTGATTGGAGGAGAAATTTGGACATTGTCCTGACTTCTGAAGAGTACAAGTTTGTACTCTATGAAGCATGTCCTGCTGAGCCCACTGATGCCTCAACTAATGAGGAAAAGGAAACATATCGGAAGTGGAAAAAGGCTGATGAAATGGCTAGGTGTTTTATTTTGGCTTCAATGTCAAATGTACTCCAAACCCAACATCAGTCGATGGACACTGCCGAGGATATGTTGTATAACCTCAAGGAAATTTTTGGAGAGCAAGATCGTGCGGCAAGGCAAGAAGCCATGAGAGTCCTTATGACAACTACTCAGTATGAAGGAACGCCCGTAGGGGAGCACGTTCTTAAGATGATGAGTTTGTTGAATGAACTTGAGATCCTAGGAGCTCAAATTGATGCTGAGACGCAAGTCGACATCATACTCCAGTCTCTGAACCCTAGTTTTGAGCAGTTTCGCATGAGCTATAATATGGGTAAATTATCTTATACTCTTGCGCAACTCCTGACTGAACTGAAGGCGGCAGAGGGGATCTACAAGAAGGGCAAGTCTCAAGCACTTGTAGCTACCAAGTCCAAAAGCTTGAAAGCTGTTGGAGGTAGGAACAAGAAAAGGAAGCAAGCCTGGAAACCCAGTGGTGCCAAGAGGAATGGACCACGAGTGGGGGCTGCAAAGCCAAGGGGCAAGTGCTTCCGATGCAATAAGTCTGGACACTGGAAATCTGAATGTCCTCTCAAAGGTACGAATTTTTCTTTAGTCGTAAAAACATAGTCAGCGGTATTATCTACCAGAATTCTGGTGTGTAGATATGGAACCACTGACGGTATGTGCATTTCTTTAAATGCAGGGGTTCCAGAAAACCCGGCGACTTAGAGAAGAAGAGTTCGAGTCTACACGGGCAAAAGCTGTAGAGGAGGCAGCTGTTGCGGTGGAAGACATTTATCTGCTTTAGTAGTTAAATAGGATTTCATTTCAAGTTTATTGCATTATGTACCCTTTATTTTAGAAAGAACTTTTGTTCTGGATTTCTATTAATTATGAATGGATATTTTATTTCTTTAATCATGTTGATGATTTTGATAAGAAATAATGGTATTATCTATTCTGGTACATTAGGTAGCAATAATGTGAATGATGAATCCTTAGTCTACCACGATGCAACAAACCGTTCTATAACTTGTTTTACTTATTAGATATATTTCTTTATTAAATCATTATACTTGTGAATTCTTATACTTAGCAGTATTTATTCAAATAAGATTCAAAAAGGTCGAAATTGATTTGATCAATTATAGTTGAAGGAATGGACCTTCCGACCTAAGAATTGAATTTGGAAGGTAATACATCTAAGCAAACCTTTCTGATAAAGGATAGAATTCGGACAAGTATTGAGAATGATCAATGGTATATGCAGACATATGTGTAATTAGAAAGGAACGAGTAGTTCTTTCAAGAATACTCGAAGAATGGATTAGGATGCTTGATGTGCCATAAAAGCAAAGTGTTTTAGTCACAAAGCAATTATGGGGAACCTTCTAAGTATATCCATTGGAAGCCTGCGACTAAAATCGCGGAGGCTATCACCTATCTGAATAACACATAGCATAATCAAAGATTGAGATTAAGTCTCAAAAGACTGCACCATACACTTACGTGTATAGATGGTATGTCAGTAATAAGAAATGAGATTCTAATAGTAAAAGAACAAGTTGTTCGGAACTACCTATGTTCTATGGATATTCCTGGAGACAACGACATATTCAATATGGTTGTAGGATATCCTAGATGAACAAAGTATTGTGTGTTCTATAGTACTATGAACCAGAAGGACGTGTAACGCCCGGTTCTTAGAGGAAGAATATTAGAAGAACCACAAAGCCCGAACTGACGTAATACCTTAGAATGAGAAGAAGGACAAAAGACTAGGAACCAGCCAAACCGAGTAGTATTACACCACACACTGCACCTACTGTTATTACTGTTATACACCGGGACGCCGTTGCAGTGGGAGGTTGTTGAACAACCAGAGATGTTCATAAGACTAGAAGAGTTTCGGACTCTGGATCTAGTAAAGATGAAATCGATCCCTAGCTCTGCACGAGGGCGGTACTAGATCTAAATGTGCCTGCTTGGAGAACAATAAAGTTTATTGTCAACAGGCAAGATCATTTAGAGTACAAGCTTAGTAAATCCATTTATGGATCGAAAGAAAGTTATGAATCGTGGAACTTGCGAATTGATGGGATAGTCCATTTGATGGATTCATCAAAAGGCATAGACGAATGGTGTATTGGAGACGTAATGGAAACAAGGTGGTGTTTCTCGGAGATTTTATGTAGATAACATTTTATCATTGGCAACAATGTAAAGATGTTTTCAGACATAAAATGATGGTTGTCTAAATAAATCGGGATATAAGATTGAGTGGAAGTTAGAACATGTTCTTGAGATCTTTTGATCTAGGGATAAGAACATTGTACTTCACCTAGATATCTTATACGATTATGGTTTGTTTTAAACATGCATACTTCTGAGAAAGGTTATTGCCTTTCAGAGACAGAATATACATCTATCTAAAGGGTATGTGTTTCGAACGCATGAAGGAGATAGATGAGGACAAAGCAGACCTACACTTCAAGTGTGGAAAGCTTTATAGATGCAATGTTGTAAAACGAGAACCTGATATCAACTATGCGGTTTGCGTAGTGGGAGGATATCAAAGTAATCTGGACAAGAGATATTCGAATGCTGTAAAAGTACTTGGATGTACTAGATTAAGCAAGACGAAATCTTCTTTGATTACAAATTCTCAGATCTCAAATCAGAGAAGGACCAGTGTAAGTCGATATCAGGCTATGTGTTCACTTTTAGAAAGAGGTGGAACCATGAAATGAAAGAGTGATAAGCAGGACGCTTCTCAGACTCTCTCATAACCGAATAGCAGCCTCAGAGGCAGCGGAAGTTTTGGTTAGGTTTCGGGATAACCTCTTGACTTGGATATGACTCTTAGTTTACCAAAGGCTATTGGATAGCGGTGCATGGTAAACTTGAAGAAGTCATAAGTCAAAAGTGATGTTAACATATAGAGCAAGTACAACCTGATACGAGTCATTGTCGAGGGAGACGACGAAGTAGTCACCAAGATAACTTCAGAGCGGCAACCTAGAGTGCTCATTCACATAGTACTTCTTGGAAGTACACTTTAAGCACGTGATGAGTATGGGAGTCGGGAGTTTGGAGGAAATGACTAGATCTTAGTACAAGTGGGAGATTGTTGGAGTTGTGTACTTAATGTCTAGATTTAAGTAACGGTAAACTCCCGGTCATAGCATTTAATCTATTTAATTGATAAACAATTGTTTGCTTTTAATTATTTGATAATTAAATATATGCAAATCATAGTCCTGGATTTTATACGTTGTAGTTAGTATAGTGTGTATGGACACACAGAAGATCATACTATCGGTTACTCGTATTTAATCAAACAATTGCTCACGACCTAGATGGACACGGACCAATCCATCGATATAGTCGTTGTGTGAGAGAGAAAATAATTTATCTTAATTATTTTATCACACTTGTACACTTGGTGTATTGAGCGGATCGCTTGAGATTTATCGATTAGGATTGCCGGCGATAATCGATTCAAGTCTCAGAGTATTTTATTCTTAATCCCCGATACTATTGCGGGTGTGTATATTTAATATATGTGACTTTGATTTTCCAAAGGAATTAACCGATTTAATTATTGGGTTAATTACCGGTTAAGTTGGGTCACTATATTTTATATATGGCATGCCGTGAATACTTGACGGGAAAGTGTATCCCGGAAGGGTTGATAATATCCCCGAGATAAGTTCATAAGGAATTATTGTGTAAACCTAATGAGTGGATTCGTTCCGCACAATAATTAAGGTTGAATGGTACTAGTCTCGGATTCAAGAGATGAATAAATTAATTAGCAATAAATTAATTTTATTCATGGATATTTAAATCTTAAATACACGGAATAAATAATACTACCGGAGAAATATTATTTGATATAATATGGTTTAATATTGGGAGTGCAATTAATTTATATAGTGGAAAATAAATTAATTAATATTAATGGGAGATTAATAGATTTGGGCTTGGGCTCAATTTAATCATTAATATTGGAAGCCCAATATTCTACCTCCTTTAGATCCCCTACGTAGCCTATAAAAGCACTACATGGTCTTCACTTTCTCATAACAATAAGACAAGATTATCATACTTGATATTCTAGAGAGTTGAAGAAGATCCATAAGCTTGAAAGATCGTCGCCCACCCGACGTTCAAGCTAGTGCAAGGAATACGTGGGAAGATCGTAAGGTCATCTTGATTTCGTTTCTCCGCACAACGAATCGAAAGGTAAAATCATATACTCCCTTCTATGATTTTATGTGAATATGATTGTGATACATAAATGAACGCACGATCCGGGAAAACGACGAACCTCGGGGACGGGGATTCGAGATCCCCGGCGAGGATCGAAGGTGGCGGTCGAACCCTAGGGTTCGGAACGCCGGGACACGCAAAGCCCTCGGCTGGAGCCGAGGGGCGATCGAGCCCGTGAGTTCGATCGCGGGTGTGCTACGGGGTCACCCGTAGCCGCCTCGTATGTGCTACGGGTTCGCCCGTAGCGGGCGTACGGGGCTGGACGCCCCGCGAGCAGCGAGCCCGTGAGCTCACTGCGGGGCTGCTACGAGCAGCCCCGGGGATGCCGTGAGGCATCCCAGCGATCATCGCGAGATGATCGCGAGCCCCGTGCGGGGGCTCGGCTGGGCACCACGGGCGGACCGTGTGTTGGAAATCGATATCCCGGAATTAATAAATTAATTAAAATTAATTATCTAATTAATTATGACCGAAATCCTTCGAATATCCGGATTGTCTAAATTGCGGAACCGACAACCCAATCGAAACCGTTCGCCGGAAACCACCGCGAACCACTACGCAAGCCTGGACTCGACCAAAGTAGCCGCCGTGGGTTGAACCCACGGCAAACCCTAGCCGAGCCCCTTGCATGGGGCTCGCGATCGCGGTTGCGCGATCGCCGGGATGCCAAGCATCCCCGGGGCTGCTCCGAGCAGCCCCCCGGCGGTGAGTCCGGCGACTCACCGCCACCGCCGGTCGAGGAGGGCGGTCTGCCCAGCAGACCCGCCGCGGCTCCAGCCGCGGCTGCCCAGCGATCGACCCCACGGGGTTCGATCGCTCGCCCCGGCGTCCAGCCGGGGCTCCTCTTCGCACGCGCCGCCAGGAGCAGCGGGGTACCGCCACGGCACCAGCCCGTGGCACCCCGCGGTCGACATGAAGTCGACCGCATGCCCCGGCAACCAGCCGGGGCTTCTCCTTTCCGGCGGCGATCGAACCCTAGGGTTTCGATCGCCACCCTCGGCCTAGCCGAGGGTCTTGCCGCGTGCATGCGCACGATCCCCACCGTGGGTCCGCCGATCGCGGTGGTCCGGTGGTCGACGACGACCACCACCACGCGTTCGGCCCTCGGTCCGGGGTTCGTTCTCGGATCTTTGGTTCATGGTATTTTCACGATAATTAACATGTAAAATCCTCGAGGGGGTTTTCACGATTTTACCTTTGTTCTCGTTGTACGGAGAAACGAGATCTATGAAGACCTTGAGACCTTCCCACGTATTCCTTGCACTAGATCGAACGTCGGGTGGGCGACGATCTTCCGAACTCCATGGATCTCCCTCTCTACTTTCTCTCTCTAGAATTGTGATCTTCAAGTTATGAGAATAGAGAAGACCATGTAGTGCTTTTATAGGCTACGTAGGGGATCTTAAGGAGGTGGAATATTGGGCTTCCAATATTGAAGATTAAATTGAGCCCAATGCTCAAGTCCATTAATCCTTATCAATATTAATTAATTCTATTTTCCACTATATAAAATTAATTGCACTCCCAATATTAAACCATATTATATCAAATAATATTTCTCCGGTAGTATTATTTATTCCGTGTATTTAAGATATAAATATCCATGAATAAAATTAATTTATTGCTAATTAATTTATTCATCTCTTATATCCGAGACTAGTACCATTCAACCTTAATTATTATGCGGAACGAATCCACCTGCAGGGTTTACATAATAATTCCTTATGAACTCATCTCGGGGATATTATCAACCCTTCCGGGATACACTTTCCCGTCAAGTATTCACGGCATGCCATATATAAAATATAGTGACCCAACTTAACTGGTAATTAACCCTATAATTAAATCGGTTAATTCCTTTGGTAAATCAAAGTCACTTATATGAAATATACACGCCCGCAATAATATCGGGGATTAAGAATAAAATACACTGAGACTCGAATCGATTATCGCCGGCAATCCTAATCGATGAATCTCAACGATCCGCTCAATACACCAAGTTTACAAGTGTGATAAAATAATTAAGACAAATTATTTTCTCTCTCACACAACGACTATACCGATGGATTGGTCCGTGTCCATCTAGGTCGTGAGCAACTGTTCGATTAAATACGAGTAACCGATAGTATGATCTTCTGTGTGGGCCCGACACACCATACTAACTACAACGTATAGAATCCAGGACTATAATTTGCATATATTTAATTATAAATAATTAAATGCAAATAATTGTTTATTTAATTAAATAGATTAATGGCAATGGATCGTGAGTTTCCTTTACTTAAATCTAGACATTAAGTACACAACTCCAACACCGTGGTGGTGCTCGGTTGAGCTCCGGCTCGTACGGTGGTTCGTGGTCGGATCTCCGGAGATCAAGGATTTCGGTCGGGTTATTATTTTCCGCAAATTTTAATGGCCCGGGATATCGATTTCCAGCAAAAGGAGGTTTTTTCTTTTGCTCGGAGGAGTGTCCCCCGCCAGCAACAAGACGCTGGTACGCCACTTGGTGTTGGAAATCGACTACCTGGGATGCGTTCGTTCGATTGCTCGAACATCCGAACGATCCCAGTCGACCTCCATGTCCATTACTCCGTTCGCTTACCCAGCCCGTGCCCCGATTCACGCCCAGCCATTGCCCCGAAGGACAACCGCGCGAGCCGGGGCGGGCTGCCAGAAAAACAACGAAACGGCGGTCGCCGTTTGTCCGCGAACAGCAACACGACGTTGCTGTTCCGGGCTCATTTTCGGGTCGTTTTTCCTCTTCCGACTACCGATCCGAAGGTCCTATAGAACCCCCAGTAGTCGAGGAATACAACCCACAACCCCGGAACCCGATCTACGTTCATGTATGATCAACGAGGTAATTTTAGATCGAATAATTGCGGACTAAGAATCGATCTCATACCTTCTCGGTCGATTGTTGAGACCTTAGCGATTGCTAGTGTATGTCTCTGCCCCGATTCCAACCGTTGTGTGGGCAACGATCTGTTGGACTCTCCTTTTCTGCTTCTCTATTAAACCAACGCAATATCCCTTTTACTTTTCTGTGTAAAATAATTGCGCAAAGCTTTATTGATTTTTACAGAAGAAATTATATTTGCGCTAACGCAATTAATTTCTGCTGCAAAAATAAATGCGGCGAATGATAGGTTTAGGAGAGGGCAAGGGGGGGGGGGGTTTAAATAGAGCTACACTAGGGACCCCTTAGGTAAATAAACTCCGGGCTGAATTGCAATATTAATTAACTAGGAGTCCTTAAAAGAAAACCTTTAATTAATTACAATTCTAATTATTATTAATTTCACTAAATAATAATAATTGAATTCCCGAAATAAATTTAATATTATATCAACAATAATATTTCCGCCGAAATTACATATACGACTTTCCCCGTGTTTAAGATATCGAACGTTCACGAATTTATTTAATAACTAATAATTAAATTAATTCGTTTCTTATTATCCGAGACTAGTACCACTCATCCTTATTATCATGTGGAACAAATCCACCTGCAGGGTTTACATGATAAACTTTATGAGCTCATCTCGGGAACGTCATCAACCCGATAAACGGGACACGGTTTCCTGTCTATAATCTATAGCATGCCGTGTGTACAATTCCGATTCCCAATTTACCGAGTATCTTGACTAATCAATTAGTCTCACTCATTGGCATATTAAAGAACCGAGAATTGGACACACGCACCTATAATTATATAGGGATTAGGAATTCGTATATCCGTAATCTCTGAGGTCTAGTTCGATTACGTCGATTAGTATAAATCGAACGCCCTCCCGTGGTCCTGCTCTATAAACCAAGTGTACAAGTGTAACATAATAGTCAAGACCAACTATTACCCAGTCACACTACGACGTACCGATGGATTGTCCCTGTCCATCTAAGTCGTGAGCTTCTGTTCGATAATATACGAGTAACCGACAGTATGATCTTCCGCGTGTCTCCTCACGCCATACTGTCTACAACGTATATATCTAGGACTATTGCATTTAAGTACAAGATAGACAAAATGCCGACAGTTTGATTAATAGATAATGAAAAACACATATAAGGAGTTCCATATTGTCACTAAACTAGACATTTAGAATATAACTCCATCAATCTCCCACTTATAGTAAAAAGTCTAGTTGCCCTCTACCATACATCCGATACCCATCCCCTTCACGTGTCTCTTGAACGCTTCCGCTGGAAGTGCCTTCGTAAAGGGGTCAGCCAGGTTATCTGCTGATGCAATCTTGGTGACAACCGCATCGCCTCTCTTGACGATGTCTCTAATCAGGTGGTACTTGCGATCTATGTGTTTACTCGCATTGTGGGCTCGTGGTTCCTTTGCATTTGCCACTGCACCGCTATTGTCACAATAAATTGTGATAGCTCTAGGCATTTTAGGAACCACATTCAAGTCCATAAGGAAGTTCCGGAGCCACACCGATTCTTTAGCTGCCTCAGAGGCTGCTACATATTCGGCTTCCATGGTAGAGTCCGAAATGCATTTCTGCTTAACACTCTTCCATGAGACTGCTCCACCTCCCAATGTGAACACATAGCCTGATGTAGACTTTCGCTGATCCTTATCAGATTGGAAATCTGAGTCTGTGTAACCAATAGGAATCAACTCGGACGCTTTGTAACTCAGAACATAATTCCTAGTCCTTCGAAGGTACTTAAGTATGTTCTTTACAGCAGTCCAGTGACCCTGTCCAGGGTTACTCTGATATCTAGCTACCATGCCCACGGCATAGCAGATATCAGGTCTCGTGCACAACATGGCATACATTAGACTTCCTACTGCCGAAGCATAAGGAACCTTCTTCATGTAATCTATCTCCTTTTGTGTTTTGGGACACATGTATTTAGATAGATGAATTCCATGGCAAAAAGGTTGAGCACCTCTCTTGGAATTCTGCATGTTGAAACGAGCCAGAATCGTATCAATATATGAAGCCTGGGACAAGCTTAATGTTCTTTTCCGGCGATCCCTTATAACCTTGATCCCAAGAACATGCCCAACTTGTCCTAAGTCTTTCATATCGAATTGCTTGGACAACCATCCCTTTATGTCCGACAGCATCTTCACGTTGTTGCCAATTAGAAGGATGTCGTCTACATAAAGCACGAGAAACGCCACGCTGTTTCCGTCACTTCTCCGGTATACACGCGACTCGTCCATGCTTTGAATGAATCCATAAGACTGGATAACCTCATCAAACCGCATGTTCCAAGATCTAGAAGCTTGCTTCAATCCATAAATGGATCGGTTTAGCTTACACACTAGATGCTCTTGGCCTTTCTTGATGAAACCTTCTGGCTGTCTCATGTAAATGGTCTCGTCAAGATTCCCATTCAAGAATGTTGTCTTGACGTCCATTTGCCACACCTCATAATCCATATTAGATGCTATAGACAAAAGAATCCGGATCGACTTTAGCATAGCTACCGGCGAAAAAGTTTCCTCATAATCGATCCCTTCTTTCTGAGTATACCCTTTCGCAACAAGCCTAGCCTTGAAGGTTTCAACCTTCCCGTCAGACCCTCTCTTCCTCTTGTACACCCACTTGCAACCAATGGCTTTTACACCTTTGGGCGGTGCTACAAGATTCCAGACCTGATTTGAATCCATTGATTCAATCTCAGATTTCATCGCCTTTTGCCAAGACTGAGCATCTTGATCTTTAAGCGCCTCGCCATAGGTCCAGGGATCGGCTTCATGTTCTCCAGGTAACAAGTCCGAAGACTCACCTATAAACATGAACCTATCGGGTTGTCGAACAACCCTCCCACTACGACGACGCTCCGGTGTAACCTCAGTAACTACAGGTGCAGACTGTGGTGGCGTATCACCCGGTTGGGTTGGATCTAAGCCTTGATCGTCCCCTCTCAATTCGTTTAGTATTATCTCACTCTTGGGCTTGTGGTCCATTATATAATCCTCTTCCAAGAACCGAGCGTTGGTGCTAACAACGATCTTCTGGTCCTTAGGACTATAAAATAGACCACCTTTCGTTCCTCTAGGATATCCTATAAACAACCGAATATCTGAACGAGATTCCAACTTATCAGCCCCATGCTTCAGCACATGTGCTGGACAACCCCAGATCCGAATGTGTTTCAAGTTCGGCTTACGCCCGGTCCACAATTCCGAGGGCGTCTTAGGGACTGATTTAGAAGGAACTAAGTTCAGGATATACGCCGCTGTTTCCAAGGCATATCCCCAGAACGAAACTAGTAGGTCTGAGTAACTCATCATAGATCTTACCATTTCCATAAGAGTCCTATTCCTTCTTTCTGCTACACCATTCTGCTGGGGCGTGTATGGTGCAGTCATCTGGGAGTCAATCCCATTCTCTAATAAGTACGCTTTAAACTCTCCCGAGAGGTACTCTCCTCCACGATCAGATCGTAGAGTCTTTATGGTTTTACCATGATGGTTCTCCACAAGAGCTTTGTACTCCTTGAACTTGTCAAAGCACTCGCTCTTGCGGCGCATCAGGTATATAAAACCATACCTTGAGTAATCATCCGTGAAAGTTACGAAATATTCATAACCTCCTCTCGCTTGGACAGATAAAGGCCCGCACAAATCAGAGTGAATCAATTCCAGTACTTCCTTGGATCTATACCCCTTATCACTAAAGGGTCGCTTGGTCATTTTTCCTTTCAGGCATGATTCACAGGTCGGAAAGTCCTCGTCTTTCACACCACTGAGTATTCCATCAGTTATCAACCTTTGAATCCTACCCAAGATAATATGACCCAGCCTAAGATGCCATAAGTGCTGGGATTCGATGTCCCGGGCTATCAAAAAATATGCGGAACCGATAACCCGACCGAAACCCTATCGCCGGAAACCGATCACGAACGCCACGAAGAACCGGGCTCGACAAGAGCATCGCCGCGGGACGAACCCACGGCTAAACCCTAGCCGAACCCCATCCGCGGGGTTCGCGATCGCCGCGCATGGCGATCGCTGGGGCTGCATGGGGCAGCCCCCGGCGGTGAGTCCGGCGACTCACCGCCACCGCCAGGAGGGGCGGTCAGCCCCCAGCTGACCACCGCGACAACAGCCGCGGTTCGCCCCGGCGATCGATCGCCTGCCCCGGCTCCAGCCGGGGCTCCTCCTTTGCACGCCGCCGGGCGAGGCGGCTGGGGGGGTTCACCCGCCGTAGCACCAGCCCACGGCGAACCTCCCCGCGATCGACTTCACGTCGATTGCATGCCCCGGCGGTCCAGCCGGGGCTCCCTCGTCCGCGCGCAACCGGCGGTCGAACCCTAGGGTTCGGCCGCCCCTTCTCGATCCCGACGGGGATCTCGAATCCCCGTATCCCGGTCTCGACGTTTTCCCGGATCGTGCGTTCATGTATACATCACAATTAAAGAACACATAATCAAAGAGGGGTTTTATGATTATGTTACCTCAATTCGTTGTGCGGAGAAACGAATTAACGTGTTGATGACCTTGCGATCTTCCTACGTATTCCTTGCACCTCGTCCGAACGTCGTGTGGGCGACGATCTATCGAACTCCTATGGATCTCCTTCAACTCTCCAGAACTATCAACTATTGATATTCTTGTCTTATGATTTATGAAGGCCATGTAGTGCTTTTATAGGCTACGTAGGGGATCAAAAGGAGGTGGAATATTGGGCTTCCAATATTGAAGATTAAATTGAGCCCAGTGCTCAAGTCCATTAATCCTTATCAATATTAATTCATTTATTTTCCACTATATAAATTAATTGCACTCCCAATATTAAACCATATTATATCAAATAATATTTCTCCGGTAGTATTATTTATTCCGTGTATTTAAGATTTAAATATCCATGAATAAATTTATTTATTGCTCAATAAATTATATTCATCTCTTGTATCCGAGACTAGTACCATTCAACCTTAATTATTGTGCGGAACAAATCCACTCATGAGGTTTACACAATAATTCCTTATGAACTCATCTCGGGGATATTATCAATGTTGGATTTCGACTACCCGGGATGCGTTCGTTCGATCGCTCGAACATCCGAACCATCCCAGTCGACATCCGAAGTCATTACTTCGTTCGCACGACAGCCCTTATCCCGAATCACGCCCAGCCATCGCCCCGGAGGACAACCGCGCGAAACGGAGCTGGACTGTACCCAATCAGCGCCCGCCGATTGCAGTCCAGCGGTCGCTGGTGGAGCTGCAAACAGCAGTCGCTGTTTGCCCACCAGCGGGCGCTGTTCGTCCGCGAACAGCAACGCGACGTTGCTGTTCCGGGCTCGTTTCCGGGTCGTTTTTCCTCATCCGACTACCGTTCCGGAGGTCCTAGACCCCCCAGTAGTCGAGGAACACGATCCACGACCCCGGAACCCGATCTACGTTCATATACGTTCAACGAGATAAAACGAGATCGAATAAATTGCGGAAAAAAGATAGATCCGATCTCATACCTTGCGGTCGATTGTTGAGACCTTAGATGCTTCTAGTGTATGACTCTGCCCCGACTCCAACCGTTGTGTGGGCAACGATCTGTTGGGTCTGCCTTCTCTGCTTTCTCCTTTCTCTTCAGCGTTGATATATCTTTTCTCTCTTAGAGAAAATATCAGCGCTAACTTAATGTTTTTAACAGAGAAAAACTTAATTGCGCTAAACAATTATTTTTCTCTGATGAAAATAAAAAGCGGCGAAGTGTAGGTCTAGAATAGGCAAGGGGGGGGGGGGGGTTATATAGAGTTACACCAGGGACCCAAGGTTAAATTAATTAAGGGCTAAATTGAAATATTAATTAACTTGGAATACGTAAACGCAATTCCTTAATTAATCGATTTCAATTTTAATTATTATTAACTCCACTATAAAATAATAATTGAATTCCCGAAATTAATTTAATATTATTTCAACAATAATATTTCCGCCGAAATTACATATACGACTTTCCCCGTGTTTAAGATATCGAACGTCCACGAATTTATTTAATTACTAATAATTAAATTAATTCGTTTCTTATTATCCGAGACTAGTACCACTCATCCTTATTATCATGTGGAACAAATCCACCTGCAGGGTTTACATGATAAACTTTATGAGCTCATCTCGGGGACGTTATCAACCCGATAAACGGGACACGATTTCCTGTCTATAATCTATAGCATGCCGTGTGTACAATTCCGATTCCCAATTTACCGAGTATCTCGACTAATCAAATAGTCTCACTCATTGGCAAGTTAAAGAACCGAGAATTAGACACACGCACCTATAATTATATAGGGATTAAGAATTCGTATATCCGTAATTCTGAGGTCTAGTTCGATTACCTCGATTAGTATAAATCGAACGCCCTCCCGTGGTCCTGCTCAATACACCAAGTGTACAAGTGTAACATAATAGTCAAGACCAACTATTACCCAGTCACACTACGACGTACCGATGGATTGTCCCTGTCCATCTAAGTCGTGAGCTTCTGTTCGATAATATACGAGTAACCGACAGTATGATCTTCCGCGTGTCTCCTCACGCCATACTGTCTACAACGTATATATCTAGGACTATTGCATTCAAGTACAAGATAGACAAAAAAATGCCGACAGTTTGATTAATAGATAATGTAAAACACAGATAAGGAGTTCCATATTGTCACTAAACTAGACATTTAGAATATAACTCCATCAATCTCCCACTTATACTAAATCTCTAGTTGCCCTCTACCATACATCCGATACCCATCCCCTTCACGTGTCTCTTGAACGCTTCCGCTGGAAGTGCCTTCGTAAAGGGGTCAGCCAGGTTATCCGCTGATGCAATCTTGGTGACAACCGCATCGCCCCTCCTGACGATGTCTCTAATCATGTGGTACTTGCGATCTATGTGTTTACTCGCATTGTGGGCTCGTGGTTCCTTTGCATTAGCCACTGCACCGCTATTGTCACAATAAATTGTGATAGCTCTAGGCATTTTAGGAACCACATCCAAGTCCATAAGGAAGTTCCGGAGCCACACCGATTCTTTAGCTGCCTCAGAGGCTGCTACATATTCGGCTTCCATGGTAGAGTCCGAAATGCATTTCTGCTTAACACTCTTCCATGAAATTGCTCCACCTCCCAATGTGAACACATAGCCTGATGTAGACTTTCGCTGATCCTTATCAGATTGGAAATCCGAGTCTGTGTAACCAATAGGAATCAACTCGGACGCTTTGTAACTCAGAACATAATTCCTAGTCCTTCGCAGGTACTTAAGTATGTTCTTTACAGCAGTCCAGTGACCCTGTCCAGGGTTACTCTGATATCTAGCTACCATGCCCACGGCATAGCAGATATCAGGTCTCGTGCACAACATGGCATACATTAGACTTCCTACTGCCGAAGCATAAGGAACCTTCTTCATGTAATCTATCTCCTTTTGTGTTTTGGGACACATGTCTTTAGATAGATGAATTCCATGGCAGAAAGGTTGAGCACCTCTCTTGGAATTCTGCATGTTGAAACGAGCCAGAATCGTATCAATATATGAAGCCTGGGACAAGCTTAATGTTCTTTTCCGGCGATCCCTTATAACCTTGATCCCAAGAACATGCCCAACTTGTCCTAAGTCTTTCATATCGAATTGCTTGGACAACCATCCCTTTATGTCTGACAACATCTTCACATTGTTGCCAATTAGAAGGATGTCGTCTACATAAAGCACGAGAAACGCCACACTGTTTCCGTCACATCTCCGGTATACACACGACTCGTCCATGCTTTGAATGAATCCATAAGACTGGATAACCTCATCAAACCGCATGTTCCAAGATCTAGAAGCTTGCTTCAATCCATAAATGGATCGGTTTAGCTTACACACTAGATGCTCTTGGCCTTTCTTAATGAAACCTTCTGGCTGTCTCATGTAAATGGTCTCGTCAAGATTCCCATTCAAGAATGCTGTCTTGACGTCCATTTGCCACACCTCATAATCCATATAAGATGCTATAGACAAAAGAATCCGGATCGACTTTAGCATAGCTACCGGCGAAAAAGTTTCCTCATAATCGATCCCTTCTTTCTGAGTATACCCTTTCGCAACAAGCCTAGCCTTGAAGGTTTCAACCTTCCCGTCAGACCCTCTCTTCCTCTTGTACACCCACTTGCAACCAATGGCTTTTACACCTTTGGGCGGTGCTACAAGATTCCAGACCTGATTTGAATCCATTGATTCAATCTCAGATTTCATCGCCTTTTGCCAAGACTGAGCATCTTGATCTTTAAGCGCCTCGCCATAGGTCCAGGGATCGGCTTCATGTTCTCCAGGTAACAAGTCCGAAGACTCACCTATAAACATGAACCTATCGGGTTGTCGAACAACCCTCCCACTACGACGAGGCTCCGGTGTAACCTCAGTAACTACAGGTGCAGACTGTGGTGGCGTATCACCCGGTTCGGTTGGATCTAAGCCTTGATCGTCCCCTCTCAGTTTGTTTAGTATTATCTCACTCTTGGGCTTGTGGTCCATTATATAATCCTCTTCCAAGAACCGAGCGTTGGTGCTAACAACGATCTTCTGGTCCTTAGGACTATAAAATAGACCACCTTTCGTTCCTCTAGGATATCCTATAAACAACCGAATATCTGAACGAGATTCCAACTTATCAGCCCCATGCTTCAGCACATGTGCTGGACAACCCCAGACCCGAATGTGTTTCAAATTTGGCTTTCGCCCGGTCCACAATTCCGAGGGCGTCTTAGGGACTGATTTAGAAGGAACTAAGTTCAGGATATACGCCGCTGTTTCCAAGGCATATCCCCAGAACGAAACTGGTAGTTCTGAATAACTCATCATAGATCTTACCATTTCCATAAGAGTCCTATTCCTTCTTTCTGCTACACCATTCTGCTGGGGCGTGTATGGTGCAGTCATCTGGGAGTCAATCCCATTCTCTAATAAGTACGCCTTAAACTCTCCCGAGAGGTACTCTCCTCCACGATCAAATCGTAGAGTCTTTATGGTTTTACCATGAAGGTTCTCCACAAGAGCTTTGTACTCCTTGAACTTGTCAAAGCACTCGCTCTTGCGGCGCATCAGGTATATAAAACCATACCTTGAGTAATCATCAGTGAAGGTTACGAAATATTCATAACCTCCTCTCGCTTGGACAGATAAAGGCCCGCACAAATCAGAGTGAATCAATTCTAGTACTTCCTTGGATCTATACCCCTTATCACTAAAGGGTCGCTTGGTCATTTTTCCTTCCAGGCATGATTCGCAGGTTGGAAAGTCCTCATCTTTCACACCACTGAGTATTCCATCAGTTATCAACCTTTGAATCCTACCCAAGTTAATATGACCTAGCCTAAGATGCCATAAGTACTTTTTATTCATCCTAGAAGGCTCCTTTCTCTTATTGGTACTAGATGTGTTATATGACTCTACACTTTGCATCGTGGGATTCAGTATATATAAGTTGTCTATCAATGTACCAGAACAGATATAATCACCATTCTTCTTGATGATAACAAAATTATCAAAAGAAACAGAATATCCATTCAAAACCAACTTAGAAACCGAAACAAGGTTCTTTCTAAAATTCGGTACATAAAGACAATTATTCAATACTAAAACTTTATTATTAAAAGACAAATAAATATCTCCCACTGCAACTGCCGCCACTTTCGTAGCATTGCCCATGTAGATGGTGATCTCTCCCTCTCTAAGCCGCCGGGTTTCCTGGAACCCCTGCAAAGAATTGCAGACATGATCAGTGGCTCCCGTATCCACACACCAGGTACCGGTGGATAACACCGCTAAACATGTTTCAGTGACTAAGGAAAAGTTCATACCTCCTTGTCTGAGAGGACAATTAGACTTCCAATGTCCAGACTGCTTGCAACGGAAACACTTGCCCTTGGGCTTGTTCACTCCATTCTGTGGTCCACCATTTCTGGGTCCACTGGGTTTCCGTCCTTGTTTCTTCTTCCTCTTAGTCCCCGGAGGGCCAGGAAGTTTCACAGCCACAAGTGCCTGAGACTTCTTAAAGATTCCCTCTGCCGCCTGGAGTTCAGTCAGGAGTTCCGCCAACGTATATAACCTCTTGTTCATGTTATAGTTCAGGCGGAACTGCTCAAAACTCTTAGGCAGAGACTGGAGCACTATATCGATCTGGGTTTCCCCATCGATAGATCCTCCCATAATCTCTATCTCATTCAGATAGCCTATCATCCTAAGAACGTGATCCCTCACGGGCGTTCCTTCGGACATAGTGGCCGTCATGAGTTGCCTCATGGCATCTTGCCTGGCTGCCCTATCCTGACTACCAAACATCTCCTTGAGGTTAAGCATCATATCATAGGCAGTGGTCATGGCTTCATGCTGATGTTGCAGCACATTTGACATAGAAGCCAAAATGTAGCACCGCGCCATCTGATTAGCCTTGACCCACTTCCGATGAGCTTCCTTTTCCTCAGGAGTGGAGGTGTCAATAGGTTCATCAGGACAATCCTCATGGAGTACATATTTGTACTCCTCAGCAGTCAGGACAATGTCCAAGTTTCGTTTCCAGTCAATATAGTTCGGACCAGTGAGTTTGTTCTCTTTTAGTATCATGGATAGCGGGTTGAGTGCCATATCTATAAAAGAGACAAATCAAACTGTCAAATTTAATTCGATATTAACTCCCTTAATTAATATCATTAAATTTACCAATTAATCCTAAAATCCCATCAGACTAGCATGCCACGTTCATGTGGACGTATACTAGTCCAAACGATTTTATAACTGGACTTTTACTTTGGTCGTACATCATTACAGCAGTGACTCCGATGGGGAGGATACTGTAAAGCGTACCTAAGTGTATACCATTTCTCAGTACTAAGTTAACCGCTCGGAAACTACACGCCCACCGCAAGCCACGTTAGTGTGGACGTTTACGTTGACATGCGGTCCCTTTACGATTTCCTATAACTGTCGAGCCTCAATTAACCCAAAGTTCCGTTTCCGTCTAGTAAGCCACGATAGTGTGGACGTTTACTAAACAAACAACTTTGTTAATTGAATTCCATTTAATAAATTTCACAATTTCGTTAATCAAAGTTTGATATCTCGTAAGTGAAACTCGAAGTTTCTAACCAGCGATCAATCATGCAATTGAGCCCTATCTCTCACAAAGTGAGGGAGCCAACCAGACAATCGATCTAGTCATCAAATGACTCGAATGTCTCTAATCTGTGTCATCGACATAACCAAGCGCTTTGGCTCCATTCCACTCCCCGGGGTGAGAATGAGTCGAGTTGAAATTAGTCTTTGAAAGACAGATTAGGCATTGCTTTGAAAAACTTAAGAGTTCAATTCTATAAATGGAATTGAATTCGAATTTTGATCCAGTGATATCCGTGTGTCAACTTTATCCGATAGGGAGGATGACACTAAAGCCAACTCGTAAGCGACACACATCACCATCAAAACAGAGAATGGAGACCGCGGGATTGTTTCCAATCCCTCTCCCACTTCGTTTTTACGAAAAGGATAACAAGCATGCATATAGAATTAAAGCATAATAAAAACGCACGTAAACACACAAAAAGCATTTAACGTGGCCCGATTATTATGGCCTTTAAAACTTCGATGCACGTCTTCTCGGATCTTCGTCTCGTTGCTCGTCTCGGTCTCGGTCCATCACCGACTCGTCTAAGGACCAAGAGACGAACCCCTCCCACTGGAGTATCATCCCGGGCCCTCGACAAGCGATCCGTGATGTCCGTCGAACCCCCGCGTCGCTGCTGCCAAAACTCAAAACAGCGCCCGCCGTTTGAGGAACAGCGGTCGCTGGAGGAGCTGCAAACGGCGGTCGCCGTTTGCCCTCCAGCGGGCGCCGTTTGTGCACAGCAGGCTGCGGGTTCGACTTCTCGACCCTCGTTCGTCCGTCCTTCGATCTCCTTTCGATCCACCAAGTAGCAACATCAATACATAAGTAAACTAACTACTTCCGGCATCGATCCTATACAGAATGATTGATCCTATACACCCGGATAAACGAAAAACGAAAAAACCGAAATAGAAAACCTAAACGACTCAACCCGTCGTTTTAACTATTACAAGCAAGCAACGTTAAAACCAAAAGATCTCGACAACCCCGAGAGTTTAACAAACCACAACATACAGTACATAAACATATGACCATAATAATCGGGTTACCTGCAAAACAAACTCGCAAACAATACAAGAACGCATAACCGTCTCTGATACCAATTGTTGGATTTCGACTACCCGGGATGCGTTCGTTCGATCGCTCGAACATCCGAACCATCCCAGTCGACATCCGAAGTCATTACTTCGTTCGCACGACAGCCCTTATCCCGAATCACGCCCAGCCATCGCCCCGGAGGACAACCGCGCGAAACGGAGCTGGACTGTACCCAATCAGCGCCCGCCGATTGCAGTCCAGCGGTCGCTGGTGGAGCTGCAAACAGCGGTCGCTGTTTTTCCCACCAGCGGGCGCTGTTCGTCCGCGAACAGCAACGCGACGTTGCTGTTCCGGGCTCGTTTCCGGGTCGTTTTTCCTCATCCGACTACCGTTCCGGAGGTCCTAGACCCCCCAGTAGTCGAGGAACACGATCCACGACCCCGGAACCCGATCTACGTTCATATACGTTCAACGAGATAAAACGAGATCGAATAAATTGCGGAAAAAAGATAGATCCGATCTCATACCTTGCGGTCGATTGTTGAGACCTTAGATGCTTCTAGTGTATGACTCTGCCCCGACTCCAACCATTGTGTGGGCAACGATCTGTTGGGTCTGCCTTCTCTGCTTTCTCCTTTCTCTTCAGCGTTGATATATCTTTTCTCTCTTAGAGAAAATATCAGCGCTAACTTAATGTTTTTAACAGAGAAAAACTTAATTGCGCTAAACAATTATTTTTCTCTGATGAAAATAAAAAGCGGCGAAGTGTAGGTCTAGAATAGGCAAGGGGGGGGGGGGGTTTATATAGAGTTACACCAGGGACCCAAGGTTAAATTAATTAAGGGCTAAATTGAAATATTAATTAACTTGGAATACGTAAACGCAATTCCTTAATTAATCGATTTCAATTTTAATTATTATTAACTCCACTATAAAATAATAATTGAATTCCCGAAATTAATTTAATATTATTTCAACAATAATATTTCCGCCGAAATTACATATACGACTTTCCCCGTGTTTAAGATATCGAACGTCCACGAATTTATTTAATTACTAATAATTAAATTAATTCGTTTCTTATTATCCGAGACTAGTACCACTCATCCTTATTATCATGTGGAACAAATCCACCTGCAGGGTTTACATGATAAACTTTATGAGCTCATCTCGGGGACGTTATCAACCCGATAAACGGGACACGATTTCCTGTCTATAATCTATAGCATGCCGTGTGTACAATTCCGATTCCCAATTTACCGAGTATCTCGACTAATCAAATAGTCTCACTCATTGGCAAGTTAAAGAACCGAGAATTAGACACACGCACCTATAATTATATAGGGATTAAGAATTCGTATATCCGTAATTCTGAGGTCTAGTTCGATTACGTCGATTAGTATAAATCGAACGCCCTCCCGTGGTCCTGCTCAATACACTAAGTGTACAAGTGTAACATAATAGTCAAGACCAACTATTACCCAGTCACACTACGACGTACCGATGGATTGTCCCTGTCCATCTAAGTCGTGAGCTTCTGTTCGATAATATACGAGTAACCGACAGTATGATCTTCCGCGTGTCTCCTCACGCCATACTGTCTACAACGTATATATCTAGGACTATTGCATTCAAGTACAAGATAGACAAAAAAATGCCGACAGTTTGATTAATAGATAATGTAAAACACAGATAAGGAGTTCCATATTGTCACTAAACTAGACATTTAGAATATAACTCCATCAATCAACCCTTCCGGGATACACTTTCCCGTCAAGTATTCACGGCATGTCATATATAAAATATAGCGACCCAATTTTACCGGTAATTAACCCAATAATTAAATCGGTTAATTCCTTTGGAAAATCAAAGTCTCTAATATCAAATATACACACCCGCAATAGTATCGGGGATTAAGAATAAAATACTCTGAGATTTAAATTGATTATCCAAGGCAATCCTAATCAATAAATCTCAAGTGATCCGCCCAATACACCAAGTGTACAAGTGTGATAAAATAATTAAGATAAATTAGTTTCTCCCTCACACAACGACTATACCGATGGATTGGTCCGTGTCCATCTAGGTCGTGAGCATCTGTTCGATTAAATACGAGTAACCGATAGTATGATCTTCTGTGTGCCCATGCACACCATACTAACTACAACGTATGAAATCCAGGACTATATTTTGCATAATTAATTAATAATAATTAAATGCAAATAATTGTTTATTAATTAAATAGGTTAAATGCTATGACCGGGAGTTTACCGATACTTAAATCTAGACATTAAGTACACAACTCCAACAATCTCCCACTTGTACTAAGGTCTAGTCATTTCCTCCAAACTCCCGACTCCCATACTCATCACGTGCTTAAGTTATACTTCCCAGAAGTATTATGTGAATGAGCAATCTAGGTTGCCGCTCTGAAGTTATCTGGGTGACCACTGCGTCGTCTCCCTAGACGATGACTCGAATCAGGTGGTACTTGTTCTATGTGTTATCATCACCTTTTGAACTTATGACTTCTTCCAGTTTACCATGCACCGCTATATACATAGCCTTTGGTGAACCAAGAATCATATCCAAGTTCAGAGGTCATCCCGGAACCTAACCAAATTTCCGCTGCCTCTGAGGCTGCTATTCGGTTATGAGAGAGTCCGAGAAGCATCCTGCTTATCACTCTTTCATCTTTAGGTTCCACCTCTTTTTAAAAGTGAACACATAGCCTGATATCGACTTACACTGGTCTTTCTCTGATTTTGGACCTGAGAAACTGTAATCCAAGAAGATTTCGTCTTGCTCCGTAAGCCAGTACTTTGAAAGTACTCTTACAGCATTCGAACATCCTTTTTCCAGATTACTTTTATATCCTCCCACTATGCTAACCGCATAGTTGATATCAGGTTCTTGTTTTACAACACTGCATTTACAAAGCTCTCCACACTCGAAGTGTAGGAAACTGCTTTGTCTGTATCTATCTCCTTT
The DNA here is from genome assembly GCA_954870475.1 of Euphrasia confusa. NCBI lineage: Eukaryota > Viridiplantae > Streptophyta > Magnoliopsida > Lamiales > Orobanchaceae > Euphrasia > Euphrasia confusa. The sequence goes on from OX940950.1 coordinate 35,257,845, forward strand.
ATGTGTTCAAAACACATACCCTTAGATAGATGTATTCTGTTCCCGAAAGGCAATAACCTTTCTCAGAATTATGCATGTTTAAAACAAACTATAATCGTATAAGATATCTTAAGAGAAGTACAAATGTTCTTGTCTAGAGATCGAAGGATTCTAAGAACATGGTCTAACTTACTCTTAATCTTATATCTCGATTCATTTAGACAACCTTTATTTTATGTCTGGCAACACTTTTACATTGTTGCCAACGATGAAGTGTTATCTACATAAAATTCCGAGAAACACCACCTTGTTTCCATTACGTCTCTAACACACCTTTCTTTGTCTTATGCACTTTGATGAATCCATCTCATGGACTATCTCATCAGTTCGCAAGTTCCACAATTTACAGCTTTGTGATAATCCATAAATGGATTCACTAAGCTTGTACATCTAAATGATCTCGCCTCTTGACAATAATACTTATTGCTATCCAAGTAGGCACATTTAGATTAGTACTGCCCCTTATGCAGAACTAGGGATCGATTTCATGTCTACTAGATCCAGAGTTCAAAACTCCTCCAGTCTTATGAACATCTCCGGTTGCTTAACAACCTCCCACTGCAATGGCGTTCTGGTGTATAACAGTAACAACATTAGGTGCAGTTAGTGGTGTACTACCACTCGGTTAGGCTGGTTCTCAGTCTTTCCTTTTCCTCATTTTCAAGTACCTTGTCAGTTGGGGCATTGTAGTTCATCTAATAGTCTTCCTCTAAGAACCGGGTGAGAACACCCCTCTGGTTCATAGTACTATTGAACATACAATTACTTGTTCTCCTTGGATATTCTACAACCACATTGAATGTGCCGTTGTATCCAGAAATATCCATAGAACATAGGTAGTTCCGAACAACTTGTCCTTTTACTATTAGAATTCCATTTCTTATCCCTGACACACCATGTCTACACTCCAGTGTATGGTGCAGTCCTTTGAGACTTAATCTCAATTTTTGATTTATGCTATGTGTTGTTTAGATAGGTGATAGCCTATGTGAACAAGCCGCAGGCTTCCAATGGATATACTTTGAAGGTTCCCCATAATAGCTTTGTGTCTACTGAAAAACACTTTGCTTTTATGGCACATCAAGTATTCTAATCCATCTTCGAGTATTCTTTGAAAGAAATGACTCGTACCTTTCTAATTACACATGTTACTGCATTAATCATGAATCATTCTCAATGCTTGTCCGATTTCAAGAATTCACAAGCACAATGATAAAGAAATACATCTAATAAGTAAAACAAGTTATACATAACGGTTTGTTGCATCGTGGTAGACTAAGGATTCATCATTCATATATTGCTATCTAAATCACTGAATGATTAAAGAAATAAATATCCATTCATTAATAAAGAAAATCCAGAACAAAAGTTCTTTTCAAAATAAGGGGTACATTTAGCAATAACTTGAAATGAAATCCTAAAACTACTGAAAGCAGATAAATGTCTTCCACTGCAACCGCTGCTACCCCAACAGCTTAACCCATGTAGACTCGAACTCTTCTTCTCTAAGTCGCCGGGTTTTCTGGAACCCCTGCATTCAAGAATGCACATACCGTCAGTGGTTCCATTGCTGGGATTCGGTATCCCGGGCCATTAAAATTTGCGGAAAATAATAACCCGACCGAAAACCCGTCGCCGGAGAACCAACCGCGAACCACCGCACGACCCGAGGCTCGACCGAGCACCGCACGGGTGAACCCGCGCGCCCAGCCGAGCCCCCGCACGGGGCTCGCGATCGCTAACCCTAGCGATCGCCGGGGATGCACGCGCATCCCCGTGGGGCTGTTCCGAACAGCCCCTGGCGGTGAGTCCGGCGACTCACCGCCACCGCCGAGGAGGGCGGTGCGCCCAGCGCACCCGCCGCGGCCCAGCCGCGGCTCGCCCGGCGATCGACCCCACGGTCGATCGCGTGCCCCGGCGTCCAGCCGGGGCGTCCTCGTGTGGGCCCCGCGATCGATGCCCTAGGGCTCGATCGCACCCCTCGGCTCCCAGCCGAGGGTCCTTCGAACCTTCGCCGGGGATCTCGAATCCCCGTCCCCGAAGTTCGTCGTTTACCCGGATCGTGCGTTCATGTATGTATCACAATTAAATTCACATAAATTCACACAAACGAGTTTATGATTTTACCTTTTAATTCGTTGTGCGGAGAAACGAATTTAAGTTTGACGACCTTACGATCTTCCCACGTATTCCTTGCACTAGCTTGAACGTCGGGTGGGCGACGATCCTCCAAGCTTATGGATCCTCTTCTCTCTCTCTCTACTTTCTCTCTCTAGGAGAATTATGATCTTGTGTTATGTAGAATAGAGAAGACCATGTAGTGCTTTTATAGGCTACGTAGGGGATCTAAAGGAGGTGGAATATTGGGCTTCCAATATTAATGATTAAATTGAGCCCAAGCCCAAATCTATTAATCTCCCATTAATATTAATTAATTTATTTTCCACTATATAAATTAATTGCACTCCCAATATTAAACCATATTATATCAAATAATATTTCTCCGGTAGTATTATTTATTCCGTGTATTTAAGATTTAAATATCCATGAATAAAATTAATTTATTGCTAATTAATTTATTCATCTCTTGAATCCGAGACTAGTACCATTCAACCTTAATTATTGTGCGGAACGAATCCACTCATGAGGTTTACACAATAATTCCTTTTGAACTCATCTCGGGGATATTATCAACCCTTCCGGGATACACTATCCGGTCAATCATTCACAGCATGCCATATATAAAATATAGTGACCCAACTTAACCGGTAATTAACCCAATAATTAAATCGGTTAATTCCTTTGGTAAATCAAAGTCACTTATATTGAATATACACACCCGCAACAATATCGGGGATTAAGAATATAATACACTGAGACTCGAATCGATTATCGCCGGCAATCCTAATCGATGAATCTCTACGATCCGCTCAATACACCAAGTGTACAAGTGTGATAAAATAATTAAGACAAATTATTTTCTCTCTCACACAACGACTATACCGATGGATTGGTCCGTGTCCATCTAGGTCGTGAGCATCTGTTTGATTAAATACGAGTAACCGATAGTATGATCTTCTGTGTGGGCCCGACACACCATACTAACTACAACGTATAAAATCTAGGACTATGATTTGCATATATTTAATTAATAATAATTAAAAGCAAATAATTGTTTATTTAATAGATTAAATGCTATGATCGGGAGTTTATCGTTACTTAAATCTAGACATTAAGTACACAACTCCAACAATCTCCCACTTGTACTAAGGTCTAGTCATTTCCTCCAAACTCCCGGTTCCCATACTCATCACGTGCTTTAAAGTGTACTTCCGAGAAGTACTATGTGAGTGAGCAATCTAGGTTGCCGCTCTGAAGTTATCTTGGTGACTACTACGTCGTCTCCCCTGACGATGACTCGTATCAGGTGGTACTTGCTCTATGTGTTAACATCACTTTTGACTCATGACCTCTTCTAGTTCACCATGCACCGCTATCCAATAGCCTTTGGTAAACTAAGAGTCATATCCAAGTCAAGAGGTTATCCCGGAACCTAACCAAAACTTTCGCTGCCTCTGAGGCTGCTATTCACTTCAAGGTTCCACCTCTTTCTAAAAGTGAACACATAGCCTGATATCGACTTTCACTGGTCCTTCTCTGATTTTTGGATCTGAGAATCTGTAATCTAAGAAGATTTCGTCTTGCTCAAGCCAGTACTATGAAAGTACTCTTGCAGCATTCGAACATCCCTTATCCAGATTACTTTGATATCCTCCCACTACGCAAACCGCATAGTTGATATCAGGTTCTTGTTTTACAACATTGCATCTATAAAGCTTTCCATACTTGAAGTATAGGAAACTGCTTTGTCCTCATCTATCTCCTTTATGTGTTCGAACACATACCCTTTAGATAGATGTATATTCTGTCTCTGAAAGGCAATAACCTTTCTCAGAAGTATGCATGTCAAAAACAAACCTTAATCGTACAAGATATCTAGGAGAAGTACAATGTTCTTATCTCTAGATCATAGGACCTTAAGAACATGCTCTAACTTCTTCTCAATCTTATATCTCGATTTATTTAGACAACCATTATTTTTTATGTCTGACAGCATTTTTTCATTGTTCCCAATGATGAAATGTTATCTACATAAAATCTCCGAGAAACACCACCTTGTTTCCATTACGTCTTCAATACACCTTTCGTCTATGCCTTTTGATGAATCCTTCAAATGGACTATCCCATCAATTCGCAAGTTCCACGATTCATAGCTTTATTTCAATCCATAAATGGATTTACTAAGCTTGTATTCTAAATGATCTAGCCTCTTAACAATAATCCTTATTGTTCCAAGCAGGCACATTTAGATCTAGTACTGCCCTTATGCAGAGCTAGGGGTCGATTTCATCTTTACTAGATCCAGAGTCCGAACTCCTCTAGCCTTATGAATATCTCTGGTTGTCCAACAACCTCCCACTGCAATGGCGTCCCGGTGTATGACAGTAATAACAATAGGTGCAGTATGTGGTGCACTTCTACTCGGTTTGGCTGGTTCCTAGTCTTTTGTCCTTTTTCTCATTTCAAGGTATTACGTCAATTTAGGCTTTGTGGTCCATCTAATAGTCTTCCTCTATGAACCGGACAGGACGTCCCTCTGGTTCATAGTACTATAGAACACACAATACTTCGTTCATCTAGGATATCCTACAACCATATTCAATATGCCGTTGTATCTAGGAATATCCATAGAACATAGGTAGTTCTGAACAACTTGTCCTTTTACTTTCAGATTTTCCATTTCTTTACAGCGCACCATCTCTACACGCAAGTGTATGGCGCGGTCCTTTGGGATTGAATCCCAATCTTTGATTATGCTATGTGTTATTCAGATAGGTGATGGCCTCCGCGACCGAGTCGCAGGCTCCTAATGGATATACTTTGATGGTTCCCCATAATAGCTTTGTGTCCATTGACTAGTCAAAACACTTTGCTTTTATGGCACATTAAGTATTCTAATCCATCACTGAGTATTCTTTGAGAGAATTTCTCGTACCTTTCTAATTTACACATATGTCTGCATATCTAATCATTTCCAATACTTGTCTGAATTCTATCCTTTATCCAGAAAGGTTTGCTTAGATGTATTATCCTCCAAATTCAATCCTTAGGTCGGAAGGTCCATTCCTTCAACTATAATTGATCAAATCAATTTCGACCATTTGAATCTTATTTGAAAATACTACTAAGTATAAGAATTCACAAGTATAATGATTAATAAAGAAATATCTAACAAGTAAAACAAGTTATAGAACGGTTTGTTGCATTGTGGTAGACTAAGGATTCATCATTCATATATTGCTGTCTAATGTACCAGAATAGATAATGCCATTATTTCTTATCAAAATCATCCAATGATTAAAGAAATAAAATATCCATTCATTAATAATAGAAATCCAGAACAAAACGTTCTTTCTAAAATAAAAGGGTACATAATGCAATAATCTTAAAATGAAATCCTATTTAACTACTAAAGCAGATAAATGTCTTCCACCGCAACCGCTGCTTCCTCTACAGCCTTGCCTTGACTATTCCTCCATTTCCAAGTCTTTGGGTTTCCTGGTGTCCCTGCATTTTAAATGCATACATACCGTTAGTGGATCCATATCTACCAACCAGGTTTCTGGTAGATAACACAGCTGACTATGTTTTAAAGACTAAGGAGAGAATCTCGTACCTTCTCCAGGAGAAAATAAAGACTTCCAGTCCCCAGACGACTTTCTTTGAGAATGACTGCTCAAAGGCTTTCTCACCCTATTCCGTGGTCCAAGTGCAGGACTACAGGGCTTCTTTGTCTGCTTCTCCAATTCTTGGTCTATGCCCTTAGGTTCGAAACCTTTGGCTTTGGCCATAAGAGCTTGCGATTGTCTTAACTCATCCAAAAGGTCTAGCATCTCGAAAACGTGTTCAAGCGTTTCCTCGAAGCGACTAACCTTTATGAGTATCCTCATCGCCTCTTTCCTAACCTTCTCGTTGTCTCTAAACATAAGCTTGAGTTTCAGCATGATGTCATGATTGGTGGTTAATGCAAAAGCACTGTTCCACTTCTCAAAATCAGCTGTTTCCTCAATAGTTGAGACACGTGTTGGTTCAGGAGGACAAAGTTCACTGAGTACTAACTTGTACTCAGCAATAGTCTGGGAAATGTCTAACTCTTTATTCCATCCAACACAGTATGGAACTAGTGCGTTGAATTCCTTGAGTATCATAGAAAGTGGGTTCATAGCTATTCTCTAAACCTATAAGCACATTTAAACAAACAATCAATTTAATATCCGATATTATCTCCCTCAAATAATATCATTAAATCACTAATCACATCTAAAATCCCATCAGGTAAGGCAAGCCACGTTCGTGTGGACGTTTACCCACCCAAATGATTTAGCAATTAGATTTGCTTCGGTCGTACATCATTATAGCGTTACTTCGTTGGGAAGAATACTATAAAGCGTACCTAAGTGTAAACCATTACTCAGTACTAAGGTGAATCATTTGGAATTGCTATGTCACCGCAAGCCACGTTAGTGTGGACGTTTACGATAACTCACAATCCCTCACAATTCCCTATAACTGTCTACATCAACTATTTCCAAAAATCCCATTCAGCATAGCAAGCCACGTTCGTGTGGACGTTTACTACACCAAAAGATTTTTATAGTTGACTCCCAATTACTTGAAGCATTCGATTTTGTAAATCAAGACGCGGAGAATCATAAGTGAAACTCGAAGTTTCTAACCAGTGATTCACCATGCGAACAACCCTATCTCTCATAAATGAGGGAGCCGAGCAGACAATCGATCCATCTATCAAAGAATGGTACGACTGCCTCTAATTTGTGTCATCCACATGACCAAGTGGCTTTGGCTCCATTCCACTCCCCGGGGTGAGAATGAGTCGACTTGAAGTCAGTTTCAGAAAGACAAATTAGGCATTGTTTGATAAACTTAATCAGTGTTTCTTGTAAGAGGAATTACTAGAATTCTCCTCCAATGACACATCTATATGAACTTCAAAAGTCCATAAGAGTCACCAAGAGAACAGTAATGGAGACCATGGGAATGTTTCCATCCCCGCTCCCACTTAGCTTTTTATAACAAAGGGATACGCTATCTAATGCATAATTAAACACATAAGCATGCATACAAGTAATAAAGCACATATCACATAGTCAAAATAAGCTAGAAAAATTATTTTCCGACTATCATGGCTTTATTCCATCTCCGTATGCGTCTTCTAGTCTTCAGTCTTCGTTCTTGAATGCTCCATGTGACGAGAATATTAATCCCAATATTTAAGTCTATTTATTTTTAATAAATCCAAAAGATACTTAATTCGAAAATTAAGTCAATCGAATAAATCAAAAATAAAATTAAATATTATTAATATTTTTTATTTATTTATTTTCCTATCTAATTCTATTAAATCTCTAGAATAATCTATCCAAGTCAAACTTGGAATATTCTAGAAGACTTCTATAATAGAATAAGGAATAAAATAAATTAGGACTCTTCTACTTTCCAAGATTAATTAATTTCCATGTCCATGAAAATTCCCATAAAATAGGAATAATCAAATAGAAATAAATTAATTTACTAATTAATTATTTTCCTATCTAATTCTATAAAATCTCTAGATTCCTATTCCAAGTAGAACTTGAAATATTCTAGAAGACTTCCATAATAGAATAAGGAAATAAATAATATTAATTAATTCTTTTTCTATCTCCATGAGAGTTCCCATACTTAGGAATACTCAAAATAGGAAACTTGAATCAATTAGGAAAGTGAATCTAGGTAGGATTAGGAGTAGCACGGGTTGGGGATCCCCGCACAACCCCCACCGTCGACCACCACCACCGCCGGGGACCACCGCCGCCGCCCCCTAGCCACGCGCCACCACCACCGGTGGCCGGCGTGGCCGGAAACCCTAGCGGGCAGCCCCGGGCGTGGGGTCGATCGATCCTCATGGGGATCGATCATGGGGATGATCGACCCCCCCGGTTTTTCGTCCTCTTCGTCTTCTTCGTCTCATGAGTTCTCCGGTGGTCGTCTCGGCATCGATCCAACGTAAATAAATTACAAGAAATAAATTTACAATTCCGGTATCGATTCTATACATGAAATCGACCCTATACACTTTCCGGAAAAACATAGAACGTAATAATAAATCCTAAATTCGGTCAACCCCCGAATTTTTACTATTACAAGCATTCATCCACACAAAACGAATCTCGACATGCCCGAGAGTTTAATAAACGAACAATCATGGTAAATTAAATAGCAATTAATTAAACGAATAATTAACAATTAATTAAACCATGATAGTCGGAATCCCTGCAAGGTAGAACGCAATTGAACACATACATGAACACGAAACCAAACGCTCTGATACCAATTGCTGGGATTCGGTATCCCGGGCCATTAAAATTTGCGGAAAATAATAACCCGACCGAAAACCCGTCGCCGGAGAACCAACCGCGAACCACCGCACGACCCGAGGCTCGACCGAGCACCGCACGGGTGAACCCGCGCGCCCAGCCGAGCCCCCGCACGGGGCTCGCGATCGCTAACCCTAGCGATCGCCGGGGATGCACGCGCATCCCCGTGGGGCTGTTCCGAACAGCCCCTGGCGGTGAGTCCGGCGACTCACCGCCACCGCCGAGGAGGGCGGTGCGCCCAGCGCACCCGCCGCGGCCCAGCCGCGGCTCGCCCGGCGATCGACCCCACGGTCGATCGCGTGCCCCGGCGTCCAGCCGGGGCGTCCTCGTGTGGGCCCCGCGATCGATGCCCTAGGGCTCGATCGCACCCCTCGGCTCCCAGCCGAGGGTCCTTCGAACCTTCGCCGGGGATCTCGAATCCCCGTCCCCGAAGTTCGTCGTTTACCCGGATCGTGCGTTCATGTATGTATCACAATTAAATTCACATAAATTCACACAAAGGAGTTTATGATTTTACCTTTTAATTCGTTGTGCGGAGAAACGAATTTAAGTTTGACGACCTTACGATCTTCCCACGTATTCCTTGCACTAGCTTGAACGTCGGGTGGGCGACGATCCTCCAAGCTTATGGATCCTCTTCTCTCTCTCTCTCTACTTTCTCTCTCTAGGAGAATTATGATCTTGTGTTATGTAGAATAGAGAAGACCATGTAGTGCTTTTATAGGCTACGTAGGGGATCTAAAGGAGGTGGAATATTGGGCTTCCAATATTAATGATTAAATTGAGCCCAAGCCCAAATCTATTAATCTCCCATTAATATTAATTAATTTATTTTCCACTATATAAATTAATTGCACTCCCAATATTAAACCATATTATATCAAATAATATTTCTCCGGTAGTATTATTTATTCCGTGTATTTAAGATTTAAATATCCATGAATAAAATTAATTTATTGCTAATTAATTTATTCATCTCTTGAATCTGAGACTAGTACCATTCAACCTTAATTATTGTGCGGAACGAATCCACTCATGAGGTTTACACAATAATTCCTTTTGAACTCATCTCGGGGATATTATCAACCCTTTCGGGATACACTGTCCGGTCAATCATTCACGGCATGCCATATATAAAATATAGTGACTCAACTTAACCGGTAATTAACCCAATAATTAAATCGGTTAATTCCTTTGGTAAATCAAAGTCACTTATATTGAATATACACACCCGCAACAATATCGGGGATTAAGAATATAATACACTGAGACTCGAATCGATTATCGCCGGCAATCCTAATCGATGAATCTCTACGATCCGCTCAATACACCAAGTGTACAAGTGTGATAAAATAATTAAGACAAATTATTTTCTCTCTCACACAACGACTATACCGATGGATTGGTCCGTGTCCATCTAGGTCGTGAGCATCTGTTTGATTAAATACGAGTAACCGATAGTATGATCTTCTGTGTGGGCCCGACACACCATACTAACTACAACGTATAAAATCTAGGACTATGATTTGCATATATTTAATTAATAATAATTAAAAGCAAATAATTGTTTATTTAATAGATTAAATGCTATGATCGGGAGTTTATCGTTACTTAAATCTAGACATTAAGTACACAACTCCAACATCCATATCTACACACCAGAATTCTGGTAGATAATACCGCTGACTATGTTTTTACGACTAAAGAAAAATTCGTACTTTTGAGAGGACATTCAGACTTCCAGTGTCCAGACTTGTTGCATCGAAAGCACTTGCCCCTTGGCTTACTAGCCCCCACTCGTGGTCCATTCCTCTTGGCACCACTGGGTTTCCAGGATTGCTTCCTTTTCTTGCCCCTACCTCCAACAGCTTTCAAGCTTTTGGACTTGGTAGCTACAAGAGCTTGAGACTTGCCCTTCTTGTAGATCCCCTCTGCCGCCTTTAGTTCAGTCAGGAGTTGCGCAAGAGTATAAGATAGTTTACCCATATTATAGCTCATACGAAACTGCTCAAAACTAGGGGCCAGAGACTGGAGTATGATGTCGACTTGCGTCTCAGCATCAATAGAAGCTCCTAGGACCTCAAGTTCATTCAACAAACTCATCATCTTAAGAACGTGCTCCCCAAAGGGCGTTCCTTCAGACTGAGTAGTCGACATGAGGACTCTCATAGCTTCTTGAAGGTACCGGTATACCGATCCGATCGATATACCGTGTGTGCGGAAGCGTGTAAAGCATATAAATCTATCATGCTTGGATCTTAGTGCACACTTAATGTGTATAGGAACACATATAAACATATATATATATACACATCCAATATATATATATATAAGGTTCAACGATTACTTACATTTGGTGATCGTTGATTTTGGTTAAGGTGGTGTTGAGTCGATTGAACCACCTTAATGGATCAGCCTCTCGAAGCTCTCCTTGTGAATGACCTCGTCACTCCTCTTGTCTAGATCGCCCGGATGTTGAAGCCGCACAAATGGCCCGGCCTCTACGTGTTGCACACGAACCCGGATGACGAACACTTTGCTTGATCGAGTTGGTTCTCCAAGAACACTCTCTCTTTTCTCTCTTTTGTGTGGATTTCGAAATATGTGATTAAGTTGTGTGAAAATCTGATTTTCACCCTCTTATTCATCTCATTATGGTCACATAATTGTCCCATTATCAACCTTGTAACCCCCCACCTTAATGTGTGTCATCAACACACATAATGGGGTGGTTTATGGTGAATATGAATGGTCATACCACATCATCATGCCAACTAGCATAAGACATGGTCCCACTAGCTTGTGTGGCATGCCATGTCACACTATGTGACATGCATCCATGCAAGCCATGCATCCCATGCATGTGAATTAAATCCACGTAAATATTGATTCTAAATCAATATATTTATCAAGCAACGTACATCATCTTTGAGTCCGTGTGTGACCCTGTAGGTATGATTTATCGATCAATATTATATTGTTCCCAACAAATAATATTATCAAATAATCATTTAACATCCATAGACGACCTTATGACTTTATCGATTGCACACGTAGGATCGAAGGACATATCCCAACAATCTCCCACTTGGCCTTCAGAGCCAGTGTGCTGCCAACTTCTTGTTGTCACTTTATGTCTAAGTTTGAACTTGAGGCAAGACTCGAGTCATCCTCAATCGGTTCAAACCTTTCTTGGACTTTGAGACAGACTGTAAAACCAGATTTATCACTATGATACGAATCTGGACGTGGCCACGTATTTTCCACAGTCTCGACTCTCCAAGTGGCCGGTAAGACATGTATCCCATTATAAAAATGGAGGACAATCCCATCTTGTCAGTCCAAGCTCTCCCACTTGCTTCCTGATATACCCAATAACAAGTTTTATAACCTCCTTTTACGAAAGGCGTTTACTTGTATCAAAGTACACCATTTCACAATGGAATCACTCTGGACTACTCAGGTCAGAGGAAATTGCTCGACAGTCAATGAAATAGTATTATGACTCGAAATCTTAAATACTATTCCAGTCGGGTCTGTTCGATCTTTAGCTCCCAGCTAATATCTATGTAATTGTACTTGATGTCCCACATCACTAGCCCATGAAGCGGCGCTATAATACACATTACAAACTAGTTCATTGTATTATCGGTTTGTCCGTACTCGATTATACGAACCAGGAACAACTATATGATTTAAGTATATCAGTTCAACCATTGGGACTTCATTATGCGGTAAGTCGACCTCATAACCCAATTGATATCACTTAATCATTTGGACAATTCATATAAATTAAACCATATTTATATGAAGAAACATGTATTATACATATGAGTGAATGTTTACCAAATCTCCAAAAGTATCTAATACAGTAATAGAAATCACAACCCATCTCTAAGATGTTTGATCTCTATTGCAGTTGTGAAAGCCTCAAGCTTAAACTGCTGGAGAGGTTTAGAAAACGGGTTTGCAACCTTACCAAAAGTTGCAACTTTATTATCTCGATGTCTCCACAAAACTATCTCCCAGATAATGTGGAACTTCCTGAGCACCAGTTTTAGACTTGTGGTGCTTCCTAGCTCATTGGCTTGCGCGATAACTCTACTATAAATAGAGAATTATCGGATGGGCTAAGCTAGTTACGGCACCTAGTTCATTCAAGAACTTTCAAATCTTAACTGCCAACATTACTGCATCCAATGCAATACTGTGCTCAACTTCTGTAGTTTAATCAGCTATATTGCATTGCATGGAACTATTCCAGCAAATTTCACCTCTAACCAGACAAAAGATATAACCGGATTAAAATCGGAAATTATCTTAGTCTGTTTTGAAGTTAGCAGTCAAACTGCTTGTTAATATCAACTCTTTTTGTCTTCCAAAGACAACAAAATATTCTTTAGTCCATCTAAGGTACATAAGAATACTCTTGGCCGCAGTCTAATGCGTCTCACCTGGGTTTCCTTGAAACCGAATCGTCATGCTCAAAGCATACAATACGTCCAGTCGTGTACATATCATGGCGTACATTATAGACCCTATTGCCGAAGCATAAGGAATGTTTTACATCCTCTTTTGCTCATCAAGTACCGTAAGGCCTTGCATCTTGCTAAGTGATGTGCCATGACTCATTGGAATGAGACCCGTTCTGGCGTCTTTCATTCTGAACTTATCAAGCACCTTATCAATATAGGTCGCTTTACTAAGTCCAAACATCCTTTTCGATCTGTTCGGACAGATCTTGATGCCCAATATGTACTGTGCTTCTCCAAGATCCTTTATTGAAAAACAATTTCCAAGCCATTCTTTAATAGAATTAAGCATAGAAACATTGTTTCCAATAAGGAGTATGTCATCGACATACAACACCATGTACACAACGTAACTCCCACTGTTCTTCTTGTAAAACAAGACTCTTCCGAGTTCCTCTGAAATCCAAAACCCCGTATGGATTCATTGAACTGAAGATTGCTACTCCGATATGCTTTGCTTTATTCCATAAATGGAATTATAAGATTGCATAATTTCTCAGCCTTATTAGGATCGATAAAACTCTTTGGCTGTGTCAAAACACATTCTCTTCTAGAATCCAATTCAAGAAGTTAGTTTTAACATCCAATATTACCATAACTCATTATCAAGATGAGTAGCAATGACTAAGATAATCTGAATGATTTAATCAAAGCAACTGGTGAAAGTTTTTCCACAATCCACCTCGTGAATAAAACTTTTACCATCAAACTTGCTTTGAAAACCTTAGGTTTTCCATCTGTCTGTTTAGATCTTTAAGATCTATTAGCATTCATTGGGTCTAACCCCGTGATCAAGTTCCAAACTTGATTATCAGATATTGATATCATCTCAGATTTCATGGCACCATGCCAATTTTCAGTAGCTGGACTCGTCATAGCTTGGAATTAGGTCGAAGGTTCACCGCTTTCCAAAAGCATGAATTCATATCTCTCATTGGTCACAATATCTAAGTATTTGAATAATAGAGATAGATTTATTCCTTTCGGACCTACGAGGGCTGGTATGGCTTCCAAAACCATAAGAATACTCTCAACCTAGTCTTGAGTATTCATCATTGGTTGTTTCACTTGAACCTCGTTCAAGACAACCGAGCTCCCACTGAATTTCTAGGAAAGATAACTCTTTTCAAGAAAATCACTATCTCGAGCAACAAAATATTGTTCTCAGATAGATCGTAGAAGTTGTACCCTCGAGTTTCTTATGGATACCATAAAAAACTTTTATCCCATTTGAGTTCAAGCTCTATAGAGATAAATCTCGTCAGAGAAGCTTTTAGAACCTCAAATTTTGATGAAAACAATTTAGGGACCCTCCCTTTCCATACCTAGTATGATGTCTTATCAACAGCTTTTGACAGCGTCCTATTCAGTGTATAAGTTGAAGTCAAGAATTGTGTGTTCCCAAAAGAGACCAGTAGTTCATTTAGACCTCTCATCGAATGGTCGAACTATATCTAATATAGTTTGTTTTCTCTTTTCCGAAACATAACCTTCATGTGCTTGTGAACTGATAGGTTCCACATACATCAGTATGGATCATCCCTAATTAATCACTCACATGTTCTCCTTTCTCCAAGAAAGATGACATTGTTATCTTTGTCCATCAAACATCATTCACATGTATCAAATGACTCCAAGTCAAATGATTCTAGAATGCCTTCTAAAAGAAGATTCGTTACATGTTTAGATTTTGATCTAATCAACAATGTTACAGTTATGTCTCAATGAGACTTATTCGATTTGGACTTTTGTGTTAATGTTATATATGATTTGTTGAGTTTAAAGTATACATAAATACTGTAATAATCGTACCAAAACAAAGAATAGTTCACAATTAAAATAGTTATCAAACTATTTAATTAGTGAAAAACTAATCCATCAGTATCCAATACTGAACCAATATTCATTGTTTATTGAAGGTACGAAATTACATAGTTATAATACTAAAACAAGGCCCTAAGGCAAAACAACATCATATGATCATACGGCTAATGCAGCGACCTTCGCTCCATTTCTCGCCCGTAGAACGACATCTCTACTCACCAAACTTATACTTCTATGTAGTTCCTCCACATAAAAATGTGAGAACTACATTTGGCATCCAATACCCAAGAAGTAGAATTTGTGAAGTTTAATGTCTATAACATTAATACCTGAAGATGAAGCAACCCCGTTCTTCACATCTTCTTTGAACTTTGGGCAAGTTCAATTATTCTCAATAATTGACTCTTATTCGAATTTCCCATTCAAAATTATCTCAATGTCAAAACGTGATAAATCGTAAGTGAAAAATCGAAGTTTTCTAACCAGCGATATTATCATGCAATTGAAGCCCTATCTCTCATAAAATATGAGGGAGCCAACCAGACAATCGATTCATGCCATCCAATGGCTCGAAAGTCTCTAATTTGTGTCATTGATGAACTTAAGTGTTTTGGATTAAATCACTCCCCGAGGTGTAAATAATCATAACCTTATAATCCATCAAATGAAAGACAAATTAGGCATTTGTTTTGAAATTGAATAAAATATGAACTTTTATAAGTTTGCAAGTAGTGTCCAACACTTTTGCAGTAGACGCATTGAGATTCCCTAGGAACCCTAGTAGCCTTCTTGCCCATGCTCTTTTGAATACCCTATCCTATATCATAAGAAATTCCCTCTTAGGGTCCTTCTCTATCGCCGGCTCAGCAGCCTTGAGCATCCCGTGGAGCTCACGAAGCGATTTCTTCAAACCATTCATATTGAAAATTTAGCCTAAAAGCATTATAACCATCATGAGATTGAAGTATGAAATCGATTGCCAAATAATCATCATAGGAAAAATCTAGGCGGTCACCTGAAACAAATAATCCAATCATTTGTTGCACATGTGATCCCATAGATTTCCATTTTTCCAGCCTAGCTGAAGCGATGACCCTGGTCACACCGAACCGCTCAATCATTGCATATTCTCCGAACATGATATTGAGTTGTTCAATGATATCTTAGGATGTGGTTATCTAACAAATTTTCCTTGTCTTAGTATTTGAGGACCATCCTCAAATTACGTTGTGAATCAAGAAAATTTGTTCAATTTTTCATAATCAAGAATTGAACCAAACTTGAATTGAGTTGATATTTGACATGATAAACTATAAAAGAAAGATAACTAAAGTATGTAAACATCCACAAAGCGGTAAACAAATAAGGCTGTCTAACAATTGTACTTATTTATTTCATTTTGTTCAATTGATATCCAATATCATTGTCCCTTAGAACAAAACGATTCCGAGATCCTCATCTTGCAAATCTTTAAGCCGACTGAGTCCGCACTTAAGTATTTCAAGATAGGTAGACACACCCATGTCAATGATATCTAATATCACTCTCGGTCGATGAGAATCCCATTCTCATCTCATGTCTCGATAGCCACGCCTGCAGTGGATCTATCGATGAGAAAACCAAAGTCACGTGTAAGGGTCTAACCCTTACTCCCACTTATCCCAAGATAACAAGTAGTACCCCGCTGAGGCGGACCTACCAACTTATGATCGAGGGCTTTATGAGTGTGATGTTTTGGACAAGACATTATACTCATTATTTTGGGAACTTGCATGCATAGGTGTTTATATGTAAGTTGAACATTTATAACATAAAACATCCTATAACTAGCAAAACAATTAAATACGTAATCGAAAGGCCCCTAGAACCTCACAACTCTCAAACGAAAAGATTAAAAGCAACAAAATAGGCCTTGAACATCTTCTGGACTGGCCCGCGCCCGCCGTTTCAGTTCCGCACCCGCCGATTTAGGTCAACCTTAGTCCATACCCCAAAAACCACGAACGGCGCCCGCCGTTTCACAAACGGCGGTCGCCGAACACCACTGGCGGTCGCCGTTTCCAAAACGGCGCCCGCCAAAAGGGTACAAAACAGGCTGACCAAAAAACAGCCTTTCGGCGGTCGCCGTTTCCAAAACGGCGCCCGCCGAATTCATTCGGCGCCCGCCGGAGCACAAACGGCGCCCGCCGTTTTGCTCCAGCAGCCCGGTTTTCGCCCGTTTCGCTTCATTTTGCTTCGTTTCTTCTCGTTTTCGCCGGAGAGCCGAGATCCACCATCGAACCATGGACCAAGTCCATCGCTTACAAGTTTGAACAATACATATTGAAATAGAAAACCTATCTATTACAAATGATTCCAAGGGACGCAGCCCTCCAAAACTATGGCCAATCGTACGTAAAAAACGACAATTTCATTCACCCGACCACTAACGGTGGCCGGCCTTACATCTAATCACATAATCACAATTAAACATATAATCCAATTATGTTGATTTAACCTTCGTGTCCAACACAAAAGTGTGCACGAAATCTGTCTCTGATACCAATTGAAGGTACCGGTATACCGATCCGATCGATATACCGTGTGTGCGGAAGCGTGTAAAGCATATAAATCTATCATGCTTGGATCTTAGTGCACACTTAATGTGTATAGGAACACATATAAACATATATATATATACACATCCAATATATATATATATAAGGTTCAACGATTACTTACTTTTGGTGATCGTTGATTTTGGTTAAGGTGGTGTTGAGTCGATTGAACCACCTTAATGGATCAGCCTCTCGAAGCTCTCCTTGTGAATGACCTCGTCACTCCTCTTGTCTAGATCGCCCGGATGTTGAAGCCGCACAAATGGCCCGGCCTCTACGTGTTGCACACGAACCCGGATGACGAACACTTTGCTTGATCGAGTTGGTTCTCCAAGAACACTCTCTCCTTTCTCTCTTTTGTGTGGATTTCGAAATATGTGATTAAGTTGTGTGAAAATCTGATTTTCACCCTCTTATTCATCTCATTATGGTCACATAATTGTCCCATTATCAACCTTGTAACCCCCCACCTTAATGTGTGTCATCAACACACATAATGGGGTGGTTTATGGTGAATATGAATGGTCATACCACATCATCATGCCAACTAGCATAAGACATGGTCCCACTAGCTTGTGTGGCATGCCATGTCACACTATGTGACATGCATCCATGCAAGCCATGCATCCCATGCATGTGAATTAAATCCACGTAAATATTGATTCTAAATCAATATATTTATCAAGCAACGTACATCATCTTTGAGTCCGTGTGTGACCCTGTAGGTATGATTTATCGATCAATATTATATTGTTCCCAACAAATAATATTATCAAATAATCATTTAACATCCATAGACGACCTTATGACTTTATCGATTGCACACGTAGGATCGAAGGACATATCCCAACACTTCTTGCCTAGCCGCACGATCTTGCTCCCCAAACATCTCCTTGAGGTTGAACATCATATCATAGGCAGTGTCCATCAGCTCATGTTGGGTTTGGAGTACATTTGACATGGAAGCCAAAATATAACACCTAGCCATTTCATCAGCCTTTTTCCACTTCCTATATGTTCCTTTTTCCTCATCAGTCGAGGCAGTCGTGGGCTCAGCAGGGCACACTTCATGGAGTACAAACTTGTACTCCTCAGAAGTCAGGACAATGTCTAAATTTCTCTTCCAATCAATGTAATTGGGACCAGTGAGTTTATGTTCCTTGAGTATCACAGAAAGTGGATTCATAGCTACTCTCTAAACCTATAAGCACATATAAACAAACAATTAATTTAATGTCCGATATTATCTCCCTCAAATAATATCATTAAATTACTAATTACATCTAAAATCCCATCAGGTAAGGCAAGCCACGTTGTGTGGACGTTTACCCACCCAAATGATTTAGTAATTAGATTTGCTTCGGTCGTACATCATTATAGCGTTACTTCGTTGGGAAGAATACTATAAAGCGTACCTAAGTGTAAACCATTACTCAGTACTAAGGTGAATCATTTGGAATTGCTACGTCACCGCAAGCCACGTTAGTGTGGACGTTTACGATAACTCACAATCCTTCAAAATTCCCTATAACTGTCTACATCAACTATTTCCAAAAATCTCATTCAGCATAGCAAGCCACGTTCATGTGGACGTTAACTACACCAAAAGACTTTTATAGTTGACTCACAATTACTTGAAGCATTCGATTTTCGTAAATCAAGACGCGGAGAATCGTAAGTGAAACTCGAAGTTTCTAACCAGTGATTCACCAAGCGAACAACCCTATCTCTCATAAGATGAGGGAGCCGAGCAGACAATCGATCCATCTATCAAAGAATGGTACGAAGGTCTCTAATTTGTGTCATCCACATGACCAAGTGGCTTTGGCTCCATTCCACTCCCCGGGGTGAGAATGAGTCGACTTGAAGTCAGTTTCAGAAAGACAAATTAGGCATTGTTTGATAAACTTGATCAATGTTTCTTGTAAAAGGAATTACAGGAATTCTCCTCCAATGACATATCTATATGAACTTCGAAAGCTCATAAATGTCACCAAGAGAACAGTAATGGAGACCACGGGAATGTTTCCATCCCCTCTCCCACTTAGCTTTTTATAACAAAGGGATACGCTATCTAATGCATAATTAAACACATAAGCATGCATACAAGTAATAAAGCACATATCACATAGTCAAAATAATGCTAGAAAATTATTTTCCGACTATCATGGCTTTATTCCATCTCCGTATGCGTCTTCTAGTCTTCAGTCTTCGTTCTTGAATGCTCCATGTGACAAGAATATTAATCCCAATATTTAAATCTATTTATTTTCAATAAATCCAAAAGATAGTTAATTCGAAAATTAAGTCAATCGAATAAATCAAAAATAAAATTAAATATTATTAATATTTTTATTTATTTATTTTCCTATATAATTCTATTAAATCTCTAGAATAATCTATCCAAGTAAAACTTGGAATATTCTAGAAGATTTCTATAATAGAATAAGGAAATAAAATAAATTAGGACTCTTCTACTTTCCAAGATTAATTAATTTCCATTACTATGAAATTCCCATAAAATAGGAATAATCAATTAGGAAATAAATCAATCCTAAATTAACTTTTATTCCTTTCCAATTCTATTAAATCTCTAGGATCCTATTCCAAGTAGAACTCGGAATACTCTAGAAGACTTCCATAATAGAATAAGGAAATAAAATTAATTCCAATTAATTATTTTCCTAATCCATGAGAATTCCCAAAAAAAAGGAAAAACTCAAATAGGAAAACCGAATTAATTAGGAAAGTGAATCTTTGGTAGGAGTAGCATGGATTGGGGATCCCCACACCACCCCCACCGCCGACCACCACCATCACCGGGCACCACCACCGCCGACCCCTAGCCACGCGCCACCACCACCGGTGGCCGGCGTGGCCGGAAGCCCTAGCGGGCAGCCCCCATGGTGGGGTCGATCGATCCTCATGGGGATCGATCATGGGGATGATCGACCCCCCCCCCCCCCCCCCCCCCGGTTTTTCGTCCTCTTCGTCTTCTTCGTCACACGTGTTCTCCGGCGGTCGTCTCGGCATCGATCCAACGTAAATAAATTACAAGAATTTAAATTACACTATCCGGTATCGATTCTATACATGAAATCGACCCTATACATTTTCCGGAAAACATAGAACGTAATAATAAATCCTAAATTTGGTCAACCCCCGAATTTTTACTATTAGAAACATTCAACCACACAAAACGAATCTCGACATGTCCGAGAGTTTAATAAACGAATAATCATGATAATTAATTAACACAATAATTAAATCCAACCATGATAGCCGGAAATCCCTGCAAGGTAGAACAATAATCGAATGTATACATGAACACGATACCAAACGCTCTGATACCAATTGCTGGGAATTTAATGTCCCGGGCTATCAAAAAATATGCGGAACCGATAACCCGACCGAAACCCTATCGCCGGAAACCGATCACGAACGCCACGAAGAACCGGGCTCGACAAGAGCATCGCCGCGGGACGAACCCGCGGCTAAACCCTAGCCGAACCCCATCCGCGGGGTTCGCGATCGCCGTGCATGGCGATCGCTGGGGCTGCATGGGGCAGCCCCCGGCGGTGAGTCCGGCGACTCACCGCCACCGCCAGGAAGGGCGGTCAGCCCCCAGCTGACCACCGCGGCAACAGCCGCGGTTCGCCCCGGCGATCGATCGCCTGCCCCGGCTCCAGCCGGGGCTCCTCCTTTGCACGCCGCCGGGCGAGGCGGCTGGGGGGGTTCACCCGCCGTGGCACCAGCCCACGGCGAACCTCCCCGCGATCGACTTCACGTCGATCGCATGCCCCGGCGGTCCAGCCGGGGCTCCCTCGTCCGCGCGCAACCGGCGGTCGAACCCTAGGGTTCGGCCGCCCCTTCTCGATCCCGACGGGGATCTCGAATCCCCGTATCCCGGTCTCGACGTTTTCCCGGATCGTGCGTTCATGTATACATCACAATTAACGAACACATAATCAAAGAGGGGTTTTATGATTATGTTACCTCAATTCGTTGTGCGGAGAAACGAATTAACGTGTTGATGACCTTGCGATCTTCCTACGTATTCCTTGCACCTCGTCCGAACGTCGTGTGGGCGACGATCTATCGAACTCCTATGGATCTCCTTCAACTCTCTAGAACTATCAACTATTGATATTCTTGTCTTATGATTTATGAAGGCCATGTAGTGCTTTTATAGGCTACGTAGGGGATCAAAAGGAGGTGGAATATTGGGCTTCCAATATTGAAGATTAAATTGAGCCCAATGCTCAAGTCCATTAATCCTTATCAATATTAATTCATTTATTTTCCACTATATAAATTAATTGCACTCCCAATATTAAACCATATTATATCAAATAATATTTCTCCGGTAGTATTATTTATTCCGTGTATTTAAGATTTAAATATCCATGAATAAATTTATTTATTGCTCAATAAATTATATTCATCTCTTGTATCCGAGACTAGTACCATTCAACCTTAATTATTGTGCGGAACAAATCCACTCATGAGGTTTACACAATAATTCCTTATGAACTCATCTCGGGGATATTATCAACCCTTCCGGGATACACTTTCTCGTCAAGTATTCACGGCATGTCATATATAAAATATAGCGACCCAATTTTACCGGTAATTAACCCAATAATTAAATCGGTTAATTCCTTTGGAAAATCAAAGTCTCTAATATTAAATATACACACCCGCAATAGTATCGGGGATTAAGAATAAAATACTCTGAGATTTAAATTGATTATCCAAGGCAATCCTAATCAATAAATCTCAAGCGATCCGCCCAATACACCAAGTGTACAAGTGTGATAAAATAATTAAGATAAATTATTTTATCCCTCACACAACGACTATACCGATGGATTGGTCCGTGTCCATCTAGGTCGTGAGCATCTGTTCGATTAAATACGAGTAACCGATAGTATGATCTTCTGTGTGCCCATGCACACCATACTAACTACAACGTATGAAATCCAGGACTATATTTTGCATAATTAATTAATAATAATTAAATGCAAATAATTGTTTATTAATTAAATAGGTTAAATGCTATAACCGGGAGTTTACCGATACTTAAATCTAGACATTAAGTACACAACTCCAACAATAAGTACTTTTGATTCATCCTAGAAGGCTCCTTTCTCTTATTGGTACTAGATGTGTTAAAAGACTCTACTCGTTGCATCGTGGAATAATCAGGATTCAGTAAATATAAGTTGCCTATCAATGTACCAGAACAGATAAAATCACCATTCTTTTTGACAATAACAGAACTATCAAAAGAAACTGAATATCCATTCAAAACCAACTTAGAAACCGAAACAAGGTTCTTTCTAAAGTTCGGTACATAAAGACAATTATTCAACACTAAAACTTTATTATTAAAAGATAAATAAATCTCTCCCACTGCAACTGCCGCCACTTTCGTTGCGTTGCCCATGTAGATAGTGATCTCTCCCTCTCTAAGCCGCCGGGTTTCCTGGAACCCCTGCAAAGAATTGCAGACATGATCAGTGGCTCCCGTATCCACACACCAGGTACCGGTGGATAACACCGCTAAACATGTTTCAGTGACTAAGGAAAAGTTCATACCTCCTTGTCTGAGAGGACAATTGGACTTCCAATGTCCAGACTGCTTGCAACGGAAACACTTGCCCTTGGGCTTGTTCACTCCATTCTGTGGTCCACCATTTCTGGGTCCACTGGGTTTCCGTCCTTGCTTCTTCTTCCTCTTAGTCCCCGGAGGGCCAGGAAGTTTCACAGCCACAAGTGCCTGAGACTTCTTAAAGATTCCCTCTGCCGCCTGGAGTTCAGTCAGGAGTTCCGCCAGCGAATATAACCTCTTGTTCATGTTATAGTTCAGGCGAAACTGCTCAAAACTCCTAGGCAGAGACTGGAGCTCTATATCGATCTGGGTTTCCCCATCGATAGCTCCTCCCATAATCTCTATCTCATTCAGATAGCCAATCATCCTAAGAACGTGATCCCTCACGGGCGTTCCTTCGGACATGGTGGCCGTCATGAGTTTCCTCATAGCATCTTGCCTGGCTGCCCTATCCTGACTACCAAACATCTCCTTGAGGTTAAGCATCATATCATAGGCAGTGGTCATGGCTTCATGCTGATGTTGCAGCACATTTGACATAGAAGCCAAAATGTAGCACCGCGCCATCTGATCAGCCTTGACCCACTTCCGATGAGCTTCCTTTTCTTAGGAGTGGAGGTATCAGTAGGTTCATCAGGACAAACCTCATGGAGTACATATTTGTACTCCTCAGCAGTTAGGACAATGTCCAAGTTTCGTTTCCAATCAACATAGTTTGGACCAGTGAGTTTGTTTTCTTTTAGTATGATGGACAGCGGGTTGAGTGCCATATCTATAAAAGAGACAAATAAAACCGTCAAATTTAATTCGATATTAACTCCCTTAATTAATATCATTAAATTTACCAATCAATCCTAAAATCCCATCAGACTAGCATGCCACGTTCATGTGGACGTATACTAGTCCAAACGATTTTATAATTGGACTTTTACTTCGGTCGTACATCATTACAGCAGTGACTCCGATGGGGAGGATACTGTAAAGCGTACCTAAGTGTATACCATTTCTCAGTACTAAGTTAACCGCTCGGAAACTACACGCCCACCGCAAGCCACGTTAGTGTGGACGTTTACGTTGACATGCGGTCCCTTCACGATTTCCTATAACTGTCGAGCCTCAATTAACCCAAAGTTCCGTTTCCGTCTAGTAAGCCACGATAGTGTGGACGTTTACTAAACAAACAACGTTGTTAATTGAATTCCATTTAATAAATTTCACAATTTCGTTAATCAAAGCTTGATATCTCGTAAGTGAAACTCGAAGTTTCTAACCAGCGATCAATCATGCAATTGAGCCCTATCTCTCACAAAGTGAGGGAGCCAACCAGACAATCGATCTAGTCATAAAATGACTCGAATGTCTCTAATCTGTGTCATTGACATAACCAAGCGCTTTGGCTCTATTCCACTCCCCGGGGTGAGAATGAGTCGAGTTGAAATTAGTCTTTGAAAGACAGATTAGGCATTGCTTTGAAAAACTTAAGTGTTCAATTCTATAAATGGAATTGAATTCGAATTTTGATCCAGTGATATCCGTGTGTCAACTTTATCCGATAGGGAGGATGACACTAAAGCCAACTCGTAAGCGACACACATCACCATCAAAACAGAGAATGGAGACCACGGGATTGTTTCCAATCCCTCTCCC
This sequence comes from Euphrasia confusa, assembly GCA_954870475.1. NCBI lineage: Eukaryota > Viridiplantae > Streptophyta > Magnoliopsida > Lamiales > Orobanchaceae > Euphrasia > Euphrasia confusa. Next base: position 35,282,596 of record OX940950.1, read on the forward strand.
ACATAGTTTTTACGAAAGGGATAACATTCACATGCATACAAAAATAAAGCATAATAAAGCACGTAAACACATAAAAAGCATTTAACGTGGCCCGATTATTATGGCCTTTAAAATCTTCGATGCACGTCTTCTCGGATCTTCGTCTCGTTGCTCGTCTAGGTCTCGATCCACCACCGAATCGTCTAAGTGCCAAAAGACGAACCCCTCCCACTGGAGTATCATCCCAAGCCTCGACGAGTGATCCGTGGTGTCAGTCGAACCCCCGCGGAGCTGCTGCCCGAAATCCAGCGAAACGGCGACCGCCGTTTGCCCTTCAGCAGCCCGCGGGTTCGACTTCTCGACCCTCGTTCGTCCGGCCTTCGATCTCGTCTCGATCCACCAAGCAGCAGCAACATTACAAGGTAAAGCTAACTACTTCCGGCATCGATCCTATACATATTGATCGATCCTATACATCCGGAAAACCTAAACGACTCAACCCGTCGTTTTAACTATTACAAGCAAGCAACGATAAAAACCAAAGATCTCGACAATCCCGAGAGTTTAACAAACCACAACATACAGTACATAAACATATGACCATAATAATCGGGTTATCCTGCAAAACAAAACTCGCAAACAATACAAGAACTTACAAACCTTTCTCTGATACCAATTGTTGGAAATCGACTACCTGGGATGCGTTCGTTCGATTGCTCGAACATCCGAACGATCCCAGTCGACCTCCATGTCCATTACTCCGTTCGCTTACCCAGCCCGTGCCCCGATTCACGCCCAGCCATTGCCCCGAAGGACAACCGCGCGAGCCGGGGCGGGCTGCCAGAAAAACAACGAAACGGCGGTCGCCGTTTGTCCGCGAACAGCAACACGACGTTGCTGTTCCGGGCTCGTTTCCGGGTCGTTTTTCCTCTTCCGACTACCGATCCGAAGGTCCTAGAACCCCCAGTAGTCGAGGAATACAACCCACGACCCCGGAACCCGATCTACGTTCATGTATGATCAACGAGGTAATTTTAGATCGAATAATTGCGGAATAAGAATCGATCTCATACCTTCTCGGTCGATTGTTGAGACCTTAGCGATTGCTAGTGTATGTCTCTGCCCCGATTCCAACCGTTGTGTGGGCAACGATCTGTTGGACTCTCCTTTTCTGCTTCTCTATTAAACCACCGCAATATCCCTTTTACTTTTCTGTGTAAAATAATTGCGCAAAGCTTTATTGATTTTTACAGAAGAAATTATATTTGCGCTAACGCAATTAATTTCTGCTGCAAAAATAAATGCGGCGAATGATAGGTTTAGGAGAGGGCAAGGGGGGGTTTAAATAGAGCTACACTAGGGACCCCTTAGGTAAATAAACTCCGGGCTGAATTGCAATATTAATTAACTAGGAGTCCTTAAAAGAAAACCTTTAATTAATTACAATTCTAATTATTATTAATTCCACTAAATAATAATAATTGAATTCCCGAAATAAATTTAATATTATATCAACAATAATATTTCCGCCGAAATTACATATACGACTTTCCCCGTGTTTAAGATATCGAACGTTCACGAATTTATTTAATTACTAATAATTAAATTAATTCGTTTCTTATTATCCGAGACTAGTACCACTCATCCTTATTATCATGTGGAACAAATCCACCTGCAGGGTTTACATGATAAACTTTATGAGCTCATCTCGGGAACGTCATCAACCCGATAAACGGGACACGGTTTCCTGTCTATAATCTATAGCATGCCGTGTGTACAATTCCGATTCCCAATTTACCGAGTATCTCGACTAATCAATTAGTCTCACTCATTGGCATATTAAAGAACCGAGAATTGGACACACGCACCTATAATTATATAGGGATTAGGAATTCTTATATCCGTAATCTCTGAGGTCTAGTTCGATTACGTCGATTAGTATAAATCGAACGCCCTCCCGTGGTCCTGCTCTATACACCAAGTGTACAAGTGTAACATAATAGTCAAGACCAACTATTACCCAGCCACACTACGACGTACCGATGGATTGTCCCTGTCCATCTAAGTCGTGAGCTTCTGTTCGATAATATACGAGTAACCGACAGTATGATCTTCCGCGTGTCTCCTCACGCCATACTGTCTACAACGTATATATCTAGGACTATTGCATTTAAGTACAAGATAGACAAAATGCCGACAGTTTGATTAATAGATAATGAAAAACACAGATAAGGAGTTCCATATTGTCACTAAACTAGACATTTAGAATATAACTCCATCACTTGGGCCCCACCTTTCCTCCTAAAGTCCTCATACGATCGGGGATAGTTTAACATAGCAGACTTAAACAACTTAGAGTTTCTTCTCAAACCTGCCAACACGGTGTGAAGTTTGAGGTTGTCACCAATCTCTTCACCGCCCGCCATAAGTAGTTCTTCCACGCGATCAACATAAGACTCGTCTGTTTCGTTCTCACCCTGTTTGACTCCAAGCAGCTTCTGACTATATTCCATATAGGAAGCTTTGGATGCAAAATACGACACAAACCTCTGCACCAAGTCGTCAAAACATTTGATAGAATGTGTAGGTAAGCTGACGTACCATTGGTGGGGAATATCGCCCAGGGTGAGTGGGAAAAGTTTGCACCGAGTAGCATCAGTGGCTCCTCGGCCGGACATGTATGTCCTGAATATGCTCAAATGCACTTCTGGATCAGTCTTGCCGCTATACAAAGTGGTTTGCATGGGCTGAATTTCCAGTTGCATGGGAGCTTGTTCAACCTCAGGGGCCAAAGGATCATTATGCCGACCTGTCGGGGCGGCGAGAATCTGATTTTCGTTCAATCTCCTTTCCAGTTCAGTGTACTTCTGCCTCAAATCGGCCAGTTCAAGATCAGCACCGGGGGCTCTGTGGGCCCTCCCCGGTGAGAAGTTCGCACGGTGCCCGTGCATGTCACTTCTACTTGCCTGCCGATGAGGATCTGTAGAAGTAGCTACTGATTCTACTCTTTTGTTTAGATCTAAGGCCCGGCGCATTCTGCGGTTCCCCCGGGTAACACGGCCAGTTCGCTCAGGGCCCTTATCTGGATTTGCCCCGGCGGGTGCATGCACGCCCCTTACCGGGATCACAGGGGTTGTCATCACATATTTCAAAGACATCAGTTTTGCCACTGCTTCATCTATTTTTTGTGGAGTATCAAGACTTGCGAATCTAATCGGAGGTGGAACCTTAGGCGTCGACGGCCCTCCGAGATCGTAAGGATGGAGACGGCGATTCCGACGTCGTGACCGAAGTCGACGTTGTCATTGATCTGCCTGACTGTCAGTAGGCTCATCGGCCTCTGCATGTTTGCTATTGTGCTCATCGGAGCTGATCTGGGTAGGCGGCGGCTGCTCCTTATTTTCAGGTTCTGGGTTCTTAGGCGGAGATGGAACCTCGGGTTCCACCATCACGGCCTTACCCATCACAGCCCGCCACCTGCCACTTGTGCCGGATGCACCTGACACTGTAGTGCCTTCGTTTTCATTCACAATTTCTGATTTCAATCGAGCTTTTCTGCAACTTAATTACCTGATGCTCGATCCTTCTAGCGCCAACTATTTTGGTTGTTTTTGTACTTGTCGGTAGTATTTGCTGGTAATTGAGGGTTTTGGTAAACAACACAAAATGGTAAATTTGTTATAAGTAAGCTAGCAAGAGGACTAAGTTTATGCAGAATCATAAGTAAGAACATGGATGCTCAAGGCACCTCTTAATTCATATATTCATACTTAGAATTCTTTATTAAAATCAAGGTTTGCATGTCCCCTTTCCTCTCTCTCATACCCTCTATTTATAATGTTCTATGCATGGCTGAATTATGCCACCTAATGCCCACATATCAGCTTCTTATTGGACCTCTAGTCCACTAATATGATGCATTAATTATCCACTAACTTCTCTTAGTGCTTAATCTGTCCCTTTCCCCGTGAGGTTCCAGCTCATTGACTGGAGTCCCAGAAGTCTTCCCAGGCGATTTCCCCATGAAAAGAGTCTGACTCTACCGTGCAGTCTTCACTGTCCGAGCTCCTCGCCTTCTTCTCTGGTACGCTTCCGAAGGTCTTTATCTTTATCTTGGTTGACTTTCTCTCTTGATGACGTGGCCCTTTGATTCGTGACACGTGTCAGTGATTGTTTTCTCGGGTACAACAGTAGATAGTCGGTCTTGACTATCATGTTACACTCGTACACTTGGTGTATTGAGCAGGACCACGGGAGGGCGTTCGATTTATACTAATCGCAGTAATCGAACTAGACCTCAGATATTACGGATATACGAATTCCTAATCCCTATATAATTATAGGTGCGTGTGTCCAGTTCTCGATTCTTTGACTTACTAGTGAGTGAGACTAATTGATTAGTCAATATTCTCGGTAAATTGGAAATCGGAATTGTACACACGGCATGTTATAGATTATAGACAGGAAACCGTGTCCCATTTATTGGGTTGATGATGTCCCCGAGATGAGCTCATAAAGTTTATCATGTAAACCCTGCAGGTGGATTCGTTCCACATGATAATAAGGATGAGTGGTACTAGTCTCGGATAACATGAAACGAGTTAATTTAATTATTAGTAATTAAAGTTAATTCGTAGACATACGATATCTTAAACACGGGGAAAGTCGTATATGTAATTCGGCGGAATTATTATTGTTGAAATAATATAAATTAATTATTGGGAATTCAATTATAATTTTATAGTGGAATTAATTATAATTAAAATTGTGGAATTTAATTAAGGTTTGCCTTTTAGGACGCCGAGTTAATTAAATTGCAATTTAGCCTAATAATTAATTTCCATAAGGTCCCTGGTGTAGCTCTATAAATACCTCACCCTCTTTTTCTCTAAACCTAAGAAACGCCGCTATTTTATTTTTGCGGAGAAAAATAAATTGTTTGCGCAATTATTCTTCTGTAAAAATAAATAGATTAGCGCTGCTGTTATTATTTTTTCCTCAGAAATTAATTGCTAGCGCAATTATATTTATTTCTGAGACAGAAGATAGAAACCTAATAAAATAAAAGCTTTTCGCAATTAATTTTCCTCTGCTTAATTAATTCAGATTAGCGCAGAAATAATTCTGTAAAAATAATTTTGCTTGCGCAAATATATTTCTGAGACAGAGGATATTATTTCTACGGTGGGTTCAAGAGAGAAAGGAGAAGAGTAAGGTTCAGCGGATCGTTGTCCACTCAACGGCTGAACGTCGGGGATAGAGACATACACCGGAAGGCTTCGTGTTCTCAACAATTCGGCTTCTCCGAATCACGCGACAAAGGTATGAGATCGAACCCTAATTCCGCAAATATTCGATCTCTTATTTCGTTGAAAATACATCGGATCTAAGATCGGGTTTCGGGTGTCTTGGATCTTGTTCCTCAACTACTGGGGGTTCAAGGACCTTCGGATCGGTAGTCGGAAGAGGAAAAACGGACCGGAAACGAGCCCGGAACAGCAACGTCGCGTTGCTGTTCGCGGACAAACGGCGCCCGCTGGAGGGCAAACGGCGGTCGCCGTTTGCAGCTCCTCCAGCGACCGCTGGTCTGCAATCGGCGGGCGCTGATTGAGGCAGACCAGCCCCCGTTTCGCGCGGTTGTCCTCCGGGGTGATTGCTGGGCGTGATTCGGGATACGGGCTGTCACGTGAACGAAGTAGCGACACCGGAGGTCGACTGGGAGCGTTCGGATGTTCGAGCAATCGAACGAACGCATCCCGGGTAGTCGATTTCCAACAAATGCAAGGGCATGTGATACAATAAATGCGAGGTTGGACCGGATGGCACTCGACGATGCTACATGGACTAATCGAATGGCGGTCGAGAGGAGCTACAATGTGCAAGCCAACCGCCGGATCGTGAGAGAAGCGTTGGGGGAGAATTACCAACGTTGGAATACTCGAATGGAAGACATGCGACAAGAGAAACGACAACTTTACGAGGTCTATGCTAGAGGAGGAGGCCACTTTCCACCACCCGAGATGTGAGAGAGGTCGTGCTCGGCACGACCTAGGTATGTGTTCTTTTATTTTTATTTTTATGTTTTTGTATATATGTGTTATTGTTTATTTGTTTCATTTTGGTTAGTAGTTTGGTTTAGTTGGTGTGTTCTTTGTTTTGTTGAAAATCCATCGTTTACGCTCAAAGATTTGATTTATCCCGAATGTGATAGTGTTTGCATGGGATACAGTTAAGTTGTTACTTGAACTCACTTGGTTTGTAGGTTGTACTACTTGTCGTGTGTCGAAAAAAATGAGTTTATGATATACATGAGTTTTTCCTTGCGATATGTGTGAGCTTTTGAGCCTATTTTCTTTGGAGAGTACTTATGATATTCCTTGAGTGTTGAACATGAGATTTCTTTGGATTTGTTTCGAGAATGGATGATTGGACTTTGTTGTGACATTGCATGAATATGAAGTTACTTTTCTATTTTTAAGAATGAGAATATGACGTATGAGATTGCTAGGATTACCTCCACATTTATAAATTCCCCTAAATGACCGTGGCCGTCGAGGGACTCTCTAGATTACCTTTTGAGCTTACATTGTACATTCTTGTAGCCGAGTGTACTACGAGCGATGTGAGATTAGGAGGGGTTACGAGAATATTGTATGAAGGTATCGGGGATTGTAATGTATTGTTAACATGTTTTCTCGTATTAAGTCTAGCTATAATAAGAAAAAGCTTACTCTCTAATAAAAATATATATATATATATAAAACAAAAATGAATACTCTTCGGTTGTGAAAACAATTGTTGAGGGATGAAAATAAAAAATAAAAGAAGTTGAGCGAGTGTTTTTCGGTTATGTTTTTGTGTCGTTTGTGAGTCGGATTTAGTGATGTTAGTATCGTTTTAGTTTACATTTGAGTTTTTGTTGGGATTTGATCTCATGGGGTGTGTTTTAGTGTTTTCGAGTTCATTTTGTAGGTCGTTTGTCGTGTAAAGTTGAGAAATCGAGCAAAGGGCTGGAAAAGGGGGATTGGCGACCGCCGAAATGAAGCCACGGTTGTTGAAGATGAATGGCGGGCGCCGGAGACCAATCGATTGTTAGGATTTGCGCTCAATTTCGTCGCTGCAAGAAACGAATACGAAACACGAAAATAGTACGAGAAAATAAACGACACATAATTTATAGTGGTTCACCCGTTAACTAGGGCTACGTCCACTCTCGCCGCTACAGATCTTTGACTAGAATAATAATAGACGACTCCGGGGTGTTGGAGTTGTGTACTTAATGTCTAGATTTAAGTGACGGAAACTCACGATCCATTGCCATTAATCTATTTAATTAAATAAACAATTATTTGCGTTTAATTATTTATAATTAAATATATGCAAATCATAGTCCTGGATTTTATACGTTGTAGTTAGTATGGTGTTGCATGGGCGCACAGAAGATCATACTATCGGTTACTCGTATTTAATCGAACAGTTGCTCACGACCTAGATGGACACGGACCAATCCATCGGTATAGTCGTTGTGTGAGAGAGAAAATAATTTATCTTAATTATTTTATCACACTTGTACACTTGGTGTATTGAGCGGATCGTTGAGATTCATCGATTAGGATTGCCGGCGATAATCGATTCGAGTCTCAGTGTATTTTATTCTTAATCCCCGAAATTATTGCGGGTGTGTATATTTAATATAAGTGACTTTGATTTACCAAAGGAATTAACCGATTTAATTATTGGGTTAATTACCGGTTAAGTTGGGTCACTATATTTTATATATGGCATGCCGTGAATACTTGACGGGAAAGTGTATCCCGTAAGGGTTGATAATATCCCCGAGATGAGTTCATAAGGAATTATTATGTAAACCCTGCAGGTGGATTCGTTCCGCATAATAATTAAGGTTGAATGGTACTAGTCTCGGATATAAGAGATGAATAAATTAATTAGCAATAAATTAATTTTATTCATGGATATTTATATCTTAAATACACGGAATAAATAATACTACCGGAGAAATATTATTTGATATAATATGGTTTAATATTGGGAGTGCAATTAATTTTATATAGTGGAAAATAGAATTAATTAATATTAATGGATTAATAGATTTGGGCTTGGGCTCAATTTAATCATTAATATTGGAAGCCCAATATTCCACCTCCTTAAGATCCCCTACGTAGCCTATAAAAGCACTACATGGTCTTCTCTATTCTCATAACTTGAAGAACACAATTCTAGAGAGAGAAAGTAGAGAGGGAGATCCATGGAGTTCGGAAGATCGTCGCCCACCCGACGTTCGAGCTAGTGCAAGGAATACGTGGGAAGGTCTCAAGGTCTTCATAGATCTCGTTTCTCCGTACAACGAGAACAAAGGTAAAATCGTGAAAACCCCCTCGATGATTTTTCATGTTAATTATCGTGAAAATACCGCGAACCAAGATCCAAGGGATGAACCCCGGAACGAGGGTCGACCGGCGGTGGTGGTCGAAGACCACCGGACCGCGGCGGTCGAGGATCCCCGTTGGGGATCGCGGACGTGAGAAGCCCCGGCTGGGAGCCGGGGATGCGATCGAACCTAGGGTTCGATCGCGGGGTGCTGCGGGCTCGACCCGCAGCCGCTCGCGCGTTGCTGCGGGGATTCCCGTAGCGGCTCGCGTGAGCGAGCCACCCTTCACGGGCAGCGAGTCATGGACTCGCTGCGGGGCTGCTACGAGCAGCCCCGGGGATTGCTACGAGCAATCCGCGAGCCCCACGCGGGGGCTCGGCTGGACGCACGCGGGGTTTCCCGCGTGTGGTGTTCGGTCGTGCCCCGGGTCACTTGGTGTGTTCGTGGTTTCCGACTCGCGGGGGACTTCGGCTGGGGGCGGGCTGCGTGTCTTCGGGCGCGTAGTCTCCAAAGGTCGGACTTTTGCGGATGAGTCGGTGTTCGTGTTTTCTCCGGCGATCGGGATTTCGATTGGGTTGTCGAATCCGCAATCTTTAGACAATCCGGATATTCGATCTCCAAAGGATTTCGGTCGGAATTAATTAGATAATTAATTTTAATTAATTTATTAATTCCGGGATATCGATTTCCAACACGGGGAGTTTACAAGCATACTATTGTGGACTCGTTTCTAGCTCATATAGAAACCCACACAATAATCTCTCTATTTGTATTCTCACGCTCTCGACTATTTTCTCTACTCTAGTATTTCACGATGATGGTGATTATAAAATACATGGATGGGGATCTCTATTTATAAGGGTAGAAACCTAAACCCTAATCATAAAATAGGTAGGAGTCCAAATCATAAAATGACACAAGATCACATCTAGAATCTTCCTCAATAATTCATTACCCAATTAATTATTCTCCTAATTTGACTCCACATCCCAACATCGACGACTGCTGAAAAGGGTGAAAAGGGTGCAGACGACCAGCCAATTTTGGGCAAAACGGCGGTCGCCGAAGACTAAACGGCGGTCGCTGAAATCAGTCTGGCGGGCGCGGAAATGGAATGACGGGCGCCGTTTTGGAGCGGTTACATGGCGGTTTTCCAACCATTCTTTGAAGCATTTAGGCGAGGTTTGAAGGCATTATTCATAACTTTCGCCTGGGAATTGAGTAGGGGAAAAGGAGAGATCCACTCGTAGCCGACAACTGCGAGATCATGCTCAAGTCACGAGCCATTTCAATTATCGTAATTTTAGTTGTTATTTCATTTTCTAAACTCTTAGTTAATCTTCTTTTCATGTATTTCATTTCTTGCAAAACTTTGAATGCTTTAGAATATGAGAATGCTTATGAATGTTTGTTTCAATGAATGCTTTGTTGTTTAAAGATTTCTTTAGATTATTTCTTTACTTTATTCTCTTGCTTAACTTTTTATTTATTTTTGAAAATATTTTAAAGTTGATCATGTATTTAGTTGTTATTTTTTTTATTCATTTTATAATGAAGATGATGAACTAAATCTTTGGCTCGGATGATAATATGAAGAACGAAGTTGAATAATTATAGGATTCGGAAGACCGTATATAAACGACATAGTCTTGAACTCGTAACCCGACTGGGAGCGAGAATTCAAGTGAATTAAACGTTTTCAAATGAGTTAAGCAACCCGACCGGGAACTTGACTTTCGTGTGTCGATTATATCGAGTTGATAAAGAGGAATACAATTTAAAAACTAAGTTTAAATTATTATCGTCCGAGTTCTAAACTTCTTTTTATCGTCGTAACCAAAATGATCTTAGGATTTAGTTTAATGACTTATGTTTCTAACTCTTTGCTTTTACCTAAATACTACTATTTCGTTTCCTTGGATTGATACCGAGTCAAGCTACAATTGACCTCGAAATTTGACGAGAGACGTGCACTAAAATTGTCTAATCATCTATGTGATGTTGGATGTCCCGTAAGGGGGGTAAAGCATGTGGCAGCTCTTCCGGGAAGACATCTGCGAATTCATCAAGGAGAGCAAGTATATCGGGTGGAGGGATGGACACCTCAGGAAGGGTTTCATGGCCGACCAGTAAAAGCATGTATGGCTCGGCCTCAGCCTCTCTCCAGATTTTTGGGCGAGAAAGTTGAAGGACAGAAGGGTGTTGGGGCGGCTGCAGACGTGGGTGAATATAAAATTATTTTGGAACCATCGAAGTAAAGGAGTAGGTGTTGGCACGAACGTCATGCACAATGATGGAGTTATATTCTAAATGTCTAGTTTAGTGACAATATGGAACTCCTTATCTGTGTTTTACATTATCTATTAATCAAACTGTCGGCATTTTGTCTATCATGTACTTGAATGCAATAGTCCTAGATATATACGTTGTAGACAGTATGGCGTGAGGAGACACGCGAAAGATCATACTGTCAGTTACTCGTATTCTATCGAACAGAATCTCACGACTTAGATGGACAGGGACAATCCATCGGTACGTCATAGTGTGACTGGGTAATAGTTGGTCTTGACTATTATGTTACACTAGTACACTTGGTGTATTGAGCAGGACCACGGGAGGGCGTTCGATTTATACTAATCGACGTAATCGAACTAGACCTCAGATATTACGGATAAACGAATTCCTAATCCCTATATAATTATAGGTGCATTTGTCCAATTCTCGGTTCTTTAACTTGCCAATGAGTGAGACTATTTGTTTAGTCGAGATACTCGGTAAATTGGGAATCGGAATTGTACACACGGCATGCTATAGATTATAGACAGGAAACCGTGTCCCGTTAATCGGGTTGATGATGTCCCCGAGATGAGCTCATAAAGTTTATCATGTAAACCCTGCAGGTGGATTTGTTCCACATGATAATAAGGTTGAGTGGTACTAGTCTCGGATAATAAGAGACGAATTAATTTAATTATTAGTAATAAAATTAATTCGTGGACATACGATATCTTAAACACGGGGAAGGTCGTTTATGTAATTTCGGCGGAATTATTATTGTTGAAATAATATTAAAATTAATTTCGGGAATTCAATTATTATTTTTTAGTGGAGTTAATAATAATTAAAATTGAAATCGATTAATTAAGGAATTGCGTTTACGTATTCCAAGTTAATTAATATTTCAATTTAGCCCTTAATTAATTTATCCTAAGGTCCCTAACGTAACTCTATATAAACCCCCTCCCTTACTATCCTAAGACCTAACTTTCGCCGCAACTTTCATTTTTGTTCAGAGAATAATTAATTGCTTAGCGCAATAATATTTTTCTCTGTGTAAAAATAAAGTTAACCCAATTATATTTTTATTCTCTCATTGAGAATAATCATACGCTGGTCTTGGAAAGGAGAGTACAGACGGGAGAACTCCAGCGGATCGTTGCCCACACAACGGTTGGAGACGGGATCTGAGGCATACGTTAGAAGCACCTAAGGTCTCAACAATCGACCGAGAAGGTATGAGATCGGAACTTTTATTCCGCATTTACTCGATCTCAATTATTTATCTCGTTGATCATACATTGAACAAGGATCGGGTCCCGTGGCTTGGATGTGATATTCTCGGACTGCTGGGAGGTTTCTGACCTCCGGCGTGGCAGTCGGATCGAGAAAATCGCGTCAGAACAGCCGGAACGGGCGAACGGGGTCGCTGTTCGCAGCAGGCAGGCGCCCGCCTGAGGGGCAAGCGCCCGCTCGCGACAGGTGGCGGGCGCTCGCCTGGGCAGCAAGCGCTCGCTTGCCTTGCTGCGCGAGCGCTCGCCTGGTGACCAAGCGGTCGCTTGCTCCGGGCAGATCGCGAGCCGCGGCTTCGGCTGCGGCGGACGCGCGATCTCTTGGGCGGGAGGCCATGGCTGTCTGAGGGTGACCTCCAGAAGTCGATTGGGGACGTCCGGATGTTCGAGGGTTCGAACGGACATGTCCCGGGTAGTCGATTTCCAACAATTGGTATCAGAGCCGGTTATATACGTTCTTTGTATTGTTTGCGAGAATTGTTTTGCAGGATCACCCGATTATTATGGCCAATTTATTTTTGGTATTTTGTGCTATGTGTGTGGTTTTGATTAAACTCTCGGGCTTGTCGAGATCGGTTTTATTTTTGGAAATTTGCTTGTTTGTAATAGATAAAAACGACGGGTTAAGTCGTTAGGTTTATTTATCTTTTCGTTGGATCCGAGACTTGTATAGGGTCGATCAAAATGTATAGGATCGATACCGGACTTAGTAGAATAATTTTGTAATTAATTTCTGCTATTGGATCGAGATGAGATCGAAGCCCGGAGGAACGAGAATCGAAGTCGAGACGAGCAACGAGTTCGAGTTCCAAGAGACGTGCATTCAAGATTTTAAGGCCATAATAATCGGGCCACGTTAATTGCTTTCTTATGTGATTTACGTGTTTTATTATGCTTATTATTTTATGCATGTATATCCCTAAATCGTAAAATACTAAGTGGGAGAGGGATTGGAAACAATCCCGCGGTCTCCATTCTCTGTTTCGAGAGTGATGTGTATTGACTTACGAGTTGGCTTTAGTGTCATCCTCCCTATCGGATAAAGTCGATACACGGAAATCACTTTGATCGAAATTCGAATGAAATTCCAATTTAAAAATTGAACAATTAAGGTTTTCAAAGCAATGCCTAATCTGTCTTTCAAAGACTAATTTCAACTCGACTCATTCTCACCCCGGGGAGTGGAATGGAGCCAAAGCGCTTGGTTATGTCGATGACACAGATTAGAGACATTCGAGTCATTCAATGACTGGATCGAATGTCTGGTTGGCTCCCTCACCTAGTGAGAGATAGGGCTCAATTGCATGATTGATCACTGGTTAGAAACTTCGAGTTTCACTTACGAGACATCAAGCTTTGATTAACGAAATTGTGAAATTTATTAAATGGAATTCAATTAACAAAGTTGTTTGTTTAGTAAACGTCCACACTATCGTGGCTTACTAGACGGAAATGGAACTTTGGGTTAATTGAGGCTCGACAGTTATAGGAAATCGTAAAGGGACCGCATGTCAACGTAAACGTCCACACTAACGTGGCTTGCGGTGGGCGTGTAGTTTCCGAGCGGTTAACTTAGTACTGAGAAATGGTATACACTTAGGTACGCTTTACAGTATCCTCCCCATCGGAGTCACTGCTGTAATGATGTACGACCAAAGTAAAAGTCCAGTTATAAAATCGTTTGGACTAGTATACGTCCACCTGAACGTGGCATGCTAGTCTGATGGGATTTTAGGATTGATTGGTAAATTTAATGATATTAATTAAGGGAGTTAATATCGAATTAAATTTGACAGTTTGATTTGTCTCTTTTATAGATATGGCACTCAACCCGCTGTCCATTATACTAAAAGAAAACAAACTCACTGGTCCAAACTATGTTGATTGGAAACGAAACTTGGACATTGTCCTAACTGCTGAGGAGTACAAGTATGTACTCCATGAGGTTTGTCCTGATGAACCTGATGGAGTTGTATTCTAAATGTCTAGTTTAGTGCAAATACGGAACTCCTTATCTATACCTTAATTCGAGATATGATTCAAGCATGATTGCATTTAATGCAATAGTCCTTGATGTATACGTTGTAGACAGTATGGCGTGAGGAGACACGCGGAAGATCATATTGTCGGTTACTCGTATACTATCGAACAGTAGCTCACGACTTAGATGGACAGGGACAATCCATCGGTACGTCGTAGTGTGACTGGTAGATAGTCGGTCTTGACTATCATGTTACACTCGTACACTTGGTGTATTGAGCAGGACCACGGGAGGGCGTTCGATTTATACTAATCGAAGTAATCGAACCAGACCTCAGATATTGCGGATATACGAATTCCTAATCCCTATATAATTATAGGTGCGTGTGTCCAATTCTCGGTTCTTTAATCTACCAATGAGTGAGACTAATTGATTAGTCGAGATTCTCGGTAAATTGGGAATCGTAATTGTACACACGGCATGCTGTAGATTATACACAGGAAACCGTGTCCCGTTTATCGGGTTGATGATGTCCCCGAGATGAGCTCATAAAGTTTATCATGTAAACCCTGCAGGTGGATTTGATCCACATGATAATAAGGATGAGTGGTACTAGTCTCGGATAATAAGAAACGAATTAATTTAATTATTAGTAATTGAAATTAATTTGTGGACATTCGATATCTTAAACACGGGGAAAGTCGTATATGTAATTTCGGCGGAAATATTATTGTTGATATAATATTAAATTAATTTCGGGAATTCAATTATTATTTTATAGTGGAGTTAATAATAATTAAATTTGAAATCGATTAATTAAGGAATTGCTTTTAAGTATTCCAAGTTAATTAATATTTCATTTTAGCCCCTAATTAATTTACCTAAGAGGTCCCTAGCGTAACTCTATTTAAACCCCCCCCCCCCCCCCCCCTTGCCCTCTCCTAAACCTACAGAACGCCGCAACAATTAATTTCAGCAGAGAAAATAATTGCGTTAGCGCAATTAAGATTTTTCTCTGTTAAAATTAATTTGTTAACGCAAATAAATTTATTCTCAGAGAATGATTTATAACGCTGGTTTGAGAAAGGAGAGAGCAGAAAAGGGAGACCCAACGGATCGTTGCCCACACAACGGTTGGAGTCGGGAAGAGGCATACGCTAGCAATCGCTAAGGTTTCAACAATTCGGCTCCTCCGAATCACGCGACAAAGGTATGAGATCGAACCCTTTTTTCCGCAATATTCGATCTCTTGATTCGTTAAAAATACATCGGACGAACGATCGGGTTCCGGGAGTCGTGGTATGTGTTCCTCGATTACTGGGGGGTCAAGGACCTCCGGATCGGTGGTCGGAAGAGGAAAAACGGACCAGAAACGAGCCCGGAACAGCAGCAGCGCGCTGCTGTTCGTCACGAGCAGCGCCCGCTAGAAGCCAGGCAGCGCTCGCTGCCAAGGGCATCTCCAGCGCCCGCTGGTGGCAAGGCAGCGGCCGCTGAAGGGGTCAGCGACCGCTGGTGGCGGGGCAGCGCCCGCTGGCTGCATCAGACAGCATCCGGTTCGCGCGGTTGCGCCTCGTGCGCGGCGGCTGGGCGTGAATCGGCTGCGGGGCTTCGTCGTCAGCGTAGAGCTGTGATGTGAGGTCGACTGGGCGTGTTCGGATGTTCGAGTGATCGAACGGACACGTCCCGGGTAGTCGATTTCCAACAATTGGTATCAGAGCCGGTTTTGTCGTTCTTTGTATTTTTGCGAGAATTGTGTTGCAGGTTTGAACCCGATTATTATGGTCATGTGATTGGACTGTATGTTTGTGGTTTGTTAAACTCTCGGGCTTGTCGAGATCTTTGTTTTATAATCGTTGCATGTTTGTAATAGTTAAAACGACGGGTTGAGTCGTTTAGGTTTTATTACGTTTTTCGTTTTATCCGGATTGTATAGGATCGATCAACCTGTATAGGATCGATGCCGGAAGTAGTTAGTCTTACCTATGTAATGTTACTGCTACTTGGTGAATCGAGAGAAGATCGAAGGCCGGACGAACGAGGGTCGAGAAGTCGAACCCGCAGCAGGCTGTGCACAAACGGCGCCCGCTGGAGGGCAAACAGCGGTCGCTGTTTGCAGCTCCTCCAGCGAGCGCTGGATATAGGGCAGCGCCCGCTGCCCTAGGTTTGGCAGCAGCGCCGCGGGGGTTCGACGTACATCACGGAACGCTCGCTTTTGCCCGGGACGATACTCGAGTGGGAGGGGTTCGTCTCTTGGCACTTAGACGAGTCGGTGGTGGACCGAGACCGAGACGAGCAACGAGACGAAGATCCGAGAAGACGTGCATGGAAGATATTTAAAGGCCATAATAATCGGGGCCACGTTAAATGCTTTTTGTGTGTTTACGTGCTTTTATTATGCTTTATTTATTTATGCATGTTTTCCCTTTTCGTAAAATACTAAGTGGGAGAGGGATTGGAAACAATCCCGCGGTCTCCATTCTCTGTTTTGATAGTGATGTGTGTCACTTACGAGTTGGCTTTAGTGTCATCCTCCCTATCGGATAAAGTCGACACACGGATATCACTGGATCAAAATTCGAATTTAAAATCCACTTATAAAATTGAACAATTATATTTCTCAAAAGCAATGCCTAATCTGTCATTCAAAGACTAATTTCAACTCGACTCATTCTCACCCCGGGGAGTGGAATGGAGCCAAAGCGCTTGGTTATGTCGATGACACAGATTAGAGACATTCGAGTCATTCGATGACTAGATCGATTGTCTGGTTGGCTCCCTCACCTAGTGAGAGATAGGGCTCAATTGCATGATTGATCGCTGGTTAGAAACTTCGAGTTTCACTTACGAGATATCAAGCTTTGATTAATAAAATTGTGAAATTTAATAAATGTAAGAGTTAATTAACAAAGTTGTTTGTTTTAGTAAACGTCCACACTATCGTGGCTTGCTAAATGGAAACAGTACTTTGGGTTAATTGAGACTCTACGACATTTAAATAAGTAGGATTCAATTGATAAAGTTGTTTGTTTAGTAAACGTCCACACTAACGTGGCTTGCTAGATGGAAACGGAATTTTGGGATTAATTGAGGCTCGACAGTTATAGAAAGTCGTGGAGGACCGCATGGCAACGTAAATGTCCACATGAACGTGGCTTGCGGTGGACATGTAGTTCCCGAGCGGTGGACTTAGTACTGAGAAATGGTACACACTTAGGTACGCTTTATAGTATCCTCCCCATCGGAGTCACTGCTATGATGATGTACGACCGAAGTGAAATCCAATCATAAAATCATTTGGACTGGTAAACGTCCACAAGAACGTGGCTTGCTATGTCTAATGGGATTTTGGAAATGATTGGTAGTTTAATGATATCACTTGAGGGAAATGATATCGAATTAAACTCATTGTTTGTTTTATATGGTATTATTCCCATTAAAAGTCGACAAACTCACTGAACCTGATTGTATGGATTGGAAAAGAAACTTGGACATTGTCCTAACTGCAGAGGAGTACAAATATGTACTCCAAGTCAATTGACCTGCTGAACCAAATGATACTTCCACTACTGAGGAAAAGAAGCTCATTGGAAATGGATCAAGGCTATGAGATGACGCGGAGCAACATTATGACTTTCATGTCAAAAGTGCTGCGACATCGGGATCATGCCATGACCATTACCTATGATATGATGCTTAACCTCAAGAAGTTTTGGTTATCAGGACAGGACAGCCGGGCAAAGTGAAATGAGGCAACTCATGACGGCCATCATGTCGGAAAGAACGCCCGTAAGGGATCACGTTCTTAGAATGATGGGCTATCTTAATGAGATAGAGGTTCTGGGAGAAATTATCAATGGGGTAACCCAAGTTGATTTTGTGCTCCAGTCTCTGCCGAGAAGTTTTGAGCAGTTCCGCCTAAACTAAAATATGAATAAGGGGTCTTATTCATTGACGGAGCTCCTGATTGAACTTCAAGCGGCTGAGGGAATCTTTAAAGGCTCTCAAAACACTTATGGCTAAGAGATTGACTCTTCCTAGGCTTTCGAGCGGCAAAAGGAAGAAGAAGCAAATACGGAAACCCAGTGGGCCTAATATATCTGGACCACGGAATGGGACAAGCAAGCCCAAGGGGCAAGTGCTTCCGTTGTAAGCAGTTTGGATACTGGAAGTTTTAATTGTCCTCTCAAAGCAACTAGAAGTTAACTTCTCCTTAGTCACCGAAACATGCTTAGTGGTGTTATCTACCAGTACCTGGTGTGTGGATACGGAAACCACTAATCATTTCTGCACTTAAATGCAGGGGTTCCAGGAAACCCGGAGACTTAGATAGGAAGAAGTAATAACCTACATGGGCAATACTGTTAAGGTAACAGCCGTTGCAGTGGGAGATGTTAAATGGTTTTAACGGTAGGATTTTAGTTCTAATAAATTGTCTTTATGTACCGGCATTTAGAAAGAAATTTCATTTCGGATTTCTAAATTGGTTTAGAATAGATATTCTGTTTCTTCTGATAGTTTCAGACTTGTCGGAGTAGGAAACGGGGATATTATCTATTCTGGTACATTGATAGACAATTTAATACTAAATCTGTGTTCTTCCACGATGCAACAGACCGGAAATAATAACACATTATCGAAACCCAATAAGAGTAAAGATCCTTCTAGGATGAATCAAATGTACTTATGGAATCTTAGGCTAAATCATTTTAACTTAAGTACGATTCAAAGGATGAAGCTGATGGACCACTCAGCTAAGTTGAAGGAAAGGACTTTCCAACCTTCGAATCATACTTGGAAGTTTTAATGACCGAGCAACCCTTTACGGTTAAAGGGAAAAGATCCAAGAAAGTACTAGAGTTGATTCGCTCTGATATATGCAGACCTCTTTGAGGAGTAAGGCATACTTATCAGAAAATGGGATTAACTCCCAACATACTACACCATTTATGCCTCGGCAAAATAATGTGTTGTAAAGAAGGAATAGGACTCTTATAGATATGGGAAAATAGACAATGAGTTCGGAGTTACCTAATTCGTTTTTGGGATATGGCTTGGAAACAGCGGCGTTTATGCTGAACTTGATTCCTTTGGAAACTTGTACTGATATTCGGCTGTTTATAGGATACCTTAAGAAAACGAATTGAGATATGTAATATAGTCCAAAGGACCAGATGTTCATTGATTGAATCAATGTTCGGTTCTTAGACATGGACTATATATATATACAAGATCACAAGCCCAAGAGTAGAGTAATACTTAAATGAGCTTAGAGGGACTGATTAAGACTTAGAACCAGCCTAACTGAGTAGTTCACTACGATAATATTTAGTCACTAAAGATACACCAGAGCGTCTTCGTAGTGGGAGGGTTGTTAGACAACCCGACAGGTTCATGTTTATAGGAGAGTCTTCGGACTTGTTACCTGGAGAACATGAAGCCGATCCCTAGATCTATGAAAAGACGCTGAAAGATCAAGATGCTCAGTCTTGGTAAAAGACGATGAAATATGAGATTGAATCTTTGGATTCAAATCATGTCTGGGATCTTGTAGCACCGCCCAAAGGTGTAAAAGCCATTGGTTGCAAATGGGTGTACAAGATGAAAAGAGGGTCTGACGGGAAGGTGTGAACCTTAAGGCTAGGCTTGTTGCGAAAGGGTGCACTCAGAAAGAAAGGGTTCAATTATGAGTAAACTTTTTTCGCAGGTAGCTATGCTAAAGTCGATCCGGATTCTTTTGTCTTTACATGGAAGATGGAAGTCAAGACGGATTTCTAAATCGAAGTCTTGACGGGACCATCTATGTGGGACAGCCAGAGGGATTCATCGAAAAGAGCCAAGAGCATTCGGTAAGCAAGCTTAATCAATCTTAGGATTGAAGGAAGCTTCAAGATCTTGGACACATGCGGACCTATGAGAAAATCCATTTCATGGATTCATCAAGGCATGTTTAGGTCCTGTGTGTAATAAAGAATTGACAGAAAAGATGTGGTGTTTTCTCATTCTTTATGTAGACGACATCCTTCTAAATTGGCAACAATATGAAAGATGTTATCGGACATAAAGGGATGGTTGTCCGAGTAATTCAGTGTAAGAGACTTAGGAGAAGAAGTCGGGGATGTTCTTGGGATCAAAGTTATAAATGATCGCCAGAAAAGAACATAGAACTTATCTCGAGTCTCATACTTAAATACAATTCTTACTCGTTGCAGCATACAGAATTCCAAGAAAGGTCTTCACCTTTTAGATGTGGAATTCATCTATCTAAGGTTTTGTGTCTGACACAATAAAGGAGATAGATGAAGAGTAAGCAGTTCCCTGCACCTTAATGGTGGGAAGCCTAATGTATGTAATGCTATGCACGAGACTGATATCTACTATGCCGTGGGCATGGTGGTGAGATATCATAGTAATCCTGGAAAGGATAACTCGACTAATGTAAAGAACATGTTTAGGCTCCTGCAGAGGACCGGGAATTATGTTCTGAGTTACAAAGCAGTCAAGTTGTTTCCTTTGGATTACATAGAATTGGATTTCCAAATCAAACAGGGACAGTCGAAAGTCGAAGTCAGGCTATTTGTTCTCACTGTGAAGTGGAGCAGTCACATGGAAGAATGTAAAGCAGCAATGCATTACGGACTCTACCATGGAAACTGAAAGGATAACGGCCTCTGAGGCAGTTAAAAGGTCAGTGTGGCTCCAGAACTTCCTAAGGGACTTAGATGTGGTTTCTAGTTTGCCCAAAGCTATTTTGAATAGCGGTATTGGCAAACTTGAAGTGCCACAAGTCCACAGTGGGAGATAACACGTAGAGCGCAAGTACCACCTGATTCGAGAAATCGTCTAGTAAGACGATGCAGTTGTCACCTAGATAGCATCAAGAGGATTTCCTAGTAAAACCATCACAGAAGCTCTTCCAGCGGAAGCGTTGGGTAGGCGTGATCAAGTTATGGGAATCTGATGTTTGGGAGAGGGCGACTAGACTTTTAGTATAAGTGGGAGATTGATGGAGTTGTATTCTAAATGTCTAGTTTAGTGCAAATACGGAACTCCTTATCTATACCTTAATTCGAGATATGATTCAAGCATGATTGCATTTAATGCAATAGTCCTTGATGTATACGTTGTAGACAGTATGGCGTGAGGAGACACGCGGAAGATCATACTGTCGGTTACTCGTATACTATCGAACAGTAGCTCACGACTTAGATGGACAGGGACAATCCATCGGTACGTCGTAGTGTGACTGGTAGATAGTCGGTCTTGACTATCATGTTACACTCGTACACTTGGTGTATTGAGAAGGACCACGGGAGGGCGTTCGATTTATACTAATCGAAGTAATCGAACCAGACCTCAGATATTGCGGATATACGAATTCCTAATCCCTATATAATTATAGGTGCGTGTGTCCAATTCTCGGTTCTTTAATCTACCAATGAGTGAGACTAATTGATTAGTCGAGATTCTCGGTAAATTGGGAATCGTAATTGTACACACGGCATGCTGTAGATTATAGACAGGAAACCGTGTCCCGTTTATCGGGTTGATGATGTCCCCGAGATGAGCTCATAAAGTTTATCATGTAAACCCTGCAGGTGGATTTGATCCACATGATAATAAGGATGAGTGGTACTAGTCTCGGATAATAAGAAACGAATTAATTTAATTATTAGTAATTGAAATTAATTTGTGGACATTCGATATCTTAAACACGGGGAAAGTCGTATATGTAATTTCGGCGGAAATATTATTGTTGATATAATATTAAATTAATTTCGGGAATTCAATTATTATTTTATAGTGGAGTTAATAATAATTAAATTTGAAATCGATTAATTAAGGAATTGCTTTTAAGTATTCCAAGTTAATTAATATTTCATTTTAGCCCCTAATTAATTTACCTAAGAGGTCCCTAGCGTAACTCTATTTAAACCCCCCCCCCCCCCCTTGCCCTCTCCTAAACCTACAGAACGCCGCAACAATTAATTTCAGCAGAGAAAATAATTGTGTTAGCGCAATTAAGATTTTTCTCTGTTAAAATTAATTTGTTAACGCAAATAAATGTATTCTCAGAGAATGATTTATAACGCTGGTTTGAGAAAGGAGAGAGCAGAAAAGGGAGACCCAACGGATCGTTGCCCACACAACGGTTGGAGTCGGGAAGAGGCATACGCTAGCAATCGCTAAGGTTTCAACAATTCGGCTCCTCCGAATCACGCGACAAAGGTATGAGATCGAACCCTTTTTTCCGCAATATTCGATCTCTTGATTCGTTAAAAATACATCGGACGAACGATCGGGTTCCGGGAGTCGTGGTATGTGTTCCTCGACTACTGGGGGGTCAAGGACCTCCGGATCGGTGGTCGGAAGAGGAAAAACGGACCAGAAACGAGCCCGGAACAGCAGCAGCGCGCTGCTGTTCGTCACGAGCAGCGCCCGCTGGAAGCCAGGCAGCGCTCGCTGCCAAGGGCATCTCCAGCGCCCGCTGGTGGCAAGGCAGCGGCCGCTGAAGGGGTCAGCGACCGCTGGTGGCGGGGCAGCGCCCGCTGGCTGCATCAGACAGCATCCGGTTCGCGCGGTTGCGCCTCGTGCGCGGCGGCTGGGCGTGAATCGGCTGCGGGGCTTCGTCGTCAGCGTAGAGCTGTGATGTGAGGTCGACTGGGCGTGTTCGGATGTTCGAGTGATCGAACGGACACGTCCCGGGTAGTCGATTTCCAACAGAACCTACTGATACCTCCACTCCTGAGGAAAAGGAAGCTCATCGGAAGTGGGTCAAGGCTGATCAGATGGCGCGGTGCTACATTTTGGCTTCTATGTCAAATGTGCTGCAACATCAGCATGAGGCCATGACCACTGCCTATGATATGATGCTTAACCTCAAGGAGATGTTTGGTAGTCAGGATAGGGCAGCCAGGCAAGATGCTATGAGGAAACTCATGACGGCCACCATGTCCGAAGGAACGCCCGTGAGGGATCACGTTCTTAGGATGATTGGCTATCTGAATGAGATAGAGATTATGGGAGGAGCTATCGATGGGGAAACCCAGATCGATATAGTGCTCCAGTCTCTGCCTAGGAGTTTTGAGCAGTTCCGCCTGAACTATAACATGAACAAGATGTTATATTCGTTGGCGGAACTCCTGACTGAACTCCAGGCGGCAGAGGGAATCTTTAAGAAGTCTCAGGCACTTGTGGCTGTGAAACTTCCTGGTCCTCCGGGGACTAAGAGGAAGAAAAAGCAAGGACGGAAACCCAGTGGACCCAGAAATGGTGGACCACATAATGGAGTGAACAAGCCCAAGGGCAAGTGTTTCCGTTGCAAGCAGTCTGGACATTGGAAGTCTAATTGTCCTCTCAGACAAGGAGGTACGAACTTTTCCTTAGTCACTGAAACATGTGTAGCGGTGTTATCCACCGGTACCTGGTGTGTGGATACGGGAGCCACTGATCATGTCTGCAATTCTTTGCAGGGGTTCCAGGAAACCCGGCGGCTTAGAGAGGGAGAGATCACTATCTACATGGGCAACGCGACGAAAGTGGCGGCTGTTGTAGTGGGAGATATTTATTTATCTTTTAATAATAAAATTTTAGTATTGAATAATTGTCTTTATGTACCGAACTTTAGAAAGAACCTTGTTTCGGTTTCTAAGTTGGTTTTGAATGGATATTCAGTTTCTTTTGATAGTTCTGTTATTGTCAAAAAGAATGGTGATTATATCTGTTCTGGTACATTGATAGGCAACTTATATATACTGAATCGTGATTATTCCACGATACAACGGGTAGAGTCTTTTAACACATCTAGTACCAATAAGAGAAAGGAACCTTCTAGGATGAATCAAAAGTACTTATGGCATCTTAGGCTAGGTCATATTAACTTGGGTAGGATTCAAAGGTTGATAACTGATGGAATACTCAGTGGTGTGAAAGATGAGGACTTTCCAACCTGTGAATCATGCCTGGAAGGAAAAATGACCAAGCGACCCTTTAGTGATTAGGGGTATAGATCCAAGGTAGTACTGGAATTGATTCACTCTGATTTGTGCGGGCCTTTATCTGTCCAAGCGAGAGGAGGTTATGAATTTTTCGTAACCTTCACTGATGATTACTCAAGGTATGGTTTTATATACCTGATGCGCCGCAAGAGCGAGTGCTTTGACAAGTTCAAGGAGTACAAAGCTCTTGTGGAGAACCTTCATGGTAAAACCATAAAGACTCTACGATCTGATCGTGGAGGAGAGTACCTCTCGGGAGAGTTTAAGGCGTACTTATTAGAGAATGGGATTGACTCTCAGATGACTGCACCATACACGCCCCAACAGAATGGTGTAGCAGAAAGAAGGAATAGGACTCTTATGGAAATGGTAAGATCTATGATGAGTTACTCAGACCTACCAGTTTTGTTCTGGGGATATGCCTTGGAAACAACGGCGTATATCCTGAACTTAGTTCCTTCTAAATCAGTCCCTAAGACGCCCTCGGAATTGTGGACCGGGCGTAAGCCGAACTTGAAACACATTCGGATCTGGGGTTGTCCAGCACATGTGCTGAAGCTTGGGGCTGATAAATTGGAATCTCGTTCAGATATTCGGTTGTTTATAGGATATCCTAGAGGAACGAAATGTGGTCTATTTTATAGTCCTAAGGACCAGAAGATCGTTGTTAGCACCAACGCTCGGTTTTTGGAAGAGGATTATATAATGGACCACAAGCCCAAGAGTGAGATAATACTAAACGAACTGAGAAGGGACGATCAAGGCTTAGATCCAACCCAACCGGGTGATACGCCACCACAGTCTGCACCTGTAGTTACTAAGGTTACACCGGAGCGTCATCGTAGTGGGAGGGTTGTTCGACAACCCGATAGGTTCATGTTTATAGGAAAGTCTTCGGACTTGTTACCTGGAGAACATGAAGCCAATCCCTGGACCTACGGCGAGGCGCTTAAAGATCAAGATGCTCAGTCTTGGCAAAAGGCGATGAAATCTGAGATTGAATCAATGGATTCAAATCAGGTCTGGAATCTTGTAGCACCGCCCAAAGGTGTAAAAGCCATTGGTTGCAAGTGGGTGTACAAGAGAAAAAGAGGGTCTGACGGGAAGGTTGAAACCTTCAAGGCTAGGCTTGTTGCGAAAGGGTATACTCAGAAACAAGGGATCGATTATGAGGAAACCTTTTCGCCGGTAGCTATGCTAAAGTCGATCCGGATTCTTTTGTCTATAGCATCTTATATGGATTATGAGGTGTGGCAAATGGACGTCAAGACAGCATTCTTGAATGGGAATCTTGACGAGACCATTTACATGAGACAGCCAGAAGGTTTCATCAAGAAAGGCCAAGAGCATCTAGTGTGTAAGCTAAACCGATCCATTTATGGATTGAAGCAAGCTTCTATATCTTGGAACATGCGGTTTGATGAGGTTATCCAGTCTTATGGATTCATTCAAAGCATGGACGAGTCGTGTGTATACCGGAGAAGTGACAGAAACAGTGTGGCGTTTCTCGTGCTTTATGTAGATGACATCCTTCTAATTGGCAACAATGTGAAGATGTTGTCAGACATAAAGGGATGGTTGTCCAAGCAATTCGATATGAAAGACTTAGGACAAGTTGGGCATGTTCTTGGGATCAAGGTTATAAGGGATCGCCGGAAAAGAACATTAAGCTTGTCCCAGGCTTCATATATTGATACGATTCTGGCTCGT
The DNA here is from genome assembly GCA_954870475.1 of Euphrasia confusa. Taxonomy (NCBI): domain Eukaryota; kingdom Viridiplantae; phylum Streptophyta; class Magnoliopsida; order Lamiales; family Orobanchaceae; genus Euphrasia; species Euphrasia confusa. Next base: position 35,308,219 of record OX940950.1, read on the forward strand.
TTCAACATGCAGAATTCCAAGAGAGGTGCTCAACCTTTCTGCCATGGAATTCATCTATCTAAGGACATGTGTCCCAAAACAAAAAAGGAGATAGATTACATGAAGAAGGTTCCTTATGCTTCGGCAGTAGGAAGTCTAATGTATGCCATGTTGTGCACGAGACCTGATATCTGCTATGCCGTAGGCATGGTAGCTAGATATCAGAGTAACCCTGGACAGGGTCACTGGACTGCTGTAAAGAACATACCTAAGTACCTGCGAAGGACTAGGAATTATGTTCTGAGTTACAAAGCGTCCGAGTTGATTCCTATTGGTTACACAGACTCGGATTTCCAATCTGATAAGGATCAGCGAAAGTCTACATCAGGCTATGTGTTCACATTGGGAGGTGGAGCAGTCTCATGGAAGAGTGTTAAGCAGAAATGCATTTCGGACTCTACCATGGAATCCGAATATGTAGCAGCCTCTGAGGCAGCTAAAGAATCGGTGTGGCTCCGGAACTTCCTTATGGACTTGGATGTGGTTCCTAAAATGCCTAGAGCTATCACAATTTATTGTGACAATAGCGGTGCAGTGGCTAATGCAAAGGAACCACGAGCCCACAATGCGAGTAAACACATAGATCGCAAGTACCACCTGATTAGAGACATCGTCAGGAGAGGCGATGCGGTTGTCACCAAGATTGCATCAGCGGATAACCTAGCTGACCCCTTTACGAAGGCACTTCCAGCGGAAGCGTTCAAGAGACACGTGAAGGGGATGGGTATCGGATGTATGGTAGAGGGCAACTAGAGATTTAGTATAAGTGGGAGATTGATGGAGTTATATTCTAAATGTCTAGTTTAGTGACAATATGGAACTCCTTATCTGTGTTTTACATTATCTATTAATCAAACTGTCGGCATTTTGTCTATCATGTACTTGAATGCAATAGTCCTAGATATATACGTTGTAGACAGTATGGCGTGAGGAGACACGCGGAAGATCATACTGTCAGTTACTCGTATTCTATCGAACAGAAGCTTACGACTTAGATGGACAGGGACAATCCATCGGTACGTCGTAGTGTGACTGGGTAATAGTTGGTCTTGACTATTATGTTACACTAGTACACTTGGTGTATTGAGCAGGACCACGGGAGGGCGTTCGATTTATACTAATCGACGTAATCGAACTAGACCTCAGATATTACGGATAAACGAATTCCTAATCCCTATATAATTATAGGTGCATTTGTCCAATTCTCGGTTCTTTAACTTGCCAATGAGTGAGACTATTTGTTTAGTCGAGATACTCGGTAAATTGGGAATCGGAATTGTACACACGGCATGCTATAGATTATAGACAGGAAACCGTGTCCCGTTAATCGGGTTGATGATGTCCCCGAGATGAGCTCATAAAGTTTATCATGTAAACCCTGCAGGTGGATTTGTTCCACATGATAATAAGGTTGAGTGGTACTAGTCTCGGATAATAAGAGACGAATTAATTTAATTATCAGTAATAAAATTAATTCGTGGACATACGATATCTTAAACACGGGGAAGGTCGTTTATGTAATTTCGGCGGAATTATTATTGTTGAAATAATATTAAAATTAATTTCGGGAATTCAATTATTATTTTTTAGTGGAGTTAATAGTAATTAAAATTGAAATCGATTAATTAAGGAATTGCGTTTACGTATTCCAAGTTAATTAATATTTCAATTTAGCCCTTAATTAATTTATCCTAAGGTCCCTAACGTAACTCTATATAAACCCCCTCCCTTACTATCCTAAGACCTAACTTTCGCCGCAACTTTCATTTTTGTTCAGAGAATAATTAATTGCTTAGCGCAATAATATTTTTCTCTGTGTAAAAATAAAGTTAACGCAATTATATTTTTATTCTCTCATTGAGAATAATCATACGCTAGTCTTGGAAAGGAGAGTACAGACGGGAGAACTCCAGCGGATCGTTGCCCACACAACGGTTGGAGACGGGATCTGAGGCATACGTTAGAAGCACCTAAGGTCTCAACAATCGACCGAGAAGGTATGAGATCGGAACTTTTATTCCGCATTTACTCGATCTCAATTATTTATCTCGTTGATCATACATTGAACAAGGATCGTGTCCCGTGGCTTGGATGTGATATTCTCGGACTGCTGGGAGGTTTCTGACCTCCGGCGTAGCAGTCGGATCGAGAAAATCGCGTCGGAACAGCCGGAACGGGCGAACGGGGACGCTGTTCGCAGCAGGCAGGCGCCCGCCTGAGGGGCAAGCGCCCGCTCGCGACAGGTCGCGGGCGCTCGCCTGGGCAGCAAGCGCTCGCTTGCCTTGCTGCGCGAGCGCTCGCCTGGTGACCAAGCGGTCGCTTGCTCCGGGCAGATCGCGAGCCGCGGCTTCGGCTGCGGCGGACGTGCGATCTCTTGGGCGGGAGGCCATGGCTCTCTGAGGGTGACCTCCAGAAGTCGATTGGGGACGTCCGGATGTTCGAGGGTTCGAACGGACGTGTCCCGGGTAGTCGATTTCCAACACACAACCGAACGATCAAATTTCCATGGACGACCCAAGAGGACATGGCAGGCGTCCATGGGGACCACATCACAAACCAACACATCGCTGTACTTCGATCCAATGGAAGAGCAACGCATACACAACGATCGACCATTACAGAGTTCCCACATTGTATCCATGCTAACGTATACGGGAAGGGGTGTGGTTCTGTCACCAAATTCAATTTACTGACGGCGTCCGCAGACATGACATTCTCGCAGGAGCCCGAATCAATGACAAATCGACATATTTTTCCACCAATAGTGCATGTTGATTCGAAGATGTGGTGTCGCTGGAGATCTGTGTCCAGTGGCAGTTTAGGTGCTAAACATGAGCATCTCAACACCAAAAGGGGTCCAACGTCGCCGACGATGTACTCCTTGGGCAAGTCTGTGGTCAACTTTTAGTCATAAACAGGTGGACCTTTATAGGGAGCAGTTTCCCAATCATCCATAAGGTGCGTACGTTGACGTACGCGTGGGCAATCCGCGCGTCGGTGTCCGGATTGACCACACGCAAAACAACGTCCCGCAGACAACGAGGTGGAGGTGGATGGTGGCTGCATAGGTCCGTGGGTGCTGGAGGTGGATGGTGGTTGCATAGGTCCGTGGGTGCAGGTGGGGATCGCAGGTAACGCTGTTGAGGGACTAGTCCGTGGGGTACCAAAATTGGTAGTGGAAGGGTGACGTGCTGCCTGTTGTTCGAGTAGAACGGCGCGTTAGTGGGCTTCAGAGACGGTCAGCGGTGAGAACAAGGTAATCGTATCCTGGAGATGACGCGTTAATCCCCCTACATAACGAGACACCAATTATTTGGGAGAATCGCGTATGTCAATACGAGAGAGATATTTGTAAAACTCTTCTGTATACGCATCAATCGTAATCAACCGTACGCGTCCCTTGGCGGAGTGCGTGAAATTTCCGAAAAAGAGTGTTGTCGAAATTGTGTGGGAGGAATACGCGTTCTATGTGTTTTCGAAATTTCGCCCACGATGTAATATGTGCTTTCCGGTTGCGATGTTGCAATTGCTTAAGTTGTTGCCACCTAGACGAAGCCCGATGACGAAAACGCGTAGCAACGAGGGCAACGCAACGGTCGTTGGGGACAAACTTGAACTCTAAGATATCTTCAACGACGTTGAGCCAATCCAAAAAGTCGCAAGGATCCAAGCTACCTGTAAACTCCAGAATCTCAAGTTCGAAGCCCGCATCCCAACGATCGTCGTCGCGGCGCACCCGCATTTGGTGTTCCCGGTGGGCAAAGATATTTTCGACGGACAGCGTGTCGTCGGCCGAATCTGAATCGCTGGAGTGTTGTGGTGGGTGTGCACGACGGTGACGTTGATCGCCGTGGGCGCGATCGTGCGCCTAGGCTGTTCGGTCACGCGTTGCTGGTATGGCGTTGGCGAGAGCAGTATGGATCTCGTCGAGGCTAGCCGTAAGGGCCGTGACTTGGCAATTCAAAGCGGCAATATCGGCATCCCGACGAGCTTCTACCTCAGCGGCAAGGTCGACAACCTGGCGACGAGGAGGCATCTTTGTCTGACTCTAGATACCAACTGACGCAGGTGGAAGGTTAAACACAGAAAGGAATACACCTTGATACTACGTATACTAGGCGATTTAATGATCCTATTCACTTCAATAATAAACAACTGCACTCTAAATATCACAACGTGATATTTTTAACCAAGAAACCCTAATAAGTCATGGGCTTTTATTGAAACATAAAGAGAAATAAATTAATAATTATAACTTGGGCTTGAAGACACGATCCTGGGCCTCCAAGTACGATAGTGCCGTAGTAGCTACATCACCCGGGTAGCCCCTTAAACCGTTCTCCGCGGGCGAACATCTTTTGATCAACCGTTTTTTTTTCTATTTAAAAATAAAAAAGGGAAGTAGTTAATTGTGCGACGAGTCGACGAATGTGATCTCGTCTACGTCCTCCGCAATGAGTGTTCAGAAAGTTGAAGGTGGCAGATCTGGAATGTCAAGAGTTTCGGGGTGCTGATGTCAAGACTCGCAAAGGTGCATCTGGAATTCGTCTTCGATTCGGTAGCGGCAGATCTTGAATAATACAATATTTTTCTTGAATATTTAAACAACTACTTTGAAGAACATAAATTGTACGTATGATTTGGAGAAGGATTAAATAGTATTATTACGGAAAAAAATTGTAGCATAAGAAATGGGGAGATGTTGATGATGCAGCGGTTGGCGGCGGGAGTACTATATTTCACTTTTTTTTTCTTGCAAGATTATCTTGATTTAGAGTTTAATATTCAAAATTAAGATGAAAATTGAAAGAATTATTACTGTCAATGCTTCAGAGATTTCATAAAAATACCAAATAAAATAGACTCGACTCTCGAGCTCATCCCTACGACCCGACAACCCAATCAGAACAATTTTTCCTTGCATTCCCCTATTCTTGCAAACTTCATCACACAAACCATCATGTATGTGCATCACAAATACATTAACCCAAAGAAAGAGTGTAATGAATAGATGCAACTGAAACCGAGGATAGATATACGGTGTGTACGTAGAGACAAAGTATATGGAGTAGTAAATAGAGAACCTATGATTTTATTCTATTTAGGCAAGGGTAATATGGATATTTCACATTTAGCTTAAAAAATAAAAATTTGAAAGAGGGGTAAGTTTAGTAAAGTTGGAGGTTTAAATAAACTCAGTCATTTTCTAAATTATTTTAAATCAAAATTTTAAAATGCCTTAAAAGTTAATTTTTCTCACAAATAAACAAAAAAAATATAATAAAAAATAAAAAGAATATTCTAAAATAAGATTGTCCCAAAAATCACTTTTTGTCATTTGAAATTCACACACACGACGAGTGCAGGCACGGTGAACCACCAGCCCGACCGTTTCATATCAACTCCGTTTTCGACGATCATCATTATGGCAAGCAGTGACAACACTCAATCCCTGAACAACTAAGACACTTGCGCTCAACCTCCTATAAGTCCATAACTCAAGCATTCCAACATTCGATAAATCTGAGTTACCTTTTTTCGAATATTCAAGTTTTGATGTTTGTAAATCATTCGATTTTAATTTCATATCAGTATATTTTCAAGATAGAGGTTTTTGTTTCCGAAATTATTAACAGTTAAAGGTTTCTTTGTCTCTGATTTTTTTTTTTGAAAACTCATTTTAGTAGACGACGGTATCACTGTGGTTTTTCTCACCGTGTCTTATCACATTGGAATTTATGACGGTGTTTTACTACCACGACGGTGATTTTTCTCACAGTGAACATACACTGTGTGTATTAACGGTCGTGTATGATCACGACAGTTATTTATCTCACGGTGGAAGTCTACAATACGGTGATGTTACTAATGGTATAATTCCACGGCGTGCTGTTTGACCGTGGAGCAACACCGTGTAGTATTTTCACAGTGGATTTACACCGTGATATTCTATAGTAATTTTTCTTACGGTGTAATTTTACCGTGTCGTCTAATTTCGCGTTTTGTATCCTTAATTCTTTTATTTATTTAATATTTTTGTCTGGATTAGAATGAAACAGACAAAGTAATCTGCAGTCGTGCACTTTAAAACTCAATTTGTATACTCGCTATGAAACTCCGCAAAAGATCAAGGATACAATATCGGAACTCGGGGGTCATGCCATTGCATTTCGCAATTTTTTCGCTCTTCCTTACATTAAAAGTTGTCTGGGAATAAGATTTAATGTTAAATCAAGTACTATTTTTTTGCACTACTTCGTATCTCGAGAGTTTGCAGGTCCGTCAATATCGGAGAAAGAGCATTGGTTCTATGTCGGTGGTAAGATTGCGAAATTCACATTTGCCGCGTACGTCGTTTTGCTAGAAATGACGCTGTTTCACCTCAGAATCGTATAGTAGGATTGCCGCGAATCTTTGATCGAGCATAACTCACATGTTTGTGGATGAAAATTCATGCTTCCAAGTGCTTTTAGATCCTCCTCAGCTCACGCTCAACATTGGATAACATATTTATGTTAAAAATCTGTGGTGAAGATTCTCCCAAAACAAATTTGATTGTTTTTTCTTATGCATTCTGCGATTGGGGATAATCGCGTGTGTATAAGATAATTCAATTGGTGTGATGTGCGTGATCTAGAGTTGTAATGAACACATTTCGATTGCCTTGAGATCTCGAATAACACAGTAAACAAATCTCTCTCCCGTGCTCGTAGATCAAAGTTCATTTTATCGAAGCACGTAAGATTCTTGTTAATTTTCTATGATTTCAATTGCTTGATACTCTTACAAGTTTGTAAATATTTTAAGTTGTGTTTTATCGAGTGTTCAACGTACAATTCATATTTCATCATTATTGAACTCGAAGATCGATTTGAAAGCTTTTAAGCACACGTTTTCGCGATCGATATTGATCTTGTTAGAATCTTCAACATATGAATATAAACATTATATGAATTGTCTGATTTAAAGAAAATAATTCTAGTAGTATTGTAAAAAGAACTTAATCATATAAAGTGGTCACTACCACAACATAGATTATGAAAATAAATAAACATAGATTATGAAAATAAATAATTTGGAAGATTTAATTTTCAGTAGCTCACAAAACATGAAAAGAAAATGAAAGTGATTGGTTCCCCCTTAAGAGAAGACCTTCAATCATCAATCCATATCCAAAAATTAATACAGTATTCATCATATATATATATATATATATATATATATATATATATATATATATATATATATATATTAGACAATTCGCAATCTGTTTCCACGAATTGAACAATTCATTTCCCTGAAAAGTATAACATCACCACATATAATTAGAAATATAATTTCCCTCAATTTAACATAATTAAGATAGTAAATATCATTAATTATGTGATATGCAAATACAAATATTAAACTTCTTTATCCTGTTGACTAATTAAAACAACACCAACAACAACAATAATAATAATAATAATAATAATAATAATAATAATCTAAAGAAGTCATTTACCGTTTCCATTTGTTGCATTAAAGATACGTAGATGAGGATCCACAGGAAGACCAATGGTTTGATATCTTTCATCATACAATGTATACCTACATACAAGAATTGCAATTTAATTTTATAATAAACTAAAGTATATTTATTTTATAACATCAAAAGAATATTCTTACCCGTGCCCAAAACCAGCAAGATTACTTGACCCGACGTCTGGATCACCTCGAACAAAAGATTTCCAACCTCTTGAATTCGGAGTAGCATCATCTTGGTAATTCATTTTTCTCTGATTGCACCAAAAAACTAAAATTTATAAATAAACAAAAATATGTACTTTTAATTTCATATTCATTTCAATTTATGATATAATCTTCGTGTTCAATTGAAATGATCGTATATTTTTTTTATAATTTTGAATGTCATATTAAATTTGTCTTTCTTAATTAATTTCCAGTAATGCACAAACATTTATTATAAAATAATTAAAATAACCCATATAATTTATTATACTCTGTACTCAAATATTGAAACAACATAATTTCAATTCAATAGAATGGAAGGATTCTATATTTTACCTTGAGTGATGATGCTACGGATCCAAGACCAAGCGAGTCGTAGTTTGTCGCACCACTATTTATTACTAGACTTGAATTTCGTATATCTTCCATTCCCATCGATCTAGTTATAAATTTAATAAACGAATAAACAAATAAATAAATAGTAAATTTGTATCATTTTCAAGACAAATTATATTAAAAAAAATATACTGAGAATTATATCTTGCCATGGATGAATTATATATCACCTTAAACATAAAGGAGTCGAATTAGCATCTGAATACCCTTCCTGTTGTGGTTCCAAGTGCATGTTATGTAAGAATCCAAGATGTGGTTGTTCAAACTCCCCTCCTTCAACCATTCTATACACACACCATATGTATATGATCACATGAAAAATATATTCATTAATTGAGTTGTTTATTTAACAATTTAATACGGACCTGAGTGGTTTCTCCACCAGTTGTGGTTCTTCAGTAAAGTAAGGCATTGTTAGACGAACTTGATCATTGTAGGATTGATTTCTTTGCTCCAATGGAAATGATGCTGATTTTCGAGATGATGATATTTCCTCCATTTAATTTATCCCCTAATTATATATATATATATATATATATATATATATATATATATATATATATATATATATATATTTATGAAATATTGTAAAATCAAAATATATATACGCACGGATCATTCCTTTAGATAACACCATGTCTTAAATAATACAGTACTATATGAACTTAATTATAAACGGTCAAACAAAAATTCTTTCAAAACATGGAGATCAATAATTTAAATAATTAAGGGATGCATATTTATGTACTGTGTGTGTGTTTTATGTATTTAATCTTCTTTAATTAATCTCGTTTTAAATGTGATTTCTAATTTTCTTATTTGAAAGAAGTTACAGGCTTAAAGAACTCCATCGTTTTCATACGTGTCTTTAAAATCCATCATAAAACCTTTTTTTAACATCATAAGGAAAAATATAGTATAAGTTTCAAACACAATTATAAAAAAAAAAAAAAAAAAAAACTTTGTTCATCTCATTACCTTGAATTGTATTTGGCAGTAAAAGCTCCAAAAGTCTTGAAAACTGCATATTACAACATTGAAATTCCTCAGAAAGATTTATAAGTGTATAGAGAATAACTTAGAATAAGAAAAGATGAAGAATTAATACATACATTTTTTATAAAGTTTTGAAGAGAATGTTTTTTTTTTGTAGTTCTCAAATACTGGATTTTTATAAAGAGGAGGAGTGCAACAACCAAATAAGGTATAACAAAACAAGTAGAAAGAATATAAATTAATATTATCTTTATTTGGCTTCAAATAAATCTTTGTGATCTGCTTTTGTATGATAAAAATCGCTCCCAAAATACGAAAATATTAATTATCACTTCAATTCAAAAGGACAAAATACAACGGTAAATTGTCATTATTGCTATGCTTACTTACCATATAATGTCAACATTAAATTAAATTAAATATTTTAATATTTTAAAAGTATACTCATAGCCCACTTACCATATATATTGTCAATATTAAATTAAATATTTTAGTATTTTAAAATTATTTTTCTTCCATCCCACTATAAATTTTACAGTATGTATTCAATGTTGTGTTTTTCACCACAAAATTTCTATTATTGAATCCCAAAAAAAGTAATGCCCTAATACACTAATACATTTGTCCCAAGTTAATACGCACCGATTGATTGGTAGTAGATTTAGAAAAATATTAGTTTTTGTCTTTTTATTAAAAATAATAGATACAAATGTATTTTTAATTAAGTTAAAAAATAAAGTAATTGTATGTAAAGTTTAAAATGTAATGGAAAAAGTAGGGGTAAAATTATATTTTAAAATAATCAAATAAGGTTTTTAGGATATTCATTAAGTTGAGACATTTAAAAAACGAAGTACGCATAATTAATTGGACGGAAGTGAAAGTATATTATTTCATGATGACTTTTATTCGTAAAAAAATTACTATATGGACTATTGACTTGATATGGAATTGAGACAACCCAATTAGATACTTTTATTAATATTAATTTTTTTGATTACTGAATATTAACCAGTGCTTAAATTTAATAAAGTATATTGAACAATTGATTATATCGGATAATAGAACAATTTATTTTTAGGGTTTAGTGATCAAAAGGACACTATCAAATTTTTTTTTATTACTGAACAATCTGTACTTGAATTTAATCAACTATTTAACAATTGATTATATAGGATAATAGAACAAATTATTTTTAGGGTTCAGTGATCAAAACAAAACACTGTCAAGGCGTGATCAAGAGATCATTGAAAATTGTAATACTCTATTTTTTTTCTCACTTTTATTTTAATTGAAATTAATTCTCATGACTTTCAACTCTCTCAGAAAACACAAATGAAAAGTGATATTCTTATGAATACAAGTTCTCATAAATATAAATATGTTCAATGATTAAATAATAGTAGTAAACTTTAAGCCTGATTAATTCAATTATTTATTATTATTATTATTATTATTATTATTATTATTATTATTAATTGAATGTGACTTAGACAAGTTAAAAGAAATCCAATCTATAATCAATTTATATTCTTCTGATAATTTATTTATTTTTAAGACGGGTGAACCCGCAGCCGCTGCTCGTTGAGTGCACTTTAGGTAAATTTTTGGGTTGGACATAGTTGCCTGCAAACTACGCCAACTATATGAACCACGCTAGGCAAGCCATGCGTGGCATGCTCAACCCACTGCTACAAAAACAGGCTATAAAGACGCTTATAAAGACGCCCAAAAGTGTCACTACAAGTTTAGTGACACTTTTTCTATAGTGACGCTTCAGTCAAGGCTCAAGCGTCACATGATTTTGTGTTTCTATACATATATTATTATGACGCTCGTAAAGTGACACGGGCTACCATGCGTTATAAAAACATTTAGAAGCATCACCGTATAGATGATAATTATGACATTATTATACTTCATAACAACATTTTTTAGCGACACTTGTCAGTGTCAGCATAGATGATAATTGTGACGCTACTGTGCGTCATAACTACATTGTTTTAGTGACACTTCCAATGTTACCATAACTAGTTTACGTAGTTACACTTTTATGCGTCATAAGATACTATTTTGTTCATTTTGAGTTATAAGATATTATTTTGTTCATTTTGAGACATTTTCTCACACGACAAAATAAAAGAAAAATAAAAAAATAACATTATAAATATTATTATTATAACAATAACATAGTATAAATATTAAAACACGGTCTCAGGCTCTCAGCCAATATAACTCTCGAATCTAATATTCCAAATTAAAAAAAAAAAAAAAAAAAAACACTCAAACTTTACGTGGCCAAATGAATTTTTCGCTTATCTTGTATCTCTTACCTTGTATCTGGCCATCTTCGTAGTGAACCTATAATAATAATAATGAATATAAGAGAAAATAAGTAACTACTTTGTATTTATAAAACTAATCAAAAGTAACAAAACTATAGTAAATAATTTACCATATGTTTTTGTTATGCAACGCTTCGTCGAATAGCTGTTAAATAACTTTAACGCTTTCACAATTTTTCGGATTAATGGTTTATCATTATTCGCCACAAGAACTTTCACTTCATACCATTCATGACAATGTCTTGTTCAAAGCGACTTCGCTATATAATATTTCAAGGAATAATAAGTATATTGTTATAAACACAAAAAGAATTGAGAAAGAATAATAAATTAGATATAGGGAGAACATAAGAGGAGAATAGAATTGTTGTTTCATTCATATGGGGAGACCCCTTTATATAGGATACAAAGTAGGGTTTATGTATTGTTCACCAAGAAAAGGGTAAACTAGTCATTTACTAATTACAATATTTATAACACTTCCCCTTGAATGACTATTTTGCAGGATTGATGTCTCGTTAAAACCTTGTCAGGAAAACCCAGTGGGACAAAACTTCAACGAAGGAAAAAGAGTACATATTGCTCTCCCTGATTGTAATCACCGAAGATCTTTGACTTCTTGAAAGTAGTTATTGGTGATAAATATTTCTCATTAAAACCTATAACTAATAAAACCATATGAGAAAAACTTACTTATTCAAATATACATTTTGGTCTTGAGGACACAACTTTCGAATTGTCGAGTTTCACATTCATTTGTATTATTATATATTTTTCGTCATTCTGGGAAATGCTTTTACCAAACATCTGTTGGAGTTGTGTACTTAATGTCTAGATTTAAGTAACGTTGGAGTTGTGTACTTAATGTCTAGATTTAAGTAACGGTAACTCCCGGTCATAGCATTTAATCTATCTAATTAATAAACAATTGTTTGCATTTAATTATTGATAATTAAATATATGCAAAATATAGTCCTGAATTCTATACGTTGTAGTTAGTATAGTGTGCGTCGTCACACGGAAGATCATACTATCGGTTACTCGTATTTAATCGAACTGTTGCTCACGACCTAGATGGACACGGACAAATCCATCGGTATAGTCGTTGTGTGAGAGAGAAAATTGTTGGAGTTGTGTACTTAATGTCTAGATTTAAGTAACGGAAACTCACGATCCATTGCAACTAATCTATTTAATGGAATAAACAATTATTTGCGTTTAATTATTTATAATTAAATATATGCAAATTATAGTCCTAGATTCTATACGTTGTAGTTAGTATGGTGTGTCGGGCCCACACAGAAGATCATACTATCGGTTACTCGTATTTAATCGAACAGATGCTCACGACCTAGATGGACACGGACCAATCCATCGGTATAGTCGTTGTATGAGAGAGAAAATAATTTGTCTTAATTATTTTATCATACTTGTACACTTGGTGTATTGGGCGGATCGCTTGAGATTTATCGATTAGGATTGCCTTGGATAATCGATTTAAATCTCAGTGTATTTTATTCTTAATCCCCGATACTATTGCGGGTGTGTATATTTAATATAAGTGACTTTGATTTTCCAAAGGAATTGACCGGTTTAATTATTGGGTCAATTACCGGTTAAGTTGGGTCACTATATTTTATATATGGCATGCCGTGAATACTTGACGGGAAAGTGTATCCCGTAAGGGTTGATAATATCCCCGAGATGAGTTCATAAGGAATTATTATGTAAACCCTGCAGGTGGATTTGTTCCGCATAATAATTAAGGATGAATGGTACTAGTCTCGGTTACAAGAGATGAATAAATTAATTAGAAATAAATTAATTTTATTCATGGATATTTATATCTTAAATACACGGAATAAATAATACTACCGGAGAAATATTATTTGATATAATATGGTTTAATATTGGGAGTGCAATTAATTTATATAGTGGAAAATAAATTAATTAATAATAGTAAGGATTAATAGATTTGGGCTTGAGCTCAATTTAATCACTATTATTGGAAGCCCAATATTCCACCTCCTTAAGATCCCCTACGTAGCCTCTAAAAGCACTGCATGGTCTTCTCTATTCTCATATCTCATAACTTGAAGATCACAATTCTAGAGAGAGAAAGTAGAGAGGAGATCCATGGAGTTCGGTAGATCGTCGCCCACACGACGTCCGAGCTAGTGCAAGGAATACGTCGGAAGATCTCAAGGTTTTCAAATTGAGTTCTTCATTTTTCCGAACAACGAGAACGAGGTAAATCGTAAAACCCTCTTTATGATTTTATCGTTTAATTATCGTAAAAATATCGTGAACCAAGATCCGAGGTTTGGGATCCTCACCGGGGTCGAGCCGGGCAGTGGTGATCGAGGATCACCGGACCGCCACGGCTGGAGCGACCCGGCGGCAAGGATCGCTCGAAGAGGCTTCGCTGGGAGCGAAGCGCTCGCCTGGGGACCAGGCGCCCGCCTGGTCCATGTCGCGCGCAGGCGCGCGACCACCAGGCGCCCGCCTCGTGTGGCTGGCAGCAACGGGCTGCGGGACTTCCCGCAGCGGATCCGTGTGGCGCTGCGGATCGCACACGGGGGGCGTCGCTGGATGCGTGCGGGGGTCTACGGACTAAACCCTAGCGCTCGCATGGATGCGAGCGCACGCCTCGATTGGGCAGCCGCGGTTCGACCGTAGCTAACGCTTGATTGGGGCGAACCTTCGGGATAGCTTGGGCTGTCCGGCGAGGGTTTAAGGCACGCGTAGCGGGCTGCCATGTACAGCCCTAGGCGGCTGCCAAGAACAGCCGCGAACCCTCGCGAGGGCTCGATCGAACAAGCCGCGGGTTCACCCGCGGTTAGGGTTTGGTTGAGTCCGGATTCGTGGTGGTTCGTGGCGGGATGTTCCGGCAACCGGGAGTCGATTGGAGTTGTCGTTCCGCAATTTGACAACTACGGATATTCGATCTCCAAAGGATTTCGGTCGGAATTAATTAGATAATTTATTTATTTAAATTTATTAATTCCGGGATATCGATTTCCAACAATTGGTATCAGAGCGTTGGTTTTAGTTCATGGTATTTTTCGATAAATTGTTCTACCTTGCAGGGTTTCCGATTATTATGGCTAGATTTAATTATTGTTAATTAATGTCCATAATATATCTCTTGATTATTAAACTCTCGGTAATGTCGAGGTTCGTTCTTGTGTGGTGAATGCTTGTTCTTATTTTTCCGGAAATTGTTAAAGGTCGATTTCATGTAGAGAATCGATACCGGATAGCGTAGTAATAAATTTGTAATTTATTTTACGTTGGATCGAGGACGAAACGACGACCGGAAAAGTGTGACGGAGGAGACGAAGAGAGGGAGGATTCCGGGGATCGATCAACCCCATGATCGACCCCAAGGGATGGATCGATCGCATGGAGAGGAGGCTCGATCGCACTTGGCCGTGGGCTGCCGCCGGTTGGTGGTGGCTGGCCGGCCAGATGGGCGGCGGTGCTCCTCCCGGGGTGGCGGTCGATCGGTTGGGGGTGGTGCGGAGATCCCCACTCCGTGCTACTCCTAACCGAGATTTACTTTCCTAAATTATTCGGTTTTCCTATTTTGAGTATTCCTATTTTTTGGTAATTCTCATGGTATAGGAAAAGAATAAATTTAGAATAAATTTATTTTTCCTTATTGATTATTCCTATTCTTGGGAATTTTCATGGAATATGAAAAGGAATAAATTTAGAATTAATTTATTTTTCCTATTTAATTATTCCTTTATGGAATTTTTAATGGATTAGGAAAATAATTAATTTTGGAAAGTAGAAGAGTCCTTAATTAATTTTTCCTATTTAATTATTGCTTTATAGAATTTTTAATAGATTAGGAAAAGAATTAATTTGGAAGGATTAGGAGTCCTAGATTATTTTATTTCCTTATTCCATTATAGAAATCTTCTAGAATATTTCAAGTGGGTCTTGGATAGGATTCTAGAGATTTAATGGAGTAGAAAAGGAAAATAAAAAATAATAAAAATATTAATAATATTTAATTTTATTTTTGATATATTCGATTGACTTAATTTCCGAATTAAGTAACTTTTGGATTAATTGAAAATAAATAGATTTAAATATTGGAATTAATATTCCCGTCACATGGAGCATTCAAGAACGAAGACTGAAGATTAGAAGATGCGTACGGAGATGCGATAAAGCCATAATAGTCGGAAAATAATATTCTAGTATTATTTTGATTATGTGATAATATTCTATGTGCTTTATTTCATGTATGCATGCTTATGTGTATTTAATTATGCATTAGATAGCGTATCCCTTTATTGTAAAAAGCTAAGTGGGAGAGGGATTGGAAACAATGCCATGGTCTCCATTGCTGTTCTCTTGGTGACTTTTATGGACTTTTGAAGTTCGTATAGACAAGTCATTGGAGGAGAATTCTTGTAATTCCTTTTACGAGAAACATTGATTAAGTTTATCAAACAATGCCTAATTTGTCTTTCCAAAACTGATTTCAAGTCGACTCATTCTCACCCCGGGGAGTGGAATGGAGCCAAAGCCACTTGGTCATGTCGAGGACACAAATTAGAGACTTTCGTGTCATTTGATGACTAGATCGATTGTCTGCTCGGCTCCCTCATTTTATGAGAGATAGGGTTGTTCGCATGGTGAATCACTGGTTAGAAACTTTGAGTTTCACTTATGATTCTCCGCGTCTTGATTTACAAGATTGAATGAATCAAGTAATTGGGAGTCAATTATAAAAGTCTCTTGGTGTAGTAAACGTCCACACTACGTGGCTTACTATACTAACAGATTTTGGATTAATTGATGTAGACAGTTATAAGGAATTGTGAAAAATTGTGAAATCATCGTAAACGTCCACACCACGTGGCTTGCGGTGATGTAGCGGTTCCAAACGATTTACTTTAGTGCTGAGTAATGGTTTACACTTAGATACGCATTATAGTATTCTTCCCCACGAAGTTACGCTATAAGTGATGTATGACCGAAGCAAAACTAATTGCTAAATCATTTGGGTAAGGTAAACGTCCACACCACGTGGCTTGCCATATCTGATGGGATTTTAGAGGCGATTAGTGATTTAATGATATTATTTAAGGGAGATAATATCGGAGATTAAATCAATTGTTTGTTATTATATGTGCTCATAGATTAGGAGATGGCTTTGAACCCACTTTCTTTGATACGTAAGGATTTTAAACTCACTGGTCCCTAAATGTAATGATTGGAATAGAGATCTAGACATTACCCAAACTGTTGAAGAGTACAAGGTTGTACTCAATGAGCTTTGTCCTTCCGAGCCTATTGACATAGGCGGCTAGACAAGAAGCGATGAGGATACTCATAAAGGCCAGTCACTTCGAGGAAACGCCTAAAAACGTTTTTGAGATGATTGACCTTTTAGACGAGTTGAGACAGAAATCGCAAGCTCTTGTAGCCAATGCCAAAGGTTTCGAACCTAAAGGCATGAATCGAGTGAAAGGACAAGAAATCAAAGAAACCCAGTGGTTCTTTTTGGACCACGAGATGGGACGAGAAAGCCAATAGGCAAGTGTTCTCAATGCAAAGAGTCTGGGTACTAGAAGTCTGATTATCCTCTCAAAGAAAGTACGAAATTTTCTTTAGTCGTAAAACATAGTCAGTGGTATTATCTACTGGAACCCGGTGTGTAGATATGGAACCACTGACGGTATGTGCATTTTAAATTCAAGGGTTCCAGGAAACCCGACGACTTAGAAAAGAAGAAATCGTAGTCTACATGGGCAATGCTGTAAAGGAGGCAGCAGTTGCAGTGGAGGACATTTTAAAGGATTTCATTTTGGGTTATTGCTTTTATGTACCTTTCATATTAGAAAGAACTGATGGGATTCGATGTCCCGGGCTATCAAAATTGCGGAACCGATAACCCGATCAAAAACCCTCTCGCCGGAGACCGCACGAACACCAACTCATCCGTAGGAGTCCGACCTTTGGAGACTACGCGCCCGAAGACACGCAGCCCGCCCCCAGCCGATTTTCTCCCACGAGTCGGATCTACGAACGCGAACCACGGACGAGCTAGAGCATGACCAAGGCGTCGCCGCGGGAGAACCCGCGACTAAACCCTAGCCACGCCCACGCCCGGGCTCGCGATCGCCGTGCATGGCGATCGCCGGGGATGCGAGGCATCCCCGCGGGGCTGTTCGGAACAGCCCCTGGCGGTGAGTCCGGCGACTCACCGCCTCCGCCATTGAGGGGAGGGCGGTCAGCCCAGCTGACCTGCCGCGGCCTAGCCGCGGCTGCCCTAGCGATCGACTTCCGAGTCGATCGCTCGCCCCGGCTTCAGCCGGGGCCCCCTTCGAGCGCACGCCGCCGTCGAGGGCGGCTGGGGTCCGCCACGGCACCAGCCCGTGGCACCCCAGCGATCGACTGAAGTCGATCGCATGCCCCGGCGTCCAGCCGGGGCTCGCCCCTCGTCGCGCGCGCACGGCGGTCGAACCCTAGGGTTTCGACCGCCCCCTTCGATCTTCGCCGGGGATCTCGAATCCCCGTCCGCGATGATCGTCGTTTTCCCGGATCGCGTCGTTCATGTATACATCACAATTATTCAACGCACAAATAATCATAGAAGGGGGTTCTCGATTATTACCTCGAATCGTTGTACGGAGAAACGAATTCGGTTGACGACCTTGTGATCTTCCCGCGTATTCCTTGCACTTCGTCCGAACGTCGTGTGGGCGACGATCTATCGGATTCCTATGGATCTTCCTCACTCTCAGAACTTTATGATTGGCGTAACGTAGGTTAATGAAAAGTGAAGACCATGTAGTGCTTATATAGGCTACGAAGGGGATCATAAGGAGAATAAATATTGGGCTTCAATATTGAAAATTAAATTGGGTCCAACCCAAATCTATTAATTCTTATCAATATTAATTTTATTTATTTTCCACTATATAAATAAAATTGCACTCCCAATATTATTCCATATTATATCAAATAATATTTCTCCATCTTAGTATTATTTATTCCGTGTATTTAAGATTTAAATATCCATGAATAAATTTATTTATTGTCCAATAAATTATATTCATCTCTTGAATCCGAGACTAGTACCATTCAACCTTAATTATTGTGCGGAACGAATCCACTCATGAGGTTTACACAATAATTCCTTATGAACTCATCTCGGGGATATTATCAACCCTTCCGGGATACACTGCTCCTTCAAGAATTCACGGCATGCCATATATAAAATATAGTGACCCAACTTAACCGGTAATTAACCCAATAATTAAATCGGTTAATTCCTTTGGTAAATCAAAGTCACTTATATTAAATATACACACCCGCAATTGTTTCAGGGATTAAGAATAAAATACTCCGAGTCTCAAATCAATTATCGCCGAGCAATCCTAATTGATGAGTCTCAATTGATCCGCCCAATACACCAAGTGTACAAGTGTGATAAAATAATTAAGATAAATTATTTTCTCTCTCACACGACTATACCGATGGATTAGTTCGTGTCCATCTAGGTCGTGAGCAACTGTTCGATTAAATACGAGTAACCGATAGTATGATCTTCTGTGCGCCCATGCAGCACCATACTAACTACAACGTATAAAATCCAGAACCATGATTTGCATATAATTAAATGCAAATAATTGTTTATTAATTAAATAGATTAAATGCTATGATCGAGAGTTTACCGTTACTTAAATCTAGACATTAAGTACACAACTCCAACAATCTCCCACTTGTACTAAGGTCTAGTCATTTCCTCCAAACTCCCGGTTCCCATACTCATCACGTGCTTTAAAGTGTACTTCCGAGAAGTACTATGTGAGTGAGCAATCTAGGTTGCCGCTCTGAAGTTATCTTGGTGACTACTACGTCGTCTCCCTGACGATGACTCGTATCAGGTGGTACTTGCTCTATGTGTTAACATCACTTTTGACTTATGACCTCTTCTAGTTCACCGTGCACCGCTATCTAATAGCCTTTGGTAAACTAAGAGTCATATCCAAGTCAAGAGGTTATCCCGGAACCTAACCAAAACTTCCGCTGCCTCTGAGGCTGCCATTCGGTCATGAGAGAGTCTGAGAAGCATCCTGCTTATCACTCTTTCATTTCATGGTTCCACCTCTTTCTAAAAGTGAACACATAGCCTGATATCGACTTTCACTGGTCCTCCTCTGATTTTTGGATCTGAGAATCTGTAATCTAAGAAGATTTCGTCTTGCTCAAGCCAGTACTATGAAAGTACTCTTGCAGCATTCGAACATCCCTTATCCAGATTACTTTGATATCCTCCCACTACGCAAACCGCATAGTTGATATCAGGTTCTTGTTTTACAACATTGCATCTACAAAGCTTTCCATACTTGAAGTATAGGAAACTGCTTTGTCTATATCTATCTCCTTCATGTGTTCAAGACACA
This sequence comes from Euphrasia confusa, assembly GCA_954870475.1. NCBI lineage: Eukaryota > Viridiplantae > Streptophyta > Magnoliopsida > Lamiales > Orobanchaceae > Euphrasia > Euphrasia confusa. The sequence goes on from OX940950.1 coordinate 35,328,161, forward strand.
TACCTTAGATAGATGTATGTTCTGTCTCTGAAAGGCAATAACCTTTCTCAGAAGTATGCATGTTTAAAACAAACCTTAATCGTATAAGATGTCTAGGAGAAGTACAATGTTCTTATCTCTAGATCATAAGATCTTAAGAACATGCTCTAACTTCTTCTCAATCTTATATCTCGATTTATTTAGACAACCTCTATATTATGCCTGACAACACTTTTACATTGTTGCCAACGATGAAGTGTTATCTACACAAAATTCCGAGAAACACCACCTTGTTTCCGTCACGTCTCTAACACACCTTCTTTGCTAATCTTATGCAGACCTAGGGATCGATTTCATGTATACTGGATCCAGAGTTCAAAACTCCTCCAGTCTTATGAACATCTCTAGTTGCTTAACAACCTCCCACTGCAATGGCGTCCCGGTGTATAACAGTAACAACATTAGGTGCAGTCAGTGGTGTACTATTACTCGGTCAGGCTGGTTCTCAGTCTTTCCCTTTTCTCATTTTAAAGTATTTTGTCAATTAGGGCATTGCAGTTCATCTAATAGTTTTTCCTCTATGAACCGGACGAGACGTACCTCTGGTTCATAGTACTATAGAACACACAATACTTCGTTCATCTAGGATATCCTACAACCACATTGAATATGTTGTTGTCTCCAGGAATATCCATAGAACATAGGTAATTCCGAACAACTTGTTCTCTTACTATTAGATTTCTATTTCTTTACAACGCACCATCTCTACACGTAAGTGCACGGCTTGTCTCTTTGGGAATTAATCCCAATCTTTGATTATGCTATGTGTTTATCTAGATAGGTGATGGCCTCCGCGACCGAGTCGCAGGCTTCTAATGGATATACTTTGATGGTTCCCCATAATAGCTTTGTGTCCATTGACAAGTCAAAACACTTTGCTTTTATGGCACATCAAGCATTCTAATCCATCACTGAGTTTTCTTTGAAAGAATTACTCATACCTCTCTAGTATACACATATGTCTGCATATCTAATCATTTCCAATACTCTTCTGAATTCTATCCTTTTTCCAGAAAGGTTTGCTTAGACGTATTATCCTCCAAATTCAATCCTTAGGTCGGAAGGTCCATTCCTTCAACTATAATTGATCAAATCAATTTCGACCATTTGAATTTCATTTGAAAATACTACTAAGTATAAGATTTCACAAGTATAATGATAAAGAAATATCTAATAAGTAAAACAAGTTATACAACGGTTTGTTGCATCGTGGTAGACTAAGGATTCACATATTTATATCTAATGTACCATAATGAATATCACCATTATTTCTTATCCAAACCATCCAATGATTAAAGAAATAAAATATCCATTAATAAAGAAAAGCCAGAACGAAGTTCTTTTTCAAAAATAAAGGGGTACATAAGCAATAACTGAAATGAAAACTTAAAAACAGACAAATGTCTTCCACTGCAACCGCTGCTACCCCAACAGCTTCGCCCATGTAGACTCGAATTCTTCTTCTCTAAGTCGCCGGGTTTTCTGGAACCCCTGCATTTAAAGAAATGCACATACCGTCAGTGGTTCCATATCTACACACCAGAATTCTGGTAGATAATACCGCTGACTATGTTTTTACGACTAAAGAAAGATTCGTACCTCTGAGAGGACATTCAGACTTCCAGTGTCCCATCTTGTTGCATCGGAAGCACTTACCCTTTGGCTTTGCAGCCCCCACTTGTGGTGCAGTCCTCTTGACACCACTGGGTTTCCAGGCTTGCTTCCTTTTCTTGCCCCTACCTCCACCAGGCTTAAAGCCTTTGGACTTGGTAGCTACAAGCGCTTGAGACTTGCCCTTCTTGTAGATCCCCTCTGCCGCCTTCAGTTCAGTCAGGAGTTGCGCAAGAGTATAAGATAGTTTACCCATATTATAGCTCATACGAAACTGCTCAAAACTAGGGGCCAGAGACTGGAGTATGATGTCGACTTGCGTCTCAGCATCAATAGAAGCTCCTAGGACCTCAAGTTCATTCAACAAACTCATCATCTTAAGAACGTGCTCCCCAACGGGCGTTCCTTCAGACTGAGTAGTCGACATAAGGACTCTCATGGCTTCTTGCCTTGCCGCACGATCTTGCTCCCCAAACATCTCCTTGAGGTTAAACATCATATCATAGGCAGTGTCCATTGGCTCATGTTGGGTTTGGAGTACATTTGACATGGAAGCCAAAATATAACACCTAGCCATTTCATCAGCCTTTTTCCACTTCCGATATGCCAGTTTCTCCTCATCAGTTGAGGCAGCCGTGGGCTCGGCAGGGCACACTTCATGGAGTACATACTTGTACTCTTCCGAAGTTAGGACAATGTCTAAATTTCTCTTCCAATCAATATAGTTGGTGCCAGTGAGCTTATGCTCCTTGAGTATCATAGAAAGTGGGTTCATAGCTATTCTCTAAACCTATAAGCACATTTAAACAAACAATTAATTTAATATCCGATATTATCTCCCTTAAATAATATCATTAAATTACTAATCACATCTAAAATCCCATCAGGTAAGGCAAGCCACGTGGTGTGGACGTTTACCCACCCAAATGATTTAGTAATTAGTTTTTCTTTGGTCATACATCGCTTATAGCGGAACCTCGTGGGGAGGAATACTACAAGGCGTATCTAAGTGTAAACCATTACTCAGCACCAAAGTGAATCGCTTGGAATTGCTACATTACCGCAAGCCACGTGGTGTGGACGTTTACGACAACTTCACAACTCTTCACAATTCCTTACAACTGTCTACATCAATTAATCCAAAATCCGTCAGTGCAGCAAGCCACGTGGTGTGGACGTTTACTTCACTAAGAGACTTTTATAATTGACTCCCAATTACTTGATCCATTTAATCTCGTAAATCAAGACGTGGAGAATCATAAGTGAAACTCGAAGTTTCTAACCAGTGATTCACCATGCGAGCGACCCTATCTCTCACGAATGAGGGAGCCGAGCAGACAAGCGACCCATCTATCAAAGAATGGCACGGAAGTCTCTAATTTGTGTCCTCTACATGACCAAGTGGCTCTGGCTCCATTCCACTCCCCGGGGTGAGAATGAGTCGACTTGAAGTCAGTTTCAGAAAGACAAATTAGGCATTGTTTGATAAACTTGATCAATGTTTCTTGTAAGAGGAATTACAAGAATTCTCCTCCAATGACACATCTATACGAACTTCAAAAGTCCATAAGAGTCACCAAGAGAACAGTAATGGAGACCATGGGAATGTTTCCATCCCCTCTCCCACTTAGCTTTTTATAATAAAGGGATACGCTATCTAATGCATAATTAAACACATAAGCATGCATGAAAGCAATAAAGCACATAGCACATAGTCAAAAATAATGCTAGAGAAATTATTTTTCCCCGACTATCATGGCTTTATCTTCATATGCATCTTCTAGTCTTCAGTCTTCGTTTCTTGAATGCTCCATGTGACGAGAATATTAATCTCTAATATTTAAATCTATTTATTTTCAATTAATCCAAAAGTTACTTAATTCGAAAATTAAGTCAATCGAATATATCAAAAATAAAATTAAATATTATTAATATTTTTATTTATTTATTTTCCTATCTAGTTCTTATTAAATCTTTAGAATAATCTATCCAAGTAAAACTTGGAATATTCTAGAAGATATCTATAATAGAACAAGGAAATAAAATAAATAAATTAGGACTACTACTTTTCAAATTTATTTTTATTCCTAATCCATGAATATTCCCATGAGTAGGAATAATCAAATAGGAAAAATAAATTTAGTACTAAATTAATTAAATTTCTAATCTATGAATATTTCCATGAAGGAAATAAAACAATAGAAAATAAAATTAATTTAAATTAATTCTTTTCCTAATCCATGAGAGTTTCCAAAAGGAAAGTACTCAAATAGGAAAAATCCGAATTAATTGGGAAAGTAGATTTTCGTAGGAATAGCACGGGATTAGGAGATCCCACGCCATCCCCACGATGATGGATCGGCCGGCCACTCGGGAGGAGCGCCGCCACCGCCTAGCCACCGCCGGCTAGGCCATGGGTCGATCACCACCATGTGATCGATCCCAAGCCCTTGTCTTCTCGTCACTTCTTCGTCTTCCGGTGATCGTCTCAACATCGAACCAACGTAATTAAAATTACAAAATTTAAATTACAATTCCGGTATCGATTCTAAACATGAAATCGACCCTATACATTTTCCGGAAAATAAAGTACGTAATAATAAATCCTAAATTCGGTCAACCCCCGAATTTTTACTATTACAAACATTCAATCCACACAAAAACGAATCTCGACATGTCCGAGAGTTTAATAATCATGATAATTAATTAAAAAACAATTAATTAAATCCAACCATGATAGCCGGAAATCCTGCAAGGTAGAACAATAATCGAACATATACATGAACACGAAACCGAACGCTCTGATACCATTTGATGGGATTCGATGTCCCGGGCTATCAAAATTGCGGAACCGATAACCCGATCAAAAACCCTCTCGCCGGAGACCGCACGAACACCAACTCATCCGTAGGAGTCCGACCTTTGGAGACTACGCGCCCGAAGACACGCAGCCCGCCCCCAGCCGATTTTCTCCCACGAGTCGGATCTACGAACGCGAACCACGGACGAGCTAGAGCATGACCAAGGCGTCGCCGCGGGAGAACCCGCGACTAAACCCTAGCCACGCCCACGCCCGGGCTCGCGATCGCCGTGCATGGCGATCGCCGGGGATGCGAGGCATCCCCGCGGGGCTGTTCGGAACAGCCCCTGGAGGTGAGTCCGGCGACTCACCGCCTCCGCCATTGAGGGGAGGGCGGTCAGCCCAGCTGACCTGCCGCGGCCTAGCCGCGGCTGCCCTAGCGATCGACTTCCGAGTCGATCGCTCGCCCCGGCTTCAGCCGGGGCCCCCTTCGAGCGCACGCCGCCGTCGAGGGCGGCTGGGGTCCGCCACGGCACCAGCCCGTGGCACCCCAGCGATCGACTGAAGTCGATCGCATGCCCCGGCGTCCAGCCGGGGCTCGCCCCTCGTCGCGCGCGCACGGCGGTCGAACCCTAGGGTTTCGACCGCCCCCTTCGATCTTCGCCGGGGATCTCGAATCCCCGTCCGCGATGATCTTCGTTTTCCCGGATCGCGTCGTTCATGTATACATCAAAATTATTCAACGCACAAATAATCATAGAAGGGGGTTCTCGATTATTACCTCGAATCGTTGTACGGAGAAACAAATTCGGTTGACGACCTTGTGATCTTCCCGCGTATTCCTTGCACTTCGTCCGAACGTCGTGTGGGCGACGATCTATCGGATTCCTATGGATCTTCCTCACTCTCAGAACTTTATGATTGGCGTAACGTAGGTTAATGAAAAGTGAAGACCATGTAGTGCTTATATAGGCTACGAAGGGGATCATAAGGAGAATAAATATTGGGCTTCAATATTGAAAATTAAATTGGGTCCAACCCAAATCTATTAATTCTTATCAATATTAATTTTATTTATTTTCCACTATATAAATAAAATTGCACTCCCAATATTATTCCATATTATATCAAATAATATTTCTCCATCTTAGTATTATTTATTCCGTGTATTTAAGATTTAAATATCCATGAATAAATTTATTTATTGCCCAATAAATTATATTCATCTCTTGAATCCGAGACTAGTACCATTCAACCTTAATTATTGTGCGGAACGAATCCACTCATGAGGTTTACACAATAATTCCTTATGAACTCATCTCGGGGATATTATCAACCCTTCCGGGATACACTGCTCCTTCAAGAATTCACGGCATGCCATATATAAAATATAGTGACCCAACTTAACCGGTAATTAACCCAATAATTAAATCGGTTAATTCCTTTGGTAAATCAAAGTCACTTATATTAAATATACACACCCGCAATTGTTTCAGGGATTAAGAATAAAATACTCCGAGTCTCAAATCAATTATCGCCGAGCAATCCTAATTGATGAGTCTCAATTGATCCGCCCAATACACCAAGTGTACAAGTGTGATAAAATAATTAAGATAAATTATTTTCTCTCTCACACAACGACTATACCGATGGATTAGTTCGTGTCCATCTAGGTCGTGAGCAACTGTTCGATTAAATACGAGTAACCGATAGTATGATCTTCTGTGCGCCCATGCAGCACCATACTAACTACAACGTATAAAATCCAGAACCATGATTTGCATATAATTAAATGCAAATAATTGTTTATCAATTAAATAGATTAAATGCTATGATCGAGAGTTTACCGTTACTTAAATCTAGACATTAAGTACACAACTCCAACAAGAACTTTGTTCTGGATTTCTAATGAATAGATATTTTATTTCTTTTAATCATTTGATGGTTATAAGAAGAAATAAAGATATTATCTATTCTGGTACATTAGCTAGCAATATATAAATGATGAATCCTGAGTCCACCATGGTGCAACGAACCGTAGTATGAAACTCGTTTTACTAATAAGAGATTTATTTATTAAATCGATTATACTTGTGGATTCTTATGCTAAGTCATGTTTATTCAAATAAGAAGTTCAAAAGTCAAAAATTGATTTTTGATCAATTAAGTTGAAGGAATGGACCTTCCGACCTATGAATCTAATTTGGAGGATAACATGACTAAGCAATCCTTTATGGATATAAGATATAAGATCCGGACAAGTATAAGAATTGATTGACTCTGATGTATGCAGACCCATGTCTACTCAGACAATAAGGTACGAGTACTTCATTTGATGATTACACGAGAAATGGTTTAGAATACCTGATGTGCCACAAAAGCAAGTGTGTTGACAAGTCAATGGACACTAAGCAATTTTGGAGAACCATCAAGGTATATCCATTTGTAGCCTGCGATTTGATCGCGGAGGCAAGTACCTGTCTGAGGAATGCATGACATACTGATCAGAGATTGGGATTTGATTCCAAATGACTACACCATACACTGTTGTGTAGAAATGGTGTGTCATAAACAAGAAATGGAACTCTTATAGAAATAGTAAAAGCATGAGTTATACGGAACTACCTGTGTTCTATGGATATGTCTGAAAACAATGGCGCATTCAAATGCGGTTGTAGAATATCCTAGAAGAACAAAAGATGTGTGTTCAATAGTACTATGAACCAGAAGGACGTTATAAGCTCTAACGCTCGGTTCTTAGAGAAAGACTATTTGATGAACCACAAGACCAAAGTGACATGATACTTTGAAATGAGAGAGAACGAAGAAGACTGGAAACCAGCAGAACTGAGTAGCGCTACACCACTAACTGTACCTACTGTTATTACTGTTAATACACCGGAATGCCATTGTAGTGAGAGGTTGTGGGTCAACCAGAGATATTCATAAGAGTAGGTGAGTCTTCGGACTCTGGACCTAGTATACATGAAATCGATCCCTGGATCTACACAGAGACAGTACTAGATCTAAATGTGCTCTCTTGGAAAGCAATAAGGATTATTGCTAAGAGGCAAGATCATTTAGAGTACAAGCTTAGTTGATCCATTTATGGATTGGAACAAAGCATTGAGTTCGTGGTACTTGCAAATTGATGAGATAGTCCATTTTATGGATTCATCAAAGCATAGACGAATCGTGTGTATTGGAAACGTGATGGAAACAAGGTGGTGTTTCTCGGGTTTTATGTAGAGAACATTCTTATCATTGGTAACAGTGTAAAGATGTTGTCAAGACATAAAATGATGGTTGTCTAGATAAATCAATATGAAAGATATAGGAAGAAGTTGGACATGTTCTTGAGATCTTGGATCTCTGGGAAAAAAACATTGTACTTCTCCTGGACATCTTACATATATATGATTATGGTTCGTTTTAACATGCAAAGATTCCGAGAAAGGTTCGTTACCTTTCAGACACGGAATGCATCTATCTAAGTGTTGGAGTTGTGTACTTAATGTCTAGATTTAAGAGACAGAAACTCACGATCCATTGCCATTAATCTATTTAACTAAATGAACAATTGTTTGCATTTATTTAAATATATGCAAATCATAGTCCTGGATTTTATACGTTGTAGTTAGTATGGTGTGTCGGGCCCCACACAGAAGATCATACTATCGGTTACTCGTATTTAATCAAACAGTAGCTCACGACCTAGATGGACACGGACCAATCCATCGGTATAGTCGTTGTGTGAGAGAGAAAATAATTTGTCTTAATTATTTTATCACACTTGTACACTTGGTGTATTGAGCGGATCGTTGAGATTCATCGATTAGGATTGCCGGCGATAATCGATTCGAGTCTCAGTGTATTTTATTCTTAATCCCCGAAACTATTGCGGGTGTGTATATTTAATATAAGTGACTTTGATTTACCAAAGGAATTAACCGATTTAATTATTGGGTTAATTACCGGTTAAGTTGGGTCACTATATTTTATATATGGCATGCCGTGAATACTTGACGGGAAAGTGTATCCCGTAAGGGTTGATAATATCCCCGAGATGAGTTCATAAGGAATTATTATGTAAACCCTGCAGGTGGATTCGTTCCGCATAATAATTAAGGTTGAATGGTACTAGTCTCGGATAAAAGAGATGAATAAATTAATTAGCAATAAATTAATTTTATTCATGGATATTTATATCTTAAATACACGGAATAAATAATACTACCGGAGAAATATTATTTGATATAATATGGTTTAATATTGGGAGTGCAATTAATTTTATATAGTGGAAAATAGAATTAATTAATATTGATAAGGATTAATGGACTTGAGCATTGGGCTCAATTTAATCTTCAATATTGGAAGCCCAATATTCCACCTCCTTAAGATCCCCTACGTAGCCTATAAAAGCACTACATGGTCTTCTCTATTCTCATAACTTGAAGATCACAATTCTAGAGAGAGAAAGTAGAGAGGGAGATCCATGGAGTTCGGTAGATCGTCGCCCACACGACGTCCGGGCTAGTGCAAGGAATACGTGGGAAGATCTCAAGGTCGTCAAATTGAGTTCTTCGTTTTTTCGAACAACGAGAACGAGGTAAATCGTAAAACCCTCTTTATGATTTTATCGTTTAATTATCGTGAAAATACCATGAACCAAGATCCGAGGGACGAACCCCGTGGACGAGGATCGACCTCGCGGTGGTGATCGAAGATCACCGGACCGTGGAGGCCGAGAGATCCCCGGCGGGGATCGCACGCGAAGAGAACCCTCGGCTGGTCGCCGAGGGTGGCGGTCGAGCCCTAGGGCTTCGACCGCCGGTGCATGTCGAAGGGCCCCGGCTGGACGCCGGGGCGAGCGATCGACTTCGGTCGATCGCTGGGGGCAGCCGCGGGCTGGAGCCGCGGCAGGCGCCCCCCTCCTCCGATCGACGGCGGCGGTGAGTCGCCGGACTCACCGCCGGGGGGGCTGCTACGAGCAGCCCCGGGGGATGCTCAATGCATCCCCAGCGATTGCCGTGTGCAATCGCGAGCCCCTCGCGGGGCTCGGCTAGGGCACGCGTGGGGTTATCTCCGCGTGGTGTTCTTGGTCGAGCCCGGTTCGCGTACGATGGTTCGCGGTGGTTTCCGGCCAAAGGTTTTTCGATTGGGTTGTCGGTTCCGCAATTTAGACAATCCGGATATTCGATCTCCAAAGGATTTCGGTCGGAATTAATTAGATAATTTATTTATTTAAATTTATTAATTCCGGGATATCGATTTCCAACAATTGGAATCAGAGCGTTGGTTTTAGTTCATGGTTTTTTTCGATAAATTGTTCTACCTTGCAGGGTTTCCGATTATTATGGCTAGATTTAATTTTATTAATTAATGTCATAATAATGTTCTTGATTATTAAACTCTCGGTGATGTCAATATTTGTTCTTGTGTGGTGAATGCTTGTTCTTAATTTTTCCGAAAATTGTTTGAGGTCGATTTCATGTAGAGAATTGATACCGGATAATTGTAAATTAATTTTGTGAAATTATTTACGTTGGATCAATTCCGAAACGATCGCCGGAAAAAGTATGACGGAGGAGACGAAGAGAGGGAGGACCGGGGATCGATCATGATGATCGATCCCATGAGGATCGATCGAAGGGGGGGCGTGGGGGCTGCCCGCGGGAACCCTCGGCCACGCCGGCCACCGGTGGTGGTGGCGCGTGGGCTGAGGTGGCGGCGGCGCTCCTCCCCGGCCGGCGATGATGGTGGGGGACGCTTGGTCCTCGTGATCTCGTGCTCTCCCGCCAAGATCCAACTTTCCTAAATTATTCGGTTTTCCTATTTTGATTATTCCTATTCTTGGGAATTCTCATGGAATAGGAAAAGAATAAATTTAGAATAAATTTATTTTTTCCTTATTGATTATTCCTATTCTTGGGAATTTTCATAGATTAGGAAAAAGAATAAATTTATAATTAATTTATTTTCCTATTTAATTATTCCTTTATGGAATTTTTAATGGATTAGGAAAATAATTAATTTGGAAAGTTTAGGAGTCCTAAATTATTTTTTCCTTATTTAATTATTCCTTTATGGAATTTTTAATGGATTAGGAAAGGAATTAATTTGGAAGGACTAGGAGTCCTAAATTATTTTATTTCCTTATTTCATTATGGAAATCATCTAGAATATTCCAAGTGGGTCTTGGATAGATTATTCTAGAGATTTAATGAAGTAGAAAGGGAAAATAAAATAAATTATTTTATTTCTTTATTTCATTATGGAAGTCTTCTAGAATATTCCAAGTGGGTCTTGGATAGATTATTCTAGAGATTTAATGAAGTAGAAAGGGAAAATAAAATAAATAAAAATATTAATAATATTTAATTTTATTTTTGATTTATTCGATTGACTTAATTTTCGAATTAAGTATCTTTTGGATTTATTAAAAATAAATAGATTTAAATATTGGAATTAATATTCCCGTCACATGGAGCATTCAAGAACGAAGACTGAAGACTAGAAGATGCGTACGGGGATGCGATAAAGCCATAATAGTCGGAAAATAATATTCTAGTATTATTTTGATTATGTGATAATATTCTATGTGCTTTATTTCATGTATGCATGCTTATGTGTATTTAATTATGCATTAGATAGCGTATCCCTTTATTGTAAAAAGCTAAGTGGGAGAGGGTATGGAAACATATCCATGGTCTCCATTGCTGTTCTCTTGGTGACTTTTATGGACTTTTGAAGTTCGTATAGACAAGTCATTGGAGGAGAATTCTTGTAATTCCTTTTACGAGAAACATTGATTAAGTTTATCAAACAATGCCTAATTTGTCTTTCCAAAACTGATTTCAAGTCGACTCATTCTCACCCCGGGGAGTGGAATGGAGCCAAAGCCACTTGGTCATGTCGAGGACACAAATTAGAGACTTTCGTGTCATTTGATGACTAAATCGATTGTCTGCTCGGCTCCCTCATTTATGAGAGATAGGGTCGTTCGCATGGTGAATCACTGGTTAGAAACTTCGAGTTTCACTTATGATTCTCCGCGTCCTGATTTACAAGATTAAATGATTCAAGTAGTTGGATGTCAATTGTAAAAGTCTTTTGGTGTAGTAAACGTCCACACTATCGTGGCTTGCTACATTGAATGGGATTTTGGAACGATTGATGTAGACAGTTATAGAAGGGAGTAAAGGAGCGTATGTTAACGTAAACGTCCACACTATCGTGGCTTGCGGTGAATATGCGTGTCCCAAACAATCTTCTTAGATACTGAGTAATGGTTTACACTTAGGTACGCTTCTTAGTATTCTTCCCATCGAAGTAACGCTAATGATGATGTACGACCGAAGGAAATCTAATTGCTAAATCATTTGGATAGATAAACGTCCACACTATCGTGGCTTGCCATATCTGATGGGATTTTAGATGCGATTAGTGGTCTAATGATATTATTTGAGGGAGATAATATCGGAGATTAGATCGATTGTTTGTTGTTATATGTGCTCATAGATTAGGATATGGCTTTGAACCCACTTTCTGTGATACGTAAGGATTTTAAACTCATTGGTCCCTAAATGTAATGATTGGAATAGAGATCTAGACATTGTCCAGACTGTTGAAGAGTACTGGTTAGTACTCAGTAAGCTTTGTCCTCCCGAGCCTATTGACATAGGCGGCTAGACAAGAAGCGATGAGGATACTCATAAAGGCCAGTCGCTTCGAGGAAACGCTTAAACACGTTTTTGAGATGATTGACCTTTTAGACGAGTTGAGACGGAAATCGCAAGCTCTTGTAGCCAATGCCAAAGGTTTCGAACCTAAGGGAAAAATCGGGGGAAAGGAAAAGCAAGCAAAGAAACCCAGTGGTCCTAGGTTTCTTGGACCACGAGATGGGACGAGAAAGCCATGAGGCAAGAGTTCTCGATGCAAACAGTCTGGGTACTGGAAGTCTGACTATCCTCTCAAAGAAAGTACGAAATTCTTCTTTAGTCGTAAAACATAGTCAGTGGTATTATCTACCGGAACCTGGTGTGTAGATATGGAACCACTGACGGTATGTGCAATTTAAATGCAAAGGTTCCAGGAAACCTAACAACTTGGAAAAGAAGAAATCGTAGTCTACATGGGCAATGCTGTAGAGGAGGCAGCAGTTGCAGTGGAGGACATTTTATAGGATTTCATTTTGAGTTATTGCTTTTATGTACCTTTCATATTAGAAAGAACTTTGTTCTAGATTTCTAATAAATGGATATTTTATTTCTTTTAATCATTTGATGGTTATAAGAAGAAATAATGATATTATCTATTCTGGTACATTGGCTAGCAATATATAAATGATGGATCCTGAGTCCACCACAATGCAACGAACCGTAGTAAAACTCGTTTTACTAATAAGAGATTTCTTTATCAATTATACTTGTGGATTCTTATGCTGAATCATGTTTATTCAAATAAGAAGTTCAAAGGTCGAAAATTGATATTTGATCAATTAAGTTGAGGGAGTGGACCTTCCGACCTAAGAATCTAATTTGGAAGATAATATGACTAAGCAATCCTTTATGGATATAAGATGTAAGATCCGGACAAGTATAAGAATTGATTGACTCTGATGTATGCAGACCTATGCCTACTCAGACAATTAAGGTACGAGTACTTCATTTTATGATTACTCGAAAAAATGGATTAGAATACCTGATGTGCCACAAAAGCAAGTGTTTTGACAAGTCAATGGACACTAAGCAATTGTGGAGAACCATCAAGGTATATCCATTTGTAGCCTGCGATTTGATCGCGGAGGCAAGTACCTGTCTGAGGAATGCATAGCATACTAATCAGAGATTGGGATTTGATCCCAAATGACTACACCATACACTGTTGTGTAGAAATGGTGTGTCGATAATAAGAAATGGAACTCTTATAGAGATAGTAAAAGATGAGTTATACGGAACTACCTATGTTCTATGGATATGTCTGGAAACAACGGCGCATTCAAATGCGGTTGTAGAATATCCTAGAAGAACAAAGGATGTGTGTTCAATAGTACTATGAACCAGAAGGACGTTTAAAGTTCTAACGCCCAGTTCTTAGAGAAAGACTATATCATGAACCACAAGCCCAAAGTGACGTGATACTTTGAAATGAGAGAGAACGATAAGGACTGAGAACCAGCTGAACCGAGTAGCGGTACACCACTAACTGCACCTACTGTTATTACTGTTTATACACCGAAATGCCGTTGTAGTGGGAGGTTGTGGGTCAACCAGAGATATTCATAAGACTAGGAGAGTCTTCGGACTCTGGACCTAGTATACATGAAATCGATCCCTGGATCTACATAAAGGCCGTACTAGATCTAAATGTGCCTTCTTGGAGAGCAATAAGGATTATTGCTAAGAGGCTAGATCATTTAGAGTACAAGCTTAGTTGATCCATTTATGGATTGAAACAAAGCATTGAGTTCGTGGTACTTGCAAATTGATGAGATAGTCCATTTTATGGATTCATCAAAAGCATAGACGAATCGTGTGTATGGGAAACGTGATGGAAACAAGGTGGTGTTTCTCGGAGGTTTTATGTAGATGACATTTTATCATTGGTAACAATGTAAAGATGTTGTCAGACATAAAATGATGGTTGTCTAGAAAAATCGATATATGAGATGAAGAAGAAGTTAGAGCATGTTCTTAAGATCTAGGATCTCAAGAAAAGAACATTGTACTTCTCCTGGACATCTTACATATATATGATTATGGTTCGTTTTAACATGCAAGATTCCGAGAAAGGTTCTTTACCTTTCAGAGACGGAATGCATCTATCTAAGGATATGTGTTTTGGAACACAAAAAGGAGATAGAAGCAATGAAAGCTTGATAAATGCAATGTTGAAAAACGAGAACCTGATATCGGCTATGCGATGAGCATAGTGGGAGGATATCAAGGTAATCCTGGAAAGGAATGTTCGACTGCCGTAAAAGTACTTTCGAAGTACTGTTCTAGACTACGAAGCAGACGAGCATTTCCTTTGGATTACATTCTCTTAGATTTCTAATCAAATGAGGACCAATGTAAGTCGATATCAGGCTATGTGTTTCACTATTGAAGGAGAAGGAGTTTTAACATGGAAGTGTGATAAGCACGATGCTTTTCGGACTCTGCCATGGGTAACCAAATAGCGGCCTCAGAGGCAGCGGAAGTTTTGGTATAACTCCGGGATAATCTCTGGGACTTAGAGGTGATTCTTAATTTGCCAAAAGGCTATGTGTATAGCGGTGCGATGGCAAATGGTAAGAAATCACATGTCCATAAGTGTAAGATAACACATAGTGCAAGTACCACCTGATACGAGTCATCGTCGAGGGAGACGACGCTGTAGTCACCAAGATAACTTCAGAGCGGCAACCTAGAGTGCTCATTCACATAGTACTTCTTGGAAGTACAACTTAAGCACGTGATGAGTATGGGAGTCGGGAGTTTGGAGGAAATGACTAGACCTTAGTACAAGTGGGAGATTGTTGGAGTTGTGTACTTAATGTCTAGATTTAAGTGACAGAAACTCACGATCCATTGCCATTAATCTATTTAACTAAATGAAGAATTGTTTGCATTTATTTAAATATATGCAAATCATAGTTCTGGATTTTATACGTTGTAGTTAGTATGGTGTGTCGGGCCCCACACAGAAGATCATACTATCGGTTACTCGTATTTAATCAAACAGTAGCTCACGACCTAGATGGACACGGACCAATCCATCGGTATAGTCGTTGTGTGAGAGAGAAAATAATTTGTCTTAATTATTTTATCACACTTGTACACTTGGTGTATTGAGCGGATCGTTGAGATTCATCGATTAGGATTGCCGGCGATAATCGATTCGAGTCTCAGTGTATTTTATTCTTAATCCACGAAACTATTGCGGGTGTGTATATTTAATATAAGTGACTTTGATTTACCAAAGGAATTAACCGATTTAATTATTGGGTTAATTACCGGTTAAGTTGGGTCACTATATTTTATATATGGCATGCCGTGAATACTTGACGGGAAAGTGTATCCCGTAAGGGTTGATAATATCCCCGAGATGAGTTCATAAGGAATTATTATGTAAACCCTGCAGGTGGATTCGTTCCGCATAATAATTAAGGTTGAATGGTACTAGTCTCGGATAAAAGAGATGAATAAATTAATTAGCAATAAATTAATTTTATTCATGGATATTTATATCTTAAATACACGGAATAAATAATACTACCGGAGAAATATTATTTGATATAATATGGTTTAATATTGGGAGTGCAATTAATTTTATATAGTGGAAAATAGAATTAATTAATATTGATAAGGATTAATGGACTTGAGCATTGGGCTCAATTTAATCTTCAATATTGGAAGCCCAATATTCCACCTCCTTAAGATCCCCTACGTAGCCTATAAAAGCACTACATGGTCTTCTCTATTCTCATATCTCATAACTTGAAGATCACTATTCTAGATAGAGAAAGTAGAGAGGGAGATCCATGGAGTTCGGTAGATCGTCGCCCACACGACGTCCGAGCTAGTGCAAGGAATACGTGGGAAGATCTCAAGGTCTTCAAATTGAGTTCTTCGTTTTTCCGAACAACGAGAACGAGGTAAATCGTAAGACCCTCTTTATGATTTTATCGTTTAATTATCGTAAAAATATCGTGAACCAAGATCCGAGGTTTGGGATCCTCACCGGGGTCGAGCCGGGCAGTGGTGATCGAGGATCACCGGACCGCCACGGCTGGAGCGACCCGGCGGCAAGTGAAATTACGTCTTCGACGTAAGATACCAACTTTTCGCGAAGTCGGTGTAAAAGGCGTAAAACCTTCGAAGAGTCGAACCTCTCAGCGCTTTACTCAATACTGGGCGCCTAAGATTCAAGCGCCTAGGAGAGACACTCAAATCAATACTTGGCGCCTAAGAGGTTTGCGCTGAGTTACAAGTCTCTGGGCGCATGAAGCAATGCACTCAGAGGAGAAACCAAGTCTCTTAGAGAATCACCCTCTCAAAGAAAAGTATTCAAATTCACAATATTGTAATCTTGAATAGCAAGTAGATAGGAGACAAGATATATGTAATAAGTTTCATTTCATTTGGAATCAAACAAAACTATTACAAGGTAGAGAACGGTAGATAAAATGATCAAAGGATGCAGACCAAGTGACGCAACACTCTAGCACTCCAAGGATCCACCGCTTAACACCTAGAGCTAAATCTCATAACTCTAATACATGGCGCTCAGCGAAAAACAACTACACGAAAACTCTCTCAAGGAATGCGCAACAAGCGACAATCCTAAAACTCCTAAAATACTCTAAGTAAAAACTCGATTTCAAAAGTAAGGGTGTGAGAAGTGATTTTCCAAATCAGGTTCGAGGGTATTTATAGGTGTGCCGCACGTGAGAACGCCGGAGGAAAGTGATCCTCATTGGTTACACGTTCGGCTGACGTCAAACGAAAATTCTTGACGTCACACTTCCGGAACCATCTTCGAATCTTGAATCTTCGAACCTTGAAACTTCGAATCTTCGAATCTTCAATTCTTCAAATCTTTGATTCTGGGCGCGCTTCAACGGATGCACAGCTCAAATGCTCGTCTACGCTTCAACTTCAATTTGACATGAAAATCTTCTAAGTGTTGAAGTTGGGCGTGCCGTCATCTTCATTGCATTTGATAGATGTTGATATAGCGCGACTTCAAACCGGGCGCTTAATCCTTCAAGCGCATGGCATGCGCATCCTTAGAGAATTTCATTCTCAGAGGATTGCATCCTTAGAGGGTAGCATCCTCAGAGGATTGCATTCTTAGAGGGTCACATTCTTGGAGGGTAGCATCCTCAGAGGATTGCATTCTTGGAGGGTAGCATCCTCAGAGGATTGCATTCTTAGAGGGTAGCATCCTTAGAGGGTTGCATTCTTGGAAGATAGCATCCTCAGAGGATTGCATTCTTGGAGGGTAGCATCCTCAGAGGATTGATGCGCCCACCTCAAGGATCCCCGCGCATGCATCTTCAAGGATAGGATCCGGCGCCTGAGATTCCAAGCAATGCGCCCCGCGCATGCACCTTCAATGAAGCGGAAATGCGTCTGATGCATCAAGCAATGCGCCTCGCGCATTGCATCTTCAAGGGACGGGTTCTGCGCCTGATACTCCACGCCTGGCGCCTCGCGCATGCATCTTCGGGAGATGAGCTAGGCGCCCGATACGCATGCGATCACGTTCCCAGCCAAGGCGCCTCGCGCCTGGTCCATGCGCTCCGCGCCTAATCATCCAAGGATCAAGATTCCAATCTTCAACTCCTTTGAGATGTCATCCTTTGAGGTTTGATCCTGCAAAATAGAACAACAAGGAAAAACAAAGTTGTAGCCAAAACATACATTCACAATCTCCCCCTTTTTGGCACAACTCGTAAACGAGCTAAATAAGTGAGAAACTCCCCCTCAAACAAACATTCAAACATTCTAAGTAAAAGGAAACTTAGATAAATAGGGAATTAAGGGAAATAAGATAACATAGAATTCAGAGTTATGAAAAACTCAAAGTCACACGCCTCAGGCGCTAAAAAAAAATGCATGCAATTGTTCAAGAGTTTAATGCATGCAAGGCACAATCCAAAACAAACAGTAGAAAGTTCAAGAGAAAAGCATTTAGAATAGTTCAAAGGGAAGAGTCAGAAAATTCAATGGGAGAATTGACTTCAGTGTCAATCTCCATATTCTTGGTGCCTTCAGCATGTATTTCTTCTTCTTCATTCTCTATGACATCACGCTCAACGTCTTCTTCTTCAACAACCTCATCTTCAGAGGCATCATCCTCACCGCCATCATCCTCGTTGTCTTCATCATCAACATCTTCATCATCAGAGATATCAACCGCAATCCCTTTTCCCTTGACGTCTTTAATACCTGCAGTTTCAGAGGGAGTGGTAGACGTTGTGGCTTTCACCTCATCAGTTATATTCTTGAGATCCTTAGGACCTGACACCTGCATCTCAAAAAGGTTAGAAATTTCAGTTTTCGAGTCCTTCTCCTCCTTAACTTGAACTCCATACTTCCTCGTGATCTCACTCAACACATCCTGCATAAGTTGAT
Source organism: Euphrasia confusa (assembly GCA_954870475.1). Classification (NCBI taxonomy): domain Eukaryota; kingdom Viridiplantae; phylum Streptophyta; class Magnoliopsida; order Lamiales; family Orobanchaceae; genus Euphrasia; species Euphrasia confusa. The sequence continues at coordinate 35,346,737 of OX940950.1, forward strand.
ACATGAAAGTACCATGAAGAGAATCCGAGGCTCCGATTCCTCCCCCTTGGCGGGCAGCCTGATGATACCTCATGAGAATAGCATGATGATTATTATCAGAGACAATCAACTCATTGGTTGTTTTTATATTAGCAGCGCGTTTGAGCATCAAGTCGTTTGAGGCATCAATCAGTTCCTCAAGGATGCATGACGCCACAACCGAATAGGAGCCCGTCATTTTTTCCTTTGAGAAGGTGAGAGGTTCAGGCGCCGTGGATGGAGAGGTGTTAGGCGCTAGATTCGATGTCTCGAGGGAGGAGGCGCGGAGGCGCTTGGGAGTCGACGCACTGGAAGACTTCGTGAGCTTGCGCTTGGGCGCTGGGCGCCTGGGAGAAGGAGGAGGTGTCAATGGTTCAGGCACATCATTCGGACTCACAAAGCCTCTCCAAGGAACATCCACTCGATGTTTTTCAGGATCCATGTAAGTTTTGGCAATAGCAATTGTAGAAGATTTCTTGAGAGGGAGATCAGGAGATCCTTCCAACATGTTGTAACTAAACTCTTGACGATTTAGCATGGAGCATATGAGGCATGGAAAAGGAAGGAAGAGATCCTTGGAGATCTTTGAATTTTTCAGCTTTGCTATTTCAGCCATGACCATAAACGTCATCATCCCAAGATCAAATTGTTGGCCAGTGCCAACACGATACATTACATGCATGAGAAGAGGAGTCAAAGTCTTGAGACTGTTGTGAGGTACCCAATTCGAAGAGGCAATGCGAAAGATCATAGTATAGAAGGTGGATAGATCAGCAACCTCAGGCAGTTTGGTTTTCCTCTTACCACCCGTCAGAAAGGTACCAATCTTGAGCTCTTGTGCCTCCTCCTCGGGAGATGGCTTGACCCACTTGTGCTTGCGCATTTCATCATCATAGCGCCCAAAGTGTTCGTTGATGTGTTTTGGTTGAAACTTATAAATTTTTCCTCGGAAGACAAACCTTCCAAACAATTTACTTCGAGGATTTATGAAATCCTCATCCAATGCCGCACAGAAGGCACGCACAACATAAGGAGAATATTGATAGCGAGCATGGGCGGCTTGATAGAGTCGCAGTTCGTCAAACGCATCAGATATCTGGTACTCCTCGAATTGATCCTTGCCAAAGGTTTTGTCAGGGTGAATAGTCATTATTTTCATTCGTTCCATCCGGTCCTTAGATCTTTCCTTGTAGAATTCGGAGGAGTAGGCAGGAGGAATTTCATTCATGGTTTGAGCATACTGGATTATCTTCTTTGGCGCCTTGGAAGTATCAGTTTTGGGACGAGAGGAGCCAGCAGAATGAGAAGGCAAAGAGGATTTTTCCTTATCAGATATTTGAGGATGACAATCCTCGAGTATAGGCGCCTGATGTTCAGGCTCCTTGGGATCAGACGCCCCAGAGGCAGGCGCCTCAGAGATGGGCACCTCGGAGATCGGCGCTGAAATGGGAATTTCCTCAAGAACGACATTTTCTTCCTCAATTTGCGACAGAGACGCCTTCGAGGGTACAAGTCCCGCATCTATTTTTTGTTGAAGAGTCTTGGGAGGAGATTGAGTACCTGACTTGTTTTTCTTGGTATTGATTCTGATTTTGAGAGGATTGGACCCTCCTGATTTCAGTGATCCAGTTGATTTCTTTGAAGAAGTCGAGAGAGCACCATCCTTGGATTCAGTAACAGCCATGAGCGAGGGCGTGGGAGAAGGTCCCGCCGACATCAAGGCGCGATGCGCCTTCAACTCCTCGTAAGCCTGCGCCTTGAGCTCCTTAGGCGCCTCCTTGAATTGTTGAGTGAGGTACTTAAGCATTTCCTTGTTTGCTTCTGCATCTGGATCAGACATCTTAGTAAAAAATTAGAAAACTAGGTTGAAAGTTCTTGAGCGTTCTTGAACGTGCAGAGAGAAACGAGGGAAGAGAAATCGTAAAAGAAATAATGAAAGTGAAGTGTGGCCTATTTATAGGTTTCAAACCCTAGAATCCCAAAAGTCGTAAATTTGTACGGGCTTTGCACACAAAACAGCCCATAAACGAAATGAGGCCCAAAAATTTGAATCTGTAACCGTTCTTGCGAGGATAACGGAATCGACGCGAGAAGTCCGCAAGAAATCACGCTCTGAGATCCTTGTATGTATCATTAGGCGCCTAGACCAACGATCTTGGAGAAAATAAGAGTCTTCAAATTCATGCGCCGAGAGCTCTTCCGGAGGCATCAGGCGCCTAGAGAGAGTGAGGCGCCTGGAAGGCATTTAGGCGCCAAGGATTTGTGAGGCGCCAAAGATTTGAGGAGCCTAGGAAGTATGTTAGGCGCCTTGGAGGGTAATGAGGCTTCAAGGATTTGAGAGGCGCCAAGAAGGCGTTAGGCGCCTCAGTGAATACACGCCATAGATCGATGATGAGTTTCAGGCGCGGAGAGTATGTCACACACCGAGAATGCGTTAGGTGCCAGGCTCCTTGAAGTTTGAATATCCGAAGAGTGAGACCCCGAGGCGCTGAATATGAATCTGCAAGAAATCAATATCAAAACAACACATCCCGAGTTAGCATTCAAGCGTTCAACACGAATCAAAACATTCATAGACATTTTAGTGGAGATTCTAGCGGTGATACGAGGCAGTGAAGAGCAAATATTTTCCCAGAAAAGAGTCCACATTTCATCACTTCCCAAAAACCAAAAATTTCACACGAGGTGAAGTAACTTTGAGGTATAATGAAAAATCTCTCAAATTAAAAACCGGTGAAACGGACCGAAGTATGTGATAGAATTTTAACTTGTCCTTCGTCACAATCACAAGAACACATGCCGTGTTTCGTCGAAACATATTTGATGAGTTTGCACCGCACAAGAGATTTTAATTCATGAGTGCAAGGTGAACTTTTAAGGCACTCCACTTGGGACTAAGTGTTACTACAATCAGAGGGGAGCAAGGATCATCCTGCATCTCCAGACGAGTTTTAGCTTTTAAATGAAATGCAACAGATGCTCATTACAGCAGTCAGAGGGGAGCAAGGATCATCCTGCATCTCCGAAGTGTGATGGAAGAGCATCTTAAACTGGGGCGTCCATGTGCTACCTTTCGAAGAGGGGAGCCGGCGGACAAAGTGATCCGGCGTCCTCCGCTACTTGATATTATAGATCTATGCAAATGATAGCTTATGGGAGTTAAATGCCAAGTTCACATGTTTGCACTCAGAGGAAAGAATACTCTTGGGTCCGAAGACTGAAGCGGCCTCGAATCCATGTTCAACTGATTAGACTAATCCACGACGATTCAGAGTGCATATTCAGAAGTAAAGAAAATAATCTTTCAGACTTCACTTTAAAGAGAACACATGCAGAGAGAATTTCTTAGAGTTTGAAATCTCTCAAAGTCAAGAGGTTTGGTAAAGATGTCAGCGAGCTGTTTTTCCGTTGAAATATGCTGTAGACTGACTATATCACGATCAACCAAATCTCTAATGAAATGATGTCGAATGTCGATGTGTTTAGTTCGAGAATGCTGGACAGGATTTTCGCTGATTTTGATAGCACTTTGATTATCACAAAACAGCACCAAGGGAGCACTCTCGACGAGATAGTCATCTAAAATTTGCTTCAGCCAAAGTAGTTGAGTGCAGCAACTCCCGGCAGCGACATACTCAGATTCCGCCGTTGAGAGTGCAATACAATTTTGTTTGCGGCTATGCCAAGAAACGATGTTATTTCCAAGAAAGCAACAACATCCCGAAGTACTCTTTCTCTCATCAGTGTCACTTGCCCAATCAGCATCAGAGAAACCGACAAGATTTGAGGAGGTGTCGCCCGTATACCAGATGCCTAGATCCGAAGTCCCTGAAATGTATCGGAGAATCCGCTTAACGGCTCGAAGATGATCTTCCTTGGGATCTGCTTGGTACCTAGCACACATGCAAACACTAAACATTATGTCAGGACGAGTAGCAGTGAGATAGAGTAAGCTTCCAATCATGGAACGGTAAAGGGTTTGATCAACGCTCCGGCTTTTCGTCGATTTTGATAAGCGTTCAGTCGTGGCCATCGGAGTCTTTGCTGGCTTTGCTTGATGCATCTCAAATTTTTCGACCATATTTTTCGCATACTTGCTTTGAGAGACGAAGATCCCATCAGGTCGTTGAGAGATTTGAAGTCCAAGGAATTGATGCAATTCTCCTTCACGGCTCATTTGAAAAGTGGACGACATGGATTCTGTGAAGGCTTTCACAAGCTTAGAGCAAGTAGCTCCAAAAACGATGTCGTAAACATAGATTTGGGAAACAATCATATGTTTGCCCTCCCGTTTGATGAAGAGAGTCTTGTCAACGGAGCCTCGCAGAAAGCCAAACTTCAAGAGATAATCCGTTAAGCATCCATACCAAGCACGTGGAGCTTGCTGGAAATCGATATCCCGGGGTATCAAAAAATGCGGAACCGATAACCCCGACCGAAATCCCGTCGCCGGAAACCGATCACGAACATCACGGTGTCCGGAGCTCAACCGGAGAATCGCCGCGGGATGAACCCGCGGCCAAAACCCTAGCCGAGCCCCACCGCGGGCTCGCGATCGATGATGATCGCGTGGGGCTGCCTAGCAGCCCCCGGCGGTGAGTCCGGCGACTCACCGCCACCATCGACCGGATGGGGGACCACCAGCCGCGGCGCGAGGCCGCGACGGTCCCCGGCGATCGAACTAGGGTTCGATCGCCCCAGCCGCGGCGTCCAGCCGCGGCTTTCCTTCGACGTGCGCCGGCGGTCGAAGCCCTAGGCTCGACCGCCACCCCCTCGGCTCCCAGCCGAGGGTTCTCTCGATCCTTCGCCGGGGATCTCGAATCCCCGTCCCCGAAGATCGTCGTTTTCCCGGATCGTGTGTTCATGCATGTATCACAATTTAATTCACATAAATTCACACGAAGGAGTTTATGATCATACCTTTGATTCGTTGTGCGGAGAAACGAAATCAAGTTGAAGACCTTTTGGATCTTCCCACGTATTCCTTGCACTCCGTTCGAACGTCGGGTGGGCGACGATCTATCGAACTCCTATGGATCTCCTTCAACTCTCTAGAATATCAAGTATGATAATCTTGTCTTATGTTTTATGAAGGCCATGTAGTGCTTTTATAGGCTACGTAGGGGATCTAAAGGAGGTGGAATATTGGGCTTCCAATATTGAAGATTAAATTGAGCCCACTGCTCAAGTCCATTAATCCTTATCAATATTAATTAATTTATTTTCCACTATATAAATTAATTGCACTCCCAATATTAAACCATATTATATCAAATAATATTTCTCCGGTAGTATTATTTATTCCGTGTATTTAAGATTTAAATATCCATGAATAAAATTAATTTATTGCTAATTAATTTATTCATCTCTTTAATCCGAGACTAGTACCATTCAACCTTAATTATTGTGCGGAACGAATCCACTCATGAGGTTTACACAATAATTCCTTATGAACTCATCTCGGGGATATTATCAACCCTTCCGGGATACACTGTCCGGTCAATCATTCACGGCATGTCATATATGAAATATAGTGACTCAACTTAACCGGTAATTAACCCAATAATTAAATCGGTTAATTCCTTTGGTAAATCAAAGCCACTTATATTAAATATACACACCCGCAATAATATCGGGGATTAATAATAAAATACACTGAGACTCGAATCGATTATCGCCGGCAATCCTAATCGATGAATCTCAACGATCCGCTCAATACACCAAGTGTACAAGTGTGATAAAATAATTAAGACAAATTATTTTCTCTCTCACACAATGACTATACCGATGGATTGGTCCGGGTCCATCTAGGTCGTGAGCAACCGTTCGATTAAATACGAGTAACCGATAGTATGATCTTTTGTGTGACGTCGCACACCATACTAACTACAACGTATAGAATCCAGGACTATATTTTGCACATATTTAATTATCAATAATTAAAAGCAAACGATTGTTTATTAATTTAATAGATTAAATGCTATGACCGGGAGTTTACCGTTACTTAAATCTAGACATTAAGTACACAACTCCAACAATCTCCCACTTGTACTAAGGTCTAGTCATTTCCTCCAAACTCCCGGTTCCCATACTCATCACGTGCTTTAGAGTGTACTTCCGAGAAGTACTATGTGAGTGAGCAATCTAGGTTGCCGCTCTGAAGTTATCTTGGTGACTACTACGTCGTCGCCCTCGACGATGATTCGTATCAGGTGGTACTTGCTCTATGTGTTATCATCACTTTTGACTTATGACCTCTTCCAGTTCACTTTGCACCGCTATCCAATAGCCTTTGGTGAACTAAGAGTCATATCCAAGTCAAGAGGTAATCCCGGAACCTAACCAAAACTTCCGCTGCCTCTGAGGCTGCTATTCGGTTATGAGAGAGTCTGAGAAGCGTCCTGCTTATCACTCTTTCATTTCATGGTTCCACCTCTTTCTAAAAGTGAACACATAGCCTGATATCGACTTACACTGGTCCTTCTTTGATTTTTGGATTTGAGAAACTGTAATCTAAGAAGATTTCGTCTTGCTCCGTAAGTCAGCACTATGAAAGCACTCTTACAGCATTCGAACATCCCTTATCCAGATTACTTTGATATCCTCCCACTACGCAAACGGCATAGTTGATATCAGGTTGTCTTTTTACAACATTGCATCTATAAGGATTTCCACACAAAGTGTAGGAAACTGCTTTGTCTTCATCTATCTCCTTCATGTGTTTGAAACACATATCCTTTAGATAGATGAATATTCTGTCTCTGAAAGGCAATAACCTTTCTCAGAATTATGCATGTTTAAAACAAACCTTGATCGTATAAGATGCCTAGGAGAAGTACAATGTTCTTATCTCTAGATCATAAGATCTTAAGAACATGCTCTAACTTCTTCTCAATCTTATATCTTGATTTATTTAGACAACCATCATTTTATGTCTGACAATATTTTTTTCATTGTTGCCAATGACAAAATGTTATCTACATAAAATCTCCGAGAAACACCACCTTGTTTCCATTATGTCTCTAATACACCTTTCGTCTTTGCCTTTTGATGAATCCTATCAAATGGACTTTCTCATCAATTCGCAAGTTCCACGATTTATAGCTTTGTTACTATCCATAAATGGATTTACTAAGCTTGTACTCTAAATGATCTAGCCTCTTAACAATAAACCTTATTGTTCTCCAAGAAAGCTCATTTAGATCTAGTACTGCCCTTATGCAGAGCTAGGGATCGATTTCATGTCTACTAGATCCAGAGTCCGAACTCCTCTAGTCTTATGAATAACTCTGGTTGTCCAACAACCTCCCACTGCAATGGCGTCCCGGTGTATAACAATAATAACAGTAGGTGCAGTGTGTGGTGTACTTCTACTCAGTTTGGCTGGTTCCTAGTCTTTGTCCTTTTTCTCATTTCAAGGTATTACGTCAGTTCAGGCTTTGTGGTTCATCTAATAGTCTTCCTCTATGAACCAGACGAGACGTCCCTCTGGTTCATAGTACTATAGAACACACAACATTTTGTTCATCTAGGATATCCTACAACCATAATATGCCGTTGTATCTAGGAACATCCATAGAACATAGGTAGTTCCGAACAACTTGTTCTTTTACTATTAGATTTCCGTTTCTTATTTACAACGCACCATCTCTACACGTAAGTGTATGGCGCGGCCCTTTGGGATTGAATCCCAATCTTTGATTATGCTATGTGTTACTTAGATAGGTGATGGCCTCCACGACTAAGTCGCAGGCTCCTAATGGATATACTTTGATGGTTCCCCATAATAGCTTTGTGTCCATTGACTAGTCAAAACACTTTGCTTTTATGGCACATTAAGTATTCTAATCCATTACCGAGTATTCTTGAAAGAATTTACTCGTTCCTTTCCAATTACACATACTCTGCATATCTAATCATTCCTAATACTTGTCTGAATTCTATCCTTTATCCAGAAAGGTTTGCTTAGATGTATTATCCTCCAAATTCAATCCTTAGGTCGGAAGATCCATGCCTTCAACTATAATTGATCAAATCAATTTCGACCATTTGAATCTCATTTGAAAATACTACTAAGTATAAGAATTCACAAGTATAATGATTTAATGAAGAAATATATCTAATCAAGTAAAACAAGTTACAGAACGGTTCGTTGCATCGTGGTAGACTTTAGGATCTATCATTCATATATTGCTATCTAATGTACCATAATAGATAATCCCATTATTTCTTATCAAAATCATCAAATGATTAAAGAAATAAAATATCCATTAATAGAAATCCAGAACTAAACGTTCTTTCTAAAATAAAGGGTACATAACGCAATAATCTTGAAATGAAATCCTATTTAACTACTAAAGCAGATAAATGTCTTCCACCGCAACAGCTGCCTCCTCTACAGCTTTTGCCCGTGTAGACTCGAACTCTTCTTCTCTAAGTCGCCGGGTTTTCTGGAACCCCTGCATTCAAAATGCACATACCGTCAGTGGTTCCATATCTACACACCAGAATTTCTGGTAGATAATACCGCTGACTATGTTTTTACGACTAAAGAAAAAATTCGTACCTCTGAGAGGACATTCAGACTTCCAGTGTCCAGACTTGTTGCATCGGAAGCACTTGCCCTTTGGCATTGTAGCCCCCACTCGTGGTATAGTCTTCTTGACACCACTGGGTTTCCAGGCTTGCTTCCTCCTCTTGCCCCTACCTCCGACAGGCTTCAAGCCTTTGGACTTGGTAGCTACAAGCGCTAGAGACTTGCCCTTCTTGTAGATCCCCTCTGCCGCCTTCAGTTCAGTCAGGAGTTGCGCAAGAGAATAAGATAGTTTACCCATATTATAACTCATGCGAAACTGCTCAAAACTAGGGGTCAGAGACTGGAGTATGATGTCGACTTGCGTCTCAGCATCAATTTGAGCTCCTAGGATCTCAAGCTCATTCAACAGACCCATCATCTTAAGAACGTGCTCCCCTACGGGCGTTCCTTCAGACTGAGTAGTTGTCATGAGGACTCTCATGGCTTCTTGCCTTGCCGCACGATCTTGCTCCCCAAACATCTCCTTGAGGTTAAACATCATATCATAGGCAGTGTCCATCGACTCATGTTGGGTTTGGAGTACATTTGACATGGAAGCCAAAATATAACACCTAGCCATTTCATCAGCCTTTTTCCACTTCCGATATGTCAGTTTTTCCTCATCAGTCGAGGCAGCCGTGGGCTCAGCAGGGCACACTTCATGGAGTACAAACTTGTACTCTTCTGAAGTCAGGACAATGTCTAAATTTCTCTTCCAATCAATATAGTTGGGGCCAGTGAGCTTATGCTCCTTGAGTATCATAGAAAGTGGGTTCATAGCTATTCTCTAAACCTATAAGCACATTTAAACAAACAATCAATTTAATATCCGATATTATCTCCCTCAAATAATATCATTAAATCACTAATCACATCTAAAATCCCATCAGATAAGGCAAGCCACGATAGTGTGGACGTTTACCCATCCAAATGATTTAGCAATTAGATTTGCTTCGGTCGTACATCACTATAGCGTTACTTCGATGGGAAGAATACTATAGAGCGTACCTAAGTGTAAACCATTACTCAGTACTAAGAAGTTTGTTTAAGATTCGCATGTTACCGCAAGCCACGATAGTGTGGACGTTTACGTTAACCTACGTTTCCTTCACTCCCTTCTATAACTGTCTACATCAATCGTTCCAAAATCCCATACAATGCAGCAAGCCACGATAGTGTGGACGTTTACTACACCAAAAGACTTTTACAATTGACATCCAATTACTTGAAGCATTCGATTTTGTAAATCAAGACGCGGAGAATCATAAGTGAAACTCGAAGATTCTAACCAGTGATTCACCATGCGAACAACCCTATCTCTCATTAGATGAGGGAGCCGAGCAGACAAACGATCCACCTTCAAAAGAATGGTACGAATGTCTCTAATTTGTGTCATCCACATGACCAAGTGGCTTTGGCTCCATTCCACTCCCCGGGGTGAGAATGAGTCGACTTGAAGTCAGTTTCAGAAAGACAAATTAGGCATTGTTTGATAAACTTAATCAATGTTTCTTGTAAAAGGAATTACAAGAATTCTCCTACAATGACACATCTATACGAACTTTAAAAGTCCATAAGAGTCACCAAGAGAACAGTAATGGAGACCATGGGAATGTTTCCATCCCATCTCCCACTTAGCTTTTTATAACAAAGGGATACGCTATCTAATGCATAATTAAACACATAAGCATGCATACAAGCAATAAAGCACATAGCACATAGTCAAAATAAGCTAGAAAATTATTTTTCCGACTATCATGGCTTTATTCCATCTCCGTATGCGTCTTCTAGTCTTCAGTCTTCGTTCTTGAATGCTCCATGTGACGAGAATATTAATCCCAATATTTAAATCTATTTATTTTTAATAAATCCAAAAGATACTCAATTCGAAAATTAAGTCAATCGAATAAATCAAAAATAAAATTAAATATTATTAATATTTTTATTTATTTATTTTCCTATCTAATTCTATTAAATCTCTAGAATAATCTATCCAAGTCAAACTTGGAATATTCTAGAAGACTTCTATAATAGAATAAGGAAATAAAATAAATTAGGACTCTTCTACTTTCCAAGATTAATTAATTTCCATTACTATGAAAATTCCCATAAAATAGGAATAATCAATTAGGAAATAAATCAATCCTAAATTAACTTTTATTCCTTTCCAATTCTATTAAATCTCTAGGATCCTATTCCAAGTAGAACTCGGAATACTCTAGAAGACTTCCATAATAGAATAAGGAATAAAATTAATTCCAATTAATTCTTTTCCTAATCCATGAGAATTCCCAAAAATAGGAAAACTCAATTAGGAAAACCGAATCAATTAGGTAAGTAGAATCTAGGTAGGAGTAGGAGTAGCACGGGTTGGGGATCCCCGCACCACCACCACCACCACCGACCGCCGCCATCACCGGAGAGGGCACCGCCGCCGCCTCCCCAGCCGGCCGGCCACCACCATACCGGCGGCAGCCCCAGCCGAGGGGCGATCGACCCCTCCCCATGGCTTCGGTCATGGGGTCGATCATGGGGTTGATCGACCCCCCGGTTCTTCGTCCTCTTCGTCTTCTTCGTCACACGAGTTCTCCGGCGGTCGTCTCGGCATCGATCCAACGTAAATAAATTACAAGAAATAAATTTACAATTCCGGTATCGATTCTATACATGAAATCGACCCTATACACTTTCCGGAAAACATAGAACAATAATAATAAATCTAAATTCGGTCAACCCCCGAATTTTTATTATTACAAGCATTCATCCACACAAAACGAATCTCGACAAGTCCGAGAGTTTAATAACGAATAATCAAGGTAAAATTAAATAGCAATTAATTAAACGAATAATTAACAATTAATTTAAACCATGATAGTCGGAATCCCTGCAAGGTAGAACACAATTGAACACATACATGAACACGAAACCAAACCCTCTGATACCAATTGCTGGAAATCGATATCCCGGGGTATCAAAAAATGCGGAACCGATAACCCCGACCGAAATCCCGTCGCCGAAAACCGATCACGAACATCACGGTGTCCGGAGCTCAATCGGAGAATCGCCGCGGGATGAACCCGCGGCCAAAACCCTAGCCGGGCCCCACCGCGGGCTCGCGATCGATGATGATCGCGTGGGGCTGCCTAGCAGCCCCCGGCGGTGAGTCCGGCGACTCACCGCCACCATCGACCGGAGGGGGGACCACCAGCCGCGGCGCGAGGCCGCGACGATCCCCGGCGATCGAACTAGGGTTCGATCGCCCCAGCCGCGGCGTCCAGCCGCGGCTTTCCTTCGACGTGCGCCGGCGGTCGAAGCCCTAGGCTCGAACGCCACCCCCTCGGCTCCCAGCCGAGGGTTCTCTCGATCCTTCGCCGGGGATGTCGAATCCCCGTCCCCGAAGATCGTCGTTTTCCCGGATCGTGTGTTCATGCATGTATCACAATTTAATTCACATAAATTCACACGAAGGAGTTTATGATCATACCTTTGATTCGTTGTGCGGAGAAACGAAATCAAGTTGAAGACCTTTTGGATCTTCCCACGTATTCCTTGCACTCCGTTCGAACGTCGGGTGGGCGACGATCTATCGAACTCCTATGGATCTCCTTCAACTCTCTAGAATATCAAGTATGATAATCTTGTCTTATGTTTTATGAAGGCCATGTAGTGCTTTTATAGGCTACGTAGGGGATCTAAAGGAGGTGGAATATTGGGCTTCCAATATTGAAGATTAAATTGAGCCCACTGCTCAAGTCCATTAATCCTTATCAATATTAATTAATTTATTTTCCACTATATAAATTAATTGCACTCCCAATATTAAACCATATTATATCAAATAATATTTCTCCGGTAGTATTATTTATTCCGTGTATTTAAGATTTAAATATCCATGAATAAAATTAATTTATTGCTAATTAATTTATTCATCTCTTTAATCCGAGACTAGTACCATTCAACCTTAATTATTGTGCGGAACGAATCCACTCATGAGGTTTACACAATAATTCCTTATGAACTCATCTCGGGGATATTATCAACCCTTCCGGGATACACTGTCCGGTCAATCATTCACGGCATGTCATATATGAAATATAGTGACCCAACTTAACCGGTAATTAACCCAATAATTAAATCGGTTAATTCCTTTGGTAAATCAAAGCCACTTATATTAAATATACACACCTGCAATAATATCGGGGATTAAGAATAAAATACACTGAGACTCGAATCGATTATCGCCGGCAATCCTAATCGATGAATCTCAACGATCCGCTCAATACACCAAGTGTACAAGTGTGATAAAATAATTAAGACAAATTATTTTCTCTCTCACACAATGACTATACCGATGGATTGGTCCGGGTCCATCTAGGTCGTGAGAAACCGTTCGATTAAATACGAGTAACCGATAGTATGATCTTCTGTGTGACGTCGCACACCATACTAACTACAACGTATAGAATCCAGGACTATATTTTGCACATATTTAATTATCAATAATTAAAAGCAAACGATTGTTTATTAATTTAATAGATTAAATGCTATGACCGGGAGTTTACCGTTACTTAAATCTAGACATTAAGTACACAACTCCAACAGAGCTTGCTTCAATCCATAAAGAGCTTTATGAAGCTTGTAGACATGATTCGGTTTAGAAGGATCCTCGAATCCTTTAGGTTGAGCGACATACACTTCTTCCTCCAACACTCCATTTAGAAACGCAGCTTTGACATCCATTTGTCGAAGTTTGATGCCTAGATGGCATGCGATCGCAATCAAGAGTCTTATGGATTCAATCCTAGCTACTGGAGCAAAAGTCTCATCAAAATCAATGCCTTCGACTTGGGCATATCCTTGAGCAACGAGACGAGCTTTGTTTCTCACCACTTGATTAAACTCATCTGTCTTGTTTTTGAAGATCCATTTAGTTCCAACAACATTTATGTTTGAAGTACGAGGAACCAAGGACCACACATTGTTTCTTGTAAATTCATTCAACTCCTCTTGCATAGCCATGATCCAAAAATCATCTTTCAAAGCTTCCTTGTAATTTTTCGGCTCATTCTCTGAGAGAAAGCAAGAAATGCCGATTTCATGGCAAATAGCAGAGGTACAAATATTGTAAAGTTCATCTTGAGGATTTTTCGTTTTCTTGGAGCGAGTAGTTCGCTCATTCAAATTTCCAATCATTTGCGTTTGAGGGTGTCTTCTTTGAATGTATCCAGGAGCTTCTCTTGGAGCGTCTGCTGGATTTTCAAGAGGAGTAATTTCTTCATCCTCAGAGGATGAATCATCATGCGGGTTGCTGGGTTCTCCTTCTTCATGTGAAGTATTGGGAGTTGAGATCTCTGGAGTCTCAGTAGTAGGAGAATTTCCAAAAGTTTGAAATTCAAGAATTCCTTCCTTAACCCAATCTTCTTCTTCTTGTTTTCCGAGATAGTCTTGCTCATCGAAGTTGATATTCACGGTCTCCATCACTTTCCTTGTTCGAAGATTATAAGCTCTGTAAGCATGACTATTTTGACTATAACCCACAAAAATTCCTCGATCGGCTTTTTCCTCAAACTTCTTCAGAGGATCCCGATCCTTCAAGATATAACAAGTGCATCCAAAGATTCTGAAGTGTCCAACAGATGGCTTCTTTCCATTAATAAGTTCATAGGCAGTTGCCGTGGTTCCAGATCTTATACTTATTCGATTCAAGATATATCCAGCCGTGGATACAACTTCCGCCCAAAACGATCTCGCAAGATTCTTAGAGATTAGCATAACACGTGCAATTTCTTGGAGAGTACGATTCTTCCTTTCAGCGATCCCATTTTGTTGAGGCGTTTTGGGAGCTGAGTATTCATGATGAATTCCTTTGAGTAGGCAAAACTCATTGAAGCTAGAGTTTTCAAATTCAGTGCCATGATCACTCCTGATCCTTTTAACCTTAGCTTCATGATTCGTGCGAATCCATTTTACAATGCCCTTGAAGGCGTTGAAGGTTTCATCTTTAGAGGCTAGAAATCTCGTCCAAGTATATCGAGAAAAATCATCAACCACCACGAGAACATATTCTTTCTTTGCTATACTCTTTACTTCCATAGGACCCATTAGATCCATGTGAAGAAGTTCAAAAGGAGCAGAAGTGCTCATCAGACTTGGGAGAGGTGGATGTGAAGATCTCGTGAGTTTCCCCTTTTGGCAGTTTCCACAAACTCGTTTCTCAATCTTGGGGAGTTGAGAGATTCCTCGAACTATCTCCCCCTTAGCAAGTTTACTCAAGTTTCTCGAGCTTGTGTGGCCAAGACGTTGATGCCAAAGATCAACTTCATCAGATACGGTTACTGAGAAACAACTATATTCCGTTGTATAACAATTATTTTTGGCTCTTGGACCTTCCATTATGCACTTTCCTTCATTGTTGTAGACTTTGCAAGAATCCTTGTCGAAACTAACATTCAGCCCCTCATCACACAGCTGGCTGATACTTATTAAATTTGCAACAAGACCTTTGACGTGGACAACATTCTTGATCGGAGGTAAACCTTTGATGTGTAGAGTTCCCTTTCCCATTACGATGCCTTTCGCTCCCCCTCCAAACACCACGGGGGAGCCCGTCATAGGCTCGTATTCCTTCAAGAATTTCTTCGTTCCAGTCATGTGTCGGGAACACCCACTATCAAAATACCAAATACCTTTGGATCCTTTCTCAGAGGCATTCAGAGCAACATTGCAGAAGATAAGTTCTCTTGGTTTCCAACCATTTGTGAAAGTGGAATCGAGTTTGGCTTCACTCCTTTGTTTCATAGCCCATTTCTTCTTAGCATCGAAATTCTGAGAATTTCTCAAATTCAAGGATTTAGCGTTTTTCAGATCTCTCAGAGGTAAGGAGTTTTTCTCTGAGAATTTTTCTCTGAGAATTTTGTCTAGAGAAATTTTCTTTGAAGGCTTGAATAGAATTTTCCTTCTTGACTTTCTTAGTTGAACCATTCTTGTTTTTCTCAGTCACAAATCCATGATTCATATCATTTTTCAGTTTGTAACAAAATGGTCTAATGTGTCCAGGTTTGTTGCAGTAATGGCACACATACTTTCTTTCTCTTCGAGATCCTTGTCTTACAGGAGCTCCACTCCTGACAGTTTTTTAGTGAGGAGAATTCTCATCAGATTTCAAGATTTTGGTGTTGCTCAGCTTCTTCAGAAGAGTTGCTTCATATGGTAGAATCCCTCGAGGATGTTTCACAATAAACATAGGAAATTGGTAGATCTGAGATTTAGAGTGGTTGGTCGAGTTTGATTTTTGAGGATCAACATCTGGAGACGTCACCACCTTTTTCCCTTCGGCGATCTCCTTTCTCTTAGACAATTCAGATTCACTCAAGATTTCTTTCTCAGCAACCTCTTGAGGATTATCAGAAGCTTTGATGAACTTTACTTCCTTCTTTTCAGGAGTAGCATATATGGATTCAAACACTTTTTGGAACCTAAGTCCATAACGATTTGGATTCATGTAGGAGGCGGCGTTGTCAAACACCGAAGAATTCGTATTCATCTTTTTCAAAAGTTCATCAGTCATTTAGAGTTTCTCTTTCAGCACATAACACTCTTTGTCACTCATTGCAAGATCAGCTTAGGTTTTAATCAATGAAGATTTTAGCTCATCATTTTCAGTATCTGAGTTCTTGAAGAGAATTTGGAGTTTCTTAACCTCAGCTGTTTCCTTTTTCAGAGAAACCTTAAATTTCGAGTTTTCAGAACTCGATTTTTCAAATGATTCTCTTAGTTCAACGACTTCCTTGAAATACTTGTGTTTTTCTTCGAAGAGATCATCGAATTTGATCCTCAGGATTTTTAGAGAATTTTTTAACTTTAGATTTTCTGAGTTTGACTCCTCAAGGAGGTTTCTCAGCTTGACAGCTTCCTTGGAGAATTTTCGTTTTTCCTCAGAGAATTCGTTGATGGATTCTTCCAAGAATTTAAGAGAGATATCAAGCGCTCCGTTCTCGATGATAGATTCTTCATGTAATTTTTGGAGATTCGAGAAGCTCTCCTTCAAGACATGCATTTCAGCAGATTCTACTTTCTCTTGAATCATAGCATGAGTTGTCTCTTCTACTTCAGATTCAGCCTCCGATTCACAATCTGAGAAGATCCCTTCATCACATAATTCTTTGTTCTTTGAAGCCATACAAAAGATATTGTTGGTAGTTGCCGTATCTTTCAAGAAATCATCCAGTTCAAAATCCTCATCAAAAGTGACAACCAGAGCATTGTCCTCATTTTCTTCCGAGTTTTCATCCTCAGACTCATCATCCTCGGAGATCACATTCTCGTCGTCGATCACCACATAGCTGACAGGTAGCTTCTTCTTTCGATGTAAATTTGGGCATTCATTTTTGATGTGTCCAAAACCTTTGCACTCGAAGCATTGCATTTTTGAGACATCCTTGCCGTTAGACGAGTACGGTGATAGTTTAGTACCCTTAAATTTGGTTCCAGAGAAAGAAGCTTGATTTTTGTTGTCTGAGGTATTCTGAAAAGAGTTAGAGTTTTTCTGAAATTTTCGAAAATTTCGAGCACGGTTCTTTCTCTTGAAATCTTGTTTCACTAGATAGGTGACTATGTCAGTCAACACAGCAAGTTTTTCAGGATTGTTGGAATTCATCAATCTCTCAATATCCTCTGCTTCCTCATCATCAGAGTCATTTAAATCAGCAGAGAAACTATTTTCGGAATTTTCACTTAATGCGTGAGATTTTTGAACTTTCAAACTTCTCGAGCTCTTTCCTTTCTCAGAGATCTTAAGTGCTGTCATCGGCTCATAGACGAGCGACATACTTGGGTTACTTCGCACTTTCAGACTTAAATCATAATTCCTCAAATCTGCCATTAGTTCAGCGTAGTCATGTTTCTGATTTACTTCTTCTCGGGCTTCAAGCGTTAGAACTTTACTTTCAAATCTAGAGCTCAGACTATGGAGAGTTTTCTCATAGACCATGATGGCAGGGTAGATTTCTCCAAGTTCATACACCTCATTCACATATCTCATAATCTTGTCCAAATATTCATTTATATCCTCATCCTCTCTCATTCGAAGTTGATGGAATTGAGCAGTGATAGTTCGGATCTTAGAACGTTTAACGGCTTGGCTACCCTCGCATGTTCTTTGAAGAGTTTCCCAAGCATCTCTCGCTGAGGTGCAATTTTTCACCAGTTGGTACATGCTGAGTTCCAACCATTCACATATAATGAGGAGAGCTTTGCTGTTAGCAGTAGATAGCTCATGTTCCTCTCTTGTCCATTCTCGTTCAAGTTTGTAGATTTTCGCCCCCTCATTGTCAATAACGAATGGGCGTTCTCATCCTTCCAAGACAGCCATCCATGCACGAGAGTCATATCCTTTAATTCTGGCTGAAACTTTCGCCTTCCAATTCGAATAATTTTGATGAGTGAGAATAATCGGTTTCTGGACAAACATTGGAGACTCCATTGTAGCGGAAAATATGAAGTCAAGTAACGGATCACGTCGTTTACGTATGACGTCCCGCTCTGATACCAATTGAAATTACGTCTTCGACGTAAGATACCAACTTTTCGCGAAGTCGGTGTAAAAGGCGTAAAACCTTCGAAGAGTCGAACCTCTCAGCGCTTTACTCAATACTGGGCGCCTAAGATTAAAGCGCCTAGGAGAGACACTCAAATCAATACTCGGCGCCTAAGAGGTTTGCGCTGAGTTACAAGTCTCTGGGCGCGTGAAGCAATGCACTCAGAGGAGAAACCAAGTCTCTTAGAGAATCACCCTCTCAAAGAAAAGTATTCAAATTCACAATCTTGTAATCTTGAATAGCAAGTAGATAGGAGACAAGATATATGTAATAAGTTTCATTTCATTTGGAATCAAACAAAACTATTACAAGGTAGAGAACGGTAGATAAAATGATCAAAGGATGCAAACCAAGTGACGCAACACTCTAGCACTCCAAAGATCCACCGCTTAACACCTAGAGCTAAATCTCATAACTCTAATACATGGCGCTCAGCGAAAAACAACTACACGAAAACTCTCTCAAGGAATGCGCAACAAGCGACAATCCTAAAACTCCTAAAATACTCTAAGTAAAAACTCGATTTCAAAAGTAAGGGTGTGAGAAGTGATTTTCCAACTCAGGTTCGAGGGTATTTATAGGAGTGCCGCACGTGAGAACGCCGGAGGAAAGTGATCCTCATTGGTTACACGTTCGGCTGACGTCAAACAAAAATTCTTGACGTCACACTTCCGGAACCATCTTCGAACCATGAAACTTCGAACCTTGAAACTTCGAATCTTCGAATCTTCAATTCTTCAAATCTTTGATTCTGGGCGCGCTTCAACGGATGCACAGCTCAAATGCTCGTCTACGCTTCAACTTCAATTTGACATGAAAATCTTCTAAGTGTTGAAGTTGGGCGTGTCGTCATCTTCATTGCATTTGATAGATGTTGATATAGCGCGACTTCAAACCGGGCGCTTAATCCTTCAAGCGCATGGCATGCGCATCCTTAGAGAATTTCATTCTCAGAGGATTGCATCCTTAGAGGGTAGCATCCTCAGAGGATTGCATTCTTAGAGGGTCACATTCTTGGAGGGTAGCATCCTCAGAGGATTGCATTCTTGGAGGGTAGCATCCTCAGAGGATTGCATTCTTAGAGGGTAGCATCCTTAGAGGGTTGCATTCTTGGAAGATAGCATCCTCAGAGGATTGCATTCTTGGAGGGTAGCATCCTCAGAGGATTGATGCGCCCACCTCAAGGATCCCCGCGCATGCATCTTCAAGGATAGGATCCGGCGCCTGAGATTCCAAGCAATGCGCCCCGCGCATGCACCTTCAATGAAGCGGAAATGCGTCTGATGCATCAAGCAATGCGCCTCGCGCATTGCATCTTCAAGGGACGGGTTGTGCGCCTGATACTCCACGCCTGGCGCCTCGCGCATGCATCTTCGGGAGATGAGCTAGGCGCCTGATACGTATGCGATCACGTTCCCAACCAAGGCGACTCGCGCCTGGTCCATTCGCTCCGCGCCTAATCATCCAAGGATCAAGATTCCAATCTTCAACTCCTTTGAGATGTCATCCTTTGAGGTTTGATCCTGCAAAATAGAACAACAAGGAAAAACAAAGTTGTAGCCAAAACATACATTCACAGCAAGGATCGCTCGAAGAGGCTTCGCTGGGAGCGAAGCGCTCGCCTGGGGACCAGGCGCTCGCCTGGTCCATGTCGCGCGCGGGCGCGCGACCACCAGGCGCCCGCCTCGTGTGGCGCTGCGGATCGCACACGGGGGGCGTCGCTGGGTGCGTGCGGGTGTCTACGGACTAAACCCTAGCGCTCGCATGGATGCGAGCGCACGCCTCGATTGGGCAGCCGCGGTTCGACCGTAGCTAAAGCTTGATTGGGGCGAACCTTCGGGATAGCTTGGGCTGTCCGGCGAGGGTTTAAGGCACGCGTAGCGGGCTGCCATGTACAGCCCTAGGCGGCTGCCAAGAACAGCCGCGAACCCTCGCGAGGGCTCGATCGAACAAGCCGCGGGTTCACCCGCGGTTAGGGTTTGAAAACTCCGGATATTCCGGCAACCGGGAGTCGATTGGAGTTGTCGTTCCGCAATTTGAAAACTCCGGATATTCGATCTCCAAAGGATTTCGGTCGGAATTAATTAGATAATTTATTTATTTAAATTTATTAATTCCGGGATATCGATTTCCAACAAAAATAATTTGTCTTAATTATTTTATCACACTTGTACACTTGGTGTATTGGGCGGATCGCTCTAGATTTATCGATTAGGATTGCCTTGGATAATCGATTTAAATCTCAGAGTATTTTATTCTCAATCCCCGATACTATTGCGGGTGTTTATATTTAATATAAGTGAATTTGATTTTCCAAAGGAATTAACCGATTTAATTATTGGGTTAATTACCGGTAAAGATGGGTCACTGTATTTTATATATGGCATGCCGTGAATACTTGACGGGAAAGTGTATCCCGTAAGGGTTGATAATATCCCCGAGATGAGCTCATAAGGAATTATTGTGTAAACCTCATGAGTGGATTTGTTCCGCACAATAATTAAGGTTGAATGGTACTATTCTCGGATACAAGAGATGAATAAATTAATTAGCAATAAATTAATTTTATTCATGGATATTTAAATCTTAAATACACGGAATAAATAAATACTACCGGAGAAATATTATTTGATATAATATGGTTTAATATTGGGAGTGCAATTAATTTATATAGTGGAAAATAAATAAATTAATATTAATGGGATTAATAGATTTGGGCTTGGGCTCAATTTAATCATTAATATTGGAAGCCCAATATTCCACCTCCTTTAGATCCCCTACGTAGCCTATAAAAGCACTACATGGTCTTCTCTATATTGATATAACTTGAAGATCATAATTCTTCTAGAGAGAGAAAGTAGAGAGAAGGAGATCCATAAAGAGTTCGGAGGATCGTCGCCCACACGACGTTCGAACGAGGTGCAAGGAATACGTAGGAAGATTCAAACGTCTTCAATTTGATTTCGTTTCTCCGCACAACGAATCAAAAGGTAAAATCATAAACTCCCTTGTATGATTTTATGTGAATTAATTGTGATACATACATGAACATACGATCCGGGAAAACGACGAACTTCGGGGACGGGGATTCGAGATCCCCGACGCAGGAAGAAAGAACCCTCGGCTGGGAGTCGAGGGCGTGCGGTCGAGCCCTAGGCTTCGACCGCCGGCAGCAATCACGCGAGGGGAGCCCCGGCTGGACGCCGGGGCGAGCGATCGACCTAGCGTCTATTGGAATTCGATATCCCGGGCTATTAAAATTGCGGAAACAATAACCCGAACGAAAACCTTCGCCGGAGATCACATGAACACCGACTCATCCGCCGGAGTCCGACCATCGGAGACCGTGCGCCCGAAGACGCACAGCCCGCCCCCGGCCGAACCCCCGCGAGCCGGGGTGTTCACGCGATCGAAGGATCGATCGCATGGAGCGATCGATCGGGGAGGGGCTGCCCAGCAGCCCCCGCGGCGAGTCCAGCGACTCGCTGCCGCCTGGAAGGCTGGCCCGCCTCCAGCAGGGCCGCCGCGGGTCACAGCCCGCGGCCAGCGATCGATCATGACGATCGATCGCACCCCCGGCGTCCAGCCGGGGTTCGCCCTTCCACGCCCGCGCGAAACCCTAGCCCGGGCGATCGCTTGTGGTCCGGTGGTTTCGCCACCACCACTCGATCGTCCCCCGTTCATGGTTTCGTACCTCGGATCTTGTTCTACGGTATTCTCGATAAACCAAAATCGAACAATCAAGGGTGTTTAGATTTTTACCTTTCGATTCATTGTTCGGAGAAACGAATTCAAGACGACCTTTTGAATCTTCCCACGTATTCCTTGCACTAGCTTGAACGTCGGGTGGGCGACGATCTTCCAAGCTTATGGATCCTCTTCAACTCTCTAGAACTATCAAGTATTGATATTCTTGTCTTATGAAAAAGTGAAGACCATGTAGTGCTTTTATAGGCTACGTAGGGGATCTAAAGGAGGTGGAATATTGGGCTTCCAATATTAATGATTAAATTGAGCCCAAGCCCAAATCTATTAATCTCCCATTAATATTAATTAATTTATTTTCCACTATATAAATTAATTGCACTCCCAATATTAAACCATATTATATCCAAATAATATTTCTCCGGTAGTATTATTTATTCCGTGTATTTAAGATATAAATATCCATGAATAAAATTTATTTATTGCTTAATAAATTTATTCATCTCTTTTATCCGAGACTAGTACCACTCAACCTTATTTATTATGCGGAATTAAATCCACTCGCGAGGTTTACATAATAAATCCTTATGAGCTCATCTCGGGGATATTATCAACCCTTCCGGGATACACTGTCCGGTCAATCATTCACGGCATGCCATATATAAAATATAGTGACCCAACTTAACCGGTAATTAACCCAATAATTAAATCGGTTAATTCCTTTGGTAAATCAAAGTCACTTATATTGAATATACACACCCGCAACAATATCGGGGATTAAGAATAAAATACACTGAGTCTCAAATCAATTATCGCCGAGCAATCCTAATTGATGAGTCTCAATCGATCCGCTCAATACACCAAGTGTACAATTGTGATAAAATAATTAAGACAAATTATTTTCTCTCTCACACAACGACTATACCGATGGATTGGTCCGTGTCCATCTAGGTCGTGAGCATCTGTTTGATTAAATACGAGTAACCGATAGTATGATCTTCTGTGTGGGCCCGACACACCATACTAACTACAACGTATGAAATCCAGGACTATAATTTGCATAATTTTAATTAACAATAATTAAAAGCAAATGAATGTTCGTATTTAATAGGTAAATGAAAGTGTACAAGGAGTTCACAATACTCAAATCTAGACATTAAGTATACCACTCCAACAATCTCCCACTTATACTAAGGTCTAGTCTTATCTTCCAAACTCCCGGCTCCCATACTCATCACGTGCTTAAACTGTACTTCCAAGAAGTACCAAGTGAATGAGCAATCTAGGTTGCCGCTCTGAAGCTATCTTGGTGACTACTGCATCGTCCCTCTGACGATGACTCGTATCAGGTGGTACTTGCTCTATGTGTTATCTTACACCCATGGACTCGTGATCTCTTAAAGTTTGCCACTGCACTGCTATTTACATAGCCTTTGGTAAACTAAGAATCACATCTAAGTCCCAGAGGTTATACCGGAGCCATACCAAATCTTCCGCTGCCTCTGAGGCCGCAATTTGGTTACCCATGGGAGAGTCCGAAAAGCATCGTGCTTATCACTCTTCCATGTTAAAAACTCCTCCTCCTTTAATAGTGAAACACATAGCCTGATCACGACTTACACCAGTCCTTATCAGCTTGGAAATCCGAATCCGTATAACCCAAAGGAATCAGATTGTCTGCCCCGTAACTTAGAACATAATCCTTAGTATTTCGCAAATACTTGAAAATGCTCTTTACGGCAGTCCAATGAGCCTTTCCAGGGTTACTCTGATATCTCGCTACTACGCCAACTGCATAGCAGATATCAGGCCTCGTGCATAACATTGCATACATCAAGCTTCCCACAGCCGAAGCGTAGGGAACTGCTTTCATTTCATCTTTCTCCTTTTGTGTCCGAGGATGTTGGAAATCGACTACCCGGGATGCGTTCGTTCGATCGCTCGAACATCCGAACCATCCCAGTCGACCTCCGAAGTCACTACTTCGTTCGCTTAACAGCCCTTATCCCGAATCACGCCCAGCCATCGCCCCGGAGGACAACCGCGCGAAACAGAGCTGGACTGTACCCAATCAGCGCCCGCCGATTGCATTCCAGCGGTCGCTGGTGGAGCTGCAAACAGCGGTCGCTGTTTGCCCACCAGCGGGCGCTGTTCGTCCGCGAACAGCAACGCGACGTTGCTGTTCCGGGCTCGTTTCCGGGTCGTTTTTGTTGGAATTCGGTATCCCGGTTCATTAAAAATTGCGGAAAATAATAACCCGACCGAAAACCTCTCACCGGAAACCGATCACGAGCACTACGGTATCCGGAGCTCAACCGGAGAATCGCCGCGGGGTGAACCCGCGGCCGAAACCCTAGCCGAGCCCCACCGCGGGGCTCGCGATCGAAATCGATCGCGTGGGGCTGCCCGGCAGCCCCCGGCGGTGAGTCCGGCGACTCACCGCCACCACCGACCGGAGGGGGGACCACCAGCCGCGGCGCGAAGCCGCGACGGTCCCCGGCGATCGAACTAGGGTTCGATCGCCCCTAGCCGCGGCGTCCAGCCGCGGCCTTTCCTCGGTGCGCGCCGGCGGTCGTGCCCTAGGCCGACCGCCACCCCCTCGGCTCCCAGCCGAGGGCTCTCTCGAACCTTCGCCGGGGATCTCGAATCCCCGTCCCCGAAGTTCATCGTTTTCCCGGATCGTGCGTTCATGTATGCATCACAATTAATCCACATAAATTCACACAAAGGAGTTTATGATTTTACCTTTTAATTCGTTGTGCGGAGAAACGAATTTAAGTTTGACGACCTTACGATCTTCCCACGTATTCCTTGCACTAGCTTGAACGTCGGGTGGGCGACGATCCTCCAAGCTTATGGATCCTCTTCAACTCTCTAGAACTATCAACTATTGATATTCTTGTCTTATTTAAAAAGTGAAGACCATGTAGTGCTTTTATAGGCTACGTAGGGGATCTAAAGGAGGTGGAATATTGGGCTTCCAATATTAATGATTAAATTGAGCCCAAGCCCAAATCTATTAATCTCCCATTAATATTAATTAATTTATTTTCCACTATATAAATTAATTGCACTCCCAATATTAAACCATATTATATCAAATAATATTTCTCCGGTAGTATTATTTATTCCGTGTATTTAAGATTTAAATATCCATGAATAAAATTAATTTATTGCTAATTAATTTATATTCATCTCTTGAATCCGAGACTAGTACCATTCAACCTTAATTATTGTGCGGAACGAATCCACTCATGAGGTTTACACAATAATTCCTTTTGAACTCATCTCGGGGATATTATCAACCCTTCCGGGATACACTGTCCGGTCAATCATTCACGGCATGCCATATATAAAATATAGTGACCCAACTTAACCGGTAATTAACCCAATAATTAAATCGGTTAATTCCTTTGGTAAATCAAAGTCACTTATATTAAATATACACACCCGCAATAATATCGGGGATTAAGAATATAATACACTGAGACTCGAATCGATTATCGCCGGCAATCCTAATCGATGAATCTCTACGATCCGCTCAATACACCAAGTGTACAAGTGTGATAAAATAATTAAGACAAATTATTTTCTCTCTCACACAACGACTATACCGATGGATTGGTCCGGGTCCATCTAGGTCGTGAGCCACTGTTTGATTAAATACGAGTAACCGATAGTATGATCTTCTGTGTGACGTCGCACACCATACTAACTACAACGTATAGAATCTAGGACTATGATTTGCATATATTTAATTAATAATAATTAAAAGCAAACAATTGTTTATTAATTTAATAGATTAAATGCCATGATCGGGAGTTTATCGTTACTTAAATCTAGACATTAAGTACACAACTCCAACAATCTCCCACTTGTACTAAGGTCTAGTCATTTCCTCCAAACTCCCGGTTCCCATACTCATCACGTGCTTAAGGTGTACTTTCAAGAAGTACTATGTGAGTGAGCAATCTAGGTTGCCGCTCTGAAGTTATCTTGGTGACTACTACGTCGTCTCCCCTGACGATGACTCGTATCAGGTGGTACTTGCTCTATGTGTTAACATCACTTTTGACTCATGACTTCTTCTAGTTCACCATGCACCGCTATCCAATAGCCTTTGGTAAACTAAGAGTCATATCCAAGTCAAGAGGTTATCCCGGAACCTAACCAAAACTTCCGCTGCCTCTGAGGCTGCTATTCGGTTATGAGAGAGTCCGAAAAGCGTCCCGCTTATCACTCTTTCACTTCAAGGTTCCACCTCTTTCTAAAAGTGAACACATAGCCTGATATCGACTTTCACTGGTCCTTCTCTGATTTTTGGATCTGAGAATCTGTAATCTAAGAAGATTTCGTCTTGCTCAAGCCAGTACTATGAAAGTACTCTTGCAGCATTCGAACATCCCTTATCCAGATTACTTTGATATCCTCCCACTACGCAAACCGCATAGTTGATATCAGGTTCTTGTTTTATAACATTGCATCTATAAAGCTTTCCATACTTGAAGTATAGGAAACTGCTTTGTCCTCATCTATCTCCTTTATGTGTTCGAACACATACCCTTTAGATAGATGTATATTCTGTCTCTGAAAGGCAATAACCTTTCTCAGAAGTATGCATGTTAAAACAAACCTTAATCGTATAAGATATTTAGGAGAAGTACAATGTTCTTATCTCTAGATCATAAGACCTTAAGAACATGCTCTAACTTCTTCTCAATCTTATATCTCGATTTATTTAGACAACCATTATTTTATGTCTGACAATATTTTTTACATTGTTGCCAATGATAAAATTTTATCTACATAAATTCTCCGAGAAACACCACCTTGTTTCCATCACTTCTCTAATACACCTTTCGTCTATGCCTTTTGATGAATCCATCAAATGGACTATCCCATCAATTCGCAAGTTCCACGATTCACAGCTTTAATTCAATCCATAAATGGATTTACTAAGCTTGTACTCTAAATGATCTAGCCTCTTAACAATAATCCCTATTGTTCCAAGCAGGCACATTTAGATCTAGTACCGCCCTTATGCAGAGCTAGGGGTCGATTTCATCTTTACTAGATCCAGAGTCCGAACTCCTCTAGTCTTATGAATATCTCTGGTTGTCCAACAACCTCCCACTGCAATGGCGTCCTGGTGTATGACAGTAATAACAATAGGTGCAGTATGTGGTGCACTTCTACTCGGTTTGGCTGGTTCCTAGTCTTTTGTCCTTTCTCTCATTTCAAGGTATTACGTCAATTTAGGCTTTGTGGTCCATCTAATAGTCTTCCTCTATGAACCGGACAGGACGTCCCTCTGGTTCATAGTACTATAGAACACACAATACTTCGTTCATCTAGGATATCCTACAACCATATTCAATATGCCGTTGTATCTAGGAATATCCATAGAACATAGGTAGTTCCGAGCAACTTGTTCTTTTACTATTAGATTTTCCATTTCTTTATAGCGCACCATCTCTACACGCAAGTGTATGGCGCGGTCCTTTGGGATTGAATCCCAATCTTTGATTATGCTATGTGTTATTCAGATAGGTGATGGCCTCTGCGACCGAGTCGCAGGCTCTTAATGGATATACTTTGATGGTTCCCCATAATAGCTTTGTGTCCATTGACTAGTCAAAACACTTTGCTTTTATGGCACATTAAGTATTCTAATCCATCACTGAGTATTCTTTGAGAGAATTTCTCGTACCTTTCTAATTTACACATATGTCTGCATATCTAATCATTTCCAATACTTGTCTGAATTCTATCCTTTATCCAGAAAGGTTTGCTTAGATGTATTATCCTCCAAATTCAATCCTTAGGTCGGAAGGTCCATTCCTTCAACTTTAATTGATCAAATCAATTTCGACCATTTGAATCTTATTTGAAAATACTTCTAAGTATAAGATTTCACAAGTATAATGATAAAGAAATATCTAATAAGTAAAACAAGTTATAGAACGGTTCGTTGCAATTGGGGTAGACTTAGGATCTATCATTCATATATTGCTGTCTAATGTACCAGAATAGATAATGCCATTATTTCTTATCAAAATCATCCAATGATTAAAGAAATAAAATATCCATTCATTAATAATAGAAATCCAGAACAAAACGTTCTTTCTAAAATAAAGGGGTACATAAAGCAATAACTTTGAAATGAAATCCTATTTAACTACTAAATGTCTTCCACCGCAACCGCTGCCTATTCTACAGCTTTGCCCGTGTAGACTCGAACTCTTCCTCTCTAAGTCGCCGGGTTTTCTGGAACCCCTGCATTCAAAAATGCACATACCGTCAGTGGCTCCATATCTACACACCAGAATTCTGGTAGATAATACCACTGATTATGTTTTTACGACTAAGGAAAATTCGTACCTTTGAGAGGACATTCAGACTTCCAGTGTCCCATCTTGTTGCATCGGAAGCACTTACCCTTTGGCTTTGCAGCCCCCATTTGTGGTACAGTCCTCTTGACACCACTGGGTTTCCGGGCTTGCTTCCTTCTTTTGCCCCTACCTCCACCAGGCTTAAAGCCTTTGGACTTGGTAGCTACAAGCGCTTGAGACTTGCCCTTCTTGTAGATCCCCTCTGCCGCCTTCAGTTCAGTCAGGAGTTGCGCAAGAGAATAAGATAGTTTACCCATATTATAACTCATGCGAAACTGCTCAAAACTAGGGGTCAGAGACTGGAGTATGATGTCGACTTGTGTCTCAGCATCAATTTGAGCTCCTAGGATCTCAAGCTCATTCAACAGACCCATCATCTTAAGAACGTGCTCCCCTACGGGCGTTCCTTCAGACTGAGTAGTTGTCATGAGGACTCTCATGGCTTCTTGCCTTGCCGCACGATCTTGCTCCCCAAACATCTCCTTGAGATTAAACATCATATCATAGGCAGTGTCCATCGACTCATGTTGGGTTTGGAGTACATTTGACATGGAAGCCAAAATATAACACCTAGCCATTTCATCAGCCTTTTTCCACTTCCGATATGTCAGTTTTTCCTCATCAGTTGAGGCAGCCGTGGGCTCAGCAGGGCATACTTCATGGAGTACAAACTTGTACTCTTCCGAAGTTAGGACAATGTCTAAATTTCTCTTCCAATCAATATAGTTGGGACCAGTGAGCTTATGCTCCTTGAGTATCATAGAAAGTGGATTCATAGCTATTCTCTAAACCTATAAGCACATTTAAACAAACAATTAATTTAATATCCGATATTATCTCCCTCAAATAATATCATTAAATCACTAATCACATCTAAAATCCCATCAGATAAGGCAAGCCACGATAGTGTGGACGTTTACCCATCCAAATGATTTAGCAATTAGATTTGCTTTGGTCGTACATCACTATAGCGTTACTTCGATGGGAAGGATACTATAGAGCGTACCTAAGTGTAAACCATTACTCAGTATCTAAGAAGATTGTTTGGGACTCGTATATTACCGCAAGCCACGATAGTGTGGACGTTTACGCTAATACATGAACCTTCACTTTCTTCTATAACTGTCTACATCAATCGATCCAAAATCCCATTCAATGCAGCAAGCCACGATAGTGTGGACGTTTACTACACCAAAAGATTTTTACAATTGAAATCCAATCACTTGAGACATTCGATTTCATAAATCAAGACGCGGAGAATCATAAGCGAAACTCGAAGTTTCTAACCAGTGATTCACCATGCGAACAACCCTATCTCTCATTAGATGAGGGAGCCGAGCAGACAATCGATCCATCTATCAAAGAATGGTACGACTGCCTCTAATTTGTGTCATCCACATGACCAAGTGGCTTTGGCTCCATTCCACTCCCCGGGGTGAGAATGAGTCGACTTGAAGTCAGTTTCAGAAAGACAAATTAGGCATTGTTTGATAAACTTAATCAATGTCTCTTGTAAAAGGAATTACAAGAATTCTCCTCCAATGACACATCTATACGAACTTCAAAAGTCCATAAGAGTCACCAAGAGAACAGTAATGGAGACCATGGGAATGTTTCCATCCCCGCTCCCACTTAGCTTTTTATAACAAAGGGATACGCTATCTAATGCATAATTTAAACACATAAGCATGCATACAAGTAATAAAACACATATCACATAGTCAAAATAAGCTAGAAAATTATTTTCCGACTATCATGGCTTTATTCCATCTCCGTATGCGTCTTCTAGTCTTCAGTCTTCGTTCTTGAATGCTCCATGTGACGAGAATATTAATCCCAATATTTAAGTCTATTTATTTTTAATAAATCCAAAAGATACTTAATTCGAAAATTAAGTCAATCGAATAAATCAAAAATAAAATTAAATATTATTAATATTTTTATTTATTTATTTTCCTATCTAATTCTATTAAATCCCTAGAATAATCTATCCAAGTCAAACTTGGAATATTCTAGAAGACTTCTATAATAGAATAAGGAAATAAAATAAATTAGGACTCTTCTACTTTCCAAGATTAATTAATTTCCATGTCCATGAAAATTCCCATAAAATAGGAATAATCAAATAGAAATAAATTATTTTCCTATCTAATTCTATTAAATCTCTAGATTCCTATTCCAAGTAGAACTTGAAAAATCTAGAAGACTTCCATAATAGAATAAGGAAATAAATAATATTAATTCTTTTCCTATCTAATTCTATTATATCTCTAGATTCCTATTCCAAGTAGAACTTGAAAAATCTAGAAGACTTCCATAATAGAATAAGGAAATAAATAATATTAATTAATTCTTTTCCTATCTCCATGAGAGTTCCCATACTTAGGAATACTCAAAATAGGAAAACTTGAATCAATTAGGTAAGTAGTATCTTGGTAGGATTAGGAGTAGCACGGGTTGGGGATCCCCGCACCACCACCACCACCACCGACCGCCGCCACCACCGGAGAGGGTACCGCCGCCGCCGCCCCAGCCGGCCGGCCACCACCTTGCCGGCGGCAGCCCCCAGCCGAGGGGCGATCGACCCCTCCCCATGGCTTCGGTCATGGGGTCGATCATGGGGTTGATCGACCCCCCGGTCCTTCGTCCTCTTCGTCTTCTTCGTCACACGAGTTCTCCGGCGGTCGTCTCGGCATCGATCCAACGTAAATAAATTACAAGAAATAAATTTACAATTCCGGTATCGATTCTATAAATGAAATCGACCCTATACACTTTCCGGAAAACATAGAACGTAATAATAAATCCTAAATTCGGTCAACCCCCGAATTTTTACTATTACAAGCATTCATCCACACAAAACGAATCTCGACATGTCCGAGAGTTTAATAAACGAACAATCATGGTAAATTAAATAGCAATTAATTAAACGAATAATTAACAATTAATTAAACCATGATAGTCGGAATCCCTGTAAGGTAGAACGCAATTGAACACATACATGAACACGAAACCAAACGCTCTGATACCAGTTGTTGGAATTCGGTATCCCGGTTCATTAAAAATTGCGGAAAATAATAACCCGACCGAAAACCTCTCGCCGGAAACCGATCACGAGCACTACGGTATCCGGAGCTCAACCGGAGAATCGCCGCGGGGTGAACCCGCGGCCGAAACCCTAGCCGAGCCCCACCGCGGGGCTCGCGATCGAAATCGATCGCGTGGGGCTGCCCGGCAGCCCCCGGCGGTGAGTCCGGCGACTCACCACCACCACCGACCGGAGGGGGGACCACCAGCCGCGGCGCGAAGCCGCGACGGTCCCCGGCGATCGAACTAGGGTTCGATCGCCCCTAGCCGCGGCGTCCAGCCGCGGCCTTTCCTCGGTGCGCGCCGGCGGTCGTGCCCTAGGCCGACCGCCACCCCCTCGGCTCCCAGCCGAGGGCTCTCTCGAACCTTCGCCGGGGATCTCGAATCCCCGTCCCCGAAGTTCATCGTTTTCCCGGATCGTGCGTTCATGTATGCATCACAATTAATCCACATAAATTCACACAAAGGAGTTTATGATTTTACCTTTTAATTCGTTGTGCGGAGAAACGAATTTAAGTTTGACGACCTTACGATCTTCCCACGTATTCCTTGCACTAGCTTGAACGTCGGGTGGACGACGATCCTCCAAGCTTATGGATCCTCTTCAACTCTCTAGAACTATCAACTATTGATATTCTTGTCTTATTTAAAAAGTGAAGACCATGTAGTGCTTTTATAGGCTACGTAGGGGATCTAAAGGAGGTGGAATATTGGGCTTCCAATATTAATGATTAAATTGAGCCCAAGCCCAAATCTATTAATCTCCCATTAATATTAATTAATTTATTTTCCACTATATAAATTAATTGCACTCCCAATATTAAACCATATTATATCAAATAATATTTCTCCGGTAGTATTATTTATTCCGTGTATTTAAGATTTAAATATCCATGAATAAAATTAATTTATTGCTAATTAATTTATATTCATCTCTTGAATCCGAGACTAGTACCATTCAACCTTAATTATTGTGCGGAACGAATCCACTCATGAGGTTTACACAATAATTCCTTTTGAACTCATCTCGGGGATATTATCAACCCTTCCGGGATACACTGTCCGGTCAATCATTCACGGCATGCCATATATAAAATATAGTGACCCAACTTAACCGGTAATTAACCCAATAATTAAATCGGTTAATTCCTTTGGTAAATCAAAGTAACTTATATTAAATATACACACCCGCAATAATATCGGGGATTAAGAATATAATACACTGAGACTCGAATCGATTATCGCCGGCAATCCTAATCGATGAATCTCTACGATCCGCTCAATACACCAAGTGTACAAGTGTGATAAAATAATTAAGACAAATTATTTTCTCTCTCACACAACGACTATACCGATGGATTGGTCCGGGTCCATCTAGGTCCTGAGCCACTGTGTGATTAAATACGAGTAACCGATAGTATGATCTTCTGTGTGACGTCGCACACCATACTAACTACAACGTATAGAATCTAGGACTATGATTTGCATATATTTAATTAATAATAATTAAAAGCAAACAATTGTTTATTAATTTAATAGATTAAATGCCATGATCGGGAGTTTATCGTTACTTAAATCTAGACATTAAGTACACAACTCCAACAGTTTTTCCTCATCCGACTACCGATCCGGAGGTCCTAGACCCCCCAGTAGTCGAGGAACACTACCCACGACCCCGGAATCCGATCTACGTTCATATACGTCCAACGAGATAAAACCGAGATCGAAATAAATGAGGAATTGAAAGTTCCGATCTCATACCTCTCGGTCGATTGTTGAGACCTTAGATGCTTCTGGTGTATGACTCTGATCCCGACTCCAACCGCTGTGTGGGCAACGATCTGTTGGGTTTGCCTTTTCTGCTTTCTTCTTCTTCTACCGTGATATTCTTTTTCTCAGTTAGAGAAAAATATCAGCGCTAACTAATGTATTTTACAGAGAAAAATTATATTTGCGTTAACAATTATTTTTCTCAGTAAAATAGAAAAGCGGCGAACTGTAGGTTTAGAATAGGCAAGGGGGGGGGGGGGGGGGGGGGGGGTTATATAGAGTTACACCAGGGACCCAAGGTTAAATTAATTAAGGGCTAAATTGAAATATTAATTAACTTGGAATACGTAAACGCAATTCCTTAATTAATCGATTTCAATTTTAATTATTATTAACTCCACTATAAAATAATAATTGAATTCCCGAAATTAATTTAATATTATTTCAACAATAATAAATCCGCCGAAATTACATATACGACCTTCCCCGTGTTTAAGATATCGAACGTCCACGAATTTATTTAATTACTAATAATTAAATTAATTCATCTCTTATTATCCGAGACTAGTACCACTCATCCTTATTATCATGTGGAACAAATCCACCTGCAGGGTTTACATGATAAACTTTATGAGCTCATCTCGGGGACGTTATCAACCCTATAAACGGGACACGGTTTCCTGTCTATAATCTATAGCATGCCGTGAGTACAATTACGATTCCCAATTTACCGAGTATCTCGACTAATCAAATAGTCTCACTCATTGGCAAGTTAAAGAACCGAGAATTGGACACACGCACCTATAATTATATAGGGATTAAGAATTCGTATATCCGTAATTCTGAGGTCTAGTTCGATTACGTCGATTAGTATAAATCGAACGCCCTCCCGTGGTCCTGCTCAATACACCAAGTGTATAAGTGTAACATAATAGTCAAGACCAACTATTACCCAGTCACACTACGACGTACCGATGGATTGTCCCTGTCCATCTAAGTCGTGAGCTCCTGTTCGATAGTATACGAGTAACCGACAGTATGATCTTCCGCGTGTCTCCTCACGCCATACTGTCTACAACGTATATATCTAGGACTATTGCATTCAAGTACAAGGTAGACAAAAAATGCCGACAGTTTGATTAATAGATAATGAAAAACACAGATAAGGAGTTCCATATTGTCACTAAACTAGACATTTAGAATATAACTCCATCAATCTCCCACTTATACTAAATCTCTAGTTGCCCTCTACCATACATCCGATACCCATCCCCTTCACGTGTCTCTTGAACGCTTCCGCTGGAAGTGCCTTCGTAAAGGGGTCAGCCAGGTTATCCGCTGATGCAATCTTGGTGACAACCGCATCGCCTCTCCTGACGATGTCTCTAATCAGGTGGTACTTGCGATCTATGTGTTTACTCGCATTGTGGGCTCGTGGTTCCTTTGCATTAGCCACTGCACCGCTATTGTCACAATAAATTGTGATAGCTCTAGGCATCTTAGGAACCACATCCAAGTCCATAAGGAAGTTCCGGAGCCACACCGATTCTTTAGCTGCCTCAGAGGCTGCTACATATTCGGCTTCCATGGTAGAGTCCGAAATGCATTTCTGCTTAACACTCTTCCATGAAATTGCTCCACCTCCCAATGTGAACACATAGCCTGATGTAGACTTTCGCTGATCCTTATCAGATTGGAAATCCGAGTCTGTGTAACCAATAGGAATCAACTCGGACGCTTTGTAACTCAGAACATAATTCCTAGTCCTTCGCAGGTACTTAAGTATGTTCTTTACAGCAGTCCAGTGACCCTGTCCAGGGTTACTCTGATATCTAGCTACCATGCCCACGGCATAGCAGATATCAGGTCTCGTGCACAACATGGCATACATTAGACTTCCTACTGCCGAAGCATAAGGAACCTTCTTCATGTAATCTATCTCCTTTTGTGTTTTGGGACACATGTCTTTAGATAGATGAATTCCATGGCAGAAAGGTTGAGCACCTCTCTTGGAATTCTGCATGTTGAAACGAGCCAGAATCGTATCAATATATGAAGCCTGGGACAAGCTTAATGTTCTTTTCCGGCGATCCCTTATAACCTTGATCCCAAGAACATGCCCAACTTGTCCTAAGTCTTTCATATCGAATTGCTTGGACAACCATCCCTTTATGTCCGACAACATCTTCACATTGTTGCCAATTAGAAGGATGTCGTCTACATAAAGCACGAGAAACGCCACACTGTTTCCGTCACTTCTCCGGTATACACACGACTCGTCCATGCTTTGAATGAATCCATAAGACTGGATAACCTCATTAAACCGCATGTTCCAAGATCTAGAAGCTTGCTTCAATCCATAAATGGATCGGTTTAGCTTACACACTAGATGCTCTTGGCCTTTCTTGATGAAACCTTCTGGCTGTCTCATGTAAATGGTCTCGTCAAGATTCCCATTCAAGAATGCTGTCTTGACGTCCATTTGCCACACCTCATAATCCATATAAGATGCTATAGACAAAAGAA
Organism: Euphrasia confusa; assembly: GCA_954870475.1. NCBI lineage: Eukaryota > Viridiplantae > Streptophyta > Magnoliopsida > Lamiales > Orobanchaceae > Euphrasia > Euphrasia confusa. The sequence continues at coordinate 35,382,406 of OX940950.1, forward strand.
TCCGGATCGACTTTAGCATAGCTACCGGCGAAAAGGTTTCCTCATAATCGATCCCTTCTTTCTGAGTATACCCTTTCGCAACAAGCCTAGCCTTGAAGGTTTCAACCTTCCCGTCAGACCCTCTTTTTCTCTTGTACACCCACTTGCAACCAATGGCTTTTATACCTTTGGGCGGTGCTACAAGATTCCAGACCTGATTTGAATCCATTGATTCAATCTCAGATTTCATCGCTTTATGCCAAGACTGAGCATCTTGATCTTTAAGCGCCTCGCCATAGGTCCAGGGATCGGCTTCATGTTCTCCAGGTATCAAGTCCGAAGACTCACCTATAAACATGAACCTATCGGGTTGTCGAACAACCCTCCCACTACGACGAGGCTCCGGTGTAACCTCAGTAACTACAGGTGCAGACTGTGGTGGCGTATCACCCGGTTCGGTTGGATCTAAGCCTTGATCGTCCCCTCTCAGTTCGTTAAGTATTATCTCACTCTTGGGCTTGTGGTCCATTATATAATCCTCTTCCAAGAACCGAGCGTTGGTGCTAACAACGATCTTCTGGTCCTGAGGACTATAAAATAGACCACCTTTCGTTCCTCTAGGATATCCTATAAACAACCGAATATCTGAACGAGATTCCAACTTATCAGCCCCATGCTTCAGCACATGTGCTGGACAACCCCAGATCCGAATGTGTTTCAAGTTCGGCTTACGCCCGGTCCACAATTCCGAGGGCGTCTTAGGGACTGATTTAGAAGGAACTAAGTTCAGGATATACGCCGCTGTTTCCAAGGCATATCCCCAGAACGAAACTGGTAGGTCTGAATAACTCATCATAGATCTTACCATTTCCATAAGAGTCCTATTCCTTCTTTCTGCTACACCATTCTGCTGGGGCGTGTATGGTGCAGTCATCTGGGAGTCAATCCCATTCTCTAATAAGTACGCCTTAAACTCTCCCGAGAGGTACTCTCCTCCACGATCAGATCGTAGAGTCTTTATGGTTTTACCATGAAGGTTCTCCACAAGAGCTTTGTACTCCTTGAACTTGTCAAAGCACTCGCTCTTGCGGCGCATCAGGTATATAAAACCATACCTTGAGTAATCATCAGTGAAGGTTACGAAATATTCATAACCTCCTCTCGCTTGGACAGATAAAGGCCCGCACAAATCAGAGTGAATCAATTCTAGTACTTCCTTGGATCTATACCCCTTATCACTAAAGGGTCGCTTGGTCATTTTTCCTTCCAGGCATGATTCGCAGGTTGGAAAGTCCTCATCTTTCACACCACTGAGTATTCCATCAGTTATCAACCTTTGAATCCTACCCAAGTTAATATGACCTAGCCTAAGATGCCATAAGTACTTTTGATTCATCCTAGAAGGCTCCTTTCTCTTATTGGTACTAGATGTGTTATTTGACTCTACTCGTTACATCGTGGAATAATCAGGATTCAGTATATATAAGTTGCCTATCAATGTACCAGAACAAATATACTCACCATTCTTTTTGATAATAACAGAACTATCAAAAGAAACAGAATATTTATTCAAAACCAATTTAGAAACCGAAACAAGGTTCTTTCTAAAATTTGGTACATAAAGACAATTATTCAATACTAAAACTTTATTATTAAAAGATAAATGAATATCTCCCACTGCAACTGCCGCCACTCTCGTAGCGTTGCCCATGTAGATAGTGATCTCTCCCTCTCTAAGCCGCCGGGTTTCCTGGAACCCCTGCAAAGAATTGCAGACATGATCAGTGGCTCCCGTATCCACACACCAGGTACCGGTGGATAACACCGCTAAACATGTTTCAGTGACTAAGGAAAAGTTCATACCTCCTTGTCTGAGAGGACAATTAGACTTCCAATGTCCAGACTGCTTGCAACGGAAACACTTGCCCTTAGGCTGGTTCATTCCAATCTGTGGTCCACCATTTCTGGGTCCACTGGGTTTCCGTTGATGCCTTTTCTTTCTTTTGCCGCCCGGAGGCCTAGAAAGATCTAACTTCACAGCCGCAATCATTTGTGATTTTCTTAACTCACTCACAAATTCCATTCTTTTGGAATCGCTTTCAAGTGATTCCTTAAGAGGACCGAATTTCTTGAGTAAGTTAATCACTTCTTGCCCGGCTTCCGCACTATGTCTTAACATCTTCCTGAGTTCATCTTTAATGTCCTCATCAGTTAAGACTTCAGTGGGATTAGAAGTTTTATCAGTCTGGACAATGTCCAAGTTTCCTTTCCAATCATTATAATCCGGACCAGTGAGCTTGTTTTCTTTTAGCATAGACAGCGGGTTAAGTGCCATATCTATAAAAGAGACAAATCAAACTGTCAAATTTAATTCGATATTAACTCCCTTAATTAATATCATTAAATTTACCAATCAATCCTAAAATCCCATCAGACTAGCATGCCACGTTCATGTGGACGTATACTAGTCCAAACGATTTTATAACTGGACTTTTACTTTGGTCGTACATCATTACAGCAGTGACTCCGATGGGGAGGATACTGTAAAGCGTACCTAAGTGTATACCATTTCTCAGTACTAAGTTAACCGCTCGGAAACTACACGCCCACCGCAAGCCACGTTAGTGTGGACGTTTACGTTGACATGCGGTCCCTTTACGATTTCCTATAACTGTCGAGCCTCAATTAACCCAAAGTTCCGTTTCCGTCTAGTAAGCCACAATAGTGTGGACGTTTACTAAATAAACAAATTTGTTAATTGAATTCCATTTATCTAAATGTCATAGAGTCTCAATTAACCCAAAGTACCGTTTCCATTTAGCAAGCCACGATAGTGTGGACGTTTACTAAAACAAACAACTTTGTTAATTGACTCTTACATTTATTAAATTTCACAATCTCATTAATCAAAGCTTGATATCTCGTAAGTGAAACTCGAAGTTTCTAACCAGCGATCAATCATGCAATTGAGCCCTATCTCTCACTAGGTGAGGGAGCCAACCAAACAATCGATCTAGTCATCAAATGACTCGAATGTCTCTAATCTGTGTCATCGACATAACCAAGCGCTTTGGCTCCATTCCACTCCCCGGGGTGAGAATGAGTCGAGTTGAAATTAGTCTTTGAAAGACAGATTAGGCATTGCTTTGAAAAACTTAAGAGTTCAATTCTATAAATGGAATTGAATTCGAATTTTGATCCAGTGATATCCGTGTGTCAACTTTATCCGATAGGGAGGATGACACTAAAGCCAACTCGTAAGCGACACACATCACCATCAAAACAGAGAATGGAGACCGCGAGATTGTTTCCAATCCCTCTCCCACTTAGTTTTTACGAAAGGGATAACAAGCATGCATATAGAATTAAAGCATAATAAAAACGCACGTAAACACACAAAAAGCATTTAACGTGGCCCGATTATTATGGCCTTTAAAATCTTCGATGCACGTCTTCTCGGATCTTCGTCTCGTTGCTCGTCTCGGTCTCGGTCCATCACCGACTCGTCTAAGGACCAAGAGACGAACTCCTCCCACTGGAGTATCATCCCGGGCCCTCGACAAGCGATCCGTGATGTCCGTCGAACCCCCGCGTCGCTGCTGCCAAAACTCAAAACAGCGCCCGCCGTTTGAGGAACAGCGGTCGCTGGAGGAGCTGCAAACGGCGGTCGCCGTTTGCCCTCCAGCGGGCGCCGTTTCTGCACAGTAGCCGCGGGTTCGACTCCTCGACCCTCGTTCGTCCGTCCTTCGATCTTTTCTCGATCCACCAAGCAGCAGCAACATTACAAGAGTAATACTAACTACTTCCGGCATCGATCCTATACAGGAATGATCGATCCTATACACCCGGATAAACGAAAAACGAAAAAAATCCTAAACGACTCAACCCGTCGTTTTAAACTATTACAAACAAGCAACGTTAAAACCAAAAGATCTCGACAACCCCGAGAGTTTAACAAACCACAACATACAGTATATAAACATATGACCATAATAATCGGGTTACCTGCAAAACAAACTCGCAAACAATACAAGAACGCATAACCGGCTCTGATACCAATTGTTGGAAATCGACTACCCGGGATGCGTTCGTTCGATCGCTCGAACATCCGAACCATCCCAGTCGACCTCCGAAGTCACTACTTCGTTCGCTTAACAGCCCTTATCCCGAATCACGCCCAGCCATCGCCCCGGAGGACAACCGCGCGAAACGGAGCTGGACTGTACCCAATCAGCGCCCGCCGATTGCAGTCCAGCGGTCGCTGGTGGAGCTGCAAACAGCGGTCGCTGTTTGCCCACCAGCGGGCGCTGTTCGTCCGCGAACAGCAACGCGACGTTGCTGTTCCGGGCTCGTTTCCGGGTCGTTTTTCCTCATCCGACTACCGCTCCGGAGGTCCTAGACCCCCCAGTAGTCGAGGAACACTACCCACGACCCCGGAATCCGATCTACGTTCATATACGTCCAACGAGATAAAACCGAGATCGAAATAAATGCGGAATTGAAAGTTCCGATCTCATACCTCTCGGTCGATTGTTGAGACCTTAGATGCTTCTGGTGTATGACTCTGATCCCGACTCCAACCGTTGTGTGGGCAACGATCTGTTGGGTTTGCCTTTTCTGCTTTCTTCTTCTTCTACCGTGATATTCTTTTTCTCAGTTAGAGAAAAATATCAGCGCTAACTAATGTATTTTACAGAGTAAAATTATATTTGCGTTAACAATTATTTTTCTCAGTAAAATAGAAAAGCGGCGAACTGTAGGTTTAGAATAGGCAAGGGGGGGGGGGGTTTATATAGAGTTACACCAGGGACCCAAGGTTAAATTAATTAAGGGCTAAATTGAAATATTAATTAACTTGGAATACGTAAACGCAATTCCTTAATTAATCGATTTCAATTTTAATTATTATTAACTCCACTATAAAATAATAATTGAATTCCCGAAATTAATTTAATATTATTTCAACAATAATAAATCCGCCGAAATTACATATACGACCTTCCCCGTGTTTAAGATATCGAACGTCCACGAATTTATTTAATTACTAATAATTAAATTAATTCGTCTCTTATTATCCGAGACTAGTACCACTCATCCTTATTATCATGTGGAACAAATCCACCTGCAGGGTTTACATGATAAACTTTATGAGCTCATCTCGGGGACGTTATCAACCCTATAAACGGGACACGGTTTCCTGTCTATAATCTATAGCATGCCGTGAGTACAATTACGATTCCCAATTTACCGAGTATCTCGACTAATCAAATAGTCTCACTCATTGGCAAGTTAAAGAACCGAGAATTGGACACACGCACCTATAATTATATAGGGATTAAGAATTCGTATATCCGTAATTCTGAGGTCTAGTTCGATTACGTCGATTAGTATAAATCGAACGCCCTCCCGTGGTCCTGCTCAATACACCAAGTGTATAAGTGTAACATAATAGTCAAGACCAACTATTACCCAGTCACACTACGACGTACCGATGGATTGTCCCTGTCCATCTAAGTCGTGAGCTCCTGTTCGATAGTATACGAGTAACCGACAGTATGATCTTCCGCGTGTCTCCTCACGCCATACTGTCTACAACGTATATATCTAGGACTATTGCATTCAAGTACAAGGTAGACAAAAAATGCCGACAGTTTGATTAATAGATAATGAAAAACACAGATAAGGAGTTCCATATTGTCACTAAACTAGACATTTAGAATATAACTCCATCAGAGGACACATCTCCTTAGAAAGATAAGTTCCTTTACTGAAGGGCAGCTCACCCTTCTTGGAATCTTGCATGTTAAAACGAGCCAGAATCGTGTCTATGTAAGATTGCTGGGATAGGTACAATGTTCTACTCCGGCGATCCCTTATAACCTTGATCCCTAGAACATGCCCGACTTCTCCCAAATCTTTCATATCGAATTGTCTAGACAACCATCCATTTATGTCTGATAACATCTTCACACTGTTGCCAATGAGAAGAATGTCGTCCACATAAAGCACGCGAAACACCACCTTCTTCCCATCACGTTTCCAATACACACACGATTCGTCCATGCTTTGACTAAATCCAAAAGATTGGACTACTTCGTCAAACCGCAGGTTCCACGATCTCGAGGCTTGTTTCAATCCATAAATGGATCGATTAAGCTTGCACACTAGATGATCTTGCCCCTTAGCAATGAATCCTTCTGGTTGTTTCATATAAATCGTCTCGTCAAGACTTCCATTTAGGAAAGCTGTCTTGACATCCATTTGCCACACCTCATAATCCATATGAGCTGCTATGGATAAGAGAATCCGGATCGACTTTATCTTGGCTACCGGCGAGAAGGTCTCCTCATAATCGATTCCCTCTTTCTGAGTATATCCTTTCGCAACAAGCCGAGCTTTAAAGGTTTCAACCTTTCCGTCAGATCCTCTCTTTCTCTTGTAGACCCATTTACACCCAATTGGCTTTACGCCATTTGGTGGTTCTACAAGATCCCAGACTTTATTAGAATCCATAGATTCAATTTCGGATTTCATCGCTTTCTTCCAAGAAGGCGCATCTATATCTTGTACTGCCTCATCATAGGTCCAGGGATCGATTTCATGAACTCCAGGTCCAGAGTCCGAAGACTCACCCAGTCCAATCCATCGGTCTGGTTGCTTAACAACCCTCCCACTACGACGGCGTTCCGGTGTATTAACAGTGACAGTGTCAGGTGCAGATTCTAGTGGTGCATCTATACTCGGTTCGGCTGTATCTAAGTCTTCCTTGTTACCTCTCAACTCATCAAGTATTACGTCACTTTTGGGCTTGTGGTTCATGACATAGTCTTCCTCTAAGAACCGAGCGTTAGTACTTATAACGATCTTCTGGTCCTTAGGACTATAGAACATGCCACCTTTAGTTCCTCTAGGATATCCTATAAACAACCGTACTTCAGTACGAGGTTCTAATTTATCGGCACCTACCTTCAACACATGTGCAGGGCACCCCCAGATCCGAACGTGTCTCAAGCTAGGCTTGCGCCCGCTCCATCGTTCCATGGGTGTTGAAGGAACCGTTTTAGATGGAACCAAGTTCAGAATGTGCGCCGCTGTTTCTAAGGCATATCCCCAGAACATGATAGGTAAGTCCGAGTAACTCATCATTGATCGCACCATTTCCATAAGAGTCCTATTCCTTCTTTCTGACACACCATTTTGCTGGGGAGTATATGGTGATGTCATTTGGGAATCAATCCCATTCTCTGCCAAGTATGCCTTGAATTCTCCAGACAGGTATTCGCCTCCGCGATCAGATCGCAGGCATTTAATGGATTTACCTTGAAGGTTCTCCACAAGAGCCTTGAACTCCTTGAACTTGTCAAAGGATTCGCTCTTGCGGCGCATCAGGTATACAAATCCATACCTTGAGTAATCATCAGTGAAAGTGATGAAGTACTCATACCCTCCCCTTGCCTGAGTAGACATAGGTCCGCATACATCAGAGTGAATCAAATCCAATACTTGTTCAGCCCTTCGTCCTTTACCAGAAAAAGAACGCTTGGTCATTTTTCCCTCTAAACAGGATTCGCAGGTTGGAAGGTCCTCTCCTTCAACACCACTGATGAGACCATCAGCTTTCAACCTTTGAATTCTATTTGAGTTAATATGCCACAAGTATAATTGATTCATCCTAGAAGGTTCCTTTCTCTTATTGGTGTTCGTAGATGTGTTATTACTCTCGGTTAGTTGCATCGTGTTAGACTCAGGATTTAGCACATACAAATCGTCCATCAATGTACCAGAACAGATAATCTCACTGTTTCTTCTTATGATCACCGAGTGGTCAAAAGAGACAGAATATCCATTCATAATAAGTTTAGAAACCGAAATTAAATTCTTTCTAAAGTTGGGTACATAAAGACAATTATGTAAAACTAAAATCCTATCACTACTGAAGCGTAAGTGAACGTCTCCCACTGCAACAGCCGCCACCTTCGCGGCATTGCCCATGTAGACCACGATCTCTCCCTCTCTAAGTCTCCGGGTTTCCTGGAACCCCTGCAATGAATTGCAGACATGATCAGTGGCCCCCGTATCTACACACCAGGTGCTGGTAGATAACACCACTGACAATGTTTCGGTGACTAAGGAAAATTTCGTACCTTTGATGAGAGGACAATCAGACCTACAGTGCCCATACTGCTTGCATCGAAAGCACTTGCCTCGCGGCTTGCTCTTCCCAATCCGTGGTTCAAAACCACTAGGCTTCTTTGCTTGCACTTCCAACTCGGCCACTAGAGCTTGTGATTCTCTGATCATACTTATCAGTTCAGTTCTTTTGAAATCGTTTTTAAGCGATTCCTCAAGAGGACTGAACTTGATGAGTATGTCAATCACCTCTAGTCCGGCTTCCTTACTATGTCCTAACATCTCCTTGAGGTCATTTTCAATGTCCTCATCAGTTGGGACAATAGTGGATTCGGAAGGCTCAACAGTCTGAACATTGTCCAGATTTCTTTTCCAATCAGTACTATATGGAACCAGTGAGTTTTCATCTTTAAGTATATCACAAAGTGGGGTCACAGTCATTCCTAACCTATAAGCACATAAAACAAACAAACAATTTAATATCCGATATTATCTCCCTTAAATAATATCATTAAATCACTAATCACATCTAAAATCCCATCAGGTAAGGCAAGCCACGATAGTGTGGACGTTTACCCACCCAAATGATTTAGCAATTAGATTTCCTTTGGTCGTACATCATCAATAGCGTTACCTCGATGGGAGGAATACTATGAAGCGTACCTAAGTGTTAACCATTACTCAGTACTAAGAAGTTTGTTTGAGACTCGTACATCACCGCAAGCCACGATAGTGTGGACGTTTACGTTGACACACGGATCCTTCACTCCCTTCTATATCTGTCTACATCAATCGATCTAAAGTCCCATTCAATATAGCAAGCCACGATAGTGTGGACGTTTACCATACCAAAAGACTTATACCATTGAAATCCAATTACTTGACCCATTCGATCTTGTAAATCAAGACGCGGAGAATCATAAGTGAAACTCGAAGTTTCTAACCAGTGATTCACCATGCGAACAACCCTATCTCTCATAAATGAGGGAGCCGAGCAGACAATCGATCCATCTATCAAAGAATGGTACGACTGCCTCTAATTTGTGTCCTCGACATGACCAAGTGGCCTTGGCTCCATTCCACTCCCCGAGGTGAGAATGAGTCGACTTGAAATCAGCTTTGGAAAGACAAATTAGGCATTGTTTGATAGACTTAATCAATGTTTCTCGTAAGAGGAATTACAAGAACTCTCCTCCAATAACTTATCTATATAAACTTCAAAAGTTTATAAAAGTCACCAAGAGAGCAGCAATGGAGACCATGGGTATGTTTCCATACCCTCTCCCACTTAGCTTTTTACAATAAAGGGATACGCTATCTAGTGCATAAAATAAACACATATAGCATGCATACATGTAATAAAGCACATAATATTATCACATAGTCAAAATAATTACTAGAATATTATTTTCCGACTATTATGGCTTTACTTCATCTCCGTACGCATCTTCTAGTCTTTAGTCTTCGTTCTTGAATGCTCCATGTGACGAGAATATTAATTTCCAATATTTAAATCTATTTATGTTTAATAAATCCAAAAGATACTTAATTAAAAAATTAAGTCAATCGAATAAATCAAAAATAAAATTAAATATTATTAATATTTTTATTTATTTTATTTTCCCTTTCTACTTCATTAAATCTCTAGAATAATCTATCCAAGACCCACTTGGAACATTCTAGATGATTTCCATAACGAAATAAGGAAATAAAATAACTTAGGACTCTTCTACATTCCAAGATTAATTAATTTCCATTTCTATGAAAATTCCCATAAAATAGGAATAATCAATTAGGAAATAAATCAATCCTAAATTAACTTTTATTCCTTTCCAATTCTATTAAATCTCTAGGATCCTATTCCAAGTAGAACTCGGAATACTCTAGAAGACTTCCATAATAGAATAAGGAAATAAAATTAATTCCAATTAATTCTTTTCCTAATCCATGAGAATTCCCAAAAATAGGAATACTCAAATAGGAAAAACCCGAATCAATTAGGAAAGTAAATTTCCGGGAGAGCACGAAGATCACAAGGACCCCCGCGCCCCCCACCGGACCGCCATCACCGGCCGAGGTCCACCGCCGCCACCGCCCAGTCGGCGCGCCACCACCACCGGTGGCATCGCCGCCGAGAGGCGCGAATTCGGCGCCTCACCATGCGATCGATCGATCCTCATGGATCGATCATGGGGATTGATCGATCCTTGTCCCGTTCACCCTCTCGATCATCTCCTTCGTCACGTGTCTTCTCCGGCGGTCGTTTCAGCATCGATCCAACGCAAAATAAATTACAAAATAAATTTTACACTATCCGGTATCGATTCTATACATGAAATCGACCCTATACATTTTCCGGAAAAAGGTAGAACGTAATAATAAACCCTAATTCGGTCAACCACCGAATTTTTACTATTACAAGCATTCACCACCAAAAACGAATCTCGACATGTCCGAGAGTTTAATCAATCCAACATACATGACAAAATAAATTAAACGAATAATAAATTAAGCCATAATAGTCGGAACCCTGCAAGGTAGAACAATTTTATCGAAAATACCGCGAACGTAAACCACGCTCTGATACCAATTGTTGGAATTCGATATCCCGGGCTATTAAAATTGCGGAAACAATAACCCGAACGAAAACCTTCGCCGGAGATCACATGAACACCGACTCATCCGCCGGAGTCCGACCATCGGAGACCGTGCGCCCGAAGACGCACAGCCCGCCCCCGGCCGAACCCCCGCGAGCCGGGGTGTTCACGCGATCGAAGGATCGATCGCATGGAGCGATCGATCGGGGAGGGGCTGCCCAGCAGCCCCCGCGGCGAGTCCGGCGACTCGCCGCCGCCTGGAAGGCTGGCCCGCCTCCAGCAGGGCCGCCGCGGGTCACAGCCCGCGGCCAGCGATCGATCATGACGATCGATCGCACCCCCGGCGTCCAGCCGGGGTTCGCCCTTCCACGCCCGCGCGAAACCCTATCCCGGGCGATCGCTTGTGGTCCGGTGGTTTCGCCACCACCACTCGATCGTCCCCCGTTCATGGTTTCGTACCTCGGATCTTGTTCTACGGTATTCTCGATAAACCAAAATCGAACAATCAAGGGTGTTTAGATTTTTACCTTTCGATTCGTTGTTCGGAGAAACGAATTCAAGACGACCTTTTGAATCTTCCCACGTATTCCTTGCACTAGCTTGAACGTCGGGTGGGCGACGATCTTCCAAGCTTATGGATCCTCTTCAACTCTCTAGAACTATCAAGTATTGATATTCTTGTCTTATGAAAAAGTGAAGACCATGTAGTGCTTTTATAGGCTACGTAGGGGATCTAAAGGAGGTGGAATATTGGGCTTCCAATATTAATGATTAAATTGAGCCCAAGCCCAAATCTATTAATCTCCCATTAATATTAATTAATTTATTTTCCACTATATAAATTAATTGCACTCCCAATATTAAACCATATTATATCCAAATAATATTTATCCGGTAGTATTATTTATTCCGTGTATTTAAGATATAAATATCCATGAATAAAATTTATTTATTGCTTAATAAATTTATTCATCTCTTTTATCCGAGACTAGTACCACTCAACCTTATTTATTATGCGGAATTAAATCCACTCGCGAGGTTTACATAATAAATCCTTATGAGCTCATCTCGGGGATATTATCAACCCTTCCGGGATACACTGTCCGGTCAATCATTCACGGCATGCCATATATAAAATATAGTGACCCAACTTAACCGGTAATTAACCCAATAATTAAATCGGTTAATTCCTTTGGTAAATCAAAGTCACTTATATTGAATATACACACCCGCAACAATATCGGGGATTAAGAATAAAATACACTGAGTCTCAAATCAATTATCGCCGAGCAATCCTAATTGATGAGTCTCAATCGATCCGCTCAATACACCAAGTGTACAAGTGTGATAAAATAATTAAGACAAATTATTTTCTCTCTCACACAACGACTATACCGGTGGATTGGTCCGTGTCCATCTAGGTCGTGAGCATCTGTTTGATTAAATACGAGTAACCGATAGTATGATCTTCTGTGTGGGCCCGACACACCATACTAACTACAACGTATGAAATCCAGGACTATAATTTGCATAATTTTAATTAACAATAATTAAAAGCAAATGAATGTTCGTATTTAATAGGTAAATGAAAGTGTACAAGGAGTTCACAATACTCAAATCTAGACATTAAGTATACCACTCCAACAGCGTCGATCGCTGGGGGCTGCCGCGGGCTGGTGCCGCGGCTGGTCGCCCCTTCCCGGTCGGTGGTGGCGGTGAGTCGCCGGGCTCACCGCCGGGGGCTGCTAGGCAGCCCCATGCGATCGCGCAAGCGATCGCGAGCCCCGCGGTGGGGCTCAGCTAGGGTTTAGCCGCGGGTTCATCCTGCGGCGATGCTCTTGTCGGGCCCGGTTCTTCGTGGTGTTCGTGATCAATTTTCCGGCGATGGGATTTCGGTCGGGTTGTCGGTTTCCGCAATTTTTGATAACCCGGGATATCAATTTCCAACATCTATATTGACTAGAGCATTCGCAATTGCTATAACCGACCGGTAACTCTTCTGGAGTATATTAGATGCGTCTAGTGTGAAAATATACATTTATTGACAAAAGAACAATAATGTGAACTTCAATTCACAATCACTTGAACTTCAAGTTCAATATCTCAGTTTATTTTGAAAACAAACTCATATCGAGTGATATACATGTCTCGTTAAAAACCTCGTTATAAAACTCTGTAGGAAAAAATACTCGAAGAAAAGAGTACATGACATTCACATTTATATTGTGGTGATTGTCTCGTTAAAAACCTTTAACTAAGAAAACCCCGTGGGAGAAACTTAGTAGAGAGAAAAATAGTGCAATCACTGGTCTTCGGGACCTTGTCTTCAATATCATTTTTGTCCATAATGAGATATGTTATATGATATTGTAATTGTTCTGATTTTCATCTACATGGTTAAATCATACATTCATGCATATCTATATTTATCGTTGTTGCTGCTAGAAGTATAAGGTAGCGGAACTTAATGTCATCCTTAAAAATATCGAGTTTCTGCGAAAAACTCTTGAGCAACTAATCTCGCTTTTATATCTCACCACATCATTACTCGTTTTTCTTACGAACACCCACGTATATCCTTCTGGGATAATATTTTGAAATGTGTATTATAGTTACAAAATATATCTTTATTCAGCGAGTCATGCTCAACCTCAATTGCTCGTTTCTTATTTTTCGAGTGCTGCTGGCACACTATCATTGATTTATGTTTTGGATCCAAAATTTCTAGAGTAACTTCTTGAGGCAAATATGTCGTTGACGATTTTTTATTTTTCCATTTGATGACAATTCAATACATCAACCAAATCTTTAATCATTTCCCAAAATATTTAATTTGGTTATTCCGCAATCCCACGATTTTCTATTATCAGGTGCACATGTTTTTTCAATGGGATTTCCATTTAACTCTCTTCAGGAGAATTTGAGGGTGACTTAATTTCTTTGTTTTTCCGCGGATTTATTTTATATCTTGAGATCGATCTATTACGCTTCAGGCATATATTAGAATCAACATTTGAGTTGATCTATTTGGTATTTGAACTCTTATAGTTCATTTTATCACTAATATATGTGATTTTGTCACACCTTCATTAATATGTAAATGAATTTGGCAGATTACTTGCTGAATATTGCAAGTCACTTATTTTCATGAATTTCAGGTTCAATTGATTGGTGCGTGGATCTAGAATTGAAGATCGTTTTCATTCAATGAAATTTCTAGGCATTTATATCTTTTATATTCTTATCTCCCCCTAATACCGAGAAATGATCTTCGTTAAATATGCAAATCGTCGTAATTTCTATAAACCGATCTTCTGGATATTTAATATACCTTATTTACAATTATCCCCGTTATAAATATACGCTTTAGTGTTTTATTCATTTTCACGTACTAAATAACAATCATGATATGCATCATCTTCATTTTTAACTAAATTTGTAGTACTCGTGGGGATAATTAGTAAAGCTCTTCCGTAGCTTACTCTTAATATGTCATCATTTGCATAACAATATCTTTACCGATCCTTCGGGAATACAATATCTTTACCAATGATCCTTCGAGAATACAATATCCTTACCAATGATCTTTCGGGATCAAAATATTAGGTTTACTCAAACCTTTTGGAGATAAAAATAAATCTCAATATGTAATTTTCTCACAAACTACATTTAATTGGAATCGAGTTTTTCGATATTCAATGAGTACCCACATAATAAGATATATTTGTTTTCGATTTTCAAAAGATATCCTTCAGGAATAATTCATATGTAATCATTGTTTCAACGAGAACAATCGAATTTGACGTTTTACTATGAATATCATGAGATGTAACTTTATTCAAAAGCATTTAATGTTTTGAAATTTGCTTTTTCGAGAGCAATCAATAAAAATATTCTTTCAAGAATATTTTGCTTTATTTCTTATAAATATCAATATCGATTTAAAATATTTAATGTTTAATTGCTAAACTAGAAGCAATTTGATTTGATATTTCTGCGGGAATATCATATCATGATGTTTTCCAAGAAAATTTAAAATTCAATTTTGATATTTATTCATGAATATCATATCATAATGTTTTTCGGAAACATTTAAAACTTATTGCTACTACGAGAGCAATTTAATTTGATATTTCCAAACTTATTGCTACTACGGGAGCAATTTAATTTGATATTTATCGAATAATATCAAATCATGATATTCTTCCAGAACGATCAATATAATATTTAAACCGGAGTATATATTCTTCAGGAACATTCATTTTAATTGATATATTAAAAATAATTGATTTGATATTATTTCAGGACTATCAAATTATAATGCGACTCAAACTTGTGAGTCCGACTTCATGATTTTTCACAACCAAATTATTCAGAATATTTGGTAAAACCTTTTTATCTTTACCAGCTATAGTTTCACCACATAATTTTAATTGAAAAGCTACTTTCATGATAGCTTAATTATATGCCTCAACATATTTAAAATCTTGTAATCCAATATGGAGTCAATCATACCACGTTTTGGTAGTACGACAGACTTCGGGTGATCGTATCTTTATTTTAAATCTTTCCACAAAGCTATTTGATCTTTCAATTTTCAAAGATATTATTTGAGATTATTAGTATATAATCATAATCAATTTGATATTGATATTTCTGGAGGAATATCATATCACGATGTTCTTCAGGAACATTTAATTTTGATATTTCGTCAGGAATATCATATCATGTTCTTCAGGAACATTTAGTTTTGATATTTCTTCGGGTATAACATGTCACAATGTTCTTCAGGAATATTAAAAATTTATTTAATCTACTAGGCACAATTAATATGATATTACTTCAGGAATATCAGATTATAATGTTCTTCTGGAACATTAGAAATTTAATTGCTTCAACATTAGCATGAATAAGGGGACAAGAAGTAGATATATGTATAATTATTAATACATGTAAATATAAATTCTTGCCTGATGTTGAATCCTTGTTAATTAGAGATGAGTAGAACTTCGATGAATATTTGATGAAGAACGCGGTTGAACTTTCTTAGGGTATCGTGCTGATAACGTGTTATAAACTCAAAAGGAATTGAAAGATAATAATAGATTAGATATAGGGAGAACATAAGAGGAGAATAGAATTGTTGTTTTATTCATATGGAAAGACCCCTTTATATAGGATACAAAGTAGGGTTTATGTCTTGTTCACCAAGAAAGGGTAAACTAGTCATTCACTAATTACAATATTTATAACATATGTAACATTGACATAACTAAAGGTAAAAATAAGGGATAATTATAGTTTAGTGGCTGAACTATAGGCCCTTTAAGACATTGGTGACTCATCTTTTTTTTTTTTTGTGGTTTAGTACCTGAACTAAGGGCTAATTAGACTTTAGTGGCTGGATTGGCGGATCCCGGCGACATGTGCCTTTCACGTGCTTCTTTTAATACCAGTTGTGGGATCTGGAGGGTATTATCGACATTTCCTTACATTATTAATATAAACATAATTAATATATGTTTTAAAACATAAAATTCTTAAGTAATATATGATGGTTACGATATACCGATCCGATCGATATACCGTGTGTGCGGAAGCGTGTAAAGCATATAAATTCTATCATGCTTGGATCTTAGTGCACACATAATGTGTATAAGAACACATACAAATATATATATATATATATATATATATATATAGGGATCAACAAGTTCTTACATTTGGTGATCGTTGAAATTGGTTAAGGTGGTGTTGAGTCGATTGAACCACCTTAATGTATCAGCCACGAATTGTTCACCTTTGGAATGACCCCGTCACGCCTTTCGATCGCCCGGATGTTGAAGCCGCACAAATGGCCCGGCCTCTACGTGTTGCACACGAACCCGGATGACGAACACTTTGCTTGATCGAGTCGGTGAGATTTAAATCGATTATCTAAGGCAATCCTAATCGATAAATCTCAAGCGATCCGCTCAATACACCAAGTGTACAAGTGTGATAAAATAATTAAGACAAATTATTTTCTCTCTCACACAACAACTATACCGATGGCTTGGTCCTTGTCCATCTAGGCCGTGAGCTACTGTTTCATTAAATACGAGTAACTGATAGTATGATCTTCCGTGTGACGACGCACACCATACTAACTACAACGTATATAATCTAGGACTATATTTGCACATACTTAATTATCAAATAATTAAAGGCAAACAATTGTTTATTTAATTAAATAGATTAAATGCTATGATCGGGAGTTTACGTTACTTAAATCTAGACATTAAGTATACAACTCCAACAAAGGTCCCCTACGTAGCCTATAAAAGCACTACATGGTCTTATCTATTCTCATAACTTGAAGATCACAATTCTAGAGAGAGGAAGAAAGAGAAGGAGATCCATGGAGTTCGGAGGATCGTCTCCTACGCGACGTTCGAGCTAGTGTAAGGAATACGTGGGAAGATCTCAAGGTCTTCAACTAAGTTCTTCGTTTTTTCGAACAACGAGAACGAGGTATAAATCGTAAAACCCTCTTTATGATTTTAATCGTTTAATTATCGTGAAAATACCATAGAACAAGATCCGAGGGATGAGACTCGACACGAGGTCGAACCGGGCGATGGTGGGCGCGGACCACCGGACCGCCGGCGGCTCGACGGCTCATGTCGGATGGGTCGAGGGGCGTGAGCCTCGGCTGGACACCGAGGACTCAATCGAGCATGGCTCAATCGCCCGCACGGGCTCGGCCGCGAGCTGCAGGGTTTCCCGCAGCGGATTCGCGGGTTGACCGAGCCGCTCCCGTGCACGCCCAGCGGGCTGCTGCGAGCAGCCTCGCGCGCATCGCATGGACGCGATACGGGCGTGCCCAGCGGGGTGCTACGAGCAGCCCCGCACGGCTGCTACAAACATCCGCGAGCTATCTCCGTGGCGGGTTTGTTTGGTTGGGCTATCTCCGTGGTGGTTCGTGGCGGGTTTCTGGCGACCGGGATTTCGATTGGTGTTGTTGTTCCGCAATTTGACAACCCCGGATATTCGATCTCTAAAGGATATCGATCGGAATTAATTAGATAATTTATTTAATTAATTTTATTTAAATTTATTAATTCCGGGATGCCAATTTCCAACAGTAGGTAGCTCTTCAGCCTTTTTCTTCGAAGAGCTTTTACTTGCCAATTGCTTCCTTGACTTTTTCTTCAAGGTCACACCGGTCTTCGGATTAACAATAAGTCTCGTGGTGTCTATAGACTTCGAACCTGGAAAAGGGATGTCAGAGGGTTTTTAAGTGTCTTTTCTTTTGTGTTGGAAATCGATGTCCCGGGTTATCAAAATATGCGGAACCGATAACCCGAACGAAATCCCTTCGCCGGAGTACACACGAGCAAACCACGCGGTCCGGGATACGACCGAACGCAGGCCGCGTCTGAAGACGCGCGCACGCCCAGCCGCACCCCCGCGGCGGCGGGCTCGCGATAGATGATCGCTGGGGTTGCGATCATGCAACCCCGCGGTGAGTCCGGCGACTCACCGCTGACGGAGGAGGGGGCGGCTCGCCCAGCGAGCCGCGGCACCAGCATCCCGCCACCCCACGATCGAACCTAGGGTTCGATCGCACCCCGGCGTCCAGCCGGGGTTCCTTCGATCGCATGCCCCCGGTCCAGCGGGGGCGTGATTGGTTCGATCCCCACGGGAATCCTCGAGCCGCCGGCGGTCCGGTGGTTCGACCACCACCGCCTGGTTCGATACTCGTCCGGGGTTTGATCCTCGGATCTTGGTTCGTCGGTATTTACGATAAATAAACGATTAAAATCATAAGGGGGTTTAATGATTTTTACCTAGATCTTGTTGTCCGGAAAAACGAGACTTAGATGACTTCGAAATCTTCCCACGTATTCCTCGCACTCGTTCGAATGTCGGGTGGGCGACGATCTTCCGAACTCTATGGATCTCCTTCAACTCTCTAGAACTATCAAGTATGATATTCTTGGCTTAATAATTATGAAAGCCATGTAGTGCTTTTATAGACTACGTAGGGGATCTAAAGGAGGTGGAATATTGAGCTTCTAATAATAGTGATTAAATTGAGCCCAAGCCCAAATCTATTAATCCACACTATTATTAATTATATTTATTTTCCACTATATAAATATAATTGCACTCCCAATATTAAACCATATTATATCAAATAATATTATCTCCGGTAGTATTATTTATTCAGTGTATTTAAGATTTAAATATCCATGAATAAAATTTATTTATTGCTTAATAAATTTATTAATCTCTTATATCCGAGAATAGTACCACTCAACTTTATTATTATGCGGGAACAAATCCACTCGCGAGGTTTACATAATAATTGCTTATGAGCTCATCTCGGGGATATTATCAACCCTTATCGGGATACTCTTTCCCGTCAAGAATTCACGGCGTGTCATATATAAAATATAGTGACCCAACTTTACCGGTAATCGACCTGTTATTCTAATCGGTCAATTCCTTTGAAAAATCAAATTCACTCATATTACATATACACACCCGCAATAGTATCGGGGATTAAGAATAAAATACACTGAGATTTAAATCAATTATCAAAGGCAATCCTAATTGATAAATCTCAAGCGATCCGCCCAATACACCAAGTGTACAAGTGTGATAAAATAATTAAGACAAATTATTTTCTCTCTCACACAACGACTATACCGATGGCTTGGTCCTTGTCCATCTTGGTCGTGAGCTACTGTTCGATTAAATACGAGTAACCGATAGTATGATCTTCCGTGTGACGACGCACACCATACTAACTACAACGTATATAATCTAGGACTATAATTTGCAAATATTTAATTAACAATAATTAAAAGCAAATGAATGTTCATTTATTAATAGATAAATGACATTGTACAAGGAGTTCAGATCACTTACATCTAGACATTAAGTATACTACTCCATCAATCTCCCACTTATACTAAGTTCTAGTCTTATCTTCCAAACTTCTGACTCTCAAACCCTTCCGGTGCTTGAAATATACTTCCTTAGGAAGTATCTTTGTGAAGGGATCCGCTAGGTTGTCTTCTGAAGCTATATTGGTGACTACATCATCGCCTCTCTTGACGATGTCTCGAATCAAGTGGTACTTGCGCTCTATGTGTTTCGTAGCACTATGGGACCGTGGTTCCTTACTGTTTGCCACTGCACCGCTATTGTCACAATAAATTGTCATAGCTCTGGGCAAACTCGGAATCACATCTAAGTCTTGGAGGAAATTAAGGAACCACACTAACTCTTTCGCTGCCTCTGAGGCTGCTACATATTTAGCTTCCATGGTAGAGTCCGAAATGCACTATTGCTTAACACTCTTCCATGATACGGCTCCACCTCCCAAAGTGTACACATAGCCTGATGTCGACTTACGCCGGTCCTTATCTGCTTGGAAATCCGAATCTGTGTAACCCAAGGGAACAAGCTCGTCTGCTCCGTATCTCATAACATAATCCTTAGTATTTCGCAAATACTTGAAAATGCTCTTTACAGCAGTACAATGCTCCTTTCCATGATTACTATGATATCTTGCCACTATGCCAACTGCATAATAGATATCAGGTCTCGTGCATAACATTGCATACATCAAGCTTCCCACAGCTGAGGCGTAGGGAACTGCTTTCATTTTATCTTTCTCCTTTTGTGTCCGAGGACACAACTCTTTAGATAAATAAGTTCCTTTACTGAGGGGTAACTCACCCTTCTTAGAATTTTTCATGTTAAAGCGAGCCAGAATCGTGTCTATGTTGTTGGAGTTGTATATTTAATGTCTAGATTTAAGTAACGGTAACTCCTGATCATAGCATTTAATCTATTAATTAAATAAACAATTGTTTGCCTTTAATTATTTGATAATTAAATTTATGCAAATATAGTCCTAGATTATATACGTTGTAGTTAGTATGGTGTGCGACGTCACACGGAAGATCATACTATCGGTTACTCGTATTTAATCAAACAATTGCTCAGGACCTAGATGGACACAGACCAATCCATCGGTATAGTCGTTGTGTGAAAGAGAAAATAATTTGTCTTAATTATTTTATCACACTTGTACACTTGGTGTATTGGGCGGATCGCTTGAGATTTATCAATTAGGATTGCCTTTGATAATTGATTTAAATCTCAGAGTATTTTATTCTTAATCCCCGATACTATTGCGGGTGTGTATATTTAATATAAGTGACTTTGATTTTCAAAAAGAATTGACCGATTTATTTATTGGGTCAATTACCGGTAAAGTTGGGTCACTATATTTAATATATGACATGCCGTGAATTCTTGACGGGAAAGTGTATCCCGAAAGGGTTGATAATATCCCCGAGATGAGTTCATAAGGAATTATTATGTAAACCTCATGAGTGGATTTGTTCCGCATAATAATTAAAGTTGAATGGTACTATTCTCGGATAAAAGAGATGAATAAATTTATTATGCAATAAATACATTTTATTCATGGATATTTAAATCTTAAATACACGGAATAAATAATACTACCGGAGAAATATTATTTGATATAATATGGTTTAATATTGGGAGTGCAATTAATTTATATAGTGGAAAATAAATTAATTAATATTAATGGGATTAATAGATTTGGGCTAGGGCTCAATTTAATCATTAATATTGGAAGCTCAATATTCCACCTCCTTTAGATCCCCTACGTAGCCTATAAAAGCACTACATGGTCTTCACAATTCAAGACACATCATAAGATTATCATACTTGATATTCTAGAGAGTTCGTGAAGGAGATCCATAGGAGTTCAGAGGATCGTCGCCCACACGACGTTCGAACGAAGTGCAAGGAATACGTAGGAAGATTCGAAGGTCTTCAAACCATCTCGTTTCTCCGCACAACGAGACGTAGGTAAAATCATGAAAACCCCCTCTTTGATTTTATGTGATAATTAATCGTGATATATACATGAACGAACGATCCGGGAAAACGTACGAACTTCGCGGACGGGGATTCGAGATCTCCGGCGAAGGTCGAGTGAAATCCTCGACATGCGTCGAGGATGCCGGCCGAACCTTAAGGTTCGACCGCCGGCGTGCGTCGAGAAGGGAGCCCCGGCTGGACGCCGGGGCAGACGATCGACGGGGGTCGATCGTCGGGGACGCCGCGGGCTGGTGCCGCGGTGGGTCCCCTCCGCCCCTCGAACGCCGGCGCGCACCGAAGGAGGCCCCGGCTGTATGCCAGGGCGAGCGATCGAACCACGAAGGGTTGATCGCTGGGGGCTGCCGCGGGCTGGTGCCGCGGCGGGTGCCCCCCGCCTCCTCCGGTGGTGGCGGTGAGTCGCCGGACTCACCGCCGGGGGCTATTCCAAACAGCCCCGTGGGCTCGGCTAGGGTTTCGGCCGCGGGTTTATCCCGCGGCGGCGATTCTCTCGTCGGGCTCCGGCTCGTGCGGTGTTCGCGGTTGTTTTTCGGCGACAGGATTTCAGTCGGGTTGTCGGTTTCCGCAATTTTGATAACCCGGGATATCGATTTCCAACAAATTGTATCAGAGCGTTGGTTTCGTGTTCATGTATATGTTCGATTATCGTATTACCTTGCAGGGATTCCGACTATCATGGTTTAATAATTTCGTTAATTATTTTATCCTGATTATTCGTTTATTAAACTCTCGGACATGTCGAGATTCGTTTTGTGTGGATGAATGCTTGTAATAGTAAAAATTCGGGGGTTGACCGAATTTAGGATTTATTATTATTGTTTTATGTTTTCTGGAAATTGTATAGGGTCGATTTCATGTATAGAATCGATACCGGAATTGTAATTTAAATTATTGTAATTTATTTACGTTGGTTCGATGTTGGAACGATCGTCGGAAGACGAAGGTGCGACGAAGAAGACGAAGAGGACCGGATCGATCATCCCCATGATCGATCCCGTATGATCGAGCAAGGGCATGGGGTGGGGTCTCGATCGCCCCGGCCGCGGGCTGCCGCCGACATGGTGGCTGGGCGGCGTGGCTGGGCGGCGGTGCGCCTCCCCGGTGGCCGGCCGGTCGATGGTGGGGGTGGTGCGGGGACTCCCAACCCGTGCTACTCCTACCAAGATCCGACTTTCCTAATTAATTCGGTTTTCCTATTTTGAGTGTTCTTATTTTTAGGAACTCTCATGGAATAGGAAAAGAATTAAATTGGAATTAATTTATTTCCTATTTGATTATTCCTATTCTTGGGAATTTTCATTGATGGAAATTAATTAATTATGGAAAGTAGAAGAGTCCTAATTTATTTTATTTCCTTATTCTATTATAGAAGTCTTCTAGTATATTCCAATTTTGACTTAGATGGAATTCTAGAGATTTAATAGAATTAGAAAGGAAAATAAAAATAAATAAAAATATTAATAATATTTAATTTTATTTTTGATATATTCGATTGACTTAATTTTCGAATTAAGTAACTTTTGGATTAATTGAAAATAAATAGATTTAAATATTGGGATTAATATTCTCGTCACATGGAGCATTCAAGAACGAAGACTGAAGACTAGAAGATGCGTACGGAGATGGAATAAAGCCATGATAGTCGGAAAATAATATTCTAGTATTATTTTGACTATGTGATAATACCTTATGTGCTTTATTTTATGTATGCATGCTTATGTGTTTAATTATGCATTAGATAGCGTATCCCTTGTTGTAAAAAGCTAAGTGGGAGAGGGATTGGAAACAATCCCATGGTCTCCATTACTGTTCTCTTGGTGAATTTTATGAACTTTTGAAGTTCGTATAGACAAGTCATTTGATGAGAATTCTTGTAATTCCTTTCACGAGAAACATTGATTAAGTTTATCAAACAATGCCTAATTTGTCCTTCTGAAACTGACTTCAAGTCAACTCATTCTCACCCCGGGGAGTGGAATGGAGCCAAAGCCACTTGGTCATGTGGATGACACAAATTAGAGACCTTCGTACCATTTCTTGAAATGGATCGATTGTCTGCTCGGCTCCCTCATCTAATGAGAGATAGGGTTGATCGCATGGTGAATCACTGGTTAGAAACTTTGAGTTTCACTTATGATTCTCCGCGTCTTGATTTACGAAAATCGAATGGATCAAGTAATTGGATGTCAATTATAAAAATCTTTTGGTACAGTAAACGTCCACACTATCGTGGCTTGCTGTATTTAATGGGATTTTGGAATAATTGATGTAAACAGTTATAGAAGAAAGTGAAGGATCGTGTGTTAACGTAAACGTCCACACTATCGTGGCTTGCGGTAATATTGTTGGAAATCGACTACCCGGGATGCGGTCGTTCGATCACTCGAACATCCGAACGATCCCAGTCGACCTCCAGGTCCGTTACTCCGTTCACTTACCCAGCCCGTGCCCCGATTCACGCCCAGCCATTGCCCCAAAGGACAACCGCGCGAGCCGGAGCGGCCTGCCTGAAAAACAGCGAAACGGCGGTCGCCGTTTGCCCTTCAGCAGCGCGACCTGCTGTTCCGGACTCGTTTCCGGGCCGTTTTTCCTCTTCCGACTACCGATCCGGAGGTCCTAGAACCCCCAGTAATCGAGGAATACAACCCACGACTCGCGGAACCCGATCTTTATTCGATGTATGATTAACGAGAAAAATTGAGATCGAATGAATTGCGGAATTAAAGATCCGATCTCATACCTTAGCGGTCGAATTGTTGAGACCTTAGCGATTGCTAGCGTATGCCTCTTCCCCGACTCCAACCGTTGTGTGGGCAACGATCCGTTTGGGTCTACCTTTTCTGCTCTCTCTTTATCTACCAGCGTAATATTCTTTTTCTCTCTGAGAGAAAAATATTAGCGCTATACAATTTATTTTTACAGAGAAAATGTTTTTGCGCTAACGCAATAATTTTCTCAGAAAAATAAAAAGCTGCGGATTGTAGGTTTAGGAGAGGGCAAGGGGGGGGGGGGGGGGGGGGGTTTAGAGAGTTACACTAGGGACCTCTTAGGTAAATTAATTAGGGGCTAAAATGAAATATTAATTAACTTGGAATACTTAAAAGCAATTCCTTAATTAATCGATTTCAATTTTAATTATTATTCACTCAACTAAAAAATAATAATTGAATTCCCGAAATTAATTTAATATTATATCAACAATAATATTTCCGCCGAATTACATATACGACTTTCCCCGTGTTTAAGATATCGAATGTCCACGAATTAATTTCAATTACTAATAATTAAATTAAATCGTTTCTTATGATCCGAGATTAGTACCACTCATCCTTATTATCATGTGGAACAAATCCACCTGCAGGGTTTACATGATAAACTTTATGAGCTCATCTCGGGGACATCATCAACCCGATAAACGGGACATGGTTTCCTGTCTATAATCTATAGCATGCCGTGTGTACAATTCCGATTCCTAATTTACCGAGAATCTCGACTAATCATTTAGTCTCACTCATTGGCATATTAAAGAACCGAGAATTGGACACACGCACCTATAATTATATAGGGATTAAGAATTTGTATATCCGTAATATCTGAGGTCTAGTTCGATTACTGCGATTTGTATAAATCGAACGCCCTCCCGTGCTCCTTCTCAATACACCAAGTGTACGAGTGTAACATAATAGTCAAGACCAACTATTACCCAGTCACACTACGACGTACCGATGGATTGTCCCTGTCCATTTAAGTCGTGAGCTTCTGTTCGATAGTATACGAGTAACCGACAGTATGATCTTCCGCGTGTCTCCTCACGCCATACTGTCTACAACGTATATATCTAGGACTATTGCATAAAGTACATGAAAGACAAAATGCCGACAGTTTGATTAATAGATAATAAAAACACAGATAAGGAGTTCCATATTGTCACTAAACTAGACATTTAGAATATAACTCCATAAATCTCCCACTTATACTAAAAGTCTAGTTGCCCTCTACCATACATCCGATACCCATCCCCTTCACGTGTCTCTTGAACGCTTCCGCTGGAAGTGCCTTCGTAAAGGGGACAGCCAGGTTATCCGTTGATGCAATCTTGGTGACAACCGCATCGCCTCTCTTGACGATGTCTCTAATCAGGTGGTACTTACGATCTATGTGTTTACTCGCATTGTGGGATCGTGGTTCCTTCGCATTTGCCACTGCACCGCTATTGTCACAATAAATTGTGATAGCTCTAGGCATTTTAGGAACCACATCCAAGTCCATAAGGAAGTTCCGGAGCCATACCGATTCTTTAGCTGCCTCAGAGGCTGCTACATATTCGGCTTCCATGGTAGAGTCCGAAATGCATATCTGCTTAACACTCTTCCATGAGACTGCTCCACCTCCCAATGTGAACACATAGCCTGATGTAGACTTTCGCTGATCCTTATCAGATTGGAAATCCGAGTCTGTGTAACGAATAGGAATCAACTCGGATGCTTTGTAACTCAGAACATAATTCCTAGTCCTTCGCAGGTACTTAAGTATGTTCTTTACAGCAGTCCAGTGACCCTGTCCAGGGTTACTCTGATATCTAGCTACCATGCGAATGGCATAGCAGATATCAGGTCTCGTGTACAACATGGCATACATTAGACTTCCTACTGCCGAAGCATAAGGAACCTTCTTCATGTAATCTATCTCCTTTTGTGTCTTGGGACACATGTCTTTAGATAGATGAATTCCATGGCAGAAAGGTTGAGCACCTCTCTTGGAATTCTGCATGTTGAAGCGAGCTAGAATCGTATCAATATATGAAGCCTGGAACAAGCTTAATGTTCTTTCCCGACGATCCCTTATAACCTTGATCCCAAGAACATGCTCAACTTGTCCTAAGTCTTTCATATCGAATTGCTTGGACAACCATCCCTTTATGTCCGACAACATCTTCACATTGTTGCCAATTAGAAGGATGTCGTCTACATAAAGCACGAGAAACGCCACACTATTTCCGTCACTTCTCCGGTATACACACGACTCGTCCATGCTTTGAATGAATCCATGAGACTGGATAACCTCATCAAACCGCATGTTCCAAGATCTGGAAGCTTGCTTCAATCCATAAATGGATCGGTTTAGCTTACACACTAGATGCTCTTGGCCTTTCTTAATGAAACCTTCTAGCTGTCTCATGTAAATGGTCTCGTCAAGATTCCCATTCAAGAATGCTGTCTTGACGTCCATTTGCCACACCTCATAATCCATATAAGATGCTATAGACAAAAGAATCCGGATCGACTTTAGCATAGCTACCGGCGAAAAGGTTTCCTCATAATCGATCCCTTCTTTCTGAGTATACCCTTTCGCAACAAGCCTAGCCTTGAAGGTTTCAACCTTCCCGTCAGACCCTCTTTTTCTCTTGTACACCCACTTGCAACCAATGGCTTTTACACCTTTGGGCGGTGCTACAAGATTCCAGACCTGATTTGAATCCATAGATTCAATCTCAGATTTCATCGCCTTTTGCCAAGACTTAGCATCTTGATCTTTAAGCGCCTCGTCGTAGGTCCAGGGATCGGCTTCATGTTCTCCAGGTAACAAGTCCGAAGACTCACCTATAAACATGAACCTGTCGGGTTGTCGAACAACCCTCCCACTACGACGACGCTCCGGTGTAACCTCAGTAACTACAGGTGCAGACTGTGGTGGCGTATCATTCGGTTGGGTTGGATCTAAGCCTTTATCGTCCCCTCTCAGTTCGTTAAGTATTATCTCACTCTTGGGCTTGTGGTCCATTATATAATCCTCTTCCAAGAACCGAGCGTTGGTGCTAACAACGATCTTCTGGTCCTTAGGACTATAAAATAGACCACCTTTCGTTCCTCTAGGATATCCTATAAACAACCGAATGTCTGAACGAGATTCCAATTTATCAGCCCCATGCTTCAGCACATGTGCTGGACAACCCCAGATCCGAATGTGTTTCAAGTTTGGCTTACGCCCGGTCCACAAATCTGAGGGCGTCTTAGGGACTGATTTAGAAGGAACTAAGTTCAGGATATACGCCGCTGTTTCCAAGGCATATCCCCAGAACGAAACTGGTAGGTCTGAGTAACTCATCATAGATCTTACCATTTCCATAAGAGTCCTATTCCTTCTTTCTGCTACACCATTCTGCTGGGGCGTGTATGGTGCAGTCATCTGGGAGTCAATCCCATTCTCTAATAAGTACGCCTTAAACTCTCCCGAGAGGTACTCTCCTCCACGATCAGATCGTAGAGTCTTTATGGTTTTACCATGAAGGTTATCCACAAGAGCTTTGTACTCCTTGAACTTGTCAAAGCACTCGCTCTTGCGGCGCATCAGGTATATAAAACCATACCTTGAGTAATCATCTGTGAAGGTTACGAAATATTCATAACCTCCTCTTGGTTGGACAGATAAAGGCCCGCACAAATCAGAGTGAATTAATTCTAGTACTTCCTTGGATCTATACCCTTTATCACTAAAGGGTCGCTTGGTCATTTGTCCTTCCAGGCATGATTCGCAGGTTGGAAAGTCCTCATCTTTCACACCACTGAGTATTCCATCAGTTATCAACCTTTGAATTCTGCCCAAGTTAATATGACCTAGCCTAAGATGCCATAAGTACTTTTGATTCATCCTAGAAGGCTCCTTTCTCTTATTGGTACTAGATGTGTTATATGACTCTACTCGTTGCATCGTGGAATAATCAGGATTCAGTATATATAAGTTGCCTATCAATGTACCAGAACAGATATAATCACCATTCTTTTTGACAATAACAGAACTATCAAAAGAAACAGAATATCCATTCAAAACCAATTTAGAAACCGAAACAAGGTTCTTTCTAAAATTCGGTACATAAAGACAATTATTCAATACCAAAACTTTATTATTAAAAGACAAATAAATATCTCCCACTGCAACCGCCGCCACTTTCGTAGCGTTGCCCATGTAGATGGTGATCTCTCCCTCTCTAAGCCGCCGGGTTTCCTGGAACCCCTGCAAAGAATTGCAGACATGATCAGTGGCTCCCGTATCCACACACCAGGTACCGGTGGATAACACCGCTAAACATGTTTCAGTGACTAAGGAAAAGTTCATACCTCCTTGTCTGAGAGGACAATTAGACTTCCAATGTCCAGACTGCTTGCAACGGAAACACTTGCCCTTAGGCTGGTTCACTCCAATCTGTGGTCCACCATTTCTGGGTCCACTGGGTTTCCGTTGTCGCCTCTTCTTCCTTTTGCCGCCCGAAGGCCTAGGAAGATCCAACTTCACAGCCACAAGTACTTGTGATTTTCTTAACTCACTCACAAATTCCATTCTTTTGGAATCATTTTTAAGTAATTCCATAAGAGGACCGAATTTCTTGAGTAAGTTAATCACCTCTTGTCCAGCTTCCACACTATGTCTTAACATCTTCCTGAGTTCATCTTTAATGTCCTCATCAGTTAAGACGTCAGTGGGAGTAGAAGGTTTAACAGTCTGGACAATGTCCAAGTTTCGCTTCCAATCATTATAATCCGGACCAGTGAGCTTGTTTTCTTTTAGTATAGACAGTGGGTTGAGTGCCATTCTATAAAAGAGACAAATAAAACCGTCAAATTTAATTCGATATTAACTCCCTTAATTAATATCATTAAATTTACCAATCAATCCTAAAATCCCATCAGACTAGCATGCAACGTTCATGTGGACGTATACTAGTCCAAACGATTTTATAACTGGACTTTTACTTTGGTCGTACATCATTACAGCAGTGACTACGATGGTGAGGATACTGTAAAGCGTACCTAAGTGTATACCATTTCTCAGTACTAAGTTAACCTCTCGGAAACTACACGCCCACCGCAAGCCACGTTAGTGTGGACGTTTACGTTGACATGCGGTCCCTTTACGATTTCCTATAACTGTCGAGCCTCAATTAACCCAAAGTTCCGTTTCCGTCTCGTAAGCCACGATAGTGTGGACGTTTACTAAACAAACAACCATGTTAATTGAATTCCATTTATCTAAATGTCATAGAGTCTCAATTAACCCAAAGTACCGTTACCATTTAGCAAGCCACGATAGTGTGGACGTTTACTAAAACAAACAACTTTGTTAATTGACTCTTACATTTATTAAATTTCACAATCTTATTAATCAAAGCTTGATATCTCGTAAGTGAAACTCGATGTTTCTAACCAGCGATCAATCATGCAATTGAGCCCTATCTCTCACTAGGTGAGGGAGCCAACCAGACAATCGATCTAGTCATCGAATGACTCGAATGTCTCTAATCTGTGCCATCGACATAACCAAGCGCTTTGGCTCCATTCTGCTGGAATTCGATATCCCGGGGTATCAAAAATTGCGGAACCGATAACCCCGACCGAAATCCCGTCGCCGGAAACCGATCACGAGCACCACGATATCCGGAGCTCAACCGGAGAGTCGCCGCGGGATGAACCCGCGGCCGAAACCCTAGCCGAGCCCCACCGTGGGCTCGCGATCGCGTGCGATCGCATGGGGCTGCTCCGGCAGCCCCGGGCGGTGAGTCCGGCGACTCACCGCCACTACCGACAGGAGGGGGGACCACCAGTCGCGGCGCGAAGCCGCGACGGTCCCCGGCGATCGAGCTAGGGCTCGATCGCCCCAGCCGCGGCGTCCAGCCGCGGCGTTCCTTCGATGCGCGCCGGCGGTCGAAGCCCTAGGGCTCGACCGCCACCCCTCGGCTCCCAGCCGAGGGTCCTTCGAACGTTCGCCGGGGATCTGGAATCCCCGTCCCCAAAGTTCGTCGTTTTCCCGGATCTTGTGTTCATGTATATGTCACAATTTAATTCACATAAATTCACACGAAGGAGTTTATGATTTGTACCTTTTGATTTGTTGTGCGGAGAAACAAAATCAATCGAAGACCTTTGAATCTTCCCACGTATTCCTTGCACTCCGTTCGAACGTCGGGTGGGCGACGATCTATCGAACTCCTATGGATCTCCTACAACTCTCTAGAATATCAAGTATGATAATTCTTGTCTTATTCAAGTTATGAATTATGAAGGCCATGTAATGCTTTTATAGGCTACGTAGGGGATCTAAAGGAGGTGGAATATTGGGCTTCCAATATTGAAGATTAAATTGAGCCCAATGCTCAAGTCCATTAATCCTTATCAATATTAATTAATTTATTTTCCACTATATAAATTAATTGCACTCCCAATATTAAACCATATTATATCAAATAATATTTCTCCGGTAGTATTATTTATTCCGTGTATTTAAGATTTAAATATCCATGAATAAAATTAATTTATTGCTAATTAATTTATTCATCTCTTTAATCCGAGACAGTACCATTCAACCTTAATTATTGTGCGGAACGAATCCACTCATGAGGTTTACACAATAATTCCTTATGAACTCATCTCGGGGATATTATCAACCCTTCCGGGATACACTGTCCGGTCAATCATTCACGGCATGCCATATATGAAATATAGTGACCCAACTTAACCGGTAATTAACCCAATAATTAAATCGGTTAATTCCTTTGGTAAATCAAAGTCACTTATATTAAATATACACACCCGCAATAATATCGGGGATTAAGAATAAAATACACTGAGACTCGAATCGATTATCGCCGGCAATCCTAATCGATGAATCTCGACGATCCGCTCAATACACCAAGTGTACAAGTGTGATAAAAATAATTAAGATAAATTATTTTCTCTCTCACACAACGACTATACCGATGGATTGGTCCATGTCCATCTAGGTCGTGAGCAACCATTTGATTATATACGAGTAACCGATAGTATGATCTTCTGTGTGCCCATGCAACACCATACTAACTACAACGTATAAAATCCAGGACTATAATTTTGCATAATTAATTAATAAATAATTAAACGCAAACAATTGTTTATTAATTTAATAGATTAAATGCTATGACGGGGAGTTTACCGTTACTTAAATCAAGACATTAAGTACACAACTCCAACAATCTCCCACTTGTACTAAGGTCTAGTCATTTCCTCTAAACTCCCGGTTGCCATACTCATCACGTGCTTAAAGTGTACTTCCGAGAAGTACTATGTGAGTGAGCAATCTAGGTTGCCGCTCTGAAGTTATCTTGGTGACTACTACGTCGTCTCCCTCGACGATGACTCGTATCAGGTGGTACTTGCACTATGTGTTATCATCACTTTTAGACTTATGACTTCTTCCGGTTTACCATGCACCGCTATGTAATAGCCTTTGATAAACCAAGAGTCATATCCAAGTCTTAGAGGTTATCCCGGAACCTAACCAAAACTTCCGCTGCCTCTGAGGCTGCTATTCGGTTATGAGAGAGTCCGAGAAGCGTCCTGCTTATCACTCTTTCATATTAAAAGTTCCACCTCTCCAAAAGTGAACACATAGCCTGATATCGACTTACACTGGTCCTTCTCTGATTTGGGATCTGAGAAAATATAATCTAAGAAGATTTCGTCTTGCTTAATAATCCAGTACTTTGCAAGTACCATTACAACATTTGAAATTCTCTTGTCAAGATTACTTTGATATCCTCCCACTACGCAAACCGCATAGTTGATATCAGGTTCTTGTTTTCCAACAATGCATTTAAGATTTCCACACAAAGTGTAGGAAACTGCTTTGTATTATCTATCTCCTTTATGTGTTCGAAACACACGACTTTAGATAGATATACTTATTCTAACCTTTCTCAGAACTTATGCATGTTAAAACAAACCATAATCGTATAAGATGTCTAGGAGAAGTACAATGTTCTTATCTCTAGATCATAAGATCTTAAGAACACGCTCTAACTTCTACTCAATCTTATATCCCGATTTATTTAGACAACCATCATTTTATGTCTGACAACATCTTTACATTGTTGCCAATGATAAAAAGTTATCTACATGAAATCTCCGAGAAACACCACCTTGTTTCCATTACGTCTCTAATACACCTATCGTCTCTGCCTTTTGATCGAATCCATCAGATGGACTATCCCATCAATTCGCAAGTTCCACGACTCTCAGCTTTGTTTCAATCCTAAATGGATTTACTAAGCTTGTACTCTAAATGATCTAGCCTCTTAACAATAATTTTTATTGTTCCAAGCAGGCACATTTAGATCTAGTACCGCCCTTTTGCAGACCTAGGGTTCGATTTCATCTTTACTAGATCCAGAGTCCGAACTCCTCTAGTCTTATGAATATCTCTGGTTGTCCGACAACCTCCCACTGCAATGGCGTCCCGGTGTATAACAGTAATAACAATAGGTGCAGTATGTGGTGTACTTCTACTCGGTTTGGCTGGTTCTCAGTCTTTTGTCCTTTTTCTCATTCCGAGGTATTTTTTCAGTTCAGGCTTTGTGGTTCGTCTAATAGTCTTCCTCTAAGAACCGGGCGATACACGTCCTTCTGGTTCATAGTACTATAGAACACACAATACTTTGTTCATCTAGGATATCCTACAACCATATTGAATATGCCGTTGTATCCAGGAATATCCATAGAACATAGGTAGTTCCGAACAACTTGTTCTTTTACTATTAGGTCTCCATTTCTTATTTACAACGCACCATCTCTACACGTAAGTGTATGGCGCGGCCCTTTGGGATTGAATCCCAATCTTTGATTATGCTATGTGTTATTTAGATAAGTGATGGCCTCCGCGACCGAGTCGCAGGCTCCTAATGGATATACTTTGATGGTTCCCCATAATAGCTTATGTGTCCATTGACTAGTCAAAACACTTTGCTTTTATGGCACATCAAGTACTCTAATCCATCATCGCGTATTCTTGAAAGAATTACTCGTACCTTTCTAATTTACACATATGTCTGCATATCAAATCATTTCTAACACTTGTCCGAATTCTATCCTTTACCCAGAAAGGTTTGCTTAGATGTATTATCCTCCAAATTCAATCCTTAGGTCGGAAGGTCCATTCCTTCAACTATAATTGATCAAATCAATTTCGACCATTTGAATCTTATTTGAAAATACTACTAAGTATAAGAATTCACAAGTATAATGATTTAACAAAGAAATATATCTAACAAGTAAAACAAGTTATAGAACGGTTTGTTGCATTGTGGTAGACTTAGGATCTATCATTCACATATTGCCATCTAATGTACCAGAATAGATAATACCCATTATTTCTTCTCAAAATCATCCAATGATTAAAGAAATAAAATATCCATTCATAAATAATAGAAATCCAGAACAAAACGTTCTTTCTAAAATAAAGGGTACATAATGCAATAATCTTAAAATGAAATCCTATTTAACTACTAAAGTAGATAAATGTCTTCTACCGCAACAACTGCCTCCTCCACAGCTTTTGCCCGTGTAGACTTGAACTCTTCTTCTCTAAGTCGCCGGGTTTTCTGGAACCCCTGCATTCAAAATGCACATACCGTCAGTGGTTCCATATCTACACACCAGAATTCTGGTAGATAATACCGCTGACTATGTTTTTACGACTAAAGAAAAATTCGTACCTCTGAGAGGACATTCAGACTTCCAGTGTCCAGACTTGTTGCATCGGAAGCACTTGCCCCTTGGCTTTGCAGCCCCCACTCGTGGTACAGTCTTCTTGACACCACTGGGTTTCCAGGCTTGCTTCCTCCTCTTGCCCCTACCTCCGACAGGCTTCAAGCCTTTGGACTTGGTAGCTACAAGCGCTAGAGACTTGCCCTTCTTGTAGATACCCTCTGCCGCCTTCAGTTCAGTCAGGAGTTGCGCAAGAGAATAATATAGTTTACCCATATTATAACTCATGCGAAACTGCTCAAAACTAGGGGTCAGAGACTGGAGTATGATGTCGACTTGCGTCTCAGCATCAATTTGAGCTCCTAGGATCTCAAGCTCATTCAACAGACCCATCATCTTAAGAACGTGCTCCCCTACGGGCGTTCCTTCAGACTGAGTAGTTGTCATGAGGACTCTCATGGCTTCTTGCCTTGCCGCACGATCTTGCTCCCCAAACATCTCCTTGAGGTTAAACATCATATCATAGGCAGTGTCCATCGACTCATGTTGGGTTTGGAGTACATTTGACATGGAAGCCAAAATATAACACCTAGCCATTTCATCAGCCTTTTTCCACTTCCGATATGTCAGTTTTTCCTCATCAGTCGAGGCAGCCGTGGGCTCAGCAGGGCACACTTCATGGAGTACAAATTTGTACTCCTCCGAAGTCAGGACAATGTCTAAATTTTTCTTCCAATCAATATAGTTGGGGCCAGTGAGCTTATGCTCCTTGAGTATCATAGAAAGTGGGTTCATAGCTATTCTCTAAACCTATAAGCACATTTAAACAAACAATCAATTTAATATCCGATATTATCTCCCTCAAATAATATCATTAAATTACTAATCACATCTAAAATCCCATCAGGTAAGGCAAGCCACGTTGTGTGGACGTTTACCCACCCAAATGATTTAGCAATTAGATTTTCTTTGGTCATACATCACTTATAGCGTAACCTCATTGGGAGGAATACTATAAGGCGTATCTAAGTGTAAACCATTACTCAGCACCAAAGTGAATCGTTTGGAATTGCTACATCACCACAAGCCACGTTCTGTGGACGTTTACGATAACCTCACAATTCTTCACAATTCCTTACAACTGTTTACATCAATTAAT
Source organism: Euphrasia confusa (assembly GCA_954870475.1). Lineage (NCBI taxonomy): Eukaryota > Viridiplantae > Streptophyta > Magnoliopsida > Lamiales > Orobanchaceae > Euphrasia > Euphrasia confusa. The sequence goes on from OX940950.1 coordinate 35,417,715, forward strand.
CCAAAATCCGTCAGTATAGCAAGCCACGTTGTGTGGACATTTACTACACTAAGAGACTTTTATAATTGACTCCCAGTTACAAGATCCATTCGATTTTCGTAAATCAAGATGCGGAGAATCATAAGTGAAACTCGAAGTTTCTAACCAGTGATTCACCATGCGAACAACCCTATCTCTCATTAGATGAGGGAGCCGAGCAGACAAACGATCCATCTTCAAAAAGAATGGTACGAATGTCTCTAATTTGTGTCATCCACATGACCAAGTGGCTCTGGCTCCATTCCACTCCCCGGGGTGAAAATGAGTCGACTTGAAGTCAGTTTCAGAAAGACAAATTAGGCATTGTTTGATAAACTTAATCAATGTTTCTTGTAAAAGGAATTACAAGAATTCTCCTCCAATGACACATCTATACGAACTTCAAAAGTCCATAAGAGTCACCAAGAGAACAGTAATGGAGACCATGGGAATGTTTCCATCCCCTCTCCCACTTAGCTTTTTATAACAAAGGGATACGCTATCTAATGCATAATTAAACACATAAGCATGCATACAAGCAATAAAGCACATAGCACATAGTCAAAATAATGCTAGAAAAATTATTTTCCGACTATCATGGCTTTATTCCATCTCCGTATGCGTCTTCTAGTCTTCAGTCTTCGTTCTTGAATGCTCCATGTGACGAGAATATTAATCCCAATATTTAATCTATTTATTTTTAATAAATCCAAAAGATACTTAATTCGAAAATTAAGTAAATCGAATAAATCAAAAATAAAATTAAATATTATTAATATTTTTATTTATTTATTTTTCCATCTAATTCTATTAAATCTCTAGAATAATCTATCCAAGTAAAACTTGGAATATTCTAGAAGACTTCTATGATAGAATAAGGAAATAAAATAAAATAGGACTCTTCTACTTTCCAAGATTAATTCATTTCCATGTCCATGAAAATTACCATAAAAGAGGAATAATCAAATAGAAATAAATTAATTCACTAATTAATTATTTTCCTATCTAATTCTATTAAATCTCTAGATTCCTATTCCAAGTAGAACTTGGAATATTCTAGAAAACTTTCATAATAGAATAAGGAAATAAATAATATTAATTAATTCTTTTCCTATTTCCATGAGAGTTCCCAAACTTAGGAATACTCAAAATAGGAAAACTTGAATTAATTAGGAAAGTGAATCTAGGTAGGAGTAGCATGGGTTGGGGATCCCCACACCTCCCCCACCGCCGACCACCACCATCGCCGGGCACCACCGCCGCCGCCTCCTAGCCACGCGCCACCACCACCGGTGGCCGGCGTTGCCGGAAGCCCTAGCGGGCAGCCCCCATGGTGGGGTCGATCGATCCTCACGGGGATCGATCATGGGGATGATCGACCCCCCGGTTTTTCGTCCTCTTCGTCTTCTTCGTCACACGTGTTCTCCGGCGGTCGTCTCGGCATCGATCCAACGTAAATAAATTACAAGAAATAAATTTACAATTCCGGTATCGATTCTATACATGAAATCGACCCTATACACTTTCCGGAAAACATAGAACAATAATAATAAATCTAAATTCGGTCAACCCCCGAATTTTTACTATTACAAGCATTCATCCACACAAAACGAATCTCGACATGTCCGAGAGTTTAATAACGAATAATCATGGTAAAATTAAATAGCAATTAATTAAACGAATAATTAACAATTAATTTAAACCATGCTAGTCGGAATCCCTGCAAGGTAGAACACAATTGAACACATACATGAACACGAAACCAAACGCTCTGATACCAATTGCTGGAATTCGATATCCCGGGGTATCAAAAATTGCGGAACCGATAACCCCGACCGAAATCCCGTCGCCGGAAACCGATCACGAGCACCACGATATCCAGAGCTCAACCGGAGAGTCGCCGCGGGATGAACCCGCGGCCGAAACCCTAGCCGAGCCCCACCGTGGGCTCGCGATCGCGTGCGATCGCATGGGGCTGCTCCGGCAGCCCCGGGCGGTGAGTCCGGCGACTCACCGCCACTACCGACAGGAGGGGGGACCACCAGTCGCGGCGCGAAGCCGCGACGGTCCCCGGCGATCGAGCTAGGGCTCGATCGCCCCAGCCGCGGCGTCCAGCCGCGGCGTTCCTTTGATGCGCACCGGCGGTCGAAGCCCTAGGGCTCGACCGCCACCCCTCGGCTCCCAGCCGAGGGTCCTTCGAACGTTCGCCGGGGATCTCGAATCCCCGTCCCCGAAGTTCGTCGTTTTCCCGGATCTTGTGTTCATGTATATGTCACAATTTAATTCATATAAATTCACACGAAGGAGTTTATGATTTGTACCTTTTGATTTGTTGTGCGGAGAAACAAAATCAATCGAAGACCTTTGAATCTTCCCACGTATTCCTTGCACTCCGTTCGAACGTCGGGTGGGCGACGATCTATCGAACTCCTATGGATCTCCTTCAACTCTCTAGAATATCAAGTATGATAATTCTTGTCTTATTCAAGTTATGAATTATGAAGGCCATGTAGTGCTTTTATAGGCTACGTAGGGGATCTAAAGGAGGTGGAATATTGGGCTTCCAATATTGAAGATTAAATTGAGCCCAATGCTCAAGTCCATTAATCCTTATCAATATTAATTAATTTATTTTCCACTATATAAATTAATTGCACTCCCAATATTAAACCATATTATATCAAATAATATTTCTCCGGTAGTATTATTTATTCCGTGTATTTAAGATTTAAATATCCATGAATAAAATTAATTTATTGCTAATTAATTTATTCATCTCTTTAATCCGAGACTAGTACCATTCAACCTTAATTATTGTGCGGAACGAATCCACTCATGAGGTTTACACAATAATTCCTTATGAACTCATCTCGGGGATATTATCAACCCTTCCGGGATACACTGTCCGGTCAATCATTCACAGCATGCCATATATGAAATATAGTGACCCAACTTAACCGGTAATTAACCCAATAATTAAATCGGTTAATTCCTTTGGTAAATTAAAGTCACTTATATTAAATATACACACCCGCAATAATATCAGGGATTAAGAATAAAATACACTGAGACTCGAATCGATTATCGCCGGCAATCCTAATCGATGAATCTCGACGATCCGCTCAATACACCAAGTGTACAAGTGTGATAAAATAATTAAGATAAATTATTTTCTCTCTCACACAACGACTATACCGATGGATTGGTCCATGTACATCTAGGTCGTGAGCAACCATTTGATTATATACGAGTAACCGATAGTATGATCTTCTGTGTGCCCATGCAACACCATACTAACTACAACGTATAAAATCCAGGACTATAATTTTGCATAATTAATTAATAAATAATTAAACGCAAACAATTGTTTATTAATTTAATAGATTAAATGCTATGACGGGGAGTTTACCGTTACTTAAATCTAGACATTAAGTAGACAACTCCAACACATTCCACTCCCCGGGGTGAGAATAAGTCGAGTTGAAATTAGTCTTTGAAAGACAGATTAGGCATTGCTTTGAAAAACTCAAGTGTTCAATTCTATAAATGGAATTGAATTCGAATTTTGATCCAGTGATATCCGTGTGTCGACTTTATCCGATAGGGAGGATGACACTAAAGCCAACTCGTAAGTGACACACATCACTATCAAAACAGAGAATGGAGACCGCGGGATTGTTTCCAATCCCTCTCCCACTTAGTTTTTACGAAAAGGGGATAACATGCATGCACATAAAATTAAAGCATAATAAAAGCACGTAAACACACAAAAAGCCTTTAACGTGGTCCCGATTATTATGGCCTTTAAAATTCTTCGATGCACGTTTTCTCGGATCTTCGTCTCGTTGCTCGTCTCGGTCTTGATCCACCACCGACTCGTCTAAGTGCCAAGAGACGAACCCCTCCCACTGGAGTATCGTTCCAGGCCTCTACGAGCGATCTGTGGTGTCCGTCGAACCCCCGCGGCGCTGCTGCCCAAGATCTAGCGAAACGGCGACCGCCGTTTGCCCTTCAGCACCCCGCGGGTTCGACTTCTCGACCCTCGTTCGTCCGGCCTCCGATCTTCTCTCGATCCACCAAGTAGCAGTAACATTACAAGGTAAAACATACTACTTCCGGCATCGATCCTATACAGGTTGATCGATCCTATACATCCGGATAAACGAAAAAACGAAAAACGTAAAACCTAAATGACTCAACCCGTCGTTTTAACTATTACATTCAAGCAACGATAAAAACAAAAGATCTCGACAACCCCGAGAGTTTAACAAACCACAACATACAGTACAATAAACATGACCATAATAATCGGGTTATCCTGCAAAACAAAACTCGCAAACAATACAAAGAACGTACAAAACCGGCTCTGATACTAATTGTTGGAAATCGACTACCCGGGATGCGTTCGTTCGATCACTCGAACATCCGAACGATCCCAGTCGACCTCCAGGTCCGTTAGTCCGTTCACTTACCCAGCCCGTGCCCCGATTCACGCCCAGCCATTGCCCCTAAGGACAACCGCGCAAGCTGGAGCGGGCTGCCCGAAAAACAGCGAAACGGCGGTCGCCGTTTGCCCTTCATCAGCGCGAACAGCAGCGCGACCTGCTGTTCCGGACTCGTTTCCGGGCCATTTTTTCTCTTCCGACTACCGATCCGGAGTTCCTAGAACCCCTAGTAATCGAGGAATACAACCCACGACTCCCGGAACCCGATCTTTATTCGATGTATGATTAACGAGACAAATTGAGATCGAATGAATTGCGGAATTAAAGATCCGATCTCATACCTTAGCGGTCGAATTGTTTAGACCTTAGCGATTGCTAGCGTATGCCTCTTCCCCGACTCCAACCGTTGTGTGGGCAACGATCCGTTGGGTCTACCTTTTCTGCTCTCTCTTTATTTACCAGCGTAATATTCTTTTTCTCTCTGAGAGAAAAATATTAGCGCTATACAATTTATTTTTACAGAGAAAATGTTTTTGCGCTAACGCAATAATTTTCTCAGAAAAATAAAAAGCTGCGGATTGTAGGTTTAGGAGAGGGCAAGGGGGGGGGGGGGGGGGGTTTATAGAGTTACACTAGGGACCTCTTATTTAAATTAATTAGGGGCTAAAATGAAATATTAATTAACTTGGAATACTTAAAAGCAATTCCATAATTAATCGATTTCAATTTTAATTATTATTCACTCCACTAAAAAATAATAATTGAATTCCCGAAATTAATTTAATATTATATCAACAATAATATTTCCGCCGAATTACATATACGACTTTCCCCGTGTTTAAGATATCGAATGTCCACGAATTAATTTCAATTACTAATAATTAAATTAAATCGTTTCTTATTATCCGAGACTAGTACCACTCATCCTTATTATCATGTGGAACAAATCCACCTGCAGGGTTTACATGATAAACTTTATGAGCTCATCTCGGGGACATCATCAACTCGATAAACGGGACACGGTTTCCTATCTATAATCTATAGCATGCCGTGTGTACAATTCCGATTCCCAATTTACCGAGAATATCGACTAATCATTTAGTCTCACTCATTGGCATATTAAAGAACCGAGAATTGGACACACGCACCTATAATTATATAGGGATTAAGAATTCGTATATCCGTAATATCTGAGGTCTAGTTCGATTACTGCGATTAGTATAAATCGAACGCCCTCCCGTGGTCCTGCTCAATACACCAAGTGTACGAGTGTAACATAATAGTCAAGACCAACTATTACACAGTCACACTACGACGTACCGATGGATTGTCCCTGTCCATCTAAGTCGTGAGCTTCTGTTCGATAGTATACGAGTAACGGACAGTATGATCTTTCGCGTGTCTCCTCACGCCATATTGTCTACAACATATATATCTAGGACTATTGCATAAAGTACATGAAAGACAAAATGCCAACAGTTTGATTAATAGATAATAAAAACACAGATAAGGAGTTCCATATTGTCACTAAACTAGACATTTAGAATATAAATCCATCAAATATACGAGTCTCAAACAATCTTCTTAGTACTGAGTAATGGTTTACACTTAGGTACGCTTTATAGTATTCTTCCCAACGAAGTAACGCTATAATGATGTACGACCAAAGCAAATCTAATTACGAAATCATTTGGATAGGTAAACGTCCACACTATCGTGGCTTACCATATCTGATGGGATTTTAGATGTTATTAGTAATTTAATGATATTATTTGAGGGAGATAATATCGGACATTAAATTGATTGTTTGTTTATATGTTCTTATAGGTTTAGAGAATAGCTATGAATCCACTTTCTGTGATACTCAAGGAGAATAAACTAACTGGCCCCAATTACATTGATTGGAAGAGAAATTTGGACATTGTCCTGACTGCAGAGGAGTACAAGTTTGTACTCTATGAACAATGCCCTACTGTGCCCATGGATGCCTCAACTGATGAGGAGAAAACGACATATAGGAAGTGTACAAAGGCTGATGAAATGGCTAGGTGCTATATTTTGGCTTCTATGTCAAATGTACTCCAAATCCAACATGAGTCGATGGCCACTGCCGAGGATATGCTGTACAACCTCAAGGAGATGTTTGGGCATCAAGACCGTGCGGCTAGGTAAGAAGCCATGAGAGTCCTCATGTCAACTACTCAGTCTGAAGGAACGCCCGTTGGGGAGCACATTCTTAAGATGATGAGCTTGTTGAATGAATTGGAGGTCCTAGGAGCTCAGATTGATGGTGAGACGCAAGTCGACATCGTACTCCAGTCTCTGACCCCTAGTTTTGAGCAGTTTCGCATGAGTTATAATATGGGTAAAATGTCTTATACTCTTGCGCAACTCCTAACTGAACTGAAGGCGGCAGAGGGGATCTACAAGAAGGGCAAGTCTCAAGCGCTTGTAACTACCAATTCCAAAGGCTTCAAGTCTATTTGAGGTAGGGACAAGAAAAGGAAGCAATCCTGGAAACCCAGTGGTGCCAAGTTCAATGGACCACGAGGAGGGGTTGGCAAGCCTAAGGGAAAGTGCTTTCGATGCAAGAAGTCTGGACACTGGAAGTCTGATTGTCCTCTCAAAGGTACGAATTTTTCTTTAGTCGTGAAAACATAGTCAGCGGTATTATCTACCAGAAATCTGGTGTGTAGATATGGAACCACTGACGGTATGTGCATTTTTAATGCAGGGGTTCCGGAAAACCCGACGACTTAGAGAAGAAGAGTTCGAGTCTACATGGGCAAAGCTGTAGAGGAGGCATCTGTTGCAGTGGAAGACATTTATCTGCTTTGGTAGTTATAGGATTTCATTTCAAGTTTATTGCTTAATGTACCCCTTTTTATTTTAGAAAGAACATTGTTCTGGTTTTCTATTATTAATGAATGGATATTTTATTTCTTGAATCATTTGATGATTTTGATAAGAAATAATGGCATTATCTGTTCTGGTACATTAGATAGCAATATATGAATGATGAATCCTGAGTCTACCACGATGCAACAAACCGTTTTATAACTTGTTTTACTTATTAGATGTATTTCTTCATTGAATCATTATACTTGTGAATTCTTGCACTTAGTAGTATTTATTCAAATAAGATTCAAAAGGTCGAAATTGATTTTGATCAATTATAGTTGAAGGAATGGACCTTCCGACCTAAGAATTGTATTTGGAAGATAATACAACTAAGTAAACCTTTATGATAAAGGATGGAATTCGGACAAGTATTGAAATTGATTGACAATGATATATGCAGACATATGTGTACTTAGAAAGGTGCGAGTTATGTTGGAGTTGTGTACTTAATGTCTAGATTTAAGTAACGGTAAACTCCCGATCATAGCATTTAATCTATTAAATTAATAAACAATTATTTGCATTTAATTATCATTAATTAAATATGCAAAATATAGTCCTGGATTTTATACGTTGTAGTTAGTATGGTGTTGCATGGGCACACATAAGATCATACTATCGGTTACTCGTATTTAATCAAACAGTTGCTCACGACCTAGATGGACATGGACCAATCCATCGGTATAGTCGTTGTGTGAGGGAGAAAATAATTTATCTTAATTATTTTATCACACTTGTACACTTAGGTGTATTGGGCGGATCGCTTGAGATTTATTGATTAGGATTGCCTTGGATAATCAATTTAAATCTCAGAGTATTTTATTCTCAATCCCCGATACTATTGCGGGTGTATATATTTAATATTAGAGACTTTGATTTTCCAAAGGAATTAACCGATTTAATTATTGGGTTAATTACCGGTTAAAGTTGGGTCGCTATATTTTATATATGACATGCCGTGAATACTTGACGGGAAAGTGTATCCCGGAAGGGTTGATAATATCCCCGATATGAGTTCATAAGGAATTATTGTGTAAACCTCATGAGTGGATTTGTTCCGCACAATAATTAAGGTTGAATGGTACTAGTCTCGGATATAAGAGATTAATATAATTTATTGAGCAATAAATAAATTTATTCATGGATATTTAAATCTTAAATACACGGAATAAATAATACTACCGGAGAAATATTATTCGATATAATATGGGTAAATATTGGGAGTGCAATTTTATTTATATAGTCGAAAATAAATAAAATTAATATTGATAAGGATTAATGGACATGAGCATTGGGCTCAATTTAATCTTCAATATTAGAAGCCCAATATTCCACCTCCTTTAGATCCCCTACGTAGCCTATAAAAGCACTACATGGCCTTCACAATTCATAACGTAATATAAGAGAAGAATATCATACTTGATATTCTTGAGAGTTGAAGGAGATCCATAGGAGTTCGATAGATCGTCGCCCACCCGACGTTCGAACGGAGTGCAAGGAATACGTGGGAAGATTCAAAGGTGTTTGATTTCGTTTCTCCGAACAACGAATCGAAGGTATAATATCTAGAACCCCCTCGATATTATTTCGGTTTTGGTTTATCGAAATTACCGTAGAACGCAAGATCCGAAGTTCGAACCCGGAGTAGACGGAAGATCACGCGGTGGTGGCGAAGCCACCGGACCGCGTGGATCGACCCGCCTAGGGTTCGGCGGGCGCGGAGGAGGCGACCCTCGGCTGGGCCGAGGGCGCGCGGTCGATCGCGGTGATCGACCGCCGGGGCGCGGGCTGGAGCCGCACCCCACCCCACCTCGACGGTGGGGACCTCCAGGCGGCGGCGAGTCGCCGGACTCGCCGCGGGGGCTGCTGGGCAGCCCCTCCCCGATCGATCGCCGGCGTGCGATCGATCCTTCGATCATGTGAACCCCGACTCGCGGGGGTTCGGCTGGGGGCGGGCTGCGTACCTTCGGGTGCGTAGTCTCCAAAGGTCGGACTCCGGCGGATGAGTCGCCGTTCATGTGATTTCCGGCGAAGGGTTTGATCGGGCTATGGTTTCCGCAATTTTAATAGCCCGGGATATCGAATTCCAGCAATTGGTATCAGAGCGTGGTTTACGTTCGCGGTATTTTCGATATTGTTGTTCTACCTTGCAGGGATTTCCGGCTATCATGGTTGGATTTAATTATTGTGTTAATTAATTATCATGATTATTCGTTTATTAAACTCTCGGACATGTCGAGATTCGTTTTGTGTGGTTGAATGTTTGTAATAGTAAAAAATTCGGGGGTTGACCTAATTTAGGATTTATTATTACGTTCTATGTTTTCCGGAAAATGTATAGGGTCGATTTCATGTATAGAATCGATACCGGATAGTGTAATTTAAATTCTTGTAATTTTTTTACGTTGGATCGATGCCGAGACGACCGCCGGAGAACTCATGTGACGAAGAAGACGAAGAGGACGAAGAACCGGGGATCGATCAAACCCCTTGATCGACCCCAAGTGATCGACCAAGGAGAGGGGCCGATCGCCCTCGGCTGGGGCTGCCGCCGGCGACGGTGGCGGCTGGTGGCTGGGCGGCGGTGCTCCTCCCATGGAGGTGGTCGAAGGTGGGGTGGCGTGGGGTCTCCCGATCTTATGCTACTCCTACCAAGATTCACTTTCCTAAATTAATTCGGTTTTCCTATTTGAGTGTTCTTCCTTTAGGAAACTCTCATGGATTAGGAAAAGAATTAATTGGAATTAATTTTATTTCCTTATTCTATTATGGAAGTCTTCTAGAGTATTCCGAGTTCTACTTGGAATAGGATCCTAGAGATTTAATAGAATTGGAAAGGAATAAAAGTTAATTTAGGATTGATTTATTTCCTAAATTGATTATTCCTATTTTATAGGAATTTTCATAGTAATGGAAATTAATTAATCTTGGAAAGTAGAAGAGTCCTAATTTATTTTATTTCCTTATTCTATTATAGAAGTCTTCTAGAATATTCCAAGTTTTACTTGGATAGATTATTCTAGAGATTTAATAGAATTAGATAGGAAAATAAATAAATAATAATATTAATAATATTTAATTTTATTTTTGATTTATTCGATTGACTTAATTTTCGAATTGAGTATCTTTTGGATTTATTAAAAATAAATAGATTTAAATATTGGGATTAATATTCTCGTCACATGGAGCATTCAAGAACCAAGACTGAAGACTAGAAGATGCATATGAAGAAGAAGTAAAGCCATGATAGTCGGGAAAATAATTTCCTAGCATTATTTGACTATGTGATATGTGCTTTATTACTTGCATGCATGCTTATGTGTTTAATTATGCATTAGATAGCGTATCCCTTTGTTATAAAAAGCTAAGTGGGAGAGGGGATGGAAACATTCCCATGGTCTCCATTACTGTTCTCTTGGTGACATTTATGAGCTTTCGAAGTTCATATAGATATGTCATTGGAGGAGAATTCTTGTAATTCCTTTTACAAGAAACATTGATCAAGTTTATCAAACAATGCCTAATTTGTCTTTCTGAAACTGACTTCAAATCGACTCATTCTCACCCCGGGGAGTGGAATGGAGCCAAAGCCACTTGGTCATGTGGATGACACAAATTAGAGACCTTCGTACCATTCTTTGATAGATGGATCGATTGTCTGCTCGGCTCCCTCATTTATGAGAGATAGGTTCGTTCGCATGGTGAATCACTGGTTAGAAACTTCGAGTTTCACTTATGATTCTCCGCGTCTTGATCTATGAGAATCGAATGGATCTTGTAACTGGGAGTCAATTATAAAAGTCTCTTAGTGTAGTAAACGTCCACCCCACGTGGCTTGCTATACTGACGGATTTTGGATTAATTGATGTAGACAGTTGTAAGTAATTGTGAAGAGTTGTGAAGTTATCGTAAACGTCCACCCCACGTGGCTTGCGGTGATGTAGCAATTCCAAGCGATGTACTTTGGTGCTGAGTAATGGTTTACACTTAGATACGCGTTATAGTATTCTTCCCCACGAAGTCACGCTATAATTGATGTATGACCAAAGGAAATCTAATTGCTAAATCATTTGGGTGGGTAAACGTCCACACCACGTGGCTTGCCTTACCTGATGGGATTTTAGATGCAATTAGTAATTTAATGATATTATTTGAGGGAGATAATATCGGACATTAAATTAATTGTTTGTTTAAATGTGCTTATAGGTTTAGAGAATAGCTATGAACCCACTTTCTGTGATACTCAAGGAGCATAAGCTCACTGGTCCAAATTACATTGATTGGAAGAGAAATTTAGACATTGTCCTGACTTCGGAGGAGTACAAGTATGTACTCCATGAAGTGTGCCCTGCCGAGCCCACGGCTGCCTCAACTGATGAGGAAAAACTGGCATATCGAAAGTGGAAAAAGGCTGATGAAATGGCTAGGTGTTATATTTTGGCTTCCATGTCAAATGTACTCCAAACCCAACATGAGCCAATGGACACTGCCTATGATATGATGTTTAACCTCAAGGAGATGTTTGGGGAGCAAGATCGTGCGGCTAGGCAAGAAGCCATTAGAGTCCTCATGTCGACTACTCAGTCTGAAGGAACGCCCGTCGGGGAGCACGTTCTTAAGATGATGAGTTTGTTGAATGAACTTGAGGTCCTAGGAGCTTCTATTGATGCTGAGACGCAAGTCGACATCATACTCCAGTCTCTGACCCCTAGTTTTGAGCAGTTTCGTATGAGCTATAATATGGGTAAACTATCTTATACTCTTGCGCAACTCCTGACTGAACTAAAGGCGGCAGAGGGGATCTACAAGAAGGGCAAGTCTCAAGCGCTTGTAGCTACCAAGTCCAAGGGCTCGAAGCCTGTTGGAGGTAGGGGCAAGAAAAGGAAGCAAGCCTGGAAACCCAGTGGTGCCAAGAGGAATGGACCACGAGTGGGGGCTGCAAAGCCAAGAGGCAAGTGCTTCCGATGCAACAAGTCTGGACACTGGAAGTCTGAATGTCCTCTCAAAGGTACGAATTTTTCTTTAGTCGTAAAAACATAGTCAGCGGTATTATCTACCAGAATTCTGGTGTGTAGATATGGAACCACTGACGGTATGTGCATTCTTGAATGCAGGGGTTCCAGAAAACCCGGCGACTTAGATAAGAAGAGTTCGAGTCTACATGGGCGAAGCTGTTGGGGTAGCAGCGGTTGCAGTGGAAGACATTTATCTGCTTTCAGTAGTTTAGGATTTCATTTCAAGTTATTGCTTTATGTACCCCTTATTTTGAAAAGAACTTTTGTTCTGGATTTTCTTTATGAATGGATATTTTTATTTCTTTAAATCATGGTGATGATTTGGATAAGAAATAATGGACATTATCTATTCCGGTACATTAGATAGCAATATGTGAATGATGAATCCTTAGTCTACCACGATGCAACAATCCGTGATATGTATAACTTGTTTTACTTGTTGGATGTATTTCTTTAATTGATCATTATACTTGTGAATTCTTATACTTAGTAGTATTTTCAAATAAGATTCAAAAGGTCGAAATTGATTCAACCAATTATATTTGAAGGAATGGACCTTCCGACCTAAGGATTGAATTTGGAGGATAATACATCTAAAGCAAACCTTTCTGGATAAAGGATAGAATTCAGACAAGTATTGGAAATGATTAGATATGCAGACATATGTGTAAATTAGAAAGGTACGAGTAATTCTTTCGAGAGTACTCGATGATGGATTAGAATACTTGATGTGCCATAAAAGCATAGTGTTTTGACTAGTCAATGGACACAAAGCCATTATGGGGAACCATCAAAGTATATCCATTAAGAGCCTGCGACTCGATCGCGGAGGCCATCACCTATCTAAATAACACATAGCATAATCAAAGATTGGGATTCAATCCCAAAAGGCCGCGCCGTACACTCACGTGTAGAGATGGTGCGTTAAATAAGAAAAGGAAATCTAATAGTAAAAGAACAAGTTATTCGGAACTACCTATGTTCTATGGATATTCCTAGAGACAACGGCATATTAAATATGGTTGTAGGATATCCTAGATGAACAAAGTGTTGTGCGTTCTATAGTACTATGAACCAGAAAGACGTGTAACGCCCGGTTCTTAGAGGAAGACTATTAGAAGAACCACAAAGCCCGAACTAACGTAATACCTTGGAATGAGAAGAAGGACAAAAGACTAGGAACCAGCCAAACCGAGTAGAAGTACACCACATGCTGCACCCAATGTTATTACTGTTATACACCGGCACGCCATTGCAGTGGGAGGTTGTTAAGCAACCAGAGATGTTCATAAGACTAGAAGAGTTTTAACTCTGGATCTGGTAAAGATGAAATCGATCCCTAGCTCTGCATAAGGGCAGTACTAAATCTAAATGTGCCTGTTTAAAAAAAAAAACAATAAGGATTATTGTTAAGAGGCAAGATCATTTAGAGTACAAGCTTAGTAAATCCATTATGGATTGAAAGAAAGCTATAAATCGTGGAACTTGCGAATTGATGGGATAGTCCATTTGATGGATTCATCAAAAGGCATAGACGATAGGTGTATTGGAAACGTAATGGAAACAAAGTGGTGTTTCTCGGAGATCTTATGTAGATGACAATTTCATCATTGGCAACAATGTAGAAAAAGTTGTCAGACATAAGAAAATGGTTGTCTAAATGAATCGAGATATAAGATTGAGTAGAAGTTAGAGCATGTTCTTGAGATTTTTTCGATCTAAGAATAAGAACATTGTACTTCTCCTAGATATCTTATTCGATTATGGTTTGTTTTAAACATGCATACTTCTGAGAAAGGTTATTGCCTTTCAGAGACAGAATATACATCTATCTAAAGGGTATGTGTTCGAACACATGAAGGAGATAGATGAGGACAAAGCAGTTTCCTATACTTCAAGTATGGAAAGCTTTATAGATGCAATGTTATAAAAGCAAGAACCTGATATCAACTATGCGGTTTGCGTAGTGGGAGGATATCAAGGTAATCTAGAAAGGAATTTTTTCGAATGCTGTAATAGTACTTGCTGTAATAGTACTTGCGTAGAAGAAATCTTCTTAGATTACATTCTCTCAGATTCAAGAATCATAGAAAGACCAGTGTAAGTCAATATCAGGCTATGTGTTCACTTTTAGAAAAGGGTGGAACCATGAAAGAGTGATAAGCAGGACGCTTCTCAGACTCTCTCATAACTGAACAGCAGCCTCAGAGGCAGCGGAAGTTCTGGTTAGGTTCCGGGATAACCCCTTTGGCTTGGATATGACTCTTAGTTCACCACAGGCTATTGGATAGCGGTGCATGGTAAACTGGAAAAGGCCATAAGTCAAGAAGTGATGTTAACACATAGAGCAAGTACCACCTGATATGAATCATCGTCGAGGGAGACGATGTAGTAGTCACCAAGATAACTTCAGAGCGGCAACCTAGATTGCTCACTCACATAGTACTTCTCGGAAGTACACTTTAAAGCACGTGATGAGTATGGGAACCGGGAGTTTGGAGGAAATGACTAGACCTTAGTACAAGTGGGAGATTGTTGGAGTTGTGTACTTAATGTCTAGATTTAAGTAACGGTAAACTCCCGATCATAGCATTTAATCTATTAAATTAATAAACAATTATTTGCATTTATTTATCATTAATTAAATATGCAAAATATAGTCCTGGATTTTATACGTTGTAGTTAGTATGGTGTTGCATGGGCACACAGAAGATCATACTATCGGTTACTCGTATTTAATCAAACAGTTGCTCACGACCTAGATGGACATGGACCAATCCATTGGTATAGTCGTTGTGTGAGGGAGAAAATAATTTATCTTAATTATTTTATCACACTTGTACACTTAGGTGTATTGGGCGGATCGCTTGAGATTTATTGATTAGGATTGCCTTGGATAATCAATTTAAATCTCAGAGTATTTTATTCTCAATCCCCGATACTATTGCGGGTGTATATATTTAATATTAGAGACTTTGATTTTCCAAAGGAATTAACCGATTTAATTATTGGGTTAATTACCGGTTAAAGTTGGGTCGCTATATTTTATATATGACATGCCGTGAATACTTGACGGGAAAGTGTATCCCGGAAGGGTTGATAATATCCCCGAGATGAGTTCATAAGGAATTATTGTGTAAACCTCATGAGTGGATTTGTTCCGCACAATAATTAAGGTTGAATGGTACTAGTCTCGGATATAAGAGATGAATATAATTTATTGAGCAATAAATAAATTTATTCATGGATATTTAAATCTTTAATACACGGAATAAATAATACTACCGGAGAAATATTATTCGATATAATATGGGTAAATATTGGGAGTGCAATTTTATTTATATAGTGGAAAATAAATAAAATTAATATTGATAAGGATTAATGGACTTGAGCATTGGGCTCAATTTAATCTTCAATATTAGAAGCCCAATATTCCACCTCCTTTAGATCCCCTACGTAGCCTATAAAAGCACTACATGGCCTTCACAATTCATAACGTAATATAAGAGAAGAATATCATACTTGATATTCTTGAGAGTTGAAGGAGATCCATAGGAGTTCGATAGATCATCGCCCACCCGACGTTCGAACGGAGTGCAAGGAATACGTGGGAAGATTCAAAGGTGTTTGATTTCGTTTCTCCGAACAACGAATCGAAGGTATAATATCTAGAACCCCCTCGATATTATTTCGGTTTTGGTTTATCGAAATTACCGTAGAACGCAAGATCCGAAGTTCGAACCCGGAGTAGACGGAAGATCACGCGGTGGTGGCGAAGCCACCGGACCGCGTGGATCGACCCTCCTAGGGTTCGGCGGGCGCGGAGGAGGCGACCCTCGGCTGGGCCGAGGGCGCGCGGTCGATCGTGGTGATCGACCGCCGGGGCGCGGGCTGGAGCCGCACCCCACCCCACCTCGACGGTGGGGACCTCCAGGCGGCGGCGAGTCGCCGGACTCGCCGCGGGGGCTGCTGGGCAGCCCCTCCCCGATCGATCGCCGGCGTGCGATCGATCCTTCGATCATGTGAACCCCGACTCGCGGGGGTTCGGCTGGGTGCGGGCTGCGTACCTTCGGGTGCGTAGTCTCCAAAGGTCGGACTCCGGCGGATGAGTCGCCGTTCATGTGATTTCCGGCGAAGGGTTTGATCGGGCTATGGTTTCCGCAATTTTAATAGCCCGGGATATCGAATTCCAGCAAGTTATTCCTTGAGAATACTCGAATATGGATTAGAGTACTTGATGTGCCACAAAAGCAAAAGTGTTTTGACAAGTCAATGGACACAAAGCTGTTGTGGGGAAACTTCAAAGTATATCCATTGGAAGCCTGCGATTTGATCGTAGAGGCTATTACCTATCTAAGTAAACACATAGCATAAATCAAAGAATGGGATTGGATCCCAAATGACTACACCATACACTCTTGTGTAGAAAGTGTGTGTCGGGAAATAATAAATGGAATTCTAATAGTAAAAGAAAAGGTTATTCAGAACTACCTATGTTCTATGGATATTCCTGGAAAAACATCGACACATTCAATGTGGTTGTAGGATATCCTGGAAGAACAAAAGATTGTATGTTCAATAGTACTATGAACCAGAAGGAAGTTATCGCCCGGTTCTTAGAGGAAGACTATTAGATGAACTACAAAGCCTGAAGTGACGTAATACTTTGTAGAGAGAGAAAAGAAGACTGGGAACCAGCCAAACCGAGTAGTAGTACACCACTAACTGCACCTATTGTTAGTACTGTTTATACACCGGAACGCCATTGCAGTGGGAGGTTGTTAGACAACCGGAGATCTTCATAAGACTAGAAGAGTTTCGAACTCTAGATCTAGTAAAGATGAAATCGATCCCTAGCTCTGCACAAGGGCAGTACCAAATCTAAATGTGCCTGCTTAGAAAGCAATAAGCGTTATTGTTAAGAGGCAAGATCATTTAGAATACAAGCTTAATAAAGCTATGAATCGTGGAACTTGCGAACTGATGAGATAGTCCATTTGATGGATTCATCAAAAGGCATAGACGAAAGGTGTATTAGAATCGTGATGGAAACAAGGTGGTGTTTCTCAGAATTTTATGTAGATGACATTTTATCATTGGCAACAATGTAAAGATATTGTCAGACATAAAGTAATGGTTGTCTAAATAAATCAAGATATAAGATTGAGTAGAAGTTGGAGCATGTTCTTAAGATCTTTCGATCTCAGGATAAGAACATTGTACTTCTCCTAGATATCTTATACAATTATGGTTTGTTTTAAACATGCATAATTCTGAGAAAGGTTATTGCCTTTCAGACAAAGAATACATCTATCTAAGGATACGTGTTTTGAACACGTGAAGGAGATAGACGCAGACAAAGCAGTTTCCTACACTTTGAGTGTGGAAAGCTTAATGAATGCATTGTTGAAAAACAAGAACCTGATATCAACTATGCGGTTAGCGTAGTGGGAGGATATCAAAGTAATCTCTTTAAGAGATATTCGGATGCTGTAAAAGTACTTTCGAAATACTGGATTACGGAGCAACACGAATTCTTCTTGGATTACATTTTCTCAGATCTCAAATCAGAGAAGGACCAGTGTAAGTCGATATCAGGCTATGTGTTCACTTTTGAAAGGGGTGGGACCTTTAAAGATGAAAGAGTGATAAGCACGATGCTTTTCGGACTCTATCATAATCGAATGGCAGCCTCAAAGGCAGCAGAAATTTTGGTTGGGCTCCGGGATAACCTCTGTGTTGGAGTGGTATACTTAATGTCTAGATTTGAGTATTGTGAACTCCTTGTACACTTTCATTTACCTATTAAATACAAACATTCATTTGCTTTTAATTATTGTTAATTAAATATATGCAAATTATAGTCCTGGATTTTATACGTTGTAGTTAGTATGGTGTTGCATGGGCACACAGAAGATCATACTATCGGTTACTCGTATTTAGTCGAACAGTTGCTCACGACCTAGATGGACACGGACCAACCCATCGGTATAGTCGTTGTGTGAGAGAGAAAATAATTTGTCTTAATTATCTTATCACACTTATACACTTGGTGTATTGAGCGGATCGATTGAGACTCATCAATTAGGATTGCTCGGCGATAATTGATTTGAGACTCAGTGTATTATATTCTTAATCCCCGATATTATTGCGGGTGTGTATATTTAATATAAGTGACTTTGATTTACCAAAGGAATTAACCGATTTAATTATTGGGTTAATTACCGGTTAAGTTGGGTCACTATATTTTATATATGGCATGCCGTGAATGATTGACCGGACAGTGTATCCCGGAAGGGTTGATAATATCCCCGAGATGAGCTCATAAGGATTTATTATGTAAACCTCGCGAGTGGATTTAATTCCGCATAATAAATAAGGTTGAGTGGTACTAGTCTCGGATAAAAGAGATGAATAAATTTATTAAGCAATAAATAAATTTTATTCATGGATATTTATATCTTAAATACACGGAATAAATAATACTACCGGAGAAATATTATTTGGATATAATATGGTTTAATATTGGGAGTGCAATTAATTTATATAGTGGAAAATAAATTAATTAATATTAATGGGAGATTAATAGATTTGGGCTTGGGCTCAATTTAATCATTAATATTGGAAGCCCAATATTCCACTTCCTTTAGATCCCCTACGTAGCCTATAAAAACACTACATGGTCTTCTCTATTCTCATAACTAGAAGATCACAATTCTAGAGAGAGAAGTAGATCCATAGAGCTTGGAGGATCGTCGCCCACCCGACGTTCAAGCTAGTGCAAGGAATACGTGGGAAGATTCAAAGGTCATCTTGAATTCGTTTCTCCGAACAACGAATCGAAAGGTACAATATCTAAACGCCCTTGATAATTGTTCGATTTTGGTTTTATTGAGAATACCGTAGAACGCAAGATCCGAGGTACGAAACCGGGAAGGAGGACGAACGCGTGGTGGTGGCGAAGCCACCGGACCACGGCGATCGCCCACCTAGGGTTTCGGTGGGGATGGGTCGAACCCCGGCTGGGAGCCGGGGACGCGATCGATCATCGCGATCGATCGCGAGCCGCGAGGGCTGGGCCCCGCGGCTGTCCGCTGGTCGGACCGACGCCCCGACGGCGGCGAGTCGCCGGACTCGCCGCTGGGCTGCTTGGCAGCCCGGTCGATCGCCGTGAGCGATCGACCCCTTCGATCGCGAGCCCCGCGTGCGGGGGCTCGGGCTGGGCGTGCGCGAGGCTTCGGCCTCGTCGTGCGTTCGGCTCGTGCTCCGGCTCGTACGTGGTACTCGTGTGATTTCCGGCGGATGGTTTTGATCGGGTTATTGGTTTCCGCAAATTTTAATAGCCCGGGATATCAAATTCCAACAATTGGTATCAGAGCGTGGTTTACGTTCGCGGTATTTTCGATCAAATTGTTCTACCTTGCAGGGTTCCGACTATTATGGCTTAATTTATTATTCGTTTAATTTATTTTGTCATATATGTTGGTTTGATTAAACTCTCGGACATGTCGAGATTCGTTTTTGGTGGTGAATGCTTGTAATAGTAAAAATTCGGGGGTTGACCGAATTTAGGATTTATTATTACGTTCTATTTTTTCCGGAAATTGTATAGGGTCGATTTCATGTATAGAATCGATACCGGATAGTGTAAAATTTATTTTGTAATTTATTTTGCGTTGGATCGATGTCGAAACGACCGCCGGAGAAGACGCGTGACGAAGGAGATGACGTGAGGGCAACGGGACAAGGATCGACCAACCCCATGGTCGATCCCATGAGGATCGATCGACCCTCACATGGAGGAGCCGCCGGCAATGGTGGCCGGCCACCTCCTAGGCGTGGGTCGAGGGTGGCGCGGGGATCCCCACCCCGTGCTATCCCGGTCCGGAAATTTACTTTCCCAATTAGTTCGGATTTTTCCTATTTGAGTATTCCTATTTTTGGGAATTCTCATGGATTAGGAAAAGAATTTATTGGAATTAATTTTATTTCCTTATTCTATTATGGAAGTCTTCTAGAGTATTCCGAGTTCTACTTGGAATAGGATCCTAGAGATTTAATAGAATTAGAAAGGAATAAAAGTTAATTTAGGATTGATTTATTTCCTAATTGATTATTCCTATTTTATGGGAATTTTCATAGAAATGGAAATTAATTAATCTTGGAAAGTAGAAGAGTCCTAAGTTATTTTATTTCCTTATTTCATTATGGAAATCATCTAGAATATTCCAAGTGGGTCTTGGATAGATTATTCTAGAGATTCAATGAAGTAGAAAGGAAAAATAAAATAAATAAAAATATTAATAATATTTAATTTTATTTTTGATTTATTCGATTGACTTAATTTTAATTAAGTATCTTTTGGATTTATTAAAAATAAATAGATTTAAATATTGGAGATTAATATTCTCGTCACATGGAGCATTCAAGAAACGAAGACTAAAGACTAGAAGATGCGTACGGAGATGGAGTAAAGCCATAATAGTCGGAAAATAATATTCTAGTAATTATTTTGACTATGTGATAATACTATGTGCTTTATTACATGTATGCATGCTATATGTGTTTACTTTTATGCACTAGTATAGCGTATCCCTTTATTGTAAAAAGCTAAGTGGGAGAGGGTATGGAAACATACCCATGGTCTCCATTGCTGCTCTCTTGGTGACTTTTATAAACTTTTGAAGTTTATATAGATAAGTTATTGGAGGAGAGTTCTTGTAATTCCTCTTACGAGAAACGTTGATTAAGTTTATCAAACAATGCCTAATTTGTCTTTCCAAAGCTGATTTCAAGTCGACTCATTCTCACCCCGGGGAGTGGAATGGAGCCAAAGCCACTTGGTCATGTCGAGGACACAAATTAGAGGCAGTCGTACCATTCTTTGATAGATGGATCGATTTGTCTGCTCGGCTCCCTCATTTATGAGAGATAGGGCTGTTCGCATGGTGAATCACTGGTTAGAAACCTCGAGTTTCACTTATGATTCTCCGCGTCTTGATTTACAAGATTAAATGGATCAAGTAATTGGGAGTCAATTATAAAGATCTCTTAGTGTAGTAAACGTCCACACAACGTGGCTTGCTATGCTGACGGGTTTTGGATTAATTGATGTAGACAGTTGTAAGAAAATTGTGAAGAGTTGTGAAGTTGTCGTAAACGTCCACACAACGTGGCTTGCGGTGATGTAGCAATTCCAAACGATTTACTTTGGTACTGAGTAATGGTTTACACTTAGATACGCCTTATAGTATTCCTCCCACCGAGGTTCCGCTATAAGCGATGTATGACCGAAGGAAATCTAATTGCTAAGTCGTTTGGGTGGGTAAACGTCCACACACCGTGGCTTGCCTTACCTGATGGGATTTTAGATGTAATTAGTGATTTAATGATATTATTTAAGGGAGATAATATCGGATATTAAATTGTTTGTTTGTTTTATGTGCTTATAGGTTAGGAATGACTGTGACCCCACTTTGTGATATACTTAAAGATGAAAACTCACTGGTTCCATATAGTAATGATTGGGAACGAAATCTGGACATTGTCCAGACTGTTGAGCCTTCTATATCTGCTATTGTCCCAACTGATGAGGACATTTGGAATGACCTCAATATGATGTTGAGACATAGTGTGGATACTGCTGAAGAGGTGATTGACATACTCATTGTATTTCGCCCACTAGAGGAGTCGCTTAAAAACGATGACTTGAGGATGAAAATCATAAGTGTGATCAGAAAATCACGAGCTCTTATGGCCAAGGAAGAAGTGCAAGCAAAGAAGCCCAGTGGTTCCAAACCACGGATTGGGAAGAGCAAGCCGCGAGGCAAGTGCTATCGATGCAAGCAGTCTGGGCACTGGAAGTCTGATTGTCCTCTCATCAAAGGTACGAAATTTTCCTTAGTCACCGAAACATTGTCAGTGGTGTTATCTACCAGCACCTGGTGTGTAGATACGGGGGCCACTGATCATGTATGCAATTCATTGCAGGGGTTCCAGGAAACCCGGAGACTTAGAGAGGGAGAGATCGTGGTCTACATGGGCAATGCTGCGAGGGTGGCGGCTGTTGCAGTGGGAGACGTTCACTTACGTTTTAGTAGTGATAGGGCTTTAGTTTTACATAATTGTCTTTATGTACCCAATTTTAGAAAGAATTTAATTTCGGTTTCTAAACTTATAATGAATGGGTATTCTGTTTCTTTTGACCACTCTGTGATCATAAGAAGAAACAGTGAGATTATCTGTTCTGGTACATTGGTGGACGATTTGTATGTACTAAATCCTGAGTCTAACACGATGCAACTAACCGAGAGTAATAACACATCTACGAACACCAATAAGAGAAAGGAACCTTCTAAAATGAATCAATTATACTTGTGGCATCTAAGGCTAGGTCATATAAACTCGAATAGGCTTCAAAGGTTGAAAGCTGATGATTTAATCACTGGCGTTGAAGGAGAGGACCTTCCGACCTGCGAATCCTGTTTAGAGGGTAAAATGACCAAGCGTCCTTTTTCTGGTAAAGGACGGAGGGCTGAACAAGTATTGGATTTGATTCACTCTGATGTATGCGGACCTATGTCTACTCAGGCAAGGGGAGGGTACGAGTATTTCATCACTTTCACTGATGATTACTCAAGGTATGGATTTGTATACTTGATGCGCCGTAAGAGCGAATCCTTTGACAAGTTCAAGGAGTTCAAGGCTTTTGTGGAGAACCTTCAAAACAAATCCATTAAGTGCCTGCGATCGGATCGCGGAGGCGAGTACCTGTCTGGAGAATTCAAGGCATACTTGGCAGAGAATGGGATTGATTCCCAGATGACATCACCATATACTCCCCAGCAGAATGGTGTGTCAGAAAGAAGGAATAGGACTCTTATGGAAATGGTGCGATCAATGATGAGTTACTCGGACTTACCTGTTATGTTCTGGGGATTTGCCTTGGAAACAGCGGCGTATATCTTGAATAGGGTTCCAACCAAGACGGTACCAACCACACCCATGGAATTGTGGAGTGGGCGCAAGCCTAACTTAAGACACATTCGGATCTGGGGTTGTCCAGCACATGTGTTGCGACAAGGTGCCGATAAGTTAGAACCTAGATCAGAATTACGGCTGTTTGTAGGATACCCGAAAGGAACTAAAGGTGGCATGTTCTATAGTCCTAAAGACCAGAAGATCGTTATAAGTACTAACGCTCGGTTCTTGGAGGAAGACTATGTCATGGACCACAAGCCCAAGAGTGACATAATACTTGATGAGATGAGAGGTGACAAGGAAGACTTAGATACAGCCGAACCGAGTATAGATACACCACTAGAATCTGCACCTGATACTGTCACTGTTAATACACCGGAACGCCGTCGTAGTGGGAGGGTTGTTAAGCAACCAGACCGATGGATTGGACTGGGTGAGTCTTCGGACTCTGGACCTGGAGTTCATGAAATCGATCCCTGGACCTATGATGAGGCGGTACAAGATATAGATGCGCCTTCTTGGAAGAAAGCGATGAAATCCGAAATAGAATCTATGGATTCTAATAAAGTCTGGGATCTTGTAGAACCACCAAGCGGCGTAAAGCCAATTGGGTGTAAATGGGTCTACAAGAGAAAGAGAGGATCTGACGGAAAGGTTGAAACCTTTAAAGCTCGGCTTGTTGCGAAAGGATATACTCAGAAAGAGGGAATCGATTATGAGGAGACCTTCTCGCCAGTAGCCAAGATAAAGTCGATCCGGATTCTCTTATCCATAGCAGCTCATATGGATTATGAGGTGTGGCAAATGGACTTCAAGACAGCTTTCCTAAATGGAAGTCTTGACGAGACGATTTATATGAAACAACCAGAAGGATTCATTGCTAAGGGGCGAGATCATCTAGTGTGCAAGCTTAATCGATCCATTTATGGATTGAAACAAGCCTCGAGATCGTGGAACCTGCGGTTTGACGAAGTAGTCCAATCTTTTGGATTTAGTCAAAGCATGGACGAATCGTGTGTGTATTGGAAACGTGATGGGAAGAAGGTGGTGTTTCTCGTGCTTTATGTAGACGACATTCTTCTCATTGGCAACAGTGTGAAAATGTTATCAGACATAAAGGGATGGTTGTCTAGACAATTCGATATGAAAGATTTGGGAGAAGTCGGGCATGTTCTAGGGATCAAGGTTATAAGGGATCGCCGGAGTAGAACATTATACCTATCCCAGCAATCTTACATAGACACGATTGTGGCTCGTTTTAACATGCAAGATTCCAAGAAGGGTGAGCTGCCCTTCAGTAAAGGAACTTATCTTTCTAAGGAAATGTGTCCTCGGACACAAAAGGAGAAAGATGAAATGAAAGCAGTTCCCTACGCTTCGGCTGTGGGAAGCTTGATGTATGCAATGTTATGCACGAGGCCTGATATCTGCTATGCAGTTGGCGTAGTAGCGAGATATCAGAGTAACCCTGGAAAGGCTCATTGGACTGCCGTAAAGAGCATTTTCAAGTATTTGCGAAATACTAGGGATTATGTTCTAAGTTACGGGGCAGACAATCTGATTCCTTTGGGTTATACAGATTCGGATTTCCAAGCTGATAAGGACCAGTGTAAGTCGTGATCAGGCTATGTGTTTCACTATTAAAGGAGGAGGAGTTTTAACATGGAAGAGTGATAAGCACGATGCTTTTCGGACTCTCCCATGGGTAACCAAATAGCGGCCTCAGAGGCAGCGGAAGATTTGGTATGGCTCCAGTATTACCTCTGGGACTTAGATGTGATTCTTAGTTTACCAAAGGCTATGTAAATAGCGGTGCAGTGGCAAACTTTAAGAGATCACGAGTCCATGAGTGTAAGATAACACATAGGGCAAGTACCACCTGATACGAGTCATCGTCAGGAAGGCGATGCAGTAGTCACCAAGATAGCTTCAGAGCGGCAACCTAGATTGCTCATTCACTTGGTACTTCTTGGAAGTATTTTTTAAGCACGTGATGAGTATGGGAGTCGGGAGTTTGGAAGATAAGACTAGACCTTAGTATAAGTGGGAGATTGTTGGAGTGGTATACTTAATGTCTAGATTTGAGTATTGTGAACTCCTTGTACACTTTCATTTACCTATTAAATACAAACATTCATTTGCTTTTAATTATTGTTAATTAAATATATGCAAATTATAGTCCTGGATTTTATACGTTGTAGTTAGTATGGTGTTGCATGGGCACACAGAAGATCATACTATCGGTTACTCGTATTTAGTCGAACAGTTGCTCACGACCTAGATGGACACGGACCAACCCATCGGTATAGTCGTTGTGTGAGAGAGAAAATAATTTGTCTTAATTATTTTATCACACTTATACACTTGGTGTATTGAGCGGATCGATTGAGACTCATCAATTAGGATTGCTCGGCGATAATTGATTTGAGACTCAGTGTATTATATTCTTAATCCCCGATATTATTGCGGGTGTGTATATTTAATATAAGTGACTTTGATTTACCAAAGGAATTAACCGATTTAATTATTGGGTTAATTACCGGTTAAGTTGGGTCACTATATTTTATATATGGCATGCCGTGAATGATTGACCGGACAGTGTATCCCGGAAGGGTTGATAATATCCCCGAGATGAGCTCATAAGGATTTATTATGTAAACCTCGCGAGTGGATTTAATTCCGCATAATAAATAAGGTTGAGTGGTACTAGTCTCGGATAAAAGAGATGAATAAATTTATTAAGCAATAAATAAATTTTATTCATGGATATTTATATCTTAAATACACGGAATAAATAATACTACCGGAGAAATATTATTTGGATATAATATGGTTTAATATTGGGAGTGCAATTAATTTATATAGTGGAAAATAAATTAATTAATATTAATGGGAGATTAATAGATTTGGGCTTGGGCTCAATTTAATCATTAATATTGGAAGCCCAATATTCCACCTCCTTTAGATCCCCTACGTAGCCTATAAAAACACTACATGGTCTTCTCTATTCTCATAACTAGAAGATCACAATTCTAGAGAGAGAAAGAAGAGAGAGAAGTAGATCCATAGAGCTTGGAGGATCGTCGCCCACCCGACGTTCAAGCTAGTGCAAGGAATACGTGGGAAGATTCAAAGGTCATCTTGAATTCGTTTCTCCGAACAACGAATCGAAAGGTACAATATCTAAACGCCCTTGATAATTGTTCGATTTTGGTTTTATTGAGAATACCGTAGAACGCAAGATCCGAGGTACGAAACCGGGAAGGAGGACGAACGCGTGGTGGTGGCGAAGCCACCGGACCACGGCGATCGCCCACCTAGGGTTTCGGTGGGGATGGGTCGAACCCCGGCTGGGAGCCGGGGACGCGATCGATCATCGCGATCGATCGCGAGCCGCGAGGGCTGGGCCCCGCGGCTGTCCGCTGGTCGGACCGACGCCCCGACGGCGGCGAGTCGCCGGACTCGCCGCTGGGCTGCTTGGCAGCCCGGTCGATCGCCGTGAGCGATCGACCCCTTCGATCGCGAGCCCCGCGTGCGGGGGCTCGGGCTGGGCGTGCGCGAGGCTTCGGCCTCGTCGTGCGTTCGGCTCGTGCTCCGGCTCGTACGTGGTACTCGTGTGATTTCCGGCGGATGGTTTTGATCGGGTTATTGGTTTCCGCAAATTTTAATAGCCCGGGATATCAAATTCCAACACTCTGGACTTGGATATGACTTTTAGTTCACCAAAGGCTATGTATATAGCGGTGCATGGTAAACTGAAGGAAGTCATAAGTCCAAAAGTGAAGATAACACATAGAGGAAGTACTACCTGATTCGAGTCATCGTCTAGAGAGACGACGCTGTAGTCACCAAGATAACTTCAGAGCGGCAACCTAGACTGCTCATTCACATGGTACTTCTTCGAAGTACAGTTTAAGCACGTGATGGGTATGGGAGTCGGTAGTTTGAAAGAAATGACTAGACCTTAGTATAAGTGGGAGATTGTTGGAGTTGTATACTTAATGTCTAGATTTAAGTAACGGTAACTCCCGATCATAGCATTTAATCTATTAATTAAATAAACAATTGTTTGCCTTTTAATTATTTGATAATTAAATATATGCAAATATAGTCCTAGATTATATACGTTGTAGTTAGTATGGTGTGCGACGTCACACGGAAGATCATACTATCGGTTACTCGTATTTAATCGAACAGTTGCTCACGACCTAGAAGGACACGGACCAATCCATCGGTATAGTCATTGTGTGAAAGAGAAAATAATTTGTCTTAATTATTTTATCACACTTGTACACTTGGTGTATTGGGCAGATCGCTTGAGATTTATCAATTAGGATTGCCTTTGATAATTGATTTAAATCTCAGAGTATTTTATTCTTAATCCCCGATACTATTGCGGGTGTGTATATTTAATATAAGTGACTTTGATTTTCCAAAGGAATTGACCGATTTATTTATTGGGTCAATTACCGGTAAAGTTGGGTCACTATATTTAATATATGACATGCCGTGAATTCTTGACGGGAAAGTGTATCCCGAAAGGGTTGATAATATCCCCGAGATGAGTTCATAAGGAATTATTATGTAAACCTCATGAGTGGATTTGTTCCGCATAATAATTAAAGTTGAATGGTACTATTCTCGGATAAAAGAGATGAATAAATTTATTATGCAATAAATAAATTTTATTCATGGATATTTAAATCTTAAATACACGGAATAAATAATACTACCGAAGAAATATTATTTGATATAATATGGTTTAATATTGGGAGTGCAATTAATTTATATAGTGGAAAATAAATTAATCAATATTGATGAGATTAATAGATTTGGGCTTGAGCTCAATTTAATCATTAATATTGGAAGCCCAATATTCCACCTCCTTTAGATCCCCTACGTAGCCTATAAAAGCACTACATGGTCTTCACAATTCAAGACATATCATAAGATTATCATACTTGATATTCTAGAGAGTTCGTGAAGGAGATCCATAGGAGTTCGGAGGATCGTCGCCCACACGACGTTCCAACGAAGTGCAAGGAATACGTAGGAAGATTCGAAGGTCTTCAAACCATCTCGTTTCTCTGCACAACGAGACGTAGGTAAAATCATGAAAACCCCCTCTATGATTTTAAGTGATAATTAATCGTGATATATACATGAACGAACGATCCGGGAAAACGTACGAACTTCGCGGACGGGGATTCGAAATCCTCGGCGAACGTCGAGAGAAATCCTCGACATGCGTCGAGGGTGGCGGCCGAACCCTAGGGTTCGACCGCCGGCGTGCGTCGAGAAGGGAGCCCCGTCTGGACGCCGTGGCAGACGATCGACGGGGGTCGATCGTCGGGGACGCCGCGGGCTGGTGCCGCGGTGGGTTCCCTTCGCCCCTCGAACGGCGGCGCGCACCGAAGGAGGCCCCGGCTGTACGCCGGGGCGAGCGATCGAACCCCAAAGAGTTGATCGCTGGGGGCTGCCGCGGGCTGGTGCCACGGCGGGTGCCCCCCGCCTCCTCCGGTGGTGGCGGTGAGTCGCCGGACTCACCGCCGGGGGTTGTTCCGAACAGCCCCGGGGGTGCGATCACGCACCCCACGCGATCGATATGATCACGAGCCTCGACGGGGGCTCGGCTAGGGTTTCCTGCCGCGTGTTTATCCCGCGGCGGCGATTCTCTCGTCGGGCTCCGGCTCGTGCGGTGTTCGCGGTTGTTTTCCGGCGACGGGATTTCGGTCGGGTTGTCGGTTTCCGCAATTTTGATAACCCAGAATATCGATTTCCAACATATGTAAGATGCCTGGGAAAGGTACAATGTTCTATTCCGGCGATCCCTTATAACTTTGATCCCTAGAACATGTCCAACCTCTCCTAAATCTTTCATATCGAATTGTCTAGACAACCATCCCTTTATGTCTGATGACATCTTCACACTGTTGCCAATGAGAAGGATGTCGTCTACATAAAGCACGAGAAACACAACTTTCTTCCCATCACGTTTCTGTTGGAGTGGTATACTTAATGTCTAGATTTGAGTATTCTGAACTCCTTGTACACTTTCATTTACCTATTAAATACGAACATTCATTTGCTTTTAATTATTGTTAATTAAAATTATGCAAATTATAGTCCTGGATTTCATACGTTGTAGTTAGTATGGTGTGTCGGGCCCACACAGAAGATCATACTATCGGTTACTCGTATTTAATCAAACAGATGCTCACGACCTAGATGGACACGGACCAATCCATCGGTATAGTCGTTGTGTGAGAGAGAAAATAATTTGTCTTAATTATTTTATCACACTTGTACACTTGGTGTATTGAGCGGATCGATTGAGACTCATCAATTAGGATTGCTCGGCGATAATTGATTTGAGACTCAGTGTATTTTATTCTTAATCCCCGATATTGTTGCGGGTGTGTATATTCAATATAAGTGACTTTGATTTGCTGGGATTCGGTATCCCGGGCCATTAAAATTTGCGGAAAATAATAACCCGACCGAAAACCCGTCGCCGGAGAACCAACCGCGAACCACCGCACGACCCGAGGCTCGACCGAGCACCGCACGGGTGAACCCGCGCGCCCAGCCGAGCCCCCGCATGGGGCTCGCGATCGCTAACCCTAGCGATCGCCGGGGATGCACGCGCATCCCCGTGGGGCTGTTCCGAACAGCCCCTGGCGGTGAGTCCGGCGACTCACCGCCACCGCCGAGGAGGGCGGTGCGCCCAGCGCACCCGCCGCGGCCCAGCCGCGGCTCGCCCGGCGATCGACCCCACTGTCGATCGCGTGCCCCGGCGTCCAGCCGGGGCGTCCTCGTGTGGGCCCCGCGATCGATGCCCTAGGGCTCGATCGCACCCCTCGGCTCCCAGCCGAGGGTCCTTCGAACCTTCGCCGGGGATCTCGAATCCCCGTCCCCGAAGTTCGTCGGTTACCCGGATCGTGCGTTCATGTATGTATCACAATTAAATTCACATAAATTCACACAAAGGAGTTTATGATTTTACCTTTTAATTCGTTGTGCGGAGAAACGAATTTAAGTTTGACGACCTTACGATCTTCCCACGTATTCCTTGCACTAGCTTGAACGTCGGGTGGGCGACGATCCTCCAAGCTTATGGATCCTCTTCTCTCTCTCTCTCTACTTTCTCTCTCTAGGAGAATTATGATCTTGTGTTATGTAGAATAGAGAAGACCATGTAGTGCTTTTATAGGCTACGTAGGGGATCTAAAGGAGGTGGAATATTGGGCTTCCAATATTAATGATTAAATTGAGCCCAAGCCCAAATCTATTAATCTCCCATTAATATTAATTAATTTATTTTCCACTATATAAATTAATTGCACTCCCAATATTAAACCATATTATATCAAATAATATTTCTCCGGTAGTATTATTTATTCCGTGTATTTAAGATTTAAATATCCATGAATAAAATTAATTTATTGCTAATTAATTTATTCATCTCTTGAATCCGAGACTAGTACCATTCAACCTTAATTATTGTGCGGAACGAATCCACTCATGAGGTTTACAAAATAATTCCTTTCGAACTCATCTCGGGGATATTATCAACCCTTCCGGGATACACTGTCCGGTCAATCATTCACGGCATGCCATATATAAAATATAGTGACCCAACTTAACCGGTAATTAACCCAATAATTAAATCGGTTAATTCCTTTGGTAAATCAAAGTCACTTATATTGAATATACACACCCGCAACAATATCGGGGATTAAGAATATAATACACTGAGACTCGAATCGATTATCGCCGGCAATCCTAATCGATGAATCTCTACGATCCGCTCAATACACCAAGTGTACAAGTGTGATAAAATAATTAAGACAAATTATTTTCTCTCTCACACAACGACTATACCGATGGATTGGTCCGTGTCCATCTAGGTCGTGAGCATCTGTTTGATTAAATACGAGTAACCGATAGTATGATCTTCTGTGTGGGCCCGACACACCATACTAACTACAACGTATAAAATCTAGGACTATGATTTGCATATATTTAATTAATAATAATTAAAAGCAAATAATTGTTTATTTAATAGATTAAATGCTATGATCGGGAGTTTATCGTTACTTAAATCTAGACATTAAGTACACAACTCCAACAATCTCCCACTTGTACTAAGGTCTAGTCATTTCCTCCAAACTCCCGGTTCCCATACTCATCACGTGCTTTAAAGTGTACTTCCGAGAAGTACTATGTGAGTGAGCAATCTAGGTTGCCGCTCTGAAGTTATCTTGGTGACTACTACGTCGTCTCCCCTGACGATGACTCGTATCAGGTGGTACTTGCTCTATGTGTTAACATCACTTTTGACTCATGACCTCTTCTAGTTCACCATGCATCGCTATCCAATAGCCTTTGGTAAACTAAGAGTCATATCCAAGTCAAGAGGTTATCCCGGAACCTAACCAAAACTTCCGCTGCCTCTGAGGCTGCTATTCGGTTATGAAAGAGTCCGAGAAGCGTCCCGCTTATCACTCTTTCACTTCAAGGTTCCACCTCTTTCTAAAAGTGAACACATAGTCTGATATCGACTTTCACTGGTCCTTCTCTGATTTTTGGATCTGAGAATCTGTAATCTAAGAAGATTTCGTCTTGCTCAAGCCAGTACTATGAAAGTACTCTTGCAGCATTCGAACATCCCTTATCCAGATTACTTTGATATCCTCCCACTACGCAAACCGCATAGTTGATATCAGGTTCTTGTTTTACAACATTGCATCTATAAAGCTTTCCATACTTGAAGTATAGGAAACTGCTTTGTCCTCATCTATCTCCTTTATGTGTTCGAACACATACCCTTTAGATAGATGTATATTCTGTCTCTGAAAGGCAATAACCTTTCTCAGAAGTATGCATGTCAAAAACAAACCTTAATCGTACAAGATATCTAGGAGAAGTACAATGTTCTTATCTCTAGATCATAAGACCTTAAGAACATGCTCTAACTTCTTCTCAATCTTATATCTCGATTTATTTAGACAACCATTATTTTTTATGTCTGACAGCATTTTTTTCATTGTTCCCAATGATGAAATGTTATCTACATAAAATCTCCGAGAAACACCACCTTGTTTCCATTACGTCTTCAATACACCTTTCGTCTATGCCTTTTGATGAATCCATCAAATGGACTATCCCATCAATTCGCAAGTTCCACGATTCATAGCTTTATTTCAATCCATAAATGGATTTACTAAGCTTGTATTCTAAATGATCTAGCCTCTTAACAATAATCCTTATTGTTCCAAGCAGGCACATTTAGATCTAGTACTGCCCTTATGCAGAGCTAGGGGTCGATTTCATCTTTACTAGATCCAGAGTCCGAACTCCTCTAGCCTTATGAATATCTCTGGTTGTCCAACAACCTCCCACTGCAATGGCGTCCCGGTGTATGACAGTAATAACAATAGGTGCAGTATGTGGTGCACTTCTACTCGGTTTGGCTGGTTCCTAGTCTTTTGTCCTTTTTCTCATTTCAAGGTATTACGTCAATTTAGGCTTTGTGGTCCATCTAATAGTCTTCCTCTATGAACCGGACAGGACGTCCCTCTGGTTCATAGTACTATAGAACACACAATACTTCGTTCATCTAGGATATCCTACAACCATATTCAATATGCCGTTGTATCTAGGAATATCCATAGAACATAGGTAGTTCCGAACAACTTGTCCTTTTACTTTCAGATTTTCCATTTCTTTACAGCGCACCATCTCTACACGCAAGTGTATGGCGCGGTCCTTTGGGATTGAATCCCAATCTTTGATTATGCTATGTGTTATTCAGATAGGTGATGGCCTCCGCGACCGAGTCGCAGGCTCCTAATGGATATACTTTGATGGTTCCCCATAATAGCTTTGTGTCCATTGACTAGTCAAAACACTTTGCTTTTATGGCACATTAAGTATTCTAATCCATCACTGAGTATTCTTTGAGAGAATTTCTCGTATCTTTCTAATTTACACATATGTCTGCATATCTAATCATTTCCAATACTTGTCTGAATTCTATCCTTTATCCAGAAAGGTTTGCTTAGATGTATTATTCTCCAAATTCAATCCTTAGGTCGGAAGGTCCATTCCTTCAACTATAATTGATCAAATCAATTTCGACCATTTGAATCTTATTTGAAAATACTACTAAGTATAAGAATTCACAAGTATAATGATTAATAAAGAAATATCTAACAAGTAAAACAAGTTATAGAACGGTTTGTTGCATCGTGGTAGACTAAGGATTCATCATTCATATATTGATGTCTAATGTACCAGAATAGATAATGCCATTATTTCTTATCAAAATCATCCAATGATTAAAGAAATAAAATATCCATTCATTAATAATAGAAATCCAGAACAAAACGTTCTTTCTAAAATAAAAGGGTACATAATGCAATAATCTTAAAATGAAATCCTATTTAACTACTAAAGCATATAAATGTCTTCCACCGCAACCGCTGCTTCCTCTACAGCCTTGCCTTGACTATTCCTCCATTTCCAAGTCTTTGGGTTTCCTGGTGTCCCTGCATTTTAAATGCATACATACCGTCAGTGGATCCATATATACCAACCAGGTTTCTGGTAGATAACACAGCTGACTATGTTTTAAAGACTAAGGAGAGAATCTCGTACCTTCTCCAGGAGAAAATAAAGACTTCCAGTCCCCAGACGACTTTCTTTGAGAATGACTGCTCAAAGGCTTTCTCACCCTATTCCGTGGTCCAAGTGCAGGACTACAGGGCTTCTTTGTCTGCTTCTCCAATTCTTGGTCTATGCCCTTAGGTTCGAAACCTTTGGCTTTGGCCATAAGAGCTTGCGATTGTCTTAACTCATCCAAAAGGTCTAGCATCTCGAAAACGTGTTCAAGCGTTTCCTCGAAGCGACTAACCTTTATGAGTATCCTCATCGCCTCTTTCCTAACCTTCTCGTTGTCTCTAAACATAAGCTTGAGTTTCAGCATGATGTCATGATTGGTGGTTAATGCAAAAGCACTGTTCCACTTCTCAAAATCAGCTGTTTCCTCAATAGTTGAGACACGTGTTGGTTCAGGAGGACAAAGTTCACTGAGTACTAACTTGTACTCAGCAATAGTCTGGGAAATGTCTAACTCTTTATTCCATCCAACACAGTATGGAACTAGTGCGTTGAATTCCTTGAGTATCATAGAAAGTGGGTTCATAGCTATTCTCTAAACTTATAAGCACATTTAAACAAACAATCAATTTAATATCCGATATTATCTCCCTCAAATAATATCATTAAATCACTAATCACATCTAAAATCCCATCAGGTAAGGCAAGCCACGTTCGTGTGGACGTTTACCCACCCAAATGATTTAGCAATTAGATTTGCTTCGGTCGTACATCATTATAGCGTTACTTCGTTGGGAAGAATACTATAAAGCGTACCTAAGTGTAAACCATTACTCAGTACTAAGGTGAATCATTTGGAATTGCTATGTCACCGCAAGCCACGTTAGTGTGGACGTTTACGATAACTCACAATCCCTCACAATTCCCTATAACTGTCTACATCAACTATTTCCAAAAATCCCATTCAGCATAGCAAGCCACGTTCGTGTGGACGTTTACTACACCAAAAGATTTTTATAGTTGACTCCCAATTACTTGAAGCATTCGATTTTGTAAATCAAGACGCGGAGAATCATAAGTGAAACTCGAAGTTTCTAACCAGTGATTCACCATGCGAACAACCCTATCTCTCATAAATGAGGGAGCCGAGCAGACAATCGATCCATCTATCAAAGAATGGTACGACTGCCTCTAATTTGTGTCATCCACATGACCAAGTGGCTTTGGCTCCATTCCACTCCCCGGGGTGAGAATGAGTCGACTTGAAGTCAGTTTCAGAAAGACAAATTAGGCATTGTTTGATAAACTTAATCAGTGTTTCTTGTAAGAGGAATTACAAGAATTCTCCTCCAATGACACATCTATATGAACTTCAAAAGTCCATAAGAGTCACCAAGAGAACAGTAATGGAGACCATGGGAATGTTTCCATCCCCGCTCCCACTTAGCTTTTTATAACAAAGGGATACGCTATCTAATGCATAATTAAACACATAAGCATGCATACAAGTAATAAAGCACATATCACATAGTCAAAATAAGCTAGAAAAATTATTTTCCGACTATCATGGCTTTATTCCATCTCCGTATGCGTCTTCTAGTCTTCAGTCTTCGTTCTTGAATGCTCCATGTGACGAGAATATTAATCCCAATATTTAAGTCTATTTATTTTTAATAAATCCAAAAGATACTTAATTCGAAAATTAAGTCAATCGAATAAATCAAAAATAAAATTAAATATTATTAATATTTTTTATTTATTTATTTTCCTATCTAATTATATTAAATCTCTAGAATAATCTATCCAAGTCAAACTTGGAATATTCTAGAAGACTTCTATAATAGAATAAGGAATAAAATAAATTAGGACTCTTCTACTTTCCAAGATTAATTAATTTCCATGTCCATGAAAATTCCCATAAAATAGGAATAATCAAATAGAAATAAATTAATTTACTAATTAATTATTTTCCTATCTAATTCTATTAAATCTCTAGATTCCTATTCCAAGTAGAACTTGAAATATTCTAGAAGACTTCCATAATAGAATAAGGAAATAAATAATATTAATTAATTCTTTTTCTATCTCCATGAGAGTTCCCATACTTAGGAATACTCAAAATAGGAAACTTGAATCAATTAGGAAAGTGAATCTGTTGGAATTCGATATCCCGGGTTATTTAAATTTGCGGAAACCAATAACCCGAACGAACCCTTCGCCGGAGATAACACGAACGCCGCGTACGAGCCGGAGCACGAGCCGAACGCACGACACGGCCGAAGTCGCGCGCACGCCCAGCCCGAGCCCCCGTCCGCGGGGCTCATGTGATCGACGGATCGCGCCACCGCGATCGATGGGTGGGGCTGCTCCCAGCAGCCCCCGCGGCGAGTCCGGCGACTCGCCGCCGCTTGGAGGATCCCCACCGTCGAGGTGGGGTGGGGTGCGGCTCCAGCCCGCGCCCCCGGCGATCGATCTTGAGATCGATCGCATGCCCGCGGCTAAGCCGCGGGTCTCTCCTCCTCACGCCCCCGAACCCTAGCCGGGCGATCCCATGTGGTCCGGTGGCTTCGCCACCACCACATGATCGTCCGTCTACTCCGGGCTCGATCTTTTGGATCTTGTTTTTCGATAATTGATCAATAAACTAGAATTAAATTGCGGAAATTTAATTCACCTTTCGATTCGTTGTGCGGAGAAACGAGATCTTATGATGACCTTGAGATCTTCCCACGTATTCCTTGCACTAGCCCGGACGTCGTGTGGGCGACGATCTACCGAACTCCATGGATCCTCCTCTCTACTTTCTCTCTCTAGAATTGTGTTCTTCAAGTTATGAGAATAGAGAAGACCATGTAGTGCTTTTATAGGCTACGTAGGGGATCTTAAGGAGGTGGAATATTGGGCTTCCAATAATAGTGATTAAATTGAGCCCAAGCCCAAATCTATTAATCCTTACTATTATTAATTAATTCTATTTTCCACTATATAAAATTAATTGCACTCCCAATATTAAACCATATTATATCAAATAATATTTCTCCGGTAGTATTATTTATTCCGTGTATTTAAGATATAAATATCCATGAATAAAATTAATTTATTGCTAATTAATTTATTCATCTCTTATATCCGAGACTAGTACCATTCAACCTTAATTATTATGCGGAATAAATCCACCTGCAGGGTTTACATAATAATTCCTTATGAACTCATCTCGGGGATATTATCAACCCTTACGGGATACACTTTCCCGTCAAGTATTCACGGCATGCCATATATAAAATATAGTGACCCAACTTAACCGGTAATTAACCCAGTAATTAAACCGGTTAATTCCTTTGGTAAATCAAAGTCACTTATATTAAATATACACACCCGCAATAGTATCGGTGATTAAGAATAAAATACACTGAGACTTAAATCGATTATCGCCGGCAATCCTAATCGATAAATCTCAAACGATCCGCTCAATACACCAAGTGTACAAGTGTGATAAAATAATTAAGATAAATTATTTTCTCTCTCACACAACGACTATACCGATGGATTGGTCCGTGTCCATCTAGGTCGTGAGCAACTGTTCGATTATATACGAGTAACCGATAGTATGATCTTCTGTGTGCCCATGCAACACCATACTAACTACAACGTATAAAATCCAGGACTATGATTTGCATATATTTAATTATAAATAATTAAACGCAAATAATTGTTTATTTAATTAAATAGATTAATGGCAATGGATCGTGAGCTTGCGCTACTTAAATCTAGACATTAAGTACACAAATCCAACAATCTCCCACTTGTACTAAGGTCTAGTCATTTCCTCCAAACTCCCGACTCCCATACTCATCACGTGCTTAAGTTGTACTTCCAAGAAGTATTATGTGAATGAGCACTCTAGGTTGCCGCTCTGAAGTTATCTTGGTGACTACAGCGTCGTCTCCCTCGACGATGACTCGTATCAGGTGGTACTTGCACTATGTGTTATCTTACACTTTATGGACTAGTGATTTCTTACCATTTGCCATTGCACCGCTATTTACATAGCCTTTGGCAAATTAAGAATCACATCTAAGTCCCAGAGATTATCCCGGAGTTATACCAAAACTTCCGCTGCCTCTGAGGCCGCTATTTGGTTACCCATGGCAGAGTCCGAAAAGCATCGTGCTTATCACTCTTCCATGTTAAAACTCCTTCTCCTTTAATAGTGAAACACATAGCCTGATCGACTTACACCGGTCCTTATTCGATTAGAAATCTAAGAGAATGTAATCCAAAGGAAAAACTCGTCTGCTTCGTAGCCTAGAACAGTACTTCGAAAGTACTTTTACGGCAGTCGAATATTCCTTTCCAGGATTACCTTGATATCCTCCCACTATGCTAACCGCATAGCCGATATCAGGTTCTTGTTTTCAACAATGCATTTATCAAGCTTTCCACACTCCAAGTGTAGGAAACTGCTTTCACTGCTTCTATCACCTTTATGTGTTCAAAAACACATACCTTAGATAGATGCATTCCGTCTCTGAAAGGTAACGAACCTTTCTCGGAATCTTGCATGTTAAAACGAACCATAATCATATATATGTAAGATGTCCAGGAGAAGTACAATGTTCTTTTCTTTAGATCCTAGATCTTAAGAACATGCTCTAACTTCTTCTTTATCTTATATATCGATTTTTCTAGACAACCATCATTTTATGTCTGACAACATCTTTACATTGTTGCCAATGATAAAATGTTTATCTACATAAAACCTCCGAGAAACACCACCTTGTTTCCATCACGTTTCCCATACACACGATTCGTCAATGCCTTTTGATGAATCCATCAAATGGAATATCTCATCAATGCGCAAGTTCCACGAATTCTAGCTTTGTTACAATCCATAAATGGATCAACTAAGCTTGTACTCTAAATGATCTCGCCTCTTAACAATAATCCTTATTGCTTTCCAAGAAGGCACATTTAGATCTAGTACCGCCTCTATGTAGATCTAGGGATCGATTTCACGTATACTAGGTCCAGAGTCCGAAGACTCACCCAGTTTTATGAATATCTCCGGTTGCTATACAACCTCCCACTACAATGGCGTTCCGGTGTATAAACAGTAATAACAGTAGGTGCAGTTAGTGGTGTACCGCTACTCGGTTCGGCTGGTTCTAAGTCTTAATCGTTTTCTCTCTTTTCAGAAGCATCATGTCATTTTGAGCTTTGTGGTTCATCTAATAGTCTTCCTCTAAGAACCGGGCGTTAGAACTTATAACGTCCTTCTGGTTCATAGTACTATCGAACACACATCTTTTGTTCTTCTAGGATATTCTACAACCACATTTGAATGTGCCGTTGTTACCAAGACATATCCATAGAACATAGGTAGTTCCGTTTAACTCGCACTTTTACTATTTCTATAAGAGTTCCATTTCTTATTTCCGACACACCAATCTTACAGAGGACTGTATGGTGTAGTCACTTGGGATCCAATCCCAAGCTCTGATCATAAATCAGAGTCAATCAATTC
Source organism: Euphrasia confusa (assembly GCA_954870475.1). Classification (NCBI taxonomy): domain Eukaryota; kingdom Viridiplantae; phylum Streptophyta; class Magnoliopsida; order Lamiales; family Orobanchaceae; genus Euphrasia; species Euphrasia confusa. The sequence continues at coordinate 35,457,221 of OX940950.1, forward strand.
TAATACTTGTCCGGATCTTACATCTTATATCCATAAAGGATTGCTTAGTCGTATTATCTTCCAAATTAGATTCTTAGGTCGGAAGGTCCACTCCTTCAACTTAATTGATCTTACAATCAATTTTCGACCTTTGAACTTCTTATTTGAATAAATATGACTTAGCATAAGATTCCACAAGTATAAATGATTTAATAAAGAAATCTCTTATTAGTAAAACGAGTTATATAAAACGGTTCGTCGCATTGTGGTAGACTCAGGATTCATCATTTATATATTGCTAGCTAATGTACCAAAATAGATAATATCATTATTTCTTCTTATAACCATCAAATGATTAAAAGAAATAAAATATCCATTCATTAGAAATCCAGAACTAAGTTCTTTCTAATATGAAAAGTACATAAAAGCAATAACTCAAAATGAAATCCTATAAAGTGTCTTCCACTGCAACAGCTGCCTCCTTACAGCACTGCCCATCTAGACTACGATCTTTTCTTTTCTAAGTCGTCGGGTTTCCTGGAACCCTTGCATTTAGAATGCACATACCGCCAGTGGTTCCATATCTACACACCAGGTTCCGGTAGATAATACCACTGACTATGTTTTACGACTAAAGAAATTTCGTACCTTCTTTGAGAGGATAATTAGACTTCCAGTACCCAGACTGTTTTCATCGAGAACTCTTGCCTATTGGCTTTCTCGTCCCATCTCGTGGTTCAAGTAATCTTAGAACCACTGGGTTTCTTTGCTTTCTTTTCCTTTCTCCCGATTCATGCCTTTAGGTTCGAAACCTTTGGCATTGGCTACAAGAGCTTGCGATTTCCGTTTCAACTCGTCTAAAAGGTCAATCATCTCAAAAACGTGTTTAAGCGTTTCCTTGAATCGACTGCCCTTTATGAGTATCCACATCGCCTCTTGTCTAGCCGCCTATATCAATAGGCTCGGAAGGACAAAGCTCATTGAGTACAACCTTGTACTCTTCAACAGTTTGGGTAATGTCTAGATCTCTATTCCAATCATTACATTTAGGGACCAGTGAGTTTAAAAATTCCTTACGTATCACAGAAAGTGGGTTCAAAGCCATATCCTAATCTATGAGCACATATAACAACAAACAATTGATTTAATCTCCGATATTATCTCCCTCAAATAATATCATTAAACCACTAATCACATCTAAAATCCCATCAGGTAAGGCAAGCCACGTGGTGTGGACGTTTACCCACCCAAATGATTTAGCAATTAGATTTGCTTCGGTCATACATCACTTATAGCGGAACCTCGTGGGGAGGAATACTATAATGCGTATCTAAGTGTAAACCATTACTCAGTACCAAAGTAAATTACTTGGAATTGCTACATCACCGCAAGCCACGTGGTGTGGACGTTTACGATAACTTCACAACTTTTCATAATTACTTACAACTGTCTACATCAATTAATCCAAAGTCCGTCAGTATAGCAAGCCACGTGGTGTGGACGTTTACTACACTAAGAGACTTTTATAATTGACTCCCAATTACTTGATCCATTTAATCTTGTAAATCAAGACGTGGAGAATCATAAGTGAAACTCGAAGTTTCTAACCAGTGATTCGCCATGCGAACGACCCTATCTCTCATAAATGAGGGAGCCGAGCAGACAAGCGACCCATCTATCAAAGAATGGCACGGAAGTCTCTAATTTGTGTCCTCTACATGACCAAGTGGCTCTGGCTCCATTCCACTCCCCGGGGTGAGAATGAGTCGACTTGAAGTCAGCTTTGGAAAGACAAATTAGGCATTGTTTGATAAACTTAATCAATGTTTCTCGTAAGAGGAATTACAAGAATTCTCCTCCAATGGCTTATCTATATGAACTTCGAAAGTTCATAAAAGTCACCAAGAGAACAGCAATGGAGACCATGGATATGTTTCCATACCCTCTCCCACTTAGCTTTTTATAACAAAGGGATACGCTATCTAATGCATAATTAAATACACATAAGCATAATAATAAACATACACTTCATGCAAGTACGTTCACAAATAATCAAATAATTACTCAAGTAAAATTATTTCTCGACTATTCGTACCTTGATGAATTCCAGCATGCTTGTCTTGAGTCTTCATTCTACGTCTTGAATACTTTGCCGAGCGACGGAAAAATTCTTTGATTCTCATATTTAATTTTACTCCAATTAAATAAAATCAATTCCATTGATTTCCATATTTAATTCTATTTTAAATAAAATCCAAGATTCTCCAATCCAAAATAAATTTTGAATTAATCTAATGATTTTAAATAAAATACTTAAATTAAATAAAATCAATATTATTAAAATCCATTGATTTCCATATTTAATTCTATTCTAAATAAAATCCAAGATTATCCAATCCAAAATAAATTTTGAATTAATCTAATGATTTTAAATAAAATACTTAAATTAAATAAAATCAATATTATTAAAATCCATTGATTTCCATATTTAATTCTATTCTAAATAAAATCCAAGATTATCCAATCCAAAATAAATTTTGAATTAATCTAATGATTTTAAATAAAATACTTAAATTAAATAAAATCAATATTATTAAAATCCATTGATTTCCATATTTAATTCTATTCTAAATAAAATCCAAGATTATCCAATCCAAAATAAATTTTGAATTAATCTAATGATTTTAAATAAAATACTTAAATTAAATAAAATCAATATTTTAATAATTTCTCAATCCTATTTAAATTAGATCTCAAGAATCCTAATCAAAATCGAATTTTGATTCTTCTCAAGACTTCTAATCCAAGTAGGTATAGGATATCTAGAGAAACTAGGATTTTCTTTCCTAATTTAACTCTCCATCTAATTCCATTATTTAATTCCATAATTAAGAAATCTAATCCAAATAGAATTTGAATTAATTCCAAAATTAAATTAAATAAAATTAGAAAGATTAAATTATTTCCGGAAAGATCGGATTTACCGGGACGAACCGAAACCGATTCCGGTCATCCCAACATCGAACCCGCGGATGTACCTTGTTGGTTCCATGTAAACATTACATACCAACGTGCATGTATAACCATTAATTAATTGGCTCCATGCATGCAAAGGCACACAAACCATTAATTTCATGGCCATGCACATCGTGATATGTACAACACCACATACATGCGGACATGCACATATCATCACCACCACTGGACGTCGACTCCAGCAGCAGCCCACATGAACCATGGACGTGCAGCAGCACGCCATGTGCGCGAACCACGCCGTCCAGCTGCTGCCATCCGAGATCATACACAGGCCGTCCGAGATCGCAGCGAAGCCGCGACTCACGCCCCGCGTTTATGCGCCTCCAGCGCGACCACCGAGCACAACCGCCGGCTGCCGGCGAACCACCACCACTGGTGGCACACGCCGGCATGCCCAGCTGTGTTCATGTCACGCCCAGCAGCCCGCTCCGAGCCCGTACAGCCCGCACAGCAGCCCGCACAAAGGCGTGCCCATGTCGCGACCGATAAGGTTCGATTTTTCCGAAAACCCTCGTTTTTAATAATTAATTTTTCCGACAACACAATTCATACAAGAGAGAAAATCAAGTACGTAGAACAATAATATAGCACAATAATTTAATAAAATTAAATTAATCTATGGCCATATATATCGAGAATCGATTATCAAAACAATTAACGAAAAACGTAACCGTACGCTCTGATACCAATTGTTGGAATTCGATATCCCGGGTTATTTAAATTTGCGGAAACCAATAACCCGAACGAACCCTTCGCCGGAGATAACACGAACGCCGCGTACGAGCCGGAGCACGAGCCGAACGCACGACACGGCAGAAGCCGCGCGCACGCCCAGCCCGAGCCCCCGTCCGCGGGGCTCATGTGATCGACGGATCGCGCCACCGCGATCGATGGGTGGGGCTGCTCCCAGCAGCCCCCGCGGCGAGTCCGGCGACTCGCCGCCGCTTGGAGGATCCCCAACGTCGAGGTGGGGTGGGGTGCGGCTCCAGCCCGCGCCCCCGGCGATCGATCTTGAGATCGATCGCATGCCCGCGGCTAAGCCGGGCGATCCCATGTGGTCTCTCCTCCTCACGCCCCCGAACCCTAGCCGGGCGATCCCATGTGGTCCGGTGGCTTCGCCACCACCACATGATCGTCCGTCTACTCCGGGCTCGATCTTTTGGATCTTGTTTTTCGATAATTGATCAATAAACTAGAATTAAATTGCGGAAATTTAATTCACCTTTCGATTCGTTGTGCGGAGAAACGAGATCTTATGATGACCTTGAGATCTTCCCACGTATTCCTTGCACTAGCCCGGACGTCGTGTGGGCGACGATCTACCGAACTCCATGGATCCTCCTCTCTACTTTCTCTCTCTAGAATTGTGTTCTTCAAGTTATGAGAATAGAGAAGACCATGTAGTGCTTTTATAGGCTACGTAGGGGATCTTAAGGAGGTGGAATATTGGGCTTCCAATAATAGTGATTAAATTGAGCCCAAGCCCAAATCTATTAATCCTTACTATTATTAATTAATTCTATTTTCCACTATATAAAATTAATTGCACTCCCAATATTAAACCATATTATATCAATAATATTTCTCCGGTAGTATTATTTATTCCGTGTATTTAAGATATAAATATCCATGAATAAAATTAATTTATTGCTAATTAATTTATTCATCTCTTATATCCGAGACTAGTACCATTCAACCTTAATTATTATGCGGAATAAATCCACCTGCAGGGTTTACATAATAATTCCTTATGAACTCATCTCGGGGATATTATCAACCCTTACGGGATACACTTTCCCGTCAAGTATTCACGGCATGCCATATATAAAATATAGTGACCCAACTTAACCGGTAATTAACCCAGTAATTAAACCGGTTAATTCCTTTGGTAAATCAAAGTCACTTATATTAAATATACACACCCGCAATAGTATCGGGGATTAAGAATAAAATACACTGAGACTTAAATCGATTATCGCCGGCAATCCTAATCGATAAATCTCAAACGATCCGCTCAATACACCAAGTGTACAAGTGTGATAAAATAATTAAGATAAATTATTTTCTCTCTCACACAACGACTATACCGATGGATTGGTCCGTGTCCATCTAGGTCGTGAGCAACTGTTCGATTATATACGAGTAACCGATAGTATGATCTTCTGTGTGCCCATGCAACACCATACTAACTACAACGTATAAAATCCAGGACTATGATTTGCATATATTTAATTATAAATAATTAAACGCAAATAATTGTTTATTTAATTAAATAGATTAATGACAATGGATCGTGAGCTTGCGCTACTTAAATCTAGACATTAATTACACAAATCCAACAGAATCTAGGTAGGATTAGGAGTAGCACGGGTTGGGGATCCCCGCACAACCCCCACCGTCGACCACCACCACCGCCGGGCACCACCGCCGCCGCCCCCTAGCCACGCGCCACCACCACCGGTGGCCGGCGTGGCCGGAAACCCTAGCGGGCAGCCCCGGGCGTGGGGTCGATCGATCCTCATGGGGATCGATCATGGGGATGATCGACCCCCCCGGTTTTTCGTCCTCTTCGTCTTCTTCGTCTCATGAGTTCTCAGGTGGTCGTCTCGGCATCGATCCAACGTAAATAAATTACAAGAAATAAATTTACAATTCCGGTATCGATTCTATACATGAAATCGACCCTATACACTTTCCGGAAAACATAGAACGTAATAATAAATCCTAAATTCGGTCAACCCCCGAATTTTTACTATTACAAGCATTCATCCACACAAAACGAATCTCGACATGCCCGAGAGTTTAATAAACGAACAATCATGGTAAATTAAATAGCAATTAATTAAACGAATAATTAACAATTAATTAAACCATGATAGTCGGAATCCCTGCAAGGTAGAACGCAATTGAACACATACATGAACACGAAACCAAACGCTCTGATACCAATTGCTGGGATTCGGTATCCCGGGCCATTAAAATTTGCGGAAAATAATAACCCGACCGAAAACCCGTCGCCGGAGAACCAACCGCGAACCACCGCACGACCCGAGGCTCGACCGAGCACCGCACGGGTGAACCCGCGCGCCCAGCCGAGCCCCCGCACGGGGCTCGCGATCGCTAACCCTAGCGATCGCCGGGGATGCATGTGCATCCCCGTGGGGCTGTTCCGAACAGCCCCTGGCGGTGAGTCCGGCGACTCACCGCCACCGCCGAGGAGGGCGGTGCGCCCAGCGCACCCGCCGCGGCCCAGCCGCGGCTCGCCCGGCGATCGACCCCACGGTCGATCGCGTGCCCCGGCGTCCAGCCGGGGCGTCCTCGTGTGGGCCCCGCGATCGATGCCCTAGGGCTCGATCGCACCCCTCGGCTCCCAGCCGAGGGTCCTTCGAACCTTCGCCGGGGATCTCGAATCCCCGTCCCCGAAGTTCGTCGTTTACCCGGATCGTGCGTTCATGTATGTATCACAATTAAATTCACATAAATTCACACAAAGGAGTTTATGATTTTACCTTTTAATTCGTTGTGCGGAGAAACGAATTTAAGTTTGACGACCTTACGATCTTCCCACGTATTCCTTGCACTAGCTTGAACGTCGGGTGGGCGACGATCCTCCAAGCTTATGGATCCTCTTCTCTCTCTCTCTACTTTCTCTCTCTAGGAGAATTATGATCTTGTGTTATGTAGAATAGAGAAGACCATGTAGTGCTTTTATAGGCTACGTAGGGGATCTAAAGGAGGTGGAATATTGGGCTTCCAATATTAATGATTAAATTGAGCCCAAGCCCAAATCTATTAATCTCCCATTAATATTAATTAATTTATTTTCCACTATATAAATTAATTGCACTCCCAATATTAAACCATATTATATCAAATAATATTTCTCCGGTAGTATTATTTATTCCGTGTATTTAAGATTTAAATATCCATGAATAAAATTAATTTATTGCTAATTAATTTATTCATCTCTTGAATCCGAGACTAGTACCATTCAACCTTAATTATTGTGCGGAACGAATCCACTCATGAGGTTTACACAATAATTCCTTTTGAACTCATCTCGGGGATATTATCAACCCTTCCGGGATACACTGTCCGGTCAATCATTCACGGCATGCCATATATAAAATATAGTGACCCAACTTAACCGGTAATTAACCCAATAATTAAATCGGTTAATTCCTTTGGTAAATCAAAGTCACTTATATTGAATATACACACCCGCAACAATATCGGGGATTAAGAATATAATACACTGAGACTCGAATCGATTATCGCCGGCAATCCTAATCGATGAATCTCTACGATCCGCTCAATACACCAAGTGTACAAGTGTGATAAAATAATTAAGACAAATTATTTTCTCTCTCACACAACGACTATACCGATGGATTGGTCCGTGTCCATCTAGGTCGTGAGCATCTGTTTGATTAAATACGAGTAACCGATAGTATGATCTTCTGTGTGGGCCCGACACACCATACTAACTACAACGTATAAAATCTAGGACTATGATTTGCATATATTTAATTAATAATAATTAAAAGCAAATAATTGTTTATTTAATAGATTAAATGCTATGATCGGGAGTTTATCGTTACTTAAATCTAGACATTAAGTACACAACTCCAACATGATTTACCAAAGGAATTAACCGATTTAATTATTGGGTTAATTACCGGTTAAGTTGGGTCACTATATTTTATATATGGCATGCCGTGAATGATTGACCGGACAGTGTATCCCGGAAGGGTTGATAATATCCCCGAGATGATCTCATAAGGATTTATTATGTAAACCTCGCGAGTGGATTTAATTCCGCATAATAAATAAGGTTGAGTGGTACTAGTCTCGGATAAAAGAGATGAATAAATTTATTAAGCAATAAATAAATTTTATTCATGGATATTTATATCTTAAATACACGGAATAAATAATACTACCGGAGAAATATTATTTGGATATAATATGGTTTAAATTGGGAGTGCAATTAATTTATATAGTGGAAAATAAATTAATTAATATTAATGGGAGATTAATAGATTTGGGCTTGGGCTCAATTTAATCATTAATATTGGAAGCCCAATATTCCACCTCCTTTAGATCCCCTACGTAGCCTATAAAAGCACTACATGGTCTTCACTTTTTCATAAGACAAGAATATCAATACTTGATAGTTCTAGAGAGTTGAAGAGGATCCATAAGCTTGGAAGATCGTCGCCCACCCGACGTTCAAGCTAGTGCAAGGAATACGTGGGAAGATTCAAAAGGTCGTCTTGAATTCGTTTCTCCGAACAACGAATCGAAAGGTAAAAATCTAAACACCCTTGATTGTTCGATTTTGGTTTATCGAGAATACCGTAGAACAAAATCCGAGGTACGAAACCATGAACGGGGGACGATCGAGTGGTGGTGGCGAAACCACCGGACCACAAGCGATCGCCCGGGCTAGGGTTTCGCGCGGGCGTGGAAGGGCGAACCCCGGCTGGACGCCGGGGGTGCGATCGATCGTCATGATCGATCGCTGGCCGCGGGCTGTGACCCGCGGCGGCCCTGCTGGAGGCGGGCCAGCCTTCCAGGCGGCGGCGAGTCGCCGGACTCGCCGCGGGGGCTGCTGGGCAGCCCCTCCCCGATCGATCGCTCCATGCGATCGATCCTTCGATCGCGTGAACACCCCGGCTCGCGGGGGTTCGGCCGGGGGCGGGCTGTGCGTCTTCGGGCGCACGGTCTCCGATGGTCGGACTCCGGCGGATGAGTCGGTGTTCATGTGATCTCCGGCGAAGGTTTTCGTTCGGGTTATTGTTTCCGCAATTTTAATAGCCCGGGATATCGAATTCCAACAATTGGTATCAGAGCGTGGTTTACGTTCGCGGTATTTTCGATAAAATTGTTCTACCTTGCAGGGTTCCGACTATTATGGCTTAATTTATTATTCGTTTAATTTATTTTGTCATGTATGTTGGATTGATTAAACTCTCGGACATGTCGAGATTCGTTTTTGGTGGTGAATGCTTGTAATAGTAAAAATTCGGGGGTTGACCGAATTTAGGATTTATTATTACGTTCTATTTTTTCCGGAAAATGTATAGGGTCGATTTCATGTATAGAATCGATACCGGATAGTGTAAAAATTTATTTTGTAATTTATTTTGCGTTGGATCGATGCCGAAACGACCGCCGGAGAAGACACGTGACGAAGGAGATGATCGAGAGGGTGAACGGGACAAGGATCGATCAATCCCCATGATCGATCCATGAGGATCGATCGATCGCATGGTGAGGCGCCGAATTCGCGCCTCTCGGCGGCGATGCCACCGGTGGTGGTGGCGCGCCGGCTGGGCGGTGGCGGCGGTGGACCTCGGCCGGTGATGGCGGTCCGGTGGGGGGCGCGGGGGTCCTTGTGATCTTCGTGCTCTCCCGGAAATTTACTTTCCTAATTGATTCGGGTTTTTCCTATTTGAGTATTCCTATTTTTGGGAATTCTCATGGATTAGGAAAAGAATTAATTGGAATTAATTTTATTTCCTTATTCTATTATGGAAGTCTTCTAGAGTATTCCGAATTCTACTTGGAATAGGATCTTAGAGATTTAATAGAATTGGAAAGGAATAAAAGTTAATTTAGGATTGATTTATTTCCTAATTGATTATTCCTATTTTATGGGAATTTTCATAGAAATGCAAATTAATTAATCTTGGAATGTAGAAGAGTCCTAAGTTATTTTATTTCCTTATTTCATTATGGAAATCATTTAGAATATTCCAAGTGGGTCTTGGATAGATTATTCTAGAGATTTAATGAAGTAGAAAGGGAAAATAAAATAAATAAAAATATTAATAATATTTAATTTTATTTTTGATTTATTCGATTGACTTAATTTTTTAATTAAGTATCTTTTGGATTTATTAAAAATAAATAGATTTAAATATTGGAAATTAATATTCTCGTCACATGGAGCATTCAAGAACGAAGACTAAAGACTAGAAGATGCGTACGGAGATGAAGTAAAGCCATAATAGTCGGAAAATAATATTCTAGTAATTATTTTGACTATGTGATAATATTATGTGCTTTATTACATGTATGCATGCTATATGTGTTTACTTTTATGCACTAGATAGCGTATCCCTTTATTGTAAAAAGCTAAGTGGGAGAGGGTATGGAAACATACCCATGGTCTCCATTGCTGCTCTCTTGGTGACTTTTATAAACTTTCGAAGTTTATATAGATAAGTTATTGGAGGAGAGTTCTTGTAATTCCTCTTACGAGAAACATTGATTAAGTCTATCAAACAATGCCTAATTTGTCTTTCCAAAGCTGATTTCAAGTCGACTCATTCTCACCCCGGGGAGTGGAATGGAGCCAAAGCCACTTGGTCATGTCGTGGACACAAATTAGAGGCAGTCGTACCATTCTTTGATAGATGGATCGATTGTCTGCTCGGCTCCCTCATTTATGAGAGATAGGGTTGTTCGCATGGTGAATCACTGGTTAGAAACTTCGAGTTTCACTTATGATTCTCCGCGTCTTGATTTACAAGATCGAATGGGTCAAGTAATTGGATTTCAATTGTATAAGTCTTTTGGTATGGTAAACGTCCACACTATCGTGGCTTGCTATATCGAATGGGACTTTAGATCGATTGATGTAGACAGTTATAGAAGGGAGTGAAGGATCCATGTGTCAACGTAAACGTCCACACTATCGTGGCTTGCGGTGGTATACGAGTCTCAAACAAACTTCTTAGTACTGAGTAATGGTTAACACTTAGGTACGCTTCATAGTATTCCTCCCATCGAGGTAACGCTATTGATGATGTACGACCGAAGGAAATCTAATTGCTAAATCATTTGGGTGGGTAAACGTCCACACTATCGTGGCTTGCCTTACCTGATGGGATTTTAGATGTGATTAGCGATTTAATGATATTATTTAAGGGAGATAATATCGGATATTAAATTGTTTGTTTGTTTTATGTGCTTATAGGTTAGGAATGACTGTGACCCCACTTTGTGATATACTTAAAGATGAAAACTCACTGGTTCCATATAGTACTGATTGGAAAAGAAATCTGGACAATGTTCAGACTGTTGAGCCTTCCGAATCCACTATTGTCCCAACTGATGAGGACATTAAAAATGACCTCAAGGAGATGTTAGGACATAGTAAGGAAGCCGGACTAGAGGTGATTGACATACTCATCAAGTTCAGTCCTCTTGAGGAATCACTTAAAAATGATTTCAAAAGAACTGAACTGATAAGTATGATCAGAGAATCACAAGCTCTAGTGGCCGAGTTGGAAGTGCAAGCAAAGAAGCCCAGTGGTTTTGAACCACGGATTGGGAAGAGCAAGCCGCGAGGCAAGTGCTTTCGATGCAAGCAGTCTGGGCACTGGAGGTCTGATTGTCCTCTCATCAAAGGTACGAAATTTTCCTTAGTCACCGAAACATTGTCAGTGGTGTTATCTACCAGCACCTGGTGTGTAGATACGGGGGCCACTGATCATGTCTGCAATTCATTGCAGGGGTTCCAGGAAACCCGGAGACTTAGAGAGGGAGAGATCGTGGTCTACATGGGCAATGCCGCGAAGGTGGCGGCTGTTGCAGTGGGAGACGTTCACTTACGCTTCAGTAGTGATAGGATTTTAGTTTTACATAATTGTCTTTATGTACCCAACTTTAGAAAGAATTTAATTTCGGTTTCTAAACTTATTATGAATGGATATTCTGTCTCTTTTGACCACTCGGTGATCATAAGAAGAAACAGTGAGATTATCTGTTCTGGTACATTGATGGACGATTTGTATGTGCTAAATCCTGAGTCTAACACGATGCAACTAACAGAGAGTAATAACACATCTACGAACACCAATAAGAGAAAGGAACCTTCTAGGATGAATCAATTATACTTGTGGCACTTAAGGCTAGGTCATATTAACTCAAATAGAATTCAAAGGTTGAAAGCTGATGGTCTCATCAGTGGTGTTGAAGGAGAGGACCTTCCAACCTGCGAATCCTGTTTAGAGGGAAAAATGACCAAGCGTTCTTTTTCTGGTAAAGGACGAAGGGCTGAACAAGTATTGGATTTGATTCACTCTGATGTATGCGGACCTATGTCTACTCAGGCAAGGGGAGGGTATGAGTACTTCATCACTTTCACTGATGATTACTCAAGGTATGGATTTGTATACCTGATGCGCCGCAAGAGCGAATCCTTTGACAAGTTCAAGGAGTTCAAGGCTCTTGTGGAGAACCTTCAAGGTAAATCCATTAAATGCCTGCGATCTGATCGCGGAGGCGAATACCTGTCTGGAGAATTCAAGGCATACTTGGCAGAGAATGGGATTGATTCCCAAATGACATCACCATATACTCCCCAGCAAAATGGTGTGTCAGAAAGAAGGAATAGGACTCTTATGGAAATGGTGCGATCAATGATGAGTTACTCGGACTTACCTATCATGTTCTGGGGATATGCCTTAGAAACAGCGGCGCACATTCTGAACTTGGTTCCATCTAAAACGGTTCCTTCAACACCCATGGAACGATGGAGCGGGCGCAAGCCTAGCTTGAGACACGTTCGGATCTGGGGGTGCCCTGCACATGTGTTGAAGATAGGTGCCGATAAATTAGAACCTCGTACTAAAGTACGGTTGTTTATAGGATATCCTAGAGGAACTAAAGGTGGCATGTTCTATAGTCCTAAGGACCAGAAGATCGTTATAAGTACTAACGCTCGGTTCTTGGAGGAAGACTATGTCATGGACCACAAGCCCAAGAGTGACATAATACTTGATGAATTGAGAGGTAACACTGAAGACCTAGACACAGACGAACCGAGTATAGACACACCACTAGAATCTGCACCTGACACTATCACTGTTAATACACCGGAACGCCGTCGTAGTGGGAGGGTTGTTAAACAACCAGACCGATGGATTGGACTGGGTGAGTCTTCGGACTCTGGACCTGGAGTTCATGAAATCGATCCCTGGACCTATGATGAGGCAGTACAAGATATAGATGCGCCTTCTTGGAAGAAAGCGATGAAATCCGAAATTGAATCTATGGATTCTAATAAAGTCTGGGATCTTGTAGAACCACCAAGTGGCGTAAAGCCAATTGGGTGTAAATGGGTCTACAAGAGAAAGAGAGGATCTGACGGAAAGGTTGAAACCTTTAAAGCTCGGCTTGTTGCGAAAGGATATACTCAGAAAGAGGGAATCGATTATGAGGAGACCTTCTCGCCGGTAGCCAAGATAAAGTCGATCCGGATTCTCTTATCCATAGCAGCTCATATGGATTATGAGGTGTGGGAAATGGATGTCAAGACAGCTTTCCTAAATGGAAGTCTTGACGAGACGATTTATATGAAACAACCAGAAGGATTCATTGCTAAGGGGCAAGATCATCTAGTTTGCAAGCTTAATCGATCCATTTATGGATTGAAACAAGCCTCGAGATCGTGGAACCTACGATTTGACGAAGCAGTCCAATCTTTTGGATTCAGTCAAAGCATGGACGAATCGTGTGTGTATTGGAAACGTGATGGGAAGAAGGTGGTGTTTCTCGTGCTTTATGTGGACGACATTCTTCTCATTGGCAACAGTGTGAAGATGTTATCAGACATAAAGGGATGGTTGTCTAGACAATTCGATATGAAAGATTTGGGGAGAAGTCGGGCATGTTCTAGGGATCAAGGTTATAAGGGATCGCCGGAATAGAACATTGTACCTATCCCAGCAATCTTACATAGACACGATTCTGGCTCGTTTTAACATGCAAGATTCCAAGAAGGGTGAGCTGCCCTTCAGTAAAGGAACTTATCTTTCTAAGGAGATGTGTCCTCAGACACAAAAGGAGAAAGATGAAATGAAAGCAGTTCCCTACGCTTCGGCTGTGGGAAGCTTGATGTATGCAATGTTATGCACGAGGCCTGATATCTGCTATGCAGTTGGCGTAGTAGCGAGATATCAGAGTAACCCTGGAAAGGCTCATTGGACTGCCGTAAAGAGCATTTTCAAGTATTTGCGAAATACTAAGGATTATGTTCTAAGTTACGGGGCAGACAATCTGATTCCTTTGGGTTATACAGATTCGGATTTCCAAGCTGATAAGGACCGGTGTAAGTCGTTGTCAGGCTATGTGTTTCCCTATTAAAGGAGGAGGAGTTTTTAACATGGAAGAGTGATAAGCACGATGCTTTTCGGACTCTCCCATGGGTAACCAAATAGCGGCCTCAGAGGCAGCGGAAGATTTGGTATGGCTCCAGTATTACCTCTGGGACTTAGATGTGATTCTTAGTTTACCAAAGGCTACGTAAATAGCGGTGCAGTGGCAAACTTTAAGAGATCACGAGTCCATAAGTGCAAGATAACACATAGGGCAAGTACCACCTGATACGAGTCATCGTCAGAGGGACGATGCAGTAGTCACCAAGATAGCTTCAGAGCGGCAACCTAGATTGCTCATTCACATGGTACCTCTTGGAGGTACAGTTTAAGCACGTGATGAGTATGGGAGCCGGGAGTTTGGAAGATAAGACTAGACCTTAGTATAAGTGGGAGATTGTTGGAGTGGTATACTTAATGTCTAGATTTGAGTATTCTGAACTCCTTGTACACTTTCATTTACCTATTAAATACGAACATTCATTTGCTTTTAATTATTGTTAATTAAAATTATGCAAATTATAGTCCTGGATTTCATACGTTGTAGTTAGTATGGTGTGTCGGGCCCACACAGAAGATCATACTATCGGTTACTCGTATTTAATCAAACAGATGCTCACGACCTAGATGGACACGGACCAATCCATCGGTATAGTCGTTGTGTGAGAGAGAAAATAATTTGTCTTAATTATTTTATCACACTTGTACACTTGGTGTATTGAGCGGATCGATTGAGACTCATCAATTAGGATTGCTCGGCGATAATTGATTTGAGACTCAATGTATTTTATTCTTAATCCCCGATATTGTTTCGGGTGTGTATATTCAATATAAGTGACTTTGATTTACCAAAGGAATTAACCGATTTAATTATTGGGTTAATTACCGGTTAAGTTGGGTCACTATATTTTATATATGGCATGCCGTGAATGATTGACCGGACAGTGTATCCCGGAAGGGTTGATAATATCCCCGAGATGAGCTCATAAGGATTTATTATGTAAACCTCGCGAGTGGATTTAATTCCGCATAATAAATAAGGTTGAGTGGTACTAGTCTCGGATAAAAGAGATGAATAAATTTATTAAGCAATAAATAAATTTTATTCATGGATATTTATATCTTAAATACACGGAATAAATAATACTACCGGAGAAATATTATTTGGATATAATATGGTTTAATATTGGGAGTGCAATTAATTTATATAGTGGAAAATAAATTAATTAATATTAATGGGAGATTAATAGATTTGGGCTTGGGCTCAATTTAATCATTAATATTGGAAGCCCAATATTCCACCTCCTTTAGATCCCCTACGTAGCCTATAAAAGCACTACATGGTCTTCACTTTTTCATAAGACAAGAATATCAATACTTGATAGTTCTAGAGAGTTGAAGAGGATCCATAAGCTTGGAAGATCGTCGCCCACCCGACGTTCAAGCTAGTGCAAGGAATACGTGGGAAGATTCAAAAGGTCGTCTTGAATTCGTTTCTCCGAACAACGAATCGAAAGGTAAAAATCTAAACACCCTTGATTGTTCGATTTTGGTTTATCGAGAATACCGTAGAACAAAATCCGAGGTACGAAACCATGAACGGGGGACGATCGAGTGGTGGTGGCGAAACCACCGGACCACAAGCGATCGCCCGGGCTAGGGTTTCGCGCGGGCGTGGAAGGGCGAACCCCGGCTGGACGCCGGGGGTGCGATCGATCGTCATGATCGATCGCTGGCCGCGGGCTGTGACCCGCGGCGGCCCTGCTGGAGGCGGGCCAGCCTTCCAGGCGGCGGCGAGTCGCCGGACTCGCCGCGGGGGCTGCTGGGCATCCCCTCCCCGATCGATCGCTCCATGCGATCGATCCTTCGATCGCGTGAACACCCCGGCTCGCGGGGGTTCGGCCGGGGGCGGGCTGTGCGTCTTCGGGCGCACGGTCTCCGATGGTCGGACTCCGGCGGATGAGTCGGTGTTCATGTGATCTCCGGCGAAGGTTTTCGTTCGGGTTATTGTTTCCGCAATTTTAATAGCCCGGGATATCGAATTCCAACAGTTTCCAATACACACACGATTCGTCCATGCTTTGAATGAATCCAAATGATTGGACTACTTCATCAAACCGCAGGTACCACGATCTCGAGGCTTGTTTCAATCCATAAATGGATCGATTAAGCTTGCACACTAGATGATCTCGCCCCTTTGCAATGAATCCTTCTGGTTGTTTCATATAAATCGTCTCGTCAAGACTTCCATTTAGGAAAGTTATCTTGACATCCATTTGCCACACCTCATAGTCCATATGAGCTGCTATGGATAAGAGAATCCAGATCGATTTTATCTTGGCTACCGGCGAGAAGGTCTCCTCATAATCGATTCCCTCTTTCTGAGTATATCCTTTCTCAACAAGCCGAGCTTTAAAGGTTTCAACCTTTCCGTCAGATCCTCTCTTTCTCTTGTAGACCCATTTACACCCAATTGGCTTTACTCCGTTTGGTGGTTCTACAAGATCCCAGACTTTATTAGAATCCATAGACTCTATTTCGGATTTCATCGCTTTCTTCCAAGAAGGCGCATCTATATCTTGTATCGCCTCATCATAGGTCCAGGGATCGATTTCATGTTTTCCGGGTCCAGAGTCCGAAGACTCACCCAGTCCAATCCCTGAGCCGAAGGTTTCTGTGTTCTCCCCTCGTTTGGTAGTGCCTGGTGACACTGCTGTGATTGCATCTTCGCAATCCTGAGCCGAAGCTCAATTCTCTCTCTCTCTCTCTCTCTCTCTCTCTCTCTCTCTCTCTCTCTCTCTCTCTCTCTCTCTCTCTCTCTCTCTCTCTCTCTCTCTCTCTCTCTCTCTCTCTCTCTCTCTCTCTCTCTCTCTCTCTCTCTCTCTCTCTCTTTCTCTGTTTCTGATTTTTTATATATATATATATATATATATATATATATATATATATATATATATATATATATATATATATATATATATATATATATACATATATACTCCGCTGCATGTGCCCTTGTACTCCATCCAAGTCCAAATTCTGATATACAGACCGGTTCTCTTCGGAGATTCTTGACTGTTGAGATTTGGGATCTTGCTCTGGTTTTAGGGCTTGAATAGATCTGACTTGGTTGATTTGTTTGTGTATTTGCAGGTGTCCGAGGCTCGCCGTAGAAGCGCGGAGAGACAACAGAGAGAATGTGGCAGAGGAGCTCATCTGGTAATCCGCTCAGCAAATCAATGTTTGTTTTTCTTGTATACATTTTTGACAACTGATTATAGGTTTTACAAAGTACATAATATATAATTAGCAAAAGAAAAATAGAAATCAGTAATTTGATAAATCTCCGAAATTAGTGAAGCTTAAACATACCTCTCCTCTAACACCAGGGAAAACAAATTAAGGCGTTGTTGCGATTCGGATTCTGTTCCAAAAGTTACCTACTTATGTATGCAAGTTAATCAAAGTCATTTTTTTTTACAGAAAACTCTTTAATCTTGGAGTACCTAGTATTTTTATTTATAGAAACTTTTATTTTTCCTTATTTTATTGTTATAATTAGTACTAAATATTATTGGAAGAGGCATCTATATGCCATGTTTTTAAATTATACTAGTAGTAAGTATATATTAAAAGAATCTTGTATGATAATATTCATTCTATAGTAAAAAAATGGCTTTCTTTCTTGTCAATCAATTTAATGAAATATGCAAAAATAGTAGTACTATTTCTGTTTTGTTTATGTAGTTAGTATATTCACTTTTTCTTACCATTTCTATATATTTTTAAACAAAATACCAGTAGTACAATTTACTTTTTTACATTAAAATACAATTATATTTTTACTTCTTATTAAGATTTTACTCCGTCACTTTTATTTATCTTGATACTTTTCAAAAAAAAAAAAATAGATGCAACATTTTTATCATAGTAGATCTCGATAGATAAAATTACCCATCATATATAAATAAAAATTCCATTCATGCTTCTTGCAATTCAAAGATGGAGTTATATTTGAGTTTGAACTCTAAAAATAAATAAATTAATGAAGATGTATCAAATCAAATTCCAAAGGCTCAATTTTTAAAACCCAAACACTTCGCAGCATTAAAGCATTATTGTTCACATAATGTGACTTCAGACTTATTTTGCTCCTAAAAATCAAATTAAAAGTAATGTCCTGGAAATGATCTACATAGGAATATATCCATTGATCATGTGTTGTTGAAGGCAAGCTGGCATGAAGTAGATCCTCCCTCAAACAATGAGATTCTCCGGAGCGCATCAAGCTTTTCCGTGTCGGAGGAACTAGGATCGACATATATTTCCATCTTTTCCAGTGCTCAAGCATTCCTCAAAACATATCTCACAGTGTCAAAAGCATCCTCAAATGCACTGAAATTAAACATTGTAACTGTCCTTAAACTCGATAACATGCATGAAGGCACTCGTTTCGGCTCCTTGTAGGGACGCAGCTAGTATACAGTAATCTGATACAATGATATACAAGTCAAAACAAAATCCAACTTCGGCCATATAAATTTCAAACTCCAATTTCACTTACAAGAAGATCTTCGAGATTATCAGCAACTTCAAGAAACTTTACAACATTATACCAGTCGACCATCAAAAGAAGTACGAGTCTGGTTAAATTAACAAACTTTGACATCAACCCAGTTCCTACTATGTCAACAAGCTGCAAATAAAATCAGATTTGAAATTACCACAAATAAATAAACTAAACGAATGAAAAAAAAAATCAGAACTAACATACCGTTTCTTCAAAGTCGCCAGAGATTCTTAGGCACCTCGCACGACAGAGAAAACTAAGAAACTCAATGTGCTCATTGCAATCGATGCCACACGTATGCGAACACCCATTTAAACTAATATCCGCTTCAATCAAGGAGTTCATATTCTTCTCCAAACTTTTGAGAGAGTCCAAATTACAATGATCAACCGTGAGATACTCGAGGGCGGGAGCATCTATTGTCAACATTTCATCGGGGCATTCATCTCCTAGCTCAGAGAAGTCAACGGTGAGTGTTTTTACAGTGGGTGAAGATACAATAATGCAAACCGAATTCTTTTGTCCGGGCCTTAAAACAAACTTCTACGATCAACTCCTCGAGCAGAGGACAACCGGAAAGCAAGTGAGGAAGGGATTCATCACTCTCATACTCAACATAACTAAGACTAAGCTTCTTAAGGCTAGGCAAAAACAGTTCCACACTAGAAGGGATAAGCCCACAACTAACAAGCTCCAAGTCGACGAGAGTGTTGCAGGTGAGGAGGAGTCTCGGCAAAGCGCACGCGATGTTTTCTCTGTACTCCTCCACGTCGAATTCAAGACAGATATTTTGGAGATTTCGTTTAGTGATTAGGTAGATAATCAACGTGTCGAGTTGATACGAAGGGCATCGCTTCACCTTGGAGAGCTCGAAAGTGTTCAAGGTTTCGGCTTGGTGGAGCATTGCAACCCTGTAAATGATGTCCAGAGGTTTTGTTTGGACGCTGAAATTATGTTCGTAAAATTTTAAATCGGGGACGTGGGCCCACATGAGCCTCCATCTTTTTGAGAGAACGCAAGTGCCCAACCACAGATAAAGAATCGACACGAAGAAAAAAAAAAGGTACCTTTTCTTCAAAATCACTCGAGATTTTTAGGCACTTGACACGGGAGAGACTACTAAGAAACTTGATTGAGCGGGCGTGCTCGGTGCAATCGGTACTACATGTTGGAAATCGATATCCCGGGGTATCAAAAAATGCGGAACCGATAACCCCGACCAAAATCCCATCGCCGGAAACCGATCACGAACGCCACGAAGAACCGGGCTCGACAAGAGCGTCGCCGCGAGATGAACCCGCGGCTAAACCCTAGCCGAACTCCATCCGCGGGGTTCGCGATCGCCGTGCATGGCGATCGCATGGGGCTGCTCCGGCAGCCCCGGGCGGCGGTGAGTCCGGCGACTTCACCGCCGTCGCCGCCGGGAGGAGGGGCACCAGCCGAGGCACCAGCCCTCGGCAGCCCCGCGATCGACCTCACGGTCGATCGCTTGCCCCGGCTCCAGCCGGGGCCTCCCTTTGCGCACGCCGCGATCGAACCCTAGGTTCGATCGCACCCCTCGGCTCCCAGCCGAGGGTCCTTTCGATCCTTCGCCGGGGATCTCGAATCCCCGTCCCCGAAGATCGTCGTTTTCCCGGATCGTGTGTTCATGTATATGCTAGAATTAATTCACATAAAATCACACAAGGGAGTTTATGATTTTACCTTTGATTCGTTGTGCGGAGAAACGGAATCAATTGATGACCTTACGATCTTCCCACGTATTCCTTGCACTAGCTTGAACGTCGGGTGGGCGACGATCCTCCAAGCTTATGGATCCTCTTCTCTCTCTCTCTACTTTCTCTCTCTAGAAGAATTATGATCTTCAAGTTATGATGTGTGTAGAATAGAGAAGACCATGTAGTGCTTTTATAGGCTACGTAGGGGATCTAAAGGAGGTGGAATATTGGGCTTCCAACATTAATGATTAAATTGAGCCCGAGCCCAAATCTATTAATCTCCCATTAATATTAATTAATTTATTTTCTACTATATAAATTAATTGCACTCCCAATATTAAACCATATTATATCAAAATAATATTTCTCCGGTAGTATTATTTATTCCGTGTATTTAAGATTTAAATATCCATGAATAAAATTAATTTATTGCTAATTAATTTATTCATCTCTTGTATCCGAGACTAGTACCATTCAACCTTAATTATTGTGCGGAACGAATCCACTCATGAGGTTTACACAATAATTCCTTATGAACTCATCTCGGGGATATTATCAACCCTTACGGGATACACTTTCCCGTCAAGTATTCACGGCATGTCATATATAAAATATAGTGACCCAACTTAACCGGTAATTAACCCAATAATTAAATCGGTTAATTCCTTTGGTAAATCAAAGTCACTTTTATTAAATATACACACCCGCAATAGTATCGGGGATTAAGAATAAAATACTCTGAGACTTAAATCGATTATCGCCAGCAATCCCAATCAATAAATCTCAAACGATCCGCTCAATACACCGAGTGTACAAGTGTGATAAAATAATTAAGAAAAATTATTTTCTCTCTCACACAACGACTATACCGATGGATTGGTCCGTGTCCATCTAGGTAGTGAGCAACTGTTTGATTAAATACGAGTAACCGATAGTATGATCTTCTGTGTGACGTCGCACACCATACTAACTACAACGTATAGAATCCAGGACTATATTTTGCATATATTTAATTATCAATAATTAAACGCAAACAATTGTTTATTAATTTAATAGATTAAATGCTATGACCGGGAGTTTACCGTTACTTAAATCTAGACATTAAGTACACAACTCCAACAATCTCCCACTTGTACTAAGGTCTAGTCATTTCCTCCAAACTCCCGACTCTCATACTCATCACGTGCTTAAAGTGTACTTCCAAGAAGTACTATGTGAATGAGCAATCTAGGTTGCCGCTCTGAAGTTATCTTGGTGACTACTACGTCGTCTCCCTCGACGATGACTCGTATCAGGTGGTACTTGCTCTATGTGTTATCATCACTTTTAGACTTATGACTTCTTCCGGTTTACCATGCACCGCTATTAAATAGCCTTTGGTGAACCAAGAGTCATATCCAAGTCTTAGAGGCTATCCCGGAACCTAACCAAAACTTCCGCTGCCTCTGTGGCTGCTATTCGGTTATGAGAGAGTCCGAGAAGCGTCCTGCTTATCACTCCTTCATTTTAAAGGTTCCGCCTCTCCCAAAAGTGAACACATAGCCTGATATCGACTTACACTGGTCCTTCTCTGATTTGAGATCTGAGAATATGTAGTCTAAGAAGGCTTCGTCTTGCTTAGTAATCCAGTACTTCGCAAGTACTATTACAGCATCTGAATGTCTCTTATCTAGACTACTTTTGATATCCTCCCACTACGCTAACGGCATAGTTGATATCAGGTCCTTGTTTTTCAACATTGCATTTATAAAGCTTTCCACACTTGAAGTGCAGGAAACTGCTTTGTCTGTATCTATCTCCTTCATGTGTTCGAAACACATACCCTTAGATAGATATATATTCTGTATCTGAAAGGCAATAACCTTTCTCAGAATTATGCATGTTTAAAACAAACCATAATTGTATAAGATATCTAGGAGAAGTACAATGTTTTTTTCCTTAGATCATAAGATCTTAAGAACACGTCCTAACTTCTACTCGATCTTATATCTCGATTCATTCAGACAACCATCATCTTATGTCTGACAACATCTTTACATTGTTGCCAATGATAAAATGTTATCTACACAAAATTCCGAGAAACACCACCTTTTTTCCATTATGTCTCCAATACAACTTTCGTCTATGCCTTTTGATGAATCCATTAGATGGACTATCTCATCAATTCGCAAGTTCCACGATTCATGGCTTTGTTACAATCCATAAATGGATTTACTAAGCTTGTACTCTAAATGATCTAGCCTCTTAACAATAAACCTTATTGTTCTCCAAGCAGGCACATTTAGATCTAGTACCGCCCTTATGCAGAGCTAGGGATCGATTTCATCTTTACTAGATCCAGAGTTCAAAACTCCTCTAGTCTTATGAACATCTCCGGTTGTCTCCGCAACCTCCCACTGCAATGGCGTCCCGGTGTATAACAGTAATAACAGTAGGTGCAGTGTGTGGTGTACTTCTACTCGGTTTGGCTGGTTCCTAGTCTTTGTCCTTTCTCCCATTCCAAGGTATTACGTCAGTTCGGGCCTTGTGGTTCATCTAATAGTCTTCCCCTAAGAACCGGGCGTTGAGACGTCCTTCTGGTTCATAGTACTATTGAACACACAATACTTTGTTCATCTAGGATATCCTACAACCATATTGAATATGCCGTTGTATCCAGGAATATCCATAGAACATAGGTAGTTCCGAACAACTTGTTCTTTTACTATTAGATTTCCATTTCTTATCTTTGACATACCATTCTACACGCAAGCGCATGGTGTAGTCAAATGGGATCGAATCCCAATCTTTGATTATGCTATGTGTTATTCAGATCGGTGATGGCCTCTGCGACTAAGTCGCAGGCCTCTAATGGATATACGTTGAAGGTTCTACATAATAACTTTGTGTCCATTGACTAGTCAAAACACTTTTGCTTTTATGGCACATCAAGTATTCTAATCCATCATCGAGTATTCTTGAAAGAACTACTCGTACCTTTCAAATTACACATACGTCTGCATATATCAGTAACTAATCATTCTCAATACTTGTCCGAATTCTATCCTTTATCTAGAAAGGTTTGCTTAGTTGTATCACCTTCCAAATTCAATTCTTAGGTCGGAAGGTCCATTCCTTCAACTTTAATTGATCAAATAAATTTCGACCTTTTGAATCTTATTTGAATAAATACTACTAAGTATAGGAATTCACAAGTATAATGATTTAATAAAGAAATATATCTAATAAGTAAAACAAGTTATAGAACGGTTTGTTGCATCGTGGTAGACTTAGGATTCATCATTCATATATTGCTATCTAATGTACCAGAATAGATAATGCCATTATTTCTTATCAAAATCATCAAATGATTAAAGAAATAAAATATCCATTAATAGAAATCCAGAACCAAAGTTCTTTCTAAAATAAAGGGTACATAATGTAATAAACTTGAAATGAAATCCTATTTAACTACTAAAGCAGATAAATGTCTTCCACCGCAACAGCTGCCTCCTCTACAGCTTTTGCCCGTGTAGACTTGAACTCTTCTTCTCTAAGTCACCGGGTTTTCTGGAACCCCTGCTTTAAAATGCACATACCGTCAGTGGTTCCATATCTACACACCAGATTTCTGGTAGATAATACCGCTGACTATATTTTTACGACTAAAGAAAAATTCGTACCTTTGAGAGGACATTCAGACTTCCAGTGTCCAGACTTATTGCATCGGAAGCACTTGCCTCTTGGCTTTGCAGCCCCTACTCGCGGTCCATTCCTCTTGGCACCACTGGGTTTCCAGGCTTGCTTCCTTTTCTTGCCCTACCCCCAACAGGATTGGAGCCTTTGGACTTGGTAGCTACAAGCGCTTGAGACTTGCCATTCTTGTAGATCCCCTCTACCGCCTTCAGTTCAGTCAGGAGTTGCGCAAGAGAATAAGATAGTTTACCCATATTATAACTCATGCGAAACTGCTCAAAACTAGGGGTCAGAGACTGGAGTATGATGTGGACTTGCGTCTCCCCATCAATTTGAGCTCCTCGGATCTCAAGTTCATTCAACAGACTCATCATCTTTAGAACGTGCTCCCCAACGGGCGTTCCTTCAGACTGAGTAGTTGTCATAAGGACTCTCATGGCTTCTTGCCTTGCCGCACGATCTTGCTCCCCAAACATTTCTTTGAGGTTGAACAACATATCATAGGCATTGTCCATCGACTCATGTTGGGTTTGGAGTACATTTGACATGGAAGCCAAAATATAACACCTAGCCATTTCATCAGCCTTTTTCCACTTCCGATATGCCTCTTTTTCCTCATTAGTTGAGGCAGCCGTGGGCTCAGCAGGGCACACTTCATGGAGTACAAACTTGTACTCTTCAGAAGTCAGGACAATGTCTAAATTTCTCCTCCAATCAATATAATTGGGGCCAGTGAGTTTATGCTCCTTGAGTATCACAGAAAGTAGATTCATAGCTATTCTCTAAACCTATAAGCACATTTAAACAAACAATCAATTTAATGTCCGATATTATCTCCCTCAAATAATATCACTAAATTACTAATTACATCTAAAATCCCATCAGATAAGGCAAGCCACGATAGTGTGGACGTTTACCTATCCAAATGATTTAGCAATTAGATTTGCTTCGGTCGTACATCATCGTTAGCGTTACTTCGATGGGAAGAATACTAAGAAGTGTACCTAAGTGTAAACCATTACTCAGTACTAAGAAGATCGTTTGAGACTCGTATATTACCGCAAGCCACGATAGTGTGGACGTTTACGTTAACACACGATCCTTCACTTTCTTCTATAACTGTCTACATCAATTGATCCAAAATCCCATTCAATGTAGCAAGCCACGATAGTGTGGACGTTTACTACACCAAAATACTTTTACAATTGACATCCAATTACTTGAAACATTCGATTTCGTAAATCAAGACGCGGAGAATCATAAGTGAAACTCGAAGTTTCTAACCAGTGATTCACCATGCGAACAACCCTATCTCTCATTAGATGAGGGAGCCGAGCAGACAATCGATCCACCTTCAAAAGGATGGTAAGAATGTCTCTAATTGATGTCATCCACATGACCAAGTGGCTTTGGCTCCATTCCACTCCCCGGGGTGAGAATGAGTCGACTTGAAGTCAGTTTCAGAAAGAAAAATTAGGCATTGTTTGATAAACTTAATCAACGTTTCTTGTAAAAGGAATTACAAGAATTCTCCTCCAATGACACGTCTATATGAACTTTAAAAGTTCATAATAGTCATCAAGAGAACAACAATGGAGACCATGGGAATGTTTCCATCCCCTCTCCCACTTAGCTTTTTATAACAAAGGGATACGCTATCTAGTGCATAAAGTAAACATATATAGCATGCATACAAGTAATAAAGCACATAGTAACACATAGTCAAAATAATGCTAGAAAATTATTTTCCGACTATCATGGCTTTATTCCATCTCCGTATGCGTCATCTAGTCTTCAGTCTTCGTTCTTGAATGCGCCATGTGAAGAGAATATTAATCCCAATATTTAAATCTATTTATTTTTAATAAATCCAAAAGATACTTAATTCGAAAATTAAGTCAATCGAATAAATCAAAAATAAAATTAAATATCATTAATATTTTTATTTATTTATTTTCCTATCTAATTCTATTAAATCTCTAGAATCCTATTGTTCGTAGCGCAAAATGATATTTATAGTTCCTAAACTATTCACTAGCACAAGTACTAGTAGCAAGTATAGGGTCGATCCCACGAGGAGGCGGTTTAGCTTATAGTTTTCCCGGCTTTGAATGCTCAATTGAGTTGTCACGTTTGAAAAGGTTTTGTTTTGGAGAGCAGTTGGGCACTGTCGAACCGTGGTCACCGTGTTTACTTGACTGAAAATAACAAATAACTTAAAAAGAAATAAAACTAGCATGCAACCTAATTAATAGACTGAACAATTAACAGACTCGACTAAGCAAATAAGAAGAAACAAATAAAGACTAAAGTATCCAGGCATTGACTCCCCTGACTTCCCCCTTGACCTATGTGCTGCCGATCATCGGTACGTATATCATTTTGCTAACAGTTGTCTTCCAGTTATAGATCCCAAGTATTAACATCCCTATAATGTCACGCATATTAATACCCCGAACCCTCATTCGCTCTTATGTTTAAGTTGCTGGAAATCGATATCCCGGAATTAATAAATTTAAATAAATAAATTATCTAATTAATTCCGACCGAAATCCTTTGGAGATCGAATATCCGGATTGTCTAAATTGCGGAACCGACAATCCAATCGACTTCCGGTTGCCGGAAACCCGCCACGAACCTCCACGGGGATAGCCTAATCAAACAAACCCGCCAAGGGGATAGCCCGTGGCTTGTTCGATCGAGCCACCACGCGTGGGCTCGCGGTTGTTCGCGACAGCCGTGCGGGGCTGCCCGTAGCAGCCCGCGTGAGTCCCGTGCGACGCGTACGGGAGGAGGGGCTGCTCGCCGTGCGAGCAGCAGCGGCACCAGCCCGCTGCCCACGCGATCGAGCACGCGCTCGATCGCATCCCCGGCGTCCAGCCGGGGTCCTTCGTGCGTCGCCGGCGGTCGAAGCCCTAGGGCTCGACCGCCACCCTCGGCGTCCAGCCGAGGGTTCGTCCTCTCGATCCCGGCGAGGATCTCTCGACCTCCCGCGGTCCGGTGATCCTCGATCACCACCGCGAGGTCGATCCTCGTCCCCGGGTTCGTACGTCCCTTGGATCTTGGTTCATGATATTCTCACGATAAATAAACGATAAAATCATAAAGAGGGTTTTACGATTTACCTCGTTCTCGTTGTTCGGAAAAACGAAGAACTCAATTTGACGACCTTGAGATCTTCCCACGTATTCCTTGCACTAGCCCGGACGTCGTGTGGGCGACGATCTACCGAACTCCATGGATCCTCCTCTCTACTTTCTCTCTCTAGAATTGTAATTTTCAAGTTATGAGAATAGAGAAGACCATGTAGTGCTTTTATAGGCTACGTAGGGGATCTTAAGGAGGTGGAATATTGGGCTTCCAATATTGAAGATTAAATTGAGCCCAATGCTCAAGTCCATTAATCCTTATCAATATTAATTAATTCTATTTTCCACTATATAAAATTAATTGCACTCCCAATATTATACCATATTATATCAAATAATATTTCTCCGGTAGTATTATTTATTCCGTGTATTTAAGATATAAATATCCATGAATAAAATTAATTTATTGCTAATTAATTTATTCATCTCTTTATATACGAGACTAGTACCATTCAACCTTAATTATTATGCGGAACGAATCCACCTGCAGGGTTTACATAATAATTCCTTATGAACTCATCTCGGGGATATTATCAACCCTTCCGGGATACACTTTCCCGTCAAGTATTCACGGCATGCCATATATGAAATATAGTGACCCAACTTAACCGGTAATTAACCCAATAATTAAATCGGTTAATTCCTTTGGTAAATCAAAGTCACTTATATTAAATATACACACCCGCAATAGTTTCGGGGATTAAGAATAAAATACACTGAGACTCGAATCGATTATCGCCGGCAATCCTAATCGATGAATCTCAACGATCCGCTCAATACACCAAGTGTACAAGTGTGATAAAATAATTAAGATAAATTATTTTCTCTCTCACACAACGACTATACCGATGGATTGGTCCGTGTCCATCTAGGTCGTGAGCAACTGTTCGATTAAATACGAGTAACCGATAGTATGATCTTCTGTGCGCCCATGCAACACAATACTAACTACAACGTATAAAATCCAGGACTATGATTTTCATATATTTAATTATAAATAATTAAATGCAAATAATTGTTTATTTAATTAAATAGATTAATGGCAATGGATCGTGAGTTTCCGTTACTTAAATCTAGACATTAAGTACACAACTCCAACAATCTCCCACTTGTACTAAGGTCTAGTCATTTCCTCCAAACTCCCGACTCCCATACTCATCACGTGCTTAAGTTGTACTTCCAAGAAGTACTATGTGAATGAGCACTCTAGGTTGCCGCTCTGAAGTTATCTTGGTGACTACAGCGTCGTCTCCCTCGACGATGACTCGTATCAGGTGGTACTTGCACTATGTGTTATCTTACACTTATGGACTCGTGATTTCTTACCATTTGCCATCGCACCGCTATTTACATAGCCTTTGGCAAATTAAGAATCACATCTAAGTCCCAGAGATTATCCCGGAGTTATACCAAAACTTCCGCTGCCTCTGAGGCCGCTATTTGGTTACCCATGGCAGAGTCCGAAAAGCATCGTGCTTATCACTCTTCCATGTTAAAACTCCTTCTCCTTCAATAGTGAAACACATAGCCTGATATCGACTTACACCGGTCCTCATTACATTAGAAATCTAAGAGAATGTAATCCAAAGGAAAAACTCGTCTGCTTCGTAGTCTAGAACAGTACTTCGAAAGTACTTTTACGGCAGTCGAATATTCCTTTCCAGGATTACCTTGATATCCTCCCACTATGCTAACCGCATAGCCGATATCAGGTTCTTGTTTTCAACAATGCATTTATTAAGCTTTCCACACTCAAAGTGTAGGAAACTGCTTTCATTGCTTCTATCTCCTTTTGTGTTCCAAAACACATATCCTTTGATAGATGCATTCCGTCTCTGAAAGGTAACGAACCTTTCTCGGAATCTTGCATGTTAAAACGAACCATAATCATATATGTAAGATGTCCAGGAAAAGTACAATGTTCTTTCTAGAGATCCAAGATCTCAAGAACATGTCCAACTTCTTCCTTTATCTTTCATAATGATTCATCTAGACAACCATCATTTTATGTCTGATAACATCTTTACATTGTTGCCAATGATAAGAGTGTCATCTACATAAAACCTCCGAGAAACACCACCTTGTTTTCCATCACGTTTCCAATATACACAATTTGTCTATGCTTTTGATGAATCCATAAAATGGACTATCTCATCAATTTGCAAGTACCACGAACTCAATGCTTTGTTTCAATCCATAAATGGATCAACTAAGCTTGTACTCTAAATGATCATGCCTCTTAACAATAATCCTTATTGCTTTCCAAGAAGGCACATTTAGATCTAGTACTGCCTGTATGTAGATCCAGGGATCGATTTCATGTATACCAGGTCCAGAGTCCGAAAACTCTCCTAGTCTTATGAATATCTCCGGTTGTCACACAACCTCCCACTACAACGGCATTCCGGTGTATAAACAGTGATAACAGTAGGTGCAGTTAGTGGTGTACCGCTACTCGGTTCGGCTGGTTCTCAGTCCTCTTCTTCTTGTTGGAGTTGTGTACTTAATGTCTAGATTTAAGTAACGATAAACTCCCGATCATAGCATTTAATCTATTAAATAAACAATTATTTGCTTTTAATTATTATTAATTAAATATATGCAAATCATAGTCCTAGATTTTATACGTTGTAGTTAGTATGGTGTGTCGGGCCCACACAGAAGATCATACTATCGGTTACTCGTATTTAATCAAACAGATGCTCACGACCTAGATGGACACGGACCAATCCATCGGTATAGTCGTTGTGTGAGAGAGAAAATAATTTGTCTTAATTATTTTATCACACTTGTACACTTGGTGTATTGAGCGGATCGTAGAGATTCATCGATTAGGATTGCCGGCGATAATCGATTCGAGTCTCAGTGTATTATATTCTTAATCCCCGATATTGTTGCGGGTGTGTATATTCAATATAAGTGACTTTGATTTACCAAATGAATTAACCGATTTAATTATTGGGTTAATTACCGGTTAAGTTGGGTCACTATATTTTATATATGGCATGCCGTGAATGATTGACCGGACAGTGTATCCCGGAAGGGTTGATAATATCCCCGAGATGAGTTCAAAAGGAATTATTGTGTAAACCTCATGAGTGGATTCGTTCCGCACAATAATTAAGGTTGAATGGTACTAGTCTCGGATTCAAGAGATGAATAAATTAATTAGCAATAAATTAATTTTATTCATGGATATTTAAATCTTAAATACACGGAATAAATAATACTACCGGAGAAATATTATTTGATATAATATGGTTTAATATTGGGAGTGCAATTAATTTATATAGTGGAAAATAAATTAATTAATATTAATGGGAGATTAATAGATTTGGGCTTGGGCTCAATTTAATCATTAATATTGGAAGCCCAATATTCCACCTCCTTTAGATCCCCTACGTAGCCTATAAAAGCACTACATGGTCTTCTCTATTCTACATAACACAAGATCATAATTCTCCTAGAGAGAGAAAGTAGAGAGAGAGAGAGAAGAGGATCCATAAGCTTGGAGGATCGTCGCCCACCCGACGTTCAAGCTAGTGCAAGGAATACGTGGGAAGATCGTAAGGTCGTCAAACTTAAATTCGTTTCTCCGCACAACGAATTAAAAGGTAAAATCATAAACTCCTTTGTGTGAATTTATGTGAATTTAATTGTGATACATACATGAACGCACGATCCGGGTAAACGACGAACTTCGGGGACGGGGATTCGAGATCCCCGGCGAAGGTTCGAAGGACCCTCGGCTGGGAGCCGAGGGGTGCGATCGAGCCCTAGGGCATCGATCGCGGGGCCCACACGAGGACGCCCCGGCTGGACGCCGGGGCACGCGATCGACCGTGGGGTCGATCGCCGGGCGAGCCGCGGCTGTGCCGCGGTGGGTGCGCTGGGCGCACCGCCCTCCTCGGCGGTGGCGGTGAGTCGCCGGACTCACCGCCAGGGGCTGTTCGGAACAGCCCCACGGGGATGCGCGTGCATCCCCGGCGATCGCTAGGGTTAGCGATCGCGAGCCCCGTGCGGGGGCTCGGCTGGGCACGCGGGATCACCCGTGCGGTGCTCGGTCGAGCCTCGGGTCGTGCGGTGGTTCGCGGTTGGTTCTCCGGCGACGGGTTTTCGGTCGGGTTATTATTTTCCGCAAATTTTAATGGCCCGGGATACCGAATCCCATCAATTGGTATCAGAGCGTTTGGTTTCGTGTTCATGTATGTGTTCAATTGCGTTCTACCTTGCAGGGATTCCGACTATCATGGTTTAATTAATTGTTAATTATTCGTTTAATTAAGAGATTTAATAGAATTAGAAGAGTCCTAATTTATTTTATTCCTTATTCTATTATAGAAGTCTTCTAGAATATTCCAAGTTTGACTTGGATAGATTATTCTAGAGATTTAATAGAATTAGATAGGAAAATAAATAAATAAAAATATTAATAATATTTATTCGATTGACTTAATTTTCGAATTAAGTATCTTTTGGATTTATTAAAAATAAATAGACTTAAATATTGGGATTAATATTCTCGTCACATGGAGCATTCAAGAACGAAGACTGAAGACTAGAAGACGCATACGGAGATGGAATAAAGCCATGATAGTCGGAAAATAATTTTTCTAGCTTATTTTGACTATGTGATATGTGCTTTATTACTTGTATGCATGCTTATGTGTTTAATTATGCATTAGATAGCGTATCCCTTTGTTATAAAAAGCTAAGTGGGAGCGGGGATGGAAACATTCCCATGGTCTCCATTACTGTTCTCTTGGTGACTCTTATGGACTTTTGAAGTTCATATAGATGTGTCATTGGAGGAGAATTCTTGTAATTCCTCTTACAAGAAACATTGATTAAGTTTATCAAACAATGCCTAATTTGTCTTTCTGAAACTGACTTCAAGTCGACTCATTCTCACCCCGGGGAGTGGAATGGAGCCAAAGCCACTTGGTCATGTGGATGACACAAATTAGAGGCAGTCGTACCATTCTTTGATAGATGGATCGATTGTCTGCTCGGCTCCCTCATTTATGAGAGATAGGGTTGTTCGCATGGTGAATCACTGGTTAGAAACTTCGAGTTTCACTTATGATTCTCCGCGTCTTGATTTACAAAATCGAATGCTTCAAGTAATTGGGAGTCAACTATAAAAATCTTTTGGTGTAGTAAACGTCCACACGAACGTGGCTTGCTATGTTGAATGGGATTTTTGGAAATAGTTGATGTAGACAGTTATAGGGAATTGTGAGGGATTGTGAGTTATCGTAAACGTCCACACTAACGTGGCTTGCGGTGACATAGCAATTCCAAATGATTCACCTTAATACTGAGTAATGGTTTACACTTAGGTACGCTTTATAGTATTCTTCCCAACGAAGTAACGCTATAATGATGTACGACCGAATCAAATCTAATTGCTAAATCATTTGGGTGGGTAAACGTCCACACGAACGTGGCTTGCCTTACCTGATGGGATTTTAGATG
The DNA here is from genome assembly GCA_954870475.1 of Euphrasia confusa. Classification (NCBI taxonomy): domain Eukaryota; kingdom Viridiplantae; phylum Streptophyta; class Magnoliopsida; order Lamiales; family Orobanchaceae; genus Euphrasia; species Euphrasia confusa. Next base: position 35,489,997 of record OX940950.1, read on the forward strand.
TGATTAGTGATTTAATGATATTATTTGAGGGAGATAATATCGGATATTAAATTGATTGTTTGTTTAAATGTGCTTATAGGTTTAGAGAATAGCTATGAACCCACTTTCTATGATACTCAAGGAGCATAAGCTCACTGGCCCCAACTATATTGATTGGAAGATAAATTTAGACATTGTCCTGACTTCGGAAGAGTACAAGTTTGTACTCCATGAAGTATGCCCTGCTGAGCCCACGGCTGCCTCAACTGATGAGGAAAAACTGACATATCGGAAGTGGAAAAAGGCTGATGAAATGGCTAGGTGTTATATTTTGGCTTCCATGTCAAATGTACTCCAAACCCAACATGAGTCGATGGACACTGCCTATGATATGATGTTTAACCTCAAGGAGATGTTTGGGGAGCAAGATCGTGCGGCAAGGCAAGAAGCCATGAGAGTCCTCATGACAACTACCCAGTCTGAAGGAACGCCCGTAGGGGAGCACGTTCTTAAGATGATGGGTCTGTTGAATGAGCTTGAGATCCTAGGAGCTCAAATTGATGCTGAGACGCAAGTCGACATCATACTCCAGTCTCTGACCCCTAGTTTTGAGCAGTTTCGCATGAGTTATAATATGGGTAAACTATCTTATTCTCTTGCGCAACTCCTGACTGAACTGAAGGCGGCAGAGGGGATCTACAAGAAGGGCAAGTCTCAAGCGCTTGTAGCTACCAAGTCCAAAGGCTTTAAGCCTAGTGGAGGTAGGGGCAAGAGAAGGAAGCAAGCCCGGAAACCCAGTGGTGTCAAGAGGACTGTACCACAAATGGGGGCTGCAAAGCCAAAGGGTAAGTGCTTCCGATGCAACAAGATGGGACACTGGAAGTCTGAATGTCCTCTCAAAGGTACGAATTTTCCTTAGTCGTAAAAACATAATCAGCGGTATTATCTACCAGAATTCTGGTGTGTAGATATGGAACCACTGACGGTATGTGCATTTTTGAATGCAGGGGTTCCAGAAAACCCGGCGACTTAGAGAGGAAGAGTTCGAGTCTACACGGGCAAAGCTGTAGAGGAGGCAGCGGTTGCGGTGGAAGACATTTATCTGCTTTAGTAGTTAAATAGGATTTCATTTCAAAGTTATTGCTTTATGTACCCCTTTATTTTAGAAAGAACGTTTTGTTCTGGATTTCTATTATTAATGAATGGATATTTTATTTCTTTAATCATTGGATGATTTTGATAAGAAATAATGGCATTATCTATTCTGGTACATTAGACATCAATATATGAATGATGAATCCTTAGTCTACCACGATGCAACAAACCGTTCTATAACTTGTTTTACTTGTTAGATATTTCTTTATTAATCATTATACTTGTGAATTCTTATACTTAGTAGTATTTTCAAATAAGATTCAAATGGTCGAAATTGATTTGATCAATTATAGTTGAAGGAATGGACCTTCCGACCTAAGGATTGAATTTGGAGAATAATACATCTAAGCAAACCTTTCTGGATAAAGGATAGAATTCAGACAAGTATTGGAAATGATTAGATATGCAGACATATGTGTAAATTAGAAAGGTACGAGAAATTCTCTCAAAGAATACTCAGTGATGGATTAGAATACTTAATGTGCCATAAAAGCAAAGTGTTTTGACTAGTCAATGGACACAAAGCTATTATGGGGAACCATCAAAGTATATCCATTAGGAGCCTGCGACTCGGTCGCGGAGGCCATCACCTATCTGAATAACACATAGCATAATCAAAGATTGGGATTCAATCCCAAAGGACCGCGCCATACACTTGCGTGTAGAGATGGTGCGCTGTAAAGAAATGGAAAATCTGAAAGTAAAAGGACAAGTTGTTCGGAACTACCTATGTTCTATGGATATTCCTAGATACAACGGCATATTGAATATGGTTGTAGGATATCCTAGATGAACGAAGTATTGTGTGTTCTATAGTACTATGAACCAGAGGGACGTCCTGTCCGGTTCATAGAGGAAGACTATTAGATGGACCACAAAGCCTAAATTGACGTAATACCTTGAAATGAGAAAAAGGACAAAAGACTAGGAACCAGCCAAACCGAGTAGAAGTGCACCACATACTGCACCTATTGTTATTACTGTCATACACCGGGACGCCATTGCAGTGGGAGGTTGTTGGACAACCAGAGATATTCATAAGGCTAGAGGAGTTCGGACTCTGGATCTAGTAAAGATGAAATCGACCCCTAGCTCTGCATAAGGGCAGTACTAGATCTAAATGTGCCTGCTTGGAACAATAAGGATTATTGTTAAGAGGCTAGATCATTTAGAATACAAGCTTAGTAAATCCATTTATGGATTGAAATAAAGCTATGAATCGTGGAACTTGCGAATTGATGGGATAGTCCATTTGATGGATTCATCAAAAGGCATAGACGAAAGGTGTATTGAAGACGTAATGGAAACAAGGTGGTGTTTCTCGGAGATTTTATGTAGATAACATTTCATCATTGGGAACAATGAAAAAAATGCTGTCAGACATAAAAAATAATGGTTGTCTAAATAAATCGAGATATAAGATTGAGAAGAAGTTAGAGCATGTTCTTAAGGTCTTATGATCTAGAGATAAGAACATTGTACTTCTCCTAGATATCTTGTACGATTAAGGTTTGTTTTTGACATGCATACTTCTGAGAAAGGTTATTGCCTTTCAGAGACAGAATATACATCTATCTAAAGGGTATGTGTTCGAACACATAAAGGAGATAGATGAGGACAAAGCAGTTTCCTATACTTCAAGTATGGAAAGCTTTATAGATGCAATGTTGTAAAACAAGAACCTGATATCAACTATGCGGTTTGCGTAGTGGGAGGATATCAAAGTAATCTGGATAAGGGATGTTCGAATGCTGCAAGAGTACTTTCATAGTACTGGCTTGAGCAAGACGAAATCTTCTTAGATTACAGATTCTCAGATCCAAAAATCAGAGAAGGACCAGTGAAAGTCGATATCAGGCTATGTGTTCACTTTTAGAAAGAGGTGGAACCTTGAAGTGAAAGAGTGATAAGCGGGACGCTTCTCGGACTCTCTCATAACCGAATAGCAGCCTCAGAGGCAGCGGAAGTTTTGGTTAGGTTCCGGGATAACCTCTTGACTTGGATATGACTCTTAGTTTACCAAAGGCTATTGGATAGCGGTGCATGGTGAACTAGAAGAGGTCATGAGTCAAAAGTGATGTTAACACATAGAGCAAGTACCACCTGATACGAGTCATCGTCAGGGGAGACGACGTAGTAGTCACCAAGATAACTTCAGAGCGGCAACCTAGATTGCTCACTCACATAGTACTTCTCGGAAGTACACTTTAAAGCACGTGATGAGTATGGGAACCGGGAGTTTGGAGGAAATGACTAGACCTTAGTACAAGTGGGAGATTGTTGGAGTTGTGTACTTAATGTCTAGATTTAAGTAACGATAAACTCCCGATCATAGCATTTAATCTATTAAATAAACAATTATTTGCTTTTAATTATTATTAATTAAATATATGCAAATCATAGTCCTAGATTTTATACGTTGTAGTTAGTATGGTGTGTCGGGCCCACACAGAAGATCATACTATCGGTTACTCGTATTTAATCAAACAGATGCTCACGACCTAGATGGACACGGACCAATCCATCGGTATAGTCGTTGTGTGAGAGAGAAAATAATTTGTCTTAATTATTTTATCACACTTGTACACTTGGTGTATTGAGCGGATCGTAGAGATTCATCGATTAGGATTGCCGGCGATAATCGATTCGAGTCTCAGTGTATTATATTCTTAATCCCCGATATTGTTGCGGGTGTGTATATTCAATATAAGTGACTTTGATTTACCAAAGTAATTAACCGATTTAATTATTGGGTTAATTACCGGTTAAGTTGGGTCACTATATTTTATATATGGCATGCCGTGAATGATTGACCGGACAGTGTATCCCGGAAGGGTTGATAATATCCCCGAGATGAGTTCAAAAGGAATTATTGTGTAAACCTCATGAGTGGATTCGTTCCGCACAATAATTAAGGTTGAATGGTACTAGTCTCGGATTCAAGAGATGAATAAATTAATTAGCAATAAATTAATTTTATTCATGGATATTTAAATCTTAAATACACGGAATAAATAATACTACCGGAGAAATATTATTTGATATAATATGGTTTAATATTGGGAGTGCAATTAATTTATATAGTGGAAAATAAATTAATTAATATTAATGGGAGATTAATAGATTTGGGCTTGGGCTCAATTTAATCATTAATATTGGAAGCCCAATATTCCACCTCCTTTAGATCCCCTACGTAGCCTATAAAAGCACTACATGGTCTTCTCTATTCTACATAACACAAGATCATAATTCTCCTAGAGAGAGAAAGTAGAGAGAGAGAGAGAAGAGGATCAATAAGCTTGGAGGATCGTCGCCCACCCGACGTTCAAGCTAGTGCAAGGAATACGTGGGAAGATCGTAAGGTCGTCAAACTTAAATTCGTTTCTCCGCACAACGAATTAAAAGGTAAAATCATAAACTCCTTTGTGTGAATTTATGTGAATTTAATTGTGATACATACATGAACGCACGATCCGGGTAAACGACGAACTTCGGGGACGGGGATTCGAGATCCCCGGTGAAGGTTCGAAGGACCCTCGGCTGGGAGCCGAGGGGTACGATCGAGCCCTAGGGCATCGATCGCGGGGCCCACACGAGGACGCCCCGGCTGGACGCCGGGGCACGCGATCGACCGTGGGGTCGATCGCCGGGCGTGCCGCGGCTGGGCCGCGGTGGGTCCGCTGGGCGCACCGCCCTCCTCGGCGGTGGCGGTGAGTCGCCGGACTCACCGCCAGGGGCTGTTCGGAACAGCCCCACGGGGATGCGCGTGCATCCCCGGCGATCGCTAGGGTTAGCGATCGCGAGCCCCGTGCGGGGGCTCGGCTGGGCGCGCGGGATCACCCGTGCGGTGCTCGGTAGAGCCTCGGGTCGTGCGGTGGTTCGCGGTTGGTTCTCCGGCGACGGGTTTTCGGTCGGGTTATTATTTTCCGCAAATTTTAATGGCCCGGGATACCGAATCCCAGCACTTCTCTCTCATTTCAAAGTATCACGTCACTTTGGGCTTGTGGTTCATCATATAGTCTTCCTCTAAGAACCGGGCGTTAGAACTTATAACGTCCCTTTGGTTCATAGTACTATTGAACACACATCTTTTGTTCTTCCAGGACATTCTACAATCGCTTTTGAATGCGCCGTTGTTTCCAGACATATCCATAGAACATAGGTAGTTCCGTATAACTCATGCTTTTACTATTTCTATAAGGTTCCATTTCTTGTTTACGACACACCATTTCTACACAACAGTGTATGGTGTAGTCATTTGGGATCAAATCCCAATTTCTGATCAGTATGCCATGCATTCCTCAGATAGGTACTTGCCTCCGCGATCAAATCGCAGGCTACAAATGGATATACCTTGATGGTTCTCCACAATTGCTTAGTGTCCATTGACTTGTCAAAACACTTGCTTTTGTGGCACATCAGGTATTCTAATCCATTTCTCGAGTAATCATCAAATGATGTACTCGTACCTTATTGTCTGAGTAGACATAGGTCTGCATACATCAGAGTTAATCAATTCTTATACTTGTCCGGATCTTATATCTTATATCCATAAAGGATTGCTTAGTCATATTATCTTCCAAATTAGATTCTTAGGTCAGAAGGTCCATTCCTTCAACTTAATTGATCAAATATCAATTTTCGACCTTTGAATTTCTTATTTGAATAAACATGACTCAGCATAAGAATCCACAAGTATAATTGATAAAGAAATCTCTTATTAGTAAAACGAGTTTCATACTACGGTTCGTTGCATCGTGGTGGACTCAGGATTCATCATTTATATATTGCTAGCCAATGTACCAAAATAGATAATATCATTATTTCTTCTTATAACCATCAAGTGATTAAAAGAAATAAAATATCCATTTATTAGAAATCCAGAACAAAGTTCTTTCTAATTTGAAAGGTACATAAAAGCAATAACCCAAAATGAAATCCTATAGTATGTCATCCACTGCAACTGCTGCCTCCTCTACAGCATTGCCCATGTAGACTACGATTTCTTCTTCTCTAAGTCGTCGGGTTTCCTGGAACCCTTGCATTTAAAATGCACATACCGTCAGTGGTTCCATATCTACACACCAGGTTCCGGTAGATAATACCACTGACTATGTTTTACGACTAAAGAAAAATTTCGTACTTTCTTTGAGAGGATAATCAGACTTCCAGTACCCAGACTGTTTGCATCGAGAACTCTTGCCTCTTGGCTTTCTCGTCCCATCTCGTGGTCCAAGAAACTTAGGACCACTGGGTTTCTTTGCTTGGTTTTCCTTTCCCCCGATTTTGCCCTTAGGTTCGAAACCTTTGGCATTAGCTACAAGAGCTTGCGATTTCCGTCTCAACTCGTCTAAAAGGTCAATCATCTTAAAAACGTGTTTAAGCGTTCCCTTGAATCGACTGGCCTTTATGAGTATCCTCATCGCCTCTTGTCTAGCCGCCCAATACACCAAGTGTACAAGTGTGATAAAATAATTAAGATAAATTATTTTCTCCCTCACACAACGACTATACCGATGGATTGGTCCGTGTCCATCTAGGTCGTGAGCATCTGTTCGATTAAATACGAGTAACCGATAGTATGATCTTCTGTGTGCCCATGCACACCATACTAACTACAACGTATGAAATCCAGGACTATATTTTGCATAATTAATTAATAATAATTAAATGCAAATAATTGTTTATTAATTAAATAGGTTAAATGCTATGACCGGGAGTTTACCGATACTTAAATCTAGACATTAAGTACACAACTCCAACAATCTCCCACTTGTACTAAGGTCTAGTCATTTCCTCCAAACTCCCGACTCCCATACTCATCACGTGCTTAAGTTATACTTCCCAGAAGTATTATGTGAATGAGCAATCTAGGTTGCCGCTCTGAAGTTATCTTGGTGACTACTGCGTCGTCTCCCTAGACGATGACTCGAATCAGGTGGTACTTGCTCTATGTGTTATCATCACCTTTTGAACTTATGACTTCTTCCAGTTTACCATGCACCGCTATATACATAGCCTTTGGTGAACCAAGAATCATATCCAAGTTCAGAGGTCATCCCGGAACCTAACCAAACTTCTGCTGCCTCTGAGGCTGCTATTCGGTTATGAGAGAGTCCGAGAAGCATCCTGCTTATCACTCTTTCATCTTTAGGTTCCACCTCCTTTTAAAAGTGAACACATAGCCTGATATCGACTTACACTGGTCTTTCTTTGATTTTGGATCTGAGAAACTGTAATCCAAGAAGATTTCGTCTTGCTCCGTAAGCCAGTACTTTGAAAGTACTCTTACCGCATTCGAACATCCTTTTTCCAGATTACTTTGATATCCTCCCACTATGCTAACCGCATAGTTGATATCAGGTTCTTGTTTTACAACACTGCATTTACAAAGCTCTCCACACTCGAAGTGTAGGAAACTGCTTTGTCTGTATCTATCTCCTTTATGTGTTCAAAACACATACCCTTAGATAGATGTATTCTGTTCCCGAAAGGCAATAACCTTTCTCAGAATTATGCATGTTTAAAACAAACCATAATCGTATAAGATATCTTAAGAGAAGTACAAATGTTCTTGTCTAGAGATCGAAGGATTCTAAGAACATGGTCTAAATTACTCTTAATCTTATATCTCGATTCATTTAGACAACCTTTATTTTATGTCTGACAACACTTTTACATTCTTGCCAACGATGAAGTGTTATCTACATAAAATTCCGAGAAACACCACCTTGTTTCCATTACGTCTCTAACACACCTTTCTTTGTCTTATGCACTTTGATGAATCCATCTCATGGACTATCTCATCAGTTCGCAAGTTCCACAATTTACAGCTTTGTGATAATCCATAAATGGATTCACTAAGCTTGTACTTCTAAATGATCTCTCCTCTTGACAATAATACTTATTGCTATCCAAGTAGGCACATTTAGATTAGTACTTCCCCTTATGCAGAACTAGGGATCGATTTCATGTCTACTAGATCCAGAGTTCAAAACTCCTCCAGTCTTATGAACATCTCCGGTTGCTTAACAACCTCCCACTGCAATGGCGTTCTGGTGTATAACAGTAACAACATTAGGTGCAGTTAGTGGTGTACTACCACTCGGTTAGGCTGGTTCTCAGTCTTTCCTTTTCCTCATTTTCAAGTACCTTGTCAGTTGGGGCATTGTAGTTCATCTAATAGTCTTCCTCTAAGAACCGGGTGAGAACACCCCTCTGGTTCATAGTACTATTGAACATACAATTACTTGTTCTCCTAGGATATTCTACAACCACATTGAATGTGCCGTTGTATCCAGAAATATCCATAGAACATAGGTAGTTCCGAACAACTTGTCCTTTTACTATTAGAATTCCATTTCTTATCCCTGACACACCATGTCTACACTCCAGTGTATGGTGCAGTCCTTTGAGACTTAATCTCAATTTTTGATTTATGCTATGTGTTGTTTAGATAGGTGATAGCCTCTGTGAACAAGCCGCAGGCTTCCAATGGATATACTTTGAAGGTTCCCCATAATAGCTTTGTGTATACTGAAAAACACTTTGCTTTTATGGCACATCAAGTATTCTAATCCATCTTCGAGTATTCTTTGAAAGAAATGACTCGTACCTTTCTAATTACACATGTTACTGCATTAATCATGAATCATTCTCAATGCTTGTCCGATTTCAAGAATTCACAAGCACAATGATAAAGAAATACATCTAATAAGTAAAACAAGTTATACATAACGGTTTGTTGCATCGTGGTAGACTAAGGATTCATCATTCATATATTGCTATCTAAAATGTACCAGAATAGATAACACCATTATTTCTTATCTAAATCACTGAATGATTAAAGAAATAAATATCCATTCATTAATAAAGAAAATCCAGAACAAAAGTTCTTTTCAAAATAAGGGGTACATTAAGCAATAACTTGAAATGAAATCCTAAAACTACTGAAAGCAGATAAATGTCTTCCACTGCAACCGCTGCTACCCCAACAGCTTAGCCCATGTAGACTCGAACTCTTCTTCTCTAAGTCGCCGGGTTTTCTGGAACCCCTGCATTCAAGAATGCACATACCGTCAGTGGTTCCATATCTACACACCAGAATTCTGGTAGATAATACCGCTGACTATGTTTTTACGACTAAAGAAAAATTCGTACCTTTGAGAGGACATTCAGACTTCCAGTGTCCAGACTTGTTGCATCGGAAGCACTTGCCCCTTGGTTTACTAGCCCCCACTCGTGGTCCATTCCTCTTGGCACCACTGGGTTTCCAGGCTTGCTTCCTTTTCTTGCCCCTACCTCCAACAGCTTTCAAGCTTTTGGACTTGGTAGCTACAAGAGCTTGAGACTTGCCCTTCTTGTAGATCCCCTCTGCCGCCTTTAGTTCAGTCAGGAGTTGCGCAAGAGTATAAGATAGTTTACCCATATTATAGCTCATACGAAACTGCTCAAAACTAGGGGCCAGAGACTGGAGTATGATGTCGACTTGCGTCTCAGCATCAATAGAAGCTCCTAGGACCTCAAGTTCATTCAACAAACTCATCATCTTAAGAACGTGCTCCCCAACGGGCGTTCCTTCAGACTGAGTAGTCGACATGAGTACTCTCATAGCTTCTTGCCTAGCCGCACGATCTTGCTCCCCAAACATCTCCTTGAGGTTGAACATCATATCATAGGCAGTGTCCATCGGCTCATGTTGGGTTTGGAGTACATTTGACATGGAAGCCAAAATATAACACCTAGCCATTTCATCAGCCTTTTTCCACTTCCTATATGTTCCTTTTTCCTCATCAGTCGAGGCAGCCGTGGGCTCAGCAGGACACACTTCATGGAGTACAAACTTGTACTCCTCAGAAGTCAGGACAATGTCTAAATTTCTCTTCCAATCAATGTAATTGGGACCAGTGAGTTTATGTTCCTTGAGTATCACAGAAAGTGGATTCATAGCTACTCTCTAAACCTATAAGCACATATAAACAAACAATTAATTTAATGTCCGATATTATCTCCCTCAAATAATATCATTAAATTACTAATTACATCTAAAATCCCATCAGGTAAGGCAAGCCACGTTCTGTGGACGTTTACCCACCCAAATGATTTAGTAATTAGATTTGCTTCGGTCGTACATCATTATAGCGTTACTTCGTTGGGAAGAATACTATAAAGCGTACCTAAGTGTAAACCATTACTCAGTACTAAGGTGAATCATTTGGAATTGCTACGTCACCGCAAGCCACGTTAGTGTGGACGTTTACGATAACTCACAATCCTTCACAATTCGCTATAACTGTCTACATCAACTATTTCCAAAAATCCCATTCAGCATAGCAAGCCACGTTCGTGTGGACGTTTACTACACCAAAAGACTTTTATAGTTGACTCCCAATTACTTGAAGCATTCGATTTTCGTAAATCAAGACGCGGAGAATCATAAGTGAAACTCGAAGTTTCTAACCAGTGATTCACCATGCGAACAACCCTATCTATCATAAGATGAGGGAGCCGAGCAGACAATCGATCCATCTATCAAAGAATGGTACGAAGGTCTCTAATTTGTGTCATCCACATGACCAAGTGGCTTTGGCTCCATTCCACTCCCCGGGGTGAGAATGAGTCGACTTGAAGTCAGTTTCAGAAAGACAAATTAGGCATTGTTTGATAAACATGATCAATGTTTCTTGTAAAAGGAATTACAAGAATTCTCCTCCAATGACATATCTATATGAACTTCGAAAGCTCATAAATGTCACCAAGAGAACAGTAATGGAGACCACGGGAATGTTTCCATCCCCTCTCCCACTTAGCTTTTTATAACAAAGGGATACACTATCTAATGCATAATTAAACACATAAGCATGCATACAAGTAATAAAGCACATATCACATAGTCAAAATAATGCTAGAAAATTATTTTCCGACTATCATGGCTTTATTCCATCTCCGTATGCGTCTTCTAGTCTTCAGTCTTCGTTCTTGAATGCTCCATGTGACGAGAATATTAATCCCAATATTTAAATCTATTTATTTTCAATAAATCCAAAAGATACTTAATTCGAAAATTAAGTCAATCGAATAAATCAAAAATAAAATTAAATATTATTAATATTTTTATTTATTTATTTTCCTATCTAATTCTATTAAATCTCTAGAATAATATATCCAAGTAAAACTTGGAATATTCTAGAAGATTTCTATAATAGAATAAGGAAATAAAATAAATTAGGACTCTTCTACTTTCACAGATTAATTAATTTCCATTACTATGAAATTCCAATAAAATAGGAATAATCAATTAGGAAATAAATCAATCCTAAATTAACTTTTATTCCTTTCCAATTCTATTAAATCTCTAGGATCCTATTCCAAGTAGAACTCGGAATACTGTAGAAGACTTCCATAATAGAATAAGGAAATAAAATTAATTCCAATTAATTCTTTTCCTAATCTATGAGAATTCCCAAAAATAGGAAAAACTCAAATAGGAAAACCGAATTAATTAGGAAAGTGAATCTTTGGTAGGAGTAGCATGGATTGGGGATCCCCACACCACCCCCACCGCCGACCACCACCATCACCGGGCACCACCACCGCCGACCCCTAGCCACGCGCCACAACCACCGGTGGCCGGCGTGGCCGGAAGCCCTAGCGGGCAGCCCCCATGGTGGGGTCGATCGATCCTCATGGGGATCGATCATGGGGATGATCGACCCCCCCCCCCCCCCCCCCCCCGGTTTTTCATCCTCTTCGTCTTCTTCGTCACACGTGTTCTCCGGCGGTCGTCTCGGCATCGATCCAACGTAAATAAATTACAAGAATTTAAATTACACTATCCGGTATCGATTCTATACATGAAATCGACCTTATACATTTTCCGGAAAACATAGAACGTAATAATAAATCCTAAATTCGGTCAACCCCCGAATTTTTACTATTACAAACATTCAACCACACAAAACGAATCTCGACATGTCCGAGAGTTTAATAAACGAATAATCATGATAATTAATTAACACAATAATTAAATCCAACCATGATAGCCGGAAATCCCTGCAAGGTAGAACATTAATCGAACGTATACATGAACACGATACCAAACGCTCTGATACCAATTGCTGGGATTCGATGTCTGTTGGAATTCGCTATCCCGGGTTATCAAAATAGCGGAACCGATAACCCGAACGAACCCTTCGCCGGAGATCATACGAACACCGACTCATCCGCCGGAGTCCGGGCTTTGGAGACCATGCATCCGAAGACGCACAGCCCGCCCCCACCCGAACCCCCGCGAGCCGGGGTTCGCACGATCAAGCGATCGATCGCGCGCCGGCGATCGATCGGGGTGGGGCTGTTCGACAGCCCCCCCCGCGGCGGGTCCGGCGACCCGCCACCACCAGGAGGCCCCCGCCTTCACGGCGGGGTAGGGCACGGCTCCAGCCCGTGCCCAGCGATCGACCTTCGTGGTCGATCGCACACCCTCGGCCCAGCCGAGGGTTCGGCCCCCATCGCCCCTCGCCGAAACCCTAGCGGGCGTACGCCGCGGTCCGGTGGCTTCGCCACCACCGCGCGTTCGTCCGTCTATTACGGGCTTCGATTCTCGGATCTTCGTCCTACGGTATTCTCGATAAAACAAATCGAACAATTAACAAGTTAGTTGAGAATTGTACCTACGATTCGTTGTTCGGAGAAACGAAATCGACGACCTCGTGACCTTCCCGCGTATTCCTTGCACTCGTTCGAACGTCGGGTGGGCGACGAGCTATCGAACTTGTGGATCCTCTTCACTCTCAGAACTTTATTGTTGGCGTAACGTAGGTTAGTAAAGTGAAGACCACGTAGTGCTTTTATAGGCTACGAAGGGGATCAAAAGGAGAATAAATATTGGGCTTCAATATTGAAAATTAAATTGGGTCCAACCCAAATCCATTAATTCTTATCAATATTAATTTTATTTATTTTCCACTATATAAATAAAATTGCACTCCCAATATTATTCATATTATATCAAATAATATTTCTCCATCTTAGTATTATTTATTCCGTGTATTTAAGATTTAAATATCCATGAATAAAATTTATTTATTGCTTAATAAATTTATTCATCTCTTATATCCGAGACTAGTACCACTCAACCTTATTTATTATGCGGAACAAGTCCACTCGCGAGGTTTACATAATAAATCCTTATGAGCTCATCTCGGGGATATTATCAACCCTTACGGGATACACTGCCCCTTCAAGAATTCACGGCATGCCATATATAAAATATAGTGACCCAACTTAACCGGTAATTAACCCAATTATCAAACCGGTTAATTCCTTTGGTAAATCAAAGTCACTTACATTAAATATACACACCCGCAATTATTTCAGGGATTAAGAATAAAATACTCCGAGTCTCAAATCAATTATCGCCGAGCAATCCTAATTGATGAGTCTCAATCGATCCGCTCAATACACCAAGTGTACAAGTGTGATAAAATAATTAAGATAAATTATTTTCTCTCTCACACAACGACTATACCGATGGGTTGGTCCGTGTCCATCTAGGTCGTGAGCAACTGTTCGATTAAATACGAGTAACCGATAGTATGATCTTCTGTGTGCCCATGCAACACCATACTAACTACAACGTATAAAATCCAGGACTATAATTTGCATGTATTTAATTAACAATAATTAAAAGCAAATGAATGTCTGTAATTAATAGGTAAATGAAAGTGCATACAGAGTTCAGAATACTCAAATCTAGACATTAAGTATACTACTCCATCAATCTCCCACTTATACTAAGGTCTAGTCTTATCCTCCAAACTTCTGACTCCCAAACCCTCCAAGTGCTTGAAATATACTTCCTTAGGAAGTATCTTGGTGAAAGGGTCCGCTAGGTTGTCCTCCGAAGCTATCTTGGTGACTATCGCATCGCCCCTCTTGACGATGTCTCGAATCAGGTGGTACTTGCGCTCTATGTGTTTCATAGCACTATGGGACCGTGGTTCCTTACTGTTTGCCACTGCACCGCTATTATCACAATAAATTGTCATAGCCTTGGGCAAACTCGGAATCACATCTAAGTCCTGGAGGAAATTAAGGAACCAAACTGACTCTTTCGCTGCCTCTGAGGCTGCAACGTATTCAGCTTCCATGGTAGAGTCTGAAATGCACTTTTGCTTAACACTCCTCCATGATACGGCTCCACCTCCCATAGTGTACACATAGCCTGATGTCGACTTTCGCCGGTCCTTATCAGCTTGGAAATCCAAATCCGTATAACCCAAAGGAATCAGATTGTCTGCCCCGTAACTTAGAACATAATCCTTAGTATTTCGCAAATACTTGAAAATGCTCTTTACGGCAGTCCAATGAGCCTTTCCAGGGTTACTCTGATATCTCGCTACTACGCCAACTGCATAGCAGATATCAGGCCTCGTACATAACATAGCATACATTAAGCTTCCCACAGCCGAAGCGTAGGGAACTGCTTTCATTTCATCTTTCTCCTTTTGTGTCCGGGGACACATATCCTTAGAAAGATAAGTTCCTTTACTGAAGGGAAGTTCACCCTTCTTGGAATTTTGCATGTTAAAATGAGCCAGAATCGTGTCTATGTAAGATTGCTGGGATAGGTACAATGTTCTATTCCGGCGATCCCTTATAACCTTGATCCCTAGAACATGTCCGACTTCTCCCAAATCTTTCATATCGAATTGTCTAGACAACCATCCCTTTATGTCTGATAACATTTTCACACTGTTGCCAATGAGAAGAATGTCGTCTACATAAAGCACGAGAAACACCACCTTCTTTCCATCACGTTTCCAATACACACACGATTCGTCCATGCTTTGACTGAATCCAAAGGATTGGACCACTTCGTCAAACCGCAGGTTCCACGACCTCGAGGCTTGTTTCAATCCATAAATGGATCGATTAAGCTTGCACACTAGATGATCTCGCCCCTTAGCAATGAATCCTTCTGGTTGTTTCATATAAATCGTCTCGTCAAGACTTCCATTAAGGAAAGCTGTCTTGACATCCATTTGCCACACCTCATAATCCATATGAGCTGCTATGGATAAGAGAATCCGGATCGACTTTATCTTGGCTACCGGCGAGAAGGTCTCCTCATAATCGATTCCCTCTTTCTGAGTATATCCTTTCGCAACAAGCCGAGCTTTAAAGGTTTCAACCTTTCCGTCAGATCCTCTCTTTCTCTTGTAGACCCATTTACACCCAATTGGCTTCACGCCGCTTGGTGGTTCTACAAGATCCCAGACCTTATTAGAATCCATAGATTCTATTTCGGATTTCATTGCTTTCTTCCAAGAAGACGCATCTATATCTTGTACCGCCTCATCATAGGTCCAGGGATCGATTTCATGAACTCCAGGTCCAGAGTCCAAAGACTCACCCAGTCCAATCCATCTATTTGGTTGTTTAACAACCCTCCCACTACGACGGCGTTCCGGTGTATTAACAGTGACAGTATTAGGTGCAGGTTCTAGTGGTGTATCTATACTCGGTTCGGCTGTATCCAGGTCTTCCTCGTTACCTCTCAACTCATCAAGTATTATGTCACTTTTGGGCTTGTGGTCCATGACATAGTCTTCCTCTAGGAACCGAGCGTTAGTACTTATAACGATCTTCTGGTCCGTAGGACTATAGAACATGCCACCCTTAGTTCCTTTCGGGTATCCTACAAACAGCCGTATTTCTGATCTAGGTTCTAACTTATCGGTGCCTTGTCGCAACACATGTGCTGGACAACCCCAGATCCGAATGTGTCCCAAGTTAGGCTTACGCCCACTCCACAATTCCATGGGTGTAGTTGGCACTGTTTTGGTCGGAACCCTATTTAGAATGTACGCCGCTGTTTCCATGGCAAGTCCCCAGAACATAACAGGTAAATCCGAGTAACTCATCATTGATCGCACCATCTCCATAAGAGTCCTATTCCTTCTTTCTGACACACCATTCTGCTGAGGACTATATGGTGAGGTCAGTTGGGATTCAATCCCATTCTCTGCCAAGTATGCCTTGAATTCTCCAGACAGGTACTCGCCTCCGCGATCAGATCGCAGGCATTTTATGGATTTACCACGAAGGTTCTCCACAAGAGCCTTGAACTCTTTGAACTTGCCAAAGGATTCGCTCTTGTGGCGCATCAGGTAAATATATCCATACCTTGAGTAATCATCGGTAAAAGTGATGAAGTACTCGTACCCTCCCCTTGCCTGAGTAGACATAGGTCCGCATACATCAGAGTGAATCAAATCCAATACTTGTTCAGCTCTTCGTCCTTTACCAGAAAAAGGACGCTTAGTCATTTTTCCCTCTAAACAGGATTCGCAGGTTGGAAGGTCCTCTCCTTCAACACCAGTGATTAAATCATCAGCTTTCAACCTTTGAAGCCTATTTGAGTTTATATGACCTAGCCTTAGATGCCACAAGTATAATTGATTCATCTTAGAAGGTTCCTTTCTCTTATTGGTGTTCGTAGATGTGTTATTACTCTCGGTTAGTTGCATCGTGTTAGACTCAGGATTTAGCACATACAAATCGTCTATCAATGTACCAGAACAGATAATTTCACTATTTCTTCTTATGATCACAGAGTGGTCAAAAGAAACAGAATATCCATTCATAATAAGTTTAGAAACTGAAATCAAATTCTTTCTAAAGTTGGGTACATAAAGACAATTACGTAAAACTAAAACCCTATCATTACTGAAACGTAAGTGAACGTCTCCCACTGCAACAGCCGCCACCTTCGCGGCATTGCCCATGTAGACCACGATTTCTCCCTCTCTAAGTCTCCGGGTTTCCTGGAACCCCTGCAATGAATTGCAGACATGGTCAGTGGCACCCGTATCTACACACCAGGTGCTGGTAGATATCACCGCTGACAATGTTTCAGTGACTAAGGAAAATTTCGTACCTTTGATGAGAGGACAATCAGACCTCCAGTGCCCAAACTGTTTGCATCGAAAGCATCTGCGAAACCGCTTGCTTACCCCAATCCGTGGTTTTAAACCACTGGGTCTCTTTGCACGCTTTTCTTTTAGCCTAGCCACAAGAGCTCGTGTTTCTCTTAACTTACGCACAAAAATCGCCTTCGCTGAGCCGGTTTTAAGGGACTCATTGAGGAACGATTCCGTGGGTATGTTAAACACCTCTTGCCTAGCTTCCACACCATGTCTCAACGTAGTTGGACCAACAGTGGATTCAGAAAGCTCAACAGTCTGGACA
Source organism: Euphrasia confusa (assembly GCA_954870475.1). Lineage (NCBI taxonomy): Eukaryota > Viridiplantae > Streptophyta > Magnoliopsida > Lamiales > Orobanchaceae > Euphrasia > Euphrasia confusa. Next base: position 35,507,382 of record OX940950.1, read on the forward strand.
ATGTCCAGATTTCTTTTCCAATCATCACCATATGGAACCGGTGAGTTTTCATCTTTAAGTATATCACAAAGTGGGGTCACAGTCATTCCTAACCTATAAGCACATAAAACAAACAAACAATTTAATATCCGATATTATCTCCCTTAAATAATATCATTAAATCACTAATCACATCTAAAATCCCATCAGGTAAGGCAAGCCACGTGGTGTGGACGTTTACCCACCCAAATGATTTAGCAATTAGATTTTCTTTGGCCATACATCGCTTATGGCGGAACCTCGTGGGGAGGAATACCATAAGGCGTATCTAAGTGTAAACCATTACTCAGTACCAAAATAAGTTACTTGGAATCGCTACATCACCGCAAGCCACGTGGTGTGGACGTTTACGATAACTTCACAACTCTTCATAATTACTTACAACTGTCTACATCAATTAATCCAAAATCCGTCAGCATAGCAAGCCACGTGGTGTGGACGTTTACTACACTAAGAGACTTTTATAATTGACTCCCAATTACTTGATCCATTTAATCTCGTAAATCAATACGTGGAGAATCATAAGTGAAACTCGAAGTTTCTAACCAGTGATTTACCATGCGAACAACCCTATCTCTCATAAATGAGGGAGCCGAGCAGACAAACGACCCATCTATAAAAGTATGGCACGAAAGTCTCTAATTTGTGTCCTCTACATGACCAAGTGGCTCTGGCTCCATTCCACTCCCCGGGGTGAGAATGAGTCGACTTGAAATCAGCTTTGGAAAGACAATTTAGGCATTGTTTGATAAACTTAATTAATGTTTCTCGTAAGAGGAATTACAAGAACTCTCCTCCAATAACTTATCTATATAAACTTCAAAAGTTTATAAAAGTCACCAAGAGAGCAGCAATGGAGACCATGGGTATGTTTCCATACCCTCTCCCACTTAGCTTTTTATAATAAAGGGATACGCTATCTAGTGCATAAAAGTAAACACATATAGCATGCATACATGTAATAAAGCACATAGTATTATCACATAGTCAAAATAATACTAGAATATTATTTTCCGACTATTATGGCTTCATCACATCCCCGTACGCATCTTCTAGTCTTCAGTCTTCGTTTCTTGAACGCTCCATGTGACGAGAATATTAATATCCAATATTTAAATCTATTTATTTTCAATTAATCCAAAAGTTACTTAATTCGAAAATTAAGTCAATTGAATATATCAAAAATAAATTAAATATTATTAATATTTTTATTTATTTTATTTTCTTTTTCCACTTCATTAAATCTCTTAGAATAATCTATCCAAGATCCTCTTGGAATATTCTAGATGATATCCATAATGAAATAAAGAAATAAAATAATTTAGGATTCTTATACTTTTCCAAATTTATTTTTATTCCCATGAATATTCCCATGAGTAGGAATAATCAAATAGGAAAAATAAATTTAGTACTAAATTAATTCTTTCTCTATTTTTCTAGAATATTCCATAAAGAAATAATCAAAATAGGAAATAATGAATTAATTAGGAAAGTATATTTCTGGTAGGAGTAGCCCGGGTTGGGGAACCCCGAACCACCCCCACCTTCGCCGACCGCCGCCTAGGGCACGCGCCACCGCCGCCCAGCCCACGCGCCACCACCACTGGTGGCCGGCGTGGCCGAGTCTCCCACGGACAGCCCGCCTAGGGCCGCGGGTCGATCGATCCCCTCGGGATCGATCATGGGGATTGATCGATCCCGGTCCTTCGTCTCCTCGTCACTTCGTCTTCTCCGGCGGTCTTCGATTCGATCCAATCGCAAAATAAATTTACAAAAATCTAAATTACAATTCCGGTATCGATTCTATACACGAAATCGACCCTATACATTTTCCGGAAAACAACGAACATAATAATAAATCCTAAATTCGGTCAACCCCCGAATTTTTTACTATTACAAGCATTCACCACCAAAAACGAATCTCGACATGTCCGAGAGTTTAATAAAACCAACAATCACATGACAAAATAATTAAACGAATAATCATCAAGCCATAATAGTCGGAACCCTGCAAGGTAGAACAATTTTATCGAAAATACCGCGAACGTAAACCACGCTCTGATACCAATTGTTGGAATTCGCTATCCCGGGTTATCAAAATAGCGGAACCGATAACCCGAACGAACCCTTCGCCGGAGATCATACGAACACCGACTCATCCGCCGGAGTCCGGGCTTTGGAGACCATGCATCCGAAGACGCACAGCCCGCCCCCACCCGAACCCCCGCGAGCCGGGGTTCGCACGATCAAGCGATCGATCGCGCGCCGGCGATCGATCGGGGTGGGGCTGTTCGACAGCCCCCCCCGCGGCGGGTCCGGCGACCCGCCACCTCCAGGAGGCCCCCGCCTTCACGGCGGGGTAGGGCACGGCTCCAGCCCGTGCCCAGCGATCGACCTTCGTGGTCGATCGCACACCCTCGGCCCAGCCGAGGGTTCGGCCCCCATCGCCCCTCGCCGAAACCCTAGCGGGCGTACGCCGCGGTCCGGTGGCTTCGCCACCACCGCGCGTTCGTCCGTCTATTCCGGGCTTCGATTCTCGGATCTTCGTCCTACGGTATTCTCGATAAAACAAATCGAACAATTAACAAGTTAGTTGAGAATTGTACCTACGATTCGTTGTTCGGAGAAACGAAATCGACGACCTCGTGACCTTCCCGCGTATTCCTTGCACTCGTTCGAACGTCGGGTGGGCGACGAGCTATCGAACTTGTGGATCCTCTTCACTCTCAGAACTTTATTGTTGGCGTAACGTAGGTTAGTAAAGTGAAGACCACGTAGTGCTTTTATAGGCTACGAAGGGGATCAAAAGGAGAATAAATATTGGGCTTCAATATTGAAAATTAAATTGGGTCCAACCCAAATCCATTAATTCTTATCAATATTAATTTTATTTATTTTCCACTATATAAATAAAATTGCACTCCCAATATTATTCATATTATATCAAATAATATTTCTCCATCTTAGTATTATTTATTCCGTGTATTTAAGATTTAAATATCCATGAATAAAATTTATTTTGTTGCTTAATAAATTTATTCATCTCTTATATCCGAGACTAGTACCACTCAACCTTATTTATTATGCGGAACAAGTCCACTCGCGAGGTTTACATAATAAATCCTTATGAGCTCATCTCGGGGATATTATCAACCCTTACGGGATACACTGCCCCTTCAAGAATTCACGGCATGCCATATATAAAATATAGTGACCCAACTTAACCGGTAATTAACCCAATTATCAAACCGGTTAATTCCTTTGGTAAATCAAAGTCACTTACATTAAATATACACACCCGCAATTATTTCAGGGATTAAGAATAAAATACTCCGAGTCTCAAATCAATTATCGCCGAGCAATCCTAATTGATGAGTCTCAATCGATCCGCTCAATACACCAAGTGTACAAGTGTGATAAAATAATTAAGATAAATTATTTTCTCTCTCACACAACGACTATACCGATGGGTTGGTCCGTGTCCATCTAGGTCGTGAGCAACTGTTCGATTAAATACGAGTAACCGATAGTATGATCTTCTGTGTGCCCATGCAACACCATACTAACTACAACGTATAAAATCCAGGACTATAATTTGCATGTATTTAATTAACAATAATTAAAAGCAAATGAATGTCTGTAATTAATAGGTAAATGAAAGTGCATACAGAGTTCAGAATACTCAAATCTAGACATTAAGTATACAACGTATGAAATCCAGGACTATATTTTGCATAATTAATTAATAATAATTAAATGCAAATAATTGTTTATTAATTAAATAGGTTAAATGCTATGACCGGGAGTTTACCGATACTTAAATCTAGACATTAAGTACACAACTCCAACACCACAACCCCAAAATGACGTGATACTTCTGAAAAGAGAGAAAACGATAAAGACTGGAAACCAGCCGAACCGAGTAGCGGTACACCACTAACTGCACCTACTGTTATTACTGTTAATACACCGGAATGCCGTTGTAGTGGGAGGTTGTGTGACAACCAGAGATATTCATAAGACTAGGAGAGTCTTCGGACTCTGGACCTAGTATACATGAAATCGATCCCTAGATCTACATGAAGGCAGTACTAGATATAAATGTGCCTTCTTAGAGAACAATAAGGATTATTGTTAAGAGGCGAGATCATTTAGAGTACAAGCTTAGTTGATCCATGTATGGATTGTAACAAAGCTAGAGTTCGTGGAACTTGCGCATTGATGAGATAGTCCATTTGATGGATTCATCAAAAGGCATTGACGAATCGTGTGTATGGGAAACGTGATGGAAACAAGGTGGTGTTTCTCGGAGGTTTTATGTAGATAACATTTTATCATTGGTAACAATGTAAAGATGTAGTCAGACATAAAATGATGGTTGTCTAGAAAAATCGATATATGAGATAAAGAAGAAGTTAGAGCATGTTCTTAAGATCTAGGATCTCAAGAAAAGAACATTGTACTTCTCTAGATATCTTGTACGATTATGGTTCATTTTTAACATGCATAGTTCCGAGAAAGATTCGCTACCTTTCAAACACGGAATGCATCTATCTAAGGTATGTGTTTTGGAACACATAAAGGTGATAGAAGCAGTGAAAACAGTTTCCTACACTTGGAGTGTGGAAAGCTTGATAAATGCAATGTTGAAAAACGAGAACCTGATATCGGCTATGCGGTTAGCATAGTGGGGGGATATCAAGGTAATCCTGGAAAGGAATATTCGACTGCTGAAGCAGACGAGCATTTCCTTTGGATTACATTCTGTTAGATTTCTAATCAAATGAGGACCGGTGTAAGTCGATATCAGGCTATGTGTTTCACTATTGAAGGAGAAGGAGTTTTAACATGGAAGAGTGATAAGCACGATGCTTTTCGGACTCTGCCATGGGTAACCAAATAAGCGGCCTCAGAGGCAGCGGAAGTTTTGGTATAACTCCGGGATAATCTCTGGGACTTAGATGTGATTCTTAATTTGCCAAAGGCTATGTAAATAGCGGTGCGATGGCAAATGGTAAGAAATCACAAGTCCATAAGTGTAAGATAACACATAGTGCAAGTACCACCTGATACGAGTCATCGTCGAGGGAGACGACGCTGTAGTCTCCAAGATAACTTCAGAGCGGCAACCTAGAGTGCTCATTCACATAGTACTTCTTGGAAGTACAACTTAAGCACGTGATGAGTATGGGAGTCGGAAGTTTGGAGGAAATGACTAGACCTTAGTACAAGTGGGAGATTGTTGGAGTTGTTTACTTAATGTCTAGATTTAAGTAACGGAAATTCCCGATCCATTGCCACTAATCTATTTAATTAAATAAACAATTATTTGCGTTTAATTATTTATATTTAAATATATGCAAATTATAGTCTTGGATTCTATACGTTGTAGTTAGTATGGTGTGTCGGGCCCACACAGAAGATCATACTATCGGTTACTCGTATTTAATCGAACAGTTGCTCACGACCTAGATGGACACGGACCAATCCATCGGTATAGTCGTTGTATGAAGGAAAAAATAATTTGTCTTAATTATTTTATCATACTTCTACACTTGGTGTATTGAGCGGATCGCTTGAGATTTATCGATTAGGATTGCCTTGGATAATCGATTTAAATCTCAGTGTATTTTATTCTTAATCCCCGATACTATTGCGGGTGTGTATATTTAATATAAGTGACTTTGATTTACCAAAGGAATTAACCGATTTAATTATTGGGTTAATTACCGGTTAAGTTGGGTCACTATATTTTATATATGGCATGCCGTGAATACTTGACGGGAAAGTGTATCCCGTATGGGTTGATAATGTCCCCGAGATGAGTTCATAAGGAATTATTATGTAAACCCTGCAGGTGGATTCGTTCCGCATAATAATTAAGGTTGAATGGTACTAGTCTCGGATATAAGAGATGAATAAATTAATTAGCAATAAATTAATTTTATTCATGGATATTTCTATCTTAAATACACGGAATAAATAATACTACCGGAGAAATATTATTTGATATAATATGGTTGAATATTGGGAGTGCAATTATATTTAGTGGGAATGTGACTTTTTAGTCACATTTGATAAAGAGATGAGTTTAAAGTCCCCATCTATAAAAGTGTGAGTTTTTTACACCAATTGAACATAAAATGTCTCTTATACCCTTACTATTTAAATAAATCCAAAATAAACAAAAACAATCTCAAATAAAATAAAAACAAAATCAAAATAACTTGTGGGGCCCACGAGATCAGATTTTTTGTTGAGTTGAGGGTTTGGTGTAGGTTTAATTGTGCATTCATATCCCCCATATTCATCATCCAAACCTACCAAAAAAATTTCAAAACTCTCTCAAAATTCTCTCAAAAAAATTCCATCATGTTGCCCCGTTAAATTCTGGAAAAAGCCGTCGGATATACGCGTGCCTCAACGAGCGAAAACGAGAGGTACGTGTTCAAGTTTTTTTGATTTTTATTTTCTGCGTCTGTTGCTCGATGGGTTGCTCGATGGTACGCTCCATCGAGTAACCCATCGAGTAACTATGAATTTATGAAGCGAAACATTACTCGAAATGAGGTTAATCGAACTGAGGTTACCCGAAATGCCTTCGAGTAGTTTTTCGATTAACCCTAATTTCAGTAACATGTTTCGACTAACCTCATTCCAGGAACACTGATTCGAGTAATGTGAGATTACTCGAACTGATGAGGTTACTCGAATGGAGGTTACTCGAATGGAGGTTACTCGAATGACCATCCTGTTACTCGAATAAAACTGTCCATCCTGTTACTCGATGGAACAGTCCATTCGAGTAACATGGCCTGTTTTTTGCCAAAAAATGCATTTTTCGTATTTTTTGGTTTGTTTCGTCGATTTATATGGATATGTTTTATTAGTTAACCTAATTCAATAATGTTTTTTGTGAATGTAGATGTCGAATCAACGAATCACGATACGTTACGGTGGTCGTTGGGAACGAGCGGTCTACGTCGACGGGATAGATATGTGCCTTTTCTTCAGGAGGGATCAACTTACCCTCGATGGTCTTGTGAGACAGATTCGTGCCGTTTTGCGCCCTCCGCCGAATATCGAGTACATGTTGTTCATCTTAACACGAGGCATTGATTTTAGGAGCGTGCGGTGTCCTTTGCTTAGCGACGACGATGTATCCCGCATGCTAGACGAGCAAAAGGACGATTGTTTCATTTTCGTCACCGAGATGCTAGAGGAGGCACAACCAAATGCCCCCGAGGTGAATATTCCAGAAGTGGATCCGGATGTACCGACCGAGGGCGAGAGGCATGCTGAGAATTCCGAGGACGACGAAGAAGCTCGTCAGACCGATCTGTTGCAGTCGTTGACCACTGAATGGACAGAATGGATTAGACAGCCGCGGGTCATCACAAATATTCTGTCACGCCGTAATCTGTCCTCGAGTTCTAGTGTGGGAGCCGGCGAGCATCCCGAAGCAGCTCAGAATGCTCAGAATAATCCAATGCGCAACTGGATCATTCCACTGCCGGAGTTTGACCCCGCGGTTCCATTGCGATCGGTCGAGCCTCCCGAACTGGTGTATGGTCACATTGCAGTCGGCTCGACATTCCGAACGAAATCGGATCTGAAGATAGCGGTGGGGATGTATCACATGGAGCATATGGTGGAGTGTGCCACTAAACGCTCGACCACTGAACGGGTAGCGTTCGTCTGCAAGCAAGGTTCTGAGAAGTGCCCGTTCAAATTGTGTGCTACTGGGAATGACGAAACACTCTGGAAGATTACGAGGCTGAACTTGAATCACGAGTGTGTCAATGATTTGAGTCGGACTGCCGATCGTCACGTGTCGAGCAAGGTTGCCGCTACTTACTTTGCACGTCAGCTAGTCGACGATGAGATCACACTGAAGCCGAAGACGATGATTTTTGATCTGAGGAGATTGTACGGAGTAGTGATCGATTACAGCTTCGCCCTGCGGACGAGGAACCTGGCCGTTGAAATGAGGTACGGCAACTATCAGGATTCATATCAGATGCTCCCGTCATATCTGCACGTGCTGAAAGAATGCAATCCAGGGACTCGGTATGAGATTCAGACGACCAGTGAGGGCGTGTTCTGTCACATGTTTGTTGCACTTGGGCAGTGCATTAGTGCATTTCAGCAGCGCACTCTGCGTCCCATCATAGTAGTCGACGCCACTCATTTGAAGGGGAAAAACAGTGGTGTGTTATTTGTTGCCGTCACGAAGGACGGAAACGAGCAGATTTTCCCGCTTGCCTTTGGTATCGGTCCGATTGAGAATGACCTGGAGTGGACGTGGTTTCTAGAGAACCTCAGGCTTTGCTACGATGGAGACGATCTGCTCATTGTGTCCGACCAGCACAAGAGCATCGCGAATGCCATTCGGAGTGCCTATCCCCACGCAACCCGTGCGTTGTGCTGTCACCACCTCGAGAAGAATCTAGCAATGTACCGCTCTCATGTGGTCACAATTGTACACAAAGCTGCCTACTGTTATCGAGAGGATGAGTTTGAAAAGTATTTATCTGATTTGGAGAAAGCCAGTGGAGACGGTGCTTATAGGCGCCTCGTTGGACTCGGTGTTGAGACCTGGGCAAGGTCGAAATGTGCTGCACGACGATATGGTTTCATGACATCGAATGCGGCCGAAGTCTTCAACGCTGCTATCAGATGGCCACGACGATTGCCTGTTTGTGCTATGCTCGAGTCGATTCGTGCGATGATTGAGAGATGGTTTGACGAGAAACGAAGGAAGGCTAACGAGAGAGAGGATGAGCTGACCGAAGAGGCATTCGCAAAGGTGTCTAATCAGAATCAGTTGAGTCATCATTTTCCTGTTCGGGAGGTCAGTGCGGGGACCGTGTTCAGAGTTGAGGAAAACGGCAGGTCCTATCTCGTAGATATCGCGAGACGCACGTGTGACTGTCGGGAGTTCGACTTAGACCTTATTCCGTGTCGTCATGCCGCTGCCGCTATACGGTATGGTATCGGTTTCCTTACATCTTCTTTTTTAATTTTAAACATTCAATTAATTAATGCCACTAACCTGATACTTTGTGTAGACGGGCTAGATTTTCATTGTACGATTTCGTCGGCCCCTATTTCAAGCAAAGCAGCTTGAGAGAGATGTATGCGACTCCTATTGTGCCAGTACCACACGTTGATGATTGGGTTGTCCCTCCAGAAGTAGCTTCGTACGTGTGTCTTCCACCGGAAGTGGTTAGTCAGGCTGGACGTCCGCGGATGAGTCGGGTTCGTTCTGCAGTTGAGGGATCTGGGTCTGCTCGTCGTGTTCAGGTTTGTTCTTCGTACCTAATATTGTGTCGTCATTAGTTTGAGTAAAGACCTAATACCGCGTCTTTGTGTGCAGGTGTGTACGAAATGTAAGGGCGTAGGACATAACATACGCAACTGCAAGGCTTACATCCCTCCTGCAGGCGTTGATTTGAATGTCCCTCCGGAAGCCTCAGGAACGCAAGAATCGGGTCGAAGAAGGCAGAAGAAAAAGTGCAGCATTTGCAGAATCGAGGGACACACAAAAACAAAATGTCCGATGCGTGTGGATTGAGGGCTCTTCTTGTGTTTGGTTGATTTGTTATCGTGTTTCTCGTTACATCGTATAACTAGGATTGATTTGTTATCTTGTTTCTGGATATATGCAGTGTGTTTCTTTGGATATTTGCGGTTGTTGTTATACCTGTGATTTGCAGGTTAGGGGATGTAAAAAAACAGAAAAGGCATTCTGCATATTCTGTACACCATCGAGTAACCTAATTCGATTAACCCCATCGATTAACCTAATTCGAGTAACCCAATCCTGTAACCAATTCGATTAACCCCATCTTGTAACACCATCGATTAACCTATTCGAGTAACCCCATCTTGTAACCCATTCGAGTAACCCCATCTTGCAACCTATTCGAGTAACCCCATCCTGTAACCAATTCGATTAACCCCATCTTGTAACACCATCGATTAACCTCATCTTGTAACCCCATCGATTAACCAATTCGAGTAACCCTATCTTGTAACCCTGCATTCGATTAACCCTTCATTCGATTAACCCTTTCGAGTACATTAGGGTTTCCATCGAGTACATTAGGGTTACCATCGATTAACCCAATTTTGTAACCCATCGATTAACCCAATTCTGTAACATATTAACCCAATTTTGTAACCCTATTTTCGAGTAACCCAATTTTGTAAACCTATTTTCGAGTAACCACATCGATTAACCAGTTCGATTAACCTATTCGGTTAACCCTACCTTCGATTAACCCTGCCTTCGATTAACCCTTTCGAGACCAAAGATCTGGTGCGTAAAGTCGTGCACGTGCGCCTTCACCCCTTCTTTGTTTCTGAGTTTTTGTCTCAGAAAAGCAACATACAAGTCGAGTACCTGAATATTAACAGGTTGTTAAGATTTAAACATAAATTAATAAAGTTAAAATTTATAATATTACCTGAGAGGTGAACCAAACGGAGGGACTTTCGACATCGTCGAAGAATTTCTGATCAAGGATCAAATCATCACAGCACCTCACCTTCACGCAGGAATCGGGCCCCGACTGTCTGTACACCTTGTACATCTGCGCGCTTCTTAAACTGCGATCCTTACTAAAATCTTGGATGAAAGGGCTACGCAAGTACTTGGAAGGCATAACAACACGAGGTCCGAGGCTGCTCTCCCCGTCATCCTGCTCGTCATCATCCTGCTCCACGTCGCCCTCATCCTCGTCAGTGAAGCACACCTCATCCTCGTCAGCCTCCTCGTCATAAGCAGCTGGCTCTGAGAAGATATCAAAGTTCCTCTCAGGATAGCTCTCGACATCGACCACAACAGCTGGTCTCGGCGTGCTGGACATCCCTAGATCAAAAGGAACAATCGACGGAGGCGTGCGGTAGCTGGAGGACTCAAATGGATAGGCCGGTGGCGGCATCTGGGGGCCCTGAAATCCATAGGCCGGTGGAGGCATCTGGTAACCCTGGAACCACGTGTCAAATGGAAATACAGGAGGCACCGGGGGCTGCTGCCTACAGTAACGCATCCATGCCTCAGCGTCTGCATATGAATACCGAGGGTCAGGCATCGCCGACGTCGAGAATCGAGCTGGTGCTCTGCGCGAAGAAGTCTCCTGAATGTCCTCGCAGTGGTAGGAATGACGAGGAGGTGAACTCCGAGGGGGAGAGGAAGGCTCTTCGTACACTGGCCTCGAGGGATAAGGCCGTGGCTGAGAGTGACGACTGAAGCCGAAGAATGCCTTCATTTTAGAGAACAAGTTCTCCGTGACGCTCTCCGTGACATGCCTCACGATGTGAGTCGTGAATCCCTTCTCGGATGTGTCGAACAATATCCTCTCGAAGTCACTCCGACGATAAATAGGTGGATCATCGTCCACCACTGTCTCAGATGCAGGTCCAGCTCGAGACTCAGGAGGAGTGGCATGTCGAGGAGGCGGAGAATCATGTCGAGGAGGAGGAGTGGCATGTCGAGGAGGCGGAGAATCATGTCGAGCTCTCCGAGATGTACGTCTCTCTGCTGAAGAGCTGGGCGTGATATCGTCACGCGTGCGGACATGTGTCGTCGCCTTCTTGAATGTCTTGGCCACGCTTTCGGCCACACGGTCCACAAGCTTCTTCTTCTTCTTCTTCTCCATCTGCTTCTTCGGTGCAGGTGCTCGTGCCGGCCCCGCTGCGTGAGCTAAGCGGACGGGAGGCTGGTACGGGAGGCCATACAACTCACCGGCCTCAGTCAAACTCCTGTAATACAACATCTCCTCCTCCTCCGGTGTCGGTGTGAGGGTCTCGTGCACTTCAAGCTAAAAGAAAACAATAACAAAATATTTATTAGATATTCGATAAGATTATTAATTCAAAATTATTAACGAAACAGATTGACGGTTACCTGCTCATCCTCGAAGTAATCAGCGAAATCGAAGTTAGTCTTCCTCGGCGTCCAATGCAAAAACCGGGGCCTTTGCGTCACTCCGCTCCGGGTACCGCACAGTCTCCCTAAAGGAGGAAAGGCCTCGAAGGCCCAACACTGGAAGGCCCAAACTGGACCGTAAAAGTGATAAGCAGGTTTGTCCACCTGATCAGCTGCCATCCCAGCAGTGCTGATGTAGTGCGAGAAGTTCTGGAACGTATAAGAACCCCAAGGAAACCACTCCCAGCCATCGTTGTCCTCCACCAGTGTCCAGACCCAGTTCTCGACATCCAATTTCTCTCGACCAATCAGAATGAAGTAGAGAATCAGGATGTTGGCAACCTTGAAATAATCACCTAGCTCGTGGCCCATCCGCTGATCCTTGAACGAACTGAGCAGTGCTTCAATCTTCATCACTCTGCATCGGAATAACCTCCGATGGATGCCTGTACTGGGAGCGACATGACCTTGGTCTGAGGGATTGAAGTTACTATCCCCAAAGCTCAGGCCGGTGATCAGGGCGTATTCTTGTGCTCGGAACTTTACGATACGATCCCCTATAGCAAACCAGTGCTCAAACTCCGGTATTCTGCTTTTGCTAACGATCTCTCTCGATAGCAGCTTGTGCAGAGGTTTGTTCGATCGGTCTGCACTGGAAATGGGAAAGAACTGACTGAACAGAAACGTCTGTTCGTACTCCGCGAGGCCATCTTCCCCACCCACATCCCTCAGTGTATCTTGTACGATTTTCAGTACACCGCGTCGATCTCCGCAATTTATCGCTCTCGAAATGTTGACGAAATCCGGTCTCCTCCATCGGAAACCAGCCTGCACAAATGGAGAAGAAGCAATTAAAAACATATCAATAGGATCAAAAACAAAAAAAAAACAAAAAAAAAGGTTTCTGCCTCCATCGACCAACCTATTTCGAGTAACCCCATCGACCAACCTATTTCGAGTAACCCCATCGACCAACGTTTTCGAGTAACCACATCGACCAACCAAATCGACCAACCAATCTGACTAGTCGATGAGGTTAATCGAATTGGTTGCTCGATTGGTTGATCGATGGGGTTAGTCGATGGCACTAATCGACTGCCATCGACCAACGCGTTCGAGCAGTCAAGAACACATTTCAGAAATCAGAATTTCAGACAATTCAACTCAAATTACAGTTCTAAATCACTTATAACACTAGTAAGAACTCAACCAAGCATCTAAAGCACCATATAATCCATCACATTGCTCGAATTCTCGAAAAAAAAATCGAAAAAAAGGGTTTCGGATTTGGGATTTACCGGCGGTTGGAGCAGCGGTTCTTCTTGTTGTTGTTCTTCCTCATGCTCGGAATCAGATGGTGTCGCCGACGATGACATTGCTCCGGTTGATTCGATTGAAAAAAAAAAACGGTGACGGGGGCGGGCGGGTTTCCGGAAGAGAAAGAGAGAAAAGAGAGAAAAAAAAGTGGGGACCAATATTATTTTTATTTCTTGTCTTTTTCTTTTACTTTCAAGGGTATAATAGGTACTTCAAATGCAATTGGTGTAAAAAACTCATGCTCTTATAATTGAGCACAAAAAACTCACAATTCTTACTAACTTGACCAAAAATCCACAGGCCTCTTATATTTATTTAGTGGAGTTAATCATATAATTAATAATAGTAAGGATTAATAGATTTGGGCTTGGGCTCAATTTAATCACTATTATTGGAAGCCCAATATTCCACCTCCTTAAGATCCCCTACGTAGCCTATAAAAGCACTACATGGTCTTCTCTATTCTCATAACTTGAAGATCACAATTCTAGAGAGAGAAAGTAGAGAGGGAGATCCATGGAGTTCGGAAGATCGTCGCCCAAACGACGTTCGAGCTAGTGCAAGGAATACGTGGGAAGATCTCAAGGTCATCATAAGATCTCGTTTCTCCGCACAACGAATCAAAAGGTGAATTAAATATTTCCGCTATTTAATTCATATTTATCGAAATATTATCGAAAAACAAGATCCGATAAACGGGGATCCAAACCGAGACGAGTCGGGAGGTGGCGGTCTTGGACCGCCGGCGACTCAAGGACCCGGCTGGACGGATCAGCCCGTGGGAGCTCGGCTGGGCAGCCCACAGCCCGCCTAGGCGGCGGGCGATCGCACCGCGGGGAGCGATCGACAAGTCGCGGCTTCGCCGCGGCTAGGGCTCGATCGGGAGCTCCTCGGGCGGTGGCTCCGGGCTGTAGAGTCGTGGTTTCCGGGACGTCGATCGGAGTCGGTTTTACGATGACTCCGAGTGATCGATTTCCATCACCCCACACCACCCCCACCGCCGACCACCATCACCGGAGAGGGCACCGCCGCCGCCACCCCAGCCGGCCGGCCACCACCATGCCGGCGGCAGCCCCAGCCGAGGGGCGATCGACCCCTCCCCATGGCTTCGGTCATGGGGTCGATCATGGGGTTGATCGACCCCCCGGTTTTTCGTCCTCTTCGTCTTATTCGTCACACGCGTTCTCCGGCGGTCGTCTCGACATCGATCCAACGTAAATAAATTACAAGAAATAAATTTACAATTCCGGTATCGATTCTATACATGAAATCGACCCTATACAATTTCCGGAAAACATAGAACAATAATAATAAATCTAAATTCGGTCAACCCCCGAATTTTTACTATTACAAGCATTCATCCACACAAAACGAATCTCGACATGTCCGAGAGTTTAATAAACGAATAATCATGGAAAAATAATTAACAATTAATTAAACAATTAATTTACAATTAATTAACCATGATAGTTGGAATCCCTGCAAGGTAGAACGATAATTGAACACATACATGAACACGAAACCAAACGCTCTGATACCAATTGTTGGGAATCGATATCCCGGGGTATCAAAAAATGCGGAACCGATAACCCCGACCGAAATCCCATCGCCGGAAACGGATCACGAACGCCATGAAGAACCGGGCTCGACAAGAGCGTCGCCGCGGGATGAACCCGCGGCTAAACCCTAGCCGAACCCCATCCGCGGGGTTTGCGATCGCCGTGCATGGCGATCGCATGGGGCTGCTCCGGCAGCCCCGGGCGGCGGTGAGTCCGGCGACTTCACCGCCGTCGCCGCCGGGAGGAGGGGCACCAGCTGAGGCACCAGCCCTCGGCAGCCCCGCGATCGACCTCACGGTCGATCGCTTGCCCCGGCTCCAGCCGGGGCCTCCCTTTGCGCACGCCGCGATCGAACCCTAGGTTCGATCGCACCCCTCGGCTCCCAGCCGAGGGTCCTTTCGATCCTTCGCCGGGGATCACGAATCCCCGTCCCCGAAGATCGTCGTTTTCCCGGATCGTGTGTTCATGTATATGCTACAATTAATTCACATAAAATCACACAAGGGAGTTTATGATTTTACCTTTGATTCGTTGTGCGGAGAAACGGAATCAATTGATGACCTTACCATCTTCCCACGTATTCCTTGCACTAGCTTGAACGTCGGGTGGGCGACGATCCTCCAAGCTTATGGATCCTCTTCTCTCTCTCTCTACTTTCTCTCTCTAGAAGAATTATGATCTTCAAGTTATGATGTGTGTAGAATAGAGAAGACCATGTAGTGCTTTTATAGGCTACGTAGGGGATCTAAAGGAGGTGGAATATTGGGCTTCCAATATTAATGATTAAATTGAGCCCGAGCCCAAATCTATTAATCTCCCATTAATATTAATTAATTTATTTTCCACTATATAAATTAATTTCACTCCCAATATTAAACCATATTATATCAAATAATATTTCTCCGGTAGTATTATTTATTCCGTGTATTTAAGATTTAAATATCCATGAATAAAATTAATTTATTGCTAATTAATTTATTCATCTCTTGTATCTGAGACTAGTACCATTCAACCTTAATTATTGTGCGGAACGAATCCACTCATGAGGTTTACACAATAATTCCTTATGAACTCATCTCGGGGATATTATCAACCCTTACGGGATACACTTTCCCGTCAAGTATTCACGGCATGTCATATATAAAATATAGTGACCCAACTTAACCGGTAATTAACCCAATAATTAAATCGGTTAATTCATTTGGTAAATAAAACTCACTTATATTAAATATACACACCCGCAATAGTATCGGGGATTAAGAATAAAATACTCTGAGACTTAAATCGATTATCGCCGGCAATCCCAATCAATAAATCTCAAACGATCCGCTCAATACACCGAGTGTACAAGTGTGATAAAATAATTAAGACAAATTATTTTCTCTCTCACACAACGACTATACCGATGGATTGGTCCGTGTCCATCTAGGTCGTGAGCAACTGTTTGATTAAATACGAGTAACCGATAGTATGATCTTCTGTGTGACGTCGCACACCATACTAACTACAATGTATAGAATCCAGGACTATATTTTGCATATATTTAATTATCAATAATTAAACGCAAACAATTGTTTATTAATTTAATAGATTAAATGCTATGACCGGGAGTTTACCGTTACTTAAATCTAGACATTAAGTACACAACTCCAACACCACACATATGCGAACGCCCATTTAAAGTAATTTCCGCTTCGATTAAGGAGTTCATAGTCTTCTCCAAACTCTTGACAGAGTCCAAATTACAATGAACCACCTTGAGATACTCGAGGGCGGGAACATCTATTGTCAACATTTCATCGGGGCAGTTTTCGCCTAAGTCAGAGAAGTCAATGGTCAGTCTTTTCACAGTGAGCGAAGACACGATCACGCAACCCGAATTCTTCTGTTCCTTACGAAAACAATCATTGACGATTAGCTCCTCGAGAAGAGGAACACCGGAATGCAAGCGAGGAAGAGATTCATCACTCTCATACTCAATGTAACCAAGACTAAGCTTCTTGAGGCTAGGCAAAAACTGTTGGAGTGGTATACTTAATGTCTAGATTTAAGTATTCTGAATTCCTTATACACTGTCATTTATCTATTAATATATAAACATTCATTTGCTTTTAATTATTGTTAATTAAATATATGCAAATTATAGTCCTAGATTATATACGTTGAAGTTAATATGGTGTGCGACGTCACACGAAAGATCATACTATCGGTTACTCGTATCTAATTGAACAGTTGCTCACGACCTAGATGGACACGGACCAATCCATCGGTATAGTCGTTGTGTGAGAGAGAAGATAATTTGTCTTAATTATTTTATCACACTTGTACACTTGGTGTATTGGGCGGATCGCTTGAGATTTATCAATTAGGATTGCCTTTGATAATTGATTTAAATCTCAGAGTATTTTATTCTTAATCCCCGATACTATTGCGGGTGTGTATATTTAATATAAGTGACTTTGATTTTCCAAAGGAATTGACCGATTTAATTATTGGGTCAATTACCGGTAAAGTTGGGTCACTGTATTTTATATATGACATGCCGTGAATACTTGACGGGAAAGTGTATCCCGTAAGGGTTGATAATTTCCCCGAGATGAGCTCATAAGGATTTATTATGTAAACCTCGCGAGTGGATTTGTTCCCGCATAATAATATAGTTGAGTGGTACTATTCTCGGATATAAGAGATGAATAAATTTATTAAGCAATAAATAAATTTTATTCATGGATATTTAAATCTTAAATACACGGAATAAATAATACTACCGGAGAAATATTATTTGATATAATATGGTTTAATATTGGGAGTGCAATTAATTTATATAGTGGAAAATAAATTAATTAATATTAATGGGATTAATATATTTGGGCTTGGGCTCAATTTAATCATTACTATTGGAAGCTCAATATTCCACCTCCTTTAGATCCCCTACGTAGCCTATAAAAGCACTACATGGTCTTCTCTATTCTCATAACTTGAAGATCACAATTCTAGAGAGAGAAAGTAGAGAGGGAGATCCATGGTGTTCGGAGGATCGTCGCCCACCCGACGTTCGAGCTAGTGCAAGGAATACGTGGGAAGATCTCAAGGTCATCAATTGAGTTCTTCGTTTTTCCGAACAACGAGAACGAAGAACGTAAGATCTTATCGTTGATAATAAACTTGGATCAACGATAAGATCTTATCAGCGGCTCCATGCGATCCTTGCCGCCTGGGGAGGCAGGCGACCGCCTGGGGGGCCAAGCGCCCGCCTGGTGGTGGTCGCGGGCGACCGCCCGGCGACCTAGCGGGCGCTTCGTGCGGCTGGCAGCAGCGGGCTGCGGGATTTCCCGCAGCGGATCCGCGTGGCCATGCGGATCGCACACGGGGGCGCTGCTGGTTGCGTGCAGTGGCCTACGGGCTGAACCCTAGCACTCGCATGATGCGTGTGCGCGCCTCGTTCGAACGGCGGTGGCTCGGGCTGCTGCTAGGGTTCGAGATGGGGCTGTCCGCGAAGGGTTCGGCATGGCTAGCGGGCTGCTACGAGCAGCCCTAGGCGGCTTCCTTGAACAGCCGCGAGCCCACGCGAGGGCTCGACCGAACAGCCGTGGGTTCGCCCGCGGTTAGGGTTTGGTTGAGTCCGGCTTCGTGGTGGTTCGTGGCGGGATGTTCCTGCAACCGGGAGTCGATTGGAGTTGTCGTTCCGCATTTTGACAACCCCGGATATTCAATCTCCAAAGGATTTCAGTCGGAATTAATTAGATAATTTATTTATTTAAATTTATTAATTCCAGGATATCGATTTCCAACAATTGGTATCAGAGCTGTGGTTTTCGTTCACGGTATTTTTCGATAAATTGTTCTACCTTGCAGTGTTTCCAACTATTATGGCTAGATTTAATTATTTTAATTAATGTCATAATATTGTTCTTGATTATTAAACTCTCGGACATGTCGAGATTCGTTTTATGTGTGGTGAATGCTTGTAATAGTAAAAATTCGGGGGTTGAAAGAATTTAGGTTTATTGTTACGTTCTACTTTTTCCGGAAATTGTATAGGGTCGATTTCATGTATAGAATCGATACCGGATAAATGTAATTTAATTCTTGTAATTTTATTTACGTTGGATCGATGCCGAAACGACCGCCGGAGAAGAAGACGTGTGACGGAGGAGACGAAGAGAGGGAGGATTCCGGGGATCGATCAACCCCATGATCGAACCCCATGAAGGGTCGATCGATCGAAGGGAGAAGGGGGCTGCCCGAGGCTCTCGGCCACGCCTAGCCACCGGTGGTGGTGGTGCGTGGGCTGGGACGGCGGCGGTGCTCCTCCTCGAGCCGCGATCGATGGTGATGGGGCGCGGGGACTCCCAACCCGTGCTCTCCCGCCGAGATCCAACTTTCCTAAATTATTCGGTTTTCCTATTTTGAGTATTCCTATTTCAGGGAATTTTCATGGATTAGGAAAAGAATAAATTTAGAATTTATTTGTTTTTCCTATTTAATTATTCCTTTGTGGAATTTTTAATGGATTAGGAAAATAATTAATTTGGAAAGTTTTGAAAGTCCTTAATTAATTTTTCCTATTTAATTATTCCTTTATGGAACTTTTAATAGATTAGGAAAGGAATTAATTTGGAAGGATTAGGAGTCCTAAATTATTTTATTTCCTTATTCCCTTATAGAAATCTTCTAGAATATTCCAAGTGGGTCTTGGATAGGATTCTAGAGATTTAATGGAGTAGAAAAGGAAAATAAAAATAATAAAAATATTAATAATATTTAATTTTATTTTTTATATATTCGATTGACTTAATTTTCGAATTAAGTAACTTTTGGATTAATTGAAAATAAATAGATTTAAATATTGGAATTAATATTCCCGTCACATGGAGCATTCAAGAACGAAGACTGAAGACTAGAAGATGCGTACGGAGATGCGATAAAGCCATAATAGTCGGAAAATAATATTTTAGTATTATTTTGATTATGTGATAATAGTATGTGCTTTATTTCATGTATGCATGCTTATGTGTATTTAATTATGCATTAGATAGCGTATCATTTTGTTATAAAAAGCTAAGTGGGAGAGGGAATGGAAACATTCCCATGGTCTCCATTACTGTTCTCTTGGTGACTTTTATGAGCTTTCGAAGTTCGTATAGACAAGTCATTGGAGGAGAATTCTTGTAATTCCTTTTACGAGAAACATTGATTGAGTTTATCAAACAATGCCTAATTTGTCTTTCTGAAATTGATTTCAAGTCGACTCATTCTCACCCCGGGGAGTGGAATGGAGCCAAAGCCACTTGGTCATGTAGATGACACAAATTAGATACTTTCGTACCATTTCTTGAAATGGATCGATTGTATGCTCGGCTCCCTCATTTTATGAGAGATAGGGATGTTCGCATGGTGAATCACTGGTAAGAAACTTCGAGTTTCACTTATGATTCACCGCGTCCTGATTTACAAAAAACCGAATGGATCAAGTAATTGGGAGTCAATTATAAAAATATCTTGGTGTAGTAAACGTCCACACAACGTGGCTTGCTATACTAACGGATTTTGGATTAATTGATGTAGACAGTTATAGGGAGTTGTGAAGGATTGTGAGTTATCGTAAACGTCCACACAACGTGGCTTGCGGTGATGTTGCGGTTCCAAACGACTCACCTTAGTACTGAGTAATGGTTTACACTTAGGTACGCTTTATAGTATCCTTCCCAACGAAGTTACGCTATAATTGATGTACGACAGAAGAAAATCTAATTGCTAAATCATTTGGATAGGTAAACGTCCACACAACGTGGCTTGCCATATATGATGGGATTTTAGATGTGATTAGTGGTTTAATGATATTATTTGAGGGAGATAATATCAGAGATTAAATCGATTGTTTGTTGTTATATGTGCTCATAGATTAGGATATGGCTTTGAACCCACTTTCTGTGATACTTAAGGAATTTAACTCATTGGTCCCTAAATATATTGATTGGAATAGAGATCTGGACATTGCCCAGACTGTGTTGGAAATCGACTACCCGGGATGCGTTCGTTCGATCACTCGAACATCCGAACGATCCCAGTCGACCTCCAGGTCCGTTACTCCGTTCGTGTGCCCAGCCCGTGCCCCGATTCACGCCCAGCCATTGCCCCGAAGGACAACCGAGCGAGCCGGAGCGGGCTGCCTGAAAAACAGCGAAACGGCGGTCGCCGTTTAGGAAACGGCGGTCGCCGTTTGTCCTTCAGCAACGCGAACAGCAGCGCGACCTGCTGTTCCGGGCTCGTTTCCGGGCCGTTTTTCCTCTTCCGACTACCGAACCGGAGGTCCTAGAACCCACATTAGTCGAGGAGTACGATCCACGAGATCCGGAACCCGATCTTACATCCGATGTATTTTCAACGAGAAAGAAATCGAATAAAAGCGGAAATAGGGTTTCGATTTCTTATACCTTTGAAGCGTGATTCGGAGAAGCCGAATAGGCGAACACCCTGAGATCTTATAGTGTGTATCCTAGCCCTCGACGCCGGACGTTGTGTGGGCAACGATCCACCGGAGTCTTCTCTTCTTCTTCTCTCTCAAACCCTCTTTTTTCACGTTTTAATTATTCTGTCTCCAGAAATATATTTGCGCTAGCAAATTAATTTCTACAGAAATAATTATTCTGTCTCCAGAAATATATTTGCGCTAGCAAATTAATTTCTACAGAAATAAAAACACTGCGCTAATCTAAATTAAATAAGCAGAGAAGAAAATAATTGCGCTAGCAAAATAATTTCTCCACAGAATTAATTATAGGGGCGTTTCGTAGGTTAAGAGAAGAGAGATTGAGGGGTATATATAGGCCACACTAGGGACCTTAGGACAATTAATTAATTAGGCTAAATTGTAATTTAATTAAACCGGTGTCCTTTAAAGAAAACCTTTAATTAAATCCAATTTTAAATATAATTAATTCCACTATAAAATTATAATTGAATTCCCAATTAATTAATCTATATTATTTTACCAATAATATTTCTGCCGAAATTACATATACGACTTTCCCCGTGTTTAAGATATCGAATGTCCACGAATTAATTTCAATAACTAATAATTAAATTAATTCGTTTCTTATTATCCGAGACTAGTACCACTCATCCTTATTATCATGTGGAACGAATCCACCTGCAGGGTTTACATGATAAACTTTATGAGCTCATCTCGGGGACATCATCAACCCAATAAATGGGACACGGTTTCCTGTCTATAATCTATAGCATGCCGTGTGTACAATTCCGATTCCCAATTTACCGAGAATCTCGACTAATCAATTAGTCTCACTCATTGGCATATTAAAGAACCGAGAATTGGACACACGCACCTATAATTATATAGGGATTAGGAATTCGTATATCCGTAAAATATGAGGTCTAGTTCGATTACGCCGATTAGTATAAATCGAACGCCCTCCCGTGGTCCTGCTCAATACACCAAGTGTACGAGTGTAACATGATAGTCAAGACCGACTATCTACCAGTCACACTACGACGTACCGATGGATTGTCCCTGTCCATCTAAGTCGTGAGCTACTGTTCGATAGTATACGAGTAACGGACAGTATGATCTTCCGCGTGTCTCCTCACACCATACTGTCTACAACGTATACATCAAGGACTATTGCATTAAATGCAATCATGCTTGAATCATATCTCGAATTAAGGTATAGATAAGGAGTTCCGTATTTGCACTAAACTAGACATTTAGGATACAACTCCATCAATCTCCCACTTATACTAAAAGTCTAGTCGCCCTCTCCCAAACATCATATTCCCATAACCTTATCACGCCTACCCAACGCTTCCGCTGGAAAGGCTTCTGTGATTGGTTTTACCAGGCAATCCTCTCGATGCTATCTAGGTGACAACTGAATCGTCTTACTAGACGATCTCTCGAATCAGGTGGTACTTGCGCTCTACGTGTTATCTGCCACTGTGGACTCGTGGCATTTCAAGTTTACCAATACCGCTATTCAAAATAGCTTTGGGTAAACTAGAAACCACATCTAAGTCCCTTAGGAAGTTCTGGAGCCACACTGACCTTTTAACTGCCTCAGAGGCCGTTATCCTTTCAGTTTCCATGGTAGAGTCCGTAATGCATTGCTGCTTTACATTCTTCCATGTGACTGCTCCACTTCACAGTGAGAACACATAGCCTGACTTCGACTTTCGACTGTCCCTGTTTGATTGGAAATTCAATTCTATGTAGTCCAAAAGAAACAACTTGACTGCTTTGTAACTCAGAACATAATTCCTGGTCCTCTGCAGGAGCCTAAACATGTTCTTTACATCAGTCAAGTGATCCTTCCAAGGATTACTATGATATCTCACCACCATGCCCACGGCATAGTAGATATCAGTCTCGTGCATCGCATTACATACATTTAGCTTCCCACCATTAAGGTGCAGGGAAAAGCTTACTCTTCATCTATCTCCTTTATTGTGTCAGACACAAAACCTTAGATAGATGAATTCCACATCTAAAAGGCGAAGACCTTTCTTGGAATTCTGTATGCTGCAACGAGTAAGAATTGTATTTAAGTATGAGATTCGAGATAAGTTCTATGTTCTTTTCTATGTTCTTTTCTGGCGATCATTTATAACATTGATCCCAAGAACATTCCCGACTTCTCCTAAGTCTCTTACATTGAATTACTTGGACAACCATCCCTTTATGTCTGATAACATCTTTCATATTGTTGCCAATTTAGAAGGATGTCGTCTACATAAAGAATGAGAAAACACCACATCTTTTCTGTCACTTCTTTATTACACACAGGACCTAAACATGCCTTGAATGAATCCATGAAATGGATTTTCTCATAGGTCCGCATGTGTCCAAGATCTTGAAGCTTCCTTCAATCCTAAGATTGATTAAGCTTGCTTACCGAATGCTCTTAGCTCTTTTCGATGAATCCCTCTGGCTGTCCCACACAGATGGTCCCGTCAAGACTACGATTTAGAAAACCGTCTTGACTTCCATCTTCCATGTGAAGACAAAAGAATCCGGATCGAATCTAGCATAGCTACCGGCGAGAAAGTTTACTCATAATCGATCCATTTCTTTCTGAGTGCACCCTCTCGCAACAAGCCTAGCCTTGAAGGTTTACACCTTCCCGTCAGACCCTCTTTTCATCTTGTACACCCATGGCTTTTACACCTTTGGGCGGTGCTACAAGACCCCAGACATGATTTGAATCCAAAGATTCAATCTCATATTTCATCGTCTTTTACCAAGACTGAACATCTTGATCTTTTAGCGTCTCGTCATAGATCCAGGGGTCGGCATCATGTTCTCTAGGTGACAAGTCCGAAGACTCTCCTATAAACATGAACCTGTCGGGTTGTCTAACAACCCTCCCACTACGACGACGCTCCGGTGTATCTTTAGTGACTAAAGATTACATTAGTGAACTACTCAGTTAGGCTGATTCTAAGTCTTGATCAGTCCCTCTAAGCACATTAAGTATTACTCTACTCTTGGGCTTGTGATCTTGCATATATATATAGTCCATGTCTAAGAACCGAACATTGATGTAATCAATGAACATCTGGTCCTTTGGACTATATTACATATCTCAATTCGTTTTCTTAGGGTATCTTATGAACAGCCGAATATCAGTACAAGTTTCCAAAAGAATCAAGTTCAGGATAAACGCCGCTGTTTCCAAGCCATATCCCAAAAACGAATTAGGTAACTCCGAATAACTCATTTTCTACTTTTCATATCTATAAGAGTCCTATTCCTTCTTTACAACACATTATTTTGCCGAGGCATAAATGGTGTAGTCTGTTGGGAGTTAATCCCATTTTCTGATGAGTATGCCTTACTCCTCAAAAGAGGTCTGCATATATCAGAGCGAATCAACTCTAGTACTTTCTTGGATCTTTTCCCTTTAACCGTAAAGTGTTGCTTGGTCATTAAAACTTCCAAGTATGATTCGAAGGTTGGAAAGTCCTTTCCTTCAACCTAGCTGAGTAGTCTATCAGCTTTCACCCTTTGAATCGTACTCAAGTTAAAATGATCTAGCCTAAGATTCCATAAGTACATTTGATTCATCCTAGAAGGATCTTTACTCTTATTAGGGTTCGATAATGTGTTATTAGCTCCGGTCTGTTGCATCGTGGAAGAACACGGATTTAGTATTAAATTGTCTATCAATGTACCAGAATAGATAATATCCCCGTTTCCTACTCTGATAGGTATAAAACTATCAGAAGAAACGGAATATCCATTCTAAGCCAATTTAGAAATCCGAAATTAAAATTCTTTCTAAATACCGGCACATAAAGACAATATATTAAAACTAAAATCCTACCGTTAAAACATTTAACATCTCCCACTGCAATGGCTGTTACCTTAACAGTATTGCCCATGTAGGTTATAACTTCTTCCTTTCCAAGTCTCCGGGTTTCCTGGAACCCCCGCATTTAGGTGCAGACATGATTAGTGGTTTCCGTATCCACACACCAGGTACTGGTAGATAACACCACTAAACATGTTTCGGTGACTAAGGAGAAGTTAACTTCTAGTTGCTATGAGAGGACAATCAAACTCTCAGTATCCAAACTGCTTACAACGGAAGCACTTGCCCCTTGGGCTTGCTTGTCCCATTCCGTGGTCCAGATATATTAGGGCCATTGGGTTTTCGTATTGCTTCTTCTTCCTTCTGCCGCCCGAAGGCCTAGGAAGAGTCAATTTCTCAGCAACAAGTGCTTTGAGAGCCCTTAAAGATTCTCTCAGCCGCTTGAAGTTCAATCAGGAGCTCCGCCAATGAATAAGACCTCTTATCCATATTATAGTTTAGGCGGAACTGCTCAAAACTTCTCGGCAGAGACTGGAGCACAAAATAAACCTGGGTTACCCCATTGATAATTGTTCCCAGAATCTCTATCTCATTAAGCTAGCCCATCATTCTAAGAACGTGATCCCTCACGGGCGTTCTTTCTGACATGATGGCCGTCATGAGTTGCCTCATTTCACTTTGTCCGGCTGTCCTGTCCTGATAACCAAAAACTCCTTGAGGTTAAGCATCATTTCATAGGTAATGGTCATGGCATGATCCTGATGTCGCAGCACATTTGACATGAAAGTCATAATGTTGCTCCGCGTCATCTCATAGCCCTGATCCATTTCCAATGAGCTTCCTTTCCTCAGTAGTGGAAGCATCATTTGGTTCAGCAGGTCAATTGACTTGGAGTACATATTTGTACTCCTCTGCAGTTAGGACAATGTCCAAGTTTTCTTTTCTAATCCATACAATCAGGTTCAGTGAGTTTGTTGACCTTTAATGGGAATAATACCATATAAAACAAACAATGAGTTTAATTCGATATCATTTCCCTTAAGTGATATCATTAAACTACCAATCATTTCCAAAATCCCATCAGACATAGCAAGCCACGTTCTTGTGGACGTTTACCAGTCCAAATGATTTTATGATTGGATTTCACTTCGGTCGTACATCATTATAGCAGTGACTCCGATGGGGAGGATACTATAAAGCGTACCTAAGTGTATACCATTTCTCAGTACTAAGTCCACCGCTCGGGAACTACATGTCCACCGCAAGCCACGTTCTTGTGGACGTTTACGTTGACATGCGGTCATCCACGACTTTCTATAACTGTCGAGCCTCAATTAATCCCAAAGTTCCGTTTCCATCCAGCAAGCCACGTTAGTGTGGACGTTTACTAAACAAACAACTTTATTAATTGAATCCTTCTTATTCAAATGTCATAGAGTCTCAATTAACCCAAAGTCCCGTTTCCATTTAGCAAGCCACGATAGTGTGGACGTTTACTAAAACAAACAACTTTGTTAATTAACTCTTACATTTATTAAATTTCACAATTTTATTAATCAAAGCTTGATATCACGTAAGTGAAACTCGAAGTTTCTAACCAGCGATCAATCATGCAATTGAGCCCTATCTCTCACTAGGTGAGGGAGCCAACCAGACAATCGATCTAGTCATCGAATGACTCGAAAGTCTCTAATCTGTGTCATCGACATAACCAAGCGCTTTGGCTCCATTCCACTCCCCGGGGTGAGAATGAGTCGAGTTGAAATTAGTCTTTGAATGACAGATTAGGCATTGCTTTTGAGAAATATAATTGTTCAATTTTATAAGTGGATTTTAAATTCGAATTTTGATCCAGTGATATCCGTGTGTCGACTTTATCCGATAGGGAGGATGACACTAAAGCCTGTTGGAAATCGATATCCCGGGGTTAACGGAATTGCGGAAACATAACCCCGATCAAAATCCCTTCGCCGGAGTACACGCGAACCACCACACGAGCCGGGGTTCCGACCGAACGCATCGCCGGGCCGAAGCCGCGCACGTCCAGCCGGATCCCCCGCATGGGGATCGCGATCGCGGTGGGCGATCGCATGGGGATGCATCGTGCATCCCCCGGGGCTGCTGGTAGCAGCCCCCGGCGGTGAGTCCGGCGACTCACCGCCACCGCCGATGGAGGAGGGGGCGCCTGCCGCGGCACCAGCCCGCGGCTGCCCCCAGCGATCGACCGAGCGTCGATCGCACCCGACGTTCGAGCTAGTGCAAGGAATACGTGGGAAGATCTCAAGGTCATCAATTGAGTTCTTCGTTTTACCGAACAACGAGAACGAGGTAAAATCGTAAAACCCTCTTTATGATTTTAATCGTTTATTATCGTAAAAATATCGTTTAACGTAAGATCCAAGTTTAAGGATCCTCACCGGGGTCGAGCCGAGCGGTGGCGATCGAGGATCGCCGGACCGCCGTGGCTGGAGCGACCCGGTGGCAAGGATCGCATGGAGCCGCTGCCTGGGGAGGCAGGCGACCGCCCGGCGACCTAGCGGGCGCTTCGTGCGGCTGGCAGCAGCGGGCTGCGGGATTTCCCGCAGCGGATCCGCGTGGCCATGCGGATCGCACACGGCGGCGCTGCTGGTTTCGTGCGGTGGCCTACGGGCTGAACCCTAGCACTCGCATGATGCGTGTCCGCGCCTCGTTCGAACGGCGGTGGCTCGGGCTGCTGTTAGGGTTCGAGATGGGGCTGTCCGCGAAGGGTTCGGCATGGCTAGCGGGCTGCTATGTGCAGCCCTAGGCGGCTGCCTTGAACAGCCGCGAGCCCACGCGAGGGCTCGACCGAACAGCCGTGGGTTCGCCCGCGGTTAGGGTTTGGTTGAGTCCGGCTTCGTGGTGGTTCGTGGCGGGATATTCCGGCAACCGGGAGTCGATTAGAGTTGTCGTTCCGCATTTTGACAACTCCGGATATTCGATCTCCAAAGGATTTCGGTCGGAATTAATTAGATAATTTATTTATTTAAATTTATTAATTCCGGGATATCGATTTCCAACACTTCATAGTATCCTTCCCATCGAAGTAACGCTATCGATGATGTGCGACCGAAGAAAATCTAATTGCAAAATCGTTTGGGTAGGTAAACGTCCACACTATCGTGGCTTACCATATCTGATGGGATTTTAGATGCGATTAGTGATTTAATGATATTTGAGGGAGATAATATCGGTATTAAATTGTTTGTTTGTTTTATGTGCTTATAGGTTAAGAATGACTGTAACCCCACTTTGTGATATACTTAAGGATGAAAACTCACTGGTTCCATATAGTAATGATTGGGAACGAAATCTGGACATTGTTTAGATTGTTGAGCCTTCCGAATCCACTGTTGTCCCAACTGATGAGGACATTAAAGATGACCTCAGGGCGATGTTGAGACATAGCGTGGAAGCTGGGCAAGAGGTGATTAACATACTCACGTAATTCCCTCTTAACGAGTCTCTTAAAAAGGATTCAGCAATAGCGGATTTTGTGCGTAAGTTATGGACATCACAAGCTCTTGTGGCAAGGCTAAAGGAAAAGCGTGCAAAGAAGCCCAGTGGTTTCGAACCACGGAATGGGAGAAGCAAGCCATTAGGCATATGCTTTCGATGCAAACAGTTTGGGCACTGGAGGTCTGATTGTCCTCTCATCAAAGGTATGAAATTTTCCTTAGTCACCGAAACATTGTCAGCGGTGTTATCTACCAGCACCTGGTGTGTAAATACGGGGGCCACTGACCATGTCTGCAATTCAATGCAGGGGTTCCAGGAAACCCGGAGACTTAGAGAGGGAGAGATCGTGGTCTACATGGACAATGCCGCGAAGGTGGCAGCTGTTGCAGTGGGAGACGTTCACTTACGCTTTAGTAGTGATAGGATTTTAGTTTTACAAAATTGTCTTTATGTACCGAATTTTAAAAAGAATTTAATTTCGGTTTTTAAGCTAATTTTGAATGGGTATTCTGTTTCTTTTGATCACTCTGTGGTCATAAGAAGAAATAGTGAAATTATCTGTTCTGGTACATTGATAGACGATTTATATGTACTAAATCCTGAGTCTAACACGATGCAACTAACCGAGAGTAATAACACATCTACGAACACCAATAAGAGAAAGGAACCTTCTAAAATGAATCAATTATACTTGTGGCATCTAAGGCTAGGTCATATTAATTCAAATAGAATTCAAAGGTTGAAAGCTGATGGTCTCATCAGTGGTGTTGAAGGAGAGGACCTTCCAACCTGCGAATCCTGTTTGGAGGGTAAAATGACCAAGCGTTCTTTTTCTGGTAAAGGACGAAGATCCGAGCAAGTATTGGATTTGATTCACTCTGATGTATGCGGACCTATGTCTACTCAGGCAAGAGGAGGGTACGAGTACTTCATCACTTTCACTGATGATTGCTCAAGGTATGGATTTGTATACCTAATGCGCCGCAAGAGCGAATCTTTTGACAAGTTCAAGGAATTCGGCTGTTGTGGAGAACCTTCAAGGTAAATCCATAAAATGCCTGCGATCTGATCGCGGAGGCGAGTACCTGTCTGGGGAATTCAAGGCATACTTGGCAGAGAATAGGATTGATTCCCAAATGACATCACCATATACTCCTCAGCAGAATGGTGTGTCGGAACGAAGGAATATGACTCTTATGGAGATGGTACGTTCAATGATGAGTTACTCGGATTCACCTGCTATGTTCTGGGGATATGCCTTAGAAACAGCAGCACACATTCTGAACTTGGTTCCATCTAAAACGGTTCCTTCAACACCCATGGAACGTTGGAGCGGGTGCAAGCCTAGCTTAAGGCACGTTCGGATCTGGGGGTGCCCTGCACACGTGTTGAAGACAGGGGCCGATAAGTTAGAACCTCGTACTGAAGTGCGGTTGTTTATAGTATATCCTAGAGGAACTAAAGGTGGCATGTTCTATAGTCCTACGGACCAGAAGATCGTTATAAGTACTAACGCTCGGTTCTTGGAGGAAGACTATGTCATGGACCACAAGCCCAAAAGTGACATAATGCTTGATGAGTTGAGAGGTAACGAGAAAGACATAGATACAGCCGAACCGAGTAGTGATACACCACTAGAACCTGCACCTGACAGTGTCACTGTTGATACACCGGAACGCCGTCGTAGTGGGAGGGTTGTTAAACAACCAGACAGATGGATTGGACTGGGTGAGTCTTCGGACTCTGCACCCGGAGTTCATGAAATCGATCCCTGGACCTATGATGAGGAGGTACAAGATATAGATGCGCCTTCTTGGAAGAAAGCGATGAAATCCGAAATTGAATCTATGGATTCTAATAAAGTCTGGGATCTTGTAGAACCACCAAACGGCGTAAAGCCAATTGGGTGTAAATGGGTCTACAAGAGAAAGAGAGGATCTGACGGAAAGGTTGAAACATTTAAAGCTCGGCTTGTTGCGAAAGGATATACTCAGAAAGAGGGAATCGATTATGAGGAGACCTTCTCGCCAGTAGCCAAGATAAAGTCGATCCGGAATCTCTTATCCATAGCATCTCATATGGATTATGAGGTGTGGCAAATGGATGTCAAGATAACTTTCCTAAATGGAAGTCTTGACGAGACGATTTAAATGAAACAACAAGAAGGATTCATTGCTAAGGGGCGAGATCATCTAGTGTGCAAGCTTAATCGATCCATTTATGGATTAAAACAAGCCTCGAGATTATATACGTTGTAGTTAGTATGGTGTGCGACGTCACACGGAAGATCATACTATCGGTTACTCGTATTTCATCGAACAGTTGCTCACGACCTAGATGGACACGGACCAATCCATCGGTATAGTCGTTGTGTGAGAGAGAAGATAATTTGTCTTAATTATTTTATCACACTTGTACACTTGGTGTATTGGGCGGATCGCTTGAGATTTATCAATTAGGATTGCCTTTGATAATTTATTTAAATCTCAGAGTATTTTATTCTTAATCCCCGATACTATTGCGGGTGTGTATATTTAAAATAAGTGACTTTGATTTTTCAAAGGAATTGACCGATTTAATTATTGGGTCAATTACCGGTAAAGTTGGGTCACTGTATTTTATATATGACATGCCGTGAATACTTGACGGGAAAGTGTATCGCGTAAGGGTTGATAATATCCCCGAGATGAGCTCATAAGGATTTATTATGTAAACCTCGCGAGTGGATTTGTTCCCGCATAATAATAAATTTGAGTGGTACTATTCTCGGATATAAGAGATGAATAAATTTATTAAGCAATAAATAAATTTTATTCATGGATATTTAAATCTTAAATACACGGAATAAATAATACTACCGGAGAAATATTATTTGATATAATATGGTTTAATATTGGGAGTGCAATTAATTTATATAGTGGAAAATAAATTAATGAATATTAATAAAATTAATATATTTGGGCTTGGGCTCAGTTTAATCATTAATATTGGAAGCTCAATATTCCACCTCTTTTAGATCCCCTACGTAGCCTATAAAAGCACTACATGGTCTTCACAAATCATAAGACAAGATTATCATACTTGATATTCTAAAGAGTTCGTGAAGGAGATCCATAGAGTCGGAGGATTGTCGCCCACCCGACGTTCGAACGAGTGCAAGGAATACGTGGGAAGATTCAAAGGTCATCGATTGATCTCGTTTCTCCGAAAAACGAATCGAAGGTATAAAATCGTTAAACACCCTTAATGATTTTATTCGATATTTATTGAAAATACCGTAGAACAAAGATTCGAGGTACGAGACCCGGAACGAGGGACGAACGCGTGGTGGTGGGCGAACCACCAGACCACGGCGTTCGCCGCCTAGGGTTTCGAGGACGCGCGGAGGGATCGACCCTCGGCTGGGCCGAGGGCGTGTGATCGATCACAAGGATCGATCGCTGGAGCGCGGCCTGGTGCCGCGCTCCTCCCCACCACGACGGTGGGGCCCTCTAGGCGGCGGCGAGTCGCCAGACTCGCCGCGGGGGCTGCTGGGCAGCCCCAGCCCATCGATCGCGATCGATGCGATCATCGATCGCGAACCCCGCCCATGCAGGGGTTCGGCTGGGGGCGATCGCGTGCCTTCGGGTGCGTGGTCTCCTCGGCTGGACTCCGGCGCGTGCGGTGGTGTTCGTGTGATCTCCGGCGAAGGGTTTTTGATCGGGCTATGGTTTCCGCAAATTTTAATAGCCTGGGATATCGAATTCCAACAAAAACAAGTCCCCTTTAGAGGGGATCACTCCGCAATTCACATGCTCCAAGTCGACGAGAGTCTTGCAACAAAGGAGGATTCGAGTCGGCAAAGCGCACGGAACTTCGTCGATATCCTCGTCCGTAAAACCCAAATCGAGATGAAGCTTTCGGACATTTCGATTGATGCAGTAGATGATCAACGTGTCGAGCTGATACGACGACCATCCCTTGACTTTGGACAGCTTAAAAGTATCCACGATTTTCGCTTCGTGCAGCATCGCAACTCTGCTTCTGATGTCCAATTGCTGCTCTTCACTATCATCTGTGAAATTACTTCCGTAAAACTGTAAATTAGGGACGTGGGCCCACAAAAACCTCCATCTATTAGCGAGGACGCTGGTGGACACAGAGAGCTTCGTTTCGAGGAAAGAGAGAATGTGACACAAGACATCGTCTGGTAATCCGCTTAGCTTATCAGTTTTTCTGTTACTTCTCCCCATTTCCAAATTAAAAAACAAGTGTGATCGTGTGACCTAAACTCTGAAGTCGTTTATTTAAATAGCTAGAAAACTCCAATTCAGTTTTATTGTTCCGGATCATTTGCCTGATTTTATTGTTAACGATTTATCATAATTAATGATAAGATCTCAAGTATATATTATCTAAACAACTAAACCTATAATACTCCTAGATAGACGTGAATAAATTAATAAATTTATTTTTTTATTACTAAATTAACTAAAACTAGCCCACCTACCCGTGCGATGCACGTGTATTTAATTCAACTATTTGTTAGTCGGAGTAGTGCTCTTTCGGCTTAATATTAGATATAGATATTGACAATGGACAAATAAATATTAAGTGAATAATCTAATTGAAATAATAAAATAAAAAAAATTTACATTCGTATTACAAATTATGGAATATTTCTTTATAGACTACATTTGTTCTATTCATAAGACGACCACGCTGGTCACAAAGCAGAAGCTTCAACCCGGTCGTGTTGGTTATTCTAGACAACTACAATTGATCGTGCGTAAATACTGGGTTTTCCAAAAATATTTTAACATTTGTCAAGGACTGACCTTGACTCTTATTAATAGTCATGCATACGATATCATAATCGAAAATTGTATTCGTTGAAAAGCAAACTGAAATTTGATATTCGAGGGCGTGAGAGCAATTCGAGTATTAAAAACAATTTCCCCAGAATTATTTCCTCTTAATACTTTCCATAATATAATTATCAAGTAATGTTACAAGTATCCTAATACCATTGCATAGTCCGAAAGAGGCATTCATATTCCGCAATAGTATAACGTCACCTTAACCTAATATGAAACAGTTTATGTATCATGTATCAAAAACTATATACCATGCCACAACATTTAATTAATTCGTATATTATATACAATAAATAGAATATAACATGACTATATAAATTGTTGCTTAAAGAAAAATAAGTCTACATACATATATATATATATATATATATATATATATATATATATATTACTATATTAATTAATATATTTAGATTTAAGTAAAAAAGTTTATAATAATACCAACCTTCAAGTTCATAGTTTGGTAGTTTGGAACAATTGTTGGTATTTAAAATTCAACCGAATGCATTTAATTAAACATATTCTCCGCGTTCGTTTTAGAAAATTGATATTCTTAATCATAAAAAGAATTATTAATGATGATGATAATAACAATAATGCATTATAAAAATGTTAATACATAATTAAATCATAATCATATTAGAAAAAATAATTTATAGAAGTTAATAATGAGTAAAAAATGAAGACTTTTTATAGGGGTAAAATTTAATTAAGTTTTCTATAATTTTTAAAAATTAATTGAATAAAAATCAAACATATTCTCCGCGTTCCTTTTAGAAAATTGATATTCTTAATCATAAAAAGAATTATTAATGATGATGATAATAACAATAATGCATTATCAAAAATGTTAACACATAATTAAATCATAATCATAAATAATTTATCGAAGTTGAGAATGAGTAAAAGATGAAGACTTTTTATAGGGGTAAAATTAAATTAAGTTTTCTATAATTTTTGAAAATTAATTGAATAAAAATCGCAAATTATAGAATCAAATCGAGATATTTTGGTTGAAAATTTATAATTTAAATGACTAATGAAAATAAAATAGGGTAAATTAAATTAAATGCAACCTAATTTACTTAATATTAATTTATTAATATGATATAATGATTAATACAAATTAATATTAATACTATTATCTATTAAAATTTATATGATAAAGTAAATAAATAAATAATATATGATAAATAAGGAATAAAGTGAAGATATTAATAGAAGATATTAAAAAATAATTTATTTAATAATTTGAATTTTTCAAGTCAATCTTTACTATAATTAAGGAGTTTATAAAGATAAATTATATAAAATCAAATGGTAAGAGAATAAGAAAAATATAAATATTATTATTTATATATTAATTACGTGTTTAATATTTACTTAATAAATTGATTAAGATTAAATACTAATAAATATTGGTGTAAACAAAATTCTTAATTTACTATTATTATTTTTTAATAAGTGTGAACACAAATAAATCAAACACTTAAAATAAATGTCACAAATGTTAGTTGAATTATATATTATAAGGATTAAATAAAAATAGTTACAATATAAATAAAATTAAAATAAAATTAAATAGAAATATTTTAAATTTTATTAAAATAATAATTGTTAGTTACATAAAATATTATAAATTACATTATAAAATAAAAGATAAATAAATTATTAACGCAAAATACTCTAAATTTATTAAAGCTTGATTTCATTTAAACCTTTTGCAATCCAATGTTTCGATCTTTTGATCGTTCGATTTGCATAGTCTTTTACTTATAAATAAACCTACAAAATAAAAAAAAAATAAGAATTACAAAAGGTCTGCAAAAAAATAATTTTTAAAAAGACAAAAAAAATACAAAAACTGGAAAAAAAATACAAAAACTGGAAAAAAATACAAAAAGGATTATCAAATAAATTGTTATATTTAAAATACAATTATAATCAATAAACAATAATATTAAAACTAAAATTCGAATTAGTAAAAAATACTTACATTGAATGCTGCAAAAAATAAAAATATTAATGATCAAACAATAATAAAAATTCAAATTAGTAAAAGATACTTACATTGAAGGTTGTCTGCAAAAAAATAAAAATTTTAATGATTAAACGATAATATTAAAATTAAAATTCGAATTAGTAAAAGATACTTACATTTGAAGGCTATACAAAATAAAAACGTTAATTATCAAACAATAATATTTAATTTAAAATCAAATTAGTAAAAGAATGTTTACCTATCGAAGGCTACAAAAAAAAAAAAAAAAACAAAAAAAAAAAAAACATACATCTCTGCAAAAAAAACAAAAGTGTGAGCATTAACAAATAAAAAAAATAGAACAGGGAGATGTAGAGAATGAGTGAAAATGACGTAATTTATATATAGACACGGATTTGAATTATTCATGATTATAGTAATATAAATAGTAGATAATAACAAATTTATTTAGTTGCTTTAAATAAAGGATAGATTTACCTAAAATTTCGATATTATTGTTTATATAATATAATTTGATTAATTAACGGTTAAATATATTAATACAATAATGCAAATTCTCTTTCATCACCAACGCTAATTAATTTTAGTACTATAAATAAATAGTAATATAATAGAATAAACGTAATTAAAGGAGATAAAAAAGGAATAAAATTGATATTTTAAATATTTCAAGTTAATATTTACTATAATCAAGGGGGAGATTATAAATTTAAATTATATTATATAAAGAAATAAATAATTAGGCTAATTAATTAAAAATAATTACTTAATTAATTACCAGTGTGAACACAAATTTAATCTAGCGATCATTGTTTATTAATAGGTGTGAACACAACATAATCTAACGGCTAAAATTGCTAACTGAATTATATATTATAAGGAAGGATATACTCTCTCTCTAGACTAATAGTCACACTTCTTTTACAAAATAGGAAGTGTGACTTATTAATAAAATAAATTATTTTTATAAATATTGAGCTTAGACGTCAAACTATATAAAATAAATTCTGTGGATATTATGCGGTCACTATTAATCATCTCTTATTTGGTTGTATTCAACTTAAAATTTTGATAGATTTTTTTGAACTTTTAAAAGTTTGTGTATTTTTATGGATTTTCTAAATCCACAGTCTAACTTCTTCCATTGATTTTGATGAATTTTCGTTTTACTTGAATTTCAATAAACTTTTATATATAATTTTTTTTAATTATTTAAAAAAATCCAAATCGTTCAAAAATAAATAAATATTATTATTCATAAAAAATGCATTTGTTAAAAAATAAATAAATATTATTATTTATCATTATTATTCTCATCTTTATTTGGATTAGCAATACTCGCTCTCCGATCTCTATGAATTAGGATTTTATAAGATTTTTTTTATTTTGAAAATCTATAAATTTTATGGAGAGTTACCGATTTTATTATTAATTTTATATTGATTTTCATAGATTTTAAAAAATCGTAAAATATATATATATGATTTACGTAAACTTTCATAAATATCAACATATCCAAATGTATATGAACATACTTTTATATAAAAAAATTATTTTTTTTTAAATAAATAAATTATTATTCTAATTTTTATAATTTTTATTTTTATCACAAAATAATTTATTTGTGTGTAACTCTTTTTAAATTACTAACAATTGTTTAAATCACTACAAAAATTATAAGTTTAAATCAAATAAAATTCAAAAGGACAATTACTCTGAATTAAAAATCCAAACACTCACAGCATTAGAGCATTATTGTTCACATTATGTAACAAGCCCAGTGGCATGTGACTTCGACTTGATTCTTTTACTTCTCGAAATTGTATCGATCATGTCGCTGACTATTTAATGTGTTGAAGGCAACCTGGCATGATGTAGATCCTCGGTCAAACAATAAGATTCTCCGAAGCGCATCAAAAACTTTCTTCTTTGTGGAACAAGAAAATATTTCCATTCTCTCGAGTACATGAGCATTCCTCAAAATATATCTCGCCATGCCAAAATTATCCTCCTCACAAGCATCAAAATAGGACAATGAAATTGTGTATTTTGTACTTGGTTCTACCTAGAACAGGATTGTAAAGGGTAGAGTACAACGACTTAACACAATTTGGAGATTCTAAAGAAAACTCTTTTGTATAACTTGTAAAGAGTGGAACCACTTACAAACACATCTACAAAATTCTAGCGAATCTTGTAGAAAGATCAACACGACCAAAAACTAAGTCTATGTAGAACTAATCTAGCGACTCGTACTACTAAGACTAAACTGACAATAGAACCGGAGCTTTCTAGCGAAGTCTCTCGGTCTACAAATTTTCTCTCTCTGGAAAATGTCTAATCAAATTGTGAATAGTGAATTCCAACAACCCGCTATTTATAGGTGTCGAGAAATAGGGTTTCCGGAATTCACGCTTAATGGGCCGAGCCCAAAGCATCTTCATGGAATATTCGAGATTCCATTTTTCCGTGCTTGACGAATCCAGCTCTACGCACTGCCACACTAGCGTGTCTTCGTGCTTCAAGCTTGTGGCGGGCATTGCTGGTATACTTAACGTATTTCGTTGGACTTTAATTCTTCTAGCGAAGTCTTCTAGTCGTACCCATAGCTGGCTTCATTCCTTAGCAGTCATTCGTCCAGCCGTATGTATAGCTATGCTTGCACCGCGTCCGTCAAGGTGTTAACTCTGATTCAAGGTCTTCACGGTAAGCCTTGAACTCTCTAATTTGTAGTGCGTTGAAGAACTCGCAATTCTCTCTGATCCACGTTGAACCACGTTGATAGAATAGCTCGTTCCACGTTGATGCACTGATGCAACTCCATGTAGTTTGTAGTGGCTAAGTCTGCCTGCTCCATGCTGATGAACCGTGGTCACGCGTTGAGCCACTTGTTAATTCCACAGTTCAACCAGCTCGTTCTATGTAGACCTAGCAGACTTGTATGAATTAATGAATGGAAAACATACAAACATGAAACATGAAGTTACTACAAAACAAAGTGTATAGTTCAACGTAGTTCAAGCAAGAACAACGTGGTTCTATGTTGAACTAGGAAGAACTACACACTAACAATCTCCCCCTTTTTGAGTCAACTTCACAAGCGGGGGTTCGTAGAGAAACTCCCCCTCAAACTAGTATCATACTCAAAAAGTTCAACGTTGAGCAAGAGACAAAATAAACACAGTCATACGTAGTACAGAGCATAAGAGTAAAGCATGCCTACGTAGAACAAGAAAAGATAGCATAATATACACATAGCTCAAACCGAGCAAAACAACATTGTATCAAACTAATCATGCGTTAAACAAAGTTATGAAAAACAGCATGAATAAAACAAAATGAATTGTTCAACGAAGAGCAGGGATAGAAAACACTTGTTTGAAAATTTATTCACGGGCGTCTGCGTCTGACTGCTCGGGAGAGGTGTGTTGGCGCAAGTCTTTCTCTTCTGCGTCCGACGGTTCATCAAGTAACTTGCGCCTGTGTTGCGTGGGTTTGTTCTTGGTGGCCATCTGCTTTCTACGTTGACCAGTGGGCTTGTTCATCGCAGCTTGCTTTTTGGAGAGCATTGCTCCACCGGGCCCTGAACACATTAAACCCTTACTTCCACCTGATTTGACCGTAGAGGCAGCAGCAGCAACAGGAGCATTCTTGGTAGGCGTTTCTTTGGTGACGCCCGTTTTAGTAACTTTAAGTTTTGGCATTTTGGGTCTGTCCACCGTAGGAGCAAGGCCTTTATCTTTTTCCGCTTCCTTGGTGCCCGAACAGCCAGCACCCTTGGCCTTTTCATCCTTCTTCACGGCATCCAACTCCTTCACCGTGCCATCAGCATTTTTAACCAGCCCGCCATGCGCATCACCAGCTTCCTTTTTACTCTTCTTATGCGCAGCGCGCAATATCTCCACTTCATCTACTTCAACCTCTTCCACTTCCTCTTCTACGTCCACTTCACTGGCCAACTTTTTACACTTTTCTTTTTGGCCTCGGTGGGACGGTCCTCCGCGTTCCTCGATGCCTCCATCTGCTCGGCCACGAGGTTGACTAAACCTGATAAACGTCCATGCAGCATCTTCAAAGGCCCTAGATCTGCGTACGAGGAACCAGCTCCCCCTAGACGGGCCGCCCGATGGGACTTACGGTGCATGTGGGCAGAGAGACGGGCCACAACATCAATCGTGCCACGTAGTTGCACGAAGTCCTGGAGGAGCGAGGTCGGCTCACAGAGATACATCTCGTCAGACGAAGAGTCAGAGTCCTCGGACGAAGAGTCAAGTGTGGCGTCAATGCTGTTCTTCGTAGCGCGGCCAGACTTAGCCCTTTTTCCCTTGCCCTTTGTGAGCATGTTGAATTTGCAGAGGGATGGCTTGTGAAGCGGTGAACAGGGCGCGATCTGTGTTGGAATTTGATATCCCGGGCTATTTAAAAATATGCGGAAACCAATAACCCGATCAAACCCTTCGCCGGAGATCACACGAACGCCGACGAACGCGCCGGAGTCCAGCCGAGGAGACCACGCACCCGAAGGCACGCGGCCACCCCCAGCCGAACCCTCGCGAGTGCGGGGTTCATGCGATCGTCAATCGCATCGTGCGATCGGTCGGGAGGGGCTGCCCAGCAGCCCCCGCGGCGAGTCTGGCGACTCGCCGCCGACTGGAGGCCCCCACCGTCGAGGTGGGGAGGGGGACGGCACCATCCCGTGCCCCCAGGGATCAATCCTTGTGATCGATCGCGAGCCCTCGGCCTAGCCGAGGGTTCGACCCTCTCGCCCCGCCGAAACCCTAGCGGGCGATTGGCGTGGTCCGGTGGCTTCGCCACCACCACGCGATCGTTCGTCTATTCCGGGCTTCGATCTTCGGATCTTCGTTCTACGGTATTCTCGATAAATCCAAATCAAATAATATCGAGGACGTTTAGATATTATACCTTCGATTCGTTGTTCGGAGAAACGAAATCAAACACCTTTGAATCTTCCCACGTATTCCTTGCACTTCGTTCGAACGTCGGGTGGGCGACGATCTATCGAACTCCTATGGATCTCCTTCAACTCTCAAGAAATATCAAGTATGATATTCTTGTCTTATGATGTGTATTTAATTATGAAGGCCATGTAGTGCTTTTATAGGCTACGTGGGGGATCTAAAGGAGGTGGAATATTGGGCTTCTAATATTGGAGATTAAATTGAGTCAAGCCCAAATCCATTAATCCTTACCAATATTAATTTTATTTATTTTCCACTATATAAATAAAATTGCACTCCCAATATTTACCCATATTATATCAAATAATATTTCTCCGGTTAGTATTATTTATTCCGTGTATTTAAGATTTAAATATCCATGAATAAAATTTATTTATTACTTAATAAATTTATTCATCTCTTATATCCGATAATAGTACCACTCAACCTTATTTATTATGCGGGAACAAATCCACTCGCGAGGTTTACATAATAAATCCTTATGAGCTCATCTCGGGGATATTATCGACCCTTCCGGGATACACTGTCCCTTCAAGAATTCACGGCATGCTATATATAAAATATAGTGACTCAACTCAACCGGTAATTAACCCAATAATTAAATCGGTTAATTCCTTTGGAAAATCAAAGTCACTTATATTAAATATACACACCCGCAATTGTTTCGGGGATTAAGAATAAAATACTCCGAGACTTAAATCAATTATCATAGAGCAATCCTAATTGATTAGTCTCAAGCGATCCGCTCAATACACCAAGTGTACAAGTGTGATAAAATAATTAAGACAAATTATTTTCTCTCTCACACAACGACTATATCGATGGATTGGTCCGTGTCCATCTAGGTCGTGAGCTACTGTTTGATTAAATACGAGTAACCGATAGTATGATCTTCTATTTGGGCCCGACACACCATACTAACTACAACGTATATAATCCAGGTCTATAATTTGCATTTATTTAATTAACAATAATTAAAAGCAAATGAATGTTTATTATTAATAGGTAAATGAAAGTGCACAAGGAGTTTAGAATACTCAAATCTAGACATTAAGTATACTACTCCATCAATCTCCCACTTATACTAAGGTCTAGTCTTATCTTCCAAACTTCTGACTCCCAAACCCTCCAAGTGCTTGAAATATACTTCCTTAGGAAGTATCTTGGTGAAAGGGTCCGCTAGGTTGTCCTCCGAAGCTATCTTGGTGACTACTGCATCGCCCCTCTTGACGATGTCTCGAATCAGGTGGTGTTGGAGTTGTGTACTTAATGTCTAGATTTAAGTAACGGAAACTCACGATCCATTGCCATTAATCTATTTAATTAAATAAAAAATTATTTGCGTTTAATTATTTATAATTAAATATATGCAAATTATAGTCCTGGATTATATACGTTGTATTTAGTATGGTGTGCGACGTCACACAGAAGATCATACTATCGGTTACTCGTATTTAATCGAATAGATGCTCACGACCTAGATGGACACGGACCAATCCATCGGTATAGTCGTTGTGTGAGAGAGAAAATAATATGTCTTGATTATTTTATCACACTTGTACACTTGGTGTATTGAGCGGATCTGCTTGAGATTTATCGATTAGGATTGCCGGCGATAATCGATTTAAGTCTCAGTGTATTTTATTCTTAATCCCCGATACTATTGCGGGTGTGTATATTTAATATAAGTGATTTTGATTTACCAAAGGAATTAACCAATTTAATTATTGGGTTAATTACCGGTTAAGTTGGGTCGCTATATTTTATATATGACATGCCGTGAATACTTGACGGGAAAGTGTATCCCGTAAGGGTTGATAATATCCCCGAGATGAGTTCATAAGGAATTATTATGTAAACCCTACAGGTGGATTCGTTCCGCATAATAATTAAGGTTGAATGGTACTAGTCTCGGATATAAGAGATGAATAAATTAATTAGCAATAAATTAATTTTGTTCATGGATATTTATATCTTAAATACACGGAATAAATAATACTACCGGAGAAATATTATTTGATATAATATGGTTTAATATTGGGAGTGCAATTAATTTTATATAGTGGAAAATAGAATTAATTAATAATAGTAAGGATTAATAGATTTGGGCTTGGGCTCAATTTAATCACTATTATTGAAAGCCCAATATTCCACCTCCTTAAGATCCCCTACGTAGCCTATAAAAGCACTACATGGTCTTCTCTATTCTAATAATCTCATAAGTTGAAGATCACAATTCTAGAGAGAGAAAGTAGAGAGGAGGATCCATGGAGTTCGGTAGATCGTCGCCCACACGACGTCCGGGCTAATGCAAGGAATACGCGGGAAGATCTCAAGGTCGTCAAATTGAGTTCTTCGTTTTTCCGAACAACGAGAACGAGGTAAATCGTAAAACCCTCTTTATGATTTTATCGTTAATTATCGTAAAAATATCGTGAACCAAGATCCAAGGGACGAACCCCGGAACGAGGGTCGACCGGCGGTGGTGGTCGAAGACCACCGGACCGCGGCGGTCGAGGATCCCCGTTGGGGATCGCGGACGTGAGAAGCCCCGGCTGGGAGCCGGGGATGCGATCGAACCTAGGGTTCGATCGCGGGGTGCTGCGGGCTCGACCCGCAGCCGCTCGCGCGTTGCTGCGGGGAATCCCGTAGCGGCTCGCGTGAGCGAGCCACCCTTCACGGGCAGCGAGTCATGGACTCGCTGCGGGGCTGCTACGAGCAGCCCCGGGGATGCTACGAGCATCCCCAGCGATCGCACGGAGCGATCGCGACCCCCCTCGTGGGGGCTTGGCTGGCAGCCGCGGGTTTACCCGTGGCGGTGTACGGTCGGGCCTCCGGTCACGTGGGGTGCTCGTGGTTTCTCCGGCGATCGGGATTTCGATTGGGTTGTGGGTTCCACAATTTAGACAATCCGGATATTCGATCTCCAAAGGATTTCGGTCGGAATTAATTAGATAATTAATTTTAATTAATTTATTAATTCCGGGATATCGATTTCCAACAATTGGTATTAGAGCGTTGGTTTTAGTTCATGGTATTTTTCGATAAATTGTTCTACCTTGCAGGGTTTCCGATTATTATGGCTAGATTTAATTATTGATAATTAATGTCATAATATTTCTCTTGATTATTAAACTCTCGGTGATGTCAATATTTGTTCTTGTGTGGTGAATGCTTGTTCTTAATTTTCCGGAAATTGTTTGAGGTCGTTTTGTAGAGAATCGATACCGGATAGCGTAGTAATAAATTTGTAATTTATTTTACGTTGGATCGAGGACGAAACGACGACCGGAAAAGTGTGACGGAGGAGACGAAGAGAGGGAGGATTCCGGGGATCGATCAACCCCATGATCGACCCCAAGGGATGGATCGATCGAGGGAGAAGGGGCTCCCTTCAAGCCTCTCGGCCGAGCGCGATGCCACCATGGGCGGTGGTGCGCCGGCTGGGCGGCGGCGGCGGTGGCGTGCCC
The DNA here is from genome assembly GCA_954870475.1 of Euphrasia confusa. Taxonomy (NCBI): domain Eukaryota; kingdom Viridiplantae; phylum Streptophyta; class Magnoliopsida; order Lamiales; family Orobanchaceae; genus Euphrasia; species Euphrasia confusa. The sequence goes on from OX940950.1 coordinate 35,551,347, forward strand.
TCTCGACCGGCGATCGATGGTGGGGGCGCGTGGATCCCCAACCCGTGCTCTCCCGCCAAGATCAAACTTTCCTAAATTATTCGGTTTTCCTATTTTGAGTATTCCTATTTTTGGGAATTCTCATGGAATAGGAAAAGAATAAATTTAGAATAAATTTATTTTTCCTTTTTGATTATTCCTATTCTTGGGAATTTTCATGGAATAGGAAAAGGAATAAATTTATAATTAATTTATTTTTCCTATTTAATTATTCCTTTATGGAATTTTTAATGGATTAGGAAAATAATTAATTTGGAAAGTTTTGAGTCCTTAATTAATTTTTCCTTATTTAATTATTCCTTTATGGAATTTTTAATTTATTAGGAAATGAATTAATTTGGAAGGACTAGGAGTCCTCAATTATTTTATTTCCTTATTTCATTATAGAAATCTTCTAGAATATTCCAAGTGGGTCTTGGATAGGATTCTATAGATTTAATGGAATTAGAAAAGGAAAATAAAAATAATAAAAATATTAATAATATTTAATTTTATTTTTGATTTATTCAATTGACTTAATTTTCGAATTAAGTAACTTTTGGATTTATTAAAAATAAATAGATTTAAATATTGGAATTAATATTCCCGTCACATGGAGCATTCAAAGAACGAAGACTAAAGACTAGAAGACGCATACGGGGATGCGATAAAGCCATAATAGTCGGAAAATATTATTCAAGTATTATTTTGATTATGTGATAATATTCTATGTGCTTTATTTCATGTATGCATGCTTATGTGTATTTAATTATGCATTAGATAGCGTATCCCTTTGTTATAAAAAGCTAAGTGGGAGAGGGTATGGAAACATATCCATGGTCTCCATTGCTGTTCTCTTGGTGACTTTTATGGACTTTTGAAGTTCGTTTAGACAAGTCATTGGAGGAGAATTCTTGTAATTCCTTTTACGAGAAACATTGATTAAGTTTATCAAACAATGCCTAATTTGTCTTTCCAAAACTGATTTCAAGTCGACTCATTCTCACCCCGGGGAGTGGAATGGAGCCAAAGCCACTTGGTCATGTCGAGGATGTTGGAGTAGTATACTTAATGTCTAGATTTGAGTATTCTGAACTCCTTGTACACTTTCATTTACCTATTAAATACGAACATTCATTTGCTTTTAATTATTGTTAATTAAATACATGCAAATTATAGTCCTGATTAGATACTTTGTAGTTAGTATGGTGTGCGACGTCACACAGAAGATCATACTATCGGTTACTCGTATTTAATCGAACAGATGCTCACGACCTAGATGGACACGGACCAATCCATCGGTATAGTCGTTGTGTGAGAGAGAAAATAATTTGTCTTAATTATTTTATCACACTTGTACACTTGGTGTATTGAGCGGATCGATTAAGACTCATCAATTAGGTTTGCTCGGCGATAATTGATTTGAGACTCAGTGTATTTTATTCTTGATACCCGATACAATTGCGGGTGTGTATATTTAGTATAAGTGACATTGATTTACCAAAGGAATTGACCGGTTTAATTATTGGGTCAATTACCGGTTAAGTTGGGTCACTATATTTTATATATGGCATGCCGTGAATTCTTGACGGGACAGTGTATCCCGAAAGGGTTGATAATATCCCCGAGATGAGCTCATAAGGATTTATTATGTAAACCTCGCGAGTGGATTTAATTCCGCATAATAAATAAGGTTGAGTGGTACTAGTCTCGGATAAAAGAGATTAATAAATTTATTAAGCAATAAATAAATTTTATTCATGGATATTTATATCTTAAATACACGGAATAAATAATACTACCGGAGAAATATTATTTGGATATAATATGGTTTAATATTGGGAGTGCAATTAATTTATATAGTGGAAAATAAATTAATTAATATTGATAAGGATTAATGGACTTGGGCAGTGGGCTCAATTTAATCTTCAATATTGGAAGCCCAATATTCCACCTCCTTTAGATCCCCTACGTAGCCTATAAAAGAACTACATGGCCTTCATAATAGACAAGACAAGATAATCATACTTGATTAGTCTAGAGAGTTGAAGGAGATCCATAGGAGTTCGATAGATCGTCGCCCACCCGACGTTCGAACGGAGTGCAAGGAATACTTGGGAAGATTCAAAGGTCATTTTGATTTCGTTTCTCCGAACAACGAATCGAAAGGTAAAAATCTAAACGCCCTTGATTTTGTTCGATTTGATTTATCGAGAATACCGTAGAACGAAGATCCGAGGATCGAACCCCGGAACGAGGATCGAGCCGGGCGATGGTGGTCGAACCACCGGATCGCCGGCGGCTCGAGGATCCCGTTGGGGATCGCGTGCGGGAAGGGCGATCGATCCTAGGGATCGATCGCGGGGATGCTGCGGGGTTACCCGCAGCGGCTCGCTGGGGACGAGCCCCAGCCCGTGCGAGCAGCGGATCACGGATCCGCTGCGGGGATGCCGTGAGGCATCCCGTGCGATCGCTGGGAGCGATCGCGGGTTCCCGCGGGGGTGCGGCTGGGCGCGCACGCGTCCTCGGGCGCGTTGTGCGTTCGGTCGAGCCCCGGCTCGCGTGGACTCGTGATTTCTCCGGCAATCGAGGTTTTTGATCGGGTTATTATTTTCCGCAAATTTTAATAGCCCGGGATATCGAATTCCAACAATTGGTATCAGAGCGTGGTTTACGTTCGCGGTATTTTCGATAAAATTGTTCTACCTTGCAGGCTTCCGACTATTATGGCTTGATGATTATTTGTTTAATTATTTTGTCATGTGATTGTTGGTTTAATTAAACTCTCGGACATGTCGAGATTCGTTTTTGGTGGTGAATACTTGTAATAGTAAAAATTCGGGGGTTGACCGAATTTAGGATTTATTATTACGTTCTACGTTTTTCCGGAAATTGTATAGGGTCGATTTCATGTATAGAATCGATACCGGAATTGTAATTTAGATTATGTAATTTATTTTACGTTGGATCGATGCCGAAACGACCGCCGGAGAAGACGCGTGACGAAGGAGATGATCGTGAGGGTAACGGGACAAGGATCGACCATCCCCATGGTCGATCCCATGAGGATCGATCGATCCATGCATGGAGGCGCCGCCGGCGTTGGTGGCCGGCCACCTCCTAGGCGTGGGTCGAGGGTGGTCCGGGGATCCCCACCCCGGGCTATCCCGGTCCGAAGTTTTACTTTCCTAATTGGTTCGGATTTTTCCTATTTGAGTATTCCTAATTTTTTGGGAACTCTCATGGATTAGGAAAAGAATCAATTTGGGATTGATTAGGATTCCTAAATTGATTATTTCTATTTTATGGAAATATTCATGGATTATGAATCTAATTAATATGGAAAGTAGAAGAGTCCTATATTATTTTATTTCCTTATTTCATTATAGAAATCATCTAGAATATTCCAAGTGGGTCTTGGATAGATTATTCTAGAGATTTAATGAAGTAGAAAGGGAAGATAAAATAAATAAAAATATTAATAATATTTAATTTTATTTTTGATTTATTCGATTGACTTAATTATTATTAATTAAGTATCTTTTGGATTTATTAAAATGAATAGATTTAAATATTGGAAATTAATATTCTCGTCACATGGAGCATTCAAGAACGAAGACTAAAGACTAGAAGATGCGTACGGAGATGGAGTAAAGCCATAATAGTCGGAAAATAATATTCTAGTAATTATTTTGACTATGTGATAATACTATGTGCTTTATTACATGTATGCATGCTATATGTGTTTACTTTTATGCACTAGATAGCGTATCCCTTTATTGTAAAAAGCTAAGTGGGAGAGGGTATGGAAACATACCCATGGTCTCCATTGCTGCTCTCTTGGTGACTTTTATAAACTTTTGAAGTTTATATAGATAAGTTATTGGAGGAGAGTTCTTGTAATTCCTCTTACGAGAAACATTGATTAAGTTTATCAAACAATGCCTAATTTGTCTTTCCAAAGCTGATTTCAAGTCGACTCATTCTCACCCCGGGGAGTGGAATGGAGCCAAAGCCACTTGGTCATGTCGAGGACACAAATTAGAGGCAGTCGTACCACTCTTTGATATATGGATCGATTGTCTGCTCGGCTCCCTCATTTATGAGAGATAGGGTTGTTCGCATGGTGAATCACTGGTTAGAAACTTCGAGTTTCACTTATGATTCTCCGCGTCTTGATTTACAAAATCAAATGGGTCAAGTAATTGGATTTCAATTGTATAAGTCTTTTGGTATGGTAAACGTCCACACTATCGTGGCTTGCTATATCGAATGGGACTTTAGATCGATTGATGTAGACAGTTATAGAAGGGAGTGAAGGATCCGTGTGTCAACGTAAACGTCCACACTATCGTGGCTTGCGGTGATATGCGAGTCTCAAACAAACTTCTTAGTACTGAGTAATGGTTAACACTTAGGTACGCTTCATAGTATTCCTCCCATCGAGGTAACGCTATTGATGATGTACGACCGAAGGAAATCTAATTGCTAAATCATTTGGGTGGGTAAACGTCCACACTATCGTGGCTTGCCTTACCTGATGGGATTTTAGATGTGATTAGTGATTTAATGATATTATTTAAGGGAGATAATATCGGATATTAAATTGTTTGTTTGTTTTATGTGCTTATAGGTTAGGTATGACTGTGACCCCACTTTGTGATATACTTAAAGATGAAAACTCACTGGTTCCATATAGTACTGATTGAAAAAAAAAGATCTGGACACTGTCCAGACTGTTGAGCCTTCTGAATCCACTGATGACCCAACTCATGAGGACATTTGGAATGACCTCAGAATGATGTTGAGACATAGCGTGGAAGCCGGACAAGAAGTGATTGACATACTCTATAAGTTCAGTCCTCTTGAGGAGTCGCTTAAAAACGATTTCAAAAGAGCTGAACTTATAAGTATGGTCAGAAAATCACAAGCTCTTGTGGCTAAGATGGAAGTGCAAGCAAAGAAGCCCAGTGGTTCCAAACCACGGAATAAGAAGAGCAAGCCGCGAGGCAAGTGCTATCGATGCAAGCAGTCTGGGCACTGGAGGTCTGATTGTCCTCTCATCAAAGGTACGAAACTTTCCTTAGTCACTGAAACATTATCAGTGGTGTTATCTACCAGCACCTGGTGTGTAGATACGGGGGCCACTGATCATGTCTGCAATTCATTGCAGGGGTTCCAGGAAACCCGGAGACTTAGAGAGGGAGAGATCGTGGTCTACATGGGCAATGCCGCGAGGGTGGCGGCTGTTGCAGTGGGAGACGTTCACTTACGCTTCAGTAGTGATAGGATTTTAGTTTTACATAATTGTCTTTATGTACCCAACTTTAGAAAGAATTTAATTTCGGTTTCTAAACTTATTATGAATGGATATTCTGTCTCTTTTGACCACTCGGTGATCATAAGAAGAAACAGTGAGATTATCTGTTCTGGTACATTGGTGGACGATTTGTATGTGCTAAATCCTGAGTCTAACACAATGCAACTAACCGAGAGTAATAACACATCTACGAACACCAATAAGAGAAAGGAACCTTCTAGGATGAATCAATTATACTTGTGGCACTTAAGGCTAGGTCATATTAACTCAAATAGAATTCAAAGGTTGAAAGCTGATGGTCTCATCAGTGGTGTTGAAGGAGAGGACCTTCCAACTTGCGAATCCTGTTTAGAGGGAAAAATGACCAAGCGTTCTTTTTCTGGTAAAGGACGAAGGGCTGAACAAGTATTGGATTTGATTCACTCTGATGTATGCGGACCTATGTCTACCCAGGCAAAGGGAGGGTACGAGTATTTCATCACTTTCACTGATGATTACTCAAGGTATGGATTTGTATACCTGATGCGCCGCAAGAGCGAATCCTTTGACAAGTTCAAGGAGTTCAAGGCTGTTGGAATTCGATATCCCGGGCTATTAAAATTGCGGAAACAATAACCCGAACGAAAACCTTCGCCGGAGATCACATGAACACCGACTCATCCGCCGGAGTCCGACCATCGGAGACCGTGCGCCCGAAGACGCACAGCCCGCCCCCGGCCGAACCCCCGCGAGCCGGGGTGTTCACGCGATCGAAGGATCGATCGCATGGAGCGATCGATCGGGGAGGGGCTGCCCAGCAGCCCCCGCGGCGAGTCCGGCGACTCGCCGCCGCCTGGAAGGCTGGCCCGCCTCCAGCAGGGCCGCCGCGGGTCACAGCCCGCGGCCAGCGATCGATCATGACGATCGATCGCACCCCCGGCGTCCAGCCGGGGTTCGCCCTTCCACGCCCGCGCGAAACCCTAGCCCGGGCGATCGCTTGTGGTCCGGTGGTTTCGCCACCACCACTCGATCGTCCCCCGTTCATGGTTTCGTACCTCGGATTTTGTTCTACGGTATTCTCGATAAACCAAAATCGAACAATCAAGGGTGTTTAGATTTTTACCTTTCGATTCGTTGTTCGGAGAAACGAATTCAAGACGACCTTTTGAATCTTCCCACGTATTCCTTGCACTAGCTTGAACGTCGGGTGGGCGACGATCTTCCAAGCTTATGGATCCTCTTCAACTCTCTAGAACTATCAAGTATTGATATTCTTGTCTTATGAAAAAGTGAAGACCATGTAGTGCTTTTATAGGCTACGTAGGGGATGTAAAGGAGGTGGAATATTGGGCTTCCAATATTAATGATTAAATTGAGCCCAAGCCCAAATCTATTAATCTCCCATTAATATTAATTAATTTATTTTCCACTATATAAATTAATTGCACTCCCAATATTAAACCATATTATATCCAAATAATATTTCTCCGGTAGTATTATTTATTCCGTGTATTTAAGATATAAATATCCATGAATAAAATTTATTTATTGCTTAATAAATTTATTAATCTCTTTTATCCGAGACTAGTACCACTCAACCTTATTTATTATGCGGAATTAAATCCACTCGCGAGGTTTACATAATAAATCCTTATGAGCTCATCTCGGGGATATTATCAACCCTTCCGGGATACACTGTCCGGTCAATCATTCACGGCATGCCATATATAAAATATAGTGACCCAACTTAACCGGTAATTAACCCAATAATTAAATCGGTTAATTCCTTTGGTAAATCAAAGTCACTTATATTGAATATACACACCCGCAACAATATCGGGGATTAAGAATAAAATACACTGAGTCTCAAATCAATTATCGCCGAGCAATTCTAATTGATGAGTCTCAATCGATCCGCTCAATACACCAAGTGTACAAGTTTGATAAAATAATTAAGACAAATTATTTTCTCTCTCACACAACAACTATACCGATGGATTGGTCCGTGTCCATCTAGGTCGTGAGCATCTGTTTGATTAAATACGAGTAACCGATAGTATGATCTTCTGTGTGGGCCCGACACACCATACTAACTACAACGTATGAAATCCAGGACTATAATTTGCATAATTTTAATTAACAATAATTAAAAGCAAATGAATGTTCGTATTTAATAGGTAAATGAAAGTGTACAAGGAGTTCAGAATACTCAAATATAGACATTAAGTATACTACTCCAACAATCTCCCACTTATACTAAGGTCTAGTCTTATCCTCCAAACTTCTGACTCCCAGACCCTCCAAGTGCTTGAAATAAACTTCCTTAGGAAGTATCTTGGTGAAAGGGTCCGCTAGGTTGTCCTCAGAAGCTATCTTGGTGACTATCGCATCGCCCCTCTTGACGATGTCTCGAATCAGGTGGTACTTGCGCTCTATGTGTTTCATAGCACTATGGGACCGTGGTTCCTTACTGTTTGCCACTGCACCGCTATTATCACAATAAATTGTCATAGCCTTGGGCAAACTCGGAATCACATCTGTTGGAGTTGTGTACTTAATGTCTAGATTTAAGTAACGATATACTCCCGATCATAGCATTTAATCTATTTAATTAATAAACAATTATTTGCATTTAATTATTTATAATTAAATATATGCAAATCATAGTTCTGGATTTTATACGTTGTAGTTAGTATGGTGCTGCATGGGCACACAGAAGATCATACTATCGGTTACTCGTATTTAATCGAACAGTTGCTCACGACCTAGATGGACACGAACTAATCCATCGGTATAGTCGTTGTGTGAGAGAGAAAATAATTTATCTTAATTATTTTATCACACTTGTACACTTGGTGTATTGGGCGGATCAGCTTGAGATTTATTGATTAGGATTGCCTTGGATAATCAATTTAAATCTCGGAGTATTTTATTCTTAATCCCCGATATTATTGCGGGTGTGTATATTTAATATTAGAGACTTTGATTTTCCAAAGGAATTAACCGATTTAATTATTGGGTTAATTACCGGTAAAGTTGGGTCGCTATATTTTATATACGACATGCCGTGAATACTTGACGGGAAAGTGTATCCCGGAAGGGTTGATAATATCCCCGAGATGAGTTCATAAGGAATTATTGTGTAAACCTCATGAGTGGATTCGTTCCGCACAATAATAAAGGTTGAATGGTACTAGTCTCGGATATAAGATATGAATATTATTTATTGAGCAATAAATAAATTTATTCATGGATATTTAAATCTTAAATACACGGAATAAATAATACTAATCGGAGAAATATTATTTGATATAATATGGAATAATATTGGGAGTGCAATTTTATTTATATAGTGGAAAATAAATAAAATTAATATTGATAAGAATTAATAGATTTGGGTTGGACCCAATTTAATTTTCAATATTAGAAGCCCAATATTTATTCTCCTTATGATACCCTACGTAGCCTATATAAGCACTACATGGTCTTCACTTTTCAAGAGAGAGAATTAATTGACCTACGCCAATCATAAAGTCTTGGAGAGTGAGGAAGATCCATAGGAATCCGATAGATCGTCGCCCACACGACGTTCGGACGAAGTGCGAGGAATACGTAGGAAGATCGCAAGGTCGTCAATTAGATTCGTTTCTCCGTACAACGAATCGAGGTAATAATCGAGAATTCCCCTTCTTTGATTATTTGTGCGTATTAATTGTAATGTATACATGAACGCACGATCCGGGAAAACGACGAACCTCGGGGACGGGGATTCGAGATCCCCGGCGAGGATCGAACGCGACGGTCGAACCCTAGGGTTCGGACCGCCGCAACGCGCGACGAAGGGCGAGCCCCGGCTGGACGCCGGGGCATGCGATCGACTTCGGTCGATCGCCGAGGTGCCACGGGCTGGTGCCGTGGCGGACCTCAGCCCCCTCGTCGGAGGCGCGTGACGCGAGGGACCCTCGGCTGGAGCCGAGGGGTGCGATCGATCCTCGGATCGATCGCGGGCAAGCTGCGGGTTCACCCGCAGCGATCCCGTACGTGCTGCGGGTTCGACCGCAGCGGATGCGTACGGGGTTCGGCCCTCGTGAGCAGCGAGTCACGCGACTCGCTGCGGGGCTGCTACGAGCAGCCCCAGGGATCGCTCGTAGCGATCCCAGCGATCGTCCGTAGACGATCGCGAACCCCTCGTGGGGGTTCGGCTGGGCACACGGGACCTTCGGGTCTCGATGGCGTTTGGTCGGGCCCCGGCTCGTGAGGCGGTTTGCGTTCGTGGATCCGACTCATGGGAGAAAATCGGCTGGGGGCGGGCTGCGTGTCTTCGGGCGCGTAGTCTCCAAAGGTCGGACTCCTGCGGATGAGTCGGGGATCCAATCTTCGGCTATCGAGGGTTTTTGATCGGGTTATCGGTTCCGCAATTTTTTGATAGCCCGGGACATCGAATCCCAGCAAATGGTATCAGAGCGTTTGGTTTCGTGTTCATGTATATATTCGATTATTGTTCTACCTTGCAGGATTTCCGGCTATCATGGTTGGATTTAATTAATTGTTTTTTAATTAATTATCATGATTATTAAACTCTCGGACATGTCGAGATTCGTTTTGTGTGGTTGAATGTTTGTAATAGTAAAAATTCGGGGGTTGACCGAATTTAGGATTTATTATTACGCTCTTTATTTTCCGGAAAATGTATAGGGTCGATTTCATGTATAGAATCGATACCGGAATTGTAATTTAATTTTTTTGTAAATTATTTACGTTGGTTCGATGATGAGACGATCGCCGGAAGACGAAGAAGTGACGAAGAGAGTAGGGCAAGGGATCGATCCCATGATGGTGATCGACCCATGGCCTAGCCGGCGTGGCTAGGCGGCGGCGGCGCTCCTCCCCGAGTGGCCGGCCGATCGATCATGGTGGGATAGCGTGGGGTCTCCTAATCCCGTGCTATTCCTACCAAGATCCACTTTCCTAATTAGTTCGGATTTTTCCTATTTGAGTGCTTTGCTTTTGGAAACTCTCATGGATTAGGAAAAGAATTAATTTAAATTAATTTTATTTCTATTGATTTAATTCCTTCATGGAATTATTCATAGATTAGAAATTTAATTAATTTAGTACTAGATTTATTTTTCCTATTTGATTATTCCTACTCATGGGAATATTCATGGATTAGGAATAAAAATAAATTTGGAAAGTAGTAAGTCCTAATTTATTTTATTTCCTTGTTCTATTATAGATATCTTCTAGAATATTCCAAGTTTTACTTGGATAGATTATTCTAGAGATTTAATAGAACTAGATAGGAAAATAAATAAATAAAAATATTAATGATATTTAATTTTATTTTTAATATATTCGATTGACTTAATTTTCGAATTAAGTAACTTTTGGATTAATTGAAAATAAATAGATTTAAATATTAGAAATTAATATTCTCGTCACATGGAGCATTCAAGAAACGAAGACTGAAGACTAGAGGATGCATATGAAGATAAAGCCATGATAGTCGGGAAAAAATAATTTCTCTAGCATTATTTTTTGACTATGTGCTATGTGCTTTATTGCTTTCATGCATGCTTATGTGTTTAATTATGCATTAGATAGCGTATCCCTTTGTTATAAAAAGCTAAGTGGGAGAGGGGATGGAAACATTCCCATGGTCTCCATTACTGTTCTCTTGGTGACTCTTATGGATTTTTGAAGTTCGTATAGATGTGTCATTGGAGGAGAATTCTTGTAATTCCTCTTACAAGAAACATTGATCAAGTTTATCAAACAATGCCTAATTTGTCTTTCTGAAACTGACTTCAAGTCGACTCATTCTCACCCCGGGGAGTGGAATGGAGCCAGAGCCACTTGGTCATGTAGAGGACACAAATTAGAGACTTTCGTGCCATTCTTTGATAGATGGGTCGTTTGTCTGCTCGGCTCCCTCATTTATGAGAGATAGGGTCGCTCGCATGGTGAATCACTGGTTAGAAACTTCGAGTTTCACTTATGATTCTCCGCGTCTTGGTTTACGAAAATCGAATGGATCTTGTAATTGGGAGTCAATTATAAAAGTCTCTTAGTGTCGTAAACGTCCACACCACGTGGCTTGCTACACTGACGGATTTTGGATTAATTGATGTAGACAGTTGTAAGGAATTGTGAAGAGTTGTGAAGTTGTCGTAAACGTCCACACCACGTGGCTTGCGGTAATGTAGCAATTCCAAACGATTCACTTTGGTGCTGAGTAATGGTTTACACTTAGATACGCCTTGTAGTATTCCTCCCCACGAGGTTACGCTATAAGTGATGTATGACCAAAGAAAATCTAATTGCTAAATTATTTGGGTGGGTAAACGTCCACACCACGTGGCTTGCCTTACCTGATGGGATTATAGATGTGATTAGTAATTTAATGATATTATTTAAGGGAGATAATATCGGATATTATATTAATTGTTTGTTTAAATGTGCTTATAGGTTTAGAGAATAGCTATGAACCCACTTTCTATGATACTCAAGGAGCACAAGCTCACTGGCACCAACTATATTGATTGGAAGAGAAATTTAGACATTGTCCTAACTTCGGAAGAGTACAAGTTTGTACTCCATGAAGTGTGCCCTGCTGAGCCCACGGCTGCCTCAACTGATGAGGAAAAACTGACATATCGGAAGTGGAAAAAGGCTGATGAAATGGCTAGGTGTTATATTTTGGCTTCCATGTCAAATGTACTCCAAACCCAACATGAGTCGATGGACACTGCCTATGATATGATGTTTAACCTCAAGGAGATGTTTGGGGAGCAAGATCGTGCGGCAAGGCAAGAAGCCATGAGAGTCCTCATGTCAACTACTCAGTCTGAAGGAACGCCCGTAGGGGAGCACGTTCTTAAGATGATGAGTTTGTTGAATGAACTTGAGGTCCTAGGAGCTTCTATTGATGCTGAGACGCAAGTCGACATCATACTCCAGTCTCTGGCCCCTAGTTTTGAGCAGTTTCGTATGAGCTATAATATGGGTAAACTATCTTATACTCTTGCGCAACTCCTGACTGAACTAAAGGCGGCAGAGGGGATCTACAAGAAGGGCAAGTCTCAAGCGCTTGTAGCTACCAAGTCCAAAGGCTTTAAGCCTGGTGGAGGTAGGGGCAAGAAAAGGAAGCAAGCCATGAAACCGAGTGGTACCAAGAGGAGTGGACCACGAGTGGGGGCTAGTAAGCCAAAGGGCAAGTGCTTCCGATGCAACAAGTCTGGACACTGGAAGTCTGAATGTCCTCTCAAAGGTACGAATTTTTCTTTAGTCGTAAAAACATAGTCAGCGGTATTATCTACCAGAATTCTGGTGTGTAGATATGGAACCACTGGCGGTATGTGCATTAAATGCAGGGGTTCCAGAAAACCCGGCGACTTAGAGAAGAAGAGTTCGAGTCTACATGGGCAAAGCTGTTGGGGTAGCAGCGGTTGCAGTGGAAGACATTTATCTGTTTTAAGTTTTCATTTCAGTTATTGCTTATGTACCCCTTTATTTTTTGAAAAAGAACTTCGTTCTAGTTTTCTTTATTATTAATGGATATTTTATTTCTTTAATCATTTGATGGTTTGGATAAGAAATAATGGTGATATCTATTATGGTACATTAGATAGCAATATGTGAATGATGAATCCTTAGTCTACCACGATGCAACAAACCGTTATGTATAACTTGTTTTACTTATTAGATGTATTTCTCTTGTCAATCATTATACTTGTGAATTCTTGAACTTGGTAGTATCTATTCAAAAGGGATTTAAAAGGTCGAAATTGATTTGATCAATTATAGTTGGAGGAATGGACCTCCCGACCTAAGAATCGATCTTGATAGATGATACAACTGAGTTAACCTTTTTGATAAAGGATGGAATTCAGACAAGTATAGGAAATGATTTATGATTAATGCGGTATGTGAAATTAGAGAAGGTACGAGTCGTTCTTTCAAGAATACTCGAAGATGGATTGGACTACTTGCTGTGCCATAAAGGCGGAGTGTTTTCAACACAAAGCCATTATGGGGATCCTTCAAAGTATATCCATTTGTAGCCTGCGACCTGATCGCGGAGGCTATCACCTATCTAAATAACACATAGCATAAATCAAAGATTGAGATTAAGTCTCAAGCGCATGCACTGATGTGTAGACATGGTGTGTCAGGAATGAGAAATGGGATTCTAATGGTAAAAGAACAAGTTTGTTCGGAACTACCTATGTTCTATGGATATTTCTGGACACAACGGCACATTCTATGTGGTTGTAGAATATCCTAGAAGAACAAGTAATTGTATGTTCAATAGTACTACGAACCAGAAGGGTGTTCTCGCCCGGTTCATAGAGGAAAAACTATTAGATGAACTACAATGCCCTAATTGACAAAGTACTTTAAAATGAGGAAAGGAAAAGACTGAGAACCAGCCTAACCGAGTAGTAGTACACCACTAACTGCACCTAATGTTGTTACTGTTATACACCGGAACGCCATTGCAGTGGGAGGTTGTTAAGCAACCAGAGATGTTCATAAGACTGGAGGAGTTTTGAACTCTGGATCCAGTATACATGAAATCGATCCCTAGGTCTGCATAGGATTTTGCAAAGAAGGTGTGTTAGAGACGTAATGGAAACAAAGGTGGTGTTTCTCGGAATTTTGTGTAGATAACACTTTATCATTGGCGACAATGTAAAATGTTGTCAGACATAAAAAATAGAGGTTGTCTAAATAAATCAAGGTATAAGATTAAGATGAAGTTGGATCATGTTCTTAGAAATCTTTCGATCTCTGGATTAGAACATTTGTACTTATCTTAAGATATCTTATACGATTATGGTTTGTTTTAAACATGCACAATTCTGAGAAAGGTTATTACCTTTCGGGAACAGAATACATCTATCTAAAGGCATGTGTTTTGAACACATGAAGGAGACAGATATGGACAAAGCAGTTTCCTGTACTTCAAGTATGGAAAGCTTTATAGATGCAATGTTGTAAAACAAGAACCTGATATCAACTATGCGGTTTGCATAGTGGGAGGATATCAAAGTAATCTGGATAAGGGATGTTCGAATGCTGCAAGAGTACTTTCATAGTACTGGCTTGAGCAAGACGAAATCTTCTTAGATTACAGATTCTCAGATCCAAAAATCAGAGAAGGACCAGTGAAAGTCGATATCAGGCTATGTGTTCACTTTTAGAAAGAGGTGGAACCATGAAATGAAAGAGTGATAAGCGGGACGCTTCTCAGACTCTCTCATAACCGAATAACAGCCTCAGAGGCAGCGGAAGTTTTGGTTAGGTTCCGGAATGACCTCTGAACTTGGATATGATTCTTGGTTCACCAAAGGCTATGTACATAGCGGTGCGTGGAGAACTGGAAGAAGTCATAAGTTCGAAAAGTGATGATAACACATAGAGCAAGTACCACCTGATACGAATCATCGTCGAGGGAGACGACGTAGTACTCACCAAGATAACTTCAGAGCGGCAACCTAGAGTGCTCACTCACATAGTACTCGGAAGTACACCTTAAGCACGTGATGAGTATGGGAACCGGGAGTTTGGAGGAAATGACTAGACCTTAGTACAAGTGGGAGATTGTTGGAGTTGTGTACTTAATGTCTAGATTTAAGTAACGATATACTCCCGATCATAGCATTTAATCTATTTAATTAATAAACAATTATTTGCATTTAATTATTTATAATTAAATATATGCAAATCATAGTTCTGGATTTTATACGTTGTAGTTAGTATGGTGCTGCATGGGCACACAGAAGATCATACTATCGGTTACTCGTATTTAATCGAACAGTTGCTCACGACCTAGATGGACACGAACTAATCCATCGGTATAGTCGTTGTGTGAGAGAGAAAATAATTTATCTTAATTATTTTATCACACTTGTACACTTGGTGTATTGGGCGGATCAGCTTGAGATTTATTAATTAGGATTGCCTTGGATAATCAATTTAAATCTCGGAGTATTTTATTCTTAATCCCCGATATTATTGCGGGTGTGTATATTTAATATTAGAGACTTTGATTTTCCAAAGGAATTAACCGATTTAATTATTGGGTTAATTACCGGTAAAGTTGGGTCGCTATATTTTATATACGACATGCCGTGAATACTTGACGGGAAAGTGTATCCCGGAAGGGTTGATAATATCCCCGAGATGAGTTCATAAGGAATTATTGTGTAAACCTCATGAGTGGATTCGTTCCGCACAATAATAAAGGTTGAATGGTACTAGTCTCGGATATAAGATATGAATATTATTTATTGAGCAATAAATAAATTTATTCATGGATATTTAAATCTTAAATACACGGAATAAATAATACTAATCGGAGAAATATTATTTGATATAATATGGAATAATATTGGGAGTGCAATTTTATTTATATAGTGGAAAATAAATAAAATTAATATTGATAAGAATTAATAGATTTGGGTTGGACCCAATTTAATTTTCAATATTAGAAGCCCAATATTTATTCTCCTTATGATCCCCTACGTAGCCTATATAAGCACTACATGGTCTTCACTTTTCAAGAGAGAGAATTAATTGACCTACGCCAATCATAAAGTCTTGGAGAGTGAGGAAGATCCATAGGAATCCGATAGATCGTCGCCCACACGACGTTCGGACGAAGTGCGAGGAATACGTAGGAAGATCGCAAGGTCGTCAATTAGATTCGTTTCTCCGTACAACGAATCGAGGTAATAATCGAGAATTCCCCTTCTTTGATTATTTGTGCGTATTAATTGTAATGTATACATGAACGCACGATCCGGGAAAACGACGAACCTCGGGGACGGGGATTCGAGATCCCCGGCGAGGATCGAACGCGACGGTCGAACCCTAGGGTTCGGACCGCCGCAACGCGCGACGAAGGGCGAGCCCCGGCTGGACGCCGGGGCATGCGATCGACTTCGGTCGATCGCCGAGGTGCCACGGGCTGGTGCCGTGGCGGACCTCAGCCCCCTCGTCGGAGGCGCGTGACGCGAGGGACCCTGGGCTGGAGCCGAGGGGTGCGATCGATCCTCGGATCGATCGCGGGCAAGCTGCGGGTTCACCCGCAGCGATCCCGTACGTGATGCGAGTTCGACCGCAGCGGATGCGTACGGGGTTCGGCCCTCGTGAGCAGCGAGTCACGCGACTCGCTGCGGGGCTGCTACGAGCAGCCCCAGGGATCGCTCGTAGCGATCCCAGCGATCGTCCGTAGACGATCGCGAACCCCTCGTGGGGGTTCGGCTGGGCACACGGGACCTTCGGGTCTCGATGGCGTTTGGTCGGGCCCCGGCTCGTGAGGCGGTTTGCGTTCGTGGATCCGACTCGTGGGAGAAAATCGGCTGGGGGCGGGCTGCGTGTCTTCGGGCGCGTAGTCTCCAAAGGTCGGACTCCTGCGGATGAGTCGGGGATCCAATCTTCGGTGATCGAGGGTTTTTGATCGGGTTATCGGTTCCGCAATTTTTTGATAGCCCGGGACATCGAATCCCAGCAACATCTAAGTCCTGGAGGAAATTAAGGAACCAAACTGACTCTTTCGCTGCCTCTGAGGCTGCAACATATTCAGCTTCCATGGTAGAGTCTGAAATGCACTTTTGCTTAACACTCCTCCATGATACGGCTCCACCTCCCATAGTGTACACATAGCCTGATGTCGACTTTCGCCGGTCCTTATCAGCTTGGAAATCCGAATCCGTATAACCCAAAGGAATCAGATTGTCTGCCCCGTAACTTAGAACATAATCCTTAGTATTTCGCAAATACTTGAAAATGCTCTTTACGGCAGTCCAATGAGCCTTTCCAGGGTTACTCTGATATCTCGCTACTACGCCAACTGCATAGCAGATATCAGGCCTCGTGCATAACATTGCATATATCAAGCTTCCCACAGCCGAAGCGTAGGGAACTGCTTTCATTTCATCTTTCTCCTTTTGTGTCCGAGGACACATTTCCTTAGAAAGATAAGTTCCTTTACTGAAGGGCAGCTCACCCTTCTTGGAATCTTGCATGTTAAAACGAGCCAGAATCGTGTCTATGTAAGATTGCTGGGATAGGTACAATGTTCTACTCCGGCGATCCCTTATAACCTTGATCCCTAGAACATGCCCGACTTCTCCCAAATCTTTCATATCGAATTGTCTAGACAACCATCCCTTTATGTCTGATAACATCTTCACACTGTTGCCAATGAGAAGAATGTCGTCCACATAAAGCACGAGACACACCACCTTCTTCCCATCACGTTTCCAATACACACACGATTCGTCCATGCTTTGACTGAATCCAAAAGATTGGACTACTTCGTCAAATCGCAGGTTCCACGATCTCGAGGCTTGTTTCAATCCATAAATCGATCGATTAAGCTTGCACACTAGATGATCTTGCCCCTTAGCAATGAATCCTTCTGGTTGTTTCATATAAATCGTCTCGTCAAGACTTCCATTTAGGAAAGCTGTCTTGACATCCATTTGCCACACCTCATAATCCATATGAGCTGCTATGGATAAGAGAATCCGGATCGACTTTATCTTGGCTACCGGCGAGAAGGTCTCCTCATAATCGATTCCCTCTTTCTGAGTATATCCTTTCGCAACAAGCCGAGCTTTAAAGGTTTCAACCTTTCCGTCAGATCCTCTCTTTCTCTTGTAGACCCATTTACACCCAATTGGCTTTACGCCGCTTGGTGGTTCTACAAGATCCCAGACTTTATTAGAATCCATAGATTCAATTTCGGATTTCATCGCTTTCTTCCAAGAAGGCGCATCTATATCTTGTACTGCCTCGTCATAGGTCCAGGGATCGATTTCATGAACTCCAGGTCCAGAGTCCGAAGACTCACCCAGTCCAATCCATCGGTCTGGTTGTTTAACAACCCTCCCACTACGACGGCGTTCCGGTGTATTAACAGTGATAGTGTCAGGTGCAGATTCTAGTGGTGTATCTATACTCGGTTCGTCTGTGTCTAGGTCTTCAGTGTTACCTCTCAATTCATCAAGTATTATGTCACTCTTGGGCTTGTGGTCCATGACATAGTCTTCCTCCAAGAACCGAGCGTTAGTACTTATAACGATCTTCTGGTCCTTAGGACTATAGAACATGCCACCTTTAGTTCCTCTAGGATATCCTATAAACAACCGTACTTTAGTACGAGGTTCTAATTTATCGGCACCTACCTTCAACACATGTGCAGGGCACCCCCAGATCCGAACGTGTCTCAAGCTAGGCTTGCGCCCGCTCCATCGTTCCATGGGTGTTGAAGGAACCGTTTTAGATGGAACCAAGTTCAGAATGTGCGCCGCTGTTTCTAAGGCATATCCCCAGAACATGATTGGTAAGTCCGAGTAACTCATCATTGATCGCACCATTTCCATAAGAGTCCTATTCCTTCTTTCTGACACACCATTTTGCTGGGGAGTATATGGTGATGTCATTTGGGAATCAATCCCATTCTCTGCCAAGTATGCCTTGAATTCTCCAGACAGGTATTCGCCTCCGCGATCAGATCGCAGGCATTTAATGGATTTACCTTGAAGGTTCTCCACAAGAGCCTTGAACTCCTTGAACTTGTCAAAGGATTCGCTCTTGCGGCGCATCAGGTATACAAATCCATACCTTGAGTAATCATCAGTGAAAGTGATGAAGTACTCATACCCTCCCCTTGCCTGAGTAGACATAGGTCCGCATACATCAGAGTGAATCAAATCCAATACTTGTTCAGCCCTTCGTCCTTTACCAGAAAAAGAACGCTTGGTCATTTTTCCCTCTAAACAGGATTCGCAGGTTGGAAGGTCCTCTCCTTCAACACCACTGATGAGACCATCAGCTTTCAACCTTTGAATTCTATTTGAGTTAATATGACCTAGCCTTAAGTGCCACAAGTATAATTGATTCATCCTAGAAGGTTCCTTTCTATTATTGGTGTTCGTAGATGTGTTATTACTCTCGGTTAGTTGCATCGTGTTAGACTCATGATTTAGCACATACAAATCGTCCATCAATGTACCAGAACAGATAATCTCACTGTTTCTTCTTATGATCACCGAGTGGTCAAAAGAGACAGAATATCCATTCATAATAAGTTTAGAAACCGAAATTAAATTCTTTCTAAAGTTGGGTACATAAAGACAATTATGTAAAACTAAAATCCTATCACTACGGAAGCGTAAGTGAACGTCTCCCACTGCAACAGCCGCCACCTTCGCGGCATTGCCCATGTAGACCACGATCTCTCCCTCTCTAAGTCTCCGGGTTTCCTGGAACCCCTACAATGAATTGCAGACATGATCAGTGGCCCCCGTATCTACACACCAGGTGCTGGTAGATAACACCACTGACAATGTTTCGGTGACTAAGGAAAATTTCGTACCTTTGATGAGAGGACAATCAGACCTCCAGTGCCCAGACTGCTTGCATCGAAAGCACTTGCCTCGCGGCTTGCTCTTCCCAATCCGTGGTTCAAAACCACTGGGCTTCTTTGCTTGCACTTCCAACTCGGCCACTAGAGCTTGTGATTCTCTGATCATACTTATCAGTTCAGTTGTTTTGAAATCGTTTTTAAGCGATTCCTCAAGAGGACTGAACTTGATGAGTATGTCAATCACCTCTAGTCCGGCTTCCTTACTATGTCCTAACATCTCCTTGAGGTCATTTTCAATGTCCTCATCAGTTGGGACAATAGTGGATTCGGAAGGCTCAACAGTCTGAACATTGTCCAGATTTCTTTTCCAATCAGTACTATATGGAACCAGTGAGTTTTCATCTTTAAGTATATCACAAAGTGGGGTCACAGTCATTCCTAACAAACAATTTAATATCCGATATTATCTCCCTTAAATAATATCATTAAATCACTAATCACATCTAAAATCCCATCAGGTAAGGCAAGCCACGATAGTGTGGACGTTTACCCACCCAAATGATTTAGCAATTAGATTTCCTTCGGTCGTACATCATCAATAGCGTTACCTCGATGGGAGGAATACTATGAAGCGTACCTAAGTGTTAACCATTACTCAGTACTAAGAAGTTTGTTTGAGACTCGTATACCACCGCAAGCCACGATAGTGTGGACGTTTACGTTGACACATGGATCCTTCACTCCCTTCTATAACTGTCTACATCAATCGATCTAAAGTCCCATTCGATATAGCAAGCCACGATAGTGTGGACGTTTACCATACCAAAAGACTTATACAATTGAAATCCAATTACTTGACCCATTCGATCTTGTAAATCAAGACGCGGAGAATCATAAGTGAAACTCGAAGTTTCTAACCAGTAATTCACCATGCGAACAACCCTATCTCTCATAAATGAGGGAGCCGAGCAGACAATCGATCCATCTATCAAAGAATGGTACGACTGCCTCTAATTTGTGTCCTCGACATGACCAAGTGGCTTTGGCTCCATTCCACTCCCCGGGGTGAGAATGAGTCGACTTGAAATCAGCTTTGGAAAGACAAATTAGGCATTGTTTGATAGACTTAATCAATGTTTCTCGTAAGAGGAATTACAAGAACTCTCCTCCAATAACTTATCTATATAAACTTCGAAAGTTTATAAAAGTCACCAAGAGAGCAGCAATGGAGACCATGGGTATGTTTCCATACCCTCTCCCACTTAGCTTTTTACAATAAAGGGATACGCTATCTAGTGCATAAAAGTAAACACATGTAGCATGCATACATGTAATAAAGCACATAATATTATCACATAGTCAAAATAATTACTAGAATATTATTTTCCGACTATTATGGCTTTACTTCATCTCCGTACGCATCTTCTAGTCTTTAGTCTTCGTTCTTGAATGCTCCATGTGACGAGAATATTAATTTCCAATATTTAAATCTATTTATTTTTAATAAATCCAAAAGATACTTAATTAAAAAATTAAGTCAATCGAATAAATCAAAAATAAAATTAAATATTATTAATATTTTTATTTATTTTATTTTCCCTTTCTACTTCATTAAATCTCTAGAATAATCTATCCAAGACCCAGTTGGAACATTCTAGATGATTTCCATAACGAAATAAGGAAATAAAATAACTTAGGACTCTTCTACATTCCAAGATTAATCAATTTCCATTTCTATGAAAATTCCCATAAAATAGGAATAATCAATTAGGAAATAAATCAATCCTAAATTAACTTTTATTCCTTTCCAATTCTATTAAATCTCTAGGATCCTATTCCAAGTAGAACTCGGAATACTCTAGAAGACTTCCATAATAGAATAAGGAAATAAAATTAATTCCAATTAATTCTTTTCCTAATCCATGAGAATTCCCAAAAATAGGAATACTCAAATAGGAAAAACCCGAATCAATTAGGAAAGTAAATTTCCGGGAGAGCACGAAGATCACAAGGACCCCCGCGCCCCCCACCGGACCGCCATCACCGGCCGAGGTCCACCGCCGCCACCGCCCAGCCGGCGCGCCACCACCACCGGTGGCATCGCCGCCGAGAGGCGCGAATTCGGCGCCTCACCATGCGATCGATCGATCCTCATGGATCGATCATGGGGATTGATCGATCCTTGTCCCGTTCACCCTCTCGATCATCTCCTTCGTCACGTGTCTTCTCCGGCGGTCGTTTCGGCATCGATCCAACGCAAAATAAATTACAAAATAAATTTTTACACTATCCGGTATCGATTCTATACATGAAATCGACCCTATACATTTTCCGGAAAAAATAGAACGTAATAATAAATCCTAAATTCGGTCAACCCCCGAATTTTTACTATTACAAGCATTCACCACCAAAAACGAATCTCGACATGTCCGAGAGTTTAATCAATCCAACATACATGACAAAATAAATTAAACGAATAATAAATTAAGCCATAATAGTCGGAACCCTGCAAGGTAGAACAATTTTATCGAAAATACCGCGAACGTAAACCACGCTCTGATACCAATTGTTGGAATTCGATATCCCGGGCTATTAAAATTGCGGAAACAATAACCCGAACGAAAACCTTCGCCGGAGATCACATGAACACCGACTCATCCGCCGGAGTCCGACCATCGGAGACCGTGCGCCCGAAGACGCACAGCCCGCCCCCGGCCGAACCCCCGCGAGCCGGGGTGTTCACGCGATCGAAGGATCGATCGCATGGAGCGATCGATCGGGGAGGGGCTGCCCAGCAGCCCCCGCGGCGAGTCCGGCGACTCGCCGCCGCCTGGAAGGCTGGCCCGCCTCCAGCAGGGCCGCCGCGGGTCACAGCCCGCGGCCAGCGATCGATCATGACGATCGATCGCACCCCCGGCGTCCAGCCGGGGTTCGCCCTTCCACGCCCGCGCGAAACCCTAGCCCGGGCGATCGCTTGTGGTCCGGTGGTTTCGCCACCACCACTCGATCGTCCCCCGTTCATGGTTTCGTACCTCGGATTTTGTTCTACGGTATTCTCGATAAACCAAAATCGAACAATCAAGGGTGTTTAGATTTTTACCTTTCGATTCGTTGTTCGGAGAAACGAATTCAAGACGACCTTTTGAATCTTCCCACGTATTCCTTGCACTAGCTTGAACGTCGGGTGGGCGACGATCTTCCAAGCTTATGGATCCTCTTCAACTCTCTAGAACTATCAAGTATTGATATTCTTGTCTTATGAAAAAGTGAAGACCATGTAGTGCTTTTATAGGCTACGTAGGGGATCTAAAGGAGGTGGAATATTGGGCTTCCAATATTAATGATTAAATTGAGCCCAAGCCCAAATCTATTAATCTCCCATTAATATTAATTAATTTATTTTCCACTATATAAATTAATTGCACTCCCAATATTAAACCATATTATATCCAAATAATATTTCTCCGGTAGTATTATTTATTCCGTGTATTTAAGATATAAATATCCATGAATAAAATTTATTTATTGCTTAATAAATTTATTCATCTCTTTTATCCGAGACTAGTACCACTCAACCTTATTTATTATGCGGAATTAAATCCACTCGCGAGGTTTAAATAATAAATCCTTATGAGCTCATCTCGGGGATATTATCAACCCTTCCGGGATACACTGTCCGGTCAATCATTCACGGCATGCCATATATAAAATATAGTGACCCAACTTAACCGGTAATTAACCCAATAATTAAATCGGTTAATTCCTTTGGTAAATCAAAGTCACTTATATTGAATATACACACCCGCAACAATATCGGGGATTAAGAATAAAATACACTGAGTCTCAAATCAATTATCGCCGAGCAATCCTAATTGATGAGTCTCAATCGATCCGCTCAATACACCAAGTGTACAAGTGTGATAAAATAATTAAGACAAATTATTTCTCTCTCACACAACGACTATACCGATGGATTGGTCCGTGTCCATCTAGGTCGTGAGCATCTGTTTGATTAAATACGAGTAACCGATAGTATGATCTTCTGTGTGGGCCCGACACACCATACTAACTACAACGTATGAAATCCAGGACTATAATTTGCATAATTTTAATTAACAATAATTAAAAGCAAATGAATGTTCGTATTTAATAGGTAAATGAAAGTGTACAAGGAGTTCAGAATACTCAAATCTAGACATTAAGTATACTACTCCAACAAAGGCTCTTGTGGAGAACCTTCAAGGTAAATCCATTAAATACCTGCGATCTGATCGCGGAGGCGAGTACCTGTCTGGAGAATTCAAGGCATACTTGGCAGAGAATGGGATTGATTCCCAAATGACATCACCATATACTCCCCAGCAAAATGGTGTGTCAGAAAGAAGGAATAGGACTTTTATGGAAATGGTGCGATCAATGATGAGTTACTCGGACTTACCTATCATGTTCTGGGGATATGCCTTAGAAACAGCGGCGCACATTCTGAACTTGGTTCCATCTAAAACGGTTCCTTCAACACCCATGGAACGATGGAGCGGGCGCAAGCCTAGCTTGAGACACGTTCGGATCTGGGGGTGCCCTGCACATGTGTTGAAGGTAGGTGCCGATAAATTAGAACCTCGTACTGAAGTGCGGTTGTTTATAGGATATCCTAGAGGAACTAAAGGTGGCATGTTCTATAGTCCTAAGGACCAGAAGATCGTTATAAGTACTAACGCTCGGTTCTTAGAAGAAGACTATGTCATGGACCACAAGCCCAAAAGTGACATAATACTTGATGAGTTGAGAGGTAACAAGGAAGACTTAGATACAGCCGAACCGAGTATAGATACACCACTAGAACCTGCACCTACTGTCACTGTTAATACACCGGAACGCCGTCGTAGTGGGAGGGTTGTTAAACAACCAGACCGATGGATTGGACTGGGTGAGTCTTCGGACTCTGGACCTGGAGTTCATGAAATCGATCCCTGGACCTATGATGAGGCGGTACAAGATATAGATGCGCCTTCTTGGAAGAAAGCGATGAAATCCGAAATTGAATCTATGGATTCTAATAAAGTCTGGGATCTTGTAGAACCACCAAGCGGCGTAAAGCCAATTGGGTGTAAATGGGTCTACAAGAGAAAGAGAGGATCTGACGGAAAGGTTGAAACCTTTAAAGCTCGGCTTGTTGCGAAAGGATATACTCAGAAAGAGGGAATCGATTATGAGGAGACCTTCTCGCCGGTAGCCAAGATAAAGTCGATCCGGATTCTCTTATCCATAGCAGCTCATATGGATTATGAGGTGTGGCAAATGGATGTCAAGACAGCTTTCCTAAATGGAAGTCTTGACGAGACGATTTATATGAAACAACCAGAAGGATTCATTGCTAAGGGGCGAGATCATCTAGTGTGCAAGCTTAATCGATCCATTTATGGATTGAAACAAGCCTCGAGATCGTGAAACCTGCGGTTTTGACGAAGTAGTCCAATCTTTTGGATTCAGTCAAAGCATGGACGAATCGTGTGTGTATTGGAAACGTGATGGGAAGAAGGTGGTGTTTCTCGTGCTTTATGTAGACGACATTCTTCTCATTGGCAACAGTGTGAAAATGTTATCAGACATAAAGGGATGGTTGTCTAGACAATTCGATATGAAAGATTTGGGAGAAGTCGAGCATGTTCTAGGGATCAAGGTTATAAGGGATCGCCGGAATAGAACATTGTACCTATCCCAGCAATCTTACATAGACACGATTCTGGCTCGTTTTAACATGCAAGATTCCAAGAAGGGTGAACTACCCTTCAGTAAAGGAACTTATCTTTCTAAGGAGATGTGTCCTCAGACACAAAAGGAGAAAGATGAAATGAAAGCAGTTCCCTACGCTTCGGCTGTGGGAAGCTTAATGTATGCAATGTTATGTACGAGGCCTGATATCTGCTATGCAGTTAGCGTAGTAGCGAGATATCAGAGTAACCCTGGAAAGGCTCATTGGACTGCCGTAAAGAGCATTTTCAAGTATTTGCGAAATACGAGGGATTATGTTCTGAGTTACGGAGCAGACAATCTGATTCCTTTGGGTTATACGGATTCGGATTTCCAAGATGATAAGGACCGGCGAAAGTCGACATCAGGTTATGTGTACACTTTGGGAGGTGGAGCCGTATCATGGAGGAGTGTTAAGCAAAAGTGCATTTCGGACTCTACCATGGAATCTGAATATGTTGCAGCCTCAGAGGCAGCGAAAGAGTCAGTTTGGTTCCTTAATTTCCTCCAGGACTTAGATGTGATTCCGAGTTTGCCCAGAGCTATGACAATTTATTGTGATAATAGCGGTGCAGTGGCAAACAGTAAGGAACCACGGTCCCATAGTGCTTCGAAACACATAGAGCGCAAGTACCACCTGATTCGAGTCATCGTCAAGAGGGGCGATGCGATAGTCACCAAGATAGCTTCGGAGGACAACCTAGCGGACCCTTTCACCAAGATACTTCCTAAGGAAGTATATTTCAAGCACTTTGAGGGTTTGGGAGTCAGAAGTTTGGAGGATAAGACTAGACCTTAGTATAAGTGGGAGATTGTTGGAGTAGTATACTTAATGTCTAGATTTGAGTATTCTGAACTCCTTGTACACTTTCATTTACCTATTAAATACGAACATTCATTTGCTTTTAATTATTGTTAATTAAATACATGCAAATTATAGTCCTGTATTAGATACGTTGTAGTTAGTATGGTGTGCGACGTCACACAGAAGATCATACTATCGGTTACTCGTATTTAATCGAACAGATGCTCACGACCTAGATGGACACGGACCAATCCATCGGTATAGTCGTTGTGTGAGAGAGAAAATAATTTGTCTTAATTATTTTATCACACTTGTACACTTGGTGTATTGAGCGGATCGATTAAGACTCATCAATTAGGTTTGCTCGGCGATAATTGATTTGAGACTCAGTGTATTTTATTCTTGATCCCCGATACAATTGC
Organism: Euphrasia confusa; assembly: GCA_954870475.1. Classification (NCBI taxonomy): domain Eukaryota; kingdom Viridiplantae; phylum Streptophyta; class Magnoliopsida; order Lamiales; family Orobanchaceae; genus Euphrasia; species Euphrasia confusa. The sequence continues at coordinate 35,578,025 of OX940950.1, forward strand.
GGGTGTGTATATTTAGTATAAGTGACTTTGATTTACCAAAGGAATTGACCGGTTTAATTATTGGGTCAATTACCGGTTAAGTTGGGTCACTATATTTTATATATGGCATGCCGTGAATTCTTGACGGGACAGTGTATCCCGGAAGGGTTGATAATATCCCCGAGATGAGCTCATAAGGATTTATTATGTAAACCTCGCGAGTGGATTTAATTCCGCATAATAAATAAGGTTGAGTGGTACTAGTCTCGGATAAAAGAGATGAATAAATTTATTAAGCAATAAATAAATTTTATTCATGGATATTTATATCTTAAATACATGGAATAAATAATACTACCTGAGAAATATTATTTGGATATAATATGGTTTAATATTGGGAGTGCAATTAATTTATATAGTGGAAAATAAATTAATTAATATTGATAAGGATTAATGGACTTGGGAGTGGGCTCAATTGCGGGAAGGGCGATCGATCCTAGGGATCGATCGCGGGGATGCTGCGGGGTTACCCGCAGCGACTCGTGGCGAGCTGCGGGGTTACCCGCAGCGGCTCGCTGGGGACGAGCCCCAGCCCGTGCGAGCAGCGGATCACGGATCCGCTGCGGGGATGCCGTGAGGCATCCCGTGCGATCGCTGGGAGCGATCGCGGGTTCCCGCGGGGGTGTGGCTGGGCGCGCACGCGTCCTCGGGTGCGTTGTGCGTTCGGTCGAGCCCCGGCTCGCGTGGACTCGTGATTTCTCCGGCAATCGAGGTTTTTGATCGGGTTATTATTTTCCGCAAATTTTAATAGCCCGGGATATCGAATTCCAACAAAGGACACAAATTAGAGACTTTCGTGTCATTTGATGACTGGATCGATTGTCTGCTCGACTCCCTCATCTAATGAGAGATAGGGTTGTTCGCATGGTGAATCACTGGTTAGAAACTTCGAGTTTCACTTATGATTCTCCGCGTCTTGATTTGAGAAAATCGAATGGATCAAGTAATCGGGAGTCAACTGTAAAAGTCTTTTGGTATAGTAAACGTCCACATGAACGTGGCTTGCTATACTGAATGGGATTTTGGAATGGTTGATGTAGACAGTTATAGAAGGGAGTGAAGGAGCGTATGTTAACGTAAACGTCCACACGAACGTGGCTTGCGGTGAATATACGTATCCCAAACAATCTTCTTAGATACTGAGTAATGGTTTACACTTAGGTACGCTTCTTAGTATTCTTCCCATCGAAGTAACGCTAATGATGATGTACGACCGAAGCAAATCTAATTGCTAAATCATTTGGATAGGTAAACGTCCACACTATCGTGGCTTGCCATATCTGATGGGATTTTAGATGTGATTAGTGGTTTAATGATATTATTTGAGGGAGATAATATCGGAGATTAAATCGATTGTTTGTTGTTATATGTGCTCATAGATTAGGATATGGCTTTGAACCCACTTTCTGTGATACGTAAGGATTTTTAAACTCATTGGTCCCTAAATGTAATGATTGGAATAGAGATCTAGACATTACCCAAACTGTTAAAGAGTGCAAGGTTGTACTCAGTGAGCTTTTTCCTCCCGAGCCTATTGACATAGGCGGCTAGACAAGAAGCGATGAGGATACTCATAAAGGCCAGTCCTTCGAGGAAACGCTTAAAACACGTTTTTGAGATGATTGACCTTTTGGACGAGTTGAGACGGAAATCGCAAAGCTCTTGTAGCCAATGCCAAAGGTTTCGAACCTAAGGGAAAAATTCGGGGGAAAGGAAAAGCAAGCAAAGAATCCCAGTGGTCCTAAGTTACTTGGACCACGAGATGGGACGAGAAAGCCAATAGGCAAGTATTCTCGATACAAACAGTCTGGGTACTGGAAGTCTGATTATCCTCTCAAAGAAAGTACGAAATTTTCTTTAGTCGTAAAAACATAGTCAGTGGTATTATCTACCGGAACCTGGTGTGTAGATATGGAACCACTGACGGTATGTGCATTTTAAATGCAAGGGTTCTAGGAAACCCGACGACTTAGAAAAGAAGAAATCGTAGTCTACATGGGCAATGCTGTAGAGGAGGCAGCTGTTGCAGTGGAGGACATTTTATAGGATTTCATTTTGAGTTATTGCTTTTATGTACCTTTCATATTAGAAAGAACTTTGTTTTGGATTTCTAATGAATGGATATTTTATTTCTTTTAATCATTTGATGGTTATAAGAAGAAATAATGATAGTATCTATTCTGGTACATTAGCTAGCAATATATAAATGATGAATCCTGAGTCCACCACGATGCAACGAACCGTAGTATAAAACTCGTTTTACTAATAAGAGATTTCTTTATTAAATCAGTTATACTTGTGGATTCTTATGCTAAGTCATGCTTATTCAAATAAGAAGTTCAAAGGTCGAAAATTGATTTTTGATCAATTAAGTTGAAAGAGTGGACCTTCCGACCTAAGAATCTTATTTGGAAGATAACATGACTAAGCAATCCTTTATGGATATAAGATATAAGATCCGGACAAGTATTAGAATTGATTGACTCTGATGTATGCAGACCTATGTCTACTCAGACAATAAGGTACGAGTACTTCATTTGATGATTACTCGAGAAATGGATTAGAATACCTGATGTGCCACAAAAGCAAGTGTTTTGACAAGTCAATAGACACTAAGCAATTGTGGAGAACCATCGAGGTATATCCATTTGTAGCCTGCGTTTTGATCGCGGAGGCAAGTACCTGTCTGAGGAATGCATGGCATACTGATCAGAGGTTGGGATGATCCCAAATGACTACACCATACACTTTTAGTGTAGAAATGGTGTGTCGTAAACAAGAAATAGAACTCTTATAGAAATAGTAAAAGCATGAGTTATACGGAACTACCTATGTTCTATGGATATGTCTGGAAACAACGGCGCATTCAAATGCGGTTGTAGAATATCCTGGAAGAACAAAAGATGTGTGTTCAATAGTACTATGAACCAGAGGGACGTTATAAGTTCTAACGCCCGGTTCTCAGAGGAAGACTATGTAATGAACCACAAGCCCAAAGTGACGTGATACTTTGAAATGAGAGAGAACGAAGAAGACTGAGAACCAGCCGAACCGAGTAGCGGTACACCACTAACTGCACCTACTGTTATTACTGTTAATACACCGGAATGCCGTTGTAGTGGGAGGTTGTGTGACAACCGGAGATATTCATAAGACTAGGAGAGTTTCGGACTCTGGACCTAGTATACATGAAATCGATCCCTAGATCTACATGAAGGCAGTACTAGATCTAAATGTGCCTTCTTGGAGAGCAATAAGGATTATTGCTAAGAGGCAAGATCATTTAGAGTACAAGCTTAGTCAATCCATTGATGGGATTGAAGGAAAGCTTAGAGTTCGTGGAACTTGCGCATTGATGAGATAGTCCATTTGATGGATTCATCAAAAGGCATTGACGAATCGTGTGTATGGGAAACGTGATGGAAACAAGGTGGTGTTTCTCGGAGGTTTTATGTAGATAACATTTTATCATTGATAACAATGTAAAGATGTTGTCAGACATAAAATGATGGTTGTCTAGAAAAATCGATATATGAGATAAAGAAGAAGTTGGAGCATGTTCTTAAGATCTAGGATCTCAAGAAAAGAACATTGTACTTCTCTAGATATCTTGTACGATTATGGTTCGTTTTAACATGCAAGATTCTGAGAAAGGTTCGTTACCTTTCAGACACGGAATGCATCTATCTAAGGACATGTGTTTTGAGAACACAAAAGGAGATAGAAGCAATGAAAGCGGTTTCCTACACCTTGAGTGTGGAAAGCTTAATAAATGCAATGTTGAAAACAAGAACCTGATATCGGCTATGCGGTTAGCATAGTGGGAGGATATCAAGGTAATCCTGGAAAGGAATATTCGTCTGCTGTAATGTACTTTCGAAGTACTGGATTACAGAGCAAACAAATTTTTCCTTTGGATTACATTCTCTTAGATTTCTAATCAAATGAGGACCGATGTAAGTCGATATCAGGCTATGTGTTTCACTATTGAAGGAGAAGGAGTTTTAACATGGAAGAGTGATAAGCACGATGCTTTTCGGACTCTGCCATGGGTAACCAAATAGCGGCCTCAGAGGCAGCGGAAGTTTTGGTATAACTCCGGGATAATCTCTGGGACTTAGATGTGATTCTTAATTTTCCAAAGCCTATGTAAATAGCGGTGCGATGGCAAATGGTAAGAAATCACAAGTCCATAAGTGTAAGATAACACATAGTGCAAGTACCACCTGATACGAGTCATCGTCGAGGGAGACGACGCTGTTGTCACCAAGATAACTTCAGAGCGGCAACCTAGAGTGCTCATTCACATAGTACTTCTTGGAAGTACAACTTAAGCACGTGATGAGTATGGGAGTCGGGAGTTTGGAGGAAATAACTAGACCTTAGTACAAGTGGGAGATTGTTGGAGTTGTGTACTTAATGTCTAGATTTAAGTAACGGAAACTCACGATCCATTGCCATTAATCTATTTAATTAAATAAACAATTATTTTCGTTTAATTATTTATAATTAAATATATGCAAATTATAGTCCTGGATTATATACGTTGTAGTTAGTATGGTGTGCGACGTCACACAGAAGATCATACTATCGGTTACTAGTATTTAATCGAACAGTTGCTCACGACCTAGATGGACACGGACCAATCCATCGGTATAGTCGTTGTGTGAGAGAGAAAATAATCTGTCTTGATTATTTTATCACACTTGTACACTTGGTGTATTGAGCGGATCTGCTTGAGATTTATCGATTAGGATTGCCGGCGATAATCGATTTAAGTCTCAGTGTATTTTATTCTTAATCCCCGATACTATTGCGGGTGTGTATATTTAATATAAGTGATTTTGATTTACCAAAGGAATTAACCGGTTTAATTATTGGGTTAATTACCGGTTAAGTTGGGTCGCTATATTTTATATATGACATGCCGTGAATACTTGACGAGAAAGTGTATCCCGTAAGGGTTGATAATATCCCCGAGATGAGTTCATAAGGAATTATTATGTAAACCCTGCAGGTGGATTCGTTCCGCATAATAATTAAGGTTGAATGGTACTAGTCTCGGATATAAGAGATGAATAAATTAATTAGCAATAAATTAATTTTGTTCATGGATATTTATATCTTAAATACACGAAATAAATAATACTACCGGAGAAATATTATTTGATATAATATGGTTTAATATTGGGAGTGCAATTAATTTTATATAGTGGAAAATAGAATTAATTAATAATAGTAAGGATTAATAGATTTGGGCTTGGGCTCAATTTAATCACTATTATTGGAAGCCCAATATTCCACCTCCTTAAGATCCCCTACGTAGCCTATAAAAGCACTACATGGTCTTCTCTATTCTAATAATCTCATAAGTTGAAGATCACAATTCTAGAGAGAGAAAGTAGAGAGGAGGATCCATGGAGTTCGGTAGATCGTCGCCCACACGACGTCCGGGCTAGTGCAAGGAATACGCGGGAAGATCTCAAGGTCGTCAAATTGAGTTCTTCGTTTTTCCGAACAACGAGAACGAGGTAAATCGTAAAACCCTCTTTATGATTTTATCGTTAATTATCGTAAAAATATCGTGAACCAAGATCCAAGGGACGAACCCCGGAACGAGGGTCGACCGGCGGTGGTGGTCGAAGACCACCGGACCGCGGCGGTCGAGGATCCCCGTTGGGGATCGCGGACGTGAGAAGCCCCGGCTGGGAGCCGGGGATGCGATCGAACCTAGGGTTCGATCGGGGGGTGCTGCGGGCTCGACCCGCAGCCGCTCGCGCGTTGCTGCGGGGAATCCCGTAGCGGCTCGCGTGAGCGAGCCACCCTTCACGGGCAGCGAGTCATGGACTCGCTGCGGGGCTGCTACGAGCAGCCCCGGGGATGCTACGAGCATCCCCAACGATCGCACGGAGCGATCGCGACTCCCCTCGTGGGGGCTCGGCTGGCAGCCGCGGGTTTACCCGTGGCGGTGTTCGGTCGGGCCTCCGGTCACGTGGGGTGCTCGTGGTTTCTCCGGCGGTCGGGATTTCGATTGGGTTGTCGGTTCCGCAATTTAGACAATCCGGATATTCGATCTCCAAAGGATTTCGGTCGGAATTAATTAGATAATTAATTTTAATTAATTTATTAATTCCGGGATATCGATTTCCAACAGGTGGTACTTGCGCTCTATGTGTTTTGTAGCACTATGGGACCGTGGTTCCTTACTGTTTGCCACTGCACCGCTATTATCACAATAAATTGTCATAGCATTGGGCAAACTCGGAATCACATCTAGGTCCTGGAGGAAATTAAGGAACCACACTGACTCTTTCGCTGCCTCTGAGGCTGCAACATATTCAGCTTCCATGGTAGAGTCCGAAATGCACTTTTTCTTAACACTCTTCCATGATACGGCTCCACCTCCCAAAGTGTACACATAGCCTGATGTCGACTTACGCCGTGTTGGAAATCGACTACCCGGGACATGTCCGTTCGACTACTCGAACTTCCGGACAAGCCCAGTCGACCCTCGGCGTCCCTACTGACCTCAACGCGAAGCCCCAGACCCGAAACACGCCCAGCCATTTCACCGAAGGTGCAACCGCGCGTTTCGAGGGCTTCTGCCCTGTCTGTCGGCCGACGCCGTAAGGCTGTCGGCCGACAGCGTCGCGATTCCAGCAGCGGATCGCGCCCGTTCAGCCCTTTTCGACGCGTTTTTCTCGATCCGACCACCGTGCTGGAAGTCAGAAACTTCCCAGCGGTCCGAGGAACACGAATCCAAGCCACGGAAACCAATCGATGATTTGTTGTGCAATTACGTAGAAAGTAGAAACGAAACGAAGCGGAATTAGGGTTTCGATTCTATACCTTTGTTGCGTGATTCGGAGAAGCCGAATAGGCGAACACACTGAGATCTTCTAGTGTGTATCCTAGCCCTCGATACCGGACGTTGTGTGGGCAACGATCCTCCGGTTCTCTTCTCTTCTTCTTCTCTCTTGAACCTTTCTCGCTCTCTTTATTTTCTTACGCAGAAAAATAAAAGACTGCGTTCTTTAGGTTTAGAGAAGAGAGAAATAGGGATATATATAGGCCACACTAGGGACCTTAGGACAATTAATTAATTAGGCTAAATTGTGATTTAATTAAACCGGTGTCCTTAAAAGAAAACCTTTAATTAAATCCAATTTTAATTATAATTAATTCCACTATAAAATTATAATTGAATTCCCAATTAATTAATATATATTATTTTACCAATAATATTTCCGCCGAAATTACATATATGATTTTCCCCGTGTTTAAGATATCGCATGTCCATGAATTAATTAATTACTAATAATTAAATTAATTCATTTCTTATTATCCGAGACTAGTACCACTCATCCTTATTATCATGTGGAACAAATCCACCTGCAGGGTTTACACGATAAACTTTATGAGCTCATCTCGGGGACATCATCAACCCAATAAATGGGACACGGTTTCCTGTCTATAATCTATAGCATGCCGTGTGTACAATTCTGATTCCCAATATACCGAGGATATTGACTAATCAATTAGTCTCACTCATTGGTACATTAAAGAACCGAGCATTGGACACACGCACCTATAATTATATAGGGATTAGGAACTCATATATCCATAATATCTGAGGTCTAGTTCGATTACTCCGATTAGTACAAATCGAACGCCCTCCCGTGGTCCTGCTCAATACACCGAGTGTACGAGTGTAACATAATAGTCAAGACCAACCATTACCCAGTCACACTACGACGTACCGATGGATTGTCCCTGTCCATCTAAGTCGTGAGCTACTGTTCGATAGTATACGAGTTACCGACAGTATGATCTTCCGCGTGTCTCCTCACGCCATACTGTCTACAACGTATACATCTAGGACTATAGCATAGAGTGTATATAAAACAAAATGCGAACTGTTTGATTAATAGATAATGAAAAACACAGATAAGGAGTTTCCATATGGTCACTAAACTAGACGTTTAGAATATAACTCCATCAATCTCCCACTTATACTAAAAGTCTAGTTGCCCTCTCCCATACATCCGATACCCATCCCCTTCACGTGTCTCTTGAACGCTTCCGCTGGAAGTGCCTTCGTAAAGGGGTCTGCCAGGTTATCCGCTGATGCAATCTTGGTGACAACCGCATCGCCTCTCTTGACGATGTCTCTAATCAGGTGGTACTTGCGATCTATGTGTTTACTCGCATTGTGGGCTCGTGGTTCCTTCGCATTTGCCACTGCACCGCTATTGTCACAATAAATTGTAATAGCTCTAGGCAAATCAGGAACCACATCTAAGTCCATAAGGAAGTTCCGGAGCCACACCGATTCTTTAGCTGCCTCAGAGGCTGCTACATATTCGGCTTCCATGGTAGAGTCCGAAATGCATTTCTGCTTGACACTCTTCCATGAAACTGCTCCACCTCCCAATGTGAACACATAGCCTGATGTAGACTTTCGCTTGTCCTTATCAGATTGGAAATCCGAATCTGTGTAACCCACAGGGATCAACTCGGACGCTTTGTAACTCAGAACATAATTCCTAGTCCTTCGCAGGTACTTAAGTATGTTCTTTACAGCAGTCCAGTGACCCTGTCCGGGGTTACTCTGATATCTAGCTACCATGCCTACGGAATAGCAGATATCAGGTCTCGTACACAACATGGCATACATTAGACTTCCTACTGCCAAAGCATAAGGAACCGTCTTCATGTAATCTATCTCCTTTTGTGTCTTGGGACACATATCCTTAGATAGATGAATTCCATGGCAGAAAGGTTGAGAACCTCTCTTGGAATTCTGCATATTGAAACGAGCCAGAATCGTATCAATATATGAAGCTTGGGACAAGCTCAATGTTCTTTTCCGGCGATCCCTTATAACCTTGATCCCAAGAACATGCCCAACTTGTCCTAAGTCTTTCATATCGAATTTCTTGGACAACCATCCCTTTATGTCTGATAACATCTTCACATTGTTGCCAATTAGAAGGATGTCGTCTACATAAAGCACGAGAAACGCCACACTGTTTCCGTCACTTCTCCGGTATACACACGACTCGTCCATGCTTTGAATGAATCCATAAGACTGGATGACCTCATCAAACCGCATGTTCCATGATCTAGAAGCTTGCTTCAATCCATAAATGGATCGGTTTAGCTTACACACTAGATGCTCTTGGCCTTTCTCAATGAAACCCTCTGGCTGTCTCATATAAATGGTCTCGTCAAGATTCCCATTCAAGAATGCTGTCTTGACGTCCATTTGCCACACCTCATAATCCATATAAGATGCTATAGACAAAAGAATCCGGATCGACTTTAGCATAGCTACCGGCGAGAAGGTTTCCTCATAATCGATCCCTTCTTTCTGAGTATACCCTTTCGCAACAAGCCTACCTTTGAAGGTTTCAACCTTCCCGTCAGATCCTCTTTTCCTCTTGTACACCCACTTGCAACCAATGGCTTTTACACCTTTGGGCGGTGCTACAAGATTCCAGACCTGATTTGAATCCATTGATTCAATCTCAGATTTCATCGCCTTTTGCCAAGACTGAGCATCATGATCTTTTACCGCCTCGTCATAGGTCCAGGGGTCGGCTTCATGTTCTCCAGGTAACAAGTCCGAAGACTCACCTATAAACATGAACCTGTCGGGTTGTCGGACAACCCTCCCACTACGACGACGCTACGGTGTAACCTCAGTAACTACAGGTGCAGACTGTGGTGGCGTATCACCCGGTTGGGTTGGATCTAATCCTTGATCGTCCCCTCTCAGTTCATTAAGTATTATCTTACTCTTGGGCTTGTGGTCCATTACATAATCCTCTTCCAAGTACCGAACGTTGGTGCTAACAACGATCTTCTGGTCCTTAGGACTATAAGATAAACCACCTTTCGTTCCTCTAGGATATCCTACAAACAACCGAATATCTGAACGTGATTCCAACTTATCAGCCCCATGCTTCAGCACATGTGCTGGACTACCCCAGATCCGAATGTGTTTTAAGTTTGGCTTACGCCCGGTCCACAATTCCGAGGGTATCTTAGGGACTGTTTTAGAAGGAACTAAGTTCAGGATATACGCCGCTGTTTCCAAGGCATATCCCCAGAACGAAACTGGTAAGTCTGAATAACTCATCATAGATCTTACCATTTCCATAAGAGTCCTATTCCTTCTTTCTGCTACACCATTCTGCTGGGGCGTGTATGGTGCAGTCATCTGGGAGTCAATCCCATTCTCTAATAAGTACGCCTTAAACTCTCCCGAGAGGTACTCCCCTCCACGATCAGATCGTAGAGTCTTTATGGATTTACCATGAAGTTTCTCCACAAGAGCTTTGTACTCCTTGAACTTGTCAAAATCACTCGCTCTTGCGGCGCATCAGGTATATAAATCCATACCTTGAGTAATCATCAGTGAAGGTCACAAAATATTCGTAACCTCCTCTCGCTTGGACAGATAAAGGCCCGCACAAATCAGAGTGAATCAATTCCAGTACTTCCTTGGATCTATACCCTTTATCACTAAAAGGTCGCTTGGTCATTTTTCCTTCCAAGCATGATTCGCAGATTGGAAAGTCCTCATCATTCACATCACTGAGTATTCCATCAGTTATCAATCTTTGAATCCTACTCAAGTTAATATGACCTATCCTAAGATGCCATAAGTACTTTTGATTCATTCTAGAAGGCTCCTTTCTCTTATTGGTACTAGATGTGTTATACGACTCAACTCTTTGCATCGTGGGATTCAGTATATATAAGTTGTCTATCAATGTACCAGAACAGATATAATCACCATTCTTCTTGACAATAACAGAATTATCAAAAGAAATAGAATATCCATTCAAAACCAACTTAGAAACCGAAACAAGGTTATTTCTAAAATTCGGTACATAAAGACAATTATTCAATACTAAAACTTTATTATTAAAAGATAAATAAACATCTCCCACTGCAACCGCCGCCACTTTCGTAGCGTTGCCCATGTAGATGGTGATCTCTCCCTCTCTAAGCCGCCGGGTTTCCTGGAACCCCTGCAAAGAATTGCAGACATGATCAGTGGCTCCCGTATCCACACACCAGGTACCGGTGGATAACACCGCTAAACATGTTTCAGTGACTATGGAAAAGTTCATACCTCCTTGTCTGAGAGGACAAATAGACTTCCAATGTCCAGACTGCTTGCAACGGAAACACTTGCCCTTAGGCTGGTTCACTCCATTCTGTGGTGCACCATTACTGGGTCCACTGGGTTTCCATTGTTGCCTTTTCTTTCTTTTGCCGCCCGGAGGCCTAGAAAGATCCAACTTCACAGCCGCAAGCACTTGTGATTTTCTTAACTCACTCACAAATTCCATTCTTTTGGAATCGTTTTCAAGTGAGTCCTTAAGAGGACCGAATTTCTTGAGTAAGTTAATCACCTCTTGTCCGGCTTCCGCACTATGTCTTAACATCTTCCTGAGTTCATCTTTAATGTCCTCATCATTTAAGACTTCAGTGGGAGTAGAAGGTTTAACGGTCTGGACAATGTCCAAGTTTCGCTTCCAATCATTATAGTTTGGACCAGTGAGTTTGTTTTCTTTTAGTATCATAGACAGCGGGTTGAGTGCCATATCTATAAAAGAGACAAATCAAACAGTCAAATTTAATTCGATATTAACTCCCTTAATTAATATCATTAAATTTACCAATCAATCCTAAAATCCCGTCAGACTAGCATGCCACTTTCTTGTGGACGTATACTAATCCAAACGATTTTATAACTGGACTTTTACTTCGGTCGTACATCATTATAGCAGTGACTCCGATGGGGAGGATACTATAAAGCGTACCTAAGTGTGTACCATTTCTCAGTACTAAGTCAACCGCTCGGGAACTACATATCCACCGCAAGCCACTTTCTTGTGGACGTTTACGTTGACATGCGGTCCTTTACGATTTTCTATAACTGTCGAGCCTCAACTAACCCAAAGTTCCGTTTTCATTTAGTAAGCCACTTTCTTGTGGACGTTTACTAAACAAACAACTTTGTTAATTGAATTCTATTTATTAAATTTCACAATTTTATTAATCAAAGCTTGATATCTCGTAAGTGAAACTCGAAGTTTCTAACCAGCGATCAATCATGCAATTGAGCCCTATCTCTCACAAAGTGAGGGAGCCAATCAGACAATCGATCTAGTCATCGAATGACTCGAAAGTCTCTAATCTGTGTCATCGACATAACCAAGCGCTTTGGCTCCATTCCACTCCCCGGGGTGAGAATGAGTCGAGTTGAAATTAGTCTTTGAAAGACAGATTAGGCATTGCTTTTGAAAAATATAATTGTTCAATTCTATAAGTAGAATTTAATTCGAATTTTGATCCAGTGATATCCGTGTGTCAACTTTATCCGATAGGGAGGATGACACTAAAGCCAACTCGTAAGTCAACACACATCACCATCAAAACAGAGAATGGAGACCGCGGGATTGTTTCCAATCCCTCTCCCACTTAGTATTTTACGAAAAAGGGATAACATGCATAAACAATTAAGCATAATAATAAAGCACGTAAAAAAAGCATAAAGCATTTAACGTGGTCCCGATTATTATGGCCTTAAGTGTTCTCCAATGCACGTCTCTTGGAACTCGTTGCTCGTCTCGGTCTCGGACCACCACCGACTCGCTCGAGGGTCAAGAGACGAACTCCTCCCACTGGAGCCTCGTCTCGAGCCTCGTTGAGTCGCTCGTGGGGCCGAACGAACCCCAGCCTCGCTGCTGCCCGTTGCCGGTTCGTCTCCTCGACTCTCGTTTCTCCGGGTTTCGATCTCGTCTCGATCCACCAAAATTAGCAAGAAAAATTACAAGAATAAATCTACTAAATCCGGCATCGATCCTATACAGGGTGATCGATCCTATACATGCCCGGAAAAAACAACGGAAATAAATAAATAAACCTAACGACTCAACCCGTCGTTTTTATCTATTACAAACAAGCAACGTTTTCCAAAACAAAACAATCTCGACAAGCCCGAGAGTTTAACAAACCACAACAAAATTATCATACAACATCCCATAATGTTGGCCATAATAATCGGGTTCAACCTGCAAGCAATTCGTACGAACAACACAACAAACCGAATAACCGGCTCTGATACCAATTTTTGGAAATCGACTACCCGGGACATGTCCGTTCGACTACTCGAACTTCCGGACAAGCCCAGTCGACCCTCGGCGTCCCTACTGACCTCAACGCGAAGCCCCAGACCCGAAACACGCCCAGCCATTGCACCGAAGGTGCAACCGCGCGTTTCGAGGGCTTCTGCCCTGTCTGTCGGCCGACGCCGTAAGGCTGTCGCCCGACAGGGCTGTGTCGGGCGACACATATAGCTGTCGGCCGACAGCGTCGCGATTCCAGCAGCGGATCGCGCCCGTTCAGCCCTTTCCGACGCGTTTTTCTCGATCCGACCACCGTGCTGGAAGTCAGAAACTTCCTAGCGGTCCGAGGAACACGAATCCAAGCCACGGAAACCAATCGATGATTTTTTGTGCAATTACGTAGAAAGTAGAAACGAAACGAAGCGGAATTAGGGTTTCGATTCTATACCTTTGTTGCGTGATTCGGAGAAGCCGAATAGGCGAACACCCTGAGATCTTCTAGTGTGTATCCTAGCCCTCGATACCGGACGTTGTGTGGGCAACGATCCTCCGGTTCTCTTCTCTTCTTCTTCTCTCTTGAACCTTTCTCGCTCTCTTTATTTTCTTACGCAGAAAAATAAAAGACTGCGTTCTTTAGGTTTAGAGAAGAGAGAAATAGGGATATATATAGGCCACACTAGGGACCTTAGGACAATTAATTAATTAGGCTAAATTGTGATTTAATTAAACCGGTGTCCTTAAAAGAAAACCTTTAATTAAATCCAATTTTAATTATAATTAATTCCACTATAAAATTATAATTGAATTCCCAATTAATTAATATATATTATTTTACCAATAATATTTCCGCCGAAATTACATATATGATTTTCCCCGTGTTTAAGATATCGCATGTCCCTGAATTAATTAATTACTAATAATTAAATTAATTCATTTCTTATTATCCGAGACTAGTACCACTCATCCTTATTATCATGTGGAACAAATCCACCTGCAGGGTTTACATGATAAACTTTATGAGCTCATCTCGGGGACATCATCAACCCAATAAATGGGACACGGTTTCCTGTCTATAATCTATAGCATGCCGTGTGTACAATTCCGATTCCCAATATACCGAGGATATTGACTAATCAATTAGTCTCACTCATTGGTACATTAAAGAACCGAGCATTGGACACACGCACCTATAATTATATAGGGATTAGGAACTCATATATCCATAATATCTGATGTCTAGTTCGATTACTCCGATTAGTACAAATCGAACGCCCTCCCGTGGTCCTGCTCAATACACCGAGTGTACGAGTGTAACATAATAGTCAAGACCAACCATTACCCAGTCACACTACGACGTACCGATGGATTGTCCCAGTCCATCTAAGTCGTGAGCTACTGTTCGATAGTATACGAGTTACCGACAGTATGATCTTCCGCGTGTCTCCTCACGCCATTCTGTCTACAACGTATACATCTAGGACTATAGCATAGAGTGTATATAAAACAAAATGCGAACTGTTTGATTAATAGATAATGAAAAACACAGATAAGGAGTTTCCATATTGTCACTAAACTAGACGTTTAGAATATAACTCCATCACGCCGGTCCTTATCAGCTTGGAAATCCGAATCCGTATAACCCAAAGGAATCAGATTGTCTGCCCCGTAACTTAGAACATAATCCCTAGTATTTTGCAAATACTTGAAAATGCTCTTTACGGCAGTCCAATGAGCCTTTCCAGGATTACTCTGATATCTCGCTACTATGCCCACTGCATAGCAGATATCAGGCCTCGTGCATAACATTGCATACATCAAGCTTCCCACAGCCGAAGCGTAGGGAACTGCTTTCATTCCATCTTTCTCCTTCTGTGTCCGAGGACACATCTCCTTAGAAAGATAAGTTCCTTTACTGAAGGGCAGTTCACCCTTCCTGGAATCTTGCATGTTAAAACGAGCCAGAATCGTGTCTATGTAAGATTGCTGAGAAAGGCAAAATGTTCTATTCCGGCGATCCCTTATAACCTTGATCCCTAGAACATGTCCAACTTCTCCCAAATCTATCATATCGAATTGTCTAGACAACTATCCCTTTATGTCTGATAACATCTTTACACTGTTGCCAATGAGAAGAATGTCGTCTACATAAAGCACGAGAAACACCACCTTCTTTCCATAACGTTTCCAATACACACACGATTCGTCCATGCTTTGATTGAATCCAAAAGATTGGACTACTTCATCAAACCGCAGGTTCCACGATCTCGAGGCTTGTTTCAATCCATAAATGGATCGATTAAGCTTGCACACTAGATGATCTCGCCCCTTAGCAATGAATCCTTCTGGTTGTTTCATATAAATCGTCTCGTCAAGACTTCCATTTAGGAAAGCTGTCTTGACATCCATTTGCCACACCTCATAGTCCATATGAGCTGCTATGGATAAGAGAATCCGGATCGAATTTATCTTGGCTACCGGCGAAAAAGTCTCCTCATAATCGATTCCCTCTTTCTGAGTATATCCTTTCGCAACAAGCCGAGCTTTAAAAGTTTCAACCTTTCCGTCAGATCCTCTCTTTCTCTTGTAGACCCATTTACACCCAATTGGCTTTACGCCGCTTGGTGGTTCTACAAGGTCCCAGACTTTATTTGAATCCATAGATTCAATTTCGTATTTCATCGCTTTCTTCCAAGAAGGCGCATTTATATCTTGTACCGCCTCATCATAGGTCCAGGGATCGACTTCATGAACTCCGGGTGCCGAGTCCGAAGACTCACCCAGTCCAATCCATCTGTTCGGTTGTTTAACAACCCTCCCACTACGACGGCGTTCCGGTGTATCAATAGTGACAGTATTAGGTGCAGGTTCTAGTGTGTATCTATACTCGGTTCGGCTGTATCTAGGTCTTCTTTGTTACCTCTCAACTCATCAAGCATTATGTCATTTTTGGGCTTGTGGTCCATGACATAGTCTTCCTCTAAGAACCGAGCGTTAGTACTTATAACGATCTTCTGGTCCGTAGGACTATAGAACATGCCACCTTTAGTTCCTTTCGGGTATCCTACAAACAGCCGTAATTCTGATCTAGGTTCTAACTTATCGGCCCCTTGTCGCAACACATGTGCTGGACAACCCCAGATCCGAATGTGTTTTAAGTTAGGCTTGCGCCCACTCCACAATTCCATGGGTGTAGTTGGTACCGTTTTGGTTGGAACCCTATTCAAAATGTACGCCGCTGTTTCCAAGGCATGTCCCCAGAACATAACAGGTAAATCCGAGTAACTCATCATTGATCGCACCATCTCCATAAGAGTCCTATTCCTTCTTTCTGACACACCATTCTGCTGGGGAGTATATGGTGAAGTCAGCTGGGATTCAATCCCATTTTCTGCTAAGTATGCCTTGAATTCTCCAGACAGGTACTCGCCTCCGCGATCAGATCGCAGGCATTTTATAGATTTACCACGAAGGTTCTCCACAAGAGCCTTGAATTCCTTGAACTTGTCAAAAGAATCACTCTTGTGGCGCATCAGGTATACATATCCATATCTTGAGTAATCATCAGTAAAGGTGATGAAGTACTCGTACCCTCCCCTTGCCTGAGTAGACATAGGTCCGCATACATCAGAGTGAATCAAATCCAATACTTGTTCAGCTCTTCTTCATTTTACCCTCTAAACAGGATTCGCAGGTTGGAAGGTCCTCTCCTTCAACATCGCTGATTAGACCATCAGCTTTCAACCTTTGAAGCCTATTCGAGTTTATATGACCTAGCCTTAGATGCCACAAGTATAATTGATTCATCCTAGAAGGTTCCTTTCTCTTATTGGTGTTCGTAGATGTGTTATTACTCTCGGTTAATTGCATCGTGTTAGACTCAGGATTTAGCACATACAAATCGTCTACCAATGTACCAGAACAGATAATCTCACTATTTCTTCTTATGATCACAGAGTGGTCAAAAGAAACAGAATATCCATTCATAATAAGTTTAGAAACAAAAATTAAATTCTTTCTAAAGTTGGGTACATAAAGATAATTATGTAGAACTAAAACCCTATCACTACTAAAGCGTAAGTGAATGTCTCCCACTGCAACAGTCGCCACCCTCGCGGCATTGCCCATGTAGACCACGATTTCTCCCTCTCTAAGTCTCCGGGTTTCCTGGAACCCCTGCAATGAATTGCAGACATGATTAGTGGCCCCCGTATCTACACACCAGGTGCTGGTAGATATCACCACTGACAATGTTTCGGTGACTAAGGAAAATTTCGTACCTTTGATGAGAGGACAATCAGACTTCCAGTGCCCAGACTGCTTGCATCGAAAGCATTTGCCTCGCGGCTTGCTCTTCCCAATCCGTGGTTCACAACCACTGGGCTTCTTTGCTTGCACTTCCAACTTGGCCACAAGAGCTTGTGATTCTCTGATCATACTTATCAGTTCCATTCTTTTGAAATCGTTTTTAAGCGATTCCTTAAGAGGACTGAACTTAACAAGTATGTCAATCACCTCTAGTCCGGCTTCCTTACTATGTCCTAACATCTCCTTGAGGTCATTTTCAATGTCCTCATCAGTTGGGACAATAGTGGATTCGGAAGGCTCAACAGTCTGAACATTGTCCAGATTTCTTTCCCAAACATTACTATATGGAACCAGTGAGTTTTCATCCTTAAGTATATCACAAAGTGGGGTCACAGTCATTCTTAACCTATAAGCACATAAAACAAACAAACAATTTAATATCCGATATTATCTCCCTTTAATAATATCATTAAATCACTAATCGCCTCTAAAATCCCATAAGGTAAGGCGAGCCACGTGGTGTGGACGTTTACCCACCCAAACGACTTAGCAATTAGATTTTCTTTGGTCATACATCTCTTATAGCGTAACCTCGTGGGGAGGAATACTATAATGCGTATCTAAGTGTAAACCATTGCTCAGCACCAAAGCAAATCGTTTGGAATTGCTACATCACCGCAAACCACGTGGTGTGGACGTTTACGATAACTTCACAACTCTTTACAATTTCTTACAACTGTCTACATCAATTAATCCAAAATCCGTCAGCATAGCAAACCACGTGGTGTGGACGTTTACTACACCAAGAGATCTTTATAATTGAGTCCCAATTACTTGATCCATTCGATCTTGTAAATCAAGACGCGGAGAATCATAAGTGAAACTCAAAGTTTCTTACCAGTGATTCACCATGCGAACAACCCTATCTCTCATAAATGAGGGAGCCGAGCAGACAATCGATCCATCTATCAAAGAATGGTACGAAGGTCTCTAATTTGTGTCCTCTACATGACCAAGTGGCTTTGGCTCCATTCCACTCCCCGGGGTGAGAATGAGTCGACTTGAAATCAGCTTTGGAAAGACAAATTAGGCATTGTTTGATAAACTTAATCAATGTTTCTCGTAAGAGGAATTACAAGAACTCTCCTTCAATCACTTATCTATATAAACTTCAAAAGCTTATAAAAGTCACCAAGAGAGCAGCAATGGAGACCATGGGTATGTTTCCATACCCTCTCCCACTTAGCTTTTTACAGTAAAGGGATACGCTATCTAGTGCATAAAGTAAACACATATAGCATGCATACATGTAATAAAGCACATAGTATTATCACATAATCAAAATAATACTAGAATATTATTTTCCGACTATTATGGCTTTATCACATCTCCGTACGCATCTTATAGTCTTCAGTCTTCGTTTCTTGAATGCTTCATGTGACGAGAATATTAATTTCCAATATTTAAATCTATTCATTTTCAATTAATCCAAAAGTTACTTAATTCGAAAATTAAGTCAATCGAATATATCGAAAATAAAATTAAATATTATTAATATTTTTATTTATTTTTATTTTCCTTTTCTACTCCATTAAATCTCTAGAATAATATATCCAAGACCCACTTGGAATATTCTAGAAGATTTCCATAATGGAATAAGGAAATAAAATAATTAGGACTCTACTACTTTCCATAATTAATTAATTTCCATCTAATGAAAATTCCCAAGAATAGGAATAATCAAATAGGAAATAAATTAATACCAAATTAATTAGATTCCTAATCCATGAATATTTCCATAAAATAGAAATAATCAAATAGGAATCCTAATTAATTCCAAATTGATTCTTTTCCTTATTCATGAGAGTTCCCAAAAAATAGGAGTACTCAAAAAGGAAAAATCCAAATCAAATTAGGAAAGTGGATCTTCGGGAGGACACGAAAAACCCTAGGGTTCCCGCGCCCCCCCCCCCCCCCTTTCGACCGCGCGCCTACCGAGGCTCACGCGCCGCCGCCGCTCGGCCCACGCGCCACCTCCACTGGTGGTCGGCGTGGCCGAGGCTCCCGCGGACAGCGCCCCCTCAGCCGTGGGTCGATCGATCCCCTCGGGATCGATCATGGGGATTGATCGATCACCGGTCTTTCGTCTTCTCGTCACTTCGTCTTTTCCGGCGGTCTTCGATTCATCGATCCAATCGCAAAATAAATTACAAAATCTAAATTACAATTCCGGTATCGATTCAATACATAAAATCGACCCTATACAATTTCCGGAAAAACATAGAACGTAATAATAAATCCTAAATTCGGTCAACCCCCGAATTTTTACTATTACAAGCATTCACCACCAAAAACGAATCTCGACATGTCCGAGAATTTAATTAAACCAACAATCATGACAAAATAAATTAAACGAGTAATTAATCAAGCCATAATAGTCGGAACCCTGCAAGGTAGAACAATTTTATCGAAAATACCGCGAACGTAAACCACGCTCTGATACCAATTGTTGGAATTTGATACCCCGGGCTATTTAAAAATATGCGGAAACCAATAACCCCATCAAACCCTTCGCCGGAGATCACACGAACGCCGACGAACGCGCCGGAGTCCAACCGAGGAGACCACGCACCCGAAGGCACGCGGCCACCCCCAGCCGAACCCCCGCGAGTGCGGGGTTCATGCGATCGCCGATCGCATCGTGAGATCGGTCGGGAGGGGCTGCCCAGCAGCCCCCGCGGCGAGTCCGACGACTCGCCGCCGACTGGAGGCCCCCACCGTCGAGGTGGGGAGGGGGACGGCACCAGCCCGTGCCCCCAGCGATCGATCCTTGTGATCGATCGCGAGCCCTCGGCCCAGCCGAGGGTTCGACCCTCTCGCCCCGCCGAAACCCTAGCGGGCGATTGGCGTGGTCTGGTGGCTTCGCCACCACCACGCGATCGTCCGTCTATTCCGGGCTTCGATCTTCGGATCTTCGTTCTACGGTATTCTTGATAAATCCAAATCAAATAATATCGAGGACGTTTAGATATTATACCTTCGATTCGTTGTTCGGAGAAACGAAATCAAACACCTTTGAATCTTCCCACGTATTCCTTGCACTTCGTTCGAACGTCGGGTGGGGGCGACGATCTATCGAACTCCTATGGATCTCCTTCATCTCTCAAGAAATATCAAGTATGATATTCTTGTCTTATGATGTGTATTTAATTATGAAGGCCATGTAGTGCTTTTATAAGCTACGTAGGGGATCTAAAGGATGTGGAATATTGGACTTCTAATATTGGAGATTAAATTGAGCCAAGCCCAAATCCATTAATCCTTACCAATATTAATTTTATTTATTTTCCACTATATAAATAAAATTGCACTCCCAATATTTACCCATATTATATCAAATAATATTTCTCCGGTTAGTATTATTTATTCCGTGTATTTAAGATTTAAATATCCATGAATAAAATTTATTTATTGCTTAATAAATTTATTCATCTCTTATATCCGAGATTAGTACCACTCAACCTTATTTATTATGCGGGAACAAATCCACTCGCGAGGTTTACATAATAAATCCTTATGAGCTCATCTCGGGGATATTATCAACCCTTCTGAGATACACTGTCCCTTCAATAATTCACGGCATGCTATATATAAAATATAGTGACCCAACTCAACCGGTAATTAACCCAATAATTAAATCGGTTAATTCCTTTGGAAAATCAAAGTCACTTATATTAAATATACACACCCGCAATTGTTTCGGGGATTAAGAATAAAATACTCCGAGACTTAAATCAATTATCATAGAGCAATCCTAATTGATAAGTCTCAAGCGATCCGCTCAATACACCAAGTGTACAAGTGTGATAAAATAATTAAGACAAATTATTTTCTCTCTCACACAACGACTATACCGATGGATTGGTCCGTGTCCATCTAGGTCGTGAGCTACTGTTTGATTAAATACGAGTAACCGATAGTATGATCTTCTGTGTGGGCCCGACACACCATACTAACTACAACGTATATAATCCAGGACTATAATTTGCATTTATTTAATTAACAATAATTAAAAGCAAATGAATATTTTTTATTATTAATAGGTAAATGAAAGTGCACAAGGAGTTCAGAATACTCAAATCTAGACATTAAGTATACTACTCCATCAATCTGCCTCCATATTTCCAAGTCTACGCCATGGAAGATCTTTTACCTTGTGAGGCGCCATGTACTTGGAATCAAAACGGAAAGAAGTAAGGGGAATCATCGGTTCGTCTTCCTTCTCATACGTAAAGCCCTGACTAACTAGTATGGTGCTGATCAGGTGAGGGCATGGTAGGTTGGACTGTGCAATTTCGGCGTAAGACATCTCCCCGTACGAAGCAATCTTATTAAAAACCACCTGCCCCAAGTCAACTTGGATCCCACGGCTCAACTTGTACATCAAGTGTAGTGCGTCTGCGTGGACCACCGAACAGCTCAACGTAGGGATCCAGTTGTTAGCAATTATTTTGTTGAGATGAGTGAAGAACTGGGTCAACGAAGTGCAAGCCGGCTGGGCCGTAGAGGCAAGACCACCAGTCACAATGAATCTCATCATTTGACTATCGGGGTGCTGCGGAGAGGGGGCTTCCCACGTGGCTTTGATGTGTGTACGTTTGAACATCTTGTTCAACGTACGTGGGGAGAGATCATACTCCCGCTCCCGAATGATTACCTTGTCGTATGATGGGTGGCTAGGATCCCCAAATTGCTGATCGATGTGGGAGAAGACAACACGGTGGACAAAGTAGCTGTAGTCCACATCAAAGTTGATGGCATCGAGCAACTGCATTTCTTGCATGAAAGCGTGTAACCCGCGACCCACCCATTTCACCTTCCCAGCGTAGTGCCGCTCGGCGTTGATCTTCTGTTCTGCCAGTGAGTCAAACCTATAATGTGCTGCTTCGTAGTGGAAGTCAGCAGAAAACCCTCCCCTACGAAGCGCGAGGGAGACGGAACCACAATCCGGTTCTCAGGCACTTTAGCCTCCTCTTCTTCAATTGGCTCAGCGTTTGGCGGGGACGGTTGAGCAGGAGCATTGACGTTGTGGGCCGGAGAGCCACCATCCTTAGGTGAATTTGATTCACCAACATTAGTAGCCACAGTTGTGGTAGCCCGTGTAGCCGGGGCAGTAGTGGTTGTGGCCATGCGTTCAGCAGCATCGGCCTTCTCCTTATTTTCTTTTTCAAGCAAGGCAGCTGCATCTTCGTCTGCCTTTTTCTTCTTCTCCACCTCGCCCCTACGGTTGGCCGCGTCAATTTTATCCTGTTTTTCTTTGGCAATACAGTCTGCCAAGTCCTTTTCTCTTTTCTTCCTCTCCTCTTCGGCTATACACGCCGTCTCCTCAACTTTCTTTCGTTCAATTTCGGCCAAATGGTCAGCCTCTTCCTTCTCTTTCTTTTTCTTCTCCTCCTCTGCTATACGTAGTCGTTCTAACTCGGCTAAACGTTCCTCCTCTTTTCGCTTCCTTTCTTCCTCGGCTCTACGAGCCTCCTCTTCCCTTATGGCTTTTTCAGCCATCATTTTGCTACGCCGGTGAGCAAGGATAGTGGCACGTACAACACTGATCTGTGCCTCTAGTGCAGTGACTTTGTCAAAGTCCTCCTCTTCGGCTTGCGCAGCTTCCAGTTTAGCTTCCTCTGCCTTGAGTTCAATTATCTTATCTGTTGGGAATCGACTACCCGGGACATGTCCGTTCGACTACTCGAACATCCGGACAAGCCCAGTCGACATCCAGTATCCCTACTGTGCTCACGACGAAGCCCCTGACCCGAATTGCACCCAGCCATCGCACCCGAGGCACGACCGCGCAAAACGAGAGGCTTCTGGCCTCTCTGTCGTCCGACACCAGAAGGTGTCGTCCGACAAGGCTGCCCACCGTCGTCCGACACCAGAAGGTGTCGTCCGACATGCCTGTCGGCCGACAGTAAAACTTGTCGTCCGACACCCGTCGCGAACAGCGGCGGGATTCGCCCGTTCTGGCTGTTCCGATGCGATTTTCTCGATCCGACTGCCATGCCGGAGGTCAGAAACCTCCCAGCAGTCCGAGAACATCACATCCAAGCCACGGAAACCGATCTTACATTCAAAGTATGATCAACGAGAAATTAGATCGAATTAAATTGCGGAATAGAGAATTCGATCTCATACCTTCTCGGTCGATTGTTGAGACCTTAGATGCTTCTAACGTATGCCTCAGATCCCGTCTCCAACCGTTGTGTGGGCAACGATCCGCTGGAGTTCTCCCGTCTGTACTCTCCTTTCCAAGACCAGCGTATGATTATTCTCAATGAGAGAATAAAAATATATTTGCGTTAACTTTATTTTTTACACAGAGAAAAATATTATTGCGCTAAGCAATTAATTATTCTCTGATGAAAAATGAAAGTTGCGGCGAAAGTTAGGTCTTAGGATAGTAAGGGAGGGGGTTTATATAGAGTTACGTTAGGGACCTTAGGATAAATTAATTAAGGGCTAAATTGAAATATTAATTAACTTGGAATACGTAAAAGCAATTCCTTAATTAATCAATTTCAATTTTAATTATTATTAACTCCACTATAAAATAATAATTGAATTCCCGAAATTAATTTTAATATTATTTCAACAATAATAATTCCGCCGAAATTACATAAACGACCTTCCCCGTGTTTAAGATATCGTATGTCCACGAATTAATTTTATTACTAATAATTAAATTAATTCGTCTCTTATTATCCGAGACTAGTACCACTCAACCTTATTATCATGTGGAACAAATCCACCTGCAGGGTTTACATGATAAACTTTATGAGCTCATCTCGGGGACATCATCAACCCGATAAACGGGACACGGTTTCCTGTCTATAATCTATAGCATGCCGTGTGTACAATTCCGATTCCCAATTTACCGAGTATCTCGACTAATCCAATAGTCTCACTCATTGGCAAGTTAAAGAATCGAGAATTGGACAAACGCACCTATAATTATATAGGGATTAGGAATTCGTTTATCCGTAATATCTGAGGTCTAGTTCGATTACGTCGATTAGTATAAATCGAACGCCCTCCTGTGGTCCTGCTCAATACACCAAGTGTACGAGTGTAACATAATAGTCAAGACCAACTATTACCCAGTCACACTACGACGTACCGATGGATTGTCCCTGTCCATCTAAGTCGTGAGCTTCTGTTCGATAGTATACGAGTAACCGACAGTATGATCTTCCGCGTGTCTCCTCACGCCATACTGTCTACAACGTATATATCTAGGACTATTGCATTCAAGTATATGATAGATAAAATGCCGACGGTTTGATTAATAGATAATGTAAAACACAGATAAGGAGTTCCATATTGTCACTAAACTAGACATTTAGAATATAACTCCATCATTATCCGCGTAGAATGAGGGTGATTCATATGTGGGTTTAGTGGTAGCAAGAGAGTTAGTTGAAGTCATTTTGGTGAGGCGTTGAGAAAAGATTTCCTGCGTAGAGCAAAGAGAAAAAATGACAATAGATGATATGAACTTATACGTAGAGGATATGAACAGCAAGAATATATGGATTCTCTCTCTAAAACACGCAGTAGAAGGTGCACTATGTGTTTGACCGAGAGAGGTATTTAAAGGGCAGCCGAAACGGTTCAAATTCTGTGGTGTAGAGCGCGCCACGTGGCCACTGGTCTGGTCTGCGTAGAGGTGAACCGACAAATAAAAGTGGTAGCACGCCGAAGCAGTTACATAGAACACGCATTGTTCGTGGATCAAGTAATTCAATGCACCGTAGCTGCAAAAGAGAAAAACAAACGACCCAACGCACTACAAGATATATAAAGCGTGTAGCAGAGATACTTAGCAAAAAGAACAAGAAATAAACCAATACGAAATGAAGTAGATCAGCGGTGAGCAAGCAGACAGGTGCACTTGGTGAGACGCGTAACATAGGAGATATGGGCTGCCATGGAGAGTGTACGGGCTAGGTTGTGCAACGCATCAGCAGCACCAATTTTTAAAGGATAGCACGCCCTACAAAAATAGTGATGGGTAGAACAACGATACTTATAATGTAAAGTCAGCAAACAGCACAACAAGCAAAGAGTAGCACGTTAGACAGGAACGACTTTCATGAGTACTCAAAGTAGCACACGTAGAGCAGGGGCTATTACACACAGCCCTACGTTGAATTACCCAAATTTCTAATTCACATAAAATTATTCTTGTCCAACGAATCCTAAGGAAGCACTTCAGGGTAGAGCAGCCTTGCTTCGTAGACCAGGAGTACTCTGCAAAATTTTATAACATGAAATACAGTTAAAGGCATAGCAGGCACACACAACGTGGACATACGTACCACCACACAAAGAATCAAAATCGCTGGAAAGAACATTAAGTAGAGTTATTGGAGGTAGAGTGACAAAGCTTTATGGACGGTATTGCTATTTTGGCCAGTTCAGCGTGTAACCACGACCGTTTCACTTGCTTTTTGGGCATAGATCAGGCCTATTAGGACCCAATCAGTGATAGGTGTTATAGAATGATGTTTCCATATATATTTTTTTTTGTGTTTTCATCATTATATGTATAAGGCCATGTCTTTTGCATTTGCCCGAAGACCAAGTCAATCAAGACCCGATCCATCGAGGAAATCTTTAGGCCGACTTTTCCTGCTAGACATAGAGCAAACAAAGTTCACTCCAATGAATTGCTTATGAATATATTTAACGAACAGTATGTCCAAATACTACGTCACTTTGCATCTGTCAACTACTAACCTCACCTTGCTCTACCTCATGGTTCCACTGACAAAATAAACGGCTGTGGGTAGAGGTAGCCATTTGCGGCCTACTACCCTTCAAAAGGCACCCATGCAGAGAGACTTCCTTAAGGTCGAAAATCTATCCGAAGCAAGTGGTTTAGTGAAGAAGTCTGAGAGTTTTTTCTCCGTAGGGACATGTTCCATTACCACCTTACCCCGTTCTACCAAGTCTCGAATGAAGTGATGTCGTATATCAATATGCTTTGTCTTTGAGTGTTGTACCGGATTCTGACTTATCTT
This sequence comes from Euphrasia confusa, assembly GCA_954870475.1. Taxonomy (NCBI): domain Eukaryota; kingdom Viridiplantae; phylum Streptophyta; class Magnoliopsida; order Lamiales; family Orobanchaceae; genus Euphrasia; species Euphrasia confusa. The sequence goes on from OX940950.1 coordinate 35,604,597, forward strand.
TATAGCACTTTGGTTGTCACAAAACAAGGTTAGTGGCGTGCTATGAATTTGATAGTCAGCAAGCATTTGTTGAAGCCATAGCATTTGAGTACAACAACTCCCGGAAGCCACATACTCGGATTCGGCAGTGGATAGAGCAATGCAATTTTGCTTCTTGCTATGCCATGAAACAAGGTTGTTCCCTAGGAAGAAACACCCACCACTAGTACTCTTCCATTCATCATTGTCACCAGCCCAATCAGCATCTGCAAAACCAACAAGGTAAGAAGAAGTATCTTTGGTGTGCCATAGACCGAGGTTGGTAGACCCGGCCACATATCGAAGGATACGCTTCACGGCAACGAGATGCTCTTCCTTTGGTTGAACTTGGTAGCGGGCACAAAGGCACACACTATACATGATATCCGGTCGAGTGGCTGTGAGGTAGAGCAGGCTACCAATAAGAGATCTGTAGGTAGAGATATCAACATCCTTGCCCTTCTCCGCTCTACTCAGCTTGTCAGTGGTAGCAATAGGAGTATTCATGGGTTTAGCATCCGCCATATCGAACTTCTTGAGCATGTTGATAGCATACTTAGTCTGAGAGACAAACATACCATCCGGACGTTGAGAAATTTGAAGACCAAGAAAGTGACTTAGCTCCCCCTCCAAGATCATTTGAAAAGAGGAGGCCATGGCATCTGTAAATTCTTTAACCAAGCGGTCATGGGTAGCACCAAACACAATGTCATCCACATAGATCTGAGCAATAAGCATTTCATTCTTGACAATCTTAATGAAGAGGGTAGTGTCAGCATTCCCACGGGTGAATCCAAACTTCAAGAGAAACTCCGTAAGGCAGCTATACCACGCACGAGGTGCTTGCTTCAGCCCGTAAAGGGCCTTATGAAGAAGAAAGACATGATCCGGCTTGTGAGGATCCACAAACCCCTTGGGTTGTTCAACGTAGGCTTCTTCATCCAACACCCCATTTAGGAACGCCGCCTTCACATCCATTTGTCTTAACGGAATATTTTTGTAGCACGCCACCGCAATAAGTAAACGGATTGACTCTATGCGTGCCACAGGAGCAAAGGTCTCTTCAAAGTCTATTCCCTCCACTTGGGTGTACCCTTGAGCAACTAGTCGTGCCTTGTTGCGCACTATTTGATTGAACTCATTGGTTTTATTCTTGTAAATCCACTTGGTACCAATGACATTGACACCCTTCGGTCTTGGGACCAACGACCACACCTTGTTTCTCTCGAACTCATGTAACTCTTCCTGCATAGCCGCAATCCAAAAATCATCGAGAATGGCCTCCTTTATGTTTTTGGGCTCAATTTCGGAGACAAAGCTCATTATACCCACATCCGGAGATAGGAGAGCCAAGTTAGAAAACGTGTTGGGGTAACTAGTGGGCAAAGTGTCGGTGGAGCAGGTAGAACGAGTAACACGTTGATTGAGATCCCTAATCATTTGTTGGTCTGGGTGTCTTTTCCGAATATATGCGGGTGGACCCGAGTTCGGAACTCCGGTAGAAGTAGAAGGTCCAGTAGTACCCATGGCAGGGTTAGGCGAACCCCGATTCAACCCTTCATCATTACTCTCTGAGGGAATAAAGTCACAAGAGTTGTGATCATTACCATTTGGTGGTATGGGTGACCCTACACCCTGATGTACCTCCCCCTCAACGAATACTTCTGCTATGGGTAGAACAGGGTTAGACGCTTGTTGTTGCAAGGTAGACTTGGATGGTCTCTCATGGAAGTGAAGTTCATCAAACTTGATGTTAGTCGATTCTTGCACGGTCTTCGTTCGCAAGTTGAACACCCGATAAGCATGGCTGTTGAGGGAGTAACCAACAAAAATATCTTTGTCCGACCTCGGATCAAACTTCTTCAAGGTATCTCTGTCATTCAATATGTAGCATATGCACCCATAGACACGAAGATGAGCTACATTCGGTTTCTTGGAGGTGAGTAATTCGTAGGCCGTACATTGAGTACCGGCGCGAATACTTATCCGGTTTACCACATAGCAAGCCGCACTCAAAGATTCTGCCCAAAAACCCTTGGCCATACCCGCGGCCACCAACATTACTCTTGCCATTTCTTGTAGAGTCCTGTTCTTCCTCTCTACGATCCCATTTTGTTGAGGAGTCTTTGGCGCAGAGAATTCATGGTGAATCCCCTTACGGGTGCAATATTCAACGAACACACCGTTTTGAAATTCACCTCCATGGTCACTTCTTATGCGTTGGACTCGTTTGGCATAGGTGGTGCCAATTCTACGGGCTAAGGATCGGAAGGCTTCAAATGCCTCGTCCTTTGTTCCAAGGAAATTTACCCAAGTATACCTCGAGAAGTCATCAACAATGACAAGAGTATACCACTTGTTTCCCAAACTCTGCACTTCCATGGGCCCCATGAGATCCATGTGGAGTAGTTCAAAGCATTATGTAGTGCGGTTATGGGTAGAGATAGCAGGGTGAGGAGCTCGAGTTTGTTTTCCCATTTGGCATTCACCACACACTCGCTTGTCAATCTTGGGTAGGCTATCTATGCCTCTGACGGCCTTAATTTGAACCAACTTCTCAAGGTTTCGAAGGCTGGTATGACCAAGCCTTTGATGCCAGATATCTATCTAGTCATGGGTAGAGGCACTCAGACAAGATTCATTTATGGCATAGCAGTTGTTCTTCGCCCGGGCAGCTGTGAGAATACACTCTCCCTTAGTGTTATACACTTCACAACTCTACTTATTGAACTTCACATTAAGTTCATCATCGCAAAGTTGGCTAATGCTTATGAGATTAGCACATAGCCCATCCACCAAGAGAACGTTCTTGAGCGCGGGTAGACCCTTCATGTTTAATGTTCCACTTCCAATTATACTCCCCTTTGCCCCACCGCCATAGGTGACGGGACCACCGGAATGAGGAACGAAGTCGACCAACGAGTCTTTAGTTCCGGTCATATGCCTAGAACACCCACTGTCAAAATACCACGTCTCCTTTGTAGTGCCTTTAGCCACTGTGAATGCAACATTGCATATCACCTCTTCCTTTCTCTTCCACACTAGTTTTGGCTTAATGTACGTGGCTGCGGGTAGAGCAGCTTTAATTCTCCAAACCTGGTTAGTCTTGTCATGCCTGTGCTTAGCAATCGGTCTCCATACTTGCTTGTAAGCCATAACACGAGAACTTAAATCTTCGGCCCGCTTGTAGCAATAAGGTTTGATGTGCCCTTTCATCCCGCAGTAGTGGCACACATAGACTCGCTTCTAGGGAGTAGAAGGAGTCCTCCTTTTGTGAGTAGTCATGCCCTTAGTAGGGTTTGGCAAGGGGATAGCAACGGGAGATCGAGATTTCAAAGTCGATTTAGTAGTTGAGTTGAGTAGCTTGGATCGATTGGATACATTCCGTGTAAAAGTTTTCTTGTCATATGAAGACCTGGATTTACTCACGGGTAGAGCAGAGGTAGAGACCGGTGTCAACGAGGACATTGAAGCATTTTGGGGCAATGGGGGTAGAGGTATGTTTGAGAATTTTCATATTAGATGTAGAGGTCGCATTGCCTTTGGATGTATGAACACCCTTTGGCTTGGTCTCATTAGATTCAGTAATAGCTTTATCTCTACCATGCACAAACTTAGGAAAGACATAAGGAGAATCGGAGTAGACAGAATCAAAAGTTCTCTTAAATCCAAGCTCAAAGTGCTTGGTGTTAACACAGTTCAACATGTTATCAAGTTTGGAAGTGCCAGTATTAAGCTTTTGAAAGAGACAATTAGCAACATCAAGTTTGTCTTTCACTTGGTAGAGCTCCTTGGTGCGCATAGCATAGCCTTCTTCCATCTTGGCAAGAGAGTCTCTCAGGAAGTCTTTCTCCGTGTCTTCCTTCTTCACAATGGCTTCCAGCTCGCTAGCCTTTTTCAATGCTCTCTCCAACTCCAGCTTGACAATCTCAAATTCTCTCTTGCTCACCCTCTCAGAATCAAGAGCAGACTCAGCTTCCTTCTTTGTCATGCCCCCAGCCAGAGATCTGGGGGTAGAACTAGCACCTTTCTCAGTAGTACCTGCAACCACAGAGGTATAGCAAAAGATATTTTCATGAGTAGTCAAGTCATCTCGATCTACCTCATACTCCTCATCGCTCTCATCATCTATAGCACTAAGAAGTGCGTTAACTTCATTGGGCTCCACCATCTTTCCTTTGTCTTCCTCAGAGGAGTACAAGGCATCAACTCCATCGAACACCAAATAACTCACATCCATGTTTTTCTTTCGATGCAAGTTGGGGCATTCATTCTTCACGTGCCCCATCCCTTTGCACTCAAAGCACTTGATATGAGACATGTCCTTGCTAGGGGCGCCACTTAAAAATTTCCGACTTGGGGTATACCCACTGCGGTTGGTGGCGGGTGGAGTGGAGAAGGAATTCCCAGAGCTCCTCTGATTTCGGAATTGCTTAAACCTTCTCTTCCTTTTGATGTCTTGGCGAACAAGGTAGCTCACGGCATCTTGAATGGCGGTGAACTTGTCTGGATTAGGAGAGTCAAGAAGGGATAGAGCCTCACTTTCATCATCGGACTCTTCAGCTTAAAAGGCATTGCTCTCGGTAGAATGAGAAGAGTGGGTAGAGCCGACCCTATTGGGGGTAGAGCTAGAGACATTCTGAGAGATAGACAGGGCCATCATGGAGTTCTCAAATGGAGTCATAGAGTAAGACTTGTCCTTCAACTTTTGGTTCAGCTCATAATTCTTCAAATGGCTCATGATCTCGTTGTAGTCGCCCGATAGACCAAGCTTCGTGTCCTCCATCGTGGTAACCTTGACGCTAAACTTCTCCGTCACACCTCGTAGAACCTTGGTGCAAAAGAGCGGTGGAAGAATAGGGTCTCCAAGTTCTTGGCATTCGCTCACGATAGCCATGATCTTATTAAAGAAGGAGTCAAGGTCTTCATCTTCCCTCATTTCGAGCCGGTGGAAGGTAGTAGTAAGCCCTCTGATCTTGGACCTCTTGATGCTGTCACTCCCTTCACACATGCGCTCCAAGGTGTCCCACACATGCTTGGCCGAAGTGAGATGCCTCACCACAGAGAACATGTGGACATCGATGAGATTAGTGATAATGTGAATGGCCTTTGAGTTGAAGGTGGCAGCTTCATGTTCGGCCGTGGTCTATGTAGATTCATCCTTCGGGACCGTGTCGTTATCCTTGTCCACTATGGTTGGTGGTTGCCATCCATTTAGCACAGCTCCCCAAACGCGTGAGTCCACGTTCTTCAACTTCAAACTTGTCTTGTCCAGTAGGAGTAGTTCGTAGAGTTGAGTATGACGGGCTTGACAACGGTGAATGACTCCATTATAGAATCTCTTCCTAGGATCACACCAAAGGTGGTGAACTTGCTCTGATACCAATTGAAATTGTGTATTTTGTACTTGGTTCTACCTAGAACAGGATTGTAAAGGGTAGAGTACAACGACTTAACACAATTTGGAGATTCTAAAGAAAACTCTTTTGTATAACTTGTAAAGGGTGGAACCACTTACAAACACATCTACAAAATTCTAGCGAATCTTTTAGAAAGGTCAACACGACCAAAAACTAAGTCTATGTAGAACTAATCTAGAGACTCGTACTACTAAGACTAAACTGACAATAGAACCGGAGCTTTCTAGCGAAGTCTCTCGGTCTACAAATTTTCTCTCTCTGGAAAATGTCTAATCAAATTGTGAATAGTGAATTCCAACAACCCGCTATTTATAGGTGTCGAGAAATAGGGTTTCCGGAATTCACGCTTAATGGGTCGAGCCCAAAGCATCTTCATGGAATATTCGAGATTCCATTTTTCCGTGCTTGACGAATCCAGCTCTACGCACTGCCACACTAGCGTGTCTTCGTGCTTCAAGCTTGTGGCGGGCATTGCTGGTATACTTGACGTATTTCGTTGGACTATAATTCTTCTAGCGAAGTCTTCTAGTCGTACCCATAGCTGGATTCATTCCTTAGCAGTCATTCGTCCAGCCGTATGTATAGCTATGCTTGCACCGCATCCGTCAAGGTGTTAACTCTGATTCAAGGTCTTCACGGTAAGCCTTGAACTCTCTAATTTGTAGTGCGTTGAAGAACTCGCAATTCTCTCTGATCCACGTTGAACCACGTTGATAGAATAGCTCGTTCCACGTTGATGCACTGATGCAACTCCATGTAGTTTGTAGTGGTTGAGTCTGCCTGCTCCATGCTGATGAACCGTGGTCACGCGTTGAGCCACTTGTTAATTCCACAGTTCAACCAGCTCGTTCTATGTAGACCTAGCAGACTTGTATGAATTAATGAATGGAAAACATACAAACATGAAACATGAAGTTACTACAAAACAAAGTGTATAGTTCAACGTAGTTCAAGCAAGAACAACGTGGTTCTATGTTGAACTAGGAAGAACTACACACTAACAGACAATGTAACAGTCCTTAAACATGATAACATGCACGGAGGCACTCTTTTGGGTTCGATGTAGGGGAGCATCTTGACGATACTAATCTGATGGAAAAAAAAAACAATGATATAAGTAAAAAAAAAAAAAACCAATTTCGCTATAAATTTCAAACTCAAATTTCACTTACAATAAGGACTTCAAGATTATCAGCAACTTCAAGGAACTTAACAAGATTATACCAGTTGATTGTCAGTTTGTCACATCATATTCAAGTTCAAGTTTGGTTATATTAACAAACTTTGTTATTGAACCAGTTCCTACTAAGTGAACAGCCTGCAAAGAAAATCAGATTTGAAAACCTTAAGCAGGGTATAACTATACACACATGCAAAATGAGAAGACGAAAAACAAATATAGAACATACCATATCATAACTTGAGATTTTTAGGTACCTCACTTGACAGAGAAAACTAAGGAATTCATCCCAAGGACCAAGTTTGGTGCAATCAGTGCTACAATTATGCTCATATCTATTTAAAGCAATCTCCGATTCTATTAAAGAGGTCATAGTCTTACTCAGACTATTGACACGATTTATAAAACAACAATCCACCTTAAGATATACGAGTGCAGGAACATCTATTATCAACATATCAACATTCCAGTCATCGCCTAGCAAAGAGAAATCAAAAATCAGTTTTTTTATAGTGGGTGAAGATACAGTAACGCAATTCGAATCATTTGGTTCCTCCCTAAAACAATTTTTTACTATCAGCTCCTCAAGCACAGGACAACCAGAAAGCAAGTGAGGAAGGGATTCATCGTCCGCATACTCAACGCAACTAAGATTAAGCTTCTTGAGGCTAGGCAAAAACAATTCTCCACTAGAGGGGATCAGTCCACAATTAACAAGCCTCAAGTCGACTAGAGTTTTGCAGATGAACAGGAGTCTTGTCAAAGTGCACACAATATCATCCACATTCTCGAAGCCAAAATCATGATGAAGATTTCGGAGATTTCGCTTAGTGAGATAGATAATCAACGTGTCCAGTTGATACGACGGACATCCCTTCACTTTGGAGAACTTAAAAGTATTCAAAATTCCAGCTTGGTGTAGCATTGTAACCCTGCTTATGATGTCCAAAGGCTGTGTTTCACTACCACCTCTGAAATCATGCTTGTAAAATCTTAAATAAGGGACGTGGGTCCACATAAACCTCCATCTTTTAGCGAGACCGCTGGTAGACACAGAGGTCTACGTTGGAAGGAAAGAGAGAATGTGACATAGGACCTCATCTGGTAATCCGCTCAGCATATCAATGCTTCGTTTTCTTCTCTCCATGTTAAGAACTGGATTTTAACAACTGTATTACAACCCGGTTAACTGATTAAGGTTTATAAACATAATTATTAGGAGAAGAATATAAATAAATCAGATTGATAATCTGACTTGTAGTTGGTGACGAGAAATCGAGAAAAAAAATAGGGCATTCAAAACAGAGATGGAAACCCAAACCTCAAGCTCCATGTATGAAGGGGTTTTCTCGAATCGGATCCAGGTTCGGAGTGTGGACAATCGGAGCACTCCTGTTCAGACGGCCGAAGTGTTACAAAATAGTGCAGCATACTTGATATTCTCAAGTTGAATAAATCAAAGCTAGTTGGAGTTTATTTAGGAGTTGAATAAGTCTTTAGTTTGTTGCAAATAAAGATCGAGTTCGTCCTTTTCTTTAGGAATAAGTTTTATGTGCTTTACTAGTAACTTAGTATAAATACTACTACTGTAACTTCTTTTTATTAATCAATTTCATTTTCATCTTTCTCATTTGAGTAATAAAGCTTGGTTTTTCTACTTTCTTGGTTCTTTATATTATTTGTTACATGGTATCAGACCCAACTGCCTATCAAGTGTTTGTTGAAATTACTCAGTGAAAGTTTGAATCCATACCATAAGTTTCTATTTTTTTTCTCAGTACTTAAAATCCTTTCAAGATGAACGGTTCTTCTCCCGTTGCGATCGATAAGTTGGCGGCTAACGACTAAAGCTATTGGAAGTTCTGTATGGAAGCTTATCTGCAAGGTATGGATTTGTGGGAGCTAATCTCTGGTGCGGAAGCGGTAATTCCAGCAGACACTTCCGACAATGTTGATTCACGACGAAAGTGGAAGATCAAGTGTGGCAAAGATTTATTTGCTTTGCGAACGTCTATTAGCCAAGATTCTATAGAGCATGTACGTGATGCATCAACACCGAAGCAAATGTGGGAGACGCTTGACAGGTTGTTCACTCAAAAGAACATGATGCGGCTGCAATTTTTGGAAAACGAACTCTCTGCGATCACTCAAGGTAATATGTCGATTTCAGAATATTTCTTAAAAGTGAAGAACTTGTGTTCTGAAATTTCAGAGTTGGATAAGGATGATCCCATTAAAGAACCACGGTTGCGTCGGTGTTTAATTCGTGGATTACGCAAGGAGTTTATGCCATTCATCTCTTCGGTGCAAGGATGGGAAACTCAGCCGTCTATTGTAGATTTGGAGAATTTGCTCTCAAATCAGGAAGCTTTAGTGAAGCAAATGACTAGCAAGTCGAACAAGTCTCCCTCTCAAGTTGATGATGTCCTGTATATGAAAGAGAAAAGGAAAAATAAACCTCAGGCCAAGCAAACCAAAAATGATGGGCAATCAAAAAATACATCCTAAACGTGCTATAGGTGTGGGAAGCCGGGACACATCAAACCAAATTGTCGTGCGAAAATTACATGCAATAGATGCGGCAAAGGAGGACATATTAAGCAAAATTGTCGGGTCAAACTTATTGAATCTGATGCCAATGTCGCGCAAGACAAAGGTGAATCTGAAGAGAAGTGGGAGCAGTGTTTCTCCATCGTGGATATACACCAGTCAAGCAATTTGGCTTCTACCGAATTCAACCATGTTGCCACAGTCGTAGATTACGAAAAAGAGTGGATTGTCGATTTCGGCTGCAGCCACCACGCAACAGGGAATGCTTCGTTACTCTCAAATGTGCGACCACATGTGGGAAATAGAGCTATTATGACAGCCGACAACTAAGTACACCCCGTAGTAAAAGAAGGTTACATCGACGTCAAGGCAAACGACTCGAAGGGGATTTCTCTTGAAGAGGTTTATCATGTGCCCGGCTTAAAGAAAAACCTTGCCTCTGTATCTCAGATAGCGGATTCTGGAAGGTATGTTTTATTCAGCAAAGATGGTGTTCAAATTCTCTCTAATGTGCAGTACAATGCACCTGGTGTGATTTTTTCTGGAAAAAGAAAGAATTTTTTATATGTTTTTTCGGCCACGGAAGCTTATATTCGGAAAACAAGTCAGAATGTTAGTCCTTCGGTTTGGCATGCCCGGTTAGGCCATGTTGGATATCAACTACTGCAAAAAATCTCTACTAAGAGTTTGATCGACGGTATTTCGATGTTTAAAGATTTAAATACCAAGGTTGTGTGTGCTGGTTGCGAGTTCGGAAAATCTCATCGACTCCCTTTCCAAAAATCGATAAATCGTGCATCTACTATGTTTGAGTTGGTCCATTCTGATTTAATGGGACCAACAAAAACAGCCAGCTACAGTAGCTATTATTATTTGATGATTTTTGTAGATGATTTTTCACGGTTTAGTTGGGTTTATTTTTTAAAATGCAAAAGTGAAGCTTTCTCAGTGTTTCTTAAGTTCAAGATGACAGTGGAGAAGGAGTTTGGCCAACAAATCAAGTGTCTTCGGACAGACAATGGAGGGGAATATATGTCAGAGGAGTTTCTCACATTTTGTGAGGAAAATGGGATTAAACAACAAATGACGTGTCCAGCTACACCTCAACAAAATGGCGTGGCTGAACGTAAGTTGGCGCATTTAACCGCTGTTTGTTTATCTTGGTTGCATGCCAAGAATCTTCCTCGAAAATTATGGGCAGCGGCTACGGATTCGGCATCTCATGTGATAAATCGGTTACCTCCTTGGCCTGGTACGAATTTATCTCCCTTTGAAGCTTTGTATGGTCGCAAGCCCAATGTGAGTCATTTACGAGTTTTTGGCTCAGTTTGTTACGTTCATGTTTCGAAAGATAGTCGAACTAAACTTGATCCAAAAGCAAAAAGGTGTATTTTTGTTGGCTACGAATCACACAGGAAAGAATGGAGATGTATGGGTCTTGAAACAACCAAGGTTATTATTTCTCGCGATGTTGTTTTTGACGAGGTGTCGTCTCTCGATCCATGTATCAGCACCGAAGGCGGCACTACCACTACCCTTGAGCCTTTTCTCGCCGATGTGGGTTCTCGAGAACGGGGGAGCTCAAGTTCATGCTGGAAATCGATATCCCGGGGTATCAAAAAATTGCGGAACCGATAACCCCGACCGAAATCCCGTCGCCGGAAACCGATCACGAACCACCGCACGAGCCGGAGCTCGACCGAGCACCGCACGGGCGAACCAGCGCGCCCAGCCGAGCCCCCGCACGGGGATCGCGATCGCTAGCCCTAGCGATCGCCGGGGATGCACGCGCATCCCCGTGGGGCTGTTCCGAACAGCCCCCCGGCGGTGAGTCCGGCGACTCACCGCCACCGCCGAGGAGGGCGGTGCGCCCAGCGCACCAGCCGCGGCCGATCCGCTGCTCGCCCGGCGATCGACCCCACGGTCGATCGCGTGCCCCGGCGTCCAGCCGGGGCTCCTCATGTGAGCTCGCGGTCGAAGCCCTAGGGCTCGACCGTGTTGGATTTCGACTCTCCGGGATGCGTTCTTTCGATCGCTCGAACATCCGAACCATCCCAGTCTACATCCGAAGTCACTACTTCGTTCGCATTACAGCCCATGACCCGAATCACGCCCAGCCATCGCCCCGGAGGACAACCGCGCGAAACGGAGCTGGACTGTACCCAATCAGCGCCCGCCGATTGCAGTCCAGCGGTCGCTGGTGGAGCTGCAAACAGCGGTCGCTGTTTGCCCACCAGCGGGCGCTGTTCGTCCGCGAACAGCAACGCGACGTTGCTGTTCCGGGCTCGTTTCCGGGTCGTTTTTCCTCATCCGCCTACCGATCCGGAGGTCCTAGACCCCCCAGTAGTCGAGAAACACTACCCACGACCCCGGAATCCGATCTACGTTCATATACGTTCAACGAGATAAAAACCGAGATCGAAATAAATGCGGAATTGAAAGTTCCGATCTCATACCTCTCGGTCGATTGTTGAGACCTTAGATGCTTCTGGTGTATGACTCTGATCCCTACTCCAACCGTTGTGTGGGCAACGATCTGTTGGGTTTGCCTTTTCTGCTTTCTTCTTCTTCTACCGTGATATTCTTTTTCTCAGTTAGAGAAAAATATCAGCGCTAACTAATGTATTTTACAGAGAAAAATTATATTTGCGTTAACAATTATTTTTCTCAGTAAAATAGAAAAGCGGCGAACTGTAGGTTAAGAATAGGCAAGGGGGGGGGGGGTGTTTATATAGAGTTACACCAGGGACCCAAGGTTAAATTAATTAAGGGCTAAATTGAAATATTAATTAACTTGGAATACGTAAACGCAATTCCTTAATTAATCGATTTCAATTTTAATTATTATTAACTCCACTATAAAATAATAACTGAATTCCCGAAATTAATTTAATATTATTTCAACAATAATATTTCCGCCGAAATTTCATATACGACTTTCCCCGTGTTTAAGATATCGAACGTCCACGAATTTATTTAATTACTAATAATTAAATTAATTTGTTTCTTATTATCCGAGACTAGTACCACTCATCCTTATTATCATGTGGAACAAATCCACCTGCAGGGTTTACATGATAAACTTTATGAGCTCATCTCGGGGACGTTATCAACCCGATAAACGGGACACGGTTTCCTGTCTATAATCTATAGCATGCCGTGTGTACAATTCCGATTCCCAATTTACCGAGTATCTCGACTAATCAAATAGTCTCACTCATTGGTAAGTTAAAGAACCGAGAATTAGACACACGCACCTATAATTATATAGGGATTAAGAATTCGTATATCCGTAATTCTGAGGTCTAGTTCGATTACGTCGATTAGTATAAATCGAACGCCCTCCCGTGGTCCTGCTCAATACACCAAGTGTACAAGTGTAACATAATAGTCAAGATCAACTATTACCCAGTCACACTACGACGTACCGATGGATTGTCCCTGTCCATCTAAGTCGTGAGCTTCTGTTCGATAATATACGAGTAACCGACAGTATGATCTTCCGCGTGTCTCCTCACGCCATACTGTCTACAACGTATATATCTAGGACTATTGCATTCAAGTACAAGATAGACAAAAAATGCCGACAGTTTGATTAATAGATAATGTAAAACACAGATAAGGAGTTCCATATTGTCACTAAACTAGACATTTAGAGTATAACTCCATCAATCTCCCACTTATACTAAATCTCTAGTTGCCCTCTACCATACATCCGATACCCATCCCCTTCACGTGTCTCTTGAACGCTTCCGCTGGAAGTGCCTTCGTAAAGGGGTCAGCCAGGTTATCCGCTGATGCAATCTTGGTGACAACCGCATCGCCTCTCCTGACGATGTCTCTAATCAGGTGGTACTTGCGATCTATGTGTTTACTCGCATTGTGGGCTCGTGGTTCCTTTGCATTAGCCACTGCACCGCTATTGTCACAATAAATTGTGATAGCTCTAGGCATTTTAGGAACCACATCCAAGTCCATAAGGAAGTTCCGGAGCCACACCGATTCTTTAGCTGCCTCAGAGGCTGCTACATATTCGGCTTCCATGGTAAAGTCCGAAATGCATTTCTGCTTAACACTCTTCCATGAAATTGCTCCACCTCCCAATGTGAACACATAGCCTGATGTAGACTTTCGCTGATCCTTATCAGATTGGAAATCCGAGTCTGTGTAACCAATAGGAATCAACTCGGACGCTTTGTAACTCAGAACATTATTCCTAGTCCTTCGCAGGTACTTAAGTATGTTCTTTATAGCAGTCCAATGACCCTGTCCAGGGTTACTCTGATATCTCGCTACCATGCCCACGACATAGCAGATATCAGGTCTCGTGCACAACATGGCATACATTAGACTTCCTACTGCCGAAGCATAAGGAACCTTCTTCATGTAATCTATCTCCTTTTGTGTTTTGGGACACATGTCTTTAGATAGATGAATTCCATGGCAGAAAGGTTGAGCACCTCTCTTGGAATTCTGCATGTTGAAACGAGCCAGAATCGTATCAATATATGAAGCCTGGGACAAGCTTAATGTTCTTTTCCGGCGATCCCTTATAACCTTGATCCCAAGAACATGCCCAACTTGTCCTAAGTCTTTCATATCGAATTGCTTGGACAACCATCCCTTTATGTCTGACAACATCTTCACATTGTTGCCAATTAGAAGGATGTCGTCTACATAAAGCACGAGAAACGCCACACTGTTTCCGTCACATCTCCGGTATACACACGACTCGTCCATGCTTTGAATGAATCCATAAGACTGGATAACCTCATCAAACCGCATGTTCCAAGATCTAGAAGCTTGCTTCAATCCATAAATGGATCGGTTTAGCTTACACACTAGATGCTCTTGGCCTTTCTTAATGAAACCTTCTGGCTGTCTCATGTAAATGGTCTCGTCAAGATTCCCATTCAAGAATGCTGTCTTGACGTCCATTTGCCACACCTCATAATCCATATAAGATGCTATAGACAAAAGAATCCGGATCGACTTTAGCATAGCTACCGGCGAAAAAGTTTCCTCATAATCGATCCCTTCTTTCTGAGTATACCCTTTCGCAACAAGCCTAGCCTTGAAGGTTTCAACCTTCCCGTCAGACCCTCTCTTCCTCTTGTACACCCACTTACAACCAATGGCTTTTACACCTTTGGGCGGTGCTACAAGATTCCAGATCTGATTTGAATCCATTGATTCAATCTCAGATTTCATCGCCTTTTGCCAAGACTGAGCATCTTGATCTTTAAGCGCCTCGCCATAGGTCCAGGGATCGGCTTCATGTTCTCCAGGTAACAAGTCCGAAGACTCACCTATAAACATGAACCTATCGGGTTGTCGAACAACCCTCCCACTACGACGAGGCTCCGGTGTAACCTCAGTAACTACAGGTGCAGACTGTGGTGGCGTATCACCCGGTTCGGTTGGATCTAAGCCTTGATCGTCCCCTCTCAGTTCGTTTAGTATTATCTCACTCTTGGGCTTGTGGTCCATTATATAATCCTCTTCCAAGAACCGAGCGTTGGTGCTAACAACGATCTTCTGGTCCTTAGGACTATAAAATAGACCACCTTTCGTTCCTCTAGGATATCCTATAAACAACCGAATATCTGAACGAGATTCCAACTTATCAGCCCCATGCTTCAGCACATGTGCTGGACAACCCCAGACCCGAATGTGTTTCAAATTTGGCTTTCGCCCGGTCCACAATTCCGAGGGCGTCTTAGGGACTGATTTAGAAGGAACTAAGTTCAGGATATACGCCGCTGTTTCCAAGGCATATCCCCAGAACGAAACTGGTAGTTCTGAATAACTCATCATAGATCTTACCATTTCCATAAGAGTCCTATTCCTTCTTTCTGCTACACCATTCTGCTGGGGCGTGTATGGTGCAGTCATTTGGGAGTCAATCCCATTCTTTAATAAGTACGCCTTAAACTCTCCCGAGAGGTACTCTCCTCCACGATCAGATCGTAGAGTCTTTATGGTTTTACCATGAAGGTTCTCCACAAGAGCTTTGTACTCCTTGAACTTGTCAAAGCACTCGCTCTTGCGGCGCATCAGGTATATAAAACCATACCTTGAGTAATCATCAGTGAAGGTTACGAAATATTCATAACCTCCTCTCGCTTGGACAGATAAAGGCCCGCACAAATCAGAGTGAATCAATTCTAGTACTTCCTTGGATCTATACCCCTTATCACTAAAGGGTCGCTTGGTCATTTTTCCTTCCAGGCATGATTCGCAGGTTGGAAAGTCCTCATCTTTCACACCACTGAGTATTCCATCAGTTATCAACCTTTGAATCCTACCCAAGTTAATATGACCTAGCCTAAGATGCCATAAGTACTTTTGATTCATCCTAGAAGGCTCCTTTCTCTTATTGGTACTAGATGTGTTATATGACTCTACACTTTGCATCGTGGGATTCAGTATATATAAGTTGTCTATCAATGTACCAGAACAGATATAATCACCATTCTTCTTGATGATAACAGAATTATCAAAAGAAACAGAATATCCATTCAAAACCAACTTATAAACCGAAACAAGGTTCTTTCTAAAATTCGGTACATAAAGACAATTATTCAATACTAAAACTTTATTATTAAAAGACAAATAAATATCTCCCACTGCAACTGCCGCCACTTTCGTAGCATTACCCATGTAGATGGTGATCTCTCCCTCTCTAAGCCGCCGGGTTTCCTGGAACCCCTGCAAAGAATTGCAGACATGATCAGTGGCTCCCGTATCCACACACCAGGTATCGGTGGATAACACCGCTAAACATGTTTCAGTGACTAAGGAAAAGTTCATACCTCCTTGTCTGAGAGGACAATTAGACTTCCAATGTCCAGACTGCTTGCAACGGAAACACTTGCCCTTGGGCTTGTTCACTCCATTCTGTGGTCCACCATTTCTGGGTCCACTGGGTTTCCGTCCTTGTTTCTTCTTCCTTTTAGTCCCCGGAGGGCCAGGAAGTTTCACAGCCACAAGTGCCTGAGACTTCTTAAAGATTCCCTCTGCCGCCTGGAGTTCAGTCAGGAGTTCCGCCAACGTATATAACCTCTTGTTCATGTTATAGTTCAGGCGGAACTGCTCAAAACTCTTAGGCAGAGACTGGAGCACTATATCGATCTGGGTTTCCCCATCGATAGATCCTCCCATAATCTCTATCTCATTCAGATAGCCTATCATCCTAAGAACGTGATCCCTCACGGGCGTTCCTTCGGACATAGTGGCCGTCATGAGTTGCCTCATGGCATCTTGCCTGGCTGCCCTATCCTGACTACCAAACATCTCCTTGAGGGTAAGCATCATATCATAGGCAGTGGTCATGGCTTCATGCTGATGTTGCAGCACATTTGACATAGAAGCCAAAATGTAGCACCGCGCCATCTGATTAGCCTTGACCCACTTCCGATGAGCTTCCTTTTCCTCAGGAGTAGAGGTGTCAATAGGTTCATCAGGACAATCCTCATGGAGTACATATTTGTACTCCTCAGCAGTCAGGACAATGTCCAAGTTTCGTTTCCAGTCAATATAGTTCGGACCAGTGAGTTTGTTCTCTTTTAGTATCATGGATAGCGGGTTGAGTGCCATATCTATAAAAGAGACAAATCAAACTGTCAAATTTAATTCGATATTAACTCCCTTAATTAATATCATTAAATTTACCAATTAATCCTAAAATCCCATCAGACTAGCATGCCACGTTCATGTGGACGTATACTAGTCCAAACGATTTTATAACTGGACTTTTACTTTGGTCGTACATCATTACAGCAGTGACTCCGATGGGGAGGATACTGTAAAGCGTACCTAAGTGTATACCATTTCTCAGTACTAAGTTAACCGCTCGGAAACTACACGCCCACCGCAAGCCACGTTAGTGTGGACGTTTACGTTGACATGCGGTCCCTTTACGATTTCCTATAACTGTCGAGCCTCAATTAACCCAAAGTTCCGTTTCCGTCTAGTAAGCCACGATAGTGTGGACGTTTACTAAACAAACAACTTTGTTAATTGAATTCCATTTAATAAATTTCACAATTTCGTTAATCAAAGCTTGATATCTCGTAAGTGAAACTCGAAGTTTCTAACCAGCGATCAATCATGCAATTGAGCCCTATCTCTCACAAAGTGAGGGAGCCAACCAGACAATCGATCTAGTCATCAAATGACTCGAATGTCTCTAATCTGTGTCATCGACATAACCAAGCGCTTTGGCTCCATTCCACTCCCCGGGGTGAGAATGAGTCGAGTTGAAATTAGTCTTTGAAAGACAGATTAGGCATTGCTTTGAAAAACTTAAGAGTTCAATTCTATAAATGGAATTGAATTCGAATTTTGATCCAGTGATATCCGTGTGTCAACTTTATCCGATAGGGAGGATGACACTAAAGCCAACTCGTAAGCGACACACATCACCATCAAAACAGAGAATGGAGACCGCGGGATTGTTTCCAATCCCTCTCCCACTTAGTTTTTACGAAAGGGATAACAAGCATGCATATAGAATTAAAGCATAATAAAAACGCACGTAAACACACAAAAAGCATTTAACGTGGCCCGATTATTATGGCCTTTAAAACTTCGATGCACGTCTTCTCGGATCTTCGTCTCGTTGCTCGTCTCGGTCTCGGTCCATCACCGACTCGTCTAAGGACCAAGAGACGAACCCCTCCCACTGGAGTATCATCCCGGGCCCTCGACAAGCGATCCGTGATGTCCGTCGAACCCCCGCGTCGCTGCTGCCAAAACTCAAAACAGCGCCCGCCGTTTGAGGAACAGCGGTCGCTGGAGGAGCTGCAAACGGCGGTCGCCGTTTGCCCTCCAGCGGGCGCCGTTTGTGCACAGCAGGCTGCGGGTTCGACTTCTCGACCCTCGTTCGTCCGTCCTTCGATCTCCTCTCGATCCACCAAGTAGCAGCATCAATACATAAGTAAACTAACTACTTCCGGCATCGATCCTATACAGAATGATAGATCCTATACACCCGGATAAACGAAAAACGAAAAAAACCGAAATAGAAAACCTAAACGACTCAACCCGTCGTTTTAACTATTACAAGCAAGCAACGTTAAAACCAAAAGATCTCGACAACCCCGAGAGTTTAACAAACCACAACATACAGTACATAAACATATGACCATAATAATCGGGTTACCTGCAAAACAAACTCGCAAACAATACAAGAACGCATAACCGGCTCTGATACCAATTGTTGGATTTCGACTCTCCGGGATGCGTTCGTTCGATCGCTCGAACATCCGAACCATCCCAGTCTACATCCGAAGTCACTACTTCGTTCGCATTACAGCCCATGACCCGAATCACGCCCAGCCATCGCCCCGGAGGACAACCGCGCGAAACGGAGCTGGACTGTACCCAATCAGCGCCCGCCGATTGCAGTCCAGCGGTCGCTGGTGGAGCTGCAAACAGCGGTCGCTGTTTGCCCACCAGCGGGCGCTGTTCGTCCGCGAACAGCAACGCGACGTTGCTGTTCCGGGCTCGTTTCCGGGTCGTTTTTCCTCATCCGACTACCGATCCGGAGGTCCTAGACCCCCCAGTAGTCGAGAAACACTACCCACGACCCCGGAATCCGATCTACGTTCATATACGTTCAACGAGATAAAAACCGAGATCGAAATAAATGCGGAATTGAAAGTTCCGATCTCATACCTCTCGGTCGATTGTTGAGACCTTAGATGCTTCTGGTGTATGACTCTGATCCCGACTCCAACCGTTGTGTGGGCAACGATCTGTTGGGTTTGCCTTTTCTGCTTTCTTCTTCTTCTACCGTGATATTCTTTTTCTCAGTTAGAGAAAAATATCAGCGCTAACTAATGTATTTTACAGAGAAAAATTATATTTGCGTTAACAATTATTTTTCTCAGTAAAATAGAAAAGCGGCGAACTGTAGGTTAAGAATAGGCAAGGGGGGGGGGGGGGTTTATATAGAGTTACACCAGGGACCCAAGGTTAAATTAATTAAGGGCTAAATTGAAATATTAATTAACTTGGAATACGTAAACGCAATTCCTTAATTAATCGATTTCAATTTTAATTATTATTAACTCCACTATAAAATAATAACTGAATTCCCGAAATTAATTTAATATTATTTCAACAATAATATTTCCGCCGAAATTTCATATACGACTTTCCCCGTGTTTAAGATATCGAACGTCCACGAATTTATTTAATTACTAATAATTAAATTAATTCGTTTCTTATTATCCGAGACTAGTACCACTCATCCTTATTATCATGTGGAACAAATCCACCTGCAGGGTTTACATGATAAACTTTATGAGCTCATCTCGGGGACGTTATCAACCCGATAAACGGGACACGGTTTCCTGTCTATAATCTATAGCATGCCGTGTGTACAATTCCGATTCCCAATTTACCGAGTATCTCGACTAATCAAATAGTCTCACTCATTGGTAAGTTAAAGAACCGAGAATTAGACACACGCACCTATAATTATATAGGGATTAAGAATTCGTATATCCGTAATTCTGAGGTCTAGTTCGATTACGTCGATTAGTATAAATCGAACGCCCTCCCGTGGTCCTGCTCAATACACCAAGTGTACAAGTGTAACATAATAGTCAAGATCAACTATTACCCAGTCACACTACGACGTACCGATGGATTGTCCCTGTCCATCTAAGTCGTGAGCTTCTGTTCGATAATATACGAGTAACCGACAGTATGATCTTCCGCGTGTCTCCTCACGCCATACTGTCTACAACGTATATATCTAGGACTATTGCATTCAAGTACAAGATAGACAAAAAATGTCGACAGTTTGATTAATAGATAATGTAAAACACAGATAAGGAGTTCCATATTGTCACTAAACTAGACATTTAGAGTATAACTCCATCAGACCGCACCCCCTCGGCTCCCAGCCGAGGGTCCTTCGAACGTTCGCCGGGGATCTCGAATCCCCGTCCCCGAAGTTCGTCGTTTTCCCGGATCGTGTGTTCATGCATGTATCACAATTTAATTCACATAAATTCACACGAAGGAGTTTATGATCATACCTTTGATTCGTTGTGCGGAGAAACGAAATCAAGTTGAAGACCTTTTGGATCTTCCCACGTATTCCTTGCACTCCGTTCGAACGTCGGGTGGGCGACGATCTATCGAACTCCTATGGATCTCCTTCAACTCTCTAGAATATCAAGTATGATAATCTTGTCTTATTCAAGTTATGAATTATGAAGGCCATGTAGTGCTTTTATAGGCTACGTAGGGGATCTAAAGGAGGTGGAATATTGGGCTTCCAATATTGAAGATTAAATTGAGCCCACTGCCCAAGTCCATTAATCCTTATCAATATTAATTAATTTATTTTCCACTATATAAATTAATTGCACTCCCAATATTAAACCATATTATATCAAATAATATTTCTCCGGTAGTATTATTTATTCCGTGTATTTAAGATTTAAATATCCATGAATAAAATTAATTTATTGCTAATTAATTTATTCATCTCTTTAATCCGAGACTAGTACCATTCAACCTTAATTATTGTGCGGAACGAATCCACTCATGAGGTTTACACAATAATTCCTTATGAACTCATCTCGGGGATATTATCAACCCTTCCGGGATACACTGTCCGGTCAATTATTCACGGCATGCCATATATGAAATATAGTGACCCAACTTAACCGGTAATCAACCCAATAATTAAATCGGTTAATTCCTTTGGTAAATCAAAGTCACTTATATTAAATATACACACCCGCAATAATATCGGGGATTAAGAATAAAATACACTGAGACTCGAATCGATTATCGCCGGCAATCCTAATCGATGAATCTCAACGATCCGCTCAATACACCAAGTGTACAAGTGTGATAAAATAATTAAGACAAATTATTTTCTCTCTCACACAACGACTATACCGATGGATTGGTCCGGGTCCATCTAGATCGTGAGCCATTGTTTGATTAAATACGAGTAACCGATAGTATGATCTTCTGTGTGGGCCTGACACACCATACTAACTACAACGTATAAAATCTAGGACTATGATTTGCATATATTTAATTAATAATAATTAAAAGCAAACGATTGTTTATTAATTTAATAGATTAAATGCTATGACCGGGAGTTTACCGTTACTTAAATCTAGACATTAAGTACACAACTCCAACAATCTCCCACTTGTACTAAGGTCTAGTCATTTCCTCCAAACTCCCGGTTCCCATACTCATCACGTGCTTTAGAGTGTACTTCCGAGAAGTAGTATGTGAGTGAGCAATCTAGGTTGCCGCTCTGAAGTTATCTTGGTGACTACTACGTCGTCTCCCTCGACGATGATTCGTATCAGGTGGTACTTGCTCTATGTGTTATCATCACTTTTGACTTATGACCTCTTCCAGTTCACTTTGCACCGCTATCCAATAGCCTTTGGTAAACTAAGAGTCATATCCAAGTCAAGAGGTAATCCCGGAACCTAACCAAAACTTCCGCTGCCTCTGAGGCTGCTATTCGATTATGAGAGAGTCTGAGAAGCGTCATGCTTATCACTCTTTCATTTCATGGTTCCACCTCTTTCTAAAAGTGAACACATAGCCTGATATCGACTTACACTGGTCCTTCTTTGATTTTTGGATCTGAGAATATGTAATCTAAGAAGATTTCGTCTTGCTCCGTAAGCCAGTACTATGAAAGTACTCTGACAGCATTCGAACATCCCTTATCCAGATTACTTTGATATCCTCCCACTACGCAAACGGCATAGTTGATATCAGGTTGTCTTTTTACAACATTGCATCTATAAGGATTTCCACATATAAAGTGTAGGAAACTGCTTTATATTCATCTATCTCCTTCATGTGTTCAAAACACATATCCTTTAGATAGATGTATATTCTGTCTCTGAAAGGCAATAACCTTTCTCAGAAGTATGCATGTTTAAATCAAACCTTAATCGTATAAGATGCCTAGGAGAAGTACATTGTTCTTATCTTTAGATCATGAGATCTTAAGAACATGCTCTAACTTCTTCTCAATCTTATATCTTGATTTATTTAGACAACCATCATTTTATGTCTGACAATATTTTTTACATTGTTGCCAATGACAAAATGTTATCTACATAAAATCTCCGAGAAACACCACCTTGTTTCCATTATGTCTCTAATACACCTTTCGTCTTTGCCTTTTGATGAATCCATCAAATGGACTTTCTCATCAATTCGCAAGTTCCACGATTTATAGCTTTGTTACCATCCATAAATGGATTTACTAAGCTTGTATTCTAAATGATCTATCCTCTTAACAATAAATCTTATTGTTATCCAAGAAAGCTCATTTAGATCTAGTACCACCCTTATGCAGAGCTAGGGATCGATTTCATGTCTACTAGATCCAGAGTCCGAACTCCTCTAGTCTTATGAATATCTCTGGTTGTCCAACAACCTCCCACTGCAATGGCGTTCCGGTGTATAACAGTAATAACAATAGGTGCAGTATGTGGTGTACTTCTACTCGGTTTGGCTGGTTCCCAGTCTTTTGTCCTTTTTCTCATTTCAAGGTATTTCGTCAGTTCAGGCTTTGTGGTTCATCTAATAGTCTTCCTCTATGAACCGGACGAGACGTCTCTCTGGTTCATAGTACTATAGAACACACAACATTTTGTTCATCTAGGATATCCTACAACCATATTGAATATGCCGTTGTATCCAGGAATATCCATAGAACATAGGTGGTTCCGAACAACTTGTTCTTTTACTATTAGATCTCCATTTCTTATTTACAACGCACCAACTCTACACGTAAGTGTATGGTGCGGCCCTTTGGGATTGAATCCCAATCTTTGATTATGCTATGTGTTACTTAGATAAGTGATGGCCTCCGCGACCGAGTCGCAGGCTCCTAATGGATATACTTTGATGGTTCCCCATAATAGCTTTGTGTCCATTGACTAGTCAAAACACTTTGCTTTTATGGCACATTAAGTATTCTAATCCATTACCGAGTATTCTTGAGAGAATTACTCGTACCTTTCTAATTTACACATATGTCTGCATATCTAGTCATTTTCAATACTTGTCTGAATTCTATCCTTTATCCAGAAAGGTTTGCTTAGACGTATTATCCTCCAAATTCAATCCTTAGGTCGGAAGGTCCATTCCTTCAACTATAATTGATTAAATCAATTTCGACCATTTGAATCTCATTTGAAAATACTACTAAGTATAAGAATTCACAAGTATAATGATTTAATGAAGAAATATATCTAATCAAGTAAAACAAGTTACAGAACGGTTCGTTGTATCGTGGTAGACTAAGGATTCATCATTCACATATTGCTATCTAATGTACCAGAATAGATAATACCCATTATTTCTTATCAAAATCATCACCATGATTAAAGAAATAAAATATCCATTCATAAATAATAGAAATCCAGAACAAAAGTTCTTTCTAAAATAAAGGGTACATAATGCAATAAACTTGAAATGAAATCCTATTTAACTACTAAAGCAGATAAATGTCTTCCACTGCAACAGTTGCCTCCTCCACAGCTTTTGCCTGTGTAGACTCGAACTCTTCTTCTCTAAGTCGCCGGGTTTTCTGGAACCCCTGCATTCAAAATGCACATACCGTCAGTGGTTCCATATCTACACACCAGAATTCCGGTAGATAACACCGCTGACTATGTTTTTACGACTAAAGAAAAATTCGTACCTCTGAGAGGACATTCATACTTCCAGTGTCCAGACTTGTTGCATCGGAAGCACTTGCCTTTTGGCTTTGCAGCCCCCACTCGTGGTATAGTCTTCTTGACACCACTGGGTTTCCAGGCTTGCTTCCTCCTCTTGCCCCTACCTCCACCAGGCTTAAAGCCTTTGGACTTGGTAGCTAAACGCGCTAGAGACTTGCCCTTCTTGTAGATCCCCTCTGCCGCCTTCAGTTCAGTCAGGAGTTGCGCAAGAGAATAAGACAGTTTACCCATATTAAAGCTCATGCGAAACTGCTCAAAACTAGGGGTCAGAGACTGGAGTATGATGTCGACTTGCGTCTCAGCATCAATTTGAGCTCCTAGGATCTCAAGCTCATTCAACAGACCCATCATCTTAAGAACGTGCTCCCCTACGGGCGTTCCTTCAGACTGAGTAGTTGTCATGAGGACTCTCATGGCTTCTTGCCTTGCCGCACGATCTTGCTCCCCAAACATCTCCTTGAGGTTAAACATCATATCATAGGTGTTGGAATTCGATATCCCGGGTTATTTAAATTTGCGGAAACCAATAACCCGAACGAACCCTTCGCCGGAGATCACACGAACACGGACTCATCCGCCGGAGTCCGGCCTTTGGAGACCACGCACCCGAAGGCACGCGGCCCGCCCCCAGCCGAACCCCCGCGAGTACGGGGTTCATGCGATCAACGGATCGCGCCACCGCGATCGATGGGTGGGGCTGCTCCCAGCAGCCCCCGCGGCGAGTTCGGCGACTCGCCGCCGCTTGGAGGATCCCCACCGTTGAGGTGGGGAGGGGGACGGCACCAGCCCGTGCCCCCGGCGATCGATCCTTGGATCGATCGTAAGCCCTCGGCCCAGCCGAGGGTTCGATCCTCTCGCCCCCCGTCGAAACCCTAGGCGGCGATCCCGCGGTCCGGTGGCTTCGCCACCACCGCGTGATCGTTCGTCTAATCCGGGTTCGAACTTTTGGATCTTGTTTTTCGATAATTGATCAATAAACTAGAATTAAATTGCGGAAATTTAATTCACCTTTCGATTCGTTGTGCGGAGAAACGAGATCTTATGATGACCTTGAGATCTTCCCACGTATTCCTTGCACTAGCCCGGACGTCGTGTGGGCGACGATCTACCGAACTCCATGGATCCTCCTCTCTACTTTCTCTCTCTAGAATTGTGATCTTCAAGTTATGAGAATAGAGAAGACCATGTAGTGCTTTTATAGGCTACGTAGGGGATCTTAAGGAGGTGGAATATTGGGCTTCCAATATTGAAGATTAAATTGAGCCCAATGCTCAAGTCAATTAATCCTTATCAATATTAATTAATTCTATTTTCCACTATATAAAATTAATTGCACTCCCAATATTAAACCATATTATATCAAATAATATTTCTCCGGTAGTATTATTTATTCCGTGTATTTAAGATATAAATATCCATGAATAAAATTAATTTATTGCTAATTAATTTATTCATCTCTTATATCCGAGACTAGTACCATTCAACTTTAATTATTATGCGGAACGAATCCACCTGCAGGGTTTACATAATAATTCCTTATGAACTCATCTCGGGGATATTATTAACCCTTCCGGGATACACTGTCCGGTCAATTATTCACGGCATGTCATATATGAAATATAGTGACCCAACTTAACCGGTAATTAACCCAATAATTAAATCGGTTAATTCCTTTGGTAAATCAAAGTCACTTATATTAAATATACACACCCGCAATAGTATCGGGGATTAAGAATAAAATACTCAGAGACTTAAATCGTTTATCGCCGGCAATCCTAATCGTTAAATCTCAAGCAGATCCACTCAATACACCAAGTGTACAAGTGTGATAAAATAATCAAGATAGATTATTTTCTCTCTCACACAACGACTATACCGATGGATTGGTCCGTGTCCATCTAGGTCGTGAGCAACTGTTCGATTAAATACGAGTAACCGATAGTATGATCTTCTGTGCGCCCATGCAACACCATACTAACTACAACGTATAAAATCCAGGACTATAATTTGCATATATTTAATTATAAATAATTAAACGCAAATAATTGTTTATTTAATTAAATAGATTAGTGGCAATGGATCGTGAGTTTCCGTCACTTAAATCTAGACATTAAGTACACAACTCCAACAATCTCCCACTTGTACTAAGGTCTAGTCATTTCCTCCAAACTCCCGACTCCCATACTCATCACGTGCTTAAGTTGTACTTCCAAGAAGTACTATGTGAATGAACACTCTAGGTTGCCGCTCTGAAGTTATCTTGGTGACTACAGCGTCGTCTCCCTCGACGATGACTCGTATCAGGTGGTACTTGCACTATGTGTTATCTTACACTTATGGACTTGTGATTTCTTACCATTTGCCATCGCACCGCTATTTACATAGCCTTTGGCAAACTAAGAATCACATCTAAGTCCCAGAGATTATCCCGGAGCTATACCAAAACTTCCGCTGCCTCTGAGGCCGCTATTTGGTTACCCATGGCAGAGTCCGAAAAGCATCGTGCTTATCACTCTTCCATGTTAAAACTCCTTCTCCTTCAATAGTGAAACACATAGCCTGATATCGACTTACACCGGTCCTCATTTGATTAGAAATCTAAGAGAATGTAATCCAAAGGAAATGCTCGTCTGCTTCGTAGTCTAGAACAGTACTTCGAAAGTACTTTTACGGCAGTCGAATATTCCTTTCCAGGATTACCTCGATATCCCCCCACTATGCTAACCGCATAGCCGATATCAGGTTCTCGTTTTTCAACATTGCATTTATCAAGCTTTCCACACTCCAAGTGTAGGAAACTGCTTTCACTGCTTCTATCTCCTTTTGTGTTCCCAAAACACATATCCTTAGATAGATGCATTCCGTGTCTGAAAGGTAACGAACCTTTCTCGGAATCTTGCATGTTAAAACGAACCATAATCATATAAGACATCTAGAGAAGTACAATGTTCTTTTCTTGAGATCCTAGATCTTAAGAACATGCTCTAACTTCTTCTTTATCTTATATATCGATTTTTCTAGACAACCATCATTTTATGTCTGACAACATCTTTACATCGTTACCAATGATAAAATGTTATCTACATAAAACTTCCGAGAAACACCACCTTGTTTCCATCACGTTTCCCATACACACGATTCGTCAATGCCTTTTGATGAATCCATTAAATGGACTATCTCATCAATGCGCAAGTTCCACGAACTCTAGCTTTGTTACAATCCATAAATAGATTAACTAAGCTTGTACTCTAAATGATCTCGCCTCTTAACAATAATCCTTATTGTTCTCTAAGAAGGCACATTTAGATCTAGTACCGCCTCTATGTAGATCCAGGGATTGATTTCATGTATACTAGGTCCAGAGTTTCAAAACTCTCCTAGTCTTATGAATATCTCCGGTTGTCACACAACCTCCCACTACAATGGCATTCCGGTGTATAAACAGTAATAACAGTAGGTGCAGTTAGTGGTGTACCACTACTCGGTTCGGCTGGTTCTAAGTCTTAATCGTTTTATCTCTCATTCAGAAATATCATGTCATTTTGGGCTTGTGGTTCATCTAATAGTCTTCCTCTAAGAACCGGGCGTTAGAACTTATAACGTCCTTCTGGTTCATAGTACTATCGAACATACAACTTTTGTTCTTCTAGGATATTCTACAACCACATTTGAATGTGCCGTTGTTACCAAGACATATCCATAGAACATAGGTAGTTCCGTTTAACTCATGCTTTTACTATTTCTATAAGAGTTCCATTTCTTATTTCCGACACACCAATCTTACAGAGGACTGTATGGTGTTGTCAATTGGGATTCAATCCCAAGCTCTGATCATAAATCAGAGTCAATCAATTCTAATACTTGTCCGGATCTTATATCTTATATCCATAAAGGATTGCTTAGTCGTATTATCTTCCAAATTAGATTCTTAGGTCGGAAGGTCCACTCCTTCAACTTAATTGATCTTACAATCAATTTTCGACCTTTGAACTTCTTATTTGAATAAATATGACTTAGCATAAGAATCCACAAGTATAAATGATTTAATAAAGAAATCTCTTATTAGTAAAACGAGTTATGTATAACGGTTCGTTGCATCGTGGTGGACTCAGGATTCATCATATATATATTGCTAGCTAATGTACCAAAATAGATAATATCATTATTTCTTCTTATAACCATTAAATGATTAAAAGAAATAAAATATCCATTTATTAGAAATCCAGAACAAAGTTCTTTCTAATATGAAAGGTACATAAAAGCAATAACTCAAAATGAAATCCTATAAAATGTCCTCCACTGCAACAGCTGCCTCCTTACAGCATTGCCCATGTAGACTACGATCTTTTCTTTTCTAAGTCGTCGGGTTTCCTGGAACCCTTGCATTAAAAATGCACATACCGTCAGTGGTTCCATATCTACACACCAGGTTCCGGTAGATAATACCACTGACTATGTTTTATGACTAAAGAAATTTCGTACCTTCTTTGAGAGGATAATTAGACTTCCAGTACCCAGACTGTTTGTATCGAGAATACTTGCCTCATGGCTTTCTCGTCCCATCTCGTGGTCTAAGCAAATTAGGACCACTGGGATTCTTCGCTTGCTTTTCCTTTCCCCCGATTTTGCCCTTAGGTTCGATACCTTTGGCATTGGCTACAAGAGCTTGAGATTTCCGTCTCAACTCGTCCAAAAGGTCAATCATCTCAAAAACGTGTTTAAGCGTTTCCTCGAATGACTGGCCTTTATGAGTATCCTCATCGCTTCTTGTCTAGCCGCCTATGTCAATAGGCTCGGGAGGACAAAGCTCATTGAGTACAACCTTGTACTCTTTAACAGTCTGGGCAATGTCTAGATCTCTATTCCAATCAATACATTCAGGGACCAATGAGTTTATAATCCTTAAGTATCACATAAAGTGGGTTCAAAGCCATATCCTAATCTATGAGCACATATAACAACAAACAATCGATTTAATCTCCGATATTATCTCCCTCAAATAATATCATTAAACCACTAATCACATCTAAAATCCCATCAGGTAAGGCAAGCCACGTGGTGTGGACGTTTACCCACCCAAATGATTTAGCAATTAGATTTGCTTCGGTCATACATCACTTATAGCGGAACCTCGTGGGGAGGAATACTATAACGCGTATCTAAGTGTAAACCATTACTCAGTACCAAAGTAAATCGTTTGGAATTGCTACATCACCGCAAGCCACGTGGTGTGGACGTTTACGACAACTTCACAACTCTTCACAATTTCTTACAACTGTCTACATCAATTAATCCAAAATCCGTCAGCATAGCAAGCCACGTGGTGTGGACGTTTACTACGCCAAGAGACTTTTATAATTGACTCCCAATTACTTGATCCATTCGATCTTGTAAATCAAGACGCGGAGAATCATAAGTGAAACTCGAAGTTTCTTACCAGTGATTCACCATGCGAACAACCCTATCTCTCATAGAATGAGGGAGCCGAGCAGACAATCGATCTAGTCATCAAATGACACGAAAGTCTCTAATTTGTGTCCTCGACATGACCAAGTGGCTTTGGCTCCATTCCACTCCCCGGGGTGAGAATGAGTCGACTTGAAATCAGTTTTGGAAAGACAAATTAGGCATTGTTTGATAAACTTAATCAATGTTTCTCGTAAGAGGAATTACAAGAATTCTCCTCCAATGACTTGTCTATACGAACTTCAAAAATCCATAAAAGTCACAAAGAGAACAGCAATGGAGACCATGGATATGTTTCCATACCCTCTCCCACTTAGCTTTTTACAATAAAGGGATACGCTATCTAATGCATAATTAAATACACATAAGCATAATAACAAACATACATTTCATGCAAGTACGTACACAAATAATCAAATAATTGCTCAAGTAAAATTATTTCTCGACTATTCGTACCTTGATGAATTCCTGCATGCTTGTCTTGAGTCTTCATTCTACGTCTTGAATACTTTGCCGAGCGACGGAAAAATTCTTTGATTCTCATATTTAATTTATTTTAAATAAAATCCAAGATTCCAATTCAAAATAAATTTGAATCAATCTAATGATCTTAAATAAAATACTTCAATTAAATAAAATCAATTCAATTGATTTCCATATTTAATTCTATTTTAAATAAAATCCAAGATTTTCCAATTCAAAATAAATTTTGAATTAATCTATTGATTTTAAATAAAATACTTAAATTAAATAAAATCAATTCCATTAAAATCCATTGATTTCCATATTTAATTCTATTCTAAATAAAATCCAAGATTTTCCAATCCAAAATAAATTTTGAATTAATCTAATGATTTTAAATAAAATACTTAAATTAAATAAAATCAATTTTATTAAAATCCATTGATTTCCATATTTAATTCTATTTTAAATAAAATCCAAGATTTTCCAATTCAAAATAAATTTTGAATTAATCTAATGATTTTAAATAAAATACTTAAATTAAATAAAATCAATATTTTAATAATTTCTCAATCCTATTTAGATTAGATCTCAAGAATCCTAATCAAAATCGAATTTTGATTCTTCTCAAGACTTCTAATCCAAGTAGGTATAGGATATCTAGAGAAACTAGGATTTTTTTTCCTAATTTAACTCTCCATCTAATTCCATTATTTAATTCCATAATTAAGAAATCTAATCCAAATAGAATTTGAATTAATTCCAAAATTAAATTAAATAAAATTAGAAAGATTAAATTATTTCTGGAAAGATCGGATTTACCGGGACGAACCGAAACGAATTCCGGTCGACCCAATCGAACCCACATGTACTGCATATTGACCCACGAGAATTAATTCATATGCAAGGCTAAGAGACCATGCATGCGGACATGCATATCATCTTTGGCCATGCAAAGAATTCACTCAGCAGCCATGTAGCCATTCACGTACAGCAAAAGAAAAACACTTTTTGGCCATGCAAAGAATTCACTCAGCAGCCATGTAGCCATTCACGTACAGCAAAAGAAAAACACGTACATGCATTCAAAATTCATGTTGTGTCGGCCGACGGGAAAAAGGTGTCGGCCGACACCCTTTGAAAATTTCAGCCGCGTGAATTCGATCGTCTTCTCCGGCGGACATGTGCACCAGCTCTGGTCGATTTCCGGCACGTTGTCTCCTCTGACAACCCACGCCATCGACCCATGGTGCAGCCACGCACGAGCAGCCCGCGATCAAGCCGAACGAAAACCCGTTCGATCGATCGCGCCGGTGCTCGCCTGGACCTTCGCCGGAGCAGCCGACTCCTGGTATGACGCCTCGACGTCACGCCATCAAAGCTGCCGCCAGCCCGCACGCCCAGCTGCTGCCGCACAGCCCGCTCCAAGCCCTCGGCGTACCAGCAGCCGCAATCCGAAGCCGCGAACGCAGCCGCCGGCTGTCGGCGAACCACCACCCCTGGTGGCACACGCCGACACGCCTAGCTGTGTTCAGCCCGCGTCCAGCAGCCCGTACAGCCCGTGCCTCCAGCCACCTCCCCGGCAGCCCGCACCGAGCCCACGGTCCGTCTATCCGGTTCGATTTCCGAAAACCCTCGATTTTAATATTTAATTTTTCCGACAAACACGATTCATACGAGAGAGAAAATATAGACGTAGAACAATATATAGCACAATAATTTAACGCAATTAAATTAATCTATGGCCATATATATCGAGAATCGATTATCGAAACAATTAACGAAAAACGTAACCGTACGCTCTGATACCAATTGTTGGAATTCGATATTCCGGGTTATTTAAATTTGCGGAAACCAATAACCCGAACGAACCCTTCGCCGGAGATCACACGAACACGGACTCATCCGCCGGAGTCCGGCCTTTGGAGACCACGCACCCGAAGGCACGCGGCCCGCCCCCAGCCGAACCCCCGCGAGTACGGGGTTCATGCGATCAACGGATCGCGCCACCGCGATCGATGGGTGGGGCTGCTCCCAGCAGCCCCCGCGGCGAGTTCGGCGACTCGCCGCCGCTTGGAGGATCCCCACCGTTGAGGTGGGGAGGGGGACGGCACCAGCCCGTGCCCCCGGCGATCGATCCTTGGATCGATCGTAAGCCCTCGGCCCAGCCGAGGGTTCGATCCTCTCGCCCCCCGTCGAAACCCTAGGCGGCGATCCCGCGGTCCGGTGGCTTCGCCACCACCGCGTGATCGTTCGTCTAATCCGGGTTCGAACTTTTGGATCTTGTTTTTCGATAATTGATCAATAAACTAGAATTAAATTGCGGAAATTTAATTCACCTTTCGATTCGTTGTGCGGAGAAACGAGATCTTATGATGACCTTGAGATCTTCCCACGTATTCCTTGCACTAGCCCGGACGTCGTGTGGGCGACGATCTACCGAACTCCATGGATCCTCCTCTCTACTTTCTCTCTCTAGAATTGTGATCTTCAAGTTATGAGAATAGAGAAGACCATGTAGTGCTTTTATAGGCTACGTAGGGGATCTTAAGGAGGTGGAATATTGGGCTTCCAATATTGAAGATTAAATTGAGCCCAATGCTCAAGTCAATTAATCCTTATCAATATTAATTAATTCTATTTTCCACTATATAAAATTAATTGCACTCCCAATATTAAACCATATTATATCAAATAATATTTCTCCGGTAGTATTATTTATTCCGTGTATTTAAGATATAAATATCCATGAATAAAATTAATTTATTGCTAATTAATTTATTCATCTCTTATATCCGAGACTAGTACCATTCAACCTTAATTATTATGCGGAACGAATCCACCTGCAGGGTTTACATAATAATTCCTTATGAACTCATCTCGGGGATATTATCAACCCTTCCGGGATACACTGTCCGGTCAATTATTCACGGCATGTCATATATGAAATATAGTGACCCAACTTAACCAGTAATTAACCCAATAATTAAATCGGTTAATTCCTTTGGTAAATCAAAGTCACTTATATTAAATATACACACCCGCAATAGTATCGGGGATTAAGAATAAAATACTCAGAGACTTAAATCGATTATCGCCGGCAATCCTAATCGATAAATCTCAAGCAGATCCACTCAATACACCAAGTGTACAAGTGTGATAAAATAATCAAGATAGATTATTTTCTCTCTCACACAACGACTATACCGATGGATTGGTCCGTGTCCATCTAGGTCGTGAGCAACTGTTCGATTAAATACGAGTAACCGATAGTATGATCTTCTGTGCGCCCATGCAACACCATACTAACTACAACGTATAAAATCCAGGACTATAATTTGCATATATTTAATTATAAATAATTAAACGCAAATAATTGTTTATTTAATTAAATAGATTAGTGGCAATGGATCGTGAGTTTCCGTCACTTAAATCTAGACATTAAGTACATAACTCCAACAATAGGCAGTGTCCATCGACTCATGTTGGGTTTGGAGTACATTTGACATGGAAGCCAAAATATAACACCTAGCCATTTCATCAGCCTTTTTCCACTTTCGATATGTCAGTTTTTCCTCATCAGTTGAGGCAGCCGTGGGCTCAGCAGGGCACACTTCATGGAGTACAAACTTGTACTCCTCTGAAGTCAGGACAATGTCTAAATTTCTCTTCCAATCAATATAGTTGGGGCCAGTGAGCTTATGCTCCTTGAGTATCATAGAAAGTGGGTTCATAGCTATTCTCTAAACCTATAAGCACATTTAAACAAACAATCAATTTAATATCCGATATTATCTCCCCCAAATAATATCATTAAATCACTAATCACATCTAAAATCCCATCGATAAGGCAAGCCACGATAGTGTGGACGTTTACCCATCCAAATGATTTAGCAATTAGATTTGCTTTGGTCGTACATCACTATAGCGTTACTTCGATGGGAAGAATACTATAGAGCGTACCTAAGTGTAAACCATCACTCAGTACTAAGAAGTTTGTTTAAGATTCGCATGTTACCGCAAGCCACGATAGTGTGGACGTTTACGTTAACCTACGTTTCCTTCACTCCCTTCTATAACTGTCTACATCAACCGTTCCAAAAATCCCATTCAATGCAGCAAGCCACGATAGTGTGGACGTTTACTACACCAAAAGACTTTTACAATTGACATCCAATTACTTGAAGCATTCGATTTTGTAAATCAAGACGCGGAGAATCATAAGTGAAACTCGAAGTTTCTAACCAGTGATTCACCATGCGAACAACCCTATCTCTCATAAATGAGGGAGCCGAGCAGACAATCGATCCATCTATCAAAGAATGGTACGAAGGTCTCTAATTTGTGTCATCCACATGACCAAGTGGCTTTGGCTCCATTCCACTCCCCGGGGTGAGAATGAGTCGACTTGAAGTCAGTTTCAGAAAGACAAATTAGGCATTGTTTGATAAACTTAATCAATGTTTCTTGTAAAAGGAATTACAAGAATTCTCCTCCAATGACACATCTATATGAACTTCAAAAGTCCATAAGAGTCACCAAGAGAACAGTAATGGAGACCATGGGAATGTTTCCATCCCCTCTCCCACTTAGCTTTTTATAACAAAGGGATACGCTATCTAATGCATAATTAAACACATAAGCATGCATACAATCAATAAAGCACATAGCACATAGTCAAAATAAGCTAGAAAATTATTTTCCGACTATCATGGCTTTATTCCATCTCCGTATGCGTCTTCTAGTCTTCAGTCTTCGTTCTTGAATGCTCCATGTGACGAGAATATTAATCCCAATATTTAAATCTATTTATTTTTAATAAATCCAAAAGATACTTAATTCGAAAATTAAGTCAATCGAATAAATCAAAAATAAAATTAAATATTATTAATATTTTTATTTATTTATTTTCCTATCTAATTCTATTAAATCTCTAGAATAATCTATCCAAGTCAAACTTGGAATATTCTAGAAGACTTCTATAATAGAATAAGGAAATAAAATAAATTAGGACTCTTCTACTTTCCAAGATTAATTAATTTCCATTACTATGAAAATTCCCATAAAATAGGAATAATCAATTAGGAAATAAATCAATCCTAAATTAACTTTTTATTCCTTTCCAATTCTATTAAATCTCTAGGATCCTATTCCAAGTAGAACTCGGAATACTCTAGAAGACTTCCATAATAGAATAAGGAATAAAATTAATTCCAATTAATTCTTTTCCTAATCCATGAGAATTCCCAAAAATAGGAAAACTCAATTAGGAAAACCGAATCAATTAGGTAAGTAGAATCTAGGTAGGAGTAGTAGTAGCACGGGTTGGGGATCCCCGCACCACCACCACTACCACCGACCGCCGCCACCACCGGAGAGGGCACCGCCGCCGCCTCCCCAGTCGGCCGGCCACCACCATACCGGCGGCAGCCCCAGCCGAGGGGCGATCGACCCCTCCCCATGGCTTCGGTCATGGGGTCGATCATGGGGTTGATCGACCCCCCCGGTTCTTCGTCCTCTTCGTCTTCTTCGTCACACGAGTTCTCCGGCGGTCGTCTCGGCATCGATCCAACGTAAATAAATTACAAGAAATAAATTTACAATTCCAGTATCGATTCTATACATGAAATCGACCCTATACACTTTCCGGAAAACATAGAACAATAATAATAAATCTAAATTCGGTCAACCCCCGAATTTTTACTATTACAAGCATTCATCCACACAAAACGAATCTCGACATGTCCGAGAGTTTAATAACGAATAATCATGGCAAAATTAAATAGAAATTAATTAAACGAATAATTAACAATTAATTTAAACCATGATAGTCGGAATCCCTGCAAGGTAGAACACAACTGAACACATACATGAACACGAAACCAAACGCTCTGATACCAATTGCTGGAAATCGATATCCCGGGGTATCAAAAAATTGCGGAACCGATAACCCCGACCGAAATCCCGTCGCCGGAAACCGATCACGAACCACCGCACGAGCCGGAGCTCGACCGAGCACCGCACGGGCGAACCCGCGCGCCCAGCCGAGCCTCCGCACGGGGCTCGCGATCGCTAGCCCTAGCGATCGCCGGGGATGCACGCGCATCCCCGTGGGGCTGTTCCGAACAGCCCCCCGGCGGTGAGTCCGGCGACTCACCGCCACCGCCGAGGAGGGCGGTGCGCCCAGCGCACCAGCCGCGGCCCAGCCGCTGCTCGCCCGGCGATCGACCCCACGGTCGATCGCGTGCCCCGGCGTCCAGCCGGGGCTCCTCATGTGAGCTCGCGGTCGAAGCCCTAGGGCTCGACCGCACCCCCTCGGCTCCCAGCCGAGGGTCCTTCGAACGTTCGCCGGGGATCTCGAATCCCCGTCCCCGAAGTTCGTCGTTTTCCCGGATCGTGTGTTCATGCATGTATCACAATTTAATTCACATAAATTCACACGAAGGAGTTTATGATCATACCTTTGATTCGTTGTGCGGAGAAACGAAATCAAGTTGAAGACCTTTTGGATCTTCCCACGTATTCCTTGCACTCCGTTCGAACGTCGGGTGGGCGACGATCTATCGAACTCCTATGGATCTCCTTCAACTCTCTAGAATATCAAGTATGATAATCTTGTCTTATTCAAGTTATGAATTATGAAGGCCATGTAGTGCTTTTATAGGCTAAGTAGGGGATCTAAAGGAGGTGGAATATTGGGCTTCCAATATTGAAGATTAAATTAAGCCCACTGCCCAAGTCCATTAATCCTTATCAATATTAATTAATTTATTTTCCACTATATAAATTAATTGCACTCCCAATATTAAACCATATTATATCAAATAATATTTCTCCGGTAGTATTATTTATTCCGTGTATTTAAGATTTAAATATCCATGAATAAAATTAATTTATTGCTAATTAATTTATTCATCTCTTTAATCCGAGACTAGTACCATTCAACCTTAATTATTGTGCGGAACGAATCCACTCATGAGGTTTACACAATAATTCCTTATGAACTCATCTCGGGGATATTATCAACCCTTCCGGGATACACTGTCCGGTCAATTATTCACGGCATGCCATATATGAAATATAGTGACCCAACTTAACCGGTAATCAACCCAATAATTAAATCGGTTAATTCCTTTGGTAAATCAAAGTCACTTATATTAAATATACACACCCGCAATAATATCGGGGATTAAGAATAAAATACACTGAGACTCGAATCGATTATCGCCGGCAATCCTAATCGATGAATCTCAACGATCCGCTCAATACACCAAGTGTACAAGTGTGATAAAATAATTAAGACAAGTTATTTTCTCTCTCACACAACGACTATACCGATGGATTGGTCCGGGTCCATCTAGGTCGTGAGCCATTGTTTGATTAAATACGAGTAACCGATAGTATGATCTTCTGTGTGGGCCCGACACACCATACTAACTACAACGTATAAAATCTAGGACTATGATTTGCATATATTTAATTAATAATAATTAAAAGCAAACGATTGTTTATTAATTTAATAGATTAAATGCTATGACCGGGAGTTTACCGTTACTTAAATCTAGACATTAAGTACACAACTCCAACAGTTCAAACTCTATTTCTCAATCACCCATTCAACGAGATGAAGCCGTCACTCGACGATCAACAAGGGACCGGCAGCCCCTTGGTTATCTAAATGATTATGAGGTTCAATTGAATTACTCCACTGTGACATCTTGTTTTCTACTGGGGATGATAGGTGATGGCGAACCAAAATGCTACAATGAAGCTCGCGGTATAGTTGAATGGAAAACTGCAATGAATGAAGAAATAAAGGCGTTGGTGAAAAATAATACATGGGAACTAGTGCCGAAGCCAAAGGATGTTGAGCTGGTAACTTGCAAATGGGTCTACAAGTTAAAGAAAAAAGTTGACGGGAAAATCGACAAGTATAAAGCGCGTTTGGTTGCACGTTCAGCCCGGTAGCTAAGATGGTGACGGTCCGAACAATTATTTCATTGGTTGCGTATAAAAAATGGAGTTTATGGCAGCTCGATGTAAAGAATGCGTTTCTTTACGGTGATTTGGATCGGGACATTTTTATGGAGCAGCCACCGGGATTTATCTCACATGAGTTTCCAAATTATGTGTGTCGCCTCAAGAAGGCTTTATACGGACTCAAGCAAGCTCCGCGTGCTTGGTATGGTAAAATTTCACAATATCTATCTTTTTGTGGTTTTAACTCTTCTTCGTCAGATTCCAGTCTATTTGTGAAATATGTGTCTTCTAAGACTACTATACTCCTTCTTTACGTGGACGACATGATCGTCACCGTTGACGATAAGGATGAGATCTCTCGACTTTGCGAGGAGTTGTCTATTCGGTTCAACATGAAGAATCTTGGAGAAGCTCACTCTTTTCTCGGGTTGGAAATTATAAAGACGGAAGGGTACTTTGTTTCTCAAGAATCTTATGCCTCAAGTCTTTTAAATCGGTTTGGCATGAGAAATTCAAAGGCTGCCATCACTCCAATGGAACCTAACTTCAAACTACAAAAAGTTGAATGAGAGGTTTTGGATAATGCCACAAAGTATCGTCAACTCGTGGGTAGTCTCTTCTACCTAACCATCACCAGGCCCGACATAGCATACTCTGTCGGAGTTGTATCTCAGTTTATGGACAGCCCTTGTGTTGGTCATTGGATCGCGGCAAAGCGCATCCTTCGTTACGTGAAAGGAACGTTGGATCTTGGTCTTCTTTATAAGCAAAAACTATCCTTTCTCTTGCAAGGATTTACAGATGCGGATTGGGGTGGAAATGTCATTGATTGTCGCTCTACGACGGGTTATTGCTTCAATATTGGTTCCGCTGCAATTTCTTGGTGTAGTAAGAAGCAACCTACCGTTACTCTTTCAAGCGCAGAGGCTGAATATGTGGCGGCAACAATGACTACTCAAGAGTGTGTTTGGCTCAGGCGATTACTTCAAGATATTGGAGTGCCATTTAACTCTCCAATCCAAATAAGTTGCGACAATGAAAGTACTATCAAGTTGGCTGGAAATCCGGTGTTTCATGCTCGCATGAAACACATAGAAATTCACTATCATTTTGTTCGAGAGAAAGTGTTGAATCAAGAGATCGAGTTGTTAAAAATTGTAACGAATGATCAAGTTGCCGATGTGTTCACCAAATCTCTTTCACGAGCTAAGTAATAGTACTATCAAGTTGGCTGGATACAGAATAGTTTTTCTTTTCTGTAGAAATTAATTTGCTAGCGCAAATATATTTCTGGAGACAGAATAATAAAAACGTAAAAAGGAGGGTTTGAGACAGAAGAAGAAGAGAAGCTCCAAGCGGATCGATGCCCACACATCGGCTGGAGCAAGAGGGCTAGGATACACGCTAGAAGACTCGAGGTATCTGTCAATTCGGCTTCTCCGAATCACGCGACAAAGGTATGAGATCGATCCCTAATTCCGCAATTATCGATCTCTAAATTCGTTAAAAATACATCGGACGAACGATCGGGTTCCGGGAGTCGTGGTACGTGTTCCTCGACTACTAGGGGTTCAAGGACCTTCGGATCGGTAGTCGGAAGAGGAAAAACGGACCGGAAACGAGCCCGGAACAGCAGAACGCGCTGCTGTTCGCGGAGAAACGGCGACCGCCGTTTCCAAACGGCGACCGCCGTTTTGGTCTTTTTCTGGCAGCCCGCTCGGTTCGCGCGGTTGTCCTTCGGGGCAATGGCTGGGCGTGAATCGGGGCACGGGCTGGAAAAGCGAACGAAGTAGCGACACCGGATGTCGACTGGGATCGTTCGGATGTTCGAGTGATCGAACGAACGCATCCCGGGTAGTCGATTTCCAACAAATGGTATCAGAGCCGGTTTTGTACGTTCGTTGTATTTTTACGAGATTTGTTTTGCAGGTTCGAACCCGATTATTATGGTCATGTGTTTGTGCTTTAATGTTTGTGGTTTGTTTAACTCTCGGGCTTGTCGAGATCAGTTTTGGTTTTGAAATCGTTGCATGTTTGTAATAGTTAAAACGACGGGTTGAGTCATTTAGGTTTTATTACGTTTTTCGTTTTATCCGGATGTATAGGATCGATCAACCTGTATAGGATCGATGCCGGAAGTAGTATGTTTTACCTTTGTAATGTTACTGCTACTTGGTGGATCGAGAGAAGATCGGAGGCCGGACGAACGAGGGTCGAGAAGTCGAACCCGCGAGCTGCTGAAGGGCAAACGGCGGTCGCCGTTTCTTAAACGGCGGTCGCCGTTTCGCTGGATACTTGGCAGCAGCGGCGCGGGGGTTCGACGGACACCACGGGTCGCTCGTCGAGGCCTGGGATGATACTCCAGTGGGAGGGGTTCGTCTCTTGGCACTTAGACGAGTCGGTGGTGGATCGAGACCGAGACGAGCAACGAGACAAAGATCCGAGAAGACGTGCATGGAAGATATTTAAAGGCCATAATAATCGGGGTCACGTTAAATGCTTTTTGTGTGTTTACGTGCTTGTTATTATGCTTTATTTATTTTATGCATGTTATCCCTTTTTCGTAAAATACTAAGTGGGAGAGGGATTGGAAACAATCCCGCGGTCTCCATTCTCTGTTTTGATAGTGATGTGTGTCACTTACGAGTTGGCTTTAGTGTCATCCTCCCTATCGGATAAAGTCGACACACAGATATCACTGGATCAAAATTCGAATTTAAAATCCACTTATAAAATTGAACAATTATATTTCTCAAAAGCAATGCCTAATCTGTCATTCAAAGACTAATTTCAACTCGACTCATTCTCACCCCGGGGAGTGGAATGGAGCCAAAGCGCTTGGTTATGTCGATGACACAGATTAGAGACATTCGAGTCATTCGATGACTAGATCGATTGTCTGGTTGGCTCCCTCACCTAGTGAGAGATAGGGCTCAATTGCATGATTGATCGCTGGTTAGAAACTTCGAGTTTCACTTACGAGATATCAAGATTTGATTAATAAAATTGTGAAATTTAATAAATGTAAGAGTCAATTAACAAAGTTGTTTGTTTTAGTAAACGTCCACAAGAACGTGGCTTGCTAAATGGAAACGGTACTTTGGGTTAATTAAGATTCTATGACATTTAAATAAGTGAGATTCAATTAATAAAGTTGTTTGTTTTAGTA
This sequence comes from Euphrasia confusa, assembly GCA_954870475.1. NCBI lineage: Eukaryota > Viridiplantae > Streptophyta > Magnoliopsida > Lamiales > Orobanchaceae > Euphrasia > Euphrasia confusa. Next base: position 35,645,601 of record OX940950.1, read on the forward strand.
AACGTCCACAAGAACGTGGCTTGCTAAATGGAAACGGAACTTTGGGATTAATCGAGGCTCGACAGTTATAGAAAATCGTGGAGGACCGCATGTCAACGTAAACGTCCACAAGAACGTGGCTTGCGGTGGACATGTGGTTCCCGAGCGGTGGACTTAGTACTGAGAAATGGTACACACTTAGGTACGCTTTATAGTATCCTCCCCATCGGAGTCACTGCTATGATGATGTACGACCGAAGTGAAATCCAATCATAAAATCATTTGGACTGGTAAACGTCCACAAGAACGTGGCTTGCTATGTCTGATGGGATTTTGGAAATGATTGGTAGTTTAATGATATCACTTGAGGGAAATGATATCGAATTAAACTCATTGTTTGTTTTATATGGTATTATTTCCATTAAAAGTCAACAAACTCACTGAACCTGTTTGTATGGATTGGAAAAGAAACTTGGACATTGTCCTAACTGCAGAGGAGTACAAATATGTACTCCAAGCCAATTGACCTGCTGAACCAAATGATGCTTCCACCACTGAGGAAAGGAAGCTCATTGGAAATGGATCAGGGCTATGAGATGACGCGGAGCAACATTATGACTTTCAAGTCAAATGTGCTGCGACATCGGTATCATGCTATGACCATTACCTATGATATGATGCTTAACCTCAAGAAGTTTTGGTTATCAGGACAGGACAGCCGGACAAAGTGAAATGAGGCAACTCATGACGGCCATCATGTCGGAAAGAACGCCCGTGAGGGATTAGAATGATGGGCTATCTTAATGAAATAGAGATTCTGGGAGAAATTATCAATGGGGTAACCCAAGTTGATATTATGCTCCAGTCTCTGCCGAGAAGTTTTGAGCAGTTCCGCCTGAACTATAATATGAATAAGGGGTCTTATTCATTGGCGGAGCTCCTGGTTGAACTTTAAAGCGGCTAAGGGAATCTGTAAGGGCTCTCAAAACACTTGTGGCTGATAAATTGGCTCTTCCTAAGCCTTCGGGCGGCAAAAGGAAGAAGAAGCAAATACGGAAACCCAGTGGGCCTAATATATCTGGACCACGGAATGGGACAAGCAAGCCCAAGGGGCAAGTGCTTCCGTTGTAAGCAGTTTGGATACTGGGAGTTTTGATTGTCCTCTCAAAGCAACTAGAAGTTAACTTCTCTTTAGTCACCGAAACATGCTTAGTGGTGTTATCTACCAGTACCTGGTGTGTGGATACGGAAACCACTAATCATGTCTGCACTTAAATGCAGGGGTTCCAGGAAACCCGGAGACTTAGATAGGAAGAAGTAATAACCTACATGGGCAATACTGTTAAGGTAACAGCCGTTGCAGTGGGAGATGTTAAATGGTTTTAACGGTAGGATTTTAGTTCTAATAAATTGTCTTTATGTGCCGGCATTTAGAAAGAAATTTCACTTCGGATTTCTAAATTGGCTTAGAATAGATATTCTTTTTCTTCTGATAGTTTCAGACTTGTCAGAGTAGGAAACGGGGATATTATCTATTCTGGTACATTGATAGACAATTTAATACTGAATCCGTGTTCTTCCACGATGCAACACACCGGAGCTAATAACACATTGTCGAACCCCAATAAGAGTAAAGATCCTTCTAGGATGAATCAAATGTACTTATGGAATCTTAGGCTAGATCATTTTAACTTGAGTACGATTCAAAGGGTGAAAGCTGATGGACTACTCAGCTAGGTTGAAGGAAAGGACTTTCCAACCTTCGAATCATACTTGGAAGTTTTAATGATCAAGCAACCCCTTACGGTTAAAAGGAAAAGATCCAAGAAAGTACTAGAGTTGATTCGCTCTGATATATGCAGACCTCTTTGAAGAGTAAGGCATGCTTATCAGAAAATGGGATTAACTCCCAACAGACTACACCATTTATGCCTCGGCAAAATAATGTGTTGTAAAGAAGGAATAGGACTCTTATAGATATGGGAAAGTAAACAATAAGTTATTCGGAGTTACCTAATTCGTTTTTGGGATATGGCTTGGAAACAGCGGCGTTTATCCTGAACTTGATTCTTTTGGAAACTTGTAAAGATATTCGGCTGTTTATAAGATACCCTAAGAAAATGAATTGAGATATGTAATATAGTCCAAAGGACCAGATGTTCGTTGATTGAATCAACGATTCGGTTCTTAGACATGGACTATATGTATATGCAATATCGCAAGCCCAAGAGTAGAGTAATACTTAAATGTGCTTAGAGGGACTGATTAAGACTTAGAACCAGCCTAACTGAGTAGTTCACTACTATAATCTTTAGTCACTAAAGATACACCGGAGCGTTGTCGTAGTGGGAGGGTTGTTAGACAACCCAGCAGGTTCATGTTTATAGGTGAGTCTTCGGACTTGTTACCTGGAGAACATGAAGCCGAACCCTAGATCTATGACGAGACGCTGAAAGATCAAGATGCTCAATCTTGGCAAAAGTCGATCAGGATTCTTTTGTCTTCACATGGAAGATGGAAGTCAAGACAGATTTTCTAAATCAAAGTCTTGACGGGGCCATCTGTGTGGGACAGCCAGAAAGATTCATCGAAAAGAGCCAAGAGCATTCGGTAAGCAAGCTTAATCAATCTTAGGATTGAAGGAAGCTTCAAAATCTTGGACACATGCGGACCTATGAGAAAATCTATTTCATGGATTCATTTAAAGCATGTTTAGGTCATGTGTATAATAAAGAAGTGACAGAAAAGATGTGGTGTTTTCTCATTCTTTATGTAGACGACATCCTTCTGAATTGGCAACAATATGAAAGATGTTATCGGACATAAAGGGATGGTTGTCCGAGTAATTCAATGTAAGAGACTTAGGAGAAGTCGGGAATGTTCTTGGGATCAAAGTTATAAATGATCGCCAGAAAAGAACATAGAACTTATCTCGAGTCTCATACTTAAATACAATTCTTACTCGTTGCAGCATACATAATTCCAAGAAAGGTCTTCACCTTTTAGATGTGGAATTCATCTATCTAAGATTTTGTGTCCGACACAATAAAGGAGATAGATGAAGAGTAAGCAGTTCCCTGCACCTTAATGGTGGGAAGCTTAATGTATGTAATGTTATGCACGAGACTGATATCTGCTATGCCGTGGGCATGGTGGTGAGATATCATAGTAATCCTGGAAAGGATCACTTGACTGATGTAAAGAACATGTTTAGGCTCCTGCAGAGGACCAGGAATTATGTTTTGAGTTACAAAGCAGTCAAGTGGTTTCCTTTGGATATTTCCAATCAAACAGGGACAGTTGAAAGTCGAAGTCAGGCTATGTGTTCTCACTGTGAAGTGGAGCAGTCACATGGAAGAATGTAAAGCAGCGATGCATTACGGATTCTACCATGGAAACTGAAAGGATAACGGCCTCTGAGGCAGTTAAAAGGTCAGTGTGGCTCCAGAACTTCCTAAGGGACTTAGATGTGGTTTCTAGTTTACCCAAAGCTATTTTGAATAGCGGTATTGGCAAACTTGAAATGCCACGAGTCCACAGTGGGAGATAATACGTAGAGCGCAAGTACCACCTGATTCGAGAGATCGTCTAGTAAGACGATGCAGTTGTCACCTAGATAGCATCAAGAGGATTGTCTGGTAAACCCGTTCACAGAGGCACTTCCAGCGAAAGCGTTGGGTAGGCGTGATGAGGTTATGGGAATCTGATGTTTGGGAGAGGGCGACTAGACTTTTAGTATAAGTGGGAGATTGATGGAGTTGTATTCTAAATGTCTAGTTTAGTGCAAATACGGAACTCCTTATCTATACCTTAATTCGAGATATGATTCAAGCATGATTGCATTTAATGCAATAGTCCTTGGTGTATACGTTGTAGACAGTATGGCGTGAGGAGACACGCGGAAGATCATACTGTCGGTTACTCGTATACTATCGAACAGTAGCTCACGACTTAGATGGACAGGGACAATCCATCGGTACGTCGTAGTGTGACTGGTAGATAGTCGGTCTTGACTATCATGTTACACTCGTACACTTGGTGTATTGAGCAGGACCACGGGAGGGCGTTCGATTTATACTAATCGATGTAATCGAACTAGACCTCAGATATTACGGATATGTGAGTTCTTAATCCCTATATAATTATAGGTGCGTGTGTCCAATGCTCGGTTCCTTGATGTGCCAATGAGTGAGATTAATTGATTAGTCAATATTCTCGGTAGATTGGGAATCGGTATTGTACACACGGCATGCTATAGATTATAGACAGGAAACCGTGTCTCATTTATTGGGTTGATGATGTCCCCGAGATGAGCTCATAAAGTTTATCATGTAAACCCTGCAGGTGGATTCGTTCCACATGATAATAAGGATGAGTGGTACTAGTCTCGGATAATAAGAAATGAATTAATTTAATTATTAGTAATTAATTAATTCATGGACATGCGAGAAATATCACATATGTAATACGGCGGGAAAATTATTGACGGAATAATTTGAATTAATTAATTGGGAAATCATTTATAATTTTATAGTGGAATTAATTATAAATAAAATTGTGGAATTTAATTAAGGTTTTCCTTTTGGGACACCAAGTTAATTAAATTGCAATTTAAGCCTAATTAATTAATTGCCTATGGGTCCCTAGAATGGCCTATATAAATCCCTCGTCTCTCTTCTCTAAACCTACAGAACGCAGCTATAATTAATTCTGTGGAGAAATTATTTTGTTAGCGCAATTATTCTTTTCTCCGCTTAATTAATTTAGATTAGCGTAGTGTTTTTCTTGTAGAAATTATTTTGCTAGCGCAAATATATTTCTGGATACAGAATTGTTCTTCTTTTCTGTAGAAATTATTTTGCTAGCAAATATATTTCTGGATACAGAATTGTTCTTCTTTTCTGTAGAAATTATTTTGCTAGCGCAAATATATTTCTGCATAAAGAATTATTCTTCTTTTCTGTAGAAATTATTTTGCTAGCGCAAATATATTTCTGGATACAGAATTGTTCTTCTTTTCTGTAGAAATTATTTTGCTAGCGCAAATATATTTCTGGATACAGAATTGTTCTTCTTTTCTGTAGAAATTATTTTGCTAGCGCAAATATATTTCTGGATACAGAATTGTTCTTCTTTTCTGTAGAAATTATTTTGCTAGCGCAAATATATTTCTGGATACAGAATTGTTGTAGAAATTAATTTGCTAGCGCAAATATATTTCTGGATACAGAATAGTTTTTATATTTCTGGATACAGAATAGTTTTTCTTTTCTGTAGAAATTAATTTGCTAGCGCAAATATATTTCTGGAGACAGAATAATAAAAACGTAAAAAGGAGGGTTTGAGAGAGAAGAAGAAGAGAAGCTCCAAGCGGATCGATGCCCACACATCGGCTGGAGCAAGAGGGCTAGGATACACGCTAGAAGACTCGAGGTATCTGTCAATTCGGCTTCTCCGAATCACGCGACAAAGGTATGAGATCGATCCCTAATTCCGCAATTATCGATCTCTAAATTCGTTAAAAATACATCGGACGAACGATCGGGTTCCGGGAGTCGTGGTACGTGTTCCTCGACTACTTGGGGTTCAAGGACCTTCGGATCGGTAGTCGGAAGAGGAAAAACGGACCGGAAACGAGCCCGGAACAGCAGAACGCGCTGCTGTTCGCGGAGAAACGGCGACCGCCGTTTCCAAACGGCGACCGCCGTTTTGGTCTTTTTCTAGCAGCCCGCTCGGTTCGCGCGGTTGTCCTTCGGGGCAATGGCTGGGCGTGAATCGGGGCACGGGCTGGAAAAGCGAACGAAGTAGCGACACCGGATGTCGACTGGGATCGTTCGGATGTTCGAGTGATCGAACGAACGCATCCCGGGTAGTCGATTTCCAACAATCGCAAGCCACGGCTGGACCGTGGCTTGTCGTGCGATCACCGGGCGAGGGCTGGGCGTGCCAAGGGGGCTGCCAAGGGCAGCCCTAGGCGGCTGCCTTGAACAGCCGCGAGTCCCACGAGGGGACTCGACCGAACAGCCGCGGCTTTGCCGCGGTTAGGGTTTTGGTTGAGTCCGGCGCTTCGTGGTGGTTCGTGGCGGATTGTTCCGGCAACCGGGAGTCGATTGGAGTTGTCGTTCCGCATTTTGACAACTCCGGATATTCGATCTCCGAAGGATTTCGGTCGGAATTAATTAGATAATTTATTTATCTAAATTTATTAATTCCGGGATATCGATTTCCAACAATTGGTATCAGAGCGTTGGTTTTAGTTCATGGTATTTTTCGATAAATTGTTCTACCTTGCAGGGTTTCCGATTATTGTGGCTAGATTTAATTATTGTTAATTAATGTCATAATATTTCTCTTGATTATTAAACTCTCGTTGATGTCGAGATTCGTTCTTGTGTGGTGAATGTTTGTTCTTAATTTTTCCGGAAATTGTTTGAGGTCGTTTTCATGTAGAGAATCGATACCGGATAGCGTAGTAATAAATTTGTAATTTATTTTACTTTGGATCGAGGACGAAACGAAGACCGGAAAAGTGTGACGGAGGAGACGAAGAGAGGGAGGACTCGATCGGCCATCCCCATGGCCGATCCTTGGAGGGTCGATCGACCACCATGAGGAGTTCGACTCCTCTAGGTGAGGTGGTCGATCATGATGGACATGGGAATCCCCATCCCATGTTCGTCTAGGCCAAGATTCAACTTTCCTAAATTATTCGGTTTTCCTATTTTGAGTATTCCTATTTTTGGGAATTCTCATGGAATAGGAAAAGAATAAATTTAGAATAAATTTATTTTTCCTTATTGATTATTCCTATTCTTGGGAATATTCATGGATTAGGAAAGGGAATAAATTTATAATTAATTTATTTTTCCTATTTAATTATTCCTTTATGGAATTTTTAATGGATTAGGAAAATAATTAATTTGGAAAGTTTTGAAAGTCCTTAATTAATTTTTCCTTATTTAATTATTCCTTTATGGAATTTTTTAAATAGAAAATGAAAGGAATTAATTAGAAAAGGATTAGGAGTCCTAAATTAATTTTTCCTTATTTAACTATTCCTTTATGGAATTTTTAATGGATTAGGAAATGAATTAATTTGGAATGACTAGGAGTCCTAAATTATTTTATTTCCTTATTTCATTATGGAAATCTTTTAGAATATTCCAAGTGGGTTTTGGATAGGATTCTAGAGATTTAGTGGAATTAGAAAAGGAAAATAAAAAGTAATAAAAATATTAATAATATTTAATTTTATTTTTGATTTATTCGATTGACTTAATTTTCGAATTAAGTAACTTTTGGATTTATTAAAAATAAATAGATTTAAATATTGGAATTAATATTGCCGTCACATGGAGCATTCAAGAACGAAGACTAAAGACTAGAAGACGCATACGGGGATGCGATAAAGCCATAATAGTCGGAAAATAATATTCTAGTATTATTTTGATTATGTGATAATATTCTATGTGCTTTATTTCATGTATGCATGCTTATGTGTATTTAATTATGCATTAGATAGCGTATCCCTTTGTTATAAAAAGCTAAGTGGGAGAGGGAATGGAAACATTGCCATGGTCTCCATTGCTGTTCTCTTGGTGACTTTTATGAACTTTTGAAGTTCGTATAGACAAGTCATTGGAGAAGAATTCTTGTAATTCCTCTTACGAGAAACATTGATTAAGTTTATCAAACAATGCCTAATTTGTCTTTCCAAAACTGATTTCAAGTCGACTCATTCTCACCCCGGGGAGTGGAATGGAGCCAAAGCCACTTGGTCATGTCGAGGACACAAATTAGAGACTTTCGTGTCATTTGATGAATAGATCGATTGTCTGCTCGGCTCCCTCATTCTATGAGAGATAGGGTTGTTCGCATGGTGAATCACTGGTTAGAAACTTCGAGTTTCACTTATGATTCTCCGCGTCCTGATTTACGAAAATCGAATGGATCTTGTAATTGGGAGTCAATTATAAAAGTCTCTTGGTGTAGTAAACGTCCACACCACGTGGCTTGCTATACTGACGGATTTTGGATTAATTGATGTAGACAGTTATAAGAAATTGTGAAGAGTTGTGAAGTTGTCGTAAACGTCCACACCACGTGGCTTGCGGTAATGTAGCAATTCCTAACGATTTACTTTGGTACTGAGTAATGGTTTACACTTAGATACGCATTATAGTATTCCTCCCCACGAGGTTCCGCTATAAGTGATGTATGACCAAAGAAAATCTAATTGCTAAATCATTTGGGTTGGTAAACGTCCACACCACGTGGCTTGCCATATCTGATGGGATTTTGGATGTGATTAGTGGTTTAATGATATTATTTAAGGGAGATAATATCGGAGATTAAATCGATTGTTTGTTGTTATATGTGCTCATAGATTAGGAAATGGCTTTGAACCCACTTTATGTGATACTTAAGGATTTTAAACTCACTGGTCCCTAAATGTAATGATTGGAATAGAGATCTAGACATTACCCAAACTGTTAAAGAGTGCAAGGTTGTACTCAGTGAGCTTTGTCCTCCCGAGCCTATTGACATAGGCGGCTAGACAAGAAGCGATGAGGATACTCATAAAGGCCAGTCATTCGAGGAAACGCTTAAACACGTTTTTGAGATGATTGACTTTTTGGACGAGTTGAGACGGAAATCGCAAGCTCTTGTAGCCAATGCCAAAGGTTTTGAACCTAAGGGCAAAATCGGGGAAAGGAAAAGAAAGCAATGAATCCCAGTGGTCCAAAGTTAATTGGACCACGAGATGGGACGAGAAAGCCATGAGGCAAGAGTTCTCGATGCAAACAGTCTGGGTACTGGAAGTCTGATTATCCTCTCAAAAGAAGTACGAAATTTTCTTTAGTCGTAAAACATAGTCAGTGGTATTATCTACCGGAACCTGGTGTGTAGATATGGAACCACTGACGGTATGTGCATTCTAAATGCAAGGGTTCCAGGAAACCCGACAACTTAGAAAAGAAAAGATCGTAGTCTACATGGGCAATGCTGTAAGGAGGCAGCTGTTGCAGTGGAGGACATTTTATAGGATTTCATTTTGAGTTATTGCTTTTATGTACCTTTCATATTAGAAAGAACTTTGTTCTGGATTTCTAATGAATGGATATTTTATTTCTTTTAATCATTTGATGGTTATAAGAAGAAATAATGATATTATCTATTTTGGTACATTAGCTAGCAATATATAAATGATGAATCCTGAGTCCACCACGATGCGACTAACCGTTTTATAAAACTCGTTTTACTAATAAGAGATTTCTTTATTAAATCATTTATACTTGTGGAATCTTATGCTAAGTCATATTTATTCAAATAAGAAGTTCAAAGGTCGAAAATTGATTGTAAGATCAATTAAGTTGAAGGAGTGGACCTTCCGACCTAAGAATCTAATTTGGAAGATAATACGACTAAGCAATCCTTTATGGATATAAGATATAAGATCCGGACAAGTATTAGAATTGATTGACTCTGATTTATGATCAGAGCTTGGGATTGGATCCCAAGTGACTACACCATACAGTCCTCTGTAGGATTGGTGTGTCGGAAATCAGAAATGGAACTCTTATAGAAATAGTAAAAGCTTGAGTTATACGGAACTACCTATGTTCTATGGATATGTCTTGGTAACAACGGCACATTCAAATGTGGTTGTAGAATATCCTAGAAGAACAAAAGGTGTGTGTTCGATAGTACTATGAACCAGAAGGACGTTATAAGTTCTAACGCCCGGTTCTTAGAGGAAGACTATTAGATGAACCACAAGCCCAAAATGACGTGATACTTCTGAAAAGAGAGAAAACGATAATGACTGGAAGCCAGCCAAACCGGGTAGCGGTACACCACTAACTGCACCTACTGTTATTACTGTTTATACACCGGAATGCTGTTGTAGTGGGAGGTTGTTTGACAACCGGAGATATTCATAAGACTAGGAGAGTTTCGAACTCTGGACCTAGTATACATGAAATCAATCCCTGGATCTACATAGAGGCGGTACTAGATCTAAATGTGCCTTCTTGGAAAGCAATAAGGATTATTTCTAAGAGGCAAGATCATTTAGAGTACAAGCTTAGTTAATCCATTGATGGATTGAAACGAAGCTAGAGATCGTGGAACTTGCGAATTGATGAGATAGTCCATTTGATGGATTCATCAAAAGGCATTGACGAATCGTGTGTATGGGAAACGTGATGGAAACAAGGTGGTGTTTCTCGGAGGTTTTATGTAGATAACATTTTATCATTGGTAACAATGTAAAGATGTTGTCAGACATAAAATGATGGTTGTCTAGAAAAATCGATATATGAGATAAAGAAGAAGTTAGAGCATGTTCTTAAGATCTAGGATCTCAAGAAAAGAACATTGTACTTCTCTAGATATCTTGTACGATTATGGTTCGTTTTAAGATGCAAGATTCCGAGAAAGGTTCGTTACCTTTCAGAGACGGAATGCATCTATCTAAAGATATGTGTTTTAGAACACAAAAGGAGATAGAAGCAATGAAAGCAGATTCCTACACTTTGAGTGTGGAAAGCTTAATAAATGCATTGTTGAAAACGAGAACCTGATATCGGCTATGCGGTTAGCATAGTGGGAGGATATCAAGGTAATCCTGGAAAGGAATATTCGACTGCTGTAAAAGTACTTTCGAAGTACTGTTCTAGACTACGAAGCAGACGAACATTTCCTTTGGATTACATTCTCTTAGATTTCTAATCGAATGAGGACCGGTGTAAGTCGATATCAGGCTATGTGTTTCACTATTGAAGGAGAAGGAGTTTTAACATGAAAGAGTGATAAGCACGATGCTTTTCGGACTCTGCCATGGGTAACCATATAGCGGCCTCAGAGGCAGCGGAAGTTTTGGTATAACTCCGGGATAATCTCTGGGACTTAGATGTGATTCTTAATTTGCCAAAGGCTATGTAAATAGCGCTGCAATGGCAAATGGTAAGAAATCACAAGTCCATAAGTGTAAGATAACACATAGTGCAAGTACCACCTGATACGAGTCATCGTCGAGGGAGACGACGCTGTAGTCACCAAGATAACTTCAGAGCGGCAACCTAGAGTGCTCATTCACATAGTACTTCTTGGAAGTACAACTTTAGCACGTGATGAGTATGGGAGTCGGGAGTTTGGAGGAAATGACTAGACCTTAGTACAAGTGGGAGATTGTTGGAGTTGTGTACTTAATGTCTAGATTTAAGTGACGGAAACTCACGATCCATTGCCACTAATCTATTTAATTAAATAAACAATTATTTGCGTTTAATTATTTATAATTAAATATATGCAAATTATAGTCCTGGATTTTATACGTTGTAGTTAGTATGGTGTTGCATGGGCGCACAGAAGATCATACTATCGGTTACTCGTATTTAATCGAACGGTTGCTCACGACCTAGATGGACACGGACCAATCCATCGGTATAGTCGTTGTGTGAGAGAGAAAATAATCTATCTTGATTATTTTATCACACTTTTACACTTGGTGTATTGAGCGGATCGTTGAGATTCATCGATTAGGATTGCCGGCGATAATCGATTCGAGTCTCAGTGTATTTTATTCTTAATCCCCGAAACTATTGCGGGTGTGTATATTTAATATAAGTGACTTTGATTTACCAAAGGAATTAACCGATTTAATTATTTGGTTAATTACCGGTTAAGTTGGGTCACTATATTTTATATATGGCATGCCGTGAATACTTGACGGGAAAGTGTATCCCGTAAGGGTTGATAATATCCCCGAGATGAGTTCATAAGGAATTATTATGTAAACCCTGCAGGTGGATTCATTTCCGCATAATAATTAAGGTTGAATGGTACTAGTCTCGGATATAAGAGATGAATAAATTAATTAGCAATAAATTAATTTTATTCATGTATATTTATATCTTAAATACACGGAATAAATAATACTACCGGAGAAATATTATTTGATATAATATGGTTTAATATTGGGAGTGCAATTAATTTTATATAGTGGAAAATAGAATTAATTAATATTGATAAGGATTAATGGACTTGAGCATTGGGCTCAATTTAATCTTCAATATTGGAAGCCCAATATTCCACCTCCTTTAGATCCCCTACGTAGCCTATAAAAGCACTACACGGTCTTCTCTATTCTCATAACTTGAAGATCACAATTCTAGAGAGAGAAAGTAGAGAGGAGGATCCATGGAGTTCGGTAGATCGTCGCCCACACGACGTCCGGGCTAGTGCAAGGAATACGTGGGAAGATCTCAAGGTCATCATAAGATCTCGTTTCTCCGCACAACGAATCGAAAGGTGAATTAAATAATTGCTATTTAATTCTTGTTTTATTGAATCAATTATCGAAGAACAAAGATCCGAAAGATCGAACCCGGATTAGACGGACGATCGCGTGGTGGTGGCGAAACCACCGGACCACGCCAATCGCCCGCTAGGGTTTCGGCGGGGGCGAGAGGATCGAACCCTCGGCTGGGCCGAGGGCTTGCGATCGATCCAAGGATCGATCGCCGGGGGCACGGGCTGGTGCCGTCCCCCTCCCCACCTCGACGGTGGGGATCCTCCAAGCGGCGGCGAGTCGCCGGACTCGCCGCGGGGGCTGCTGGGAGCAGCCCCACCCATCGATCGCCAAGGCGCGATCGGGATAGTGTGAACCCCGTACTCGTGGGGGTTCGGCTGGGGGCGGGCTGCGTACCTTCGGGTGCGTGGTCTCCAAAGGCCGGACTCCGGCAGATGAGTCGGTGTTCGTGTGATCTCCGGCTAAGGGTTCGTTCGGGTTATTGGTTTCCGCAAATTTAAATAACCCGGGATATCGAATTCCAACAGATAGAAGCAATGAAAGCAGTTTCCTACACTTCGAGTGTGGAAAGCTTGATAAATGCGATGTTGAAAACGAGAACCTGATATCGGCTATGTGGTTAGCATAGTGGGAGGATATCAAGGTAATCCTGGAAAGGAATATTCGACTGCTGTAAAAGTACTTTCGAAGTACTGTTCTAGACTACGAAGCAGACGAACATTTCCTTTGGATTACATTCTCTTAGATTTCTAATCAAATGAGGACCGGTGTAAGTCGATATCAGGCTATGTGTTTCACTATTGAAGGAGAAGGAGTTTTAACATGGAAGAGTGATAAGCACGATGCTTTTCGGACTCTGCCATGGGTAACCAAATAGCGGCCTCAGAGGCAGCGGAAGTTTTGGTATAACTCCGGGATAATCTCTGGGACTCAGATGTGATTCTTAGTTTGCCAAAGGCTATGTAGATAGCGGTGCAATGGCAAATGGTAAGAAATCAAAAGTCCATAAGTGTAAGATAACACATAGAGCAAGTACCACCTGATACGAGTCATCGTCGAGGGAGACGACGCTGTAGTCACCAAGATAACATCAGAGCGGCAACCTAGAGTGCTCATTCACATAGTGTTGGAGTTGTGTACTTAATGTCTAGATTTAAGTAACGGTAAACTCCCGGTCATAGCATTTAATCTATTAAATTAATAAACAATTGTTTGCTTTTAATTATTATTAATTAAATATATGCAAATCATAGTCCTAGATTTTATACGTTGTAGTTAGTATGGTGTTGCATGGGCACACAGAAGATCATACTATCGGTTACTCGTATTTAATCAAACAGTGGCTCACAACCTAGATGGACCCGGACCAATCCATCGGTATAGTCGTTGTGTGAGAGAGAAAATAATTTATCTTAATTATTTTATCACACTTGTACACTTGGTGTATTGAGCGGATCGTTGAGATTCATCGATTAGGATTGCCGGCGATAATCGATTCGAGTCTCAGTGTATTTTATTCTTAATCCCCGATATTATTGCGGGTGTGTATATTTAATATAACTGACTTTGATTTACCAAAGGAATTAACCGATTTAATTATTGGGTTAATTACCGGTTAAGTTGGGTCACTATATTTTATATATGGCATGCCGTGAATACTTGACGGGAAAGTGTATCCCGTAAGGGTTGATAATATCCCCGAGATGAGTTCATAAGGAATTATTATGTAAACCCTGCAGGTGGATTCATTTCTGATGGAGTAGTATACTTAATGTCTAGATTTGAGTATTCTGAACTCTGTATGCACTTTCATTTACCTATTAATTACAGACATTCATTTGCTTTTAATTATTGTTAATTAAATAAATGCAAATCATAGTTCTGGATTTTATACGTTGTAGTTAGTATGGTGTGTCGGGCCCACACAGAAGATCATACTATCGGTTACTCGTATTTAATCAAACAGTTGCTCACGACCTAGGTGGACACGAACTAGTCCATCGGTATAGTCGTTGTGTGAGAGAGAAAATAATTTGTCTTAATTATTTTATCACACTTGTACACTTGGTGTATTGAGCGGATCGATTGAGACTCATCAATTAGGATTGCTCGGCGATAATTGATTTGAGACTCGGAGTATTTTATTCTTAATCCCTGAAATAATTGCGGGTGTGTATATTTAATATAAGTGACTTTGATTTACCAAAGGAATTAACCGGTTTGATAATTGGGTTAATTACCGGTTAAGTTGGGTCACTATATTTTATATATGGCATGCCGTGAATTCTTGAAGGGGCAGTGTATCCCGTAAGGGTTGATAATATCCCCGAGATGAGCTCATAAGGATTTATTATGTAAACCTCGCGAGTGGACTTGTTCCGCATAATAAATAAGGTTGAGTGGTACTAGTCTCAGATATAAGAGATGAATAAATTTATTAAGCAATAAATAAATTTTATTCATGGATATTTAAATCTTAAATACACGGAATAAATAATACTAAGTTGGAGAAATATTATTTGATATAATATGAATAATATTGGGAGTGCAATTTTATTTATATAGTGGAAAATAAATAAAATTAATATTGATAAGAATTAATGGATTTGGGTTGGACCCAATTTAATTTTCAATATTGAAGCCCAATATTTATTCTCCTTTTGATCCCCTTCGTAGCCTATAAAAGCACTACGTGGTCTTCACTTTACTAACCTACGTTACGCCAACAATAAAGTTCTGAGAGTGAAGAGGATCCACAAGTTCGATAGCTCGTCGCCCACCCGACGTTCGAACAAGTGCAAGGAATACGCGGGAAGGTCACGAGGTCGTCGATTTCGTTTCTCCGAACAACGAATCGTAGGTACAATTCTCAACCCCCTTGTTAATTGTTCGATTTGGTTTTATCGAGAATACCGTAGGACGAAGATCCGAAATAAGAAACCATGAACGGGGGACGATCGCGTGGTGGTGGCGAAGCCACCGGACCACAAGGCGATCGCCCGGGCTAAGGTTTCGCGGGGATGGGGGCGAACCCTCGGCTGGGCCGAGGGTGTGCGATCGACCACGAGGGTCGATCGCTGGGCACGGGCTGGAGCCGTGCCCTACCCCGCCGAGAAGGCGGGGGCCTCCTGGTGGTGGCGGGTCGCCGGACCCGCCGCTGGGGCTGTCGGAACAGCCCCACCCCGATCGATCGCCGGCGCGCGATCGATCCTTCGATTATGCGAACCCCGGCTCGCGGGGGTTCGGGTGGGGGCGGGCTGTGCGTCTTCGGATGCATGGTCTCCAAAGCCCGGACTCCGGCGGATGAGTCGGCGTTCGTATGATCTCCGGCGAAGGGTTCGTTCGGGTTATCGTTTCCGCAATTTTGATAACCCGGGATAGCGAATTCCAACAATTGGTATCAGAGCGTGGTTTACATTCGCGGTATTTTCGATAAAATTGTTCTACCTTGCAGGGATCCGACTATTATGGCTTGATGATTATTCGTTTAATTATTTTGTCATGTGATTGTTGGTTTTATTAAACTCTCGGACATGTCGAGATTCGTTTTTGGTGGTGAATGCTTGTAATAGTAAAAATTCGGGGGTTGACCGAATTTAGGATTTATTATTATGTTCGTTGTTTTTCCGGAAAATGTATAGGGTCGATTTCGTGTATAGAATCGATACCGGAATTGTAATTTAGATTTTTGTAAATTTATATTTTGCGATTGGATCGAATCGAAGACCGCCGGAGAAGACGAAGTGACGAGAGGGAGAGGGCAAGGGATCGATTGGATCGATCCCCATGGACGCCCGATCGAAGGCGTGGGGCGGGGCGGCTGTTGCCCTAGCCGCGGCTGCCACCGGTTTCGGTGGTTGGCGGCGTGGCTGGGCGGCGGCGGTCCTCCCCGTGGCTGGCCGGTCGGCGAAGGTGAGGGTGGTTCGGGGTTCCCCAACCCGGGCTACTCCTACCGGAAATATACTTTCCTAATTAATTCGTTATTTCCTATTTTGATTATTTCTTTATGGAATATTCTAGAAAAATAGAAAAAGAATTATTTTAGTACTAAATTTATTTTTCCTATTTGATTATTCCTACTCATGGGAATATTCATGGATTAGGAATAAAATAAATTTGGAAAAGTATAAGAGTCCTAAATTATTTTATTTCTTTATTTCATTATGGATATCATCTAGAATATTCCAAGAGGATCTTGGATAGATTATTCTAGAGATTTAATGAGGTGGAAAAAGAAAATAAAATAAATAAAAATATTAATAATATTTAATTTTATTTTTGATATATTCAATTGACTTAATTTCCGAATTAAGTAACTTTTGGATTAATTGAAAATAAATAGATTTAAATATTGGATATTAATATTCTCGTCACATGGAGCATTCAAGAAACGAAGACTAAAGACTAGAAGATGCGTACGGAGATGTGATGAAGCCATAATAGTCGGAAAATAATATTCTAGTATTATTTTGACTATGTGATAATACTATGTGCTTTATTACATGTATGCATGCTATATGTGTTTACTTTTATGCACTAGATAGCGTATCCCTTTATTATAAAAAGCTAAGTGGGAGAGGGTATGGAAACATACCCATGGTCTCCATTGCTGCTCTCTTGGTGACTTTTATAAACTTTGGAAGTTTATATAGATAAGTTATTGGAGGAGAGTTCTTGTAATTCCTCTTACGAGAAACATTGATTAAGTTTATCAAACAATGCCTAATTTGTCTTTCCAAAGCTGATTTCAAGTCGACTCATTCTCACCCCGGGGAGTGGAATGGAGCCAGAGCCACTTGGTCATGTAGAGGACACAAATTAGAGACTTTCGTGCCATACTTTTATAGATGGGTCGTTTGTCTGCTCGGCTCCCTCATTTATGAGAGATAGGGTCGTTCGCATGGTGAATCACTGGTTAGAAACTTCGAGTTTCACTTATGATTCTCCACGTCTTGATTTACGAGATTGAATGGATCAAGTAATTGGGAGTCAATTATAAAAGTCTCTTAGTTGGTAAACGTCCACACCACGTGGCTTGCTATACTGACGGACTTTGGATTAATTGATGTAGACAGTTGTAAGTAATTACGAAGAGTTGTGAAGTTATCGTAAACGTCCACACCACGTGGCTTGCGGTGATGTAGCAATTCCAAGTAATTTACTTTGGTACTGAGTAATGGTTTACACTTAGATACGCGTTATAGTATCCCTCCCCACGAGGTTACGCTATGATTGATGTATGACCAAAGAAAATCTAATTGCTAAATCATTTGGGTGGGTAAACGTCCACACCACGTGGCTTGCCTTACCTGATGGGATTTTAGATGTGATTAGTGATTTAATGATATTATTTAAGGGAGATAATATCGGATATTAAATTGTTTGTTTGTTTTATGTGCTTATAGGTTAGGAATGACTGTGACCCCACTTTGTGATATACTTAAAGATGAAAACTCACCGGTTCCATATGGTGATGATTGGAAAAGAAATCTGGACATTGTCCAGACTGTTGAGCTTTCTGAATCCACTGTTGGTCCAACTAAGTTGAGACATGGTGTGGAAGCTAGGCAAGAGGTGTTTGACATACCCACGGAATCGTTCCTCAATGAGTCCCTTAAAACCGGCTCAGCGAAGGCGATTTTTGTGCGTAAGTTAAGAGAAACACGAGCTCTTGTGGCTAGGCTAAAAGAAAAGCGTGCAAAGAGACCCAGTGGTTTAAAACCACGGATTGGGGTAAGCAAGCGGTTTCGCAGATGCTTTCGATGCAAACAGTTTGGGCACTGGAGGTCTGATTGTCCTCTCATCAAAGGTACGAAATTTTCCTTAGTCACTGAAACATTGTCAGCGGTGATATCTACCAGCACCTGGTGTGTAGATACGGGTGCCACTGACCATGTCTGCAATTCATTGCAGGGGTTCCAGGAAACCCGGAGACTTAGAGAGGGAGAAATCGTGGTCTACATGGGCAATGCCGCGAAGGTGGCGGCTGTTGCAGTGGGAGACGTTCACTTACGTTTCAGTAGTGATAGGGTTTTAGTTTTACGTAATTGTCTTTATGTACCCAACTTTAGAAAGAATTTGATTTCAGTTTCTAAACTTATCATGAATGGATATTCTGTTTCTTTTGACCACTCTGTGATCATAAGAAGAAATAGTGAAATTATCTGTTCTGGTACATTGATAGACGATTTGTATGTGCTAAATCCTGAGTCTAACACGATGCAACTAACCGAGAGTAATAACACATCTACGAACACCAATAAGAGAAAGGAACCTTCTAAAATGAATCAATTATACTTGTGGCATCTAAGGCTAGGTCATATAAACTCGAATAGGCTTCAAAGGTTGAAAGCTGATGATTTAATCACTGGCGTTGAAGGAGAGGACCTTCCAACCTGCGAATCCTGTTTAGAGGGAAAAATGACTAAACGTCCTTTTTCTGGTAAAGGACGAAGAGCTGAACAAGTATTGGATTTGATTCACTCTGATGTATGCGGACCTATGACTACTCAGGCAAGGGGAGGGTACGAGTACTTCATCACCTTCACCGATGATTACTCAAGGTATGGATATATTTACCTGATGCGCCACAAGAGCGAATCCTTTGGCAAGTTCAAAGAGTTCAAGGCTCTTGTGGAGAACCTTCGTGGTAAATCCATAAAATGCCTGCGATCTGATCGCGGAGGCGAGTACCTGTCTGGAGAATTCAAGGCATACTTGGCAGAGAATGGGATTGAATCCCAGCTGACCTCACCATATACTCCTCAGCAGAATGGTGTGTCAGAAAGAAGGAATAGGACTCTTATGGAAATGGTGCGATCTATGATGAGTTACTCGGACTTACCTGTTATGTTCTGGGGACATGCCTTGGAAACAGCGGCGTATATCTTGAATAGGGTTCCAACCAAAACGGTACCAACAACACCCATGGAATTGTTGAGTGGGCGTAAGCCTAACTTGGGACACATTCGGATCTGGGGTTGTCCAGCACATGTGTTGCGACAAGGTGCCGATAAGTTAGAACCTAGATCAGAATTACGGCTGTTTATAGGATACCCGAAAGGAACTAAGGGTGGCATGTTCTATAGTCCTACGGACCAGAAGATCGTTATAAGTACTAACGCTCGGTTCCTAGAGGAAGACTATGTCATGGACCACAAGCCCAGAAGTGACATAATACTTGATGAGTTGAGAGGTAACGAGGAAGACCTGGATACAGCCGAACCGAGTATAGATACACCACTAGAACCTGCACCTAATACTGTCACTGTTAATACACCGGAACGC
The DNA here is from genome assembly GCA_954870475.1 of Euphrasia confusa. Lineage (NCBI taxonomy): Eukaryota > Viridiplantae > Streptophyta > Magnoliopsida > Lamiales > Orobanchaceae > Euphrasia > Euphrasia confusa. Next base: position 35,665,183 of record OX940950.1, read on the forward strand.
CGTCGTAGTGGGAGGGTTGTTAAACAACCAGATAGATGGATTGGACTGGGTGAGTCTTCGGACTCTGGACCTGGAGTTCATGAAATCGATCCCTGGACCTATGATGAGGCGGTACAAGATATAGATGCGCTTTCTTGGAAGAAAGCAATGAAATCCGAAATAGAATCTATGGATTCTAATAAAGTCTGGGATCTTGTAGAACCACCAAGCGGCGTGAAGCCAATTGGGTGTAAATGGGTCTACAAGAGAAAGAGAGGATCTGACGGAAAGGTTGAAACCTTTAAAGCTCGGCTTGTTGCGAAAGGATATACTCAGAAAGAGGGAATCGATTATGAGGAGACCTTCTCGCCGGTAGCCAAGATAAAGTCGATCCGGATTCTCTTATCCATAGCAGCTCATATGGATTATGAGGTGTGGCAAATGGATGTCAAGACAGCTTTCCTTAATGGAAGTCTTGACGAGACGATTTATATGAAACAACCAGAAGGATTCATTGCTAAGGGGCGAGATCATCTAGTGTGCAAGCTTAATCGATCCATTTATGGATTGAAACAAGCCTCGAGATCGTGGAACCTGCGGTTTGACGAAGTGGTCCAATCTTTTGGATTCAGTCAAAGTATGGACGAATCGTGTGTGTATTGGAAACGTGATGGAAAGAAGGTGGTGTTTCTCGTGCTTTATGTAGACGACATTCTTCTCATTGGCAACAGTGTGAAAATGTTATCAGACATAAAGGGATGGTTGTCTAGACAATTCGATATGAAAGATTTGGGAGAAGTCGGACATGTTCTAGGGATCAAGGTTATAAGGGATCGCCGGAATAGAACATTGTACCTATCCCAGCAATCTTACATAGACACGATTCTGGCTCGTTTTAACATGCAAAATTCCAAGAAGGGTGAACTACCCTTCAGTAAAGGAACTTATCTTTCTAAGGATATGTGTCCTCGGACACAGAAGGAGAAAGATGAAATGAAAGCAGTTCCCTACGCTTCGGCTGTGGGAAGCTTAATGTATGCAATGTTATGTACGAGGCCTGATATCTGCTATGCTGTTGGCGTAGTAGCGAGATATCAGAGTAACCCTGGAAAGGCTCATCGGACTGCCGTAAAGAGCATTTTCAAGTATTTGCGAAATACTAAGGATTATGTTCTAAGTTACGGGGCAGACAATCTGATTCCTTTGGGTTATACGGATTCGGATTTCCAAGCTGATCAGGACCGGCGAAAGTCGACATCAGGCTATGTGTACACTATGGGAGGTGGAGCCGTATCATGGAGGAGTGTTAAGCAAAAGTGCATTTCAGACTCTACCATGGAAGCTGAATACGTTGCAGCCTCAGAGGCAGCGAAAGAGTCAGTTTGGTTCCTTAATTTCCTCCAGGACTTAGATGTGATTCCGAGTTTGCCCAAGGCTATGACAATTTATTGTGATAATAGCGGTGCAGTGGCAAACAGTAAGGAACCACGGTCCCATAGTGCTATGAAACACATAGAGCGCAAGTACCACCTGATTCGAGACATCGTCAAGAGGGGCGATGCGATAGTCACCAAGATAGCTTCGGAGGACAACCTAGCGGACCCTTTCACCAAGATACTTCCTAAGGAAGTATATTTCAAGCACTTGGAGGGTTTGGGAGTCAGAAGTTTGGAGGATAAGACTAGACCTTAGTATAAGTGGGAGATTGATGGAGTAGTATACTTAATGTCTAGATTTGAGTATTCTGAACTCTGTATGCACTTTCATTTACCTATTAATTACAGACATTCATTTGCTTTTAATTATTGTTAATTAAATAAATGCAAATCATAGTTCTGGATTTTATACGTTGTAGTTAGTATGGTGTGTCGGGCCCACACAGAAGATCATACTATCGGTTACTCGTATTTAATCAAACAGTTGCTCACGACCTAGGTGGACACGAACTAGTCCATCGGTATAGTCGTTGTGTGAGAGAGAAAATAATTTGTCTTAATTATTTTATCACACTTGTACACTTGGTGTATTGAGCGGATCGATTGAGACTCATCAATTAGGATTGCTCGGCGATAATTGATTTGAGACTCGGAGTATTTTATTCTTAATCCCTGAAATAATTGCGGGTGTGTATATTTAATATAAGTGACTTTGATTTACCAAAGGAATTAACCGGTTTGATAATTGGGTTAATTACCGGTTAAGTTGGGTCACTATATTTTATATATGGCATGCCGTGAATTCTTGAAGGGGCAGTGTATCCCGTAAGGGTTGATAATATCCCCGAGATGAGCTCATAAGGATTTATTATGTAAACCTCGCGAGTGGACTTGTTCCGCATAATAAATAAGGTTGAGTGGTACTAGTCTCGGATATAAGAGATGAATAAATTTATTAAGCAATAAATAAATTTTATTCATGGATATTTAAATCTTAAATACACGGAATAAATAATACTAAGTTGGAGAAATATTATTTGATATAATATGAATAATATTGGGAGTGCAATTTTATTTATATAGTGGAAAATAAATAAAATTAATATTGATAAGAATTAATGGATTTGGGTTGGACCCAATTTAATTTTCAATATTGAAGCCCAATATTTATTCTCCTTTTGATCCCCTTCGTAGCCTATAAAAGCACTACGTGGTCTTCACTTTACTAACCTACGTTACGCCAACAATAAAGTTCTGAGAGTGAAGAGGATCCACAAGTTCGATAGCTCGTCGCCCACCCGACGTTCGAACAAGTGCAAGGAATACGCGGGAAGGTCACGAGGTCGTCGATTTCGTTTCTCCGAACAACGAATCGTAGGTACAATTCTCAACCCCCTTGTTAATTGTTCGATTTGGTTTTATCGAGAATACCGTAGGACGAAGATCCGAAATTAGAAACCATGAACGGGGGACGATCGCGTGGTGGTGGCGAAGCCACCGGACCACAAGGCGATCGCCCGGGCTAGGGTTTCGCGGGGATGGGGGCGAACCCTCGGCTGGGCCGAGGGTGTGCGATCGACCACGAGGGTCGATCGCTGGGCACGGGCTGGAGCCGTGCCCTACCCCGCCGAGAAGGCGGGGGCCTCCTGGTGGTGGCGGGTCACCGGACCCGCCGCTGGGGCTGTCGGAACAGCCCCACCCCGATCGATCGCCGGCGCGCGATCGATCCTTCGATTATGCGAACCCCGGCTCGCGGGGGTTCGGGTGGGGGCGGGCTGTGCGTCTTCGGATGCATGGTCTCCAAAGCCCGGACTCCGGCGGATGAGTCGGCGTTCGTATGATCTCCGACGAAGGGTTCGTTCGGGTTATCGTTTCCGCAATTTTGATAACCCGGGATAGCGAATTCCAACAATTTCCGCATAATAATTAAGGTTGAATGGTACTAGTCTCGGATATAAGAGATGAATAAATTAATTAGCAATAAATTAATTTTATTCATGGATATTTATATCTTAAATACACGGAATAAATAATACTACCGGAGAAATATTATTTGATATAATATGGTTTAATATTGGGAGTGCAATTAATTTTATATAGTGGAAAATAGAATTAATTAATATTGATAAGGATTAATGGACTTGAGCATTGGGCTCAATTTAATCTTCAATATTGGAAGCCCAATATTCCACCTCCTTTAGATCCCCTACGTAGCCTATAAAAGCACTACATGGTCTTCTCTATTCTCATAACTTGAAGATCACAATTCTAGAGAGAGAAAGTAGAGAGGAGGATCCATGGAGTTCGGTAGATCATCGCCCACACGACGTCCGGGCTAGTGCAAGGAATACGTGGGAAGATCTCAAGGTCATCATAAGATCTCGTTTCTCCGCACAACGAATCGAAAGGTGAATTAAATAATTGCTATTTAATTCTTGTTTTATTGAATCAATTATCGAAGAACAAAGATCCAAAAGATCGAACCCGGATTAGACGGACGATCGCGTGGTGGTGGCGAAACCACCGGACCACGCCAATCGCCCGCTAGGGTTTCGGCGGGGGCGAGAGGATCGAACCCTCGGCTGGGCCGAGGGCTTGCGATCGATCCAAGGATCGATCGCCGGGGGCACGGGCTGGTGCCGTCCCCCTCCCCACCTCGACGGTGGGGATCCTCCAAGCGGCGGCGAGTCGCCGGACTCGCCGCGGGGGCTGCTGGGAGCAGCCCCACCCATCGATCGCCAAGGCGCGATCGGGATAGCGTGAACCCCGTACTCGTGGGGGTTCGGCTGGGGGCGGGCTGCGTACCTTCGGGTGCGTGGTCTCCAAAGGCCGGACTCCGGCAGATGAGTCGGTGTTCGTGTGATCTCCGGCGAAGGGTTCGTTCGGGTTATTGGTTTCCGCAAATTTAAATAACCCGGGATATCGAATTCCAAAAGATAGAAGCAATGAAAGCAGTTTCCTACACTTCGAGTGTGGAAAGCTTGATAAATGCGATGTTGAAAACGAGAACCTGATATCGGCTATGTGGTTAGCATAGTGGGAGGATATCAAGGTAATCCTGGAAAGGAATATTCGACTGCTGTAAAAGTACTTTCGAAGTACTGTTCTAGACTACGAAGCAGACGAACATTTCCTTTGGATTACATTCTCTTAGATTTCTAATCAAATGAGGACCGGTGTAAGTCGATATCAGGCTATGTGTTTCACTATTGAAGGAGAAGGAGTTTTAACATGGAAGAGTGATAAGCACGATGCTTTTCGGACTCTGCCATGGGTAACCAAATAGCGGCCTCAGAGGCAGCGGATGTTTTGGTATAACTCCGGGATAATCTCTGGGACTCAGATGTGATTCTTAGTTTGCCAAAGGCTATGTAGATAGCGGTGCAATGGCAAATGGTAAGAAATCAAAAGTCCATAAGTGTAAGATAACACATAGAGCAAGTACCACCTGATACGAGTCATCAAGATAACATCAGAGCGGCAACCTAGAGTGCTCATTCACATAGTGTTGGAGTTGTGTACTTAATGTCTAGATTTAAGTAACGGTAAACTCCCGGTCATAGCATTTAATCTATTAAATTAATAAACAATTGTTTGCTTTTAATTATTATTAATTAAATATATGCAAATCATAGTCCTAGATTTTATACGTTGTAGTTAGTATGGTGTTGCATGGGCACACAGAAGATCATACTATCGGTTACTCGTATTTAATCAAACAGTGGCTCACAACCTAGATGGACCCGGACCAATCCATCGGTATAGTCGTTGTGTGAGAGAGAAAATAATTTATCTTAATTATTTTATCACACTTGTACACTTGGTGTATTGAGCGGATCGTTGAGATTCATCGATTAGGATTGCCGGCGATAATCGATTCGAGTCTCAGTGTATTTTATTCTTAATCCCCGATATTATTGCGGGTGTGTATATTTAATATAAGTGACTTTGATTTACCAAAGGAATTAACCGATTTAATTATTGGGTTAATTACCGGTTAAGTTGGGTCACTATATTTCATATATGGCATGCCGTGAATAATTGACCGGACAGTGTATCCCGGAAGGGTTGATAATATCCCCGAGATGAGTTCATAAGGAATTATTGTGTAAACCTCATGAGTGGATTCGTTCCGCACAATAATTAAGGTTGAATGGTACTAGTCTCGGATTAAAGAGATGAATAAATTAATTAGCAATAAATTAATTTTATTCATGGATATTTAAATCTTAAATACACGGAATAAATAATACTACCGGAGAAATATTATTTGATATAATATGGTTTAATATTGGGAGTGCAATTAATTTATATAGTGGAAAATAAATTAATTAATATTGATAAGGATTAATGGACTTGGGCAGTGGGCTCAATTTAATCTTCAATATTGGAAGCCCAATATTCCACCTCCTTTAGATCCCCTACGTAGCCTATAAAAGCACTACATGGCCTTCATAAATAATAAGACAAGATTATCATACTTGATATTCTAGAGAGTTGAAGGAGATCCATAGGAGTTCGATAGATCGTCGCCCACCCGACGTTCGAACGAAGTGCAAGGAATACGTGGGAAGATCCAAAAGGTGTTCAACTTGATTTCGTTTCTCCGCACAACGAATCAAAGGTATGATCATAAAACTCCTTGTGTGATTTTATGTTCAATTTAATTGTGATACATACATGAACGCGCGATCCTGGAAACAACGAGACCGGGGACGGGGATAGACCGAGCGGTGGTGGTTGTGGACCACCGAACCGCCGGCGGTCTAGGGATCCCCGCCGGGATCGAGAGCAACCCTCGGCTGGGAGCCGAGGGGGTGGCGATCGAACCTAGGGTTCGATCGCCGGGCACGCATGAAGCCCCGGCTGGACGCCGGGGGCGATCTAGCCCGTGAGCTCGATCGCGGGTGTGCTACGGGGTCACCCGTAGCCGCCTCGTATGTGCTACGGGTTCGCCCGTAGCGGGCGTACGGGGCTGGACGCCCCGCGAGCAGCGAGCCCGTGAGCTCGCTGCGGGGCTGCTACGAGCAGCCCCGGGGATGCCTCGTGCATCCCCAGCGATTGCTACGAGAGCAATCGCGAGCCCTCGTGGGGGCTCGGCTGGGTGCCGCTGTTGGAAATTGACTACCCGGGATGCGTTCGTTCGATCACTCGAACATCCGAACGATCCCAGTCGACATCCGGTGTCGCTACTTTGTTCGCTTTTCCAGCCCGTGCCCCGATTCACGCCCAGCCATTGCCCCGAAGGACAACCGCGCGAACCGAGCGGGCTGCCAGAAAAACACCAAAACGGCGGTCGCCGTTTGGAAACGGCGGTCGCCGTTTCTCCGCGAACAGCAACGCGACGTTGCTGTTCCGGGCTCGTTTCCGGGTCGTTTTTCCTCATCCGACTACCGATCCGGAGGTCCTAGAACCCCCCAGTAGTCGAGGAACACAACCCACAACCCCGGAACCCGATCTACGTTCATGTATGATCAACGAGAAATTAGATCGAATGAAATTGCGGAATTGAGATTCGATCTCATACCTTATCGGTCGATTGTTGAGACCTTAGAGCTTCTAATGTATGACTCTTCCCGACTCCAGACGTTGTGTGGGCAACGATCTACTGGGTTCGTCCTTTTCTGCTTCTCTCCTTCCAAGACCACCGTATGAATTATTCTCTGATGAGAAAATAATTTAATTGCGTTAACTTTTATTTTAACAGAGAAAACTTTTATTTGCGCTAAGCAAAATAATTTTTCTCTGCTGAAATAATTATTGCGGCGTTCTGTAGGTCTTATGAGAGGGCAAGGGGGGTTTAAATAGAGTTACATTAGGGACCTAAGGTTAAATTAATTAAGGGCTAAATTGAAATATTAATTAACTTGGAATACGTAACCGCAATTCCTTAATTAATCAATTTCAATTTTAATTATTATTCACTCCACTAAAAAATAATAATTGAATTCCCGAAATTAATTTAATATTATTTCAACAATAATATTTCCGCCGAAATTACATATACGACTTTCCCCGTGTTTAAGATATCGAACGTCCACGAATTTATTTAATTACTAATAATTAAATTAATTCGTTTCTTATTATCCGAGACTAGTACCACTCATCCTTATTATCATGTGGAACAAATCCACCTGCAGGATTTACATGATAAACTTTATGAGCTCATCTCGGGGACGTTATCAACCCGATAAACGGGACACGGTTTCCTGTCTATAATCTATAGCATGCCGTGTGTACAATTCCGATTCCCAATTTACCGAGTATCTCGACTAATCAATTAGTCTCACTCATTGGCAAGTTAAAGAACCGAGAATTGGACATACGCACCTATAATTATATAGGGATTAGGAATTCGTATATCCGTAATTCTGAGGTCTAGTTCGATTACGTCGATTAGTATAAATCGAACGCCCTCCCGTGGTCCTGCTCAATACACCAAGTGTACAAGTGTAACATAATAGTCAAGACCAACTATTACCCAGTCACACTACGACGTACCGATGGATTGTCCCTGTCCATCTAAGTCGTGAGCTTCTGTTTGATAATATACGAGTAACCGACAGTATGATCTTCCGCGTGTCTCCTCACGCCATACTGTCTACAACGTATATATCTAGGACTATTGCATTCATATACATGATAGATAAAATGCCGACAGTTTGATTAATAGATAATGTAAAACACAGATAAGGAGTTCCATATTGTCACTAAACTAGACATTTAGAATATAACTCCATCAATCTCCCACTTATACTAAATCTCTAGTTGCCCTCTACCATACATCCGATACCCATCCCCTTCACGTGTCTCTTGAACGCTTCCGCTGGAAGTGCCTTCGTAAAGGGGTCATCCAGGTTATCCGCTGATGCAATCTTGGTGACAACCGCATCGCCTCTCCTGACGATGTCTCTAATCAGGTGGTACTTGCGATCTATGTGTTTACTCGCATTGTGGGCTCGTGGTTCCTTTGCATTTGCCACTGCACCGCTATTGTCACAATAAATTGTGATAGCTCTAGGCATCTTAGGTACCACATACAAGTCCATAAGGAAGTTCCGGAGCCACACCGATTCTTTAGCTGCCTCAGAGGCTGCTACATATTCGGCTTCCATGGTAGAGTCCGAAATGCATTTCTGCTTAACACTCTTCCATGAAATTGCTCCACCTCCCAATGTGAACACATAGCCTGATGTAGACTTTCGCTGATCCTTATCAGATTGGAAATCCGAGTCTGTGTAACCAATAGGAATCAACTCGGACGATTTGTAACTCAGAACATAATTCCTAGTCCTTCGCAGGTACTTAAGTATGTTCTTTACAGCAGTCCAGTGACCCTGTCCAGGGTTACTCTGATATCTAGCTACCTTGCCCACGGCATAGCAGATATCAGGTCTCGTGCACAACATGGCATACATTAGACTTCCTACTGCCGAAGCATAAGGAACCTTCTTCATGTAATCTATCTCCTTTTGTGTTTTGGGACACATGTCTTTAGATAGATGAATTCCATGGCAGAAAGGTTGAGCACCTCTCTTGGAATTCTGCATGTTGAAACGAGCCAGAATCGTATCAATATATGAAGCCTGGGACAAGCTCAATGTTCTTTTCTGGCGATCCCGTATAACCTTGATCCCAAGAACATGCCCAACTTGTCCTAAGTCTTTCATATCGAATTGCTTGGACAACCATCCCTTTATGTCCGACAACATCTTCACATTGTTGCCAATTAGAAGGATGTCATCTACATAAAGCACGAGAAACGCCACACTATTTCCGTCACTTCTCCGGTATACACACGACTCGTCCATGCTTTGAATGAATCCATAAGACTGGATAACCTCATCAAACCGCATGTTCCAAGATCTAGAAGCTTGCTTCAATCCATAAATGGATCGGTTTAGCTTACACACTAGATGCTCTTGGCCTTTCTTGATGAAACCTTCTGGCTGTCTCATGTAAATGGTCTCGTCAAGATTCCCATTCAAGAATGCTGTCTTGACGTCCATTTGCCACACCTCATAATCCATATGAGATGCTATAGACAAAAGAATCCGGATCGACTTTAGCATAGCTACCGGCGAAAAGGTTTCCTCATAATCGATCCCTTCTTTCTGAGTATACCCTTTCGCAACAAGCCTAGCCTTGAAGGTTTCAACCTTCCCGTCAGACCCTCTTTTCCTCTTGTACACCCACTTGCAACCAATGGCTTTTACACCTTTGGGCGGTGCTACAAGATTCCAGACCTGATTTGAATCCATTGATTCAATCTTAGATTTCATCGCCTTTTGCCAAGACTGAGCATCATGTTCTCCAGGTAACAAGTCCGAAGACTCACCTATAAACATGAACCTATCGGGTTGTCGAACAACCCTCCCACTACGACGAGGCTCCGGTGTAACCTCAGTAACTACAGGTGCAGACTGTGGTGGCGAATCACCCGGTTCGGTTGGATCTAAGCCTTGATCGTCCCCTCTCAGTTCGTTAAGTATTATCTCACTCTTGGGCTTGTGGTCCATTATATAATCCTCTTCCAAGAACCGAGCGTTGGTGCTAACAACGATCTTCTGGTCCTTAGGACTATAAAATAGACCACCTTTCGTTCCTCTAGGATATCCTATAAACAACCGAATATCTGAACGAGATTCCAACTTATCAGCCCCATGCTTCAGCACATGTGCTGGACAACCCCAGATCCGAATGTGTTTCAAATTTGGCTTTCGCCCGGTCCACAATTCCGAGGGCGTCTTAGGGACTGATTTAGAAGGAACTAAGTTCAGGATATACGCCGCTGTTTCCAAGGCATATCCCCAGAACGAAACTGGTAGGTCTGAGTAACTCATCATAGATCTTACCATTTCCATAAGAGTCCTATTCCTTCTTTCTGCTACACCATTCTGCTGGGGCGTGTATGGTGCAGTCATCTGGGAGTCAATCCCATTCTCTAATAAGTACGCCTTAAACTCTCCCGAGAGGTACTCTCCTCCACGATCAGATCGTAGAGTCTTTATGGTTTTACCATGAAGGTTCTCCACAAGAGCTTTGTACTCCTTGAACTTGTCAAAGCACTCGCTCTTGCGGCGCATCAGGTATATAAAACCATACCTTGAGTAATCATCAGTGAAGGTTACGAAATATTCATAACCTCCTCTCGCTTGGACAGATAAAGGCCCGCACAAATCAGAGTGAATCAATTCCAGTACTTCCTTGGATCTATACCCCTTATCACTAAAGGGTCGCTTGGTCATTTTTCCTTCCAGGCATGATTCGCAGGTTGGAAAGTCCTCATCTTTCACACCACTGAGTATTCCATCAGTTATCAACCTTTGAATCCTGCCCAAGTTAATATGACCTAGCCTAAGATGCCATAAGTACTTTTGATTCATTCTAGAAGGCTCCTTTCTCTTATTGGTACTAGATGTGTTATTTGACTCTACTCGTTGCATCGTGGAATAATCAGGATTCAGTATATATAAGTTGCCTATCAATGTACCAGAACAGATATACTCACCATTCTTTTTGATAATAACAGAACTATCAAAAGAAACAGAATATTCATTCAAAACCAACTTAGAAACCGAAACAAGGTTCTTTCTAAAATTCGGTACATAAAGACAATTATTCAATACCAAAACTTTATTATTAAAAGATAAATAAATATCTCCCACTGCAACAGCCGCCACTTTCGTCGCGTTGCCCATGTAGATAGTGATCTCTCCCTCTCTAAGCCTCCGGGTTTCCTGGAACCCCTGCAAAGAATTGCAGACATGATCAGTGGCTCCCGTATCCACACACCAGGTACCGGTGGATAACACCGCTAAACATGTTTCAGTGACTAAGGAAAAGTTCGTACCTCCTTGTCTGAGAGGACAATTAGACTTCCAATGTCCAGACTGCTTGCAACGGAAACACTTGCCCTTGGGCTTGTTCACTCCATTCTGTGGTCCACCATTTCTGGGTCCACTGGGTTTCCGTCCTTGTTTCTTCTTCCTCTCAGTCCCCGGAGGGCCAGGAAGTTTCACAGCCACAAGTGCCTGAGATTTCTTAAAGATTCCCTCTGCCGCCTGGAGTTCAGTCAGGAGCTCCGCCAACGAATATAACCTCTTGTTCATGTTATAGTTCAGGCGGAACTGCTCAAAACTCCTAGGCAGAGACTGGAGCACTATATCGATCTGGGTTTCCCCATCGATAGCTCCTCCCATAATCTCTATCTCATTCAGATAGCCTATCATCCTAAGAACGTGATCCCACGGGCGTTCCTTCGGACATAGTGGCCGTCATGAGTTTTCTCATGGCATCTTGCTTGGCTGCCCTATCCTGACTACCAAACATCTCCTTGAGGTTAAGCATCATATCATAGGCAGTGGTCATGGCCTCATGCTGATGTTGCAGCACATTTGACATAGAAGCCAAAATGTAGCACCGCGCCATCTGATCAGCCTTGACCCACTTCCGATGAGCTTCCTTTTCCTCAGGAGTGGAGGTATCAATAGGTTCATCAGGACAAACCTCATGGAGTACATATTTGTACTCCTCAGCAGTTAGGACAATGTCCAAGTTTCGTTTCCAATCAACATAGTTCGGACCAGTGAGTTTGTTTTCTTTTAGTATAATGGACAGCGGGTTGAGTGCCATATCTATAAAAGAGACAAATCAAACTGTCAAATTTAATTCGATATCAACTCCCTTAATTAATATCATTAAATTTACCAATCAATCCTAAAATCCCATCAGACTAGCATGCCACGTTCATGTGGACGTATACTAGTCCAAACGATTTTATAACTGGACTTTTACTTCGGTCGTACATCATTACAGCAGTGACTCCGATGGGGAGGATACTGTAAAGCGTACGTAAGTGTATACCATTTCTCAGTACTAAGTTAACCGCTCGGAAACTACACGCCCACCGCAAGCCACGTTAGTGTGGACGTTTACGTTGACATGCGGTCCCTTTACGACTTCCTATAACTGTCGAGCCTCAATTAACCCAAAGTTCCGTTTCCGTCTAGTAAGCCACGATAGTGTGGACGTTTACTAAACAAACAACTTTGTTAATTGAATTCCATTTAATAAATTTCACAATTTCGTTAATCAAAGCTTGAAATCTCGTAAGTGAAACTCGAAGTTTCTAACCAGCGATCAATCATGCAATTGAGCCCTATCTCTCACAAAGTGAGGGAGCCAACCAGACAATCGATCTAGTCATCAAATGACTCGAATGTCTCTAATCTGTGTCATCGACATAACCAAGCGCTTTGGCTCCATTCCACTCCCCGGGGTGAGAATGAATCGAGTTGAAATTAGTCTTTGAAAGACAGATTAGGCATTGCTTTGAAAAACTTAAGTGTTCAATTCTATAAATGGAATTTCATTCGAATTTCGATCAAAATGATTTCCGTGTATCGACTTTATCCGATAGGGAGGATGACACTAAAGCCAACTCGTAAGTCAATACACATCACTCTCGAAACAGAGAATGGAGACCGCGGGATTGTTTCCAATCCCTCTCCCACTTAGTATTTTACGATTTAGGGATATACAAGCATGCATATGAAATTAAAGCATAATAAAACACGTAAACACATAGAAAGCATTTAACGTGGCCCGATTATTATGGCCTTTAAAATCTTCGATGCACGTCTTCTCGGATCTTCGTCTCGTTGCTCGTCTAGGTCTCGATCCACCACCGACTCGTCTAAGTGCCAAGAGACGTACCCCTCCCACTGGAGTATCATCCCAAGCCTCGACGAGCGATCCGTGGTGTCAGTCGAACCCCCGTAGCTGCTGCCAAGAAACCAGCGAAACGGCGACCGCCGTTTGCCCTTCAACAGCCGCGGGTTCGACTTCTCGACCCTCGTTCGTCCGACCCTCGATCTCGTCTCGATCCACCAAGCAGCAGCAACATTACAAGAGTAAAACATACTACTTCCGGCATCGATCCTATACATATCGATCGATCCTATACACCCGGATAAACGAAAAACGAAAAACCAAAATAGAAAACCTAAACGACTCAACCCGTCGTTTTAAACTATTACAAGCAAGCAACGTTGTAAAACAAAAGTCTCGACAACCCCGAGAGTTTAACAAACCACAACATACAGTACAATAAAAATATGACCATAATAATCGGGTTATCCTGCAAAACAAAACTCGCAAACAATACAAGAACGCACAAACCGGCTCTGATACCAATTGTTGGAAATCGACTACCCGGGATGCGTTCGTTCGATCACTCGAACATCCGAACGATCCCAGTCGACATCCGGTGTCGCTACTTCGTTCGCTTTTCCAGCCCGTGCCCCGATTCACGCCCAGCCATTGCCCCGAAGGACAACCGCGCGAACCGAGCGGGCTGCCAGAAAAACACCAAAAGGGCGGTCGCCGTTTGGAAACGGCGGTCGCCGTTTCTCCGCGAACAGCAACGCGACGTTGCTGTTCCGGGCTCGTTTCCGGGTCGTTTTTCCTCATCCGACTACCGATCCGGAGGTCCTAGAACCCCCAGTAGTCGAGGAACACAACCCACAACCCCGGAACCCGATCTACGTTCATGTATGATCAACGAGAAATTAGATCGAATGAAATTGCGGAATTGAGATTCGATCTCATACCTTATCGGTCGATTGTTGAGACCTTAGAGCTTCTAATGTATGACTCTTCCCGACTCCAGACGTTGTGTGGGCAACGATCTACTGGGTTCGTCCTTTTCTGCTTCTCTCCTTCCAAGACCACCGTATGAATTATTCTCTGATGAGAAAATAATTTAATTGCGTTAGCTTTTATTTTAACAGAGAAAACTTTTATTTGCGCTAAGCAAAATAATTTTTCTCTGCTGAAATAATTATTGCGGCGTTCTGTAGGTCTTAGGAGAGGGCAAGGGGGGGGTTTAAATAGAGTTACATTAGGGACCTAAGGTTAAATTAATTAAGGGCTAAATTGAAATATTAATTAACTTGGAATACGTAACCGCAATTCCTTAATTAATCAATTTCAATTTTAATTATTATTCACTCCACTAAAAATTATAATTGAATTCCCGAAATTAATTTAATATTATTTCAACAATAATATTTCCGCCGAAATTACATATACGACTTTCCCCGTGTTTAAGATATCGAACGTCCACGAATTTATTTAATTACTAATAATTAAATTAATTCGTTTCTTATTATCCGAGACTAGTACCACTCATCCTTATTATCATGTGGAACAAATCCACCTGCAGGGTTTACATGATAAACTTTATGAGCTCATCTCGGGGACGTTATCAACCCGATAAACGGGACACGGTTTCCTGTCTATAATCTATAGCATGCCGTGTGTACAATTCCGATTCCCAATTTACCGAGTATCTCGACTAATCAATTAGTCTCACTCATTGGCAAGTTAAAGAACCGAGAATTGGACATACGCACCTATAATTATATAGGGATTAGGAATTCGTATATCCGTAATTCTGAGGTCTAGTTCGATTACGTCGATTAGTATAAATCGAACGCCCTCCCGTGGTCCTGCTCAATACACCAAGTGTACAAGTGTAACATAATAGTCAAGACCAACTATTACCCAGTCACACTACGACGTACCGATGGATTGTCCCTGTCCATCTAAGTCGTGAGCTTCTGTTTGATAATATACGAGTAACCGACAGTATGATCTTCCGCGTGTCTCCTCACGCCATACTGTCTACAACGTATATATCTAGGACTATTGCATTCATATACATGATAGATAAAATGCCGACAGTTTGATTAATAGATAATGTAAAACACAGATAAGGAGTTCCATATTGTCACTAAACTAGACATTTAGAATATAACTCCATCAGCCGCGGGTTCGCCCGTGGCGGTGCTCGGTCGACCCTCGGATCACGTGGGGTTCGCGGTTCGGTCTCCGGCGATCGAGGATTTCGGTCGGGTTATTATTTTCCGCAAATTTTAATGGCCCGGGATATCGAATTCCAGCAATTGGTATCAGAGCGTTTGGTTTCGTGTTCATGTATGTGTTCAATTGTGTTCTACCTTGCAGGGATTCAGACTATCATGGTTTAAATTAATTGTTAATTATTCGTTTAATTAATTGCTATTTAATTTTGCCATGATTATTCGTTATTAAACTCTCGTACATGTCGAGATTCGTTTTGTGTGGATGAATGCTTGTAATAGTAAAAATTCGGGGGTTGACCGAATTTAGATTTATTATTATTATTCTATGTTTTCCGGAAAGTGTATAGGGTCGATTTCATGTATAGAATCGATACCGGAATTGTAAATTTATTTCTTGTAATTTATTTACGTTGGATCGATGCCGAGACGACCGCCGGAGAACTCGTGTGACGAAGAAGACGAAGAGGACGAAAAACCGGGGGGGTCGATCATCCCCATGATCGATCCCCATGAGGATCGATCGACCCCACGCAAAGGGGCTGCCCGCTAGGGTTTCCGGCCACGCCGGCCACCGGTGGTGGTGGCGCGTGGCTAGGGGGCGGCGGCGGTGGTGCCCGGCGATGGTGGTGGTCGACGGTGGGGGTGGTGTGGGGATCCCCAACCCATGCTACTCCTACCTAGATTCTACTTACCTAATTGATTCGGTTTTCCTAATTGAGTATTCCTTTTTTTTGGGAATTCTCATGGATTAGGAAAAGAATTAACTGGAATTAATTTTATTCCTTATTCTATTATGGAAGTCTTCTAGAGTATTCCGAGTTCTACTTGGAATAGGATCCTAGAGATTTAATAGAATTGGAAAGGAATAAAAGTTAATTTAGGATTGATTTATTTCCTAATTGATCATTCCTATTTTATGGGAATTTTAGTAATGGAAATTAATTAATCTTGGAAAGTAGAAGAGTCCTAATTTATTTTATTTCCTTATTCTATTATAGAAGTCTTCTAGAATATTCCAAGTTTCACTTGGATAGATTATTCTAGAGATTTAATAGAATTAGATGGGAAAATAAATAAATAAAAATATTAATAATATTTAATTTTATTTTTGATTTATTCGATTGACTTAATTTTCGAATTAAGTATCTTTTGGATTTATTAAAAATAAATAGATTTAAATATTAGGATTAATATTCTCGTCACATGGAGCATTCAAGAACGAAGACTGAAGACTAGAAGACGCATACGGAGATGGAATAAAGCCATGATAGTCGGAAAATAATTTTTCTAGCTTATTTTGACTATGTGCTATGTGCTTTATTGCTTGTGTTGGAATTCGATATCCCGGGCTATTTAAAATTGCGGAAACCATAGCCCGATCAAACCCTTCGCCGGAGATCACATGAACGCCGACTCATCCGCCGGAGTCCGACCTTCGGAGACCATGCGCCCGAAGACGCACAGCCCGCCCCCGGTCGAACCCCCGCGAGCCGGGGTTCGTGTGATCGAACAAGGCGTTCGATGGGGCTGCATCCGGCAGCCCCCAGCAGCAGGTCCGGCGACCTGCTGCTCGCCGTGGAGGAGCCCCCACCGTCGAGGTGGGGAGGTGGCGGCACCAGCCCGCCACCTGTTGGAATTCGATATCCCGGGTTATTTAAATTTGCGGAAACCAATAACCCGATCAAACCCTTCGCCGGAGATCACACGAACGCCGACTCATCCGCCGGAGTCCGGGCTTTGGATACCACGCACCCGAAGGCGCGCAATCCGCCCCCACCCGAACCCCCGCGAGCCGGGGTTCGCGCGATCGTGGATCGCGTCGATCATGCGATCGATGGGGCTGCATCCGGCAGCCCCCAGCAGCAGGTCCGGCGACCTGCTGCCCGCCGTCGAGGAGCCCCCACCGTCGCGGTGGGGAGGTGACGGCACCAGCCCGTCACCGCCGGCGATCGCTCCCAGCGATCGCCCCCTCGGCCGAGGCCGAGGGTTCTCCTTCGCGCGCCGAACCCTAGGCGTGCGGTCCACGCGGTCCGGTGGCTTCGCCACCACCGCGTGGTCCCTCGTCTAATCCGGGTTCGATCCTTCGGATTTTGTTTTTCGATAATTGATCAATAAACTAGAATTAAATTGCGGAAATTTAATTCACCTTTCGATTCGTTGTGCGGAGAAACGAGATCTTATGATGACCTTGAGATCTTCCCACGTATTCCTTGCACTAGCCCGGACGTCGTGTGGGCGACGATCTACCGAACTCCATGGATCCTCCTCTCTACTTTCTCTCTCTAGAATTGTGATCTTCAAGTTATGAGAATAGAGAAGACCATGTAGTGCTTTTATAGGCTACGTAGGGGATCTAAAGGAGGTGGAATATTGGGCTTCCAATAATAGTGATTAAATTGAGCCCAAGCCCAAATCTATTAATCCTTACTATTATTAATTAATTCTATTTTCCACTATATAAAATTAATTGCACTCCCAATATTAAACCATATTATATCAAATAATATTTCTCCGGTAGTATTATTTATTCCGTGTATTTAAGATAGAAATATCCATGAATAAAATTAATTTATTGCTAATTAATTTATTCATCTCTTATATCCGAGACTAGTACCATTCAACCTTAATTATTATGCGGATTAAATCCACCTGCAGGGTTTACATAATAATTCCTTATGAACTCATCTCGGGGATATTATCAACCCTTACGGGATACACTTTCCCGTCAAGTATTCACGGCATGTCATATATAAAATATAGTGACCCAACTTAACCGGTAATTAACCCAATAATTAAATCGGTTAATTCCTTTGGTAAATCAAAGTCACTTATATTAAATATACACACCCGCAATAATATCGGGGATTAAGAATAAAATACACTGAGACTCGAATCGATTATCGCCGGCAATCCTAATCGATGAATCTCAAACGATCCGCTCAATACACCAAGTGTACAAGTGTGATAAAATAATCAAGATAGATTATTTTCTCTCTCACACAACGACTATACCGATGGATTGGTCCGTGTCCATCTAGGTCGTGAGCAACTGTTCGATTAAATACGAGTAACCGATAGTATGATCTTCTGTGTGCCCATGCAACACCATACTAACTACAACGTATAAAATCCAGGACTATAATTTGCATATATTTAATTATAAATAATTAAACGCAAATAATTGTTTATTTAGTTAAATAGATTAATTGCAATGGATCGTGAGCTTGCGCTACTTAAATCTAGACATTAAGTACACAAATCCAACAATCTCCCACTTGTACTAAGGTCTAGTCATTTCCTCCAAACTCCCGACTCCCATACTCATCACGTGCTTAAGTTGTACTTCCAAGAAGTATTATGTGAATGAGCACTCTAGGTTGCCGCTCTGAAGTTATCTTCGTGACTACAGCGTCGTCTCCCTCGACGATGACTCGTATCAGGTGGTACTTGCACTATGTGTTATCTTACACTTTATGGACTAGTGATTTCTTACCATTTGCCATTGCACCGCTATTTACATAGCCTTTGGCAAATTAAGAATCACATCTAAGTCCCAGAGATTATCCCGGAGTTATACCAAAACTTCCGCTGCCTCTGAGGCCGCTATTTGGTTACCCATGGCAGAGTCCTGAAAAGCATCGTGCTTATCACTCTTCCATGTTAAAACTCCTTCTCCTTTAATAGTGAAACACATAGCCTGATATCGACTTACACTGGTCCTTATTCGATTAGAAATCTAAGAGAATGTAATCCAAAGGAAAAACTCGTCTGCTTCGTAGCCTAGAACAGTACTTCGAAAGTACTTTTACGGCAGTCGAATATTCCTTTCCAGGATTACCTTGATATCCTCCCACTATGCTAACCGCATAGCCGATATCAGGTTCTTGTTTTCAACAATGCATTTATCAAGCTTTCCACACTCCAAGTGTAGGAAACTGCTTTCACTGCTTCTATCACCTTTATGTGTTCAAAAACACATACCTTAGATAGATGCATTCCGTCTCTGAAAGGTAACGAACCTTTCTCGGAATCTTGCATGTTAAAACGAACCATAATCATATATATGTAAGATGTCCAGGAGAAGTACAATGTTCTTTTCTTGAGATCCTAGATCTTAAGAACATGCTCTAACTTCTTCTTTATCTTATATATCGATTTTTCTAGACAACCATCATTTTATGTCTGACAACATCTTTACATTGTTGCCAATGATAAAATGTTTATCTACATAAAACCTCCGAGAAACACCACCTTGTTTCCATCACGTTTCCCATACACACGATTCGTCAATGCCTTTTGATGAATCCATCAAATGGACTATCTCATCAATGCGCAAGTTCCACGAATTCTAGCTTTGTTACAATCCATAAATGGATCAACTAAGCTTGTACTCTAAATGATCTCGCCTCTTAACAATAATCCTTATTTCTTTCCAAGAAGGCACATTTAGATCTAGTACCGCCTCTATGTAGATCTAGGGATCGATTTCACGTATACTAGGTCCAGAGTCCGAAGACTCACCCAGTTTTATGAATATCTCCGGTTGTTATACAACCTCCCACTACAATGGCGTTCCGGTGTATAAACAGTAATAACAGTAGGTGCAGTTAGTGGTGTACCGCTACTCGGTTCGGCTGGTTCTAAGTCTTAATCGTTTTCTCTCTTTTCAGAAGCATCATGTCATTTTGGGCTTTGTGGTTCATCTAATAGTCTTCCTCTAAGAACCGGGCGTTAGAACTTATAACGTCCTTCTGGTTCATAGTACTATCGAACACACATCTTTTGTTCTTCTAGGATATTCTACAACCACATTTGAATGTGCCGTTGTTACCAAGACATATCCATAGAACATAGGTAGTTCCGTTTAACTCGCGCTTTTACTATTTCTATAAGAGTTCCATTTCTTATTTCCGACACACCAATCTTACAGAGGACTGTATGGTGTAGTCACTTGGGATCCAATCCCAAGCTCTGATCATAAATCAGAGTCAATCAATTCTAATACTTGTCCGGATCTTACATCTTATATCCATAAAGGATTGCTTAGTCGTATTATCTTCCAAATTAGATTCTTAGGTCGGAAGGTCCACTCCTTCAACTTAATTGATCTTACAATCAATTTTCGACCTTTGAACTTCTTATTTGAATAAATATGACTTAGCAAAAGATTCCACAAGTATAAATGATTTAATAAAGAAATCTCTTATTAGTAAAACGAGTTATATAAAACGGTTCGTCGCATTGTGGTAGACTCAGGATTCATCATTTATATATTGCTAGCTAATGTACCAAAATAGATAATATCATTATTTCTTCTTATAACCATCAAATGATTAAAAGAAATAAAATATCCATTCATTAGAAATCCAGAACAAAGTTCTTTCTAATATGAAAAGTACATAAAAGCAATAACTCAAAATGAAATCCTATAAAGTGTCTTCCACTGCAACAGCTGCCTCCTTACAGCACTGCCCATCTAGACTACGATCTTTTCTTTTCTAAGTCGTCGGGTTTCCTGGAACCCTTGCATTTAGAATGCACATACCGCCAGTGGTTCCATATCTACACACCAGGTTCCGGTAGATAATACCACTGACTATGTTTTACGACTAAAGAAATTTCATACCTTCTTTGAGAGGATAATCAGACTTCCAGTACCCAGACTGTTTGCAACGAGAATTCTTGCCTCATGGCTTTCTCGTCCCATCTCGTGGTCTAAGTACCTTAGCACCACTGGGTTTCTTTGCTTGCTTTTCCTTTCCCCCGATTTTACCCTTAGGTTCAAAACCTTCGTCATTGGCTACAAGAGCTTGCGATTTCCGTCTCAACTCGTCCAAAAGGTCAATCATCTCAAAAACGTGTTTAAGCGTTTCCTCGAATGACTGGCCTTTATGAGTATCCTCATCGCTTCTTGTCTAGCCGCCTATGTCAATAGGCTCGGGAGGACAAAGCTCACTGAGTACAACCTTGCACTCTTTAACAGTTTGGGTAATGTCTAGATCTCTATTCCAATCATTACATTCAGGGACCAATGAGTTTATAATCCTTACGTATCACATAAAGTGGGTTCAAAGCCATATCCTAATCTATGAGCACATATAACAACAAACAATCGATTTAATCTCCGATATTATCTCCCTCAAATAATATCATTAAACCACTAATCACATCTAAAATCCCATCAGGTAAGGCAAGCCACGTGGTGTGGACGTTTACCCACCCAAATGATTTAGCAATTAGATTTGCTTCGGTCATACATCACTTATAGCGGAACCTCGTGGGGAGGAATACTATAATGCGTATCTAAGTGTAAACCATTACTCAGTACCAAAGTAAATTACTTGGAATTGCTACATCACCGCAAGCCACGTGGTGTGGACGTTTACGATAACTTCACAACTCTTCATAATTACTTACAACTGTCTACATCAATTAATCCAAAGTCCGTCAGTATAGCAAGCCACGTGGTGTGGACGTTTACTACACTAAGAGACTTTTATAATTGACTCCCAATTACTTGATCCATTTAATCTTGTAAATCAAGACGTGGAGAATCATAAGTGAAACTCGAAGTTTCTAACCAGTGATTCGCCATGCGAACGACCCTATCTCTCATAAATGAGGGAGCCGAGCAGACAAGCGACCCATCTATCAAAGAATGGCACGGAAGTCTCTAATTTGTGTCCTCTACATGACCAAGTGGCTCTGGCTCCATTCCACTCCCCGGGGTGAGAATGAGTCGACTTGAAATCAGCTTTGGAAAGACAAATTAGGCATTGTTTGATAAACTTAATCAATGTTTCTCGTAAGAGGAATTACAAGAATTCTCCTCCAATGACTTATCTATATGAACTTCGAAAGTTCATAAAAGTCACCAAGAGAACAGCAATGGAGACCATGGATATGTTTCCATACCCTCTCCCACTGAGCTTTTTATAATAAAGGGATACGCTATCTAATGCATAATTAAATACACATAAGCATAATAACAAACATACATTTCATGCAAGTACGTTCACAAATAATCAAATAATTACTCAAGTAAAATTATTTCTCGACTATTCGTACCTTGATGAATTCCAGCATGCTTGTCTTGAGTCTTCATTCTACGTCTTGAATACTTTGCCGAGCGACGGAAAAATTCTTTGATTCTCATATTTAATTTTACTCCAATTAAATAAAATCAATTCCATTGATTTCCATATTTAATTCTATTTTAAATAAAATCCAAGATTTTCCAATCCAAAATAAATTTTGAATTAATCTAATGATTTTAAATAAAATACTTAAATTAAATAAAATCAATATTATTAAAATCCATTGATTTCCATATTTAATTCTATTCTAAATAAAATCCAAGATTCTCCAATCCAAAATAAATTTTGAATTAATCTAATGATTTTAAATAAAATACTTAAATTAAATAAAATCAATATTATTAAAATCCATTGATTTCCATATTTAATTCTATTCTAAATAAAATCCAAGATTCTCCAATCCAAAATAAATTTTGAATTAATCTAATGATTTTAAATAAAATACTTAAATTAAATAAAATCAATATTTTAATAATTTCTCAATCCTATTTAGATTAGATCTCAAGAATCCTAATCAAAATCGAATTTTGATTCTTCTTAAGACTTCTAATCCAAGTAGGTATAGGATATCTAGAGAAACTAGGATTTTCTTTCCTAATTTAACTCTCCATCTAATTCCATTATTTAATTCCATAATTAAGAAATCTAATCCAAATAGAATTTGAATTAAATCCAAAATTAAATTAAATAAAATTAGAAAGATTAAATTATTTCCGGAAAGATCGGATTTACCGGGACGAACCGAAAAACGAAAATTCCGGTCATCCCAAAATCGAAACCCGCGTGCTTGGCCGTGTATCTCACCATGCAAAATGCATGGCCACACAACATCTTAGCCACGCCATGCCATGCATCCAGTCATGCAAGACCATGCAAAAGAATGAAAACATCCATTCAGCCACACATTTCACACGTACAGCATCATAAAACATTGGTGTCGGCCCACTTAAGAAAAAGTGTTGGCCGACATCTTTGTAATATTTCAGCAGCGTGAAAATAATTTCGATCGTCTTCTTCTACGGCGAATATGTGTAACAGCTCTGGTCGATTTCCGGCACGGCGTCTCCACTGACGACACATGCCATCGACCCCGTTACATCCCACGCAAACCCTCGTGTCCAGCCGTGCTCGTCAACGCAACCCGCGAAGACGAAACACGTCCCCGATGGCTGCGCGCTCGTAGCCGCGCCGGCGCCGCTGACTGCCACCGACTTCCGGCGAGCCATCACGCGATGGTGATCCCCAAGTCGAGCAGCCCAGCACCAACAGCTCCGAGCCTTGGCGCACGATCAGCCCACGATCCGAAGCCGAAGCCGCGAACCGAAGCAGATGCTGCGAACCTAACGCCGCCGCTGGCTGCCGGCGAACCACCACCGCTGGTGGCATACGCCGACACGCCCAGCTTCGTTCAGCCCGCTTACAGCAGCCGGTACAGCCCGTGCTTCCAGCCACCTCCCCGGCAGCCCGCACCGAGCCCACGGTCGATCGATCCGGTTCGATATTTCCGAAAACCCTCGATTTTAATAAATTATTTTTCCGACAAACACGATTCATACAAGAGAGAAAAACAAGTACGTAGAACAATATAGCACAATAATTTATAAAAATTAAATTAATCTATGGCCATATATATCGAGAATCGATTATCGAAACAATTAACGAAAAACGTAACCGTACGCTCTGATACCAATTGTTGGAATTCGATATCCCGGGTTATTTAAATTTGCGGAAACCAATAACCCGATCAAACCCTTCGCCGGAGATCACACGAATGCCGACTCATCCGCCGGAGTCCGGGCTTTGGATACCACGCACCCGAAGGCGCGCAATCCGCCCCCACCCGAACCCCCGCGAGCCGGGGTTCGCGCGATCGTGGATCGCGTCGATCATGCGATCGATGGGGCTGCATCCGGCAGCCCCCAGCAGCAGGTCCGGCGACCTGCTGCCCGCCGTCGAGGAGCCCCCACCGTCGCGGTGGGGAGGTGACGGCACCAGCCCGTCACCGCCGGCGATCGCTCCCAGCGATCGCCCCCTCGGCCGAGGCCGAGGGTTCTCCTTCGCGCGCCGAACCCTAGGCGTGCGGTCCACGCGGTCCGGTGGCTTCGCCACCACCGCGTGGTCCCTCGTCTAATCCGGGTTCGATCCTTCGGATCTTGTTTTTCGATAATTGATCAATAAACTAGAATTAAATTGCGGAAATTTAATTCACCTTTCGATTCGTTGTGCGGAGAAACGAGATCTTATGATGACCTTGAGATCTTCCCACGTATTCCTTGCACTAGCCCGGACGTCGTGTGGGCGACGATCTACCGAACTCCATGGATCCTCCTCTCTACTTTCTCTCTCTAGAATTGTGATCTTCAAGTTATGAGAATAGAGAAGACCATGTAGTGCTTTTATAGGCTACGTAGGGGATCTAAAGGAGGTGGAATATTGGGCTTCCAATAATAGTGATTAAATTGAGCCCAAGCCCAAATCTATTAATCCTTACTATTATTAATTAATTCTATTTTCCACTATATAAAATTAATTGCACTCCCAATATTAAACCATATTATATCAAATAATATTTCTCCGGTAGTATTATTTATTCCGTGTATTTAAGATAGAAATATCCATGAATAAAATTAATTTATTGCTAATTAATTTATTCATCTCTTATATCCGAGACTAGTACCATTCAACCTTAATTATTATGCGGATTAAATCCACCTGCAGGGTTTACATAATAATTCCTTATGAACTCATCTCGGGGATATTATCAACCCTTACGGGATACACTTTCCCGTCAAGTATTCACGGCATGTCATATATAAAATATAGTGACCCAACTTAACCGGTAATTAACCCAATAATTAAATCGGTTAATTCCTTTGGTAAATCAAAGTCACTTATATTAAATATACACACCCGCAATAATATCGGGGATTAAGAATAAAATACACTGAGACTCGAATCGATTATCGCCGGCAATCCTAATCGATGAATCTCAAACGATCCTCTCAATACACCAAGTGTACAAGTGTGATAAAATAATCAAGATAGATTATTTTCTCTCTCACACAACGACTATACCGATGGATTGGTCCGTGTCCATCTAGGTCGTGAGCAACTGTTCGATTAAATACGAGTAACCGATAGTATGATCTTCTGTGTGCCCATGCAACACCATACTAACTACAACGTATAAAATCCAGGACTATAATTTGCATATATTTAATTATAAATAATTAAACGCAAATAATTGTTTATTTAGTTAAATAGATTAATGGCAATGGATCGTGAGCTTGCGCTACTTAAATCTAGACATTAAGTACACAAATCCAACACCACCGCCGGCGATCGCCCCCAGCGATCGCCCCCTCGGCCGAAGCCGAGGGTTCTCCTTCGCGCGCCGAACCCTAGGCGTGCGATCCACGCGGTCCGGTGGCTTCGCCACCACCGCGTGGTCGTTCGTCTAATCCGGGTTCGATCCTTCGGATCTTGTGTTCTAAGGTATTCTCGATAAATCCAAAACCGAAATAATATCGAGGGGGTTTTAGATATTATACCTTCGATTCGTTGTTCGGAGAAACGAAATCAAACACCTTTGAATCTTCCCACGTATTCCTTGCACTCCGTTCGAACGTCGGCTGGGCGACGATCTATCGAACTCCTATGGATCTCCTTCAACTCTCTAGAACTATCAAATAATGATATTCTTGTCTTATTAATTATGAAGGCCATGTAGTGCTTTTATAGGCTACGTAGGGGATCTAAAGGAGGTGGAATATTGGGCTTCTAATATTGAAGATTAAATTGAGCCCAATGCTCAAGTCCATTAATCCTTATCAATATTAATTTTATTTATTTTCCACTATATAAATAAAATTGCACTCCCAATATTTACCCATATTATATCGAATAATATTTCTCCGGTAGTATTATTTATTCCGTGTATTTAAGATTTAAATATCCATGAATAAAATTTATTTATTGCTTAATAAATTTATTCATCTCTTATATCCGAGAATAGTACCACTCAACCTTATTTATTATGCGGGAACAAATCCACTCGCGAGGTTTACATAATAAATCCTTATGAGCTCATCTCGGGGATATCATCAACCCTTACGGGATACACTGTCTCGTCAAGAATTCACGGCATGCCATATATAAAATATAGTGACCCAACTTAACCGGTAATTGACCCAATAATTAAACCGGTCAATTCCTTTGGAAAATCAAAGTCACTTATACTAAATATACACACCCGCAATTCTATCGGGGATTAAGAATAAAATACTCTGAGATTTAAATTGATTATCCAAGGCAATCCTAATCAATAAATCTCAAGCGATCCGCCCAATACACCAAGTGTACAAGTGTGATAAAATAATCAAGATAAATTATTTTCTCTCTCACACAACGACTATACCGATGGATTGGTCCGTGTCCATCTAGGTCGTGAGCAACTGTTTGATTAAATACGAGTAACCGATAGTATGATCTCCTGTGTGCCCATGCAACACCATACTAACTACAACGTATAAAATCCAGGACTATAATTTGCATACATTAATTAACAATAATTAAAAGCAAATGAATGTTCATTATAAATAGGTAAATGAAAGTGTACAAGGAGTTCAGAATACTCAAATCTAGACATTAAGTATACTACTTCAACAATCTCCCACTTATACTAAGGTCTAGTCTTATCTTCCAAACTTCTGACTCCCAAACCCTCCAAGTGCTTGTTATATACTTCCTTAGGAAGTATCTTGGTAAAAGGGTCCGCTAGGTTGTCCTCCGAAGCTATCTTGGTGACTATCGCATCGCCCCTCTTGACGATGTCTCGAATCAGGTGGTACTTGCGCTCTATGTGTTTCATAGCACTATGGGACCGTGGTTCCTTACTGTTTGCCACTGCACCGCTATTATCACAATAAATTGTCATAGCCTTGGGCAAACTCGGAATCACATCTAAGTCCTGGAGGAAATTAAAGAACCAAACTGACTCTTTCGCTGCCTCTGAGGCTGCAACATATTCAGCTTCCATGGTAGAGTCCGAAATGCACTTTTGCTTAACACTCTTCCATGAAACGGCTCCACCTCCCATAGTGTACACATAGCCTGATGTCGACTTACGCCGGTCCTTATCAGCTTGGAAATCCGAATCTGTGTAACCCAAAGGAATCAGATTGTCTGCCCCGTAACTCAGAACATAATCCTTAGTATTTCGCAAATACTTGAAAATGTTCTTTACGGCAGTCCAATGAGCCTTTCCAGGGTTACTCTGATATCTCGCTACTACGCCAACTGCATAGCAGATATCAGGCCTCGTGCATAACATTGCATACATTAAGCTTCCAACAGCCGAAGCGTAGGGAACTGCTTTCATTTCATCTTTCTCCTTCTGTGTCCGAGGACACATCTCCTTAGAAAGATAAGTTCCTTTACTGAAGGGCAGTTCACCCTTCTTGGAATCTTGCATGTTAAAACGAGCCAGAATCGTGTCTATGTAAGATTGCTGGGATAGGTACAATGTTCTATTCCGGCGATCCCTTATAACCTTGATCCCTAGAACATGCCCGACTTCTCCCAAATCTTTCATATCGAATTGTATAGACAACCATCCCTTTATGTCTGATAACATCTTTACACTGTTGCCAATGAGAAGAATGTCGTCCACATAAAGCACGAGGAACACCACCTTCTTTCCATCACGTTTCCAATACACACACGATTCGTCCATGCTTTGAATGAATCCAAAAGATTGGACTACTTAATCAAACCGCAGGTTCCACGATCTCGAGGCTTGTTTCAATCCATAAATGGATCGATTAAGCTTGCACACTAGATGATCTCGCCCCTTAGCAATGAATCCTTCTGGCTGTTTCATATAAATCGTCTCGTCAAGACTTCCATTCAGGAAAGCTGTCTTGACATCCATTTGCCACACCTCATAATCCATATGAGCTGCTATGGATAAGAGAATCCGGATGGACTTTATCTTGGCTACCGGCGAAAAGGTCTCCTCATAATCGATTCCTTCTTTCTGAGTATAGCCTTTCGCAACAAGCCGAGCTTTAAAGGTTTCAACCTTTCCGTCAGATCCTCTCTTCCTCTTGTAGACCCATTTACACCCAATTGGCTTTACGCCGTTTGGTGGTTCTACAAGATCCCAGACTTTATTAGAATCCATAGATTCTATTTCGGATTTCATTGCTTTCTTCCAAGAAGATGCATCTATATCTTGTACCGCCTCATCATAGGTCCAGGGATCGATTTCATGAACTCCAGGTCCAGAGTCCGAAGACTCACCCAGTCCAATCCACTATCTGGTTGTTTAACAACCCTCCCACTACGACGGCGTTCTGGTGTATTAACAGTGACAGTATTAGGTGCAGGTTCTAGTGGTGTATCTACACTCGGTTCGGCTGTATCTAAGTCTTCCTTGTCTCCCCTTAACTCATCAAGTATTAGGTCACTCTTGGGCTTATGGTCCATGATATAGTCTTCCTCTAAGAACCGAGCGTTAGTACTTATAACGATCTTCTGGTCCGTAGGACTATAGAACATGCCACCTTTAGTTCCTTTCGGGTATCCTACAAACAGCCGTAATTCCGATCTAGGTTCTAACTTATCAGCACCTTGTCGCAACACATGTGCTGGACAACCCCAGATCCGAATGTGTCCCAAGCTAGGCTTACGCCCACTCCACAATTCCATGGGTGTAGTTGGCACTGTTTTGGTTGGAACCCTATTCAGAATGTACGCCGCTGTTTCCAAGGCAAGTCCCCAGAACATAACAGGTAAATCCGAGTAACTCATCATTGATCGCACCATCTCCATAAGAGTCCTATTCCTTCTTTCTGACACAACATTCTGCTGAGGAGTATATGGTGAGGTCAGTTGGGATTCAATCCCATTCTCTGCCAAGTATGCCTTGAATTCTCCAGACAGGTACTCGCCTCCGCGATCAGATCGCAGGCATTTTATGGATTTACCACGAAGGTTCTCCACAAGAGCCTTGAATTCCTTGAACTTGTCAAAAGAATCACTCTTGTGGCGCATCAGGTATACATATCCATACCTTGAGTAATCATCAGTAAAGGTGATGAAATACTCGTACCCTCCCCTTGCCTGAGTAGACATAGGTCCGCATACATCAGAGTGAATCAAATCCAATACTTGTTCAGCCCTCCGTCCTTTACCAGAAAAAGGACGCTTGGTCATTTTACCCTCTAAACAGGATTCGCAGGTTGGAAGGTCCTCTCCTTCAACATTGCTGATTAGACCATCAGCTTTCAACCTTTGAAGCCTATTTGAGTTTATATGACCTAGCCTTAGATGCCACAAGTATAATTGATTCATCCTAGAAGGTTCCTTTCTCTTATTGGTGTTCGTAGATGTGTTATTACTCTCGGTTAGTTGCATCGTGTTAGACTCAGGATTTAGTACATACAAATCGTCCACCAATGTACCAGAACAGATAATCTCACTGTTTCTTCTTATGATCACGGAGTGGTCAAAAGAAACAGAATATCCATTCATAATAAGTTTAGAAACCGAAATTAAATTCTTTCTAAAGTTGGGTACATAAAGACAATTATGTAAAACTAAAACCCTATCACTACTAAAGCGTAAGTGAACGTCTCCCACTGCAACAGCCGCCACCCTCGCGGCATTGCCCATGTAGACCACGATCTCTCCCTCTCTAAGTCTCCGGGTTTCCTGGAACCCCTGCAATGAATTGCAGACATGATCAGTGGCCCCCGTATCTACACACCAGGTGCTGGTAGATAACACCACTGATAATGTTTCGGTGACTAAGGAAAATTTCGTACCTTTGATGAGAGGACAATCAGACCTCCAGTGCCCAAACTGTTTGCATCGAAAGCATCTGCGGAACCGCTTGCTTTCCCCAATCTGTGGTTTTAAACCACTGGGTCTCTTTGCACGCTTTTCTTTTAGCCTAGCCACAAGAGCTCGTGTTTCTCTTAACTTACGCACAAAAATCGCCTTCGCCGAGCCGTTTTTAAGGGACTCATTGAGGAACGATTCCGTGGGTATGTTAAACACCTCTTGCCCAGCTTCCACACCATGTCTCAACGTAGTTGGAACAACAGTGGATTCAGAAAGCTTGACAGTCTGAACAAAGTCTAGATTTCTTTTCCAATCAGTACTATATGGAACCAGTGAGTTTTCATCCTTAAGTATATCACAAAGTGGGGTCACAGTCATTCTTAACCTATAAGCACATAAAACAAACAAACAATTTAATATCCGATATTATCTCCCTTAAATAATATCATTAAATCACTAATCGCCTCTAAAATCCCATCAGGTAAGGCAAGCCACGTGGTGTGGACGTTTACCCACCCAAACGACTTAGCAATTAGATTTTCTTTGGTCATACATCACTTATAGCAGAACCTCGTGGGGAGGAATACTATAAGGCGTATCTAAGTGTAAACCATTACTCAGCACCAAAGCAAATTGCTTGGAATTGCTACATTACCGCAAGCCACGTGGTGTGGACGTTTACGATAACTTCACAACTCTTCACAATTACTTACAACTGTCTACATCAATTAATCCAAAATCCGTCGGTATAGCAAGCCACGTGGTGTGGACGTTTACTACACCAAGAGACTTTTATAATTGACTCCCAATTACTTGATCCATTCAATCTTGTAAATCAAGACGCGGAGAATCATAAGTGAAACTCGAAGTTTCTAACCAGTGATTCACCATGCGAACAACCCTATCTCTCATAAATGAGGGAGCCGAGCAGACAATCGATCCATCTATCAAAGAATGGTACGACTGCCTCTAATTTGTGTCCTCTACATGACCAAGTGGCTCTGGCTCCATTCCACTCCCCGGGGTGAGAATGAGTCGACTTGAAATCAGCTTTGGAAAGACAAATTAGGCATTGTTTGATAAACTTAATCAATGTTTCTCGTAAGAGGAATTACAAGAACTCTCCTCCAATGACTTATCTATATAAACTTCAAAAGTTTATAAAAGTCACCAAGAGAGCAGTAATGGAGACCATGGGTATGTTTCCATACCCTCTCCCACTTAGCTTTTTACAATAAAGGGATACGCTATCTAGTGCATAAAAGTAAACACATATAGCATGCATACATGTAATAAAGCACATAGTATTATCACATAGTCAAAATAATACTAGAATATTATTTTCCGACTATTATGGCTTTACTTCATCTCCGTACGCATCTTCTAGTCTTTAGTCTTCGTTCTTGAATGCTCCATGTGACGAGAATATTAATTTCCAATATTTAAATCTATTTATTTTTAATAAATCCAAAAGATACTTAATTAAAAAATTAAGTCAATCGAATAAATCAAAAATAAAATTAAATATTATTAATATTTTTATTTATTTTATTTTCCCTTTCTACTTCATTAAATCTCTAGAATAATCTATCCAAGACCCACTTGGAATATTCTAGATGATTTCCATAATGAAATAAGGAAATAAAATAATTTAGGACTCTTCTACTTTCCAAGATTAATTAATTTCCATTACTATGAAAATTCCCATAAAATAGGAATAATCAATTAGGAAATAAAATAATCCTTAATTAACTTTTATTCCTTTCCAATTCTATTAAATCTCTAGGATCCTATTCCAAGTAGAACTCGGAATACTCTAGAAGACTTCCATAATAGAATAAGGAAATAAAATTAATCCCAATTAATTCTTTTCCTAATCCATGAGAATTCCCAAAAATAGGAATACTCAAATAGGAAAAATCCGAACTAATTAGGAAAGTAAATCTCCGGACCGGGATAGCACGGGGTGGGGATCCCCGCGCCACCCTCGACCCACGCCTAGGAGGTGGCCGGCCACCATCGTCGGCGGCTCCTCCATGTGAGGGTCGATCGATCCTCATGGGATCGACCATGGGGCGGTCGATCCTCGTCCTTTGGCCCTCACGATCATCTCCTTCGTCACACGTCTTCTCCGGCGGTCGTTTCGGCATCGATCCAACGCAAAATAAATTACAAAATAAATTTTACACTATCCGGTATCGATTCTATACAAGAAATCGACCCTACACATTTTCCGGAAAAAGTAGAACGTGATAATAAATCCTAAATTCGGTCAACCCCCGAATTTTTACTATTACAAGCATTCACCACAAAAAACGAATCTCGACATGTCCGAGAGTTTAATCAATCCAACATTCATGACAAAATAAATTAAACGAATAATAAATTAAGCCATAATAGTCGGAACCCTGCAAGGTAGAACAATTTTATCGAAAATACCGCGAACGTAAACCACGCTCTGATACCAATTGTTGGAATTCGATATCCCGGGCTATTTAAAATTGCGGAAACCATAGCCCGATCAAACCCTTCGCCGGAGATCACATGAACGCCGACTCATCCGCCGGAGTCCGACCTTCGGAGACCATGCGCCCGAAGACGCACAGCCCGCCCCCGGTCGAACCCCCGCGAGCCGGGGTTCGTGTGATCGAACAAGGCGTTCGATGGGGCTGCATCCGGCAGCCCCCAGCAGCAGGTCCGGCGACCTGCTGCTCGCCGTGGAGGAGCCCCCACCGTCGAGGTGGGGAGGTGGCGGCACCAGCCCGCCACCGCCGGCGATCGCCCCCAGCGATCGCCCCCTCGGCCGAAGCCGAGGGTTCTCCTTCGCGCGCCGAACCCTAGGCGTGCGATCCACGCGGTCCGGTGGCTTCGCCACCACCGCGTGGTCGTTCGTCTAATCCGGGTTCGATCCTTCGGATCTTGTGTTCTACGGTATTCTCGATAAATCCAAAACCGAAATAATATCGAGGGGGTTTTAGATATTATACCTTCGATTCGTTGTTCGGAGAAACGAAATCAAACACCTTTGAATCTTCCCACGTATTCCTTGCACTCCGTTCGAACGTCGGGTGGGCGACGATCTATCGAACTCCTATGGATCTCCTTCAACTCTCTAGAACTATCAAATAATGATATTCTTGTCTTATTAATTATGAAGGCCATGTAGTGCTTTTATAGGCTACGTAGGGGATCTAAAGGAGGTGGAATATTGGGCTTCTAATATTGAAGATTAAATTGAGCCCAATGCTCAAGTCCATTAATCCTTATCAATATTAATTTTATTTATTTTCCACTATATAAATAAAATTGCACTCCCAATATTTACCCATATTATATCGAATAATATTTCTCCGGTAGTATTATTTATTCCGTGTATTTAAGATTTAAATATCCATGAATAAAATTTATTTATTGCTTAATAAATTTATTCATCTCTTATATCCGAGAATAGTACCACTCAACCTTATTTATTATGCGGGAACAAATCCACTCGCGAGGTTTACATAATAAATCCTTATGAGCTCATCTCGGGGATATCATCAACCCTTACGGGATACACTGTCTCGTCAAGAATTCACGGCATGCCATATATAAAATATAGTGACCCAACTTAACCGGTAATTGACCCAATAATTAAACCGGTCAATTCCTTTGGAAAATCAAAGTCACTTATACTAAATATACACACCCGCAATTCTATCGGGGATTAAGAATAAAATACTCTGAGATTTAAATTGATTATCCAAGGCAATCCTAATCAATAAATCTCAAGCGATCCGCCCAATACACCAAGTGTACAAGTGTGATAAAATAATCAAGATAAATTATTTTCTCTCTCACACAACGACTATACCGATGGATTGGTCCGTGTCCATCTAGGTCGTTTGCAACTGTTTGATTAAATACGAGTAACCGATAGTATGATCTTCTGTGTGCCCATGCAACACCATACTAACTACAACGTATAAAATCCAGGACTATAATTTGCATACATTAATTAACAATAATTAAAAGCAAATGAATGTTCATTATAAATAGGTAAATGAAAGTGTACAAGGAGTTCAGAATACTCAAATCTAGACATTAAGTATACTACTCCAACAGCTTTTATGCATGCTTATGTGTTTAATTATGCATTAGATAGCGTATCCCTTTGTTATAAAAAGCTAAGTGGGAGAGGGGATGGAAACATTCCCATGGTCTCCATTACTGTTCTCTTGGTGACTCTTATGGACTTTTGAAGTTCATATAGATGTGTCATTGGAGGAGAATTCTTGTAATTCCTTTTACAAGAAACATTGATTAAAGTTTATCAAACAATGCCTAATTTGTCTTTCTGAAACTGACTTCAAGTCGACTCATTCTCACCCCGGGGAGTGGAATGGAGCCAAAGCCACTTGGTCATGTGGATGACACAAATTAGAGGCAGTCGTACCATTCTTTTATAGATGGATCGATTGTCTGCTCGGCTCCCTCATCTAATGAGAGATAGGGTTGTTCGCATGGTGAATCACTGGTTAGAAACTTCGAGTTTCACTTATGATTCTCCGCGTCTTGATCTACGAAAATCGAATGCATCTCGTAATTGGGAGTCAATTATAAAAATCTCTTGGTATAGTAAACGTCCACACCACGTGGCTTGCTATACTAACGGATTTTGGATTAATTGATGTAGACAGTTGTAAGGAATTGTGAAGAGTTGTGAAGTTATCGTAAACGTCCACACCACGTGGCTTGCGGTGATATAGCAATTCCAAACGATTTAATTTGGTGCTGAGTAATGGTTTACACTTAGATACGCATTATAGTATTCCTCCCCACGAGGTTACGCTATAAGTGATGTATGACCAAAGAAAACCTAATTGCTAAATCATTTAGGTGGGTAAACATCCACACCACGTGGCTTGCCTTACCTGATGGGATTTTAGATGTGATTAGTAATTTAATGATATTATTTGAGGGAGATAATATCGGATATTAAATTGATTGTTTGTTTAAATGTGCTTATAGGTTTAGAGAATAGCTATGAACCCACTTTCTATGATACTCAAGGAGCATAAGCTCACTGGCCCCAACTATATTGATTGGAAGAGAAATTTAGACATTGTCCTGACTTCGGAGGAGTACAAGTTTGTACTCCATGAAGTGTGCCCTGCTGAGCCCACGGCTGCCTCAACTGATGAGGAAAAACTGACATATCGGAAGTGGAAAAAGGCTGATGAAATGGCTAGGTGTTATATTTTGGCTTCCATGTCAAATGTACTCCAAACCCAACATGAGTCGATGGACACTGCCTATGATATGATGTTTAACCTCAAGGAGATGTTTGGGGAGCAAGATCGTGCGGCAAGGCAAGAAGCCATGAGAGTCCTCATGACAACTACTCAGTCTGAAGGAACGCCCGTAGGGGAGAACGTTCTTAAGATGATGGGTTTGTTGAATGAGCTTGAGATCCTAGGAGCTCAAATTGATGCTGAGACGCAAGTCGACATCATACTCCAGTCTCTGACCCCTAGTTTTGAGCAGTTTTGCATGAGCTATAATATGGGTAAACTGTCTTATTCTCTTGCGCAACTCCTGACTGAACTGAAGGCGGCAGAGGGGATCTACAAGAAGGGCAAGTCTCTAGCGCTTGTAGCTACCAAGTCCAAAGGCTTTAAGCCTGGTGGAGGTAGGGGCAAGAGGAGGAAGCAAGCCTGGAAACCCAGTGGTGTCAAGAAGACTATACCACGAGTGGGGGCTGCAAAGCCAAAGGGCAAGTGCTTCCGATGCAACAAGTCTGGACACTGGAAGTCTGAATGTCCTCTCAGAGGTACGAATTTTTCTTTAGTCGTAAAAACATAGTCAGCGGTATTATCTACCAGAAATTCTGGTGTGTAGATATGGAACCACTGACGGTATGTGCATTTTGAATGCAGGGGTTCCAGAAAACCCGGCGACTTAGAGAAGAAGAGTTCGAGTCTACACGGGCAAAAGCTGTGGAGGAGGCAGCTGTTGCGGTGGAAGACATTTATCTGCTTTAGTAGTAAAATAGGAGTTCATTTCAAGATTATTGCATTATGTACCCTTTATTTTAGAAAGAACGTTTTGTTCTGGATTTCTATTATTTATGAATGGATATTTTATTTCTTTAATCATTGGATGATTTTGACAAGAAATAATGGCGTTATCTATTCTGGTACATTAGATAGCAATATATGAATGATGGATCCTAAGTCCACCACGATGCAACGAACCGTTCTATAACTTGTTTTACTTGTTAGATATATTTGATTAAGTCGTTTTTGTAGCGTCACAAATCAAATAAAATTATCGAACTAGTTGCTAAGCAACTTGCCCGAGTCGATCTCTCGAGGAACACTACTATCGGCGTAAAAGCGTTTAATTGTTTGCAACGGGATTGAGAAAATGAAATAGCATAATGCAAGAGTTGATTTTTGGTTTTGTAATTAATTCTAAAATTAGCTAAATATTAAAGAGACGAGAAAGCGAGTAAGAGCGCGAATAAATTGTTTTTAAATCAAAGTAGAATAAACTAGGGTTTCGGGAATTTCAATTCTATACGTCGGATATGAATTCGATTTTATGAAATAGAACGAATACGTCCGTCGCCGGTTGGCATCGGTTCAATATCGATATTTAAATTCAAATCCTAGTAGGAAGAATCGATCAACCCTAACCCTAGGTAAGGAATTTAGCTATTCATGATTTTAAATGAAGAACAATTAAAGTGTTGAAAAGGAGGATTCATGAAAACGATTTTCGGAAAATAAAAATAACTAAACAATTAATCGAACAAGGAATTGAAGAACAAGCAATGAAAAGAAATAAAGACTTACTAGATTACTTGTTCGAAGTAAACAATGATCGGTGCTAACCACGATTAATATCCACGAATCAATGAAAGAAAAATCGATGATGAACACCTAGTATGTCGAGTCTCAATGTATTCTCTCTAATCCCTGAAAATAAGTGAAAAAGTGTGTCAAACCTAGGTTCAAAAACCTAATAAGTAGTCTTGGAAATCGAGGGTCAAAACGGGTCAAATCTGGCCGAAACGGGGCAGGCGAGCGCCTGAGGGCAGGAGGCGCTCGCGCGCGGCAGGAGGCAGGCGACCGCCTGGTAGGGGAGCGGGCGCTTGGTGCCAAAAACTGGTTCTCTGAAGTTAGGGCCAAGCGAGCGCCTGGTCATCGAGCGCTCGCCTAGTGGTGGTCGCGAGCGAGCGCTTGGACGGCTGGGCCATGTAGAGCACTCCAAGGGCTTTCCGTAGAGATATAGATCATTGGTATAGGTGGTCCGAGTTGGGAGACCCAAGCTCTCCAAGTTTGCTGCGCATACACTCCGGGCAGCTGCGTACTGGTCTGGAAACTCAAGTACTGTGACTATATCACGGGGATATATGATAATAAAAGTGCAGGGACTCGTACAACTCTTCGAGAGATTTCCGAAAAGGTATGGACCATGCATGTATGTGGTCGGATCTGGGAGAACCAAGCTCTCCAAGTTTGCTGCACATACACCCCGGGGCAGCTGCATACTGGGCTGGAAACCCGTGAATTCCGGCTTAATGACGGGGAACCATGACAACAACCTGGTAGTACCATGTAGAGGATTTCAAGATCTTTCCGACCATGTATGGATGGTGTTTTTAGGTTGTCGGAGTTGGGAGAACCAAAGTGGCTAAGTTTGCAGCGCAATCACGATAGGTGGTCGGTCAAATCAATTTACCGTTTTTCAACTCGTTTTTGCTCGTTTTCGCATTGAACATGATCATACACCTACACACTCCACAAAACGTCAAACCTACCGATAATCATGAGAATGATGCACAAGAATGACACAAAATGGCATGAGACGACACAAAACATTATAGGAAAAGTAGCACAAAAACATGTAAATCAACTCCCCCACACTTAGCTCTTTGCTTGTCCTCAAGCAAACAATCACGGTATACAATACAAACAAAGCATCGACTGAGCTCAAGACAAACAATCAACCATAAGAGAATTCAAAACATTCGCATTTGAGAAATCAAAATCAACTAACGAGTGTCCCTCAAGTATTCAAATTCCCACAGTTCGAACCATGATTCCACTCCACCAATATATACAACGAGCACAAGTAAACAAAGCCACCGAAATGTCTAGTCAAGTTAATCAAGTGAGGCAATATTCACTAGGTGTAAACAGTCGAGGGTCACTCGAGTATCCTAGCGTGGTTTCCCATACTCATCGTTCTCGTAGAAGTAGTGTGGCTGCTTTACTAATACTAATATAATACTACTTTTTTTTTCTCTTTTTTTTTTCTTTTTTTTTTCCTTTTTTTTTCTTTTTTTTTTTTATTTCGACAACGGTATTTTTCGAACCTTTTTTTTTTTTTTTTTTAGTTCGGTTGCCGGCCCTTTTTTCACATACGCAACTAGCTTATTCGAACGTCTTCTGTTTTTGCGTTCGGTTGCGAATAATACCTATATATAGCTAAGACACACTATTAATAAGAGATACGATCAAAGTAGAATCCTCGTGTATAACCCGGCCAAACAATCAATGAACTCGATCTACTTAATACTCGTGCCTAACCGATGTCATGAAAAACACAGCTCTCCCTATGTAGCAAATCCTAAGTGTAGGACCCACAATTAATCAACTCGTCTTTATCATTCTGATGAAGCCCTGAATTCAATTATGTGTAAACCGAAGCCTATATTGCCTAGAACATGCTTCTAACAACTATACCGCAATTGGGCTAAATGGGGAGGGTGATCAACACGACAAAACATACCAAAAGACACAAACATAAACGACGTTTGAAGACTACTATAACCCCAACAAACCTCGCGAAACAACGGGTTACCCTAAGAACATGCAAAGCTACCCCCCACACTTGAAATACACACTGTCCTCAATGTAAAACACATAATCAAACAAATCTCAGGCAAGGGAGAAACAAAACATGTCCAAACGAAAAAGAACAAACTAAAAAAAACATAATATACAGAACAAGCTTAAAAAGAGGAAGAGTGAGAAGGTGCAAACAGTGATGTCGATTCCTTCAGTCTTCTCGATCCAGCCCGTATGAAATCGTGGGAAGGCCCCCACGTGGCGCTCATTTTGGTACCCGAAAGAGCAGCACGGTCCGTGGATTAGCCTCCACGCGGCGCTTGTTTAATGTCTCGAGCTTGACTCATATTCCATCAATAAGGAGCCTCAGTGAGGCTCATCATCTCAGGTGTCATCTCTTCTATATAAACATATTTCCATTGTTTTGATAACCCCTTCATCTCTAATTTTGGTGGAGGTGATTCATTTTCATCGTCACTCTCGAGTACCTCGATCACCCCCACACTATCTTTTACATGCACGTCTTGCTTGGCTTCAACACCGAGAAATATCGAGCTACTTTTCTGCAAAAACACCATCTTGCCCAAGAGATCAATAGCATAAATGTAAAGAAAATTTACAATGTAGGCATCAAAAGAATTAATAACCTCATTGTAATCAACCTTACTAAAAGATGTTTTATCTCCACCCAAAGAAAAATTAAATTTGAAAATACCTGGATCATGCGGCTTGGGTGGGTGATGAACCCGTTTCACCTTTGACTCCTCAACATACATAAGGTCGTTCTTGTCGAGTGAGGGAGGAAGGTGTCCGGAATTCTTACACACCAAATCACTCGGAGAGGAAGGAGGTGATTCTAGCATCGATGGATCCCCTTCTAGACCATCCTGATTTCCTACCACTACATTGGTGTTCAATGTCTCTTCATCTGGCTGTCTCGGTTGAATGGACAATTTGTATGAGCTTTCGTCTCTATGCGACTCTTTCGGTGTAATATCCTCTAGTACCATACTCTCTATCGTCTCTTTTTCGTCATCTTCCTCCAAATATAATTCATCGAGGTACACATGCTCCACTGTGGACTCGACCTCATTCGGTTCTACATCCTCATCTTCGTAGTCACCTTGGAGAATCGCTAGCGCATGGACCTCCGTCGGTTGGCGCGTATAATTTTCTTCCTCCTGTTCCGACTCACGCAATGGGATCGACATCATACTTATCTTCTCCTCGAAAGCAATGGACCTTTCCTCTGCTTCTTCCCTATTTGCCATTGCTGCTTTATTTGCTTCCATTGCCGTTTCAGTTGATTTCAATATCTGTTGGGCCGATTGCATGAAATCGTGAAAAATTTCATCAAAAGATGGCTTGTACGGCGGCTCCGGTTGCATTGAATATGGTGGAGGGTAGGCCAAATTTTCTTCAACATTTTTGGCCATCGCCACTTCATTCGCTCTCATCGCCGCTTCATTTGATTTTATTATCTGATTGGTCGTCTGCATGAAGTCTTGAAAAACGTCATCCAACGAGGGCTTGTATGGCGGCTCTGGTTGCATTGAATATTGTGGAGGGTACACCGTGTTCTGAGGATGCCATTGTTGTGGAGCCCATTCTTGTTGAGGCGGATCAACATAATAACTCTGATGAGAATGCCACTCCGGATTGTATGCTTGAGACTGGGAACCAAACTTTGGTGTCGTGTCATATTGGGAAGGCTCATAGTATGTCCTCGTCTGAGGGCACGTGAACTCCCAAGTGTAGTTATACTGTGTATTCATTCCTGCTTACACAACACTTGACAAAACATTACACGCACCAGTGTGATAATAATAATAAAAATAAAAATAATAAAAATAAGAAGAAATGTTGCAAACACACAAACACTAATACTAGTGCCTAAAGTGTTCCCCGGCAACGACGCCAATTTGATTAAGTCGTTTTTGTAGCGTCACAAATCAAATAAAATTATCGAACTAGTTGCTAAGCAACTCGCCCGAGTCGATCTCTCGAGGAACACTACTATCGGCGTAAAAGCGTTTAATTGTTTGCAACGGGATTGAGAAAATGAAATAGCATAATGCAAGAGTTGATTTTTGGTTTTGTAATTAATTCTAAAATTAGCTAAATATTAAAGAGACGAGAAAGCGAGTAAGAGCGCGAATAAATTGTTTTTAAATCAAAGTAGAATAAACTAGGGTTTCGGGAATTTCAATTCTATACGTCGGATATGAATTCGATTTTATGGAATAGAACGAATACGTCCGTCGCCGGTTGGCATCGGTTCAATATCGATATTTAAATTCAAATCCTAGTAGGAAGAATTGATCAACCCTAACCCTAGGTAAGGAATTTAGCTATTCATGATTTTAAATGAAGAAAAATTAAAGTGTTGAAAAGGAGGATTCATGAAAACGATTTTCGGAAAATAAAAATAACTAAACAATTAATCGAACAAGGAATTGAAGAACAAGCAATGAAAAGAAATAAAGACTTACTAGATTACTTGTTCGAAGTAAACAATGATCGGTGCTAACCACGATTAATATCCACGAATCAATGAAAGAAAAATCGATGATGAACACCTAGTATGTCGAGTCTCAATGTATTCTCTCTAATCCCTGAAAATAAGTGAAAAAGTGTGTCAAACCTAGGTTCAAAAACCTAATAAGTAGTCTTGGAAATCGAGGGTCAAATCTGGCCGAAACGGGGCAGGCGAGCGCCTGAGGGCAGGAGGCGCTCGCGCGCGGCAGGAGGCAGGCGACCGCCTGGTAGGGGAGCGGGCGCTTGGTGCCAAAAACTGGTTCTCTGAAGTTAGGGCCAAGCGAGCGCCTGGTCATCGAGCGCTCGCCTAGTGGTGGTCGCGAGCGAGCGCTTGGACGGCTGGGCCATGTAGAGCACTCCAAGGGCTTTCCGTAGAGATATAGATCATTGGTATAGGTGGTCCGAGTTGGGAGACCCAAGCTCTCCAAGGTTGCTGCGCATACACTCCGGGCAGCTGCGTACTGGTCTGGAAACTCAAGTACTGTGACTATATCACGGGGATATATGATAATAAAAGTGCAGGGACTCGTACAACTCTTCGAGAGATTTCCGAAAAGGTATGGACCATGCATGTATGTGGTCGGATCTGGGAGAACCAAGCTCTCCAAGTTTGCTGCACATACACCCCGGGGCAGCTGCATACTGGGCTGGAAACCCGTGAATTCCGGCTTAATGACGGGGAACCATGACAACAACCTGGTAGTACCATGTAGAGGATTTCAAGATCTTTCCGACCATGTATGGATGGTGTTTTTAGGTTGTCGGAGTTGGGAGAACCAAAGTGGCTAAGTTTGCAGCGCAATCACGATAGGTGGTCGGTCAAATCAATTTACCGTTTTTCAACTCGTTTTTGCTCGTTTTCGCATTGAACATGATCATACACCTACACACTCCACAAAACGTCAAACCTACCGATAATCATGAGAATGATGCACAAGAATGACACAAAATGGCATGAGACGACACAAAACATTATAGGAAAAGTAGCACAAAAACATGTAAATCAATATTTCTTTGTTAAATCATTATACTTGTGAATTCTTATACTTAGTAGTATTTTCAAATAAGATTCAAATGGTCGAAATTGATTTGATCAATTATAGTTGAAGGAATGGACCTTCCGACCTAAGGATTGAATTTGGAGGATAATACATCTAAGCAAACCTTTCTGGGTAAAGGATAGAATTCAGACAAGTGTTAGAAATGATTAGATATGCAGACATATGTGTAAATTAGAAAGGTACGAGTAATTCTCTCAAAGAATACTCGGTGATGGATTAGAATACTTAATGTGCCATAAAAGCAAAGTGTTTTGACTAGTCAATGGACACAATGCTATTATGGGGAACCATCAAAGTATATCCATTAGGAGCCTGCGACTCGGTCGCGGAGGCCATCACTTATCTAAGTAACACATAGCATAATCAAAGATTGGGATTCAATCCCAAAGGGCCGCACCATACACTTACATGTAGAAATGGTGCGTTGTAAATAAGAAATGGAGATCTAATAGTGAAAGAACAAGTTGATCGGAACCACCTATGTTCTATGGATATTCCTGGATACAACGGCATATTCAATATGGTTGTAGGATATCCTAGATGAACAAAATGTTGTGTGTTCTATAGTACTATAAACCAGAGGGACGTCTCGTCCGGTTCATATAGAAAGACTATTAGATGAACCACAAACCCTGAACTGACGTAATACCTTGAAATGAGAAAAAGGACAAAAGACTGGGAACCAGCCAAACCGAGTAGAAGTACACCACATACTGCACCTACTGTTATTATTGTTATACACCGGGACGCCATTGCAGTGGGAGGTTGTTGGACAACTAGAGATATTCATAAGACTAGAGGAGTTCGGACTCTGGATCTAGTAGAGATGAAATCGATCCCTAGCTCTGCATGAGGGTGGTACTGGATCTAAATGTGCCTGCTTGGAACAATAAGGTTTATTGTTAAGAGGCTAGATCATTTAGAGTACAAGCTTAGTAAATTCATTCGTGAATTGTAACAAAGCTGTAAATCGTGGAACTTGCAAATTGATGAGATAGTCCATTTTATGGATTCATCAAAATGGCAAAGACGATAGGTGTATTAGAGACATAATGGAAAACAAGGTGGTGTTTCTCGGAGATCTTATGTAGATAATATTTTATCATTGGCAACAATGTAAAGATATTGTCAGACATAAAATAATGGTTGTCTAAATAAATCGAGATATAAGATTGAGTAGAAGTTAGAGGATGTTCTTAAGATCGTTCGTTCTAACGATAAGAACATTGTACTTCTCCTAGATACCTTATACGATTATGGTTTGTTTTAAACATGCATACTTCTGAGAAAGGTTATTGCCTTTCAGAGACAGAATATTCATCTATCTAAAGGATATGTGTT
Organism: Euphrasia confusa; assembly: GCA_954870475.1. Taxonomy (NCBI): domain Eukaryota; kingdom Viridiplantae; phylum Streptophyta; class Magnoliopsida; order Lamiales; family Orobanchaceae; genus Euphrasia; species Euphrasia confusa. The sequence goes on from OX940950.1 coordinate 35,709,212, forward strand.
TCAAACACATGAAGGGGATAGATGAAGACAAAGCAGTTTCCTACACTTTGTGTGGAAAGCTTAAATGCATTGTGGGAAAACAAGAACCTTATATCAACTATGCGGTTTGCGTAGTGGGAGGATATCAAAGTAATCTGGATAAGGGATGTTCGAATGCTGTAAGAGTACTTTCATAGTACTGGCTCACGGAGCAAGACGAAATCCTTTTTTAGATTACAGATTCTCAGATCCAAAGAATCAAAGAAGGACCAGTGTAAGTCGATATCAGGCTATGTGTTCACTTTTGGGGAGGTGGAACTTTTGATATGAAAGAGTGATAAGCAGGATGCTTCTCGGACTCTCTCATAACCGAATAGCAGCCTCAGAGGCAGCGGAAGTTTTTGGTTAGGTTCCGGGATAACCTCTAAGACTTGGATATGACTCTTGGTTTATCAAAGGCTATTACATAGCGGTGCATGGTAAACCGGTAGTGTTGGAATTCGATATCCCGGAATTAATAAATTAATTAAAATTAATTATCTAATTAATTCCGACCGAAAATCCTTCGAATATCCGGATTGTCTAAATTGCGGAACCGACAATCCAATCGAAAAACCTTTTGCCGGAGATCACATGAACACCATCGCACGCGCCGGAGCAAGACCGAACGCACGACATGGCCGAAGCCATGCACGCGCGCCCAGCCGAGCCCCCGCGGCTAGGGTTTCATGCGATCGCATCTTGCGATCGCTGGGTTGCATCACAGCAACCCTACGGCGAGTCCGGCGACTCGCCGTTCGCACAGGAGGGGGCGGCTCGTCCCACGAGCCGCGGCGGCGCCAGCCCGCCACCACAGCGATCGAACCCTTGGTTCGATCGCACCCCCAGCCGTGGGCTGGGGTCCTTCGATGCGCACGCCCCCGGTACAGCCGGGGCGTGTTTGGTTCGATCCCCACGGGGATCCTTGAACCGCCGGCGGTCCGGTGGTTCGTCCACCACCGCCCGGTTCGATCCTCGTCCGGTGTTTGTCCTCGGATCTTGGTTCTACGGTATTTTCAATAATAATCGATTAAAATCATAAAGGGTGTTTACGATTTTACCTTCGATTCGTTGTTCGGAGAAACGAGATCAATCGATGACCTTGAGATCTTCCCACGTATTCCTTGCACTAGCCCGGATGTCGTGTGGGCGACGATCTACCGAACTCCATGGATCTCCCTCTCTACTTTCTCTCTCTAGAATTGTGATCTTCAAGTTATGAGAATAGAGAAGACCATGTAGTGCTTTTATAGGCTACGTAGGGGATCTTAAGGAGGTGGAATATTGGGCTTCCAATATTGAAGATTAAATTGAGCCCAATGCTCAAGTCCATTAATCCTTATCAATATTAATTAATTCTATTTTCCACTATATAAAATTAATTGCACTCCCAATATTAAACCATATTATATCAAATAATATTTCTCCGGTAGTATTATTTATTCCGTGTATTTAAGATATAAATATCCATGAATAAAATTAATTTATTGCTAATTAATTTATTCATCTCTTATATCCGAGACTAGTACCATTCAACCTTAATTATTATGCGGAACGAATCCACCTGCAGGGTTTACATAATAATTCCTTATGAACTCATCTCGGGGATATTATCAACCCTTACGGGATACACTTTCCCGTCAAGTATTCACGGCATGTCATATATAAAATATAGTGACCCAACTTAACCGGTAATTAACCCAATAATTAAATCGGTTAATTCGTTTGGTAAATCAAAGTCACTTATATTAAATATACACACCTGCAATAGTTTCGGGGATTAAGAATAAAATACACTGAGACTCGAATCGATTATCGCCGGCAATCCTAATCGATGAATCTCAACGATCCGCTTAATACACCAAGTGTACAAGTGTGATAAAATAATTAAGATAAATTATTTTCTCTCTCACACAACGACTATACCGATGGATTGGTCCGTGTCCATCTAGGTCGTGAGCAACTGTTCGATTAAATACGAGTAACCGATAGTATGATCTTCTGTGCGCCCATGCAACACCATACTAACTACAACGTATAAAATCCAGGACTATGATTTGCAATTATTTAATTATAAATAATTAAATGCAAATAATTGTTTATTTAATTAAATAGATTAATGGCAATGGATCGTGAGTTTCCGTTACTTAAATCTAGACATTAAGTACACAACTCCAACAATCTCCCACTTGTACTAAGGTCTAGTCATTTCCTCCAAACTCCCGACTTCCATACTCATCACGTGCTTAAGTTGTACTTCCAAGAAGTACTATGTGAATGAGCACTCTAGGTTGCCGCTCTGAAGTTATCTTGGTGACTACAGCGTCGTCTCCCTCGACGATGACTCGTATCAGGTGGTACTTGCACTATGTGTTATCTTACACTTATGGACTTGTGATTTCTTACCATTTGCCATCGCACCGCTATACACATAGCCTTTTGGCAAATTAAGAATCACCTCTAAGTCCCAGAGATTATCCCGGAGTTATACCAAAACATCCGCTGCCTCTGAGGCTGCTATTTGGTTACCCATGGCAGAGTCCGAAAAGCATCGTGCTTATCACTCTTCCATGTTAAAACTCCTTCTCCTTCAATAGTGAGACACATAGCCTGATATCGACTTACACCGGTCCTCATTCGATTAGAAATCTAAGAGAATGTAATCTTAAGGAAATGTTCGTCTGCTTCGTAGTCTAGAACAATACTTCGAAAGTACTTTTACGGCAGTCGAATATTCCTTTCCAGGATTACCTTGATATCCTCCCACTATGCTAACCGCATAGCCGATATCAGGTTCTTGTTTTCAACAATGCATTTATTAAGCTTTCCACACTCAAAGTGTAGGAAACTGCTTTCATTGCTTCTATCTCCTTTTGTGTTCCAAAACACATATCCTTAGATAGATGCATTCCGTCTCTGAAAGGTAACGAACCTTTCTCGGAATCTTGCATGTTAAAACGAACCATAATCATATATGTAAGATGTCCAGGAAAAGTACAATGTTCTTTCTAGAGATCCAAGATCTCAAGAACATGTCCAACTTCTTCCTTTATCTTTCATAATGATTCATCTAGACAACCATCATTTTATGTCTGATAACATCTTTACATTGTTGCCAATGATAAGAGTGTCATCTACATAAAACCTCCGAGAAACACCACCTTGTTTTCCATCACGTTTCCAATACACACAATTCGTCTATGCTTTTGATGAATCCATAAAATGGACTATCTCATCAATTTGCAAGTACCACGAATTCAATGCTTTGTTCCAATCCATAAATGGATCAACTAAGCTTGTACTCTAAATGATCTCGCCTCTTAGCAATAATCCTTATTGCTCTCCAAGAAGGCACATTTAGATCTAGTACGGCCTTCATGTAGATCCAGGGATCGATTTCATGTATACTAGGTCCAGAGTCCGAAGACTCTCCTAGTCTTATGAATATCTCCGGTTGTCACACAACCTCCCACTAGAACGGCATTCCGGTGTGTTGGAAATCGACTACCCGTGATGCGTTCGTTCGATTGCTCGAATATCCGAACCATCCCAGTCGACCTCCGAAGTCACTACTTCGTTCGCTTAACAGCCCTTATCCCGAATCATGCCCAGCCATCGCCCCGAAGGACAACCGCACGAAACGGAACTGGACTGCATCGATTCGGCGACCGCCGAAAGCAGTCCAGCGGTCGCTGAAAGGAACTGCAAACGGCGACCGCCGTTTGCCCTTTGGCGACCGCCGTTTTGTCCGCGAACAGCAACGTGATGTTGCTGTTCCGGGCTCGTTTCCGGGTCGTTTTTCCTCATCCGACTACCGTTCCGGAGGTCCTAGAACCCCCAGTAGTCGAGGAACACGATCCACGACCCCGGAACCCGATCCACGTTCATGTATGTTCAACGAGAAATTAGATCGAATAAATGCGGAATTTAGAGATCCGATCTCATACCTTCTCGGTCGATTGTTGAGACCTTAGAGCTTCTAACGTATTCTCTTCCCGATTCCAGCCGTTGTGTGGGCAACGATCCGCTGGAAATTCCTTGTCCGCTCTCTCCTTTCTCAAACCAGCGCAATGATTTAATTATTCTCTCTGAGAGAATAATAATTGCGTTAACTTAATTATTTTAACAGAGAAAAATGTTTTTGCGCTAACGCAATAATTTTTCTCAGAAAAATAATAGTTGCGGCAAACTGTAGGTTTTAGGAGAGGGCAAGGGGGGGGGGGGGGGGGGGGGGGTTAAATAGAGCTACGTTAGGGACCTAAGGGAAATTAATTAAGGGCTAAATTGAAATATTAATTAACTTGGAATACGTAAACGCAATTCCTTAATTAATCGATTTCAATTTTAATTATTATTAACTCCACTATAAAATAATAATTGAATTCCCGAAATTAATTTTAATATTATTTCAACAATAATAAATCCGCCGAAATTACATATACGACTTTCCCCGTGTTTAAGATATCGAACGTCCACGAATTTATTTAATTACTAATAATTAAATTAATTCGTTTCTTATTATCCGAGACTAGTACCACTCATCCTTTTTATCATGTGGAACAAATCCACCTGCAGGGTTTACATGATAAACTTTATGAGCTCATCTCGGGGACGTTATCAACCCGATAAACGGGACACGGTTTCCTGTCTATAATCTATAGCATGCCGTGTGTACAATTCCGATTCCCAATTTACCGAGTATCTCGACTAATCAAATAGTCTCACTCATTGGCAAGTTAAAGAACCGAGAATTGGACATACGCACCTATAATTATATAGGGATTAAGAATTCGTATATCCGTAATTCTGAGGTCTGGTTCGATTACGTCGATTAGTATAAATCGAACGCCCTCCCGTGGTCCTGCTCAATACACCAAGTGTACTAGTGTAACATAATAGTCAAGACCAACTATTACCCAGTCACACTACGACGTACCGATGGATTGTCCCTGTCCATCTAAGTCGTGAGCTTCTGTTCGATAGTATACGAGTAACCGACAGTATGATCTTCCGCGTGTCTCCTCACGCCATACTGTCTACAACGTATATATCTAGGACTATTGCATTCAAGTACAAGATAGACAAAATGCCGAAAGTTTGATTAATAGATAATGAAAAACACAGATAAGGAGTTCCATATTGTCACTAAACTAGACATTTAGAATATAACTCCATCAATCTCCCACTTATACTAAATCTCTAGTTGCCCTCTACCATACATCCGATACCCATCCCCTTCACGTGTCTCTTGAACGCTTCCGCTGGAAGTGCCTTCGTAAAGGGGTCAGCCAGGTTATCCGCTGATGCAATCTTGGTGACAACCGCATCGCCTCTCCTGACGATGTCTCTAATCAGGTGGTACTTGCGATCTATGTGTTTACTCGCATTGTGGGCTCGTGGTTCCTTTGCATTTGCCACTGCACCGCTATTGTCACAATAAATTGTGATAGCTCTAGGCATTTTAGGAACCACATCCAAGTCCATAAGGAAGTTCCGGAGCCACACCGATTCTTTAGTTGCCTCAGAGGCTGCTACATATTCGGCTTCCATGGTAGAGTCCGAAATGCATTTCTGCTTAACACTCTTCCATGAGACTGCCCCACCTCCCAATGTGAACACATAGCCTGATGTAGACTTTCGCTGATCCTTATCAGATTGGAAATCCGAGTCTGTGTAACCAATAGGAATCAACTCGGAAGCTTTGTAACTCAGAACATAATTCCTAGTCCTTCGCAGGTACTTAAGTATGTTCTTTACAGCAGTCCAGTGACCCTGTCCAGGGTTACTCTGATATCTAGCTACCATGCCCACGGCATAGCAGATATCAGGTCTCGTGCACAACATGGCATACATTAGACTTCCTACTGCCGAAGCATAAGGTACCTTCTTCATGTAATCTATCTCCTTTTGTGTTTTGGGACACATGTCTTTAGATAGATGAATTCCATGGCAGAAAGGTTGAGCACCTCTCTTGGAATTCTGCATGTTGAAACGAGCCAGAATCGTATCAATATATGAAGCCTGGGACAAGCTTAATGTTCTTTTCCGGCGATCCCTTATAACCTTGATCCCAAGAACATGCCCAACTTGTCCTAAGTCTTTCATATCGAATTTCTTGGACAACCATCCCTTTATGTCCGAAAACATCTTCACATTGTTGCCAATTAGAAGGATGTCGTCTACATAAAGCACGAGAAACGCCACACTGTTTCCGTCACATCTCCGGTATACACACGACTCGTCCATGCTTTGAATGAATCCATAAGACTGGATAACCTCATCAAACCGCATGTTCCAAGATCTAGAAGCTTGCTTCAATCCATAAATGGATCGGTTTAGCTTACACACTAGATGCTCTTGGCCTTTCTTGATGAAACCTTCTGGCTGTCTCATGTAAATGGTCTCGTCAAGATTCCCATTCAAGAATGCTGTCTTGACGTCCATTTGCCACACCTCATAATCCATATAAGATGCTATAGACAAAAGAATCCGGATCGACTTTAGCATAGCTACCGGCGAAAAGGTTTCCTCATAATCGATCCCTTCTTTCTGAGTATACCCTTTCGCAACAAGCCTAGCCTTGAAGGTTTCAACCTTCCCGTCAGACCCTCTTTTTCTCTTGTACACCCACTTGCAACCAATGGCTTTTACACCTTTGGGCGGTGCTACAAGATTCCAGACCTGATTTGAATCCATTGATTCAATCTCAGATTTCATCGCTTTTTGCCAAGACTGAGCATCTTGATCTTTAAGCGCCTCGCCATAGGTCCAGGGATCGGCTTCATGTTCTCCAGGTAACAAGTCCGAAGACTCACCTATAAACATGAACCTATCGGGTTGTCGAACAACCCTCCCACTACGACGAGGCTCCGGTGTAACCTCAGTAACTACAGGTGCAGACTGTGGTGGCGTATCACCCGGTTCGGTTGGATCTAAGCCTTGATCGTCCCCTCTCAGTTCGTTTAGTATTATCTCACTCTTGGGCTTGTGGTCCATTATATAATCCTCTTCCAAGAACCGAGCGTTGGTGCTAACAACGATCTTCTGGTCCTTAGGACTATAAAATAGACCACCTTTCGTTCCTCTAGGATATCCTATAAACAACCGAATATCTGAACGAGATTCCAACTTATCAGTCCCATGCTTCAGCACATGTGCTGGACAACCCCAGACCCGAATGTGTTTCAAAATTGGCTTTCGCCCGGTCCACAATTCCGAGGGCGTCTTAGGGACTGATTTAGAGGGAACTAAGTTCAGGATATACGCCGCTGTTTCCAAGGCATATCCCCAGAACGAAACTGGTAGTTCTGAATAACTCATCATAGATCTTACCATTTCCATAAGAGTCCTATTCCTTCTTTCTGCTACACCATTCTGCTGGGGCGTGTATGGTGCAGTCATCTGGGAATCAATCCCATTCTCTAATAAGTACGCCTTAAACTCTCCCGAGAGGTACTCTCCTCCACGATCAGATCGTAGAGTCTTTATGGTTTTACCATGAAGGTTCTCCACAAGAGCTTTGTACTCCTTGAACTTGTCAAAGCACTCGCTCTTGCGGCGCATCAGGTATATAAAACCATACCTTGAGTAATCATCAGTGAAGGTTACGAAATATTCATAACCTCCTCTCGCTTGGACAGATAAAGGCCCGCACAAATCAGAGTGAATCAATTCCAGTACTTCCTTGGATCTATACCCCTTATCACTAAAGGGTCGCTTGGTCATTTTTCCTTCCAGGCATGATTCGCAGGTTGGAAAGTCCTCATCTTTCACACCACTGAGTATTCCATCAGTTATCAACCTTTGAATCCTACCCAAGTTAATATGACCTAGCCTAAGATGCCATAAGTACTTTTGATTCATTCTAGGAGGCTCCTTTCTCTTATTGGTACTAGATGTATTATTTGACTCTACTCGTTGCATCGTGGAATAATCAGGATTCAGTATATATAAGTTGCCTATCAATGTACCAGAACATATATACTCACCATTCCTTTTGATAATAACAGAACTATCAAAAGAAACAGAATATTTATTCAAAACCAATTTAGAAACCGAAACAAGGTTCTTTCTAAAATTCGGTACATAAAGACAATTATTCAATACTAAAACTTTATTATTAAAAGATAAATAAATATCTCCCACTGCAACAGCCGCCACTTTCGTCGCGTTGCCCATGTAGATAGTGATCTCTCCCTCTCTAAGCCGCCGGGTTTCCTGGAACCCCGGCAAAGAATTGCAGACATGATCAGTGGCTCCCGTATCCACACACCAGGTACCGGTGGATAACACCGCTAAACATATTTCAGTGACTAAGGAAAAGTTCGTACCTCCTTGTCTGAGAGGACAATTCGACTTCCAATGTCCAGACTGCTTGCAACGGAAACACTTGCCCTTGGGCTTGTTCACTCCATTCTGTGGTCCACCATTTCTGGGTCCACTGGGTTTCCGTCCTTGCTTCTTCTTCCTCTTAGTCCCCGGAGGGCCAGGAAGTTTCACAGCCACAAGTGCCTGAGATTTCTTAAAGATTCCCTATGCCGCCTGGAGTTCAGTCAGGAGCTCCGCCAATGAATATAACCTCTTGTTCATGTTATAGTTCAGGCGGAACTGCTCAAAACTCCTAGGCCGAGACTGGAGCACTATATCGATCTGGGTTTCCCCATCGATAGCTCCTCCCATAATCTCTATCTGATTCAGATAGCCTATCATCCTAAGAACGTGATCCCTTACGGGCGTTCCTTCGGACATAGTGGCCGTCATGAGTGTTCTCATGGCATCTTGCCTGGCTGCCCTATCCTGACTACCAAACATCTCCTTGAGGTTAAGCATCATATCATAGGCAGTGGTCATGGTCTCATGCTGATGTTGCAGCACATTTGACATAGAAGCCAAAATGTAGCACCGCGCCATCTGATCAGCCTTGACCCACTTCCGATGAGCTTCCTTTTCCTCAGGAGTGGAGGTGTAAATAGGTTCATCAGGACAAACCTCATGGAGTACATATTTGTACTCCTCAGCAGTTAGGACAATGTCCAAGTTTCGTTTCCAATCAACATAGTTCGGACCAGTGAGTTTGTTTTCTTTTAGTATAATGGACAGCGGGTTGAGTGCCATATCTATAAAAGAGACAAATCAAACTGTCAAATTTAATTCGATATTAACTCCCTTAATTAATATCATTAAATCTACCAATCAATCCTAAAATCCCATCAGACTAGCATGCCACGTTCATGTGGACGTATACTAGTCCAAACGATTTTATAACTGGACTTTTACTTCGGTCGTACATCATTACAGCAGTGACTCCGATGGAGAGGATACTGTAAAGCGTACCTAAGTGTATACCATTTCTCAGTACTAAGTTAACCGCTCGGAAACTACACGCCCACTGCAAGCCACGTTAGTGTGGACGTTTACGTTGACATGCGGTCCCTTTACGATTTCCTATAACTGTCGAGCCTCAATTAACCCAAAGTTCCGTTTCCGTCTAGTAAGCCACGATAGTGTGGACGTTTACTAAACAAACAACTTTGTTAATTGAATTCCATTTAATAAATTTCACAATTTCGTTAATCAAAGCTTGATATCTCGTAAGTGAAACTCGAAGTTTCTAACCAGCGATCAATCATGCAATTGAGCCCTATCTCTCACAAAGTGAGGGAGCCAACCAGACAATCGATCTAGTCATCAAATGACTCGAATGTCTCTAATCTGTGTCATCGACATAACCAAGCGCTTTGGCTCCATTCCACTCCCCGGGGTGAGAATGAGTCGAGTTGAAATTAGTCTTTGAAAGACAGATTAGGCATTGCTTTGAAAACTTAATTGTTCAATTTTAAAATTGGAATTTCATTCGAATTTCGATCAAAGTGATTTCCGTGTATCGACTTTATCCGATAGGGAGGATGACACTAAAGCCAACTCGTAAGTCAATACACATCACTCTCGAAACAGAGAATGGAGACCGCGGGATTGTTTCCAATCCCTCTCCCACTTAGTATTTTACGATATAGGGATATACAAGCACATGCATATAGAAATTAAAGCATAATAAAACACGTTAAACACACAAAAAGCAATTAACGTGGCCCGATTATTATGGCCTTTAAAATCTTCGATGCACGTCTCCTCGGATCTTCGTCTCGTTGCTCGTCTAGGTCTCGATCCACCACCGACTCGTCTAAGGACCAAGAGACGAACTCCTCCCACTGGAGTATCATCCCGGGCCCTCGACAAGCGATCCGTGATGTCCGTCGAACCCCCGCAAGCTGCTGCCAAGAAAACACCGAAACGGCGACCGCCGTTTGAAAAACGGCGAGCGCCGTTTGCCCTTCAGCAGCCGCGGGTTCGACTTCTCGACCCTCGTTCGTCCGGCCCTCGATCTCGTCTCGAATCACCAAGCAGCAGCAACATTACATATGTAAACTAACTACTTCCGGCATCGATCCTATACAGGAATGATCGATCCTATACACCCGGATAAAACGAAAAAACGAAAAACCCTAAACGACTCAACCCGTCGTTTTAAACTATTACAAACAAGCAACGTCAAAACCAAAAATCTCGACAATCCCGAGAGTTTAACAAACCACAATAAACAGTACATAAACATATGACCATAATAATCGGGTTATCCTGCAAAACAAAACTCGCAAACAATACAAGAACGCACAAACCGGCTCTGATACCAATTGTTGGAAATCGACTACCCGGGATGCGTTCGTTCGATTGCTCGAATATCCGAACCATCCCAGTCGACCTCCGAAGTCACTACTTCGTTCGCTTAACAGCCCTTATCCCGAATCATGCCCAGCCATCGCCCCGAAGGACAACCGCACGAAACGGAACTGGACTGCATCGATTCGGCGACCGCCGAAAGCAGTCCAGCGGTCGCTGAAAGGAACTGCAAACGGCGACCGCCGTTTGCCCTTTGGCGACCGCCGTTTTGTCCGCGAACAGCAACGTGATGTTGCTGTTCCGGGCTCGTTTCCGGGTCGTTTTTCCTCATCCGACTACCGTTCCGGAGGTCCTAGAACCCCCAGTAGTCGAGGAACACGATCCACGACCCCGGAACCCGATCCACGTTCATGTATGTTCAACGAGAAATTAGATCGAATAAATGCGGAATTTAGAGATCCGATCTCATACCTTCTCGGTCGATTGTTGAGACCTTAGAGCTTCTAACGTATTCTCTTCCCGATTCCAGCCGTTGTGTGGGCAACGATCCGCTGGAAATTCCTTGTCCGCTCTCTCCTTTCTCAAACCAGCGCAATGATTTAATTATTCTCTCTGAGAGAATAATAATTGCGTTAACTTAATTATTTTAACAGAGAAAAATGTTTTTGCGCTAACGCAATAATTTTTCTCAGAAAAATAATAGTTGCGGCGAACTGTAGGTTTTAGGAGAGGGCAAGGGGGGGGGGGGGGGGGGGGTTTAAATAGAGCTACGTTAGGGACCTAAGGGAAATTAATTAAGGGCTAAATTGAAATATTAATTAACTTGGAATACGTAAACGCAATTCCTTAATTAATCGATTTCAATTTTAATTATTATTAACTCCACTATAAAATAATAATTGAATTCCCGAAATTAATTTTAATATTATTTCAACAATAATAAATCCGCCGAAATTACATATACGACTTTCCCCGTGTTTAAGATATCGAACGTCCACGAATTTATTTAATTACTAATAATTAAATTAATTCGTTTCTTATTATCCGAGACTAGTACCACTCATCCTTTTTATCATGTGGAACAAATCCACCTGCAGGGTTTACATGATAAACTTTATGAGCTCATCTCGGGGACGTTATCAACCCGATAAACGGGACACGGTTTCCTGTCTATAATCTATAGCATGCCGTGTGTACAATTCCGATTCCCAATTTACCGAGTATCTCGACTAATCAAATAGTCTCACTCATTGGCAAGTTAAAGAACCGAGAATTGGACATACGCACCTATAATTATATAGGGATTAAGAATTCGTATATCCGTAATTCTGAGGTCTGGTTCGATTACGTCGATTAGTATAAATCGAACGCCCTCCCGTGGTCCTGCTCAATACACCAAGTGTACTAGTGTAACATAATAGTCAAGACCAACTATTACCCAGTCACACTACGACGTACCGATGGATTGTCCCTGTCCATCTAAGTCGTGAGCTTCTGTTCGATAGTATACGAGTAACCGACAGTATGATCTTCCGCGTGTCTCCTCACGCCATACTGTCTACAACGTATATATCTAGGACTATTGCATTCAAGTACAAGATAGACAAAATGCCGACAGTTTGATTAATAGATAATGAAAAACACAGATAAGGAGTTCCATATTGTCACTAAACTAGACATTTAGAATATAACTCCATCACGGTGTATAAACAGTGATAACAGTAGGTGCAGTTAGTGGTGTACCGCTACTCGGTTCGGCTGGTTCTAAGTCTTAATCTTTCTCTCTCATTTCAAAGTATCATGTCACCTTGGGCTTGTGGTTCATCGTATAGTCTTTCTCTAAGAACCGGGCGTTAGAAATTATAACGTCCTTCTGGTTCATAGTACTATTGAACACACATCTTTTGTTCTTCTAGGATATTCTACAACCGCATTTGAATGCGCCGTTGTTTCCAGACATATCCATAGAACACAGGTAGTTCCGTATAACTCATCTTTTACTATCTCTATAAGAGTTCCATTTCTTATTATCGACACACCATTTCTACACAACAGTGTATGGTGTAGTCATTTGGGATCAAATCCCAATCTCTGATTAGTATGCTATGCATTCCTCAGACAGGTACTTGCCTCCGCGATCAAATCGCAGGCTACAAATGGATATACCTTGATGGTTCTCCACAATTGCTTAGTGTCCATTGACTTGTCAAAACACTTGCTTTTGTGGCACATCAGGTATTCTAATCCATTTTTCGAGTAATCATAAAATGAAGTACTCGTACCTTAATTGTCTGAGTAGGCATAGGTCTGCATACATCAGAGTCAATCAATTCTTATACTTGTCCGGATCTTACATCTTATATCCATAAAGGATTGCTAAGTCATATTATCTTCCAAATTAGATTCTTAGGTCGGAAGGTCCACTCCCTCAACTTAATTGATCAAATATCAATTTTCGACCTTTGAACTTCTTATTTGAATAAACATGACTCAGCATAAGAATCCACAAGTATAATTGATAAAGAAATCTCTTATTAGTAAAACGAGTTTCATACTACGGTTCGTTGCATCGTGGTGGACTCAGGATTCATCATTTATATATTGCTAGCCAATGTACCAAAATAGATAATATCATTATTTCTTCTTATTACCATCAAATGATTAAAAGAAATAAAATATCCATTTATTAGAAATCCAGAACAAAGTTCTTTCTAATATGAAAGGTACATAAAAGCAATAACCCAAAATGAAATCTTATAAAAAAATCCTCCACTGCAACTGCTGCCTCCTCCACAGCATTGCCCATGTAGACTACGATTTCTTCTTTTCTAAGTCATCGGGTTTCCTGGAACCCTTGCATTTAAAATGCACATACTGTCAGTGGTTCCATATCTACACACCAGGTTCTGGTAGATAATACCACTAACTATGTTTTACGACTAAAGAAAATTTCGTACTTTCTTTGAGAGGATAATCAGACTTCCAGTACCCAGACTGTTTGCATTGAGAACACTTGCCTATTGGCTTTCTCGTCCCATCTCGTGGTCCAAAGAGAACCACTGGGTTCCTTTTCTTTCTTGTCCTTTCCCCCGATTCATGCCTTTAGGTTCGAAACCTTTGGCATTGGCTACAAGAGCTTGCGATTTCCGTCTCAACTCGTCTAAAAGGTCAATCATCTCAAAAACGTTTTTAAGCGTTTCCTCGAAGTGACTGGCCTTTATGAGTATCCTCATCGCTTCTTGTCTAGCCGCCTATGTCAATAGGCTCGGAAGGATAAAGCTCATTGAGTACAACCTTGTACTCTTCAACAGTTTGGGTAATGTCTAGATCTCTATTCCAATCATTATATTTAGGGACCAGTGAGTTTAAATAATCCTTAGGTATCACAGAAAGTGGGTTCAAAGCCATTTCCTAATCTATGAGCACATATAACAACAAACAATTGATTTAATCTCCGATATTATCTCCCTTAAATAATATCATTAAACCACTAATCACATCTAAAATCCCATCAGATATGGCAAGCCACGTGGTGTGGACGTTTACCAATCCAAATGATTTAGCAATTAGATTTGCTTCGGTCATACATCACTTATAGCGGAACCTCGTGGGGAGGAATACTATAATTCGTATCTAAGTGTAAACCATTACTCAGTACCAAAGTAAATCGTTTGGAATTGCTACATCACCGCAAGCCACGTGGTGTGGACGTTTACGACAACTTCACAACTCTTCACAATTTCTTACAACTGTCTACATCAATTAATCCAAAATCCGTCAGCATAGCAAGCCACGTGGTGTGGACGTTTACTACACCAAGAGACTTTTATAATTGACTCCCAATTACTTGATCCATTCAATCTTGTAAATCAAGACGCGGAGAATCATAAGTGAAACTCGAAGTTTCTAACCAGTGATTCACCATGCGAACGACCCTATCTCTCATCAAATGAGGGAGCCGAGCAGACAATCAATCCACCTTCAAAAGATGGTACGACTGCCTCTAATTTGTGTCCTCGACATGACCAAGTGGCTTTGGCTCCATTCCACTCCCCGGGGTGAGAATGAGTCGACTTGAAGTCGGTTTTGGAAAGACAAATTAGGCATTGTTTGATAGACTTAATCAATGTTTCTCGTAAAAGGAATTACAAGAATTCTCCTCCAATGGCTTATCTATATGAACTTCGAAAGTTCATAAAAGTCACCAAGAGAACAACAATGGAGACCATGGATATGTTTCCATACCCTCTCCCACTTAGCTTTTTACAATAAAGGGATACGCTATCTAATGCATAATTAAATACACATAAGCATGCATACATGAAATAAAGCACATAGAATATTATCACATAATCAAAATAATACTAGAATATTATTTTCCGACTATTATGGCTTTATCGCATCTCCGTACGCATCTTCTAGTCTTTAGTCTTCGTTCTTGAATGCTCCATGTGACGGGAATATTAATTCCAATATTTAAATCTATTTATTTTTAATAAATCCAAAAGTTACTTAATTCGAAAATTAAGTCAATCGAATAAATCAAAAATAAAATTAAATATTATTAATATTTTTATTTATTTATTTTCCTATCTAATTCTATTAAATCTCTAGAATAATTTATCCAAGACCCACTTGGAATATTCTAGAAGACATCTATAATAGAATAAGGAAATAAAATAAATTTATTTTATTTTCCCTTTCTACTTCATTAAATCTCTAGAATAATCTATCCAAGACCCACTTGGAATATTCTAGATGATTTCCATAATGAAATAAGAAAATAAAATAATTTAGGACTCCTAGTCCTTCCAAATTAATTCCTTTCCTAATCCATTAAAAATTCCATAAAGGAATAATTAAATAAGGAAAAATTAATTTAGGACTCCTAAAATTTCCAAAATTAATTAATATCCATGTCCATGAAAATTCCCATAAAATAGGAATAATCAAATAGGAAATAAATTAATTTAATAATTAATTATTTTCCTTTCTAATTCCATTAAATCTCTAGAATCCTATTCCAAGTAGAACTTAGAATATTCTAGAAGAATTCCATAATAGAATAAGGAAATAAATTAATTCCAATTAATTCTTTTCCTATTTCCATGAGAATTCCCAAAAATAGGAATACTCAAAATAGGAAAACCGAATCAATTTAGGAAAGTTGGATCTTGGCAGGAGTAGCATGGGTTGGGGATCCCCACGCCACCCCCACCATCGACCGAGGCCGAGAGGAGCACATCACCGCCGCCGCCACCCCAACCGGCCAGCCACCACCACTACCGGTGGCAGCCCACGGCCAAGGGGTGCGATGGCTGCCCCTCCCACTCGATTGATCCATTACTTGGGGTCGATCATGGGGTTGATCGATCCCCGGAATCCTCCCTCTCTTCGTCTCCTCCGTCACACTTTTCCGGTCGTCGTTTCGGACTCGATCCAACGTAAAATAAATTACAAATTTATTACTACGCTATCCGGTATCGATTCTCTACATGAAAACGACCTCAAACAATTTCCGGAAAAATTAAGAACAAGCATTCACCACACAAGAACAAATAACATCACCGAGAGTTTAATAATCAAGAACATTATTATGACATTAATTAACAATAATTAAATCTAGCCATAATAATCGGAAACCCTGCAAGGTAGAACAATTTATCGAAAAATACCATGAACTAAAACCAACGCTCTGATACCAATTGTTGGAATTCGATATCCCGGAATTAATAAATTAATTAAAATTAATTATCTAATTAATTCCGACCGAAATCCTTTGAATATCCGGATTGTCTAAATTGCGGAACCGACAATCCAATCGAAAAACCTTTCGCCGGAGATCACATGAACACCATCGCACGCGCCGGAGCAAGACCGAACGCACGACATGGCCGAAGCCATGCACGCGCGCCCAGCCGAGCCCCCGCGGCTAGGGTTTCATGCGATCGCATCTTGCGATCGCTAGGTTGCATCACAGCAACCCTACGGCGAGTCCGGCGACTCGTCGTTCGCACAGGAGGGGGCGGCTCGTCCCACGAGCCGCGGCGGTGCCAGCCCGCCACCCCAGCGATCGAACCCTTGGTTCGATCGCACCCCCAGCCGTGGGCTGGGGTCCTTCGATGCGCACGCCCCCGGTTCAGCCGGGGCGTGTTTGGTTCGATCCCCACGGGGATCCTTGAACCGCCGGCGGTCCGGTGGTTCGTCCACCACCGCCCGGTTCGATCCTCGTCCGGGGTTTGTCCTCGGATCTTGGTTCTACGGTATTTTCAATAATAATCGATTAAAATCATAAAGGGTGTTTACGATTTTACCTTCGATTCGTTGTTCGGAGAAACGAGATCAATCGATGACCTTGAGATCTTCCCACGTATTCCTTGCACTAGCCCGGACGTCGTGTGGGCGACGATCTACCGAACTCCATGGATCTCCCTCTCTACTTTCTCTCTCTAGAATTGTGATCTTCAAGTTATGAGAATAGAGAAGACCATGTAGTGCTTTTATAGGCTACGTAGGGGATCTTAAGGAGGTGGAATATTGGGCTTCCAATATTGAAGATTAAATTGAGCCCAATGCTCAAGTCCATTAATCCTTATCAATATTAATTAATTCTATTTTCCACTATATAAAATTAATTGCACTCCCAATATTAAACCATATTATATCAAATAATATTTCTCCGGTAGTATTATTTATTCCGTGTATTTAAGATATAAATATCCATGAATAAAATTAATTTATTGCTAATTAATTTATTCATCTCTTATATCCGAGACTAGTACCATTCAACCTTAATTATTATGCGGAACGAATCCACCTGCAGGGTTTACATAATAATTCCTTATGAACTCATCTCGGGGATATTATCAACCCTTACGGGATACACTTTCCCGTCAAGTATTCACGGCATGTCATATATAAAATATAGTGACCCAACTTAACCGGTAATTAACCCAATAATTAAATCGGTTAATTCCTTTGGTAAATCAAAGTCACTTATATTAAATATACACACCCGCAATAGTTTCGGGGATTAAGAATAAAATACACTGAGACTCGAATCGATTATCGCCGGCAATCCTAATCGATGAATCTCAACGATCCGCTCAATACACCAAGTGTACAAGTGTGATAAAATAATTAAGATAAATTATTTTCTCTCTCACACAACGACTATACCGATGGATTGGTCCGTGTCCATCTAGGTCGTGAGCAACTGTTCGATTAAATACGAGTAACCGATAGTATGATCTTCTGTGCGCCCATGCAACACCATACTAACTACAACGTATAAAATCCAGGACTATGTTTTGCATATATTTAATTATAAATAATTAAATGCAAATAATTGTTTATTTAATTAAATAGATTAATGGCAATGGATCGTGAGTTTCCGTTACTTAAATCTAGACATTAAGTACACAACTCCAACAGGAAGAAGTCATAAGTCTAAAAGTGATGATAACACATAGTGCAAGTACCACCTGATACGAGTCATCGTCGAGGGAGACGACGTAGTAGTCACCAAGATAACTTCAGAGCGGCAACCTAGATTGCTCACTCACATAGTACTTCACGGAAGTACACTTTAAAGCACGTGATGAGTATGGGAACCGGGAGTTTGGAGGAAATGACTAGACCTTAGTACAAGTGGGAGATTGTTGGAGTTGTGTACTTAATGTCTAGATTTAAGTAACGGTAAACTCCCGGTCATAGCATTTAATCTATTAAATAAATAAACAATTGTTTGCTTTTAATTATTATTAATTAAATATATGCAAATCATAGTCCTAGATTTTATACGTTGTAGTTAGTATGGTGTTGCATGGGCACACAGAAGATCATACTATCGGTTACTCGTATTTAATCAAACAGTGGCTCACGACCTAGATGGACCCGGACCAATCCATCGGTATAGTCGTTGTGTGAGAGAGAAAATAATTTATCTTAATTACTTTATCACACTTGTACACTTGGTGTATTGAGCGGATCGTTGAGATTCATCGATTAGGATTGCCGGCGATAATCGATTCGAGTCTCAGTGTATTTTATTCTTAATCCCCGATATTATTGCGGGTGTGTATATTTAATATAAGTGACTTTGATTTACCAAAGGAATTAACCGATTTAATTATTGGGTTAATTACCGGTTAAGTTGGGTCACTATATTTCATATATGGCATGCCGTGAATAATTGACCGGACAGTGTATCCCGGAAGGGTTGATAATATCCCCGAGATGAGTTCATAAGGAATTATTGTGTAAACCTCATGAGTGGATTCGTTCCGCACAATAATTAAGGTTGAATGGTACTAGTCTCGGATTAAAGAGATGAATAAATTAATTAGCAATAAATTAATTTTATTCATGGATATTTAAATCTTAAATACACGGAATAAATAATACTACCGGAGAAATATTATTTGATATAATATGCATTAATATTGGGAGTGCAATTAATTTATATAGTGGAAAATAAATTATTTAATATTGATAAGGATTAATGGACTTGGGCAGTGGGCTCAATTTAATCTTCAATATTGGAAGCCCAATATTCCACCTCCTTTAGATCCCCTACGTAGCCTATAAAAGCACTACATGGCCTTCATAAATAATAAGACAAGATTATCATACTTGATATTCTAGAGAGTTGAAAGAGATCCATAGGAGTTCGATAGATCGTCGCCCACCCGACGTTCGAACGAAGTGCATGGAATACGTGGGAAGATCCAAAAGGTGTTCAACTTGATTTCGTTTCTCCGCACAACGAATCAAAGGTATGATCATAAAACTCCTTGTGTGATTTTATGTTCAATTTAATTGTGATACATACATGAACGCGCGATCCTGGAAACAACGAGACCGGGGACGGGGATAGACCGGGCGGTGGTGGTTGTGGACCACCGAACCGCCGGCGGTCTAGGGATTCCCGCCGGGATCGAGAGCAACCCTCGGCTGGGAGCCGAGGGGGTGGCGATCGAACCTAGGGTTCGATTGCCGGGCACGCATGAAGCCCCGGCTGGACGCCGGGGGCGATCGAGCCCGTGAGCTCAATCGCGGGTGTGCTACGGGGTCACCCATAGCCGCCTCGTATGTGCTACGGGTTCGCTCGTAGCGGGCGTACGGGGCTGGACGCCCCGCGAGCAGCGAGCCCGTGAGCTCGCTGCGGGGCTGCTACGAGCAGCCCCGGGGATGCCTCGTGCATCCCCAGCGATTGCTACGAGAGCAATCGCGAGCCCTCGTGGGGGCTCGGCTGGGTGCCGCGGGTTCGCCCGTGGCGGTGCTCGGTAGAGCCTCGGATCACGTGGGGTTCGCGGTTCGGTCTCCGGCGATCGAGGATTTCGGTCGGGTTATTATTTTCCGCAAATTTTAATGGCCCGGGATATCGAATTCCAGCACATAGTACTTCTTGGAAGTTCAACTTAAGCACGTGATGAGTATGGGAGTCGGAAGTTTGGAGGAAATGACTAGACCTTAGTACAAGTGGGAGATTGTTGGAGTTGTGTACTAAATGTCTAGATTTAAGTAACGGAAACTCACGATCCATTGCCACTAATCTATTTAATTAAATAAACAATTATTTGCGTTTAATTATTTATAATTAAATATAGGCAAATTATAGTTCTGGATTATATACGTTGTAGTTAGTATGGTGTGCGACGTCACACAGAAGATCATACTATCGGTTACTCGTATTTAATCGAACAGTTGCTCACGACCTATATAGACACGGACCAATCCATCGGTATAGTCGTTGTGTGAGAGAGAAAATAATCTTTCTTGATTATTTTATCACACTTGTACACTTAGTGTATTGAGCGGATCTGCTTGAGATTTATCGATTAGGATTGCCGGCGATAATCGATTTAAATCTCTGAGTATTTTATTCTTAATCCCCGATACTATTGCGGGTGTGTATATTTAATATAAGTGACTTTGATTTACCAAAGGAATTAACCGATTTAATTATTGGGTTAATTACCGGTTAAGTTGGGTCACTATATTTTATATATGGCATGCCGTGAATACTTGACGGGAAAGTGTATCCCGTAAGGGTTGATAATATCCCCGAGATGAGTTCATAAGGAATTATTATGTAAACCCTGCAGGTGGATTTGTTCCGCATAATAATTAAGGATGAATGGTACTAGTCTCGGTTACAAGAGATGAATAAATTAATTAGCAATAAATTAATTTTATTCATGGATATTTATATCTTAAATACACGGAATAAATAATACTACCGGACTCCATGGATCTCCCTCTCTACTTTCTCTCTCTAGAATTGTGATCTTCAAGTTATGAGAATAGAGAAGACCATGTAGTGCTTTTATAGGCTACGTAGGGGATCTTAAGGAGGTGGAATATTGGGCTTCCAATATTGAAGATTAAATTGAGCCCAATGCTCAAGTCCATTAATCCTTATCAATATTAATTAATTCTATTTTCCACTATATAAAATTAATTGCACTCCCAATATTAAACCATATTATATCAAATAATATTTCTCCGGTAGTATTATTTATTCCGTGTATTTAAGATATAAATATCCATGAATAAAATTAATTTATTGCTAATTAATTTATTCATCTCTTATATCCGAGACTAGTACCATTCAACCTTAATTATTATGCGGAACGAATCCACCTGCAGGGTTTACATAATAATTCCTTATGAACTCATCTCGGGGATATTATCAACCCTTACGGGATACACTTTCCCGTCAAGTATTCACGGCATCTCATATATAAAATATAGTGACCCAACTTAACCGGTAATTAACCCAATAATTAAATCGGTTAATTCCTTTGGTAAATCAAAGTCACTTATATTAAATATACACACCCGCAATAGTTTCGGGGATTAAGAATAAAATACACTGAGACTCGAATCGATTATCGCCGGCAATCCTAATCGATGAATCTCAACGATCCGCTCAATACACCAAGTGTACAAGTGTGATAAAATAATTAAGATAAATTATTTTCTCTCTCACACAACGACTATACCGATGGATTGGTCCGTGTCCATCTAGGTCGTGAGCAACTGTTCGATTAAATACGAGTAACCGATAGTATGATCTTCTGTGCGCCCATGCAACACCATACTAACTACAACGTATAAAATCCAGGACTATGATTTGCATATATTTAATTATAAATAATTAAATGCAAATAATTGTTTATTTAATTAAATAGATTAATGGCAATGGATCGTGAGTTTCCGTTACTTAAATCTAGACATTAAGTACACAACTCCAACAGGAAGAAGTCATAAGTCTAAAAGTGATGATAACACATAGTGCAAGTACCACCTGATACGAGTCATCGTCGAGGGAGACGACGTAGTAGTCACCAAGATAACTTCAGAGCGGCAACCTAGATTGCTCACTCACATAGTACTTCACGGAAGTACACTTTAAAGCACGTGATGAGTATGGGAACCGGGAGTTTGGAGGAAATGACTAGACCTTAGTACAAGTGGGAGATTGTTGGAGTTGTGTACTTAATGTCTAGATTTAAGTAACGGTAAACTCCCGGTCATAGCATTTAATCTATTAAATAAATAAACAATTGTTTGCTTTTAATTATTATTAATTAAATATATGCAAATCATAGTCCTAGATTTTATACGTTGTAGTTAGTATGGTGTTGCATGGGCACACAGAAGATCATACTATCGGTTACTCGTATTTAATCAAACAGTGGCTCACGACCTAGATGGACCCGGACCAATCCATCGGTATAGTCGTTGTGTGAGAGAGAAAATAATTTATCTTAATTATTTTATCACACTTGTACACTTGGTGTATTGAGCGGATCGTTGAGATTCATCGATTAGGATTGCCGGCGATAATCGATTCGAGTCTCAGTGTATTTTATTCTTAATCCCCGATATTATTGCGGGTGTGTATATTTAATATAAGTGACTTTGATTTACCAAAGGAATTAACCGATTTAATTATTGGGTTAATTACCGGTTAAGTTGGGTCACTATATTTCATATATGGCATGCCGTGAATAATTGACCGGACAGTGTATCCCGGAAGGGTTGATAATATCCCCGAGATGAGTTCATAAGGAATTATTGTGTAAACCTCATGAGTGGATTCGTTCCGCACAATAATTAAGGTTGAATGGTACTAGTCTCGGATTAAAGAGATGAATAAATTAATTAGCAATAAATTAATTTTATTCATGGATATTTAAATCTTAAATACACGGAATAAATAATACTACCGGAGAAATATTATTTGATATAATATGCATTAATATTGGGAGTGCAATTAATTTATATAGTGGAAAATAAATTATTTAATATTGATAAGGATTAATGGACTTGGGCAGTGGGCTCAATTTAATCTTCAATATTGGAAGCCCAATATTCCACCTCCTTTAGATCCCCTACGTAGCCTATAAAAGCACTACATGGCCTTCATAAATAATAAGACAAGATTATCATACTTGATATTCTAGAGAGTTGAAAGAGATCCATAGGAGTTCGATAGATCGTCGCCCACCCGACGTTCGAACGAAGTGCATGGAATACGTGGGAAGATCCAAAAGGTGTTCAACTTGATTTCGTTTCTCCGCACAACGAATCAAAGGTATGATCATAAAACTCCTTGTGTGATTTTATGTTCAATTTAATTGTGATACATACATGAACGCGCGATCCTGGAAACAACGAGACCGGGGACGGGGATAGACCGGGCGGTGGTGGTTGTGGACCACCGAACCGCCGGCGGTCTAGGGATCCCCGCCGGGATCGAGAGCAACCCTCGGCTGGGAGCCGAGGGGGTGGCGATCGAACCTAGGGTTCGAGGGTTGGCGATCGAACCTAGGGTTCGATCGCCGGGCACGCATGAAGCCCCGGCTGGACGCCGGGGGCGATCGAGCCCGTGAGCTCAATCGCGGGTGTGCTACGGGGTCACCCATAGCCGCCTCGTATGTGCTACGGGTTCGCCCGTAGCGGGCGTACGGGGCTGGACGCCCCGCGAGCAGCGAGCCCGTGAGCTCGCTGCGGGGCTGCTACGAGCAGCCCCGGGGATGCCTCGTGCATCCCCAGCGATTGCTACGAGAGCAATCGCGAGCCCTCGTGGGGGCTCGGCTGGGTGCCGCGGGTTCGCCCGTGGCGGTGCTCGGTAGAGCCTCGGATCACGTGGGGTTCGCGGTTCGGTCTCCGGCGATCGAGGATTTCGGTCGGGTTATTATTTTCCGCAAATTTTAATGGCCCGGGATATCGAATTCCAGCACATAGTACTTCTTGGAAGTTCAACTTAAGCACGTGATGAGTATGGGAGTCGGAAGTTTGGAGGAAATGACTAGACCTTAGTACAAGTGGGAGATTGTTGGAGTTGTGTACTTAATGTCTAGATTTAAGTAACGGAAACTCACGATCCATTGCCACTAATCTATTTAATTAAATAAACAATTATTTGCGTTTAATTATTTATAATTAAATATATGCAAATTATAGTTCTGGATTATATACGTTGTAGTTAGTATGGTGTGCGACGTCACACAGAAGATCATACTATCGGTTACTCGTATTTAATCGAACAGTTGCTCACGACCTATATAGACACGGACCAATCCATCGGTATAGTCGTTGTGTGAGAGAGAAAATAATCTGTCTTGATTATTTTATCACACTTGTACACTTAGTGTATTGAGCGGATCTGCTTGAGATTTATCGATTAGGATTGCCGGCGATAATCGATTTAAATCTCTGAGTATTTTATTCTTAATCCCCGATACTATTGCGGGTGTGTATATTTAATATAAGTGACTTTGATTTACCAAAGGAATTAACCGATTTAATTATTGGGTTAATTACCGGTTAAGTTGGGTCACTATATTTTATATATGGCATGCCGTGAATACTTGACGGGAAAGTGTATCCCGTTAGGGTTGATAATATCCCCGAGATGAGTTCATAAGGAATTATTATGTAAACCCTGCAGGTGGATTTGTTCCGCATAATAATTAAGGATGAATGGTACTAGTCTCGGTTACAAGAGATGAATAAATTAATTAGCAATAAATTAATTTTATTCATGGATATTTATATCTTAAATACACGGAATAAATAATACTACCGGAGAAATATAATTTGATATAATATGGTTTAATATTGGGAGTGCAATTAATTTTATATAGTGGAAAATAGAATTAATTAATATTAATGGATTAATAGATTTGGGCTTGGGCTCAATTTAATCATTAATATTGGAAGCCCAATATTTCACCTCCTTAAGATCCCCTACGTAGCCTATAAAAGCACTACATGGTCTTCTCTATTCTCATAACTTGAAGATCACAATTCTAGAGATAAAGTAGAGAGGGAGATCCATGGAGTTCGGTAGATCGTCGCCCACACGACGTCCGAGCTAGTGCAAGGAATACGTCGGAAGATCTCAAGGTCGTCAAATTGAGTTCTTCGTTTTTCCGAACAACGAGAACGAGGTAAATCGTAAAACCCTCTTTATGATTTTATCTTTTAATTATCCTAGAAATATCATGAACCAAGATCCGATGGCGAGACCCATATCGAGGTTGAACCGGGCGGTGGTGATCGAAGATCACCGGACCGCCGGCGGCTCAACGGCTCGACGGGATGGGTCGAGGGGCGTGAGCCTCGGCTGGACGCCGAGGGCTCGAACACACGGGCTCGGCCGCGAGCTACGGGTTTTCCCGTAGCGGATTCGCGGGCTGTCCGAGCCCTCCCCGTGCACGTTCAGCGGGCTGCTGCGAGCAGCCCCGTACGCATCGCACGAGGCTCCAGCGGGCTTCTGGAGCAGCCCCGCTCGCACGGTGCGAGCACCGCTCGCGCGGGCTGGTCGCCGCTCGCACGGCTGGACCGCCGCTCGCGCGGCGGTGGGCTGTTGGTGATCGCAAGCCACGGCTGAACCGTGGCTGGTCGTGCGATCACCGGGCGAGGGCTGGGCGTGCCAAGGGGGCTGCCAAGGGCAGCCCTAGGCGGCTGCCTTGAACAGCCGCGAGTCCCACGAGGGGACTCGACCGAACAGCCGCGGCTTTGCCGCGGTTAGGGTTTTGGATGAGTCCGGCGCTTCGTGGTGGTTTGTGGCGGATTGTTCCGGCAACCGGGAGTCGATTGGAGTTGTCGTTCCGCATTTTGACAACTCCGGATATTCGATCTCCGAAGGATTTCGGTCGGAATTAAATAGATAATTTATTTATTTAAATTTATTAATTCCGGGATATCGATTTCCAACATTAACAACCTCTTCAATGACTCCACCTCCACCTTGGAACAACTGGCAATCAACATATCATCCACATAGAGCAGTAGATAGGTAACAACCCTCCCTGTCTTCAGTTTGAGATACACACAGCAGTCAAACTGGCTTCTCACAAAGCCTATCAACAACATATAGCTGTCAAACCTCTTATACCACTGCCTTGGACTTTGTTTGAGACCATACAGGGATTTATTCAACAAACACACCTTGTTGACATCAGAGCACCCCTCTAGACCATCAGGCAGCCTCATATAGATCTTCTCCTCCAACTCTCCATGGAGAAAAGCAGTCTTCACATCCATCTGTTGAAGCTCAAGGTCAAACTGAGCAACAATGGCTAACAGGACTCTGATTGTACAATGCTTCACTACTGGAGAAAAGATCTCATTGAAATCAACTCCCTCCTTCTGAGTAAAGCCCTTAGCAACCAACCTTGCTTTGTACCTTATACCAGATATTTCCTGCTTCTTCTTAAAGATCCATTTACAGCCAACTACCCTTTGATGCTTAGGTCTCTGCACAACATCCCAAGTATGATTCATATCCAAAGATTGGAGCTCCTCCTGCATAGCTAGAAGCCACTTTGCCCTATCTGAAGACCTCAATGCTTCAGAATATGAATTTGGCTCATCACTAACCATGTTCTCAGCTACCAATAGGGCATAAGACACTGTATCTGCCTGTGCATACCTCTTAGGAGGCTGTATCACCCTTCTCTCCCTGTCTCTTGCAAGTTGATAACCATCACTGACTTCAGGCCCTTCATCACTGACCTCAAAGTCATCCTCATCTTCAACCTGGGCATCTCTCTGAGCTCTAATTACATCTCTACCATGTAACTCCACCTCAAACTGATCCATCTCAGTTGATTCTTTCTCAGAGAGTATGGGCATAGTGTCTTCATCAAAAGTCACATCCCTACTGACCAAACACTTCTGATTCCCAGGTTCAATGCACCACAGTCTGTAACCCTTTACTCCCTTTGGGTAACCTAGAAACACACACCTAAGTGCTCTGGCTTCAAGCTTGTCACCCCTCACATGAGCAAAGGCCAAACTGCCAAACACCCTCAGATTATCATAGTTTGGAACTTCCCCTGCCCAAACTTCCTGAGGAGTCTTCATGCTCAAAGCTGCAGCTGGACTCCTGTTGATCAAATAGGCTGCAGTAGACACTGCTTCTCCCCAAAATGATTTACTTATCCCAGAGCTTAGAAGCATACACCTTACTCTCTCCAGTAAGGTCCTATTCATCCTCTCAGCAACTCCATTTTGATGAGGAGTAGAAGCCACAGTCATATGCTTTGAAATCCCATTCTCAAAACAGAAGGAGTTAAACTCCTCAGAGAGAAACTCAAGACCATTATCAGTCCTCAAGTTTTTCACCTTCTTCTCTGACTGCCTCTCCACTTCAACAACCCAATCTCTGAACTTCTCAAAGGCATCACTCTTGTTCTTCAGAATGAACACCCATACTTTCCTTGAGAAATCATCAATGGTGGATAAGAAGTACCTGCCTCCACTCTTGGTATTTGTTCTAGCAGGGCCCCATAGGTCAGAGTGAACATAATCCAACACTCCCTTGGTTGTATGCCTTCCCACTCCAAAACTGGCCCTAGTTGCTTTTCCCAGAACACAATACTCACATGCTTTGAGCCTGTCAAGTTGACCATTCTTGAATGCACCCTGCTTAGACAACTCATGAAGGCCCTTCTCACTGAGATGTCCAAGTCTCCTATGCCATAACTCCACCTTCACTGAGGCAGCAGCTAAGGAGTTCTCACCAACAACAGTAGAACCCTTCAAGAAATACAAGTCATTCCTCTTGACTCCCTCAAGTACCACAGTAGTGCCTTTCTTAACCTGAAGGCAACCACCAACTGAACTGAAGCTCATGCCCAAACTGTCAAGCATTCCAAGAGAAATCAGATTCCTCCTGAGGGATGGAATATACCTCACCTTAGTTAGTTTCTTGATTGTCCATTTGAGAGTCTCAACCTCACTGAACCAATACCCTCCACCTGACATGTAAGATTATTTCCAAGAACAACCGAACCACCATCTATGAACTCAAAGTCCTCAAACCAATGCTTCACAGGACACATATGAAATGTACACCCAGAATCAAGCACCCACTCCTCATTTCTAGAGTTAGAAGTAACTGCAAGTACCTCAGCATCCTCCAAATCAGAAGTTGACTCAACCACATCCACGGATTGAGCTGGCTCTTTCCCTTTGCCCTGCTGATTCTTCAACTGGTAACAATTCTTCTTCAAGTGACCTGTCTTATTGCAATGGTAGCACTTCCTAGTTTCTGAGGTTGATGCACCTGCCTCACCACCTCCATGTGGTTTCTTCTTGTTGTCCTTCCTTCCCCATGACTTTTTCTTTGTGACAGTTAGACCCTCTAGACTTTGTGACAGTTAGACTGTTCCTTGGCCTTAGGATCCTTCTTGTTCAACTCCTTTGACCTAAGTGCAACCTGCACTTCCTCCAGAGTCAAATCATGAACCCTACCATACAACAATGCATCCTTAAACTGATCATATGATGAAGGCAAAGAGCTCAACAACAACAGTGCTTGATCCTCCTCCTTCATCTGACCATCAACATTTTCCAGATCATCCAACAACCTCACAAATCATCCAACTGGTCAACCACAGATCTATCAGAAGACATCCTAAAGGTATACAACCTTTGCTTCAAATATAACCTGTTTGCCAAGGATTTAGTCATATACAAGCTTTCCAGTTTCTTCCACAGACCATAGGCAGTCGACTCCTTGCATACTTCCCTCAACACTTTGTCCCCCAGGCTCAAGATGATCACACTATGAGCACGCATGGAAATATCCACTGGATCAGGTGTTGATTCTGCTGAGCTCGACTCCTTCGTCTCCTTCCCTTTGCCCTCTGGCGCTGACGACTGCAACGGGGCATCTAACGCTGAGATCAAACCCTGTTGTACCAGAACCGCCTTCACTTTGATTCGCCAGAGGTTAAAGTCATTCTTCCCCGTGAATTTTGTTGGAGTTGTGTACTTAATGTCTAGATTTAAGTATCGGTAAACTCCCGGTCATAGCATTTAACCTATTTAATTAATAAACAATTATTTGCATTTAATTATTATTAATTAATTATGAAAAATTATAGTCCTGGATTTCATACGTTGTAGTTAGTATGGTGTGCATGGGCACACAGAAGATCATACTATCGGTTACTCGTATTTAATCAAACAGATGCTCACGACCTAGATGGACCCGGACCAATCCATCGGTATAGTCGTTGTGTGAGAGAGAAAATAATTTATCTTAATTATTTTATCACACTTGTACACTTAGTGTATTGGGCGGATCGCTTGAGATTTATTGATTAGGATTGCCTTGGATAATCAATTTAAATCTCAGAGTATTTTATTCTCAATCCCCGATACTATTGCGGGTGTGTATATTTAATATTAGAGACTTTGATTTTCCAAAGGAATTAACCGATTTAATTATTAGGTTAATTACCGGTAAAATTGGGTCGCTATATTTTATATATGACATGCCGTGAATACTTGACGGGAAAGTGTATCCCGGAAGGGTTGATAATATCCCCGAGATGAATTCATAAGGAATTATTTTGTAAACCTCATGAGTGGATTTGTTCCGCACAATAATTAAGGTTGAATGGTACTAGTCTCGGATACAAGAGATGAATATAATTTATTGAGCAATTGTTGGAGTTGTGTACTTAATGTCTAGATTTAAGTAACGGAAACTCCCGATCCATTGCCACTAATCTATTTAATTAAATAAACAATTATTTGCGTTTAATTATTTATAATTAAATATATGCAAATTATAGTCCTGGATTCTATACGTTGTAGTTAGTATGGTGTGTCGGGCCCACACAGAAGATCATACTATCGGTTACTCGTATTTAATCGAACAGTTGCTCACGACCTAGATGGACACGGACCAATCCATCGGTATAGTCGTTGTGTGAGAGAGAAAATAATCTGTCTTGATTATTTTATCACACTTGTACACTTGGTGTATTGGGCGGATCGTTTGAGATTTATCGATTAGGATTGCCGGCGATAATCGATTTAAGTCTCAGTGTATTTATTCTTAATCCCCGATATTATTGCGGGTGTGTATATTTAATATAAGTGACTTTGATTTTCCAAAGGAATTAACCGATTTAATTATTGGGTTAATTACCGGTTAAGTTGGGTCACTATATTTTATATATGGCATGCCGTGAATACTTGACGGGAAAGTGTATCCCGTAAGGGTTGATAATGTCCCCGAGATGAGTTCATAAGGAATTATTATGTAAACCCTGCAGGTGGATTCGTTCCGCATAATAATTAAGGTTGAATGGTACTATTATCGGAAATAAGAGATGAATAAATTAATTAGCAATAAATTAATTTTATTCATGGATATTTATATCTTAAATACACGGAATAAATAATACTACCGGAGAGAATATTATTTGATATAATATGGTTTAATATTGGGAGTGCAATTAATTTTATATAGTGGAAAATAGAATTAATTAATATTAATGATTAATAGATTTGGGCTTGAGCTCAATTTAATCATTAATATTGGAAGCCCAATATTCCACCTCCTTAAGATCCCCTACGTAGCCTATAAAAGCACTACATGGTTTTCTCTATTCTCATAACTTGAAGATCACAATTCTAGAGAGAGAAAGTAGAGAGGGAGATCCATGGAGTTCGGTAGATCGTCGCCCACACGACGTCTGAGCTAGTGCAAGGAATACGTGGGAAGATCTCATGGTCATCAAAAGATTTCGTTTCTCCGCACAACGAATCGAAAGGTGAATTAAATATTTCCGCTATTTAATTCATGTTTATTGAAATATTATCGAAAAACAAGATCCGATAAACGGGGATCCAAATCGGGACGAGTCAGGAGGTGGCGACCAAGGATCGCCGGACCGCCGGCGACTCGAGACCCGGCTGGACGGATCAGCCCGTGGCAGCCCTCGGCTGGGCAGCCCACGCCGCCTAGGCGGCGGCGATCGCTCGCGGTTGGAGCGATCGGGCAGTCGCGGTTTAGGCCGCGGCTAGGGCTCGATCGGATGCTCCTCCGGGCTGTTCGGTCGTGGTTTCCGGGACGTCGATCGGAGTCGGTTTTACGACGACTCCGAGTGATCGATTTCCAACAATTGGTATCAGAGCGTACGGTTACGTTTTTCGTTAATTGTTTCGATAATCGATTATCGTTGTATATGGCCATAGATTAATTTAATTTTATTAAATTATTGTGCTATATGTATTGTTCTACGTCTATAATTTTCTCTCTTGTATGAATTGTCTTTGCCGGAAAAATTAAATATTAAAAATCGAGGGTTTTTCGGAAATCGAACCGGATCAACCGTGGGCTCGAAAGGGGCTGCGTGTGTTGCTGGACGTGAGCATGGGCATGGCTGGGCGTGCCAGCATGAGCCACCAGTGGTGGTGGTTCGCCGGCAGCCGGCGGTTCTGCTCGGCAGTCATGTTGGCGGCAACACGAACGCAGCTTCGGATTCGAACTCGGACGGCTGGAGCGGGCTGCTGGTACGCCTTGGAGCGGGCTGTACGGCAGCGGCTGGGCTGTTGGCGGAGATTGACGGCTTGATTCACCGGATGTCGCCGGATGTCGATCGCTGACATGAAGCTCGATCAAAGGCTCGGCAGTCGCAGCAACACGGACGAACCCCTTCGCGCGGGCTTCTGGTGCGCCAAGGTTCGGGGATCTCGATGTTGTGCGGGCTGCTACTAGAGCGAAGTCGATGGCATGGGACGTCGAGGCCGGAAGTCGGCTGCTCCAAGGATAGACGCCGTGCCGGAGACGATCGATCAAGATGCGGCTGCTGGGTAAGTTAAAGAGGGTTTCGGCCAACATGGTATGTTTTATTAATTACCCGCATTGCATGGTCTTATGATACATGCTGGACATGCATGGGCTATTGAATTCATATTCTCATCAGTTAATTAATGGTACATACGCATGTGCATGGCCGGGCTCGAGTGGGTTCGATTGGGATGACCGGAATCTCGTTGTTTCGGTTCGTCCCGGTAAATCCGATTTTTCCGGAAATAATTTAATCTTTCTAATTTTATTTAATTTAATTTTGGAATTAATTCAAATTTTATTTGGATTAGATTTCTTAATTATGGAATTAAATATTGGAGTTAGATGAAGATTGAAATTAGGAAAGAAAATCCTAGTTTCTCTAGATATCCTATACCTACTTGAATTAGAAGTCTTAAGAAGAATCAAAATTCGATTTTGATTAGGATTCTTGAGATCTAATTTGAATAGGATTGAGAAATTATTAAAATATTGATTTTATTTAATTTAAGTATTTTATTTAAAATCATTAGATTAATTCAAAGTTTATTTTGAATTGGAAAATCTTGGATTTTATTTAGAATAGAATTAAATATGGCAATCAATGGATTTTAATAATATTTATTTTATTTAATTTAAGTATTTTATTTAAAATCATTAGAATAATTCAAAATTTATTTTGAATTGGAAAATCTTGGATTTTATTTAGAATAGAATTAAATATGGAGATCAATGGATTTTAATAAAATTGATTTTATTTAATTCAAGTATTTTATTTAAAATCATTAGATTAATTCAAATTTATTTTGAATTGAAAAATCTTGGATTTTATTTAAAATAGAATTAAATATGGAAATCAATGGAATTGATTTTATTTAATTGGAGTATTTTATTTAAAATCATTAGATTGATTCAAATTTATTTTTGAATTAGAATCTTGGATTTTATTTAAAATAAAATTAAATATGAAAATCAAAAAAAAAATTCGTCACTCGACAAAGTATTCAAGACGTAGAATGAAGACTCAAGACAAGCATGCAGGAATTCATCAAGGTACGAATAATCGAGAAATAATTTTACTTGAGCAATTATATGATTATTTGTGAACGTACTTGCATGAATTGTATGTTTGTAATTATGCTTATGTGTATTTAATTATGCATTAGATAGCGTATCCCTTTATTATAAAAAACTAAGTGGGAGAGGGATTGGAAATAATGCCATGGTCTCCATTGCTGTTCTCTTGGTGACTTTTATGGACTTTTGAAGTTCGTATAGACAAATCATTGGAGGAGAATTCTTGTAATTCCTTTTACAAAGAAACATTGATTAAGTTTATCAAACAATGCCTAATTTGTCTTTCTGAAACTGATTTCAAGTCGACTCATTCTCACCCCGAGGAGTGGAATGGAGCCAAAGCCACTTGGTCATGTCGAGGACACAAATTAGAGACTTTCGTGTCATTTGATGACTAGATCGATTGTCTGCTCGGCTCCCTCATTTTATGAGAGATAGGGTTGTTCGCATGGTGAATCACTGGTTAGAAACTTTGAGTTTCACTTATGATTCTCCGCGTCCTGATTTACAAAAAATCGAATGATTCAAGTAATTGGATGTCAATTGTAAAAATCTTTTGGTGTAGTAAACGTCCACACTATCGTGGCTTGCTACATTGAATGGGATTTTGGAACGATTGATGTAGACAGTTATAGAAGGGAGTAAAGGAGCGTATGTTAACGTAAACGTCCACACTATCGTGGCTTGCGGTGAATATGAGTGTCCCAAACAATCTTCTTAGATACTGAGTAATGGTTTACACTTAGGTACGCTTCTTAGTATTCTTCCCATCGAAGTAACGCTAATGATGATGTACGACCGAAGCAAATCTAATTGCTAAATCATTTGGATAGGTAAACGTCCACACTATCGTGGCTTGCCATATCTGATGGGATTTTAGATGCAATTAGTGGTTTAATGATATTATTTGAGGGAGATAATATCGGAGATTAAATCGATTGTTTGCTGTTATATGTGCTCATAGATTAGGAGATGGCTTTGAACCCACTTTCTGTGATACGTAAGGATTTTAAACTCACTGGTCCCTAAATGTAATGATTGGAATAGAGATCTAGACATTACCCAAACTGTTGAAGAGTACAAGATTGTACTCAATGAGCTTTATCCTTCCGAGCCTATTGACATAGGCGGCTAGACAAGAAGCGATGAGGATACTCATAAAGGCCAGTCGATTCGAGGAAACGCTTAAACACGTTTTTGAGATGATTGATCTTTTAGACGAGTTGAGACGGAAATCGCAAGCTCTTGTAGCCAATGCCATATGTTTCGAACCTAAGGGTAGAATCGGGGGAAAGGAAAAGCAAGCAAAGAAACCCAGTGGTCCTAAGTTACTTGGACCACGAGATGGGACGAGAAAGCATGTTCTCGATGCAAACAGTCTGGGTACTGGAAGTCTGATTATCCTCTCAAAGAAAGTACGAAATTTTCTTTAGTCGTGAAACATAGTCAGTGGTATTATCTACCAAAACCTGGTGTGTAGATATGGAACCACTGACGGTATGTGCATTCGAAATGCAAAGGTTCCAGGAAACCCGACGACTTAGAAAAGAAAAGATCGTAGTCTATGTGGGCAATGCTGTGGAGGAGGCAGTTGTTGCAATGGAGGACATTTTATAGGATTTCATTTTGAGTTATTGCTTTTATGTACCTTTCATATTAGAAAGAACTTTGTTCTGGATTTCTAATGAATGGATATTTTATTTCTTTTAATCATTTGATGGTTATGAGAAGAAATAAAGATAGTATCTATTCTGGTACATTAGCTAGCAATATATAAATGATGAATCCTAAGTCCACCACGATGCAACGAACCGTAGTATGAAACTCGTTTTACTAATAAGAGATTTCTTTATCAATTATACTTGTGGATTCTTATGCTAAGTCATGTTTATTCAAATAAGAAGTTCAAAGGTCGAAAATTGACATTTGATCAATTAAGTTGAAGGAGTAGACCTTCCGACCTAAGAATCTAATATGGAAGATAACATAACTAAGCAATCCTTTATGGATATAAGATATAAGATCCGGACAAGTATTAGAATTGATTAACTCTGATGTTTGATCAGAGCTTGGGATTGGATCCCAAGTGACTACACCATACAGTCCTCTGTAGAAATGGTGTGTCGAAAATAAGAAATGGAACTCTTATAGAAATAGTAAAAGCATGAGTTAAACGGAACTACCTATGTTCTATGGATATGTCTTGGTAACAACAGCGCATTCAAATGCGGTTGTAGAATATCCTGGAAGAACAAAAGATGTGTGTTCAATAGTACTATGAACCAGAAGGACGTTATAAGTTCTAACGCCCGGTTCTTAGAGGAAGACTATTAGATGAACCACAAGCCCAAAATGACGCGATACTTCTGAAAAGAGAGAAAAACGATAAAGACTTAGAACCAGCCAAACCGAGTAGCGGTACACCACTAACTGCACCTACTGTTATCACTTTTAATACACTAGAATGCCATTGTAGTGGGAGGTTGTGGATCAACCAAAGATGTTCATAAGACTAGGTGAGTCTTCGGACTCTGGACCTAGTATACATGAAATCAATCCCTGGATCTACATAGAGGCGGTACTAGATCTAAATGTGCTTTCTTAGAGAACAATAAGGATTATTGTTAAGAGGCGAGATCATTTAGAGTACAAGCTTAGTTAATCCATTTATGGATTGTAACAAAGCTAGAGTTCGTGGAACTTGCGCATTGATGAGATAGTCCATTTGATGGATTCATCAAAAGGCATTGACGAATCGTGTGTATGGGAAACGTAATGGAAACAAGGTGGTGTTTCTCGGAGGTTTTATGTAGATAACATTTTATCATTGGTAACAATGTAAAGATGTTGTCATACATAAAATGATGGTTGTCTAGAAAAATCGATATATGAGATAAAGAAGAAGTTAG
The DNA here is from genome assembly GCA_954870475.1 of Euphrasia confusa. Classification (NCBI taxonomy): domain Eukaryota; kingdom Viridiplantae; phylum Streptophyta; class Magnoliopsida; order Lamiales; family Orobanchaceae; genus Euphrasia; species Euphrasia confusa. Next base: position 35,745,011 of record OX940950.1, read on the forward strand.
AGCATGTTCTTAAGATCTAGGATCTCAAGAAAAGAACATTGTACTTCTCTAGATATCTTGTACGATTATGGTTCATTTTTAACATGCATAGTTCCGAGAAAGATTCGCTACCTTTCAGACACGGAATGCATCTATCTAAGGGTATATGTTTTGGAACACATAAAGGTGATAGAAGCAGTGAAAGCAGTTTCCTACACTTGGAGTGTGGAAAGCTTGATAAATGCAATGTTGAAAAACGAGAACCTGATATCAGCTATGCGGTTAGCATAGTGGGAGGATATCAAGGTAATCCTGGAAAGGAATATTCGACTGCTGTAAAAGTACTTTCGAAGTACTGTTCTAGACTACGAAACAGACGAGCATTTCCTTTGGATTACATTCTCTTAGATTTCTAATCGAATGAGGACCGGTGTAAGTCGATATCAGGCTATGTGTTTCACTATTTAAGGAGAAGGAGTTTTAGCATGGAAGAGTGATAAGCACGATGCTTTTCGGACTCTGCCATAGGTAACCAAATAGCGGCCTCAGAGGCAGCGGAAGTTTTGGTATAATTCCAGAATAATCTCTGGGACTTAGAGGTGATTCTTAATTTGCCAAACGGCTATGTGTATAGCAGTGCAATGGCAAATGGTAAGAAATTACAAGTCCATAAGTGTAAGATAACACATAGAGCAAGTACCACCTGATATGCATCATCGTCGAGGGAGACGACGCTGTAGTCACCAAGATAACTTCAGAGCGGCAACCTAGAGTGCTCATTCACATAGTACTTCTTGGAAGTACAACTTAAGCACGTGATGAGTATGGGAGTCGGAAGTTTGGAGGAAATGACTAGACCTTAGTACAAGTGGGAGATTGTTGGAGTTGTGTACTTAATGTCTAGATTTAAGTAACAGAAACTCCCGATCCATTGCCACTAATCTATTTAATTAAATAAACAATTATTTGCGTTTAATTATTTATAATTAAATATATGCAAATTATAGTCATGGATTCTATACGTTGTAGTTAGTATGGTGTGTCGGGCCCACACAGAAGATCATACTATCGGTTACTCGTATTTAATCGAACAGTTGCTCACGACCTAGATGGACACGGACCAATCCATCGGTATAGTCGTTGTGTGAGAGAGAAAATAATCTGTCTTGATTATTTTATCACACTTGTACACTTGGTGTATTGGGCGGATCGTTTGAGATTTATCGATTAGGATTGCCGGCGATAATCGATTTAAGTCTCAGTGTATTTATTCTTAATCTCCGATATTATTGCGGGTGTGTATATTTAATATAAGTGACTTTGATTTTCCAAAGGAATTAACCGATTTAATTATTGGGTTAATTACCGGTTAAGTTGGGTCACTATATTTTATATATGGCATGCCGTGAATACTTGACGGGAAAGTGTATCCCGTAAGGGTTGATAATGTCCCCGAGATGAGTTCATAAGGAATTATTATGTAAACCCTGCAGGTGGATTCGTTCCGCATAATAATTAAGCTTGAATGGTACTAGTCTCGGAAATAAGAGATGAATAAATTAATTAGCAATAAATTAATTTTATTCATGGATATTTATATCTTAAATACACGGAATAAATAATACTACCGGAGAGAATATTATTTGATATAATATGGTTTAATATTGGGAGTGCAATTAATTTTATATAGTGGAAAATAGAATTAATTAATATTAATGGATTAATAGATTTGGGCTTGGGCTCAATTTAATCATTAATATTGGAAGCCCAATATTCCACCTCCTTAAGATCCCCTACGTAGCCTATAAAAGCACTACATGGTCTTCTCTATTCTCATAACTTGAAGATCACAATTCTAGAGAGAGAAAGTAGAGAGGGAGATCCATGGAGTTCGGTAGATCGTCGTCCACACGACGTCTGAGCTAGTGCAAGGAATACGTGGGAAGATCTCAAGGTCATCAAAAGATTTCGTTTCTCCGCACAACGAATCGAAAGGTGAATTAAATATTTCCGCTATTTAATTCATGTTTATTGAAATATTATAGAAAAACAAGATCCGATAAACGGGGATCCAAATCAGGACGAGTCGGGAGGTGGCGATCAAGGATCGCCGGACCGCCGGCGACTCGAGACCCGGCTGGACGGATCAGCCCGTGGCAGCCCTCGGCTGGGCAGCCCACGCCCGCCTAGGCGGCGGCGATCGCTCGCGGTTGGAGCGATCGGGCAGTCGCGGTTTAGGCCGCGGCTAGGGCTCGATCGGATGCTCCTCCGGGCTGTTCGGTCGTGGTTTCCGGGACATCGATCGGAGTCGGTTTTACGACGAATCTGGGTGATCGATTTCCAACAGCAATAAATAAATTTTTTCATGGATATTTAAATCTTAAATACACGGAATAAATAATACTACCGGAGAAATATTATTTGATATAATATGGTTTAATATTGGGAGTGCAATTAATTTATATAGTGGAAAATAAATTAATTAATATTGATAAGGATTAATGGACTTGAGCATTGGGCTCAATTTAATCTTCAATATTGGAAGCCCAATATTCCACCTCATTTTGATCCCCTACGTAGCCTATAAAAGCACTACATGGCCTTCATAAATCATAAAACAAGAATATCAATAGTTGATAGTTCTAGAGAGTTGAAGGAGATCCATAGGAGTTCGATAGATCGTCCCCCACACGACGTTCGGACGAGGTGCAAGGAATACGTAGGAAGATCGCAAGGTCATCAACACGTTAATTCGTTTCTCCGCACAACGAATTGAGGTAATATAATCATAAAACCCCCTCTATGATTATATGTTCGTTAATTGTGATGTATACATGAACAAGACGATCCGGGAAAACATCGAGACCTAGATACGGGGATCGTTGGATCCCCGTGGGGATCGAACGAGGGGAGGTCGAACCCTAGGGTTTCGACCGCCGGTACCGCGGCAAGGGGAAGCCCCGGCTGGACGTCGGGGCACGCGATCGACCAAGGGTCGATCGCTGGGAAGTCGCCGTGGGCTGGTGCCACGGCGGATGACTTCCCGGTCCTCCCTGCCGGCGGCGTGCGCGCGGGAAAGCTACGGCCGAAGCCGGAGCGGGCGATCGACCGAAGTCGATCGCGGAGGGCAGTCGCGGGCTGGTGCCGCGACTGGAGGCCCTCCACCCCGTAGGGTGGTGGCGGTGAGTCGCCGGACTCACCGCCGGCGGGTGCTGGCGGAACAGCCCCGCGGGGATGCGCCAATCATCCTCGGCGATCGCCATGCACGGCGATCGCGAACCCCAGCCGCGATGGGGTTCGGCTAGGCTTTAGCCGCGGGTTCATCCTGCGGCGATGCTCTTGTCGAGCCGGCTTCGTGTGTGGTTCGCGTTCGTACTTTCCGGCGACGGGGTTTCGGTCGGGTTATCGATTCCGCATAATTTTTGATAGCCCGGGACATCGAATCCCAGCAATTGGTATCAGAGCGTTTGGTATCGTGTTCATGTATACGTTCGATTATTGTTCTACCTTGCAGGGATTTCCGGCTATCATGGTTGGATTTAATTATTGTGTTAATTAATTATCATGATTATTCGTTTATTAAACTCTCGGACATGTCGAGATTCGTTTTGTGTGGTTGAATGTTTGTAATAGTAAATATTCGGGGGTTGACCGAATTTAGGATTTATTATTACGTTCTATGTTTTCCGGAAAATGTATAGGGTCGATTTCATGTATAGAATCGATACCGGATAGTGTAATTTAAATTCTTGTAATTTATTTACGTTGGATCGATGCCGAGACGACCGCCGGAGAACACGTGTGACGAAGAAGACGAAGAGGACGAAAAACGGGGGGGGGGGGGGGGGGGGGGGGGGGGTCGATCATCCCCATGATCGATCCCCATGAGGATCGATCGACCCCACCATGGGGGCTGCCCGCTAGGGCTTCCGGCCACGCCGGCCACCGGTGGTGGTGGCGCGTGGCTAGGGGTCGGCGGTGGTGGTGCCCGGTGATGGTGGTGATCGGCGGTGGGGGTGGTGTGGGGATCCCCAATCCATGCTACTCCTACCAAAGATTCACTTTCCTAATTAATTCGGTTTTCCTATTTGAGTTTTTCCTATTTTTGGGAATTCTCATGGATTAGGAAAAGAATTAATTGGAATTAATTTTATTTCTTTATTCTATTATGGAAGTCTTCTAGAGTATTCCGAGTTCTACTTGGAATAGGATCCTAGAGATTTAATAGAATTGGAAAGGAATAAAAGTTAATTTAGGATTGATTTATTTCCTAATTGATTATTCCTATTTTATGGGAATTTCATAGTAATGGAAATTAATTAATCTTGGAAAGTAGAAGAGTCCTAATTTATTTTATTTCCTTATTCTATTATAGAAATCTTCTAGAATATTCCAAGTTTTACTTGGATAGATTATTCTAGAGATTTGATAGAATTAGATAGGAAAATAAATAAATAAAAATATTAATAATATTTAATTTTATTTTTGATTTATTCGATTGACTTAATTTTCGAATTAAGTATCTTTTGGATTTATTGAAAATAAATAGATTTAAATATTGGGATTAATATTCTCGTCACATGGAGCATTCAAGAACGAAGACTGAAGACTAGAAGACGCATACGGAGATGGAATAAAGCCATGATAGTCGGAAAATAATTTTCTAGCATTATTTTGACTATGTGATATGTGTTTTATTACTTGTATGCATGCTTATGTGTTTAATTATGCATTAGATAGCGTATCCCTTTGTTATAAAAAGCTAAGTGGGAGAGGGGATGGAAACATTCCCATGGTCTCCATTACTGTTCTCTTCGTGACATTTATGAGCTTTCGAAGTTCATATAGATATGTCATTGGAGGAGAATTCTTGTAATTCCTTTTACAAGAAACATTGATCAAGTTTATCAAACAATGCCTAATTTGTCTTTCTGAAACTGACTTCAAGTCGACTCATTCTCACCCCGGGGAGTGGAATGGAGCCAAAGCCACTTGGTCATGTGGATGACACAAATTAGAGACCTTCGTATCATTCTTTGATAGATGGATCGATTGTCTGCTCGGCTCCCTCATCTTATGAGAGATAGGGTTGTTCGCATGGTGAATCACTGGTTAGAAACTTCGAGTTTCACTTATGATTCTCCGCGTCTTGATTTACGAAAATCGAATGCTTCAAGTAATTGGGAGTCAACTATAAAAGTCTTTTGGTGTAGTAAACGTCCACACGAACGTGGCTTGCTATGCTGAATGGGATTTTTGGAAATAGTTGATGTAGACAGTTATAGGGAATTGTGAAGGATTGTGAGTTATCGTAAACGTCCACACTAACGTGGCTTGCTACACTTAGGTACGCTTTATAGTATTCTTCCCAACGAAGTAACGCTATAATGATGTACGACCGAAGCAAATCTAATTACTAAATCATTTGGGTGGGTAAACGTCCACACAACGTGGCTTGCCTTACCTGATGGGATTTTAGATGTAATTAGTAATTTAATGATATTATTTGAGGGAGATAATATCGGACATTAAATTAATTGTTTGTTTATATGTGCTTATAGGTTTAGAGAGTAGCTATGAATCCACTTTCTGTGATACTCAAGGAACATAAACTCACTGGTCCCAATTACATTGATTGGAAGAGAAATTTAGACATTGTCCTGACTTCTGAGGAGTACAAGTTTGTACTCCATGAAGTGTGTCCTGCTGAGCCCACGGCTGCCTCGACTGATGAGGAAAAAGGAACATATAGGAAGTGGAAAAAGGCTGATGAAATGGCTAGGTGTTATATTTTGGCTTCCATGTCAAATGTACTCCAAACCCAACATGAGCCGATGGACACTGCCTATGATATGATGTTCAACCTCAAGGAGATGTTTGGGGAGCAAGATCGTGCGGCTAGGCAAGAAGCTATGAGAGTCCTCATGTCGACTACTCAGTCTGAAGGAACGCCCGTTGGGGAGCACGTTCTTAAGATGATGAGTTTGTTGAATGAACTTGAGGTCCTAGGAGCTTCTATTGATGCTGAGACGCAAGTCGACATCATACTCCAGTCTCTGGCCCCTAGTTTTGAGCAGTTTCGTATGAGCTATAATATGGGTAAACTATCTTATACTCTTGCGCAACTCCTGACTGAACTAAAGGCGGCAGAGGGGATCTACAAGAAGGGCAAGTCTCAAGCTCTTGTAGCTAGCTACCAAGTCCAAAAGCTTGAAAGCTGTTGGAGGTAGGGGCATGAAAAGGAAGCAAGCCTGGAAACCCAGTGGTGCCAAGAGGAATGGACCACGAGTGGGGGCTAGTAAGCCAAGGGGCAAGTGCTTCCGATGCAACAAGTCTGGACACTGGAAGTCTGAATGTCCTCTCAAAAGTACGAATTTTTCTTTAATCGTAAAAACATAGTCAGCGGTATTATCTACCAGAATTCTGGTGTGTAGATATGGAACCACTGACGGTATGTGCATTCTTGAATGCAGGGGTTCCAGAAAACCCGGCGACTTAGAGAAGAAGAGTTCGAGTCTACATGGGCTAAGCTGTTGGGGTAGCAGCGGTTGCAGTGGAAGACATTTATCTGCTTTCAGTAGTTTTAGGATTTCATTTCAAGTTATTGCTTAATGTACCCCTTATTTTGAAAAGAACTTTTGTTCTGGATTTTCTTTATTAATGAATGGATATTTATTTCTTTAATCATTCAGTGATTTAGATAAGAAATAATGGTGTTATCTATTCTGGTACATTTTAGATAGCAATATATGAATGATGAATCCTTAGTCTACCACGATGCAACAAACCGTTATGTATAACTTGTTTTACTTATTAGATGTATTTCTTTATCATTGTGCTTGTGAATTCTTGAAATCGAACAAGCATTGAGAATGATTCATGATTAATGCAGTAACATGTGTAATTAGAAAGGTACGAGTCATTTCTTTCAAAGAATACTCGAAGATGGATTAGAATACTTGATGTGCCATAAAAGCAAAGTATTTTTCAGTAGACACAAAGCTATTATGGGGAACCTTCAAAGTATATCCATTGGAAGCCTGCGGCTTGTTCACAGAGGCTATCACCTATCTAAACAACACATAGCATAAATCAAAAATTGAGATTAAGTCTCAAAGGACTGCACCATACACTGGAGTGTAGACATGGTGTGTCAGGGATAAGAAATGGAATTCTAATAGTAAAAGGACAAGTTGTTCGGAACTACCTATGTTCTATGGATATTTCTGGATACAACGGCACATTCAATGTGGTTGTAGAATATCCTAGGAGAACAAGTAATTGTATGTTCAATAGTACTATGAACCAGAGGGGTGTTCTCACCCGATTCTTAGAGGAAGACTATTAGATGAACTACAATGCCCCAACTGACAAGGTACTTGAAAATGAGGAAAAGGAAAGACTGAGAACCAGCCTAACCGAGTGGTAGTACACCACTAACTGCACCTAATGTTGTTACTGTTATACACCAGAACGCCATTGCAGTGGGAGGTTGTTAAGCAACCAGAGATGTTCATAAGACTGGAGGAGTTTTGAACTCTGGATCTAGTAGACATGAAATCGATCCCTAGTTCTGCATAAGGGGCAGTACTAATCTAAATGTGCCTACTTGGATAGCAATAAGTATTATTGTCAAGAGGCGAGATCATTTAGAAGTACAAGCTTAGTGAATCCATTTATGGATTATCACAAAGCTGTAAATTGTGGAACTTGCGAACTGATGAGATAGTCCATGAGATGGATTCATCAAAGTGCATAAGAAAAAGAAAGGTGTGTTAGAGACGTAATGGAAACAAGGTGGTGTTTCTCGGAATTTTATGTAGATAACACTTCATCGTTGGCAACAATGTAAAAGTGTTGTCAGACATAAAATAAAGGTTGTCTAAATGAATCGAGATATAAGATTAAGAGTAAGTTAGACCATGTTCTTAGAATCCTTCGATCTCTAGACAAGAACATTTGTACTTCTCTTAAGATATCTTATACGATTATGGTTTGTTTTAAACATGCATAATTCTGAGAAAGGTTATTGCCTTTCGGGAACAGAATACATCTATCTAAGGGTATGTGTTTTGAACACATAAAGGAGATAGATACAGACAAAGCAGTTTCCTACACTTCGAGTGTGGAGAGCTTTGTAAATGCAGTGTTGTAAAACAAGAACCTGATATCAACTATGCGGTTAGCATAGTGGGAGGATATCAAAGTAATCTGGAAAAAGGATGTTCGAATGCTGTAAGAGTACTTTCAAAGTACTGGCTTACGGAGCAAGACGAAATCTTCTTGGATTACAGTTTCTCAGATCCAAAATCAGAGAAAGACCAGTGTAAGTCGATATCAGGCTATGTGTTCACTTTTAAAAAGAGGTGGAACCTAAAGATGAAAGAGTGATAAGCAGGATGCTTCTCGGACTCTCTCATAACCGAATAGCAGCCTCAGAGGCAGCGGAAGTTTGGTTAGGTTCCGGAATGACCTCTGAACTTGGATATGATTCTTGGTTCAGCAAAGGCTATGTATATAGCGGTGCATGGTAAACTGGAAGAAGTCATAAGTTCAAAAAAGGTGATGATAACACATAGAGCAAGTACCACCTGATTCGAGTCATCGTCTAGGGAGACGACGCAGTAGTCACCAAGATAACTTCAGAGCGGCAACCTAGATTGCTCATTCACATAATACTTCTGGGAAGTATAACTTAAGCACGTGATGAGTATGGGAGTCGGGAGTTTGGAGGAAATGACTAGACCTTAGTACAAGTGGGAGATTGTTGGAGTTGTGTACTTAATGTCTAGATTTAAGTATCGGTAAACTCCCGGTCATAGCATTTAACCTATTTAATTAATAAACAATTATTTGCATTTAATTATTATTAATTAATTATGCAAAATTATAGTCCTGGATTTCATACGTTGTAGTTAGTATGGTGTGCATGGGCACACAGAAGATCATACTATCGGTTACTCGTATTTAATCAAACAGATGCTCACGACCTAGATGGACCCGGACCAATCCATCGGTATAGTCGTTGTGTGAGAGATAAAATAATTTATCTTAATTATTTTATCACACTTGTACACTTAGTGTATTGGGCGGATCGCTTGAGATTTATTGATTAGGATTGCCTTGGATAATCAATTTAAATCTCAGAGTATTTTATTCTCAATCCCCGATACTATTGCGGGTGTGTATATTTAATATTAGAGACTTTGATTTTCCAAAGGAATTAACCGATTTAATTATTGGGTTAATTACCGGTAAAATTGGGTCGCTATATTTTATATATGACATGCCGTGAATACTTGACGCGAAAGTGTATCCCGGAAGGGTTGATAATATCCCCGAGATGAATTCATAAGGAATTATTGTGTAAACCTCATGAGTGGATTTGTTCCGCACAATAATTAAGGTTGAATGGTACTAGTCTCGGATACAAGAGATGAATATAATTTATTGAGCAATAAATAAATTTATTCATGGATATTTAAATCTTAAATACACGGAATAAATAATACTACCGGAGAAATATTATTTGATATAATATGGTTTAATATTGGGAGTGCAATTAATTTATATAGTGGAAAATAAATTAATTAATATTGATAAGGATTAATGGACTTGAGCATTGGGCTCAATTTAATCTTCAATATTGGAAGCCCAATATTCCACCTCATTTTGATCCCCTACGTAGCCTATAAAAGCACTACATGGCCTTCATAAATCATAAAACAAGAATATCAATAGTTGATAGTTCTAGAGAGTTGAAGGAGATCCATAGGAGTTCGATAGATCGTCCCCCACACGACGTTCGGACGAGGTGCAAGGAATACGTAGGAAGATCGCAAGGTCATCAACACGTTAATTCGTTTCTCCGCACAACGAATTGAGGTAACATAATCATAAAACCCCCTATATGATTATATGTTCGTTAATTGTGATGTATACATGAACAAGACGATCCGGGAAAACATCGAGACCTAGATACGGGGATCGTTGGATCCCCGTGGGGATCAAACGAGGGGCGGTCGAACCCTAGGGTTTCGACCGCCGGTACCGCGGCAAGGGGAAGCCCCGGCTGGACGCCGGGGCACGCGATCGACCAAGGGTCGATCGCTGGGAAGTCGCCGTGGGCTGGTGCCACGGCGGATGACTTCCCGGTCCTCCCTGCCGGCGGCGTGCGCGCGGGAAAGCTCCGGCCGAAGCCGGAGCGGGCGATCGACCGAAGTCGATCGCGGAGGGCAATCGCGGGCTGGTGCCGCGACTGGAGGCCCTCCACCCCGTAGGGTGGTGGCGGTGAGTCGCCGGACTCACCGCCGGCGGGTGCTGGCGGAACAGCCCCGCGGGGATGCGCCAATCATCCCCGGCGATCGCCATGCACGGCGATCGCGAACCCCAGCCGCGATGGGGTTCGGCTAGGCTTTAGTCGCGGGTTCATCCCGCGGCGATGCTCTTGTCGAGCCGGCTTCGTGTGTGGTTCGCGTTCGTAGTTTCCGGCGACGGGGTTTCGGTCGGGTTATCGATTCCGCATAATTTTTGATAGCCCGGGACATCGAATCCCAGCAAATTTCTACAGATCGACCTTCGTAGATCTACCTTTCATCATCTTCACCGCAGCTGGATTTGATTCCCACATACGGCGCCACTTGTTGAGGATTCGAACAAGAACAAACAAACACCAAACAATCGCAGCTACGGTTTGCCACAAAAGCTTGGCGCCGGAAGCTTCGAGCAACAATGGTGAATTCGGGATACGACGACAAACACACGATCTAAGGATCCTAGAAGTATCTCTGAACTTCACGGAACACAACACAAAAGAAATAACACGAAATGACACAAGATTTTACGAGCTTCGATCGATTGAAAACCGATCTACGTGCTCGGGGAGGGAGGTGGTTCTCTGATATTATTATAGCTCTCAAGGCTATGAATATGAGTTAAGTATCAGCACTACATCACACACACACGGTGAATTACATTTATACTCACGCACACAAAAAACCCCAAATCTGAAACTCGTATGAACCCTACGATCAAATCGGATTGGGCAAATCCACACCACACATTTCTAACAGAAATTGTGATCGTCATGCTGTGCGTGAGCTGGCGAGGAACTTGGAGCACTTGGAATCTCGCATTTTCATCCACTAACACGTGAGAGAGGGTCGATCCACTGCGCCGCGACATTTCTGTGAACCCAGGCGAAACGGCGTCGTTTTGCCCTATTGGCGGCAAATTTAAATGAGCTGCTGAAATGGCCACTCTGCCCAAACTCAAAACACGATGAGATGGTCACTTTGCCCAGACTTCCAGAATGTATAGAAACACTTCTAGAATTCAAATCTTATGTACATTCCAACAGTTTATGTATATATAAATTAAAAGGAAATATAGTTAAAAATCGTAACACAAAGACCTGCAATTTAAAAATGAGTGGAGCTAAGTAGTGAACTCTCGATGCAATGAATTTCGGCAGCGGACCCTTCGACTTTTTTTTAAAATAATTTTGCAACTGGAGCGAGCGTGATTATTTTAATAAAAAATATATATAAATATTTTTATCGAAGTACTAATGAATTTATTAGATACTCTTTTCAAACCTAAGGAATAGTCACACTCTTTTTGTATTTTGTGAAAAAAAGTGTGACTATTAATATGGATGAGAGAGTAATAAATATCAAAATATTATATTAATTTTATCATCTAAGTCTCGACCTTTAAAAATCTGAATTAAATACATTTATTTTATAATAAATTTATGCAATTTAGAAATGAAATTTTATTTGAGTTTGAACTTTAATTTTTTATATTGATATGCATAATGCATCAAATAAAATTCAAGAGAATAATTATTCTAAACTAAAAATCCAAACACTCACAACATTAAAAGCATTATTTTTCACATTACACAACAACTCAACAAGCCCAGGTGGCATGTGATTTCGACTTAATCCTGTTGCTTTTCAAAATAAATTTTTGGTAATGTTTTGGAGCTAATCTACTGCGGAATTCCTTGTATAGATCACGCCGCAGACGATTTAATTTGTGTTGAAAGCAACCTGGCATGACTTAGATCCTCGCTCGAACAATGAAATGTTTTGAAGCGCATCAAGTGATCTTTCCTCGTGGTAAAGTTTACCAATTATTTCCATCCTCTCAAGTACTTGAGCATTCCTCAAAATATATCTCACCATTTAGAAATCATCCTCACAATCACCATAAAAAAAATTCAACTGATGCATTCTAACAGTCCTTAAACGTAATAACATGCACGGAGGCACTCGTTCTGGCTCCTTGTAGGGGGTCTCCTTAGTTTCGTGAATCTGATGGCCAAAACAATGATATAAAGGTTTAAAAAATACAATCACAATATATAAATTGCAAAGTCCAATTTCACTTACGATAAGGATTTCAAGATTATCGGCAACTTCAAGGAACTTTACAAAACGTTATACCAGTTGACGGGCAAATTAAGTTCGAGTTTGGTTAAATTAACAAACTTCACCATTGACTTAGTAGTTCGTCCTATGTCAACAAGCTGCAAAGAAAATCAGATTTAAAACCACAATCAAGGGTATAAATATAGAGACATAATGAGACTTAAGGAAAAAACAGTGTACCATATTATCAAATCTATCTGAGATTTTCAGGTACTTCATGTGGCAAAGACAACTAAGAAACTCAATCGAACGACTATGCTCGTTGCAATCGAAGTCACTATCACGCCAAACTCCCTCAAACCTAAAATTTGCTGCAATTAAGGAGGACATAGTCTTCCTCAAACTTTTGGCACGCTCAAAATCACAACAATCCAACTTAAGATATACGAGGGCGGGAACATCTATTATCAACGTTTCCTCAAGTTTGTGGCTGTGGATGTCTCCTTCGTGATGGAAATCAACAGTGAGTGTTTTTATAGTGGGTGAAGATACAATAATGCAACCCGAATACGTTTGTCCCTTTCTAAAACAATCACAGATGGTCAGCTCCTCAAGAAGGGGACAACCAGAAAGCAAGTGAGGAAGGGATTTGTCGTCCGCATACTGAACATAAATAAGATTAAGCTTCTTAAGGCTAGGCAAAAACAATTCCCCAGTAGAGGGGATCACTCCGCAATAAACAAGCATCAAGTCGACAAGAGTTTTGCAAGTGAGGAGGAGTCTTGGCAAAGTACACACAATTTCATCGGTATGCTCATAACCAAACCCAAGATAAAGATTTCGACACTGCACTTAATGAGGTAGATAATCAACGTTCCTAGTGGAAACGCAGAGACCTTCACATTGTAGAGCCCAATACTACAAGTATTCACGATTTTGGCTTCGTGTAGCATTATAACCCTGTTTATGATGTCCAAAGGATGTGTTTCACTACCACCTCTGAAATGATGTTCGTAAAATCGTAAATAAGGGACGTGGGTCCACAGAAACCTCAATCTTTTAGCGAGAACGCTGGTGCACAAAGAGGTCTTCGTCGGAATGAAAGAGAGTATGTGACATAGGACCTCATCCGGTAAGCCGCTCAGCATATCAATGCTACTAATTCTTCTCTCCATGTTAAGAACTGGTTTATTAACCCAACTAACAAATTAGGGTTTTATAAACATAATTAGCAAAAGAAAAATGAAAAACAAAACAGTTTGATTAATCTTCGAAATTGGGCATTTTTGTATTCAAATAAAAGTAGCTGAAAACGAAACAAAGGAAAGAGATTGAAACCCAAACCTTTAACACCGGGTAAAAAGGGGCTGTTTCGAATCGGGTCCGGGTTAGGAGTATGGACAAACAGAGAACTCCGCTTCAGACGGCCGGAGTAAGGAGAGGGCAACACGGGAGGATGGGGATGGGGATAAATTTGGGAAGAACAGATTTTACTTGCAAAATGAGTACTACAAAATAACTCTATTTAAGTTAACGTAAAAATGTTCTTTATTTATTAATCGATTACAAATAATTAATAATAAGAGTAAATACTACTGATATTATCTTAAGCATATCTAAAAAAATACTTCTACTATTTACTTGCCTCTTATGAATTAATAAGAAAAACGAAAGGTTGCATATAAGTTATTATGGAGGTATAAATTTCATCATATAATTATAATTACATATACTCCTATAATCCTATTTGTTTTTGGTATATAAATTTGGAAATATAAAATAAAATAAAATATTCAGTTAATTTCAAAATAAAATTATAGTACTACAATTTAGAAATGGAATTGTTTGAGTCTGAACTTTAATTAATTGATATGCATCAAACAAAATTCAGAAGAATAATTATTCTAAATTAAAAAATCCAAACACTCACAACATTAAAGCATTAATGTTCACAATACACAACAAGCCCAAGTGACATGTGATTTCGACCAATTATTAGTCATGTTTTGGAGTTAATTTATCTATGTTGAAGGCAAGATGGCATGACTTGGATCCTCGCTCAAACAATGAGATTCTCCGAAGCGCATCAAGTAATTTGTTCTTGTCGTTGGAAATATGCTTCGCGGGATTTATTTCCATCTTCTTCAGTACTTGAGCATTCCTCAAAACATATCTCACCATGCCAAAAGAAGCATCCTGACAAGCATAAAAATTATACATTCTAAAGGTCCTTAAACGTGATAACATGCATGTAGGCACTCGTTCTGGCTCCTTGTCGGGTGGCGTCGCACATACATTAATCTGAGGGCCAAAACAACTATATCAGTAGAAAACCCAATTTCAATATAAATTGCAAAATCTAATTTGACTTACGATAAGGACTTGAAGATTATCAGCAACTTCAAGAAACTTTACAACATCATGCAAGTCAACGGACAAATTAAGTTCGAGTTTGGCTAAATTAACAAACTTGGCCATTGAACCGTTTCCTACTAAGAGAACAGGCTGCAAAGAAAATTAGGTTTAAAACCACAAGCAAGGTATAAATATATCGACCGACAAAACGAGATAACGAAAAATATCAGAACGCACCGTCTCATGAAAACGACTTGAGATTTTCAGGTACGTCACATGGCAGAGACAACTAAGAAACTCAACCGAACGGACCTGCTCGGTGCAATCGATGCCACACGCACACTCTCCACTTAAAATAAATTTTGCATCAATTAAGGAGGTCATAGTCTGGCTCAAACTTTTGGCATGTCCAAGAGAACAACCATAGACCTCAAGATATATGAGAGCGGGAACATCTATCATCAACATTTCATCAGGGTAGTGTTCGAGTCCCTGAGCAATACTAACATTCAGCATTTTTATGCTGGGTGAAGATACAATAACGCAACCCGAATTCTTTTGTTCCTTCCTAAAATAATCATTGATGATAAGCTCCTCGAGCACAGGACAACCAGAGAGCAAGTGAGGAAGAGAGTCATCATTCTCATACTCAACATAACGGAGATTAAGCTTCTTGAGGCTAGGCAAAAACAACTCCCCACTAGAGGGTATCACTCCACAACAAACAAGCTTCAGGTCGACAAGAGTTTTACAGGTGAAGAGTAGCCTTGGCAAAGTGCACAAAATAATATGATCCAAAATACGAAAATCGAAATCAAGATAAAGATTTCGGACACCATGCTTAATGGGGTAGATAATCAACGTCAGCAGTTGATACGGACAGCCCCTCACTTTGAAGAGGTTAAAAGTATTAACGGTTTTCGCTTCGTATAGCATTAAAACCCTGCTTATGATGTTCAAAGGCTGTGTTTGACTACCTGTGAAATTATATCGGCTAAATTCTAAATTAGGGACGTGGGCCCACAGAAACCTCCACCTTTTAGCGAGAACGCTGGTAGACACGGAGGTCTTAGTTGGAAGGAAAGAGAGAATGTGACATAGGACTTCATCTGGTAATCGGCTTAGCATATCAATGCTTCGTTTACTTCTCTCCATTTAGAGAACTGTATTATAACCCGAGTAACTGATTAGGGTTTTACAAACATAATTAGCAAAAAAGAAAAAAAACAGTTTGATAATCACCGACATTAAAACTAAAATTTATTTGCAGATGGAGATGCGAATATAAACAAGAGCAATTCAATGTCTACAAATAAACGTATCTGAAAATAAAAAGACAATGTGTGATTCGGGTAAAAAACAAATAAACGTATCTGAAAATAAAAAGACAATGTGTGATTCGGGTAAAAAAGGACAGTTGTGATTCGGTTCGGAGTAGCTGGATTATAACACGACTAACTGATTAGGGTAACATAAAAAAGTAGCCGAAAATAAAAGGAGAGAGAGATAGAGTGTGAAACCCAAACCTTCAACTCCGGTAAAAAAGGGACTGTTGTGATTCGGATCCGGGTTTAGAGTATTGACAATCGGAGCACTACGGTTCAGACCGCCGGAAGAAGGAGAGGGGCAACTCGGAAGGATGAGAGGATAAATTTGAGGAATAACCTAATTTAAATTTACTTTTGTATTTTGTACTTTTAAACAATTTGCACTCAAATTAGTGAGAAATGTATTTATTTATACAAATTGCCTCTATTTTAAATTGATTACTAATAATTAATAATAAGATCATTTAATAAGAGCAAAAAAAGGTAAAGAATAAAACGAAAGTAAATTAGTGATACCGAATCAATTAATCATAATTGATTAATAATCGATCAATTTTATCTCCATCTTCTCCTGTGCTCGAGCATTCCTCAAAAGAAATCTCACCGTCTCAAAAGCATCCTCACAAGCACTGTAATTATACATTGTAACACGTCTTAAACTCGATGACATGCATGGAGGCGCTCGTTTCGGCTCCTCGTAGGGTAGCGTGTCTGGCGTTTTTCCTAAATTAATCTGATGGCCAAAACATTGAAATCAGTAAAACAAAATAAATTTTCCATATAAATTGCAAAATCGAATTTGTTGACTAACAATAAGGACTTCAAGATTATCGGCAACTTCAAGGAACTCAACAAAATATCTTGAGTCAAGGATGAAATTAAGTTGGAGTTTGATTAAACGAACAAACATTGGCGGTGAACCAGTTCCAACTAACCCAACAAGCTGCAAAGAAAATCAAGTTTTACGGAATATATACATGCCCAGAACAAGATTACGGAAAAAAATATATAAAAATCAGAACGTACGTTCAATTGAAAACCGCACGTGATTTTCAAGCACTTGACATGGCAGAGGCAACTAAGAAACTCAATTGAACGGCTATGTTTGGTGCAACCGAGCTCACAGTAATGCCAACGAATTAAAGCAATATTTTAAAATATGTTAGATATTTTGAGGATTAACTGTGATTTCTTATGTAAAATGTTAATACTAATAAAAATTCATACTAGAGATTACCAGTTTCAACTTGTCAACACCCCGCAGCGGTCTCTTTTTAATATGCCCGCCTCACACATGCTCTCTCCTCCTTTTTTTTTTATATTCCGAACGATAGATATAATCCTTGTATACGTTGTACTTTTCAAGATAAATATTTTCATCACTTCGCGATAATCAAGTTGATACGCAAGGCCCTTCACATTGAAGAGTCGAAAAGTATTACAACCCTGCTTATGATGTCCAAAGGCTGTGTTTCACTACTATATCTCTGAAATGATAAAAGTCGACAAATTTTAATACTTGGGTCCAAAGAAACCTCAATCTCTTTGCCAGAAACGCCGATACGCACACAGCTCTACGTTGTAATAAAAGAGAGAATGTGACAAGACATCATCTGGTAATCCGCTTTACATATCAACGTTTCCATCTCTTCTCTCCAGTTTGATAGCTGGAAGTAATTAAATAGTGACCTATTTACTTTTTTTTATAGAAATTCTTAATCATCCTTGAACATACTTGATTAAAGAAAAAATTTGGTTTCTCATAAGTTCAAGTAATACAGCATTATATAAACAACTAAAATAATGTAGTAGAAAAAAATATGGTCAAATAAAATGAACAAGGAAATACTATAGTATATAGTTACTCTAAATTAAAAATCCAAATACTTAGAGATTAAAGCATTATTGTTCACATTACACAACAAGCCAAAGTGGCCTTTGACTTCGACTTAATCTTGTTGCTTCTCAAAATTAATTTATTGATCAAGTCGGCGACGATTTACTTTGTGTGGAAGTCAAGCTGGCACGACATAGATCTTCGTTCAAACAATGAGATTCTCCGAAGCATATCAAGCTTTTCTTTGTCGGAGTATTTACGTAAGGGAGATATTTTCATCGTCTCGAGTACTTGAGCGTTCTTCAAAATATATCTCAACATGTCAAAACCATCCTCATAAGCACTGAAACAATGCATTCTAACAGTCCTTAAACGTGACAACATGCATGGAGGCGCTCGTTCTAGCTCCTTGTAGGAAGGCAAACCGTGTAAACTAATCTGATGGCCAAAACAATGATATGAGTATAAAACAAATAAAAATAAAAATTAATGTAAATGTCAAACTCCAATTTTACTTACAATAAGAACTTCAAGATTATTAGCCACTTTTAGGAACTTTACAAGATCAAACCACCAGTAAACGGTCAAATCAAGTTCATTAATGTAAACATTTTACATTATATTTATTTTATTTTATTGAAAATCATATTTTCAATATTACATGCATTAATTGATTTAATTCAAATCTATTAGAATCAATAATTCACCATTTAATTTAATTATCAAATAATTAAATATTTAATTCATGCATCCCATACTACACAAATTAAATCTAGCGCAATTATATTTATCATATAAATTAATTACTTCTAGCGCAACTATATTAATCATATTAATATATTACTTGTAGCGCAATTATATTAATCATATTAATATATTACAATTAATTACACATAATTAATTTGCGTCAAATTGACAATTAACATAATCTTATTATTTAATTCTAATCAACTTGAGTTTATGTAAACATCCGCACATAATTAATTTGCATTAGATTCACAATTAACATAATCATATTATTTAATTCTAATCAACTTGAATTGTGCAATTAAATTAATCAAATTAATTAATTACACATATATAATTAATTACGTAAACATGTGCACATAATCAGTTTGCGTCAAATTGACAATTAAGATAATCATATTATTTAATTAGAATCAATTTGAATTTAATTGACATTTAAATTAATCACAATTAATTTTTCTTTATCAATTAAAATTCTCATAGCGCAAACATTAACAGTACATAGCGCATAAATTTAACGCAAACAATTAAATCTAAATTTAATCGTAAGTACCTCAGGGATTCATCGGACGAAACGAGGTTCGTCGGAAGTCGCGCGGATGCGACGCGGGGACGGCACGGGTCGTGTGCGGGGAGAGCCGAGCGAGTGGCGGGGCTCTCGGCTGGACTCGTGTGTCACGGCTGGAGCGCACGGGCGCGACTCGGGCTGTGCTCGGGCGTTCCTTCGGCGTCTCTCGTCTAATCAGGTTTCACCTCGTATAGGTAATCCAACTTACGTATTGCACTAGAAACACGTAAGGGAGAATACGACGGGAAAAACGGGCAGGAAAAACGGTGCCGGAATCGGATTCCGGCGAGGGGAGGCGGCTGCCGGCGGCGGCACTAGGCGGCGGCGGGCGGCGGCTCCGGTTGTCGGCGGTCCTCCGAGGGAGGAGCCGAGGGGGCGGCAGAGAGGGAGAGAGGAGAGAAAGTGAGGCTAGGGTTTTGAGCTCTTCACTTGGTGTGTTAATTCTCATGCCTATGGAGCTCCTTTTATAGGTGAAGAAAGGAGCTTGTTGGGCTCAAACCCTAATGGATCGGATCCATTAACCCTAGCCGGCCCAATACATTAGCCGTCATTACGTTTCTCCAAAATTGACAATCAATTTCATCTCCGAAAAATATAACGATTATATTTTCTTTCTCGTTTTAATTTTCTCATCAATATGAGATAAAAATAAAATTTTCCAATTTCACAAAATCGGAAAGCCCATTTCAGGGGTACTGCTAAATCGGGAAATTTCCCAAAATAGAAAGTGTACACCATCGTGTCCGTTTTCTTTAGCTCATTATTATTTCCAACTCATAATCACAATTATGAATCTCGGATTCAATCATATTGACCTCCGACTATATGTACTTAATTAACAGTTAATTAATACATGATCGTATTCAAGGATCGGTTTACACGAGAATGTGACCCTCAATGGTTCAGGTGTATAACTAGCCGTGGGCTCACAACATATTGTGATTCGAAAAACATATTGTTCTTATTTCAACTACTCCCAAGAGTTTTAGATTAATAATCATATTATTTAATCTCCGAACAAGTCGGTGCCCAACGAATCAGTGACGAGCGTCTAGCAGCCACGCTTCACTAATTCCCTAGATACAAATGAAGTGCCTGCAAGAACCTTGTAATATAGTTAGCGTACAGTACGATCCCTCCGATACATATGTCCCGATCAAACTAGAGATATTGGTTAATCGAGATCTCTTGTTGAGTTTGATAACTGTGCGTACGTTCTAGGTTTCGTAAAATCCATTCGTGATTGATTCAGAGAAACACATTTCTCTAATCACCTCATTATTCAACTCTGGCCAGAGATTCCGGGACTACGAACCATCAGAACACACAGGACATCCATGATCTATATCAAGCGATCAGATCCCCTACTACCATGCACAGACTTCACATCAGATTTCGAACTGCACGAACATTGTCTCCTTTTTCGACTTACTCCCTTTCCAGGGAATCAGAGACACGTCACGATACAGCTAGTCCTCTGATGAAGTCACGGTGATGTCTGGGTCTTAAGGATTAATTGTGTACAACTATATTATGGAATTCTCTACTCGATCAGTGATAACCACTTAGAGATTCCAGGGAGAGGGGGTTCAGTGAACTCATCAACAGTGAGCACCCACTCAAGTATGTCGATGTCCCAACACCGAGGCTCGAGATTAGCCCACATACACTAAGTGCTAGTCTCAAGGGGGAAAGGCCGGGTATCCTTGTTATTGGCGTAACCCATCGACTAGGAACAGAGTTTGACCAGTTACGTTGCGTTAACAGAATTATCTCTCGGTTTCCACAAAACCGAATTCATACAACATGTGTAACCGTACAGGACTATATCTATGATTCAACATTGGGATCAGATATAGTATATGCCATTAATATAGGTTTCATTAATTAACGAAATAAACCGTTATATAACGGAATACGGTTAACCGCTCGGCCAACCGTTGGCTCGCCGGTCACCTATTCCAACAATCTCCCACTTGACCTAGAGCCAACTATCCATGAATCTTAGTCCCATCGACTCTCGATGTTTCTCGCGGACATATTCAGATAAAGGCCTGGTACAGGGATCTACAAAGTTATCTTCCGAAGTGACACTCTCGACTCAGACGTCACCTCTATCATTGATCTCTTAGATCACATGATATTCTCTCGAGTACATGTTTGGACTTCTGATGAGATCTCGGTTCCTTATCATTCGCTACAGGACACCGTATAATCACAGTACAAGTTACTTGATTATTTGCGTCCGGAATTATAACCAACATTTGGATAAAGTTCCGTGTCCAAAACAGTCTCTTTTACAGCTTTAGATGCTGCAACATATTCAGGTTCTCGTGGTAGAATCATTAGTCGTTGCAAGAACCATTCCAGCATACGACACCACCTCTAAGCTCGAATATGAATCCCGATATCGACTTTTAGTCATCCACATCCAGTTGAAAACTAGAGTTCGTAAGTACCTCTAAATTTAACTCGGACCTCCCATAGACTAAGAACAATTCCTCAATGCTTTTGATTGCTAGTGCTCAAGGATTTCGTCCTTCACGACTTCAAATAAGCCGGTCTTGGGTTCGACTGATATTCACTTGTGACACTCACAACATTTATAATATCACGTCTAGTACACAGCATGCCATACATAATGCTCCCTAGTGCGGAGATATATGTGTTGTCCATTTCATCTCCTCGAATTCCATCAACATTACAGTCACACGAATTACGAGAGATGAACCCCATGGGACATTGGCAAGAATCTCTTCAGGATTCTTCCATGCTAAACCATTTCAGAAACAGTTTCTATGTACAAGGATTGAGAAGATTTTACATCCTTCTAGATCTATATCTATAGTGACGTATCACAATACGTAAGATGCCTCTCCTCAAATCCTTTATTCGAGAAACGTGTGGATAACCGTGCTTTCGTTGACTGCAACATCACTCAATCATGCCTATGATTAGTATGTCATCAACGTACAACACTTAAATTTCACTGCGCTCCCACTAACCTTCTTGAATACAAGGTACCTTTAAGTTTTATACCAAGTCAACGCTTTGACTATTGTATTTAAAACACATGTTCCATTTTAGGGATGCTCGTTTCAATCCATAAATGGATCGCTGGAGTATGCAAACCTTTTGCTCCTTTCCAGAAAATATGAAGCCTTCCGGCTGCGCTACAACTCTTCCATAATTCAAGGAAAGTAGACCTCATATCTATTTTCCACATCTCATAGTCGTACTATGCAGAAATGGCCAGCAAAATTGTAATGGACTCAAGCATAGCGACTGATGGAAAGATTACCTCAAAAACAACACATTGTCTTTGAGTAACTTCTTTCGCCATCATCCTTGCTTTAAAGGTCACACCTTTATATATATACTCTCACGTCATAATTAATAGATCAAAATGCAGCCTTTGGGAACGATTCCCTTTGGTGGATCTACCAAGGTCAAACCTTGTTGGAGTACATACAGTCCATTATGAATTTCATGGCAATAAGCCAATGTCCCATATTCGTATCCAATACGAATCAATTGAAGTTTATTGGATCATATCCATCGTCAACTTTATCTTGATCATTATCAAGATGGAACCGTCTACCAGGTACCTTCCGAACATTTTCGGATTTACGAACCGATAGATGAAGAGGTATATTAGTGGTTTGTTGAATTGGTTCATCTCCAAGTACTTGTGTTTGAACTTCATAGTGTGGTTCATATTCTCGAACTATTTCGAGATTTACTATATTGCCTTTTCTATCGAATAAAAACTTCTTCTCTAAGAAGGCAACATTTCTTTAAACAAACATTTTGGTTTAGAAATATAGTAGAACAGGTATCCTTGTGAATGTTCAGGATACCACACAAAATGGCATAAGCCGGATCTACTATCCAACTTATCTCCCACTAGCCGCTTCACGCAAGCAGGATACGGGAGTGTCCAAGTTCATATGGTGTGGTTTTAACTGCTTTGGTGGTAACAATATTCAGCAAATGGATGACTGTCAAAAGTGCAGGACTTTTACAATTTCGTCGAAATTTGGTGAACCCCTTGTGGATCGAACCATGTCCAACAAAGTTTGATTCCAACATTCGGACACTCAATACAATTAAGGAGTTCCAGACGGAGTCCATTGCCAGAGAATCGTATTCTCTTTTAGATAGTCAATAAGCTTGGTGCTTAAATATTTATTACCACGATCATATCGTAATATGGCAACCAAGTTGGTTTCCTACTTTGATGTCTAAATTTATTGAACATTTCAAAATTAAAGACGTGTACTTCATAAGTACATTATGTAGTTGAAAACCACCCCCAACACTAACACATTAGTGGATCACACATCTCCGTTTGGATCAAATCCAATAGATCTTCAACACACTCAACTAGCGTGCTAAAGTTGTGCGGGGATTTAACTTCTATCAATTGCTGATATTTGGGTTTAGTTCATTCTTGTTTATTTGTTTATCGTCTTTAGCAAATCATATTTGCTTTCTTTTGTATAAAGGAAATCATATTTCCAAAACAAAATTAAAACCTTTACCTTCTATATCAAATATAGAAGTAAGATCTAATAATAGAACATTTCTATTAACAGCAGGTTTCTAAATTTAGACGAAACAAATAATCAATTGTTCAAAACAATAGAATAACTATAACCCAATACGAACCTTTGTCAGAACGTTTCTGCCTAAGGTATTTTAGCAGTTATGGCCCTATGGCCTTTATTCACACAACGATGGCAAGCGTCATCAACTCATTTGTTGACCTTGTTCTTAGTCGCCCTTCTAGTATCACCTTTATCCATCTTTACACTTAGACCGGAAACCATTTCCGTCATTTTCTTCAAGAAGAACACTTCTTTCATGAAGAAGCAATAATGAGAACAAATTTCTCGTATTGATGGTTGACTCTTTGATCAACATCTTGAACAACTTATCCATTGAAGGATCGAGCTTTGTTCATGTTGTAGTTCATAATGAACGATTCATAAGAACTAGAAATCCATTTCTCATAAGTGGCATTCCTCAGCAGTCAAAGGTTGAGTGAGATTATCAAATAATCTATTCTCAAGTACATAGAGGCACTCATCATTTTAAATCACAAGATTGAGATTCCAATTCAAATGGTTTGGGCCAGTGAGTTTGGATTGGTCGAGTATCGATGTTACGGGATATCTTAGAGAATATTACTGAGAAATATTAAGAAGATTAACATTGAGATAATTCGTTATTAATGATTACAATTAAATGTATGGTCTTTATCATTTAATTGCCTCCCACTAAATTTTTTTCGAATTCCGCTATCCTCTAGCAGACAGACGGGAAAACTTATTTTTCCTTAGTTGGGCTTTAGGTCCAATAGTGTGAATATAACCCGTAGTTAATCTAGCCCGATTACATTCACCTAAAGGTAGAAACATTTTCAATCTCATCTCTATGTGACCCTAAAGATTACTTTTCCTCACCATGACAATGAACTACGTTAATCGTACCCTTCAAAGTCAACCATGTGTCAAGACCGACCTACCGATCTGAGAAGTGAAAGTTGGACTCCAGTAAACATGTGTAAGCCCATAGTTAATCTATCCGACCACACATATTTAAAAGAATCGTAGCTAACACCTCTCCATCTTATGTCAATGAATTACAGCTTAACTCACAAGCAGTACTCCCCGCTAACACGGCATACCATACTACTTGTAAGTGGCTTTCTCATAATTTATTGTCGGTAGAAGGAAAGGAGAAAGAACGACACATCGGTTCTCCTTTAAGGCTTGATATACATTCTCGGGAGAGAATGGAGGAGTATAGGATTGGTTATCTCATCAGAATAATCGTTATACATTCTCAGGAGAGAATGAAGTGAGTGATCGATTGTTGATTCTTAACAACTATGTCCTCTATAGGTCATCCTAACGAGCACATACGATCATAACATATATCACAATATATATATCTCACATAATTCACATAGCATTTAATCACAATTAAAACGAGGTATGTAAATTAAATGGTGCTCTATTAATTAACTTGATTTAACAGTTAAATCAAATAATTAATCTATCACCTTGTTGATCGAATATTTAAATCAATTATTTAATTGGTCAATAAATAATTTCACTAAATTAAATATTGATACTTCCTTTCTATTTCAATTTATTAATATCTTAATAATCAAAACGTGATGTCTCGTAAGTGAAACTCGAGGTTTCTAACCAGCGATTCATCATGCGAGCGACCCTATCTCCCATAAATGGGGGAGCCGAGCAGACCATCGAATCATGCCATCATATGGCTCGATGTCTCTAATTTGTTTTAACAAAAACAAGTCTAGATGAATCACTCCCCGAGGTGCATTCATGTTCGACATTGAATTGTTACTTGATAACAAATTAGGCATTGTTTCAATCTATTAGATAAAAATAAATATCTTAATAGAAACAACTAAGTCTCAATTAAACAACATTAAATCAATCAATTCAACAAACAGCATGCTTATAGCGATTATATTCATAGACAATTAATCAATTTCAGAACTTACGCTCTGATACCACTGTTGGGGATCGTGCATGTATACGCAGCGGAAAACAAAAAATTTTATGAAAAATCGTTTTTCATTAATGTAAACATTTTACATTATATTTATTTTATTTTATTGAAAATCATATTTTCAATATTACATGAATTAATTGATTTAATTCAAATCTATTAGAATCAATAATTCACCATTTAATTTAATTATCAAATAATTAAATATTTAATTCATGCATCCCATACTACACAAATTAAATCTAGCGCAATTATATTTATCATATAAATTAATTACTTCTAGTGGCAACTATATTAATCATATTAATATATTACTTGTAGCGCAATTATATTAATCATATTAATATATTACAATTAATTACACATAATTAATTTGCGTCAAATTGACAATTAACATAATCTTATTATTTAATTCTAATCAACTTGAGTTTATGTAAACATCCGCACATAATTAATTTGCATTAGATTCACAATTAACATAATCATATTATTTAATTCTAATCAACTTGAATTGTGCAATTAAATTAATCAAATTAATTAATTACACATATATAATTAATTACGTAAACATGTGCACATAATCAGTTTGCGTCAAATTGACAATTAAGATAATCATATTATTTAATTAGAATCAATTTGAATTTAATTGACATTTAAATTAATCACAATTAATTTTTCTTTATCAATTAAAATTCTCATAGCGCAAACATTAACAGTACATAGCGCAAACATTTAACGCAAACAATTAAATCTAAATTTAATCGTAAGTACCTCAGGGATTCATCGGACGAAACGAGGTTCGTCGGAAGTCGCGCGGATGCGACGCGGGGACGGCACGGGTCGTGTGCGGGGAGAGCCGAGCGAGTGGCGGGGCTCTCGGCTGGACTCGTGTGTCACGGCTGGAGCGCACGGGCGCGACTCGGGCTGTGCTCGGGCGTTCCTTCGGCGTCTCTCGTCTAATCAGGTTTCACCTCGTATAGGTAATCCAACTTACGTATTGCACTAGAAACACGTAAGGGAGAATACGACGGGAAAAACGGGCCGGAAAAACGGTGCCGGAATCGGATTCCGGCGAGGGGAGGCGGCTGCCGGCGGCGGCACTAGGCGGCGGCGGGCGGCGGCTCCGGTTGTCGGCGGTCCTCCGAGGGAGGAGCCGAGGGGGCGGCAGAGAGGGAGAGAGGAGAGAAAGTGAGGCTAGGGTTTTGAGCTCTTCACTTGGTGTGTTAATTCTCATGCCTATGGAGCTCCTTTTATAGGTGAAGAAAGGAGCTTGTTGGGCTCAAACCCTAATGGATCGGATCCATTAACCCTAGCCGGCCCAATACATTAGCCGTCATTACGTTTCTCCAAAATTGACAATCAATTTCATCTCCGAAAAATATAACGATTATATTTTCTTTCTCGTTTTAATTTTCTCATCAATATGAGATAAAAATAAAATTTTCCAATTTCACAAAATCGGAAAGCCCATTTCAGGGGTACTGCTAAATCGGGAAATTTCCCAAAATAGAAAGTGTACACCATCGTGTCCGTTTTCTTTAGCTCATTATTATTTCCAACTCATAATCACAATTATGAATCTCGGATTCAATCATATTGACCTCCGACTATATGTACTTAATTAACAGTTAATTAATACATGATCGTATTCAAGGATCGGTTTACACGAGAATGTGACCCTCAATGGTTCAGGTGTATAACTAGCCGTGGGCTCACAAAATATTGTGATTCGAACAACATATTGTAGACCAACATATTGTTGGTCTAGCAGCCACGCTTCACTAATTCCCTAGATACAAATGAAGTGCCTGCAAGAACCTTGTAATATAGTTAGCGTACAGTACGATCCCTCCGATACATATGTCCCGATCAAACTAGAGATATTGGTTAATCGAGATCTCTTGTTGAGTTTGATAACTGTGCGTACGTTCTAGGTTTCGTAAAATCCATTCGTGATTGATTCAGAGAAACACATTTCTCTAATCACCTCATTATTCAACTCTGGCCAGAGATTCCGGGACTACGAACCATCAGAACACACAGGACATCCATGATCTATATCAAGCGATCAGATCCCCTACTACCATGCACAGACTTCACATCAGATTTCGAACTGCACGAACATTGTCTCCTTTTTCGACTTACTCCCTTTCCAGGGAATCAGAGACACGTCACGATACAGCTAGTCCTCTGATGAAGTCACGGTGATGTCTGGGTCTTAAGGATTAATTGTGTACAACTATATTATGGAATTCTGTACTCGATCAGTGATAACCACTTAGAGATTCCAGGGAGAGGGGGTTCAGTGAACTCATCAACAGTGAGCACCCACTCAAGTATGTCGATGTCCCAACACCGAGGCTCGAGATTAGCCCACATACACTAAGTGCTAGTCTCAAGGGGGAAAGGCCGGGTATCCTTGTTATTGGCGTAACCCATCGACTAGGAACAGAGTTTGACCAGTTACGTTGCGTTAACAGAATTATCTCTCGGTTTCCACAAAACCGAATTCATACAACATGTGTAACCGTACAGGACTATATCTATGATTCAACATTGGGATCAGATATAGTATATGCCATTAATATAGGTTTCATTAATTAACGAAATAAACCGTTATATAACGGAATACGGTTAACCGCTCGGCCAACCGTTGGCTCGCCGGTCACCTATTCCAACAGAATTCACGCGGAAAATCGACAAAAAACAGGCACAGCACCCGCCGGGGGGGTCTGGCGGGTGCCAGACAAGCTCCAGCGGGCGCCGGGAGAGTCCAGCGGGCGCTGGACTGCTCCAGCGGGCGCCGGACAAGGCCAGCGGGCGCTGGCCCTTCACAAAAAGTGGGCAGAATGCTTTGACGTTTCGGGAGCTCCTTTTTCAGCGGGCGCTGGACTTTTTCAGCGGGCGCTGAACATGTAAAATTCCAGTTTCGGGATTTTGACTTCTCCTCCAAGTTTCTCCTCCCTATATAAATCCTATGCTATTGTAAAATAGGGTTAACACCTCCAGAAAGCCTAGAACCGAATTATACCATTACAAAGCCTTGTAATCAAGTTCTATAATTGTTCTAGTGAATTATTGCAGCGGCAAGAAGTGGACGTAGCCCTCGTTAACGGGTGAACCACTATAATTCTTCGTGTCATTTATTTCCGTAATTTTCGTTCTTGTTTGTTCGTATTGCTTTTCAGGAGGGGAATTCGGTCGCGAATTATCCCAACAACTGGTATCAGAGCGCTAGGGTTTTAGCGATCGGGGAAAAGCGATGACGGACACCACCACCTCGTTCGGGGTTACGAAATTTGACGGGAATAACTATGGGCACTGGAAGATGCAGATCGAGGACTACCTTTACGGGAAGAAGCTCGGAATTCCTTTGAAGGGTAGACCGGAGAAGATCAAGGATGACGAGGAATGGGAAAGCCTCGACAGGCAGGTGTTGGGATTGATACGTTTGTCCTTGGCTTCAAACGTGTCATTCAACGTGCGCTCGATTACCAAAACCAAGGTGTATCTCATGAAGCAGTTGTTCAACTTGAAGATGTCGGACAATGAAAACGCAGCCAACCATATCAACGAGCTGAATTCCATCTTGGATAAATTGAAAGGAGTCGGGGTGAATTTCGATGATGAAATTTACGCTTTGATCCTACTTGCGTCTCTGCCGGATAGTTGGGAGCCCATGCGGGCAGCTGTTAGCAACTCTATGGGGAAGGAGAATCTGCAGTTCTCCGAAGTTAGAGATAAGATCCTAGCCGAGGAAATCCGGAGAAAGGATTTCAAGGGAAAGTCTTCTAGTTCGGCCTTGAGTGTGGAGAACCGGGGGAGAAACTCGGGCAGGAATGCTAACAGGAACAGAGGGAGATCCAAGTCTAAGAATGGGAGAGATAGTTTGAGGTCCGAGGATAATGAGTGTTGGAATTGTGGGAAGACGGGGCACTTTAAGAGGGATTGTCGCTCTCGGGGGAAGAACGACAACAAGAAGAAGGGAACCGCCAACGCGGTAACACAAGAGGATGACGACGATGGGGACGTCCTTCTCTTATCGGTCGACTCACCGATCGATTCCTGGGTGCTGGACTCAGGGGCTTCTTTCCATACTACTGCACAGCGAGAGGTAATGCTGAATTATGTCTCGGGTGACTATGGAAAGGTTTTTCTTGCAGATGACGAGCCACTCGATGTAGTCGGGATGGGAGATATCAACCTGAAGATGTCAAATGGGCAAACATGGAAGATTTCCAAGGTCAGACATGTGCCGGGGTTGAAGAGGAACCTAATTTCGGTGGGCCAGCTTGACAGTGATGGTCACCGGGTGTCATTTGGAGATGGGTCGTGGAAAGTTTCGAGGAACGCCATGACCATAGCTCGAGGTCATAAGACGGGCACACTTTACATGACGACGAGCGTGAGGGACTCGGCTGGTGTTGTTGATAACACCAAAAAGACCGAATTGTGGCATTGCAGGCTGGGGCACATGAGTGAGAAGGGGATGAAGATCATGGCAAAGAACGGGCTGCTGCCCGAACTCAAGGCGATTGAGTATCACGTGTGCGAGAGCTGCATTCTTGGAAAGCAGAAACGAGTGAGTTTTTCCAAAGGTGGAAGGGAGCCCAAGGCGGAGAAGCTGGAACTAGTACACACGGATGTTTGGGGTCCAGCTCCCGTCGCCTCACTCGGAGGATCACTCTACTATGTTACCTTCATCGATGACTCCACAAGGAAGGTATGGGTGTACTTCATGAAAAATAAGAGTGACGTGTTCTCTGTTTTCAGGAAATGGAAAGCCGAGGTTGAGAATGAAACAAATCTCAAGGTGAAGTGTTTGAGGTCCGACAACGGTGGTGAGTACGTTGACGCCGACTTCAAACAATATTGTGTCGAGAGTGGGATCAAGATGGTGAAGACTATTCCGGGGACCCCACAATAGAACGGAATAGCGGAGCGAATGAACAGGACGCTAAATGAGAAGGCCCGGAGTATGCGGTTACATTCGGGGATGCCTAAGATGTTTTGGGCATATGCCATTGACATGGCAGCTCATTTAATCAACAGAGCACCGTCGGTTCCTCTGGAATATCGGATTCCTGAGGAGGTTTGGAGTGGGAAGAAGCTGAATCTGTCCTACTTGAGGGTGTTCGGGTGTCTGGCGTATGTCCATATCGATGAAGCTGCTCGTAGCAAGCTTGATCCTAAATCCAAGAAGTGCTTCTTTCTTGGATATGGCGGCACGGTGTTCGGGTACCGATTTTGGGATGCCGAAAATCATAAGGTGATCCGAAGCAGAAATGTGAACTTCAACGAGGCGGTCTTGTACAAGGGTAAAGACGAGGTTGTTGAAGAAATCATTGATCCCGTGAAAGACACGGAGGAGGTTCCGGTGGAGGTCGTGGAGACCGAGAAGATCGAAGAGGACAACACGAGCAGCGAGGATGAGCAAGATGAGAATGCTCATCCCAACATCGATCCAGTCACACCGAAGCCGTGGAGGTCGACTAGGGTAAGAAGACCTCCCCATAAATTTTCACCTTCCCTTAACTATATTTTGCTGACTGATAGGGGTGAGCCGGAGAGCTACACCGAGGCTATACAAGCGAGGGATTCGATCAAGTGGGAGTCTGCCATGAAAGAGGAGATGAGCTCATTGATGTCGAATCAGACTTGGGAACTAGCCGAGCTTCCGAAGGAGAAGAAGGCCTTGCACAATAAATGGGTCTTTCGGGCAAAGGAAGAACACGATGGAAGCGTTCGGTACAAGGCGAGATTAGTGGTGAAAGGGTTCCAGCAGAAGGAAGGGATCGACTACACGGAGATCTTCGCTCCGGTAGTCAAGATGGTAACCATCCGGGTGGTGCTTAGCTTGGTGGCACAGGAGAACTTACATCTTCAGCAAATGGATGTAAAGACCGCATTTCTTCACGGGGATCTAGATGAAGAAATCTACATGAAGCAACCGGAGGGTTTCGAAGTTCGAGGAAAGGAGAAGCTGGTGTGTAAGCTTCAGAAGAGCTTGTATGGGTTGAAGCAAGCTCCAAGGCAGTGGTACAAGAAGTTCGACATGTTCATGAAGCGGGTCGAATTCACGCGGTGTGAGGCAGACCACTGCTGCTATTTCAAGAAACTCGAAGGTACCTACATAATTTTGCTCCTTTATGTAGATGACATGCTGATAGTTGGGGCGAGCTTGGCGGAGATGGACAAGCTGAAGAAGAGTCTATCGAGGGAGTTCTCTATGAAGGATTTGGGTGCTGCCAAACAAATCCTGGGGATGAGAATTACGAGGAGCAAGGATGGTCTTGAGTTATCTCAAGAGGAGTACCTGAAGAAGGTACTAACACGGTTTAGCATGGAGGATGCGAAACCCGTGAGCACCCCTTTGGCTAGTCACTTCCGTCTGTCAAAGGAGGACTCGCCGACGAGTGAGAAGGAGCTAGCGCATATGGATAAGGTCCCTTACGCCTCCGCGATTGGGAGCCTTATGTATGCTATGGTGTGCACGAGGCCTGACATTGCCCATGCAGTGGGAGTTGTCAACCGGTTTATGAGTAATCCGGGGAAGCAACATTGGGAAGCCGTCAAGTGGATCTTTCGATACTTGAGAGGGACTTCCAATTTTGCTTTGAGGTTCCAAAAATCAGATGTGGGGTTACTCGGGTTCGTGGACGCGGATAACGGAGGTGATGTGGATAGTAGGAAGAGTACTACTGGGTACGTGTACACTTTCGGGGGCACCGCGATTAGCTGGGTGTCGAGGTTGCAGAAGATCGTAGCATTGTCGAGTTGCGAGGCGGAGTACGTCGCTGTGACGGAAGCCGCGAAGGAGATGATGTGGCTACAGGCATTCCTGCTAGAGCTGAGGCAAGATCACTCGGGGAGTATCTTGTATTCTGACAGTCAGAGCGCCATTCACTTGGCGAAGAATCCGGTGTACCATGCTCGAACGAAGCATATCCAGCTGAGATATCACTTCATTCGATCGGCCTTAGAGGAAGGCGTCTTGGTGTTGGAGAAGATTCTTGGGAGTAAGAATCCGGCCGACATGTTTACGAAGGTGGTGCCGTGCGACAAGTTGAGGTTGTGTTCAACCTCGGTTGGTCTTCTGGGATGAGGATCAGGGACGCCGCTGCAATGGGAAGAGACGATAGGGGTCGTGAATTAACTTCAAGTGGGAGATTGTTGAGTGTGAAGGGTGAATTCACGCGGAAAATCGACAAAAAACAGGCACAACACCCGCCGGGGGGGTCTGGCGGGTGCCAGACAAGCTCCAGCGGGCGCCGGGAGAGTCCAGCGGGCGCTGGACTGCTCCAGCGGGCGCCGGACAAGGCCAGCGGGCGCTGGCCCTTCACAAAAAGTGGGCAGAATGCTTTGACGTTTCGGGAGCTCCTTTTTCAGCGGGCGCTGGACTTTTTCAGCGGGCGCTGAACATGTAAAATTCCAGTTTCGGGATTTTGACTTCTCCTCCAAGTTTCTCCTCCCTATATAAATCCTATGCTATTGTAAAATAGGGTTAACACCTCCAGAAAGCCTAGAACCGAATTATACCATTACAAAGCCTTGTAATCAAGTTCTATAATTGTTCTAGTGAATTATTGCAGCGGCAAGAAGTGGACGTAGCCCTCGTTAACGGGTGAACCACTATAATTCTTCGTGTCATTTATTTCCGTAATTTTCGTTCTTGTTTGTTCGTATTGCTTTTCAGGAGGGGAATTCGGTCGCGAATTATCCCAACACTACTAAGTGAAGAGTGCAAAGAAAATAAGATTTAAAACCACAAAAAGGGTATAAATATACAGACAGGCAAAACAAGATGACTGGAAAAAATCAGAACGTACCTTCTATAGAATTTGATACAAATAAAAGCGGAGTTCTTCCTCCGTAGATGAAGAACCAGAAAATATATATATTGATAAATTAGGGTTACAACTCTTGGAATAAACTTCAACATCGAGGTCCTATTTATACACCAGAAACCTAATTCAAATAGGAAACTAAATAATTAAGGGAACTAGAAAACATAAAAGGGCCAAAGCCCATGAACCCTAATCCCATGCATGGACGCGCATGCAGCCCATGCATGGCTGCATGCATGTATATTTCAACAGCCCCCTCAAGATGGGAGTAAATATCTTTAACTCCCATCTTGGACAATAGGTGGACAAAAGCTTTATGGCCAAGAGCTTTAGTAAAGAGGTCAGCCACCTGATCTGCGGTTTTTAAGTAAAACATCTTGAATAATCCTTTGTGAAGCCATTCTCGTACGATATGGCAATCGATCTCAATGTGTTTGGTGCGTTCATGGAACACCGGATTAGAGGCAATGTGCATCGCAGCTACATTATCACAGTAGAGGAGAGCAGGCTGGTAATGTGGAATGTAAAAATCATGGAGTAAATTCTTGAACCAGATAAGCTCACATACACAGGATGCCATGGCTCGATATTCTGACTCTGCTGAAGATCTGGAGACAGTGTTTTGCTTCTTTGAAAGCCAAGAAACCAAAGAATCACCCAGAAAAACACAATAACCAGTAATAGATTTTCTGGTTTCAATGTCTGCTGCCTAGTCCGCATCACAGAAGGCCTTTAAATGAAGTGTGTTAGATGATGGATAGAAAAGACCCTGACCTGGAGAAGATTTGAGATATTTGACAACCCTTATGGCTGCTGAAAAATGAAGATCAGTGGGGCAGTCAAGAAACTGACTGAGTACTTGAATGGAGTATGAAATATCTGGTCTTGTCAAAGTGAGATATAGTAGTCTTCCTATCAATCTCCTGTATTCAGAGGGGTTGGAGAGTGGATTACCTTCTTCTCTAGTAAGCTTCAAACCTTGCTCAAAAGGGAACTTGGCAGGTTGACTATCAATAAGACCACAATCAGAAATGATATCAAGTGTATATTGTCTTTGGTTGATAGTTAAACCAGTGTTGTTTCTAGCTACCTCAATACCAAGGAAGTATCTCAGATTTTCAAGGTCTTTGAGTTGAAAATGGCTAGATAAATAAGCCTTTAATTTCATGAGGGAATCAGAATCATTTCCTCCCAAGATAATATCATCAACATAAATTAATAGGAAAGTGATGGATGAACCTGCCTTCATGATAAATAAGGAGGAGTCAGCATTACTTTGAACAAAGCCATAAGTGGTAATCACTGAGCAAAGCTTTTCATTCCATTGTCTTAAAGCCTGTCTTAAACCATAGAGAGACTTATTTAGCTTGCAGCCATAAGTTGAAATATACATGCATGCAGCCATGCATGGGCTGCATGCGCGTCCATGCATGGGATTAGGGTTCATAGGCTTTGGCCCTTTTATGTTTTCTAGTTCCCTTAATTATTTAGTTTCCTATTTGAATTAGGTTTCTGGTGTATAAATAGCCTCGATGTTGAAGTTTATTCCAAGAGTGTTGAAGTTTATTCCAAGAGTTGTAACCCTAATTCATCAATATATATATTTTCTGGTTCTTCATCTACGGAGGGAGAACTCCTCTTTTATTTATTTTGAGTATCAAATTCTATATGGTAACAGAGAAATTCCGCAAATAACATGGTCAATCCAGAAGAAAAAGGATCAGAGAGCAGCGGTGATCGACAGCTCTCAAACCCTATGGATCCATCAAAACCTTCAAGTCCTTATTTTCTACACTACGGGGAGGCGCCAAGTCAAAAGCTGGTCAGTGAACCTTTACATGCCAAGAATTACCAGACATGGAGCCGAAACATGATGAACGCGCTCATGACAAAGAA
The DNA here is from genome assembly GCA_954870475.1 of Euphrasia confusa. Classification (NCBI taxonomy): domain Eukaryota; kingdom Viridiplantae; phylum Streptophyta; class Magnoliopsida; order Lamiales; family Orobanchaceae; genus Euphrasia; species Euphrasia confusa. The sequence continues at coordinate 35,780,497 of OX940950.1, forward strand.
TAAGCATGGATTTGTTGATGGATCTATTTCTGAACCCGCAATAGAAGACCCTCTGTTTATTGATTGGAGGAGATGCAACATCATGGTTCTAACATGGATTTCAGCAAACTTGTCACCTGAGTTGGCAGGTTTTACTGCTTATGCAACCTCAGCTAGACAGGTATGGATAGAAGTCATAGAACTCCATACTAAATTTGCAAAAGCTAATAATAACATGGTATATATGCTTGAGCAAAAACTGATTGGTACTAAACAAGAAGGAGATTGCAAACTCAAAGGAATTTGGGATGAAATAGCAGCTTATGAATCTTTTGATTCATGTACTATGACTAACTGTCCTGCTATGGTGAGCAGTCATCAAAAGGAAAATAAGAGGAAGATATTGCAGTTCCTTATGGGACTCAATGATGAGTATATGAATTTAAGAAATCAGATTTTACTTAAAGATCCATTACCTACCCTTGATCAAATATTTAGCCTTGTCTCTCAAGAGGAATCTAATCTGGAGTTAAAGAATCTTGGAGCAAGCAATACTCATGCCAATGCCATGGCTGCATGCATGTATATTTCAACACCTTCTCACTACAGTCACTTTTGATTTTTAGGTACGTCACATGAGAGAGACAACTAAGAAACTCAATTGAACGACCATGCTCGGCGCAATCGATGCCACAATTATAACAATCTCCATTTACAGTAGTTTCCACTTCAATTAAGGAGGTCATAGTCTTTCTCAAACTTTTGACACGCTCCAAATCACAATTAATCACCTCAAGATATACAAGGGCGGGAACATCTATTGTCAACATTTCAACTTGGGAATTCGTCTTCTCGCTGAGAGAAATCAACAATCAATTTTTTTATAGTGGGTGAAGATACAATCACGCAACCTGAATTCTTTTGACCCTCCCTAAAAAGAAAAACTTGTACGATCAGCTCAACCGAACGGACATGGTCGGTGCAATCGATGCCACATGCACACTTTTCCACTGAAAGTAAATTTTGCTTCAATTAATGAGGTCATAGTCTTGCTTTTACTTGCGTGCAAATAAAAGCATCTGAAAATAAAAAAGACTGTGAAACCTCCACCACCGGGTGAAATGGGGCTGTTGCGATTCGGATCCGGGTTTGGAGTATGGACAATCGGAGCACTAGAACAGAATTTACTTGCACTCAAATTAGTGAGAAATATTTTTAGTACAAAATAACGAAGTTTATGTTAAACTTTCTTTATTTTTAAATTGATTACTACAATAATAATTAATAATAAGATCATTACAAGTCATAATATTTTAATAAAAAAATATGTTACCAAATCAACCAAATATAACCTCAATTAATTTATTTAAGTAAATTAGAATTGATAAAAAAAAAAAAAAACTATTCAATTACTAATTATTGATTAAAAATAAAAACACTAAGAGCACTCAAAGCATTGCTCATAACATATCTTGCTTCTCAAAATAAAATTATTAGTAATGTTTTGCACTGCATTGATAGTCTCGCCGACTATTTAATTTGTGTTGAAGGCAAGTTGGCATGACTTAGATCCTCGCTCAAACAACGAGATTCTCCGAAGCGCATCATCGAGCTTTTCCTTGTCAGAGAAACCATCCTCGGCATGTATCTCCATCTTCTCAAGTGCTCGAGCATTCCTCATAACATATCTCATCTTCTTAAGCTAACTAGAATTGACAATTAAAAAACTAATTCAATTAGTCATAATTAAAAAAAAATACGAACACTCGGTGATAAAGCATTATTGTTCACATTAATAAACAAGCCAAGAGCTATGTAACTTCCACTTGATTCTTTTGCTTCTCAAAATTAATTTTTTAGTAATGGTTTCCACTGCATTGATCATGTCGGCCGACTATTTAATCTGTGTTGAAGGCAAGCTGGCATGACGTAGATCCTGTTGGAAATCGATATCCCGGGGTTAACGGAATTGCGGAAACATAACCCCGATCCAAATCCCTTCGCCGGAGTACACGCGAACCACCACACGAGCCGGGGTTCCGACCGAACGCATCGCCGGGCCGAAGCCGCGCACGTCCAGCCGGATCCCCCGCATGGGGATCGCGATCGCACATCGCGATTGCCGGGTTGCGCACGGCAACCCCACGGCGAGTCCGGCGACTCGTCGTCCGCGGAGGAGGGGGCTGCTCGCCGTGCGAGCAGCGGCGGCACCAGCCCGCCACCCCACGCGATCGAGCACGCGCTCGATCGCATCCCCGGCGTCCAGCCGGGGTCCTTGTGCGCTGCCGGCGATCGAGCCCTAGGGCTTCGATCGCCACTCTCGGCGTCCAGCCGAGGGTTCGTTGCCATCGATCCCGGCGGGGCTCGCTTGACAGCCCGCGGTCCGGTGATCTCGGATCACCACCGCGCGGTCAAACCCCATCCCCGGGTTCGTCCCTCGGATCTTCGTTCATATGCATATACGAATTAATTAAAATCATCGAAGGGGTTTCAACGATTTTACCTTTGTTCTCGTTGTACGGAGAAACGAGATCTATGAAGACCTTGAGACCTTCCCACGTATTCCTTGCACTAGCTCGAACGTCGGGTGGGCGACGATCTTCCGAACTCCATGGATCTCCCTCTCTACTTTCTCTCTCTAGAATTGTATTCTTCAAGTTATGAGAATAGAGAAGACCATGTAGTGCTTTTATAGGCTACGTAGGGGATCTTAAGGAGGTGGAATATTGGGCTTCCAATAATAGTGATTAAATTGAGCCCAAGCCCAAATCTATTAATCCTTACTATTATTAATTAATTTATTTTCCACTATATAAATTAATTGCACTCCCAATATTAAACCATATTATATCAAATAATATTTCTCCGGTAGTATTATTTATTCCGTGTATTTAAGATATAAATATCCATGAATAAAATTAATTTATTGCTAATTAATTTATTCATCTCTTATATCCGAGACTAGTACCATTCAACCTTAATTATTATGCGGAACAAATCCACCTGCAGGGTTTACATAATAATTCCTTATGAACTCATCTCGGGGATATTATCAACCCTTACGTGATACACTTTCCCGTCAAGTATTCACGGCATGCCATATATAAAATATAGTGACCCAACTTAACCGGTAATTAACCCAATAATTAAATCGGTTAATTCCTTTGGTAAATCAAAGTCACTTATATTAAATATACACACCCGCAATAGTATCGGGGATTAAGAATAAAATACTCAGAGATTTAAATCGATTATCGCCGGCAATCCTAATCGATAAATCTCAAACGATCCGCCCAATACACCAAGTGTACAAGTGTGATAAAATAATCAAGATAGATTATTTTCTCTCTCACACAACGACTATACCGATGGATTGGTCCGTGTCCATCTAGGTCGTGAGCAACTGTTCGATTAAATACGAGTAACCGATAGTATGATCTTCTGTGCGCCCATGCAACACCATACTAACTACAACGTATAAAATCCAGGACTATGATTTGCATATATTTAATTATAAATAATTAAATGCAAATAATTGTTTATTTAATTAAATAGATTAGTGGCAATGGATCGTGAGTTTCCGTTACTTAAATCTAGACATTAAGTACACAACTCCAACAATCTCCCACTTGTACTAAGGTCTAGTCATTTCCTCCAAACTCCCGACTCCCATACTCATCACGTGCTTAAGTTGTACTTCCAAGAAGTACTATGTGAATGAGCACTCTAGGTTGCCGCTCTGAAGTTATCTTGGTGACTACAGCGTCGTCTCCCTCGACGATGACTCGTATCAGGTGGTACTTGCACTATGTGTTATCTTACACTTATGGACTTGTGATTTCTTACCATTTGCCATCGCACCGCTATTTACATAGCCTTTGGCAAATTAAGAATCACATCTAAGTCCCAGAGATTATCCCGGAGTTATACCAAAACTTCCGCTGCCTCTGAGGCCGCTTATTTGGTTACCCATGGCAGAGTCCGAAAAGCATCGTGCTTATCACTCTTCCATGTTAAAACTCCTTCTCCTTTAATAGTGAAACACATAGCCTGATATCGACTTACACCGGTCCTTATTCGATTAGAAATCTAAGAGAATGTAATCCAAAGGAAATGCTTGCTTGCTCCGTAATCCAGAACATAGTTTTCAGTACTTCGAAAGTACTTAAAATGTTCATTACAGCAGTCAAGTATTCCTTTCCAGGATTACCTTGATATCCTCCCACTATGCTAACCGCATAGCCTATATCAGGTTCTCGTTTTCAACATTGCATTTATTAAGATTTCCACACTCAAAGTGTAGGAAACTGCTTTCATTGCTTCTATCTCCTTTTGTGTTTCAAAACACATATCCTTAGATAGATGCATTCCGTCTCTGAAAGGTAACGAACCTTTCTCGGAATCTTGAATGTTAAAACGAACCATAATCATTTATGTAAGATGTCCAGGAGAAGTACAATGTTCTTTCTAGAGATCCAAGATCTCAAGAACATGTCCAACTTCTTCCTTTATCTTTAATAATGATTCATCTAGACAACCATCATTTTATGTCTGATAACATCTTTACATTGTTGCCAATGATAAGAGTGTCATCTACATAAAACCTCCGAGAAACACCACCTTGTTTTCCATCACGTTTCCAATACACACAATTCGTCTATGCTTTTGATGAATCCATAAAATGGACTATCTCATCAATTTGCAAGTACCATGAACTCAATGCTTTGTTTCAATCCATAAATGGATCAACTAAGCTTGTACTCTAAATGATCTCGCCTCTTAGCAATAATCCTTATTGCTCTCCAAGAAGGCACATTTAGATCTAGTACGGCCTTCATGTAGATCTAGGGATCGATTTCATGTATACTAGGTCCAGAGTTCGAAGACTCTCCTAGTCTTATGAATATCTCCGGTTGTCCCACAACCTCCCACTACAATGGCATTCCGGTGTATAAACAGTGATAACAGTAGGTGCAGTTAGTGGTGTACCGCTACTTGGTTCGGCTGGTTCTAAGTCTTAATCTTTCTCTCTCATTTCAAAGTATTACGTCACCTTGGGCTTGTGGTTCATTATATAGTCTTTCTCTAAGAACCGGGCGTTAGAACTTATAACGTCCTTCTGGTTCACAGTACTATTGAACACACATCTTTTGTTCTTCTAGGATATTCTACAACCGCATTTGAATGCGCCGTTGTTTCCAGACATATCCATAGAACACAGGTAGTTCCGTATAACTCATCTTTTACTATCTCTATAAGAGTTCCATTTCTTATTTACGACACACCATTTCTTACACAAAAGTGTATGGTGTAGTCATTTGGGATCAAATCCCAATCTCTGATCAGTATGCCATGCATTCCTCAGACAGGTACTTGCCTCCGCGATCAAATCGCAGGCTACAAATGGATATACCTTGATGGTTCTCCACAATTGCTTAGTGTCCATTGACTTGTCAAAACACTTGCTTTTGTGGCACATCAGGTATTCTAATCCATTTTTCGAGTAATCATAAAATGAAGTACTCGTACCTTATTGTCTGAGTAGGCATAGGTCTGCATACATCAGAGTCAATTAATTCTTATACTTGTCCGGATCTTACATCTTATATCCATAAAGGATTGCTTAGTCATATTATCTTCCAAATTAGATTCTTAGGTCGGAAGGTCCACTCCTTCAACTTAATTGATCAAATATCAATTTTCGACCTTTGAACTTCTTATTTGAATAAACATGACTTAGCATAAGAATCCACAAGTATAATTGATTTAATAAAGAAATCTCTTATTAGTAAAACGAGTTTTATACTACGGTTCGTTGCATCGTGGTGGACTCAGGATTCATCATTTATATATTGCTAGCTAATGTACCAGAACAGATACTATCTTTATTTCTTCTTATAACCATCAAATGATTAAAAGAAATAAAATATCCATTCATTAGAAATCCAGAACAAAGTTCTTTCTAATATGAAAGGTACATAAAAGCAATAACTCAAAATGAAATCCTATAAAATGTCCTCCATTTCAAAAGCTGCCTCCTCTACAGCATTGCCCACATAGACTACGATCTTTTCTTTTCTAAGTCGTCAGGTTTCCTGGAACCTTTGCATTTAGAATGCACATACCGTCAATGGTTCCATATCTACACACCAGGTTCCGGTAGATAATACCACTGACTATGTTTTACGACTAAAGAAAATTTCGTACTTTCTTTGAGAGGATAATTAGACTTCCAGTACCCAGACTGTTTGTATCGAGAACTCTTGCCTCATGGCTTTCTCGTCCCATCTCGTGGTCCAAGACACTTAGGACCACTGGGTTTCTTTGCTTGCTTTTCCTTTCCCCCGATTTTGCCCTTAGGTTCAAAAACCTTTGGCATTGGCTACAAGAGCTTGCGATTTCCGACTCAACTCGTCTAAAAGGTCAATCATCTCAAAAACGTTTTTAAGCATTTCCTCGAAGCGACTGGCCTTTATGAGTATCCTCATCGCTTCTTGTCTAGCCGCTACATCATGTCTAAACATCTCCTTGAGTTTGAACATGATATCAAAATCAGTCCTCTCCTCATCAGTTAAGACATTTATAGGCTCGGGAGGACAAAGCTTACTGAGTACGAACTTGTACTCTTTAACAGTCCGGGCAATGTCTAGATCTCTATTCCAATCAATACATTTAGGGACCAGTGAGTTTAAAATCCTTAAGTATCACATAAAGTGGGTTCAAAGCCATCCATAATCTATGAGCACATATAACAACAAACAATTGATTTAATCTCCAATATTATCTCCCTCTAATAATATCATTAAACCACTAATCACATCTAAAATCCCATCAGGTAAGGCAAGCCACGTGGTGTGGACGTTTACCCACCCAAATGATTTAGCAATTAGTTTTGCTTCGGTCATACATCACTTATAGCGGAACTTCGTGGGGAAGAATACTATAATGCGTATCTAAGTGTAAACCATTACTCAGTACCAAAGTAAATCGTTTGGAACCGCTACATCACCGCAAGCCACGTGGTGTGGACGTTTACGTTGACTTCACAATTCTTCACAATTTCTTACAACTGTCTACATCAATTAATCCAAAATCCGTCAGCATAGCAAGCCACGTGGTGTGGACGTTTACTACACCAAGAGACTTTTATAATTGACTCCCAATTACAAGATCCATTCGATTTTCGTAAATCAGGACGCGGAGAATCATAAGTGAAACTCGAAGTTTCTAACCAGTGATTCACCATGCGAACAACCCTATCTCTCATTAGATGAGGGAGCCGATCAGACAATCGATCCATCTATAAAAGAATGGTACGAAGGTCTCTAATTTGTGTCCTCTACATGACCAAGTGGCTTTGGCTCCATTCCACTCCCCGGGGTGAGAATGAGTCGACTTGAAATCAGCTTTGGAAGGACAAATTAGGCATTGTTTGATAAACTTAATCAATGTTTCTTGTAAGAGGAATTACAAGAACTCTCCTCCAATAACTTATCTATATAAACTTCAAAAGTTTATAAAAGTTACCAAGAGAGCAGCAATGGAGATACGCTATCTAATGCATAATTAAATACACATAAGCATGCATACATGAAATAAAGCACATAGAATATTATCACATAGTCAAAATAATACTAGAATATTATTTTCCCGACTATTATGGCTTTATCGCATCTCCGTACGCATCTTCTAATCTTCAGTCTTCGTTCTTGAATGCTCCATGTGACGAGAATATTAATCCCAATATTTAAATCTATTTATTTTTAATAAATCCAAAAGTTACTTAATTCGAAAATTAAGTCAATCGAATAAATCAAAAATAAAATTAAATATTATTAATATTTTTATTTATTTATTTTCCTATCTAATTCTATTAAATCTCTAGAATAATCTATCCAAGACCCAATTGGAATATTCTAGAAGACTTCTATAATAGAATAAGGAAATAAAATAAATTAGGACTCTTAATCCTTCCAAATTAATTCCTTTCCTAATCTATTAAAAATTCCATAAAGGAATAATTAAATAGGAAAAATTAATTAAGGACTTTCAAAACTTTCCAAGATTAATTAATTTCCATTGCTATGAAAATTCCCATAAAATAGGAACAATCAATTAGGAAATAAATCAATCCTAAATTAACTTTTTATTCCTTTCCAATTCTATTAAATCTCTAGGATCCTATTCCAAGTAGAACTCGGAATACTCTAGAAGACTCCCATAATAGAATAAGGAAATAAAATTAATTCCAATTAATTCTTTTCCTAATCCATGAATATTCCAAAAAGAATAATCAATTAGGAAGACCAAATTAATTCTAAATTTATTTCTTCCTTATCCATGAAAATTCTCATACTAGGAATAATCAATAAGGAAATAAATTTATTCTAAATTTATTCTTTTCCTATTCCATGAGAGTTCCCAAAAATGAGAATACTCAAAATAGGAAAACCGAATAATTTAGGAAAGTTGAATCTTGGCGGGAAGGTACGAGATCACGAGGACCCCGCGCCCCCCATCACCATCGATCCCCGGCCGAGGAGGAGCGCCGCCGCCACCCCGGCCCACGCGCCACTACCACCGGTGGCCGGCGTGGCCGAGGAGTCCCGCGGGCAGCCCCCGCCTCTAGGGCTTGATCGATCCTTCATGGATCGATCATGATGATCGATCCCTCGTCCCATCGTCTCCTCCGTCACACGTCTTCTCCGGCGGTCGTTTCGACATCGAACCAACGTAAATAAATTACAAGAATTTAAATTACAATTATCCGGTATCGATTCTATACATGAAATCGACCCTATACAATTTCCGGAAAAAGTAGAACGTAATAATAAACCTAAATTCGGTCAACCCCCGAATTTTTACTATTACAAGCATTCACCACACATAAAACGAATCTCGACATGTCCGAGAGTTTAATACAATTATGACAATAATTAACGAAGAATTATATCTAGCCATAATAGTCGGAAACCATGCAAGGTAGAACAATTTATCGCATATACACATGAACTAGAACCACGCTCTGATACCAATTGTTGGAAATCGATATCCCGGGGTTAACGGAATTGCGGAAACATAACCCCGATCCAAATCCCTTCGCCGGAGTACACGCGAACCACCACACGAGCCGGGGTTCCGACCGAACGCATCGCCGGGCCGAAGCCGCGCACGTCCAGCCAGATCCCCCGCATGGGGATCGCGATCGCACATCGCGATTGCCGGGTTGCGCACGGCAACCCCACGACGAGTCCGGCGACTCGCCGTCCGCGGAGGAGGGGGTTGCTCGCCGTGCGAGCAGCGGCGGCACCAGCCCGCCACCCCACGCGATCGAGCCCTAGGGCTTCGATCGCCACCCTCGGCGTCCAGCCGAGGGTTCGTTGCCATCGATCCCGGCGGGGCTCGCTTGACAGCCCGCGGTCCGGTGATCTCGGATCACCACCGCGCGGTCAAACCCCATCCCCGGGTTCGTCCCTTTGTTCTCGTTGTACGGAGAAACGAGATCTATGAAGTGCTGGAGTTCGATATCCCGGGGTATCAAAAACTTGCGGAACCGATAACCCCAACCGAAAACCCGTCGCCGGAAACCGATCACGAACGCCACGAAGAACCGGGCTCGACAAGAGCATCGCCGCGGGACGAACCCGCGGCTAAACCCTAGCCGAACCCCATCCGCGGGGTTCGCGATCGCCGTGCATGGCGATCGCTGGGGCTGCATGGGGCAGCCCCCGGCGGTGAGTCCGGCGACTCACCGCCACCGCCAGGAGGGGCGGTCAGCCCCCAGCTGACCACCGCGGCAACAGCCGCGGTTCGCCCCGGCGATCGATCGCGTGATCGATCGCCTGCCCCGGCTCCAGCCGGGGCTCCTCCTTTGCACGCCGCCGGGCGAGGCGGCTGGGGGGGTTCACCCGCCGTGGCACCAGCCCACGGCGAACCTCCCCGCGATCGACTTCACGTCGATCGCATGCCCCGGCGGTCCAGCCGGGGCTCCCTCGTCCGCGCGCAACCGGCGGTCGAACCCTAGGGTTCGGCCGCCCCTCTCGATCCCGACGGGGATCTCGAATCCCCGTATCCCGGTCTCGACGTTTTTCCCGGATCGTGCGTTCATGTATGTATCACAATTAATCCACATAAAATCATAGAAGGGAGTATGTGATTTTACCTTTCAATTCGTTGTGCGGAGAAACGAATCTAAGTTGATGACCTTATGATCTTCCCACGTATTCCTTGCACTAGCTTGAACGTCGGGTGGGCGACGATCCTCCAAGCTTATGGATCCTCTTCAACTCTCTAGAACTATCAAGTATTGATATTCTTGTCTTATGAAAAAGTGAAGACCATGTAGTGCTTTTATAGGCTACGTAGGGGATCTAAAGGAGGTGGAATATTGGGCTTCCAATATTAATGATTAAATTGAGCCCAAGCCCAAATCTATTAATCTCCCATTAATATTAATTAATTTATTTTCCACTATATAAATTAATTGCACTCCCAATATTAAACCATATTATATCAAATAATATTTCTCCGGTAGTATTATTTATTCCGTGTATTCAAGATTTAAATATCCATGAATAAAATTAATTTATTGCTAATTAATTTATTCATCTCTTGAATCCGAGACTAGTACCATTCAACCTTAATTATTGTGCGGAACGAATCCACTCATGAGGTTTACACAATAATTCCTTATGAACTCATCTCGGGGATATTATCAACCCTTCCGGGATACACTGTCCGGTCAATCATTCACGGCATGCCATATATAAAATATAGTGACCCAACTTAACCGGTAATTAACCCAATAATTAAATCGGTTAATTCCTTTGGTAAATCAAAGTCACTTATATTGAATATACACACCCGCAACAATATCGGGGATTAAGAATAAAATACACTGAGACTCGAATCGATTATCGCCGGCAATCCTAATCGATGAATCTCAACGATCCGCTCAATACACCAAGTGTACAAGTGTGATAAAATAATTAAGACAAATTATTTTCTCTCTCACACAACGACTATACCGATGGATTGGTCCGGGTCCATCTAGGTCGTGAGCCACTGTTTGATTAAATACGAGTAACCGATAGTATGATCTTCTGTGTGACGTCGCACACCACACTAACTACAACGTATAGAATCTAGGACTATGATTTGCATATATTTAATAATAATTAAAAGCAAACAATTGTTTATTAATTTAATAGATTAAATGCTATGATCGGGAGTTTACCGTTACTTAAATCTAGACATTAAGTACACAACTCCAACAATCTCCCACTTGTACTAAGGTCTAGTCATTTCCTCCAAACTCCCGGTACCCATACTCATCACGTGCTTCAAAGTGTACTTCCGAGAAGTACTATGTGAATGAGCAATCTAGGTTGCCGCTCTGAAGTTATCTTGGTGACTACTACGTCGTCTCCCCTGACGATGACTCGTATCAGGTGGTACTTGCTCTATGTGTTAACATCACTTTTGACTCATGACCTCTTCTAGTTCACCATGCACCGCTATCCAATAGCCTTTGGTAAACTAAGAGTCATATTCAAGTCAAGAGGTTATCCCGGAACCTAACCAAAACTTCCGCTGCCTCTGAGGCTGCTATTTGGTTATGAGAGAGTCTGAGAAGCGTCCCGCTTATCACTCTTTCACTTCATGGTTCCACCTCTTTCTAAAAGTGAACACATAGCCTGATATCGACTTTCACTGGTCCTTCTTGATTAGACGTTTTTGGTGCGTCTCTCGTCAAAATCCGAGGTCAATTGTAGTTTACTCGGTATCAATCCAAGGAAACAGAAGAGAAATGTTTAAGTGAAAGAAAAGTAGAAGAATCATAGTTCATTGTACTAAATCCTAAGATCATTTTGAAATACTCAATTAAAATGGAAATCTGGAAATAAACAATACGAGAAAAACTCGGACAATAATAATCTAGACTAAGATCTTAAGTTGTATTCCTCTTTATCAACTAGATATAATTGACACACGAAAGTCAAGTTCCCGGTCGGGTTGCTTAACTCGTTAGAGACGTTTAATTCACTTGAAATTTCGCTCCCGGTCGGGTTACGAGTTCAAGATTATGTCGTTCATATATAGTCTTCCGATTCCTACAAATATTCAACCTTGTCCTTCATATTATCATCCGAGCCAAACGATTAGTTCATCATCTTCATAATAAAACGAACAACAAAAATAACAACTAATGACATGAATGACTTTAAAAGATTTTCGATAATGAATAAAAAGTTGAGCAGAAGAATTAAACAAAGGAACAATCTTAAGGAATCTTTAATTACTAAAACATTCATCAAATCAAACATTCAAAGCATTCTCAAATTCTAAAGCATTCAAGTTTTGCTAGAAATGAAAAACATGAAAAGGAAAACAAACTACAATTCTAAAAAATGAAATGCAACTACGATTACGGTAATTAAATCGACTTAGGACTTGCTCGATCGTCTCTCGGAGTTGTCGGCTCCGAAGTGGTCTCCCCTTGCTCCTCGATTAAATCCCCAGCGAAAAGTTGTCTCGAAAACCTATTTTTCTTCGCCTAAATACCTCAGCAAAGTCGCCCATAACCGCCTTGAACTGCCACAAAAACGGCGACCGCCGTTTAGCTTCCGCGACCGCCGTTTGAATTCGGCGACCGCCGTTTACAAAACGGCGACCGCCGTTTTGCCCAAAAATCCAAGCTGAGTAGGCTGCATCTTTTCGACCCTTTCGGAGGTCGCCATTCGAATTTCGGCGCCCGCCGTTTTATCAAGCGACCGCCGTTTCTCTTTTGGCGCTCGCCAATTCTGTTTTTCCAGCTTTCTCTCGATTTCTCGACTTTTCTCGGCCACCGACCTACAAAATCATACTCAAACCACTCCAATACACCCCGTGAGATCAAATCACACAAAAACATCAAACATCAACTAAAACGATAAAAACAATCAACACACGACTCTCAAACGAAACAAAACGTAAACGAAAAATAACACAAAAACGACATAAATCACCCCCCCACGCTCAAATCCTTGCTAGTCCCGAGCAAGGTAAAATCATCAACAACATGTTTGCACCAATCACGTACTTTGAACTCACTAACCAACCACAAACCAACCACTTGTCAAGAATGAGAAAAACAAGAAATATGATACATGTCACTCAAACTCACCAACTCTCGTATCATATCCCTCGGAAATAAAAATGGTAAGTCATCACTCCTCAAGCACATCGAGAATATATAAATCGATTCATCACAAGAACATTCACATACTTTGACAAAGAAGAACAAGAATCGGAATAAGATTGCATCAAGGTAGGCTCGGGTCATAGGTAGGAATCGAAATTATAATAATACAAGTAAAATCGCTCTCGACACCTCCCTCCACCAAATGTACTCACAATCACCCTCCTACTCCAAATGCAAATCATTCAACCCCCCTTATAACATCAATACACATCATAAACTACATGTTCTCAATAGGCTAATATTATTTACTACTCCCGCTTTTTACTTTTTTTTTTTTTACTCTTTTTCTTTCTTTTCTCATTTTTTCCTTCTTTTTGGTTTGCTTTTTTTTTTTTTTATTTTTCTTTCCTAATCAATTGTTTTCACAATCGAATAGTATTCATTTTTTTTTTTTTTTTTATTTAGGGAGTAAGCTTTTTCTATATAGTATGCCTTATACGAGAAAACATGTTCAATACATCTCAATACCCCATAGTAACCTTCTCAATCAAAGATATAGCACCCTCTCTACCTCACATCTCTCGTGGAACTCTCAGTTACAAGAAAAGGCTCCATGTAGGCTCAAAAGGTTAACTAAGGAGTCCCTCGACGGGCACGGTCATTTTGGGGAATTTTTAAATATGTGGAGTTAAATCCTAGCAATCTCAAAACGTCATTTCCCTATTCTCAACCAAGTCAAAACAACTTCATATTCATGCAATGTCTCAACAAAGTACAATCATTCATTCTCGAAACAATTCCAAAGAAATATCATGTTCAACACTCGAGGAATATCACAAGTACTCTCCAAAGAAAATAGGCTCAAAAGCTCCCATGTATATATATATAGCAAGGAAAGAAACTCATGAATATCATATACTCATTTTCTCGACACTTAACAAGTGGTACATCCTACAAACCGAGTAAGTTCAAGCAACAACTTGACCATATCCACATGCAAACACACCACATTCGGGACAAAATCAAATTCTTGAGCGTAGAAGAGTAATTCAAACAAAACACACAAACTATAAATGGAAAGAACATAACTAAACCACACAAAACAATTAAGCACCAACACATATATACAAAGACATAAACGAAAAGAAAAGAAAAAGTACCTAGGTCGTGCTAAGCACGACCTCTCTCACATATGGGGTGGTGGAAAGTGGCCTCCTCCTCTAGCATAGGCCTCCAGTCGAGTCGTCCAACGTTGGTCATTTTCCTCCAATGCCTCCCTCACAATCCGGCGATTGGTCTCCTCGTAGTAGCTCCTCTCGACCGCCATCCGATTATTCCATGTAGCATCGTCGAGAGCCATGCGGTCCATCCTCGCATTAAGAGCATCATATGCCCTAGCATTGGCATTGATAATTTCTTGGAGATCATCGGGATGCATTCTCCCCGAATCCGAGTAATAGTTTCCGGTTTGAGGAATCTCGTATGAAGGACTCCAATTCATTCCCGAGTTAGTCCATCCGGCATCTTGGTTCCCTTGTGCTTCGAAGTCCGTGTATGCTTGCTCCCACACCGGATCTATTGTCGGCGTCCCGTCGACAACATTATGTCCCCATCCGGACGATGAACCCGCTCTCTCTCGCATAAGGTTCTCCTCTTCAAGTTGAGCCGCTCTCAAAATCGAAGAACTCACTCTTTCTCCCGCCAACTCCAATTTCCATTTTTGAATACGGGCCGCATTCTTTTGTCGATAATCCATCATGACTTGTGGATCCTTGGCGGTTCGGATTTCATGCGGCACAAACTCTCCGGCCAAAATTAATCCGCTAGCCTCAAACTCATCAACATCCAAAGCTCGCGGTACTTCCCACGGCTCTCCATTATACGTCTCATCATCTTCACCAATAATTTGATTGCTAATTGCAAGGTGTCGAGCAAATTGGAACAAGGCCCCTCGAGTCCGTATCCCTCTAGCCGCTTGATCCATCAAACCCCACACTTTCTTCAATGGAGTCGAGTCATGTCCATTCACGGCCGCATTAATGAAAGAGAACTCCAAGGAGTTAACTTTGTTTCCCTCCACCTTTCCGAAAATGTTGTAGGTCAAGAACTTGTGGACTATGCATAGCACGGGATCGATGAATGCAATTGAACGACCGTGATCCTTCCATTTCTCATTCGGGCCGGCTTACTCTTGCCAATGTGTTGTCTTCACGGTCCCACTTTCTCGTTCTTCGGTAAGCCTTCGCTCTCCATCTTGAATTCCGAACACCTCGTCCATACTTTTTTCCGTTATCGTGACCTCTACTCCATTGAGTCGACACGTAGCATATGATGGCTTCCTCTTTTCATTAACTAGCTTGAATGTGCTAAGCATCTCCAATCCAAGCTTCGTGGAGTACTTGAAGTCCATCTCCGCGAATATCCTTAGGCTCATACATTTGAAAATCTCTATAATCCTCTCCGTACCTTCAATTTCTCCATCAACTCCCAATCAATCAGACGAGGTAAAATATGTTCACCCTTCGATATCAACTTCTGGAAAGCTATCCCTTCTTTGTCGTCGAAAATCGGAAACGGGGCTCCATAGCGGTCGGAGATGTCTCGAGGTCCGGTTGGAGTGGAAGTGGTCGCGGCTCCTCGTCCTCTTTTCCTTGGTGGTGGTGGTGTATTATCCTTATCTCCAGCCCTTGTGTTAGAACGCCCCATGGAATTGATTCGAAAAGTTGAGAATTGTGGTTCGAAACTTTCGTCGAACACCTTGTGTGCACTCTTGAAACCTTCGAATTTCTTGATAATTGGCCGATGAAATTCCCCAAAACCTGCAAACAATGATCTCAAGATGATGTGTAAGTGATTTTATGGAAGAAATTTGAGTGAAATCGATGAAGTAGTGAGGGAGAAATCGCAAGAGAGAAAAATGAAGAAAAGGGATTTTTGTGTTTTGTGTTAACTGCCTTAACCCGCTCCTTTTAATTCCCAGAATTGCAAAAACGGCGACCGCCGTTTTGGTTTGGCGGTCGCGGAAATTCTTCGGCGGTCGCTGAAATGTAAATGGCGACCGCCGTTCGTCCAATTTTTATGCAGATTGCTAGGCCCCGTTTTTCACCAAATTCGGCGGTCGCTGAAATGATTTGACGCCCGCCGTTCCTCTGTAGCGACCGCCGTTTTGTATTTGGCGGTCACGGAAATCCTTTTCCCCTCGATTTTTCTTTTTCAGCCCTTTTTCTTCAAATTCGACGACTTCCGAGCTCATCCAAGTCCAGTAGCCTTATTCATGCTCAGTTTAATGTCCAGAGCTAGACTTATTCATACTTTTGGAATTCAAACATCAACTTCCTCGAGTCGAAAAGCCTCGACTTCCTCGTTTTTCGACTCGCCGTCGTAATATCGTTTCACCAGATGCCCGTTGACTTTGAACTCATGCTCATCATCTTGCTTCTTCAATGTAACTGACCCATTCTCATGCATTGCTACAACTTCATATGGTCCGACCCACCTTGATTTTAGCTTTCCCGGAAATAATCGAAGTCGGGCATTGAATAAAAGTGCTTTCATACCCGGTTGTAAGTCTTTCTCAACTAATTTCCGATCATGTGCCTTCTTCATCTTGGCCTTCGAGATCTTAGCATTCTCATATGCTTCATTTCTCAATTCTTCGAGCTCATCAATTTGTAATGCACGCTCCTTTCCGGCTTTCGTCATCTCCAAATTCACCCTCTTAATAGCCCAAAAAGCCTTATGCTCTATTTCCACTGGTAGATGACATGATTTCCCATACACAATCTGAAAAGGAGTTGCATTAAGAATCGTTTTGAAAGCCGTCCGGTGAGCCCAAAGTGCTTCTCGAAGTTTTTCCGGCCAATCTTTCCTCGATGGCTTCACGGTCTTAGCAATAATCGTCTTGATTTGATTGTTGCTCGTCTCGGCATGACCGGAAGTTTGAGGATGATACGGAGTAGCAACACGGTGATCAATCCCATTTAATCTCATCAACCTCTTGAAAAGTTTGTTGCAAAAGTGTGATCCTCCATCGCTAATAATTGCCTTTGGAAATCCAAATCGAGAAATGATGTTCTCCTGCACAAACTTTAAAACAACATCAGCTCCACATGTTCGAGTGGGGATTGCCTCAACCCACTTCGACACGTAGTCAACAGCTAATAAGATGTACTCGTACTTGTTAGCATTGATAAAAGGGCCCATGAAATCGATACCCCATACATCAAAAATTTCGCAAACAAGATTAACTTGCATGGGCATTTCATTCCTTTTACCAATGTTACCAATTCTTTGACATCGATCACATGAAAGAATAAAGAAATGAACATCTTTAAACAAAGTAGGCCAGAAAAAACCCGATTGTAGAATCTTAGCTCCGGTCTTCCTACTTGCAAAGTGCCCACCCGATGCATCTTCATGACATTTAGAAATGATAGCTCGCTGCTCTCCTTCCGGTACACATCTTCTCAACAAGTTGTCCTTCCCAAGCTTGAACAACAAAGGATCGTCCCAATAGTAATACCTACACACATGCAACAAACGTTTGCGTTCTTGGGAAGTAATTCCCTCACGCATCTCTCCACTTGCCAAATAGTTAGCAATGTCGGCATACCATGGAACTTTTTCATCAATAGCATTTATAAGCATGGATTGTTCATATGGAAAAGTTTCAGAGATAGGAACATTAGCAATCACATTATTATCACAAAACTCAAGTCTAGACAAGTGATCGGCAACCGCATTTTCACAACCTTTCCTATCTCTTATTTCCACATCAAATTCTTGCAACAAAAGTATCCATCTTATGATTCTCGGTTTAGCTTGTGCTTTAGTCATCAAATACCTAAGAGCCGCATGATCACTATGAACAATCACTTTAGTACCAAGCAAATACGACCTAAATTTGTCTAGCGAAAATACAACCGCTAACATCTCTTTTTCCGTGGTTGTATAATTTACTTGTGCATCATTCAAAGTCATACTAGCATAATAAATCACATGCAACATCTTATCAATTCTTTGACCCAACACCGCACCCACAGCAAAATTCGAAGCATCACACATTATTTCAAATTCTAAATTCCAATTCGGTGATACAAGAATAGGTGCACTCACAAGCTTTTCTTTCAAAGTTTTAAATGCATGCAAACATGAATCATCAAAGACAAACTCAACATCTTGACCAAGTAAATGACACAAAGGTTGTGCAATTTTTGAAAAGTCTTTAATGAAACGCCTATAAAAACCGGCATGCCCGAGAAAACTTCTTACACCTTTCACATTGACCGGGGGTGGCAAATTTTTAATCACTTCAATTTTCGAGGGATCAACTTCTATCCCTCTTCTAGAAACCACATGCCCAAGTACTACCCCTTGTGTAACCATAAAATTAGATTTTTCCCAACTCAAAGTAAGGTTACACTCAATGCATCTTTTTAAAACCGTGTCAATCTTTTTCAATGCATCATCAAATGACGAACCAAACACGGAAAAATCATCCATAAACACTTCAACAAAATCTCCTACCATTTCGGAAAATATGGAAAGCATGCAACGTTGAAACGTACCTGGGGCATTACAAAGCCCAAATGGCATCCTCTTCCATGTAAATGTTCCGAAAGGGCTCGTGAATGTCGTCTTGGATTGATCCTCCGGTGCTATGAAAATTTGGTAATAACCTGAAAGTCCATCAAGATAATGATATAAGAAATTACCAGCAAGTTTATGTTGGAATTTGATATCCCGGGCTATTTAAAAATTGCGGAAACCAATAACCCGATCAAAACCATCCGCCGGAGATCACGCGAGTACCACGTACGAGCCGGAGCACGAGCCAAACGCACGACGAGGCCGAAGCCTCGCGCACGCCCAGCCCGAGCCCCCGCACGCGGGGCTCGCGATCGAAGGGGTCGATCGCTCACGGCGATCGACCGGGCTGCCTAGCAGCCCAGCGGCGAGTCCGGCGACTCGCCGCCGTCGGGGCGTCGGTCCGACCAGCGGACAGCCGCGGGGCCCAGCCCTCGCGGCTCGCGATCGATCGCGATGATCGATCGCGTCCCCGGCTCCCAGCCGGGGTTCGACCCATCCCCACCGAAACCCTAGGTGGGCGATCGCCGTGGTCCGGTGGCTTCGCCACCACCACGCGTTCGTCCTCCTTCCCGGTTTCGTACCTCGGATCTTGCGTTCTACGGTATTCTCAATAAAACCAAAATCGAACAATTATCAAGGGCATTTAGATATTGTACCTTTCGATTCGTTGTTCGGAGAAACGAATTCAAGATGACCTTTGAATCTTCCCACGTATTCCTTGCACTAGCTTGAACGTCGGGTGGGCGACGATCCTCCAAGCTCTATGGATCTACTTCTCTCTTTACTTTCTCTCTCTAGAATTGTGATCTTCAAGTTATGAGAATAGAGAAGACCATGTAGTGCTTTTATAGGCTACGTAGGGGATCTAAAGGAGGTGGAATATTGGGCTTCCAATATTAATGATTAAATTGAGCCCAAGCCCAAATCTATTAATCTCCCATTAATATTAATTAATTTATTTTCCACTATATAAATTAATTGCACTCCCAATATTAAACCATATTATATCCAAATAATATTTCTCCGGTAGTATTATTTATTCCGTGTATTTAAGATATAAATATCCATGAATAAAATTTATTTATTGCTTAATAAATTTATTCATCTCTTTTATCCGAGACTAGTACCACTCAACCTTATTTATTATGCGGAATTAAATCCACTCGCGAGGTTTACATAATAAATCCTTATGAGCTCATCTCGGGGATATTATCAACCCTTCCGGGATACACTGTCCGGTCAATCATTCACGGCATGCCATATATAAAATATAGTGACCCAACTTAACCGGTAATTAACCCAATTATTAAATCGGTTAATTCCTTTGGTAAATCAAAGTCACTTATATTGAATATACACACCCGCAACAATATCGGGGATTAAGAATAAAATACACTGAGTCTCAAATCAATTATCGCCGAGCAATCCTAATTGATGAGTCTCAATCGATCCGCTCAATACACCAAGTGTACAAGTGTGATAAAATAATTAAGACAAATTATTTTCTCTCTCACACAACGACTATACCGATGGATTGGTCCGTGTCCATCTAGGTCGTGAGCATCTGTTTGATTAAATACGAGTAACCGATAGTATGATCTTCTGTGTGGGCCCGACACACCATACTAACTACAACGTATAAAATCCAGGACTATAATTTGCATATATTTAATTAACAATAATTAAAAGCAAATGAATGTTCGTATTTAATAGGTAAATGAAAGTGTACAAGGAGTTCACAATACTCAAATCTAGACATTAAGTATACCACTCCAACAATCTCCCACTTATACTAAGGTGTAGTCTTATCCTCCAAACTTCTGACTCCCAAACCCTCCAAGTGCTTGAAATAAACTTCCTTAGGAAGTATCTTGGTGAAAGGGTCCGCTAGGTTGTCCTCCGAAGCTATCTTGGTGACTACCGCATCGCCCCTCTTGACGATGTCTCGAATCAGGTGGTACTTGCGCTCTATGTGTTTCATAGCACTATGGGACCGTGGTTCCTTACTGTTTGCCACTGCACCGCTATTATCACAATAAATTGTCATAGCCTTGGGCAAACTTGGAATCACATCTAAGTCCTGGAGGAAATTAAGGAACCAAACTGACTCTTTCGCTGCCTCTGAGGCTGCAACATATTCAGCTTCCATGGTAGAGTCTGAAATGCACTTTTGCTTAACACTCCTCCATGATACGGCTCCACCTCCCATAGTGTACACATAGCCTGATGTCGACTTTCGCCGGTCCTTATCAGCTTGGAAATCCGAATCCGTATAACCCAAAGGAATCAGATTGTCTGCCCCGTAACTTAGAACATAATCCTTAGTATTTCGCAAATACTTGAAAATGCTCTTTACGGCATTCCAATGAGCCTTTCCAGGGTTACTCTGATATCTCGCTACTACGCCAACTGCATAGCAGATATCAGGCCTCGTGCATAACATTGCATACATCAAGCTTCCCACAGCCGAAGCGTAGGGAACTGCTTTCATTTCATCTTTCTCCTTTTGTGTCCGAGGACACATTTCCTTAGAAAGATAAGTTCCTTTACTGAAGGGCAGCTCACCCTTCTTGGAATCTTGCATGTTAAAACGAGCCAGAATCGTGTCTATGTAAGATTGCTGGGATAGGTACAATGTTCTATTCCGGCGATCCCTTATAACCTTGATCCCTAGAACATGCCCGACTTCTCCCAAATCTTTCATATCGAATTGTCTAGACAACCATCCCTTTATGTCTGATAACATCTTTACACTGTTGCCAATGAGAAGAATGTCGTCTACATAAAGCACGAGAAACTCCACCTTCTTTCCATCACGTTTCCAATACACACACGATTCGTCCATGCTTTGACTGAATCCAAAAGATTGGACTACTTCGTCAAATCGCAGGTTCCACGATCTCGAGGCTTGTTTCAATCCATAAATGGATCGATTAAGCTTGCACACTAGATGATCTCGCCCCTCAGCAATGAATCCTTCTGGTTGTTTCATATAAATCGTCTCGTCAAGACTTCCATTTAGGAAAGCTGTCTTGACATCCATTTGCCACACCTCATAATCCATATGAGCTGCTATGGATAAGAGAATCCGGATCGACTTTATCTTAGCTACCGGCGAGAAGGTCTCCTCATAATCGATTCCCTCTTTCTGAGTATATCCTTTCGCAACAAGCCGAGCTTTAAAGGTTTCAACCTTTCCGTCAGATCCTCTCTTTCTCTTGTAGACCCATTTACACCCAATTGGCTTTACGCCGCTTGGTGGTTCTACAAGATCCCAGACTTTATTAGAATCCATAGATTCAATTTCGGATTTCATCGCTTTCTTCCAAGAAGGCGCATCTATATCTTGTACCGCCTCATCATAGGTCCAGGGATCGATTTCATGAACTCCAGGTCCAGAGTCCGAAGACTCACCCAGTCCAATCCATCGGTCTGGTTGCTTTACAACCCTCCCACTACGACGGCGTTCCGGTGTATTAACAGTGATAGTGTCAGGTGCAGATTCTAGTGGTGTATCTATACTCGGTTCGGCTGTATCTAAGTCTTCCTTGTAACCTCTCAACTCATCAAGTATTATGTCACTTTTGGGCTTGTGGTCCATGACATAGTCTTCCTCTAAGAACCGAGCGTTAGTACTTATAACGATCTTCTGGTCCGTAGGACTATAGAACATGCCACCTTTAGTTCCTTTCGGGTATCCTACAAACAGCCGTAATTCTGATCTAGGTTCTAACTTATCGGCACCTTGTCGCAACACATGTGCTGGACAACCCCAGATCCGAAGGTGCCTGAGGCTAGGCTTGCGCCCGCTCCACCTTTCCATGGGTGTGGTGGGTACCGTTTTTGTTGGAACCATGTTGAGAATGTACGCCGCCGTTTCCAAGGCATGTCCCCAGAACATAGTAGGTAAGTCCGAGTAACTCATCATTGAACGCACCATCTCCATAAGAGTCCTATTCCTTCTTTCCGACACACAATTCTGCTGAGGAGTATATGGTGATGTCATTTGGGAATCAATCCCATTCTCTGCCATGTATGCCTTGAATTCTCCAGACAGGTACTCGCCTCCGCGATCGGATCGCAGGCATTTAATGGATTTACCTTGAAGGTTCTCCGCAAAAGCCTTGAACTCCTTGAACTTGTCAAAGGATTCGCTCTTGCGGCGCATCAGGTATACAAATCCATATCTTGAGTAATTATCAGTGAAAGTGATGAAATACTCGTACCCTCCCCTTGTCTGAGTAGACATAGGTCCGCATACATCAGAGTGAATCAAATCCAATACTTGTTCAGCCCTTCGTCCTTTACCAGAAAAAGAACGCTTGGTCATTTTTCCCTCTAAACAGGATTCGCAGGTTGGAAGGTCCTCTCCTTCAACACTACTGATGAGACCATCAGTTTTCAACCTTTGAATTCTATTTGAGTTAATATGACCTAGCCTTAAGTGCCACAAGTATAATTGATTCATGTTAGAAGGTTCCTTTCTCTTATTGGTGTTCGTAGATGTGTTATTACTCTCGGTTAGTTGCATCGTGTTAGACTCAGGATTTAGTACATATAAATCGTCCACCAATGTACCAGAACAGATAATCTCACTGTTTCTTCTTATGATCACAGAGTGGTCAAAAGAAACAGAATATCCATTCGTAATAAGTTTAGAAACCGAAATTAAATTCTTTCTAAAGTTGGGTACATAAAGACAATTTTGTAAAACTAAAACCCTATCACTACTAAAGCGTAAGTGAACGTCTCCCACTGCAACAGCCGCTACCTTCGCGGCATTGCCCATGTAGACCACGATCTCTCCCTCTCTAAGTCTCCGGGTTTCCTGGAACCCCTGCAATGAATTGCATACATGATCAGTGGCCCCCGTATCTACACACCAGGTGCTGGTAGATAACACCACTGACAATGTTTCGGTGACTAAGGAAAATTTCGTACCTTTGATGAGAGGACAATCAGACTTCCAGTGCCCAGACTGCTTGCATCGAAAGCACCTGCCTCGCGGCTTGCTTTTCCCAATCCGTAGTTCAAAACCACTGGGCTTCTTTGCTTGCACTTCCAACTTGGCCACTAGAGCTTGTGATTCTCTGATCATATTTATCAGTTCATTTCTTTTGAAATCGTTTTTAAGCGATTCCTCAAGAGGACTGAACTTAATGAGTATGTCAATCACTTCTAGTCCGGCTTCCTTACTATGTCCTAACATCTCCTTGAGGTCCTTTTCAATGTCCTCATCAGTTGGGACAATAGTGGATTCGGAAGGCTCAACAGTCTGGACAATGTCCAGATTTCTTTTCCAATCAGTACTATATGGAACCAGTGAGTTTTCATCTTTAAGTATATCACAAAGTGGGGTCACAGTCATTCCTAACCTATAAGCACATAAAACAAACAAACAATTTAATATCCGATATTATCTCCCTCAAATAATATCATTAAATCACTAATCACATCTAAAATCCCATCAGGTTAAAGCAAGCCACGTTTGTGTGGACGTTTACCCACCCAAATGATTTAGCAATTAGATTTGCTTCGGTCATACATCATTATAGCGTTACTTCGTTGGGAAGAATACTATAAAGCGTATCTAAGTGTAAACCATTACTCAGTACCAAGGTGAATCGTTTAGAATTGTTACATCACCGCAAGCCACGTTCGTGTGGACGTTTACGACAACTCGCAATCCTTCACAATTCCCTATAACTGTCTACATCAATTATTCTAAAATCCCATCCAGTATAGCAAGCCACGTTCGTGTGGACGTTTACTACACCAGAAGATTTATATAATTGAAATCCAATTACTTGACCCATTTAATCTTGTAAATCAAGACGCGGAGAATCATAAGTGAAACTCGAAGTTTCTAACCAGTGATTCACCATGCGAACAACCCTATCTCTCATAAATGAGGGAGCCGAGCAGACAATCGATCCATCTATCAAAGAATGGTACGACTGCCTCTAATTTGTGTCCTCGACATGACCAAGTGGCTTTGGCTCCATTCCACTCCCCGGGGTGAGAATGAGTCGACTTGAAATCAGCTTTGGAAAGACAAATTAGGCATTGTTTGATGAACTTAATCAATGTTTCTCGTAAGAGGAATTACAAGAACTCTCCTCCAATGACCTATCTATATAAACTTCAAAAGTTTATAAAAGTCACCAAGAGAGCAGCAATGGAGACCATGGGTATGTTTCCATACCCTCTCCCACTTAGCTTTTTACAATAAAGGGATACGCTATCTAGTGCATAAAAGTAAACACATATAGCATGCATACATGTAATAAAGCACATAATATTATCACATAGTCAAAATAATTACTAGAATATTATTTTCCGACTATTATGGCTTTACTCCATCTCCGTACGCATCTTCTAGTCTTTAGTCTTCGTTCTTGAATGCTCCATGTGACGAGAATATTAATTTCCAATATTTAAATCTATTTATTTTTAATAAATCCAAAAGATACTTAATTAAAAATTAAGTCAATCGAATAAATCAAAAAATAAAATTAAATATTATTAATATTTTTATTTATTTTATTTTCCCTTTCTACTTCATTAAATCTCTAGAATAATCTATCCAAGACCCACTTGGAATATTCTAGATGATTTCCATAATGAAATAAGGAAATAAAATAACTTAGGACTCTTCTACTTTCCAAGATTAATTAATTTCCATTTCTATGAAAATTCCCATAAAATAGGAATAATCAATTAGGAAATAAATTAATCCTAAATTAACTTTTATTCCTTTCCAATTCTATTAAATCTCTAGGATGCTATTCCAAGTAGAACTCGGAATACTCTAGAAGACTTCCATAATAGAATAAGGAAATAATATTAATTCCAATTAATTCTTTTCCTAATCCATGAGAATTCCCAAAAATAGGAATACTCAAATAGGAAAAATCCGAACTAATTAGGAAAGTAAATTTCCGGACCGGGATAGCACGGGGTGGGGATCCCCGCGCCACCCTCGACCCACGCCTAGGAGGTGGCCGGCCACCATCGCCGGCGGCTCCTCCATGTGAGGGTCGATCGATCCTCATGGGATCGACCATGGGGATGGTCGATCCTTGTCTCGTTGCCCTCACGTCATCTCCTTCGTCACGCGTCTTCTCCGGCGGTCGTTTCGGCATCGATCCAACGCAAAATAAATTACAAAATAAATTTTACACTATCCGGTATCGATTCTATACATGAAATCGACCCTATACATTTTCCGGAAAAAAGTAGAACGTAATAATAAATCCTAAATTCGGTCAACCCCCGAATTTTTTACTATTACAAGCATTCACCACCAAAAACGAATCTCGACATGTCCGAGAGTTTAATCAATCCAACATACATGACAAAATAAATTAAACGAATAATAAATTAAGCCATAATAGTCGGAACCCTGCAAGGTAGAACAATTTTATCGAAAATACCGCGAACGTAAACCACGCTCTGATACCAATTGTTGGAATTTGATATCCCGGGCTATTTAAAAATTGCGGAAACCAATAACCCGATCAAAACCATCCGCCGGAGATCACGCGAGTACCACGTACGAGCCGGAGCACGAGCCAAACGCACGACGAGGCCGAAGCCTCGCGCACGCCCAGCCCGAGCCCCCGCACGCGGGGCTCGCGATCGAAGGGGTCGATCGCTCACGGCGATCGACCGGGCTGCCTAGCAGCCCAGCGGCGAGTCCGGCGACTCGCCGCCGTCGGGGCGTCGGTCCGACCAGCGGACAGCCGCGGGGCCCAGCCCTCGCGGCTCGCGATCGATCGCGATGATCGATCGCGTCCCCGGCTCCCAGCCGGGGTTCGACCCATCCCCACCGAAACCCTAGGTGGGCGATCGCCGTGGTCCGGTGGCTTCGCCACCACCACGCGTTCGTCCTCCTTCCCGGTTTCGTACCTCGGATCTTGCGTTCTACGGTATTCTCAATAAAACCAAAATCGAACAATTATCAAGGGCGTTTAGATATTGTACCTTTCGATTCGTTGTTCGGAGAAACGAATTCAAGATGACCTTTGAATCTTCCCACGTATTCCTTGCACTAGCTTGAACGTCGGGTGGGCGACGATCCTCCAAGCTCTATGGATCTACTTCTCTCTTTACTTTCTCTCTCTAGAATTGTGATCTTCAAGTTATGAGAATAGAGAAGACCATGTAGTGCTTTTATAGGCTACGTAGGGGATCTAAAGGAGGTGGAATATTGGGCTTCCAATATTAATGATTAAATTGAGCCCAAGCCCAAATCTATTAATCTCCCATTAATATTAATTAAATTATTTTCCACTATATAAATTAATTGCACTCCCAATATTAAACCATATTATATCCAAATAATATTTCTCCGGTAGTATTATTTATTCCGTGTATTTAAGATATAAATATCCATGAATAAAATTTATTTATTGCTTAATAAATTTATTCATCTCTTTTATCCGAGACTAGTACCACTCAACCTTATTTATTATGCGGAATTAAATCCACTCGCGAGGTTTACATAATAAATCCTTATGAGCTCATCTCGGGGATATTATCAACCCTTCCGGGATACACTGTCCGGTCAATCATTCACGGCATGCGATATATAAAATATAGTGACCCAACTTAACCGGTAATTAACCCAATTATTAAATCGGTTAATTCCTTTGGTAAATCAAAGTCACTTATATTGAATATACACACCCGCAACAATATCGGGGATTAAGAATAAAATACACTGAGTCTCAAATCAATTATCGCCGAGCAATCCTAATTGATGAGTCTCAATCGATCCGCTCAATACACCAAGTGTACAAGTGTGATAAAATAATTAAGACAAATTATTTTCTCTCTCACACAACGACTATACCGATGGATTAAGACAAATTAATCAATCCTAATTGATTAAGAATAAAATACACTGAGTCTCAAATCAATTATCGCCGAGCAATCCTAATTGATGAGTCTCAATCGATCCGCTCAATACACCAAGTGTACAAGTGTGATAAAATAATTAAGACAAATTATTTTCTCTCTCACACAACGACTATACCGATGGATTGGTCCGTGTCCATCTAGGTCGTGAGCATCTGTTTGATTAAATACGAGTAACCGATAGTATGATCTTCTGTGTGGTCCCGACACACCATACTAACTACAACGTATAAAATCCAGGACTATAATTTGCATATATTTAATTAACAATAATTAAAAGCAAATGAATGTTCGTATTTAATAGGTAAATGAAAGTGTACAAGGAGTTCACAATACTCAAATCTAGACATTAAGTATACCACTCCAACAGTTTATCTAGCATTTGATCAATAAAAGGTAACGGAAAATGATCCTTTTTCGTTGCGGCATTTAACTCCCGGTAATCCATGCACATTCTCCAACCGGTTCGTTCTCTTGTAGCAATGAGTTGGCCCGCTTCATTCTCTTCAACCGTTATCCCTCCTTTCTTAGGAACCATATGAATCGGTGATACCCATTCACTATCCGCTGCCGGTACAATCAAGCCACCACCATGTAGCTTAATAATTTCCTTCTTCACGACACCACTAAGAAGTGGATTTAGTCGTCTTTGGGGCTGCCTCTTCGGAGTTGCATTCTCTATTAAGTTAATACGATGCATGCACATAGAAGGGCTGATCCCCTTCAAATCCTCGATACTCCATCCAATAGCCGCCTTGTTCTCTTGAAGTACCTCGACTAATCTCACCTCTTCCTCTACGGTCAACTTTGATGAAATAATGACCGGCTTATTTTCACCTTCTTCCAAAAACACGTATTTGAGGTTTGGAGGCAAATCCTTCAAAACCAACTTCACACTCTTTGTTGGTAACGAAACATCCTTCTTTCGATCTTCCCCCCCCCCCCCCCCCCCCCACGCTCAAGTCGACAAACCGTGGAGCTTGCTCATTAACTTCTAATTCTTCTAAATCGTCGTCTCCAAGCTCCACCTCATTCTCTTCTTTAATCTCCAAAGCTTGCATCGTCAACGTATCAATCACATCAACAAATGAGCATTCTTCCATCAACGTTGCAGCTGGAGCAATGTTCTTCTTTCTCACCGAAATCGAGACCGTTTCTCCAAGAACTGACATTTGGAGTTGTCCCTTCTTTACATCGATTAGAGTGTTGGTTGTAGCCATGAACGGACGTCCCAATAAGATAGAGTGATCTTGGGAATTCTCCGGAATATCACCGACATCTAGCACGACGAAATCAACCGGCACAATTAATCCTCCAACTTCGACAAGAATGTCCTCGACAATTCCTCTTGGATATCTCACCGATCGGTCGGCAAGTTGTAGACAAATCCTCGTCGGCTTCAAGTTATCAAGCTTTAATTGGTCAAAAATCGCCGACGGCATCAAGTTAATTCCGGCTCCCAAGTCTAACATCCCTGACACCTCGTTTCTGGCTCCAATAACTATTTTGATCACAAAACTTCCCGGATCACTTTCTTTTGGTGGTATTTGATGTTGCATCACGGCACTTGCACCTGCAAACAACACAACTTTTTCGTTCTCCTCGAACTTTCTCTTGTTAGAAGCCAATTCTTTAAAGAATTTCACATAAGAAGGTATGTTAGAAATCATATCGAGCAAAGGAACATTTACCTCAACCTTTGCTAGAAGATCGTATAGTTGCTGAAATTGTTGATCCTTCTTTTTGTTCCTAAGCTTGCTCGGAAAAGGAACTGGAGGCTTGTACGGATTCTTCGACTTATGAAGAACTACCTTTTCACTTCCGACCTCGGCTTCTACTCCTTTTCCTTTCTTTCTTTCCTCTTCTTTCTCACCACTTTCAACTTCCTCTTCTACTTTTTCCTCCTCTTTCTTCTCGCAAACAATCTCCTCAATGTCTTCCTCATTCTCAGAAATCGGATCACTCTCAATTTTATCCTCTTTTTCACCCGGCATCCTTACTTTATTATCAATAACCTTACCCGACCTTAACACCGTGAGAGCCTTGGCATGAGATGGTTGACTTGGTAGTCTTCCCGACTCTTCCTTAGCTTGCATCTTCCCAAGTGTAGTCGCCATTTGTCCCATTTGAGTATTGATACTATTAAGCACCGCATCGTATCCTCCCACTTTCACCTCTAAGCTATCCATCCTCAAGTCATTTTTCTCGGCATACTTCTTCATCCATTCTTCAAAATTATTGCTCGATGGTTGTTGAGGTGGCCTTAGGGGCTGTTGTTGCTGAATAGGAGCTTGATACGGAGCTCGGTATTGTTGGTTCGGTGCTTGGTAAGGAGCTCGGTATGATGTGCTCGAAGATTGCCCTTGCTGAAAATTTTGCCTCGGTTGCCATTGTTGAGGTTGTTGCCTTGGTTGGTAAGGATAATTAGGCCTTTGATTTCCTCCTTGTTGATTATTGTAGTATCCTCCTTGTTGGTTATACGGCTGTACCACCGAAGCTTGTACTTCCGAATTCACCATTTCTCCTTGTTGTGGTTGAAATGGAACACCTACCATGTTCCCTTGCTCTCCATCCATGGGCTGCCCTTCAATCATCATCGGAGCTTGCATTTGAGGCATTGGACATGTAACTGGTCCATGTCCTTGATATCCACACAAAGTACACACCTCCATTTGATTCAAAAGAAGTTGTGTCTTCAAATTCCCTTCCTCCATTTTTAAATCCTTGATTTCTTTAGCCATCTCTTCGATTTTAATGTTGAGGTTGCTAGCTTCCACTTCCTTAACATCATTCACAACTCTCCTTCTCGAACTTTTCCTCCTTGAATTCCCAGCCATGGTCTTGTAGATAGTAACCATCTCTTCCGGTGATCGGTAAGTGATGTCGCCTCCGGCTTGATTATCCACCGACCCTTGTAAAGAATCTGTCAAAGAGTCATAGAAATTTTGATTAAGTAAGACTTGAGTAAAAGTGTGATGTGGACATTTAAGAAGTAAATCTTGAAATCGATCCCAAGTCTCGTGGAAAAATTCTCCCGGACGACTAGTGAAACCACATATTTGATTTCTAAAATCCGTTGTCTTATGGTGTGGGAAGAATTGACTCATGAACTCGTCATAGATGTCATTCCAATTTTGGAGAGAATTTGGTGGCAAAGCTATCCACCAAGACTTGGCCTTATCTTTCAATGTCATCGGAAAGAACCGACAACGCAACTCGTCTTCTTGTAGTCCATTTAACGGAAAGGTATGAATGGTATTGTAGAAGTCTCGGATAAAACTCAACACATCCTCATTGTTATTCCCATGATACTCCGGTAGTTGGTTAAAATCCATCGGATTAACCTTATAGTTCTTCACCACCTCCGGTAAATCCACACATGCCGGAGTTGCTCCAATGATAGGCCTTGTGATGTCACCTTGTTGAACTCGTCGTGCCGCTGGATTTCCATATTGATTCCACTGATTTGGTTGCATCCCATAACCCCCATACGGCATCATATTGGGCACCATGTTTGGCCATTGTTGTTGGAATTGTCCTTGCATGTTTTGATTGACTTGAACTCCGGGTTGCTGAAATGGATACCCGTAGTTTGGTTGATAAGCCATGTTATTCATCATGTTCGGATTCATCATCGGAGGTTGGTTCATCATCTGAGGATTCATCATCGGTGGAGGATATCCAACGTTAGGACTCATCACGTTATGAGGAGTAAAATGATGATCTTCTTCTGGAAAATTTAAAGGTGTTGGAGGAGTAAGTTGTGCTTGAACATTGAACTGAGGAATTTGAATCTGTAAATTACTTCCTCCCTCTTGATTATTGCTATTTTGAGGAGCTCCCAAAGGTAGAAGAGGTCCTTTAGAATTTGGAGATAGAACATATCCTTGGGAAGGTTGACCTTTCTTTAATCCCGAAGATTCTTGTCCGGTTTCATCTTCAACATCAACCCTTTCTTTATTCTTCTCCATTCCTTCGGTAGATGAACCTTGTTGCTCACTAGCCGCCTTACTTCTTGTAGTGACCATGCACACTCAAAGTAGAAGATTAGTAATAACAAGACAATTAACTAAATTAACTAAAGGAAATACGAAACTAAAACTAAACAAACACTTAAACAATCTATCCGTTTCCCCGGCAACGGCGCCAATTTTGATTAGACGTTTTTGGTGCGTCTCTCGTCAAAATCTGAGGTCAATTGTAGTTGACTCGGTATCAATCCAAGGAAACAGAAGAGAAATGTTTAAGTGAAAGAAAAGTAGAAGAATCATAGTTCATTGTACTAAATCCTAAGATCATTTTGAAATACTCAATTAAAATGGAAATCTGGAAATAAACAATACGAGAAAAACTCGGACAATAATAATCTAGACTAAGATCTTAAGTTGTATTCCTCTTTATCAACTAGATATAATTGACACACGAAAGTCAAGTTCCCGGTCGGGTTGCTTAACTCGTTAGAGACGTTTAATTCACTTGAAATTTCGCTCCCGGTCGGGTTACGAGTTCAAGATTATGTCGTTCATATATAGTCTTCCGATTCCTACAAATATTCAACCTTGTCCTTCATATTATCATCCGAGCCAAACGATTAGTTCATCATCTTCATAATAAAACGAACAACAAAAATAACAACTAATGACATGAATGACTTTAAAAGATTTTCGATAATGAATAAAAAGTTGAGCAGAAGAATTAAACAAAGGAACAATCTTAAGGAATCTTTAATTACTAAAACATTCATCAAATCAAACATTCAAAGCATTCTCAAATTCTAAAGCATTCAAGTTTTGCTAGAAATGAAAAACATGAAAAGGAAAACAAACTACAATTCTCGAAAATGAAATGCAACTACGATTACGGTAATTAAATCGGCTTAGGACTTGCTCGATCGTCTCTCGGAGTTGTCGGCTCCGAAGTGGTCTCCCCTTGCTCCTCGATTAAATCCCCAGCGAAAAGTTGTCTCGAAAACCTATTTTTCTTCGCCTAAATACCTCAGCAAAGTCGCCCATAACCGCCTTGAACTGCCACAAAAACGGCGACCGCCGTTTAGCTTCCGCGACCGCCGTTTACAAAACGGCGACCGCCGTTTTGCCCAAAAATCCAAGCTGAGTAGGCTGCATCTTTTCGACCCTTTCGGCGGTCGCCATTCGAATTTCGGCGCCCGCCGTTTTATCCAGCGACCGCCGTTTCTCTTTTGGCGCTCGCCAATTCTGTTTTTCCAGCTTTCTCTCGATTTCTCGACTTTTCTCGGCCACCGACCTACAAAATCATACTCAAACCACTCCAATACACCCCGTGAGATCAAATCACACAAAAACATCAAACATCAACTAAAACGATAAAAACAATCAACACACGACTCTCAAACGAAACAAAACGTAAACGAAAAATAACACAAAAACGACATAAATCACTTCTCTGATTTTTGGATCTGAGAATCTGTAATCTAAGAAGATTTCGTCTTGCTCTGTAAGCCAGTACTTTGAAAAGTACTCTTGCAGTATTCGAACATCCCTTATCCAGATTACTTTGATATCCTCCCACTACGCAAACCGCATAGTTGATATCAGGTTCTTGTTTTACAACATTGCATCTATAAAGCTTTCCATACTTGAAGTATAGGAAACTGCTTTGTCCTCATCTATCTCCTTCATGTGTTCGAACACATAACCTTTAGATAGATGTTTATTCTGTCCCTGAAAGGCAATAACCTTTCTCAGAAGTATGCATGTTAAAGACAAACCTTAATCGTACAAGATATCTAGGAGAAGTACAATGTTCTTATCTCTAGATCACGAGATCTTAAGAACATGTTCTAACTTCTTCTTAATCTTATATCTCGATTTATTTAGACAACTATTATTTTATGTCTGACAGCATTTTTACATTGTTGCCAATGATGAAATGTTATCTACATAAAATCTCCGAGAAACACCACCTTGTTTCCATTACGTTTTCAATACACCTTTCGTCTATGCCTTTTGATGAATCCATCAAATGGACTATCCCATCAATTCGCAAGTTCCACGATTCATAGCTTTGTTACCATCCATAAATGGATTTACTAAGCTTGTACTCTAAATGATCTAGCCTCTTAACAATAATCCTTATTGTTTCAAGCAGGCACATTTAGATCTAGTACTGCCCTTATGCAGAGCTAGGGGTCGATTTCATCTTTACTAGATCCAGAGTCCGAACTCCTCTAGTCTTATGAATATCTCTGGTTGTCCGACAACCTCCCACTGCAATGGCGTCCCGGTGTATAACAGTAATAACAATAGGTGCAGTATGTGGTGCACTTCTACTCGGTTTGGCTGGTTCCTAGTCTTTTGTCCTTCTTCTCATTTCAAGGTATTACGTCAATTTAGGCTTTGTGGTCCATCTAATAGTCTTCCTCTATGAACCGGACGAGAGACGTCCCTCTGGTTCGTAGTACTATAGAACACACAATACTTCGTTCATCTAGGATATCCTACAACCATATTCAATATGTCGTTGTATCTAGAAATATCCATAGAACATAGGTAGTTCCGAACAACTTGTCCTTTTACCATCAGATTTCCATTTCTTTATAACGCACTATTTCTACACGTAAGTGTAAGGTGCGGCCCTTTGGGATTGAACCCAATCTTTGATTATGCTATGTGTTATTCAGATAGGTGATGGCCTCCGCGACCGAGTCGCAGGCTCCTAATGGATATACTTTGATGGTTCCCCATAATCGCTTTGTGTCCATTGACTAGTCAAAACACTTTGCTTTTATGGCACATCAAGCATTCTAATCCACCACTTGAGTATTCTTGAAAGAATCACTCGTGCCTTTCTAATATACACATATGTCTGCATATCTAATCATTTCCAATACTTGTTTGAATTCTATCCTTTTTTAAGAAAGGTTTTGCTTAGACGTATTATCCTCCAAATTCAATCCTTAGGTCGGAAGGTCCATTCCTTCAACTATAATTGATCACATCAATTTCGACCATTTGAATCTCATTTGAAAATACTTTTAAGTATAAGAGTTCACAAGTATAATGATTAATAAAGAAATATCTATCAAGTAAAACAAGTTATAGAACGGTTTGTTGCATCGTGGTAGACTAAGGATTCATCATTCATATATTGCTATCTAATGTACCAGAATAGATAATGCCATTGTTTCTTATCAAAATCATCCAATGATTAAAGAAATAAAATATCCATTCATTAATAATAGAAATCCAGAACAAAACGTTCTTTCTAAAATAAAGAGGTACATAAAGCAATAACTTTGAAATGAAATCCTATTTAACTACTAAAGCAGATAAATGTCTTCCACCGAAACCGCTGCCTCCTCTACAGCTTTGCCTTGACTATTCCTCCATTTCCAAGTCTTTGGATTTCCTGGTGTCCCTGCATTTTAAATGCATACATACCGTCAGTGGATCCATATCTACCAACCAGGTTTCTGGTAGATAACACAGCTGACTATGTTTTTAAGACTAAGGAGAAAATCTCATACCTTCTCCAGGAGAAAATAAAGACTTCCAGTCCCCAGAAAGTTTTCTTTTGAGAATAACTGCTCGAAGGCTTTCTCACCCTATTCCGTGGTCCAAGAGCAGAACTACAGGGCTTCTTTGTCTGCTTCTCCATTCCATGGTTTATGCCCTTAGGTTCGAAACCTTTGGCTTTGGCCATAAGAGCTTGCGATTGTCTCAACTCATCCAAAAGGTCCAACATCTCCATGAGAGTTCCCATACTTAGGAATACTCAAAATAGGAAAACTTGAATCAATTAGGAAAGTGAATCTAGGTAGGAGTAGCACGAGATCACGAGGACCCCGCGCCCCCCCACCTTGATCGCCGGCCGGGAGCACCACCGCCGCCGTCCCCAGCCCACGCGCCACCACCACCGGTGGCCGGCGTGGCCGAGGAGCCCCGCGGGCAGCCCCTCCGATCGATTTCCATGGGATCGATCCCATCGATCCCAAGCCCTAGATTTCTCTCTCTTCATCTCCTTCGTCACATGAGTTCTCCGGCGGTCGTCTCGGCATCGATCCAACGTAAATAAATTACAAGAAATAAATTTACAATTCCGGTATCGATTCTATACATGAAATCGACCCTATACACTTTCCGGAAAACATAGAACGTAATAATAAATCCTAAATTCGGTCAACCCCCGAATTTTTACTATTACAAGCATTCATCCACACAAAACGAATCTCGACATGTCCGAGAGTTTAATAAACGAACAATCATGGTAAATTAAATAGCAATTAATTAAACGAATAATTAACAATTAATTAAACCATGATAGTCGGAATCCCTGCAAGGTAGAACGCAATTGAACACATACATGAACACGAAACCAAAAAGCTCTGATACCAATTGCTGGAGTTCGATATCCCGGGGTATCAAAAACTTGCGGAACCGATAACCCCGACCGAAAACCCGTCGCCGGAAACCGATCACGAACGCCACGAAGAACCGGGCTCGACAAGAGCATCGCCGCGGGACGAACCCGCGGCTAAACCCTAGCCGAACCCCATCCGCGGGGTTCGCGATCGCCGTGCATGGCGATCGCTGGGGCTGCATGGGGCAGCCCCCGGCGGTGAGTCCGGCGACTCACCGCCACCGCCAGGAGGGGCGGTCAGCCCCCAGCTGACCACCGCGGCAACAGCCGCGGTTCGCCCCGGCGATCGATCGCGTGATCGATCGCCTGCCCCGGCTCCAGCCGGGGCTCCTCCTTTGCACGCCGCCGGGCGAGGCGGCTGGGGGGGTTCACCCGCCGTGGCACCAGCCCACGGCGAACCTCCCCGCGATCGACTTCACGTCGATCGCATGCCCCGGCGGTCCAGCCGGGGCTCCCTCGTCCGCGCGCAACCGGCGGTCGAACCCTAGGGTTCGGCCGCCCCTCTCGATCCCGACGGGGATCTCGAATCCCCGTATCCCGGTCTCGACGTTTTTCCCGGATCGTGCGTTCATGTATGTATCACAATTAATCCACATAAAATCATAGAAGGGAGTATGTGATTTTACCTTTTAATTCGTTGTGCGGAGAAACGAATCTAAGTTGATGACCTTACGATCTTCCCACGTATTCCTTGCACTAGCTTGAACGTCGGGTGGGCGACGATCCTCCAAGCTTATGGATCCTCTTCATCTCTCTAGAACTATCAAGTATTGATATTCTTGTCTTATGAAAAAGTGAAGACCATGTAGTGCTTTTATAGGCTACGTAGGGGATCTAAAGGAGGTGGAATATTGGGCTTCCAATATTAATGATTAAATTGAGCCCAAGCCCAAATCTATTAATCTCCCATTAATATTAATTAATTTATTTTCCACTATATAAATTAATTGCACTCCCAATATTAAACCATATTATATCAAATAATATTTCTCCGGTAGTATTATTTATTCCGTGTATTTAAGATTTAAATATCCATGAATAAAATTAATTTATTGCTAATTAATTTATTCATCTCTTGAATCCGAGACTAGTACCATTCAACCTTAATTATTGTGCGGAACGAATCCACTCATGAGGTTTACACAATAATTCCTTATGAACTCATCTCGGGGATATTATCAACCCTTCCGGGATACACTGTCCGGTCAATCATTCACGGCATGCCATATATAAAATATAGTGACCCAACTTAACCGGTAATTAACCCAATAATTAAATCGGTTAATTCCTTTGGTAAATCAAAGTCACTTATATTGAATATACACACCCGCAACAATATAGGGGATTAAGAATAAAATACACTGAGACTCGAATCGATTATCGCCGGCAATCCTAATCGATGAATCTCAACGATCCGCTCAATACACCAAGTATACAAGTGTGATAAAATAATTAAGACAAATTATTTTCTCTCTCACACAACGACTATACCGATGGATTGGTCCGGGTCCATCTAGGTCGTGAGCCACTGTTTGATTAAATACGAGTAACCGATAGTATGATCTTCTGTGTGACGTCGCACACCACACTAACTACAACGTATAGAATCTAGGACTATGATTTGCATATATTTAATAATAATTAAAATCAAACAATTGTTTATTAATTTAATAGATTAAATGCTATGATCGGGAGTTTACCGATACTTAAATCTAGACATTAAGTACACAACTCCAACATGAAGACCTTGAGACCTTCCCACGTATTCATTGCACTAGCTCGAACATCGGGTGGGCGACGATCTTCCGAACTCCATGGATCTCCCTCTCTACTTTCTCTCTCTAGAATTGTATTATTCAAGTTATGAGAATAGAGAAGACCATGTAGTGCTTTTATAGGCTACGTAGGGGATCTTAAGGAGGTGGAATATTGGGCTTCCAATAATAGTGATTAAATTGAGCCCAAGCCCAAATCTATTAATCCTTACTATTATTAATTAATTTATTTTCCACTATATAAATTAATTGCACTCCCAATATTAAACCATATTATATCAAATAATATTTCTCCGGTAGTATTATTTATTCCGTGTATTTAAGATATAAATATCCATGAATAAAATTAATTTATTGCTAATTAATTTATTCATCTCTTATATCCGAGACTAGTACCATTCAACCTTAATTATTATGCGGAACAAATCCACCTGCAGGGTTTACATAATAATTCCTTATGAACTCATCTCGGGGATATTATCAACCCTTACGGGATACACTTTCCCGTCAAGTATTCACGGCATGCCATATATAAAATATAGTGACCCAACTTAACCGGTAATTAACCCAATAATTAAATCGGTTAATTCCTTTGGTAAATCAAAGTCACTTATATTAAATATACACACCCGCAATAGTATCGGGGATTAAGAATAAAATACTCAGAGATTTAAATCGATTATCGCCGGCAATCCTAATCGATAAATCTCAAACGATCCGCCCAATACACCAAGTGTACAAGTGTGATAAAATAATCAAGATAGATTATTTTCTCTCTCACACAACGACTATACCGATGGATTGGTCCGTGTCCATCTAGGTCGTGAGCAACTGTTCGATTAAATACGAGTAACCGATAGTATGATCTTCTGTGCGCCCATGCAACACCATACTAACTACAACGTATAAAATCCAGGACTATGATTTGCATATATTTAATTATAAATAATTAAATGCAAATAATTGTTTATTTAATAAAATAGATTAGTGGCAATGGATCGTGAGTTTCCGTTACTTAAATCTAGACATTAAGTACACAACTCCAACAGATCCTCGCTCGAACAATAAGATCCTCCGAAGCGCATCAATTAATTTAACCTTGTTGCAAGAAATATGCCTCGCCGGATCTATTTCCATCTTCTCGAGCGCTCGGGCATTCCTCAAAACATACCCCACAGTGTCAAAACTCAAAAGCATCCTCACAAGCACTGAATTGATACATTCGAACAGTCCTTAAACGTGATGACATGCATGGAGGCACTCGTTTTGGCTCCTTGTAGGGGTGCGAGAGGAGTCTCGCTTAAATTAATCTGATGGCCAAAACATTGAAATCATTAAAAAAAAACAATTTCGATATAAATTGCCAAACCCAATTTCACTCACAATAAAGACTTCAAGATTATCGGCAGCTTCAAGGAACTCAACAAGATCATGCGAGTCAACGGCAAAATGAAGTTCGAGTTTGGTTAAATGAACAAACTTTGGCAATGAAGCAGTTCCTATTATGTCACCGAGCTGCAAAGAAAATCAAATTTAAAACCACGAGCAATTTATAAATATACATGTGCGGAACAAGATTACGGAAAGAATCAGAACGTACAATTAATTTATTTTCACATGTGATTTTCAAGCACTTGGCATGGCAGAGACAACTAAGAAAATCAATTGAACGGCTATGTACGGTGCAATCGATGTCACAGTAATGCTGACCTCCGTACACAGTAATGTCTACTTCAATTAAGGAGGTCATAGTCTTCCTCAAACTTTTGATACACTCCAAATCACAACGATCCACCTTAAGATATATTAGGTTGGGAACATCTATTCTCAACCATTCCTCAGGGTATCCTTCATATTCCAGAGAGAAAACAACAGTCAGCGTTTTTACAGTGGGTGAAGATACAATAACGCAACCCATATTCCTTTCTTCTCCCATACAACAGTCATGGACAATCAGCTCCTCAAGCATAGGACAACCAGAAAGCAAACGAGGAAGAGAATTTTCATCCTCATACTTAACTAAACTGAGATTAAGCTTCTTGAGGCTAGGCAAAAACAGTTCCCCACTAGAGGGGATCGCTCCGCAATTAACAACTTCAAGTCGACAAGAGTTTTGCAGGTGAGGAGGAGCCTTGGAACAGTGCACGCGACATCTTCAGTCTCACAATCATAATTGAAGTCAAGATAAAGATTTCGGACATTTCGCTTAACGAGGTGAATAATCAATGTCAACAGTTGATATGCACAGCCGTTCAGATGGGAGAGCCTGAAACTAAAAGTATTCACGGCTTTCGCTTCGTGCAGCATTACAACCCTGCTAATGATGTCCAAAGGCTGTGTCTCACTGTCAACTCTGAAATTATATTGGTAAAATTGTAAATTTGGGACGTGGGCCCACAGAAACCTCCATCTTTTAGCACAAGAACGCTGGTAGACAGAGAGCGCTTCGTTGAAAGGAAAGAG
The DNA here is from genome assembly GCA_954870475.1 of Euphrasia confusa. NCBI lineage: Eukaryota > Viridiplantae > Streptophyta > Magnoliopsida > Lamiales > Orobanchaceae > Euphrasia > Euphrasia confusa. Next base: position 35,820,805 of record OX940950.1, read on the forward strand.
AGAATGTGACACAGCACCTCGTCCGGCAATCCGCTCAGCATATCAATGTTTGTCTTTCTTTTCCCCATTTCAAGAACTGGGTTATAACCCGAGTAACTAATTAGGGTTTTAGAAACATTAATTAATTAGCAAAAGAAAAAAGAAATCAGTTTGATAAATCTTGAAATTACAACTTCGTATATAAACCAAGTGACGAGAATAGCTGCCTGAAAGTAAAACAAGGAGGCAGAGTGAAAGCCAAACCTCCAACGCCAGGAAAAAGGGCTGTTGCGATTCGGGTCCGCGTCAGAGTAAGACGACTCAAAAATTAAAAGAGACCTATTTGTGCAAGTTTTAATGTTAAAATCATTTTACTTTAATAAAAAAAAAAAACTCTTAATCTTCCTTATATTATTAGTTAGACCATTTCATAAATGTTAGTATTTGAGTATCTCAAGGTTTATAAGTAAAAATATTTCAAAAAGTTAATTTGTATTCCATGTGACCATTCATACGTAATAGGAGTATAAATTAATTTGATTTGAATATATGAATAATTTAAAGAAAGTGTAAATTGTTTATATAATAGTGAGAAAATTGAAAAAATAAATTTGTATCCATCTTGATTTTTTTTAGGGGTTTCATGAAAAGAGTAAGTCCCTAGTCTTTTATTATATGTAAATACTAATTTTTAGTCTAATTATAAAAGAGTCAAAACTACCCGAACTACCCTTTTCTTTGTGTTTTTTTATCAATTAACAATCATAATCTTCCAATTAAATAATTTTCATATAATATATACATTATACATAATCTGCTATTTCATTAATTAATAACACAAAACATATAACAACACATCGTGAATACCCAAATAATTCTCTCAATCCTCTCCTAAATTAGCTTCTCCCTCCTCTACAAAATCCGAACCCTACTGCTAGTGCTTTAGATGAACTGAATCAATTCTGTCCCGAATCACTGCATCACCCGCTTGAAGGAGATCCCGATGGTTGTTCTGTGAACCAAACAACCTGTAAGTTTCTCGTCTTCCGTGTTACATTTGTAGAAATCTTTGCATAATATGTTGGATCTGAGTCTAATTTCGAAGAATTGGAGACATGCAAGTATTTAATTTCAAGATTTTGGAACTAATTTTTTGGGGAATTACTTTTAAAGCTTGTTTATGTGGTGAGTTTATTTAATTTGATTCATGATTTGATGTTGTTGTTTATTTACAAAGGAACTTTATCTATTTTGTTTCATTAATTTGTTTAGGTATGGTGTGTTTTGATTAGTACAATTATGAAGTAATTTTTTCCCATAAATTCATTCATGTTTTGAGAAACTGAATTTTGATTTTATTTTACAGTTCACTAATGTAGGTCATATTACATGCGCATCCTCTTTTAGTCTTTATAAATATTGAGTGTGTGTCTACTTGATTCACTAAGTGTTTTCACGAAACCCCTTTTCGATAAAGGCATTTCTTTATACCCCATTTTGTTTAATGTTTAAAAATACATTAGTAAACTACATTTTAGTTCCACGGTGGACCCACTCCTCCCCTACCAAAACCAAACCGAAGAAAGTCCCTTCACAAACTCAGTAGGTAGATTCGGACTTTATTCAACAACTCATTTTTGTTAATTTTAACTTCATATACCTTTTCAATTGCTGAAGGGACTTGTTTTTTTCACAAAAGTGCAGCCACATATGTTATTATTTGATCAGGTTATGTTGAACTTTACTTAGTTCCCAACACTGTTCCTGTGGCACTTAATAATGAAGTTTACTTAGGTGTTGTATGTAGTTCCCAAAAGAGTTCAAGTGCCAACATCACAACAATAATGTTTTAATGCCGAATTGAAACTGTTTTTGAAATATATTGTCTTCCCATCTGTGTTTTAAAATATTTTCTTCCCATCTGGTTGAGTTTTCTCATGTACCATGAGTCGTCTCGGTGAGGCTAAAGTGTTTTAGTATATACATATAGTAAAACACTAGGCTAGAGTAAGTTGGATACTGAAATGTGTATAAATCTTTAGGTGAGTGTGTCTACTTGATTCACTAACTGTTTTTAAGTACATGTAGAATTCTATGTAGATCCCAAAGTTAGTTCGTGTTGCTCTGTATTACTGTATACAGAAATTAAATTATGTAAAATTGTTTCATTACCTATTTTGTTGTTGCACCTTGAATTCATGAGAACAGTAATGTAAATTAGCACTATCATATAAGTTATTCTCATGTATTGTGTATTTTTGTTAGTTCCATTTGTTTTTTTGTTATGATGAATACAGTAATTGAGTTTCTGATTAATGAACTTTAAATAATGAAGTGTTGGTGTGATATATAGTTCCCAAAACAGTTCTAGTGCCAATATGACAACAATAATGTTTTTACGACGAATTAAAACTATTTGAAAATATTATCCATGTACCGATATTTATTTACAAACTATTTTCAAAAGTTTTTAAGTTGTATCTGCTCTTGGTATATAGTTTTAAATTTTGTTTGAAACATTTATTTGAACACATTTATATTCTAAAATAGATTCTGAAATAAATCTTGTTTCTTAACATGTTCTAAGTAAGTTATCTACAGTTCCTTTTGTAGCTATTTTGAAATAGTGCCAATGTGACCACATTAATGTCTTTATACATATTTGAAACTGTTTTTGAGAAGTTTCTCTATATACTGATTTATTTACAAAATATTTTTCAAATTAGCTATGTTGTATAGATCTTGGAATCTACTTGTAAATTTCTGTTTGGAACCTTAATTTCTATACAGAATATTCGTATTAGATGCTGAGATGTATTGAGTTCCTGGATAAGTTTAAATGAATATATATATATATATATATATATATATATATATATATATATATATATATATATATATATATATATATATATAGTTCCTGTTAGATCAAATTTCAAAAAAGTATTGGAATTTTTGAAATAGTATGGGGAAGTAGATTCTGTGTTGATATTGTTGTGTATAAAATGGTTTCAAATAATGTGTATTTAATAATTTTAATTGTTTTTTTTTTGGTATAGGTCAATTGCAATGTCTTGGGATTCGAACCAAGGACCTCAGGTCCCCAAATTCAAGTGCTCAACCAACTGAGCTAACAACCCTTGACAATTTTAATTGTTAATGTGATTAGAAATGAATTTAGTTTTCTGAATATTGTCTATTAACTTGGTGGTAATTTACGATTTCATAAAGTCGATATTGTCGCCAACCATGCCACAGTGTATACATCCCATAATTGCATAATTGCATCAATTAGATGAGTCTTTACTTCTATAGTTGGAAATCTCGTTTTTTGTGTAGTTGTTTAGATGTAGTAAGTTTTGGTTTAAATAAATTCATGTATCTATAGTGTATTTGTTAAGTGGTAGTAATTAGTGGCAGTAATTGACTTAACATTGCTGCTCCTCGACAGATAATCTTAGGTACAACAAAAAATGAGTCCATCAACCCGATCCGAGACTCGAAAAATAATGCTGGAAGCAAGTGCTGAATGCTCTCGTTCTTCAGAGAAGCACCCCACGAGATTTGGTAATGAAAAAAGATTGTCCGCTGACGTTGGCAAAAATTGAAACCATAAAATGGGTCCAAGAAACATACAAGAAAGATTTCGAACTTGTTCGAGAGAAGCACCTGTACCCCGAGCAACCACCCACATCGTAAGTTTTTTCATACCTTGAATCACCATCATAGTAATCATGGATCAACGCCACATATATAACTGATATATTATTACATATATTCAACAGTTTGGAGTGTGGAGTGTACGTGATCATATGCAGTCCCACGCAATTGAAGAAGATCCAAATATTTCACCGTTTAGGCAAGCTGAAGCAAAGAAGTTCAGAGTCAACCTTGTTAAGAGATTTGCAGCTAGAGACGATAGTTGGAGAGTACCTACGTATTTTCAATGAATTCAGTTCCTAATCACTTAGTATTTTGGTTGAAATTTGCATTATGTTTTCCTTGAACTGGATATGGATATTTGTAGTGCGCGCTTACGCGGTTAGGACTTTTGAGCGGGATGCCGTCATAGCTCTTGCTATCCAGATATCTGTTTTTCCGACTTACTGTTTTGTGATTTTAATATTGAAGTTGGATTTATGTTTGAGTAAAATCGTATTGGTTTTCACAACTCCAAAATTTGTTGTCAGTCTTGTTGATGTTAAGTTTTGCAAGTACATTTTACAATTGAAAGATGTTGGCTTTGATGTACATTCAATGTATTGATCTTTGTAGTTTTTTTCAGTAGTGTATGTGACCGAAGTTACAACTTACATATTACAAAAGCTGGATAACTCATGAACCTAATTACTCTTCATAGGAATAAAACCTGTTCTTATGACGAATACAGTTATTGAGTTTTTGATTAATGACTTTTAAATAATGAAGTGTTCGTGTGGTATTTACAAACTATTGTAAAAAAAAAATTATGTTGTATCTGCTCTTGGTATATAGTTTTAAATTTTGTATGAAACATTTATTTGAACACATTTATATTCTAAAATAGATACTTTAGGAATAAATCTTGTTTCTTAACATGTTTTAAGTAAGTTATCTACTGATCCTTTTGTAGCTATTTTGAAATAGTGTCAATGTGACCACATTAACGTCTTCATACTTATTTGAAACTGTTATTGGCTCAAATAGTGCCAATATGGAAGTTACAACTTACATACTACAAATACTGGATAACTCATGAACCAAATTACTCTTCATACGAATAAAACCAATGTGCTCTGATCTGACAAATGAAACCGATTTTTTCGAACTGTCGGACAGAGATTGCTCTCACGGTGTCATTTTCCAAAGTTCTATGATTCGGGATTGTGCTTGTGGGCAATGTTCATTCGACATGCTCCAAACTTAAAAATTCTCTAGAAACGCATAACTCGACATTCTTGATGGCTTCTCAGGCACTCCCTGATCATATTTTAATGTAAATTCTTACTTCAAAAAAACAAATGCATCAAAACAGTTGCTTAAGTTATCCTTACATGCTTATATCAATGTCATCAACCCTTTCAACTAGGTATTGTCTTGAGAATAAAACAGGGGAGAAAAAACGGGGCAACAAAATACTTGTTTGGGTTGCCTTGACATATGGCTTATTGATTTTTTTTTAGATGGCGATTTCGACAATTCATCTTTCGGAGCCTCAACGGTCTATTCATGAACACCAACGACAAGCCGAAGGAGATCGAAATCCTGTTTTAACATGTGACAAGCATCAACTTAAATCCACATAACAAATTGTATTCGAATATAATTGTAGGTAACCAACCTTGTTTTCTAGATTTTCTTTTATGCACAAGGTCAATATGTGATGCGTGGAAAATACATGACCCAATACACTGATGAAGTGGGCCTTTGGAACTCAGAGTCACACATTGGACACGCGAAGCAACACAGAGGGAACCAAGAAAACGAAGAAGAATAACGGAATAAATAAAAAGCACAAGAAAAATGAAGAAAGAGAGCAAATATAAAACAATAATAGTCTAGTTTCAAATGTATACATAAGAAGTTCAGAACTAAATTTAAATAAACTAGCAATTGTCGTAGATTCTTACCCAGAAATGCAGAACCCACTGGAACTCTTCTTCCCGATGATCTGGATTCGAATCGGCAGCGCTCTCTGTGAAAATTAACAAACAAATAATTGACAAGTGAAAGGGAAAAATTGACAAATCTAAAATTGAAAAGTGAATGGGAAAAAAAGATCGGCCCAAATTTAATCAATACAGATTGTAAACAATTGAATTTCACCACAAATCATGGGTGTCCATTGATATTTGAATCCATTCCGAATGAATTGTAAAAAAACGAAATCGGATTACCTTGAATTGCTACTACTTCAAGCGGTTGAAATCGGTTGTGTTGGGGGAGTGAAAACCAGATACGAAAACGTATATCCAAAGATGGGACACGTGGGCAAGGGCCCACCCGAGGCTGACCATGCGAAGAGAAGCGCGGGATTCGAGCACGGCTCGCGGCTCGGATCATGCGGCACGCGGGCAAAGACCTTCCCAAAGCATGCCAGGCAGGGAGACGACGACGGGGACGCGTTGCGACTCGGGTCACGGGTCACGGATCTCCTGGGCAAATCGCGCAGGGAAGGGACTCGAGGCACGTTCGCGACACAGGTCACGGATCAGTCAAGGCGAGCCTTGGAAGAATATAATGCGAGATATATGCACGTCCCGAGGCTCGGATCACGATGTCGTCATACGAGCCATGCAGGGGTACTGACCCCGGGTCACGCCCTTGATCCGCTTCACGAGCCCGTCATGCGTTCCGTGCGTAAAGACGACGAAGATCCAGCCAGCAGCCCGGGCCACGCGATCGGTATCTGAGGGAGGGCTCATCCCAGGAGGAACGGAGACATCGCCCACGTGAGCCCACATGCATCATCTACACTCCGGATCACGGGCCCCGGGTCGTTACTAGCTTCATTTAATGCTATAGACGTAGTACGTGGTCTGAATGTAATCATTCCATAATTCCCTATAAATAGAGGGCTTATCCCTTCAGATTAAAGGGCGGCACTAATTAGTGAATATACTCGATAATAAAAGTGTGGATAATAGAAATCCTTTAGAAGAAGCTTCAAAGCTCAAAACCTCTGTTTCTTTTCCAGATCTAGCTCAACCCCTACTCCAGAATATAAATTTACATGTATTAGTATCGTTTCAAACCCTCTATACACAGCCCAGCCCCGTATAATACTACCCGACTAAAACGTGCTAAAACATTTGGCGCTAGAAGGAGGAGGTTGTTATACTAGACCCAGGAAAAGAAAGTGGAGCCGAAGCCATGTCTGATGGAGCCACCGCGTCAGATTCCTCCCGCTCCGCCACGAGGAAGAAGCTGGAGAGAGGGAAGATGCCCGCCGTCGAGTCAGACGCCGCCCCGCCACTCTCCCCAAAGATCCCGGGGGAAATCCCCGGGAACGAAGACGCCGTCATCACCGGGGAGCTGGACGGCCACAACACGTCCAACCAATACCTCCGTAGCAGCTCCGAGGCCCGACGCCTCAGACGCCGCCAACAGGCCCACCGCCATGCGCATCGCTCGGATCCCGAGTTTCGGCGCGGACCACCTCCCCCCGAGACACCGGCCCGGGAATTGCACCTCCTTTTGGACACCCCCGAAAAGATCGACGTTGCCATGTCCGATCTCATACAACGTAAGCGTACTCTAACCTCCCTCTCTGTTCGTCCAGGTGAGAAGATTGGGAAAGGAAGCGCGTTCGGTCGTCTGGGGCCCGGTCACGCCAGCCACAGCGCGTTCGACCGCCTCGGAGTAGGCCGTTCCGGCTCCAACCGCTACACAATCCCCGCCCGACGACTCATTTTCGATCTCGGCGAGGAGGCCGGCAATCAGTCGGCCCCAGCAGACCGGTTCGGGGCAGGCGATGAGGAGAAGACTCGTCACGCCGAGCCGAAGCAGGGTCCCGGGACCCGTGTCTCGCAACCACCGGGACCCGAGGTGGGCCTCCTGGACCTCTACAGCAAGGTGTCCGAGATGGAGAGGAAGCTGGCCGAGGCCCAGGCCCGACCGGAGCGGGTCGACTACTGCAAAGAGCCCTTAGCCCTGGAGGTCGAGCATGCGGTCATGCAGTACGAGATCCAGCCCCTCCAGACGATCCTGTACGACGGGAAAACGGATCCCGAGATCCACCTCAGCCGCTTCCGCACATACATGTCCGGGAGAGGAGCCAGCGACGCCACGAGGTGCAGGCTTTTCCCTCTCACCCTCGGGGATGTGGCCCACAAATGGTTCGCGGGGATCTCCTCCCGATCGATCCACTGTTTCGACGACCTCGTCCAGCGTTTCGTGGCGCACTTCGCCTCCAAGGTGAACCGTCTCGAGCAGAGCCAGCGACTGATCGGCATTCGCCAAAATATAGAGGAAGGCGACGAGCGCTACGTGGACCGAGTCGGGGACATCCTCCTCCGCGGAGAGGAGGTCGGCAACGATCTCAAGCTGCACACGGCGATGAACGGGCTCCGGAAGAATTCCGAGCTCTTCAAGCATCTGATGCTCAACTATCCACAGACCTACGAGGATTTCCGCGTAAAGGCCGCGGCACAGTGTTGGTACCAGCGCCTCATGCGCGGGACGGAGACCCCCGGGGACACGAAACAGAAGGATCCCGCTCCCGTGGAGGCGAGACTGGCTCACGTTACCAGGAGAGGCCCTCCCAAGGCCCCGGAACGGGACCGTCCTGCCCCGAGTTACCGCGAGATAGAGATCCGGCTGGTCGAGGTCATCGGACAGGACACCATGGCCATGATGCACGCGCTACAGGCCATGGGGGACGCCTTGACCAAACCGGAACCTATGAGGATCTCGACGGACAAGCTCGACAAGCGTCTATGGTGCGCTTTCCACGAGCAACATGGGCACCCCACCGGCCAGTGTCGTCAGCTGCTGAGGCAACTGTGGAAATTATTGGAAGAAGGGAAACTCTGGGAGCTCCTCGGCAGACCCGGGGACCGGGGGACCGGCCAGGTGGCCAACCCGGATAACGGAAGAAATGTGGTCGCGGCCCCGGGCCGCAGAGCACCGAACCGCGGCCAGTCCCCAGGGCACATCGGGCAGATCTTGATGATTGGCGGGCTGCAGCCCATCACGAGTGAGAGCAGAAGGAAGAGGAAACGTGAGGTGGAGATCTGGAGGGTCTACCAAGAGACGAACCCCGCTACCCCTCGAAGCATCGCGGAATGCGCCTTGATCACTTTCTCTCCGGAAGACCGCGAAGGGGTCGGCTACCCCAAGTGCGAGGCTTTGGTGATCACCACCGCCATACTCGAAGTAGAAGTTGCGCGGCTTCTGGTCGATAACGGGGCCCACTGCAATATCCTGTATAAGCAGGCCCTCGACCAGATGGACAACATGGCGCAGTACATACTCCCCAGTAGCGTGAGACTGAAAGGCGTGGGGAAAGACGTGCTGATTGTTGGAAATCGACTACCCGGGATGCGTTCGTTCGATCACTCGAACATCCGAACGATCCCAGTCGACCTCCAGGTAGCGCTACTCCGCTCACGTGCCAGCCCGTGTCCCGATTCACGCCCAGCCATTGCCCCGAAGGACAACCGCGCGAACATGAGCTGGCTGCCCGAAAAACAGCAAAACGGCGGTCGCCGTTTGTCCTTCAGCAGGCGCGAACAGCAGCGCGACCTGCTGTTCCGAGCTCGTTTCCAGGTCTTTTTTTCTCATCCGACTACCGATCCGGAAGTCCTAGAACCCCCAGTAATCGAGGAATACGATCCACGAGATCCGGAACCCGATCTTACATCCGATGTATTTTCAACGAGAAAGAAATCGAATAAAAGCGGAAATAGGGTTTCGATTTCTTATACCTTTGATGCGTGATTCGGAGAAGCCGAATAGGCGAACACCCTGAGATCTTCTAGTGTGTATCCTAGCCCTCGACGCCGGACGTTGTGTGAGCAACGATCCACCGGAGTCTTCTCTTCTTCTTCTCTCTCAAAACCCACTGTGAGATGTTTTTTCTGTCTCCAGAAATATATTTGCGCTAGCAAATTATTTTCTACAGAATAAGTTATTGCGCAAACTAAATTAATTAAGTAGAGAAAAAGATTAATTGCGCTAACAATTATTTTCTCTCCACAGAATTAATTATTGCGGCGAAACTTTGGTTAGGAGAAGAGAGATTGAGGGGTTTATATAGGCCACACTAGGGACCTTAGGACAATTAATTAATTAGGCTAAATTGTAATTTAATTAAACCGGTGTCCTTCAAAGAAAACCTTTAATTAAATCCAATTTTAATTATAATTAATTCCACTATAAAATTATAATTGAATTCCCAATTAATTAATCTATATTATTTTACCAATAATATTTCCGCCGAAATTACATATATGATTTTCCCCGTGTTTAAGATATCGAATGTCCACGAATTAACTTTAATTACTAATAATTAAATTAATTCATTTCTTATTATCCGAGACTAGTACCACTCATCCTTATTATCATGTGGAACAAATCCACCTGCAGGGTTTACATGATAAACTTTATGAGCTCATCTCGGGGACATTATCAACCCAATAAATGGGACACGGTTTCCTGTCTATAATCTACAGCATGCCGTGTGTACAATTCCGATTCCCAATATACCGAGGATCTCGACTAATCAATTAGTCTCACTCATTGGCACATCAAAGAACCGAGCATTGGACACACGCACCTATAATTATATAGGGATTAGGAATTCATATATCCGTAATATCTGAGGTCTAGTTCGATTACTCCGATTAGTATAAATCGAACGCCCTCCCGTGGTCCTGCTCAATACACCAAGTGTACGAGTGTAACATGATAGTCAAGACCGACTATCTACCAGTCACACTACGACGTACCGATGGATTGTCCCTGTCCATCTAAGTCGTGAGCTACTGTTCGATAGTATACGAGTAACCGACAGTATGATCTTCCGCGTGTCTCCTCACGCCATACTGTCTACAACGTATACATCAAGGACTATTGCATTAAATGCAATCATGCTTGAATCATATCTCGAATTAAGGTATAGATAAGGAGTTCTGTATTTGCACTAAACTAGACATTTAGAATACAACTCCATCACTGATTCCCTACGGGACGGTGGTGCTACCTCTGGAACTGAGAGACGAAAAGAATCCCGAGATAAAATTGTTAAGGAACTTGACCTTCGTAATAGTCGATGAAGTTAGCGGATATAACGCACTTTTGGGGAGGCCCTTTCTAGAAGCTTTCGAAGCTGTGGCCTCCTCGTACTATTACTGTATCAAGTTCCCAGTCTCCTCCGGGGCCATTGGCACCGTCCGAGGAGACCAATTAATGGCAAAAAGATGTTTGTTGTACTCCTTGAGTGAAGAAATCGATGAAATAAATACCCACGAAGAAGTAGTCTCCGCGGACCCGGAACTCTGGATCAATCCCGAGACATCCGGGGCCCGGGATGAAAAATGTGAGGAAAAATTAGTGAGTTTCCTCGTAGCAATTACAAAGGATGACCCAGACTCCGGTTGGAACATGCACCGGACTCGGCAACAGCAGAGCGGGCCACGGACCCCGTCACGGTTTCGGATCTTGACCTCGGGTTGACATCACGGGACGATGTAGTCTCGGACCCGGGGCCAAGACCCTATCCAAATAAAGGACCAGCGATCGAACCCACTTCATAGAGTGCGGAATCCTGTGACCTAACCCGTGACACCCATGACTCGCTTCCGGGGACCCGAAACCGGGACAGCATAGGGGTCGAGGCTCTGGAGAAAACTGTCCCCCTCGAATTCGGAAGCAACGAGCTTCCGTGTCAGTTGCTCAACGGATTGTCAATGGCGCCCGCAGCAAAGGACGAACTCGAGAAATTCCTCCGAGTCAACCTGCCTACATTTGCGTGGACGAGTGGGGAACTCGATAGGGTTGAACCGGGACGCGCGTGCCACCACCTACGGCTGGATAACAAGCGCCGTGCCGTAGCCCAAAGACGCCGGAAGATGGGCCCCGAGAAAAATGAGGCGCTTAACACCGAGGTAGACAAGATGCTCCAAGATGGCTTGATCCGACTCGCCCCGCATGACGTGACGTGGGTCTCGAACGCGGTCATGGTGAGGAAAACCCAGGGGAAATGGAGGCTCTGCATTGATTATACCAACCTCAACGACGCGTGTCCCAAAGATCACTTCCCGATGCCGCACATCGACCAACTCGTGGACAGCACCGCGGGACATGCCATGTTCTCAATCATGGATGCGAGCTCCGAGTACCATCAAATCCCAATGGATCCCGACGATACCCGGCACACGGCATTCTATACAGGAAGCAACGTTTACTGCTGGGAACGAATGCCGTTCGGTTTGAAAAACGCAGGGGCCACTTACCAAAGGCTCGTAAACACTATGTTCGCCGGGGAACTCGGGAAAACGGTCGAGGTTTACATCGACGACATCATCGTCAAGAGCAAAAACGAGTTCGACCACGTCAAGGATTTGGCCCGAGTGTTTGAGGCTCTGTGTCAGTATAATATGAAGCTGAATCCCAGGAAATGCCACTTCGGGATCCGGAAGGGGATGTTCCTGTTGGAATAGGTGACCGGCGAGCCAACGGTTGGCCGAGCGGTTAACCGTATTCCGTTATATAACGGTTTATTTCGTTAATTAATGAAACCTTTATTAATGGCATATACTATATCTGCTCCCAATGTTGAATCATAGATATAGTCCTGTACAGTTACACATGTTGTATGAATTTGGTTTTGTGGAAACCGAGAGATAATTCTGTTAACGCAACGTAACTGGTCAAACTCAGTTCCTAGTCGATGGGTTACGCCAATAACAAGGATACCCGGCCTTTCCCCCTTGAGACTAGCACTTAGTGTATGTGGGCTAATCTCGAGCCTCGGTGTTGGGACATCGACATACTTGAGTCGGTGCTCACTGTTGATGAGTTCACTGAACCCCCTCTCCCTGGATTCTCTAAGTGGTTATCACTGATCGAGTAGAGAATTCCATAATATAGTTGTACACAATTAATCCTTAAGACCCAGACATCACCGTGACTTCATCAGAGGACTAGCTGTATCGTGACGTGTCTCTGATTCCCTGGAAAGGGAGTAAGTCGAAAAAGGAGACAATGTTCGTGCAGTTCGAAATCTGATGTGAAGTCTGTGCATTGTAGTAGGGGATCTGATCGCTTGATATAGATCATGGATGTCCTGTGTGTTCTGATGGTTCGTAGTCCCGGAATCTCTGGCCAGAGTTGAATAGTGAGGTGATTAGAGAAATGTGTTTCTCTGAATCAATCACGACTGGATTTTACAAAACCTAGAACGTACGCACAGTTATCAAACTCAACAAGAGATCTCGATTAACCAATATCTCTAGTTTGATCGGGACATATGTATCGGAGGGATCGTACTGTACGCTAACTATATTACAAGGTTCTTGCAGGCACTTCATTTGTATCTAGGGAATTAGTGAAGCGTGGCTGCTAGACGCTCGTCACTGATTCGTTGGGCAACGACTTGTTCGGAGATTAAATAATATGATTATTAATCTAAAACTCTTGGGAGTAGTTGAAATAAGAACAATATGTTGTTCGAATCACAATATGTTGTGAGCCCACGGCTAGTTATACACCTGAACCATTGAGGGTCACATTCTCGTGTAAACCGATCCTTGAATACGATCATGTATTAATTAACTGTTAATTAAGTACATATAGTCGGAGGTTAATATGATTGAATCCGAGATTCATAATTGTGATTATGAGTTGGAAATAATAATGAGCTAAAGAAAACGGACACAATGGTGTACACTTTCTATTTTGGGAAATTTCCCGATTTAGCAGTACCCCTGAAATGGGCTTTCCGATTTTGTGAAATTGGAAAATTTTATTTTTATCTCATATTGATGAGAAAATTAAAACGAGAAAGAAAACATAATCGTTATATTTTTCGGAGATGAAATTGATTGTCAATTTTGGAGAAACGTAATGACGGCTAATGTATTGGGCCAGCTAGGGTTAATGGATCCGATCCATTAGGGTTTGAGCCCAACAAGCTCATTTCTTCACCTATAAAAGGAGCTCCATAGGCATGAGAATAAACACACCAAAGTGAAGAGCTCAAAACCCTAGCCTCACTTTCTCTCCTCTCCTCTCTCCCTCTCGTCCGCCCCCTCGGCTCCTTCCTCGGAGAACCGCCGACAACCGGAGCCGCCGGCCGCCGCCGCCGGCAGCCGCCTCCCCTCGCCGGAATCCGATTCCGGCACCGTTTTTCCGGCCCGTTTTTCTCGTCGTATTCTCCCTTACGTGTTTCTAGTGCAATACGTAAGTTGGATTACCTATACGAGGTGAAACCTGATTAGACGAGAGACGCCGAAGGAACGCCCGAGCACAGCCCGAGTCGCGCCCATGCGCTCCAGCCGTGACACACGAGTCCAGCCGAGAGCCCCGCCACTCGGTCGGCTCTCCCTGCACACGACCCGTGCCGTCCCCGCGTCGCATCCGCGCGACTTCCGACGAACCTCGTTTCGTCCGATGAATCCCTGAGGTACTCACGATTAAATTTAGATTTAATTGTTTGCGTTAAATGTTTGCGCTATGTACTGTTAATGTTTGCGCTATGGGATTTTTAATTAATAAAGAAAAATTAATTGTGATTAATTTAAATGTCAATTAAATTCAAATTGATTCGAATTAAATAATATGATTATCTTAATTGTCAATTTTAAGCAAACTGATTATGTGCACATGTTTAAGTAATTAATTATATATGTGTAATTAATTAATTTGATTAATTTAATTGCACAATTCAAGTTGATTAGAATTAAATAATATGATTATGTTAATTGTCAATCTGATGCAAATTAATTATGTGCGGATGTTTACATAAACTCAAGTTGATTAGAATTAAATAATAAGATTATGTTAATTGTCAATTTGACGCAAATTAATTATGTCTGGGTAATTAATTGTAATATATTAATATGATTAATATAATTGCGCTACAAGTAATATATTAATATGATTAATATAGTTGTGCTAAAAGTAATTAATTTATATGATAAATATAATTAAGCTAGATTTAATTTGTGTAGTATGAGATACATGAATTAAATATTTAATTATTTGATAATTAAATTAAATGGTGAATTATTGATTCTAATAGATTTGAATTAAATCAATTAATGCATGTAATATTGAAAATATGATTTTCAATAAAATAAAATAAATATAATGTAAAATGTTTACATTAATGAAAAACGGATTTTCATAAAAATTTTGTTTTCCGCTGCGTATACATGCACGATCCCCAACAGTGGTATCAGAGCGTAGGTTCTGAAATTGATTAATTGTCTATGAATATAATCATCTAAAGCATGTTGTTTGTTGAATTGATTGATTTAATGTTGTTTAATTGGGACTTAGTTGTTTCTATTAAGATATTTATTTTTATCTAATAGATTGAAACAATGCCTAATTTGTTATCAAGTAACAATTCAATGTCGAACATGAATGCACCTCGGGGAGTGATTCATCTAGACTTGTTTTTGTTAAAACAAATTAGAGACATCGAGCCATTTGATGGCATGATTCGATGGTCTGCTCGTCTCCCCCATTAATGGGAGATAGGGTCGCTCGCATGATGAATCGCTGGTTATAAACTTCGAGTTTCACTTACGAGACATCACGTTTTGATTATTAAGATATTAATAAATTGAAATAGAAAGGAAGTATCAATATTTAATTTAGTGAAATTATTTATTGACCAATTATATAATAGATTTAAATATTCGATCAACAAGGTGATAGATTAATTAATTGATTTAATTGTTAAATCAAGTTAATTAATAGAGCACCATTTAATTTGCATACCTCCTTTTAATTGTGATTAAATGCTATGTGAATTATGTGAGATATATATTGTGATATATGTTATGATCGTCTGTGCTCGTTAGGATGACCTATAGAGGACATAGTTGTTAAGAATCAACAATCGATCACTCACTTCATTCTCTCCTGAGAATGTATAACGATTATTCTGATGAGATAACAAACCTATACTCCTCCATTCTCTCCCGAGAATGTATATCAAGCCTTAAAGGAGAACCGATGTGTCGTTCTTTCTCCTTTCCTTCTACCGACAATAAATTATGTGAAAGCCACTTACAAGTAGTATGGTATGCCGTGTTAGCGGGGAGTACTGCTTGTGAGTTAAGCTGTAATTTATTGACATAAGATGGAGAGGTGTTAGCTACGATTCTTTTAAATATGTGTGGTCGGATAGATTAACTATGGGCTTACACATGTTTATTGGAGTCCAACTTTCACTTCTCACATCGGTAGGTCGGTCTTGACACATGGTTGACTTTGAAGGGTACGATTAACGTAGTTCATTGTCATGGTGAGGTAAAGTAATCTTTAGGGTCACATAGAGATGTGATTGAAAATGTTTCTACCTTTAGGTGAATGTAATCGGGCTAGATTAACTACGGGTTATATTCACGCTATTGGACCTAAAGCCCAACTAAGGAAAAATAAGTTTTCCCGTCTGTCTGCTAGAGGATAGCGGAATTCGAAAAATTTAGTGGGAGGCAATTAAATGATAAAGACCAAACATTTAATTGTAATCATTAATAACGAATTATCTCAATGTTAATCTTCTTAATATTTCTCAGTAATATTCTCTAAGATATCCCGTAACATCGATACTCGACCAATCCAAACTCACTGGCCCAAACCATTTGAATTGGAATCTCAATCTTGTGATTTAAAATGATGAGTGCCTCTATGTACTTGAGAATAGATTATTTGATAATCTCACTCAACCTTTGACTGCTGAGGAATGCCACTTATGAGAAGTGGATTTTTAGTTCTTATGAATCGTTCATTATGAACTACAACATGAACAAAGCTCGATCCTTCAATGGATAAGTTGTTCAAGATGTTGATCAAAGAGTCAACCATCAATACGAGAAATTTGTTCTCATTATTGCTTCTTCATGAAAGAAGTGTTCTTCTTGAAGAAAATGACGGAAATGGTTTCCGGTCTAAGTGTAAAGATGGATAAAGGTGATACTCGAAGGGCGACTAAGAACAAGGTCAACAAATGAGTTGATGACGCTTGCCATCGTTGTGTGAATAAAGGCCATAGGGCCATAACTGCTAAAATACCTTAGGCAGAAACGTTCTGACAAAGGTTCGTATTGGGTTATAGTTATTCTATTGTTTTGAACAATTGATTATTTGTTTCGTCTAAATTTAGAAACCTGCTGTTAATAGAAATGTTCTATTATTAGATCTTACTTCTATATTTGATATAGAAGGTAAAGGTTTTAATTTTGTTTTGGAAATCCGATTTCCTTTATACAAAAGAAAGCAAATATGATTTGCTAAAGACGATAAACAAATAAACAAGAATGAACTAAACACAAATATCAGCAATTGGTAGAAGTCAAATCCCCGCACAACTTTAGCACGCTAGTTGAGTGTGTTGAAGATCTATTGGATTTGATCCAAACGGAGATGTGTGATCCACTAATGTGTTACTGGTGGGGGTGGTTTTCAACTACCAAATGTACTTATGAAGTACACGTCTCTAATTTTGAAGTGTTCAATAATTTTAGACATCAAAGTAGGAAACCAACTTGGTTGCTATATTACGATATGATCGTGGTAATAAATATTTAAGCACCAAGCTTATTGACTATCTAAAAGAGAATACAATTCTCTGGCAATGGACTCCGTCTGGAACTCCTTAATTGTATTGAGTGTCCGAATGTTGGAATCAAACTTTGTTGGACATGGTTCGATCCACAAAGGGGTTCACCAAATTGTCGACGAAACTGTAAAAGTCCTGCACTTTTGACAGTCGTCCATTTGCTGAATAGTGTTACCACCAAAGCAGTTAAAACCACACCATATGAACTTGGGCACTCCCGTATCCTGCTTGCGTGAAGCGGCTAGTGGGAGATAAGTTGGATAGTAGATCCGGCTTATGCCATTTTGTGGGGTATCCTGAACATTCACAAGGATACCTGTTCTACTATATTTCTAAAACAAAATGTTTGTCTAAAGAAATGTTGCCTTCTTAGCGAAGAAGTTTCTATTCGATAGAAAAGGTAATATAGTAAATCTCGAAATAGTTCGAGAATATGAACCACACTATGAAGTTCAAACACAAGTACTTGGAGATGAACCAATTCAACAAACCACTAATATACCTCTTCATCTATCAGTTTGTTAATCCGAAAGTGTTCGGAAGGTACCTGGTAGACGGTTCCATCTTGATAATGATCAAGATAAAGTTGACGATGGATATGATCAAATGAACTTCAACTGATTCGTATTGGATACGAATTTGGGACATTGGCTTATTGCCATGAAATTCATAATGGACTGTATGTACTCCAACAAGGTTTGACCTTGGTAGATCCACCAAAGGGAATCGTTCCCAAAGGCTGCATATTGATCTATTAATTATGACGTGAGAGTATATCTATAGAAAGGTGTGACCTTTAAAGCAAGGATGATGGTGAAAGAAGTTACTCAAAGACAATGTGTTGTTTATGAGGCAATCTTTCCATCAGTCGCTATGTTTAAGTCCATTACAATTTTGCTGGCCATTTCTGCATAGTACGACTATGAGATATGGAAAATAGATATGAGGTCTACTTTCCTTGAATGTGATATTATGGAAGAGTTGTAGCGCAGCCGGAAGGCTTCATATTTTCTGGAAAGGAGCAAAAGGTTTGCATACTCCAGCGATCCATTTATGGATTGAAACGTGCTGGGATTCGGTATCCCGGGCCATTAAAATTTGCGGAAAATAATAACCCGACCGAAAACCCGTCGCCGGAGAACCAACCGCGAACCACCGCACGACCCGAGGCTCGACCGAGCACCGCACGGGTGAACCCGCGCGCCCAGCCGAGCCCCCGCACGGGGCTCGCGATCGCTAACCCTAGCGATCGCCGGGGATGCACGCGCATCCCCGTGGGGCTGTTCCGAACAGCCCCTGGCGGTGAGTCCGGCGACTCACCGCCACCGCCGAGGAGGGCGGTGCGCCCAGCGCACCCGCCGCGGCCCAGCCGCGGCTCGCCCGGCGATCGACCCCACGGTCGATCGCGTGCCCCGGCGTCCAGCCGGGGCGTCCTCGTGTGGGCCCCGCGATCGATGCCCTAGGGCTCGATCGCACCCCTCGGCTCCCAGCCGAGGGTCCTTCGAACCTTCGCCGGGGATCTCGAATCCCCGTCCCCGAAGTTCGTCGTTTACCCGGATCGTGCGTTCATGTATGTATCACAATTAAATTCACACAAAGGAGTTTATGATTTTACCTTTTAATTCGTTGTGCGGAGAAACGAATTTAAGTTTGACGACCTTACGATCTTCCCACGTATTCCTTGCACTAGCTTGAACGTCGGGTGGGCGACGATCCTCCAAGCTTATGGATCCTCTTCTCTTTCTCTCTCTACTTTCTCTCTCTAGGAGAATTATGATCTTGTGTTATTATTGTAGAATAGAGAAGACCATGTAGTGCTTTTATAGGCTACGTAGGGGATCTAAAGGAGGTGGAATATTGGGCTTCCAATATTAATGATTAAATTGAGCCCAAGCCCAAATCTATTAATCTCCCATTAATATTAATTAATTTATTTTCCACTATATAAATTAATTGCACTCCCAATATTAAACCATATTATATCAAATAATATTTCTCCGGTAGTATTATTTATTCCGTGTATTTAAGATTTAAATATCCATGAATAAAATTAATTTATTGCTAATTAATTTATTCATCTCTTGAATCCGAGACTAGTACCATTCAACCTTAATTATTGTGCGGAACGAATCCACTCATGAGGTTTACACAATAATTCCTTTTGAACTCATCTCGGGGATATTATCAACCCTTCCGGGATACACTGTCCGGTCAATCATTCACGGCATGCCATATATAAAATATAGTGACCCAACTTAACCGATAATTAACCCAATAATTAAATCGGTTAATTCCTTTGGTAAATCAAAGTCACTTATATTGAATATACACACCCGCAACAATATCGGGGATTAAGAATATAATACACTGAGACTCGAATCGATTATCGCCGGCAATCCTAATCGATGAATCTCTACGATCCGCTCAATACACCAAGTGTACAAGTGTGATAAAATAATTAAGACAAATTATTTTCTCTCTCACACAACGACTATACCGATGGATTGGTCCGTGTCCATCTAGGTCGTGAGCATCTGTTTGATTAAATACGAGTAACCGATAGTATGATCTTCTGTGTGGGCCCGACACACCATACTAACTACAACGTATAAAATCTAGGACTATGATTTGCATATATTTAATTAATAATAATTAAAAGCAAATAATTGTTTATTTAATAGATTAAATGCTATGATCGGGAGTTTATCGTTACTTAAATCTAGACATTAAGTACACAACTCCAACAATCTCCCACTTGTACTAAGGTCTAGTCATTTCCTCCAAACTCCCGGTTCCCATACTCATCACGTGCTTTAAAGTGTACTTCCGAGAAGTACTATGTGAGTGAGCAATCTAGGTTGCCGCTCTGAAGTTATCTTGGTGACTACTACGTCGTCTCCCCTGACGATGACTCGTATCAGGTGGTACTTGCTCTATGTGTTAACATCACTTTTGACTCATGACCTCTTCTAGTTCACCATGCACCGCTATCCAATAGCCTTTGGTAAACTAAGAGTCATATCCAAGTCAAGAGGTTATCCCGGAACCTAACCAAAACTTCCGCTGCCTCTGAAGCTGCTATTCGGTTATGAGAGAGTCCGAGAAGCGTCCCGCTTATCACTCTTTCACTTCAAGGTTCCACCTCTTTCTAAAAGTGAACACATAGCCTGATATCGACTTTCACTGGTCCTTCTCTGATTTTTGGATCTGAGAATCTGTAATCTAAGAAGATTTCGTCTTGTTCAAGCCAGTACTATGAAAGTACTCTTGCAGCATTCGAACATCCCTTATCCAGATTACTTTGATATCCTCCCACTACGCAAACCGCATAGTTGATATTAGGTTCTTGTTTTACAACATTGCATCTATAAAGCTTTCCATACTTGAAGTATAGGAAACTGCTTTGTCCTCATCTATCTCCTTTATGTGTTCGAACACATACCCTTTAGATAGATGTATATTCTGTCTCTGAAAGGCAATAACCTTTCTCAGAAGTATGCATGTTAAAAACAAACCTTAATCGTACAAGATATCTAGGAGAAGTACAATGTTCTTATCTCTAGATCATAAGACCTTAAGAACATGCTCTAACTTCTTCTCAATCTTATATCTCGATTTATTTAGACAACCATTATTTTTTTATGTCTGACAGCATTTTTACATTGTTCCCAATGATGAAATGTTATCTACATAAAATCTCCGAGAAACACCACCTTGTTTCCATTACGTCTTCAATACACCTTTCGTCTATGCCTTTTGATGAATCCATCAAATGGACTATCCCATCAATTCGCAAGTTCCACGATTCATAGCTGTATTTCAATCCATAAATGGATTTACTAAGCTTGTATTCTAAATGATCTAGCCTCTTATCAATAATCCTTATTGTTCCAAGCAGGCACATTTAGATCTAGTACTGCCCTTATGCAGAGCTAGGGGTCGATTTCATCTTTACTAGATCCAGAGTCCGAACTCCTCTAGCCTTATGAATATCTCTGGTTGTACAACAACCTCCCACTGCAATGGCGTCCCGGTGTATGACAGTAATAACAATAGGTGCAGTATGTGGTGCACTTCTACTCGGTTTGGCTGGTTCCTAGTCTTTTGTCCTTTTTCTCATTTCAAGGTATTACGTCAATTTAGGCTTTGTGGTCCATCTAATAGTCTTCCTCTATGAACCGGACAGGACGTCCCTCTGGTTCATAGTACTATAGAACACACAATACTTCGTTCATCTAGGATATCCTACAACCATATTCAATATGCCGTTGTATCTAGGAATATCCATAGAACATAGGTAGTTCCGAACAACTTGTCCTTTTACTATCAGATTTTCCATTTCTTTATAGCGCACCACCTCTACACGCAAGTGTATGGCGTGCCCTTTTGAGATTGAAACCCAATCTTTGATTATGCTATGTGTTATTCAGATAGGTGATGGCCTCCGCGACCGAGTCGCAGACTCCTAATGGATATACTTTGATGGTTCCCCATAATAGCTTTGTGTCCATTGACTAGTCAAAACACTTTGCTTTTATGGCACATTAAGTATTCTAATCCATCACTGAGTATTCTTTGAGAGAATTTCTCGTACCTTTCTAATTTACACATATGTCTGCATATCTAATCATTTCCAATACTTGTCTGAATTCTATCCTTTATCCGGAAAGGTTTGCTTAGATGTATTATCCTCCAAATTCAATCCTTTTGTCGGAAGGTCCATTCCTTCAACTTTAATTGATCAAATCAATTTCGACCATTTGAATCTTATTTGAAAATACTACTAAGTATAAGAATTCACAAGTATAATGATTAATAAAGAAATATCTAACAAGTAAAATAAGTTATAGAACGGTTTGTTGCATCGTGGTAGACTAAGGATTCATCATTCATATATTGCTGTCTAATGTACCAGAATAGATAATGCTATTATTTCTTATCAAAATCATCCAATGATTAAAGAAATAAAATATCCATTCATTAATAATAGAAATCCAGAACAAAACGTTCTTTCTAAAATAAAGGGGTACATAAAGCAATAACTTTGAAATGAAATCCTATTTAACTACTAAAGCAGATAAATGTCTTCCACCGCAACCGCTGCCTCCTCTACAGCTTTGCCCGTGTAGACTCGAACTCTTCCTCTCTAAGTCGCCGGGTTTTATGGAACCCCTGCATTCAAAAATGCACATACCGTCAGTGGTTCCATATCTACACACCAGAATTCTGGTAGATAATACCGCTGATTATGTTTTTACGACTAAGGAAAATTCGTACCTTTGAGAGGACATTCAGACTTCCAGTGTCCCATCTTGTTGCATCGGAAGCACTTACCCTTTGGCTTTGCAGCCCCCATTTGTGGTACAGTCCTCTTGACACCACTGGGTTTCCGGGCTTGCTTCCTTCTCTTGCCCCTACCTCCACTAGGATTAAAGCCTTTGGACTTGGTAGCTACAAGCGCTTGAGACTTGCCCTTCTTGTAGATCCCCTCTGCCGCCTTCAGTTCAGTCAGGAGTTGCGCAAGAGAATAAGATAGTTTACCCATATTATAACTCATGCGAAACTGCTCAAAACTAGGGGTCAGAGACTGGAGTATGATGTCGACTTGCGTCTCAGCATCAATTTGAGCTCCTAGGATCTCAAGCTCATTCAACAGACCCATCATCTTAAGAACGTGCTCCCCTACGGGCGTTCCTTCAGACTGGATAGTTGTCATGAGGACTCTCATGGCTTCTTGCCTTGCCGCACGATCTTGCTCCCCAAACATCTCCTTGAGATTAAACATCATATCATATGCAGTGTCCATCGACTCATGTTGGGTTTGGAGTACATTTGACATGGAAGCCAAAATATAACACCTAGCCATTTCATCAGCCTTTTTCCACTTCCGATATGTCAGTTTTTCCTCATCAGTTGAGGCAGCCGTGGGCTCAGCAGGGCACACTTCATGGAGTACAAACTTGTACTCTTCCGAAGTTAGGACAATGTCTAAATTTCTCTTCCAATCAATATAGTTGGGGCCAGTGAGCTTATGCTCCTTGAGTATAATAGAAACTGGGTTCATAGCTATTCTCTAAACCTATAAGCACATTTAAACAAACAATTAATTTAATATCCGATATTATCTCCCTCAAATAATATCATTAAATCACTAATCACATCTAAAATCCCATCAGGTAAGGCAAGCCACGTTCGTGTGGACGTTTACCCACCCAAATGATTTAGCAATTAGATTTGCTTCGGTCGTACATCATTATAGCGTTACTTCGTTGGGAAGAATACTATAAAGCGTACCTAAGTGTAAACCATTACTCAGTACTAAGGTGAATCATTTGGAATTGCTATGTCACCGCAAGCCACGTTAGTGTGGACGTTTACGATAATTCACAATCCCTCACAATTCCCTATAACTGTCTACATCAACTATTTCCAAAAATCCCATTCAGCATAGCAAGCCACGTTCGTGTGGACGTTTACTACACCAAAAGATTTTTATAGTTGACTCCCAATTACTTGAAGCATTCGATTTTGTAAATCAAGACGCGGAGAATCATAAGTGAAACTCGAAGTTTCTAACCAGTGATTCACCATGCGAACAACCCTATCTCTCATAAATGAGGGAGCCGAGCAGACAATCGATCCATCTATCAAAGAATGGTACGACTGCCTCTAATTTGTGTCATCCACATGACCAAGTGGCTTTGGCTCCATTCCACTCCCCGGGGTGAGAATGAGTCGACTTGAAGTCAGTTTCAGAAAGACAAATTAGGCATTGTTTGATAAACTTAATCAATGTTTCTTGTAAGAGGAATTACAAGAATTCTCCTCCAATGACACATCTATATGAACTTCAAAAGTCCATAAGAGTCACCAAGAGAACAGTAATGGAGACCATGGGAATGTTTCCATCCCCGCTCCCACTTAGCTTTTTATAACAAAGGGATACGCTATCTAATGCATAATTAAACACATAAGCATGCATACAAGTAATAAAGCACATATCACATAGTCAAAATAAGCTAGAAATATTATTTTCCGACTATCATGGCTTTATTCCATCTCCGTATGCGTCTTCTAGTCTTCAGTCTTCGTTCTTGAATGCTCCATGTGACGAGAATATTAATCCCAATATTTAAGTCTATTTATTTTTAATAAATCCAAAAGATACTTAATTCGAAAATTAAGTCAATCGAATAAATCAAAAATAAAATTAAATATTATTAATATTTTTATTTATTTATTTTCCTATCTAATTCTATTAAATCTCTAGAATAATCTATCCAAGTCAAACTTGGAATATTCTAGAAGACTTCTATAATAGAATAAGGAATAAAATAAATTAGGACTCTTCTACTTTCCAAGATTAATTAATTTCCATGTCCATGAAAATTCCCATAAAATAGGAATAATCAAATAGAAATAAATAAATTTACTAATTAATTATTTTCCTATCTAATTCTATTAAATCTCTAGATTCCTATTCCAAGTAGAACTTGAAATATTCTAGAAGACTTCCATAATAGAATAAGGAAATAAATAATATTAATTAATTCTTTTTCTATCTCCATGAGAGTTCCCATACTTAGGAATACTCAAAATAGGAAACTTGAATCAATTAGGAAAGTGAATCTAGGTAGGATTAGGAGTAGCACGGGTTGGGGATCCCCGCACAACCCCCACCGTCGACCACCACCACCGCCGGGCACCACCGCCGCCGCCCCCTAGCCACGCGCCACCACCACCGGTGGCCGGCGTGGCCGGAAACCCTAGCGGGCAGCCCCGGGCGTGGGGTCGATCGATCCTCATGGGGATCGATCATGGGGATGATCGACCCCCCCGGTTTTTCGTCCTCTTCGTCTTCTTCGTCTCATGAGTTCTCCGGTGGTCGTCTCGGCATCGATCCAACGTAAATAAATTACAAGAAATAAATTTACAATTCCGGTATCGATTCTATACATGAAATCGACCCTATACACTTTCCGGAAAACATAGAACGTAATAATAAATCCTAAATTCGGTCAACCCCCGAATTTTTACTATTACAAGCATTCATCCACACAAAACGAATCTCGACATGCCCGAGAGTTTAATAAACGAACAATCATGGTAAATTAAATAGCAATTAATTAAACGAATAATTAACAATTAATTAAACCATGATAGTCGGAATCCCTGCAAGGTAGAACGCAATTGAACACATACATGAACACGAAACCAAACGCTCTGATACCAATTGCTGGGATTCGGTATCCCGGGCCATTAAAATTTGCGGAAAATAATAACCCGACCGAAAACCCGTCGCCGGAGAACCAACCGCGAACCACCGCACGACCCGAGGCTCGACCGAGCACCGCACGGGTGAACCCGCGCGCCCAGCCGAGCCCCCGCACGGGGCTCGCGATCGCTAACCCTAGCGATCGCCGGGGATGCACGCGCATCCCCGTGGGGCTGTTCCGAACAGCCCCTGGCGGTGAGTCCGGCGACTCACCGCCACCGCCGAGGAGGGCGGTGCGCCCAGCGCACCCGCCGCGGCTCGCCCGGCGATCGACCCCACGGTCGATCGCGTGCCCCGGCGTCCAGCCGGGGCGTCCTCGTGTGGGCCCCGCGATCGATGCCCTAGGGCTCGATCGCACCCCTCGGCTCCCAGCCGAGGGTCCTTCGAACCTTCGCCGGGGATCTCGAATCCCCGTCCCCGAAGTTCGTCGTTTACCCGGATCGTGCGTTCATGTATGTATCACAATTAAATTCACACAAAGGAGTTTATGATTTTACCTTTTAATTCGTTGTGCGGAGAAACGAATTTAAGTTTGACGACCTTACGATCTTCCCACGTATTCCTTGCACTAGCTTGAACGTCGGGTGGGCGACGATCCTCCAAGCTTATGGATCCTCTTCTCTTTCTCTCTCTACTTTCTCTCTCTAGGAGAATTATGATCTTGTGTTATTATTGTAGAATAGAGAAGACCATGTAGTGCTTTTATTGGCTACGTAGGGGATCTAAAGGAGGTGGAATATTGGGCTTCCAATATTAATGATTAAATTGAGCCCAAGCCCAAATCTATTAATCTCCCATTAATATTAATTAATTTATTTTCCACTATATAAATTAATTGCACTCCCAATATTAAACCATATTATATCAAATAATATTTCTCCGGTAGTATTATTTATTCCGTGTATTTAAGATTTAAATATCCATGAATAAAATTAATTTATTGCTAATTAATTTATTCATCTCTTGAATCCGAGACTAGTACCATTCAACCTTAATTATTGTGCGGAACGAATCCACTCATGAGGTTTACACAATAATTCCTTTTGAACTCATCTCGGGGATATTATCAACCCTTCCGGGATACACTGTCCGGTCAATCATTCACGGCATGCCATATATAAAATATAGTGACCCAACTTAACCGATAATTAACCCAATAATTAAATCGGTTAATTCCTTTGGTAAATCAAAGTCACTTATATTGAATATACACACCCGCAACAATATCGGGGATTAAGAATATAATACACTGAGACTCGAATCGATTATCGCCGGCAATCCTAATCGATGAATCTCTACGATCCGCTCAATACACCAAGTGTACAAGTGTGATAAAATAATTAAGACAAATTATTTTCTCTCTCACACAACGACTATACCGATGGATTGGTCCGTGTCCATCTAGGTCGTGAGCATCTGTTTGATTAAATACGAGTAACCGATAGTATGATCTTCTGTGTGGGCCCGACACACCATACTAACTACAACGTATAAAATCTAGGACTATGATTTGCATATATTTAATTAATAATAATTAAAAGCAAATAATTGTTTATTTAATAGATTAAATGCTATGATCGGGAGTTTATCGTTACTTAAATCTAGACATTAAGTACACAACTCCAACAAAACGAGCATCCCTAAAATGGAACATGTGTTTTAAATACAATAGTCAAAGCGTTGACTTGGTATAAAACTTGAAGGTACCTTGTATTCAAGAAGGTTAGTGGGAGCGCAGTGAAATTTAAGTGTTGTACGTTGATGACATACTAATCATAGGGATGATTGAGTGATGTTGCAATCAACGAAAGCACGGTTGTCCACACGTTTCTCGAATAAAGGATTTGAGGAGAGGCATCCTACGTATTGTGATACGTCACTATAGATATAGATCTAGAAGAATGCAAAATCTTCTCAATCCTTGTACATAGAAACTGTTTCTAAAATGGTTTAGCATGGAAGAATCCTGAAGAGATTCTTGCCAATGTCCCATGGGGTTCATCTCTCGAAATTCGTGTGACTGTAATGTTGATGGAATTCGAGGAGATGAAATGGACAACACATATATCTCCGCACTAGGGAGCATTATGTATGGCATGCTGTGTACTAGACGTGATATTATAAATGTTGTGAGTGTCACAAGTGAATATCAGTCGAACCCAAGACCGGCTTATTTGAAGTCGTGAAGGACGAAATCCTTGAGCACTAGCAATCAAAAGCATTAAGGAATTGTTCTTAGTCTATGGGAGGTCCGAGTTGAATTTAGAGGTACTTACGAACTCTAGTTTTCAATCGGATGTGGATGACTAAAAGTCGATATCGGGATTCATATTCGAGCTTAGAGGTGGTGTCGTATGCTGGAATGGTTCTTGCAACGACTAATGATTCTACCACGAGAACCTGAATATGTTGCAGCATCTAAAGCTGTAAAAGAGACTGTTTTGGACACGAAACTTTATCCAAATGTTGGTTATAGTTCCGGACGCAAATAATCAAGTAACTTGTACTGTGATTATACGGTGTCCTATAGCGAATGCTAAGGAACCGAGATCTCATCAGAAGTCCAAACATGTACTTGAGAGAATATCATGTGATCCAAGAGATCAATGACAGAGGTGACGTCTGAGTCGAGAGTGTCACTTCGGAAGATAACTTTGTAGATTCCTGTACCAGGCCTTTATCTGAATATGTCTGCGAGAAACATCGAGAGTCGATGGGACTAAGATTCATGGATAGTTGGCTCTAGGTCAAGTGGGAGATTGTTGGAATAGGTGACCGGCGAGCCAACGGTTGGCCGAGCGTTTAACCGTATTCCGTTATATAACGGTTTATTTCGTTAATTAATGAAACCTTTATTAATGGCATATACTATATCTGCTCCCAATGTTGAATCATAGATATAGTCCTGTACAGTTACACATGTTGTATGAATTCGGTTTTGTGGAAACCGAGAGATAATTCTGTTAACGCAACGTAACTGGTCAAACTCAGTTCCTAGTCGATGGGTTACGCCAATAACAAGGATACCCGGCCTTTCCCCCTTGAGACTAGCACTTAGTGTATGTGGGCTAATCTCGAGCCTCGGTGTTGGGACATCGACATACTTGAGTGGGTGCTCACTGTTGATGAGTTCACTGAACCCCCTCTCCCTGGATTCTCTAAGTGGTTATCACTGATCGAGTAGAGAATTCCATAATATAGTTGTACACAATTAATCCTTAAGACCCAGACATCACCGTGACTTCATCAGAGGACTAGCTGTATCGTGACGTGTCTCAAATTCCCTGGAAAGGGAGTAAGTCGAAAAAGGAGACAATGTTCGTGCAGTTCGAAATCTGATGTGAAGTCTGTGCATTGTAGTAGGGGATCTGATCGCTTGATATAGATCATGGATGTCCTGTGTGTTCTGATGGTTTGTAGTCCCGGAATCTCTGGCCAGAGTTGAATAGTGAGGTGATTAGAGAAATGTGTTTCTCTGAATCAATCACGACTGGATTTTACGAAACCTAGAACGTACGCACAGTTATCAAACTCAACAAGAGATCTCGATTAACCAATATCTCTAGTTTGATCGGGACATATGTATCGGAGGGATCGTACTGTACGCTAACTATATTACAAGGTTCTTGCAGGCACTTCATTTGTATCTAGGGAATTAGTGAAGCGTGGCTGCTAGACGCTCGTCACTGATTCGTTGGGCAACGACTTGTTCGGAGATTAAATAATATGATTATTAATCTAAAACTCTTGGGAGTAGTTGAAATAAGAGCAATATGTTGTTCGAATCACAATATGTTGTGAGCCCACGACTAGTTATACACCTGAACCATTGAGGGTCACATTCTCGTGTAAACCGATCCTTGAATACGATCATGTATTAATTAACTGTTAATTAAGTACATATAGTCGGAGGTTAATATGATTGAATCCGAGATTCATAATTGTGATTAAGAGTTGGAAATAATAAAGAGCTAAAGAAAACGGACACAATGGTGTACACTTTCTATTTTGGGAAATTTCCCGATTTAGCAGTACCCCTGAAATGGGCTTTCCGATTTTGTGAAATTGGAAAATTTTATTTTTATCTCATATTGATGAGAAAATTAAAACGAGAAAGAAAATGTATTGGGCCGGCTAGGGTTAATGGATCCGATCCATTAGGGTTTGAGCCCAACAAGCTCATTTCTTCACCTATAAAAGGAGCTCCATAGGCATGAGAATAAACACACCAAAGTGAAGAGCTCAAAAACCTAGCCTCACTTTCTCTCCTCTCCTCTCTCCCTCTCGTCCGCCCCCTCGGCTCCTTGCTCGGAGGACCGCCGACAACAGGAGCCGCCGCCCGCCGCCGCCTAGTGTCGCCGCCGGCAGCCGCCTCCCCTCGCCGGAATCCGATTCCGGCACCGTTTTTCCGGCCCGTTTTTCCCGTCGTATTCTCCCTTACGTGTTTCTAGTGCAATACGTAAGTTGGATTACCTATACGAGGTGAAACCTGATTAGACGAGAGACGCCGAAGGTAGCCCGAGCACAGCCCGAGTCGCGCCCATGCGCTCCAGCCGTGACACACGAGTCCAGCCGAGAGCCCCGCCACTCGCTCGGCTCTCCCCGCACACGACCCATGCCGTCCCCGCGTCGCATCCGCGCGACTTCCGACGAACCTCGTTTCGTCCGATGAATCCCTGAGGTATTAACGATTAAATTTAGATTTAATTGTTTGCGTTAAATGTTTGCGCTATGTACTGTTAATGTTTGCGCTATGAGATTTTTAATTAATAAAGAAAAATTAATTGTGATTAATTTAAATGTCAATTAAATTCAAATTGATTCGAATTAAATAATATGATTATCTTAATTGTCAATTTTAAGCAAACTGATTATGTGCACATGTTTACGTAATTAATTATATATGTGTAATTAATTAATTTGATTAATTTAATTGCACAATTCAAGTTGATTAGAATTAAATAATATGATTATGTTAATTGTCAATCTGATGTAAATTAATTATGTGCGGATGTTTACATAAACTCAAGTTGATTAAAATTAAATAATAAGATTATGTTAATTGTCAATTTGACGCAAATTAATTATGTCTGGGTAATTAATTGTAATATATTAATATGATTAATATAATTGCGCTACAAGTAATATATTAATATGATTAATATAGTTGCGCTAGAAGTAATTAATTTATATGATAAATATAATTGCGCTAGATTATATATTAATATGATTAATATAGTTGCGCTAGAAGTAATTAATTTATATGATAAATATAATTGCGCTAGATTTACTTTGTGTAGTATGGAACATGAATTAAATATTTAATTATTTGATAATTAAATTAAATGGTGAATTATTGATTCTAATAGATTTGAATTAAATCAATTAATGCATAATATTGAAAATATGATTTTCAATAAAATAAAATAAATATAATGTAAAATGTTTACATTAATGAAAAACGGTTTTTCATAAAATTTTTGTTTTCCGCTGCGTATACATGCACGATCCCCAACAGTTACTAGGCCACGTGTTCGGAGAAAACGGGCTCGAGCCCAACCCAGCGTAGGTCAAGGCAATAATCGACATGCAGGAACCACGGGACATCAAGGGGGTCCAACGCCTCACGGGATTCTTGGCGGCCCTTAGCCGGTACATCTCCCGCCTCGGTGACAAGACGCGCCCTTTCTTTGGGTCGATAAAAAATCAGGAGTTCCATTGGAAGAAGGACAGCCAGAAGGCGTTCACCCAGATCAAGGAATATCTCGCCGGCCCACACTTGCTCACGGTGCCGAAGCCGGGAGAGAAGCTGTTTTTGTACCTCGCCGCGACGGAAGGCGCGGTTAGCGCCGTGTTGGTCCGAGCCGAAGGTACCCTCCACATGCCCATCTATTTCATAAGCCACGTGTTGCACGAAGCTGAAACCCGCTACACCCCCCTCGAGAAGCTTGCCTACGCCCTCATAGTCTCGGTCCGGAAACTGAGAGTCTATCTTTTCGAACATCCGGTCGAGGTACTCACGACGATGCCGTTACGACAAGTGCTGCACAGATCGGACGTCTCGGGAAGGTTGCTTCGCTGGAGTCTGGAGTTAAGCCAATACGACTTGACGTTTGCACCCCGCACATCGATCAAGGCACAAGCCCTGGCGGATTTCATCGTGGAGCTCACCTTTCCCCCACGGAGCACAGGATCAGCACGCCCCTGGCAGCTTGGTTTATTTCGTACTTGGTTTATTTCCCTTTGAACAATTTCCAGTTTTAATGCATAGTTCAGTTCGTCGTATTTCCTTTGTTTTATTTTCTGTTTTAATTATGTCAAGTAGCTAATCTGTTTGTATCTGGGCAAAGACAGAACCTGACCAACCCTAAGACGTGATCGTGCCGGGAGGCTTATTGATGACAACAACTAGCTGAGTTTTGTTCCCGATTCAACAGGGTAGTAACTTAAGCATGTTAGAGACTTGGGCAATCCTACAATGACCAGTGGGAACCCCGACTTGCCTAACACAAGAGTACGTGGATCAACGCGACCGGGAGACTGGGCGTCCGCGAAGTACAACATGTTGCTGGAGATGTGGTCGTATGACTTGGGTCTGTCCAGGCATGCTATTGGCCATTCCGGGTTTGCTTGGAGGATGAAGGCGACTTGATCAACTTAGACTCATGCGGTCACATAGTGTCGAATTGGTCAACGTCAGGAGACCTATTGAGAGAGATCTAATAGGACTTAAACATAAGAGCGAAGGAGGGTTCGGGGTATTAATATGCGTGACATTATAGGGATGTTAATACTTGGGATCTATAACTGGAAGACAAAATTGTTAGCAAAATGATATACGTACCAATGATCGGCAGCGCATAGGTCAAGGGGGAAGTCAAGGGAGTCAATGCCTGGATACTTTAGTCTTTATTTGTTTCATCTTATTTGCTTAGTCGAGTCTGTTAATTGCTCAGTCTATTAATTAGGTTGCATGCTAGTTTTATTTCTGTTTAAGTTATTTGTTATTTTCCAGTCAAGTAAACACGGTGACCACGGTTCGGCAGTGCCCAACTGCTCTCCAAAACAAAACCTTCTCAAATGTGACAACCCAATTGAGCATTCAAAGCCGGGAAAACTATAAGCTAAATCGCCTCCTCTTGGGATCGACCCTATACTTGCTACTAGTACTTGTTTTAGTGAATAGTTTAGGAACTATAAATATTATTTTGCGCTACTCCACGACGGTAGCGTCACATGGCCAAGGCAGTTGCTGATGCTATTTCCTTCTTTCTCGAAGAAGAGGGTATTTCTCCACAAAAAGGGGGAGTACCAGCAGCCGAGGCCAAAGTGGCAAGGAGCACTGTTTTGAAGATGTTGAAGAAGCGCATTGATGCAGACATCAAGGAGGTTGAAGCTGAAGAAGCTGCAGAGATGGAAGCTGCCGCAGCAGAGAAGGCTGCCGCAGACACTGCAGCAGAGATTGATGGAGAAGAGCGTGGATCGTCCCCTGAGCACGATGATTGAAGAGTTTGAAGGATTGCAGTTCTCAAGACCCGAAGATTAGAAGGAAGCTTTAAGATCTTGGACACATGCGTGGGACATCTGTGTGGGACAGCCAGAGGGATTCATCGAAAAGAGCCAGGAGCATTCGGTAAGCAAGCTTAATCAATCTTAGGATTGAAGGAAGCTTTAAGATCTTGGACACATGCGGACCTATGAGAAAATCCATTTCATGGATTCATTCAAGGCATGTTTAGGTCCTGTGTGTAATAAAGATGTGACAGAAAAGATGTGGTGTTTTCTCATTATTTATGTAGACGACATCCTTCTAAATTGGCAACAATATGAAGGATGTTGTCGGACATGAAGGGATGGTTGTCCGAGTAATTCAATGTAAGAGACTTAGGAGAAGTGGAGAATGTTCTTGGGATCAAAGTTACAAATGATCGCCAGAAAAGAACATAGAACTTATCTCGAGTCTCATACATAAATACAATTCTTACTCGTTGCAGCATACAGAATTCCAATAAAGGTCTTCACCTTTTAGATATGGAATTCATCTATCTAAAGTTTTGTGTCCGACACAATAAAGGAGATAGATGAAAATTAAGCAGTTCCCTACACCTTAATGGTGGGAAGCTTATGATGGGATTCGATGTCCCGGGCTATCAAAATTGCGGAACCGATAACCCGATCAAAAACCCTCTCGCCGGAGACCGCACGAACACCAACTCATCCGTAGGAGTCCGACCTTTGGAGACTACGCGCCCGAAGACACGCAGCCCGCCCCCAGCCGATTTTCTCCCACGAGTCGGATCTACGAACGCGAACCACGGACGAGCTAGAGCATGACCAAGGCGTCGCCGCGGGAGAACCCGCGACTAAACCCTAGCCACGCCCACGCCCGGGCTCGCGATCGCCGTGCATGGCGATCGCCGGGGATGCGAGGCATCCCCGCGGGGCTGTTCGGAACAGCCCCTGGCGGTGAGTCCGGCGACTCACCGCCTCCGCCATCGAGGGGAGGGCGGTCAGCCCAGCTGACCTGCCGCGGCCTAGCCGCGGCTGCCCTAGCGATCGACTTCCGAGTCGATCGCTCGCCCCGGCTTCAGCCGGGGCCCCCTTCGAGCGCACGCCGCCGTCGAGGGCGGCTGGGGTCCGCCACGGCACCAGCCCGTGGCACCCCAGCGATCGACTGAAGTCGATCGCATGCCCCGGCGTCCAGCCGGGGCTCGCCCCTCGTCGCGCGCGCACGGCGGTCGAACCCTAGGGTTTCGACCGCCCCCTTCGATCTTCGCCGGGGATCTCGAATCCCCGTCCGCGATGATCGTCGTTTTCCCGGATCGCGTCGTTCATGTATACATCACAATTATTCAACGCACAAATAATCATAGAAGGGGGTTCTCGATTATTACCTCGAATCGTTGTACGGAGAAACGAATTCGGTTGACGACCTTGTGATCTTCCCGCGTATTCCTTGCACTTCGTCCGAACGTCGTGTGGGCGACGATCTATCGGATTCCTATGGATCTTCCTCACTCTCAGAACTTTATGATTGGCGTAACGTAGGTTAATGAAAAGTGAAGACCATGTAGTGCTTATATAGGCTACGAAGGGGATCATAAGGATAATAAATATTGGGCTTCAATATTGAAAATTAAATTGGGTCCAACCCAAATCTATTAATTCTTATCAATATTAATTTTATTTATTTTCCACTATATAAATAAAATTGCACTCCCAATATTATTCCATATTATATCAAATAATATTTCTCCATCTTAGTATTATTTATTCCGTGTATTTAAGATTTAAATATCCATGAATAAATTTATTTATTGCCCAATAAATTATATTCATCTCTTGAATCCGAGACTAGTACCATTCAACCTTAATTATTGTGCGGAACGAATCCACTCATGAGGTTTACACAATAATTCCTTATGAACTCATCTCGGGGATATTATCAACCCTTCCGGGATACACTGCTCCTTCAAGAATTCACGGCATGCCATATATAAAATATAGTGACCCAACTTAACCGGTAATTAACCCAATAATTAAATCGGTTAATTCCTTTGGTAAATCAAAGTCACTTATATTAAATATACACACCCGCAATTGTTTCAGGGATTAAGAATAAAATACTCCGAGTCTCAAATCAATTATCGCCGAGCAATCCTAATTGATGAGTCTCAATTGATCCGCCCAATACACCAAGTGTACAAGTGTGATAAAATAATTAAGATAAATTATTTTCTCTCTCACACAACGACTATACCAATGGATTAGTTCGTGTCCATCTAGGCCGTGAGCAACTGTTCGATTAAATACGAGTAACCGATAGTATGATCTTCTGTGCGCCCATGCAGCACCATACTAACTACAACGTATAAAATCCAGAACCATGATTTGCATATAATTAAATGCAAATAATTGTTTATTAATTAAATAGATTAAATGCTATGATCGGGAGTTTACCGTTACTTAAATCTAGACATTAAGTACACAACTCCAACAATCTCCCACTTGTACTAAGGTCTAGTCATTTCCTCCAAACTCCCGGTTCCCATACTCATCACGTGCTTTAAAGTGTACTTCCGAGAAGTACTATGTGAGTGAGCAATCTAGGTTGCCGCTCTGAAGTTATCTTGGTGACTACTACATCGTCTCCCTGACGATGACTCGTATCAGGTGGTACTTGCTCTATGTGTTAACATCACTTTTGACTTATGACCTCTTCTAGTTCACCGTGCACCGCTATCTAATAGCCTTTGGTAAAATAAGAGTCATATCCAAGTCAAGAGGTTATCCCGGAACCTAACCAAAACTTCCGCTGCCTCTGAGGCTGCCATTCGGTCATGAGAGAGTCTGAGAAGCATCCTGCTTATCACTCTTTCATTTCATGGTTCCACCTCTTTCTAATAGTGAACACATAGCCTGATATCGACTTTCACTGGTCCTCCTCTGATTTTTGGATCTGAGAATCTGTAATCTAAGAAGATTTCGTCTTGCTCAAGCCAGTACTATGAAAGTACTCTTGCAGCATTCGAACATCCCTTATCCAGATTACTTTGATATCCTCCCACTACGCAAACCGCATAGTTGATATCAGGTTCTTGTTTTACAACATTGCATCTACAAAGCTTTCCATACTTGAAGTATAGGAAACTGCTTTGTCTATATCTATCTCCTTCATGTGTTCAAGACACATACCTTAGATAGATGTATGTTCTGTCTCTGAAAGGCAATAACCTTTCTCAGAAGTATGCATGTTTAAAACAAACCTTAATCGTATAAGATGTCTAGGAGAAGTACAATGTTCTTATCTCTAGATCATAAGATCTTAAGAACATGCTCTAACTTCTTCTCAATCTTATATCTCGATTTATTTAGACAACCTCTATATTATGCCTGACAACACTTTTACATTGTTGCCAACGATGAAGTGTTATCTACACAAAATTCCGAGAAACACCACCTTGTTTCCGTCACGTCTCTAACACACCTTCTTTGCTAATCTTATGCAGACCTAGGGATCGATTTCATGTATACTGGATCCAGAGTTCAAAACTCCTCCAGTCTTATGAACATCTCTAGTTGCTTAACAACCTCCCACTGCAATGGCGTCCCGGTGTATAACAGTAACAACATTAGGTGCAGTCAGTGGTGTACTATTACTCGGTCAGGCTGGTTCTCAGTCTTTCCCTTTCCTCATTTTAAAGTATTTTGTCAATTAGGGCATTGCAGTTCATCTAATAGTTTTTCCTCTATGAACCGGACGAGACGTCCCTCTGGTTCATAGTACTATAGAACACACAATACTTTGTTCATCTAGGATATCCTACAACCATATTGAATATGTTGTTGTCTCCAGGAATATCCATAGAACATAGGTAATTCCGAACAACTTGTTCTCTTACTATTAGATTTCTATTTCTTTACAACGCACCATCTCTACACGTAAGTGCACGGCTTGTCTCTTTGGGAATTAATCCCAATCTTTGATTATGCTATGTGTTTATCTAGATAGGTGATGGCCTCCGCGACCGAGTCGCAGGCTTCTAATGGATATACTTTGATGGTTCCCCATAATAGCTTTGTGTCCATTGACAAGTCAAAACACTTTGCTTTTATGGCACATCAAGCATTCTAATCCATCACTGAGTTTTCTTTGAAAGAATTACTCATACCTCTCTAGTATACACATATGTCTGCATATCTAATCATTTCCAATACTCTTCTGAATTCTATCCTTTTTCCAGAAAGGTTAGCTTAGACGTATTATCCTCCAAATTCAATCCTTAGGTCGGAAGGTCCATTCCTTCTACTATAATTGATCAAATCAATTTCGACCATTTGAATTTCATTTGAAAATACTACTAAGTATAAGATTTCACAAGTATAATGATAAAGAAATATCTAATAAGTAAAACAAGTTATATAACGGTTTGTTGCATCGTGGTAGACTAAGGATTCACATATTGCTATATAATGTACCATAATGAATATCACCATTATTTCTTATCCAAACCATCCAATGATTAAAGAAATAAAATATCCATTAATAAAGAAAAGCCAGAACGAAGTTCTTTTTCAAAAATAAAGGGGTACATAAGCAATAACTGAAATGAAAACTTAAAAACAGACAAATGTCTTCCACTGCAACCGCTGCTACCCCAACAGCTTCGCCCATGTAGACTCGAATTCTTCTTATCTAAGTCGCCGGGTTTTCTGGAACCCCTGCATTTAAAGAAATGCACATACCGTCAGTGGTTCCATATCTACACACCAGAATTCTGGTAGATAATACCGCTGACTATGTTTTTACGACTAAAGAAAGATTCGTACCTCTGAGAGGACATTCAGACTTCCAGTGTCCCATCTTGTTGCATCGGAAGCACTTACCCTTTGGCTTTGCAGCCCCCACTTGTGGTGCAGTCCTCTTGACACCACTGGGTTTCCAGGCTTGCTTCCTTTTCTTGCCCCTACCTCCACCAGGCTTAAAGCCTTTGGACTTGGTAGCTACAAGCGCTTGAGACTTGCCCTTCTTGTAGATCCCCTCTGCCGCCTTCAGTTCAGTCAGGAGTTGCGCAAGAGTATAAGATAGTTTACCCATATTATAGCTCATACGAAACTGCTCAAAACTAGGGGCCAGAGACTGGAGTATGATGTCGACTTGCGTCTCAGCATCAATAGAAGCTCCTAGGACCTCAAGTTCATTCAACAAACTCATCATCTTAAGAACGTGCTCCCCAACGGGCGTTCCTTCAGACTGAGTAGTCGACATAAGGACTCTCATGGCTTCTTGCCTTGCCGCACGATCTTGCTCCCCAAACATCTCCTTGAGGTTAAACATCATATCATAGGCAGTGTCCATTGGCTCATGTTGGGTTTGGAGTACATTTGACATGGAAGCCAAAATATAACACCTAGCCATTTCATCAGCCTTTTTCCACTTCCGATATGCCAGTTTCTCCTCATCAGTTGAGGCAGCCGTGGGCTCGGCAGGGCACACTTCATGGAGTACATACTTGTACTCTTCCGAAGTTAGGACAATGTCTAAATTTCTCTTCCAATCAATATAGTTGGTGCCAGTGAGCTTATGCTCCTTGAGTATCATAGAAAGTGGGTTCATAGCTATTCTCTAAACCTATAAGCACATTTAAACAAACAATTAATTTAATATCCGACATTATCTCCCTTAAATAATATCATTAAATTACTAATCACATCTAAAATCCCATCAGGTAAGGCAAGCCACGTGGTGTGGACGTTTACCCACCCAAATGATTTAGCAATTAGATTTTCTTTGGTCATACATCGCTTATAGCGGAACCTCGTGGGGAGGAATACTATAAGGCGTATCTAAGTGTAAACCATTACTCAGCACCAAAGTGAATCGTTAGGAATTGCTACATTACCGCAAGCCACGTGGTGTGGACGTTTACGACAACTTCACAACTCTTCACAATTCCTTACAACTGTCTACATCAATTAATCCAAAATCCGTCAGTGAAGCAAGCCACGTGGTGTGGACGTTTACTTCACTAAGAGACTTTTATAATTGACTCCCAATTACTTGATCCATTTAATCTCGTAAATCAAGACGTGGAGAATCATAAGTGAAACTCGAAGTTTCTAACCAGTGATTCACCATGCGAGCGACCCTATCTCTCACGAATGAGGGAGCCGAGCAGACAAGCGACCCATCTATCAAAGAATGGCACGGAAGTCTCTAATTTGTGTCCTCTACATGACCAAGTGGCTCTGGCTCCATTCCACTCCCCGGGGTGAGAATGAGTCGACTTGAAGTCAGTTTCAGAAAGACAAATTAGGCATTGTTTGATAAACTTGATCAATGTTTCTTGTAAGAGGAATTACAAGAATTCTCCTCCAATGACACATCTATACGAACTTCAAAAGTCCATAAGAGTCACCAAGAGAACAGTAATGGAGACCATGGGAATGTTTCCATCCCCTCTCCCACTTAGCTTTTTATAATAAAGGGATACGCTATCTAATGCATAATTAAACACATAAGCATGCATGAAAGCAATAAAGCACATAGCACATAGTCAAAAATAATGCTAGAGAAATTATTTTTCCCCGACTATCATGGCTTTATCTTCATATGCATCTTCTAGTCTTCAGTCTTCGTTTCTTGAATGCTCCATGTGACGAGAATATTAATCTCTAATATTTAAATCTATTTATTTTCAATTAATCCAAAAGTTACTTAATTCGAAAATTAAGTCAATCGAATATATCAAAAATAAAATTAAATATTATTAATATTTTTATTTATTTATTTTCCTATCTAGTTCTTATTAAATCTTTAGAATAATCTATCCAAGTAAAACTTGGAATATTCTAGAAGATATCTATAATAGAACAAGGAAATAAAATAAATAAATTAGGACTACTACTTTTCAAATTTATTTTTATTCCTAATCCATGAATATTCCCATGAGTATGAATAATCAAATAGGAAAAATAAATTTAGTACTAAATTAATTAAATTTCTAATCTATGAATATTTCCATGAAGGAAATAAAACAATAGAAAATAAAATTAATTTAAATTAATTCTTTTCCTAATCCATGAGAGTTTCCAAAAGGAAAGTACTCAAATAGGAAAAATCCGAATTAATTGGGAAAGTAGATTTTCGTAGGAATAGCACGGGATTAGGAGATCCCACGCCATCCCCACGATGATGGATCGGCCGGCCACTCGGGAGGAGCGCCGCCACCGCCTAGTCACCGCCGGCTAGGCCATGGGTCGATCACCACCATGTGATCGATCCCAAGCCCTTGTCTTCTCGTCACTTCTTCGTCTTCCGGCGATCGTCTCAACATCGAACCAACGTAATTAAAATTACAAAATTTAAATTACAATTCCGGTATCGATTCTAAACATGAAATCGACCCTATACATTTTCCGGAAAATAAAGTACGTAATAATAAATCCTAAATTCGGTCAACCCCCGAATTTTTACTATTACAAACATTCAATCCACACAAAAACGAATCTCGACATGTCCGAGAGTTTAATAATCATGATAATTAATTAAAAAACAATTAATTAAATCCAACCATGATAGCCGGAAATCCTGCAAGGTAGAACAATAATCGAACATATACATGAACACGAAACCGAACGCTCTGATACCATTTGATGGGATTCGATGTCCCGGGCTATCAAAATTGCGGAACCGATAACCCGATCAAAAACCCTCTCGCCGGAGACCGCACGAACACCAACTCATCCGTAGGAGTCCGACCTTTGGAGACTACGCGCCCGAAGACACGCAGCCCGCCCCCAGCCGATTTTCTCCCACGAGTCGGATCTACGAACGCGAACCACGGACGAGCTAGAGCATGACCAAGGCGTCGCCGCGGGAGAACCCGCGACTAAACCCTAGCCACGCCCACGCCCGGGCTCGCGATCGCCGTGCATGGCGATCGCCGGGGATGCGAGGCATCCCCGCGGGGCTGTTCGGAACAGCCCCTGGCGGTGAGTCCGGCGACTCACCGCCTCCGCCATCGAGGGGAGGGCGGTCAGCCCAGCTGACCTGCCGCGGCCTAGCCGCGGCTGCCCTAGCGATCGACTTCCGAGTCGATCGCTCGCCCCGGCTTCAGCCGGGGCCCCCTTCGAGCGCACGCCGCCGTCGAGGGCGGCTGGGGTCCGCCACGGCACCAGCCCGTGGCACCCCAGCGATCGACTGAAGTCGATCGCATGCCCCGGCGTCCAGCCGGGGCTCGCCCCTCGTCGCGCGCGCACGGCGGTCGAACCCCAGGGTTTCGACCGCCCCCTTCGATCTTCGCCGGGGATCTCGAATCCCCGTCCGCGATGATCGTCGTTTTCCCGGATCGCGTCTTTCATGTATACATCACAATTATTCAACGCACAAATAATCATAGAAGGGGGTTCTCGATTATTACCTCGAATCGTTGTACGGAGAAACGAATTCGGTTGACGACCTTGTGATCTTCCCGCGTATTCCTTGCACTTCGTCCGAACGTCGTGTGGGCGACGATCTATCGGATTCCTATGGATCTTCCTCACTCTCAGAACTTTATGATTGGCGTAACGTAGGTTAATGAAAAGTGAAGACCATGTAGTGCTTATATAGGCTACGAAGGGGATCATAAGGAGAATAAATATTGGGCTTCAATATTGAAAATTAAATTGGGTCCAACCCAAATCTATTAATTCTTATCAATATTAATTTTATTTATTTTCCACTATATAAATAAAATTGCACTCCCAATATTATTCCATATTATATCAAATAATATTTCTCCATCTTAGTATTATTTATTCCGTGTATTTAAGATTTAAATATCCATGAATAAATTTATTTATTGCCCAATAAATTATATTCATCTCTTGAATCCGAGACTAGTACCATTCAACCTTAATTATTGTGCGGAACGAATCCACTCATGAGGTTTACACAATAATTCCTTATGAACTCATCTCGGGGATATTATCAACCCTTCCGGGATACACTGCTCCTTCAAGAATTCACGGCATGCCATATATAAAATATAGTGACCCAACTTAACCGGTAATTAACCCAATAATTAAATCGGTTAATTCCTTTGGTAAATCAAAGTCACTTATATTAAATATACACACCCGCAATTGTTTCAGGGATTAAGAATAAAATACTCCGAGTCTCAAATCAATTATCGCCGAGCAATCCTAATTGATGAGTCTCAATTGATCCGCCCAATACACCAAGTGTACAAGTGTGATAAAATAATTAAGATAAATTATTTTCTCTCTCACACAACGACTATACCAATGGATTAGTTCGTGTCCATCTAGGCCGTGAGCAACTGTTCGATTAAATACGAGTAACCGATAGTATGATCTTCTGTGCGCCCATGCAGCACCATACTAACTACAACGTATAAAATCCAGAACCATGATTTGCATATAATTAAATGCAAATAATTGTTTATTAATTAAATAGATTAAATGCTATGATCGGGAGTTTACCGTTACTTAAATCTAGACATTAAGTACACAACTCCAACAGCTTAATGTATGTAATGCTATGCATGAGACTGATATCTACTATGCCGTGCGCATGGTGGTAAGATATCATAGTAATCCTGGAAAGGATCACTCGACTGATGTAAAGAACATGATTAGGCTCCTGCAGAGGACCAGGAATTATGTTCTGAGTTACAAAGCAGTCAAGTTGTTTCCTTTGGATTACATAGAATTGGATTTCCAAATCAAACAGGGACAGTCGAAAGTCGAAGTCAGGCTATGTGTTCTCACTGTGAAGTGGAGCAGTCACATAGAAGAATGTAAAGCAGCGATGCATTACGGACTCTACCATGGAAACTGAAAGGATAACGGCCTGTGAGGCAGTTAAAAGGTCAGTATGGCTCCAGAACTTCCTAAGGGACTTAGATGTGGTTTCTAGTTCACCCAAAGCTATTTTGAATAGCGGTATTGGAAAACTTGAAATGCCACGAGTCCACAGTGGGAGATAACATGTAGAGCGCAAGTACCACCTGATTCGAGAGATCGTCTAGTAAGACGATGCAGTTGTCACCTAGATAGCATCGAGAGGATTGCCTGGTAAAACCCGTTCACAGAGGCACTTCCAGCGAAAGCGTTGGGTAGGCGTGATGAGGTTATGGGAATCTGATGTTTGGGAGAGGGCGACTAGACTTTTATTATAAGTGGGAGATTGATGGAGTTGTATTCTAAATGTCTAGTTTAGTGCAAATACGGAACTCCTTATCTATACCTTAGTTCGAGATATGATTCAAACATGATTGCATTTAATGCAATAGTCCTTGATGTATACGTTGTAGACAGTATGGCGTGAGGAGACACGCGGAAGATCATACTGTCGGTTACTCGTATACTATCGAACAATAGCTCACGACTTAGATGGACAGGGACAATCCATCGGTACGTCGTAGTGTGACTGGTAGATAGTCGGTCTTGACTATCATGTTACACTCGTACACTTGGTGTATTGAGCAGGACCACGGGAGGG
Organism: Euphrasia confusa; assembly: GCA_954870475.1. NCBI lineage: Eukaryota > Viridiplantae > Streptophyta > Magnoliopsida > Lamiales > Orobanchaceae > Euphrasia > Euphrasia confusa. The sequence goes on from OX940950.1 coordinate 35,864,347, forward strand.
CGTTCGATTTATACTAATCGCAGTAATCGAACTAGACCTCAGATATTACGGATATACGAATTCTTAATCCTTATATAATTATAGGTGCGTGTGTCCAATTCTCGGTTCTTTGACTTGCCAATGAGTGAGACTAAATGATTAGTCGAGATTCTCGGTAAATTGGGAATCGTTATTGTACGCACGGCATGCTATAGATTATAGACAGGAAACCGTGTCCCGTTTATCGGGTTGATGACGTCCCCGAGATGAGCTCATAAAGTTTATCATGTAAACCCTGCAGGTGGATTCGTTCCACATGATAATAAGGATGAGTGGTACTAGTCTCGGATAATAAGAAACGAATTAATTTAATTGTTAGTAATTAAATAAATTCGTGGACGTTCGATATCTTAAACACGGGGAAAGTCGTATATGTAATTTCGGCGGAAATATTATTGGTAAAATAATATAGATTAATTAATTGGTAATTCAATTATAATTTTATAGTGGAATTAATTATAATTAAAATTGGATTTAATTAAAGGTTTTCTTTTAAGGACACCGGTTTAATTAAATTACAATTTAGCCTAATTAATTAATTGTCCTAAGGTCCCTAGTGTGGCCTATATATACCCCTCAATCTCTCTTCTCTTAACCTAAAAAAAAACGCCGCTATAATTAATTCTGTGGAGAAATTATTTTGTTAGCGCAATTATTTTCTTCTCTGCTTAATTAATTTAGATTAGCGCAGTGTTTTTATTTCTGTAGAAATTAATTTGCTAGCGCAAATATATTTCTGGAGACAGAATAATTAATTCTGTAGAAATTAATTTGCTAGCGCAAATATATTTCTGGAGACAGAATAATTAAAACGTGAAAAAGAGGGTTTGAGAGAGAAGAAGAAGAGAAGACTCCGGTGGATCGTTGCCCACACAACGTCCGGCGTCGAGGGCTAGGATACACACTAGAAGATCTCAGGGTGTTCGCCTATTCGGCTTCTCCGAATCACGCATCAAAGGTATAAGAAATCGAAACCCTTATTCCGCAATTATCGATCTCTAAATTCGTTAAAAATACATCGAACGATCGATCGGGTTCCGGGAGTCGTGGTACGTGTTCCTCGACTACTGGGGGGTCAAAGACCTCCGGAACGGTGGTCGGAAGAGGAAAAACGGACCGGAAACGAGCCCGGAACAGCAACGTCGCGTTGCTGTTCGCGGAGAAACGGCGACCGCCGTTTCTAAACGGCGCCCGCCGTTTTGGTGTTTTTCTGGCAACCCGCTCGGTTCGCGCGGTTGTCCTTCGGGGCAATGGCTGGGCGTGAATCGGGGCACGGGCTGGGAAAGCGAACGAAGTAGCGACTTCGGATGTCGACTGGGATCGTTCGGATGTTCGAGTGATCGAACGAACGTATCCCGGGTAGTCCATTTCCAACACGTCGAACCCCCGCGGAGCTGCTGCCCGAAGTCCAGCGAAACGGCGACCGCCGTTTGAGAAACGGCGACCGCCGTTTGCCCTTCAGCAGCTGCGAGTTCGACTTCTCGACCCTCGTTCGTCCGTCCTTCGATCTCTTCTCGATCCACCAAGTAGCAGCAACATTACATAAGTAACCTAGCTACTTCCGGCATCGATCCTATACAGAATGATCGATCCTATACACCCGGATAAACGAAAAACGAAATAGAAAACCCTAAACGACTCAACCCGTCGTTTTAATCTATTACAAGCAAGCAACGATTCAAAAAAAAAAAATCTCGACAACCCCGAGAGTTTAACAAACCACAATATACAGTACATAAACATATGACCATAATAATCGGGTTATCCTGCAAAACAAAACTCGCAAACAATACAAAGAACGTATAACCGGCTCTGATACCAATTGTTGGAAAACGACTACCCGGGAGGCGTTCGTTCGATCGCTCGAACATCCGAACGCTCCCAGTCGACCTCCGAAGTCGCTACTTCGTTCGCACGACACCCCTTGACCCGATTCACGCCCAGCCATCGCCCCGAAGGACAACCGCGCGAAACGGGACTGGACTGCATCAATTCGGCGACCGCCGAAAGCAGTCCAGCGGTCGCTGAAAGGAACTGCAAACGGCGACCGCCGTTTGCCCTTTGGCGACCGCCGTTTGTCCGCGAACAGCAACGCGACGTTGCTGTTCCGGGCTCGTTTCCGGGTCGTTTTTCCTCATCCGACTACCGTTCCGGAGGTCCTAGAACCCCCAGTAGTCGAGGAATACGATCCACGACCCCGGAACCCGATCCACGTTCATGTATGTTCAACGAGATAAAACGAGATCGAATAAATTGCGGAAAAAGATAGATCCGATCTCATACCTTGCGGTCGATTGTTGAGACCTTAGATGCTTCTAGTGTATGACTCTGCCCCGAATCCAACCGTTGTGTGGGCAACGATCTGTTGGGTCTGCCTTTTCTGCTTTCTCCTTTCTCTACCAGCGTTAATATATCTTTTCTCTCTTAGAGAAAATATCAGCGCTAACTTTATGTTTTTAACAGAGAAAAACTTAATTGCGCTAAACAATTATTTTCTCTGCTGAAAATAAAAAGCGGCGAAGTGTAGGTCTAGAATAGGCAAGGGGGGGGGGGGGGGGGGTTATATAGAGTTACACTAGGGACCAAAGGTTAAATTAATTAAGGGCTAAATTGAAATATTAATTAACTTGGAATACGTAAACGCAATTCCTTAATTAATCGATTTCAATTTTAATTATTATTAACTCCACTATAAAATAATAATTGAATTCCCGAAATTAATTTAATATTATTTCAACAATAATATTTCCGCCGAAATTACATACACGACTTTCCCCGTGTTTAAGATATCGAACGTCTACGAATTTATTTAAGTACTAATAATTAAATTAACTCGTTTCTTATTATCCGAGACTAGTACCACTCATCCTTATTATCATGTGGAACAAATCCACCTGCAAGGTTTACATGATAAACTTTATGAGCTCATCTCGGGGACGTCATCAACCCGATAAACGGGACACGGTTTCCTGTCTATAATCTATAGCATGCCGTGTGTACAATTCCGATTCCCAATTTACCGAGTATCTTGACTAATCAATTAGTCTCACTCATTGGCATATTAAAGAGCCGAGAATTGGACACACGCACCTATAATTATATAGGGATTAGGAATTCGTATATCCGTAATCTCTGAGGTCTAGTTCGATTACGTCGATTAGTATAAATCGAACGCCCTCCCGTGGTCCTGCTCAATACACCAAGTGTACAAGTGTAACATAATAGTCAAGACCAACTATTACCCAGTCACACTACGACGTACCGATGGATTGTCCCTGTCCATCTAAGTCGTGAGCTTCTGTTCGATAATATACGAGTAACCGACAGTATGATCTTCCGCGTGTCTCCTCACGCCATACTGTCTACAACGTATATATCTAGGACTATTGCATTCAAGTACAAGGTAGACAAAATGCCGACAGTTTGATTAATAGATAATGAAAAACACAGATAAGGAGTTCCATATTGTCACTAAACTAGACATTTAGAATATAACTCCATCAGCGTCCTCGTGCGCGTTGTGCGTTCGGTCGAGCCCCGACTCGCGTGGACTCGTGATTTTTCCGGCAATCGAGGTTTTTGATCGGGTTATTATTTTCCGCATATTTTAATAGCCCGGGATATCGAATTCCAACAGTGGAATGGAGCCAAAGCCACTTGGTCATGTCGAGGACACAAATTAGAGACTTTCGTGTCATTTGATGACTAGATCGATTGTCTGCTCGGCTCCCTCATTCTATGAGAGATAGGGTTGTTCGCATGGTGAATCACTGGTAAGAAACTTTGAGTTTCACTTATGATTCTCCGCGTCTTGATTTTCAAGATTGAATGGATCAAGTAATTGGGAGTCAATTATAAAAATCTCTTGGTGTAGTAAACGTCCACACAACGTGGCTTGCTATATCGACGGATTTTGGATTAATTGATGTAGACAGTTATAGGGAGTTGTGAAGGATTGTGAGTTATCGTAAACGTCCACACAACGTGGCTTGCGGTGATGTTGCGGTTCCAAACGACTCACCTTAGTGCTGAGCAATGGTTTACACTTAGGTACGCTTTATAGTATTCTTCCCAACGAAGTTACGCTATAATTGATGTACGACCGAAGCAAATCTAATTGCTAAATCGTTTGGGTAGGTAAACGTCCACACAACGTGGCTTGCCATATCTGATGGGATTTTAGATGTGATTAGTGGTTTAATGATATTATTTGAGGGAGATAATATCGGAGATTAAATCGATTGTTTGTTGTTATATGTGCTCATAGATTAGGAAATGGCTTTGAACCCACTTTATGTAATACTTAAGGATTTTAAACTCACTGGTCCCTAAATGTAATGATTGGAATAGAGATCTAGACATTACCCAAACTGTTAAAGAGTGCAAGATTGTACTCAGTGAGCTTTGTCCTCCCGAGCCTATTGACATAGGCGGCTAGACAAGAAGCGATGAGGATACTCATAAAGGCCAGTCAATTCGAGGAAACGCTTAAATACGTTTTTGAGATGATTGACCTTTTAGACGAGTTGAGACGGAAATCGCAAGCTCTTGTAGCCAATGCCAAAGGTTTCGAACCTAAGGGAAAAATCGGGGGAAAGGAAAAGCAAGCAAAGAAACCCAGTGGTCCTAGGTTTCTTGGACCACGAGATGGGACGAGAAAGCCAAGAGGCAAGTGTTCTCGATACAAACAGTCTGGGTACTGGAAGTCTGATTATCTTCTCAAAGAAGGTACGAAATTTCTTTAGTCGTAAAACATAGTCAGTGGTATTATCTACCGGAACCTGGTGTGTAGATATGGAACCACTGGCGGTATGTGCATTCTAAATGCAAGGGTTTCAGGAAACCCAACGACTTAGAAAAGAAAAGATCGTAGTCTACATGGGCAATGCTGTAAGGAGGCAGCTGTTGCAGTGGAGGACATTTTATAGGATTTCATTTTGGGTTATTGCTTTTATGTACCTTTCAAATTAGAAAGAACTTTGTTCTGGATTTCTAATAAATGGATATTTTATTTCTTTTAATCATTTGATGGTTATAAGAAGAAATAATGATATTATCTATTTTGGTACATTAGCTAGCAATATATAAATGATGAATCCTGAGTCCACCACGATGCAACGAACCGTTATACATAACTCTTTTTACTAATAAGAGATTTCTTTATTAAATCATTTATACTTGTGGAATCTTATGCTAAGTCATATTTATTCAAATAAGAAGTTCAAAGGTCGAAAATTGATTACAAGATCAATTAAGTTGAAGGAGTGGACCTTCCGACCTAAGAATCTAATTTGGAAGATAATACGACTAAGAAATCCTTTATGGATATAAGATATAAGATCCGGACAAGTATAAGAATTGATTGACTCTGATGTATGCAGACCTATGCCTACTCAGACAATAAGGTACGAGTACTTCTTTTGATGATTACTCGAGAAATGGATTAGAATACCTGATGTGCCACAAAAGCAAGTGTTTTGACGAGTCAATGGACACTAAGCAATTGTGGAGAACCATCAAGGTATATCCATTTGTAGCCTGCGATTTGATCGCGGAGGCAAGTACCTGTCTGAGGAATGCATGGCATACTGATCAGAGCTTGGGATTTGATCCCAAGTGACAACACCATACAGTCCCCTGTAAGATTGGTGTGTCGGAAATAAGAAATGGAACTCTTATAGAAATAGTAAAAGCATGAGTTAAACGGAACTACCTATGTTCTATAGATATGTCTTGGTAACAACGGCACATTCAAATGTGGTTGTAGAATATCCTAGAAGAACAAAAGATGTGTGTTCGATAGTACTATGAACCAGAAGGACGTTATAAGTTCTAACGCCCGGTTCTTAGAGGAAGACTATTAGATGAACCACAAGCCCAAAATGACGTGATACTTCTGAAAAGAGAGAAAACGATAATGACTGGAAGCCAGCCAAACCGAGTAGCGGTACACCACTAACTGCACCTACTGTTATTACTATTTATACACCGGAATGCCGTTGTAGTGGGAGGTTGTTTGTCAACCGGAGATATTCATAAGACTAGGAGAGTTTCGAACTCTGGACCTAGTATACATGAAATCAATCCCTGGATCTACATAGAGGCGGTACTAGATCTAAATGTGCCTTCTTGGAAAGCAATAAGGATTATTTCTAAGAGGCAAGATCATTTAGAGTACAAGCTTAGTTAATTCATTGATGGATTGAAACGAAGCTAGAGATCGTGGAACTTGCGAATTGATGAGATAGTCCATTTGATGGATTCATCAAAAGGCATTGACGAATCGTGTGTATGGGAAACGTGATGGAAACAAGGTGGTGTTTCTCGGAGGTTTTATGTAGATAACATTTTATCATTGGTAACAATGTAAAGATGTTGTCATACATAAAATGATGGTTGTCTAGAAAAATCGATATATGAGATAAAGAAGAAGTTAGAGCATGTTCTTAAGATCTAGGATCTCAAGAAAAGAACATTGTACTTCTCTAGATATCTTGTACGATTATGGTTCGTTTTAAGATGCAAGATTCCGAGAAAGGTTCGTTACCTTTCAGAGACGGAATGCATCTATCTAAGGATATGTGTTTTAGAACACAAAAGGAGATAGAAGCAATGAAAGCAGATTCCTACACTTTGAGTGTGGAATGCTTAATAAATGCATTGTTGAAAACGAGAACCTGATATCGGCTATGCGGTTAGCATAGTGGGAGGATATCAAGGTAATCCTGGAAAGGAATATTCGACTGCTGTAAAAGTACTTTCGAAGTACTGTTCTAGACTACAAAGCAGACGAACATTTCCTTTGGATTACATTCTCTTAGATTTCTAATCGAATGAGGACCGGTGTAAGTCGATATCAGGCTATGTGTTTCACTATTGAAGGAGAAGGAGTTTTAACATGAAAGAGTGATAAGCACGATGCTTTTCGGACTCTGCCTTAGGTAACCAAATAGCGGCCTTAGAGGCAGCGGAAGTTTTGGTATAACTCCGGGATAATCTCTGGGACTTAGAGGTGATTCTTAATTTGCCAAAGGCTATGTGTATAGCGGTGCAGTGGCAAATGGTAAGAAATCACAAGTCCATAAGTGTAAGATAACACATAGTGCAAGTACCACCTGATACGAGTCATCGTCGTGGGAGACGACGTTGTAGTCACCAAGATAACTTCAGAGCGGCAACCTAGAGTGCTCATTCAAATAGTACATCTTGGAAGTACAACTTAAGCACGTGATGAGTATGGGAGTCGGGAGTTTGGAGGAAATGACTAGACCTTAGTACAAGTGGGAGATTGTTGGAGTTGTGTACTTAATGTCTAGATTTAAGTAACGGAAACTCACGATCCATTGCCACTAATCTATTTAATTAAATAAACAATTATTTGCGTTTAATTATTTATAATTAAATATATGCAAATTATAGTCCTGGATTTTATACGTTGTAGTTAGTATGGTGTTGCATGGGCGCACAGAAGATCATACTATCGGTTACTCGTATTTAATCGAACAGTTGCTCACGACCTAAATGGACACGGACCAATCCATCGGTATAGTCGTTGTGTGAGAGAGAAAATAATCTATCTTGATTATTTTATCACACTTGTACACTTGGTGTATTGAGCGGATCGTTGAGATTCATCGATTAGGATTGCCGGCGATAATCGATTCGAGTCTCAGTGTATTTTATTCTTAATCCCCGAAACTATTGCGGGTGTGTATATTTAATATAAGTGACTTTGATTTACCAAAGGAATTAACCGATTTAATTATTGGGTTAATTACCGGTTAAGTTGGGTCACTATATTTTATATATGACATGCCGTGAATACTTGACGGGAAAGTGTATCCCGTAAGGGTTGATAATATCCCCGAGATGAGTTCATAAGGAATTATTATGTAAACCCTGCAGGTGGATTCGTTCCGCATAATAATTAAGGTTGAATAGTACTAGTCTCGGATATAAGAGATGAATAAATTAATTAACAATAAATTAATTTTATTCATGGATATTTATATCTTAAATACACCGAATAAATAATACTACCGGAGAAATATTATTTGATATAATATGGTTTAATATTGGGAGTGCAATTAATTTTATATAGTGGAAAATAGAATTAATTAATATTGATAAGGATTAATGGACTTGAGCATTGGGCTCAATTTAATCTTCAATATTGGAAGCCCAATATTCCACCTCCTTTAGATCCCCTACGTAGCCTATAAAAGCACTACATGGTCTTCTCTATTCTCATAAGTTGAAGATCACAATTCTAGAGAGAGAAAGTAGAGAGGGAGATCCATGGAGTTCGGTAGATCGTCGCCCACACGACGTCCGGGCTAGTGCAAGGAATACGTGGGAAGATCTCAAGGTCATCATAAGATCTCGTTTCTCCGCACAATGAATCGAAAGGTTAATTAAATATTTCCGCTATTTAATTCATGTATATTGAAATCAATTATCGGAAAAACAAGATCAAAGAGTCGAACCCGGATTAGACGAACGATCACGCGGTGGTGGCGAAGCCACCGGACCGCGGGATCGCCCGCTAGGGTTTGGCGGCGCGCGGAGGAGAGAATCCCTCGGCTGGGCCGAGGGTGTTGGAATTCGATATCCCGGAGTTGCCGGAATTGCGGAACATGACAACTCCGATCAAAAACCTTCGCCGGAGATCACATGAACGTCGACTCATCCGCCGGAGTCCGGCCTTTGGAGACCACACACCCCAAGGCACGCAGCCCGCCCCCAGCCGAACCCCCGCGAGACGGGGTTCACGCGATCGAAGGGATCGCGTCCCACGCGATCGGGGGGGAGGCTGCATCGGCAGCCCCCACGGCGAGTCCGGCGACTCGCCGCCGCCTGGAGGTCCCCACCGTCGAGGTGGGGTGGGGTGCAGCTCCAGCCCGCGCCCCGGCGGGCGATCGCCGTGATCGACCGCGCGCCCTCGGCCCAGCCGAGGGTCGCCTCCTCCGCGCCCCGCCGAACCCTAGGGGCGATCGCCCGTGGTCCGGTGGCTTCGCCACCACCACGCGATCGTCCTCTACTCCGGGTTCGATCTTCGGATCTTGTTTTTCGATAATTGATTTCAATAAGAATTAAATAGCGGAAATATTTAATTCACCTTTCGATTCGTTGTGCGGAGAAACGAGATCTTATGATGACCTTGAGATCTTCCCACGTATTCCTTGCACTAGTCCGGACGTCGTGTGGGCGACGATCTACCGAACTCCATGGATCCTCCTCTTTACTTTCTCTCTCTAGAATTGTGATCTTCAAGTTATGAACTTATGAGAATAGAGAAGACCATGTAGTGCTTTTATAGGCTACGTAGGGGTGTTGGGATATGTCCTTCGATCCTACGTGTGCAATCGATAAAGTCATAAGGTCGTCTATGGATGTTAAATGATTATTCGATAATATTAAATTGTTGGGAACAATATAATATTGATCAATTAAATCATACCTACAGGGTCACACATGGACTCGAAGATAATGTACGATGCTTGATATATATTGATTTAGAATCAATATTTACGTGGATTTAATATACATGCATGGGATGCATGGCTTGCATGGATGCATGTCACATAGTGTGACATGGCATGCCACACAAGCAAGTGGGACCACATACAATGCATTGTGGCATGTGTATGTGGCATGACCTTTCACCTCCTTTGTAACCCCTTTTGTGTGTTAAATGGTGCATCTTTATGCACATTATGAAGGAGGTTACAAGGAGGTGTAATGGTGTGCATAATGAAGTGATTATATAGATGAAAATCTGATTTTCATCACAAACAATATTCAGCCACGAAATTCCACACAAATAGAGAGAAAAGAGGTGATCTTGGAGATCCATTCTCAAGCAAGCAAAGGTGTTCATTATCCGGGTTCGTGTGCAACACGTAGAGGCCGGGCCATTTGTGCGGCTTCCACATCCGGACGATCTAAAGGAGTGACGAGGTCATTCACAAGGAGAGCTTCGAGAGGCTGATCCATTTGAGGTGGTTCAATCGACTCAACACCACCTCAACGACATCAACGAATCACTTCGTCACAAAAGTAAGTAATCGTTGAACCTTGTATATATATATATATTGGATGTGTATATATATATGTTTATATGTGTTCTTATACACATTAAGTGTGCACTAAGATCATGGCATAGTAGATCTATTGCTTTACACGCTTCCGCACACACGGTATATCGATCGGATCGGTATACCGGTACCATCAATTGGTATCAGAGCCTAGGGCTCGTGCACACTTTTGTGTTGGACACAAGAAGTTTAATCAACATAATTAGATTATTTGTTTAATTGTGATTATGTGATTAGATGTAAGGCCGGCCACCGTTAGTGGTCGGGTGAATGAATTCGTCGTTTTTTACGTTTCGATTGGCCGTAGTATTTGAGGGCTGCGTCCCTTGGAATCATTTGTAATAGATAGCTTTTTCTATTATATTTGTATTGTACTACTTGTAAGCGATGGACTTGGTCCATGGTTCGATGGAGGATCTCGGCTCTCCGGTGAAAACGAGAAGAAACGAAGCAAAACGAAGCAAACCGGGCTGCTGGAGCCAAACGGCGGTCGCCGTTTGAGCTCCGGCGGGCGCCGTTTTGGAAACGGCGACCGCCGAAAGGCCTTTTTCTTGGCAGATTGTTCCCGGACCTTTCGGCGGGCGCCGTTTTGGAAACGGCGACCGCCGGTGGTGTTCGGCGACCGCTGATTGTGAAACGGCGGGCGCCGTTCGTGGTTTTATGGGTACGGAATAGATTTGACCAAAATCGGAGGGCACAGAACTAAAACGGAGGGCGAGGACCAGTCCAGAAGATGTTCAAGGCTTTTGTTATTACTTTAATTCTTTTCTTTTGAGAGTTGTGAGGTTCTAGGGGCCTTTCGATTACGTATTTAATTGCTTTGCTAGTTATAGGATGTTTTATGTTATAAATGTTCAACTCACATATAAACACCTATGCATGCAAGTTCCCAAAATAATGAGTATAATGTCTTGTCCAAAACATCACACTCATGAAGCCCTCGATCATAAGTTGGTAGGTCCGCCTCAGCGGGGTACTACTTGTTATCTTGGGATAGTGGGAGTAAGGGTTAGACCCTTACACGTGAGTTTGGTTTTCTCATCGATAGATCCACTGCAGGCGTGGCTATCGAGACATAAGATAAGAATGTGATTCTTATAGACCGAGAATGACATTAGATGTCATTGACATGGGATGTCTACCTATCTTTGTTTTCTTAAGTGCGGACTCAGTCGGCTTAAGGATTCGCAAGATGAGGGTCTTGAGATCGTTTTGTTCAAGGGAACAACGATATTAGATATCGATTGAACAAAATGGAATAAATAAGTAACTTGTTAGACAACCTTATTTGTTTACCGCTTTGTGGATGTTTACATATTTTATGTATCTTACTTTTGTAGTTTATCATGTCAAATATCAACTCAATTCAAGTTTGGTTCAATTCTTGATTGTGAAAAATTGAACAAAACAAATTTTCTTGATTGACAACGTAATTTGAGGATGGTCCTCAAATACGAATACAAAGAGAATGTGTTAGACTACCAATTCTTATGATATCATTGAACAACTCAATAGCATGTTCGGGGAACAGACTATGATTGAGTGGTTCGGTATGACCAGGGTCATCGCTTCAGCTAGGCTGGAAAAATGGAAATCTATGGAATCACATGTACAACAAATGATTGGATTATTTGTTTCAAGTGACCGCCTAGATTTTTCCGATGATGATTATTTGGCAACCGATTTCATACTTCAATCTCATGATGGTTATAATGCCTTTAGGCTAAATTTTCCATATGAATGTTTTGAAGAGATCGCTTCGTGAGCTCCACGGGATGCTCAAGGCTGCTGAGCCGGCGATAGAAAAGGACCCTAAGAGGGAAATTCTTATGATATGGGATAGGGTAGTCAAAAGAGCATGGGCAAGAAGGCTACTAGGGTTCCTAGGGAATCTCAATGCGTCTACTGCAAAAGTGTTGGACACTACTTGCAAACATATAAAAGTTCATATTTTATTCAATTTCAAAATAAATGCCTAATTTGTCTTTCATTTGATGGATTATAAGGTTATGATTATTTACACCTCGGGGAGTGATTTAATCCAAAACACTTAAGTTCATCAATGTCACAAATTAGAGACTTTCGAGCCATTGGATGGCGTGAATCGATTGTCTGGTTGGCTCCCTCATATTTTATGAGAGATAGGGCTTCAATTGCATGATAATATCGCTGGTTAGAAAACTTCGATTTTTCACTTACGATTTATCACGTTTTGACATTGAGATAATTTTGAATGGGAAATTTGAATGAAACTCAATTATTGGGAATAATTGAATTTGCCCAAAGTTCAATGAAGATGTGAAGAACGGGGTTGCTTCATCTTCAGGTATTAATGTTATAGACATTAAACTTCACAAATTCTACTTCTTGGGTATTGGATGCCAAATGTGGTTCTCACATTTGCATGTGAAGGAACTACATAGAAGTATAAGTTTGGTGAATAGAGATGTCGATCTATGGCGATAAATGGAGCAAATGTCGCTGCATTAGCCGTATGATCATATGATATTGTTTTGCCTTAGGGCTTTGTTTTAGTATTATAACTATGTAATTTCGTACCTTCAATAAACAATGAATATTGGTTCAGTATTGGATACTGATGGATTCGTTTTTCACTATTAAATAGTTTGGTAACTATTTTAATTGTGAATTATTCTTTGTTTTGGCACGATTATTATATAGTTTATGTATACTTTAACTTGACAAAATCACATATATCATTAAGACCAAAGGCCAAATCGAATAAGTCTCAATGAGACATAACTGAAACATTGTTGATTAGATCAAATCAAAATCTAAACATGTAACGAAGCTTCTTTTAGAAGGAATTTTAGAATCATTTGACTTGGAGTCATTTGATACATGTGAATGATGTGTGATTGAAAAGATAACAATGTCATCTTTCTTGGAGAAAGGAGAACATGTGAGTAATTAATTAGGGATGATCCATACTGATGTATGTGGAACCTATTAGTTCACAAGCACATGAAGGTTATGTTTCGGAAAATAGAAAACTAACTCTATTAGATAGAGTTCGATCTATCGATGATGAGTCTAATTGAACTACTGAACTCTTTTGGGAACACACTATTCTTGACTTCAACCTATACACTGAATAGGACACTGTCAAAAGCTGTTGATAAAGACACCATACTAGGTATGGAAAGGGAGGGTCCCTAAATTGTTTTCATCAAGATTTGAGGTTCTATAGCTTCTATGAAGAGATTTATCTCTACAGGGCTTGAACTCAAATGGGATAAAAGTTTCCTTATGGTATGTCCATATGAAACTCGAGGGTACAAATTCTACGATCTATCTGAGAACAATATTTTGTTGCTCGAGATGGTGATTTTCTTGAAAAGAGATATCTTTCCTAGAAAGTCAGTGGGAGCTCGGTTATCTTGAACGAGGTTCAAGTGGAACAACCAATGATGAATACTCAAGACTGGGTTGAGAGTATTCCTATGGTTTTGGAAACCATATCAGCCCTTGTAGGTCCAGAAGGCATATATCTCTTTTAGTCAAATACTTAGGTATTGTGATCAATGAGAGATATGAAGTCATGCTTTTGAAAAGCGATGAACCTTCGAACTATATCCAAGCTATGACGAGTGCAGCTACTAAAAAAATTGGCATGGTGCCATATAATCCGAGATGATTTCAATGTCTGGTAATCAAGTTTGGAACTTGATAGATTTGCATCAAGAGGTTAGACCTATTGAGTGCAAATAGTTCTTCAAGATCAATATAGACATGAATGGAAAACCTAGGGTTTTCAAAGCAATTTTGGTGGTAAAAGTTTTATATTCACGAGGTGGATTATGATCAATCTTTTTCACCAGTTGTTGTGATTTATTCATTCGGATTAACTTAGCCATTGTGACTCATCTTGATAATGAGTTATTGTAATATTGGATGTTAAAACTAACTTCTTGAATTGGATTCTAGAAGAGAATGTGTTTTAACACAACCAAAGAGTTTTATCGATCTTAATAAGGCTGAGAAATTATGCAAGCTTATAGTTCTATTTATGGAATAAAGAATGCATATCGGAGTAGCAATCTTCAGTTCAATGAATCCATACTGGGATTTGGATTTCAGAGGAACTCGGAAGAGTCTTGTTTTACAAGAAGATCAGTGGGAGTTACGTTGTATTCATTGTGTTGTATTTCGATGACATACTCCTTATTGGAAACAATGTTTCTATGCTTAATTCTATTAAAGAATGGCTTGGGAATTGTTTTTCAATGAAGGATCTTGGAGAAGCACAGTACATATTGGGCATCAAGATCTGTCGGAACAGATCGAAAATGATGTTTGGACTTAGTCAAGTGACCTATTTTGATAAGGTACTTGATAAGTTCAGAATGAAAGACACCAAAAAGGGTCTCATTCCAATGAGTCATGGCACATCTCTTAGCAAGATGCAAGGCCCTACGGGACTTGATGAGCAAAAGAGGATGGAAAACATTCCTTATGCTTCGGCAATAGGGTCTATAATGTACGCCATGATATGTACACGACCGGACGTATCGTATGCTTTGAGCATGACGAGTCAGTTTCAAGGAAATCCAGGTGAGGCGCGTTAGACTGCGACCAAGAATATTCTTATGTACCTTAGATGGACAAAAGAATATTTTGTTGTCTTTGGAAGACAAAAAGAGTTGATATTAACAAGCTGTTTGAATGCTAACTTCAAAACAGACTAAGATAATTTCCGATTTTAATCTGGTTATATCTTTTGTCTGGTTAGAGGTGATATTTGCTGGAATAGTTCCATGCAATGCAATATAGATGATTAAACTACAGAAGCTGAGCACAGTATTGCATTGGATGCAGTAATGTTGGCAGTTAGGATTTGAAAGTTCTTGAATGAACTAGGTGGCGTAACTAGCTCAGCCCATCCGATAGTTCTCTATTTATAGTAGAGTTATCGTGCAAGCCTATGAGCTAGGAAGCACCACAAGTCTAAAACTGGTGCTCAGGAAGTTCCACATTATTTGGGAGATAGTTTTGTGGAGACATCGAGATAATAAAGTTGCAACTTTTGGTAAGGTGGCAAACCCGCTTTCTAAACCTCTCCAGCAGTTTAAGCTTGAGGCTTTCACGACTGCAATAGATATCAGACATCTTAGAGATGGGTTGTGATTTCTATTACTGTATTAGATACTTTTGGAGATTTGGTAAACATTCACTCATATGTATAATACATAATTCTTCATATAAATATGGTTTAATTTATATGAATTGTCCAAATGATTAAGTTATATCAATTGGGTTATGAGGTCGACTTACCGCATAATGAAGTCCCAATGGTTGAACTGATATACTTGAATCATATAGCTGTTCCTGGTTCGTATAATCGAGTACGGACAAACCGATAATACAATGAACTAGATTGTAATGTGTACTATAGCGCCGCTTCATGGGCTAGTGATGTGGGACATCAAGTACAATTACATAGATATTAGCTGGGAGCTAATGATCGAACAGACCCGACTGGAATAGTATTTAAGATTTCGAGTCATAATACTATTTCATTGACTGTCGAGCAATTTCCTCTGACCTGAGTAGTCCAGAGTGATTCTATTGTGAAATGGTGTACTTTGATACAAGTAAACGCCTTTCGTAAAAGGAGGTTATAAAACTTGTTATTGGGTATATCAGGAAGCAAGTGGGAGAGCTTGGATTGACAAGATGGGATTGTCCTCCATTTTATAATGGGATACATGTCTTACCGGCCACTTGGAGAGTCGAGACTGTGGAAAATACGTGGCCACGTCCAGATTCGTATCATAGTGATAAATCTGGTTTTACAGTCTGTCTCAAAGTCCAAGAAAGGTTTGAACCGATTGAGGATGACTCAAGTCTTGCCTCAAGTTCAAACTTAGACATAAAGTGACAACAGGAAGTTGGCAGCACACTGGCTTTGAAGGCCAAGTGGGAGATTGTTGGGATATGTCCTTCGATCCTACGTGTGCAATCGATAAAGTCATAAGGTCGTCTATGGATGTTAAATGATTATTCGATAATATTAAATTGTTGGGAACAATATAATATTGATCAATTAAATCATACCTACAGGGTCACACATGGACTCGAAGATAATGTACGATGCTTGATATATATTGATTTAGAATCAATATTTACGTGGATTTAATATACATGCATGGGATGCATGGCTTGCATGGATGCATGTCACATAGTGTGACATGGCATGCCACACAAGCAAGTGGGACCACATACAATGCATTGTGGCATGTGTATGTGGCATGACCTTTCACCTCCTTTGTAACCCCTTTTGTGTGTTAAATGGTGCATCTTTATGCACATTATGAAGGAGGTTACAAGGAGGTGTAATGGTGTGCATAATGAAGTGATTATATAGATGAAAATCTGATTTTCATCACAAACAATATTCAGCCACGAAATTCCACACAAATAGAGAGAAAAGAGGTGATCTTGGAGATCCATTCTCAAGCAAGCAAAGGTGTTCATTATCCGGGTTCGTGTGCAACACGTAGAGGCCGGGCCATTTGTGCGGCTTCCACATCCGGACGATCTAAAGGAGTGACGAGGTCATTCACAAGGAGAGCTTCGAGAGGCTGATCCATTTGAGGTGGTTCAATCGACTCAACACCACCTCAACGACATCAACGAATCACTTCGTCACAAAAGTAAGTAATCGTTGAACCTTGTATATATATATATATTGGATGTGTATATATATATGTTTATATGTGTTCTTATACACATTAAGTGTGCACTAAGATCATGGCATAGTAGATCTATTGCTTTACACGCTTCCGCACACACGGTATATCGATCGGATCGGTATACCGGTACCTTCAAGGGGATCTTAAGGAGGTGGAATATTGGGCTTCCAATAATAGTGATTAAATTGAGCCCAAGCCCAAATCTATTAATCCTTACTATTATTAATTATATGATTAACTCCACTATATAAATATAATTGCACTCCCAATATTCACCATATTATATCAAATAATATTTCTCCGGTAGTATTATTTATTCCGTGTATTTAAGATATAAATATCAATGAATAAAATTAATTTATTGCTAATTAATTTATTCATCTCTTATATCCGAGACTAGTACCATTCAACCTTAATTATTATGCGGAACGAATCCACCTGCAGGGTTTACATAATAATTCCTTATGAACTCATCTCGGGGATATTATCAACCCTTACGGGATACACTTTCCCGTCAAGTATTCACGGCATGCCATATATAAAATATAGTGACCCAACTTAACCGGTAATTAACCTAATAATTAAATCGGTTAATTCCTTTGGTAAATCAAAGTCACTTATATTAAATATACACACCCGCAATAGTTTCGGGGATTAAGAATAAAATACACTGAGACTCGAATCGATTATCGCCGGCAATCCTAATCGATGAATCTCAACGATCCGCTCAATACACCAAGTGTACAAGTGTGATAAAATAATTAAGACAAATTATTTTCTCTCTCACACAACGACTATACCGATGGATTGGTCCGTGTCCATCTAGGTCGTGAGCAACTGTTCGATTAAATACGAGTAACCGATAGTATGATCTTCTGTGTGGGCCCGACACACCATACTAACTACAACGTATAGAATCCAGGACTATAATTTGCATATATTTAATTATAAATAATTAAAAGCAAATAATTGTTTATTTAATTAAATAGATTAATGGCAATGGATCGTGAGTTTCCGTTACTTAAATCTAGACATTAAGTACACAAATCCAACAATCTCCCACTTGTACTAAGGTCTAGTCATTTTCTCCAAACTCCCGACTCCCATACTCATCACGTGCTTAAGTTGTACTTCCAAGAAGTACTATGTGAATGAGCACTCTAGGTTGCCGCTCTGAAGTTATCTTGGTGACTACAGCGTCGTCTCCCTCGACGATGACTCGTATCAGGTGGTACTTGCACTATGTGTTATCTTACACTTATGGACTTGTGATTTCTTACCATTTGCCACCGCACCGCTATTTACATAGCCTTTGGCAAATTAAGAATCACATCTAAGTCCCAGAGATTATCCCGGAGTTATACCAAAACTTCCGCTGCCTCTAAGGCCGCTATTTGGTTACCCATGGCAGAGTCCGAAAAGC
This sequence comes from Euphrasia confusa, assembly GCA_954870475.1. NCBI lineage: Eukaryota > Viridiplantae > Streptophyta > Magnoliopsida > Lamiales > Orobanchaceae > Euphrasia > Euphrasia confusa. The sequence goes on from OX940950.1 coordinate 35,882,622, forward strand.
ATCGTGCTTATCACTCTTCCATGTTAAAACTCCTTCTCCTTCAATAGTGAAACACATAGCCTGATATCGACTTACACCGGTCCTCATTTGATTAGAAATCTAAGAGAATGTAATCCAAAGGAAATGCTCGTCTGCTTCGTAGTCTAGAACAGTACTTCGAAAGTACTTTTACAGCAGTCGAATATTCCTTTCCAGGATTACCTTGATATCCTCCCACTATGCTAACCGCATAGCCGATATCAGGTTCTCGTTTTCAACATTGCATTTATTAAGCTTTCCATACTCAAGGTGTAGGAAACCGCTTTCATTGCTTCTATCTCCTTTTGTGTTCCCAAAACACATGTCCTTAGATAGATGCATTCCGTGTCTGAAAGGTAACGAACCTTTCTCGGAATCTTGCATGTTAAAACGAACCATAATCGTACAAGATATCTAGAGAAGTACAATGTTCTTTTCTTGAGATCCTAGATCTTAAGAACATGCTCTAACTTCTTCTTTATCTCATATATCGATTTTTCTAGACAACCATCATTTCATGTCTGACAACATCTTTACATTGTTACCAATGATAAAATGTTATCTACATAAAACCTCCGAGAAACACCACCTTGTTTCCATCACGTTTCCCATACACACGATTCGTCAATGCCTTTTGATGAATCCATCAAATGGACTATCTCATCAATTTGCAAGTACCACGAACTCAATGCTTTGTTTCAATCCATAAATGGATCAACTAAGCTTGTACTCTAAATGATCTTGCCTCTTAGCAATAATCCTTATTGCTTTCCAAGAAGGCACATTTAGATCTAGTACCGCCTCTATGTAGATCTAGGGATCGATTTCACGTATACTAGGTCCAGAGTCCGAAGACTCACCTAGTTTTATGAATATCTCCGGTTGTTATACAACCTCCCACTACAACGGCGTTCCGGTGTATAAACAGTAATAACAGTAGGTGCAGTTAGTGGTGTACCGCTACTCGGTTTGGCTGGCTTCCATTCATTATCGTTTTCTCTCTTTTCAGAAGTATCACGTCATTTTGGGCTTGTGGTTCATCTAATAGTCTTCCTCTAAGAACCGGGCGTTAGAACTTATAACGTCCTTCTGGTTCATAGTACTATTGAACACACATCTTTTGTTCTTCTAGGATATTCTACAACCGCATTTGAATGCGCCGTTGTTTCCAAGACATATCCATATAACATAGGTAGTTCCGTTTAACTCGTGCTTTTACTATTTCTATAAGAGTTCCATTTCTTATTTCCGACACACCAATCCTACAGAGGACTGTATGGTGTAGTCACTTGGGATCCAATCCCAAGCTCTGATCATAAATCAGAGTCAATCAATTCTAATACTTGTCCGGATCTTATATCTTATATCCATAAAGGATTGCTTAGTCGTATTATCTTCCAAATTAGATTCTTAGGTCGGAAGGTCCACTCTTTCAACTTAATTGATCTTACAATCAATTTTCGACCTTTGAACTTCTTATTTGAATAAATATGACTTAGTAAAACGAGTTGTATAAAACGGTTCGTCGCATCGTGGTAGACTCAGGATTCATCATTTATATATTGCTAGCTAATGTACCAAAATGGATAATATCATTATTTCTTCTTATAACCATCAAATGATTAAAAGAAATAAAATATCCATTCATTAAATTTTAGAAATCCAGAATAGAGTTCTTTCTAAAATAAAAGGTACATAAAAGCAATAACTCAAAATGAAATCCTATAAAATGTCCTCCACTGCAACTGCTGCCTCCTCTACAGCATTGCCCATGTAGACTATGATCTTTTCTTTTCTAAGTCGTCGGGTTTCCTGGAACCCTTGCATTTAGAATGCACATACCGCCAGTGGTTCCATATCTACACACCAGGTTCCGGTAGATAATGCCACTGACTATGTTTCACGACTAAAGAAATTTCGTACCTTCTTTGAGAGGATAATTAGACTTCCAGTACCCAGACTGTTTGTATCGAGAATACTTGCCTCATGGCTTTCTCGTCCCATCTCGTGGTCTAAGTAACTTAGCACCACTGGGTTTCTTTGCTTGCTTTTCCTTTCCCCCGGTTTTGCCCTTAGGTTCGAAACCTTTGGTATTGGCTACAAGAGCTTGCGATTTCCGTCTCAACTCGTCCAAAAGGTCAATCATCTCAAAAACGTGTTTAAGCGTTTCCTCGAATGACTGGCCTTTATGAGTATCCTCATCGCTTCTTGTCTAGCCGCCTATGTCAATAGGCTCGGGAGGACAAAGCTCACTGAGTACAACCTTGCACTCTTTAACAGTTTGGGTAATGTCTAGATCTCTATTCCAATCATTACATTTAGGGACCAGTGAGTTTAAATCCTTAAGTATCACATAAAGTGGGTTCAAAGCCATATCCTAATCTATGAGCACATATAACAACAAACAATCGATTTAATCTCCGATATTATCTCCCTCAAATAATATCATTAAACCACTAATCACATCTAAAATCCCATCAGATATGGCAAGCCACGATAGTGTGGACGTTTACCTATCTAAATGATTTAGCAATTAGATTTGCTTCGGTCGTACATCAATTATAGCGTTACTTCGATGGGAAGAATACTATAAAGCGTACCTAAGTGTAAACCATTACTCAGTATCTAAGAAGATTGCTTGGGATACGCATATTCACCGCAAGCCACGATAGTGTGGACGTTTACGTTAACATACGCTCCTTTACTCCCTTCTATAACTGTCTACATCAATCGTTCCAAAATCCCATTCAATGTAGCAAGCCACGATAGTGTGGACGTTTACTACACCAAAAGATTTTTACAATTGACTCCCAATTACTTGATTCATTCAATCTTGTAAATCAAGACGCGGAGAATCATAAGTGAAACTCGAAGTTTCTTACCAGTGATTCACCATGCGAACAACCCTATCTCTCATGAAATGAGGGAGCCGAGCAGACAATCGATCTAGTCATCAAATGACACGAAAGTCTCTAATTTGTGTCCTCGACATGACCAAGTGGCTTTGGCTCCATTCCACTCCCCGGGGTGAGAATGAGTCGACTTGAAATCAGTTTTGGAAAGACAAATTAGGCATTGTTTGATAAACTTAATCAATGTTTCTCGTAAGAGGAATTACAAGAATCCTCCTCCAATGACTTGTCTATACGAACTTCAAAAGTCCATAAAAGTCACCAAGAGAACAGCAATGGAGACCATGGCAATGTTTCCATTCCCTCTCCCACTTAGCTTTTTACAATAAAGGGATACGCTATCTAATGCATAATTAAATACACATAAGCATAATAACAAACATACATTTCATGCAAGTACGTACACAAATAATCAAATAATTACTCAAGCAAAATTATTTCTCGACTATTCGTACCTTGATGAATTCCTGCATGCTTATCTTGAGTCTTCATTCTACGTATTGAATACTTTGCCGAGCGACGGAAAAATTCTTTGATTTTCATATTTAATTTATTTTAAATAAAATCCAAGATTCCAATTCAAAATAAATTTGAATCAGTCTAATGATTTTAAATAAAATACTCCAATTAAATAAAATTAATTCCATTGATTTCCATATTTAATTCTATTCTAAATAAAATCCAAGATTTTCCAATCCAAAATAAATTTTGAATTAATCTAATGATTTTAAATAAAATACTTAAATTAAATAAAATCAATATTATTAAAATCCATTGATTTTCATATTTAATTCTATTCTAAATAAAATCCAAGATTTTCCAATCCAAAATAAATTTTGAATTAATCTAATGATTTTAAATAAAATACTTAAATTAAATAAAATCAATATTATTAAAATCCATTGATTTCCATATTTAATTCTATTCTAAATAAAATCCAAGATTTTTCAATCCAAAATAAATTTTGAATTAATCTAATGATTTTAAATAAAATACTTAAATTAAATAAAATCAATATTTTAATAATTTCTCAATCCTATTTAGATTAGATCTCAAGAATCCTAATCAAAATCGAATTTTGATTCTTCTTAAGACTTCTAATCCAAGTAGGTATAGGATATCTAGAGAAACTAGGATTTTCTTTCCTAATTTAACTCTCCATCTAATTCCATTATTTAATTCCATAATTAAGAAATCTAATCCAAATAGAATTTGAATTAATTCCAAAATTAAATTAAATAAAATTAGAAAGATTAAATTATTTCCGGAAAGATCGGATTTACCGGGACGAACCGAAACAACGAGTTTCCGGTCGACCCAACATCGAACCCGCGTGCTTGGCCGTGTATCTCACCATGCAAAACGCATGGCCACACAACATCAAGTAATTCCAAGCCACGCCATGCCATGCATCATGAATTAAAACATTCAGCCCACATGCAAGACCACGCACGTGCATCAAAAAAAACACATGGTGTCGGCCAAAGACAAAACCGATGTCGGCCGACACCCTTAATTAATTTCAGCAACGCGCGATTTCGATCGTCTTCTCCGGCGAGGGTGCAGCGGCCTAGTCGATCTCCGGCACGTCGTCTCCTCTGACTATCTATGCCATCGACTTGCTGCGACCCACCGCACGAACAGCCCGCGACCGAGATCGCCGAGCTCGACTCCGAAACCGCGATCAAGATTGCGGCAAACGCGACCGCCGAGCTTAGCCTCCGGCTGCCGGCGAACCACCACCACTGGTGGCTTACGCCGGCACGCCCAGCCGTGCCCCGCTCACGTTCAGCAGCCATCGAGACCGCCGAGCCTTGGAGCACCAGCAGCCCGTCCGAGCACGAGGCCGAAGCCGCGACCCACGAGCCGCCGCGTGTAGCGGCTGAACCGCCTGGCTTCACGGCAGCGGTCGACCTTCGGCGACCACCACCACTGGTGGTTGATGCCGTCGACCTCCAGCCGCCATACAGCCCGGTCCCACTACATGCCCTCGTCCGATCGATCCGGTTCGATTTCTCCGAAAACCCTTGATTTTTAATAATTAATTTATCCGTCCAACACAATTCATACGAGAGAGAAAATCAAAGACGTAGAACAATATAGCACAATAATTTAACGCAATTAAATTAATCTATGGCCATATACATCGAGAATCGATTATCGAAACAATTAACGAAAAACGTAACCGTACGCTCTGATACCAATTGTTGGAATTCGATATCCCGGAGTTGCCGGAATTGCGGAACATGACAACTCCGATCAAAAACCTTCGCCGGAGATCACATGAACGCCGACTCATCCGCCGGAGTCCGGCCTTTGGAGACCACGCACCCGAAGGCACGCAGCCCGCCCCCAGCCGAACCCCCGCGAGACGGGGTTCACGCGATCGAAGGGATCGCGTCCCACGCGATCGGGTGGGGCTGCATCGGCAGCCCCCGCGGCGAGTCCGGCGACTCACCGCCGCCTGGAGGTCCCCACCGTCGAGGTGGGGTGGGGTGCGGCTCCAGCCCGCGCCCCGGCGGTCGATCGCCGTGATCGACCGCGCGCCCTCGGCCCAGCCGAGGGTCGCCTCCTCCGCGCCCCGCCGAACCCTAGGGGCGATCGCCCATGGTCCGGTGGCTTCGCCACCACCACGCGATCGTCCTCTACTCCGGGTTCGATCTTCGGATCTTGTTTTTCGATAATTGATTTCAATAAGAATTAAATAGCGGAAATATTTAATTCACCTTTCGATTCGTTGTGCGGAGAAACGAGATCTTATGATGACCTTGAGATCTTCCCACGTATTCCTTGCACTAGTCTGGACGTCATGTGGGCGACGATCTACCGAACTCCATGGATCCTCCTCTCTACTTTCTCTATCTAGAATTGTGATCTTCAAGTTATGAACTTATGAGAATAGAGAAGACCATGTAGTGCTTTTATAGGCTACGTAGGGGATCTTAAGGAGGTGGAATATTGGGCTTCCAATAATAGTGATTAAATTGAGCTCAAGCCCAAATCTATTAATCCTTACTATTATTAATTATATGATTAACTCCACTATATAAATATAATTGCACTCCCAATATTCACCATATTATATCAAATAATATTTCTCCGGTAGTATTATTTATTCCGTGTATTTAAGATATAAATATCCATGAATAAAATTAATTTATTGCTAATTAATTTATTCATCTCTTATATCCGAGACTAGTACCATTCAACCTTAATTATTATGCGGAACGAATCCACCTGCAGGGTTTACATAATAATTCCTTATGAACTCATCTCGGGGATATTATCAACCCTTACGGGATACACTTTCCCGTCAAGTATTCACGGCATGCCATATATAAAATATAGTGACCCAACTTAACCGGTAATTAACCTAATAATTAAATCGGTTAATTCCTTTGGTAAATCAAAGTCACTTATATTAAATATACACACCCGCAATAGTTTCGGGGATTAAGAATAAAATACACTGGGACTCGAATCGATTATCGCCGGCAATCCTAGTCGATGAATCTCAACGATCCGCTCAATACACCAAGTGTACAAGTGTGATAAAATAATTAAGACAAATTATTTTCTCTCTCACACAACGACTATACCGATGGATTGGTCCGTGTCCATCTAGGTCGTGAGCAACTGTTCGATTAAATACGAGTAACCGATAGTATGATCTTCTGTGTGGGCCCGACACACCATACTAACTACAACGTATAGAATCCAGGACTATAATTTGCATATATTTAATTATAAATAATTAAACGCAAATAATTGTTTATTTAATTAAATAGATTAATGGCAATGGATCGTGAGTTTCCGTTACTTAAATTTAGACATTAAGTACACAAATCCAACAGAGGGCTCGCGATCGATCACGGGGTTCGATCGCCGGGGGCGCGGGCTGGTGCCGCACCCTGTAAATGTTGATTTTTGCGACAACGTTTTCGTACTTGTGTTTTGTTTTTGTTGAATTTCAGGATTGCAAGTGCACATGGAAAAGGAGACACGAGTCTCCACTTTTGGGACTACGCGGAAACGGCGACTCCAGTCGCCGATTTTGGAGATGCGTAGGAACGGCGACCAGAGTCGCCAGATTTGGGCATGGACAAGAAACGGCGACTGCTGTCGCCGGGTTTGGTGCAGGACAAGGAAACGGAGACTCTTGTCTCCGCTTTTGGACATGACAAGAAACGGCGACTTGAGTCGCCGCATTTGGACAAGCTTGGAAACGGCGACTCTTGTCGCCGCTTTTGGTGAAGTGAGGAACGGTGACAGGAGTCGCCGTTTGTGTGACATGCAAGCGTGGACACGAAACCAGCGACAAGAGTCTCCGCTTTGTGCATGGTTTGGAAATGGCGACTGGAGTCGCCGGTTTTGCACAATGGACAAAAACCGGCGACTCATGTCCATGATACTTGGTTTCAGCGACTTTTAGTTTTTGTGATTTTAATTCTAAGACTAAGTACTTACTACGTGTTGTCTTTCACCAGGTACTCAGTTCGAGGAAATGAAGAATTGTTCCAAGTTTGTAACTTCAACAAGATCGACGACCATGAAGGCGATGAAATTCTGAGGCTTCAACACTTAGAGATTTTCACAAGAAAATGAAGATGAAGAATTGAGATCGATGGAGTCAAGATTGAAATTGAAGTTTGTTTTTGAAATTGAAGATTCAAGATTCAAGGATTCAAGAATCAAAGATTCAAGATTCCAAGATTCAAGAATCCAAGTTCTACAAAGATGATGTCATTCATGGAAAAGTGACATAGGCCAAGCATGCGACGAATGAGAACGTGCCACGTCATCACTCTCACATGTGCGGCTCTACTATAAATACCCATGGATGTTCATTTCATCACTTGACGATTTTGAGAGAACGAAATCTGATTTTTAGAATCGTAACCGAGAGCTTCGAGCTTCGAGTTTGTGTAGTAGCTTTTGCGCCGTGTGCCAGAATTAGAGTTAGGAGATTTAGCTCTAGGTACTCGTGTGCTAGATTGCAAGTGAGTGGGAGTTGTCGAGACACTCGGGAAACTTCTTGTAATCATTTTGCCTACCATACTCTTCAGTGTAATAGTTTAAGTTTTGTGATCAATGAAATGAAAACTATTACATAACTTTGTCTCCACTTTTTGTACTTCGAATTTGTGCGAGTGTTTTGACAGACCGTAGCTGCTGTCTGTGTGTTCAAGACCAATATCACGAAAAATTGGTATCCTACGCTGAAGGCGTAATTTCAATTGGTATCAGAGCAGGACGTCATACGTACAAGACGTGATCCGTAACTTGACTTCATATTTCCGCTAAAATGGAGTCGCCAATGTTTGTCCAGAAACCGATTATACTTACTCATCAGAACTACTCTAACTGGAAAGCTAAAGTTTCAGCGAGAATTAAAGGCCTTGACTCTAGATCTTGGATGGCAGTGTTAGAAGGATGGGAACGCCCATATACTGAAGACGCGGATGGCGTGAGAACTCCCAAACCTGAACGTAACTGGACTAGAGAAGAGCATGATTTGTCTACTGCGAATAGCAAGGCTCTACTTATTATATGTGAATGGTTGGACCTTAGTATGTATCAGCTGGTCAAAAATTGCACATCTGCCAGAGATGCATGGGAGACTCTACAAAGAACTTGTGAGGGAAGTCATGCAGTTAAGCGATCCAAAATCCGAACTATCACTGCTCAGTTCCATCAACTTAGGATGAGAGAAGATGAAGACATCAATGATTACTTGGACAAGATCATGAGATATGTCAACGAAGCTTTTGAACTGGGAGAAATCTTTCCTGCTCCCATGGTCTATGAGAAGGTCCTATCAAGTGTAAACTCCAGATTCGAAAGCAAAGTGCTAACTATCGAAGCTCGCAACGACGAGAATCATAACTGGGATTATGCTGACTTGATGGCTGATTTGAGAAATTATGATTTGACTCTCAAAGTTCGAAGTAACCCAGATATGTCACTTGTCTACGAACCGATGACTGCTCTCAAGATCTCAGAGAAAGGGAAGAGTTCAAGAAGCTCGAACTCTCGAAAAACTCATGTGAAAAATGAGAAAACTGAAAGTAGTTTTTCTGCTGATTTGGGTGAATCTGATGATGAGGAAGCTGAGGATATTGAGAGACTGATGAACTCTAATAATCCGGACAAACTTGCTGCACTGACTGAGATAGTCACTTATCTTGTGAAACAAGAATTTAAGAGGAAGAACCGTGCCCGTAACTTTCGAAAATTTCAGAAAAAATCTAACTCTTTTCAGAGAAACTCAGACAACCGGAATCAAACCTCATTCTCTGACAAAAAATTTAAGGAGACAAAACTTTCTCCATATTCTTCTACAAGCAAGGATGTTTCCAAAATGCAGTGCTTTGAATGCAAAGGATTTGGACATGTCAAAAACGAGTGTCCTAACTTACATCGAAAAAAGAAACTGCCCGTGAGCTATGTAGTTTTTGATGATGAAAATGTAATCTCAGAAAATGAGGAATCTGAAAATGAAAATTCTGATGACGATGAGGACAACGCTCTAGTTGTCACGTTTGATGAAGGTTTTGACCTTGCAAACTTTGAAGTTGAAAATTTTCAAATTGCTGCCTTTCTAAAGGATACTGCTACCGCAGACAACATTTTCCGTGTGGCGTCTGAAAATCGAAATTTCTATGATGATGATATTTTTTCGGATGTTGAATCCGTGACTGAGTCTGTGGAAAATAAGATGCTATCTAAAGTATCTCAAACTAAATGTGTAAGTGCTGAGCTGCTAGCCTTGAATGAGAGTCACTCTGAACTCTCAAAATCCTATGACTTGGTTATCACTGAGAATGGTGCACTTGAAGTGTCTCTGAAAGTTCTTACAGATTCGTGTAATGAACTCTCTACTGCGAACCGAAAAATGTATGATGAAGTTGTTGAGTTGAAAAACTCTGCTGAAAGATCGAATGACGAGAAGAAAAAGTTGAACAACTCCTTGACAATTCTGAAAGTCAAATTTGATGTTCTTTTCGAGGAAAAGCATAAGTATTTCAAGGAGGTTGTCGAACTGAGAGAAGTAAGTGAGAAGTTGAGTTCTGAAAACTCAAAACTGAAGACCTCACTGAAAAAGGAGTCAACTGAAGTTAAGAAACTGCAGACTCTGTTTAAGAACTTAGATGCTGAAAATGACGAACTGAAGTCTTCTCTAATGAAAGTTCAAACTGACCTTGCCATGACTGACAAGGAACGATATGTGTTGAAAGAAAAACTTCATATGACTGACGAGCTGTTGAGGAAAATGAACACGAACTCTTCCGTGTTTGACAATGCTGCTTCATATATGAATCCTAATCGTTACGGTCTTGGTTTCCAAAAGGTTTTTGAGTCTATATACTCGACTCCTGAAAAAAAGACTGATGTGACTTTTGTTAAGGCATCGGTTGATCTGCCTAAGGATGAAAGCAATGATGACGTTGAATCATCTAAACGGAAGGAGATTACTGAAGGGAAGAAGATTGCTGAGTCTCCAGAACCTAAAACTCAAAAGTCGATCTCGACTTCAAAATCTGAGACATATCAATTTCCGAAGAACATTGTCAAACATCCTCGTGGTATCTTACCTTATGAGAAGACGTTGCTGAAGAACTTAGAGAAATCTCAGAACGTAAAGAAAAATGGACAATCCTCACGCACTAAAACTTTTTTGGTCAAGAAGTCCACGAAGGTTGAAATTTGTCAAAGGAGAAAGTATGTATGTCACTACTGTGACCAACCTGGACACATCAGACCATTTTGCTACAAACTTAAAGCTGACATGAACCGTGAGATGATGACTAAGGATGACAAATCACAAATTTCTCAAAAGCTGAAAGTTGAGAAAAATATGACAAACTCACGAAATAGTAATGTGAAGAAGGTTGAGGTTGCTAAGGACTTGAAGAAACCCATTTCTCCAAACTTGATAACTGTGACTGAGAGAAATGTCCAAACTGCTAAAGACAAGAAGAGATGGGTGCCTAAGATTCTCAAGAGTAAAGTTGAACTTAACTCTAACTCCAAAAGTTGTTGGCAACCGAGAGAACTCATTTTCTGCAATGTTGCACTTAATGCATCCGAGACTGGAACCAAAGGAATTTGGTATTTTGATAGTGGTTGTTCCCGCCATATGACTGGCACGAAAAAGTTTCTAAAAAATTACGAGCCTATGACTGGAGCTCCCGTAGTGTTTGGAGGGGGAGCGAAAGGAGTCGTAAAGGGAAAGGGGACTCTACAAATCAAAGGTTTACCTCCTATCCGGAATGTTGTCCATGTAAAGGGACTTGTTGCAAATCTTATCTCCATCAGTCAACTGTGCGATGAAGGACTGAATGTGAGTTTTGATAAGGAGTCGTGCAGAGTTTTTGATGGTGAAGGAAAGTGTATAATGGAAGGTCCACGAGCTAAAAATAATTGCTATACAACTGAGTATAGTTGTTTTTCAGTGACCGTTCCTGATGAAGTTGATTTGTGGCATCAACGACTTGGCCACACTGGCACTCGAAACCTGAGTAAACTGGTTAAGGGGGAGATAGTTCGAGGAATCTCTCACCTCCCCAAAATTGAAAAACGAGTGTGCGGTGACTGTCAAAAAGGGAAGCTAACTAGAACTCCTCATCCGGCACTGCCAACATTAATGAGCACTTCGGCTCCATTTGAATTGCTGCATATGGACTTAATGGGTCCAATGGAAGTCAAAAGCATAGCAAAGAAAGAATATGTGTTGGTTGTTGTTGATGATTTTTCTCGTTACACTTGGACGAGATTTTTGGCCACGAAAGATGAAACTTTTTATGCCTTCAAAGGCATTGTGAAATGGATTAAGACAAATCATGAAGCTAAAGTAAAAAGGATCAGAAGTGATCACGGAACTGAATTTCAAAATGCTAGCTTCAATGAGTTCTGTATGATGAAGGGAATTCATCATGAATACTCGGCCCCAAAAACCCCTCAACAAAATGGGATTGCCGAACGTAAAAATCGAACGCTGCAAGAAATGGCACGTGTAATGCTTATCTCGAAAAATCTTGCACGAACTTTTTGGGCAGAAGCCGTCTCCACTGCTGGATACATTTTGAATCGGATAAGTATTCGATCTGGGATGACTGCAACTGCCTATGAACTTGTGAATGGCAAGAAACCTTCAGTTGCACATTTTCGTGTCTTTGGCTGTACTTGCTATATTTTGAAGGATCGTGATCCTCTGAAGAAATTTGAGGCCAAAGCTGATCGTGGAATTTTTGTTGGTTATAGTCAAAATAGCCATTCTTACCGTGCCTACAATCTTCGAACTAAGAAAGTCATCGAAACTGTGAACATAAATTTTGATGAACAAGACTTTCTGGGAAAAGATGCTGAAGAAGACTGGGTAAAGGAAGGAATTTTGGAATATCAAAATCTTCCATCGACACCCACAACTGATCGTGGTACTGAGAATGTGTCTCCAGAAAATTTTACTCCAAACACTTCACCTGAAGTTGGAGATTCTAGCAATCAAAACAATGATACTTCTTCTGAGGATGATGAAAATGAGGAAATTGAAAATCCTGCTGATGCTCCAAGAGAAGCTCCTGGACATATTCAAAAACGACATCCTCCGACCCAAATGATTGGGAACTTAAATGAGCGAACTACGCGCTCAAAGAAAACGACAAATTCTCCGAATGAACTCTACAACATCTGCACTTCTGCAATCTATAATGAAATCGGCATCTCTTGCTTTCTTTCTGAAAATGAGCCGAAAAATTACAAGGAAGCCATGAAAGAAGATTTTTGGATCATGGCCATGCAAGAAGAGTTGAATGAGTTTACCAGAAACAATGTTTGGTCCTTAGTTCCCAGAACGTCAAACATGAATGTAGTTGGAACTAAATGGATCTTCAAAAACAAAACTGATGAACACAACCAAGTTGTTCGAAACAAATCACGACTTGTCGCACAAGGCTATGCCCAAGTTGAGGGTATTGATTTTGATGAAACCTTTGCTCCAGTTGCACGAATTGAATCCATCAGACTCTTAATTGCTATTGCATGCCACCTCGGCATCAAACTCAGACAAATGGATGTCAAAGCTGCATTCCTAAATGGAGTATTGGAAGAAGAAGTTTATGTAGCTCAACCGAAAGGTTTTGAGGATCCTAAGAAACCAAATCATGTCTACAAACTTCACAAAGCTCTCTATGGTCTGAAACAGGCACCTCGCGCCTGGTATGGATGTTTGACGGACTATCTTCTAAAGTTCGGTTTTGAACGTGGCTCTGTGGACAAAACTCTTTTTATCAAACGGGATGGCAAGAACATGATGGTTGCTCAGATTTACGTTGACGACATTGTCTTCGGTGCTACTTGCTCTAAACCCGTGAAAGCTTTCACGGAATCTATGTCTTCAACATTTCAGATGAGTCTTGAAGGAGAGCTACATCAGTTTCTTGGACTACAAATTTCTCAACGACCGAATGGGATCTTCGTTTCTCAAAGCAAATATGCGAAAAACATGGTCGAAAAATTTAAGATGCATCATGCCAAGCCCGCAAAAACTCCCATGGCGACAACTGAACGGTTATCTAAATCGACTAAAAGTCGAAGTGTTGATCAAACTCTTTTTCGTTCCATGATTGGAAGTTTACTTTATCTAACCGCTACTCGCCCTGACATTATGTTTAGTGTTTGTATGTGTGCTAGGTACCAAGCTGATCCAAAGGAAGATCATCTAAGAGCTGTCAAACGGATTCTCCGCTACATCTCTGGAACCTCTGAACTTGGCCTTTGGTACGCATGCGACACTTCATCAAATCTTGTTGGTTACTCCGACGCGGATTGGGCAAGCGATACTGATGAACGTAAGAGCACTTCTGGATGCTGCTGCTTCCTTGGAAATAATATTGTCTCTTGGCATAGTCGCAAACAAAATTTCATAGCCCTCTCGACTGCCGAATCTGAATATGTTGCAGCTGGAAGTTGCTGCACTCAAATGCTTTGGTTGAAACAAATGTTAAATGACTATCTAATCGAGAGTGCTCCATTGGTGCTGTTTTGTGATAATCAGAGTGCTATCAAAATCAGCGAAAATCCTGTCCAGCATTCAAGAACTAAACACATCGACATTCGACATCATTTCATTAGAGATTTGGTTGATCGTGATATAGTCAGTCTACAGCATATTTCAACAGAAAAACAGCTCGCTGACATCTTTACCAAACCTCTAGACTTTGAGAGATTTCAAACTCTAAGAAATTCTCTCTGCATGTGTTCTCTTTAAGAGTTCACGAAAATTTTGAAGTCTGAAAGATTATTTTTCTTTACTTCTGAATATGCACGCTGAATCGTCGTGGATTAGTCTAATAAAGTTGAACATGGATTCGAGGCCGTTTTAGTCTTCGGACCCAAGTGCATTTATTCCTCTGAGTACGAACATGTGAACTTGGCATATAACTCCCATAAGCTTCATATTGCATAGATCCATAATACCAAGTAACGGAGGACGCCGGTTACCCCGGCTCCCCTCTTCGAAAGGTGGCACATGGACGCTGATCTTTAAGACACTCTCCATCACACTTTGGAGGACGCAAGTGAACCTTGCTCCCCTCTGACTGCTGTAATGAGTGTCTGTTGCATTTCATTTCAAAGCTATAAACTCGTCTGGAGGTCGCCGGTTCCCCCGGCTCCCCTCTGATTGAAGTAAAAAGCTATTCCCAAGTGGAGTGCCTTAAAAGTTCACCTTGTACTCATGAATTAAAATCTCTTGTGCGGTGCAAACTCATCAAATATGTTCCGACGAAACATGGCATGTATTCTTGTGATTGTGACGAAGGACAAGTTCAATATCTATCAAATACTTCGGTCCATTCCACCGGTTTTTAATATGAGAGATCTTTCATATACCTCAAAGTTGTTATCACCTCGTGTGAAAAAAAAAAATTTTGGTTTTGGAAACTGATGAAAATGTGGATTCTTTTCTGGGAAAATATTTGCTCTTCGTTGCCTAATATCACCCCTCGAATCTCCACTAAAATGGTTTTGAATGTTTGTAGTGTGTTGAACACTTGAATGACTAACTCGGGATGTGTTGTTTTGATTTTGCATTTTTGTAGTTCATATCCAACGCTACGTGGTTTACCATCTCTGAAGTCAAAATTTTGAGTGTAGCGACGGCCAACTCGCAAAATCCATATGACAAGTTTTTGAAGACTCAAACACGCAAAATAAACTAAGTCCAGAATGCAAAAATGGAGACACTCACCTGGACACAAATTCGGAGACTCAACCGTGTGCAAAACCGGCGACTGCAGTCGCCGGATTTTTCCGAAATTCCGAAGTTGGACAAAAAAAACGGAGACGGCCAAAATGTCAAAACCGGAGACTCAGCTTGCATCCAAAACGGAGAATCTCCAATAACGGCGACTGATGTCAAAAGCGGCGACTCGCCTAAAACCGGAGAATCTAGTCTCCATTTTCTTGACTTCACTGGATTGCGAATTTCCGGAGACTCTAGTCGCCAAAAATGTGGCCACTCAACTTAGGCCACAAACCCGGCGACTCTCCCTCCTTGCCTTAGCCGAATTTCAGTGTCAACGAACACTTTGACAACTCAAGTTTCTCAACCAATGGCTCTCAACTTTGTTTCTCAACCGATGGTTCTCAACTTCGATTCTCATGCCTTGGTTTGATTTTCATTTTTTTATTTTATTTATTTTATTATTTATTATTTTTGAAAATTATTATTTTAATAATATTTTCAAATTAATAAATTTTGTTCGTCTCTTTGACCTATTTTTTCTTCTTGAGAAGAGCTGTTTGCAGGTCTTGGACTGGGCTTTTTCATTCCGACGGGCGGCCCAAATTTTTCCTATAAATAGGCCTGGATGAAAACCTATTTCATTTACGCTTTCATCAAAACTCTCTAACTCTCGAATTCTCAAGTTCTCCAACTCTCGGCTATCAACTGCAAGTTCAGCGACCGAAACTCTTAGTTCTAAGTTCTTACTTTTCCGTTGCTTCCGGCAACTCTAGCTTTGCGCAACCGGCGCCCTGTACTTGATTCTGTGGTTGAACTTTGTTTTTTGTGGTCTTCGTTCTCAGTTACTACCAACTCTCAGTTACTTACATTAACTTCGAAATGGCCAAGAATTTCGACGACATGATGGCTGACATGACTGTCTACCTTAACGAACAGTTTGAGAATGCCGCTTCTCCAGATTCCAAGAAGGCAGCATATCAGGAACTGAAAGCTCACTTGGACAAAGTTGAGCGACGCTCTAGCAAGACTGTATCTGCCGAACCTGACTTGACCAAAACTGCAACTCCTGCTCACTCCTCTGCTAGGAGCAAGGATTCGAAGTCAGAAAAACCTGGCAAAGAAAGGGATACTTCTCTTCGCATCTATAAGGGAACGGTGTCCAGGGCTGAATACAACAGGTTACTCGCAACTGGCGAGATAACGAAGGATGGAAAGAAGGTTGTGACAATTCCATCAACTGCAACTGTGTCTGCTGGGAAAGATCCTAAGACACCGAAATCATCGCTTCCAACTGGAAGTGGCCCTGGAAAGAAACCTGTCGTCAGTGGCAGTGGAGTGAAACCATCGACCACAAAAACATCAGCTGGTGGGTCAGCTGCGAAATCAAAATCCCACAGCTCTCAGAAACCTCCTTTGGGGCCTCACTCTTCTGGATCAACTGGATCCCAAATCTCAACTGCCGGCTTCAAATACATTTCTGAATACTCCGACTGCCCGAAAGCTCACTCTGACGATTTCTTCACCCCAACTGCAGAACGTCGTCACGAACTTATTCAGAAGTTACCAATTCACACTGATCGAACTATCCTCAAGGAGGACTATGAAAAACATGGCATCACACAATTTCTGACTCAGATGCACATGCTTAAATCCGTGAATCTTACCTATCGTTACTCCGTCCCAATCCTCTACAAGTTCTATGCTAGCTTGTCCCCTGATTTTGCCAATCCGATGAGTCGGTCGTATGGCTGCTTTGTGTTTCGACAAAAGTTGTACAAGTTCCGTCCCTTCTCCATAAACGCTTTTCTGGAAAGGTTGGAAATCGATTCCAGATGGACATCACCGACAGCTGCGGAAAGAGCTGAAGACCTGAAGATTGGCACATTCATAACTCAGAAAAAAGTTAAGTCTGAACTGCCGCCGCCGTCCAAGTTGTCAGCTTTCTATGGCATCCTGCATCGCCTTGGAATGTCAAACTGGATTGCCAATCGGGATCCAACTGTCCTGGAACCTGAGTTGATGCACCTTATTTTCCGCCTCAGTTGCGGCGAACAAGTTAACTTGGGCAAAATAATTTTCGCTGACTTATGCAAAATTGCCAAACTTTCAGATGAAGACATCATCAGGCAAGCTGAGTTGCCCACGGAGAAAAAATTTCATCTCACGCATCCATGTTTGATTTATGGAATGCTTCATGACCAAGGTTTTGTCCCTGACACTCCTATCGAGAAAAAGATGAAGAAAAACGGGGCAGTCAAGATCACTGGCGAGTATCTGAAACCACACAAAAGGGTCATCGATTTACCCTGGCATGGACTCGTTGACAGGAATGCACTTCCTGAAATCTTAACACCTCCGCCATCGCCACCGTCTGGAAGAAAACGTAAATCGGCAGTTAAGAAAGATAAGTCTCCAGCTGCCAAACGTCAAAAAATTGAATCATCATCTGCAGCTGCCGAAGTTGACATCCAACCTGAAGCTCGACCAACTACCGTTCCTCGCGGTTTTGGCCCAACTTCTGGAATTCCCTCCCATCAAAATCCTTATCATCCGATCCATAGTCACCGTGCTGTGGTTCCTTCGGCAGTAGTTCAAGAATTCTATGTCGATTCACTGGCTGTGGAAAAGCGTCAAGCCGAACATGTTGTCGCGTACAACAGGATGATTGAAGCTCAAGAGAAACAGAAACAATCTTTTCGGAAACTGCAACGGGAAATCCAACAAGGGGGAGGACTTGGAGATGTTGGATCCCCAGATGCAAGTCTGAAAGATACATTTATTCTAAAGATGGTTAGGGATGCTATTCAGGAAGCTCACTCGCAGCTGTCCAAAAGCAAACTGATTGAAGTTGTGAAGGATGATGGTGAGAAGTCGGATGATGCAGAGAAAACTGATGATGAGATTTTCACTGGTGTGTTTGATATTCGGGACAAAGGAAAGAAGAAGATGGAGGATATTACAAATCCAGGGGCGTCGTTCGCGATGCCGTCTGATGGTCTCAAGGACGATGATGATGTCGACGTTGTTGATGTTGACGACGACGCCGGAGATGGTTTGGGTGAGCACGAGATTTTTGGTGATCCGGAAACTGACTCTGACGAAAGTGATGACTCTAGCTCAGACGATGGTTTCAGCTATGAGGATGATGAAGAAGAGACGATTGGAAGTCCGGAGCGTGATCCAACTCAAGATTGAAGTTCCTTTTCAAGTTCAAGTTTTTACTCATGTTTCTATTTCCTGTTTTTCATAACTCTTGAACTCATGTTTTTTTTTTTTATGCATGCATCAAACTCTGAATTCGTCCATGCATGTTTTTCATAATTCTCTATCTCTGGATTTTTGTTTTGGTTTTGGATATTTATCTAAGTTTTTATCTATTGTTTTGAAATTTTGGCTAAGTCTTTTATGGTTTTTCATTGATTGAATGATTGATGTTTTTCCATCTTTTACTTAGCTTATTTTTGTTAATGTATTCGATTGAGGGGGAGATACGTTTATCTCGTTTTTACTTAACTTGTTTTTCATGGGTTGTGCCAAAAAGGGGGAGATTGTAAATGTTGATTTGGCGACAACGTTTTCGTACTTGTGTTTTGTTTTTGTTGAATTTCAGGATTGCAAGTGCACATGGAAAAGGAGACACGAGTCTCCACTTTTGGGACTACGCGGAAACGGCGACTCCAGTCGCCGATTTTGGAGATGCGTAGGAACGGCGACCAGAGTCGCCAGATTTGGGCATGGACAAGAAACGGCGACTGCTGTCGCCGGGTTTGGTGCAGGACAAGGAAACGGAGACTCTTGTCTCCGCTTTTGGACATGACAAGAAACGGCGACTTGAGTCGCCGCATTTGGACAAGCTTGGAAACGGCGACTCTTGTCGCCGCTTTTGGTGAAGTGAGGAACGGCGACAGGAGTCGCCGTTTGTGTGACATGCAAGCGTGGACACGAAACCAGCGACAAGAGTCTCCGCTTTGTGCATGGTTTGGAAATGGCGACTGGAGTCGCCGGTTTTGCACAATGGACAAAAACCGGCGACTCATGTCCATGATACTTGGTTTCAGCGACTTTTAGTTTTTGTGATTTTAATTCTAAGACTAAGTACTTACTACGTGTTGTCTTTCACCAGGTACTCAGTTCGAGGAAATGAAGAATTGTTCCAAGTTTGTAACTTCAACAAGATCGACGACCATGAAGGCGATGAAATTCTGAGGCTTCAACACTTAGAGATTTTCACAAGAAAATGAAGATGAAGAATTGAGATCGATGGAGTCAAGATTGAAATTGAAGTTTGTTTTTGAAATTGAAGATTCAAGATTCAAGGATTCAAGAATCAAAGATTCAAGATTCCAAGATTCAAGAATCCAAGTTCTACAAAGATGATGTCATTCATGGAAAAGTGACATAGGCCAAGCATGCGAAGAATGAGAACGTGCCACGTCATCACTCTCACATGTGCGGCTCTACTATAAATACCCATGGATGTTCATTTCATCACTTGACGATTTTGAGAGAACGAAATCTGATTTTTAGAATCGTAACCGAGAGCTTCGAGCTTCGAGTTTGTGTAGTAGCTTTTGCGCCGTGTGCCAGAATTAGAGTTAGGAGATTTAGCTCTAGGTACTCGTGTGCTAGATTGCAAGTGAGTGGGAGTTGTCGAGACACTCGGGAAACTTCTTGTAATCATTTTGCCTACCATACTCTTCAGTGTAATAGTTTAAGTTTTTTGATCAATGAAATGAAAACTATTACATAACTTTGTCTCCACTTTTTGTACTTCGAATTTGTGCGAGTGTTTTGACAGACCGTAGCTGCTGTCTGTGTGTTCAAGACCAATATCACGAAAAATTGGTATCCTACGCTGAAGGCGTAATTTCACACCCCACCCGCCGTGAAGGCGGAGCTCCTCCAGGCGGCGGCGAGTCGCCGAACTCGCCGCGGGGGGGCTGCTGGGCAGCCCCATCGATCGCGAAGATCGAACGCGATCCTCGATCGCGTGAACCCCGTCTCGCGGGGGTTCGGCTGGGGGCGGGCCGCGTGCCTTCGGGTGCGTGGTCTCCAAAGGCCGGACTCCGGCGGATGAGTCGGTGTTCGTGTGATCTCCGGCGAAGGGTTCGTTCGGGTTATTGGTTTCCGCAAATTTAAATAACCCGGGATATCGAATTCCAACAAAAACAACAATAATTCCGGGAAGAGTTCCGGTGAAGTTGGTGTAGCCGAGAATTATTGTGATCTCCTTATGGCTTTGGGTGAGGTCTCCAAATCAAGCTAGGAGTGGATTCTAGACTCGGGATGTACGTTCCACATGTGCCCGAATCGTGAGTGGTTCGACACTTTTGAGAAGGTGGAACAAGGTGCGGTGACTATGGGCAACAACGCGTCATGCAAGATCGAAGGGATAGGAAGCATCCGGATCAAGATGTTTGACGGCGCGATCCGCACCCTAAGCGAGGTTAGATTCGTCCCCGGCTTAAAGCGGAATTTAATTTCGCTTAGTACTTTGGAGCTTAAGGGTTACTCGTTCACCGGAGAAGGTGGAGTCGTGAAGGTGGCCAGCGATTCGTTGTTCGTTATGAGAGGCGAACGTAAGTCGAATAGGCTGTATGTTCTTGAAGGTACCACGGTGAAAGGCGAAGTAGCCGTGGGTGATTCCAAGGTCCAGGATGTCGATACGACGAGACTTTGGCATATGCGTCTAGGGCATATGAGTGATTCCGGAATGGCCGAGTTGAGTAGGCAAGGGCTTCTTGGGGATAAGGGCTTGTCGAAGTTAGAGTTTTGTGAGCAGTGCGTCTTTGGGAAGCAAACGAGGGTGAAGTTCACCACTGGCGCTCACACAACGAAAGAGATACTCGGGTATGTCCATTCCGATCTATGGGGACCATCCCCGGTCCCCTCCACTGGAGGTTCTTACTACATGCTTACCATCATCGATGACTATTCCCGAAAGGTTTGGTCGTTCTTCCTAAAGAACAAGAGCGACGTGTTTTCTACCTTCAGAGATTGGAAGGTGATGATAGAGAAACAAACCGGGAAAGTCGTGAAGAACCTACGTACGGACAATGGCCTAGAATTTGTGTCCGAAGAATTCAACCAATTTTGTAAGGGTTCGGGGATTGTGAGGCACCACACTGTGAGATACACCCCTCAGCAAAACGGAGTAGCCGAGAGAATGAATCGCACGATTATGGACAAGGTACGTTGCTTGTTAGCAACTTCTGGGTTGAATAAAGGTTTTTGGGCTGAAGCGGCTTCTTTAGCATCTCCGGCGAATTATGAGGACTTAAGGGTGTTTGGGTGTCCGGCCTACATGCATGTCAACGACGGGAAATTGAGTGCACGTTCTAAGAAGTGCATATTCGTTGGCTTTAAGGAAGGAGTTAAAGGATACAAGCTTTGGTGTCCAGAGACGAAGAAGATCATTCTAAGCCGTGATGTAGTCTTCGATGAGGCTTCTATGATTGGTGATCGGGCGTCTAAAGGGAATCTCGAGGTTCCAAGTACTCCTATTGAGGTGGAGCCGGACGGGGTGCACGAGGAAGATGATGGGTCAAGTTCCCCGACCGATGAAACGAGTAGTTCGACTACTCCGGAAGATCCAAAAGAGGTGGAGCCGCAATGCATAGCTAGAGATAGGCCAAGACGTGAGACTCGACCACCCAAAAGGTTAGCCGAGTATGAGTTAGTTGCCTATGCTCTAAACGTGGCCGATGAAGTTGATTCGTATGAGGAACCTTCCTCATATGCCGAGGCGATTACGTGTGATGACTCAAGTAAGTGGGTCTTGGCTATGCAAGAAGAGATGGAGTCTCTTCATAAGAATGGCACTTGGGAGTTGGTTGATCTCCCTAAAGGCAAGAAGGCCATCAAGTGCAAATGGATCTTCAAAAAGAAGGAGGGCATCCCTGGGGTTGAGGACGAGAGATATAAGGCGAGATTGGTGGCTAAAGGTTTTAGTCAAATTCCCGGAGTAGATTTCAATGATGTGTTTTCACCGGTAGTCAAGTATAGCTCGATTCGAGCAATTCTAGGCATTGTGGCAATGCATGATTTGGAGCTTGAGCAAATGGATGTGAAGACGGCCTTTCTACATGGGGAGCTCGATGAAGATATCTACATGGTTCACCCCGAGGGGTTCGAGGGTTCAAGTCAAGAGAACAAGGTTTGTTTTCTCAAGTAGTCCTTATATGGCTTGAAACAGTCTCCTAGACAATGGTATAAACGTTTTGACACGTTTATGATCAAGAATGGTTTCCGGAGGAGCTCATACGATAGTTGTGTGTATTTTCGGAAAGGCCGTGATGGGTCTTTAGTTTATCTTCTCCTCTACGTCGACGATATGTTGATAGCGGCTAAGGATAAGTCGGAGGTGGAGAGAGTCAAGACACAACTAAGCAAGGAGTTCGAAATGAAGGATCTAGGTGCGGCAAAGAAGATCCTAGGAATGGAAATCACAAGAGATCGAAAGGATGGCAAGTTGTATCTTGGCCAAAAGGGGTATATTGAGAAGGTGCTACGTCGATTCAACCTTGAGAATTCGAACCCGGTAAGTACTCCCCTTGGAACACAATTTAAACTTACCTCTGCTTACTCTCCGACTACGGAGAAGGACATCGAGGATATGGCTCGAGTCCCTTATTCCAATGCCGTTGGTTCTCTTATGTACGCCATGGTGTGTACGCGCCCGGATTTAGCACACGCCGTGAGTGCCGTGAGTCGGTATATGGCGAATCCCGGGAGAGAGCATTGGAAGGCGGTGCAATGGGTGTTGGGCTATTTGAGAGGTACGTCTAACAAGAAGTTGGTGTTCGGGAGGAATCAAGATGATGTGCAAGGGTTCGTGGATTCCGACTATGGCGGTGATCTAGATAAAAGAAGATCTCTTACCGGGTATGTTTTTACCATTGGTGGGTGTGCTATAAGTTGGAAAGCTATCTTGCAAAGTACGGTGGCCTTATCGACTACCGAGGCGGAGTATATGGCGGTTACCGAGGCATGCAAGGAGGCTCTATGGTTGAGAGGTTGGTTTAGAGAACTCTCGAAGAGTTCTAAGACGACGTCAATCTTTTGTGATAGTCAAAGTGCTATTTGTCTCACAAAAGATCAAGTGTTCCATGAGAGAACAAAGCACATAGATATTCGTTATCACTTTGTTCGTGAGGTGATCGCTCGAGGCGATGTTAAGGTGAGTAAGATTAGTACTCACGATAATCCGGCGGACATGTTAACGAAGAGTTTACCCGCAACCAAGTTTGAGCTTTGCTCTAGCTTGGTTGGACTTCGATCGAGAGATTAAGCCCTTAGGGGCTTTTGGAGGAAGACGGAAGGCGAAAGAAGTTCGCGGTTTAGTGTCAAGGTGGAGATTTGTTAAGATATGACTCAAAACCGCTTAAGGAATAGAAGCTTCTATGATGACTTCTTGACTTATGGAATAAGTCTTTTGGATTCCTAACTTGGTTAGGAGGTTTGAGTTATAATAGGAAAGGATTATAATTCCTATTCCTATTATTACCTATTTTATGAGTTTTCTACAACTATAAATAGGGATCTCCGTAGACACAATAAGACACATCAATTATAATTTTATAGCTATTGCGTGAGATTTGAGGGTTTAGAGCGTATATTATCCTTGTAATCGTGAAGCAATATTATAGTGAATTGTTCGTCGTTCCTCCCGTGGTTTTTCCCAGTTGGCTTTCCACGTAAATTCTTGTCTTCTCTATTTTTCGTTGATTTCTTTTCTTCGGTATTCCTTATATTATCATACTATACATCGTCCGATCGTCAACATATATAATTATAAATATACTGCATCATCCTAATAAATCATAGAACAAAATTAAAAACATTTTCACATAAAGACATTCAGCAGCACTCTTTAGTCTTTATAAAAAAATTAGTCACAATATCATTTAATAAACAAAAAAAGGCATTATCTTTAACATCACCTTAAATAAATAAAAAAATTGTAATTCACATTTGAAACCTCCTGGAACATCATAAGTACCGCACCGACCAAACCCTTCATAATTCAAACTATAAACTATTAAAACATGAATATACGCCATACTTAGGTAGCAACACTATAGATATATAAAGAAATTTATATATAAAAAACATAAAAGATACAAAAAAACATTAATATAAAATTGACTTAATATTAAAATTTTACATTGGAGGCAGTCATAGTAGTTTATGTACATATAAAACTTGAAAATAAATTGTAAAACATAGAATTCATAATGGACATACTTGCAAAGAACTTATGACGTCGAAGTTTAATTACACGACCCAACAAACACAATCTCATGAATTATTAATTACATAAGAAAGAAAAAAAAATTATGAAATGCGAAAGTGATTAAGAATCTGATCCGAGTATAGAAGACGAAGAAAAAATGTTTCGTATCAAGGTTTTGAAATTTAATAATCCTCCACTTGGTTCATGCCATGTATTAAATGAATAGTTGAAAAGAGAGAATAAAATTTTGTAGAGGCTAGGTACTTGAGTTTTTATCTCTTCCGAAAATTAATCAGGTTATCAAAATAGTTAAGCAGCACGAACAAAAACCCTATTGTTTACCTGCATAATCAACGTGGTCGTTTCATTCTTTCAATTATCCCTGCCACAAATGCCTTGCCCTTAACATTCCAAGCCACATGAAAATGTTGGCGCCAAAAATAGTTACTATGGGAAAAAATTGTTGAGTTGAAAATGAAAATCAATACTGTAGCATCACATAAAACATAAAATCAGTGAAATTGGGTACCTCTTTCAGATTCGGTCCACTTGATCATCCTATCATAAGTGTCTACATAAACAAATAAATAAACATATAATTCAAATTAGCAATTGCATACATAATGATCAAATAAAAAATAGCGTCCGTCTCTTTGATATTCATACCAATAACGCGGCGTTTGGGTTTCGGTTATGGATCTGGATTTGATTGTTGTTGTCTCCCACCAGATATTGCTGCAGGAAAATAAAGTGATCAAACCACAGCAAAAAAAAAAACTGAGCAAGAAATTTGTATTTTATTTGTGTGCGCAATCAAGGTGTTTGATTTTTTGCCTTTGCACATGTAAGATATAATGCATTCAAATAAATATGAAGTACAAATAGAAACAAAAAGTAATTGTATCTCTTCATTAAACCACTTACATTCTAACGAAGCATAATTATCGCCTTTCTTCATTCTCAATATCAAGAAAACCCAATACCGCGATTTCGACTTTCTCACCCGTCGATAACATCTCTTCCGATCACTTCACCAGTGCCTCATCCATGCTCTTGGACATCATCGGTATCATCAACAGCGACAGAGCCGTCGTCAATCGGACTGATCAGAAGAAAAAAATTCAAAAAGTTGTTCTGTAGGCTATGAATAAGAATTTTGATCAACCGTACAATGACATTTAAGAAAAAATACAACAGAAACTTGAACTGTGATTAATCAAAGTGGGTAAATTATGTAAAATTGTACATTACCATGTTTCCACCTGAAGTACTAAAATAAACTACCAAAATGGGAACGCGCAAACTATTGAGGTCATTTTCAAATTACAGCATGAGATGATCAATTATCAAAACAACATCTGAAAAAAAATATAAATAAAGTAAATAAGTACTAACCTGCTGGAAATATATCTGATTCAAGATCTTCCTCCAATGGGCGGAAATCAGAGGCCCATCGTCAAACCCTATTTCGGGAGGGTGCTGGATTAGGTTTGTTTGTATACAGCTAGCTACAGAAATTAATGTAGAAAAAGGTAGTACGATATGGTCCATGTGGCTATGGGAGATGAAGAGGAACTGTTGGGAGACTACTTGAGGGGACTTGAGAGTGTCATGGTCCATGTGGTTATGGGAGATGAAGAGGAACTGTTGGGAGACGACTTGAGGGCACTTGAGAGTGTCGAAAGCTAAGTTGACTACAAACAAAAATATGCACTGATATATTAATCACATATTTATAATCTAAGAAAAATTAATAACATATAAATCATTACCTATGAATGAATTAAGGTTGACTTACTGATCACATATAACATATTAATCATATATTTGTTCAATAAGTTGACATATTGAACAAAAAAAATTCTAATATAAAACCAATTAACATAAGAAAAAAATATTGTAAGGCTAGATCAGGTAATAAATTACGGGTTAGTATATCTTACACCCAAGGTGTAAGAAGCCCATCTTACTCCGGCTCAGTATATAAAAATAATTGACCCAGCCCAATTACTCGCTGACGTCATCAACCCACATAATTCACGCGAACTATGGATTCTGTAACTTCTCTCTTCGATACAGTTTTCGAACTCCGCCCTCCTACACCGTCACATATCTCCTACACCGCCACATATCGCCGCCGTCAATCTTCGATTACTTCCTCCTTCAAGCATCTATTCTCGGAGTCAACTCTCCCCGCCGCCTTCAACCATCGTTCCTTGAAGCATCAATTCTCAAGGCCTTCAAGCATCGATTCTTCCTACAAATCTCGACCGCTTCAAACATCGATTCTTCCTCCTCGCTTTGCCGCCTCCAAGTTTCGCTGGAAACAACTCAATCAATAGCCTAGGTAAAATTTCAATTTATGTTATGTTTGAGATTTTCCCCTTTCTTCAGTTTTAGTTTTGCATGTTTGAAAATATTATGATCTTGCAGTTATCCTCTAAGCCTCTAACCCTAGGTAATTTAGTTTTCTGATTTTTGATGAATTGGAACTGTTAATTTATCCTTCAACCCTAGGTAATTTAGTTTTCTAATTTCTGATGAATTGTAACTGTTAATTTATCCTCAAACCCTAAGTATTTTCTGATTTCTTATCCTCCACTGTTTAGCTTCTTCCTGTTTGTGTTTCTGTTTTTGTGTTTTATTATGTTTCATCCATCAAATTGATTTCCCACTGAGTATTTCATGTTCCCTGTATCTGTTCCCTTCAGTGTGTGTGTGTGTGTGTGATTTTGTGATTTCCCCTTCTTCAGTTTATGGATTGCATAATGATATAAGTCACAAATCACACATACACAAGTCAATATGATATCTGTAATTGTCAAAAGTGCAGTATGGACATGTCTTTAGTAGAACCTCAATAAAACCTGCACAAATGTGTGTGTATATGTTTATGTGTGTGTGTATGTGTGTGTATGCTGTCCTATGGTTCAGCCATCTTTGTATCTTTTTATGAATGTATATGTTCCATAATATCACATTGAGATGTAGGATATATCTGTTCCAACATGAACTTTCATCTTGTGTTCATCTTATTTCAGTTTCATGTATTTGAGTAGTATCTATTTTACTGATATATATTACATGTTCAATCACAGCAATTTTGTGCAATGGATCCATCAGAAGATCCAGAGAGACATAATAGAAATCGAAAAGTAAGTTCCTATTAAAAAATATTACGAGTTTTGTTGATTGGTTCTTATATTTCTGAAAATTTTATTACTTATTCTTCAGGAATTGATTCATATGCTAGCCAAAGAACCATAGGACAGCATGGTTCTCCACAAAAACAGGTAAAGTTCTTAAAATGTCTCACACTTCATATACATACTACTCATCTTTCATTTGAAAAACAGCTCATACTTCAGTTTAATATTGCATACTTCATCTGATCCTTTGTCATACCATGTAGTCAACTGATTATATCTCATACTTCATCTGTATATTGCATCATCTTTCAAAAGAATTAGACTTCAGCCTACAATTTAAACTATTATTATTATTATTATTATTTTCAGCCGGGAGAAAAAGATTTACACAAAGAGGTGGAAGGACAAAAGGCCTCAAAAACTTCTGTCCCTGGACAAAAGACTATTCCTCAGGTTAGTTTCTCTTACTTCAGTTTAATATTACAATATATCTGATCCTTTGTCATAAATATGTACTTAACTGATCATAACTCATAATTCATATGGATATTGCATCAGCTTTCAATATAAATAGACTTCATCCTTCATTCTAAATTGTCATACTAATTTTTTTTCAGCAAGTAAAATATGCTACAAAGGAAAGCATAAGACAAAACATGTACAAGTTAGGGCAAGGACAAAAGACTATTCCTCATACACCACAGTATGTGGAAAAGATGACTTCTGATCCTAAAGAAAAATCAGCAGATGTAAGTATGACTGAACTTATTTAATATAACAATATCTTCTTTAGGTAATATTGTAAGTATGACTGAACTTAGTTAAATATTTAAATACATTTTACATCCTTTAGGTAATAATTTACTTCATATTTATGTAATTCATATTTCATTTTATTGGTGTGAAATCAGAAAAAAAAAGTGTTACTCCATCTGAAGTTGTCATAATAAATAATCAAAAAATGAAGATAGGACTTGGGCAAAGTCGTCTGAAGGTTTAAATTTAAATAAAAAATAAGTTTCATTCATTATAATTTTAATACATAGGTTTCATCCATTTTCATTTACATTTTTTTTAGAAAAATGAAAGTCTGAAGAGAACACAAGGACAGAAAACAACAACATCAAAGACCTCGGAGACTGTTATTCCTAACACACCAGAGGTAACTTCCTTTATTTTATTTTTAATTGGTTCATTTTGAAGTATTCTCAGCATTAATCCTTTTTTCGTGTGAAATGACAGGAAATCCAAGGAAAAATAAACAACAGTTAGAGCATACAAGATGTTGTCAACACAAGAAAAACACGCTCAAAGAAAACAGAACTTGCTTCTCAAAGAAGTCAGGTACAGCAGAAGCAAGATGCAGTGGGCACGTTGACAAAGACGATTGATGTTCAAAGAGAGAAAAAAAGAGATGTACGTTGTTACTATTCAACAATTTTCTTTCTAGGAATATTTTTTCATGAAATTTAATTACCAATATTAATTTTATGAAGTCTGAAACAATACTCAAGGCTCTCAAACATCCTGTTGCTGCTGTTCTTTCCAAGGGAAAAAGAAAGGTACAATTATAGTTTTCAGTTGTTTCTCTAAAATAAAATTTTGCTTAAACAAAAAAGGTTTAATAATTTACTAAATACACTTTTCAGGGAATTGATTCAGTAGATGATGATTTTGAATCAACAAAGAAGGTCAAGCCGACTTCAATTGCAACTTCTCAGAAAGTGAAACCAGCTGCAATTGAACCTACTCAGAAGGTTGATGATATTGTACCTACAAAAAACCAGAAGATGGCTGCAATTGGAGATGAAAAGAAGAAGAAAAAGATGAAGGTACATCAATACTTTATAGTAGTATATGTAGTACATGTTGATGAATAAAAATGTTTTAACAAAATTCAATAAATACTTTGCAGGGGTCAACTTCTGAAGTTGAGGATGTTGTAGCTCCAAAGAAGCAGAAGACAGTTGCAAATCCCACGACTCAAAACATCCAAAAAGGTAATGACAATGAAAAGAAGAAAATCAAGGTATAATTACTATTGTTACTTTATACACTGTAATAAGTACATACTCTTCATTTAGATGAATAAGACAGTGACAATGATTTTCAGGTGATAGTTTCTGAAAATCAAGATGATGATTTTGTAACTTCAGAGAAACAGAAGATTACTGAAGTTCGTACTTCTGAAAAGGTACAATCTAAATACTTTTTTTAATTTTATACACTGTATATTATATTTCATTTATAGACACTTACATATATTAATATATGTGAAGGCTGAATCTTTAAAGAAGAAGAAAACAAAATCTAAAGCCCCGAAGAAGAAGAAGACAAAGTCGGAAGCCCAGGAGGACAAGCACACTAAGGTATATTTTCCTACATTACTAATAAATGATTGTGTTCTATTTGCATTTTTGATGTAATTAGTACTTCTAAATTTTATTAATTGTGGGCTGATTTTAAGGTAAAGAATGACGACAACACCAACACACGTCGCTTCCAAACACGCATGAGTCCATTGCCTGTTGTAAAGCTGTGTGAATCAATGTCTGATGAGCAACGAGATACTGTCAGAGAAATAGGATTTGGTGGGATCTTAGAACTGCAAATGAGATCCAACAATATGGAGCTCCTTCGATACATTATCGATAACTTCGACTATGCTCGAACTTCAATAAAGCTGGTTGAAGATGAAATTCTGATAGATGAAGATGATGTAGAAGTTGTGTTTGGCCTACCGAGGGGCTCAAATGTCGTCGTTGAGGAAGTTGGTAAGTTTAACATCAACTCATTTTATTTAGAAATCCAATGTTGGTTACAGTGCATAATATTTAAATTGATGCAGGGAGGTATAGCAGAAATGAACAATCGGGCTATGTTTCATTTCTGAAGGCATGGAGGGATAGATGGCAGGTGCAGAAGGGAGGACCAAGTGCCAGTGATATGTCGACCGAACTCTCTGGAAGAAAAGATTTTGGAAGAAATTTCAAAATTGATTTTGCTGCACTTGTTGTTGGGTCCTTGTTATCAGGGATCCAAGAATATTTTATAAATTTCAAAATTCTGTATTCGCTTAGAAATGTAGATGAAATTGTAAACATGAATTGGTGTGGGTACACCTTCAAAAAACTGATTTCTTCCATTACTGAATGGAAGAATTCAAGTAAAGCTTGGTTTACAGGATCTTCCACTCTCTTAACTGTAAGCATAAGCATTTAAATTTCCTTCTGAATCCTGTGTAATGTTTTAAAATTTGTCTTTGGTTTCATTTTTTTTGCAGTTAATCTACCTGGACATGATGGTATATAAGTTTCGCAGTGTGGAAAGGAGATTTCCCATCTGCTCGAACTGGACACCGGCGGCAATAACAAAGAGAGTCGAAGAAGAGAAGTCAGAATTCGGAAGAGGAAAAGTAGAGCCAGCATTTTCCTCTTTCAAATGAACAAAATCGTTGGACAACGAAAAGGTATAAAATTTATCTATACATCAATATTTGTACACAAATACATTATAATACATTAATTGTATGATCAATTGCATGGTATAGGATAAAAATGAAGAGTATGAAGAACAAAAAGTGAACTGCCCTGTTGCACCACAGTGTGAGAAGAAAAAGGTATAAACATAATCATACTTCATTACATAAATGTCATACTTCATTTACATATCTTTCATACTTCATATATATGTGTCTCATACTACATATATATCTGAGTTTAATGTGTATTTTTTTTTTTTAATTTAACAGCCTAGCTATGACAATGATTTTGCCATGAGAATGAGTATGGGGTTGAAAGATATCTCAACCGCCATAGAAAACTTTGGTAAAATAATGTTCGAGGGAGGGAAGGAGGATGCCACAGCAACCATCCTAAAACAAACATTCCGGGAACCAGAAATGGTAGAAGCAATGGTGTTACCTGTTGGAAATCGATATCCCGGAATTAATAAATTTAAATAAATAAATTATCTAATTAATTCCGACCGAAATCCTTTGGAGATCGAATATCCGGATTGTCTAAATTGCGGAACCGACAATCCAATCGACTCCCGGTTGCCGGAAACCCGCCACGAACCTCCACGGGGATAGCCTAATCAAACAAACCCGCCACGGGGATAGCCCGTGGCTTGTTCGATCGAGCCACCACGCGTGGGCTCGCGGCTGTTCGCGACAGCCGTGCGGGGCTGCCCGTAGCAGCCCGCGTGAGTCCCGTGCGACGCGTACGGGAGGAGGGGCTGCTCGCCGTGCGAGCAGCAGCGGCACCAGCCCGCTGCCCACGCGATCGAGCACGCGCTCGATCGCATCCCCGGCGTCCAGCCGGGGTCCTTCGTGCGTCGCCGGCGGTCGAAGCCCTAGGGCTCGACCGCCACCCTCGGCGTCCAGCCGAGGGTTCGTCCTCTCGATCCCGACGAGGATCTCTCGACCTCCCGCGGTCCGGTGATCCTCGATCACCACCGCGAGGTCGATCCTCGTCCCCGGGTTCGTACGTTCCTTGGATCTTGGTTCATGATATTCTCACGATAAATAAACGATAAAATCATAAAGAGGGTTTTACGATTTACCTCGTTCTCGTTGTTCGGAAAAACGTAGAACTCTATTTGATGACCTTGAGATCTTCCCACGTATTCCTTGCACTAGCCCGGACGTCGTGTGGGCGACGATCTACCGAACTCCATGGATCCTCCTCTCTAATTTCTCTCTCTAGAATTGTGATCTTCAAGTTATGAGAATAGAGAAGACCATGTAGTGCTTTTATAGGCTACGTAGGGGATCTTAAGGAGGTGGAATATTGGGCTTCCAATATTGAAGATTAAATTGAGCCCAATGCTCAAGTCCATTAATCCTTATCAATATTAATTAATTCTATTTTCCACTATATAAAATTAATTACACTCCCAATATTATACCATATTATATCAAATAATATTTCTCCGGTAGTATTATTTATTCCGTGTATTTAAGATATAAATATCCATGAATAAAATTAATTTATTGCTAATTAATTTATTCATCTCTTATATCCGAGACTAGTACCATTCAACCTTAATTATTATGCGGAACGAATCCACCTGCAGGGTTTACATAATAATTCCTTATGAACTCATCTCGGGGATATTATCAACCCTTACGGGATACACTTTCCCGTCAAGTATTCACGGCATGTCATATATAAAATATAGTGACCCAACTTAACTGGTAATTAACCCAATAATTAAATCGGTTAATTCCTTTGGTAAATCAAAGTCACTTATATTAAATATACACACCCGCAATAGTTTCGGGGATTAAGAATAAAATACACTGAGACTCAAATCGATTATCGCCGGCAATCCTAATCGATGAATCTCAACGATCCGCTCAATACACCAAGTGTACAAGTGTGATAAAATAATTAAGATAAATTATTTTCTCTCTCACAGAACGACTATACCGATGGATTGGTCCGTGTCCATCTAGGTCGTGAGCAACTGTTCGATTAAATACGAGTAACCGATAGTATGATCTTCTGTGCGCCCATGCAACACCATACTAACTACAACGTATAAAATCTAGGACTATGATTTGCATATATTTAATTATAATTAATTAAACGCAAATAATTGTTTATTTAATTAAATAGATTAGTGACAATGGATCGTGAGTTTCCTTTACTTAAATCTAGACATTAAGTACACAACTCCAACAATCTCCCACTTGTACTAAGGTCTAGTCATTTCCTCCAAACTCCCGACTCCCATACTCATCACGTGCTTAAGTTGTACTTCCAAGAAGTAATATGTGAATGAGCACTCTAGGTTGCCGCTCTAATGTTATCTTGGTGACTACAGCGTCGTCTCCCTCGACGATGACTCGTATCAGGTGGTACTTGCACTATGTGTTATCTTACACTTATGGACTAGTGATTTCTTCCCATTTGCCATTGCACCGCTATTTACATAGCCTTTGGCCAATTAAGAATCACATCTAAGTCCCAGAGATTATCCCGGAGTTATACCAAAACTTCCGCTGCCTCTGAGGCCGCTATTTGGTTACCCATGGCAGAGTCCGAAAAGCATCGTGCTTATCACTCTTCCATGTTAAAACTCCTTCTCCTTTAATAGTGAAACACATAGCCTGATATCGACTTACACCGGTCCTTATTCGATTAGAAATCTAAGAGAATGTAATCCAAAGGAAAAACTCGTCTGCTTCGTAGTCTAGAACAGTACTTCGAAAGTACTTTTACGGCAGTCGAATATTCCTTTCCAGGATTACCTTGATATCCTCCCACTATGCTAACCGCATAGCCGATATCAGGTTCTTGTTTTCAACAATGCATTTATTAAGCTTTCCACACTCAAAGTGTAGGAAACTGCTTTTATTGCTTCTATCTCCTTTTGTGTTCCAAAACACATATCCTTAGATAGATGCATTCCGTCTCTGAAAGGTAACGAACCTTTCTCGGAATCTTGCATGTTAAAACGAACCATAATCATATATGTAAGATGTCCAGGAAAAGTACAATGTTCTTTCTAGAGATCCAAGATCTCAAGAACATGTCCAACATCTTCCTTTATCTTTCATAATGATTCATCTAGACAACCATCATTTTATGTCTGATAACATCTTTACATTGTTGCCAATGATAAGAGTGTCATCTACATAAAACCTCCGAGAAACACCACCTTGTTTTCCATCACGTTTCCAATACACACAATTCGTCTATGCTTTTGATGAATCCATAAAATGGACTATCTCATCAATTTGCAAGTACCATGAACTCAATGCTTTGTTTCAATCCATAAATGGATCAACTAAGCTTGTACTCTAAATGATCTCGCCTCTTAGCAATAATCCTTATTGCTCTCCAAGAAGGCACATTTAGATCTAGTACGGCCTTCATGTAGATCTAGGGATCGATTTCATGTATACTAGGTCCAGAGTCCGAAGACTCTCCTAGTCTTATGAATATTTTCGGTTGTCCCACAACCTCCCACTACAATGGAGTTCCGGTGTATAAACAGTGATAACAGTAGGTGCAGTTAGTGGTGTACCGCTACTCGGTTCGGCTGGTTCTAAGTCTTAATCTTTCTCTCTCATTTCAAAGTATCATGTCACTTTGGGCATGTGGTTCATCACATAGTCTTCCTCTAAGAACCGGGCGTTAAAACTTATAACGTCCTTCTGGTTCATAGTACTATTGAACACACATCTTTTTGTTCTTCTAGGATATTCTACAACCGCATTTGAATGCGCCGTTGTTTCCAGACATATCCATAGAACATAGGTAGTTCCGTATAACTCATGTTTTTACTATTTCTATAAGAGTTCCATTTCTTGTTTACGGCACACCATTTCTACACAACAGTGTATGGTGTAGTCAGTTAGGATCAAATCCCAATCTCTGATCAGTATGCCATGCGTTCCTTAGACAGGTACTTGCCTCCGCGATCAAATCGCAGGCTACAAATGGATATACCTTGATGGTTCTCCACAATTGCTTAGTGTCCATTGACTTGTCAAAACACTTGCTTTTGTGGCACATCAGGTACTCTAATTCATTTCTCGAGTAATCATCAAATGAAGTACTCGTACCTTATTGTCTGAGTAGACATAGGTCTGCATACATCAGAGTTAATCAATTCTTATACTTGTCCGGATCTTACATCTTATATCCGTAAAGGATTGCTTAGTCACATTATCTTCCAAATTAGATTCTTAGGTCGGAAGGTCCACTCCTTCAACTTAATTGATCAAAATATCAATTTTCGACCCTTGAACTTCTTATTTGAATAAACATGACTCAGCATAAGAATCCACAAGTATAATTGATAAAGAAATCTCTTATTAGTAAAACGAGTTTCATACTACGGTTCGTTGCATCATGGTGGACTCAGGATTCATCATTTATATATTGCTAGCTAATGTACCATAATAGATAATATCATTATTTCTTCTTATAACCATCAAATGATTAAAAGAAATAAAATATCCATTCATTAGAAATCCAGAACAAAGTTCTTTCTAATATGAAAAGTACATAAAAGCAATAACTCAAAATGAAATCCTATAAAATGTCCTCCACTGCAACTGCTGCCTCCTCCACAGCATTGCCCATGTAGACTACGATCTTTTCTTTTCCAAGTCGTTAGGTTTCCTGGAACCTCTCGCATTTAAAATGCACATACCGTCAGTGGTTCCATATCTACACACCAGGTTCCGGTAGATAATACCACTGACTATGTTTTTCGACTAAAGAAAATTTCGTACTTTCTTTGAGAGGATAATCAGACTTCCAGTACCCAGACTGTTTGCATCGAGAACACTTGCCTATTGGCTTTCTCATCCCATCTCGTGGTCAAAGACACTTAGGACCACTGGGTTTCTTTGCTTGCTTTTCCTTTCCCCCGATTTTGTCCTTAGGTTCAAAACCTTTGGCATTGGCTACAAGAGCTTGCGATTTCCGACTCAACTCGTCTAAAAGGTCAATCATCTCAAAAACGTGTTTAAGCGTTTCCTCGAAGCGACTGGCCTTTATGAGTATCCTCATCGCTTCTTGTCTAGCCGCCTATGTCAATAGGCTCGGGAGGACAAAGCTTACTGAGTACTAACCAGTACTCTTCAACAGTCTGGACAATGTCTAGATCTCTATTCCAATCATTACATTTAGGGACCAATGAGTTTAAAATCCTTACGTATCACATAAAGTGGGTTCAAAGCCATATCCTAATCTATGAGCACATATAAAAACAAACAATCGATTTAATCTCCGATATTATCTCCCTTAAATAATATCATTAAACCACTAATCACATCTAAAATCCCATCAGATATGGCAAGCCACGTTGTGTGGACGTTTACCTATCCAAATGATTTAGCAATTAGATTTGCTTCGGTCGTACATCAATTATAGCGTAACTTCGTTGGGAAGAATACTATAAAGCGTACCTAAGTGTAAACCATTACTCAGTACTAAGGTGAGTCGTTTGGAACCGCAACATCACCGCAAGCCACGTTGTGTGGACGTTTACGATAACTCACAATCCTTCACAACTCCCTATAACTGTCTACATCAATTAATCCAAAATCCGTCGATATAGCAAGCCACGTTGTGTGGACGTTTACTACACCAAGAGACTTTTATAATTGACTCCCAATTACTTGATTCATTCAATCTTGTAAATCAAGACGCGGAGAATCATAAGTGAAACTCGAAGTTTCTTACCAGTGATTCACCATGCGAACAACCCTATCTCTCATAGAATGAGGGAGCCGAGCAGACAATCGATCTAGTCATCAAATGACACGAAAGTCTCTAATTTGTGTCCTCGACATGACCAAGTGGCTTTGGCTCCATTCCACTCCCCGGGGTGAGAATGAGTCGACTTGAAATCAGTTTTGGAAAGACAAATTAGGCATTGTTTGATAAACTTAATCAATGTTTCTCGTAAAAGGAATTACAAGAATTCTCCTCCAATGACTTGTCTAAACGAACTTCAAAAGTCCATAAAAGTCACCAAGAGAACAGCAATGGAGACCATGGATATGTTTCCATACCCTCTCCCACTTAGCTTTTTATAACAAAGGGATACGCTATCTAATGCATAATTAAATACACATAAGCATGCATACATGAAATAAAGCACATAGAATAATCACATAATCAAAATAATACTAGAATATTATTTTCCGACTATTATGGCTTTATCGCATCTCCGTACGCATCTTCTAGTCTTTAGTCTTCGTTCTTGAATGCTCCATGTGACGGGAATATTAATTCCAATATTTAAATCTATTTATTTTTAATAAATCCAAAAGTTACTTAATTCGAAAATTAAGTCAATCGAATAAAAAAAATAAAATTAAATATTATTAATATTTTTTATTTATTTATTTTCCTATCTAATTCTATTAAATCTCTAGAATAATCTATCCAAGACCCACTTGGAATATTCTAGAAGACTTCTATAATAGAATAAGGAAAAAAAATAATTTATTTTATTTTCCTTTTCTACTTCATTAAATCTCTAGAATAATCTATCCAAGACCCACTTGGAATATTCTAGATGATTTCCATAATGAAATAAGGAAATAAAATAATTTAGGACTCCTAGTCCTTCCAAATTAATTCCTTTCCTAATCCATTAAAAATTCCATAAAGGAATAATTAAATAAGGAAAAATTAATTTAGGACTCCTAAACTTTCCAAATTAATTATTTTCCTAATCCATTAAAAATTCCATAAAGGAATAATTAAATAGGAAAAATAAATTAATTCTAAATTTATTCATTTTTCCTATTCCATGAAAATTCCCAAGGATAGGAATAATCAATAAGGAAAAATAAACTTATTTAGGAAAAATAATTCTTTTCCTAGTCCATTAAAAATTCCCAAAAAAATAGGAATAATTAAATTAGGAAAACCGAATTAAATTAGGAATAGGATCTTTACCGGGATTAACACGGAATGGGGATTTCCGGTCTATCCCCGAGCTCGGCCGAGGAGCACGCCACCACCGCCACCACCCAACCGGCGCGCCACCACCGCCGGTGACATCGCACGGCCGAGGGTGCGGTCGAGTGCCCCCCACGCGCTCGATCCATGGTTCGGCTATGGGGATAGCCGAACCGAGCCCTAACCCTCTCTTCGTCACCTCCGTCACAATTTTCCGGCGGTCGTTTCGGAATCGATCCAACGTAAAATAAATTACTAATTTATTACTACGTTATCCGGTATCGATTCTCTACATGAAATCGACCTCATACAATTTCCGGAAAATAAGAACAAGCATTCACCACACAAGAACAAATATTGACATCACCGAGAGTTTAATAATCAAGAACATTATTATGACATTAATTAACAAAATTAAATCTAGCCATAATAATCGGAAACCCTGCAAGGTAGAACAATTTATCGAAAAATACCATGAATTAAAACCAACGCTCTGATACCAATTGTTGGAAATCGATATCCCGGAATTAATAAATTTAAATAAATAAATTATCTAATTAATTCCGACCGAAATCCTTTGGAGATCGAATATCCGGATTGTCTAAATTGCGGAACCGACAATCCAATCGACTCCCGGTTGCCGGAAACCCGCCACGAACCTCCACGGGGATATCCTAATCAAACAAACCCGCCACGGGGATAGCCCGTGGCTTGTTCGATCGAGCCACCACGCGTGGGCTCGCGGCTGTTCGCGACAGCCGTGCGGGGCTGCCCGTAGCAGCCCGCGTGAGTCCCGTGCGACGCGTACGGGAGGAGGGGCTGCTCGCCGTGCGAGCAGCAGCGGCACCAGCCCGCTGCCCACGCGATCGAGCACGCGCTCGATCGCATCCCCGGCGTCCAGCCGGGGTCCTTCGTGCGTCGCCGGCGGTCGAAGCCCTAGGGCTCGACCGCCACCCTCGGCGTCCAGCCGAGGGTTCGTCCTCTCGATCCCGGCGAGGATCTCTCGACCTCCCGCGGTCCGGTGATCCTCGATCACCACCGCGAGGTCTATCCTCGTCCCCGGGTTCGTACGTTCCTTGGATCTTGGTTCATGATATTCTCACGATAAATAAACGATAAAATCATAAAGAGGGTTTTACGATTTACCTCGTTCTCGTTGTTCGGAAAAACGTAGAACTCTATTTGATGACCTTGAGATCTTCCCACGTATTCCTTGCACTAGCCCGGACGTCGTGTGGGCGACGATCTACCGAACTCCATGGATCCTCCTCTCTAATTTCTCTCTCTAGAATTGTGATCTTCAAGTTATGAGAATAGAGAAGACCATGTAGTGCTTTTATAGGCTACGTAGGGGATCTTAAGGAGGTGGAATATTGGGCTTCCAATATTGAAGATTAAATTGAGCCCAATGCTCAAGTCCATTAATCCTTATCAATATTAATTAATTATATTTTCCACTATATAAAATTAATTGCACTCCCAATATTATACCATATTATATCAAATAATATTTCTCCGGTAGTATTATTTATTCCGTGTATTTAAGATATAAATATCCATGAATAAAATTAATTTATTGCTAATTAATTTATTCATCTCTTATATCCGAGACTAGTACCATTCAACCTTAATTATTATGCGGAACGAATCCACCTGCAGGGTTTACATAATAATTCCTTATGAACTCATCTCGGGGATATTATCAACCCTTACGGGATACACTTTCCCGTCAAGTATTCACGGCATGTCATATATAAAATATAGTGACCCAACTTAACCGGTAATTAACCCAATAATTAAATCGGTTAATTCATTTGGTAAATCAAAGTCACTTATATTAAATATACACACCCGCAATAGTTTCGGGGATTAAGAATAAAATACACTGAGACTCGAATCGATTATCGCCGGCAATCCTAATCGATGAATCTCAACGATCCGCTCAATACACCATGTGTACAAGTGTGATAAAATAATTAAGAAAAATTATTTTCTCTCTCAAAGAACGACTATACCGATGGATTGGTCCGTGTCCATCTAGGTCGTGAGCAACTGTTCGATTAAATACGAGTAACCGATAGTATGATCTTCTGTGCGCCCATGCAACACCATACTAACTACAACGTATAAAATCTAGGACTATGATTTGCATATATTTAATTATAATTAATTAAACGCAAATAATTGTTTATTTAAATAAATAGATTAGTGGCAATGGATCGTGAGTTTCCTTTACTTAAATCTAGACATTAAGTACACAACTCCAACATTACCTTCTCTCAAACCCTCTCAGCCTATCAAGAAAAATGGTACGGCTTAGAAGACGAGGTATTTGAGGAACCCTCTTTCTTGGAAGCCATGGAAGAACTTGAGCGAACTTATCAAATAAATGCTAAGATCAAGAATGCAGAAGGCTTAACTCCAAGCTTCGATCTTGGGGTTTCCAGCCCATCTGATAATGAAGCAGCTAAAAATGAGGTGGCTCAAGAAGAGGTCGGAACCCCAATACAAGAGAAATATTTCTATGAGTAAGTAGAGTTTAGTTAAATTAATGTTATGTTTACTTTATTGTTTCATTATTCTGTATTATACACTTAGTAAAATGTTTTTTTTTAAAAACAGAATCATATATGAGCCTGATGATGTTCAAGAATACCAAATTCAGAAAAGACAACCACGGATGGTGAATAACCTGCCTCTGAATTTGAGGTCTCCTTTTTGGATCTCGAATAAGAACAAGATGATGAGAGTGTCGAGAACAGAACAATTGATCTCTTATTATGCACTCATTCAACATGATGAATCAAACAAGTGGTACTACTCATACTCACTGTCATAATTCAAAATCTTTAATATACTTTTCAATCCCATGTTGCCTTTTTAATATTAATTATTATACTTTTTAATATTTATTCAGGGAGAGGTTGTTCCAATTTAGAGATTTATTCGCAACCAGAGATGATTTTGCAACTTTAAATGATGAACAGTGGTTGACGAATAATTTCATCGACGTTTTCTGTCTTAAACTGAACATTGAGAATCCAAGAAGGGCAGTCGGGCAACCTAAAAGGATCTTCTTCTCAACATTTTTATATGTAAGTATTTATATTCACTTGGTGAATTCTCAATATTTTTTATTCTGCATGACTACGATAATTAGTTTCAATATTGTTTTCTGTAAAATATTCAGCTGCAATTGAAGCACAAGACTGATGAAAAATCCAAAAAGACATGTTTTCAGAATTTTATTGAAAATGAACTCTCACGAGCAAACAACTTGAGTCTCAAAGATGTCGATTTGGTAAGTTAGGTCAACAAATATTGATTTGGTAATTCAGAGATTGAATCAATAGCAAACAGTGTGTGCATTATGATTGTTAAAATGCAGGTTTTCTTTGCTATCCTTGAAGATTCCCATTTCTGGCTGTTGTGTGTGAGCTTCAAAGCACAAACGATTGATATAATCGACAACAAACACGTGAATGCAGACAAATTGAGGAGTACAGGCCTATACTAAAAAATTGCCTTGACCATGGTAAGAATTGTGTTGTATCACTGTATAATTGTGTTGTATCACTGTACAAGGCTTTTAACTATACAATTGTGTTTTGTTGTATTTTCTTAAATATTCTTTATTAGGGACGATTGCTTGGAGATTATATGTCAGAGAAAAATATAACCACAAAGCACTCTGCTAAAGATTTTGGAAGAAGATAGTTGAAGATGTCGTGGAGATGCCCGACAAATTATAATGATTGTGGAGTCTATGCTATTAGGCATATGGAGACTTACAAAGGGGAAGGAGATGATTGGGACAGTGGATTCGAGAAAGACAAGGTATTCTTACTTAATTTCAGTAACTCAATACTTAATTTCAGTAATTTATAACTATGCTTTATGTTTTTTTTGCAGGACACTACTTTCTTAAGAGAGCTTAGAGCCAAATATGCAGCTTCAGTGATATTGATGGACATCAATGAAATCAAGACTGAAGTACTTGATAAAGCCAAAAAATTCACAACTGTTTTGAATAATGACTGATGGTAGTAGAATTGATTGATTGTAGAGATGATTGATTGTAGATGACAGAGGATGACTGATGTTTCAATGACACATTTCTGATGACTGTTTTGTATGTTAAAATTCATTATTTCTGATTTAGTCGTGTAAACGATAGAATGTTTTATAAAACATCTTAAGTAGCATGTTTTTTATAATAGAAAATGAAGGTTCATAATTTGTAATTTGAACTATCAAAACGGTCAAAATGAAGGTTGTAAAAATTACTTAACTAGTTGAATGTTTGTAAAAATGAACTTTATGTAATATGAAATTGCATGTTTATTCAAAATGAAAATGAAGGTTCATACTCAGAAATTTGAAGTATCAGAACTTTAAAAATGAAGCATTGTAAAAATTAATCTAAACCCTAAACCCTAAACCCTAAACCCTAAACCCAAAACCCAAAACCCAAAACCCAAAACCCAAAACCCTAAACCCTAAACCCTAAACCCTAAACCCTAAACTAAAACCCTAAACCCTAAACCTAAAACCGTAAACCCTAA
Source organism: Euphrasia confusa (assembly GCA_954870475.1). Lineage (NCBI taxonomy): Eukaryota > Viridiplantae > Streptophyta > Magnoliopsida > Lamiales > Orobanchaceae > Euphrasia > Euphrasia confusa. Next base: position 35,925,187 of record OX940950.1, read on the forward strand.
ACCCAAAATCTAAAACCCTAAACCCAAAACCCAAAACCCTAAACCCTAAAATCTAAAACCCTAAACCCTAAACCCTAAACCATAAACCATAATACAAAATGAAGTTGTATAATCACTTAAACATGAAGCATTACTGTTTACAAACTGAAGCATCATGACGTACAAATTGAAGTATGACACTTTTAAAAATAAATCATGAACATAGCCGAGGACAACAATCAATCTGATGGTGAAATGACTAAATTAGAAAGCATCAAATCCAAAGTACTATAATTCAGATTTCTTACAATAATCAAAATCCAGAATCTCAACAAACCAATATTTTTTCAAATGACTAAAGTAGAAATCAACATTCCTCGTGAGCCCGACAAATCGAAAGTCTTGTACTCCAACATCTTGTAGAATTGGTTAAACTCTTCAATCATCCAAATCTCCATCTCAACAACCTGGCCTATTTATTTTCCAGTAAACAACACAAAAAATGAAAGTTAATTAGTAATCAATAACTGAAAAATAAGAAACAAAAAGTGTCCAAAATACTTACCTAGTAGAGTCTCTCAAGGGAACAAACAACGAAATTGTTTCTTCATGAACAACATGTAAGGTACCACTCCCTGAAATTGGGTGAACAATATATGCGTCCTTCAGAACCTATTAAAATATAAGAAATATTTGCCATTTGAATGCAGCCCGGTCTCCATAGTAATATTATATTCAAATATGAAGTACTATAATACCTGCATATTTTGAACAGCTTTCTTACTTTGAACCTTTGCACTCTCAGCTCGTTTCCTCTTCCCCTGAGCTTTATTATTTATTTTCTCAATAATGGTTTTTGGCCTCTTCTCGCGTCGACCTAGAGAGCTCTTGCTTGGAGGATTCTGAATGACATTAATCGAGACAGAAACTTCATCGTTATCTTCAATGAAAATAGGTCCAATATCTGCATTGAGCCTATTCATAGCATATACAAAAGCTTCTTCACAAATCTGACGAGCAGAGGCATTATCTTCACTGATGAAATAAGCCTATAAAATTTCCTAGAAATGTGCATGGTCCAGAGAGAAGCAGCCATGGAATTTGAAGAAACACGACTAGTGTCAACCAGCTCATTCCCCACAATACGATTAGCAACAACATCCTTGCACCACCTCCTCAGAATAAATGCTTCCGGGATGGCAAAAACACAGTGAATTACATATACACGAAGACAATGACAACACAATATACCCACCTCTTCAAACAGTTTGCAAGTACACGTAATGTAATTTTGCATTTCAGTAAAACAAACCTCATGCCTTATCTGTTCACCGCCCTGAACCCACACATAATATTTCAACATTCCATCATCACTCGGAACAAAGGACTGATGGCATTGGTTCCCTTTCAAGTACTGCTTCTCAAACATAGAATACACCAAAGGAGTGTACACATTTCTAGCATGTATAAGAAGTCCAGCCTTAGTCAAAGCCATAGAAGGTTTACCTTCAATACTACGCATATCTTCACTAAACTCCTTGCTCCTCCACTCAGAAATCACAGACACAAAGCAATGGTAAAAATCACAAAGACCGGCTGTCTTAGATAACCTCCTAGAAATTGAGTGGTTCGTGCTCTCGCTCCTTTGAGACGACAATATACCTCTAGAAAACCACATTTTGTTATATGCAGGACACCACTTTTCCCTCAACTCATACAACTTGACAAGCCATTTCTCACTTTGACACTGAAACTTAGTAGTCGTCCTGCAGGAAACATAATGATGTATGAAGCATACTTAAAATGAAGCATGAAACTGGAGTATAATGAAGCATGAAACACAAGGATAATGTAGGACAATGAAACAGAATGAAACAATACATAAATTAAACATGAAAATAGAATGACACTTACTCTCCCCAATATAGCTCGAATTCGGCAATTGTATCAACATCCTTAAGCACATGATTGAATAAGGACAGGAACTCGCTTTTTTCTCTCAAAGCCCTGATATGTTTCTTAGAATTTTGTATAATGTGCCAAATACAGAGACGATGTCGTGATGTAGGAAAGATCACAAAAATCGCAGCAGACATGGAAGGACATTGATCAGTCATAATAGTCACAGGATGCTTATTATTCATCGACCTCAGAAAAGTAGAAAATAGCCACTCAAAGGACTCAACCTTCTCATTCACCATAAAGCCACAACCAAACATGATATTATTGCCATGGTGATTCATGCCGACAAAAGGGGCGCAAATCATGCCGTATTTGTTTGTCCGATACGTAGTGTCATGCACCACCAAATCACCAAAAGTCTGGTAATCCTCCTTCATACGACCATCCCTCCAAAAGAAACTAGTCAATCTTCCTTCATTGTCAACTTCAAAATCAAAGAAGAAGTCCTTCTCATTAGATTGCCGGTTTCTGAAAATCTGAATCAAAGTGTTACAGTCCGTACCATCAACAGCCTTCGACTTGCCTAAAGCATTATACGCATCTCGAGGGCCAAAACCGAGAAGAGGTGACCCCCCGATTGGTTTTTCAAAACCCTCACAGCATCAGCCACACCAACACCACTTTTCTGAAGCTCTCTCAAATAAGCAAGTTGGTTTTTAGAAACTCTCCTATGAGACCTAAGAAGATAACTACCCGACGGTGGACATAGGTCATGGTTGTGGCCTTTTACATGTTTACTAACAACCCACACTCCATTGACATCAACGTCATATTGAACTAGGGCTGGACATTCACAACGCACAACCATTTTTGTATACAAAGGATCACCATCAGCTTTTTTCGGTTTAAGTCCAGCATGAGAACAGACATATCGTTTCATAGAAATACTTTTATCGACACGGAGCCTTTGTTTGCACTTTCGGACACTAAAACCGACATTAAATGCATAGCTGTTGTATACATGATATGCCTCACTCTCAGAATTCACAACAAGTCCTACCAAGTCAGTATCAGGACCATAAACAACTTCATCTAGGTTTCCATCATCAAGATCAACAACGGGATTTGACTCCAATGCATCTAACAGAAATGAAACTATAAATTAAGCTGAAGCATAGACAAAATCTAGAGTTTGATCATCTACATCAACAACACATAAAAGCAGATCAACACATAAAAAACAAAACAGAAAATGAAATTAATTTTCAAAACAGAAGAACAAAACATGCAATTCAAACAGAAAATGAAATCAGAACAAAACATGCTATTCGAACAGAGAATGGATTGAATCGACATACCTTGGACCATAATCGATGACAAATCCAATAAATCATCCATGCTTATGATTCAATTTTCAAATTTCGAAGAGGACAGAGACGGAGAACGGGGTCGATGTCAGGCGAACGACGAGGAATTGAGGATCATGAACAACACAAGGACTGGAAGCGGTGAACGGCGATAAATCGTGGAGGTGGAGGTAATCGGGGATGTTATTCACCGGAGGCAGGAGTTGAATTGTAGACCGCACGGATGGAGCTGATGATGAATCCGACTGAAGCTGACGATGAGGGAGGCGATTGGAGCTGAAGATGAAAGCGGCGAACGGCGCTAATGATGACGGCAGCGAACGACGAAGAGAGAAAAGCGAGCTTTGGGGAATTCTGTTGCGTGAGAAGAGAGAGATAGAATTTGCGAGCTGGAGGGGAAAAAGAAGGGGAAAAAATGTGGCCCAATTTTGACTGTTTCTTTTATTAGGTTGACTAGGTGTAAGATGTGCATCATACACAAGGGAGCAAGATATAATTTGCCATAAATTACATCAAAGCAATAATTAAGAAAAAAGTTGTAAACATAAAAAAACACGAACTTACCAAGAAATTTGATAAATAAAAACACATAAAATTTGTTAAATAAATGAATTAAAAACAATTCAGAAGTCAAAACAGTAATACAAATCTAAAACTGCAAACAAAACAATCAAGAAGTTTAAAAATTAATAACATTTAATAACCGAGAGATGGTATAAAAGGAGAAAAGCCACGAAACTTCTTCAAAGAGATCTAAAGTACTTAAGGATTATGGTCTGTAAAAGGGATTAAGATATATGAATGAATTAGGGTTAAGTCACTATTGAACAGTGTTGGAGTAGTATACTTAATGTCTAGATTTGAGTATTCTGAACACCTTGTGCACTTTCATTTACCTATTAATAATGAACATTCATTTGCTTTTAATTATTGTTAATTAAATATATGCAAATTATAGTCCTGGATTATATACGTTGTAGTTAGTATGGTGTGCGACGTCACACAGAAGATCATACTATCGGTTACTCGTATTTAATCAAACAATTGCTCACGGCCTAGATGGACACAGACCAATCCATCGGTATAGTCGTTGTGTGAGAGAGAAAATAATTTGTCTTAATTATTTTATCACACTTGTACACTTGGTGTATTGAGCGGATCGCATGAGACTTATCAAATAGGTTTGCTCGGTGATAATTGATTTAAGACTCAGTGTATTTTATTCTTAATCCCCGATACAATTGCGGGTGTGTATATTTAATATAAGTGACTTTGATTTTCCAAAGGAATTGACCGGTTTAATTATTGGGTCAATTACCGGTTAAGTTGGGTCACTATATTTTATATATGGCATGCCGTGAATTCTTGATGGGACAGTGTATCCCGGAAGGGTTGATAATATCCCCGAGATGAGCTCATAAGGATTTATTATGTAAACCTCGCGAGTGGATTTGTTCCGCATAATAAATAAGGTTGAGTGGTACTATTCTCGGATATAAGAGATGAATAAATTTATTAAGCAATAAATAAATTTTATTCATGGATATTTATATCTTAAATACACGGAATAAATAATACTACCGGAGAAATATTATTTGGATATAATATGGTTTAATATTGGGAGTGCAATTAATTTATATAGTGGAAAATAAATTAATTAATATTAATGGGATTAATAGATTTGGGCTTGGGCTCAATTTAATCATTAATATTGGAAGCCCAATATTCCACCTCCTTTAGATCCCCTACGTAGCCTATAAAAGCACTACATGGTCTTCTCTATTCTCATAACTTGAAGATCATAATTCTTCTAGAGAGAGAAAGTAGAGAGAGAGAGAAGAGGATCCATAAGCTTGGAGGATCGTCGCCCACCCGACCTTCAAGCTAGTGCAAGGAATACGTGGGAAGATTCAAAGGTCATCTTGATTCCGTTTCTACGAACAACGAATCGAAGGTATAATATCTAAACGCCCTTGATATTATTTGATTTTGAATTATCGTAAAATACCGTAGAACGCAAGATCCGAAGATCGAACCCGGAGTAGACGGACGATCACGCGGTGGTGGTGAAACCACCGGACCGCGTGGGATCGACCCGCCTAGGGTTTCGGCGTGGGGAAGGGTCGAACCCCGACTGGGAGCCGGGGACGCGATCGATCATCGCGATCGATCGCAAGCCGCGAGGGCTGGGCCCCGCAGCTGTCCGCTGGTCGGACCGACACCCAGCGGCGGCGAGTCGCCGGACTCGCCGCGGGGGCTGCTGGGCAGCCCCGGTCGATCGCCGTGAGCAATCGACTTCCTCGATCGCGTGAGCCCCGCGGACGGGGGCTCGGGCTGGGCGTGCGCGCGGCTTCGGCCGCGTCGTGCGTTCGGCTCGTGCTCCGGCTCGTACGTGGTGTTCGTGTGATCTCCGGCGAATGGTTTTTGATCGGGTTATTGTTTCCGCAAATTTTAATGGCCCGGGATATCGAATTCCAACAATTGTTATCAGAGCGTGGTTTACGTTCGCGGTATTTTCGATAAAATTGTTCTACCTTGCAGGGTTTCCGACTATTATGGCTTAATTTATTATTCGTTTAATTTATTTTGTCATGATTGTTGGTTTGATTAAACTCTCGGACATGTCGAGATTCGTTTTTGGTGGTGAATGCTTGTAATAGTAAAAATTCGGGGGTTGACCGAATTTAGGATTATTATTATTGTTCTATCTTTTTCCGGAAAATGTATAGGGTCGATTTCATGTATAGAATCGATACCGGATAGTGTAAAATTAAATTTGTAATTTATTTTGCGTTGGATCGATGCCGAAACGACCGCCGGAGAAGACGTGTGACGAAGGAGATGAACGTGAGGGTGATTAGGGCAAGGATCGACCATCACCATGGTCGATCCATGAGGATCGATCGACCCCTGCATGGAGGAGCCGCCGGCGACGGTGGCCGGCCACCTCCTAGGCGGCGGTCGAAGGGTGGCGCGGGGATCCCCACCCCGTGCTATCCCGGTCCGGAGATTTACTTTCCTAATTGATTCGGATTTTTCCTTTTTGAGTATTCCTATTTTTGGGAACTCTCATGGATTAGGAAAAGAATCAATTTGGAATTGATTAGGTTTCCTAATTGATTATTTCTATTTTATGGAAATATTCATGGATTAGGAATCTAATTAATTTGGAAAGTAGAAGAGTCCTAAATTATTTTATTTCCTTATTTCATTATGGAAATCATCTAGAATATTCCAAGTGGATCTTGGATAGATTATTCTAGAGATTTAATGAAGTAGAAAAGGAAAATAAACATAAATAAAATATTAATAATATTTAATTTTATTTTTGATTTATTCGATTGACTTAATTATTATTAATTAAGTATATTTTGGATTTATTAAAAATAAATAGATTTAAATATTGGAAATTAATATTCTCGTCACATGGAGCATTCAAGAACGAAGACTGAAGACTAGAAGATGCGTACGGAGATGGAGTAAAGCCATAATAGTCGGAAAATAATATTCTAGTATTATTTTGACTATGTGATAATACTATGTGTTTTATTGCTTGTATGCATGCTATATGTGTTTAATTTTTATGCACTAGATAGCGTATCCCTTTGTTATAAAAAGCTAAGTGGGAGAGGGTATGGAAACATACCCATGGTCTCCATTGCTGCTCTCTTGGTGACTTTTATAAACTTTTGAAGTTTATATAGATAAGTTATTGGAGGAGAGTCCTTGTAATTCCTCTTACAAGAAACATTGATTAAGTTTATCAAACAATGCCTAATTTGTCTTTCCAAAACTGATTTCAAGTCGACTCATTCTTACCCCGGGGAGTAGAATGGAGCCAAAGCCACTTGGTCATGTCGAGGACACAAATTAGAGACCTTCGTACCATCCTTTTAAGGTGGATCGATTTTCTGCTCGGCTCCCTCATTTATGAGAGATAGGGTTGTTCGCATGGTGAATCACTGGTAAGAAACTTCGAGTTTCACTTATGATTCTCCGCGTCTTGATTTACAAGATCGAATGGATCAAGTAATTGGATTTCAATTATATAAATCTTTTGGTATAGTAAACGTCCACACGAACGTGGCTTGCTATACTGAATGAAATTTTGGAATAATTGATGTAGACAGTTATAGGGAATTGTGAAGGATTGCGAGTTATCGTAAACGTCCACACGAACGTGGCTTGCGGTGACGTAACAATTCTAAACGATTCACCTTAGTACTGAGTAATCGTTTACACTTAGGTACGATTTATAGTATTCTTCCCAACGAAGTAACGCTATAATGATGTACGACCGAAGCAAATCTAATTGCTAAATCATTTGGGTGGGTAAACGTCCACACGAACGTGGCTTGCTTTACCTGATGGGATTTTAGATGTGATTAGTGATTTAATGATATTATTTAAGGGAGATAATATCGGATATTAAATTGTTTGTTTGTTTTATGTGCTTATAGGTTAAGAATGACTGTGACCCCACTTTGTGATATACTTAAGGATGAAAACTCACTGGTTCCATATAGTAATGATTGGGAACGAAATCTGGACATTGTCCAAACTGTTGAGCCTTCTAAATCTGTTGTTGTCCCAACTGATGAGGACATTAAGAATGACCTCAATATGATGTTGAGACATAGTGTGGATGCCGCACAAGAGGTGATTGACATACTCATTGTATTTCATCCTCTCGAGGAATCGCTTAAAAACGATTTCTTGAGAATGAGACTCATAAGTGTGATCAGAAAATCACAAGCTCTTGTGGCCAAGATGGAAGTGCAAGCAAAGAAGCCCAGTGGTTCCAAACCACGGAATGGGAAGAGCAAGCCACGAGGCAAGTGCTATCGATGCAAACAGTTTGGGCACTGGAGGTCTGATTGTCCTCTCATCAAAGGTACGGAATTTTCCTTAGTCACTGAAACATTGTCAGTGGTGTTATCTACCAGCAACTGGTGTGTAGATACGGGGGCCACTGATCATGTCTGCAATTCATTGCAGGGGTTCCAGGAAACCCGGAGACTTAGAGAGGGAGAGATCGTGGTCTACATGGGCAATGCTGCAAAGGTGGCGGCTGTTGCAGTGGGAGACGTTCACTTACGCTTTAGTAGTGATAGGGTTTTAGTTTTACATAATTTTCTTTATGTACCCAACTTTAGAAAGAATTTAATTTCGGTTTCTAAACTTATTTTGAATGGATATTCTGTTTCTTTTGATCACTCCGTGATCATAAGAAGAAATAGTGATATTATCTGTTCCGATACATTCGTAGACGATTTGTATGTACTAAATCCTGAGTCTAACACGATGCAACTAACCGAGAGTAATAAAACATCTACGAACACCAATAAGAGAACGGAACCTTCTAAAATGAATCAATTATACTTGTGGCATCTAAGGCTGGGTCATATTAACTCAAATAGAATTCAAAGGTTGAAAGCTGATGGTCTCATCGGTGGTGTTGAAGGAGAGGACCTTCCAACCTGCGAATCCTGTTTGGAGGGAAAAATGACCAAGCGTTCTTTTTCTGGTAAAGGACGAAGAGCTGAACAAGTATTGGATTTGATTCACTCTGATGTATGCGGACCTATGTCTACTCAGGCAAGGGGAGGGTACGAGTATTTCATCACTTTCACTGATGATTACTCAAGGTATGGATTTGTATACCTGATGCGCCGCAAGAGAGAATCCTTTGACAAGTTCAAGGATTTCAAGGCTTTTGTGGAGAACATTCAAGGTAAATCCATTAAATGCCTGCGATCTGATCGCGGAGGCGAGTACCTGTCTGGAGAATTCAAGGCATACTTAGCAGAGAATGGGATTGATTCCCAAATGACATCACCATATACTCCTCAGCAGAATGGTGTGTCGGAAAGGAGGAATAGGACTCTTATGGAAATGGTGCGTTCAATGATGAGTTACTCAGACTTACCTACTATGTTCTGGGGATATGCCTTGGAAACGGCGGCGTACATTCTCAACATGGTTCCGACAAAAACGGTACCCACAACACCCATGGAAAGGTGGAGCGGGCGCAAGCCTAGCTTAAGGCACCTTCGGATCTGGGGATGTCCAGCACATGTGTTGCGACAAGGGGCCGATAAGTTAGAACCTAGATCAGAATTACGGCTGTTTGTAGGATACCCGAAAGGAACTAAAGGTGGCATGTTCTATAGTCCTAAGGACCAGAAGATCGTTATAAGTACTAACGCTCGGTTCTTAGAGGAAGACTATGTCATGGACCACAAGCCCAAGAGTGACATAATACTTGATGAGTTGAGAGGTAACAATGAAGACTTAGATACAGCCGAACCGAGTAGTAGTACACCACTAGAACCTGCACCTATTGTCACTGTTAATACACCGGAACGCCGTCGTAGTGGGAGGGTTGTTCAACGACCAGACATATGGATTGGACTAGGTGAGTCTTCGGACTCTGGACCTGGAGTTCATGAAATCGATCCCTGGACCTATGATGAGGCGGTACAAGATATAGATGCGCCTTCTTGGAAGAAAGCGATGAAATTCGAAATTGAATCTATGGATTCTAATAAAGTCTGGGATCTTGTAGAACACCAAACGGCGTAAAGCCAATTGGGTGTAAATGGGTCTACAAGAGAAAGAGAGGATCTGACGGAAAGGTTGAAACCTTTAAAGCTCGGCTTGTTGCGAAAGGATATACTCAGAAAGAGGGAATCGATTATGAGGAGACCTTTTCGCCGGTAGCCAAGATAAAGTCGATCCGGATTCTCTTATCCATAGCAGCTCATATGGACTATGAGGTGTGGCAAATGGATGTCAAGACAGCTTTCCTAAATGGAAGTCTTGACGAGACGATTTATATGAAACAACCAGAAGGATTCATTGCTAAGGGGCGAGATCATCTAGTGTGCAAGCTTAATAGATCCATTTATGGATTGAAACAAGCCTCGAGATCGTGGAACCTGCGGTTTGATGAAGTAGTCCAATCTTTTGGATTCAATCAAAGCATGGACGAATCGTGTGTGTATTGGAAACGTGATGGAAAGAAGGTGGTGTTTCTCGTGCTTTATGTAGACGACATTCTTCTCATTGGCAACAGTGTGAAGATGTTATCAGACATAAAGGGATGGTTGTCTAGACAATTCGATATGAAAGATTTGGGAGAAGTTGGACATGTTCTAGGGATCAAGGTTATAAAGGATCGCCGGAATAGAACATTGTGCCTTTCCCAGCAATCTTACATAGACACGATTCTAGCTCGTTTTAACATGCAAGATTCCAAGAAGGGTGAACTACCCTTCAGTAAAGGAAATTATCTTTCTAAGGAAATGTGTCCTCGGACACAGAAGGAGAAAGATGAAATGAAAGCAGTTCCCTACGCTTCGGCTGTGGGAAGCTTGATGTATGCAATGTTATGCACGAGACCTGATATCTGCTATGCAGTGGGCATTGTAGCGAGATATCAGAGTAATCCTGGAAACGCTCATTGGACTGCCGTAAAGAGCATTTTCAAGTATTTGCGAAATACTAAGGATTATGTTCTAAGTTACGGAGCAGACAATCTGATTCCTTTGGGTTACACGGATTCGGATTTCCAAGCTGATAAGGACCGGCGTAAGTCGACATCAGGCTATGTGTACACTTTGGGAGGTGGAGCCGTATCATGGAAGAGTGTTAAGCAAAAGTGCATTTCGGACTCTACCATGGAAGCTGAATATGTTGCAGCCTCAGAGGCAGCGAAAGAGTCAGTGTGGTTCCTTAATTTCCTCCAGGACTTAGATGTGATTCCGAGTTTGCCCAAAGCTATGACAATTTATTGTGACAATAGCGGTGCAGTGGCAAACTGTTGGAAATCGATATCCCAGAATTAATAAATTTAAATAAATAAATTATCTAATTAATTCCGACCGAAATCCTTTGGAGATCGAATATCCGGATTGTCAAAATTGCGGAACCGACAACACAATCGAAATCCCGCGCTCCACAGCTGGACCGAACCCGTGGAGAAAGCGCTCCACATCTGGGGCGGACGTGTGGAGCAGTCCCATATGGAGCAGTGCTCCACATCCCATGTGGAGCAGCACGCATAGAGGAACCGCTCCACATCCCATGTGGAGCATCCATGAACAATCGCTCCACATCTCATGTGGAGCAACCCATAATCAGCGCTCCACACCCCCGTGTGGAGCAGCCCGTACGAACAGCGCTCCACATCCCATGTGGAGCAATCGATATGTGGAGCAGTCGGTGCTCCACATCGGTCGATCAATACACATGTGGAGCAGTCGTGTGGAGCAGTCGCTGCTCCACATCGCTCCACACCCTGATTAGGGTTGTTCATCGGATCTTGGTTCACGATATTTTTACGATAATTAAACGATAAAATCATAAAGAGGGTTTTACGATTTACCTCGTTCTCGTTGTTCGGAGAAACGTAGAACTCAATTTTGATGACCTTGAGATCTTCCCACGTATTCCTTGCACTAGCCCGGACGTCGTGTGGGCGACGATCTACCGAACTCCATGGATCTCCTTCACGAACTCTCTAGACTAATCAAGTATGATTATCTTGTCTTGTCTAATTGTGAAGACCATGTAGTGCTTTTATAGGCTACGTAAGGGATCTTAAGGAGGTGGAATATTGGGCTTCCAATAATAGTGATTAAATTGAGCCCAAGCCCAAATCCATTAATCCTTACTATTATTAATTAATTCTATTTTCCACTATATAAAATTAATTGCACTCCCAATATTAAACCATATTATATCAAATAATATTTCTCCGGTAGTATTATTTATTCCGTGTATTTAAGATATAAATATCCATGAATAAAATTAATTTATTGCTAATTAATTTATTCATCTCTTATATCCGAGACTAGTACCATTCAACCTTAATTATTATGCGGATTAAATCCACCTGCAGGGTTTACATAATAATTCCTTATGAACTCATCTCGGGGATATTATCAACCCTTCCGGGATACACTTTCCCGTCAAGTATTCACGGCATGTCATATATAAAATATAGTGACCCAACTTAACCGGTAATTAACCCAATAATTAAATCGGTTAATTCCTTTGGTAAATCAAAGTCACTTATATTAAATATACACACCCGCAATAGTTTCAGGGATTAAGAATAAAATACACTGAGACTCGAATCGATTATCGCCGGCAATCCTAATCGATGAATCTCAACGATCCGATCAATACACCAAGTGTACAAGTGTGATAAAATAATTAAGACAAATTATTTTCTCTCTCACACAACGACTATACCGATGGATTGGTCCGTGTCCATCTAGGTCGTGAGCTACTATTTGATTAAATACGAGTAACCGATAGTATGATCTTCTGTGTGGGGCCCGACACACCATACTAACTACAACGTATAAAATCCAGGACTATGATTTGCATATATTTAAATAGTTTCAGGGATTAAGAATAAAATACACTGAGACTCGAATCGATTATCGCCGGCAATCCTAATCGATGAATCTCAACGATCCGATCAATACACCAAGTGTACAAGTGTGATAAAATAATTAAGACAAATTATTTTCTCTCTCACACAACGACTATACCGATGGATTGGTCCGTGTCCATCTAGGTTGTGAGCTACTGTTTGATTAAATACGAGTAACCGATAGTATGATCTTCTGTGTGGGGCCCGACACACCATACTAACTACAACGTATAAAATCCAGGACTATGATTTGCATATATTTAAATAAATGCAAACAATTGTTTATTTATTAAATAGATTAGTGGCAATGGATCGTGAGCTTCCGTTACTTAAATCTAGACATTAAGTACACAACTCCAACAATCTCCCACTTGTACTAAGGTCTAGTCATTTCCTCCAAACTCCCGACTTCCATACTCATCACGTGCTTAAGTTGTACTTCCAAGAAGTACTATGTGAATGAGCACTCTAGGTTGCCGCTCTGAAGTTATCTTGGTGACTACAGCGTCGTCTCCCTTGACGATGACTCGTATCAGGTGGTACTTGCACTATGTGTTATCTTACACTTATGGACTAGTGATTTCTTACCATTTTCCATTGCACCGCTATTTACATAGCCTTTGGCAAATTAAGAATCACATCTAAGTCCCAGAGATTATCCCGGAGTTATACCAAAACTTCCGCTGCCTCTGAGGCCGCTATTTGGTTACCCATGGCAGAGTCCGAAAAGCATCGTGCTTATCACTCTTCCATGTTAAAACTCCTTCTCCTTCAATAGTGAAACACATAGCCTGATATCGACTTACACCGGTCCTCATTCGATTAGAAATCTAAGAGAATGTAATCCAAAGGAAAAACTCGTCTGCTTCGTAGTCTAGAACAGTACTTCGAAAGTACTTTTACGGCAGTCGAATAATCCTTTCCAGTATTACCTTGATATCCTCCCACTATGCTAACCGCATAGCCGATATCAGGTTCTTGTTTTCAACAATGCATTTATTAAGCTTTCCACACTCAAAGTGTAGGAAACTGCTTTCATTGCTTCTATCTCCTTTTGTGTTCCAAAACACATATCCTTAGATAGATGCATTCCGTCTCTGAAAGGTAACGAACCTTTCTCGGAATCTTGCATGTTTAAAACGAACCATAATCATTTATGTAAGATGTCCAGGAGAAGTACAATGTTCTTTCTAGAGATCCAAGATCTCAAGAACATGTCCAACTTCTTCCTTTATCTTTCATAATGATTCATCTAGACAACCATCATTTTATGTCTGATAACATCTTTACATTGTTGCCAATGATAAGAGTGTCATCTACATAAAACCTCCGAGAAACACCACCTTGTTTTCCATCACGTTTCCAATATACACAATTCGTCTATGCTTTTGATGAATCCATAAAATGGACTATCTCATCAATTTGCAAGTACCACGAACTCAATGCTTTGTTTCAATCCATAAATGGATCAACTAAGCTTGTACTCTAAATGATCTCGCCTCTTAGCAATAATCCTTATTGCTCTCCAAGAAGGCACATTTAGATCTAGTACGGCCTTCATGTAGATCTAGGGATCGATTTCATGTATACTAGGTCCAGAGTTCGAAGACTCTCCTAGTCTTATGAATATCTCCGGTTGTCCCACAACCTCCCACTACAACGGCATTCCGGTGTATAAACAGTAATAACAGTAGGTGCAGTTAGTGGTGTACCGCTACTCGGTTCGGCTGGTTCTAAGTCTTAATCTTTCTCTCTCATTTCAAAGTATTACGTCACATTGGGCTTGTGGTTCATTATATAGTCTTTCTCTAAGAACCGGGCGTTAGAACTTATAACGTCCTTCTGGTTCATAGTACTATTGAACACACATCTTTTGTTCTTCTAGGATATTCTACAACCGCATTTGAATGCGCCGTTGTTTCCAGACATATCCATAGAACACAGGTAGTTCCGTATAACTCATCTTTTACTATCTCTATAAGAGTTCCATTTCTTATTTACGACACACTATTTCTTACACAAAAGTGTATGGTGTAGTCATTTGGGATCAAATCCCAATCTCTGATCAGTATGCCATGCATTCCTCAGACAGGTACTTGCCTCCGCGATCAAATCGCAGGCTACAAATGGATATACCTTGATGGTTCTCCACAATTGCTTAGTGTCCATTGACTTGTCAAAACACTTGGTTTTGTGGCACATCAGGTATTCTAATCCATTTTTCGAGTAATCATAAAATGAAGTACTCGTACCTTATTGTCTGAGTAGGCATAGGTCTGCATACATCAGAGTCAATCAATTCTTATACTTGTCCGGATCTTACATCTTATATCCATAAAGGATTGCTTAGTCATATTATCTTCCAAATTAGATTCTTAGGTCGGAAGGTCCACTCCTTCAACTTAATTGATCAAAAAATCAATTTTCGACCCTTGAACTTCTTATTTGAATAAACATGACTCAGCATAATAATCCACAAGTATAACTGATAAAGAAATCTCTTATTAGTAAAACGAGTTTCATACTACGGTTGTTGCATCGTGGTGGACTCAGGATTCATCATTTATATATTGCTAGCTAATGTACCAAAATAGATAATATCATTATTTCTTCTTATAACCATCAATGATTAAAAGAAATAAAATATCCATTTATTAGAAATCCAGAACAAAGTTCTTTCTAAAGGTACATAAAAGCAATAACTCAAAATGAAATCCTATAAAATGTCCTCCACTGCAACTGCTGCCTCCTCTACAGCATTGCCCATGTAGACTACGATTTCTTCTTTTCCAAGTCGTTAGGTTTCCTGGAACCTTTGCATTTAAAATGCACATACCGTCAGTGGTTCCATATCTACACACCAGGTTCCGGTAGATAATACCACTGACTATGTTTTACGACTAAAGAAGAATTTCGTACTTTCTTTGAGAGGATAATCAGACTTCCAGTACCCAGACTGTTTGCATCGAGAATACTTGCCTCATGGCTTTCTCGTCCCATCTCGTGGTCTAAGCAACTTAGGACCACTGGGATTCTTTGCTTGCTTTTCCTTTCCCCCGATTTTGCCCTTAGGTTCGAAACCTTTGGCATTGGCTACAAGAGCTTGCGATTTCCGTCTCAACTCGTCCAAAAGGTCAATAATCTCAAAAACGTGTTTAAGCGTTTCCTCGAATGACTGGCCTTTATGAGTATCCTCATCGCTTCTTGTCTAGCCGCCTATGTCAATAGGCTCGGGAGGACAAAGCTCATTTAGTACAACCTTGTACTCTTCAACAGTTTGGGTAATGTCTAGATCTCTATTCCAATCATTACATTTAGGGACCAGTGAGTTTAAATAATCCTTAGGTATCACAGAAAGTGGGTTCAAAGCCATTTCCTAATCTATGAGCACATATAACAACAAACAATCGATTTAATCTCCGATATTATCTCCCTTAAATAATATCATTAAACCACTAATCACATCTAAAATCCCATCAGATATGGCAAGCCACGATAGTGTGGACGTTTACCTATCCAAATGATTTAGCAATTAGATTTCCTTCGGTCGTACATTATCATTAGCGTTACTTCGATGGGAAGAATACTAAGAAGCGTACCTAAGTGTAAACCATTACTCAGTATCTAAGAAGTTTGTTTGGGATACGCATATTCACCGCAAGCCACGATAGTGTGGACGTTTACGTTAACATACGCTCCTTTACTCCCTTCTATAACTGTCTACATCAATCGTTCCAAAATCCCATTCAATGTAGCAAGCCACGATAGTGTGGACGTTTACTACACCAAAAGATTTTTACAATTGACTCCCAATTACTTGAATCATTTAATCTTGTAAATCAAGACGCGGAGAATCATAAGTGAAACTCAAAGTTTCTAACCAGTGATTCACCATGCGAACAACCCTATCTCTCATAAAATGAGGGAGCCGAGCAGACAATCGATCCACCTTCAAAAGATGGTACGACTTCCTCTAATATGTGTCCTCGACATGACCAAGTGGCTTTGGTTCCATTCCACTCCCCGGGGTGAGAATGAGTCGACTTGAAGTCAGTTTTGGAATGACAAATTAGGCATTGTTTGATAGACTTAATCAATGTTTCTCGTAAGAGGAATTACAAGAATTCTCCTCCAATGACTTGTCTATACGAACTTCAAAAGACCATAAAAGTCACCAAGAGAACAGCAATGGAGACCATGGATATGTTTCCATACCCTCTCCCACTTAGCTTTTTACAATAAAGGGATACGCTATCTAATGCATAATTAAATACACACAAGCATGCATACATGAAATAAAGCACATAGAATATTATCACATAATCAAAATAATACTAGAATATTATTTTCCGACTATTATGGCTTTATCGCATCTCCGTACGCATCTTCTAGTCTTTAGTCTTTGTTCTTGAATGCTCCATGTGACGGGAATATTAATTCCAATATTTAAATCTATTTATTTTCAATTAATCCAAAAGTTACTTAATTCGAAAATTAAGTCAATCGAATATATCAAAAATAAAATTAAATATTATTAATATTTTTATTATTTTATTTTCCCTTTCTACTTCATTAAATCTCTAGAATAATCTATCCAAGACCCACTTGGAATATTCTAGACGACTTCTATAATGAAATAAGGAAATAAAATAATTTAGGACTCTTAATCCTTCCAAATTAATTCTTTTCCTAATCCATAAAAAATTCCATAAAGGAATAATTAAATAGGAAAAATTAATTAAGGACTCTTCTACTTTCCAAAATTAATTAATTTCCATGTCCATGAAAATTCCCATAAAATAGGAATAATCAATTAGGAAATAAATTAATTTAATAATTAATTATTTTCCTTTCTAATTCCATTAAATCTCTAGAATCCTATTCCAAGTAGAACATAGAATATTCTAGAAGACTTCCATAATAGAATAAGGAAATAAATTAATTGCAATTAATTCTTTTCCTATTACCATGAGAATTCCCATAACTAGGAATACTCAAAATAGGAAAACCGAATCAATTAGGAAAGTTGGATCTTGGTAGGAATAGCATGGGTTGGGGATCCCCACGCCATCCCCACCATCGACCGCCACTACCACCGCCGGCCAAGGCTCACGCGCCACCACCCTTGATGGCCGGCGTGGCCGAGAGCCCTAGGGCAGCCCGGGCGATCGATCCTCATGGGATCGATCCTCGTGATCGATCCCCGGTCCTCCCTCTCTTCGTCTCCTCCGTCACACTTTTCCGGCGGTCGTTTCGTCATCGATCCAACGTAAATAAATTACAAATTTATTACTACGTTCTCCGGTATCGATTCTCTACATGAAATCGACCTCATACAATTTCCGGAAAAATAAGAACAAGCATTCACCACACAAGAACAAATATTGACATCACCGAGAGTTTAATAATCAAGAACATTATTATGACATTAATTAACAAAATTAAATCTAGCCATAATAATCGGAAACCCTGCAAGGTAGAACAATTTATCGAAAAATACCATGAACTAAAACCAACGCTCTGATACCAATTGTTGGAAATCGATATCCCGGAATTAATAAATTTAAATAAATAAATTATCTAATTAATTCCGACCGAAATCCTTTGGAGATCGAATATCCGGATTGTCAAAATTGCGGAACCGACAACCCAATCGAAATCCCGCGCTCCACAGCTGGACCGACCCCGTGGAGAAAGCGCTCCACATCTGGGGCGGACGTGTGGAGCAGTCCCATATGGAGCAGTGCTCCACATCCCATGTGGAGCAGCACGCATAGAGGAACCGCTCCACATCCCATGTGGAGCATCCATGAACAATCGCTCCACATCTCATGTGGAGCAACCCATAATCAGCGCTCCACACCCCGTGTGGAGCAGCCCGTGCGAACAGCGCTCCACATCCTGTGTGGAGCAATCGATATGTGGAGCAGTCGGTGCTCCACATCGGTCGATCAATACACGTGTGGAGCAGTCGTGTGGAGCAGTCGCTGCTCCACATCGCTCCACACCCTGATTAGGGTTGTTCATCGGATCTTGGTTCACGATATTTTTACGATAATTAAACGATAAAATCATAAAGAGGGTTTTACGATTTACCTCGGTCTCGTTGTTCGGAGAAACGTAGAACTCAATTTTGATGACCTTGAGATCTTCCCACGTATTCCTTGCACTAGCCCGGACGTCGTGTGGGCGACGATCTACCGAACTCCACGGATCTCCTTCACGAACTCTCTAGACTAATCAAGTATGATTATCTTGTCTTGTCTAATTATGAAGACCATGTAGTGCTTTTATAGGCTACGTAAGGGATCTTAAGGAGGTGGAATATTGGGCTTCCAATAATAGTGATTAAATTGAGCCCAAGCCCAAATCCATTAATCCTTACTATTATTAATTAATTCTATTTTCCACTATATAAAATTAATTGCACTCCCAATATTAAACCATATTATATCAAATAATATTTCTCCGGTAGTATTATTTATTCCGTGTATTTAAGATATAAATATCCATGAATAAAATTAATTTATTTCTAATTAATTTATTCATCTCTTATATCCGAGACTAGTACCATTCAACCTTAATTATTATGCGGATTAAATCCACCTGCAGGGTTTACATAATAATTCCTTATGAACTCATCTCGGGGATATTATCAACCCTTCCGGGATACACTTTCCCGTCAAGTATTCACGGCATGTCATATATAAAATATAGTGACCCAACTTAACCGGTAATTAACCCAATAATTAAATCGGTTAATTCCTTTGGTAAATCAAAGTCACTTATATTAAATATACACACCCGCAATAGTTTCAGGGATTAAGAATAAAATACACTGAGACTCGAATCGATTATCGCCGGCAATCCTAATCGATGAATCTCAACGATCCGCTCAATACACCAAGTGTACAAGTGTGATAAAATAATTAAGACAAATTATTTTCTCTCTCACACAACGACTATACCGATGGATTGGTCCGTGTCCATCTAGGTCGTGAGCTACTGTTTGATTAAATACGAGTAACCGATAGTATGATCTTCTGTGTGGGGCCCGACACACCATACTAACTACAACGTATAAAATCCAGGACTATGATTTGCATATATTTAAATAAATGCAAACAATTGTTTATTTATTAAATAGATTAGTGGCAATGGATCGTGAGCTTCCGTTACTTAAATCTAGACATTAAGTACACAACTCCAACACAAACAGTAAGGAACCACGGTCCCATAGTGCTACGAAACACATAGAGCGCAAGTACCACCTGATTCGAGACATCGTCAAGAGGGGCGATGCAGTAGTCACCAAGATAGCTTCGGAAGACAACCTAGCGGACCCTTTCACCAAGATACTTCCTAAGGAAGTATATTTCAAGCACTTGGAGGGTTTGGGAGTCAGAAGTTTGGAAGATAAGACTAGACCTTAGTATAAGTGGGAGATTGTTGGAGTAGTATACTTAATGTCTAGATTTGAGTATTCTGAACTCCTTGTGCACTTTCATTTACCTATTAATAATGAACATTCATTTGCTTTTAATTATTGTTAATTAAATATATGCAAATTATAGTCCTGGATTATATACGTTGTAGTTAGTATAGTGTGTGTGATAACCCGAATCATTTTAGTCATGCATGCATATATTTTTACTATTTTTACGTAGATGATTATTAGTATTTAAATTTCTATCTTAATTATTGATATAATATTACAAATAAATAAATAATAATAATAAATATCCTTTTACTTAGTCAGATTGATAAAATTTTATTTATAAATAATTTGTTTCTTTTAAAATTGCTAGGATTAAGGAGAACATTATATGTCTATATTTAAGATTTCCTTTAGTTACGCAATTAAGATAATCGGGAGTTACATTCTAAATAAATAATAGCATAATCATTGGTTAATATATTTTGATTCAAATAATTTTGAACACACGGATTTTTAGCTAATTAATGTCACGGAGTAATGGAAATCAATATTAAGATCTTGATTTTCTAAAATAAATTATAGTAGATATTTAGAGCAAATTAAATAAAAATACTACCAATTCATTAGTCAAAGGCGTGATTGTTGGGAACACTACCTTAAATAAAACTTATACTAGCCTATATAAATTGTACGTACTCTCACTTTAGTAAAGAACACACACAAATCAAAGAACTAGCAGTAGATAGGCGAGAGCTTTTGAACACACTAAGGATTGGAAACAGCTTTTGGTTTTCATACCGTAATAACCCGCGCTTCGAGAGGTAGGGTTTTCTATCTTCTAAAATAAGTCGTGTAAATTGTTCATATGTGTACTCTTGTTTACGAGATATGAGTTTACTGTTATTGCATGAATCTGTGACCCCTTTACAGGTCAATGACTTCGGTCATCGGGGTTAGGCCCGCTGTGTTTATAATGGCGCAAAATTACAGATACTGAAATTATTACGAAAATTCGTGAATTGTACGGATGTTTTAGTTTAAATGATTAGATCTCTACTGAGCCTTAAAGCTCACCCTGGATTGGATATGTTTTGTCAGGTATCGATGGCGGAGTCGATAACCACGAGAAGTCATGAATGGGGTGATGACGGGAATAATAATTTGGAGTTTTATTTTTAATTATTTCTACTTTATCTTGCAAATAAAAATACCTGTGAGTACTATGTCTTTTATGCTCGTTTTGAGTTGATTTATTTTTAAATAATTGTGATACATTTGAATTTATTTATGAAATGGTAACGTCGATGTGGAAAAAAAATCGAAAAGTCATTATAGTTTTTTTTTTATAAACTTATTTATTTTATTTATTGGAAACACTACGGGCGTTACAAATGGTATCAGAGCCCTCAATATATATATATATATATATATATATATATATATATATATTTTTTTTTTTTTTTTTCTTTTTGTTATTTTGAATAAATATACAGCTATACGATTTGTTTTTTTAAAATAGTAGCTATGAACATATACAAAATATTATTTTTTTTTGCTTCCATCACCTCCATGATCTCGTGGCTCATTGATTCCCCAAAGGTATGTGTTATTTTTGTTTTTTTTTTCTTTCTGTTTTTGTTTTCACTGAACTTAGTACGTAAATAATGATTCGAAATTAGATGCCACCTCGCGCCGCTAGGAAACTTGGTTTCGTTACAAGCGATGAGTTATTTTTCGGACGAGTCTTTTCGAACGAGGATACAGTGGGCACCTATTTAACCGACAAACAGAGGCTTTGGCGTTTGGCTTTTGAGGAACGAAAGTGCCCTTGTGGATATGATGCGGCTCAGGCTACAATTTCTCACCTCCCAAAAAGATGGAAAATTTCGGGCGTGGAACATTTGGCTAAGTTGATGAGAGATGAACCAGGCAATCCCCAAGTATCATTAAATTTTGATAGATTCACTTGGAAGCTCATTAACGAGTGGTACGACTTCGATATTAATATGAAGGAATTAATGGAGGAAACTAAGAAGAGAGACTTGAATAGGATTACTAGCACTTCCGTCGAGACGGACCCAGAAGAGGATGAAGACTATGAGACCACTGGAGAATTGACCACGAAGAAGCCCAAGTTGCAAGCTGGAAATTAAAGCAACAAATGTTGTTGACTATATATGATTACAACACGAACACCTGAATCCTTTTCGCTATGAATAACTCATTATGAGATATGAGATTATTAATAAATAAAAATAAAAATAAAATAGAGATTTTATTTTTATTTTGACGTTAGACTTGTGTGGAAATCGGGGGAAATTTTTAATTCGACTTCAATTTTGGGTAAATTAATCGAATACTAATTAGGAATCCTTCCATGGCAGTAAGTAATGGCGAACCGAAGAAACGTGAATCGAGTTGGAACCGCAAATGCACCCCCGGAAGCTGACATGGGAGTTTTGTTTGCCGAGTTTCTCCAAAATCGTAGAAACAATGGAGGCGGTAATGAGAACAATAGAACCATCGCTCAATTTCGCAGCTATCAACCACCCACCTTTAATGGACGTGCCGGACCGGAAGAGGTAGAAGAATGGTTCCGTACCTTGGAAAGAATTTTTTGTTGGAGTTGTGTACTTAATGTCTAGATTTAAGTAACGGTAAACTCCCGGTCATAGCATTTAATCTATTAAATTAATAAACAATTATTTGCATTTAATTATTATTAATTAAATTATGCAAAATTATAGTCCTGGATTTTATACGTTGTAGTTAGTATGGTGTTGCATGGGCGCACAGAAGATCATACTATCGGTTACTCGTATTTAATCGAACAGTTGCTCACGACCTAGATGGACACGGACCAATCCATCGGTATAGTCGTTGTGTGAGAGAGAAAATAATTTATCTTAATTATTTTATCACACTTGTACACTTGGTGTATTGGGCGGATCGCTTGAGATTTATCGATTAGGATTGCCTTGAGATAATCGATTCAAGTCTCAGAGTATTTTATTCTTAATCCCCGATACTATTGCGGGTGTGTATATTTAATATATGTGACCTTGATTTTCCAAAAAAATTAACCGATTTAATTATTGGGTTAATTACCGGTTAAGTTGGGTCACTATATTTTATATATGGCATGCCGTGAATACTTGATGGGAAAGTGTATCCCGGAAGGGTTGATAATATCCCCGAGATGAGTTCATAAGGAATTATTGTGTAAATTCATGAGTGGATTCGTTCCGCACAATAATTAAGGTTGAATGGTACTAGTCTCGGATTCAAGAGATGAATAAATTAATTAGCAATAAATTAATTTTATTCATGGATATTTAAATCTTAAATACACGGAATAAATAATACTACCGGAGAAATATTATTTGATATAATATGGTTTAATATTGGGAGTGCAATTAATTTATATAGTGGAAAATAAATTAATTAATATTAATGGGAGATTAATAGATTTGGGCTTGGGCTCAATTTAATCATTAATATTGGAAGCCCAATATTCCACCTCCTTTAGATCCCCTACGTAGCCTATAAAAGCACTACATGATCTTCTCTTTTCTACACACATATAACTTGAAGATCATAATTCTTCTAGAGAGAGAAAGTAGAGAGAGAGAGAAGAGGATCCATAAGCTTGGAGGATCGTCGCCCACCCGACGTTCAAGCTAGTGCAAGGAATACGTGGGAAGATCGTAAGGTCATCAATTGAGTTCGTTTCTCCGCACAACGAATTAAAAGGTAAAATCATATACTCTTCTATGATTTTATGTGAATTGATTGTGATACATACATGAACGCACGATCCGGGAAAACGAAGAACTTCGGGGACGGGGATTCGAGATCCCCGGCGAAGGTTCAACGGACCCTCGGCTGGGAGCCGAGGGCGTGCGGTCGAGCCCTAGGGCTTCGACCGCGATGCATGCGAGGAACCCCGGCTCGGAGCCGGGGTGGGCGATCGACCGTGGTGGTCGATCGCCGGGCAGCCGCGGCTGGAGCCGCGGCGGGTTCGCCGCTGGGCGAACCGCCCTCCTCGGGCGGTGGTGGTGAGTCGCCGGACTCACCGCCCGGGGCTGCCGGAGCAGCCCCAGGGATCGCATCCGCGCGATCGCGAACCCCACGGTGGGGTTCGGCTAGGGTTTAGCCGCGGGTTCATCCCACGGTGATGCTCTTGTCGAGCCCGGTTCTTCGTGGTGTTCGTGATCGGTTTCCGGCGATGGGATTTCGGTCGGGGTTATCGGTTCCGCAATTTTTGATACCCCGGGATATCGAATTCCAGCAATTGGTATCAGAGCGTTTGGTTTCGTGTTCATGTATGTGTTCAATTGTGTTCTACCTTGCAGGGATTCCGACTATCATGGTTAATTAATTGATTAATTGTTTAATTAATTTGTTATTTAATTTTACCATGATTATTAAACTCTCGGACATGTCGAGATTCGTTTTGTGTGGATGAATGCTTGTAATAGTAAAAATTCGGGGGTTGACCGAATTTAGATTTATTATTATTGTTCTATGTTTTCCGGAAAGTGTATAGGGTCGATTTCATGTATAGAATCGATACCGGAATTGTAAATTTTTTTGTAATTTATTTACGTTGGATCGATGTCGAGACGACCGCCGGAGAACTCGTGTGACGAAGGAGATGAAGAGAGGGAGAAAGGACCGAAGGGGTCGATCACCCCATGATCGACCCCATGATCGATCAAAGGGGAGAGGGGCGTCGCCCCCTTCGGCCGTGGGTTGTCGCCGGCAACGGCGGCGGCTGGCCGGATGAAGAGGCGGCGGCGGGTGCTCCCTCCCGGTGGTCGATCGGTGGTGGTGGTGGTGCGGGGATCCCCAACCCGTGCTACTCCTACTCCTACCTAGATTCACTTTCCTAATTAATTCAAGTTTTCCTAATTTGAGAATTCCTATGTTTGGGAACTCTCATGGAGATAGGAAAAGAATTAATTATTATTACTTATTTCCTTATTCTATTATGGAAGTCTTCTAGAATATTCCAAGTTCTACTTGGAATAGGAATCTAGAGATTTAATAGAATTAGATAGGAAAGTAATTAATTAGTGAATTAATTTATTTCTATTTGATTATTCCTATTTTATGGGAATTTTCATGGACATGGAAATTAATTAATCTTGGAAAGTAGAAGAGTCCTAATTTATTTTATTTCCTTATTCTATTATAGAAGTCTTCTAGAATATTCCAAGTTTAACTTGGATAGATTATTCTAGAGATTTAATAGAATTAGATGGGAAAATAAATAAATAAATAAAAAATATTAATAATATTTAATTTTATTTTCAATTTATTCGATTGACTTAATTTTCGAATTAAGTATCTTTTGGATTTATTAAAAATAAATAGATTTGAATATTGGGATTAATATTCTCGTCACATGGAGCATTCAAGAACGAAGACTGAAGACTAGAAGACGCATACGGAGATGGAATAAAGCCATGATAGTCGTAAAATAATTTTCTAGCATTATTTTGACTATGTGATATGTGCTTTATTACTTGTATGCATGCTTATGTGTTTAATTATGCATTAGATAGCGTATCCCTTTGTTATAAAAAGCTAAGTGGGAGCGGGGATGGAAACATTCCCATGGTCTCCATTACTGTTCTCTTGGTGACATTTATGAACTTTCGAAGTTCATATAGATATGTCATTGGAGGAGAATTCTTGTAATTCCTTTTACAAGAAACATTGATTAAGTTTATCAAACAATGCCTAATTTGTCTTTCTGAAACTGACTTCAAGTCGACTCATTCTCACCCCGGGGAGTGGAATGGAGCCAAAGCCACTTGGTCATGTGGATGACAAAAATTAGAGACATTCGTACCATTCTTTTAAAGATGGATCGTTTGTCTGCTCGGCTCCCTCATCTAATGAGAGATAGGGTTGTTCGCATGGTGAATCACTGGTTAGAAACTTCGAGTTTCACTTATGATTCTCCGCGTCTTGATTTTCAAAAATCGAATGCTTCAAGTAATTGGGAGTCAACTATAAAAGTCTTTTGGTGTAGTAAACGTCCACACTAACGTGGCTTGCTATGCTGAATGGGATTTTTGGAAATAGTTGATGTAGACAGTTATAGGGAATTGTGAAGGATTGTGAGTTATCGTAAACGTCCACACTAACGTGGCTTGCGGTGACGTAGCGATTCCAAATGATTCACCTTAGTACTGAGTAATGGTTTACACTTAGGTACGCTTTATAGTATTCTTCCCAACGAAATAACGCTATAATGATGTACGACCGAAGCAAATCTAATTGCTAAATCATTTGGGTGGGTAAACGTCCACACGAACGTGGCTTGCCTTACCTGATGGGATTTTAGATGTAATTAGTAATTTAATGATATTATTTGAGGGAGATAATATCGGATATTAAATTGATTGTTTGTTTAAATGTGCTTATAGGTTTAGAGAATAGCTATGAACCCACTTTCTGTGATACTCAAGGAGCATAAGCTCACTGGTCCCAATTATATTGATTGGAAGAGAAATTTAGACATTGTCCTGACTTCTGAGGAGTACAAGTATGTACTTCATGAAGTGTGCCCTGCCGAGCCCACGGCTGCCTCAACTGATGAGGAAAAACTAGCATATCGAAAGTGGAAAAAGGCTGATGAAATGGCTAGGTGTTATATTTTGGCTTCCATGTCAAATGTACTCCAAACCCAACATCAGCCGATGGACACTGCCTATGATATGATGTTTAACCTCAAGGAGATGTTTGGGGAGCAAGATCGTGCGGCTAGGCAAGAAGCCATGAGAGTCATCATGTCGACTACTCAGTCTGAAGGAACGCCCGTTGGGGAGCACGTTCTTAAGATGATGAGTTTGTTGAATGAACTTGAGGTCCTAGGAGCTTCTATTGATGCTGAGACGCAAGTCGACATCATACTCCAGTCTCTGACCCCTAGTTTTGAGCAGTTTCGTATGAGCTATAATATGGGTAAACTGTGTTATACTCTTGCGCAACTCCTGACTGAACTAAAGGCGGCAGAGGGGATCTACAAGAAGGGCAAGTCTCAAGCGCTTGTAGCTACCAAGTCCAAGGGCTCGAAGCCTGTTGGAGGTAGGGGCAAGAAAAGGAAGCAAGACTGGAAACCCAGTGGTGCCAAGAGGAATGGACCACGAGTGGGGGCTGCAAAGCCAAGAGGCAAGTGCTTCCGATGCAATAAGACTGGACACTGGAAGTCTGAATGTCCTCTCAAAGGTACGAATTTTTCTTTAGTCGTAAAAACATAGTCAGCGGTATTATCTACCAGAAATCTGGTGTGTAGATATGGAACCACTGACGGTATGTGCATTTTTTAAATGCAGGGGTTCCAGAAAACCCGGCGACTTAGAGAAGAAGAGTTCGAGTCTGTTGGAAATCGACTACCCGGGACACATCCATTCGAACACTCGAACATCCGGACGTCCCCAATCGACTTCTGGAAGTCACCCCCGGACAGCCAAAACCACCCGCCCAAGAGATCGCGCATCCGCCGCAGCCGAAGCCGCGGCTCGCGATCTGCCCGGAGCAGGCGACCGCCTGCCCACCAGGCGAGCGCTCGCGCAGCAAGGCAAGCGAGCGCTTGCTGCCCAGGCGAGCGCCCGCGACCTGTCGCGAGCGGGCGCTTGCTCCTCTGGCGGTCGCCTGGCTGCTGCGAACAGCAGCGCGATCCGCCCGTTCCGGCTGTTCCGATGAGATTTTCTCGATCCGACTGCCACGCCGGAGGTCAGAAAACTCCCAGCAGTCCGAGAACATCACATCCAAGCCACGGAACCCGATCTTTGGTTCGTTGTATGATTAACGCAAAAACAGAGATCGAATTAAAAGTGCGGAATAAGAACCGATCTCATACCTTCTCGGTCGATTGTTGAGACCTTAGCGATTGCTAGTGTATGTCTCTGCCCCGATCCCAACCGTTGTGTGGGCAACGATCTGTTGGTCTCACCTTTTCTGCTTCTCTGATAAACCACCGCAATATCCCTTTTACTTTTCTGTGTAAAATAATTGCGCAAAGCTTTATTGATTTTTACAGAAGAAATTATATTTGCGTTAACGCAATTAATTTCTGCTGCAAAAATAAATGCGGCGAATGTTAGGTTTAGGAGAGGGCGAGGGGGGGGTTTAAATAGAGCTACACTAGGGACCCCTTAGGTAAATAAATTCCGGGCTGAACTGCAATATTAATTAACTAGGAGTCCTTAAAGGAAAACCTTTAATTAATTACAATTCTAATTATTATTAATTCCACTAAATAATAATAATTGAATTCCCGAAATAAATTTAATATTATTTCAACAATAATAATTCCGCCGAAATTACATATACGACTTTCCCCGTGTTTAAGATATCGAACGTCCACGAATTTATTTAATTACTAATAATTAAATTAATTCGTTTCTTATTATCCGAGACTAGTACCACTCATCCTTATTATCATGTGGAACAAATCCACCTGCAGGGTTTACATGATAAACTTTATGAGCTCATCTCGGGGACGTCATCAACCCGATAAACGGGACACGGTTTCCTGTCTATAATCTATAGCATGCCGTGTGTACAATTCCAATTCCCAATTTACCGAGTATCTCGACTAATCAATTAGTCTCACTCATTGGCAAGTTAAAGAACCGAGAATTGGACATACGCACCTATAATTATATAGGGATTAAGAATTCGTATATCCGTAATTCTGAGGTCTAGTTCGATTACGTCGATTAGTATAAATCGAACGCCCTCCCGTGGTCCTGCTCAATACACCAAGTGTACAAGTGTAACATAATAGTCAAGACCAACTATTACCCAGTCACACTACGACGTACCGATGGATTGTCCCTGTCCATCTAAGTCGTGAGCTTCTGTTCTATAGTATACGAGTAACCGACAGTATGATCTTCCGCGTGTCTCCTCACGCCATACTGTCTACAACGTATATATCTAGGACTATTGCATTCAAGTACATGATAGACAAAAATGCCGACAGTTTGATTAATAGATAGTGAAAAAAAACACAGATAAGGAGTTCCATATTGTCACTAAACTAGACATTTAGAATATAACTCCATCAATCTCCCACTTATACTAAAAAGTCTAGTTGCCCTCTACCATACATCCGATACCCATCCCCTTCACGTGTCTCTTGAACGCTTCCGCTGGAAGTGCCTTCGTAAAGGGGTCAGCCAGGTTATCCGCTGATGCAATCTTGGTGACAACCGCATCGCCTCTCCTGACGATGTCTCTAATCAGGTGGTACTTGCGATCTATGTGTTTACTCGCATTGTGGGCTCGTGGTTCCTTTGCATTTGCCACTGCACCGCTATTGTCACAATAAATTGTGATAGCTCTAGGCATCTTAGGAACCACATCCAAGTCCATAAGGAAGTTCCGGAGCCACACCGATTCTTTAGCTGCCTCAGAGGCTGCTACATATTCGGCTTCCATGGTAGAGTCCGAAATGCATTTCTGCTTAACACTCTTCCATGAAATTGCTCCACCTCCCAATGTGAACACATAGCCTGATGTAGACTTTCGCTGATCCTTATCAGATTGGAAATCCGAGTCTGTGTAACCAATAGGAATCAACTCGGACGCTTTGTAACTCAGAACATAATTCCTAGTCCTTCGCAGGTACTTAAGTATGTTCTTTACAGCAGTCCAGTGACCCTGTCCAGGGTTACTCTGATATCTAGCTACCATGCCTACGGCATAGCAGATATCAGGCCTCGTGCACAACATTGCATACATTAGACTTCCTACTGCCGAAGCGTAAGGAACCTTCTTCATGTAGTCTATCTCCTTTTGTGTTTTGGGACACATATCTTTAGATAGACGAATTCCATGGCAGAAAGGTTGAGCACCTCTCTTGGAATTCTGCATGTTGAAACGAGCCAGAATCGTATCAATATATGAAGCCTGGGACAAGCTCAATGTTCTTTTCTGGCGATCCCGTATAACCTTGATCCCAAGAACATGCCCAACTTGTCCTAAGTCTTTCATATCGAATTGCTTGGACAACCATCCCTTTATGTCTGACAACATCTTCACATTGTTGCCAATTAGAAGAATGTCGTCTACATAAAGCACGAGAAACGCCACACTATTTCCGTCACATCTCCGGTATACACATGACTCGTCCATGCTTTGAATGAATCCATAAGACTGGATAACCTCATCAAAACGCATGTTCCAAGATCTAGAAGCTTGCTTCAATCCATAAATGGATCGGTTTAGCTTACACACTAGATGCTCTTGGCCTTTCTTAATGAAACCTTCTGGTTGTCTCATGTAAATGGTCTCGTCAAGATTCCCATTCAAGAATGCTGTCTTGACGTCCATTTGCCACACCTCATAATCCATATGAGCTGCTATAGACAAAAGAATCCGGATCGACTTTAGCATAGCTACCGGCGAAAAGGTTTCCTCATAATCGATCCCTTCTTTCTGAGTATACCCTTTCGCAACAAGCCTAGCCTTGAAGGTTTCAACATTCCCGTCAGACCCTCTTTTTCTCTTGTACACCCACTTGCAACCAATGGCTTTTACACCTTTGGGCGGTGCTACAAAATTCCAGACCTGATTTGAATCCATTGATTCAATCTCAGATTTCATCGCTTTTTGCCAAGACTGAGCATCTTGATCTTTAAGCGCCTCGCCGTAGGTCCAGGGATCGGCTTCATGTTCTCCAGGTAACAAGTCCGAAGACTCACCTATAAACATGAACCTATCGGGTTGTCGAACAACTCTCCCACTACGACGACGCTCCGGTGTAACCTCAGTAACTACAGGTGCAGACTGTGGTGGCGTATCACCCGGTTCGGTTGGATCTAAGCCTTGATCGTCCCCTCTCAGTTCGTTTAGTATTATCTCACTCTTGGGCTTGTGGTCCATTATATAATCCTCTTCCAAGAACCGAGCGTTGGTGCTAACAACGATCTTCTGGTCCTGAGGACTATAAAATAGACCACCTTTCGTTCCTCTAGGATATCCTATAAACAACCGAATATCTGAACGAGGTTCCAATTTATCAGCCCCATGCTTCAGCACATGTGCTGGACAACCCCAGATCCGAATGTGTTTCAAGTTCGGCTTTCGCCCGGTCCACAATTCCGAGGGCGTCTTAGGGACTGATTTAGAAGGAACTAAGTTCAGTATATACGCCGCTGTTTCCAAGGCATATCCCCAGAATGAAACTGGTAGGTCTGAATAACTCATCATAGATCTTACCATTTCCATAAGAGTCCTATTCCTTCTTTCTGCTACACCATTCTGCTGGGGCGTGTATGGTGCAGTCATCTGGGAGTCAATCCCATTCTCTAATAAGTACGCCTTAAACTCTCCCGAGAGGTACTCTCCTCCACGATCAGATCGTAGAGTCTTTATGGTTTTACCATGAAGGTTCTCCACAAGAGCTTTGTACTCCTTGAACTTGTCAAAGCACTCGCTCTTGCGGCGCATCAGGTATATAAAACCATACCTTGAGTAATCATCAGTGAAGGTTACGAAATATTCATAACCTCCTCTCGCTTGGACAGATAAAGGCCCGCACAAATCAGAGTGAATCAACTCTAGTACTTCCTTGGATCTATACCCTTTATCACTAAAGGGTCGCTTGGTCATTTTTCCTTCCAGGCATGATTCGCAGGTTGGAAAGTCCTCATCTTTCACACCACTGAGTATTCCATCAGTTATCAACCTTTGAATCCTGCCCAAGTTAATATGACCTAGCCTAAGATGCCATAAGTACTTTTGATTCATCCTAGAAGGCTCCTTTCTCTTATTGGTACTAGATGTGTTAAAAGACTCTACTCGTTGCATCGTGGAATAATCAGGATTCAGTATATATAAGTTGCCTATCAATGTACCAGAACAGATATACTCACCATCCTTTTTGATAATAACAGAACTATCAAAAGAAACAGAATATTTATTCAAAACCAACTTAGAAACCGAAACAAGGTTCTTTCTAAAGTTCGGTACATAAAGACAATTATTCAATACTAAAACTTTATTATTAAAAGATAAAAGAACATCTCCCACTGCAACCGCCGCCACTTTCGTAGCGTTGCCCATGTAGATGGTGATCTCTCCCTCTCTAAGCCGCCGGGTTTCCTGGAACCCCTGCAAAGAATTGCAGACATGATCAGTGGCTCCCGTATCCACACACCAGGTACCGGTGGATAACACCGCTAAACATGTTTCAGTGACTAAGGAAAAGTTCGTACCTCCTTGTCTGAGAGGACAATTCGACTTCCAATGTCCAGACTGCTTGCAACGGAAACACTTGCCCTTGGGCTTGTTCACTCCATTCTGTGGTCCACCATTTCTGGGTCCACTGGGTTTCCGTCCTTGCTTCTTCTTCCTCTTAGTCCCCGGAGGACCAGGAAGTTTCACAGCCACAAGTGCATGAGATTTCTTAAAGATTCCCTCTGCCGCCTGGAGTTCAGTCAGGAGTTCCGCCAACGTATATAACCTCTTGTTCATGTTATAGTTCAGGCGGAACTGCTCAAAACTCTTAGGCAGAGATTGGAGCACTATATCGATCTGGGTTTCCCCATCGATAGATCCTCCCATAATCTCTATCTCATTCAGATGGCCCATCATCCTAAGAACGTGATCCCTCACGGGCGTTCCTTCAGACATAGTGGCCGTCATGAGTTGTCTCATGGCATCTTGCCTGGCTGCCCTATCCTGACTACCAAACATATCCTTGAGGTTAAGCATCATATCATAGGCAGTGTCCATGGCTTCATGCTGATGTTGCAGCACATTTGACATAGAAGCCAAAATGTAGCACCGCGCCATCTGATTAGCCTTGACCCACTTCCGATGAGCTTCCTTTTCCTCAGGAGTAGAGGTATCAGTAGGTTCATTAGGACAATACTCATGGAGTACATATTTGTACTCCTCAGCAGTCAGGACAATGTCCAAGTTTCGTTTCCAGTCAATATAGTTCGGACCAGTGAGTTTGTTCTCTTTTAGTATCACAGACAGTGGGTTGAGTGCCATATCTATAAAAGAGACAAATCAAACCGTCAAATTTAATTCGATATCAACTCCCTTAATTAATATCATTAAATTTACCAATCAATCCTAAAATCCCATCAGACTAGCATGCCACGTTCATGTGGACGTATACTAGTCCAAACGATTTTATAATTGGACTTTTACTTCGGTCGTACATCATTACAGCAGTGACTCCGATGGGGAGGATACTGTAAAGCGTACCTAAGTGTATACCATTTCTCAGTACTAAGTTAACCGCTTGGAAACTACACGCCCACCGCAAGCCACGTTAGTGTGGACGTTTACGTTGACATGCGGTCCCTTTACGATTTCCTATAACTGTCGAGCCTCAATTAACCCAAAGTTCCGTTTCCGTCTAGTAAGCCACGATAGTGTGGACGTTTACTAAACAAACAACTTTGTTAATTGAATTCCATTTAATAAATTTCACAATTTAGTTAATCAAAGCTTGATATCTCGTAAGTGAAACTCGAAGTTTCTAACCAGCGATCAATCATGCAATTGAGCCCTATCTCTCACTGGGTGAGGGAGCCAACCAGACAATCGATCTAGTCATCAAATGACTCGAATGTCTCTAATCTGTGTCATCGACATAACCAAGCGCTTTGGCTCCATTCCACTCCCCGGGGTGAGAATGAGTCGAGTTGAAATTAGTCTTTGAAAGACAGATTAGGCATTGCTTTTGAAAAACTTAATTGTTCAATTTTAAAATTGGAATTTCATTCGAATTTCGATCAAAGTGATTTCCGTGTATCGACTTTATCCGATAGGGAGGATGACACTTAAGCCAACTCGTAAGTCAATACACATCACTCTCGAAACAGAGAATGGAGACCGCGGGATTGTTTCCAATCCCTCTCCCACTTAGTATTTTACGATTTAGGGATATACATGCATAAAATAATAAGCATAATAAAACACGTAAATCACATAGGAAAGCAATTAACGTGGCCCGATTATTATGGCCTTAAAATCTTGAATGCACGTCTCTTGGAACTCGAACTCGTTGCTCGTCTCGACTTCGATTCTCGTTCCTCCGGGCTTCTATCTCGTCTCGATCCAATAGCAGAAATTAATTACAAAATTATTCTACTAAGTCCGGTATCGATCCTATACATTTTGATCGACCCTATACAAGTCCCGGATCCAACGAAAAGATAAATAAACCTAACGACTCAACCCGTCGTTTTTATCTATTACAAACAAGCAACTTTCCAAAAATAAAACCGATCTCGACAAGCCCGAGAGTTTAATCAAAACCACATACATACAGCACAAAATATCAAAAATAAATTGGCCATAATAATCGGGTTCAACCTGCAAGGTAACACGCGCAAAAATACAACGAACCGATAACCGGCTCTGATACCAAATGTTGGAAATCGACTACCCGGGACACATCCATTCGAACACTCGAACATCCGGACGTCCCCAATCGACTTCTGGAAGTCACCCCCGGACAGCCAAAACCACCCGCCCAAGAGATCGCGCATCCGCCGCAGCCGAAGCCGCGGCTCGCGATCTGCCCGGAGCAGGCGACCGCCTGCCCACCAGGCGAGCGCTCGCGCAGCAAGGCAAGCGAACGCTTGCTGCCCAGGCGAGCGCCCGCGACCTGTCGCGAGCGGGCGCTTGCTCCTCTGGCGGTCGCCTGGCTGCTGCGAACAGCAGCGCGATCCGCCCGTTCCGGCTGTTCCGATGAGATTTTCTCGATCCGACTGCCACGCCGGAGGTCAGAAAACTCCCAGCAGTCCGAGAACATCACATCCAAGCCACGGAACCCGATCTTTGGTTCGTTGTATGATTAACGCAAAAACAGAGATCGAATTAAAAGTGCGGAATAAGAACTGATCTCATACCTTCTCGGTCGATTGTTGAGACCTTAGCGATTGCTAGTGTATGTCTCTGCCCCGATCCCAACCGTTGTGTGGGCAACGATCTGTTGGTCTCACCTTTTCTGCTTCTCTGATAAACCACCGCAATATCCCTTTTACTTTTCTGTGTAAAATAATTGCGCAAAGCTTTATTGATTTTTACAGAAGAAATTATATTTGCGTTAACGCAATTAATTTCTGCTGCAAAAATAAATGCGGCGAATGTTAGGTTTAGGAGAGGGCGAGGGGGGGGTTTAAATAGAGATACACTAGGGACCCCTTAGGTAAATAAATTCCGGGCTGAACTGCAATATTAATTAACTAGGAGTCCTTAAAGGAAAACCTTTAATTAATTACAATTCTAATTATTATTAATTCCACTAAATAATAATAATTGAATTCCCGAAATAAATTTAATATTATTTCAACAATAATAATTCCGCCGAAATTACATATACGACTTTCCCCGTGTTTAAGATATCGAACGTCCACGAATTTATTTAATTACTAATAATTAAATTAATTCGTTTCTTATTATCCGAGACTAGTACCACTCATCCTTATTATCATGTGGAACAAATCCACCTGCAGGGTTTACATGATAAACTTTATGAGCTCATCTCGGGGACGTCATCAACCCGATAAACGGGACACGGTTTCCTGTCTATAATCTATAGCATGCCGTGTGTACAATTCCAATTCCCAATTTACCGAGTATCTCGACTAATCAATTAGTCTCACTCATTGGCAAGTTAAAGAACCGAGAATTGGACATACGCACCTATAATTATATAGGGATTAAGAATTCGTATATCCGTAATTCTGAGGTCTAGTTCGATTACGTCGATTAGTATAAATCGAACGCCCTCCCGTGGTCCTGCTCAATACACCAAGTGTACAAGTGTAACATAATAGTCAAGACCAACTATTACCCAGTCACACTACGACGTACCGATGGATTGTCCCTGTCCATCTAAGTCGTGAGCTTCTGTTCTATAGTATACGAGTAACCGACAGTATGATCTTCCGCGTGTCTCCTCACGCCATACTGTCTACAACGTATATATCTAGGACTATTGCATTCAAGTACATGATAGACAAAAATGCCGACAGTTTGATTAATAGATAGTGAAAAAAAACACAGATAAGGAGTTCCATATTGTCACTAAACTAGACATTTAGAATATAACTCCATCAGAGTCTACACGGGCGAAAGCTGTGGAGGAGGCAGCTGTTGCAGTGGAAGACATTTATCTGCTTTAGTAGTTAAATAGGATTTCATTTCAAGATTATTGCATTATGTACCCTTTATTTTAGAAAGAACTTTTGTTCTGGATTTCTATTATTTATGAATGGATATTTTATTTCTTTAAATCATGGTGATGATTTTGATAAGAAATAATGGGTATTATCTATTCTGGTACATTAGATAGCAATATGTGAATGATGAATCCTTAGTCTACCACGATGCAACAAACCGTTCTATAACTTGTTTTACTATTTTGATATATTTCTTGTTAAATCATTATACTTGTGAATTCTTGTACTTAGTAGTATTTATTCAAATAAGATTCAAAAGGTCGAAATTGATTTGATCAATTATAGTTGAAGGAATGGACCTTCCGACCTAAGAATCAAGTTTGGAAGATAATACAACTAAAGTATACCTTTTGGGTAAAGGATAGAATTCGGACAAGTATTGAGAATGATCAATGATACATGCAGACATATGTGTAAGATGTGAGTAGTTCTTTTAAGAATACTCGAAGATGGATTAGAATGCTTGATGTGCCATAAAAGCAAAGTGTTTTAGTCATAAAGCAATTATGGAGAACCTTCAAAGTATATCCATTGGAAGCCTGCGACTTAGTCGCGGAGGCTACCACATAACACATAGCATGATCAAAGATTGAGATTAAGTCTCAAATGACTGCACCATACACTTAAGTGTAGAGATGGTGAGTCAATAAGAAATAAGAATTCTAATAGTAAAAGAACAAGTTGTTCGGAACTACCTATGTTCTATGGATATTCCTGGAGACAACGGCATGGTTGTAGGGTATCCTAGATGAACAAAGAATTGTGTGTTCTATAGTACTATGAACCAGAAGGACGTGTAACGCCCGGTTCTTAGAGGAAGACTATGAGAAGAACCACAAAGCCCGAACTGACGCAATACCTTGGAATGAGAAAAAGGACAAAGACTAGGAACCAGCCAAACCGAGTAGAGGTACACCACACACTGCACCTACTGTTATTACTGTTATACACCGGGACGCCGTTGCAGTGGGAGTTTGTTGAACAACCAGAGATGTTCATAAAGACTAGAAGAGTTTCGGACTCTGGATCTAGTAAAGATGAAATCGATCCCTAGCTCTGCACGAGGGCAGTACTAGATCTAAATGTGCCTGCTTAGAAAACAATAAGGATTATTGTTAAGAGGCAAGATCATTTAGAGTACAAGCTTAGTAAATTCATTATGGATTGAAACAAAGCTGTAAATCGTGGAACTTGCAAATTGATGAGATAGTCCATTTTATGGATTCATCAAAATGGCAAAGACGATAGGTGTATTAGAGATGTAATAGAAACAAGGTGGTGTCTCTCGGAGATTTTATGTAGATAACAATTTCATCATTGGCAACAATGTAGAAAAGTTGTCAGACATAAGATAATGGTTGTCTAAATGAATCGAGATATAAGATTGAGTAGAAGTTAGAGCATGTTCTTGAGATCTTTCGATCTAAGGATAAGAACATTGTACTTCTCCTAGATATCTTATACGATTATGGTTTGGTTTTAAACATGCATACTTCTGAGAAAGGTTATTACCTTTCAGAGACAGAATATACATCTATCTAAAGGGTATGTGTTTCGAACGCATGAAGGAGATAGATGAGGACAAAGCAGTTTCCTATACTTCAAGTATGGAAAGCTTTATACATGCAATGTTGTAAAACAAGAACCTGATATCAACTATGCGGTTTGCGTAGTGGGAGGATATCAAAGTAATCTAGACAAGAGATTTTCGGATGCTATAATAGTACTTGTGAAGTACTGGATTATTAAGCAAGACGAAATCTTCTTTGATTAAAAATTCTCAGATCCTAAATCAGAGGAGGACCAGTGTAAGTCGATATCAGGCTATGTGTTCACTTTTAGAAAGGGGTGGAACCATGAAATGAAAGAGTGATAAGCAGGACGCTTCTCAGACTCTCTCATAACCGAATAAGCAGCCTCAAAGGCAGCGGAAGTTCTGGTTAGGTTTCGAGATAACCTCTTGGCTTGGATATGACTTTTAGTTTACCAAAGGCTATTGGATAGCGGTGCATGGTAAACAGGAAGAAGTCATAAGCCAAAAGTGATGTTAACACATAGAGCAAGTACCACCTGATACGAGTCATCGTCAAGGGAGACGATGCAGTAGTCACCAAGATAACTTCAGAGCGGCAACCTAGAGTGCTCATTCACATAGTACTTCTTGTAAGTACAACTCTAAGCACGTGATGAGTATGGGAGCCGGGAGTTTGGAGGAAATGACTAGACCTTAGTACAAGTGGGAGATTGTTGGAGTTGTGTACTTAATGTCTAGATTTAAGTAAAGTAAACTCCCGGTCATAGCATTTAATCTATTAAATTAATAAACAATTATTTGCATTTAATTATTATTAATTAAATTATGCAAAATTATAGTCCTGGATTTTATACGTTGTAGTTAGTATGGTGTTGCATGGGCGCACAGAAGATCATACTATCGGTTACTCGTATTTAATCGAACAGTTGCTCACGACCTAGATGGACACGGACCAATCCATCGGTATAGTCGTTGTGTGAGAGAGAAAATAATTTATCTTAATTATTTTATCACACTTGTACACTTGGTGTATTGGGCGGATCGCTTGAGATTTATCGATTAGGATTGCCTTGAGATAATCGATTCAAGTCTCATAGTATTTTATTCTTAATCCCCGATACTATTGCGGGTGTGTATATTTAATATACGTGACCTTGATTTTCCAAAGGAATTAACCGATTTAATTATTGGGTTAATTACCGGTTAAGTTGGGTCACTATATTTTATATATGGCATGCCGTGAATACTTGACGGGAAAGTGTATCCCGGAAGGGTTGATAATATCCCCGAGATGAGTTCATAAGGAATTATTGTGTAAACCTCATGAGTGCATTCGTTCCGCACAATAATTAAGGTTGAATGGTACTAGTCTCGGATTCAAGAGATGAATAAATTAATTAGCAATAAATTAATTTTATTCATGGATATTTAAATCTTAAATACACGGAATAAATAATACTACCGGAGAAATATTATTTGATATAATATGGTTTAATATTGGGAGTGCAATTAATTTATATAGTGGAAAATAAATTAATTAATATTAATGGGAGATTAATAGATTTGGGCTTGGGCTCAATTTAATCATTAATATTGGAAGCCCAATATTCCACCTCCTTTAGATCCCCTACGTAGCCTATAAAAGCACTACATGGTCTTCTCTTTTCTACACACATATAACTTGAAGATCATAATTCTTCTAGAGAGAGAAAGTAGAGAGAGAGAGAAGAGGATCCATAAGCTTGGAGGATCGTCGCCCACCCGACGTTCAAGCTAGTGCAAGGAATACGTGGGAAGATCGTAAGGTCATCAATTGAGTTCGTTTCTCCGCACAACGAATTAAAAGGTAAAATCATATACTCTTCTATGATTTTATGTGAATTGATTGTGATACATACATGAACGCACGATCCGGGAAAACGAAGAACTTCGGGGACGGGGATTCGAGATCCCCGGCGAAGGTTCAACGGACCCTCGGCTGGGAGCCGAGGGCGTGCGGTCGAGCCCTAGGGCTTCGACCGCGATGCATGCGAGGAACCACGGCTCGGAGCCGGGGTGGGCGATCGACCGTGGTGGTCGATCGCCGGGCAGCCGCGGCTGGAGCCGCGGCGGGTTCGCCGCTGGGCGGTGGCGGTGAGTCGCCGGACTCACCGCCCGGGGCTGCCGGAGCAGCCCCAGCGATCGCATCCGCGCGATCGCGAACCCCACGGTGGGGTTCGGCTAGGGTTTAGCCGCGGGTTCATCCCGCGGCGATGCTCTTGTCGAGCCCGGTTCTTCGTGGTGTTCGTGATCGGTTTCCGGCGATGGGATTTCGGTCGGGGTTATCGGTTCCGCAATTTTTGATACCCCGGGATATCGAATTCCAGCATTTTCCGCATGGTAGAATGCAACGATGCACAAAAGATAACTTGTGCCACCTTCTAGCTTGTCGAAGCCGCGGACCACTGGTGGGAGAGCGTATGGAGAAACAAAACGGACGCCAAAAAGGACGCTTTCACGTGGGCTGAATTCAATGCTACGGTGCTAGGAAAATTCTTCACGCGATCTTATAAAATAAAAAAAGAGACTGAGTTCCTTAATCTTCAGCAAGGAACCTCGTCAGTCACTAAATATGAAAGGAAGTTCAATGAGCTAAGCCGTTTTTCCCCACACTTGGTGGATACGGAGGAAAAGAAGTCTATAAGGTTTTGGGGAGGCCTCAAGTCCCAACTCTCCGGTATTTTGGCCGCCCAGGGGGATTTAGACTATACGGATATGGTTAATCGAGCTCAGAACGTGGAATAGGGGTTTGAGAAAGGTGAAGTGAAGCCCAGGCCCATGCCGACCAATGATAAAAGAAAATGGAACGAAGGTGTTTAACCTTTTAGCAAACAACCTAGGGTCGAGACGAACGTCAATCGTAACACCCGAGTTATACCTACTTGTCAATCTTGTGGAAAGCCCCATTTTGGGGAGTGCGACAAGGCGTTAAATCGCTGCTACAGATGCCATAAGGAGGGTCACCAAGTTCGAGATTGCCCTCAACCTTACCGACCCATTGGTACGTCTCAGGGATAAGCAAACAGTGGACGACCTACTGGTGGGAATGCTTAGATGTACTCAATGGCGCAAGGAAACATAGAAAAGGATCCCGGGGTCATGACAGGTATGTTAACTACCTCCGGACTCCCCGCCTATGTGTTATTCGATACAGGTGCATCACATTCTTTCATTTCTAGAAGATTTCATAACATATGCGATAGACGTAGTAAAACGATAAGTGGTATGTTAGAAGTGAGTCTACCTTCAGGGGACACTATTACCACAAATGAGATGGACGAAGAGGTAGAAATTGATATCGAAGGTAGAAAACTTACGGCCAATACGTACATAATCGAAATGAAAAATTTTGATCTCATTCTTGGGATGGACTGGCTTTCAAAATACGATGCATACATTTCATGCGACACACGAGAAATCACCTTCAACTTAGAAGGAGGAAAAGTTAAATTCTTCGGATCAAATACAAGAACTATGCCACGAGTAATCACAGCTATGAAGGCTCTAAAATTAATACAAGGAGAGGAATGTCGCGGGTTGCTCGTGAGTTTGTGCAGCGAAACGAAGACGAACGATTTAGCTCCACGCGACATACCTGTAGTCCAAGATTTCCTTGATGTTTTTCCAGAAGACTTACCCGGAATACCTTCACGTCGACAAGTGGATTTCACAATAGATTTGGTACCAGGGGCAGCTCCCACGTCAAAAGCTCCATACAGAATGGCGCCGAAAGAATTGGAAGAATTAAAAGCTCAAGTGCAGGAACTCTTGGATTTGGGTTTTATACGACCTAGCGTGTCTCCTTGGGGAGCACCGGTGTTATTTGTAAGGAAGAAGGATGGGTCTCTCCGCATGTGCGTCGATTATAGAGAATTAAATCGACTCACAGTAAAAAATAAATACCCTCTACCAAGAATCGAAGATCTTTTCGACCAATTAAGAGGAGCTGTTATATTCTCTAAGATCGATCTCAGGTCAGGGTACCATCAATTGAGGATCAAGGAGAACGATATTCCAAAAACGGCGTTTCGAACACGGTATGGACACTACGAGTTTGTAGTTATGCCGTTTGGTTTAAGCAACGCGCCAGCCGTATTCATGGATTTCATGAATAGGGTGTTTCACCCTTATCTAGATAAGTTTGTCATAGTGTTTATTGATGACATTTTAATCTACTCCAGAAGTCACAAGGAACATGAGGAGCACTTGAGAATCACTCTAGATACACTTCGCACCGAAAAACTCTACGCAAAATTTAGCAAATGCGAATTTTGGATAGAACGTGTAGTTTTTTTGGGACACATAGTTACAGCCCAGTGAATAGAAGTTGACCCCAGCAAGATTGAAGCTGTGAAAGAATGGGCTACTCCTACTAATCCTAGTGAAATTCGGAGCTTCTTGGGCCTAGCTGCCTACTACCGGAGGTTTATAGAAAATTTTTCCAAAATAGCGTAACCGTTGACCAAACTAACAAGAAATAATGAAAAGTTCATCTGGAACGAGGAGG
The DNA here is from genome assembly GCA_954870475.1 of Euphrasia confusa. NCBI lineage: Eukaryota > Viridiplantae > Streptophyta > Magnoliopsida > Lamiales > Orobanchaceae > Euphrasia > Euphrasia confusa. Next base: position 35,967,636 of record OX940950.1, read on the forward strand.
CCGAGAAGAGTTTCAAGGAACTTAAGAGGAAACTCACCACATCACCAGTCCTAACTATTCCTGACCCCTCTAAAGATTTTGTCATATATAGTGATGCGTCAAAACGTGGACTGGGTTGCGTCTTAATGCAGCATGGTAAAGTGGTTGCATACGCCTCAAGGCAATTAAGGTCACATGAGGAAAATTATCCAACCCATGATTTGGAATTAGCTGCAGTGATTCACGCATTGAAAATATGGAGGCATTACTTGTACGGGGGCAAGTGTGAAATTTTTACGGACCACAAGAGCCTAAAATATTTGTTCACTCAAAAGGAATTAAACATGAGATAGAGGAGGTGGATAGAATTGGTGAATGACTACGATTGCAATATAAATTATCATCAAGGTAAAGCAAACGTAGTGGCAGATGCTCTTAGTAGGAAGGGAAAACTATCACACATGCTCACAGATCAAGAACGTTTAATTGAAGACATCGCTAAAATGCAAATAGAAGTGAAAGCGCATGTGATGGAAACGGATACGGTACTAACAAATTTGTTCTTACAACCAACTTTGAGACAAAGGATTAAAGAGGCCCAACCCCAAGATACCTTTCTGGAAAGAATGAGGGCGAGAGTCCAGCAAGGTAATATTAAAGGATTTCTTATTGCCAATGACAGCGCATTAACTTACGAGGGAAGGATATGCGTTCCGAAAAACGAAGAGCTAAAAATGGAAATAATGACGGAATCTCACTGCACACCCTATACATCTCATCCAGGTGGGACAAAAATGTACCGAGACTTGCGAACGATGTTTTGGTGGAGATCAATGAAGAGAGATATCGCGTCATTCGTAGAAAGATGTTTGATATGTCAACAAGTCAAAGCCGAACATCAACGACCTTCAGGATTACTCCATCCCTTGGATATACCGGAATGGAAATGGGAACACATCACGATGGATTTCGTGTTAGGCCTACCACCCTCGATTAAAGGAAACAAAGCAATATGGGTTATAGTAGATCGTTTAACAAAATCAGCACACTTCCTTCCAGTAAAGATGACTTTCAGCATGGAAAAATATGCCCAATTATATATTCGGGAAATCGTCAAATTGCATGGGGTACCGGTGTCCATTGTGTCGGATAGGGATACGAGATTCACCTCAACTTTTTGGAAGAGCCTACAGTCTGCTCTAGGAACGAAATTGAAGTTTAGTACTGCATATCACCCCCAAACAGATGGTCAATCCGAAAGAACAATCCAAATCCTAGAAGATATGTTGCGAACATGCGTTCTCGATCTCGGAAGCCAATGGGAAACACTCTTACCCTTAGTTGAGTTCTCCTACAATAATAGCTTTCAGTCAACTATTGGAATGGCACCATATGAGGCATTGTATGGCAGAAAATGTAGGTCCCCATTGTATTGGAGTGAGGTAGGGGAGAAGAAAATCTTAGGACAAGAGATGATCCAACAAACGGTGGAACTCGTGGCTATTATACAAAAGCGAAAAAAAATTGCTCAAGATCGAAAAAAGTCCTACGCAGATCGTCGACGGAGAGAACATAGCTTTGAAATTGGGGAGCATGTGTTCCTCAAGGTAGCCCCGATAAGAGGGATAGTGAGATTCGGAGAAAAAGGAAAATTGAAACCACGTTTCATTGGACCTTTCGAGATTCTTAAAAGAATAGGAGATGTCGCTTATGAATGAGCACTCCCTCCTAAACTTTCTGGAGTTCATAATGTATTCCACGTGTCAATGCTAAGAAGATATGTTCACGATCCGAGTCACGTGGTGAAGTACGAGGAACTAAATTTCAACGGAGATCTAACATACGAGGAGGCTCCTGACACCATACTCGATCGGAAGATACATCAACTAAGAAATAAAGAGATTACCTTGATTAAAGTACAATGGAAGAGACATAGTAAAAGCGAAGCAACATGGGAAAATGAAGAAGATTTTTGAGCAAAGTTTCCATTGTTCGTTTACAGAACTGGTACGTTTACCAATTTCGAGGACGAAATTTCATTTTAGGAGGTAGTGTTGTGATAACCCGAATCATTTTAGTCATGCATGCATATATTTTTACTATTTTTACGTAGATGATTATTAGTATTTAAATTTCTATCTTAATTATTGATATAATATTACAAATAAATAAATAATAATAATAAATATCCTTTTACTTAGTCAGATTGATAAAATTTTATTTATAAATAATTTGTTTCTTTTAAAATTGCTAGGATTAAGGAGAACATTATATGTCTATATTTAAGATTTCCTTTAGTTACGCAATTAAGATAATCGGGAGTTACATTCTAAATAAATAATAGCATAATCATTGGTTAATATATTTTGATTCAAATAATTTTGAACACACGGATTTTTAGCTAATTAATGTCACGGAGTAATGGAAATCAATATTAAAATCTTGATTTTCTAAAATAAATTATAGTAGATATTTAGAGCAAATTAAATAAAAATACTACCAATTCATTAGTCAAAGGCGTGATTGTTGGGAACACTACCTTAAATAAAACTTATACTAGCCTATATAAATTGTACGTACTCTCACTTTATTAAAGAACACACACAAATCAAATAACTAGCAGTAGATAGGCGAGAGCTTTTGAACACACTAAGGATTGGAAACAGCTTTTGGTTTTCATACCGTAATAACCCGCGCTTCGAGAGGTAGGGATTTCTATCTTCTAAAATAAGTCGTGTAAATTGTTCATATGTGTACTCTTGTTTACGAGATATGAGTTTACTGTTATTGCATGAATCTGTGACCCCTTTACAGGTCAATGACTTCGGTCATCGGGGTTAGGCCCGCTGTGTTTATACTGGCGCAAAATTACAGATACTGAAATTATTACGAAAAATCGTGAATTGTACGGATGTTTTAGTTTAAATGATTAGATCTCTACTGAGCCTTAAAGCTCACCCTGGATTGGATATGTTTTGTCAGGTATCGATGGCGGATTCGATAACTACGAGAAGTCATGAATGGGGTGATGACGGGAATAATAATTTGGAGTTTTATTTTTAATTATTTCTACTTTATCTTGCAAATAAAAATACCTGTGAGTACTATGTCTTTTATGCTCGTTTTGAGTTGATTTATTTTTAAATAATTGTGATACATTTGAATTTATTTATGAAATGGTAACGTCGATGTGGAAAAAAATAGAAAAGTCATTATAGTTATTTTTTTTATAAACATATTTATTTTATTTATTGGAAACACCACGGGCGTTACAGTGTGCGACGTCACACAGAAGATCATACTATCGGTTACTCGTATTTAATCAAACAGTTGCTCACGACCTAGATGGACACAGACCAATCCATCGGTATAGTCGTTGTGTGAGAGAGAAAATAATTTTTCTTAATTATTTTATCACACTTGTACACTTGGTGTATTGAGCGGATCGCATGAGACTTATCAATTAGGTTTGCTCGGTTATAATTGATTTAAGACTCAGTGTATTTTATTCTTAATCCCCGATACAATTGCGGGTGTGTATATTTAATATAAGTGACTTTGATTTTCCAAAGGAATTGACCGGTTTAATTATTGGGTCAATTACCGGTTAAGTTGGGTCACTATATTTTATATATGGCATGCCGTGAATTCTTGACGGGACAGTGTATCCCGGAAGGGTTGATAATATCCCCGAGATGAGCTCATAAGGATTTATTATGTAAACCTCGCGAGTGGATTTGTTCCGCATAATAAATAAGGTTGAGTGGTACTATTCACGGATATAAGAGATGAATAAATTTATTAAGCAATAAATAAATTTTATTCATGGATATTTATATCTTAAATACACGGAATAAATAATACTACCGGAGAAATATTATTTGGATATAATATGGTTTAATATTGGGAGTGCAATTAATTTATATAGTGGAAAATAAATTAATTGATATTAATGGGATTAATAGATTTGGGCTTGGCCTCAATTTAATTATTATTATTGGAAGCCTAATATTCCACCTCCTTTAGATCCCCTACGTAGCCTATAAAAGCACTACATGGTCTTCTCTATTCTCATAACTTGAAGATCATAATTCTTCAAGAGAGAGAAAGTAGAGAGAGAGAGAAGAGGATCCATAAGCTTGGAGGATCGTCGCCCACCCGACGTTCAAGCTAGTGGAAGGAATACGTGGGAAGATTCAAAGGTCATCTTGATTCCGTTTCTCCGAACAACGAATCGAAGGTATAATATCTAAATGCCCTTGATATTATTTGATTTTGAATTATCGTAAAATACCATAGAACGCAAGATCCGAAAATCGAACCCGGAGTAGACGGACGATCACGCGGTGGTGGTGAAACCACCGGACCGCGTGGGATCGACCCGCCTAGGGTTTCGGCGTGGGGAAGGGTCGAACCCCGGCTGGGAGCCGGGGACGCGATCGATCATCGCGATCGATCGCAAGCCGCGAGGGCTGGGCCCCGCGGCTGTCCGCTGGTCGGACCGACACCCAGCGGCGGCGAGTCGCCGGACTCGCCGCGGGGGCTGCTGGGCAGCCCCGGTCGATCGCCGTGAGTAATCGACTCCCTCGATCGCGTGAGCCCCGCGGACGGGGGCTCGGGCTGGGCGTGCGCGCGGCTTCGGCCGCGTCGTGCGTTCGGCTCGTGCTCCGGCTCGTACGTGGTGTTCGTGTGATTTCCGGCGAATGGTTTTTGATCGGGTTATTGTTTCCGCAAATTTTAATAGCCGAGGATATCGAATTCCAACAAACAGAAAATCTAATGTAAAAACAAATAATTAATTAAGACAAAAGGTTGTAAACATAAAATACACGAAACTTACCAAGAAATCTAAAAAACAAAACAAATATTAAGGTCAAATAAGAGAATTAAAACCTGAAAAAAAAACATAAATGGAGAAATCAACTTGCAATCCAAATCAGAAAATGCCTATTTGAAATTAGGGAATTGAGAATGAATACCAATGAACATGGAAGAAGTACGCAAGCCAAAACTGTAAATCATATGAAATAGGAATATGAAAGAATGGGTTGAAAAATTATGTTAACATTTATTAATCCTTTCCATAGTTAAATATCTTTACATTGATATACTCAGGATTTGGAACATGATAATGAAATTGAATTCTGTAAAATTTGACCGGCCATTAATTTAATTTATATATTTATAATATTTTAAAATAAGAGAAAAAATTTACAATAGTGTGAACATCTACAAAATTGAGAGATTCTATTGGTCCACGTGGCAAAATTGAGAAAATTTTGGATAAAAACTGTTGGATTTCGACTACCCGGGACGTGTTCGTTCGATCGCTCGAACATCCGAACACTCCCAGTCGACCTCCGATGTCGCTACTTCGTTCGCCCGACAAGCCCTGACCCGATTCACGCCCAGCCATCGCCCCGGAGGACAACCGCGCGAAACGGGACTGGACTGCACAAAAACAGCGCCCGCTGTATGCAGTCCAGCGGTCGCTGAAAGGGACTGCAAACGGCGACCGCCGTTTGCCCTTTGGCGACCGCCGTTTGTCCGCGAACAGCAACGCGACGTTGCTGTTCCGGGCTCGTTTCCGGGTCGTTTTTCCTCATCCGACTACCGTTCCGGAGGTCCTAGACCCCCCAGTAGTCGAGGAACACGATCCACGACCCCGGAACCCGATCTACGTTCATATACGTTCAACGAGAAATTAGATCGAATGAATGCGGAATTTAGAGATCCGATCTCATACCTTCTCGGTCGATTGTTGAGACCTTAGAGCTTCTAACGTATTCTCTTCCCGATTCCAACCGTTGTGTGGGCAACGATCCGCTGGAAATTCCTTGTCTGCTCTCTCCTTTCTCAAACCACCGTATGAATTATTCTCTGGTGAGAAAATAATTTAATTGCGTTAACTTTTTATTTTCACAGAGAAAAACTTTTATTTGCGCTAAGCAAATAATTTTTCTCAGAAAAATAATAGTTGCGGCGTTCTGTAGGTTTTAGGAGAGGGTAAGGGGGGGGGTTTAAATAGAGCTACGTTAGGGACCTAAGGGAAATTAATTAAGGGCTAAATTGAAATATTAATTAACTTGGAATACGTAAACGCAAGTCCTTAATTAATCGATTTCAATTTTAATTATTATTAATTCCACTATAAAATAATAATTGAATTCCCGAAATTAATTTTAATATTATTTCAACAATAATAAATCTTCCGAAATTACATATACGACCTTCCCCGTGTTTAAGATATCGAACGTCCACGAATTTATTTAATTACTAATAATTAAATTAATTCGTCTCTTATTATCCGAGACTAGTACCACTCATCCTTATTATCATGTGGAACAAATCCACCTGCAGGGTTTACATGATAAACTTTATGAGCTCATCTCGGGGACGTTATCAACCCGATAAACGGGACACGGTTTCCTGTCTATAATCTATAGCATGCCGTGAGCACAATTACGATTCCCAATTTACCGAGTATCTCGACTAATCAAATAGTCTCACTCATTGGCAAGTTAAAGAACCGAGAATTGGACACACGCACCTATAATTATATAGGGATTAAGAATTCGTATATCCGTAATTCTGAGGTCTAGTTCGATTACGTCGATTAGTATAAATCGAACGCCCTCCCGTGGTCCTGCTCAATACACCAAGTGTACAAGTGTAACATAATAGTCAAGACCAACTATTACCCAGTCACACTACGACGTACCGATGGATTGTCCCTGTCCATCTAAGTCGTGAGCTCCTGTTCGATAGTATACGAGTAACCGACAGTATGATCTTCCGCGTGTCTCCTCACGCCATACTTTCTACAACGTATATATCTAGGACTATTGCATTCAAATACAAGAAAGACAAAATGCCGACAGTTTGATTAATAGATAATGTAAAACACAGATAAGGAGTTCCATATTGTCACTAAACTAGACATTTAGAATATAACTCCATCAATCTCCCACTTATACTAAATCTCTAGTTGCCCTCTACCATACATCCGATACCCATCCCCTTCACGTGTCTCTTGAACGCTTCCGCTGGAAGTGCCTTCGTAAAGGGGTCAGCCAGGTTATCCGCTGATGCAATCTTGGTGACAACCGCATCGCCCCTCCTGACGATGTCTCTAATCAGGTGGTACTTGCGATCTATGTGTTTACTCGCATTGTGGGCTCGTGGTTCCTTTGCATTAGCCACTGCACCGCTATTGTCACAATAAATTGTGATAGCTCTATGTTGGAGTTGTGTACTTAATGTCTAGATTTAAGTATCGGTAAACTCCCTGTCATAGCATTTAACCTATTTAATTAATAAACAATTATTTGCATTTAATTAAATATGCAAAATATAGTTCTGGATTTTATACGTTGTAGTTAGTATGGTGTTGCATGGGCACACAGAAGATCATACTATCGGTTACTCGTATTTAATCAAACAGTTGCTCACGACCTAGATGGACACGAACTAATCCATCGGTATAGTCGTTGTGTGAGAGAGAAAATAATTTATCTTAATTATTTTATCACACTTGTACACTTGGTGTATTGGGCGGATCAGCTTGAAATTCATCGATTAGGATTGCCGGCGATAATCGATTTGAGTCTCAGTGTATTTTATTCTTAATCCCCGATATTATTGCGGGTGTGTATATTTAATATAAGTGACTTTGATTTACCAAAGGAATTAACCGATTTAATTATTGGGTTAATTACCGGTTAAGTTGGGTCACTATATTTTATATATGGCATGCCGTGAATACTTGACGGGAAAGTGTATCCCGTAAGGGTTGATAATATCCCCGAGATGAGTTCATAAGGAATTATTATGTAAACCCTGCAGGTGGATTTAATCCGCATAATAATTAAGGTTGAATGGTACTAGTCTCGGATATAAGAGATGAATAATATTTATTGAGCAATAAATAAATTTATTCATGGATATTTAAATCTTAAATACACGGAATATATAATACTACCGGAGAAATATTATTTGATATAATATGGAATAATATTGGGAGTGCAATTTTATTTATATAGTGGAAAATAAATAAAATTTAATATTGATAAGGATTAATGGATTTGGGTTGGACCCAATTTAATCTTCAATATTTAGAAGCCCAATATTTATTCTCCTTATGATCCCCTACGTAGCCTATATAAGCACTACATGGTCTTCACTTTTCATAACACAATTAATTGACCTACGCCAATCATAAAGTCTTGAGAGTGAGGAAGATCCATAGGAGTTCGATAGATCGTCGCCCACACGACGTTCGAACGGAGTGCAAGGAATACGTGGGAAGATCGCAAGGTCATCAAAGGTGCTTGATTTCGTTTCTCCGCACAACGAATCGAAGGTAAAATCATAAACCCTCTTTTATGATTTCGTGTGAATTAATCGTAGTAAATACATGAACACACGATCCGGATAAACGTACGAACTTCGGGGACGGGGATTCGAGATCCCCGGCGAAGATCGAAGGACCCTCGGCTTGGAGCCGAGGGGGCGATCGAACCCTAGGGTTTGATCGCGGCGCGCGGACGAGGGAGCCCCGGCTGGACCGCCGGGGCAAGCGATCGACGGTGAGTCGATCGCGGGGAGACCGCCGTGGGCTGGTGCCACGGCAGCTGGTCTCCCCAGCCACCTCGACCGGCGGCCAGGCGCGACGGAGGAGCCCCGGCTGGAGCCGGGGCATGCGATCGACCGTGAGGTCGATCGCGGGGAAAGCCGCGGCTGGAGCCGCGGCGGGTCAGCTGGAGGCTGACCGCCCCTCCTCCGGTGATGGTGGTGAGTCGCCGGACTCACCACCGGGGGCTGCTGGGCAGCCCCTGCGATCGCAAGTGCGCGATCGCGAGCCCCTCGCGGCGGGGGCTCGGCTAGGGTTTTGCCGCGGCTTGTCCGCGGTGGAGCTCTCGTCGGGCCCGGTTCCGTCCTACGGTGGTTCGCGTTCGTGGATCCGACTCGCGGGAGAAAATCGGCTGGGGGCGGGCTGCGTGTCTTCGGGCGCGTAGTCTCCAAAGGTCGGACTCCTGCGGATGAGTCGGGGATCCAATCTCCGGCGATGAAGGATTTCGGTCGGGCTATTGGTTCCGCATAAATTTTAATAGCCCGGGATATCGATTTCCAACAAATGGTATCAGAGCGTTTGGTTTCGTGTTCATGTATATGCTCGATTATTGTTCTACCTTGCAGGATCTCCGGCTATCATGGTTGGATTTAATTAATTATTGTTTATTAATTAATTATCATGATTATTAAACTCTCGGACATGTCGAGATTCGTTTTGTGTGGATGAATGTTTGTAATAGTAAAAATTCGGGGGTTGACCGAATTTAGGATTTATTATTACGTTCTTTGTTTTTCCGGAAAATGTATAGAATCGATACCGGATAATTGTAATTTAAATTTTGTAATTTTGATTACGTTGGTTCGATGTTGAGACGATCGCCGGAAGACGAAGACGTGTGACAAAGACGAAGAGGACGAAAAACCGGGGGGGTCGATCATCCCCATGATCGATCCCCATGAGGATCGATCGACCCATCCCGGGAGCTGCCCGCTAGGGCTTCTAGCCACGCCGGCCACCGGTGGTGGTGGCGCGTGGGCTGGGGGCGGCGGTGGTGGTGGTCCCGGGCGGTGGAGGTCGACGGTGGGGATGGCGTGGGATCTCCTAATCTCATGCTATTCCTACCAAGATCCACTTTCCCAATTAATTCGGATTTTTCCTATTTTGAGTATTTTCCTTTCTTGGAAACTCTCATGGTTTAGGAAAAGAATTAATTTAAATTAATTTTATTTTCTATTGATTTATTTCCTTCATGGAAATATTCATAGATTAGAAATTTAATTAATTTAGTACTAAATTTATTTTTCCTATTTGATTATTCCTACTCTTGGGAATATTCATGGATTAGGAATAAAAATAAATTTGGAAAGTAGTAAGTCCTAATTTATTTTTCCTTGTTCTATTATAGATATCTTCTAGAGTATTCCAAATTTTATTTGGATAGATTATTCTAGAGTTTTAATAGAACTAGATAGGAAAATAAATAAATAAAAATATTAATAATATTTAATTTTATTTTTGATATATTCGATTGACTTAATTTTCGAATTAAGTAACTTTTGGATTAATTGAAAATAAATAGATTTAAATATTAGAGATTAATATTCTCGTCACATGGAGCATTCAAGAACGAAGACTGAAGACTAGAAGATGCGTACGGAGATGGAATAAAGCCATGATAGTCGGAAAATAATTTTCTAGCATTATTTTGACTATGTGATACTATGTGCTTTATTGCTTGTATGCATGCTATATGTGTTTATTTTATGCACTAGATAGCGTATCCCTATTATTATAAAAAGCTAAGTGGGAGAGGGGATGGAAACATTCCCATGGTCTCCATTGCTGTTCTCTTGGTGACTCTTATGGACTTTCGAAGTTCGTATAGACGAGTCATTGGAGGAGAATTCTTGTAATTCCTTTTACAAGAAACATTGATCAAATTTATCAAACAATGCCTAATTTGTCTTTCTGAAACTGACTTCAAGTCGACTCATTCTCACCCCGGGGAGTGGAATGGAGCCAGAGCCACTTGGTCATGTAGAGGACACAAATTAGAGACTTCCGTACCATTCTTTGATAGATGGGTCGCTTGTCTGCTCGGCTCCCTCATTTATGAGAGATAGGGTCGTTCGCATGGCGAATCACTGGTTAGAAACTTCGAGTTTCACTTATGATTCTCCACGTCTTGATTTACGAGATTAAATGGATCAAGTAATTGGGAGTCAATTATAAAAGTCTCTTAGTGTAGTAAACGTCCACACCACGTGGCTTGCTATGCTGACGGACTTTGGATTAATTGATGTAGACAGTTGTAAGTAATTATGAAGAGTTGTGAAGTTATCGTAAACGTCCACACCACGTGGCTTGCGGTGATGTAGCGATTCCAAGTAATTTACTTTGGTACTGAGTAATGGTTTACACTTAGATACGCCTTATAGTATTCCTCCCCACGAGGTTCCGCTATAAGCGATGTACGACCAAAGAAAATCTAATTGCTAAATCATTTGGGTGGGTAAACGTCCACACCACGTGGCTTGCCTTACCTGATGGGATTTTAGATGTGATTAGTAATTTAATGATGTTATTCCAGGGAGATAACGTCGGATATTAAATTAATTGTTTGTTTAAATGTGCTTATAGGTTTAGAGAATTGCTATGAATCCACTTTTGTTGATACTTGAGGAAATTAACGCACTGGTTCCATACTGTATTGAATGGAAAGAAGAGTTAGACATTGCTCAGACTGCAAAGGAGTACAAAGATGTACTCAGTGAAACTTGTCCTCCTGGACTCACCATTAACTCAACTGAGGAGGAGATTTTTGACTTTGAAAAATGGGGTAGTGCTCGTGCATTAGCCACTAATCATGATGTCATGCTCAAACTCAAGTTGTTGTTTGGACATGATGAGAAGGCTAGAAAAGAGGCGATGAGGATACTCATAAAGATCTGTTACTTCGATGAAACACTTGATCATGTTTTTGAGATGATGGATCTTTTAGACGAGTTGAAACAATCGCGAGCTCTTATAGTCAAAGCCAAAGGTTTCGAACCTAAAGGCAAAGGAAAGGAGAAGAAGACAAGGGGGTCCGGTGGTCCTAAGGGACTTGGACCAAAGGGTGGGATAAAGAAGCCTTCTGGCAAATATCCCCAAGGGAAGCAGTCTGAGTACTGGGGGTCTACATCTTGTCCTCTCAAAGGTACGGATTTTTTCTTTAGTCGTAAAACATAGTCAGCGGTATTATCTACCAGAGTTCTGGTGTGTAGATATGGAACCACTGACGGTATGTGCATTCTAAATGCAGGGGTTCCAGAAAACCCAGCGACTTAGATAAGAAGAGTTCGAGTCCACTTGGGCAGAGCTGTTGAGGAAGCAGCAGTTGCAGTGGAAGACATTTATCTTTTTGATAGTTATAGGATTTCATTTCAAGTTTATTGCTTTGTACCTTTTATTCTAGAAAAGAACTTTTGATCTGGTTTTCTATTATTAATGGATATTTTATTTCTTTAATCATTTGATGATTTAGATAAGAAATAATGGTGATATCTATTCTGGTACATTAGATAGCAATATGTGAATGATGAATCCTTAGTCTACCACAATGCAACAAACCGTTATGTATAACTTGTTTTACTTATTGGATGTATTTCTTTATCGATCATTGTACTTGTGAATTCTTGAACTTGGTAGTATCTATTCAAAAGGGATTCAAAAGGTCGAAATTGATTTGATCAATTATAGTTGGAGGAATGGACCTCTCGACCTAAGAATCGATCTTGAAAGATGATACAACTAAGTTAACCTTTCTGGATAAAGGATGGAATTCGGACAAGTATAGAAAATGATTGATGATTAATGCGGTATGTGTAATTAGAGAAGGTACGAGTCATTCTTTCAAGAATACTCGAAAATGGATTAGACTGCTTGTTGTGCCATAAAAGCGGAGTGTTTTTAACACAAGGCCATTATGGGGAACCCTCAAAGTATATCCATTGAAAGCCTGCGGCTTGTTCGCGGAGGCTATCACCTATCTAATTAACACATAGCATAAATCAAAGATTGAGATTAAATCTCAAACGACTACGCCATACACTGTAAGTGTAGACATGGTGTGTCAGGAATAAGAAATGGGATTCTAATGGTAAAGGAACAAGTTTGTTCGGAACTACCTGTGTTCTATGGATAATTCTGGATACAACAACATATTGAATATGGTTGTAGAATATCCTAGATGAACAAGTAATTGTATGTTCAAATAGTACCACGGACCAGAAGGGTGTCTTCGCCCGGTTCTTAGAGGAAGACTATTGGATGAACTACAATGCCCTAATTAACAAAGTACCTTATAAAGAGGAAAGAGTAGACTGAGAACCAGCCTAACCGAGTAGTAGTACACCACTAACTGCACCTAATGTTATTACTGTTATACACCGGAACGCCATTGCAGTGGGAGGTTGTTAAGCAACCGGAGATGTTCATAAGACTGGAAGAGTTTTAAACTCTGGATCTAGTAGACATGAAATCGATCCCTAGTTCTGCATAGGGGGCAGTACTAATCTAAATGTGCCTACTTGGAAAGCAATGATATTGTTAAGAGGCAAGACCATTTAGAGGTACAAGCTTAGTGAATCCATTTATGGATTATCACAAAGCTGGAAATTGTGGAACTTGCGAATTGATGAGATAGTCCATTATATGGATTCATCAAAAGGCATAGACAATAAAAGGTATATTAGAAACGTAATGGAAACAAGGTGGTGTTTCTCGGAATTTTGTGTAGATAACACTTTATCGTTGGCAACAATGTAAAAGTGTTGTCAGACATAAAATAGAGGTTGTCTAAGTAAATCGAGATATAAGATTAAGATAAAGTTGGATCAATGTTCTTAGAAATCTTTCGATCTCTAGATAAGAACACTTGTATTTCTCTTAAGATATCTTATACGATTATGGTTTGTTTTAAACATGCACAATTCTGAGAAAGGTTATTGCCTTACTAGAGCGGAATACATCTGTCTAAAGGTATGTGTCTCGAACACATAAAGGAGATGGATATAGACAAAGCAGTTACCTACACTTCGAGTGTGGAGAGCTTTGTAAATGCGGTGTTATAAAACAAGAACCTGATATCAACTATGCGGTTAGCGTAGTGGGAGGATATCAAAGTAATCTGGATAAGAAATATTCGAATGCTGTAAGAGTACTTGGAAGTACAGGATTACTGGCAATACGAAATCTTCTTAGATTACGCTTTCTCAGATAAAAATCAGAGAAAGGACCAGTGTAAGTCGATATCAGGCTATGTGTTCACTTTTAAAAGAGGTGGAACCTAAGAAACCGAATAGCAGCCTCAGAGGCAGCGGAATTTTTGGTTAGGTTCCGGAATGACCTCTGAATTTGGATATGACTCTTGGTTCACCAAAGGCTATGTACATAGCGGTGCATGGTAAACTGGAAGAAGTCATAAGTTCAAAAGATGATGATAACACATAGAGCAAGTACCACCTGATACGAATCATCGTCAGAGAGACGACGCAGTAGTCACCAAGATAACTTCAGAGCGGCAACCTAGATTGCTCATTCACATGATACTTCTGGCAAGTATAACTTAAGCACGTGATGAGTATGGGAGTCGGGAGTTTGGAGGAAATGACTAGACCTTAGTACAAGTGGGAGATTGTTGGAGTTGTGTACTTAATGTCTAGATTTAAGTATCGGTAAACTCCCTGTCATAGCATTTAACCTATTTAATTAATAAACAATTATTTGCATTTAATTAAATATGCAAAATATAGTTCTGGATTTTATACGTTGTAGTTAGTATGGTGTTGCATGGGCACACAGAAGATCATACTATCGGTTACTCGTATTTAATCGAACAGTTGCTCACGACCTAGATGGACACGAACTAATCCATCGGTATAGTCGTTGTGTGAGAGAGAAAATAATTTATCTTAATTATTTTATCACACTTGTACACTTGGTGTATTGGGTGGATCAGCTTGAAATTCATCGATTAGGATTGCCGGCGATAATCGATTTGAGTCTCAGTGTATTTTATTCTTAATCCCCGATATTATTGCGGGTGTGTATATTTAATATAAGTGACTTTGATTTACCAAAGGAATTAACCGATTTAATTATTGGGTTAATTACCGGTTAAGTTGGGTCACTATATTTTATATATGGCATGCCGTGAATACTTGACGGGAAAGTGTATCCCGTAAGGGTTGATAATATCCCCGAGATGAGTTCATAAGGAATTATTATGTAAACCCTGCAGGTGGATTTAATCCGCATAATAATTAAGGTTGAATGGTACTAGTCTCGGATATAAGAGATGAATAATATTTATTGAGCAATAAATAAATTTATTCATGGATATTTAAATCTTAAATACACGGAATATATAATACTACCGGAGAAATATTATTTGATATAATATGGAATAATATTGGGAGTGCAATTTTATTTATATAGTGGAAAATAAATAAAATTTAATATTGATAAGGATTAATGGATTTGGGTTGGACCCAATTTAATCTTCAATATTTAGAAGCCCAATATTTATTCTCCTTATGATCCCCTACGTAGCCTATATAAGCACTACATGGTCTTCACTTTTCATAACACAATTAATTGACCTACGCCAATCATAAAGTCTTGAGAGTGAGGAAGATCCATAGGAGTTCGATAGATCGTCGCCCACACGACGTTCGAACGGAGTGCAAGGAATACGTGGGAAGATCGCAAGGTCATCAAAGGTGCTTGATTTCGTTTCTCCGCACAACGAATCGAAGGTAAAATCATAAACCCTCTTTTATGATTTCGTGTGAATTAATCGTAGTAAATACATGAACACACGATCCGGATAAACGTACGAACTTCGGGGACGGGGATTCGAGATCCCCGGCGAAGATCGAAGGACCCTCGGCTTGGAGCCGAGGGGGCGATCGGACCCTAGGGTTCGATCGCGGCGCGCGGACGAGGGAGCCCCGACTGGACCGCCGGGGCAAGCGATCGACGGTGAGTCGATCGCGGGGAGACCGCCGTGGGCTGGTGCCACGGCAGCTGGTCTCCCCAGCCTCCTCGACCGGCGGCCAGGCGCGACGGAGGAGCCCCGGCTGGAGCCGGGGCATGCGATCGACCGTGAGGTCGATCGCGTGGAAAGCCGCGGCTGGAGCCGCGGCGGGTCAGCTGGAGGCTGACCGCCCCTCCTCCGGTGATGGTGGTGAGTCGCCGGACTCACCACCGGGGGCTGCTGGGCAGCCCCAGCGATCGCAAGTGCGCGATCGTGAGCCCCTCGCGGCGGGGGCTCGGCTAGGGTTTTGCCGCGGCTTGTCCGCGGTGGAGCTCTCGTCGGGCCCGGTTCCGTCGTACGGTGGTTCGCGTTCGTGGATCCGACTCGCGGGAGAAAATCGGCTGGGGGCGGGCTGCGTGTCTTCGGGCGCGTAGTCTCCAAAGGTCGGACTCCTGCGGATGAGTCGGGGATCCAATCTCCGGCGATGAAGGATTTCGGTCGGGCTATTGGTTCCGCATAAATTTTAATAGCCCGGGATATCGATTTCCAACACTCTAGGCATCTTAGGAACCACATCCAAGTCCATAAGGAAGTTCCGGAGCCAAACCGATTCTTTAGCTGCCTCAGAGGCTGCTACATATTCGGCTTCCATGGTAGAGTCCGAAATGCATTTCTGCTTAACACTCTTCCATGAAATTGCTCCACCTCCCAATGTGAACACATAGCCTGATGTAGACTTTCGCTGATCCTTATCAGATTGGAAATCCGAGTCTGTGTAACCAATAGGAATCAACTCGGACGCTTTGTAACTCAGAACATAATTCCTAGTCCTTCGCAGGTACTTAAGTATGTTCTTTACAGCAGTCCAGTGACCCTGTCCAGGGTTACTCTGATATCTAGCTACCATGCCCACGGCATAGCAGATATCAGGTCTCGTGCACAACATGGCATACATTAGACTTCCTACTGCCGAAGCATAAGGAACCTTCTTCATGTAATCTATCTCCTTTTGTGTTTTGGGACACATGTCTTTAGATAGATGAATTCCATGGCAGAAAGGTTGAGCACCTCTCTTGGAATTCTGCATGTTGAAACGAGCCAGAATCGTATCAATATATGAAGCCTGGGACAAGCTTAATGTTCTTTTCCGGCGATCCCTTATAACCTTGATCCCAAGAACATGCCCAACTTGTCCTAAGTCTTTCATATCGAATTGCTTGGACAACCATCCCTTTATGTCCGACAACATCTTCACATTGTTGCCAATTAGAAGGATGTCGTCTACATAAAGCACGAGAAACGCCACACTGTTTCCGTCACTTCTCCGGTATACACACGACTCGTCCATGCTTTGAATGAATCCATAAGACTGGATAACCTCATCAAACCGCATGTTCCAAGATCTAGAAGCTTGCTTCAATCCATAAATGGATCGGTTTAGCTTACACACTAGATGCTCTTGGCCTTTCTTAATGAAACCCTCTGGCTGTCTCATGTAAATGGTCTCGTCAAGATTCCCATTCAAGAATGCTGTCTTGACGTCCATTTGCCACACCTCATAATCCATATGAGCTGCTATAGACAAAAGAATCCGGATCGAGTTTAGCATAGCTACCGGCGAAAAGGTTTCCTCATAATCGATCCCTTCTTTCTGAGTATACCCCTTCGCAACAAGCCTAGCCTTGAAGGTTTCAACCTTCCCGTCAGACCCTCTTTTCCTCTTGTACACCCACTTGCAACCAATGGCTTTTACACCTTTGGGCGGTGCTACAAGATTCCAGACCTGATTTGAATCCATTGATTCAATCTCAGATTTCATCGCCTTTTGCCAAGACTGAGCATCTTGATCTTTAAGCGCCTCGCCGTAGGTCCAGGGATCGGCTTCATGTTCTCCAGGTAACAAGTCCGAAGACTCACCTATAAACATGAACCTATCGGGTTGTCGAACAACCCTCCCACTACGACGAGGCTCCGGTGTAACCTCAGTAACTACAGGTGCAGACTGTGGTGGCGTATCACCCGGTTCGGTTGGATCTAAGCCTTGATCGTCCCCTCTCAGTTCGTTAAGTATTATCTCACTCTTGGGCTTGTGGTCCATTATATAATCCTCTTCTAAGAACCGAGCGTTGGTGCTAACAACGATCTTCTGGTCTTTAGGACTATAAAATAGACCACCTTTCGTTCCTCTAGGATATCCTATAAACAACCGAATATCTGAACGAGATTCCAACTTATCAGCCCCATGCTTCAGCACATGTGCTGGACAACCCCAGATCCGAATGTGTTTCAAATTTGGCTTTCGCCGGTCCACAATTCCGAGGGCGTCTTAGGGACTGATTTAGAAGGAACTAAGTTCAGGATATACGCCGCTGTTTCCAAGGCATATCCCCAGAACGAAACTGGTAGGTCTGAATAACTCATCATAGATCTTACCATTTCCATAAGAGTCCTATTCCTTCTTTCTGCTACACCATTCTGCTGGGGCGTGTATGGTGCAGTCATCTGGGAGTCAATCCCATTCTCTAATAAGTACGCCTTAAACTCTCCCGAGAGGTACTCTCCTCCACGATCAGATCGTAGAGTCTTTATGGTTTTACCATGAAGGTTCTCCACAAGAGCTTTGTACTCCTTGAACTTGTCAAAGCACTCGATCTTGCGGCGCATCAGGTATATAAAACCATACCTTGAGTAATCATCAGTGAAGGTTACGAAAAACTCATAACCTCCTCTCGCTTGGACAGATAAAGGCCCGCACAAATCAGAGTGAATCAATTCCAGTACTTCCTTGGATCTATACCCTTTATCACTAAAGGGTCGCTTGGTCATTTTTCCTTCCAGGCATGATTCGCAGGTTGGAAAGTCCTCATCTTTCACACCACTGAGTATTCCATCAGTTATCAACCTTTGAATCCTACCCAAGTTAATATGACCTAGCCTAAGATGCCATAAGTACTTTTGATTCATCCTAGAAGGCTCCTTTCTCTTATTGGTACTAGATGTGTTATTTGACTCTACTCGTTGCATCGTGGAATAATCAGGATTTAGTATATATAAGTTGCCTATCAATGTACCAGAACAGATATACTCACCATTCTTTTTGATAATAACAGAACTATCAAAAGAAACAGAATATTTATTCAAAACCAATTTAGAAACCGAAACAAGGTTCTTTCTAAAATTCGGTACATAAAGGCAATTATTCAATACCAAAACTTTATTATTAAAAGACAAATGAACATCTCCCACTGCAACCGCCGCCACTTTCGTAGCGTTGCCCATGTAGATAGTGATCTCTCCCTCTCTAAGCCGCCGGGTTTCCTGGAACCCCTGCAAAGAATTGCAGACATGATCAGTGGCTCCCGTATCCACACACCAGGTACCGGTGGATAACACCGCTAAACATGTTTCAGTGACTAAGGAAAAGTTCGTACCTCCTTGTCTGAGAGGACAATTAGACTTCCAATGTCCAGACTGCCTGCAACGGAAACACTTGCCCTTAGGCTGGTTCACTCCAATCTGTGGTCCACCATTTCTGGGTCCACTGGGTTTCCGTCGTTGCCTCTTTTTCCTTTTGCCGCCCGAAGGCCTAGGAAGACTCAACTTCACAGCCACAAGTACTTGTGATTTTCTTAACTCACTCACAAATTCCATTCTTTTGGAATCATTTTTAAGTAATTCCATAAGAGGACCGAATTTCTTGAGTAAGTTAATCACCTCTTGTCCGGCTTCCGCACTATGTCTTAACATCTTCCTGAGTTCATCTTTAATGTCCTCATCAGTTAAGACGTCAGTGGGAGTAGAAGGTTTATCAGTCTGGACAATGTCCAAGTTTCCATTCCAATCATTATAATCCGGACCAGTGAGCTTGTTTTCTTTTAGTATAGACAGCGGGTTGAGTGCCATATCTATAAAAGAGACAAATCAAACTGTCAAATTTAATTCGATATTAACTCCCTTAATTAATATCATTAAATTTACCAATTAATCCTAAAATCCCATCAGACTAGCATGCCACGTTCATGTGGACGTATACTAGTCCAAACGATTTTATAACTGGACTTTTACTTCGGTCGTACATCATTTCAGCAGTGACTCCGATGGGGAGGATACTGTAAAGCGTACCTAAGTGTATACCATTTCTCAGTACTAAGTTAACCGCTCGGAAACTACACGCCCACCGCAAGCCACGTTAGTGTGGACGTTTACGTTGACATGCGGTCCCTTTACGATTTCCTATAACTGTCGAGCCTCAATTAACCCAAAGTTCCGTTTCCGTCTAATAAGCCACGATAGTGTGGACGTTTACTAAACAAAAAACTTTGTTAACTGAATTCCATTTATCTAAATGTCATAGAGTCTCAATTAACCCAAAGTACCGTTTCCATTTAGCAAGCCACGATAGTGTGGACGTTTACTAAAACAAAAAACTTTGTTAATTGACTCTTACATTTATTAAATTTCACAATCTCATTAATCAAAACTTGATATCTCGTAAGTGAAACTCGAAGTTTCTAACCAGCGATCAATCATGCAATTGAGCCCTATCTCTCACAAGTGAGGGAGCCAACCAGACAATCGATCTAGTCATCAAATGACTCGAATGTCTCTAATCTATGTCATCGACATAACCAAGCGCTTTGGCTCCATTCCACTCCCCGGGGTGAGAATGAGTCGAGTTGAAATTAGTCTTTGAAAGACAGATTAGGCATTGCTTTGAAAAACTTAAGAGTTCAATTCTATAAATGGAATTGAATTCGAATTTTGATCCAATGATATCCGTGTGTCAACTTTATCCGATAGGGAGGATGACACTAAAGCCAACTCGTAAGCGACACACATCACCATCAAAACAGAGAATGGAGACCGCGGGATTGTTTCCAATCCCTCTCCCACTTAGTTTTTACGAAAAGGGATTAACAAGCATGCATGAAATTTAAAGCATAATAAAAGCACGTTAAACACACAAAAAGCAATTAACGTGGCCCGATTATTATGGCCTTTAAAATCTTCGATGCACGTCTTCTCGGATCTTCGTCTCGTTGCTCGTCTCGGTCTCGGTCCATCACCGACTCGTCTAAGGGCCAAGAGACGAACTCCTCCCACTGGAGTATCATCCCGGGCCCTCGACAAGCGATCCGTGATGTCCGTCGAACCCCCGCGTCGCTGCTGCCAAAACTCAAAACAGCGCCCGCCGTTTGAGGAACAGCGGTCGCTGGAGGAGCTGCAAACGGCGACCGCCATTTGCCCTCCAGCGGGCGCCGTTTTTGCACAGTAGCCGCGGGTTCGACTCCTCGACCCTCGTTCGTCCGTCCTTCGATCTTTTCTCGATCCACCAAGCAGCAGCAACATTACATATGTAATACTAACTACTTCCGGCATCGATCCTATACAGGAATGATCGATCCTATACACCCGGATAAACGAAAAACGAAAAAAAATCCTAAACGACTCAACCCGTCGTTTTAAACTATTACAAACAAGCAACGTTAAAACCAAAAGATCTCGACAACCCCGAGAGTTTAACAAACCACAACATACAGTACATAAACATATGACCATAATAATCGGGTTACCTGCAAAACAAACTCGCAAACAATACAAGAACGCATAACCGGCTCTGATACCAATTGTTGGATTTCGACTACCCGGGACGTGTTCGTTCGATCGCTCGAACATCCGAACACTCCCAGTCGACCTCCGATGTCGCTACTTCGTTCGCCCGACAAGCCCTGACCCGATTCACGCCCAGCCATCGCCCCGGAGGACAACCGCGCGAAACGGGACTGGACTGCACAAAAACAGCGCCCGCTGTATGCAGTCCAGCGGTCGCTGAAAGGGACTGCAAACGGCGACCGCCGTTTGCCCTTTGGCGACCGCCGTTTGTCCGCGAACAGCAACGCGACGTTGCTGTTCCGGGCTCGTTTCCGGGTCGTTTTTCCTCATCCGACTACCGTTCCGGAGGTCCTAGACCCCCCAGTAGTCGAGGAACACGATCCACGACCCCGGAACCCGATCTACGTTCATATACGTTCAACGAGAAATTAGATCGAATGAATGCGGAATTTAGAGATCCGATCTCATACCTTCTCGGTCGATTGTTGAGACCTTAGAGCTTCTAACGTATTCTCTTCCCGATTCCAACCGTTGTGTGGGCAACGATCCGCTGGAAATTCCTTGTCTGCTCTCTCCTTTCTCAAACCACCGTATGAATTATTCTCTGGTGAGAAAATAATTTAATTGCGTTAACTTTTTATTTTCACAGAGAAAAAATTTTATTTGCGCTAAGCAAATAATTTTTCTCAGAAAAATAATAGTTGCGGCGTTCTGTAGGTTTTAGGAGAGGGTAAGGGGGGGTTTAAATAGAGCTACGTTAGGGACCTAAGGGAAATTAATTAAGGGCTAAATTGAAATATTAATTATCTTGGAATACGTAAACGCAATTCCTTAATTAATCGATTTCAATTTTAATTATTATTAATTCCACTATAAAATAATAATTGAATTCCCGAAATTAATTTTAATATTATTTCAACAATAATAAATCCGCCGAAATTACATATACGACCTTCCCCGTGTTTAAGATATCGAACGTCCACGAATTTATTTAATTACTAATAATTAAATTAATTCGTCTCTTATTATCCGAGACTAGTACCACTCATCCTTATTATCATGTGGAACAAATCCACCTGCAGGGTTTACATGATAAACTTTATGAGCTCATCTCGGGGACGTTATCAACCCGATAAACGGGACACGGTTTCCTGTCTATAATCTATAGCATGCCGTGAGCACAATTACGATTCCCAATTTACCGAGTATCTCGACTAATCAAATAGTCTCACTCATTGGCAAGTTAAAGAACCGAGAATTGGACACACGCACCTATAATTATATAGGGATTAAGAATTCGTATATCCGTAATTCTGAGGTCTAGTTCGATTACGTCGATTAGTATAAATCGAACGCCCTCCCGTGGTCCTGCTCAATACACCAAGTGTACAAGTGTAACATAATAGTCAAGACCAACTATTACCCAGTCACACTACGACGTACCGATGGATTGTCCCTGTCCATCTAAGTCGTGAGCTCCTGTTCGATAGTATACGAGTAACCGACAGTATGATCTTCCGCGTGTCTCCTCACGCCATACTTTCTACAACGTATATATCTAGGACTATTGCATTCAAATACAAGAAAGACAAAATGCCGACAGTTTGATTAATAGATAATGTAAAACACAGATAAGGAGTTCCATATTGTCACTAAACTAGACATTTAGAATATAACTCCATCAAAAACGTCCAAAGCAATAATACTCGTACTAATATTTTATTTTTCTAAAATATGTAAGCAACCAGTGTTGGTTTAATAAAAATCAGTCGGATAATAAATAGTGAGAAAGAGGAATTTATAATAGCATCCACTGGAAGATGCCTAACTTGACTAAGAGTTAGGGAGCCAGCACAAAAGGTTTGAGCAGCAACAAGCTTTTCGTATATGTCATTTGGAATACTTTCTCCTGTTTCATAATGATTACCAATACTCATCAAGGTATCCCTGCAACGATACATTTAAAAAATCAGCAAATTAGTGGAAACTTCTGGAAATAAATCATGTTTACCAGCAATGGGAAGGATAGATGCTAATTATAAGTTTATATCGTTCTGACAGGAGTGGAGATAAATATAAAGAAATTATGAAAAGTTCTTTATGATGCTTAAACCCTTACCTATGGTAACACCAATTTTCCATGAATTGGGAAGGTAATTCGACTGCATCCCACTCGATGTTCCTTATACCCGAAACCAAAACGATCATCCTGCTTAGTTAGCATATGCTGAAGAGCATGACCAAATTCATGGAAGACCGTCCCAACCTGTAGGGACCATTCAATTCAATAATTAATATATATATATATATATATATATATATATATATATATATATATATATATATATATATATATATATATATATATATATATATATATATATATATATATATTGTTAGCTTTTAGGATCGTAACCTGGCTCTAATACCACTTGTTACGGGACAAAGCTCTGAACGCCACACGATCAAGACCGGTGCCACTAGATACTACTTGTTGCAGATCGACGATGTATAGTACGAATAATAATGCGGAACCCCGAAAATAAATCAACAATAAAAGAAGGAGACAAGTAAAGAAGACAAGGAATTTACGTGGAAACCCAAATTGGGAAAAACCACGGGAGGAACGACGAGAACTTTCACTATAATATTGCCTCACGATTACAAAGATTGATATCCACTCTAAAACCCTCTAATCTCACACAATATTATCTCTCTCTATGATGGTATTAACTAGTGTTAACTCGTGTTCTAATTGTGTCTATGGAGATCCCTATTTATAGGTGTAGAAAACCCATAAATTAGGTTACCAATAGGAATAGGAATAAACCATTTTTCCTAATATATGACTCCTAAATCCATAAGGAATAGAATTATATTATATTAAATATAATTTTAATTTTCCTAAATAAGGAAACAAAATTCCTACGGATTCGAGTCATATTTTAACAATCTCCACCTTGACGAGAAACCGCGAAATCCCATCGCTCATGTGAAATCACATCACATGTAACACAAAGCCGCGAAATCCCATCGCGCATGCGAAATCTCATCGCACATCAAACCATAAAGCGAAATCACATCGCCCTCAATAGTCTCGTCCCTCGTCTTCCTCCAAATGCTCCAACGGGCCTAGTTCCTAGAAGTCTGGACCATTAAAGGTCCCCATGAATCGGAACGTACATACCCGAGTGTCTTCTTCGAATTGTGAGCCCAATTCGAGATATACCCTCTCGACCGCTTTCCAAGCGCACATGGCTCACCAGGTTTAGAAACACTCCATAGATCGAGAAACACTCGATCCTTCTTGTCGACTTTCCTCACATGCCCAAGCCGCACATGGTCTAGTCGTGTAGACTCTTCACCCGAGAGCCTAGTTTTTCCCACGGTTACTTCGTTCACCGCTTCATCTTTAATCAGCTTGGTCACTCCGGCCTTACTTGGTTGCGCGCCTCTAAGCCGGATAGACTCTTCTACCAAGAGTCGGGTTTCGGCCCCGGTTACTTCCTTCACCGCGCCTTCTTGGAGGACATAAGGTCGTCTCGCCTTTTCGTCTCCTCCCAACACTACCAAAGCCTCTTCGGTAGCCTCATAAACTCCACCTTCTCCGGTGTAGCTTTTATCAACCTCGGTTACTTCCTTCGCCGAGCTTCCATCGAGGACATAAAGGCAACTCGCCTTTCTCTTTCCTCGCAATATTACCAAACCACCTTTGGTAACTCTTAAAACTCCACCTTTACAAGTGAGTTTATAGGCCTTCATATCAAGGGTACTCAAGGAAATCAAATTCCTCTTCAAGTCAGGGACATGTCTTACCTCGCCTAACGTGCGCACCGTGCCATCGAACATCTTCAAGCGGATATTTCCAATCCCTTCGACCTTGCACGAGGTGTCATTAGCCATGAACACCGCACCATGCTCCAAAGATTAATAAGTCTCGAACAACGACCGGTCCGGACACATATGAAACGAGCAACCCGAGTCTAAGATCCAATCACCACAAAAGTTGGAGTTCTCGCCTAGAGCCATTAGTAGTTCTCCATAGAAATTCCCATCTACTAATCCAACGTCACCGGAATTCCGATTACCGGAATTATTGTTGTTGCTCTCCTTTTTCTTCCACGCGTAGCACTCCGACTTTATGTGTCCCTTCTTCTTGCAATAGAAACACTCCTTATTCCCGTGTCGCGACTTCGAATTCCCCGAGTCGCTCCCTTTATCACGGTACTTCTTTTGGACGCTAAGTCCTTCACGCACATCGGGCATACCATCCTTGTTGGACTCCATCCTTTGTACGTTTTCCCTTGACGAGAGAGCCGAAGTTACGTCTTTAAACGTGAGACTATCTCGTCCATAGAGAAGCGTGTCCCGAAAAGCCGCCATGGAGGGGGGTAGCGAGCATAACATCCAAAACGCAAGATCATCATCTTCGATCTTCACGCCAATTTTCCCAAGGTCAGCTACACGCTCCTTGAATCTCGCTACATGGTCTTGAATCGACGACCCCTCCGCCATCTTGAGGAAGTAGAGACTTCTCTTCAAGTGATGCTTGCTGGACACCGTTTTCTCAATGCACATCGATTCCAACAACTCCCATAATTCCTTTGCGGTCTTCGCCTCCGTCGTTTCCTCAGTCAACGAATCCGAAACATGAAGCCCTATGGTCGCCATAGCCATCTGATCGAGCTCCACCCACTCGTCATGCTTCATGTCTTTGGGCTTGTTGTCAATACCAAGTAGAACAATCTCTTGCTTAAGAGATCTTAGGACTAACCTCATCTTGTATTGCCAAATAGGAAACCTCGTGTTGAGACTTAAATTCGGTAGATCGTACCTCACGCTCGCCATCGAAACCAAAGCTCTGATTCCACTTGTTAGCTTTAGGATCGTAACTTGGCTCTGATACCACTTGTTAGCTTTTAGGATCGTAACCTGGCTCTAATACCACTTGTTACGGGACAAAGCTCTGAACGCCACACGATCAAGACCGGTGCCACTAGATACTACTTGTTGCAGATCGACGATGTATAGTACGAATAATAATGCGGAACCCCGAAAATAACTCAACAATAAAAGAAGGAGACAAGTAAAGAAGACAAGGAATTTACGTGGAAACCCAAATTGGGAAAAACCACGGGAGGAACGACGAGAACTTTCACTATAATATTGCCTCACGATTACAAAGATTGATATCCACTCTAAAACCCTCTAATCTCACACAATATTATCTCTCTCTATGATGGTATTAACTAGTGTTAACTCGTGTTCTAATTGTGTCTATGGAGATCCCTATTTATAGGTGTAGAAAACCCATAAATTAGGTTACCAATAGGAATAAGAATAAACCATTTTTCCTAATATATGACTCCTAAATCCATAAAGAATAGAATTATATTATATTAAATATAATTCTAATTTTCCTAAATAAGGAAACAAAATTCCTACGGATTCGAGTCATATTTTAACATATATATATATATATATATATATATATATATATATATATACTATGATTATGAATGCTGAAAATCTGACATCAGTAGATGTTCAAATAAAATCATTATTTTGTTCATTGTAAATGAACATGTACTTTACAAAGATATCAAAGCGAAATGAGTTAAACCCTTAGGAAGCTTCATCTCGACAACGTTCCCTCCCACACCTGCTTTCTCGATGAGTTGATCGTTGATGGGATGATATCTAATACACAAGACGTGATCAGCTTGTTTTTGATATATATATATATATATACCGTCTGCTCGATATGATGTTTTCTTTGTTGTTGTTTTTTTTCCTCATTGAACTTGTTACCATGTAACAGGTTGATCACAATAATGCGCAACACTGGTTTGAACCGCCGAAACCACGAATTCGTAATTGAATGGCATGTCCATAAAATGGCATGTCCGGATTTATCCATAAAATGGCATGTCCGGATTTATGCGTAGCCGACTTTGGGTGGTCTGGAAAGCAATAGTTTTGAGGTATGCTAAAGTTTTGAAGACCATGAAAATAATATACACGCGCGGCCAGATTATGAGCTCGACTCGAACCAGGAACTCCAATTAAGCTCCTAACAAACTAGCATTGTATGATGTATTAGAATTGAAGGGTATTTAATTTCTTGATACAGTGGCATCAGACATTGATTTCGAGTTTCTTTTTTTCATGATTTCAAAGACTTGTTTGTCTAGATATAGTCGATATCCATTTGTTATTTTCTCGATCGATCGTACTCGCCGAAATCAAAATTATCAGAACAGAAGCTATTGATGATGCTAAAGAATCTCCTTTACTCAGAAACCTCCATCTCTTAGCTACTTACTAAGTAGTAAGTGTGTGTAAAATATACATCTTATACACTTTTGAATGATTTTGATATAAATATTAAAATTTAGGTATTTGTTTTTTAATTGCAAAATTAAAATACCAAAAATTATATATAAAATTATTACTATATTAGTAGTATTATAAATAAAATAAGATTTAATTAGTTTGTGGTTCCAAAATTTTCGTAGAAAATTCAGGAAACGATAACAATAAAGTTGTAGTAGACAAGTAGAATACCACAGAGTACAAAACTAGTATTTTTTTAAATGAAAAATAAACACACATATTAAAGCCCTACGTAGTTAGCTATGGCGGTAGAAGCTTATTATTTAGGGAAAAATGACAATAACGCCAATTTTCAGTATTTTTTCGGCAATAAGGCTTTCGAAAAATTACGCGTGTCAATTAGGCCGCCTAAAATGTGCAAAGACATAGTTGCCCTTGCATATATACACATTTGAACAAACGGTTTCCTCATTTATTTCTTTTCCCGCACGAAGCCACGAAACCCACACCTCCTCTCTCTTTCTCTCGCTCCCGCTACAACACACAGAAAACCAACCTTCGAAACCACCACCAACAACACGAAATCCTCTCTCACTTTTCCTTCTCATCTCAGCTAGCTGTTCGATTTTCATATGGCTCCGTCGAAGAAAACCGCTGCCGCGAAGAAAACCGCCGGGAAGAAATCGACTGCAACCACCGCTGCTGCTTCCGACAACACTGAACGGAGGCTTGTTCAGTACACTCCGTCGAGTGAAGAGCACGAGAGCCCTCAGCCTGCCACCGGCGAGAAGAAGGAGAGGAAGTAAGTATTTCGAACCCTAATTCGATTTTCACTTTCAATCTGTTAATTTCCATTGCATGAATGAATGTCTAGTGTTTTTATGTGTTTTGATGGAGGTTCGGTGTGATTATGTGTTGATCAGCTTGATTGTGTGTGTTGGTGGATGTTCAGTGTTTTTATGTTCTGTTCAGTGTTGTATATGCCTGTTCAGTGTCTCTGCATGCCACTAAGTGCTATTACATGGCCACTCAGTGTTGATTGTATGTTTTTGGTGTCTGTTCACTGTTAATATGTTCTGTTCAGTGTTAAAATGTCCTGTTTAGTGTTGTACATGCCATTTAAGTGCCTCTGCATGCCACTCAGTATCATTGCATGGCCACTCAGTTTTGATTGTGTGTGTTGGTGTATGTTCAGTGTTTAAATGTTCTGTTCAGTGTTGTATATGCCTGTTCAGTGCCTCTTCATGCCATTCCAGTGCCTCTGAATGCCACTCAGTGTCATTACATGGCCACTCAGTGTTGATTGTGTGTTTTTGGTGGCTGTTCAGTGTTTTTATGTTCTGTTCAGTGTTGTATAGGCATGTTCAGTGCTTTGTGTGTGCATTCAGTGTTTGTACTCACATCGGTGTGTGTTTTGGTGTTCCAGGACCTATGATCAGATGAGGTCCAACTTGCTCACCATCATCAGGACTTTTGATGATATCAAGGACAATCTGAAAGTGAGCCACGACGAGTATTTGAAGAAGACCCCCTTCTACCATCTGTTCAAGAGCATCAAGATTCAGAGGCTGACCATCCTCCACACCCGAAAGAGCGACGCTGCGATAACTGCCGTGCTGGAGCAGATGGATGTCGGTGCTCGTACGATAAAGCTAGGCAGCAAAGATGTCCGAATCACTCCCGAGGATGTCGATCTTATTTTCGGCATCGTTGGCGGCAGTAGGAAGCTCGATATTACTTCCATGTCCAAGAGTAATAAAAGATTCAGGGAGAGGATTTTCCCGGGAGAGAAGACGCTAAACCCGAAGCTGCTGAAGGAAAAGCTTGAGAGTTTGGTGAAGCGTCGGAGTCGGAAGCCTCAGGCTCTTGCTGATGTAGCTCGGCTCCTGCCGTTGATAGTGATCGGCACTGTCTTCTTCTCCACTTCCTCCGTCACAATCCAATGGAAATGGTTGGATTATGTGGAAGATTTGGACTCGATGCAGAGCTACAACTGGGGCGAGGCGATTCTGAAGGCCCTTTGCACTCGGCAGCTCTGAACAGGGACAACCCGCAGAAAACACAAGGCTGCACGATACTGCTACTGGTATGTGCTTCTACTTGCTGTTCTTCACATTCGTCTTACTGTACTTCTACTTGCCGTCTTTTTTATTTTTCATTCCCTTATATTTACCTTGAGTTTTTTTTTTTGTGCAGTTCTGGCTTTGTGAGCACACGAAGCTGGCAAACAGGCTGGAGAACGAGCACCTCCCCCGGGTCCTGAATTGGCATCTCCCTGATCTTTCGAATGTGACCAAGGAGACTCTAGCGGCCTTGATGGAGTAGTACACTTAATGTCTAGATTTGAGTATTCTGAACTCCTTGTACACTTTCATTTATCTATTAATAACAAACATTTATTTGCTTTTAATTATTGTTAATTAAATATATGCAAATTATAGTCCTGGATTTTATACGTTGTAGTTAGTATGGTGTTGCATGGGCACACAGAAGATCATACTATCGGTTACTCGTATTTAATCGAACAGATGCTCACGACCTAGATGGACACGGACCAATCCATCGGTATAGTCGTTGTGTGAGAGAGAAAATAATTTATCTTAATTATTTTATCACACTTGTACACTTGGTGTATTGAGCGGATCGCTTGAGACTTATCAATTAGGATTGCTCTGTGATAATTGATTTAAGTCTCGGAGTATTTTATTCTTAATCCCTGAAACAATTGCGGGTGTGTATATTTAATATTATTGACTATGATTTTCCAAAGGAATTAGCCGATTTAATTATTGGGTTAATTACCGGTTAAGTTGGGTCACTATATTTTATATATGGCATGCCGTGAATTCTTGAAGGGACAGTGTATCCCGCAAAGGTTGATAATATCCCCGAGATGAGCTCATAAGGATTTATTATGTAAACCTCGCGAGTGGATTTGTTCCGCATAATAAATAAGGTTGAGTGGTACTAGTCTCGGATATAAGAGATGAATAAATTTATTAAGCAATAAATAAATTTTATTCATGGATATTTAAATCTTAAATACACGGAATAAATAATACTAACCGGAGAAATATTATTCGATATAATATGGGTAAATATTGGGAGTGCAATTTTATTTATATAGTGGAAATAAATAAAATTAATATTGATAAGGATTAATGGATTTGGGCTCAATTACTGTTAGCTATCGTATTAATTATATGTACATGGATTACATACGAACGTACGTACGTACATTGTTGAATTGATATAAGATTGTATTCGAGCTCCGTCTGCTTGACTGACAGAAACAAACGCAATACGAGTATAGTAGTTGTATGTCCAACTCTTCAAGAAATCGCTAATCATTATAACTCCAACCACGCCTATTTTTGTCATTGCGACGAACTTGTCATCTATATCGACTGTGTCCCCGGTTTTACACAAAACAATTCCCCCCTTCACTTTGGCAACATCTAATGCACCAGGGAAACAATGGCTGGAAAAAAAAAAGACTTTTGTTTAGTCATTAATTGAAGACAAAATTAGGATATTCAAAATTTATATGATACCTTGCATTGAACGAATCAAGTCGGTTGTATCCGGCTGAACGTCCATCGACTAACCGATAAACCGGAGATTTTTTTAGACCCGAAAAGCTGATGCCTCCGCCCTGAATCACCACCTCCTTTCTTCCGCCCAACACGACATCCATCTCAAAATAACGATCCATGGTGGTCGCACCAACGGTTAGGATCCAAGGGCTATAATTCTCGACGGTCCCAGCAGAAGGACCATCATTTCCAACGGAGGCTACAACAACGACCCCCTTCTCGATAGCATGGAAGGCTCCGATGGAAATCGCATCGTTGAAAAAATCTTGTTGTCCAACGCCCATGGATGCGGATATGACATCAACCCCATCAGCAATCGCATCGTCGAATGCTTTGAGAACCAATGAGTTGGGGCAGTTTATTGGTCCACAAACATTATAAATTGCGATTCTTGAATACGGTGCAATATTAATCTTCAATATTAGAAGCCCAATATTCCACCTCCTTTAGATCCCCTACGTAGCCTATAAAAGCTCTACATGGCCTTCATAAAGAACAAGACAAGAATATCATTATTTGATAGTTCTAGAGAGTTGAAGGAGATCCATAGGAGTTCGATAGATCGTCGCCCACCCGACGTTCGAACGGAGTGCAAGGAATACGTGGGAAGATTCAAAGGTGTTTGATTTCGTTTCTCCGAACAACGAATCGAAGGTATAATATCTAAACTCTCTCGATATTATTTTGATTTGAATTATCGAAATTACCGTAGAACGCAAGATCCGGAAAAGATCGAAGCCCGGAATAGACGGACGAACGCGTGGTGGTGGCGTAGCCACCGGACCACGGCGTGCGCTCGCTAGGGTTTCGGCGGGGCAAAGGGGCGAACCCTCGGCTGGGCCGAGGGTGTGCGATCGACCGCAAGGGGTCGATCGCTGGGCACGGGCTGGTGCCGTGCCCAACCTCGTCGTGAAGGCGAGGGCCTCCAGGCGGCGGCGAGTCGCCGGACTCGCCGCAGGACTGCTTCATGCAGCCCACCCCGATCGATCGCCGGCGTGCGATCGATCCTTCGATCGCGTGAACCCCGGCTCGCGGGGGTTCGGCTGGGGGAGGGCTGCGTGCCTTCGGGTGCGTGGTCTCCAAAGGTCGGACTCCGGCGGATGAGTCGGCGTTCATGTGATCTCCGGCGATGGGTTTTTGATCGGGCTATGATTTCCGCAAATTTTAATAGCCCGGGATATCGAATTCCAACAGGCCTTGCGGACGAGGCGGTAAATATCTTCTCTCTTTCTTCTTTTTTTAAGTTTGTTTGTTTTATGATTCAGTGTTAGGGTAATTCTTATTGAACAGTGTAAAATATTAAGGTTCAGTGTTTATTGCTTGCATTCAGTGTAATATTAATGCATACAGTGCTTGTGGATGGACATGAATGATGTTCAGTGCTTATTAATGTCATTCAGTGTCAAAGTAGGATAACTGTGATATTCAGTACATAAAATTGCCATTCAGTGTCACTCACTTGAGGATGATGTTTTTTTCAGTTCTAATGCGTGTTGTCCGTGTCTGACAGGTGAATGCTCGTCTTCTGAAACACGGCAAGACGGTGGCGGAGATCCATGCGTACAAGGGCCACCTTTCTTATAAAGCATTCGTGAACGCTCCGCGTGCAGCGGAGAGAGAGGATGACGAGCAGCTTGAGGAGCTGCCTTCTGGAGAGGAGAGTGACGATGACGAGCATCCGGGCTGTGATTCGTCGAGCGAGGAAGAGGAACGAAAAGGAATAGGCCCGGAGGGCGGGCCTTCTGGAGAAGACCTGTCGTCCGATGGGGAAGACGACGACAGTTCTTCCGGGCATCAGGAGATGACCTGCATAGTCCCGGAGCCGGAGGAGGGTGGTCCTTCCGAACAGCAGCCCGATGAGGAACGCCCTGCTGTTTCTGCTGCTGAAGCTGATAAGTTGCTCAACAACCTCCTGTCGGAGAATCAAGATCTCTCCGACACTGTGAGGGATCTCCAATCCAAGCTCGAGAGCATGACTTCTCAGCTGAACGAGCTGAAAAGTGCTAACGTCGAGCTGGAAGGTGATAACCAGCGTATGAAGAGCGAGCTTTTGGAGCAGCTTGCGAAGATCGACGCATAGACGGAGGTCCCCGGGGCAGGTGAGGCAGGTGGAAGCTCCGAGGAGGAGGAGTTGAAACTTCTGAGGACGCGAGTGAAAGAGCTCGAAGAAGAATTGATCAAGTCGAATGACCGAGGAACCCGGGGCGGGCGAGGCTGGAAGCCCAGGTGAGGAGGAAGTGCGACTTCTGAGGGCGAGAGTGAAAGAGCTCGAGGATGAAGTGAAAAATTTTGAAGAATGCGTTGGCTGACCTTCAGTTGTCGTCGGTCATGAATGACTACGAAAAAGTACAGCTCGAGTCTCTGGAGGCGAACATGAAAGCACAAGAAACCGTCTACAGAGACCAGATCGAGAGTCTGCAGAACACCGTCAAGGCACGGGAAGATGAAATCTTAACTCTCCAGGCAGAGTTGTGCGTCTACGAGATTGACGACAACAAGGATGATGAAGAAGAAGGAAGCCCGTTGAGACCGGAAGCCAAAAAAATAGAGTCTACAGGCAAGGCGAAGACCAGGTCGATGGTACGATGGGTCAAGGACAGGAAAAGGAAGCCAGCCAACGGTGATGAGGATGATTTTGAGTACGATCCCCCTGCCCCTGCCGCTAAGAAAAAGGCGATCAAGAAGGGTAAAAAGGTGGAAGCAAGCCAGAAACTGATCCGCAGTGATTTCAATGACGAACATATCAATTTCTTGGTCGACGTGAGCAAGAAATTTGACTAGAAATGCGGATTCGAATTGGAGCCGGAAGTCCTCGACAAAATCATCCTGCACAGAAGCAACCGAAAAATGTAAGTGAAGTTTCTTTTCTTTATTTCTTTCTTATTTTTTTTTTTTGCTAAGAATGTGTTTTTATTTTTCTTCCTTTTTGACAATTAGGTCGACAATGAGGTACTTTCCCCGTATATCCACGGTTGTTTCGGTGTCTGACATGACCGACATAATGAAGTGCACCTTCATCAGCAATCATGTGGTCGACGCCTTTGCTGAGTCGCTGCATCGAGAGCACAACAAGAAGTTGGAGGCTCTGATACTCCCCGGGCACTGTTGGGTGAGTCTTTCTACCTTTGTATTCAGTGTTTTTATTGGTTACACAGTGTGTTAGGGGTTGTCAGTGTTTATATGTGTTGTTCAGTGTCTTAATGTGCTATTCAGTGTTCATATGTGTTGTTCAGTGTTATTGATGGTTGATCAGTGTTTATCATCAACAGTCAGTGTTTTTATGTGACATTCAGTGTTATAATGTCCTGTTCAGTGCTCATTGATTTCATTCTTCTTAACAACTATGTTTTTTATGTTTTTTTTTTCTCGCAGACCTCGATTGTCATGGGAGGTCATGACCACCAGAAATTGTACAAAATAATCACAGATATGATCCCGTGCGTGCGAAAAGGGATTATAATGTTCCCGATTGTGTCGCCTGGGTTGAGAAAGAATACAACTCTGAACCATTGGACGCTGCTCGTCTGCGACTTCGTTCAACAGAAATGGCGATTCTACAACTCTATTCAACCCAGGGGGCAGAAATCGAAGGACCATTACATGGCGAATGCAGCAGAATTGGTACGTCTACTGTATTTTAATCGATTTTTAAAAAATGTTCCCTTTCTAACGATAACTGATAAACTGTTAGTTTCATACGTTTCAGAAGGAAAAGGTAGAAACCAACGTGGGCCAAATGCTGGAGAAAGCGGGGAAGTATGGTTTCCCGATACATGAAATCGAGGCCGTGAAGCCTCTCCCACAGCAAACCCCAACTCTGTAAGTATCAGTGCATAATTAACCCATTCAGTGTTGTGTTTCTGTGTTAATTTTATGCAGTCGGTGTTTTATTTATGCGTTCAGTGTTAGTGTTTCTTTTTTTTTATTTTTAAATCTTCTGCATCTGTGTGTGTGTCCAGGAATGAATGTGCTTTGTACGTATGCTATTACATGGAGAAAATTCTGAAGAAAGAGGTCATTCCGGACAAGGTCAGGACAGAAGAGTTCCAAGTATTCAAGGCTCACGTGATACGAATCATCCTGACCATGAAGGACAAGTAGTGATTATTGTGGGTTGTGCGTTGTTTGTTTAGTTGTGGTTGAAAAAAAACAAGAAGTATTTTTCTGTAAATGTATGAACATGATTGTGATTGTGTTTGGATTGAGTTTCTGTAAAAAAAAAAAATGTATTTTTTGTTCATATTTTCTGGGCAGTTTGGTTGAATTCAGTGTTGATATTGTCTATTCAGTGTTAATTCTGTCTATTCAGTGTTGGCAGTATTTATTCTTTCATTTCAGTGTTATCAGTGTTAATCTTGTCCACTCAGTGTCAGCACTTAAGACTTGTTGAATTGCAACATTAAAAAAACAACCAAATGCAAAAATTACAACACAAGAACAATTAAAAACACTCTAAGAGCATAACTGAACAAAAAACAAATCACATAATGTTAAATCCTGTGTTTTTTAAATGACAGTCAGTGTGTTTATGAGCCAAACAGTGTCTGTCACTGAAACTCAGTGTCTTTTCACCCCATTCAGTGTCACTGATCACAGAAACATGTCAAAAACAACAAAATCCAATAAGAAAAAGGCCTAAGGTATATTGCCGACAACTACTATATAGGCTCTGTGCATGTTTTCTTGTTGTGATTGCCTGTTGGAAATCGATATCCCGGGGTATCAAAAATTGTGGAACCGATAACCCCGACCGAAATCCCATCGCCGGAAACCGATCACGAACGCCACGAAGAACCGGGCTCGACAAGAGCATCGTCGCGGGATGAACCCGCGACTAAACCCTAGCCGAACCCCTCCGTGGGGTTCGCGATCGCACGGATGCGATTGCTGGGGATGCTCCGGCAGCCCCGGGTGGTGAGTCCGGCGACTCACCGCCACCGCCCGAGGAGGGCGGTTCGCCCAGCGGCGAACCCGCCGCGGCTCCAGCTGCGGCTGCCCGGCGATCGACCACCACGGTCGATCGCCCACCCCGGCTCCCAGCCGGGGTTTCCTCCGCGTGCCGTTGCGGTCGAAACCCTAGGGTTCGACTGCATGCCCTCGGCTCCCAGCCGAGGGTCCTTTGAACCTTCGTCGGGGATCTCGAATCCCCGTCCCCGAAGTTCCTCGTTTTCCCGGATCGTGCGTTCATGTATGTATCACAATCATATTCACATAAAATCATAGAAGAGAGTATATGATTTTACCTTTCGATTCGTTGTGCGGAGAAACGAAATCAAGATGATGACCTTACGATCTTCCCACGTATTCCTTGCACTAGCTTGAACGTCGGGTGGGCGACGATCCTCCAAGCTTATGGATCCTCTTCTCTCTCTCTCTACTTTCTCTCTCTAGAAGAATTATGATCTTCAAGTTATGATCTCCAATAATCTTGTCTTATGAAAAAGTGAAGACCATGTAGTGCTTTTATAGGCTACGTAGGGGATCTAAAGGAGGTGGAATATTGAGCTTCCAATATTAATGATTAAATTGAGCCCAAGCCCAAATCTATTAATCTCCCATTAATATTAATTAATTTATTTTCCACTATATAAATTAATTGCACTCCCAATATTAAACCATATTATATCAAATAATATTTCTCCGGTAGTATTATTTATTCCGTGTATTTAAGATTTAAATATCCATGAATAAAATTAATTTATTGCTAATTAATTTATTCATCTCTTGAATCCGAGACTGATGGAGTTGTATTCTAAATGTCTAGTTTAGTGCAAATACGGAACTCCTTATCTATACCTTAATTCGAGATATGATTCAAGCATGATTGCATTTAATGCAATAGTCCTTGATGTATACGTTGTAGACAGTATGGCGTGAGGAGACACGCGGAAGATCATACTGTCGGTTACTCGTATACTATCGAACAGTAGCTCACGACTTAGATGGACAGGGACAATCCATCGGTACGTCGTAGTGTGACTATCATGTTACACTCGTACACTTGGTGTATTGAGCAGGACCACGGGAGGGCGTTCGATTTATACTAATCGAAGTAATCGAACTAGACCTCAGATATTGCGGATATGCGAATTCCTAATCCCTATATAATTATAGGTGCGTGTGTCCAATTCTCGGTTCTTTAATCTACCAATGAGTGAGACTAATTGATTAGTCAATATTCTCGGTAAATTGGGAATCGGAATTGTACACACGGCATGCTATAGATTATAGACAGGAAACCGTGTCCCGTTTATCGGGTTGATGATGTCCCCGAGATGAGCTCATAAAGTTTATCATGTAAACCCTGCAGGTGGATTCGTTCCACATGATAATAAGGATGAGTGGTACTAGTCTCGGATAATAAGAAACGAATTAATTTAATTATTAGTAATTAAAGTTAATTCGTGGACATTCGATATCTTAAACACGGGGAAAGTCGTATATGTAATTTCGGCGGAAATATTATTGTTGATATAATATTAAATTAATTTCGGGAATTCAATTATTATTTTATAGTGGAATTAATAATAATTAAATTTGAAATCGATTAATTAAGGAATTGCTTTTAAGTATTCCAAGTTAATTAATATTTCATTTTAGCCCCTAATTAATTTACCTAAGAGGTCCCTAGTGTAACTCTATTTAAACCCACCCCTTGCCCTCTCCTAAACCTACAGAACGCCGCAACAATTAATTTCAGCAGAGAAAATAATTGCGTTAGCGCAATTAAGATTTTTCTCTGTTAAAATTAATTTGTTAACGCAAATAAATTTATTCTCAGAGAATGATTTTATAACGCTGGTTTGAGAAAGGAGAGAGTATAAAAGGGAGACCCAACGGATCGTTGCCCACACAACGGTTGGAGTCGGGAAGAGGCATACGCTAGCAATCGCTAAGGTCTCAACAATTCGGCTCCTCCGAATCACGCGACAAAGGTATGAGATCGAATCCTTTTTCCGCAATTTTCGATCTCTAAATTCGTTAAAAATACATCGGACGAACGATCGGGTTCCGGGAGTCGTGGTACGTGTTCCTCGACTACTGGGGGTTCAAGGACCTTCGGATCGGTAGTCGGAAGAGGAAAAACGGACCGGAAACGAGCCCGGAACAGCAGAACGCGCTGCTGTTCGCGGACGAACAGCGCCCGCTGAAAGGCAAACGGCGACCGCCGTTTTAGGCCTAAACAGCGCCCGCTGTTTTGTGGGCAGCGCCCGCTGCCTGAGACGGAGCAGCGGCCTTGTCACGCGGTTGTCCTTCGGGGCAATGGCTGGGCGTGATTTGGCACACGGGCTGTTACGTGAACGGAGCAACGCTTCCGGAGGTCGACTGGGAGTGTTCGGATGTTCGAGTGATCGAACGAACACATCCCGGGTAGTCGATTTCCAACAATTGGTATCAGAGCCGGTTTTTGTCGTTCTTTGTATTTTTGCGAAAATTGTGTTGCAGGTTCGAACCCGATTATTATGGTCATGTGATTGGACTGTATGTTTGTGGTTTGTTAAACTCTCGGGCTTGTCGAGATCTTTGTTTTATAATCGTTGCATGGTTGTAATAGTTAAAACGACGGGTTGAGTCGTTTAGGTTTTACTTTTACGGTTTTCGTTTTATCCGGATTGTATAGGATCGATCAACCTGTATAGGATCGATGCCGGAAGTAGTTAGTTTTACTTATGTAATGTTGCTGCTACTTGGTGAATCGAGAGAAGATCGAAGGCCGGACGAACGAGGGTCGAGGAGTCGAACCCGAGGCTACTGTGCACAAACGGCGCCCGCTGGAGGGCAAACGGCGGTCGCCGTTTGCAGCTCCTCCAGCGACCGCTGTTTCTCAAACGGCGGGCGCTGTTTGGGGTTTGGCAGCAGCGGCTTGGGGGGTTCGACGGACATCACGGATCGCTTGTCGAGGGCCCGGGACGATACTCCAGTGGGAGGGGTTCGTCTCTTGGTCCTTAGACGAGTCGGTGATGGACCGAGACCGAGACGAGCAACGAGATGAAGATCCGAGAAGACGTGCATGGAAGATATTTAAAGGCCATAATAATCGGGGCCACGTTAAATGCTTTATATGTGTTTACGTGCTTTTATTATGCTTAAATTGTTTATGCATGTTTATCCCTTTCGTAAAATACTAAGTGGGAGAGGGATTGGAAACAATCCCGCGGTCTCCATTCTCTGTTTTGATAGTGATGTGTGTCACTTACGAGTTGGCTTTAGTGTCATCCTCCCTATCGGATAAAGTCGACACACAGATATCACTGGATCAAAATTCGAATTTAAAAATCCACTTATAAAATTAAACAATTATATTTCTCAAAAGCAATGCCTAATCTGTCATTCAAAGACTAATTTCAACTCGACTCATTCTCACCCCGGGGAGTGGAATGGAGCCAAAGCGCTTGGTTATGTCGATGACACAGATTAGAGACATTCGAGTCATTCGATGACTAGATCGATTGTCTGGTTGGCTCCCTCACTTAGTGAGAGATAGGGCTCAATTGCATGATTGATCGCTGGTTAGAAACTTCGAGTTTCACTTACGAGATATCAAGCTTTGATTAATAAAATTGTGAAATTTAATAAATGTAAGATTCAATTAACAAAGTTGTTTGTTTTAGTAAACGTCCACAAGAACGTGGCTTGCTAAATGGAAACGGTACTTTGGGTTAATTAAGATTCTATGACATTTAAATAAGTGAGATTCAATTAATAAAGTTGTTTGTTTTAGTAAACGTCCACAAGAACGTGGCTTGCTAAATGGAAACGGAACTTTGGGATTAATTGAGGCTCGACAGTTATAGAAAGTCGTGGAGGACCGCATGTCAACGTAAACGTCCACAAGAACGTGGCTTGCGGTGGACATGTAGTTCCCGAGCGGTGGACTTAGTACTGAGAAATGGTACACACTTAGGTACGCTTTATAGTATCCTCCCCATCGGAGTCACTGCTATAATGATGTACGACCGAAGTGAAATCCAATCATAAAATCATTTGGACTGGTAAACGTCCACAAGAACGTGGCTTGCTATGTCTAATGGGATTTTGGAAATGTTTGGTAGTTTAATGATATCACTTAAGGGAAATGATATCGAATTAAACTCATTGTTTGTTTTATATGGTATTATTCCCATTAAAAGTCAACAAACTCACTGAACCTGATTGTATGGATTGGAAAAGAAACTTGGACATTGTCCTAACTGCAGAGGAGTACAAATATGCACTTCAAGTCAATTGACCTGCTGAACCAAATGATGCTTCCACTACTGAGGAAAGGAAGCTCATTGGAAATGGATCAGGGCTATGAGATGACGCGGAGCAACATTATGACTTTTCAAGTCAAATGTGCTGCGACATCGGTATCATGCTATGACCATTACCTATGATATGATGCTTAACCTCAAGAAGTTTTGGTTATCAGGACAGGACAGCCGGACAAAGTGAAATGAGGCAACTCATGACGACCATCATGTCGGAAAGAACGCCCGTAAGGGATCACGTTCTTAGAATGATGGGCTATCTTAATGAGATAGAGGTTCTGGGAGAAATTATCAATGGGGTAACCCAGGTTGATTTTGTGCTCTAGTTTCTGCCGAGAAGTTTTGAGCAGTTCCGCCTAAACTAAAATATGAATAAGGGGTCTTATTCATTGACGGAGCTCCTGATTGAACTTCAAGCGGCTGAGGGAATCTTTAAGGGCTCTAAAAACACGTGTGGCTGAGAAATTGGCTCTTCCTAGGCCTTCGGGCGGCAAAAGGAAGAAGAAGCAAATACGGAAACCCAGTGGGCCTAATATATCTGGACCACGGAATGGGACAAGCAAGCCCAAGGGGCAAGTGCTTCCGTTGTAAGCAGTTTGGATACTGGAAGTCTTAATTGTCCTCTCAAAGCAACTAGAAGTTAACTCCTCCTTAGTCACCGAAACATGTTTAGTGGTGTTATCTACCAGTACCTGGTGTGTGGATACGGAAACCACTAATCATGTCTGCACCTAAATGCGGGGGTTCCAGGAAACCTGGAAACTTAGAAAGGAAGAAATTATAATCTACATGGGCAATACTGTTAAGGTAACAGCCGTTGCAGTGGGAGATGTTAAATTTTTTTTAACGGTAGGATTTTAGTTCTAATAAATTGTCTTTATGTGCCGGCATTTAGAAAGAAATTTCATTTCGGATTTCTAAATTGGCTTAGAATAGATATTCTGTTTCTTCTGATAGTTTCAGACTTGTCGGAGTAGGAAACGGGGATATTATCTATTCTAGTACATTGATAGACAATTTAATACTAAATCTGTGTTCTTCCACGATGCAACAGACCGGAACTAATAACACATTGTCGAACCCCAATAAGAGTAAAGATCCTTCTAGGATGAATCAAATGTACTTATGGAATCTTAGGCTAAATCATTTTAACTTAAGTACGATTCAAAGGATGAAGCTGATGGACTACTCAGCTAGGTTGAAGGAAAGGGCCTTCCAACCTTAGAATCATACTTGGAAGTTTTAATGACCGAGCAACCTTTTACGGTTAAAGGGAAAAGATCCAAGAAAGTACTAGAGTTGATTCGCTCTGATATATGCAGACCTCTTTGAGGAGTAAGGCATATTTATCAGAAAATGGGATTAACTCCCAACAGACTACACCATTTATGCCTCGGCAAAATAATGTGTTGTAAAGAAGGAATAGGACTCTTACAGATATGGGAAAGTAGACAATAAGTTATTCGGAGTTACCTAATTCGTTTTTGGGATATGGCTTGGAAACAGCAGCGTTTATCCTGAACTTGATTCTTTTGGAAACTTGTACAGATACTCGGCTGTTTATAAGATACCCTAAGAAAATGAATTGAGATATGTAATATAGTCCAAAGGACCAGATGTTCGTTGATTGAATCAACGATTCGGTTCTTAGACATGGACTATATGTATATGCATTATCGCCAGCCCAAGAGTAGAGTAATACTTAAATGTGCTTAGAGGGACTGATTAAGACTTAGAACCAGCCTAACTGAGTAGTTCACTACTATAATCTTTAGTCACTAAAGATACACCGGAGCGTCGTAGTAGTGGGAGGGTTGTTAGACAACCCAACAGGTTCATGTTTATAGGTGAGTCTTCGGACTTGTTACCTGGAGAACATGAAGTCGATCCCTGGATCTATGACGAGACGCTGAAAGATCAAGATGCTCAGTCTTGGTGAAAGACGATGAAATATGAGATTGAATCTTTGGATTCAAATCATGTATGGGATCTTGTAGCACCGCCCAAAGGTGTAAAAGCCATTGGTGGCAAGTGGGTGTACAAGATGAAAAGAGGGTCTGACGGGAAGGTGTAAACCTTCAAGGCTAGGCTTGTTGCGAGAGGGTGCACTCAGAAAGAAATGGATCGATTATGAGTAAACTTTTTTGCCGGTAGCTATGCTAAAGTCGATCCGGATTCTTTTGTCTTCACATGGAAGATGGAAGTCAAGATGGATTTCTAAATCGAAGTCTTGACGGGACCATCTATGTGGGACAACCAGAGGGATTCATCGAAAAGAGCCAAGAGCATTCGGTAAGCAAGCTTAATCAATCTTAGGATTGAAGGAAGCTTCGAGATCTTGGACACATGCGGACCTATGAGAAAATCCATTTCATGGATTCATTCAAGGCATGTTTAGGTCCTGTGTGTAATAAAAAAGTGA
Source organism: Euphrasia confusa (assembly GCA_954870475.1). Lineage (NCBI taxonomy): Eukaryota > Viridiplantae > Streptophyta > Magnoliopsida > Lamiales > Orobanchaceae > Euphrasia > Euphrasia confusa. The sequence goes on from OX940950.1 coordinate 36,010,429, forward strand.
CAGAAAAGATGTGGTGTTTTCTCATTCTTTATGTAGACGACATCCTTCTAAATTGGCAACAATATGAAAGATGTTATCGGACATAAAGGGATGGTTGTCCGAGTAATTCACTTACTCGTTGCAGCATACAGAATTCCAAGAAAGGTCTTCACCTTTTAGATGTGGAATTCATCTATCTAAAGTTTTGTGTCCGACATAATAAAGGAGATAGATGAAGAGTAAGCAGTTCCCTGCACCTTAATGGTGGGAAGCTTAATGTATGTAATGCGATGCACGAGACTGATATCTACTATGCCGTAGGCATAGTGATGAGATATCATAGTAATCCTGGAAAGGATCACTTGACTGATGTAAAGAACATGTTTAGGCTCCTGCAGAGGACCAGAAATTATGTTCTGAGTTACAAAGCAGTCAAGTGGTTTCCTTTGGATATTTCCAATCAAACAGGGACAGTCGAAAGTCGAAGTCAGGCTATGTGTTCTCACTGTGAAGTGGAGCAGTCACATGGAAGAATGTAAAGCAGCGATGCATTACGGACTCTACCATGGAAACTGAAAGGATAACGGCCTCTGAGGCAGTTAAAAGGTCAGTGTGGCTCCAGAACTTCCTAAGGGACTTAGATGTGGTTTCTCGTTTACCTAAAGCTATTTTGAATAGCGGTTTTGGCAAACAAGAAATGCCACGAGTCCACAGTGGGAGATAACACGTAGAGCGCAAGTACCACCTGATTCGAGAGATCGTCTAGTAAGATGATTCAGTTGTCACCTAGATAGCATCGAGAGAATTGCCTGTTGGAATTTGATATCCCGGGCTATTAAAATTTGCGGAAACCAATAACCCGATCAAAACCATCCGCCGGAAATCACACGAACACCTTCGCACGCACCGGAGCTCGAGCCGAACGCACGACGTGGCCGAAGCCACGCGCACGCCCAGCCGAACCCCTCGGCTAGGGTTTCACGCGATCGAGAGATCGCGCATGGCGATCGATCGCCGATCGCTCCAAGCGATCGGCCGGGGCTGCTCCGGCAGCCCCCGCGGCGAGTCCGGCGACTCGCCGCCGCCTGGGGTGGCGCGCCTCCAGCTGGGCTGTCGAGCCCAGCAGCCGCCCGCGATCGATCGGGTGATCGATCGCACCCCGGCTCCCAGCCGGGGTTCGCCCCTTAGGCGCTCGGTCGAAGCCCTAGGCGGCGATCGCCGTGGTCCGGCGATTCCAAATCGCCACCACGCGTTCGTCGTCTAATCCGGGTTTCAATCTTCGGATCTTGCGTTCTACGGTATTCTCGATAAATCCAAAATCGAACAATTATCAAGGGAGTTTAGATATTGTACCTTTCGATTCGTTGTTCGGAGAAACGAATTCAAGATGACCTTTGAATCTTCCCACGTATTCCTTGCACTAGCTTGAACGTCGGGTGGGCGACGATCCTCCAAGCTCTATGGATCTACTTCTCTCTCTTCTTTCTCTCTCTAGAATTGTGATCTTCAAGTTATGAGAATAGAGAAGACCATGTAGTGCTTTTATAGGCTACGTAGGGGATCTAAAGGAGGTGGAATATTGGGCTTCCAATATTAATGATTAAATTGAGCCCAAGCCCAAATCTATTAATCTCCCATTAATATTAATTAATTTATTTTCCACTATATAAATTAATTGCACTCCCAATATTAAACCATATTATATCCAAATAATATTTCTCCGGTAGTATTATTTATTCCGTGTATTTAAGATATAAATATCCATGAATAAAATTTATTTATTGCTTAATAAATTTATTCATCTCTTTTATCCGAGACTAGTACCACTCAACCTTATTTATTATGCGGAATTAAATCCACTCGCGAGGTTTACATAATAAATCCTTATGAGCTCATCTCGGGGATATTATCAACCCTTCCGGGATACACTGTCCGGTCAATCATTCACGGCATGCCATATATAAAATATAGTGACCCAACTTAACCGGTAATTAACCCAATAATTAAATCGGTTAATTCCTTTGGTAAATCAAAGTCACTTATATTAAATATACACACCCGCAATAATATCGGGGATTAAGAATATAATACACTGAGTCTCAAATCAATTATCGCCGAGCAATCCTAATTGATGAGTCTCAATCGATCCGCTCAATACACCAAGTGTACAAGTGTGATAAAATAATTAAGACAAATTATTTTCTCTCTCACACAACGACTATACCGATGGGTTGGTCCGTGTCCATCTAGGTCGTGAGCAACTGTTCGACTAAATACGAGTAAGCGATAGTATGATCTTCCGTGTGCCCATGCAACACCATACTAACTACAACGTATAAAATCCAGGACTATAATTTGCATATATTTAATTAACAATAATTAAAAGCAAATGAATGTTCGTATTTAATAGGTAAATGAAAGTGTACAAGGAGTTCACAATACTCAAATCTAGACATTAAGTATACCACTCCAACAATCTCCCACTTATACTAAGGTCTAGTCTTATCTTCCAAACTCCCGACTCCCATACTCATCACGTGCTTAAAAAATACTTCCAAGAAGTACCAAGTGAATGAGCAATCTAGGTTGCCGCTCTGAAGCTATCTTGGTGACTACTGCATCGCCTTCCTGACGATGACTCGTATCAGGTGGTACTTGCCCTATGTGTTATCTTACACTCATGGACTCGTGATCTCTTAAAGTTTGCCACTGCACCGCTATTTACATAGCCTTTGGTAAACTAAGAATCACATCTTAGTCCCAGAGGTAATACTGGAGCCATACCAAATCTTCCGCTGCCTCTGAGGCCGCTATTTGGTTACCCATGGGAGAGTCCGAAAAGCATCGTGCTTATCACTCTTCCATGTTAAAACTCCTCCTCCTTTAATAGTGAAACACATAGCCTGATCACGACTTACACTGGTCCTTATCAGCTTGGAAATCCGAATCTGTATAACCCAAAGGAATCAGATTGTCTGCCCCGTAACTTAGAACATAATCCCTAGTATTTCGCAAATACTTGAAAATGCTCTTTACGGCAGTCCAATGAGCCTTTCCAGGGTTACTCTGATATCTCGCTACTACGCCAACTGCATAGCAGATATCAGGCCTCGTGCATAACATTGCATACATCAAGCTTCCCACAGCCGAAGCGTAGGGAACTGCTTTCATTTCATCTTTCTCCTTTTGTGTCCGAGGACACATTTCCTTAGAAAGATAAGTTCCTTTACTGAAGGGCAGCTCACCCTTCTTGGAATCTTGCATGTTAAAACGAGCCAGAATCGTGTCTATGTAAGATTGCTGGGATAGGTATAATGTTCTACTCCGGCGATCCCTTATAACCTTGATCCCTAGAACATGCCCGACTTCTCCCAAATCTTTCATATCGAATTGTCTAGACAACCATCCCTTTATGTCTGATAACATTTTCACACTGTTGCCAATGAGAAGAATGTCGTCTACATAAAGCACGAGAAACACCACCTTCTTCCCATCACGTTTCCAATACACACACGATTCGTCCATGCTTTGACTAAATCCAAAAGATTGGACTACTTCGTCAAACCGCAGGTTCCACGATCTCGAGGCTTGTTTCAATCCATAAATGGATCGATTAAGCTTGCACACTAGATGATCTCGCCCCTTAGCAATGAATCCTTCTGGTTGTTTCATATAAATCGTCTCGTCAAGACTTCCATTTAGGAAAGCTGTCTTGACGTCCATTTGCCACACCTCATAATCCATATGAGCTGCTATGGATAAGAGAATCCGGATCGACTTTATCTTGGCTACTGGCGAGAAGGTCTCCTCATAATCGATTCCCTCTTTCTGAGTATATCCTTTCGCAACAAGCCGAGCTTTAAAGGTTTCAACCTTTCCGTCAGATCCTCTCTTTCTCTTGTAGACCCATTTACACCCAATTGGCTTTACGCCGCTTGGTGGTTCTACAAGATCCCAGACTTTATTAGAATCCATAGATTCTATTTCGGATTTCATCGCTTTCTTCCAAGAAGGCGCATCTATATCTTGTACCGCCTCATCATAGGTCCAGGGATCGATTTCATGAACTCCAGGTCCAGAGTCCGAAGACTCACCCAGTCCAATCCATCGGTCTGGTTGCTTAACAACCCTCCCACTACGACGGCGTTCCGGTGTATTAACAGTGACAGTATCAGGTGCAGATTCTAGTGGTGTATCTATACTCGGTTCGGCTGTATCTAAGTCTTCCTTGTCACCTCTCATCTCATCAAGTATTATGTCACTCTTGGGCTTGTGGTCCATGACATAGTCTTCCTCCAAGAACCGAGCGTTAGTACTTATAACGATCTTCTGGTCTTTAGGACTATAGAACATGCCACCTTTAGTTCCTTTCGGGTATCCTACAAACAGCCGTAATTCTGATCTAGGTTCTAACTTATCGGCACCTTGTCGCAACACATGTGCTGGACAACCCCAGATCCGAATGTGTCTTAAGTTAGGCTTGCGCCCACTCCACAATTCCATGGGTGTGGTTGGTACCGTTTTGGTTGGAACCCTATTCAAGATATACGCCGCTGTTTCCAAGGCAAATCCCCAGAACATAACAGGTAAGTCCGAGTAACTCATCATTGATCGCACCATTTCCATAAGAGTCCTATTCCTTCTTTCTGACACACCATTCTGCTGGGGAGTATATGGTGATGTCATTTGGGAATCAATCCCATTCTCTGCCAAGTATGCCTTGAATTCTCCAGACAGGTACTCTCCTCCGCGATCCGATCGCAGGCACTTAATGGATTTGTTTTGAAGGTTCTCCACAAAAGCCTTGAACTCCTTGAACTTGTCAAAGGATTCGCTTTTACGGCGCATCAAGTATACAAATCCATACCTTGAGTAATCATCAGTGAAAGTGATGAAATACTCGTACCCTCCCCTTGCCTGAGTAGACATAGGTCCGCATACATCAGAGTGAATCAAATTCAATACTTGTTCAGCCCTCCGTCCTTTACCAGAAAAAGGACGCTTGGTCATTTTACCCTCTAAACAGGATTCGCAGGTCGGAAGGTCCTCTCCTTCAACGCCAGTGATTAAATCATCAGCTTTCAACCTTTGAAGCCTATTCGAGTTTATATGACCTAGCCTTAGATGCCACAAGTATAATTGATTCATTTTAGAAGGTTCCTTTCTCTTATTGGTGTTCGTAGATGTGTTATTACTCTCGGTTAGTTGCATCGTGTTAGACTCAGGATTTAGTACATACAAATTGTCCACCAATGTACCAGAACAGATAATCTCACTGTTTCTTCTTATGATCACAGAGTGGTCAAAAGAAACAGAATACCCATTCATTATAAGTTTAGAAACCGAAATTAAATTCTTTCTAAAATTGGGTACATAAAGACAATTATGTAAAACTAAAGCCCTATCACTACTAAAACGTAAGTGAACGTCTCCCACTGCAACAGCCGCCACCCTCGCAGCATTGCCCATGTAGACCACGATCTCTCCCTCTCTAAGTCTCCGGGTTTCCTGGAACCCCTGCAATGAATTGCATACATGATCAGTGGCCCCCGTATCTACACACCAGGTGCTGGTAGATAACACCACTGACAATGTTTCGGTGACTAAGGAAAATTTCGTACCTTTGATGAGAGGACAATCAGACTTCCAGTGCCCAGACTGCTTGCATCGAAAGCACTTGCCTCGCGGCTTGCTCTTCCCAATCCGTGGTTCAAAACCACTGGGCTTCTTTGCTTGCACTTCCAACTTGGCCACTAGAGCTTGTGATTCTCTGACCATACTTATAAGTTCAGTTCTTTTGAAATCGTTTTTTTAAGCGATTCCTCAAGGGGACTAAACTTGATGAGTATGTCAATCACCTCTAGTCCGGCTTCCTTACTATGTCCTAACATCTCCTTGAGGTCATTTTCAATGTCCTCATCAGTTGGGACTATAGTGGGTTCGGAAGGCTTAACAGTCTGAACATTGTCCAGATTTCTTTTCCAATCAGTACTATATGGAACCAGTGAGTTTTCATCTTTAAGTATATCACAAAGTGGGGTCACAGTCATTCCTAACCTATAAGCACATAAAACAAACAAACAATTTAATATCCGATATTATCTCCCTTAAATAATATCATTAAATCACTAATTACATCTAAAATCCCATCAGGTAAGGCAAGCCACGGTGTGTGGACGTTTACCCACCCAAATGACTTAGCAATTAGATTTCCTTCGGTCATACATCGCTTATAGCGGAACCTCGGTGGGAGGAATACTATAAGGCGTATCTAAGTGTAAACCATTACTCAGTACCAAAGTAAATCGTTTGGAATTGCTACATCACCGCAAGCCACGTTGTGTGGACGTTTACGACAACTTCACAACTCTTCACAATTTTCTTACAACTATCTACATCAATTAATCCAAAACCCGTCAGCATAGCAAGCCACGTTGTGTGGACGTTTACTACACTAAGAGATCTTTATAATTGACTCCCAATTACTTGATCCATTTAATCTTGTAAATCAAGACGCGGAGAATCATAAGTGAAACTCGAGGTTTCTAACCAGTGATTCACCATGCGAACAGCCCTATCTCTCATAAATGAGGGAGCCGAGCAGACAATCGATCCATCTATCAAAGAATGGTACGACTGCCTCTAATTTGTGTCCTCGACATGACCAAGTGGCTTTGGCTCCATTCCACTCCCCGGGGTGAGAATGAGTCGACTTGAAATCAGCTTTGGAAAGACAAATTAGGCATTGTTTGATAAACTTAATCAATGTTTCTCGTAAGAGGAATTACAAGAACTCTCCTCCAATGACTTATCTATATAAACTTCAAAAGTTTATAAAAGTCACCAAGAGAGCAGTAATGGAGACCATGGGTATGTTTCCATACCCTCTCCCACTTAGCTTTTTACAATAAAGGGATACGCTATACTAGTGCATAAAAGTAAACACATATAGCATGCATACAAGCAGTAAAGCACATAATATTATCACATAGTCAAAATAATTACTAGAATATTATTTTCCGACTATTATGGCTTTACTCCATCTCCGTACGCATCTTCTAGTCTTTAGTCTTCGTTCTTGAATGCTCCATGTGACGAGAATATTAATTTCCAATATTTAAATCTATTTATTTTTAATAAATCCAAAAGATACTTAATTAAAAATTAAGTCAATAGAATAAATCAAAAATAAAATTAAATATTATTAATATTTTTATTTATTTTATTTTTCCTTTCTACTTCATTGAATCTCTAGAATAATCTATCCAAGACCCACTTGGAATATTCTAGATGATTTCCATAATGAAATAAGGAAATAAAATAACTTAGGACTCTTCTACTTTCCAAGATTAATTAATTTCCATTTCTATGAAAATTCCCATAAAATAGGAATAATCAATTAGGAAATAAATCAATCCTAAATTAACTTTTATTCCTTTCTAATTCTATTAAATCTCTAGGATCCTATTCCAAGTAGAACTCGGAATACTCTAGAAGACTTCCATAATAGAATAAGGAAATAAAATTAATTCCAATTAATTCTTTTCCTAATCCATGAGAATTCCCAAAAATAGGAATACTCAAATAGGAAAAATCCGAACTAATTGGGAAAGTAAATTTCCGGACCGGGATAGCACGGGGTGGGGATCCCCGCGCCACCCTCGACCCACGCCTAGGAGGTGGCCGGCCACCATTGCCGGCGGCTCCTCCATGTGAGGGTCGATCGATCCTCATGGGATCGACCATGGGGTTGGTCGATCCTTGTCCCGTTGCCCTCACGTCATCTCCTTCGTCACGCGTCTTCTCCGGCGGTCGTTTCGGCATCGATCCAACGCAAAATAAATTACAAAATAAATTTTACACTATACGGTATCGATTCTATACATGAAATCGACCCTATACAATTTCCGGAAAAAATAGAACGTAATAATAAATCCTAAATTCGGTCAACCCCCGAATTTTTACTATTACAAGCATTCACCACCAAAAACGAATCTCGACATGTCCGAGAGTTTAATCAAACCAACATATATGACAAAATAAATTAAACGAATAATAAATTAAGCCATAATAGTCGGAACCCTGCAAGGTAGAACAATTTTATCGAAAATACCGCGAACGTAAACCACGCTCTGATAACAATTGTTGGAATTTGATATCTCGGGCTATTAAAATTTGCGGAAACCAATAACCCGATCAAAACCATCCGCCGGAAATCACACGAACACCTTCGCACGCACCGGAGCTCGAGCCGAACGCACGACGTGGCCGAAGCCACGCGCACGCCCAGCCGAACCCCTCGGCTAGGGTTTCACGCGATCGAGAGATCGCGCATGGCGATCGATCGCCGATCGCTCCAAGCGATCGGCCGGGGCTGCTACGGCAGCCCCCGCGGCGAGTCCGGCGACTCGCCGCCGCCTGGGGTGGCGCGCCTCCAGCTGGGCTGTCGAGCCCAGCAGCCGCCCGCGATCGATCGGGTGATCGATCGCACCCCGGCTCCCAGCCGGGGTTCGCCCCTTAGGCGCTCGGTCGAAGCCCTAGGCGGCGATCGCCGTGGTCCGGCGATTCCAAATCGCCACCACGCGTTCGTCGTCTAATCCGGGTTTCAATCTTCGGATCTTGCGTTCTACGGTATTCTCGATAAATCCAAAATCGAACAATTATCAAGGGCGTTTAGATATTGTACCTTTCGATTCGTTGTTCGGAGAAACGAATTCAAGATGACCTTTGAATCTTCCCATGTATTCCTTGCACTAGCTTGAACGTCGGGTGGGCGACGATCCTCCAAGCTCTATGGATCTACTTCTCTCTCTTCTTTCTCTCTCTAGAATTGTGATCTTCAAGTTATGAGAATAGAGAAGACCATGTAGTGCTTTTATAGGCTACGTAGGGGATCTAAAGGAGGTGGAATATTGGGCTTCCAATATTAATGATTAAATTGAGCCCAAGCCCAAATCTATTAATCTCTCATTAATATTAATTAATTTATTTTCCACTATATAAATTAATTGCACTCCCAATATTAAACCATATTATATCCAAATAATATTTCTCCGGTAGTATTATTTATTCCGTGTATTTAAGATATAAATATCCATGAATAAAATTTATTTATTGCTTAATAAATTTATTCATCTCTTTTATCCGAGACTAGTACCACTCAACCTTATTTATTATGCGGAATTAAATCCACTCGCGAGGTTTACATAATAAATCCTTATGAGCTCATCTCGGGGATATTATCAACCCTTCCGGGATACACTGTCCGGTCAATCATTCACGGCATGCCATATATAAAATATAGTGACCCAACTTAACCGGTAATTAACCCAATAATTAAATCGGTTAATTCCTTTGGTAAATCAAAGTCACTTATATTAAATATACACACCCGCAATAATATCGGGGATTAAGAATATAATACACTGAGTCTCAAATCAATTATCGCCGAGCAATCCTAATTGATGAGTCTCAATCGATCCGCTCAATACACCAAGTGTACAAGTGTGATAAAATAATTAAGACAAATTATTTTCTCTCTCACACAACGACTATACCGATGGGTTGGTCCGTGTCCATCTAGGTCGTGAGCAACTGTTCGACTAAATACGAGTAACCGATAGTATGATCTTCTGTGTGCCCATGCAACACCATACTAACTACAACGTATAAAATCCAGGACTATAATTTGCATATATTTAATTAAAAATAATTAAAAGCAAATGAATGTTTGTATTTAATAGGTAAATGAAAGTGTACAAGGAGTTCACAATACTCAAATCTAGACATTAAGTATACCACTCCAACATTGCCTGGTAAAACCCGTTCACAGAGGCACTTCCAGCGAAAGCGTTGGGTAAGGCGTGACGAGGTTATGGGAATCTGATGTTTGGAAGAGGGCGACTAGACTTTTAGTATAAGTGGGAGATTGATGGAGTTGTATTCTAAATGTCTAGTTTAGTGCAAATACGGAACTCCTTATCTATACCTTAATTCGAGATATGATTCAAGCATGATTGCATTTAATGCAATAGTCCTTGATGTATACGTTGTAGACAGTATGGCGTGAGGAGACACGCGGAAGATCATACTGTCGGTTACTCGTATACTATCGAACAGTAGCTCACGACTTAGATGGACAGGGACAATCCATCGGTACGTCGTAGTGTGACTGGTAGATAGTCGGTCTTGACTATCATGTTACACTCGTACAGTTGGTGTATTGAGCAGGACCACGGGAGGGCGTTCGATTTATACTAATCGAAGTAATCGAACTAGACCTCAGATATTGCGGATATGCGAATTCCTAATCCCTATATAATTATAGGTGCGTGTGTCTAATTCTCGGTTCTTTAATCTACCAATGAGTGAGACTAATTGATTAGTCAATATTCTCGGTAAATTGGGAATCGGAATTGTACACACGGCATGCTATAGATTATAGACAGGAAACCGTGTCCCGTTTATCGGGTTGATGATGTCCCCGAGATGAGCTCATAAAGTTTATCATGTAAACCCTGCAGGTGGATTCGTTCCACATGATAATAAGGATGAGTGGTACTAGTCTCGGATAATAAGAAACGAATTAATTTAATTATTAGTAATTAAAGTTAATTCGTGGACATTCGATATCTTAAACACGGGGAAAGTCGTATATGTAATTTCGGCGGAAATATTATTGTTGATATAATATTAAATTAATTTCGGGAATTCAATTATTATTTTATAGTGGAATTAATAATAATTAAATTTGAAATCGATTAATTAAGGAATTGCTTTTAAGTATTCCAAGTTAATTAATATTTCATTTTAGCCCCTAATTAATTTACCTAAGAGGTCCCTAGTGTAACTCTATTTAAACCCACCCCTTGCCCTCTCCTAAACCTACAGAACGCCGCAACAATTAATTTCAGCAGAGAAAATAATTGCGTTAGCGCAATTAAGATTTTTCTCTGTTAAAATTAATTTGTTAACGCAAATAAATTTATTCTCAGAGAATGATTTTATAACGCTGGTTTGAGAAAGGAGAGAGCAGAAAAGGGAGACCCAACGGATCGTTGCCCACACAACGGTTGGAGTCGGGAAGAGGCATACGCTAGCAATCGCTAAGGTCTCAACAATTCGGCTCCTCCGAATCACGCGACAAAGGTATGAGATCGAATCCTTTTTCCGCAATTTTCGATCTCTAAATTCGTTAAAAATACATCGGACGAACGATCGGGTTCCGGGAGTCGTGGTACGTGTTCCTCGACTACTGGGGGTTCAAGGACCTTCGGATCGGTAGTCGGAAGAGGAAAAACGGACCGGAAACGAGCCCGGAACAGCATAACGCGCTGCTGTTCGCGGACGAACAGCGCCCGCTGAAAGGCAAACGGCGACCGCCGTTTTAGGCCTAAACAGCGCCCGCTGTTTTGTGGGCAGCGCCCGCTGCCTGAGACGGAGCAGCGGCCTTGTCACGCGGTTGTCCTTCGGGGCAATGGCTGGGCGTGATTTGGCACACGGGCTGTTACGTGAACGGAGCAACGCTTCCGGAGGTCGACTGGGAGTGTTCGGATGTTCGAGTGATCGAACGAACACATCCCGGGTAGTCGATTTCCAACAGAGACTAGTACCATTCAACCTTAATTATTGTGCGGAACGAATCCACTCATGAGGTTTACACAATAATTCCTTATGAACTCATCTCGGGGATATTATCAACCCTTCCGGGATACACTTTCCCGTCAAGTATTCACGGCATGTCATATATAGAATATAGTGACCCAACTTAACCGGTAATTAACCCAATAATTAAATCGGTTAATTCCTTTGGAAAATCAAAGTCACATATATTGAATATACACACCCGCAATAGTATCGGGGATTAAGAATAAAATACTCTGAGACTTGAATCGATTATCTAAGGCAATCCTAATCGATAAATCTCAAGCGATCCGCCCAATACACCAAGTGTACAAGTGTGATAAAATAATTAAGACAAATTATTTTCTCTCTCACACAACGAATATACCGATGGATTGGTCCATGTCCATCTAGGTCGTGAGCAACTGTTTGATTAAATACGAGTAACCGATAGTATGATCTTCTGTGTGGGCCCGCACACCATACTTGTTGGAGTTGTGTACTTAATGTCTAGATTTAAGTAACGGTAAACTCCCGATCATAGCATTTAATCTATTAAATTAATAAACAATTATTTGCATTTAATTATCATTAATTAAATATGCAAAATATAGTCCTGGATTTTATACGTTGTAGTTAGTATGGTGTTGCATGGGCACACAGAAGATCATACTATCGGTTACTCGTATTTAATCAAACAGTTGCTCACGACCTAGATGGACATGGACCAATCCATCGGTATAGTCGTTGTGTGAGGGAGAAAATAATTTATCTTAATTATTTTATCACACTTGTACACTTAGGTGTATTGGGCGGATCGCTTGAGATTTATTGATTAGGATTGCCTTGGATAATCAATTTAAATCTCAGAGTATTTTATTCTCAATCCCCGATACTATTGCGGGTGTATATATTTAATATTAGAGACTTTGATTTTCCAAAGGAATTAACCGATTTAATTATTGGGTTAATTACCGGTTAAAGTTGGGTCGCTATATTTTATATATGACATGCCGTGAATACTTGACGGGAAAGTGTATCCCGGAAGGGTTGATAATATCCCCGAGATGAGTTCATAAGGAATTATTGTGTAAACCTCATGAGTGGATTTGTTCCGCACAATAATTAAGGTTGAATGGTACTAGTCTCGGATATAAGAGATGAATATAATTTATTGAGCAATAAATAAATTTATTCATGGATATTTAAATCTTAAATACACGGAATAAATAATACTACCGGAGAAATATTATTCGATATAATATGGGTAAATATTGGGAGTGCAATTTTATTTATATAGTGGAAAATAAATAAAATTAATATTGATAAGGATTAATGGACTTGAGCATTGGGCTCAATTTAATCTTCAATATTAGAAGCCCAATATTCCACCTCCTTTAGATCCCCTACGTAGCCTATAAAAGCACTACATGGCCTTCACAATTCATAACGTAATATAAGAGAAGAATATCATACTTGATATTCTAGAGAGTTGAAGGAGATCCATAGGAGTTCGATAGATCGTCGCCCACCCGACGTTCGAACTGTTGGAGTTGTGTACTTAATGTCTAGATTTAAGTAACGGAAACTCACGATCCATTGCCACTAATCTATTTAATTAAATAAACAATTATTTGTGTTTAATTATTTATAATTAAATATATGCAAATCATAGTCCTAGATTTTATACGTTGTAGTTAGTATGGTGTTGCATGGGCGCACAGAAGATCATACTATCGGTTACTCGTATTTAATCGAACAGTTGCTCACGACCTAGATGGACACGGACCAATCCATCGGTATAGTCGTTGTGTGAGAGAGAAAATAATTTATCTTAATTATTTTATCACACTTGTACACTTGGTGTATTGAGCGGATCGTTGAGATTCATCGATTAGGATTGTCGGCGATAATCGATTCGAGTCTCAGTGTATTTTATATCCCCGAAACTATTGCGGGTGTGTATATTTAATATAAGTGACTTTGATTTACCAAAGGAATTAACCGATTTAATTATTGGGTTAATTACCGGTTAAGTTGGGTCACTATAGTTTATATATGACATGTCGTGAATACTTGACGGGAAAGTGTATCCCAGAAGTGTTGATAATATCCCCGAGATGAGTTCATAAGGAATTATTATGTAAACCCTGCAGGTGGATTCGTTCCGCATAATAATTAAGGTTGAATGGTACTAGTCTCGGAAATAAGAGATGAATAAATTAATTAGCAATAAATTAATTTTATTCATGGATATTTATATCTTAAATACACGGAATAAATAATACTACCGGAGAAATATTATTTGATATAATATGGTTTAATATTGGGAGTGCAATTAATTTTATATAGTGGAAAATAAAATTAATTAATATTGATAAGGATTAATGGACTTGAGCATTGGGCTCAATTTAATCTTCAATATTGGAATCCCAATATTCCACCTCCTTAAGATCCCCTACGTAGCCTATAAAAGCACTACATGGTCTTCTCTATTCTCATAACTTGAAGATCACAATTCTAGAGAGAGAAAGTAGAGAGGAGGATCCATGGAGTTCGGTAGATCGTCGCCCACACGACGTCCGAGCTAGTGCAAGGAATACGTGGGAAGATCTCAAGGTTGTCAAATTGAGTTCTACGTTTTTCCGAACAACGAGAACGAGGTAAATCGTAAAACCCTCTTTATAATTTTATCGTTAATTATCGTAAAAATATCGTGAACCAAGATCCGAGAACGCGACCTTTGTCGAGGTTGAACCGGGCGGTGGTGATCGAAGATCACCGGACCGCCGGCGGCTCAACGGCTCGAACAAGAGAGGGTCGAGAGGGGCGAGCCTCGGCTGGACGCCGAGACTCGATCGAGCACGAGCTCGATCACCCACGCACCTCCGGCGGGCTGCTGGAGCAGCCCCGCTCACGCGGCTGGACCGCCGCTCGAGCGGCGGTGGCTGGTGGTGATCGCAAGCCACGGTTCGCCGTGGCTGGTCGTGCGATCACCGGGGGCGGCTGGGCGTGCATAAGGGGCTGCCAAGGGCAGCCCTAGGCGGCTGCCAAGGACAGCCGCGAGCCCCACGCGGGAGGCTCGACCGAACAGCCCGTGTTCGCCACGGTTAGGGTTTGTTTGGTTGGGCTATCCCCGTGGTGGTTCGTGGCGGGTTTTCGGCAACCGGGATTTCGATTGGGTTGTCGGTTCCGCAATTTTGACAATCCGGATATTCGATCTCCAAAGGATTTCGGTCGGAATTAATTAGATAATTAATTTTATTTAATTTATTAATTCCGGGATATCGATTTCCAACAATTGGTATTAGAGCGTTGGTTTTAGTTCATGGTATTTTTCGATAAATTGTTCTACCTTGCAGGGTTTCCGATTATTATGGCTAGATTTAATTATTGTTAATTAATGTCATAATAATGTTCTTGATTATTAAACTCTCGGTGATGTCAATATTTGTTCTTGTGTGGTGAATGCTTGTTCTTATTTTTCCGGAAATTGTATGAGGTCGATTTCATGTAGAGAATCGATACCGGAGAACGTAGTAATAAATTTGTAATTTATTTACGTTGGATCGATGACGAAACGACCGCCGGAAAAGTGTGACGGAGGAGACGAAGAGAGGGAGGACCGGGGATCGATCACGAGGATCGATCCCATGAGGATCGATCGCCCGGGCTGCCCTAGGGCTCTCGGCCACGCCGGCCACCAAGGGTGGTGGCGCGTGAGCCTTGGCCGGCGGTGGTAGTGGCGGTCGATGGTTGGGATGGCGTGGGGATCCCCAACCCATGCTATTCCTACCAAGATCCAACTTTCCTAATTGATTCGGTTTTCCTATTTTGAGTATTCCTAGTTTTGGGAATTCTCATGGAAATAGAAAAAGAATTAATTGGAATTAATTTATTTCCTTATTCTATTATGGAAGTCTTCTAGAATATTCTAAGTTCTACTTGGAATAGGATTCTAGAGATTTAATAGAATTGGAAAGGGAAATAATTAATTATTAAATTAATTTATTTCCTAATTGATTATTCCTATTTTATGGGAATTTTCATGGACATGGAAATTAATTAATTTTGGAAAGTAGAAGAGTCCTTAATTAATTTTTCCTATTTAATTATTCCTTTATGGAATTTTTAATGGATTAGGAAAGGAATTAATTTGGAAGGATTAAGAGTCCTAAATTATTTTATTTCCTTATTTCATTATGGAAATCATCTAGAATATTCCAAGTGGGTCTTGGATAGATTATTCTAGAGATTTAATGAAGTAGAAAGGGAAAATAAAATAAATTATTTTATTTCCTTATTTCATTATGGAAGTCTTCTAGAATATTCCAAGTGGGTCTTGGATAGATTATTCTAGAGATTTAATGAAATTAGATAGGAAAATAAATAAATAAAAATATTAATAATATTTAATTTTATTTTTGATTTATTCGATTGACTTAATTTTCGAATTAAGTAACTTTTGGATTTATTAAAAATAAATAGATTTAAATATTGGAATTAATATTCCCGTCACATGGAGCATTCAATGAACGAAGACTAAAGACTAGAAGACGCATACGAGGATGCGATAAAGCCATAATAGTCGGAAAATAATATTCTAGTATTATTTTTATTATGTGATAATATTCTATGTGCTTTATTTCATGTATGCATGCTTATGTGTATTTAATCATGCATTAGATAGCGTATCCCTTTATTATAAAAAGCTAAGTGGGAGAGGGTATGGAAACATATCCATGGTCTCCATTGCTGTTCTCTTGGTGACTTTTATGAACTTTCGAAGTTCATATAGATAAGCCATTGGAGGAGAATTCTTGTAATTCCTTTTACGAGAAACATTGATTAAGTCTATCAAACAATGCCTAATTTGTCTTTCCAAAACTGATTTCAAGTCGACTCATTCTCACCCCGGGGAGTGGAATGGAGCCAAAGCCACTTGGTCATGTCAAGGACACAAATTAGAGGCAGTCGTACCATCTTTTGAAGGTGGATCGATTGTCTGGTCGGCTCCCTCATTTGATGAGAGATAGGGTTGTTCGCATGGTGAATCACTGGTTAGAAACTTTGAGTTTCACTTATGATTCTCCGCGTCTTGATTTACAAGATTAAATGAATCAAGTAATTGGGAGTCAATTATAAAAGTCTCTTGGTGTAGTAAACGTCCACACCACGTGGCTTGCTATACTAACGGATTTTGGATTAATTGATGTAGACAGTTGTAAGGAATTGTGAAGAATTGTGAAGTCGTCGTAAACGTCCACACCACGTGGCTTGCGGTGATGTAGCAATTCCAAACGATTTACTTTGGTACTGAGTAATGGTTTACACTTAGATACGCATTATAGTATTCCTCCCCACGAGGTTCCGCTATAAGTGATGTATGACCGAAGCAAATCTAATTGCTAAATCATTTGGATTGGTAAACGTCCACACCACGTGGCTTGCCATATCTGATGGGATTTTAGATGTGATTAGTGGTTTAATGATATTATTTAAGGGAGATAATATCGGAGATTAAATCGATTGTTTGTTGTTATATGTGCTCATAGATTAGGATATGGCTTTGAACCCACTTTATGTGATACTTGAGGAATTTTAAACTCACTGGTCCCTAAATGTAATGATTGGAATAGAGATCTAGACATTACCCAAAATGTTAAAGAGTGCAAGGTTGTACTCAGTGAGCTTTGTCCTCCCGAGCCTATTGACATAGGCGGCTAGACAAGAAGCGATGAGGATACTCATAAAGGCCAGTCGCTTCGAGGAAACGCTTAAACACGTTTTTGAGATGATTGACCTTTTAGACGAGTTGAGACGGAAATCGCAAGCTCTTGTAGCCAATGCCAAAGGTTTCGAACCTAAGGGAAAAATCGGGGGAAAGGAAAAGCAAGCAAAGAAACCCAGTGGTCCTAGGTTTCTTGGACCACGAGATGGGACGAGAAAGCCATGAGGCAAGAGTTCTCGATGCAAACAGTCTGGGTACTGTAAGTCTGATTATCCTCTCAAAGAAAGTACGAAATTCTTTAGTCGTAAAACATAGTCAGTGGTATTATCTACCGAAACCTGGTGTGTAGATATGGAACCACTGACGGTATGTGTATTTTAAATGCAAAGGTTCCAGGAAACCTAACGACTTGGAAAAGAAGAAATCATAGTCTACATGGGCAATGCTGTAGAGGAGGCAGCTGTTGCAATGGAGGACATTTTATAGGATTTCATTTTGAGTTGTTGCTTTTATGTACCTTTCATATTAGAAAGAACTTTGTTCTGGATTTCTAATAAATGGATATTTTATTTCTTTTAATCACTTGATGGTTATAAGAAGAAATAATGATATTATCTATTTTGGTACATTGGCTAGCAATATATAAATGATGAATCCTGAGTCCACCACGATGCAACGAACCGTAGTATGAAACTCGTTTTACTAATAAGAGATTTCTTTATCAATTATACTTGTGGATTCTTATGCTGAGTCATGTTTATTCAAATAAGATGTTCAAAGGTCGAAAATTGATATTTGATCAATTAAGTTGAAGGAATGGACCTTCCGACCTAAGAATCTAATTTGGAAGATAATATGACTAAGCAATCC
The DNA here is from genome assembly GCA_954870475.1 of Euphrasia confusa. Classification (NCBI taxonomy): domain Eukaryota; kingdom Viridiplantae; phylum Streptophyta; class Magnoliopsida; order Lamiales; family Orobanchaceae; genus Euphrasia; species Euphrasia confusa. Next base: position 36,028,631 of record OX940950.1, read on the forward strand.
TTTATGGATATAAGATGTAAGATCCGGACAAGTATAAGAATTGATTGACTCTGATGTATGCAGACCTATGTCTACTCAGACAATAAGGTACGAGTACTTCATTTGATGATTACTCGAGAAATGGATTAGAATACCTGATGTGCCACAAAAGCAAGTGGTTTGACAAGTCAATGGACACTATGCAATTGTGGAGAACCATCAAGGTATATCCATTTGTAGCCTGCGATTTGATCGCGGAGGCAAGTACCTGTCTGAGGAATGCATGGCATACTGATCAGAGATTGGGAATTGATCCCAAATGACTACACCATACACTGTTGTGTAGAGATGGTGTGTCGATAATAAGAAATGGAACTCTTATAGAGATAGTAGAAGATGAGTTACACGGAACTACCTATGTTCTATGGATATGTCTGGAAACAACGGCGCATTCAAATGCGGTTGTAGAATATCCTAGAAGAACAAAAGATGTGTGTTCAATAGTACTATGAACCAGAAGGACGTTATAAGTTCTAACGCCCGGTTCTTAGAGGAAGACTATGTGATGAACCACAAGCCTAAAGTGACTTGATACTTTGAAATGAGAGAGAAAGATTAAGACTTAGAACCAGCCGAACCGAGTAGCGGTACACCACTAACTGCACCTACTGTTATTACTGTTTATACACCGGAATGCCATTGTAGTGGGAGGTTGTGGGACAACCGGAGATATTCATAAGACTAGGAGAGTCTTCGAACTCTGGACCTAGTATACATGAAATCGATCCCTAGATCTACATGAAGGCCGTACTAGATCTAAATGTGCCTTCTTGGAGAGCAATAAGGATTATTGCTAAGAGGCGAGATCATTTAGAGTACAAGCTTAGTTGATCCATATATGGATTGAAACAAAGCATTGAGTTCGTGGTACTTGCAAATTGATGAGATAGTCCATTTTATGGATTCATCAAAAGCATAGACGAATTGTGTGTATTGGAAACGTGATGGAAAACAAGGTGGTGTTTCTCGGAGGTTTTATGTAGATGACACTCTTATTATTGGCAACGATGTAAAGATGTTATCAGACATAAAATGATGGTTGTCTAGATGAATCATTATGAAAGATAAAGGAAGAAGTTGGACATGTTCTTGAGATCTTGGATCTCTAGAAAGAACATTGTACTTCTCCTGGACATCTTACATAAATGATTATGGTTCGTTTTAAACATGCAAGATTCCGAGAAAGGTTCGTTACCTTTCAGAGACGGAATGCATCTATCTAAGGATATGTGTTTTGGAACACAAAAGGAGATAGAAGCAATGAAAGCAGTTTCCTACACTTTGAGTGTGGAAAGCTTGATAAATGCAATGTTGAAAACAAGAACCTGATATCGGCTATGCGGTGAGCATAGTGGGAGGATATCAAGGTAATCCTGGAAAGGAATACTCGACTACTGTAATGAACATTATAAGTACTTTCGAAGTACTAGAAATTATGTTCTGGATTACGGAGCAGACGAGCATTTCCTTCTCTTAGATTTCTAATCAAACGAGGACTGGTGTAAGTCGATATCAGGCTATGTGTTTCACTATTGAAGGAGAAGGAGTTTTAACATGGAAGAGTGATAAGCACGATGCTTTTCGGACTCTGCCATGGGTAACCAAATAGCAGCCTCAAAGGCAGCGGATGTTTTGGTATAACTCCGGGATAATCTCTGGGACTTAGATGTGATTCTTAATTTGCCAAAGGCTATGTAAATAGCGGTGCAATGGCAAATGGGAAGAAATCACTAGTCCATAAGTGTAAGATAACACATAGTGCAAGTACCACCTGATACGAGTCATCGTCGAGGGAGACGACGCTGTAGTCACCAAGATAACTTCAGAGCGGCAACCTAGAGTGCTCATTCACATAGTACTTCTTGGAAGTACAACTTAAGCACGTGATGAGTATGGAAGTCGGGAGTTTGGAGGAAATGACTAGACCTTAGTACAAGTGGGAGATTGTTGGAGTTGTGTACTTAATGTCTAGATTTAAGTAACGGAAACTCACGATCCATTGCCACTAATCTATTTAATTAAATAAACAATTATTTGCGTTTAATTATTTATAATTAAATATATGCAAATCATAGTCCTAGATTTTATACGTTGTAGTTAGTATGGTGTTGCATGGGCGCACAGAAGATCATACTATCGGTTACTCGTATTTAATCGAACAGTTGCTCACGACCTAGATGGACACGGACCAATCCATCGGTATAGTCGTTGTGTGAGAGAGAAAATAATTTATCTTAATTATTTTATCACACTTGTACACTTTGTGTATTGAGCGGATCGTTGAGATTCATCGATTAGGATTGCCGGCGATAATCGATTCGAGTCTCAGTGTATTTTATATCCCCGAAACTATTGCGGGTGTGTATATTTAATATAAGTGACTTTGATTTACCAAAGGAATTAACCGATTTAATTATTGGGTTAATTACCGGTTAAGTTGGGTCACTATATTTTATATATGACATGCCGTGAATACTTGACGGGAAAGTGTATCCCAGAAGGGTTGATAATATCCCCGAGATGAGTTCATAAGGAATTATTATGTAAACCCTGCAGGTGGATTCGTTCCGCATAATAATTAAGGTTGAATGGTACTAGTCTCGGAAATAAGAGATGAATAAATTAATTAGCAATAAATTAATTTTATTCATGGATATTTATATCTTAAATACACGGAATAAATAATACTACCGGAGAAATATTATTTGATATAATATGGTTTAATATTGGGAGTGCAATTAATTTTATATAGATAAGGATTAATGGACTTGAGCATTGGGCTCAATTTAATCTTCAATATTAGAAGCCCAATATTCCACCTCCTTTAGATCCCCTACGTAGCCTATAAAAGCACTACATGGCCTTCACAATTCATAACGTAATATAAGAGAAGAATATGATACTTGATATTCTAGAGAGTTGAAGGAGATCCATAGGAGTTCGATAGATCGTCGCCCACCCGACGTTCGAACGGAGTGCAAGGAATACGTGGGAAGATTCAAAGGTGTTTGATTTCGTTTCTCCGAACAACGAATCGAAGGTATAATATCTAGAACCCCCTCGATATTATTTCGGTTTTGGTTTATCGAAATTACCGTAGAACGCAAGATCCGAAGTTCGAACCCGGAGTAGACGGAAGATCACGCGGTGGTGGCGAAGCCACCGGACCGCGTGGATCGACCCGCCTAGGGTTCGGCGGGCGCGGAGGAGGCGACCCTCGGCTGGGCCGAGGGCGCGCGGTCGATCGCGGTGATCGACCGCCGGGGCGCGGGCTGGAGCCGCACCCCACCCCACCTCGACGGTGGGGACCTCCAGGCGGCGGCGAGTCGCCGGACTCGCCGCGGGGGCTGCTGGGCAGCCCCTCCCCGATCGATCGCCGGCGTGCGATCGATCCTTCGATCATGTGAACCCTGACTCGCGGGGGTTCGGCTGGGGGCGGGCTGCGTACCTTCGGGTGCGTAGTCTCCAAAGGTCGGACTCCGGCGGATGAGTCGCCGTTCATGTGATTTCCGGCGAAGGGTTTGATCGGGCTATGGTTTCCGCAATTTTAATAGCCCGGGATATCGAATTCCAGCAATTGGTATCAGAGCGTGGTTTACGTTCGCGGTATTTTCGATATTGTTGTTCTACCTTGCAGGGATTTCCGGCTATCATGGTTGGATTTAATTATTGTGTTAATTAATTATCATTATTATTCGTTTATTAAACTCTCGGACATGTCGAGATTCGTTTTGTGTGGTTGAATGTTTGTAATAGTAAAAAATTTGGGGGTTGACCGAATTTAGGATTTATTATTACGTTCTATGTTTTCCGGAAAATGTATAGGGTCGATTTCAAGTATAGAATCGATACCGGATAGTGTAATTTAAATTCTTGTAATTTTTTTTACGTTGGATCGATGCCGAGACGACAGCCGGAGAACTCATGTGACGAAGAAGACGAAGAGGACGAAGAACAGGGGATCGATCAAACCCCTTGATCGACCCCAAGTGATCGACCAAGGAGAGGGGCCGATCGCCCTCGGCTGGGGCTGCCGCCGGCAACGGTGGCGGCTGGTGGCTGGGCGGCGGTGCTCCTCCCATGGAGGTGGTCGAAGGTGGGGTGGCGTGGGGTCTCCCGATCTCATGCTACTCCTACCAAGATTCACTTTCCTAAATTAATTCGGTTTTCCTATTTGAGTGTTCTTCCTTTAGGAAACTCTCATGGATTAGGAAAAGAATTAATTGGAATTAATTTTATTTCCTTATTCTATTATGGAAGTCTTCTAGAGTATTCCGAGTTCTACTTGGAATAGGATCCTAGAGATTTAATAGAATTGGAAAGGAATAAAAGTTAATTTAGGATTGATTTATTTCCTAAATTGATTATTCCTATTTTATGGGAATTTTCATAGTAATGGAAATTAATTAATCTTGGAAAGTAGAAGAGTCCTAATTTATTTTATTTCCTTATTCTATTATAGAAGTCTTCTAGAATATTCCAAGTTTTACTTGGATAGATTATTCTAGAGATTTAATAGAATTAGATGGGAAAATAAATAAATAATAATATTAATAATATTTAATTTTATTTTTGATTTATTCGATTGACTTAATTTTCGAATTGAGTATCTTTTGGATTTATTAAAAATAAATAGATTTAAATATTGGGATTAATATTCTCGTCACATGGAGCATTCAAGAACGAAGACTGAAGACTAGAAGATGCATATGAAGAAGAAGTAAAGCCATGATAGTCGGGAAAATAATTTCCTAGCATTATTTGACTATGTGATATGTGCTTTATTACTTGCATGCATGCTTATGTGTTTAATTATGCATTAGATAGCGTATCCCTTTGTTATAAAAAGCTAAGTGGGAGAGGGGATGGAAACATTCCCATGGTCTCCATTACTGTTCTCTTGGTGACATTTATGAGCTTTCGAAGTTCATATAGATATGTCATTGGAGGAGAATTCTTGTAATTCCTTTTACAAGAAACATTGATCAAGTTTATCAAACAATGCCTAATTTGTCTTTCTGAAACTGACTTCAAGTCGACTCATTCTCACCCCGGGGAGTGGAATGGAGCCAAAGCCACTTGGTCATGTGGATGACACAAATTAGAGACCTTCGTACCATTCTTTGATAGATGGATCGATTGTCTGCTCGGCTCCCTCATTTATGAGAGATAGGGTCGTTCGCATGGTGAATCACTGGTTAGAAACTTCGAGTTTCACTTATGATTCTCCGCGTCTTGATCTATGAGAATCGAATGGATCTTGTAACTGGGAGTCAATTATAAAAGTCTCTTAGTGTAGTAAACGTCCACCCCACGTGGCTTGCTATACTGACGGATTTTGGATTAATTGATGTAAACAGTTGTAAGTAATTGTGAAGAGTTGTGAAGTTATCGTAAACGTCCACCCCACGTGGCTTGCGGTGATGTAGCAATTCCAAGCGATGTACTTTGGTGCTGAGTAATGGTTTACACTTAGATACGCGTTATAGTATTCTTCCCCACGAAGTCACGCTATAATTGATGTATGACCAAAGGAAATCTAATTGCTAAATCATTTGGGTGGGTAAACGTCCACACCACGTGGCTTGCCTTACCTGATGGGATTTTAGATGCAATTAGTAATTTAATGATATTATTTGAGGGAGATAATATCGGACATTAAATTAATTGTTTGTTTAAATGTGCTTATAGGTTTAGAGAATAGCTATGAACCCACTTTCTGTGATACTCAAGGAGCATAAGCTCACTGGTCCAAATTACATTGATTGGAAGAGAAATTTAGACATTGTCCTGACTTCGGAGGAGTACAAGTATGTACTCCATGAAGTGTGCCCTGCCGAGCCCACGGCTGCCTCAACTGATGAGGAAAAACTGGCATATCGAAAGTGGAAAAAGGCTGATGAAATGGCTAGGTGTTATATTTTGGCTTCCATGTCAAATGTACTCCAAACCCAACATGAGCCAATGGACACTGCCTATGATATGATGTTTAACCTCAAGGAGATGTTTGGGGAGCAAGATCGTGCGGCTAGGCAAGAAGCCATGAGAGTCCTCATGTCGACTACTCAGTCTGAAGGAACGCCCGTCGGGGAGCACGTTCTTAAGATGATGAGTTTGTTGAATGAACTTGAGGTCCTAGGAGCTTCTATTGATGCTGAGACGCAAGTCGACATCATACTCCAGTCTCTGACCCCTAGTTTTGAGCAGTTTCGTATGAGCTATAATATGGGTAAACTATCTTATACTCTTGCGCAACTCCTGACTGAACTAAAGGCGGCAGAGGGGATCTACAAGAAGGGCAAGTCTCAAGCGCTTGTAGCTACCAAGTCCAAGGGCTCGAAGCCTGTTGGAGGTAGGGGCAAGAAAAGGAAGCAAGCCTGGAAACCCAGTGGTGCCAAGAGGAATGGACCACGAGTGGGGGCTGCAAAGCCAAGAGGCAAGTGCTTCCGATGCAACAAGTCTGGACACTGGAAGTCTGAATGTCCTCTCAAAGGTACGAATTTTTCTTTAGTCGTAAAAACATAGTCAGCGGTATTATCTACCAGAATTCTGGTGTGTAGATTTGGAACCACTGACGGTATGTGCATTCTTGAATGCAGGGGTTCCAGAAAACCCGGCGACTTAGATAAGAAGAGTTCGAGTCTACATGGGCGAAGCTGTTGGGGTAGCAGCGGTTGCAGTGGAAGACATTTATCTGCTTTCAGTAGTTTAGGATTTCATTTCAAGTTATTGCTTTATGTACCCCTTATTTTGAAAAGAACTTTTGTTCTGGATTTTCTTCATGAATGGATATTTTTATTTCTTTAAATCATGGTGATGATTTGGATAAGAAATAATAGACATTATCTATTCCGGTACATTAGATAGCAATATGTGAATGATGAATCCTTAGTCTACCACGATGCAACAATCCGTGATATGTATAACTTGTTTTACTTGTTGGATGTATTTCTTTAATTGATCATTATACTTGTGAATTCTTATACTTAGTAGTATTTTCAAATAAGATTCAAAAGGTCGAAATTGATTCAATCAATTATATTTGAAGGAATGGACCTTCCGACCTAAGGATTGAATTTGGAGGATAATACATCTAAAGCAAACCTTTCTGGATAAAGGATAGAATTCAGACAAGTATTGGAAATGATTAGATATGCAGACATATGTGTAAATTAGAAAGGTACGAGTAATTCTTTCGAGAGTACTCGATGATGGATTAGAATACTTGATGTGCCATAAAAGCATAGTGTTTTGACTAGTCAATGGACACAAAGCCATTATGGGGAACCATCAAAGTATATCCATTAAGAGCCTGCGACTCGATCGCGGAGGCCATCACCTATCTAAATAACACATAGCATAATCAAAGATTGGGATTCAATCCCAAAAGGCCGCGCCATACACTCACGTGTAGAGATGGTGCGTTGAAAATAAGAAAAGGAAATCTAATAGTAAAAGAACAAGTTATTCGGAACTACCTATGTTCTATGGATATTCCTAGAGACAACGGCATATTAAATATGGTTGTAGGATATCCTATATGAACAAAGTGTTGTGCGTTCTATAATACTATGAACCAGAAGGACGTGTAACGCCCGGTTCTTAGAGGAAGACTATTAGAAGAACCACAAAGCCCGAACTAACGTAATACCTTGGAATGTGAAGAAGGACAAAAGACTAGGAACCAGCCAAACCGAGTAGAAGTACACCACATGCTGCACCCAATGTTATTACTGTTATACACCGGCACGCCATTGCAGTGGGAGGTTGTTAAGCAACCAGAGATGTTCATAAGACTAGAAGAGTTTAACTCTGGATCTGGTAAAGATGAAATCGATCCCTAGCTCTGCATAAGGGCAGTACTAAATCTAAATGTGCCTGTTTAGAAAAAACAATAAGGATTATTGTTAAGAGGCAAGATCATTTAGAGTACAAGCTTAGTAAATCCATTATGGATTGAAAGAAAGCTATAAATCGTGGAACTTGCAAATTGATGGGATAGTCCATTTGATGGATTCATCAAAAGGCATAGACGATAGGTGTATTGGAAAAGTAATGGAAACAAAGTGGTGTTTCTCGGAGATCTTATGTAGATGACAATTTCATCATTGGCAACAATGTAGAAAAAGTTGTCAGACATAAGAAAATGGTTGTCTAAATGAATCGAGATATAAGATTGGGTAGAAGTTAGAGCATGTTCTTGAGATTTTTTCGATCTAAGAATAAGAACATTGTACTTCTCCTAGATATCTTATTCGATTATGGTTTGTTTTAAACATGCATACTTCTGAGAAAGGTTATTGCCTTTCAGAGACAGAATATACATCTATCTAAAGGGTATGTGTTCGAACACATGAAGGAGATAGATGAGGACAAAGCAGTTTCCTATACTTCAAGTATGGAAAGCTTTATAGATGCAATGTTATAAAAGCAAGAACCTGATATCAACTATGCGGTTTGCGTAGTGGGAGGATATCAAGGTAATCTAGAAAGGAATTTTTTCGAATGCTGTAATAGTACTTGCGAAGTACTGGATTACGAAGCAAGACGAAATCTTCTTAGATTACATTCTCTCAGATTCAAGAATCATAGAAAGACCAGTGTAAGTCAATATCAGGCTATGTGTTCACTTTTAGAAAAGGGTGGAACCATGAAAGAGTGATAAGCAGGACGCTTCTCAGACTCTCTCATAACTGAACAGCAGCCTCAGAGGCAGCGGAAGTTCTGGTTAGGTTCCGGGATAACCCCTTTGGCTTGGATATGACTCTTAGTTCACCACAGGCTATTGGATAGCGGTGCATGGTAAACTGAAAAAGGTCATAAGTCAAAAAGTGATGTTAACACATAGAGCAAGTACCACCTGATATGAATCATCGTCGAGGGAGACGATGTAGTAGTCACCAAGATAACTTCAGAGCGGCAACCTAGATTGCTCACTCACATAGTACTTCTCGGAAGTACACTTTAAAGCACGTGATGAGTATGGGAACCGGGAGTTTGGAGGAAATGACTAGACCTTAGTACAAGTGGGAGATTGTTGGAGTTGTGTACTTAATGTCTAGATTTAAGTAACGGTAAACTCCCGATCATAGCATTTAATCTATTAAATTAATAAACAATTATTTGCATTTAATTATCATTAATTAAATATGCAAAATATAGTCCTGGATTTTATACGTTGTAGTTAGTATGGTGTTGCATGGGCACACAGAAGTTCATACTATCGGTTACTCGTATTTAATCAAACAGTTGCTCACGACCTAGATGGACATGGACCAATCCATCGGTATAGTCGTTGTGTGAGGGAGAAAATAATTTATCTTAATTATTTTATCACACTTGTACACTTAGGTGTATTGGGCGGATCGCTTGATATTTATTGATTAGGATTGCCTTGGATAATCAATTTAAATCTCAGAGTATTTTATTCTCAATCCCCGATACTATTGCGGGTGTATATATTTAATATTAGAGACTTTGATTTTCCAAAGGAATTAACCGATTTAATTATTGGGTTAATTACCGGTTAAAGTTGGGTCGCTATATTTTATATATGACATGCCGTGAATACTTGACGGGAAAGTGTATCCCGGAAGGGTTGATAATATCCCCGAGATGAGTTCATAAGGAATTATTGTGTAAACCTCATGAGTGGATTTGTTCCGCACAATAATTAAGGTTGAATGGTACTAGTCTCGGATATAAGAGATGAATATAATTTATTGAGCAATAAATAAATTTATTCATGGATATTTAAATCTTAAATACACGGAATAAATAATACTACCGGAGAAATATTATTCGATATAATATGGGTAAATATTGGGAGTGCAATTTTATTTATATAGTGGAAAATAAATAAAATTAATATTGATAAGGATTAATGGACTTGAGCATTGGGCTCAATTTAATCTTCAATATTAGAAGCCCAATATTCCACCTCCTTTAGATCCCCTACGTAGCCTATAAAAGCACTACATGGCCTTCACAATTCATAACGTAATATAAGAGAAGAATATGATACTTGATATTCTAGAGAGTTGAAGGATATCCATAGGAGTTCGATAGATCGTCGCCCACCCGACGTTCGAACTGTTGGAGTTGTGGGGACCTCCAGGCGGCGGCGAGTCGCCGGACTCGCCGCGGGGGCTGCTGGGCAGCCCCTCCCCGATCGATCGCCGGCGTGCGATCGATCCTTCGATCATGTGAACCCTGACTCGCGGGGGTTCGGCTGGGGGCGGGCTGCGTACCTTCGGGTGCGTAGTCTCCAAAGGTCGGACTCCGGCGGATGAGTCGCCGTTCATGTGATTTCCGGCGAAGGGTTTGATCGGGCTATGGTTTCCGCAATTTTAATAGCCCGGGATATCGAATTCCAGCAATACTAACTACAACGTATAGAATCCAGGACTATATTTTGCATATATTTAATTATCAATAATTAAATGCAAACAATTGTTTATTAATTAAATAGATTAAATGCTATGACCGGGAGTTTACCGTTACTTAAATCTAGACATTAAGTACACAACTCCAACAATCTCCCACTTGTACTAAGGTCTAGTCATTTCCTCCAAACTCCCGACTCCCATACTCATCACGTGCTTAAAGTGTACTTAGAAGAAGTACTATGTGAATGAGCACTCTAGGTTGCCGTTCTGAAGTTATCTTGGTGACTACTGCGTCGTCTCCCTCGACGATGACTCGTATCAGGTGGTACTTGCTCTATGTGTTAACATCACTTTTGACTTATGACTTCTTCCAGTTTACCATGCACCTTTGGTAAACTAAGAGTCATATCCAAGTCAAGAGGTTCATCCCGGAACCTAACCAAAACTTCCTCTGCCTCTGAGGCTGCTTATTGGTTATGAGAGAGTCTGAGAAGCGTCCTGCTTATCACTCTTTCATTTCATGGTTCCACCTCTTTCTAAAAGTGAACACACAGCCTGATATCGACTTACACTGGTCCTTCTCTGATTTAAGATCTGAGAATTTGTAATCAAAGAAGATTTCCTCTTGCTTAATCTAGTACATTCATGTACTCTTACAGCATTCGAATATCTCTTGTCCAGATTACTTTGATATCCTCCCACTACGCAAACCGCATAGTTGATATCATGTTCTCGTTTTACAACATTGCATCTATAAAGCTTTCCATACTTGAAGTATAGGAAACTGCTTTGTCCTCATCTATCTTAAGAACATGCTCTAACTTCTACTCAATCTTATATCTCGATTCATTTAGACAACCATCATTTTGTGTCTGACAATATCTTTACATTGTTGCCAATGATAAAATGTTATCTACATAAAATCTCCGAGAAACACCACCTTGTTTCCATTACTTCTCCAATACACCTTTCGTCTATGCCTTTTGATGAATCCATCAAATGGACTATCCCATCAATTCGCGAGTTCCACGATTTATAGCTTTGTTACAATCCATAAATGGATTTACTAAGCTTGTACTCTAAATGATCTAGCCTCTTAACAATAAACCTTATTGTTCTCTAAGCAGGCACATTCAGATCTAGTACTGCCCTTATGCAGAGCTAGGGATCGATTTCATCTTTACCAGATCCAGAGTTCAAAACTCTTCTAGTCTTATGAACATCTCCGGTTGTTTAACATCCTCCCACTGCAATGGCGTCCTTGTGTATAACAGTAATAACAGTAGGTGCAGTGTGTGGTGTATTTCTACTCGGTTTGGTTGGTTCCTTGTCTTTGTCCTTTTTCTCATTCCAAGGTATTACGTCAGTTAGGGCTTTGTAGTTCATCTAATAGTCTTCCTCTAAGAACCGGGCGATATACGTCCTTCTGGTTCATAGTACTATAGAACACACAATACTTTTGTTCACCTAGGATATCCTACAACCACATTGAATATGCCGTTGTCTCCAGGAATATCCATAGAACATTGGTAGTTCCGAACAACTTGTTCTTTTACTATTAGAATTCTATTTCTTATTTACTGACTCACCATCTCTACACGTATGTGTAGGGTGCAGTCATTTGAGACTTAATCTCAATCTTTGATTATGCTATGTGTTATTTAGATAGGTGATAGCCTCCGCGATTTTAGTCGCAGGCTTCCAATGGATATACTTAGAAGGTTCCCCATAATTGCTTTGTGACTAAAACACTTTGCTTTTATGGCACATCAAGCATCCTAATCCATTTTTCAAGTATTCTACTACTCGCACCTTTCTTATTACACATATGTCTGCATATATCATTGATCATTCTCAATACTTGTCCGAATTTTATCCTTTACCGAAAGGTATGCTTAGTTGTATTATCTTCCAAATTCGATTCTTAGGTCGGAAGGTCCATTCCTTCAACTATAATTGATCAAATCAATTTCGACCTTTTGAATCTCATTTGAATAAGAATTCACAAGTATAATGATTTAACAAGAAATATATCTAATAAGTAAAACAAGTTATAGAACGGTTTGTTGCATCGTGGTAGACTAAGGATTCATCATTCATATATTGCTATCTAATGTACCAGAATAGATAATACCATTATTTCTTATCAAAATCATCAACATGATTAAAGAAATAAAATATCCATTCATAAATAATAGAAATCCAGAACAAAATGTTCTTTCTAAAATAAAGGGTACATAATGCAATAAACTTGAAATGAAATCCTATTTAACTACTAAAGCAGATAAATGTCTTCCACCGCAACCGCTGCCTCCTCTACAGCTTTTGCCCGTGTAGACTCGAACTCTTCTTCTCTAAGTCGCTGGGTTTTCTGGAACCCCTGCATTCAAAATGCACATACCGTCAGTGGTTCCATATCTGATGGAGTTATATTCTAAATGTCTAGTTTAGTGACAATATGGAACTCCTTATCTGTGTTTTACATTATCTATTAATCAAACTGTCGGCATTTTTTGTCTATCTTATACTTGAATGCAATAGTCCTAGATATATACGTTGTAGACAGTATGGCGTGAGGAGACACGCGGAAGATCATACTGTCGGTTACTCGTATATTATCGAACATAAGCTCACGACTTAGATGGACAGGGACAATCCATCGGTACGTCGTAGTGTGACTGGGTAATAGTTGGTCTTGACTATTATGTTACACTTGTACACTTGGTGTATTGAGCAGGACCACGGGAGGGCGTTCGATTTATACTAATCGACGTAATCGAACTAGACCTCAGAATTACGGATATACGAATTCCTAATCCCTATATAATTATAGGTGCGTGTGTCCAATTCTCGGTTCTTTAACTTACCAATGAGTGAGACTATTTGATTAGTCGAGATACTCGGTAAATTGGGAATCGTAATTGTACTCACGGCATGCTATAGATTATAGACAGGAAACCGTGTCCCGTTTATCGGGTTGATAACGTCCCCGAGATGAGCTCATAAAGTTTATCATGTAAACCCTGCAGGTGGATTTGTTCCACATGATAATAAGGATGAGTGGTACTAGTCTCGGATTATAAGAAACGAATTAATTTAATTATTAGTAATTAAATAAATTCGTGGACGTTCGATATCTTAAACACGGGGAAAGTCGTATATGTAATTTCGGCGGATTTATTATTGTTGAAATAATATTAAAATTAATTTCGGGAATTCAATTATTATTTTATAGTGGAGTTAATAATAATTAAAATTGAAATTGATTAATTAAGGAATTGCGTTTACGTATTCCAAGTTAATTAATATTTCAATTTAGCCCTTAATTAATTTATCCTAAGGTCCCTAACGTAACTCTATTTAAACCCCCTCCCTTACTCTCCTAAGACCTAACATTCGCCAAAAACATTTTATTTCAGCAGAGAAAAAGAATTGTTAGCGCAATTAAAAGTTTCTCTGTTAAAATAAAAATAGTTAACGCAAATAAAAATTATTCTCACAGAATAGTTTATACGCTGGTCTTGGAAAGGAGAGTACAGACGGGAGAACTCCAGCGGATCATTGCCCACACAACGGTTGGAGAAGGGATCTGAGGCATACGTTAGAAGCATCTAAGGTCTCAACAATCGACCGAGAGGTTTGAGATCGAATTCTCTATTCCGCTATTTTATACGATCTAAATTTCTCGTTAATCATACATGAACGTAGATCGGGTTCCAGGGTCGTGGATCGTATTCCTCGACTACTGGGGGGTCTAGGACCTCCGGAACGGTAGTCGGATGAGGAAAAACGACCCGGAAACGAGCCCGGAACAGCAACGTCGCGTTGCTGTCCGCGGACAAACGGCGGTCGCCAAAGGGCAAACGGCGGTCGCCGTTTGCAGTTCCTTTCAGCGACCGCTGGACTGCTTTCGGCGGTCGCCGAATTGATGCAGTCCAGTCCCGTTTCGCGCGGTTGTCCTTCGGGGCGATGGCTGGGCGTGAATCGGGTCAAGGGGTGTCGTGCGAACGAAGTAGCGACTTCGGAGGTCGACTGGGAGAGTTCGGATGTTCGAGCGATCGAACGAACGCCTCCCGGGTAGTCGATTTCCAACAATTGGTATCAGAGCCGGTTATACGTTCTTTGTATTGTTTGCGAGTTTTGTTTTGCAGGATAACCCGATTATTATGGTCATATGTTTATGTACTGTATGTTGTGGTTTGTTAAACTCTCGGGGTTGTCGAGATCTTTGTTTTTTTGAATCGTTGCTTGCTTGTAATAGATTAAAACGACGGGTTGAGTCGTTTAGGGTTTTCTATTTCGTTTTCGTTTATCCGGGTGTATAGGATCGATCATTCTGTATAGGATCGATGCCGGAAGTAGCTAGGTTACTTATGTAATGTTGCTTCTACTTGGTGGATCGAGAAGAGATCGAAGGACGGACGAACGAGGGTCGAGAAGTCGAACCCGCGGCTGCTGAAGGGAAAACGGCGGTCGCCGTTTCGCTGGACTTCGGGCAGCAGCTCCGCGGGGGTTCGACGGACATCACGGATCGCTTGTCGAGGGCCCGGGATGATACTCCAGTGGGAGGGGTTCGTCTCTTGGTCCTTAGACGAGTCGGTGATGGACCGAGACCGAGACGAGCAACGAGACGAAGATCCGAGAAGACGTGCATCGAAGATTTTAAAGGCCATAATAATCGGGCCACGTTAATTGCTTCTTGTATGTTTAACGTGCTTTTATTATGCTTTAAATTTTATGCATGCTTGTTAATCCCTTTCGTAAAAACTAAGTGGGAGAGGGATTGGAAACAATCCCGCGGTCTCCATTCTCTGTTTTGATGGTGATGTGTGTCGCTTACGAGTTGGCTTTAGTGTCATCCTCCCTATCGGATAAAGTTGACACACGGATATCACTTGATCAAAATTCGAATTCAATTCCATTTATAGAATTGAACACTTAAGTTTTTCAAAGCAATGCCTAATCTGTCTTTCAAAGACTAATTTCAACTCGACTCATTCTCACCCCGGGGAGTGGAATGGAGCCAAAGCGCTTGGTTATGTCGATGACACAGATTAGAGACATTCGAGTCATTTGATGACTAGATCGATTGTCTGGTTGGCTCCCTCACTTTGTGAGAGATAGGGCTCAATTGCATGATTGATCGCTGGTTAGAAACTTCGAGTTTCACTTACGAGATATCAAGCTTTGATTAACGAAATTGTGAAATTTATTAAATGAAATTCAATTAACAAAGTTGTTTGTTTAGTAAACGTCCACACTATCGTGGCTTACTAGACGGAAACGGAACTTTGGGTTAATTGAGGCTCGACAGTTATAGGAAGTCGTAAAGGGACCGCATGTCAACGTAAACGTCCACACTAACGTGGCTTGCGGTGGGCGTGTAGTTTCCGAGCAGTTAACTTAGTACTGAGAAATGGTATACACTTAGGTACGCTTTACAGTATCCTCCCCATCGGAGTCACTGCTGTAATGATGTACGACCGAAGTAAAAGTCCAGTTATAAAATCGTTTGGACTAGTATACGTCCACATGAACGTGGCATGCTAGTCTGATGGGATTTTAGGATTGATTGGTAAATTTGATGATATTAATTAAGGGAGTTGATATCGAATTAAATTTGACAGTTTGATTTGTCTCTTTTATAGATATGGCACTCAACCCGCTGTCCATTATACTAAAAGAAAACAAACTCACTGGTCCGAACTATGTTGATTGGAAACGAAACTTGGACATTGTCCTAACTGCTGAGGAGTACAAATATGTACTCCATGAGGTTTGTCCTGATGAACCTATTGATACCTCCACTCCTGAGGAAAAGGAAGCTCATCGGAAGTGGGTCAAGGCTGATCAGATGGCGCGGTGCTACATTTTGGCTTCTATGTCAAATGTGCTGCAACATCAGCATGAGGCCATGACCTCTGCCTATGATATGATGCTTAACCTCAAGGAGATGTTTGGTAGTCAGGATAGGGCAGCCAGGCAAGATGCCATGAGAAAACTCATGACGGCCACTATGTCCGAAGGAACGCCCGTGAGGGATCACGTTCTTAGGATGATAGGCTATCTGAATGAGATAGAGATTATGGGAGGAGCTATCGATGGGGAACCCAGATCGATATAGTGCTCCAGTCTCTGCCTAAGAGTTTTGAGCAGTTCCGCCTGAACTATAACATGAACAAGAGGTTATATTCGTTGGCGGAACTCCTGACTGAACTCCAGGCGGCAGAGGGAATCTTTAAGAAATCTCATGCACTTGTGGCTGTGAAACTTCCTGGCCCTCCGGGGACTAAGAGGAAGAAGAAGCAAGGACGGAAACCCAGTGGACCCAGCAATGGTGGACCACGGAATGGAGTGAACAAGCCCAAGGGCAAGTGTTTCCGTTGCAAGCAGTCTGGACATTGGAAGTCTAATTGTCCTCTCAGACAAGGAGGTATGAACTTTTCCTTAGTCACTGAAACATGTTTAGTGGTGTTATCCACCGGTACCTGGTGTGTGGATACGGGAGCCACTGATCATGTCTGCAATTCTTTGCAGGGGTTCCAGGAAACCCGGCGGCTTAGAGAGGGAGAGATCACTATCTACATGGGCAACGCTACGAAAGTGGCGGCAGTTGCAGTGGGAGATATTTATTTGTCTTTTAATAATAAAATTTTGGTATTGAATAATTGTCTTTATGTACCGAATTTTAGAAAGAACCTTGTTTCGGTTTCTAAATTGGTTTTGAATGAATATTTTGTTTCTTTTGATAGTTCTGTTATTATCAAAAAGAATGGTGAGTATATCTGTTCTGGTACATTGATAGGCAACTTATATATACTGAATCCTGATTATTCCACGATGCAACGAGTAGAGTCAAATAACACATCTAGTACCAATAAGAGAAAGGAGCCTTCTAGGATGAATCAAAAGTACTTATGGCATCTTAGGCTAGGTCATATTAACTTGGGCAGGATTCAAAGGTTGATAACTGATGGAATACTCAGTAGTGTGAAAGATGAGGACTTTCCAACCTGCGAATCATGCCTGGAAGGAAAAATGACCAAGCGACCCTTTAGTGATAAAGGGTATAGATCCAAGGAAGTACTAGAATTGATTCACTCTGATTTGTGCGGGCCTTTATCTGTCCAAGCGAGAGGAGGTTATGAATATTTCGTAACCTTCACTGATGATTACTCAAGGTATGGTTTTATATACCTGATGCGCCGCAAGAGCGAGTGCTTTGACAAGTTCAAGGAGTACAAAGCTCTTGTGGAGAACCTTCATGGTAAAACCATAAAGACTCTACGATCTGATCGTGGAGGAGAGTACCTCTCGGGAGAGTTTAAGGCGTACTTATTAGAGAATGGGATTGATTCCCAGATGACTGCACCATACACGCCCCAGCAGAATGGTGTAGCAGAAAGAAGGAATAGGACTCTTATGGAAATGGTAAGATCTATGATGAGTTACTCAGACCTACCAGTTTCGTTCTGGGGATATGCCTTGGAAACAGCGGCGTATATCCTGAACTTAGTTCCTTCTAAATCAGTCCCTAAGACGCCCTCGGAATTGTGGACCGGGCGTAAGCCGAACTTGAAACACATTCGGATCTGGGGTTGTCCAGCACATGTGCTGAAGCATGGGGCTGATAAGTTGGAGTCACGTTCGGATATTCGGTTGTTTATAGGATATCCTAGAGGAACGAAAGGTGGTCTATTTTATAGTCCTAAGGACCAGAAGATCGTTGTTAGCACCAACGCTCGGTTCTTGGAAGAGGATTATATAATGGACCACAAGCCCAAGAGTGAGATAATACTAAACGAACTGAGAGGGGACGATCAAGGCTTAGATCCAACCGAACCGGGTGATACGCCACCACAGTCTGCACCTGTAGTTACTGAGGTTACACCGGAGCCTCGTCGTAGTGGGAGGGTTGTTCGACAACCCGATAGGTTCATGTTTATAGGTGAGTCTTCGGACTTGTTACCTGGAGAACATGAAGCCGATCCCTGGACCTACGGCGAGGCGCTTAAAGATCAAGATGCTCAGTCTTGGCAAAAGGCGATGAAATCTGAGATTGAATCAATGGATTCAAATCAGGTCTGGAATCTTGTAGCACCGCCCAAAGGTGTAAAAGCCATTGGTTGCAAGTGGGTGTACAAGAGGAAAAGAGGGTCTGACGGGAAGGTTGAAACCTTCAAGGCTAGGCTTGTTGCGAAAGGGTATACTCAGAAAGAAGGGATCGATTATGAGGAAACCTTTTCGCCGGTAGCTATGCTAAAGTCGATCCGGATTCTTTTGTCTATAGCATCTTATATGGATTATGAGGTGTGGCAAATGGACGTCAAGACAGCATTCTTGAATGGGAATCTTGACGAGACCATTTACATGAGACAGCCAGAAGGTTTCATTAAGAAAGGCCAAGAGCATCTAGTGTGTAAGCTAAACCGATCCATTTATGGATTGAAGCAAGCTTCTAGATCTTGGAACATGCGGTTTGATGAGGTTATCCAGTCTTATGGATTCATTCAAAGCAT
Organism: Euphrasia confusa; assembly: GCA_954870475.1. NCBI lineage: Eukaryota > Viridiplantae > Streptophyta > Magnoliopsida > Lamiales > Orobanchaceae > Euphrasia > Euphrasia confusa. Next base: position 36,047,577 of record OX940950.1, read on the forward strand.
GGACGAGTCGTGTGTATACCGGAGATGTGACGGAAACAGTGTGGCGTTTCTCGTGCTTTATGTAGACGACATCCTTCTAATTGGCAACAATGTGAAGATGTTGTCGGACATAAAGGGATGGTTGTCCAAGCAATTCGATATGAAAGACTTAGGACAAGTTGGGCATGTTCTTGGGATCAAGGTTATAAGGGATCGCCGGAAAATTGATGGAGTTGTATTCTAAATGTCTAGTTTAGTGAAAATACGGAACTCCTTATCTATGCCTTAATCTATGTATGATTCAAGCATGATTGCATTTAATGCAACAGTCCTAGATATATACGTTGTAGATAGTATGGCGTGAGGAGACACGCGGAAGATCATACTATCGGTTACTCGTATACTATCGAACAGTAGCTCACGACTTAGATGGACAGGGACAATCCATCGGTACGTCGTAGTGTGACTGGTAGATAGTCGGTCTTGACTATCATGTTACACTCGTACACTTGGTGTATTGAGCAGGACCACGGGAGGGCGTTCGATTTATACTAATCGATGTAATCGAACTAGACCTCAGATATTACGGATATGTGAGTTCTTAATCCCTATATAATTATAGGTGCGTGTGTCCAATTCTCGGTTCTTTAACTTGCCAATGAGTGAGATTAATTGATTAGTCAATATTCTCGGTAGATTGGGAATCGGTATTGTACACACGGCATGCTATAGATTATAGACAGGAAACCGTGTCCCATTTATTGGGTTGATGATGTCCCCGAGATGAGCTCATAAAGTTTATCATGTAAACCCTGCAGGTGGATTCGTTCCACATGATAATAAGGATGAGTGGTACTAGTCTCGGATAATAAGAAATGAATTAATTTAATTATTAGTAATTAATTAATTCATGGACATGCGATATCTTAAACACGGGGAAAATCACATATGTAATACGGCGGGAAAATTATTGACGGAATAATTTGAATTAATTAATTGGGAAATCATTTATAATTTTATAGTGGAATTAATTATAAATAAAATTGTGGAATTTAATTAAGGTTTTCCTTTTGGGACACCAAGTTAATTAAATTGCAATTTAAGCCTAATTAATTAATTGCCTATGGGTCCCTAGTGTGGCCTATATAAATCCCTCATCTCTCTTCTCTAAACCTACAGAACGCCGCTATAATTAATTCTGTGGAGAAATTATTTTGTTAGCGCAATTATTTTCTTCTCCGCTTAATTAATTTAGATTAGCGCAGTGTTTATCTTTTCTGTAGAAATTAATTTGCTAGCGCAAATATATTTCTGGATACAGAATAGTTTTTCTTTTCTGTAGAAATTAATTTGCTAGCGCAAATATATTTTCTGGAGACAGAATAATGAAAACGTGAAAAAGAGGGTTTGAGAGAGAAGAAGAAGAGAAACTCCAAGCGGATCGATGTCCACACATCGGCTGGAGCAAGAGGGCTAGGATACACGCTAGAAGACTCGAGGTCTCTGTCAATTCGGCTTCTCCGAATCACGCGACAAAGGTATAAGAAATCGAAACCCTATTTCCGCTATTACTCGATTTCTTTCTCGTTGAAAATACATCGGATGTAAGATCGGGTTCCGAATCTCGTGGATCGTACTCCTTGATTACTGGGGGTTCTAGGACCTCCGGATCGGTAGTCGGAAGAGGAAAAACGACCCGGAAACGAGCCCGGAACAGCAGGTCGCGCTGCTGTTCGCGTGACAAACGGCGACCGCCGTTTTAGAAACGGCGACCGCCGTTTCGCTGATTTTCGGGCAGCAGCTGCTGCCTAAGGTAGATCAGCTCCGGTTCGCGCGGTTGTCCTTCGGGGCAATGGCTGGGCGCGAATCGGGACACGGGGTGTTACGTGAACGGAGTAACGGACCTGGAGGTCGACTGGGAGCGTTCGGATGTTCGAGTGATCGAACGAACGCATCCCGGGTAGTCGATTTCCAACAATTGGTATCAGAGACCAGTTTATCGGTTTGTTGTATAGTTCGTACGATTTACCTTGCAGGTTGAACCCGATTATTATGGCCAACATTATGGGATGTTGAATGATAATTTTGTTGTGGTTTGTTAAACTCTCGGGCTTGTCGAGATTGTTTTGTTTTGGAAATGTTGCTTGTTTGTAATAGATAAAAACGACGGGTTGAGTCGTTAGGTTTATTTATTTATTTCCGTTGTTTTTCCGGGCATGTATAGGATCGATCACCCTGTATAGGATCGATGCCGGATTTAGTAGATTTATTCTTGTAATTTTTCTTGCTATTTTTGGTGGATCGAGACGAGATCGAAACCCGGAGAAACGAGAGTCGAGGAAACGAACCGGCACCGGGCAGCCATCGAACACACCCCGTGTTCGCGACGGGCAGCAGCGGGGCTGGGGTTCGTTCGACCCCACGAGCGACTCAACGAGGCTCGAGACGAGGCTCCAGTGGGAGGAGTTCGTCTCTTGACCCTCGAGCGAGTCGGTGGTGGACCGAGACCGAGACGAGCAACGAGATCCAAGAGACGTGCATTGGAGAACACTTAAGGCCATAATAATCGGGACCACGTTAATTGCTTTTTGCTTGTTTTACGTGCTTTATTATTATGCTTAAGTGTTTATGCATGTTATCCCTTATCGTAAAATACTAAGTGGGAGAGGGATTGGAAACAATCCCGCAGTCTCCATTCTCTGTTTTGATAGTGATGTGTGTCACTTACGAGTTGGCTTTAGTGTCATCCTCCCTATCGGATAAAGTCGACACACAGATATCACTGGATCAAAATTCGAATTTAAAATCCACTTATAAAATTGAACAATTATATTTCTCAAAAGCAATGCCTAATCTGTCATTCAAAGACTAATTTCAACTCGACTCATTCTCACCCCGGGGAGTGGAATGGAGCCAAAGCGCTTGGTTATGTCGATGACACAGATTAGAGACATTCGAGTCATTCGATGACTAGATCGATTGTCTGGTTGGCTCCCTCACTTAGTGAGAGATAGGGCTCAATTGCATGATTGATCGCTGGTTAGAAACTTCGAGTTTCACTTACGAGATATCAAGCTTTGATTAATAAAATTGTGAAATTTAATAAATGTAAGATTCAATTAACAAAGTTGTTTGTTTTAGTAAACGTCCACAAGAACGTGGCTTGCTAAATGGAAACGGTACTTTGGGTTAATTAAGATTCTATGACATTTAAATAAGTGAGATTCAATTAATAAAGTTGTTTGTTTTAGTAAACGTCCACAAGAACGTGGCTTGCTAAATGGAAACGGAACTTTGGGTTAATTGAGGCTCGACAGTTATAGGAAATCGTAAAGGGACCGCATGTCAACGTAAACGTCCACACTAACGTGGCTTGCGGTGGGCGTGTAGTTCCCGAGCGGCGGACTTAGTACTGAGAAATGGTACACACTTAGGTACGCTTTATAGTATCCTCCCCATCGGAGTCACTTCTATAATGATGTACGACCGAAGTGAAATCCAATCATAAAATCATTTGGACTGGTAAACGTCCACAAGAACGTGGCTTGCTATGTCTGATGGGATTTTAGAAATGATTGGTAGTTTAATGATATCACTTAAGGGAAATGATATCGAATTAAACTCATTGTTTGTTTTATATGGTATTATTCCCATTAAAAGTCAACAAACTCACTGAACCTGTTTTTATGGATTAAAGAAGAAACTTGGACATTGTCCTAACTGCAGAGGAGTACAAATATGTACTCCAAGTCAATTGACCTGCTGAACCAAATTATGCTTCCACTACTGAGGAAAGGAAGCTCATTGGAAATGGATCAAGGCTATGAGATGACGCGGAGCAACATTATGACTTTCATGTCAAAAGTGCTGCGACATCGGGATCATGCCATGACCATTACCTATGATATGATGCTTAACCTCAAGAAGTTTTGGTTATCAGGACAGGACAGCCGGGCAAAGTGAAATGAGGCAACTCATAACGGCCATCATGTCGGAAAGAACGCCCGTAAGGGATCACGTTCTTAGAATGATGGGCTATCTAATGAGATAGAGGTTCTGGGAGAAATTATCAAAGGGGTAACCCAGATTGATTTTGTGCTCCAGTCTCTGCCGAGAAGTTTTGAGCAGTTCCGCCTGAACTATAATATGAATAAGGGGTCTTATTCATTGGAGGAGCTCCTGGTTGAACTTCAAAGCGGCTGAGGGAATCTTTAAGGGCTCTCAAAACACTTGTGGCTGATAAATTGGCTCTTCCTAAGCCTTCGGGCGGCAAAAGGAAGAAGAAGCAAATACGGAAACCCAGTGGGCCTAATATATCTGGACCACGGAATGGGACAAGCAAGCCCAAGGGGCAAGTGCTTCCGTTGTAAGCAGTTTGGATACTGGGAGTTTTGATTGTCCTCTCAAAGCAACTAGAAGTTAACTCCTCCTTAGTCACCGAAACATGTTTAGTGGTGTTATCTACCAGTACCTGGTGTGTGGATACGGAAACCACTAATCATGTCTGCACCTAAATGCGGGGGTTCCAGGAAACCCGGAGACTTAGAAAGGAAGAAATTATAATCTACATGGGCAATACTGTTAAGGTAACAGCCATTGCAGTGGGAGATGTTAAATGTTTTAACGGTAGGATTTTAGTTCTAATAAATTGTCTTTATGTGCCGGTGTTTAGAAAGAATTTTCATTTCGGATTTCTAAATTGGCTTAGAATGGATATTCCGTTTCTTCTGATAGTTTTATACCTATCAGAGTAGGAAACGGGGATATTATCTATTCTGGTACATTGATAGACAATTTAATACTGAATCCGTGTTCTTCCACGATGCAACACACCGGAGCTAATAACACATTGTCGAACCCCAATAAGAGTAAAGATCCTTCTAGGATGAATCAAATGTACTTATGGAATCTTAGGCTAGATCATTTTAACTTGAGTACGATTCAAAGGGTGAAAGCTGATGGACTACTCAACTAGGTTGAAGGAAAGGACTTTCCAACCTTCGAATCATACTTGGAAGTTTTAATGACCGAGCAATCCTTTACGGTTAAAGGGAAAAGATCCAAGAAAGTACTAGAGTTGATTCGCTCTGATATATGCAGACCTCTTTGAGGAGTAAGGCATACTTATCAGGAAATTGGATTAACTCCCAACAGACTACACTATTTATGCCTCGGCAAAATAATGTATTGTAAAGAAGGAATAGGACTCTTATAGATATGGGAAAGTAGACAATAAGTTATTCGGAGTTACCTAATTCGTTTTTGGGATATGGCTTGGAAACAGCGGCGTTTATCCTGAACTTGATTCCTTTGGAAACTTGTACAGATATTCGGCTGGTTATAGGATACCCTAAGAAAACGAATTGAGATATGTAATATAGTCTAAAGGACCAGATGTTCGTTGATTGAATCAACGTTCGGTTCTTAGACATGGACTATATATACACAAGATCACAAGCCCAAGAGTAGAGTAATACTTAATGTGCTTAGAGGGACTGATAAAGACTTAGAACCAGCCTAACTGAGTAGTTCACTACTATAATCTTTAGTCACTAAAGATACACCGGAGCGTCGTCGTAGTGGGAGGGTTGTTAGACAACCCGACAGGTTCATGTTTATAGGTGAGTCTTCGGACTTGTTACCTGGAGAACATGAAGCCGAACCCTGGACCTATGACGAGACGCTGAAAGATCAAGATGCTCAGTCTTGGCAAAAGGCGATGAAATTTGAGATTGAATCTTTGGATTCAAATCATGTCTGGGATCTTGTAGCACCGCCCAAAGGTGTAAAAGCCATTGGTTGCTAGTGCGTGTACAAGAGGAAAAGAGGGTCTGACGGGAAGGTGTAAACCTTCAAGGCTAGGCTTGTTGCGAAAGGGTACACTCAGAAAGAAAGGGATCGATTATGAGTAAACCTTTTTCGCCGGTAGCTATGCTAAAGTCGATCCGGATTCTTTTGTCTTCACAAGAAAGATGGAAGTCAAGAAGGATTTCCTAAATGGAAGTCTTGACGGGACCATCTGTATGGGACAATCAGAGGGATTCATCAAAGAGAGCCGAGAGCATTTTGTAAAGAAAGCTTAATCGATCTTTGGATTGAAGGAAGCTTCAAGATCTTGGACACATGCGGACCTATGAGAAAATCCATTTCATGGATTCATTCAAGGCATGTTTAGGTCCTGTGTGTAACAAAGAAGTGACGGAAAAGATGTGGTGTTTTCTCATTCTTTGTGTAGACAACATTTTCTAATTGGCAACAATATGAAAATGTTATCAGACATAAAGGGATGGTTGTCCGAGCAATTCGATATGAAGGACGTAGGATAAGTTAGGCATGTTCTTGGCATCAAAGTTATAAGGGATCGCCAGAAAAGAACATAGAACTTATCTCGAGCCTCATACATAAATACAATTCTTACTCGTTGCAGCATACAGAATTCCAAGAAAGGTCTTCACCTTTTAGATGTGGAATTCATCTATCTAAGGTTTTGTGTCCCACACAATAAAGGAGATAGATGAAGAGTAAGCAGTTCCCTGCACCTTAATGGTGGGAAGCTTAATGTATGTAATGCTATGCACGAGACTGATATCTGCTATGCCGTGGGCATGGTGGTGAGATATCATAGTAATCCTAGAAAGGATCACTCGACTGATGTAAAGAACATGTTTAGGCTCCTGCAGAGGACCAGGAATTATGTTCTGAGTTACAAAGCAGTCAAGTTGTTTCCTTTGGATTACATAGAATTGAATTTCCAATCAAACAGAGACAGTTGAAAGTCGAAGTCAGGCTATGTGTTCTCACTGTTAAGTGGAGCAGTCACATGGAAGAATGTAAAGCAGCAATGCATTACGGACTCTACCATGGAAACTGAAAGGATAACGGCCTGTGAGGCAGTTAAAAGGTCAGTGTGGCTCCAGAACTTCCTAAGGGACTTAGATGTGGTTTCTAGTTCACCCAAAGCTATTTTGAATAGCGGTATTGGCAAACTTGAAATGCCACAAGTCCACAGTGGGAGATAACACGTAGAGCGCAAGTACCACCTGATTCGAGAGATCGTCTAGTAAGACGATGCAGTTGTCACCTAGATAGCATCGAGAGGATTGCCTGGTAAAACCCGTTCACAGAGGCTCTTCCAGCGAAAGCGTTGGATAGGCGTGATGTGGTTATGGGAATCTGATGTTTGGGAGAGGGCGACTACACTTTTAGTATAAGTGGGAGATTGATGGAGTTGTATTCTAAATGTCTAGTTTAGTGAAAATACGGAACTCCTTATCTATGCCTTAATCTATGTATGATTCAAGCATGATTGCATTTAATGCAACAGTCCTAGATATATACGTTGTAGATAGTATGGCGTGAGGAGACACGCGAAAGATCATACTATCGGTTACTCGTATACTATCGAACAGTAGCTCACGACTTAGATGGACAGGGACAATACATCGGTACGTCGTAGTGTGACTGGTAGATAGTCGGTCTTGACTATCATGTTACACTCGTACACTTGGTGTATTGAGCAGGACCACGGGAGGGCGTTCGATTTATACTAATCGATGTAATCGAACTAGACCTCAGATATTACGGATATGTGAGTTCTTAATCCCTATATAATTATAGGTGCGTGTGTCCAATTCTCGGTTCTTTAACTTGCCAATGAGTGAGATTAATTGATTAGTCAATATTCTCGGTAGATTGGGAATCGGTATTGTACACACGGCATGCTATAGATTATAGACAGGAAACCGTGTCCCATTTATTGGGTTGATGATGTCCCCGAGATGAGCTCATAAAGTTTATCATGTAAACCCTGCAGGTGGATTCGTTCCACATGATAATAAGGATGAGTGGTACTAGTCTCGGATAATAAGAAATGAATTAATTTAATTATTAGTAATTAATTAATTCATGGACATGCGATATCTTAAACACGGGGAAAATCACATATGTAATACGGCGGGAAAATTATTGACGGAATAATTTGAATTAATTAATTGGGAAATCATTTATAATTTTATAGTGGAATTAATTATAAATAAAATTGTGGAATTTAATTAAGGTTTTCCTTTTGGGACACCAAGTTAATTAAATTGCAATTTAAGCCTAATTAATTAATTGCCTATGGGTCCCTAGTGTGGCCTATATAAATCCCTCATCTCTCTTCTCTAAACCTACAGAACGCCGCTATAATTAATTCTGTGGAGAAATTATTTTGTTAGCGCAATTATTTTCTTCTCCGCTTAATTAATTTAGATTAGCGCAGTGTTTATCTTTTCTGTAGAAATTAATTTGCTAGCGCAAATATATTTCTGGATACAGAATAGTTTTTCTTTTCTGTAGAAATTAATTTGCTAGCGCAAATATATTTTCTGGAGACAGAATAATGAAAACGTGAAAAAGAGGGTTTGAGAGAGAAAAGAAGAGAAACTCCAAGCGGATCGATGCCCACACATCGGCTGGAGCAAGAGGGCTAGGATACACGCTAGAAGACTCGAGGTCTCTGTCAATTCGGCTTCTCCGAATCACGCGACAAAGGTATAAGAAATCGAAACCCTATTTCCGCTATTATTCGATTTCTTTCTCGTTGAAAATACATCGGATGTAAGATCGGGTTCCGAATCTCGTGGATCGTACTCCTCGATTACTAGGGGTTCTAGGACCTCCGGATCGGTAGTCGGAAGAGGAAAAACGACCCGGAAACGAGCCCGGAACAGCAGGTCGCGCTGCTGTTCGCGTGACAAACGGCGACCGCCGTTTTAGAAACGGCGACCGCCGTTTCGCTGATTTTCGGGCAGCAGCTGCTGCCTAAGGTAGATCAGCTCCGGTTCGCGCGGTTGTCCTTCGGGGCAATGGCTGGGCGTGAATCGGGACACGGGGTGTTACGTGAACGGAGTAACGGACCTGGAGGTCGACTGGGAGCGTTCGGATGTTCGAGTGATCGAACGAACGCATCCCGGGTAGTCGATTTCCAACAAAAATAACATTAATCTTGTCCCAGGCTTCATATATTGATACGATTCTAGCTCGTTTCAACATGCAGAATTCCAAGAGAGGTGCTCAACCTTTCTGCCATGGAATTCATCTATCTAAAGACATGTGTCCCAAAACACAAAAGGAGATAGATTACATGAAGAAGGTTCCTTATGCTTCGGCAGTAGGAAGCCTAATGTATGCCATGTTGTGCACGAGACCTGATATCTGCTATGCCGTTGGCATGGTAGCTAGATATCAGAGTAACCCTGGACAGGGTCACTGGACTGCTGTAAAGAACATACTTAAGTACCTGCGAAGGACTAGGAATTATGTTCTGAGTTACAATGCGTCCGAGTTGATTCCTATTGGTTACACAGACTCGGATTTCCAATCTGATAAGGATCAGCGAAAGTCTACATCAGGCTATGTGTTCACATTGGGAGGTGGAGCAATCTCATGGAAGAGTGTTAAGCAGAAATGCATTTCGAACTCTACCATGGAAGTCGAATATGTAGTAGCCTCTGAGGCAGCTAAAGAATCGGTGTGGCTCCGGAACTTCCTTATGGACTTGGATGTGGTTCCTAAAATGCCTAGAGCTATCACAATTTATTGTGACAATAGCGGTGCAGTGGCAAATGCAAAGGAACCACGAGCCCACAATGCGAGTAAACACATAGATCGCAAGTACCACCTGATTAGAGACATCGTCAGGAGAGGCGATGCGGTTATCACCAAGATTGCATCAGCGGATAACCTGGCTGACCCCTTTACGAAGGCACTTCCAGCGGAAGCGTTCAAGAGACACGTGAAGGGGATGGGTATCGGATGTATGGTAGAGGGCAACTAGAGATTTAGTATAAGTGGGAGATTGATGGAGTTATATTCTAAATGTCTAGTTTAGTGACAATATGGAACTCCTTATCTGTGTTTTACATTATCTATTAATCAAACTGTCGACATTTTTTGTCTATCTTATACTTGAATGCAATAGTCCTAGATATATACGTTGTAGACAGTATGGCGTGAGGAGACACGCGGAAGATCATACTGTCGGTTACTCGTATATTATCGAACAGAAGCTCACGACTTAGATGGACAGGGACAATCCATCGGTACGTCGTAGTGTGACTGGGTAATAGTTGGTCTTGACTATTATGTTACACTTGTACACTTGGTGTATTGAGCAGGACCACGGGAGGGCGTTCGATTTATACTAATCGACGTAATCGAACTAGACCTCAGAATTACGGATATACGAATTCCTAATCCCTATATAATTATAGGTGCGTGTGTCCAATTCTCGGTTCTTTAACTTACCAATGAGTGAGACTATTTGATTAGTCGAGATACTCGGTAAATTGGGAATCGTAATTGTACTCACGGCATGCTATAGATTATAGACAGGAAACCGTGTCCCGTTTATCGGGTTGATAACGTCCCCGAGATGAGCTCATAAAGTTTATCATGTAAACCCTACAGGTGGATTTGTTCCACATGATAATAAGGATGAGTGGTACTAGTCTCGGATTATAAGAAACGAATTAATTTAATTATTAGTAATTAAATAAATTCGTGGACGTTCGATATCTTAAACACGGGGAAAGTCGTATATGTAATTTCGGCGGATTTATTATTGTTGAAATAATATTAAAATTAATTTCGGGAATTCAATTATTATTTTATAGTGGAGTTAATAATAATTAAAATTGAAATTGATTAATTAAGGAATTGCGTTTACGTATTCCAAGTTAATTAATATTTCAATTTAGCCCTTAATTAATTTATCCTAAGGTCCCTAACGTAACTCTATTTAAACCCCCTCCCTCACTCTCCTAAGACCTAACATTCGCCGCAACATTTTATTTCAGCAGAGAAAAAGAATTGTTAGCGCAATTAAAAGTTTCTCTGTTAAAATAAAAATAGTTAACGCAAATAAAAATTATTCTCACAGAATAGTTTATACGCTGGTCTTGGAAAGGAGAGTACAGACGGGAGAACTCCAGCGGATCGTTGCCCACACAACGGTTGGAGAAGGGATCTGAGGCATACGTTAGAAGCATCTAAGGTCTCAACAATCGACCGAGAGGTATGAGATCGAATTCTCTATTCCGCTATTTTATTCGATCTAAATTTCTCGTTAATCATACATGAACGTAGATCGGGTTCCGGGGTCGTGGATCGTATTCCTCGACTACTGGGGGGTCTAGGACCTCCGGAACGGTAGTCGGATGAGGAAAAACGACCCGGAAACGAGCCCGGAACAGCAACGTCGCGTTGCTGTTCGCGGACAAACGGCGGTCGCCAAAGGGCAAACGGCGGTCGCCGTTTGCAGTTCCTTTCAGCGACCGCTGGACTGCTTTCGGCGGTCGCCGAATTGATGCAGTCCAGTCCCGTTTCGCGCGGTTGTCCTTCGGGGCGATGGCTGGGCGGGAATCGGGTCAAGGGGTGTCGTGCGAACGAAGTAGCGACTTCGGAGGTCGACTGGGAGCGTTCGGATGTTCGAGCGATCGAACGAACGCCTCCCGGGTAGTCGATTTCCAACAATATCTACACACCATAATTCTGGTAGATAATACCGCTGACTATGCTTTTACGACTAAAGAAAAATTCGTACCTTTGAGAGGACATTCAGACTTCCAGTGTGAAGACTTATTGCATCGGAAGCACTTGCCTCTTGGCTTTGCAGCCCCCACTCGTGGTCCATTCCTCTTGGCACCACTGGGTTTCCAGGCTTGCTTCCTTTTCTTGCCCCTTCCTCCAATAGGCTTCGAGCCCTTGGACTTGGTAGCTACAAGCGCTTGAGACTTTCCCTTCTTGTAGATCCCCTCTGCCGCCTTTAGTTCAGTCAGGAGTTGCGCAAGAGTATAAGATATTTACCCATATTATAACTCATGCGAAAATGCTCAAAACTTGGGGTCAGAGACTGGAGTATGATGTCGATTTGCGTCTCAACATCAATTTGAGCTCCTAGGATCTCAAGCTCATTCAACAAACTCATCATCTTAAGAACGTGATCCCCAACGGGCGTTCCTTCAGACTGAGTAGTTGTCATAAGGACTCTCATGGCTTCTTGCCTTGCCGCACGATCTTGCTCCCCAAACATTTCTTTGAGGTTGAACAACATATCATAGGCAGTGGCCATCGACTCATGTTGGGTTTGGAGTACATTTGACATGGAAGCCAAAATATAACACCTAGCCATTTCATCAGCCTTTTTCCACTTCCGATATGCCTCTTTTTCCTCATTAGTTGAGGCATCCGTGGGCTCAGCAGGGCACAATTCATGGAGTACAAATTTGTACTCTTCAAAAGTCAGGACAATGTCTAAATTTCTCCTCCAATCAATATAATTGGGGCCAGTGAGTTTATGCTCCTTGAGTATCACAGAAAGTGGGTTCATAGTTATTCTCTAAACCTTTAAGCACATTTAAACAAACAATCAATTTGATATCCGATATTATCTCCCTCAAATAATATCATTAAATTACTAATTACATCTAAAATCCCATCAGGTAAGGCAAGCCACGTTCGTGTGGACGTTTACCCACCCAAATGATTTAGCAATTAGATTTGCTTCGGTCGTACATCATTATAGCGTTACTTCGTTGGGAAGAATACTATAAAGCGTACCTAAGTGTAAACCATTACTCAGTACTAAGGTGAATCATTTGGAATTGCTACGTCACCGCAAGCCACGTTAGTGTGGACGTTTACGATAACTCACAATCCTTCACAATTCCCTATAACTGTCTACATCAAATATTTCCAAAAATCCCATTCAGCATAGCAAGCCACGTTCGTGTGGACGTTTACTACACCAAAAGACTTTTATAGTTGACTCCCAATTACTTGAACCATTCGATTTTCGTAAATCAAGACGCGGAGAATCATAAGTGAAACTCGAAGTTTCTAACCAGTGATTCACCATGCGAACAACCCTATCTCTCATTAGATGAGGGAGCCGAGCAGACAATCGATCCATCTTAAAAAGAATGGTACGAATGTCTCTAATTTGTGTCATCCACATGACCAAGTGGCTTTGGCTCCATTCTACTCCCCGCGGTGAGAATGAGTCGACTTGAAGTCAGTTTCAGAAAGACAAATTAGGCATTGTTTGATAGACTTGATCAATGTTTCTTGTAAAAGGAATTACAAGAATGCTCCTCCAATGACATATCTATATGAACTTCGAAAGCTCATAAATGTCACCAAGAGAACAGTAATGGAGACCATGGGAATGTTTCCATCCCCTCTCCCACTTAGCTTTTTATAACAAAGGGATACGCTATCTAATGCATAATTAAGCACATAAGCTGATGGAGTAGTATACTTAATGTCTAGATTTGAGTATTCTGAACTCTGTATGCACTTTCATTTACCTATTAATTACAGACATTCATTTGCTTTTAATTATTGTTAATTAAATACATGCAAATTATAGTCCTGGATTTTATACGTTGTAGTTAGTATGGTGTTGCATGGGCACACAGAAGATCATACTATCGGTTACTCGTATTTAATCGAACAGTTGCTCACGACCTAGATGGACACGGACCAACCCATCGGTATAGTCGTTGTGTGAGAGAGAAAATAATTTATCTTAATTATTTTATCACACTTGTACACTTGGTGTATTGAGCGGATCGATTGAGACTCATCAATTAGGATTGCTCGGCGATAATTGATTTGAGACTCGGAGTATTTTATTCTTAATCCCTGAAATAATTGCGGGTGTGTATATTTAATGTAAGTGACTTTGATTTACCAAAGGAATTAACCGGTTTGATAATTGGGTTAATTACCGGTTAAGTTGGGTCACTATATTTTATATATGGCATGCCGTGAATTCTTGAAGGGGCAGTGTATCCCGTAAGGGTTGATAATATCCCCGAGATGAGCTCATAAGGATTTATTATGTAAACCTCGCGAGTGGACTTGTTCCGCATAATAAATAAGGTTGAGTGGTACTAGTCTCGGATATAAGAGATGAATAAATTTATTAAGCAATAAATAAATTTTATTCATGGATATTTAAATCTTAAATACACGGAATAAATAATACTAAGATGGAGAAATATTATTTGATATAATATGAATAATATTGGGAGTGCAATTTTATTTATATAGTGGAAAATAAATATTGATAAGAATTAATGGATTTGGGTTGGACCCAATTTAATTTTCAATATTGAAGCCCAATATTTATTCTCCTTTTGATCCCCTTCGTAGCCTATAAAAGCACTACGTGGTCTTCACTTTACTAACCTACGTTACGCCAACAATAAAGTTCTGAGAGTGAAGAGGATCCACAAGTTCGATAGCTCGTCGCCCACCCGACGTTCGAACGAGTGCAAGGAATACGCGGGAAGGTCACGAGGTCGTCGATTTCGTTTCTCCGAACAACGAATCGTAGGTACAATTCTCAACTAACTTGTTAATTGTTCGATTTGTTTTATCGAGAATACCGTAGGACGAAGATCCGAGAATCGAAGCCCGGAATAGACGGACGAACGCGCGGTGGTGGCGAAGCCACCGGACCGCGGCGTACGCCCGCTAGGGTTTCGGCGAGGGGCGATGGGGGCCGAACCCTCGGCTGGGCCGAGGGTGTGCGATCGACCACGAAGGTCGATCGCTGGGCACGGGCTGGAGCCGTGCCCTACCCCGCCGTGAAGGCGGGGGCCTCCTGGTGGTGGCGGGTCGCCGGACCCGCCGCGGGGGGCTGTCGAACAGCCCCACCCCGATCGATCGCCGGCGCGCGATCGATCGCTTGATCGTGCGAACCCCGGCTCGCGGGGGTTCGGGTGGGGGCGGGCTGTGCGTCTTCGGATGCATGGTCTCCAAAGCCCGGACTCCGGCGGATGAGTCGGTGTTCGTATGATCTCCGGCGAAGGGTTCGTTCGGGTTATCGGTTCCGCTATTTTGATAACCCGGGATAGCGAATTCCAACAATTGGTATCAGAGCGTGGTTTACGTTCGCGGTATTTTCGATAAAATTGTTCTACCTTGCAGGGTTCCGACTATTATGGCTTGATGATTATTCGTTTAATTATTTTGTCATGTGATTGTTGGTTTTATTAAACTCTCGAACATGTCGAGATTCGTTTTTGGTGGTGAATGCTTGTAATAGTAAAAATTCGGGGGTTGACCGAATTTAGGATTTATTATTATGTTCGTTGTTTTCCGGAAAATGTATAGGGTCGATTTCGTGTATAGAATCGATACGGGAATTGTAATTTAGATTTTTGTAAATTTATTTTGCGATTGGATCGAATCGAAGACCGCCGGAGAAGACGAAGTGACGAGGAGACGAAGGACCGGGATCGATCAATCCCCATGATCGATCCCAAGGGGATCGATCGACCCGCGGCCCTAGGCGGGCTGTCCGTGGGAAACTCGGCCACGCCGGCCACCAGTGGTGGTGGCGCGTGGGCTGGGCGGCGGTGGCGCGTGCCCTAGGCGGCGGTCGGCGAAGGTGGGGGTGGTTCGGGGTTCCCCAACCCGGGCTACTCCTACCAGAAATATACTTTCCTAATTAATTCATTATTTCCTATTTTGATTATTTCTTTATGGAATATTCTAGAAAAATAGAGAAAGAATTAATTTAGTACTAAATTTATTTTTCCTATTTGATTATTCCTACTCATGGGAATATTCATGGATTAGGAATAAAAATAAATTTGGAAAAGTATAAGAATCCTAAATTATTTTATTTCTTTATTTCATTATGGATATCATCTAGAATATTCCAAGAGGATCTTGGATAGATTATTCTAAGAGATTTAATGAAGTGGAAAAAGAAAATAAAATAAATAAAAATATTAATAATATTTAATTTTATTTTTGATATATTCAATTGACTTAATTTTCGAATTAAGTAACTTTTGGATTAATTGAAAATAAATAGATTTAAATATTGGATATTAATATTCTCGTCACATGGAGCGTTCAAGAAACGAAGACTGAAGACTAGAAGATGCGTACGGGGATGTGATGAAGCCATAATAGTCGGAAATAATATTCTAGTATTATTTTGACTATGTGATAATACTATGTGCTTTATTACATGTATGCATGCTATATGTGTTTACTTTTATGCACTAGATAGCGTATCCCTTTATTATAAAAAGCTAAGTGGGAGAGGGTATGGAAACATACCCATGGTCTCCATTGCTGCTCTCTTGGTGACTTTTATAAACTTTTGAAGTTTATATAGATAAGTTATTGGAGGAGAGTTCTTGTAATTTCTCTTACGCGAAACATTAATTGAGTTTATCAAACAATGCCTAATTTGTCTTTCCAAAGCTGATTTCAAGTCGACTCATTCTCACCCCGGGGAGTGGAATGGAGCCAGAGCCACTTGGTCATGTAGAGGACACAAATTAGAGACTTTCGTGCCATACTTTTATAGATGGGTCGTTTGTCTGCTCGGCTCCCTCATTTATGAGAGATAGGGTTGTTCGCATGGTAAATCACTGGTTAGAAACTTCGAGTTTCACTTATGATTCTCCACGTATTGATTTACGAGATTAAATGGATCAAGTAATTGGGAGTCAATTATAAAAGTCTCTTAGTGTAGTAAACGTCCACACCACGTGGCTTGCTATGCTGACGGATTTTGGATTAATTGATGTAGACAGTTGTAAGTAATTATGAAGAGTTGTGAAGTTATCGTAAACGTCCACACCACGTGGCTTGCGGTGATGTAGCGATTCCAAGTAACTTATTTTGGTACTGAGTAATGGTTTACACTTAGATACGCCTTATGGTATTCCTCCCCACGAGGTTCCGCCATAAGCGATGTATGGCCAAAGAAAATCTAATTGCTAAATCATTTGGGTGGGTAAACGTCCACACCACGTGGCTTGCCTTACCTGATGGGATTTTAGATGTGATTAGTGATTTAATGATATTATTTAAGGGAGATAATATCGGATATTAAATTGTTTGTTTGTTTTATGTGCTTATAGGTTAGGAATGACTGTGACCCCACTTTGTGATATACTTAAAGATGAAAACTCACCGGTTCCATATGGTGATGATTGGAAAAGAAATCTGGACATTGTCCAGACTGTTGAGCTTTCTGAATCCACTGTTGGTCCAACTACGTTGAGACATGGTGTGGAAGCTAGGCAAGAGGTGTTTAACATACCCACGGAATCGTTCCTCAATGAGTCCCTTAAAACCGGCTCAGCGAAGGCGATTTTTGTGCGTAAGTTAAGAGAAACACGAGCTCTTGTGGCTAGGCTAAAAGAAAAGCGTGCAAAGAGACCCAGTGGTTTAAAACCACGGATTGGGGTAAGCAAGCGGTTTCGCAGATGCTTTCGATGCAAACAGTTTGGGCACTGGAGGTCTGATTGTCCTCTCATCAAAGGTACGAAATTTTCCTTAGTTACTGAAACATTGTCAGCGGTGATATGTACCAGCACCTGGTGTGTAGATACGGGTGCCACTGACCATGTCTGCAATTCATTGCAGGGGTTCCAGGAAACCCGGAGACTTAGAGAGGGAGAAATCGTGGTCTACATGGGCAATGCCGCGAAGGTGGCGGCTGTTGCAGTGGGAGACGTTCACTTACGTTTCAGTAATGATAGGGTTTTAGTTTTACGTAATTGTCTTTATGTACCCAACTTTAGAAAGAATTTGATTTCAGTTTCTAAACTTATTATGAATGGATATTCTGTTTCTTTTGACCAGTCTGTGATCATAAGAAGAAATAGTGAAATTATCTGTTCTGGTACATTGATAGACGATTTGTATGTGCTAAATCCTGAGTCTAACACGATGCAACTAACCGAGAGTAATAACACATCTACGAACACCAATAAGAGAAAGGAACCTTCTAAAATGAATCAATTATACTTGTGGCATCTAAGGCTAGGTCATATAAACTCAAATAGGCTTCAAAGGTTGAAAGCTGATGATTTAATCACTGGTGTTGAAGGAGAGGACCTTCCAACCTGCGAATCCTGTTTAGAGGGAAAAATGACTAAGCGTCCTTTTTCTGGTAAAGGACGAAGAGCTGAACAAGTATTGGATTTGATTCACTCTGATGTATGCGGACCTATGTCTACTCAGGCAAGGGGAGGGTACGAGTACTTCATCACTTTTACCGATGATTACTCAAGGTATGGATATATTTACCTGATGCGCCACAAGAGCGAATCCTTTGGCAAGTTCAAAGAGTTCAAGGCTCTTGTGGAGAACCTTCGTGGTAAATCCATAAAATGCCTGCGATCTGATCGCGGAGGCGAGTACCTGTCTGGAGAATTCAAGGCATACTTGGCAGAGAATGAGATTGAATCCCAACTGACCTCACCATATACTCCTCAGCAGAATGGTGTGTCAGAAAGAAGGAATAGGACTCTTATGGAGATGGTGCGATCAATGATGAGTTACTCGGATTTACCTGTTATGTTCTGGGGACTTGCCTTGGAAACAGCGGCGTACATTCTAAATAGGGTTCCGACCAAAACAGTGCCAACTACACCCATGGAATTGTGGAGTGGGCGTAAGCCTAACTTGGGACACATTCGGATCTGGGGTTGTCCAGCACATGTGTTGCGACAAGGCACCGATAAGTTAGAACCTAGATCAGAAATACGGCTGTTTGTAGGATACCCGAAAGGATCGAAGGGTGGCATGTTCTATAGTCCTACGGACCAGAAGATCGTTATAAGTACTAACGCTCGGTTCCTAGAGGAAGACTATGTCATGGACCACAAGCCCAAAAGTGACATAATACTTGATGAGTTGAGAGGTAACGAGGAAGACCTGGATACAGCCGAACCGAGTATAGATACACCACTAGAACCTGCACCTAATACTGTCACTGTTAATACACCGGAACGCCGTCGTAGTGGGAGGGTTGTTAAACAACCAAATAGATGGATTGGACTGGGTGAGTCTTCGGACTCTGGACCTGGAGTTCATGAAATCGATCCCTGGACCTATGATGAGGCGGTACAAGATATAGATGCGTCTTCTTGGAAGAAAGCAATGAAATCCGAAATAGAATCTATGGATTCTAATAAGGTCTGGGATCTTGTAGAACCACCATGCGGCGTGAAGCCAATTGGGTGTAAATGGGTCTACAAGAGAAAGAGAGGATCTGACGGAAAGGTTGAAACCTTTAAAGCTCGGCTTGTTGCGAAAGGATATACTCAGAAAGAGGGAATCGATTATGAGGAGACCTTCTCGCCGGTAGCCAAGATAAAGTCGATCCGGATTCTCTTATCCATAGCAGCTCATATGGATTATGAGGTGTGGCAAATGGATGTCAAGACAGCTTTCCTTAATGGAAGTCTTGACGAGACGATTTATATGAAACAACCAGAAGGATTCATTGCTAAGGGGCGAGATCATCTAGTGTGCAAGCTTAATCGATCCATTTATGGATTGAAACAAGCCTCGAGGTCGTGGAACCTGCGGTTTGACGAAGTGGTCCAATCCTTTGGATTCAGTCAAAGCATGGACGAATCGTGTGTGTATTGGAAACGTGATGGAAAGAAGGTGGTGTTTCTCGTGCTTTATGTAGACGACATTCTTCTCATTGGCAACAGTGTGAAAATGTTATCAGACATAAAGGGATGGTTGTCTAGACAATTCGATATGAAAGATTTGGGAGAAGTCGGACATGTTCTAGGGATCAAGGTTATAAGGGATCGCCGGAATAGAACATTGTACCTATCCCAGCAATCTTACATAGACACGATTCTGGCTCGTTTTAACATGCAAAATTCCAAGAAGGGTGAACTTCCCTTCAGTAAAGGAACTTATCTTTCTAAGGATATGTGTCCCCGGACACAAAAGGAGAAAGATGAAATGAAAGCAGTTCCCTACGCTTCGGCTGTGGGAAGCTTAATGTATGCAATGTTATGTACGAGGCCTGATATCTGCTATGCAGTTGGCGTAGTAGCGAGATATCAGAGTAACCCTGGAAAGGCTCATTGGACTGCCGTAAAGAGCATTTTCAAGTATTTGCGAAATACTAAGGATTATGTTCTAAGTTACGGGGCAGACAATCTGATTCCTTTGGGTTATACGGATTCGGATTTCCAAGCTGATAAGGACCGGCGAAAGTCGACATCAGGCTATGTGTACACTATGGGAGGTGGAGCCGTATCATGGAGGAGTGTTAAGCAAAAGTGCATTTCAGACTCTACCATGGAAGCTGAATACGTTGCAGCCTCAGAGGCAGCGAAAGAGTCAGTTTGGTTCCTTAATTTCCTCCAGGACTTAGATGTGATTCCGAGTTTGCCCAAGGCTATGACAATTTATTGTGATAATAGCGGTGCAGTGGCAAACAGTAAGGAACCACGGTCCCATAGTGCTATGAAACACATAGAGCGCAAGTACCACCTGATTCGAGACATCGTCAAGAGGGGCGATGCGATAGTCACCAAGATAGCTTCGGAGGACAACCTAGCGGACCCTTTCACCAAGATACTTCCTAAGGAAGTATATTTCAAGCACTTGGAGGGTTTGGGAGTCAGAAGTTTGGAGGATAAGACTAGACCTTAGTATAAGTGGGATATTGATGGAGTAGTATACTTAATGTCTAGATTTGAGTATTCTGAACTCTGTATGCACTTTCATTTACCTATTAATTACAGACATTCATTTGCTTTTAATTATTGTTAATTAAATACATGCAAATTATAGTCCTGGATTTTATACGTTGTAGTTAGTATAGTGTTGCATGGGCACACAGAAGATCATACTATCGGTTACTCGTATTTAATCGAACAGTTGCTCACGACCTAGATGGACACGGACCAACCCATCGGTATAGTCGTTGTGTGAGAGAGAAAATAATTTATCTTAATTATTTTATCACACTTGTACACTTGGTGTATTGAGCGGATCGATTGAGACTCATCAATTAGGATTGCTCGGCGATAATTGATTTGAGACTCGGAGTATTTTATTCTTAATCCCTGAAATAATTGCGGGTGTGTATATTTAATGTAAGTGACTTTGATTTACCAAAGGAATTAACCGGTTTGATAATTGGGTTAATTACCGGTTAAGTTGGGTCACTATATTTTATACATGGCATGCCGTGAATTCTTGAAGGGGCAGTGTATCCCGTAAGGGTTGATAATATCCCCGAGATGAGCTCATAAGGATTTATTATGTAAACCTTGCGAGTGGACTTGTTCCGCATAATAAATAAGGTTGAGTGGTTCTAGTCTCGGATATAAGAGATGAATAAATTTATTAAGCAATAAATAAATTTTATTCATGGATATTTAAATCTTAAATACACGGAATAAATAATACTAAGATGGAGAAATATTATTTGATATAATATGAATAATATTGGGAGTGCAATTTTATTTATATAGTGGAAAATAAATAAAATTAATATTGATAAGAATTAATGGATTTGGGTTGGACCCAATTTAATTTTCAATATTGAAGCCCAATATTTATTCTCCTTTTGATCCCCTTCGTAGCCTATAAAAGCACTACGTGGTCTTCACTTTACTAACCTACGTTACGCCAACAATAAAGTTCTGAGAGTGAAGAGGATCCACAAGTTCGATAGCTCGTCGCCCACCCGACGTTCGAACGAGTGCAAGGAATACGCGGGAAGGTCACGAGGTCGTCGATTTCGTTTCTCCGAACAACGAATCGTAGGTACAATTCTCAACTAACTTGTTAATTGTTCGATTTGTTTTATCGAGAATACCGTAGGACGAAGATCCGAGAATCGAAGCCCGGAATAGACGGACGAACGCGCGGTGGTGGCGAAGCCACCGGACCGCGGCGTACGCCCGCTAGGGTTTCGGCGAGGGGCGATGGGGGCCGAACCCTCGGCTGGGCCGAGGGTGTGCGATCGACCACGAAGGTCGATCGCTGGGCACGGGCTGGAGCCGTGCCCTACCCCGCCGTGAAGGCGGGGGCCTCCTGGTGGTGGCGGGTCGCCGGACCCGCCGCGGGGGGCTGTCGAACAGCCCCACCCCGATCGATCGCCGGCGCGCGATCGATCGCTTGATCGTGCGAACCCCGGCTCGCGGGGGTTCGGGTGGGGGCGGGCTGTGCGTCTTCGGATGCATGGTCTCCAAAGCCCGGACTCCGGCGGATGAGTCGGTGTTCGTATGATCTCCGGCGAAGGGTTCGTTCGGGTTATCGGTTCCGCTATTTTGATAACCCGGGATAGCGAATTCCAACAATTGGTATCAGAGCGTGGTTTACGTTCGCGGTATTTTCGATAAAATTGTTCTACCTTGCAGGGTTCCGACTATTATGGCTTGATGATTATTCGTTTAATTATTTTGTCATGTGATTGTTGGTTTTATTAAACTCTCGAACATGTCGAGATTCGTTTTTGGTGGTGAATGCTTGTAATAGTAAAAATTCGGGGGTTGACCGAATTTAGGATTTATTATTATGTTCGTTGTTTTCCGGAAAATGTATAGGGTCGATTTCGTGTATAGAATCGATACGGGAATTGTAATTTAGATTTTTGTAAATTTATTTTGCGATTGGATCGAATCGAAGACCGCCGGAGAAGACGAAGTGACGAGGAGACGAAGGACCGGGATCGATCAATCCCCATGATCGATCCCAAGGGGATCGATCGACCCGCGGCCCTAGGCGGGCTGTCCGTGGGAAACTCGGCCACGCCGGCCACCAGTGGTGGTGGCGCGTGGGCTGGGCGGCGGTGGCGCGTGCCCTAGGCGGCGGTCGGCGAAGGTGGGGGTGGTTCGGGGTTCCCCAACCCGGGCTACTCCTACCAGAAATATACTTTCCTAATTAATTCATTATTTCCTATTTTGATTATTTCTTTATGGAATATTCTAGAAAAATAGAGAAAGAATTAATTTAGTACTAAATTTATTTTTCCTATTTGATTATTCCTACTCATGGGAATATTCATGGATTAGGAATAAAAATAAATTTGGAAAAGTATAAGAATCCTAAATTATTTTATTTCTTTATTTCATTATGGATATCATCTAGAATATTCCAAGAGGATCTTGGATAGATTATTCTAAGAGATTTAATGAAGTGGAAAAAGAAAATAAAATAAATAAAAATATTAATAATATTTAATTTTATTTTTGATATATTCAATTGACTTAATTTTCGAATTAAGTAACTTTTGGATTAATTGAAAATAAATAGATTTAAATATTGGATATTAATATTCTCGTCACATGGAGCGTTCAAGAAACGAAGACTGAAGACTAGAAGATGCGTACGGGGATGTGATGAAGCCATAATAGTCGGAAATAATATTCTAGTATTATTTTGACTATGTGATAATACTATGTGCTTTATTACATGTATGCATGCTATATGTGTTTACTTTTATGCACTAGATAGCGTATCCCTTTATTATAAAAAGCTAAGTGGGAGAGGGTATGGAAACATACCCATGGTCTCCATTGCTGCTCTCTTGGTGACTTTTATAAACTTTTGAAGTTTATATAGATAAGTTATTGGAGGAGAGTTCTTGTAATTTCTCTTACGCGAAACATTAATTGAGTTTATCAAACAATGCCTAATTTGTCTTTCCAAAGCTGATTTCAAGTCGACTCATTCTCACCCCGGGGAGTGGAATGGAGCCAGAGCCACTTGGTCATGTAGAGGACACAAATTAGAGACTTTCGTGCCATACTTTTATAGATGGGTCGTTTGTCTGCTCGGCTCCCTCATTTATGAGAGATAGGGTTGTTCGCATGGTAAATCACTGGTTAGAAACTTCGAGTTTCACTTATGATTCTCCACGTATTGATTTACGAGATTAAATGGATCAAGTAATTGGGAGTCAATTATAAAAGTCTCTTAGTGTAGTAAACGTCCACACCACGTGGCTTGCTATGCTGACGGATTTTGGATTAATTGATGTAGACAGTTGTAAGTAATTATGAAGAGTTGTGAAGTTATCGTAAACGTCCACACCACGTGGCTTGCGGTGATGTAGCGATTCCAAGTAACTTATTTTGGTACTGAGTAATGGTTTACACTTAGATACGCCTTATGGTATTCCTCCCCACGAGGTTCCGCCATAAGCGATGTATGGCCAAAGAAAATCTAATTGCTAAATCATTTGGGTGGGTAAACGTCCACACCACGTGGCTTGCCTTACCTGATGGGATTTTAGATGTGATTAGTGATTTAATGATATTATTTAAGGGAGATAATATCGGATATTAAATTGTTTGTTTGTTTTATGTGCTTATAGGTTAGGAATGACTGTGACCCCACTTTGTGATATACTTAAAGATGAAAACTCACCGGTTCCATATGGTGATGATTGGAAAAGAAATCTGGACATTGTCCAGACTGTTGAGCTTTCTGAATCCACTGTTGGTCCAACTACGTTGAGACATGGTGTGGAAGCTAGGCAAGAGGTGTTTAACATACCCACGGAATCGTTCCTCAATGAGTCCCTTAAAACCGGCTCAGCGAAGGCGATTTTTGTGCGTAAGTTAAGAGAAACACGAGCTCTTGTGGCTAGGCTAAAAGAAAAGCGTGCAAAGAGACCCAGTGGTTTAAAACCACGGATTGGGGTAAGCAAGCGGTTTCGCAGATGCTTTCGATGCAAACAGTTTGGGCACTGGAGGTCTGATTGTCCTCTCATCAAAGGTACGAAATTTTCCTTAGTTACTGAAACATTGTCAGCGGTGATATGTACCAGCACCTGGTGTGTAGATACGGGTGCCACTGACCATGTCTGCAATTCATTGCAGGGGTTCCAGGAAACCCGGAGACTTAGAGAGGGAGAAATCGTGGTCTACATGGGCAATGCCGCGAAGGTGGCGGCTGTTGCAGTGGGAGACGTTCACTTACGTTTCAGTAATGATAGGGTTTTAGTTTTACGTAATTGTCTTTATGTACCCAACTTTAGAAAGAATTTGATTTCAGTTTCTAAACTTATTATGAATGGATATTCTGTTTCTTTTGACCAGTCTGTGATCATAAGAAGAAATAGTGAAATTATCTGTTCTGGTACATTGATAGACGATTTGTATGTGCTAAATCCTGAGTCTAACACGATGCAACTAACCGAGAGTAATAACACATCTACGAACACCAATAAGAGAAAGGAACCTTCTAAAATGAATCAATTATACTTGTGGCATCTAAGGCTAGGTCATATAAACTCAAATAGGCTTCAAAGGTTGAAAGCTGATGATTTAATCACTGGTGTTGAAGGAGAGGACCTTCCAACCTGCGAATCCTGTTTAGAGGGAAAAATGACTAAGCGTCCTTTTTCTGGTAAAGGACGAAGAGCTGAACAAGTATTGGATTTGATTCACTCTGATGTATGCGGACCTATGTCTACTCAGGCAAGGGGAGGGTACGAGTACTTCATCACTTTTACCGATGATTACTCAAGGTATGGATATATTTACCTGATGCGCCACAAGAGCGAATCCTTTGGCAAGTTCAAAGAGTTCAAGGCTCTTGTGGAGAACCTTCGTGGTAAATCCATAAAATGCCTGCGATCTGATCGCGGAGGCGAGTACCTGTCTGGAGAATTCAAGGCATACTTGGCAGAGAATGAGATTGAATCCCAACTGACCTCACCATATACTCCTCAGCAGAATGGTGTGTCAGAAAGAAGGAATAGGACTCTTATGGAGATGGTGCGATCAATGATGAGTTACTCGGATTTACCTGTTATGTTCTGGGGACTTGCCTTGGAAACAGCGGCGTACATTCTAAATAGGGTTCCGACCAAAACAGTGCCAACTACACCCATGGAATTGTGGAGTGGGCGTAAGCCTAACTTGGGACACATTCGGATCTGGGGTTGTCCAGCACATGTGTTGCGACAAGGCACCGATAAGTTAGAACCTAGATCAGAAATACGGCTGTTTGTAGGATACCCGAAAGGATCGAAGGGTGGCATGTTCTATAGTCCTACGGACCAGAAGATCGTTATAAGTACTAACGCTCGGTTCCTAGAGGAAGACTATGTCATGGACCACAAGCCCAAAAGTGACATAATACTTGATGAGTTGAGAGGTAACGAGGAAGACCTGGATACAGCCGAACCGAGTATAGATACACCACTAGAACCTGCACCTAATACTGTCACTGTTAATACACCGGAACGCCGTCGTAGTGGGAGGGTTGTTAAACAACCAAATAGATGGATTGGACTGGGTGAGTCTTCGGACTCTGGACCTGGAGTTCATGAAATCGATCCCTGGACCTATGATGAGGCGGTACAAGATATAGATGCGTCTTCTTGGAAGAAAGCAATGAAATCCGAAATAGAATCTATGGATTCTAATAAGGTCTGGGATCTTGTAGAACCACCATGCGGCGTGAAGCCAATTGGGTGTAAATGGGTCTACAAGAGAAAGAGAGGATCTGACGGAAAGGTTGAAACCTTTAAAGCTCGGCTTGTTGCGAAAGGATATACTCAGAAAGAGGGAATCGATTATGAGGAGACCTTCTCGCCGGTAGCCAAGATAAAGTCGATCCGGATTCTCTTATCCATAGCAGCTCATATGGATTATGAGGTGTGGCAAATGGATGTCAAGACAGCTTTCCTTAATGGAAGTCTTGACGAGACGATTTATATGAAACAACCAGAAGGATTCATTGCTAAGGGGCGAGATCATCTAGTGTGCAAGCTTAATCGATCCATTTATGGATTGAAACAAGCCTCGAGGTCGTGGAACCTGCGGTTTGACGAAGTGGTCCAATCCTTTGGATTCAGTCAAAGCATGGACGAATCGTGTGTGTATTGGAAACGTGATGGAAAGAAGGTGGTGTTTCTCGTGCTTTATGTAGACGACATTCTTCTCATTGGCAACAGTGTGAAAATGTTATCAGACATAAAGGGATGGTTGTCTAGACAATTCGATATGAAAGATTTGGGAGAAGTCGGACATGTTCTAGGGATCAAGGTTATAAGGGATCGCCGGAATAGAACATTGTACCTATCCCAGCAATCTTACATAGACACGATTCTGGCTCGTTTTAACATGCAAAATTCCAAGAAGGGTGAACTTCCCTTCAGTAAAGGAACTTATCTTTCTAAGGATATGTGTCCCCGGACACAAAAGGAGAAAGATGAAATGAAAGCAGTTCCCTACGCTTCGGCTGTGGGAAGCTTAATGTATGCAATGTTATGTACGAGGCCTGATATCTGCTATGCAGTTGGCGTAGTAGCGAGATATCAGAGTAACCCTGGAAAGGCTCATTGGACTGCCGTAAAGAGCATTTTCAAGTATTTGCGAAATACTAAGGATTATGTTCTAAGTTACGGGGCAGACAATCTGATTCCTTTGGGTTATACGGATTCGGATTTCCAAGCTGATAAGGACCGGCGAAAGTCGACATCAGGCTATGTGTACACTATGGGAGGTGGAGCCGTATCATGGAGGAGTGTTAAGCAAAAGTGCATTTCAGACTCTACCATGGAAGCTGAATACGTTGCAGCCTCAGAGGCAGCGAAAGAGTCAGTTTGGTTCCTTAATTTCCTCCAGGACTTAGATGTGATTCCGAGTTTGCCCAAGGCTATGACAATTTATTGTGATAATAGCGGTGCAGTGGCAAACAGTAAGGAACCACGGTCCCATAGTGCTATGAAACACATAGAGCGCAAGTACCACCTGATTCGAGACATCGTCAAGAGGGGCGATGCGATAGTCACCAAGATAGCTTCGGAGGACAACCTAGCGGACCCTTTCACCAAGATACTTCCTAAGGAAGTATATTTCAAGCACTTGGAGGGTTTGGGAGTCAGAAGTTTGGAGGATAAGACTAGACCTTAGTATAAGTGGGATATTGATGGAGTAGTATACTTAATGTCTAGATTTGAGTATTCTGAACTCTGTATGCACTTTCATTTACCTATTAATTACAGACATTCATTTGCTTTTAATTATTGTTAATTAAATACATGCAAATTATAGTCCTGGATTTTATACGTTGTAGTTAGTATAGTGTTGCATGGGCACACAGAAGATCATACTATCGGTTACTCGTATTTAATCGAACAGTTGCTCACGACCTAGATGGACACGGACCAACCCATCGGTATAGTCGTTGTGTGAGAGAGAAAATAATTTATCTTAATTATTTTATCACACTTGTACACTTGGTGTATTGAGCGGATCGATTGAGACTCATCAATTAGGATTGCTCGGCGATAATTGATTTGAGACTCGGAGTATTTTATTCTTAATCCCTGAAATAATTGCGGGTGTGTATATTTAATGTAAGTGACTTTGATTTACCAAAGGAATTAACCGGTTTGATAATTGGGTTAATTACCGGTTAAGTTGGGTCACTATATTTTATACAT
The DNA here is from genome assembly GCA_954870475.1 of Euphrasia confusa. Lineage (NCBI taxonomy): Eukaryota > Viridiplantae > Streptophyta > Magnoliopsida > Lamiales > Orobanchaceae > Euphrasia > Euphrasia confusa. Next base: position 36,075,808 of record OX940950.1, read on the forward strand.
GGCATGCCGTGAATTCTTGAAGGGGCAGTGTATCCCGTAAGGGTTGATAATATCCCCGAGATGAGCTCATAAGGATTTATTATGTAAACCTTGCGAGTGGACTTGTTCCGCATAATAAATAAGGTTGAGTGGTTCTAGTCTCGGATATAAGAGATGAATAAATTTATTAAGCAATAAATAAATTTTATTCATGGATATTTAAATCTTAAATACACGGAATAAATAATACTAAGATGGAGAAATATTATTTGATATAATATGAATAATATTGGGAGTGCAATTTTATTTATATAGTGGAAAATAAATAAAATTAATATTGATAAGAATTAATGGATTTGGGTTGGACCCAATTTAATTTTCAATATTGAAGCCCAATATTTATTCTCCTTTTGATCCCCTTCGTAGCCTATAAAAGCACTACGTGGTCTTCACTTTACTAACCTACGTTACGCCAACAATAAAGTTCTGAGAGTGAAGAGGATCCACAAGTTCGATAGCTCGTCGCCCACCCGACGTTCGAACGAGTGCAAGGAATACGCGGGAAGGTCACGAGGTCGTCGATTTCGTTTCTCCGAACAACGAATCGTAGGTACAATTCTCAACTAACTTGTTAATTGTTCGATTTGTTTTATCGAGAATACCGTAGGACGAAGATCCGAGAATCGAAGCCCGGAATAGACGGACGAACGCGCGGTGGTGGCGAAGCCACCGGACCGCGGCGTACGCCCGCTAGGGTTTCGGCGAGGGGCGATGGGGGCCGAACCCTCGGCTGGGCCGAGGGTGTGCGATCGACCACGAAGGTCGATCGCTGGGCACGGGCTGGAGCCGTGCCCTACCCCGCCGTGAAGGCGGGGGCCTCCTGGTGGTGGCGGGTCGCCGGACCCGCCGCGGGGGGCTGTCGAACAGCCCCACCCCGATCGATCGCCGGCGCGCGATCGATCGCTTGATCGTGCGAACCCCGGCTCGCGGGGGTTCGGGTGGGGGCGGGCTGTGCGTCTTCGGATGCATGGTCTCCAAAGCCCGGACTCCGGCGGATGAGTCGGTGTTCGTATGATCTCCGGCGAAGGGTTCGTTCGGGTTATCGGTTCCGCTATTTTGATAACCCGGGATAGCGAATTCCAACATAAGCATGCATACAAGTAATAAAGCACATATCACATAGTCAAAATAATGCTAGAAAATTATTTTCCGACTATCATGGCTTTATTCCATCTCCGTACGCATCTTCTAGTCTTCAGTCTTCGTTCTTGAATGCTCCATGTGACGAGAATATTAATCGCAATATTTAAATCTATTTATTTTCAATAAATCCAAAAGATACTCAATTCGAAAATTAAGTCAATCGAATAAATCAAAAATAAAATTAAATATTATTAATATTTTTATTTATTTATTTTCCTATCTAATTCTATTAAATCTCTAGAATAATCTATCCAAGTTAAACTTGGAATATTCTAGAAGACTTCTATAATACAATAAGGAAATAAAATAAATTAGGACTTTTCTACTTTCCAAAATTAATTAATTTCCATGTCCATGAAAATTCCCATAAAATAGGAATAATCAACTAGGAAATAAATTAATTTATTAATTAATTGTTTTCCTATCTAATTCTATTAAATCTCTAGAATCCTATTCCAAGTAAGACTTGGAATATTCTAGAAGACTTCTATAATAGAATAAGGAAATAAAATAATATTAATTAATTCTTTTCCTATCCTCATGAGAGTTCCCAAACTTAGGAATACTCAAAATAGGAAAACCGAATTAATTAGGAAAGTGAATCTAGGTAGGAGTAGCATGGGTTGGGGATCCCCGCACCACCACCACCACCACCGACCGACCACCGGGAGGGAGCACCCGCCGCCGCCACTCCAGCCGGCCAGCCGCCACCGTCGCCGGCGACAGCCCACGGCCGAAGGGGCGCGACGCCCCCTTCCCCTTTGGTCGATCATGGGGTCGATCATGGGGTTGATCGACCCCCCGGTTTTTCGTCCTCTTCGTCTTCTTCGTCACACGCGTTCTCCGGCGGTCTTCTCGGCATCGATCCAACATAAATAAATTACAAGAAATAAATTTACAATTCCGGTATCGATTCTATACATGAAATCGACCCTATACACTTTTCGGAAAACATAGAACAATAATAATAAATCTAAATTCGGTCAACCCCCGAATTTTTACTATTACAAGCATTCATCCACACAAAACGAATCTCGACATGTCCGAGAGTTTAATAATCATGGTAAAATTAAATAACAATCAATTAAACAATTAATCAATTAATTAACCATGATAGTCGGAATCCCTGCAAGGTAGAACGATAATTGAACACATACATGAACACGAAACCAAACTCTCTGATACCAATTTGTTGGAAATCGATATCCCGGGGTATTAAAAATTGCGGAAACGATAACCCCGACCGAAATCCCATCGCCGGAAACCGATCACAAACGCCACGAGGAACCGGGCTCGACAAGAGCATCGCCGCGGGATGAACCCGCGGCTAAACCCTAGCCGAACCCCTCCGTAGGGTTCGCGATCGCACGGATGCGATCGCTGGGGCTGCTCGGCGATCGACCACCACGGTCGATCGCCCACCCCGGCTCCCAGCCGGGGTTTCCTCCGCGTGCCATTGCGGTCGAAACCCTAGGGTTCGACCGCATGCCCTCGGCTCCCAGCCGAGGGTCCTTTGAACCTTCGCCGGGGATCTCGAATCCCCGTCCCCGAAGTTCTTCGTTTTCCCGGATCGTGCGTTCATGTATGTATCACAATCATATTCACATAAAATCATAGAAGAGAGTATATGATTTTACCTTTCGATTCGTTGTGCGGAGAAACGAAATCAAGATGATGACCTTACGATCTTCCCACGTATTCCTTGCACTAGCTTGAACGTCGGGTGGGCGACGATCCTCCAAGCTTATGGATCCTCTTCTCTCTCTCTACTTTCTCTCTCTAGAAGAATTATGATCTTCAAGTTATGATGTGTTGTTGTAGAATAGAGAAGATCATGTAGTGCTTTTATAGGCTACGTAGGGGATCTAAAGGAGGTGGAATATTGGGCTTCCAATATTAATGATTAAATTGAGCCCAAGCCCAAATCTATTAATCTCCCATTAATATTAATTAATTTATTTTCCACTATATAAATTAATTTCACTCCCAATATTAAACCATATTTTATCAAATAATATTTCTCCGGTAGTATTATTTATTCCGTGTATTTAAGATTTAAATATCCATGAATAAAATTAATTTATTGCTAATTAATTTATTCATCTCTTGAATCCGAGACTAGTACCATTCAACCTTAATTATTGTGCGGAACGAATCCACTCATGAGGTTTACACAATAATTCCTTATGAACTCATCTCGGGGATATTATCAACCCTTCCGGGATACACTTTCCCGTCAAGTATTCACGGCATGTCATATATAGAATATAGTGACCCAACTTAACCGGTAATTAACCCAATAATTAAATCGGTTAATTCCTTTGGAAAATCAAAGTCACATATATTAAATATACACACCCGCAATAGTATCGGGGATTAAGAATAAAATACTCTGAGACTTGAATCGATTATCTAAGGCAATCCTAATCGATAAATCTCAAGCGATCCGCCCAATACACCAAGTGTACAAGTGTGATAAAATAATTAAGACAAATTATTTTCTCTCTCACACAACGACTATACCGATGGATTGGTCCATGTCCATCTAGGTCGTGAGCAACTGTTTGATTAAATACGAGTAACCGATAGTATGATCTTCTGTGTGGGCCTGCACACCATACTAACTACAACGTATAGAATCTAGGACTATATTTTGCATATATTTAATTATCAATAATTAAATGCAAACAATTGTTTATTAATTAAATAGATTAAATGCTATGACCGGGAGTTTACCGTTACTTAAATCTAGACATTAAGTACACAACTCCAACAATGCCGACACGTCCGCACCTCCCACACTTCATGGCTCTCGGGATGTGCTCACCCCTGGACGAAATCCTCTTCTTCTTAGGTCTTCCAGGAGGCCTCTTCGATGTTGGCGGCTCGATCAGGACGTTCTCTGGTACGTTCGAAGGTTGATCAAACATGGAAATCGGCTGAAGAGGATTGGCATAAGACCTGGCGTAGCTCTCTACATAGTAAAACTTGTCCACGAACGAGGCCATCGGCTTTCTGGACCGCAAAATGCACGCAGCTGCGTGGGAACACGGAACCACTGTAATCTGCCACTGACAGTAGGTGCACGTCTGATCCGCAATATTGACCACAACGGACGGAACGCACTGCACTTCGAAAACCGTTTCAGACGACCCCACAACCACCCATTTCCTGCCTTCATTGACGGCTTTACTCAGTGTCTTTTCAACGGACGGGCTGAAAGCCGAAGTCCATTCCCTACTCCTGGCCCCCTGTCTGATTTAGTGTTAAACAAGGCCAGTCAGTGTTTGAACAAGGGCCAACAGTGTTAAAAAAGGGCCATCAGTGTTTGAGATGTGTATATTTTTTCATACCGTGGAAAAAGGTCATCACCTTCAGCCTGATGTTGTTGACCAATGCCGTGATCGAAAGATGTCGGGATTCCATGATCCATTTATTGAACGACTCCGCGGCGTTGTACGAAATATCTCCGTATCTCTTCCCTGAGAAGTGCACGTTGGCCCAATTCTTTGGATCCATGTTCTCGAAAAACACTTTCGCTGTCTGGCCTCCCTCTTCCAACAGCTTGTCCATGCTCTATTGGTAGTCTTCGACGGTGGTTGCGTACGCACATTTCAGGAAATTCCACACCACGCTGTTTCGTAGCATCCTGGTCGCCCATCTACCTCTGAATTTGTCTTTCAGGTTCAACTTCAAGTGATTGATACAGTAGCCGTGCGGGGACCCTGGGAACACCCTGCTCATCGCCTCGAGCAGCCCGAGATTCCTGTCCGACACGAACGTAACAGTGCGAGAAGGAGATAGGATGTGCTTCAGGTTATCCAAAAACCACTTCCAGTTAGGATAGTTCTCGGAATCGACCACGGCGTAAGCCAGTGGGTACAACCCTGCATTCACGAGACACGAACAAAAAAAAACACTTCAGTCAGTGTGAATATCACTCATTCAGTGTTGAAAATACAGATTCATTGATGCAAGCAACAAGTGTCAGTTTCAATGTGCATTTCAGACCACTCAGTGTTAAAGAGATGGATTTAGTGCTCAAAAAATGTACTACCTACCTCCATCGCCGTCCTTGCCCGTAGCAGCAAGCAAATGGCCCCTGAACCTTCCCTTCAGAAATGTGCCGTCCAGAAACAGCAAAGGGCGACAATAGTTCATCACGTCGATACAAGCCTTCATCGAGATGAAGACTCTGCGAAACTTCCTGGACGCCTCGTTGAATTCAAGCAACAGGTGCGACCCATGGTTGCAATCCGATATTGCCTGCAGGTGCTTAGTCAGTGCGCCGAAGGAATCTTTATCGTCGCCGTGAATCAGCTTCCTGGCCATCTCGAGCGCATCCAGAGCGAGGCCAGATGAGATCTCCAGGCCATAGTGATGCTGGAAGTTTCTCACGATTTGGACCGGACGAGTCAGTGTGCTTTTCCGTACCTCTTCGACTATCAAACTGGAAACCAAGTCCGATCAGACGCGCCTGTGTTTCAGGGATCGAAAGCACGCGCCGCAGCTGTGCTCGTTACTCAGCTCCTTGACGTAGAAGAAGCCGTTGCTTCGATCCATCACGGCGCATACAGACCAGTTGCATCCCGTGCTGCTTTTCTTCGAGCACATGGCAGAAACCTTTTCGGGTCTGTTCTTCACGTACTCGAAATCGAATCCAACTCCGACGGCCGTCTTATAGAGTGCATTTCGAAAGTCCGGGGCACCTTTGTTGGAGTTGTATACTTAATGTCTAGATTTAAGTAACGGAAACTCCCGATCATAGCATTTAATCTATTTAATTTAATAAACAATTGTTTGCTTTAATTATTGATAATTAAATATATACAAATATAGTCCTAGATTATATACGTTGTAGTTAGTATGGTGTGCGTTGTCACACGGAAGATCATACTATCGGTTACTCGTATTTAATCGAATATTAGCTCACGACCTAGATGGACAAGGACCAAGCCATCGGTATAGTCGTTGTGTGAGAGAGAAAATAATTTGGCTTAATTATTTTATCACACTTGTACACTTGGTGTATTGGGCGGATCGCTTGAGATTTATCGATTAGGATTGCCTTAGATAATCGATTTAAATCTCAGTGTATTTTATTCTTAATCCCCGATATTATTGCGGGTGTGTATATTTAATATTAGTGACTTTGATTTTCCAAAGAAATTGATTGATTAGGATAACCAGTCAATTACCGGTAAAGTTGGGTCACGATATTCTATATCTGACACGCCGTGAATTCTTGAAGGGAAAGTGTATCCCGATAAGGGTTGATAATATCCCCGAGATGAGTTCATAAGGAATTATTATGTAAACCTCATGAGTGGATTTGTTCCGCATAATAATTAAAGTTGAATGGTACTATTCTCGGATATAAGAGATGAATAAATTTATTAAGCAATAAATAAATTTTATTCATGGATATTTAAATCTTAAATAAATGGAATAAATAATACTACCGGAGATAATATTATTTGATATAATATGGTTTAATATTGGGAGTGCAATTTGTTGGAAATCGATATCCCGTAATTAATAAATTTAAATAAATAAATTATCTAATTAATTCCGACCGAAATCCTTTGGAGATCGAATATCCTGGTGTTGTCAAAATGCGGAACGACAACTCCAATCGAAATCCCGGTTGTCGGAAACCCGCCACGAACCTCCACGGGGATAGCCCAACCAAACAAACCCTAACCGCGGAACACGGGCTGTTCGGTCGAGCCCCCGCGTGGGGCTCGCGGCTGTTCGTAGCAGCCACAAGGGGCTGCCCAGCCATGCCCCGCTGATCGCCCTCCAGCCAAGGTCGAATCGTGGCTAGCGATCAGCCCTAGCCACCGCCGCGCGAGCGGCGGTCCATCCGCGCGAGCGACGATCACACCGCGCGAGCGGGGATCTTGCCGTGCGAGCGGCGCTGAGCAATCGTACGGGCTGCTCCCAGCAGCCCACTGGTCGTCCCCGGACGAGGCTCGCATCGCACGCGAGCCCGCTGCGGGAGAACCCGCAGCTCGCGTCGACCCCATCCAGGCGATCAAGCATGCGCTCGATCGAATCTCGGCGTCCAGCCGAGGCTCGCCCCATTCGACCCTCTCATGATCGAGCCGTTGAGCCACCGGCGGTCCGGTGATCTTCGATCACCACCGCCCGGTTCAACCTCGACATGGGTCGCGTTCTCGGATCTTGTTCACGATATTTTTACGACAATTAAACGATAAAATCATATAGAGGGTTTTACGATTTACCTCGTTCTCGTTGTTCGGAAAAACGAAGAACTCAATTTGAAGACCTTGAGATCTTCCCACGTATTCCTTGCACTAGCTCGAACGTCGTGTGGGCGACGATCTTCCGAACTCCATGGATCTCCATCTCTACTTTCTCTCTCTAGAATTGTGATCTTCAAGTTATGAGAATAGAGAAGACCATGTAGTGCTTTTATAGGCTACGTAGGGGATCTTAAGGAGGTGGAAAATTGGGCTTCCAATATTAATGATTAAATTGAGCCCAAGCCCAAATCTATTAATCCCATTAATATTAATTTATTTATTTTCCACTATATAAATTAATTGCACTCCCAATATTAAACCATATTATATCAAATAATATTTCTCCGGTAGTATTATTTATTCAGTGTATTTAAGATATAAATATCCATGAATAAAATTAATTTATTGCTAATTAATTTATTCATCTCTTATATCTGAGAATAGTACCATTCAACTTTAATTATTATGCGGAACAAATCCACCTGCAGGGTTAAATAATAATTCCTTATGAACTCATCTCGGGGATATTATCAACCCTTACGGTATACACTTTCCCGTCAAGTATTCACGGCATGTCATATATACAATATAGCGATCCAACTTAACCGGTAATTGACCCAATAATTAAATCGGTCAATTCCTTTGGAAAATCAAAGTCACTTATATTAAATATACACACCCGCAATAGTATCGGGGATTAAAGTCTCCCTCGACGATGACTCGTATCAGGTAGTACTTGCTCTATGTGTTATCTTACACTTATGGACTTGTGATTTCTTATATTTGCCATTGCACCGCTATTCACAATAGCCTTTGGTAAACTAAGAATCACATCTAAGTCCCAGAGGTTATCCCGGAGCCATACCAAAACTTCCGCTGCTTCTGAGGCCGCTATTTGGTTACCTATGGTAGAGTCCGAAAAGCATCGTGCTTATCACTCTTCCATATTAAAACTCCTCCTCCTTTAATAGTGAAACACATAGCCTGATATCGACATACACCAGTCCTTATTTGATTAGAAATCTAAGAGAGTGTAATCCAAAGGAAAAACTTGTCTGCTCCGTAATCCAGAACATAGTTTCCAGTACTTCGAAAGTACTTAAAATGTTCATTACAGTAGTCGAGTATTCCTTTCCAGGATTACCTTGATATCCTCCCACTATACTAGTCGTATAGCAGATATCAGGTTCTCGTCTTTCAACATCGCATTTATCAAACTTTCCACACTCCAAGTGTAGGAAACTGCTTTGATTGCTTCTATTTTCTTTTATCTACATAAAACCCGAGAAACACCACCTTATTTCCATCACGTTTCCAATACACACGATTCGTCTATGCCTTTGATGAATCCATAAAATGGACTATCTCATCAATTTGCAAGTACCACGAACTCTAGCTTTGTTTCAATCCATAAATGGATCAACTAAGCTTGTACTCTAAATGATCTTGCCTCTTAGCAATAAACCTTATTGCTTTCTAAGAGAGCACATTTAGATCTAGTACTGCCTCCATGTAGATCCAGGGATCGATTTCATGTATACTAGGTCCAAAGTTCGAAGACTCCCCTAGTCTTATGAATATCTCCGGTTGTCAAACAACCTCCCACTACAACGGCGTTCCGGTGTATAAACGGCAATAACAGTAGGTGCAGTTAGTGGTGTATCGCTACTCGGTTTGGCTGGTTCCCAGTCTTTATCCTTCTCTCTCATTTCAAAGTATTACGTTACTTTGGGCTTGTGGTTCATTTAATAGTCTTCCTCTAAGAACCGGGCGTTAGAACTTATAAAGTCCTTCTGGTTCAGAGAACCATTGAACACACATCTTTTGTTCTTCTAGGATATTCTTCAACCGCACTTAAATGCGCCGTTGTTTCCAGACATATCCATAGAACACAGGTAGTTCCGTATAACTCATGCTTTTAATATTTCTATAAGAGTTCCATTTCTTATTTCCGACACACCATTTCTACACAAGAGTGCATGGTGTAGTCATTTGGGATCAAATCCCAATTTCTGATCAGTATGCCTATGCATTCCTCAGACAGGGGCTTGCCTCCGCGATCAAATCGCAGGCTTCTAATGGATATACCTTGAAGGTTCCCCACAATAACTTTGTGTCCATTGACTTGTCAAAACACTTTGCTTTTGTGGCACATCAGGTATGCTAATCCATTTATTCGAGTAATCATAAAATGAAGTACTCGTACCTTATTGTCTGAGTAAACAAAGGTCTGCATACATCAGAGTTAATCAATTCTACTACTTATCCGGATCTTATACCTTATATCCATAAAGGATTGCTTAGTCATGTTATCTTCCAAATCAGATTCTTAGGTCGGAAGGTCCACTCCTTCAACTTAATTGATCAAAATATCAATTTTCGACCTTTGAACTTCTTATTTGAATAAACATGACTTAGCATAAGAATCCACAAGTATAAATGATTCATTACAGAAATATCTCTTAAAAGTAAAACCAGTTTTATGCTACGGTTCGTTGCATCGTGGTGGACTCAGGATTCATCATTTATATATTGCTAGCTAATGAACCAGAATAGATAATATCATTATTTCTTCTTATAACCATCAAATGATTAAAAGAAATAAAATATCGATTCATTAGAAATCCAGAACAAAGTTCTCTCTAAAAGGTACATAAAAGCAATATTTCAAAATGAAATTCTAATATATGTCCTCCACTGCAACAGCTGCCTACTCCACAACATTGCCCATGTAGACTACGATCTTTTCTTTTCAAAGTCGTTAGGTTTCCTGGAACCTCTGCATTTAAAATGCACATACCGTCAGTGGTTCCATATCTACACACCAGGTTCCGGTAGATAATACCACTGACTATGTTTTACGACTAAAGAAAATTTCATACTTTCTTTGAGAGGATAATCATACTTCCAGTACCCAGACTGTTTGCATCGAGAACACTAGCCTATTGGCTTTCTCGCCCCATCTCGTGGTCCAAGAGACTTTGGACCACTGGGTTTCTTTGCTTTCTTTTCTTTTACCCCGTTTTTGCCCTTAGGTTTAAAACCTTTGGCATTGGCTACAAGAGCTTGCGATTTCCGTCTCAACTCGTCCAAAAGGTCCATCATCTCAAAACGTGTTTAAGCATTTCCTCGAAATGACTGGCCTTTATGAGTATCCTCATCGCCTCTTGTCTAGCCTCTACGTCATGTCTAAACATCTCCTTGAGTTTGAACATGATATCATAATCAGTGGTTATTTGCAAAAGCATTTTCCCACTTCTTATAATAAGTTCTTTCCTCATCAGTTAAGACACTGGTAGGCTCGGGAGGACAAAGCTCACGTACTCTTTAACAGTCTGGGCAATGTCCAGATCTCTATTCCAATCAATACAATCAGGGACCAGTGAGTTAAAATCCTTAAGTATCACATAAAGTGGGTTCAAATCCATTCCTAATCTATGAGCACATATAACAACAAACAATCGATTTAATCTCCGATATTATCTCCCTCAAATAATATCATTAAACCACTAATCACATCTAATATCCCATCAGGTAAGGCAAGGAAGCCACGTTGTGTGGACGTTTACCCACCTAAACGATTTCGCAATTAGATTTGCTTCGGTCATACATCACTTATAGCGTAACCTTGTTGGGAGGAATAATATAACGCGTATCTAAGTGTAAACCATTACTCAGTACTAAAGTAAATCGTTTGGAATTGCTACATTACCGCAAGCCACGTTGTGTGGACGTTTACGACAACTTCACAACTCTTCACAATTTCTTATAACTGTCTACATCAATTAATCCAAAATCCGTTAGCATAGCAAGCCACGTTGTGTGGACGTTTACTACACCAAGAGACTTTTATAATTGACTCCCAATTACTTGATCAATTCAATCTCGTAAATCAAGACGCGGAGAATCATAAGTGAAACTCGAAGTTTCTAACCAGTGATTCACCATGCGAACAACCCTATCTCTCATTAGATGAGGGAGCCGAGCAGACAATCGATCCATTTCAAGAAATGGTACGAAGGTCTCTAATTTGTGTCATTCACATGACCAAGTGGCTTTGGCTCCATTCCACTCCCCGGGGTGAGAATGAGTCGACTTGAAGTCAGCTTCAGAAGGACAAATTAGGCATTGTTTGATAAACTTAATCAATGTTTCTCGTAAAAGGAATTACAAGAATTCTCCTCCAATGACTCGTCTATACGAACTTCAAAAGTCCATAAGAGTCAACAAGAGAACAGTAATGGAGACCATGGGAATGTTTTCATTCACTCTCCCACTTAGCTTTTTACAATACAGGGATACACTATCTAATGCATAATTAAACACATAAGCATGCATACATGTAATAAAGCACATAAATATTATCACATAGTCAAAATAATACTAGAATATTATTTTCCGACTATCATGGCTTTATTGCATCTCCGTACGCATCTTCTAGTCTTCAGTCTTCGTTCTTGAATGCTCCATGTGACGAGAATATTAATCCCAATATTTAAATCTATTTATTTTCAATTAATCCAAAAGTTACTTAATTCGAAAATTTAGTCAATCGAATATATCAAAAATAAAATTAAATATTATTAATATATTTATTTATTTTTATTTTCCTATCTAATTCTATTAAATCTCTAGAATCTCATCCAAGTCAAACTTGGAATATTCTAGAAGACTTCTATAATAGAATAAGAAAATAAAATAAATTAGAACTCTTCTATTTTCCATAATTAATTAATTTCCATCTATTAAAATTCCCCATAAAAGGAATAATCAAATAGGAAATAAATTATTTCCAATTTAATTCTTTTCCTATTCCATGAGAGTTCCCAAACTTAGGAATACTCAAAATAGGAAAACCGAACTAAATTAGGAAAGTCGGATCTTGGTAGGAGTAGCACGGGTTGGGAGTCCTCGCGCCACCCCCACCGTCGACCACCACCGCCGGGCACTACCGCCGCCGCCCCCAAGCCCACGCGCCACCACCACCGGTGGCCGGTGTTGGAAATCGATATCCCGGAATTAATAAATTTAAGTAAAATTAATTAAATAAATTATCTAATTAATTCCGACCGAAATCCTTTGGAGATCGAATATCCGGAGTTGTCAAAGTTGCGGAACAACAACTCTAATCGACTCCCGGTTGCCGGAACATCCCTCCACAAACCACCACGAAGCCAGACTCAACCAAACCCTAACCGTGGCAAAGTTGTGGCTGTTCGGTCGAGCCCTCGCGTGGGCTCGCGGCTATCCTTGGCAGCGGCCTAAGGCTGCTCGTAGCAGCCCGTGCGGGTCAGCCCGCATCGCCCCGTGCAGCAGCTCGCATCGCACGCGAGTCCGCTACGGGAAAACCCGTAGCTCGCTGCGAGCATGCACGAGGCTGCCCAGCTACGCCATAATAGTCGGAAACCCTGCAAGGTAGAACAATTTATCGAAAAATACCATGAACGAAAACCATCGCTCTGATACCAATTGTTGGAAATCGATATCCCGGAATTAATAAATTTAATTAAAATTAATTAAATAAATTATCTAATTAATTCCGACCGAAATCCTTTGGAGATCGAATATCCGGAGTTGTCAAAGTTGCGGAACAACAACTCCAATCGACTCCCGGTTGCCGGAACATCCCGCCACGAACCACCACGAAGTCGGACTCAACCAAACCCTAACCGTGGCAAAGCCGTGGCTGTTCGGTCGAGCCCTCGCGTGGGCTCGCGGCTATCCTTGGCAGCGGCCTAGGGCTGCACGTAGCAGCCCGTGCGGGTCAGCCTGCATCGCCCCGTGCAGCAGCTCGCATCGCACGCGAGTCCGCTACGGGAAAACCCGTAGCTCGCTGCGAGCATGCACGAGGCTGCCCAGCTACGCCCCCGATGATCGCAGCCCGCCACGATCCAAGTCGTGGCTAGCGATCATCCCAGCTGCCGCCGTGCGAGCGGCGGTTCCACAGCGCGAGCGGCAGCCCCTCCGCGTCAGCGGAGGCAGCGCCGTGCGAGCGGCGCTGGGCGTCCAGCCGGCGTGCTCATGGGGATCCACCTCTCGCCGTGGATTCCTAGCCGCGGCGGTCCGGGGATCCTCGATCCCCATCGCCCGGCACTTCCTCGGTTTGGATCTCTCGTACCTTGGATCTTGGTTCACGATATTTTCACGATAAATAAACGATTAAAATCATAAAGAGGGTTTTACGATTTACCTCGTTCTCGTTGTTCGGAAAAAAGAAGAACTCAATTTGAAGACCTTGAGATCTTCCCACGTATTCCTTGCACTAGCTCAAACGTCGTGTGGGCGACGATCTTCCGAACTCCATGGATCTCCTTCTCTTTCTTTTTCTCTCTAGAATTGTGATCTTCAAGTTATGAGAATAGAGAAGACCATGTAGTGCTTTTATAGGCTACGTAGGGGATCTAAAGGAGGTGGAATATTGGGCTTCCAATATTAATGATTAAATTGAGCCCAAGCCCAAATCTATTAATCCATTAATATTAATTATATTTATTTTCCACTATATAAATATAATTGCACTCCCAATATAATACCATATTATATCAAATAATATTATTTCTCCGGTAGTATTATTTATTCCGTGCGTTTAAGATAAAAATGTCCATGAATAAATTTAAATTAATTGCGTAATTAATTTATTCATCTCTTGTATCCGAGACTAGTACCATTCAACCTTAATTATTATGCGGATCAAATCCACCTGCAGGGTTTACATAATAATTCCTTATGAAATCATCTCGGGGACATTATCAACCCTTATCGGGACACACTTTCCCTTCAAGAATTCACGGCATGTCATACAAAAAATACCGTGACCCAACTTTACCAGTAATTGACCCAATATTCAAACCGGTCAATTCCTTTGGAAAATCAAAGTCACTAATATTAAATATACACACCCGCAATAATATCAGGGATTAAGAATAAAATACACTGAGATTTAAATCGATTATCTAAGGCAATCCTACTCGATAAATCTCAAGCGATCCGCCCAATACACCAAGTGTACAAGTATGATAAAATAATCAAGACCAATTATTTTCTCACTCATACAACGACTATACCGATGGATTGGTCCTTGTCCATCTAGGTCGTGAGCAACTGTTCGATTATATACGAGTAACCGATAGTATGATCTTCCGTGTGACGACGCACACCATACTAACTACAACGTATATAATCTAGGACTATAATTTGCATATATGTAATTATAAATAATTAAACGCAAATAATTGTTTATTCATTAAATAGATTAATGGCAATGGATCGGGAGTTAATATTACTTAAATATAGACATTAAGTATACAACTCTAACAATCTCCCACTTATACTAAGGTCTAGTCTTTTCTTCCAAACTCCCGACTCCCATACTCTTCACGTGCTTAATATGCACTTCCGAGAAGTGCCTTGTGAAAGAGCATTCTAGATTGTCGTTCTGAAGTTATCTTGGTGACTACAGCGTCGTCTTCTCTGACGATGATTCGGATGAGGTGGTACTTGCTCTATGTGTTATCTTACACTTATGGACTTGTGATTTCTTACGTTTGCCATTGCACCGCTATTCACAATAGCCTTTGCTAAACTAAGAATCACATCTAAGTCCCAGAGATTATCCCGGAGCTATACAAAAACTTCCGCTGCCTCTGAGGCCGCTATTCTTGGTTACCCATGGCAGAGTCTGAAAAGCATCGTGCTTATCACTCTTCCATGTTAAAGCTCCTCCTCCTATAATAGTGAAACACATAACCTGATATCGACTTACACCGGTCCTTATTTGATTAGAAATCTAAGAGAGTGTAATCCAAAGGAAAAACTTGTCTGCTCCGTAATCCAGAACATAGTTTCTAGTACTTCGAAAGTACTTAAAATGTTCATTACAGCAGTCGAGTATTCCTTTCCAGGATTACCTTGATATCCTCCCACTATGCTAATCGCATAGCCGATATCAGGTTCTTGTTTTCAACATTGCATTTATTAAGCTTTCTACACTCAAAGTGTAGGAAATTGCTTTCATTGCTTCTATCTCCTTTTGTGTTCCAAAACACATTTCCTTAGATAGATGCATTCCGTATCTGAAAGGTAACGAACCTTTCTCGGAATCTTGCATGTTAAAACGAACTATAATCATATATATGTAAGATGTCCAGGAGAAGTACAATGTTCTTTCCTAGAGATCCAAGATCTCAAGAACATGTCCAACTTCTTCCTTTATCTTTCATATTGATTTATCTAGACAACCATCATTTTATGTCTTGACAACATCTTTACATTGTTACCAATGATAAGAATGTTCTCTACATAAAACCCGAGAAACACCACCTTGATCCATCACGTTTCCAATACACACGATTCGTCTATGCTTTGATGAATCCATAAAATGGACTATCTCATCAATTTGCAAGTACCACGAACTCAATGCTTTGTTTCAATCCATAAATGGATCAACTAAGCTTGTACTCTAAATGATCTTACCTCTTAGCAATAAACCTTATTGCTTTCTAAGAGAGCACATTTAGATCTAGTACTGCCTCTGTGTAGATCCAAGGATCGATTTCATGTATACTAGGTCCAGAGTCCGAAGACTCTCCCAGCCTTATGAACATCTCCGGTTGTCACACAACCTCCCACTACAACGGCATTCCGGTGCATTAACAGTAATAACAGTAGGTGCAGTTAGTGGTGTACCGCTACTCGGTTCGGCTGGTTATAAGTCTTAATCTTTCTCTCTCATTTCAAAGTATTACCTCACTTTGGGTTTGTGGTTCATCTAATAGTCTTCCTCTAAGAACCGGGCGTTAGAACTTATAACATCCTTCTGGTTCATAGTACTATTGAACACACAACTTTTGTCCTTCCAGGATATTCTACAACCGCATTGAATGCGCCGTTGTTTTCAGGACATATCCATAGAACATAGGTAGTTCCGTATAACTCATGCTTTTACTATTTCTATAAGATTTCCATTTCTTATTTCCGACACACCATTTCTACACAAGAGTGTATGGTGTAGTCATTTGGGATCAAATCCCAATCTCTGATCAGTATGCCATGCATTCCTCAGACAGGCACTTGCCTCCGCGATCAAATCGCAGGCTTTCAATGGATATACCATGATGGTTCCCCACAATAGCTTTGTGTCCATTGACTTGTCAAAACACTTTGCTTTTGTGGCACATCAGGTATGCTAATCCAACTTTTCGAGTAATCATAAAATGAAGTACTCGTACCTTATTTTCTATGAAAGGTATGCATACATTAGAGTCAATCAATTCTAATACTTGTCCGGATCTTATATCTTATATCCAGAAAGGATTGCTTAGTTATGTTATCTTCCAAATTAGATTCTTAGGTCGGAAGGTCCACTCCTTCAACATAATTGATCAAAATATCAATTTTCGACCTTTGAACTTCTTATTTGAATAAACATGACTTATCATAAGAATCCAAAAGTATAAATGATTCATTACAGAAATATCTCTTAAAAGTAAAACGAGTTATATGCTACGGTTCGTTGCATCATGGTGGACTCAGGATTCATCATTTATATATTGCTAGCTAATGTACCAGAATAGATAATATCATTATTTCTTCTTATAACCATCAAATGATTAAAAGAAATAAAATATCCATTCATTAGAAATCCAGAACAAAGTTCTTTCTAAAATGAAAGGTACACAAAAACAATAACTCAAAATGAAATCCTATAAAATGTTCTTCACTGCAACAGCTGCCTCCTCCACATCATTGCCCATGTAGACTACGATTTCTTCTTTTACAAGTCGTCGGGTTTCCTGGAACCCTTGCATTTAAAATGCACATACCGTCAGTGGTTCCATATCTACACACCAGGTTCTGGTAGATAATACCACTGACTATGTTTTCACGACTAAAGAAAGATTTCGTACCTTTGAGAGGATAATCAGACTTCCAGTACCCAGACTGTTTGCATCGAGAACATTAGCCTATTGGCTTTCTCGCCCCATCTCGTGGTCCAAGTAACTTAGGACCACTTGGTTTCTTTGCTTGCTTTTTCTATCCCCCAGTTTTGCCCTTAGGTTCAAAACCTTTGGCATTGGCTACAAGAGCTTGCGATTTCCGTCTCAACACGTCTAAAAGGTCCATTATCTCAAAAACTTGTTCAAGCGTTTCCTCGAATCGAATGGCCTTTATGAGTATCCTCATCGCCTCTTGTCTAGCCACTACGTCATGTCTAAACATCTCCTTGAATTTGAACATGATATC
Source organism: Euphrasia confusa (assembly GCA_954870475.1). Taxonomy (NCBI): domain Eukaryota; kingdom Viridiplantae; phylum Streptophyta; class Magnoliopsida; order Lamiales; family Orobanchaceae; genus Euphrasia; species Euphrasia confusa. Next base: position 36,093,501 of record OX940950.1, read on the forward strand.
AAAATCAGTTCTTTCCTCATCAGTTGAGACATTGGTAGGCTCGGGAGAACAAAGCTCACTGAGTACAATCTTGTATCCAGCAACAGTTTGGGCAATGTCTAGATCTCTATTCCAATCAATATATTCAGGGACCAATGAGTTAAATTCCTTAAGTATCACAGAAAGTGGGTTCAAAGCCATATCCTAATCTATGAGCACATATAACAACAAACAATTGATTTAATCTCTGATATTATCTCCCTAAAATAATATCATTAAATCACTAATCACATCTAAAATGCCATCAGATATGGCAAGCCACGTGGTGTGGACGTTTACCTACCCAAAGGATTTAGCAATTAGATTTGCTTCGGTCATACATCACTTATCGCGTAACTTCGTGGGGAAGAATACTATAATGCGTATCTAAGTGTAAACCATTACTCAGTACTAAAGTAAATCGTTTGGAACCGCTACATCACCGCAAGCCACGTGGTGTGGACGTTTACGATGATTTCACAATTCTTCACAATTCCTTATAACTGTCTACATCAATTAATCCAAAATCCGTTAGTATAGCAAGCCACGTGGTGTGGACGTTTACTACACAAAGAGACTTTTATAATTGACTCACAATTACTTGATCCATTCGATTTTTGTAAATCAGGACGCGGAGAATCATAAGTGAAACTCGAAGTTTCTTACCAGTGATTCACCATGCGAACAACCCTATCTCTCATAAAATGAGGGAGCCGAGCAGAAAATCGATCCATTTCAAGAATGGTACGAAGGTCTCTAATTTGTGTCATCCACATGACCAAGTGGCTTTGGCTCCATTCCACTCCCCGGGGTGAGAATGAGTCGACTTGAAATCGGTTTCAGAAAGACAAATTAGGCATTGTTTGATAAACTCAATCAATGTTTCTCGTAAAAGGAATTACAAGAATTCTCCTCCAATGACTTGTCTATACGAACTTCGAAAGTTCATAAAAGTCACCAAGAGAACAGCAATGGAGACCATGGGATTGTTTCCAATCCCTCTCCCAATTAGCTTTTTATAACAAGGGATACGCTATCTAATGCATAAATAAATACACATAAGCATGCATACATGAAATAAAGCACATAATATTATCACATAATCAAAATAATACTAGAATATTATTTTCCGACTATTATGGCTTTATCGCATCTTCGTACGCATCTTCTAGTCTTCAGTCTTCGTTATTGAATGCTTCATGTGTTGGAAATCGATATCCCGGAATTAATAAATTTAAATTAATAAATTATCTAATTAATTCCGACCGAAATCCTTTGGAGATCGAATATCCGGATTGTCTAAATTGCGGAACCGACAACCCAATCAAAATCCCGATCGCCGGAGAAACCACGAGCACCCCACGTGACCGGAGGCCCGACCGAACACCGCCACGGGTAAACCCGCGGCTGCCAGCCGAGCCCCCACGAGGGGGGTCGCGATCGCTCCGTGCGATCGCTGGGGATGCTCGTAGCATCCCCGGGGCTGCTCGTAGCAGCCCCGCAGCGAGTCCATGACTCGCTGCCCGTGAAAGGTGGCTCGCTCACGCGAGCCGCTACGGGATTCCCCGAAGCAACGCGCGAGCGGCTGCGGGTCGAGCCCGCAGCACCCCGCGATCGAACCCTAGGTTCGATCGCATCCCCGGCTCCCAGCCGGGGCTTCTCACGTCCGCGATCCCCAACGGGGATCCTCGATCGCCGCGGTCCGGTGGTCTTCGACCACCACCGCCGTTCGACCCTCGTTCCGGGGTTCGTCCCTTGGATCTTGGTTCATGATATTTTCACGATAATTAAACGATAAAATCATAAAGAGGGTTTTACGATTTACCTCGTTCTCGTTGTTCGGAAAAACGAAGAACTCAATTTGACGACCTTGAGATCTTCCGACGTATTCCTTGCACTAGCTCGGACGTCGTGTGGGCGACGATCTACCGAACTCCATGGATCTTCCTCTCTACTTTCTCTCTCTCTCTAGAATTGTGATCTTCATGTTATGAGAATAGAGAAGACCATGTAGTGCTTTTATAGGCTACGTAGGGGATCTTAAGGAGGTGGAATATTGGGCTTCCAATATTAATGATTAAATTGAGCCCAAGCCCAAATCTATTAATCCATTAATATTAATTAATTCTATTTTCCACTATATAAAATTAATTGCACTCCCAATATTAAACCATATTATATCAAATAATATTTCTCCGGTAGTATTATTTATTCCGTGTATTTAATATTTAAATATCCATGAATAAAATTAATTTATTGCTAATTAATTTATTCATCTCTTATATCCGAGACTAGTACCATTCAACCTTAATTATTATACGGAACAAATCCACCTGCAGGGTTTACATAATAATTCCTTATGAACTCATCTCGGGGATATTATCAACCCTTACGGGATACACTTTCCCGTCAAGTATTCACGGCATGCCATACATAAAATATAGTGACCCAACTTAACCGGTAATTAACCCAATAATTAAATCGGTTAATTCCTTTGGAAAATCAAAGTCACTTATATTAAATATACACACCCGCAATAGTATCGGGGATTAAGAATAAAATACACTGAGACTTGAATCGATTATCGCCGGCAATCCTAATCGATAAATCTCAAGCAGATCCGCTCAATACACCAAGTGTACAAGTGTGATAAAATAATCAAGACAAATTATTTTCTCTCTCACACAACGACTATACCGATGGATTGGTCCGTGTCCATCTAGGTCGTGAGCAACTGTTCGATTAAATACGAGTAACCGATAGTATGATCTTCTGTGTGACGTCGCACACCATACTAACTACAACGTATATAATCCAGGACTATAATTTGCATATTTTTAATTATAAATAATTAAACGCAAATAATTGTTTATTTAATTAAATAGATTAGTGGGAATGGATCGTGAGTTTTCGTTACTTAAATCTAGACATTAAGTACACAACTCCAACAATCTCCCACTTGTACTAAGGTCTAGTCATTTCCTCCAAACTCCCGACTCCCATACTCATCACGTGCTTAAGTTGTACTTCCAAGAAGTACTATGTGAATGAGCACTCTAGGATGCCGCTCTGAAGTTATCTTGGTGACTACAGCGTCGTCTCCCTCGACGATGACTCGTATCAGGTGGTACTTGCACTATGTGTTATCTTACACTTATGGACTCGTGATTTCTTACCATTTGCCATCGCACCGCTATTTACATAGCCTTTGGCAAATTAAGAATCACATCTAAGTCCCAGAGATTATCCCGGAGTTACACCAAAACTTCCGCTGCCTCTGAGGCTGCTATTTGGTTACCCATGGCAGAGTCCGAAAAGCATCGTGCTTATCACTCTTCCATGTTAAAACTCCTTCTCCTTCAATAGTGAAACACATAGCCTGATATCGACTTACACCGGTCCTCATTTGATTAGAAATCTAAGAGAATGTAATCCAAAGGAAATGTTCGTCTGCTCCGTAACCCAGAACATAGTTTCCAGTACTTCGAAAGTACTTAAAATGTTCATTACAGCAGTCAAGTATTCCTTTCCAGGATTACCTTGATATCCTCCCACTATGCTAACCGCATAGCCGATATCAGGTTCTTGTTTTCAACATCGCATTTTATTAAGCTTTCCTCACTCGAAGTGTAGGAATCCGCTTTCATTGCTTCTATCTCCTTTTGTGTTCCAAAACACATATCCTTAGATAGATGCATTCCGTTTCTGAAAGGTAACGAACCTTTCTCGGAATCTTGCATGTTAAAACGAACCATAATCGTATGAGATATCTAGAGAAGTACAATGTTCTTTTCTTGAGATCCTAGATCTTAAGAACATGCTCTAACTTCTTCTTTATCTCATATATCGATTTTTCTAGACAACCATCATTTTATGTCTGACAACATCTTTACATTGTTGCCAATGATAAGAGTGTCATCTACATAAAACCTCCGAGAAACACCACCTTGTTTTCCATCACGTTTCCAATACACACAATTCATCTATGCGTTTGATGAATCCATAAAATGGACTATCTCATCAATTTGCAAGTACCACGAACTCAATGCTTTGTTTCAATCCATAAATGGATCAACTAAGCTTGTACTCTAAATGATCTCGCCTCTTAGCAATAATCCTTATTGCTCTCTAAGAAGGCACATTTAGATCTAGTACGGCCTTCATGTAGATCTAGGGATCGATTTCTTGTATACTAGGTCCAGAGTCCGAAGACTCTCCTAGTGTTATGAATATCTCCGGTTGTCCCACAACCTCCCACTACAATGGCATTCCGGTGTATAAACAGTGATAACAGTAGGTGCAGTTAGTGGTGTACCGCTACTCGGTTCGGCTGGTTCTAAGTCTTAATCTTTCTCTCTCATTTCAAAGTATCATGTCACTTTGGGCTTGTGGTTCATCTCATAGTCTTTCTCTAAGAACCGGGCGTTAGAACTTATAACGTCCATCTGGTTCATAGTACTATTGAACACACGTCTTTTGTTCTTCTAGGATATTCTACAACCGCATTTGAATGCGCAGTTGTTTCCAGACATATCCATAGAACATAGGTAGTTCCGTATAACTCATGCTTTTACTATCTCTATAAGAGTTCCATTTCTTATTATCGACACACCATTTCTACACAAGAGTGTATGGTGTAGTCTCTTGAGATTAAATCCCAATCTCTGATCAGTATGCCATGCATTCCTAAGACAGGTACTTGCCTCCACGATCAAATCGCAGGCTACAAATGGATATACCTTGATGGTTCTCCACAATTGCTTAGTGTCCATTGACTTGTCAAAACACTTACTTTTGTGACACATCAGGTATTCTAATCCATTTCTCGAGTAATCATCAAATGAAGTACTCGTACCTTATTGTCTGAATAGACATAGGTCTGCATACATTAGAGTTAATCAATTCCAATACTTGTCCGGATCTTATATCTTATATCCATAAAGGATTGCTTAGTCATATTATCTTCCAAATTAGATTCTTAGGTCGGAAGGTCCACTCCTTCAACTTAATTGATCAAATATCAATTTTCGACCTTTGAACTTCTTATTTGAATAAACATGACTCAGCATAAGAATCCACAAGTATAATTGATAAAGAAATCTCTTATTAGTAAAACGAGTTTCATACTACGGTTCGTTGCATCGTGGTGGACTCAGGATTCATCATTTATATATTGCTAGCTAATGTACCAGAATAGATAATATCATTATTTCTTCTTATAACCATCAAATGATTAAAAGAAATAAAATATCCATTTCTTAGAAATCCAGAACAGAGTTCTTTCTAATTTGAAAGGTACATAAAAGCAATAACCCAAAATGAAATCCTATAAAATGTCCTCCACTGCAACTGCTGCCTCCTTTACAGCATTGCCCATGTAGACTACGATTTCTTCTTTTCTAAGTCGTCGGGTTTCCTGGAACCCTTGCATTTAAAATGCACATACCGTCAGTGGTTCCATATCTACACACCAGGTTCCGGTAGATAATACCACTGACCATGTTTTACGACTAAAGAAAATTTCGTACTTTCTTTGAGAGGATAATCCGACTTCCAGTACCCAGACTGTTTGCATCGAGAACACTTGCCTATTGGCTTTCTCGTCCCATCTCGTGGTCCAAAGAGAACCACTGGATTTCTTTGCTTTCTTGTCCTTTCTCCCGATTCATGCCTCTAGGTTCGAAACCTTTGGCATTGGCTACAAGAGCTTGCGATTTCCGTCTCAACTCGTCTAAAAGGTCAATCATCTCAAAAACGTTTTTAAGCGTTTCCTCGAAGTGACTGGCCTTTATGAGTATCCTCATCGCTTCTTGTCTAGCCGCCTATGTCAATAGGCTTGGAAGGACAAAGCTCATTGAGTACAACCTTGTACTCTTCAACAGTTTGGGTAATGTCTAGATCTCTATTCCAATCATTACATTTAGGGACCAGTGAGTTTAAAATTCCTTACGTATCACAGAAAGTGGGTTCAAAGCCATTTCCTAATCTATGAGCACATATAACAACAAACAATCGATTTAATCTCCGATATTATCTCCCTCAAATAATATCATTAAACCACTAATCGCATCTAAAATCCCATCAGATATGGCAAGCCACGATAGTGTGGACGTTTACCTATCCAAATGATTTAGCAATTAGATTTGCTTCGGTCGTACATCATCATTAGCGTTACTTCGATGGGAAGAATACTAAGAAGCGTACCTAAGTGTAAACCATTACTCAGTATCAAAGAAGATTGTTTGGGACACGCATATTCACCGCAAGCCACGATAGTGTGGACGTTTACGTTAACATACGCTCCTTTACTCCCTTCTATAACTGTCTACATCAATCGTTCCAAAATCCCATTCAATGTAGCAAGCCACGATAGTGTGGACGTTTACTACACCAAAAGACTTTTACAATTGACATCCAACTACTTGAATCATTTAATCTTGTAAATCAGGACGCGGAGAATCATAAGTGAAACTCGAAGTTTCTAACCAGTGATTCACCATGCGAACGACCCTATCTCTCATAAATGAGGGAGCCGAGCAGACAATCGATCTAGTCATCAAATGACACGAAAGTCTCTAATTTGTCTCCTCGACATGACCAAGTGGCTTTGGCTCCATTCGACTCCCCGAGGTGAGAATGAGTCTACTTGAAATCAGTTTTGGAAAGACAAATTAGGCATTGTTTGATAAACTTAATCAATGTTTCTCGTAAAAGGAATTACAAGAATTCTCCTCCAATGACTTGTCTATACGAACTTCAAAAGTCCATAAAAGTCACCAAGAGAACAGCAATGGAGACCATGGATATGTTTCCATACCCTCTCCCACTTAGCTTTTTATAACAAAGGAATATGCTATCTAATTCATAATTAAATACACATAAGCATGCATACATGAAATAAAGCACATAGAATATTATCACATAATCAAAATAATACTAGAATATTATTTTCCGACTATTATGGCTTTATCGTATCCCCGTATGCGTCTTCTAGTCTTTAGTCTTCGTTCTTGAATGCTCCATGTGACGGGAATATTAATTCCAATATTTAAATCTATTTATTTTCAATTAATCCAAAAGATACTTAATTCGAAAATTAAGTCAATCGAATAAATCAAAAATAAAATTAAATATTATTAATATTTTTATTTATTTTATTTTCCCTTTCTACTTCATTAAATCTCTAGAATAATCTATCCAAGACCCACTTGGAATATTCTAGAAGACTTCTATAATGAAATAAGGAAATAAAATAATTTATTTTATTTTCCCTTTCTACTTCATTAAATCTCTAGAATAATCTATCCAAGACCCACTTGGAATATTCTAGATGATTTCCATAATGAAAAAGGAAATAAAATAATTTAGGACTCCTAGTCCTTCCAAATTAATTCCTTTCCTAATCCATTAAAAATTTCATAAAGGAATAATGAAATAAGGAAAAATTAATTTAGGACTCCTAAACTTTCCAAATTAATTATTTTCCTAATCCATTAAAAATTCCATAAAGGAATAATTAAATAGGAAAAATAAATTAATTATAAATTTATTCCTTTTCCTAATCTATGAAAATTCCATAAAAATAGGAATAATCAATAAGGAAAAATAAATTTATTCTAAATTTATTCTTTTCCTATTCCATGAGAATTCCCAAAAATAGGAATACTCAAAATAGGAAAACCGAATAATTTAGGAAAGTAAATCTCGGTTAGGAGTAGCACGGAGTGGGGATCTCCGCACCACCCCCAACCGATCAACCACCACCGAGGAGGAGCACCGTCGCCGCCCCCAGCCGGCGCGCCACCACCACCGGTGGCTAGGCGTGGCCGAGAGCCTCCCGCGGCTGCCCCCTCTCTCTCGGGTCGATCCTCCATGGACCGATCATGGGGATGATCGATCCGAGTCCTCCCTCTCGTTCGTCTCCTCCGTCACAATTTTCCGGTCGTCGTTTCGGAATCGATCCAACGTAAATAAATTACAAATTTATTACTACGCTATCCGGTATCGATTCTCATATGAAATAGACCTCACAATTTCCGTAAAAATAAGAACAAGCATTCACCACACAAGAACGAATATTGACATCACCGAGAGTTCAATAATCAAGAGAAATATTATGACATTAATTAACAATAATTAAATCTAGCCATAATAATCGGAAACCCTGCAAGGTAGAACAATTTATCGAAAAATACCATGAACTAAAACCATCGCTCTGATACCAATTGTTGGAAATCGATATCCCGGAATTAATAAATTTAAATTAATAAATTATCTAATTAATTCCGACCGAAATCCTTTGGAGATCGAATATCCGGATTGTCTAAATTGCGGAACCGACAACCCAATCGAAATCCCGATCGCCGGAGAAACCACGAGCACCCCACGTGACCGGAGGCCCGACCGAACACCGCCACGGGTAAACCCGCGGCTGCAAGCCGAGCCCCCACGAGGGGGGTCGCGATCGCTCCGTGCGATCGCTGGGGATGCTCGTAGCATCCCCGGGGCTGCTCGTAGCAGCCCCGCAGCGAGTCCATGACTCGCTGCCCGTGAAGGGTGGCTCGCTCACGCGAGCCGCTACGGGATTCCCCGCAGCAACGCGCGAGCGGCTGCGGGTCGATCCCGCAGCACCCCGCGATCGAACCCTAGGTTCGATCGCATCCCCGGCTCCCAGCCGGGGCTTCTCACGTCCGCAATCCCCAACGGGGATCCTCGACCGCCGCGGTCCGGTGGTCTTCGACCACCACCGCCGGTCGACCCTCGTTCCGGGGTTCGTCCCTTGGATCTTGGTTCATGATATTTTCACGATAATTAAACGATAAAATCATAAAGAGGGTTTTACGATTTACCTCGTTCTCGTTGTTCGGAAAAACGAAGAACTCAATTTGACGACCTTGAGATCTTCCGACATATTCCTTGCACTAGCTCGGACGTCGTGTGGGCGACGATCTACCGAACTCCATGGATCTTCCTCTCTACTTTCTCTCTCTCTCTAGAATTGTGATCTTCAAGTTATGAGAATAGAGAAGACCATGTAGTGCTTTTATAGGCTACGTAGGGGATCTTAAGGAGGTGGAATATTGGGCTTCCAATATTAATGATTAAATTGAGCCCAAGCCCAAATCTATTAATCCATTAATATTAATTAATTCTATTTTCCACTATATAAAATTAATTGCACTCTCAATATTAAACCATATTATATCAAATAATATTTCTCCGGTAGTATTATTTATTCCGTGTATTTAAGATTTAAATATCCATGAATAAAATTAATTTATTGCTAATTAATTTATTCATCTCTTATATCCGAGACTAGTACCATTCAACCTTAATTATTATGCGGAACAAATCCACCTGCAGGGTTTACATAATAATTCCTTATGAACTCATCTCGGGGATATTATCAACCCTTACGGGATACACTTTCCCGTCAAGTATTCACGGCATGCCATACATAAAATATAGTGACCCAACTTAACCGGTAATTAACCCAATAATTAAATCGGTTAATTCCTTTGGAAAATCAAAGTCACTTATATTAAATATACACACCCGCAATAGTATCGGGGATTAAAAATAAAATACACTGAGACTTGAATCGATTATCGCCGGCAATCCTAATCGATAAATCTCAAGCAGATCCGCTCAATACACCAAGTGTACAAGTGTGATAAAATAATCAAGACAAATTATTTTCTCTCTCACACAACGACTATACCGATGGATTGGTCCGTGTCCATCTAGGTCGTGAGCAACTGTTCGATTAAATACGAGTAACCGATAGTATGATCTTCTGTGTGATGTCGCACACCATACTAACTACAACGTATATAATCCAGGACTATAATTTGCATATTTTTAATTATAAATAATTAAACGCAAATAATTGTTTATTTAATTAAATAGATTAGTGGCAATGGATCGTGAGTTTTCGTTACTTAAATCTAGACATTAAGTACACAACTCCAACACCATGTGACGGGAATATTAATTCCAATATTTAAATCTATTTATTTTCAATTAATTCAAAAGTTACTTAATTCGAAAATTATGTCAATCGAATATATCAAAAATAAAATTAAATATTATTAATATTTTTATTATTTTAATTTTTCTTTTCTACTTCATTGAATCTCTAGAATCCTATCCAAGGCCCACTTGGAATATTCTAGAAGATTTCCATAATGGAATAAAGAATTAAAATAAATTAGGACTCCTAATCCTTCCAAATTAATTCCTTTCCTTTTCTATTAAATATTCCATAAATTAATTAAATAAGGAAAAATTAATTAAGGACTATTAAAACTTTCCAAATTAATTATTTTCTTAATCCATTAAAAATTCCATAAAGGAATAATTAAATAGAAAAAATAAATTAATTCTAAATTTATTCTTTTTCTTATTCCATGAAAATTCCCAAGAATAGGAATAATCAATAAGGAAAAATAAATTTATTCTTTTCCTATTCCATGAGAATTCCCAAAAAAAGGAATACTCAAAATAGGAAAACCGAATAATTTAGGAAAGTTGGATCTCGGCGGGAGAGCACGGGTTGGGAGTCCCCGCGCCCCCCACCATCGATCGCCGGCCGAAGGAGCACCGCCGCCGCCCCTAGCCGACGCGCCACCACCACCGGTGGCTAGGCGCGGCCAGGAGCCCCGCGGGCAGCCCCATCCCTTTGATCGATCGACCCTTCATGGGGTTCGATCATGGGGTTGATCGATCCCCGGAATCCTCTCTCTCTTCGTCTCCTCCGTCACACGTCTTCTTCTCCGGTGGTGGTTTCGGCATCGATCCAACGTAAATAAACTTACAAGAATTAAATTACATTATACGGTATCGATTCTATACATGAAATCGACCCTATACAATTTTCGGAAAAATATAACGTAATAATAAATCCTAAATTCGGTCAACCCCCGAATTTTTACTATTAAAGGCATTCACCACACATAAAACGAATCTCGACATGTCCGAGAGTTTAATAATCAAGAACAATATTATGAAATTAATTAAAATAATTAAATCTAGCCATAATAGTCGGAAACCCTGTAAGGTAGAACAATTTATCGAAAAATATCGTGAACGAAAACCATCGCTCTGATACCAATTGTTGGAAATCGATATCCCGGAATTAATAAATTTAATTAAAATTAATTAAATAAATTATCTAATTAATTCCGACCGAAATCCTTTGGAGATCGAATATCCGGAGTTGTCAAAGTTGCGGAACAACAACTCCAATCGACTCCCGGTTGCCGGAACATCCCGCCACGAACCACCACGAAGCCGGACTCAACCAAACCCTAACTGTGGCAAAGCCGTGGCTGTTCGGTCGAGCCCTCGCGTGGGCTTGCGGCTATCCTTGGCAGCGGCCTAGGGCTGCACGTAGCTGCCCGTGCGGGTCAGCCCGCATCGCCCCGTGCAGCAGCTCGCATCGCACGCGAGTCCGCTACGGGAAAACCCGTTGCTCGCTGCGAGCATGCACGAGGCTGCCCAGCTACGCCCTCGATGATCGCAGCCCGCCACGATCCAAGTCGTGGCTAGCGATCATCCCAGCCGCCGCCGTGCGAGCGGCGGTTCCACCGCGCGAACGGCAGCCCCTCCGCGTCAGCGGAGGCAGCGCCCTGCGAGCGGCGCTGGGCGTCCAGCCGGCGTGCTCATGGGGATCCACCTCTCGCCGTGGAATCCTAGCCGCGGCGGTCCGGGGATCCTCGATCCCCATCGCCCGTCACATCCTCGGTTTGGATCTCCGTCCCTTGGATCTTGGTTCACGATAAATAAACGATTAAAATCATAAAGAGGGTTTTACGATTTACCTCGTTCTCGTTGTTCGGAAAAACGAAGAACTCAATTTGAAGACCTTGAGATCTTCCCACGTATTCCTTGCACTAGCTCGAACGTCGTGTGGGCGACGATCTTCCGAACTCCATGGATCTCCTTCTCTTTCTTTTTCTCTCTAGAATTGTGATCTTCAAGTTATGAGAATAGAGAAGACCATGTAGTGTTTTTATAGGCTACGTAGGGGATCTAAAGGAGGTGGAATAGTGGGTTTCCAATATTAATGATTAAATTGAGCCCAAGCCCAAATCTATTAATCCATTAATATTAATTATATTTATTTTCCACTATATAAATATAATTGCACTCCCAATATTATACCATATTATATCAAATAATATTATTTCTCCGGTAGTATTATTTATTCCGTGCGTTTAAGATAAAAATGTCCATGAATAAATTTAAATTAATTGCGTAAATAATTTATTCATCTCTTGTATCCGAGACTAGTACCATTCAACCTTAATTATTATGCGGATCAAATCCACCTGCAGGGTTTACATAATAATTCCTTATGAACTCATCTCGGGGACATTATCAACCCTTATCGGGACACATTTTCCCTTCAAGAATTCACGGCATGTCATACAAAAAATACCGTGACCCAACTTTACCAGTAATTGACCCAATATTCAAACCGGTCAATTCCTTTGAAAATCAAAGTCACTGATATTAAATATACACACCCGCAATAATATCAGGGATTAAGAATAAAATACACTGAGATTTAAATCGATTATCTAAGGCAATCCTAATCAATAAATCTCAAGCAATCCGCCCAATACACCAAGTGTACAAGTATGATAAAATAATCAAGACCAATTATTTTCTCACTCATACAACGACTATACCGATGGATTGGTCCTTGTCCATCTAGGTCGTGAGCAACTGTTCGATTATATACGAGTAACCGATAGTATGATCTTCCGTGTGACGACGCACACCATACTAACTACAACGTATATAATCTAGGACTATAATTTGCATATATTTAATTATAAATAATTAAACACAAATAATTGTTTATTCATTAAATAGATTAATGGCAATGGATCGGGAGTTAATATCACTTAAATATAGACATTAAGTATACAACTCTAACAACCGGCGTGGCCGGAAACCCTAGCGGGCAGCCCCGTCGTGGCGGGTCGATCGATCCTCATGGGGATCGATCATGGGGATTATCGACCCTCCCCCGGTTTTTGTCCTCTTCGTCTTCTTCGTTACACCTTCGTCTTCCGGCGATCGTTTCAACATCGAACCAACGTAAATAAATTACAAGAATTTAAATTACAATTCCGGTATCGATTCTATACATGAAATCGACCCTATACATTTTCCGGAAAACATAGAACAATATTAATAAATCCTAAATTCGGTCAACCCCCGAATTTTACTATTACAAGCATTCATCCACACAAAACGAATCTCGACATGTCCGAGAGTTTAATAATCAAGAACAATATTATGACAATAATTAACGAACAATTATATCTAGCCATAATAGTCGGAAACCCTGCATGGTGATGGAGTTGTATTCTAAATGTCTAGTTTAGTGCAAATACGGAACTCCTTATCTATACCTTAATTCAAGATATGATTCAAGAATGATTGCATTTAATGCAATAGTCCTTGATGTATACGTTGTAGACAGTATGGCGTGAGGAGACACGCGGAAGATCATACTGTCGGTTACTCGTATACTATCGAACAGTAGCTCACGACTTAGATGGACAGGGACAATCCATCGGTACGTCGTAGTGTGACTGGTAGATAGTCGGTCTTGACTATCATGTTACACTCGTACACTTGGTGTATTGAGCAGGACCACGGGAGGGCGTTCGATTTATACTAATCGAAGTAATCGAACTAGACCTCAGATATTACGGATATATGAGTTCCTAATCCCTATATAATTATAGGTGCGTGTGTCCAATGCTCGATTCTTTAATGTGCCAATGAGTGAGACTAATTGATTAGTCGAGATCCTCGGTATGTTGGGAATCGGAATTGTACACACGGCATGCTAGAGATTATAGACAGGAAACCGTGTCCCATTTATTGGGTTGATGATGTCCCCGAGATGAGCTCATAAAGTTTATCATGTAAACCCTGCAGGTGGATTCGTTCCACATGATAATAAGGATGAGTGGTACTAGTCTCGGATAATAAGAAATGAATTAATTTAATTATTAGTAATTAATTAATTCATGGACATGCGATATCTTAAACACGGGGAAAATCATATATGTAATTTCGGCGGAAATATTATTGGTAAAATAATATAGATTAATTAATTGGGAATTCAATTATAATTTTATAGTGGAATTAATTATAATTAAAATTGGATTTAATTAAAGGTTTTCTTTTAAGGACACCGGTTTAATTAAATTACAATTTAGCCTAATTAATTAATTGTCCTAAGGTCCCTAGTGTGGCCTATATATACCCCTCAATCTCTCTTCTCCTAACCTACGAAACGCCGCTATAATTAATTCTGTGGAGAAATTATTTTGTTAGCGCAATTATTTTCTTCTCTGCTTAATTAATTTAGATTAGCGCAGTGTTTTTCTTTTCTGTAGAAATTAATTTGCTAGCGCAAATATATTTCTGGAGACAGAATAATTATTTCTGTAGAAATTAATTTGCTAGCGCAAATATATTTCTGGAGACAGAATAATTAAAACGTGAGAAAGAGGGTTTGAGAGAGAAGAAGAAGAGAAGACTCCGGTGGATCGTTGCCCACACAACGTCCGGCGTCGAGGGCTAGGATACACACTAGAAGATCTCAGGGTGTTCGCCTATTCGGCTTCTCCGAATCACGCTTCAAAGGTATAAGAAATCGAAACCCTATTTCCGCTTTTATTCGATTTCTTTCTCGTTGAAAATACATCGGATGTAAGATCGGGTTCCGGATCTCGTGGATCGTACTCCTCGACTACTGGGGGGTTCTAGGACCTCCGGTTCGGTAGTCGGAAGAGGAAAAACGGCCCGGAAACGAGCCCGGAACAGCAGGTCGCGCTGCTGTTCGCGCTGCTGAAGGACAAACGGCGACCGCCGTTTCCTAAACGACGACCGCCGTTTCGCTGTTTTTCAGGCAGCCCGCTCCGGCTCGCGCGGTTGTCCTTTGGGGCAATGGCTGTTTTCTGCTTTCTCCTTTCTCTACCAGCGTTAATATATCTTTTCTCTCTTAGAGAAAATATCAGCGCTAACTTTATGTTTTTAACAGAGAAAAACTTAATTGCGCTAAACAATTATTTTCTCTGCTGAAAATAAAAAGCGGCGAAGTGTAGGTCTAGAATAGGCAAGGGGGGGGGGGGGGGGGGGGTTTATATAGAGTTACACTAGGGACCAAAGGTTAAATTAATTAAGGGCTAAATTTAAATATTAATTAACTTGGAATACGTAAACGCAATTCCTTAATTAATCGATTTCAATTTTAATTATTATTAACTCCACTATAAAATAATAATTGAATTCCCGAAATTAATTTAATATTATTTCAACAATAATATTTCCGCCGAAATTACATATACGACTTTCCCCGTGTTTAAGATATCGAACGTCCACGAATTTATTTAATTACTAATAATTAAATTAATTCGTTTCTTATTATCCGAGACTAGTACCACTCATCCTTATTATCATGTGGAACAAATCCACCTGCAGGGTTTACATGATAAACTTTATGAGCTCATCTCGGGGACGTCATCAACCCGATAAACGGGACACGGTTTCCTGTCTATAATCTATAGCATGCCGTGTGTACAATTCCGATTCCCAATTTACCGAGTATCTTGACTAATCAATTAGTCTCACTCATTGGCATATTAAAGAGCCGAGAATTGGACACACGCACCTATAATTATATAGGGATTAGGAATTCGTATATCCGTAATCTCTGAGGTCTAGTTCGATTACGTCGATTAGTATAAATCGAACGCCCTCCCGTGTTCCTGCTCAATACACCAAGTGTACAAGTGTAACATAATAGTCAAGACCAACTATTACCCAGTCACACTACGACGTACCGATGGATTGTCCCTGTCCATCTAAGTAGTGAGCTTCTGTTCGATAATATACGAGTAACCGACAGTATGATCTTCCGCGTGTCTCTTCACGCCATACTGTCTACAACGTATACATCTAGGACTATTGCATTCTAGTACAAGATAGACAAAATGCCGACAGTTTGATTAATAGATAATGAAAAACACAGATAAGGAGTTCCATATTGTCACTAAACTAGACATTTAGAATATAACTCCATCAATCTCCTACTTATACTAAATCTCTAGTTGCCCTCTACCATACATCCGATACCCATCCCCTTCACGTGTCTCTTGAACGCTTTCGCTGGAAGTGCCTTCGTAAAGGGGTCAGCCAGGTGGTACTTGCGATCTATGTGTTTACTCGCATTGTGGGCTCGTGGTTCCTTTGCATTTGCCACTGCACCGCTATTGTCACAATAAATTGTGATAGCTCTAGGCATTTTAGGAACCACATCCAAGTCCATAAGGAAGTTCCGGAGCCACACCGATTCTTTAGCTGCCTCAGAGGCTGCTACATATTCGGCTTCCATGGTAGAGTCCGAAATGCATTTCTGCTTAACACTCTTCCATGAGACTGCTCCACCTCCCAATGTGAACACATAGCCTGATGTAGACTTTCGCTTATCCTTATCAGATTGGAAATCCGAGTCTGTGTAACCAATAGGAATCAACTCGGACGCTTTGTAACTCAGAACATAGTTCCTAGTCCTTCGCAGGTACTTAAGTATGTTCTTTACAGCAGTCCAGTGACCCTGTCCAGGGTTACTCTGATATCTAGCTACCATGCCCACGGCATAGCAGATATCAGGTCTCGTGCACAACATGGCATACATTAGACTTCCTACTGCCGAAGCATAAGGAACCTTCTTCATGTAATCTATCTCCTTTTGTGTTTTGGGACACATGTCTTTAGATAGATGAATTCCATGGCAGAAAGGGTGAGCACCTCTCTTGGAATTCTGCATGTTGAAACGAGCCAGAATCGTATCAATATATGAAGCCTGGGACAAGCTTAATGTTCTTTTCCAGCGATCCCTTATAACCTTGATCCCAAGAACATGCCCAACTTGTCCTAAGTCTTTCATATCGAATTGCTTGGACAACCATCCCTTTATGTCCGACAACATCTTCACATTGTTGCCAATTAGAAGGATGTCGTCTACATAAAGCACGAGAAACGCCACACTGTTTCCGTCACTTCTCCGGTATACACACGACTCGTCCATGCTTTGAATGAATCCATAAGACTGGATAACCTCATCAAACCGCATGTTCCAAGATCTAGAAGCTTGCTTCAATCCATAAATGGATCGGTTTAGCTTACACACTAGATGCTCTTGGCCTTTCTTAATGAAACCTTCTGGCTGTCTCATGTAAATGGTCTCGTCAAGATTCCCATTCAAGAATGCTGTCTTGACGTCCATTTGCCACACCTCATAATCCATATAAGATGCTATAGACAAAAGAATCCGGATCGACTTTAGCATAGCTACCGGCGAAAAGGTTTCCTCATAATCGATCCCTTCTTTCTGAGTATACCCCTTCGCAACAAGCCTAGCCTTGAAGGTTTCAACCTTCCCGTCAGACCCTCTTTTTCTCTTGTACACCCACTTGCAACCAATGGCTTTTACACCTTTGGGCGGTGCTACAAGATTCCAGACCTGATTTGAATCCATTGATTCAATCTCAGATTTCATCGCCTTTTGCCAAGACTGAGCATCTTGATCTTTAAGCGCCTCGCCATAGGTCCAGGGATCGGCTTCATGTTCTCCAGGTAACAAGTCCGAAGACTCACCTATAAACATGAACCTATCGGGTTGTCGAACAACCCTCCCACTACGACGAGGCTCTGGTGTAACCTCAGTAACTACAGGTGCAGACTGTGGTGGCGTATCACCCGGTTCGGTTGGATCTAAGCCTTGATCGTCCCCTCTCAGTTCGTTTAGTATTATCTCACTCTTGGGCTTGTGGTCCATTATATAATCCTCTTCCAAGAACCGAGCGTTGGTGCTAACAACGATCTTTTGGTCCTTAGGACTATAAAATAGACCACCTTTCGTTCCTCTAGGATATCCTATAAACAACCGAATATCCGAACGTGACTCCAACTTATCAGCCCCATGCTTCAGCACATGTGCTGGACAACCCCAGATCCGAATGTGTTTCAAGTTCGGCTTTCGCCCGGTCCACAATTCCGAGGGCGTCTTAGGGACTGATTTAGAAGGAACTAAGTTCAGGATATACGCCGCTGTTTCCAAGGCATATCCCCAGAGACGAAACTGGTAGTTCTGAATAACTCATCATAGATCTTACCATTTCCATAAGAGTCCTATTCCTTCTTTCTGCTACACCATTCTGCTGGGGCGTGTATGGTGCAGTCATCTGGGAGTCAATCCCATTCTCTAATAAGTACGCCTTAAACTCTCCCGAGAGGTACTCTCCTCCACGATCAGATCGTAGAGTCTTTATGGTTTTACCATGAAGGTTCTCCACAAGAGCTTTGTACTCCTTGAACTTGTCAAAGCACTCGCTCTTGCGGCGCATCAGGTATATAAAACCATACCTTGAGTAATCATCAGTGAAGGTTACGAAATATTCATAACCTCCTCTCGCTTGGACAGATAAAGGCCCGCACAAATCAGAGTGAATCAATTCCAGTACTTCCTTGGATCTATACCCCTTATCACTAAAGGGTCGCTTGGTCATTTTTCCTTCCAGGCATGATTCGCAGGTTGGAAAGTCCTCATCTTTCACACCACTGAGTATTCCATCAGTTATCAACCTTTGAATCCTGCCCAAGTTAATATGACCTAGCTTAAGATGCCATAAGTACTTTTGATTCATTCTAGAAGGCTCCTTTCTCTTATTGGTACTAGATGTGTTATTTGACTCTACTCGTTGCATCGTGGAATAATCAGGATTCAGTATATATAAATTGCCTATCAATGTACCAGAACAGATATACTCACCATTCTTTTTGATAATAACAGAACTATCAAAAGAAACAGAATATTCATTCAAAACCAATTTAGAAACCGAAACAAGGTTCTTTCTAAAATTCGGTACATAAAGACAATTATTCAATACCAAAACTTTATTATTAAAAGACAAAAGAATATCTCCCACTGCAACTGCCGCCACTTTCGTAGCGTTGCCCATGTAGATAGTGATCTCTCCCTCTCTAAGCCGCCGGGTTTCCTGGAACCCCTGCAAAGAATTGCAGACATGATCAGTGGCTCCCGTATCCACACACCAGGTACCGGTGGATAACACCGCTAAACATGTTTCAGTGACTAAGGAAAAGTTCATACCTCCTTGTCTGAGAGGACAATTAGACTTCCAATGTCCAGACTGCTTGCAACGGAAACACTTGCCCTTGGGCTTGTTCACTCCATTCTGTGGTCCACCATTTCTGGGTCCACTGGGTTTCCGTCCTTGCTTCTTCTTCCTCTTAGTCCCCGGAGGGCCAGGAAGTTTCACAGCCACAAGTGCCTGAGATTTATTAAAGATTCCCTCTGCCGCCTGGAGTTCAGTCAGGAGCTCCGCCAACGAATATAACTTATTGTTCATGTTATAGTTCAGGCGGAACTGCTCAAAACTCCTAGGCAGAGACTGGAGCACTATATCGATCTGGGTTTCCCCATCGATAGCTCCTCCCATAATCTCTATCTCATTCAGATAGCCTATCATCCTAAGAACGTGATCCCACGGGCGTTCCTTCGGACATAGTGGCCGTCATGAGTTTTCTCATGGAATCTTGCCTGGCTGCCCTATCCTGACTACCAAACATCTCCTTGAGGTTAAGCATCATATCATAGGCAGTGGTCATGGCCTCATGCTGATGTTGCAGCACATTTGACATTGAAGCCAAAATGTAGCACCGCGCCATCTGATCAGCCTTGACCCACTTCCGATGAGCTTCCTTTTCCTCAGGAGTGGAGGTATCAATAGGTTCATCAGGACAAACCTCATGGAGTACATATTTGTACTCCTCAGCAGTTAGGACAATGTCCAAGTTTCGTTTCCAATCAACATAGTTCGGACCAGTGAGTTTGTTTTCTTTTAGTATAATGGACAGCGGGTTGAGTGCCATATCTATAAAAGAGACAAATCAATCTGTCAAATTTAATTCGATATCAACTCCCTTAATTAATATCATTAAATTTACCAATCAATCCTAAAATCCCATCAGACTAGCATGCCACGTTCATGTGGACGTATACTAGTCCAAACGATTTTATAACTGGACTTTTACTTCGGTCGTACATCATTACAGCAGTGACTCCGATGGGGAGGATACTGTAAAGCGTACCTAAGTGTATACCATTTCTCAGTACTAAGTTAACCGCTCGGAAACTACACGCCCACCGCAAGCCACGTTAGTGTGGACGTTTACGTTGACATGCGGTCCCTTTACGACTTCCTATAACTGTCGAGCCTCAATTAACCCAAAGTTCCGTTTTCGTCTAGTAAGCCACGATAGTGTGGACGTTTACTAAACAAACAACTTTGTTAATTGAATTCCATTTAATAAATTTCACAATTTCGTTAATCAAAGCTTGATATCTCGTAAGTGAAACTCGAAGTTTCTAACCAGCGATCAATCATGCAATTGAGCCCTATCTCTCACAAAGTGAGGGAGCCAACCAGACAATCGATCTAGTCATCAAATGACTCGAATGTCTCTAATCTGTGTCATCGACATAACCAAGCGCTTTGGCTCCATTCCACTCCCCGGGGTGAGAATGAGTCGAGTTGAAATTAGTCTTTGAAAGACAGATTAGGCATTGCTTTGAAAAACTTATGTGTTCAATTCTATAAATGGAATTGAATTCGAATTTTGATCCAGTGATATCCGTGTGTCAACTTTATCCGATAGGGAGGATGACACTAAAGCCAACTCGTAAGCGACACACATCACCATCAAAACAGAGAATGGAGACCGCGGGATTGTTTCCAATCCCTCTCCCACTTAGTTTTTACGAAAGGGATTAACAAGCATGCATAAAATTTAAAGCATAATAAAACCACGTTAAACATACAAGAACCAATTATTGTGGCCCGATTATTATGGCCTTTAAAATCTTCGATGCACGTCTTCTCGGATCTTCGTCTCGTTGCTCGTCTCAGTCTCGGTCCATCACCGACTCGTCTAAGGACCAAGAGACGAACCCCTCCCACTGGAGTATCATCCCGGGCCCTCGACAAGCGATCCGTGATGTCCGTCGAACCCCCGCGGAGCTGCTGCCCGAAGTCCAGCGAAACGGCGACCGCCGTTTGCCCTTCAGCAGCCGCGGGTTCGACTTCTCGACCCTCGTTCGTCCGTCCTTCGATCTCTTCTCGATCCACCAAGTAGCAGCAACATTACATAAGTAACCTAGCTACTTCCGGCATCGATCCTATACAGAATGATCAATCCTATACACCCGGATAAACGAAAAACGAAATAGAAAACCCTAAACGACTCAACCCGTCGTTTTAATCTATTACAAGCAAGCAACGATTCAAAAAACAAAGATCTCGACAACCCCGAGAGTTTAACAAACCACAACATACAGTACATAAACATATGACCATAATAATCGGGTTATCCTGCAAAACAAAACTCGCAAACAATACAAAGAACGTATAACCGGCTCTGATACCAATTGTTGGAAAACGACTACCCGGGAGGCGTTCGTTCGATCGCTCGAACATCCGAACGCTCCCAGTCGACCTCCGAAGTCGCTACTTCGTTCGCACGACACCCCTTGACCCGATTCACGCCCAGCCATCGCCCCGAAGGACAACCGCGCGAAACGGGACTGGACTGCATCAATTCGGCGACCGCCGAAAGCAGTCCAGCGGTCGCTGAAAGGAACTGCAAACGGCGACCGCCGTTTGCCCTTTGGCGACCGCCGTTTGTCCGCGAACAGCAACGCGATGTTGCTGTTCCGGGCTCGTTTCCGGGTCGTTTTTCCTCATCCGACTACCGTTCCGGAGGTCCTAGAACCCCCAGTAGTCGAGGAATACGATCCACGACCCCGGAACCCGATCCACGTTCATGTATGTTCAACGAGATAAAACGAGATCGAATAAATTGCGGAAAAAGATAGATCCGATCTCATACCTTTCGGTCGATTGTTGAGACCTTAGATGCTTCTAGTGTATGACTCTGCCCCGACTCCAACCGTTGTGTGGGCAACGATCTGTTGGGTCTGCCTTTTCTGCTTTCTCCTTTCTCTACCAGCGTTAATATATCTTTTCTCTCTTAGAGAAAATATCAGCGCTAACTTTATGTTTTTAACAGAGAAAAACTTAATTGCGCTAAACAATTATTTTCTCTGCTGAAAATAAAAAGCGGCGAAGTGTAGGTCTAGAATAGGCAAGAGGGGGGGGGGGGGTTTATATAGAGTTACACTAGGGACCAAAGGTTAAATTAATTAAGGGCTAAATTGAAATATTAATTAACTTGGAATACGTAAACGCAATTCCTTAATTAATCGATTTCAATTTTAATTATTATTAACTTCACTATAAAATAATAATTGAATTCCCGAAATTAATTTAATATTATTTCAACAATAATATTTCCGCCGAAATTACATATACGACTTTCCCCGTGTTTAAGATATCGAACGTCCACGAATTTATTTAATTACTAATAATTAAATTAATTCGTTTCTTATTATCCGAGACTAGTACCACTCATCCTTATTATCATGTGGAACAAATCCACCTGCAGGGTTTACATGATAAACTTTATGAGCTCATCTCGGGGACGTCATCAACCCGATAAACGGGACACGGTTTCCTGTCTATAATCTATAGCATACCGTGTGTACAATTCCGATTCCCAATTTACCGAGTATCTTGACTAATCAATTAGTCTCACTCATTGGCATATTAAAGAGCCGAGAATTGGACACACGCACCTATAATTATATAGGGATTAGGAATTCGTATATCCGTAATCTCTGAGGTCTAGTTCGATTACGTCGATTAGTATAAATCGAACGCCCTCCCGTGGTCTTGCTCAATACACCAAGTGTACAAGTGTAACATAATAGTCAAGACCAACTATTACCCAGTCACACTACGATGTACCGATGGATTGTCCCTGTCCATCTAAGTCGTGAGCTTCTGTTCGATAATATACGAGTAACCGACAGTATGATCTTCCGCGTGTCTCCTCACGCCATACTGTCTACAACGTATACATCTAGGACTATTGCATTCTAGTACAAGATAGACAAAATGCCGACAGTTTGATTAATAGATAATGAAAAACACAGATAAGGAGTTCCATATTGTCACTAAACTAGACATTTAGAATATAACTCCATCAATAGGTTCATCAGGACAAACCTCATGGAGTACATATTTGTACTCCTCAGCAGTTAGGACAATGTCCAAGTTTCGTTTCCAATCAACATAGTTCGGACCAGTGAGTTTGTTTTCTTTTAGTATAATGGACAGCGGGTTGAGTGCCATATCTATAAAAGAGACAAATCAAACTGTCAAATTTAATTCGATATCAATTCCCTTAATTAATATCATTAAATTTACCAATCAATCCTAAAATCCCATCAGACTAGCATGCCACGTTCATGTGGACGTATACTAGTCCAAACGATTTTATAACTGGACTTTTACTTCGGTCGTACATCATTACAGCAGTGACTCCGATGGGGAGGATACTGTAAAGCGTACCTAAGTGTATACCATTTCTCAGTACTAAGTTAACCGCTCGGAAACTACACGCCCACCGCAAGCCACGTTAGTGTGGACGTTTACGTTGACATGCGGTCCCTTTACGACTTCCTATAACTGTCGAGCCTCAATTAACCCAAAGTTCCGTTTCCGTCTAGTAAGCCACGATAGTGTGGACGTTTACTAAACAAACAACTTTGTTAATTGAATTCCATTTAATAAATTTCACAATTTCGTTAATCAAAGCTTGATATCTCGTATGTGAAACTCGAAGTTTCTAACCAGCGATCAATCATGCAATTGAGCCCTATCTCTCACTAGGTGAGGGAGCCAACCAGACAATCGATCTAGTCATCAAATGACTCGAATGTCTCTAATCTGTGTCATCGACATAACCAAGCGCTTTAGCTCCATTCCACTCCCCGGGGTGAGAATGAGTCGAGTTGAAATTAGTCTTTGAAAGACAGATTAGGCATTGCTTTGAAAAACTTAAGTGTTCAATTCAATAAATGGAATTGAATTCGAATTTTGATCCAGTGATATCCGTGTGTCAACTTTATCCGATAGGGAGGATGACACTTAAGCCAACTCGTAAGCGACACACATCACCATCAAAACAGAGAATGGAGACCGCGGGATTGTTTCCAATCCCTCTCCCACTTAGTTTTTACGAAAGGGATTAACAAGCTGCCCGGGAGATTAACAATTGATGCCATGGTATCAGAGCAATCCCTTTCAAACCTATTGATACCTCCACTCCTGAGTAACCTATTGACCTCTCCCACTTAGTTTTTATGAAAGGGATTAACAAACTAACGGGCGTGAATCGGGGCACGGGCTGGGCAAACGAACGGAGTAACGGACCTGGAGGTCGACTGGGATCGTTCGGATGTTCGAGTGATCGAACGAACGCATCCCGGGTAGTCGATTTCCAACACAAGGTAGAATAATTTATCGAAAAATACCGTGAACGAAAACCAACGCTCTGATACCAATTGTTGGAAATCGATATCCCAGAATTAATAAATTTAAATAAATAAATTATCTAATTAATTCCGACCGAAATCTTTTGGAGATCGAATATCCTGGTGTTGTCAAAATGCGGAACGACAACTCCAATCGAAATCCCGGTTGCCGGAAACCCGCCACGAACCTCCACGGGGATAGCCCAACCAAACAAACCCTAACCGCGGAACACGGGCTGTTCGGTCGAGCCCCCGCGTGGGGCTCGCGGCTGTTCGTAGCAGCCACAAGAGGCTGCCCAGCCATGCCCCGCTGATCGCCCTCCAGCCACGGTCGAACCGTGGCTAGCGATCAGCCCTAGCCACCGCCGCGCGAGCGGCGGTCCAGCTGCGCGAGCGACGATCACACCGCGCGAGCGGGGATCGTGCCGTGCGAGCGGCGCTGAGCAATCGTACGGGCTGCTCCCAGCAGCCCGCTGGTCATCCCCGGACGAGGCTCGCATCGCACGCGAGCCCGCTGCGGGAGAACCCGCAGCTCGCGTCGACCCCATCCAGGAGATCAAGCATGCGCTCGATCGAGTCTGGGCGTCCAGCCGAGGCTCGCCCCTTTCGACCCTCTCATGCTCGAGCCGTTGAGCCGCCGGCGGTCCGGTGATCTTCGATCACCACCGCCCGGTTCAACCTCGTCATGGGTCGCGTTCTCGGATCTTGGTTCACGATATTTTTACGACAATTAAACGATAAAATCATAAAGAGGGTTTTACGATTTACCTCGTTCTCGTTGTTCGGAAAAATGAAGAACTCAATTTGAAGACCTTGAGATCTTCCCACGTATTCCTTGCACTAGCTCGAACGTCGTGTGGGCGACGATCTTCCGAACTCCATGGATCTCCCTCTCTACTTTCTCTCTCTAGAATTGTGATCTTCAAGTTATGAAAATAGAGAAGACCATGTAGTGCTTTTATAGGCTACGTAGGGGATCTTAAGGAGGTGGAATATTCGGCTTCCAATATTAATGATTAAATTGAGCCCAAGCCCAAATCTATTAATCCCATTAATATTAATTAATTTATTTTCCACTATATAAATTAATTGCACTCCCAATATTAAAACATATTATATCAAATAATATTATGTGGTAGTATTATTTATTCCGTGTATTTAAGATATAAATATCCATGAATAAAATTAATTTATTGCTAATTAATTTATTCATCTCTTATATTCGAGAATAGTACCATTCAACTTTAATTATTATGCGGAACAAATCCACCTGCAGGGTTTACATAATAATTCCTTATGAACTCATCTCGGGGATATTATCAACCCTTACGGAATACACTTTCCCGTCAAGTATTCACGGCATGTCATATATAAAATATAGCGACCCAACTTAACCGGTAATTGACCCAATAATTAAACCGGTCAATTCCTTTGGAAAATCAAAGTCACTTATATTAAATATACACACCCGCAATAGTATCGGGGATTAAGAATAAAATACACATAGATTTAAATCGATTATCGAAGGCAATCCTAATCGATAAGTATCAAGCGATCCGCCCAATACACCAAGTGTACTAGTATGATAAAATAATCAAGACAAATTATTTTCTCTCTCATACTACGACTATACCGATGGATTGGTCCGTGTCCATCTACGTCGTGAGCAACTGTTCGATTATATACGAGTAACCGATAGTATGATCTTCCGTGTGGGCCCGCACACCATACTAACTACAACGTGTAAAATCTAGGACTATAATTTGCATATATTTAATTATAAATAATTAAACGCAAATAATTGTTTATTTAATTAAATAGATTAATGGCAATGGATCGGGAGTTTCCGTTACTTAAATCTAGACATTAAGTACACAACTCCAACACAATTATATTTATATAGTGGAAAATAAATATAATTAATAATAGTAAGGATTAATAGATTTGGGCTTGGGCTCAATTTAATCACTATTATTAGAAGCCCAATATTCCACCTCCTTTAGATTCCCTACGTAGCCTATAAAAGCATTACATGGTCTTCTCTATTCTCATAACTTGAAGAACACAATTCTAGAGAGAGAAAGTAGAGAAGGAGATCCATAGAGTTCGGAGGATCGTCGCCCACCCGACGTTCGAACGAGTGCAAGGAATACGTGGGAAGGTCTCAAGGTCTTCAATAAGATCTCGTTTCTATGCACAACGAATCTAAAGGTGAATTAAATAATTCCGCTATTTAATTCATGTATATTGAAATCAATTATTGAAAAAAACAAGATCCGTGAGTCGGAGATTCGGACCGGGACCAACCGGGGCGGTGGCGATCGAGGATCGCCGGACCGCCGGCCGGCTGGTGGTTCCCGGCGGATGAATCACCTAGTGGAGCCCTCGGCTGGGCATCCCACAGCCCGCCTAGGCGGTCGTGGTTCCCGGGACGTCGATTGGAGTCGATTTTATGACGACTCCGGGTGATCGATTTCCAACAATTGGTATCAGAGCGTATGGTTACGTTTTTCGTTAATTGTTTCGATAATCGATTCTCGATGTTTATAACCATAGATTAATTTAGTTTATTAAATTATTGTGCTATATATGTTGTTCTACGTCTTTGATTTTCTCTCTCGTATGAATCGTGAACGACGAAAATTAATTAAATTTTTTTTTCGGAGAAAACAAACCTTGTTCGATCACGGCGTGGGCACGCCTTTGTGCGGGCTGCTGTGCGGGCTGCTGTGCGGGTTGTACGGGCTCGGACCGGGCTGTTGGGCGTGACCTGAACACAGCTGGGCATGTCAGCGTATGCCACCAGTGGTGGTGGTTCGCCGACAGCTGGCGGTTGTGCTCGGTGGTCACGCTGCAGACTTCGCATCAACGCGCTGGAGTCGCGGCTTGGCTGCGATTTCGGACGGCCTGCGTATGGCGACGATGGCAGCGAGCTGGACGGTCATACTGGAACCACTGACTTCCAAGTCTGGGTACTGGAAGTCTGATTATTCTCTCGAAGAAAGTACGAAATTTTTCTTTAGTCGTAAAAACATAGTCAGTCGTATTATCTACCAGAACCTGGTGGGTAGATATGGAACCACTGACGGTATGTGCTTTTTAAATGCAAGGGTTCCAGGAAACCCGACGACTTGGAAAAGAAGAAATCGTAGTCTACATGGGCAATGCTGTAAAGGAGGCAGCAGTTGCAGTGGAGGACATTTTATAGGATTTCATTTTGGGTTATTGCTTTTATGTACCTTTCAAATTAGAAAGAACTCTGTTCTGGATTTCTAAGAAATGGATATTTTATTTCTTTTCATCATTTGATGGTTATAAGAAGAAATAATGATATTATCTATTTTGGTACATTAGCTAGCAATATATAAATGATGAATCCTGAGTCCACCACGATGCAACGAACCGTTTTATATAACTCGTTTTACTAATAAGATATTTCTTTATTAAATCATTTATACTTGTGGATTCTTATGCTAAGTCATATTTATTAAAATAAGAAGTTCAAAGGTCGAAAATTGATTGTAAGATCAATTAAGTTTAAGGAG
Organism: Euphrasia confusa; assembly: GCA_954870475.1. Taxonomy (NCBI): domain Eukaryota; kingdom Viridiplantae; phylum Streptophyta; class Magnoliopsida; order Lamiales; family Orobanchaceae; genus Euphrasia; species Euphrasia confusa. The sequence continues at coordinate 36,121,617 of OX940950.1, forward strand.
TGGACCTTCCGACCTAAGAATCTAATTTGGAAGATAATACGACTAAGCAATACTTATGGATATAAGATCCGGACAAGTATTAGAATTGATTGACTCTGATGTATGATCAGAGCTTGGGATTGGATCCCAAGTGACTACACCATACAGTCCTCTATAGAAATGGTGTGTCGGAAATAAGAAATGGAACTCTTATAGAAATAGTAAAAGCATGAGTTATACGGAACTACCTATGTTCTATGGATATATCTTGGAAACAACGGCGCATGTAAATGCGGTTGTAGAATATCTTAGAAGAACAAAAGATGTGTGTTCGATAGTACTATTAACCAGAAGGATGTTATATGTTCTAACGCCCGGTTCTTAGAGGAAGACTATTAGATGAACCACAAGCCCAAAATGACGTGATACTTCTGAAAATAGAGAAAACGATAAAGACTGGAAGCCAGCCGAACCGAGTAGCGGTACACCACTAACTGCACCTACTGTTATTACTGTTAATACACTGGAATGCCATTGTAGTGGGAGGTTGTATGACAACCGGAGATATTCATAAGACCAGGAGAGTTTCGAACTCTGGACCTAGTATACATGAAATCAATCCCTGGATCTACATAGAGGCGGTACTAGATCTAAATGTGCCTTCTTGGAGAGCAATAAGGATTATTGCTAAGAGGCAATATCATTAAGAGTACAAGCTTAGTCAATCCATTGATGGATTGAAGGAAAGCTTAAAGATCGTGGAACTTGCGATTTGATGAGATAGTCTATTTTATGGATTCATCAAAGCATAGACGAATCATGTGTATTGGAAACGTGATTGAACGAGGTGGTGTTTCTCGGGTTTTATGTAGAGAACATTCTCATCATTGGTAACAATGTAAAGATGTTGTCAGACATAGAATGATGGTTGTCTAGATAAATCGATATGAAAGATGTAGGAAGAGGTTGGACATGTTCTTGAGATCTAGGATCTCTAGAAAAGAACATTGTACTTCTCCTGGACATCTTACATATAAATGATTATGGTTCGTTTTAACATGCAAGATTCCGAGAAAGGGTCGTTACCTTTCAGATACGGAATGCATCTATCTAAGGAAATGTGTTTTGGAACACAAAATAAGATAGAAACAATTAAAGCGGTTTCATACACTTTTAGTGTAGAAAGGTTAATAGAATGCGATGTTGAAAAACGAGAACCAGATATCGGCTATGTAGTTAGCATAGTGGGAGGATGTCAAGGTAATCCTGGAAAGGAATATTCGACTGTTGTAATGAACATTTAAAGTACTTTCGAAATACTGGAGACTATGTTCTGGATTACGGAGCAGGCGAGCTTTTCCTTTGGATTACATTTTCTAAGATTTCTAATCAGAAAAGGACCGGTGTAAGTCGATATCAGGCTATGTGTTTCACTATTAAAAGAGGAGGAGCTTTAACATGGAAGAGTGATAAGCACGTTGCTTTTCGGACTCTGCCATGGGTAACCAAGAATAGTGGCCTCAGAGGCAGCGGAAGTTCTGGTGTTGCTCCGGGATAACCTCTAGGACTTAGATGTGATTCTTAGTTTACCAAAGGCTATGTAAATAGCGGTGCTATGGCAAACTATAAGAAATCACAAGTTCATAAGTGTAAGATAACACATAGAGCAAGTACCACCTGATACGAGTCATCGTCAGGTAAGACGACGCTGTAGTCACCAAGATAACTTCAGAACGACAATCTAGATTGCTCTTTCACAAGGCACTTCTTGGAAGTGCATTTTAAGCACGTGAAGAGTAAGGGAGTCGGGAGTTTGGAAGAAAAGACTAGACCTTAGTATAAGTAGGAGATTGATGGAGTTGTATACTTAATGTCTAGATTTAAGTGATATGAACTCCCTATCCATTGTCATTAATCTATTTCATTAAATGAACAATTTTTTTCGTTTAAATATTTATAATTAAATATATGCAAATTATAGTCCTAGATTATATACGTTTTAGTTAGTATGGTGTGCGTCGTCACACGGAAGATCATACTATCGGTTACTCGTATATAATCGAACAGTTGCTCACGACCTAGATGGACAAGGACCAATCCATCGGTATAGTCGTTGTATGAGTGAGAAAATAATTGGTCTTGATTATTTTATCATACTTGTACACTTGGTGTATTGGGCGGATCGCTTGAGATTTATCGATTAGGATTGCCTTAGATAATCGATTTAAATCTCAGTGTATTTTATTCTTAATCCCTGATATTATTGCGGGTGTGTGCATTTAATATTAGTGACTTTGATTTTCCAAAGGAATACTCAAAATAGGAAAACCGAATAATTTAGGAAAGTTGTGTACTTAATGTCTAGATTTAAGTAACAGAAACTCACGATCCATTGCCACTAATCTATTTAATTAAATAAACAATTATTTGCGTTTAATTATTTATAATTAAATATATGCAAATTATAGTCCTAGATTCTATACGTTGTAGTTAGTATGGTGTGTCGGGCCCACACAAAAGATCATACTATCGGTTACTCGTATTTAATCAAACAGTTGCTCACGACCTAGATGGACACGGACCAATCCATCGGTATAGTCGTTGTGTGAGAGAGAAAATAATATGTCTTGATTATTTTATCACACTTGTACACTTGATGTATTGGGCGGATCGCTTGAGATTTATCGATTAGGATTGCCTTGGATAATTGATTTAAATCTCAGTGTATTTTATTCTTAATCCCCGATACTATTGCGGGTGTGTATATTTAATATAAGTGACTTTGATTTACCAAAGGAATTAACCGATTTAATTATTGGGTCAATTACCGATTAAGTTGGGTCACAATATTTTATATATGGCATGCCGTGAATACTTGACGGGAAAGTGTATCCCGTAAGGGTTGATAATATCCCCGAGATGAGTTCATAAGGAATTATTATGTAAACCCTGCAGGTGGATTCGTTTTGCATAATAATTAAGGTTGAATGGTACTAGTCTCGGAAATAAGAGATGAATAAATTAATTAGCAATAAATTAATTTTATTCATGGATATTTATATCTTAAATACACGGAATAAATAATACTACCGGAGAGATAATATTATTTGATATAATATGGTATAATATTGGGAGTGCAATTATATTTATATAGTGGAAAATAGATATAATTAATATTAATGGATTAATAGATTTGGGCTTGGGCTCAATTTAATCATTAATATTGGAAGCCCAATATTCCACCTCCTTAAGATCCCCTACGTAGCCTATAAAAGCACTACATGGTCTTCTCTATTCTCATAACTTGAAGATCACAATTCTAGAGAGAGAAAGTAGAGAGGGAGATCCATGGAGTTCGGAAGATCGTCGCCCACCCGACGTTCGAGCTAGTGCAAGGAATACGTGGGAAGATTTCAAGGTCATCGATTGATCTCGTTTATCCGAACAGCGAATCGAAGGTATAAAATCGTTAAACACCCTTAATGATTTTATTCGATTATTTATTGAAAATACCGTAGAACCAAGATCCGAGGACGAACCCCGGACGAGAATCGAACCGGGCGGTGGTGGTCGAACCACCGGACCGCCGGCGGTTCAAGGATCCCCGTGGGGATCGAACCAAACACGCCCCGGCTGGACCGGGGGCGTGCGCATGGAAGGACCCCAACCCACGGCTGGGGGTGCGATCGAACCCTAGGTTCGATCGCTGGGGTGGCGGGCTGGTGCCGCCGCGGCTCGCGAGGCGAGCCGCCCCCTCCTATGCGAACGGCGAGTCGCCGGACTCGCCGTAGGGTTGCTTCGATGCATCCCAGCGATCGCATGGTGCGATCGCGAGCTCGCACCCGCGGGGGTGCGGCTGGACGTGAGCCGTCTTCGGACGCCGCTGTGCATTCGGTCGTATCCCGGCTCGCGTGGTGGTGCTCGCGTGATCTCCGGCGAAGGGTTTTTGATCGGGCTATGGTTTCCGCAAATTTTAATAGCCCGGGATATCGAATTCCAACAATTGGTATCAGAGCGTCGTTTACGTTCGCGGTATTTTCGATAAAATTGTTCTACCTTGCAGGGTTTCCGACTATTATGGCTAGATATAATTTATTCGTTAATTATTGTCATAATATGTTTTGATTAAACTCTCGGACATGTCGAGATTCGTTTTATGTGTGGTGAATGCTTGTAATAGTAAAAATTCGGGGGTTGACCGAATTTAGGTTTATTATTACGTTCTACTTTTTTCGGAAATTGTATAGGGTCGATTTCATGTATAGAATCGATACCGGATAATTGTATTTAAATTCTTGTAATTTATTTACGTTGGTTCGATGCCGAAACGACCGCCGGAGAAGACGTGTGACAGAGAAGACGAAGGGCTCGAGGATCGATCATGGAGATCGATCCCCATGAGATCGATGGCAAGGGAGAGGGGCGGCGATCGCACCCCTCGGCTGGGGCTGCCGCCGGTTTGGTGGTGGCCGGCCGGCTGAGTGGTGGCGGCGGTTGCCCTCTCCGGTGGTCGATCGATGGTGGGGGTGGCGCGGGGTCCTCGTGATCTCGTGCTACTCCTAACGAGATTCAACTTTCCTAAATTATTTGTTTTTCCTATTTTGAGTATTCTTATTTTTTTTTGGGAATTCTCATGGAATAGGAAAAGAATAAATTTAGAATAAATTTATTTCCTTATTGATTATTCCTATTATGGGAATTTTCATGGATAAGGAAGGAATAAATTTAAAATTAATTCGGTTTTCCTTATTGAGTGTTTTTCTTTATGGAAACTCTCATGGATTAGGAAAAGAATTAATTAGAATTAATTTATTTCCTTATTGAGTGTTTTTCTTTATGGAAACTCTCATGAATTAGGAAAAGAATTAATTTGGAATTAATTTATTTTTCCTATTTAATTATTCCTTTATGGAATTTTTAATAGATTATGAAAATAATTAATATGGAAAGTTTTGAAAGTCCTTAATTAATTTTTCCTATTTAATTATTCCTTTATGGAATTTTTTTAATAGATTAGGAAAGGAATTAATTTGGAAGGATTAGGAGTCCTAATTTATTTTGTTTCCTTATTCCATTATGGAAATCTTCTAGAATATTCCACGTGGGTCTTGGATAGAATTTTAGAGATTTAATGGAGTAGAAAAGGAAAATTAAAATAAATAAAAATATTAATAATATTTAATTTTATTTTTGATATATTCGATTGACTTAATTTTCGAATTAAGTAACTTTTGGATTAATTGAAAATAAATAGATTTAAATATTGGAATTAATATTCTCGTCACATGGAGCATTCAAGAACGAAGACTGAAGACTAGAAGATGCGTACGGAGATGCGATAAAGCCATATTAGTCGGAAAATAATATTCTAGTATTATTTTGATTATGTGATAATAGTATGTGCTTTATTTCATGTATGCATGCTTATGTGTATTTATTTATGCATTAGATAGCATATCACTTTGTTATAAAAAGCTAAGTGGGAGAGGGATTGGAAACAATGACATGGTCTCCATTGCTGTTCTCTTGGTAACTTTTATGAACTTTCGAAGTTCGTATAGATAAGTCATTGGAGGAGAATTCTTGTAATTCCTCTTACGAGAAACATTGATTAAGTCTATCAAACAATGCCTAATTTGTCTTTCCAAAACTGACTTCAAGTCGACTCATTCTCACCCCGGGGAGTGGAATGGAGCCAAAGCCACTTGGTCAAGTCGAGAACACAAATTAGAGGCTTTCGTACCATTTTTTTTAAAATGGATCGATTGTCTGCTCGGCTCCCTCATTTTATGAGAGATAGGGTCGTTCGCATGGTGAATCACTGGTTAGAAACTTCGAGTTTCACTTATGATTCTCCGCGTCCTGATTTACGAAAATCGAATGGATCAAGTAATTGGGAGTCAATTATAAAATTCTCTTGGCATAGTAAACGTCCACACCACGTGGCTTGCTATACTAACGGATTTTGGATTAATTGATGTGGACAGTTATAAGGAATTGTGAAGAGTTGTGAAGTTGTCGTAAACGTCCACACCACGTGACTTGCGGTGATGTAGCGGTTCCAAACGATTTAATTTAGTACTGAGTAATGGTTTACACTTAGATACGCGTTATAGTATTCTTCCCCACGAAGTTACGCTATAAGTGATGTATGACCGAAGCAAAACTAATTGCTAAATCATTTGGGTAAGGTAAACGTCCACACCACGTGGCTTGCCATATCTGATGGGATTTTAGAGGCGATTAGTGATTTAATGATATTATTTAAGGGAGATAATATCGGAGATTAAATCAATTGTTTGTTGTTATATGTGCTCATAGATTAGGAAATGGCTTTGAACCCACTTTCTGTGATACGTAAGGATTTTAAACTCACTGGTCCCAAAATGTATTGATTGGAATAGAGATCTAGACATTGCCCAAACTGTTGAAGAGTACAAGTTTGTACTCGGTAAGCTTTGTCCTCCCGAGCCTACAAATGTCTTAACTGTTGAGGAAAGGACTGATTTTAAGAAGTGGGAAAATGCTTATGCAATAACCACCGATTATGATATCATGTTCAAACTCAAGGAGATGTTTAGACATGGTGTAGAGGCTAGACAAGAGGCGATGAGGATACTCATAAAGGCCAGTCGAATCGAGGAAACGCTTAAGCACGTTTTTGAGATGACTGACCTTTTTGACGAGTTGAGACGGAAATCGCAAGCTCTTGTAGCTAATTCCAAAGGTTTCGACCCTAAGGGCAAAATCGGGGGAAAGGAAAAGCAAGCAAAGAAACCCAGTGGTCCTACTTTTCTTGGACCACGAGATGGGACGAGAAAGCCAAGAGGAAAGTGTTCTCGATGCAAACAGTCTGGGTACTAGAAGTCTGATTATCCTCTCAAAGAAAGTACGAAATTTTCTTTAGTCGTAAAACATAGTCAGTGGTATTATCTACCGGAACCTGGTGTGTAGATATGGAACCACTGACGGTATGTGCATTTTAAATGCAAGGGTTCCAGGAAACCCGACGACTTGGAAAAGAAGAAATCGTAGTCTACATAGGCAATGCTGTAGAGGAGGCAGCAGTTGCAGTGGAGGACATTTATAGGATTTCATTTTGGGTTATTGCTTTTATGTACCATTCATATTAGAAAGAACTTTGTTCTGGATTTCTAATGAATGGATATTTTATTTCTTTTAATCATTTGATGGTTATAAGAAGAAATAAAGATATTATCTATTCTGGTAAATTAGCTAGCAATATATAAATGATGAATCCTGAGTCCACCACGATGCAACGAACCGTAGTATAAAACTCGTTTTACTAATAAGAGATTTCTTTATCAATTATACTTGTGGATTCTTATGATGAATCATGTTTATTCAAATAAGAAGTTCAAAGGTCGAAAATTGATATTTGATCAATTAAGTTGAAGGAATGGACCTTCCGACCTATGAATCTAATTTGGAAGATAACATGACTAAGTAATCCTTTATGGATATAAGATATAAGATCCGGACAAGTATAAGAATTGATTGACTCTGATGTATACAGACCTATGTCTACTCAGACAATAAGGTACGAGTACTTCATTTGATGATTACTCGAGAAATGGATTAGAATACCTGATGTGCCACAAAAGCAAGTGTGACAAGTCAATGGACACTAAGCAATTGTAAAGAACCATCAAGGTATATCCATTTGTAGCCTGCGATTTGATCGCGGAGGCAAGTACCTGTCTGAGGAATGCATGGCATACTGATCAGAGATTGGGATTTGATCCCAAATGACTACACCATACACTTTTGTGTAGAAATGGTGTGTAGTAAACAATAAATGGAACTCTTATAGAAATAGTAAAAGCATGAGTTATACGGAACTACCTATGTTCTATGGATATGTCTGGAAACAACGGCGCATTCAATGCGGTTGTAGAATGTCCTAGAAGAACAAAAGATGTGTGTTCAATAGTACTATGAACCAGAGGGACGTTATAAGTTCTAACGCCCGGTTCTTAGAGAAAGACTATATGATGAACCACAAGCCCAAAGTCACGTGTGTTGGAGTAGTATACTTAATGTCTAGATTTGAGTATTCTGAACTCCTTGTACACTTTCATTTACCTATTAAATACGAACATTCATTTGCTTTTAATTATTGTCAATTAAAATTATGCAAATTATAGTCCTGGATTTCATACGTTGTAGTTAGTATGGTGTGTCGGGCCCACACAGAAGATCATACTATCGGTTACTCGTATTTAATCAAACAGATGCTCACGACCTAGATGGACACGGACCAATCCATCGGTATAGTCGTTGTGTGAGAGAGAAAATAATTTGTCTTAATTATTTTATCACACTTGTACACTTGGTGTATTGAGCGGATCGATTGAGACTCATCAATTAGGATTGCTCGGCGATAATTGATTTGAGACTCAGTGTATTTTATTCTTAATCCCCGATATTGTTGCGGGTGTGTATATTCAATATAAGTGACTTTGATTTACCAAAGGAATTAACCGATTTAATTATTGGGTTAATTACCGGTTAAGTTGGGTCACTATATTTTATATATGGCATGCCGTGAATGATTGACCGGACAGTGTATCCCGGAAGGGTTGATAATATCCCCGAGATGAGCTCATAAGGATTTATTATGTAAACCTCGCGAGTGGATTTAATTCCGCATAATAAATAAGGTTGAGTGGTACTAGTCTCGGATAAAAGAGATGAATAAATTTATTAAGCAATAAATAAATTTTATTCATGGATATTTATATCTTAAATACACGGAATAAATAATACTACAGGAGAAATATTATTTGGATATAATATGGTTTAATATTGGGAGTGCAATTAATTTATATAGTGGAAAATAAATTAATTAATATTAATGGGAGATTAATAGATTTGGGCTTGGGCTCAATTTAATCATTAATATTGGAAGCCCAATATTCCACCTCCTTTAGATCCCCTACGTAGCCTATAAAAGCACTACATGGTCTTCACTTTTTCATAAGACAAGAATATCAATACTTGATAGTTCTAGAGAGTTGAAGAGGATCCATAAGCTTGGAAGATCGTCGCCCACCCGACGTTCAAGCTAGTGCAAGGAATACGTGGGAAGATTCAAAAGGTCGTCTTGAATTCGTTTCTCCAAACAACGAATCGAAAGGTAAAAATCTAAACACCCTTGATTGTTCGATTTTGGTTTATCGAGAATACCGTAGAACAAAATCCGAGGTACGAAACCATGAACGGGGGACGATCGAGTGGTGGTGGCGAAACCACCGGACCACAAGCGATCGCCCGGGCTAGGGTTTCGCGCGGGCGTGGAAGGGCGAACCCCGGCTGGACGCCGGGGGTGCGATCGATCGTCATGATCGATCGCTGGCCGCGGGCTGTGACCCGCGGCGGCCCTGCTTGAGGCGGGCCAGCCTTCCAGGCGGCGGCGAGTCGCCGGACTCGCCGCGGGGGCTGCTGGGCAGCCCCTCCCCGATCGATCGCTCCATGCGATCGATCCTTCGATCGCGTGAACACCCCGGCTCGCGGGGGTTCGGCCGGGGGCGGGCTGTGCGTCTTCGGGCGCACGGTCTCCGATGGTCGGACTCCGGCGGATGAGTCGGTGTTCATGTGATCTCCGGCGAAGGTTTTCGTTCGGGTTATTGTTTCCGCAATTTTTAATAGCCCGGGATATCGAATTCCAACAATTGGTATCAGAGCGTGGTTTACGTTCGCGGTATTTTCGATAAAATTGTTCTACCTTGCAGGGTTCCGACTATTATGGCTTAATTTATTATTCGTTTAATTTATTTTGTCATGTATGATGGATTGATTAAACTCTCGGACATGTCGAGATTCGTTTTTGGTGGTGAATGCTTGTAATAGTAAAAATTCGGGGGTTGACCGAATTTAGGATTTATTATTACGTTCTATTTTTTCCGAAAAATGTATAGGGTCGATTTCATGTATAGAATCGATACCGGATAGTGTAAAAATTTATTTTGTAATTTATTTTGCGTTGGATCGATGCCGAAACGACCGCCGGAGAAGACACGTGACGAAGGAGATGATCGAGAGGGTGAACGGGACAAGGATCGATCAATCCCCATGATCGATCCATGAGGATCGATCGATCGCATGGTGAGGCGCCGAATTCGCGCCTCTCGGCGGCGATGCCACCGGTGGTGGTGGCGCGCCGGCTGGGCGGTGGCGGCGGTGGACCTCGGCCGGTGATGGCGGTCCGGTGGGGGGCGCGGGGGTCCTTGTGATCTTCGTGCTCTCCCGGAAATATACTTTCCTAATTGATTCGGGTTTTTCCTATTTGAGTATTCCTATTTTTGGGAATTCTCATGGATTAGGAAAAGAATTAATTGGAATTAATTTTATTTCCTTATTCTATTATGGAAGTCTTCTAGAGTATTCCGAGTTCTACTTGGAATAGGATCCTAGAGATTTAATAGAATTGGAAAGGAATAAAAGTTAATTTAGGATTGATTTATTTCCTAATTGATTATTCCTATTTTATGGGAATTTTCATAGAAATGGAAATTAATTAATCTTGGAATGTAGAAGAGTCCTAAGTTATTTTATTTCCTTATTTCGTTATGGAAATCATCTAGAATGTTCCAAGTGGGTCTTGGATAGATTATTCTAGAGATTTAATGAAGTAGAAAGGGAAAATAAAATAAATAAAAATATTAATAATATTTAATTTTATTTTTGATTTATTCGATTGACTTAATTTTTTAATTAAGTATCTTTTGGATTTATTAAAAATAAATAGATTTAAATATTGGAAATTAATATTCTCGTCACATGGAGCATTCAAGAACGAAGAATAAAGACTAGAAGATGCGTACGGAGATGAAGTAAAGCCATAATAGTCGGAAAATAATATTCTAGTAATTATTTTGACTATGTGATAATATTATGTGCTTTATTACATGTATGCATGCTATATGTGTTTATTTTCATGCACTAGATAGCGTATCCCTTTATTGTAAAAAGCTAAGTGGGAGAGGGTATGGAAACATACCCATGGTCTCCATTGCTGCTCTCTTGGTGACTTTTATAAACTTTTGAAGTTTATATAGATAAGTTATTGGAGGAGAGTTCTTGTAATTCCTCTTACGAGAAACATTGATTAAGTCTATCAAACAATGCCTAATTTGTCTTTCCAAAGCTGATTTCAAGTCGACTCATTCTCACCTCGGGGAGTGGAATGGAGCCAAAGCCACTTGGTCATGTCGAGGACACAAATTAGAGGCAGTCGTACCATTCTTTGATAGATGGATCGATTGTCTGCTCGGCTCCCTCATTTATGAGAGATAGGGTTGTTCGCATGGTGAATCACTGGTTAGAAACTTCGAGTTTCACTTATGATTCTCCGCGTCTTGATTTACAAGATCGAATGGGTCAAGTAATTGGATTTCAATTGTATAAGTCTTTTGGTATGGTAAACGTCCACACTATCGTGGCTTGCTATATCGAATGGGACTTTAGATCGATTGATGTAGACAGTTATAGAAGGGAGTGAAGGATCTATGTGTCAACGTAAACGTCCACACTATCGTGGCTTGCGGTGGTATACGAGTCTCAAACAAACTTCTTAGTACTGAGTAATGGTTAACACTTAGGTACGCTTCATAGTATTCCCCATCGAGGTAACGCTATTGATGATGTACGACCGAAGGAAATCTAATTGCTAAATCATTTGGGTGGGTAAACGTCCACACTATCGTGGCTTGCCTTACCTGATGGGATTTTAGATGTGATTAGTGATTTAATGATATTATTTAAGGGAGATAATATCGGATATTAAATTGTTTGTTTGTTTTATGTGCTTATAGGTTAGAATGACTGTGACCCCACTTTGTGATATACTTAAAGATGAAAACTCACTGGTTCCATATAGTACTGATTGGAAAAGAAATCTGGACAATGTTCAGACTGTTGAGCCTTCCGAATCCACTATTGTCCCAACTGATGAGGACATTGAAAATGACCTCAAGGAGATGTTAGGACATAGTAAGGAAGCCGGACTAGAGGTGATTTACATACTCATCAAGTTCAGTCCTCTTGAGGAATCGCTTAAAAACGATTTCAAAAGAACTGAACTGATAAGTATGATCAGAGAATCACAAGCTCTAGTGGCCGAGTTGGAAGTGCAAGCAAAGAAGCCCAGTGGTTTTGAACCACGGATTGGGAAGAGCAAGCCGCGAGGCAAGTGCTTTCGATGCAAGCAGTCTGGGCACTGGAGGTCTGATTGTCCTCTCATCAAATGTACGAAATTTTCCTTAGTCACCGAAACATTGTCAGTGGTGTTATCTACCAGCACCTGGTGTGTAGATACGGGGGCCACTGATCATGTCTGCAATTCATTGCAGGGGTTCCAGGAAACCCGGAGACTTAGAGAGGGAGAGATCGTGGTCTACATGGGCAATGCCGCGAAGGTGGCGGCTGTTGCAGTGGGAGACGTTCACTTACGCTTCAGTAGTGATAGGATTTTAGTTTTACATAATTGTCTTTATGTACCCAACTTTAGAAAGAATTTAATTTCGGTTTCTAAACTTATTATGAATGGATATTCTGTCTCTTTTGACCACTCGGTGATCATAAGAAGAAACAGTGAGATTATCTGTTCTGGTACATTGATGGACGATTTGTATGTGCTAAATCATGAGTCTAACACGATGCAACTAACCGAGAGTAATAACACATCTACGAACACAATAAGAGAAAGGAACCTTCTAGGATGAATCAATTATACTTGTGGCACTTAAGGCTAGGTCATATTAACTCAAATAGAATTCAAAGGTTGAAAGCTGATGGTCTCATCAGTGGTGTTGAAGGAGAGGACCTTCCAACCTGCGAATCCTGTTTAGAGGGAAAAATGACCAAGCGTTCTTTTTCTGGTAAAGGACGAAGGGCTGAACAAGTATTGGATTTGATTCACTCTGATGTATGCGGACCTATGTCTACTCAGGCAAGGGGAGGGTATGAGTACTTCATCACTTTCACTGATGATTACTCAAGGTATGGATTTGTATACCTGATGCGCCGCAAGAGCGAATCCTTTGACAAGTTCAAGGAGTTCAAGGCTCTTGTGGAGAACCTTCAAGGTAAATCCATTAAATGCCTGCGATCTGATCGCGGAGGCGAATACCTGTCTGGAGAATTCAAGGCATACTTGGCAGAGAATGGGATTGATTCCCAAATGACATCACCATATACTCCCCAGCAAAATGGTGTGTCAGAAAGAAGGAATAGGACTCTTATGGAAATGGTGCGATCAATGATGAGTTACTCGGACTTACCTATCATGTTCTGGGGATATGCCTTAGAAACAGCGGCGCACATTCTGAACTTGGTTCCATCTAAAACGGTTCCTTCAACACCCATGGAACGATGGAGCGGGCGCAAGCCTAGCTTGAGACACGTTCGGATCTGGGGGTGCCCTGCACATGTGTTGAAGGTAGGTGCCGATAAATTAGAACCTCGTACTAAAGTACGGTTGTTTATAGGATATCCTAGAGGAACTAAAGGTGGCATGTTCTATAGTCCTAAGGACCAGAAGATCGTTATAAGTACTAACGCTCGGTTCTTGGAGGAAGACTATGTCATGGACCACAAGCCCAAGAGTGACATAATACTTGATGAATTGAGAGGTAACACTGAAGACCTAGACACAGACGAACCGAGTATAGATACACCACTAGAATCTGCACCTGACACTATCACTGTTAATACACCGGAACGCCGTCGTAGTGGGAGGGTTGTTAAACAACCAGACCGATGGATTGGACTGGGTGAGTCTTCGGACTCTGGACCTGGAGTTCATGAAATCGATCCCTGGACCTATGACGAGGCAGTACAAGATATAGATGCGCCTTCTTGGAAGAAAGCGATGAAATCCGAAATTGAATCTATGGATTCTAATAAAGTCTGGGATCTTGTAGAACCACCAAGTGGCGTAAAGCCAATTGGGTGTAAATGGGTCTACAAGAGAAAGAGAGGATCTGACGGAAAGGTTGAAACCTTTAAAGCTCGGCTTGTTGCGAAAGGATATACTCAGAAAGAGGGAATCGATTATGAGGAGACCTTCTCGCCGGTAGCCAAGATAAAGTCGATCCGGATTCTCTTATCCATAGCAGCTCATATGGATTATGAGGTGTGGCAAATGGATGTCAAGACAGCTTTCCTAAATGGAAGTCTTGACGAGACGATTTATATGAAACAACCAGAAGGATTCATTGCTAAGGGGCAAGATCATCTAGTGTGCAAGCTTAATCGATCGATTTATGGATTGAAACAAGCCTCGAGATCGTGGAACCTGCGATTTGACGAAGTAGTCCAATCTTTTGGATTCAGTCAAAGCATGGACGAATCGTGTGTGTATTGGAAACGTGATGGGAAGAAGGTGGTGTTTCTCGTGCTTTATGTGGACGACATTCTTCTCATTGGCAACAGTGTGAAGATGTTATCAGACATAAAGGGATGGTTGTCTAGACAATTCGATATGAAAGATTTGGGAGAAGTCGGGCATGTTCTAGGGATCAAGGTTATAAGGGATCGCCGGAGTAGAACATTGTACCTATCCCAGCAATCTTACATAGACACGATTCTGGCTCGTTTTAACATGCAAGATTCCAAGAAGGGTGAGCTGCCCTTCAGTAAAGGAACTTATCTTTCTAAGGAAATGTGTCCTCGGACACAAAAGGAGAAAGATGAAATGAAAGCAGTTCCCTACGCTTCGGCTGTGGGAAGCTTGATGTATGCAATGTTATGCACGAGGCCTGATATCTGCTATGCAGTTGGCGTAGTAGCGAGATATCAGAGTAACCCTGGAAAGGCTCATTGGACTGCCGTAAAGAGCATTTTCAAGTATTTGCGAAATACTAAGGATTATGTTCTAAGTTACGGGGCAGACAATCTGATTCCTTTGGGTTATACAGATTCGGATTTCCAAGCTGATAAGGACCGGTGTAAGTCGTTGTCAGGCTATGTGTTTCACTATTAAAGGAGGAGGAGTTTTTAACATGGAAGAGTGATATGCACGATGCTTTTCGGACTCTCCCATGGGTAACCAAATAGCGGCCTCAGAGGCAGCGGAAGATTTGGTATGGCTCCAGTATTACCTCTGGGACTTAGATGTGATTCTTAGTTTACCAAAGGCTACGTAAATAGCGGTGCAGTGGCAAACTTTAAGAGATCACGAGTCCATAAGTGCAAGATAACACATAGGGCAAGTACCACCTGATACGAGTCATCGTCAGAGGGACGATGCAGTAGTCACCAAGATAGCTTCAGAGCGGCAACCTAGATTGCTCATTCACATGGTACCTCTTGGAGGTACAGTTTAAGCACGTGATGAGTATGGGAGCCGGGAGTTTGGAAGATAAGACTAGACCTTAGTATAAGTGGGAGATTGTTGGAGTAGTATACTTAATGTCTAGATTTGAGTATTCTGAACTCCTTGTACACTTTCATTTACCTATTAAATACGAACATTCATTTGCTTTTAATTATTGTCAATTAAAATTATGCAAATTATAGTCCTGGATTTCATACGTTGTAGTTAGTATGGTGTGTCGGGCCCACACAGAAGATCATACTATCGGTTACTCGTATTTAATCAAACAGATGCTCACGACCTAGATGGACACGGACCAATCCATCGGTATAGTCGTTGTCTGAGAGAGAAAATAATTTGTCTTAATTATTTTATCACACTTGTACACTTGGTGTATTGAGCGGATCGATTGAGACTCATCAATTAGGATTGTTCAGCGATAATTGATTTGAGACTCAGTGTATTTTATTCTTAATCCCCGATATTGTTGCGGGTGTGTATATTAAATATAAGTGACTTTGATTTACCAAAGGAATTAACCGATTTAATTATTGGGTTAATTACCGGTTAAGTTGGGTCACTATATTTTATATATGGCATGCCGTGAATGATTGACCGGACAGTGTATCCCGGAAGGGTTGATAATATCCCCGAGATGAGCTCATAAGGATTTATTATGTAAACCTCGCGAGTGGATTTAATTCCGCATAATAAATAAGGTTGAGTGGTACTAGTCTCGGATAAAAGAGATGAATAAATTTATTAAGCAATAAATAAATTTTATTCATGGATATTTATATCTTAAATACACGGAATAAATAATACTACCGGAGAAATATTATTTGGATATAATATGGTTTAATATTGGGAGTGCAATTAATTTATATAGTGGAAAATAAATTAATTAATATTAATGGGAGATTAATAGATTTGGGCTTGGGCTCAATTTAATCATTAATATTGGAAGCCCAATATTCCACCTCATTTAGATCCCCTACGTAGCCTATAAAAGCACTACATGGTCTTCACTTTTTCATAAGACAAGAATGTCAATACTTGATAGTTCTAGAGAGTTGAAGAGGATCCATAAGCTTGGAAGATCGTCGCCCACCCGACGTTCAAGCTAGTGCAAGGAATACGTGGGAAGATTCAAAAGGTCGTCTTGAATTCGTTTCTCCGAACAACGAATCGAAAGGTAAAAATCTAAACACCCTTGATTGTTCGATTTTGGTTTATCGAGAATACCGTAGAACAAAATCCGAGGTACGAAACCATGAACGGGGGACGATCGAGTGGTGGTGGCGAAACCACCGGACCACAAGCGATCGCCCGGGCTAGGGTTTCGCGCGGGCGTGGAAGGGCGAACCCCGGCTGGACGCCGGGGGTGCGATCGATCGTCATGATCGATCGCTGGCCGCGGGCTGTGACCCGCGGCGGCCCTGCTTGAGGCGGGCCAGCCTTCCAGGCGGCGGCGAGTCGCCGGACTCGCCGCGGGGGCTGCTGGGCAGCCCCTCCCCGATCGATCGCTCCATGCGATCGATCCTTCGATCGCGTGAACACCCCGGCTCGCGGGGGTTCGGCCGGGGGCGGGCTGTGCGTCTTCGGGCGCACGGTCTCCGATGGTCGGACTCCGGCGGATGAGTCGGTGTTCATGTGATCTCCGGCGAAGGTTTTCGTTCGGGTTATTGTTTCCGCAATTTTTAATAGCCCGGGATATCGAATTCCAACAACGTGAAACTTTGAAATGAGAGAAAACGATAAGGACTGAGAACCAGCCGAACTGAGTAGTGGTACACCACTAACTGCACCTACTGTTATTACTGTTTATACACCGGAATGCCGTTGTAGTGGGAGGTTGTGGATCAACTAGAGATATTCAGAAGACTAGGAGAGTTTTTCGGACTCTGGACCTAGTATACATGAAATCGATCCCTGGATCTACATGAAGGCAGTACTAGATCTAAATGTTCCTTCTTGGAAAGCAATAAGGATTATTGCTAAGAGGCAAGATCATTTAGAGTACAAGCTTAGTTGATCCATTTATGGATTGAAACAAAGCATTGAGTTCGTGGTACTTGCAAATTGATGAGATAGTCCATTTTATGGATTCATCAAAGCATAGACGAATCGTGTGTATTGGAAACGTGATGGAAACAAGGTGGTGTTTCTCGGGTTTTATGTAGGGAACATTCTTATCATTGGTAAAAATGTAAAGATGTTGTCAAGACATAAAATGAGGTTGTCTAGATAAATCAATATGAAAGATATAGGAAGAAGTTGGACATGTTCTTGAGATCTTGGATCTCTGGGAAAGAACATTGCACTTCTCCTGGACATCTTACATATATATGATTATGGTTCGTTTTAACATGCAAGATTCCGAGAAAGGTTCGTTACCTTTCAAGAGACGGAATGCATCTATCTAAGGATATGTGTTTTAAAACACAAAAGGAGATAGAAGCAATGAAAGCGATTTCCTACACTTCGAGTGTGGAAAGCTTGATAAATGCGATGTTGAAAACGAGAACCTGATATCGGCTATGCGGTTAGCATAGTGGGAGGATATCAAGGTAATCCTGGAAAGGAATATTCGACTGCTGTAAAAGTACTTTCGAAGTACTGTTCTAGGCTACGAAGCAGACGAGCATTTCCTTTGGATTACATTCTCTTAGATTTCTAATCGAATGAGGATCGGTGTAAGTCGATATCAGGCTATGTGTTTCACTATCGAAGGAGAAGGAGTCTTTACATGGAAGAGTGATAAGCACGATGCTTTTCGGACACTGCCATGGGTAACCAAATAGCAGCCTCAGAGGCAGCGGAAGTTTTGGCATAACTCCGGGATAATCTCTGGGACTTAGATGTGATTCTTAATTTGCCAAAAGGCTATGTAAATAGCGGTGCGATGGCAAATGGTAAGAAATCACAAGTCCATAAGTGTAAGATAACACATAGTGCAAGTACCACCTGATACGAGTCATCGTCAAGGGAGACGACGCTGTAGTCACCAAGATAACTTCAGAGCGGCAACCTAGAGTGCTCATTCACATAGTACTTCTTGGAAGTACAACTTAAGCACGTGATGAGTATGGGAGTCGGGAGTTTGGAGGAAATGACTATACCTTAGTACAAGTGGGAGATTGTTGGAGTTGTGTACGTAATGTCTAGATTTAAGTAACAGAAACTCACGATTCATTGCCACTAATCTATTTAATTAAATAAACAATTATTTGCGTTTAATTATTTATAATTAAATATATGCAAATTATAGTCCTGGATTCTATACGTTGTAGTTAGTATGGTGTGTCGGGCCCACACAGAAGATCATACTATCGGTTACTCGTATTTAATCAAACAGTTGCTCACGACCTAGATGGACACGGACCAATCCATCGGTATAGTCGTTGTGTGAGAGAGAAAATAATCTGTCTTGATTATTTTATCACACTTGTACACTTGGTGTATTGGGCGGATCGCTTGAGATTTATCGATTAGGATTGCCTTGGATAATCGATTTAAATCTCAGTGTATTTTATTCTTAATCCCCGATACTATTGCGGGTGTGTATATTTAATATAAGTGACTTTGATTTACCAAAGGAATTAACCGATTTAATTATTGGGTCAATTACCGGTTAAGTTGGGTCACTATATTTTATATATGGCATGCTGTGAATACTTGACGGGAAAGTGTATCCCGTAAGGGTTGATAATATCCCCGAGATAAGTTCATAAGGAATTATTATGTAAACCCTGCAGTTGGATTCGTTCCGCATAATAATTAAGGTTGAATGGTACTAGTCTCGGAAATAAGAGATGAATAAATTAATTAGCAATAAATTAATTTTATTCATGGATATTTATATCTTAAATACACCGAATAAATAATACTACCGGAGAGATAATATTATTTGATATAATATGGTATAATATTGGGAGTGCAATTATATTTATATAGTGGAAAATAGATATAATTAATATTAATGGATTAATAGTTTTGGGCTTGGGCTCAATTTAATCATTAATATTGGAAGCCCAATATTCCACCTCCTTAAGATCCCCTACGTAGCCTATAAAAGCACTACATGGTCTTCTCTATTCTCATAACTTGAAGATCACAATTCTAGAGAGAGAAAGTAGAGAGGGAGATCCATGGAGTTCGGAAGATCGTCGCCCACCCGACGTTCGAGCTAGTGCAAGGAATACGTGGGAAGATTTCAAGGTCATCGATTGATCTCGTTTCTCCGAACAGCGAATCGAAGGTATAAAATTGTTAAACACCCTTGATGATTTTATTCAATTATTTATTGAAAATACCGTAGAACCAAGATCCGAGGACGAACCCCGGACGAGAATCGAACCGGGCGGTGGTGGTCGAACCACCAGACCGCCGGCGGTTCAAGGATCCCCGTGGGGATCGAACCAAACACGCCCCGGCTGGACCGGGGGCGTGCGCATCGTAGGACCCCAGCCCACGGCTGGGGGTGCGATCGAACCCTAGGTTCGATCGCTGGGGTGGCGGGCTGGTGCCGCCGCGGCTCGCGAGGCGAGCCGCCCCCTCCTATGCGAACGGCGAGTCGCCGGACTCGCCATAGGGTTGCTTCGATGCAACCCAGCGATCGCATGGTGCGATCGCGAGCTCGCACCCGCGGGGGTGCGGCTGGACGTGCGCTTTCTTCGGACGCCGCTGTGCATTCGGTAGTATCCCGGCTCGCGTGGTGGTGCTCGCGTGATCTCCGGCGAAGGGTTTTTGATCGGGCTATGGTTTCCGCAAATTTTAATAGCCCGGGATATCGAATTCCAACACCCCTCCCACTGGAGTATCGCCCCAAGCCTCGACGAGCGTTCCGTGGTGTCCGTCGAACCCCCGCGGCGTTGCTGCCAAGCCTCGAGCAGCGGGCGCTGCCCCACATTCAGCGCTCGCTGGAGAATCTCTGGGCAGCGATCGCTGCCCCAGCTCCAGCGGGCGCTGTTCATGCTCAGTCAGCCGCGGGTTCGACTTCTCGACCCTCGTTCGTCCGGCCTTCGATCTTCTCTCGATCCACCAAGTAGCAAGAACATTACAAAGTAAAAACATACTACTTCCGGCATCGATCCTATACAGGTTGATCGATCCTATACATTTCCGGATTCAACGAAAAACAAATAAACCTAAACGACTCAACCCGTCGTTTTTTATCTATTACAAACAAGCAACGATTTCAAAACCAAAAACCATCTCGACAAGCCCGAGATTTTAAACAAACCACAAACATTAAAGCACAAAAACATGGCCATAATAATCGAGTTCGTACCTGCAAAACAAGTCTCGCAAAAATACAACGAATTGACAAAACCGGCTCTGATACCAATTGTTGGAAACCGACTACCCGGGACGTGTCCGTTCGATCACTCGAACATCCGAACACTCCCAGTCGACCTCCCGGAAGCGCTACTCCGTTCACATGACAGCCCGTGTGCCGAATCACGCCCAGCCGTCGCCCCGGAGGACAACCGCGCGAGACGGCAGCTGATCTGCCTTGGGCAGCGGGTGCTGCCCACAAATCAGCGGTCGCTGATTAGGCCTATAACGGCGGTCGCCGTTAGCCTTTCAGCGGGCGCTGTTCGTCCGCGAATAGCAGCGCGACCTGCTGTTCCGAGCGCGTTTCCGGGTCGATTTTCCTCTTCCGACTACCGATCTGGAGGTCCTTAACCCCCCAGTAGTCGAGGACCATGATCCACAACGCCCGGAACCCGATCTTAGATCCGATGTATTTTTAACGAAATAGAAAATGAAACGTATGCGGAATAAGGGTTTCGATTTCTTATACCTTTGTCGCGTGATTCGGAGAAGCCGAATTGTTGAGACCACGAAGCCTTCCGGTGTATGTCTCTATCCCCGACGTTCAGCCGTTGAATGGGCAACGATCCGCTGAACCTTCCTCTTCTCCTTTCTCTCTTGAACCCACCGTAGGAATAATATCCTTTGTCTCAGAAATATATTTGCGCAGGCAAAATTATTTCTACAGAATTATTACTGCGCTAATCCGAATTAATTAAGCAGAGGAAAAATAATTGCGCAAGCTTTTATTTTCTCTTATAGGTTTTGATCTCTCAGAAATATTATTGCGCTAGCAATTTATTTTTTTTGGAAAATAATAACAGCGCTAATCTATTTATTTTTTTTAGAGAAAAATAATTGCGCAAACAATTTACTTTTCTCCGCAAAAATAAAATAGCGGCGTTTCTTAGAGTTAGAGAAAGAGAGGGTGAGGTATTTATAGAGCTACACCAGGGACCTTACGGAAATTAATTATTAGACTAAATTGCAATTTAATTAACTCGGCGTCCTAAAAGGCAAACCTTAATTAAATTCCACAATTTTAATTATAATTAATTCCACTATAAAATTATATTATTTCAACAATAATAATTCCGCCGAATTACATATACGACTTTCCCCGTGTTTAAGACATCGTATGTCCACGAATTAACTTTAATTACTAATAATTAAATTAATTCGTTTCTTGTTATCCGAGACTAGTACCACTCATCCTTATTATCATGTGGAACGAATCCACCTGCAGGGTTTACATAATAAACTTTATGAGATCATCTCGGGGACGTCATCAACCCAATAAATGGGACACGGTTTCTGTTCTATAATCTATAGCATGCCGTGTGTACAATTCCGATTCCCAATTTACTGAGAATATTGACTAATAAATTAGTCTCACTCACTAGCAAGTCAAAGAACCGAGAATTGGACACACGCACCTATAATTATATAGGGATTAGGAATTCGTATATCCGTAATATCTGAGGTCTGGTTCGATTACTGTGATTAGTATAAATCGAACGCACTCCCGTGGTCCTGCTCAATACACCAAGTGTACGAGTGTAACATGATAGTCAAGACCGACTATCTACCAGTCACACTACGACGTACCGATGGATTGTCCCTGTCCATCTAAGTCGTGAGCTACTGTTCGATAGTATACGAGTAACCGATAGTATGATCTTCCGCGTGTCTCCTCACGCCATACTATCTACAATGTATACATCAAGGACTATTGCATTAAATGCAATCATGCTTGAATCATATATCGAATTAAGGTATAGATAAGGAGTTCCGTATTTGCACTAAACTAGACATTTAGAATACAACTCCATCAGTTGGGTCACTGTATTTTGTGTATGACATGCCGTGAATTCTTGACGGGAAAGTGAGTCCCGATAAGGGTTGATAATGTCCCCGACATGCTGTGAATTCTTGACGGGAAAGTGTGTCCCGATAAACCCTGCAGGTGGATTTGTCCCGCATAATAATTAAGGTTGAATGGGACTAGTCTCGGATACAAGAGATGAATAAATTAATTAGCAATAAATATAATTTATTCATGGACATTTCTATCTTAAACGCACGGAATAAATAATACTACGGAGAGAATATTATTTGATATAATATGGTATAATATTGGAAGTGCAATTATATTTATATAGTGGAAAATAAATATAATTAATAATAGAAGGATTAATAGATTTGGGCTTGAGCTCAATTTAATCACTATTATTGGAAGCCCAATATTCCACCTCATTAAGATCCCCTACATAGCCTATAAAAGCACTACATGGTCTTCTCTATTCTCATAACTTGAAGAACACAATTCTAGAGAGAGAAAGTAGAGAAAGAGATCCATAGAGTTTGGAGGATCTTCGCTCACCCGACGTTCGAACGAGTGCAAGGAATACGTGGGAAGGTCTCAAGGTCTTCAATAAGATCTCGTTTCTCCGCACAACGAATCTAAAGGTGAATTAAATAATTCCGCCATTTAATTCATGTATATTGAAATCAATTATTGAAAAAAACAAGATCCGAGAGTCGGAGATTTGGATCGGGACCAACCGTGGCAGTGGCGATCGAGGATCGCCGGACCGCCGGCCGGCTGGTGGTTCCCGGCAGATGAATCTTCGAGTGGAGCCCTCGGCTGGGCAGCCCACAGCCCGCCTAGGCGGCGGGCGATCGCTCGCGGTTGGAGCGATCGAGCGGTCGCGGTTTCGGCCGTGGCTAGGGCTCGATCGGCCTGCTCCTCCGCGATGCTCCGGGCTGTTCGGTCGTGGTTCCCGGGACGTCGATCGGAGTCGGTTTTATGACGACTCCGGGTGATCGATTTCCAACATAATATTCTAGTATTATTTTCACTATGTGATTATATTTATGTGCTTTATTACATGTATGCATGCTTGTGTGTATTTTATTATGCATTAGATAGCGTATCCCTTATTGTAAAAAGCTAAGTGGGAGAGGGATTGGAAACAATCCCATGGTCTCCATTACTGTTCTCTTGGTGACTTTTATGAGCTTTTGAAGTTCATATAGACAAGTCATTTGATGAGAATTCTTGTAATTCCTTTTACAAGATACATTGATTAAGTTTATCAAACAATGCCTAATTTGTCTTTCTGAAACTAATTTCAAGTCGACTCATTCTCACCCCGGGGAGTGGAATGGAGCCAAAGCCACTTGGTCATGTGGATGACACAAATTAGAAACCTTCGTACCATTTCTTGAAATGGATCGATTGTCTGCTCGACTCTCTCATCTAATGAGAGATAGGGTTGTTCGCATGGTGAATCACTGGTTAGAAACTTCGAATTTCACTTATGATTCTCCGCGTCTTGATTTACAAAAATCGAATGGATCAAGTAATTGGGAGTCAATTATAAAAATCTTTTGGAGTAGTAAACGTCCACACCACGTGGCTTGCTATACTGAATGGGATTTTGGAATAATTGACGTAGACAGTTATTGGAAATTTTGAAGGATTGTAAGTTATCATAAACGTCCACACCACGTGGCTTGCGGTGATGTAGCAATTCCAAACGATTTACCTTAGTACTGAGTAATGGTTTACACTTAGGTACGCTTTATAGTATCCTTCCCCACGAAGTTACGCTATAAGTGATGTACGACCAAAGAAAATCTAATTGCTAAATCATTTGGGTAGGTAAACGTCCACACCACGTGGCTTGCCATACCTGATGGGATTTTGGATGTAATTAGTAATTTAATGATATTATTTGAGGGATATAATATCGGACATTAAATTGATTGTTTGTTTATATGTGCTTATAGGTTTAGAGAATAGCTATGAATCCCCTTTCTGTGATACTCAAGGAGAATAAACTCACTGGCCCCAATTACATTGATTTGAGGAGAAATTTGGACATTGTCCTGACTGCAGAGGAGTACAAGTTTGTACTTCATGAACAATGCCCTGCTGAACCCACGGGTGCCTCAACTGGTGAGGAAAGGGCGACATATAGGAGGTGGACAAAGGCTGATGAAATGGCTAGGTGCTATATTTTTGCTTCTATGTCAAATGTACTCCAAACCCAACATGAGTCGATGGACACCGCCGAGGATATGTTGTACAACCTCAAATAGATGTTTGGGAACCAAGACCGTGCGGCTAGGCAAGAAGCCATGAGAGTCCTAATGTCAACTACTCAGTCTGAAGGAACGCCCGTTGGGGAGCACGTTCTTAAGATGATGAGCTTGTTGAATGAATTGGAAATCCTAGGAGCTCAGATTGATGGTGAGACGCAAGTCGACATCATACTCCAGTCTCTGACCCCTAGTTTTGAGCAGTTCCGTATGAGTTATAATATGGGTAAACTATCTTATACTCTTGCGCAACTCCTGACTGAACTGAAGGCGGGAGAGGGGATCTACAAGAAGGGCAAGTCTCAAGCGCTTGTAGCTACCAAGTCCAAAGGCTCGAAGCCTATTGGAGGTAGGGGTAAGAAAAGGAAGCAAGCCTGGAAACCCAGTGGTGCCAGGAATGGACCACGAGGAGGGGTTGGCAAGCCTAAGGGCAAATGCTTCCGATGCCATAAGTCTGGACACTGGAAGTCTGAGTGTCCTCTCAATAGACAAGGTATGAATTTTTCTTTAGTCGTGAAAACATAGTCAGCGGTATTATCTACCAGAAATCTGGTGTGTAGATATGGAACCACTGACGGTATGTGCATTTTAATGCAGGGGTTCCAGAAAACCCGACGGCTTAGAGAAGAAGAGTTCAAGTCTACATGGGCAAAGTTGTAGAGGAGGCAGCTGTTGCAGTGGAAGACATTTATCTGCTTTAGTAGTTATAGGATTTCATTTCAAGTTTATTGCTTTATGTACCCCTTTATTTTATAAAGAACTTTGTTCTGGTTTTCTATTATTAATGAATGGATATTTTATTTCTTTAATCATTTGATGGTTTTTGATAAGAAATAATGGTATTATCTATTCTGGTACATTAGATAGCAATATATGAATGATGAATCCTAAGTCTACCACGATGCAACAAACCGTTTTATAACTTGTTTGGACTTCTTGATGCTCTCACTTCCTTCGCACATTCTTTCCAAGGTATCCCAAACATGTTTGGCCGAAGTGAGGTGTTTCACAATTTGGAACATGTGAACATCAATAAGATCGGTGATAATATGGATAGCCTTGGAATTGAAAGTGGCTGCTTCATGTTCGGTATTGGTCCACGTAGGTTCTTCCTTGATACGCACATCACCATCTTCATCAGTGTAGGTTGGGGGACTCCATCCTTGTAGAACAGCAGCCCACACACGTGAGTCCACGTTCTTCAGCTTCAACCTTGTCTTGCTCTTCCAGTAAGAGTAGTTAGACGAGTTAAGAATGACGGGTTTGAGGACGGTAAATGACTCCATTGTAGAATCTCTTCCTAGGATCACACCGAAAGGGGTGAACTTGCTCTGATACCAATTGAAATTGTGTATATTGTACTTAGATCTACCTACAGAGAAGTAGTAAAGAGTAGAGTACAATTACTTAACACAATTTGAGATTCTATAAGGTAAACTTGTATTGATCTTGTAATGGGTGGAACCACTTTACAAAAACATCTACAAAATTTTAGCGAATCTTGTAGAAAGGTCACACGACCAAAAACTAAGTCTAGGTAGAACTAATCTAGCGACGAGTACTACTAAGACTAAACAGAGGGTATGACCGGAGCTTTCTAGCGAAGTCTCTCGGTCTACAATAATTCTCTCTCTAGAATATGTCAAATCAAAAGTGTAGGTAAATGAATTCCAACAACCCTCTATTTATAGGCATCGTAAATTAGGGTTTCCGGAATTCACGCTTAATGGGCCGAGCCCATGACGGACCAATGGAATAAACGAGCCAAGGCATCTTCAACGAATGTTCATCTCCAGAAAACCCGACGGCTTAGAGAAGAAGAGTTCAAGTCTACATGGGCAAAGTTGTAGAGGAGGCAGCTGTTGAAGTGGAAGACATTTATCTGGTTTAGTAGTTATAGGATTTCATTTCAAGTTTATTGCTTTATGTACCCCTTTATTTTAGAAAGAACTTTGTTCTGGTTTTCTATTATTAATGAATGGATATTTTATTTCTTTAATCATTTGATGGTTTTTGATAAGAAATAATGGTATTATCTATTCTGGTACATTAGATAGCAATATATGAATGATGAATCCTAAGTCTACCACGATGCAACAAACCGTTTTATAACTTGTTTGGACTTCTTGATGCTCTCACTTCCTTCGCACATTCTTTCCAAGGTATCCCAAACATGTTTGGCCGAAGTGAGGTGTTTCACAATTTGAAACATGTGAACATCAATAAGATCGGTGATAATATGGATAGCCTTGGAATTGAATGTGGCTGCTTCACGTTGATGATCTACGAACCTTCACAATTATGCACTAGGAGAACTCCATGTTGTTTGTATCACCAAGTCCGCTAGTCCAACACTGAGTACGCCTTTCATATTGTGGCTCCAGGAAGACCCACTTGTATATCCTCAGCTAGCAGTACCAGTACACATACCTAGTAGACTTGTATGAGATTAAGTAATTAAAACATACAAACAATAAACATGAAGTTACTACAAAACAATAGGGTATAGTTCAACGTAGTTCAAACAAGAACAACATGGTTCTATGTTGAACTAGGAAGAACTACACACTAACATGAAATGTCGAGAGAGGGGTCACGAACCGCCGAACTCCGACTTTACCCCTTTATGTTCTGAAGCATTGTAATATAATATATATATATATATATATATATATATATATATAATAATAGTTCCCCTGGGAAATATAAATGTGGGCTGTATATATTTAAGTTTTGTGTTGATTGTATTCTACATGTGTGTATGTATAATTTGTGAGGTTGTGTTGTTCGATTGTGATAAAGGTTTAAGGAGTTTGAGAAGATTTTGACTTGGCTTAAGGATAGAATTGAATATTGACAATTTATAGAAAATTGAGGGTTGAAACGGTTATACTTTCAAAGCTAAAGTGTATACTTATATTTTATTTAAAATCGACTTGAACATGATTGAAAATGATGTTGAGATTATAAAATAACTCATTCAAGTTTATTTACATCCTTTCAAATTATGTATTAACCCAAAACTCAACTTGTTTGAAAATTTATAAATTCACTTACGGAAATGTTATATGTATTATGATGTTCTAGTTTGATTGCAATTTATAAAAGTTTTAAAGAGAATCACTTCTCCTTTTTATACTAAAACGGATTTGATGAACTTTAATTTATTTCTACATAAAACTATGAGTTTTTTTTTTATATTATTCAAGTTTGCAACACATTCTTGAAATGACTTATTGCTTGTATAACTTAATTTATAAAATGACTGTCTATATAAGTTCTATAAAACTATATTTGGACTTTCAACTACATATGCTAAGTAATTCACTTCATATATTTTTAAAATAGTTACTACAACTAGTTATTGATGGATGTCAACCAAGAATTTGTGGACTTGTATGGACAAGCTAAGTGTAGGTATCTCGTTTACGAAGTCTGATCGCCTATCAGGTGAGTGAAACTTCTTCTAAAACTGTAAAGTTAAATCATTTTGAATTATTTGACATTGTCTTGTTCATATTGCATATGTTCATGAAATTGAATTATTTGTGTTTATTTGAAATATTGTGTGTCATTTGAACTTATATTGATATCTTGAGTTTTGAAGTGTTTGATAAAGTATCATTTTTGTTGATCATATCATATGTTCACTGCTTGATTCGAATTGATCTTTTACTTTGTTCTATTTTGTTTGACTTGCATAGTTTGGTCAATTAATCGAACAGTTCGACTGTGGTTGTTGATTCAAATATGCATGGTCTATTCTCACATTCTTGGTCGGGTCGGAGACGACGACGAGATTGGGTCGTAGAAATGGTATATTCCGGAATATGACTATCCCTGGGTTTTAGCCCATAGCTAAAGGGACGTCGAGCCTACTGGGAGGGATAAGGTGACTTGTGGCGTTGGCCTAACTTGGCGTGTCACCTTTTATGGTGAGTGGGAGAACGTATAAAAGGTTTTGATGTTTGATCAACTCTAACCTTACGTTTATTGTGGGTTGAGCTAGTTCGGAAACTAAGTGCTAGCCACCTCTAGAGTTTCTTACTAAGACTTCAACTCTTTGATTGCTTGTGTGGCTTGTGACTGATCGTATATGTTCTAAGTGCTCGATTGTTTGATGCTTTATAACTTGTGATTGTCATTATATGTTATTTATCATTTTACTTAAAGCTTGTAAAAGCTTCCTTGTGTTGTTTGATTGTTTGACTAGTAAATGTGATAGATATTATATATATACATGTTTCTTTAAAAATATTTATAAAAATATTGATAAAGTATTTTACTTATAAAATTTTGTTTCATGCTTAATACTTTGATTGTTTGCATGTTTCATACTCAATAAAACATTTTCTTGATTTTCAAAATTATTATGTTTTACCCCCTCACTAAGCTCATTTAGCTCACCCATCTTTTAAATAAACTTTCGAGATGACGAGAAGTAAGAGCATATTCCTTGTGAAGAGATCTTCCAGATCAAAAGTTAGTCTCAAGCGATTGTTTAATGTACTTACCAAGTTTATTCATTTGAAGCTTGTTTTCGAACTTCTAGGTTTTCTTGTAACTTCCGCTATTTAAATTCCAAATTCTTTTAAAAAATTGTCTTTTATTTTGAAAATATTATTATAGTTTATCTCTCGTTTTTGGGGCGTTACATAATTAATCAAAAATAGAAAATTTGTGATGAATCACACAAAATTCAAAATTAATTTTAAATTGAGGACTTACATTTACCTAATTTTGGACAAATTTTGAAATAATGATTAAAATAAAAGAAGGTTTTATGTGTAGAGTGACAAGTAAAAATGAGCAAATTTTACGAAAGGTGAAGTTGAAACAATAAAATTATAGCAATTCCATTTACAATTTTAATTAAATAAAAATCATATAATGGTTTTTTTTTAATAATATTTTTTTTTATTTTAGAATATTAGAACTAAAAGTATTTTTCAATATTATACCAAAAAATCATATCCACTTAAACAAACAAATCTATACATTATAAAAATATAAAATAGTTGAGTTCTCTTACAAATTCAATGTTTTAGTTAGTATATAATGTAATTATGTAATATTTTTTTTTATTTATAACCTAATTCCAAAAATAATTATATATAATTGAAAAAAAAATTAAATATAAATAATTATATATTTTTATTAAGATTAAATTCAATAGATGATGGTAATAAGAAAAGAAAAAAAGTCAAACGAATTTTAAAATTTTACTTAGGTTTTAGCGAAATTTAGACATCATTCTTATTCGCCTTCCGTTTATATTGTATTTGTTGTGTTCAATATAAAACATCATTTATATTGTATTTTTCTTGAGTTTGATTTTATATTATATTCTTTTTGTTGCTCAAACATCTTTTTAAGGTATATTTTAATTTTCTTATTTTTTTTAGTGTCATAGAATTGATCTCACTAGTCCACTTGCCCGTGCGTTGCACTGAGATCTTCAAAAGAATTGTTTTTTACTGTGTGTTTGTAATCATGTTGACATTACTTATTTTTCATGTAACTCATATTAATATACACGTTAAACTTGATTATTTGTCACAAAATAGATAAATAAAATATTAGAATTAATGTATTATACGTAAATAATTATGA
Source organism: Euphrasia confusa (assembly GCA_954870475.1). NCBI lineage: Eukaryota > Viridiplantae > Streptophyta > Magnoliopsida > Lamiales > Orobanchaceae > Euphrasia > Euphrasia confusa. Next base: position 36,151,975 of record OX940950.1, read on the forward strand.
TTAATTAACATTATCACTTATTTTGAAACAAAATAAACTTACAAATTTTGAAATACCTCCTTACATACTACATTTGTAGTTTTGTTCGTGAGATTACCATTTTCGTCGCAGAGAAGAAGCTTCAGCCCTTCCTTATTGGTTACTCTAGAAAGCGCAATGTATAATTGACCATACGTAAATACCGGTCTCTTCAAAAATAAATCTGCGACATCTGTATAAGTTAACTTTATTGTCTCAACATATATATTATTGGTCGTCATGCAAGAACTAAACATGGTAAATTTTGCAAAAGACTTCGACAAAACTTCATCGATTCAATTAAGTTGCTCTGAAAATATTATTTTTGTTGTTTCGGAATTTCATATCCAAATAATATACAAACTGCTTTGGAGTAAGATTTCCATCTACAATCAAAGAACTGTTTTATTTTATCAATAACTTTATTTCAATCGTTTTGTTCATCCGACCGATAAAATACAATTGTTACACAATCATTGTCTTCGTGAACATTTTTTATTTTTTTTAATACCTAACATCTGAAAATACCTTGACATATTGGTTTAATGTCAACTAAGATAATATCCTTGCAGTGGTTCCAAATTGATTCTGGACTGTAGAGAAGTAGAGGCCAGCAAATTGACGACCGAAAATCGCAACATTGTTCGTGAACCCCAAAACGAATTTTCTTTTATTATATCGACCAATACTTTATCACTGTCTAAAAAATTACGGGGGTAACATTTTTTTTAAAAGATCTATATTGAATTCCATTTTACAAAGAAAATTTATTTTACAACGTGCATCCACGAATGACAATAAACAATATTCTAAAAAATTACAACTCTGGTTCTAGGATACACATTAGATTATATTTTGAATGATAAACCTTTTTGTCTCGGTTGTCGTTATATTTTTTATCATCCTAAATGAATTTATTGGAATATTATGCATAAGTTAACTTTATTGTCTCAACATGTTTAGTATTGGTAGTAATGGAAAAATCGAACATGGTTTTGATTCGCAAAAACCTTCGACAAAAATTCACCGATTCAATTAAGTTGCTCTGAAAATATTATTTTTGTTATTTCGGAATTTCATATCCAAATAATATACAAACTATTTTGGAGTAAGATTTCCATCTACAATCAAAGTACTATTTTATTTTATTAATAACTTTATTTCAGTCGTTTTGTTCATCCGACCGATAAAATACAACTGTTACACAATCATTGTCTTCGTGAACATTTTTTATTTTTTTTAATAACTAACATCTGAAAATACCTTGACATCTTGGTTTAATGTCAACTAAGATAAGATCCTTGCTCTGATTCCAAATTGATTCTGGTCTGTAGAGAAGTAGAGGTCAGAAAATTGACGACCGAAAATCGCAACATTGTTCGTTAACCCCAAAACGAATTTTCTTTTATTGTATCGACCAATACTTTATCACTGTCTAAAAGTTTACGGGGGTAACAATTTTTTTAAAAGATCTATATTGAATTCCATTTTACAAAGAAAATTTATTTTACAACGTGCATCCACGCGTGACAATAAACAATATTCTAAAAAATTACAACTCTGGTTCTAGGATACACATTAGATTATATTTTGAATGATAAACCTCTTTGTCTCAGCTGTCGTTCTATTTTTTATCATGCTAAACGAATTTGTTGGAATATTATGCATAAGTTAACTTTATTGTCTCAACATATTTTGTAACGCCCCGGCCCGTTGAGGGGTCGAAGCCCGACCCTAATGGGCCGGCTCGGTTACCAATGAGTGCCTTCGGGAGTGATATCCTGGCCCCACTATACCAACACTTGTCTTTTCCAGCGCACTTTGTCCTCACTCGTGCGCACCCGAGAAACTTCCCAGGGGGTCACCCATCGTAGAATTACTCCAGCGTCAGCACGCTTAACTTTGGAGTTCTTATAGGAGGATGCCCAGAAAAGAAGATGCATCTGTTGGTATGAGTAGCATATTCAATCCTTTTAAGCCTTTGAATTTTCTGGGGCGTTACAATCACCCCACCTTTTTCTGCGCAACGTCCTCGTTGTGTGCCTTACTTGCCTTACTTGCCCAGGACCAACCATCCGTGCAGGAATGCCCCTTACGGGTACTCTCACCAACTTCTGGGTGGAGCACTTCACCCCGCAAGACACTTAGTTCCCGCAATTCCGGTCGGCACCTGCTCTGATACCATTTGTAACGCCCCGGCCCGTTGAGGGGTCGAAGCCCGACCCTAATGGGCCGGCTCGGTTACCAATGACTGTCGTCGGGAGTGATATCCTGGCCCCACTGTACCAACACTTGTCTTTTCCAGCGCACTTTGTCCTCACTCGTGCGCACCCGGGAGACTTCCCAGGGGGTCACCCATCCTAAAATTACCCCAAAGCCAGCCCAGAAAAGAAGATGCATCTGTTGGTATGAGTAGCATATTCAATTCCTTTAAGCCTCTGAATTTTTCTGGGGCGTTACAATTTTGTAACGCCCCGGCCCGTTGAGGGGTCGAAGCCCGACCCTAAAGGGCCGGCTCGGTTACCAATGACTGCCGTCGGGAGTGATATCCTGGCCCCACTGTACCAACACTTGTCTTTTCCAGCGCACTTTGTCCTCACTCGTGCGCACCCGGGAGACTTCCCAGGGGTCACCCATCCTAGAATTACCCCAGAGCCAGCACGCTTAACTTTGGAGTTCTTATAGGAGGATGCCCAGAAAAGAAGATGCATCTGTTGGTATGAGTAGCATATTCAATTCCTTTAAGCCTCTGAATTTTTCTGGGGCGTTACAATCACCCCACCTTTTATGCACAACGTCCTCGTTGTGCGCCTTACTTGCCTTACTTGCCCAGGACCTGATGGAGTTGTATTCTAAATGTCTAGTTTAGTGCAAATACGGAACTCCTTATCTATACCTTCATTCGAGATATGATTCAAGCATGAATGCATTTAATGCAATAGTCCTTGATGTATACGTTGTAGACAGTATGGCGTGAGGAGACACGCGGAAGATCATACTGTCGGTTACTCGTATACTATCGAACAGTAGCTCACGACTTAGATGGACAGGGACAATCCATCGGTACGTCGTAGTGTGACTGGTAGATAGTCGGTCTTGACTATCATGTTACACTCGTACACTTGGTGTATTGAGCAGGACCACGGGAGGGCGTTCGATTTATACTAATCGCAGTAATCGAACTAGACCTCAGATATTACGGATATACGAATTCCTAATCCTTATATAATTATAGGTGCTTGTGTCCAGTTCTCGGTTCTTTGACTTACTAGTGAGTGAGACTAATTGATTAGTCAATATTCTCGGTAAATTGGGAATCGGAATTGTACACACGGCATGCTATAGATTATAGACAGGAAACCGTGTCCCATTTATTGGGTTGATGATGTCCCCGAGATGAGCTCATAAAGTTTATCATGTAAACCCTGCAGGTGGATTCGTTCCACATGATAATAAGGATGAGTGGTACTATTCTCGGATAACAAGAAACGAGTTAATTTAATTATTAGTAATTAAAGTTAATTCGTGGACATAAGATATCTTAAACACGGGGAAAGTCGTATATGTAATTCGGCGGAATTATTATTGTTGAAATAATATAAATTAATTATTGGGAATTCAATTATAATTTTATAGTGGAATTAATTATAATTAAAATTGTGGAATTTAATTAAGGTTTGCCTTTTAGGACGCCGAGTTAATTAAATTGCAATTTAGCCTAATAATTAATTTCCATAAGGTCCCTGGTGTAGCTCTATAAATACCTCACCCTCTCTTTCTCTAAACCTAAGAAACGCCGCTATTTTATTTTTGCGGAGAAAAATAAATTGTTTGCGCAATTATTTTTCTGTAAAAATACATAGATTAGCGCTGTTATTATTTTCTGGAGAAATTAATTGCTAGCGCAATTATATTTCTGAGACAGAAGATCAAAACCTAACTTACGCCGCTATAATTAATTCTGCAGAGAAAATAAAAGCTTGCGCAATTAATTTTCCTCTGCTTAATTAATTCAGATTAGCGCAGTAATAATTCTGTAGAAATAATTTTGCTTGCGCAAATATATTTCTGAGACAGAGGATATTATTCCTAAGGTGGGTTCAAGAGAGAAAGGAGAAGAGGAAGGTTCAGCGGATCGTTGCCCACTCAACGGCTGAACGTCGGGGATAGAGACATACACCGGAAGGCTTCGTGGTCTCAACAATTCGGCTTCTCCGAATCACGCGACAAAGGTATAAGAAATCGAAACCCTTACTCCGCATTCGTTTCGATTTGATCTCGTACGTAATCATACAACGAACCACCGATCATGTTCGATGGCTTGGGTTCGATAGTCTCGGACTGCTGGGCGTTCTTCGATCGCCAGAACAGCAGTCGGATCGAGAAAATCGCGCCGGAACAGCCCGAACAGCAGCATCGCGATTCTGGAATCGCGACGTTGTCGGCCGACAATGCCCTGTCGGGCGACAGCCTTAAGCTGTCGCGCGACAGACAGGGCAGAAGCCCTCGGAAATGCGCGGCTGTGCCTCGGGCATGATGGCTGGGCGTGTTTCGGGTCTGGGGCTTAGTCGTGATGGAAGTAGTGATGCTGGAGGTCGACTGGGCGTGTCCGGATATTCGAGTAGTCGAACGGACTCGTCCCGGGTAGTCGATTTCCAACAATTGGTATCAGAGCCGGTTTATCGGTTTGTTGTATTGTTCGTATGATTTGTTTGCAGGTTGAACCCGATTATTATGGCCAACATTATGGGATGTTGTGTGTTAATATTTGTTGTGGTTTGATTAAACTCTCGGTCTTGTCGAGATCGTTTTATTTTGGAAACGTTGCTTGTTTGTAATAGATAAAAACGACGGGTTGAGTCGTTTAGGTTTATTTATTTTTCGTTGTATCCGGGACATGTATAGGGTCGATCACCTTGTATAGGATCGATGCCGGAAGTAGTAAGATTGTATTTTGTAATTTTGCTATTTTGGTGGATCGAGACGAGATCGAAACCCGGAGAAACGAGAGTCGAGGAGAGCGAACCGGCAACGGGCACCATCGAACACACCCCGTGTTCGCGACGGGCAGCAGCGGGGCTGGGGTTCGTTCGACCCCACGGAAGACTCAACGAGGCTCGAGACGAGGCTCCAGTGGGAGGAGTTCGTCTCTTGACCCTTGAGCGAGTCGGTGGTGGACCGAGATCGAGACAAGCAACGAGATGAAGTTCCAAGAGACGTGCATTGGAGAATACTTAAGGCCATAATAATCGGGGCCACGTTAATTGCTTTTTATGTGATTTACGTGCTTTTTATTATGCTTAATTATTTTATGCATGTTATCCCTTATCGTAAAATACTAAGTGGGAGAGGGATTGGAAACAATCCCGCGGTCTCCATTTTCTGTTTTGAATGTGATGTGTATTGACTTACGAGTTGGCTGTAGTGTCATCCTCCCTATCGGATAAAGTCGACACACGGATATCACTAGATCAAAATTCAAATTTAAAATCCACTTATAAAATTGAACAATTGTATTTCTCAAAAGCAATGCCTAATCTGTCATTCAAAGACTAATTTCAACTCGACTCATTCTCACCCCGGGGAGTGGAATGGAGCCAAAGCGCTTGGTTATGTCGATGACACAGATTAGAGACTTTCGAGTCATTTGATGACTAGATCGATTGTCTGGTTGGCTCCCTCACTTTGTGAGAGATAGGGCTCAATTGCATGATTGATCGCTGGTTAGAAACTTCGAGTTTCACTTACGAGATATCAAGCTTTGATTAATAAATTGTGAAATTTAATAAATGTAAGAATCAATTAACAAAGTTGTTTGTTTTAGTAAACGTCCACACTATCGTGGCTTGCTAAATGGAAACGGTACTTTGGGTTAATTAAGATTCTATGACATTTAAATAAGTGAGATTCAATTAATAAAGTTGTTTGTTTTAGTAAACGTCCACAAGAACGTGGCTTGCTAAATGGAAACGGAACTTTGGGATTAATTGAGGCTCGACAGTTATAGAAAGTCGTGGAGGACCGCATGTCAATGTAAACGTCCACAAGAACGTGGCTTGCGGTGGACATGTAGTTCCCGAGCGGTGGACTTAGTACTGAGAAATGGTACACACTTAGGTACGCTTTATAGTATCCTCCCCATCGGAGTCACTGCTATGATGATGTACGACCGAAGTGAAATCCAATCATAAAATCATTTGGACTGGTAAACGTCCACACGAACGTGGCTTGCTATGTCTGATGGGATTTTGGAAATGATTGGTAGTTTAATGATATCACTTGAGGGAAATGATATCGAATTAAACTCATTGTTTGTTTTATATGGTATTATTCCCATTAAAAGTCAACAAACTCACTGAACCTGATTGTATGGATTGGAAAAGAAACTTGGACATTGTCCTAACTGCAGAGGAGTACAAATATGTACTCCAAGTCAATTGACCTGCTGAACCAAATGATGCTTCCACTACTGAGGAAAGGAAGCTCATTGGAAATGGATCAAGGCTATGAGATGACGCGGAGCAACATTATGGTTTTCATGTCAAATGTGCTGCGACATCGGGATCATGCCATGACCATTACCTGTGATATGATGCTTAACCTCAAGAAGTTTTTGGTTATCAGGACAGGACAGCCGGGCAAGATGAAATGAGGCAACTCATGACAGCCATCATGTCGGAATGAACGCCCGTGGGGGATCACTTTCTTAGAATGATGGGCTATCTTAATGAGATAGAGATTCTGGGAACAATTATCAATGGGGTAACCCTGGTTGATTTTGTGCTCTAGTCTCTGCCGAGAAGTTTTGAGCAGTTTCGCCTGAACTAAAATATGAATAAGAGGTCTTATTCATTGGCAGAGCTCCTGGTTGAACTTCAAGCGGCTGAGGGAATCTTTAAGGGCTCTCAAAACACTTGTGGCTGATAAATTGGCTCTTCCTAGGCCTTCGGGCGACAAAAGGAAGAAGAAGCAAATACGGAAACCCAGTGGGCCTAATATATCTGGACCACAGAATGGGACAAGCAAGCCCATGGGGCAAGTGCTTCCGTTGTAAGCAGTTTGGATACTGGGAGTTTTAATTGTCCTCTCAAGCAACAAGAAGTTATAACCTATATGGGCAATACTGTTAAGGTAACAGCCGTTGTAGTGGGAGATGTTAAATGTTTTAAACGGTAGGATTTAAGTTCTAAGAAATTGTCTTTATGTGCCGGCATTTAGAAAGAAATTTCATTTCGGATTTCTAAATTGGCTTAGGATGGATATTCCGTCTCTTCAAATGGTTTCACACTTATCAGAGTAGGAAACGAGGATATTATCTATTCTGGTACATTGATAGACAATTTAATACTAAATCTGTGTTCTTCCACGATGCAACAGACCGGAGCTAATAACACATTGTCGAACCCCAATAAGAGTAAAGATCCTTCTAGGATGAATCAACTGTACTTATGGAATCTTTGGCTAAATCATTTTAACTTGAGTACGATTCAAAGGATGAAAGCTGATGGACCACTCAGCCAGGTTGAAGGAAAGGACCTTCCAACCTTCGAATCATACTTGGAAGTTTAAATGACCAAGCAGCCCTTTACGGTTAAAGGGAAAAGATCCAAGAAAGTACTAGAGTTGATTCGCTCTGATATATGCAGACCTCTTTGAGGAGTAATGCATACTTATCAGAAAATGGGATTAACTCCCAATAGACTACACCATTTATGCCTCGGCAAAATAATGTGTTGTAAAGAAGGAATAGGTATCTTATAGATATGGGAAAGTAGAAAATAAGTTATTCGGAGTTACCTAATTCGTTTTTGGGATATGGCTTGGAAACAGCGGCGTTCATCCTGAACTTGATTCCTTTGGAAATTTGTACAGATATTCGGCTGTTTATAGGATACCCTAAGAAAACGAATTGAGATATGTAATATAGTCTAAAGGACCAGATGTTCGTTGATTGCATCAACGTTCGCTTCTTAGACATGGACTATATATATGCAAGATCACAAGCCCAAGAGTAGAGTAATACTAAATGTGCTTAGAGGGACTGATCAAGACTTAAAACCAGCCTAACTGAGTAGTTCACTACTATAATCTTTAGTCACTAAAGATACTCAGGAGCGTCGTTGTAGTGGGAGGGTTGTTAGACAACCCGACAGGTTCATGTTTATAGGAGAGTTTTCGGACTTGTTACCTAGAGAACATGAAGCCGACCCCTGGATCTATGACGAGACGCTGAAAGATCAAGATGCTCAGTCTTGGTAAAAGACGATGTTATATGAGATTGAATCTTTGGATTTAAATCTTGTATGGGATCTTGTAGCACCGCCCAAAGGTGTAAAAGCCATTGGTTGCAAATGGGTGTACAAGATGAAAAGAGGGTCTGACGGGAAGGTGTGAACCTTAAGGCTAGGCTTGTTGCGAAAGGGTGCACTCAGAAAGAAAGGGATCGATTATGAGTAAACTTTTTCGCCGGTAGCTATGCTAAAGTCGATCCGGATTCTTTTGTCTTCACATGGAAGATGGAAGTCAAGACGGATTTCTAAATCGAAGTCTTGACGGGACCATCTGTGTGGGACAGCCAGAGGGATTCATCGAAAAGAGCCAAGAGCATTCGGTAAGCAAGCTTAATCAATCTTAGGATTGAAGGAAGCTTCAAGATCTTGGACACATGCGGACCTATGACAAAATCCATTTCATGGATTCATTCAAGGCATGTTTAGGTCCTGAGTGTAATAAAGAAGTGACAGAAAAGATGTGGTGTTTTCTCATTCTTTATGTAGACGACATCCTTCTAAATTGGCAACAATATGAAAGATGTTATCGGACATAAAGGGATGGTTGTCCGAGTAATTAAATGTAAGAGACTTAGGAGAAGTCGGGAATGTTCTTGGGATAAAAGTAGTAAATGATCGCCAGAAAAGAACATAGAACTTATCTCGAGCCTCATACATAAATACAATTCTTACTCGTTGCAGCATACAGAATTCCAAGAAAGGTCTTCACCTTTTAGATGTGGAATTCTGTTGGAGTAGTATACTTAATGTCTAGATTTGAGTATTCTGAACTCCTTGTACACTTTCATTTACCTATTAATAACGAACATTCATTTGCTTTTAATTATTGTTAATTAATGTATGCAAATTATAGTCCTAGATTTTATACGTTGTAGTTAGTATGGTGTTGCATGGGCACACAGAAGATCATACTATCGGTTACTCGTATCTAATCAAACAGTTGCTCACGACCTAGATGGACACGGACCAATCCATCGGTATAGTCGTTGTGTGAGAGAGAAAATAATTTATCTTAATTATTTTATCACACTTGTACACTTGGTGTATTGAGCGGATCGCTTTGAGACTTATCAATTAGGATTGCTCTGTGATAATTGATTTAAGTCTCGGAGTATTTTATTCTTAATCCCTGAAACAATTGCGGGTGTGTATATTTAATATTAGTGACTTTGATTTTCCAAAGGAATTAACCGATTTAATTATTGGGTTAATTACCGGTTAAGTTGGGTCACTATATTTTATATATGGCATGACGTGAATTCTTGAAGGGACATTGTATCCCAGAAGGGTTGATAATATCCCCGAGATGAGCTCATAAGGATTTATTATGTAAACCTCGCGAGTGGATTTGTTCCGCATAATAAATAAGGTTGAGTGGTACTAGTCTCGGATAAAAGAGATGAATAAATTTATTAAGCAATAAATAAATTTTATTCATGGATATTTAAATCTTAAATACACGGAATAAATAATACTACCGGAGAAATATTATTTGGATATAATATGGTTTAATATTGGGAGTGCAATTAATTTATATAGTGGAAATTAAATTAATTAATATTAATGGGAGATTAATAGATTTGGGCTTGGGCTCAATTTAATCATTAATATTGGAAGCCCAATATTCCACCTCCTTTAGATCCCCTACGTAGCCTATAAAAGCACTACATGGTCTTCTCTATTCTCATAAGTTGAAGATCATAATTCTTCTAGAGAGAGAAAGTAGAGAGAGAAGTAGATCCATAGAGCTTGGAGGATCGTCGCCCACCCGACGTTCAAGCTAGTGCAAGGAATACGTGGGAAGATTCAAAGGTCATCTTGATTTCGTTTCTCCGAACAACGAATCGAAAGGTACAATATCTAAACACCCTTGATATTATTCGGTTTTGGTTTATCGAGAATACCGTAGAACAAGATCCGAAGATCGAACCCGGAGTAAAGGACGATCGCGTGGTGGTGGCGAAGCCACCGGACCACGGGCGATCGCCCCTAGGGTTTCGGTGGGGCAAGGGGGCCGAACCCTCGGCTGGGCCGAGGGTGTGCGATCGACCGCAAGGGGTCGATCGCTGGGCACGGGCTGGTGCCGTGCCCAACCTCACCGTGAAGGCGAGGGCCTCCAGGCGGCGGCGAGTCGCCGGACTCGCCGCGGGGGCTGATGGAGCAGCCCCACCCCAACCGATCGCCGGCGTGCGATCGGTGATCGCATGAAGCCCTAGCCGCGGGGGCTCGGCTGGGCGTGCGCGTGGCTTCGGCCACGTCGTGCGTTCGGTCGTGCTTCGGCGCATGCAACGGCGTTCATGTGATCTCCGGCGATGGGTTTTTGATCGGGCTATGGTTTCCGCAATTTTAATAGCCCGGGATATCGAATTCCAACAATTGGTATCAGAGCGTGGTTTACGTTCGCGGTATTTTCGATAAAATTGTTCTACCTTGCAGGGTTACGACTATTATGGCTTGATGATTATTCGTTTAATTATTTTGTCATGTGATTGTTGGATTGTTTAAACTCTCGGACATGTCGAGATTCGTTTTTGGTGGTGAATGCTTGTAATAGTAAAAATTCGGGGGTTGACCGAATTTAGGTTTATTATTATTGTTTTATTTTTTCCGGAAAATGTATAGGGTCGATATCATGTATAGAATCGATACCGGATAGTGTAAAATTAAATTTGTAATTTATTTTGCGTTGGATCGATGCCGAAACGACCACCGGAAAATACGTGTGACGAAGGAGATGATCGTGAGGGTGAAGGGCTCTTATCGACCGCCCCATGGTCGATCCCACGAGGACGATCGACCCACGCCCAAAAAAAAAAGGGGCTGCCCGCGGGAGCTCTGGCCACGCCGGCCACCAAGGGAGGTTGCGCGTGGGCTGGACGGCGGCGGCTTGAAGACGGCGGTCGAGGGGTGGAGCGGGGATCCCCACCCCGTGCTATCCCAGTCCGGTAATTCGCTTTCCTAATTGGTTCGGGTTTTTCGTATTTGAGTGATCCTATTTTTGGGAACTCTCATGGATTAGGAAAAGAATCAATGTTGGAATTAATTAGGATTCCTAATTGATTATTTCTATTTTATGGAAATATTCATGGATTAGGAATCTAATTAATTAAGAAAGTAGAAGAGTCCTAAATTATTTTATTTCCTTATTTCATTATGGAAATCATCTAGAATATTCCAAGTGGATCTTGGATAGATTATTCTAGAGATTTAATGAAGTAGAAAGGGAAAATAAAATAAATAAAAATATTAATAATATTTAATTTTATTTTTAATTTATTCGATTGACTTAATTATTATTAATTAAGTATCTTTTGGATTTATTAAAAGTAAATAGATTTAAATATTGGAAATTAATATTCTCGTCACATGGAGCATTCAAGAACGAAGACTGAAGACTAGAAGATGCGTACGGAGATGGAGTAAAGCCATAATAGTCGGAAAATAATATTCTAGTATTATTTTGACTATGTGACAATACTATGTGCTTTATTACATGTATGCATGCTATATGTGTTTATTTTTATGCACTAGATAGCGTATCCCTTTATTGTAAAAAGCTAAGTGGGAGAGGGTATGGAAACATACCCATGGTCTCCATTGCTGCTCTCTTGGTGACTTTTATAAACTTTTGAAGTTTATATAGATAAGTTATTGGAGGAGAGTTCTTGTAATTCCTCTTACGAGAAACATTGATTAAGTTTATCAAACAATGCCTAATTTGTCTTTCCAAAGCTGATTTCAAGTCGACTCATTCTCACCCCGGGGAGTGGAATGGAGCCAGAGCCACATGGTCATGTCGAGAACACAAATTAGAGGCAGTCGTACCATTCTTTGATAGATGGATCGATTGTCTGCTCGGCTCCCTCATTTATGAGAGATAGGGTTGTTCGCATGGTGAATCACTGGTTAGAAACTTCGAGTTTCACTTATGATTCTCCGCGTCTTGATTTACAAGATCGAATGGATCAAGTAATTGGATTTCAATTATATAAATCTTTTGGTATAGTAAACGTCCACACGAACGTGGCTTGCTATACTTAATGGGATTTTAGAATAATTGATGTAGACAGTTATAGGGAATTGTGAAGGATTGCGAGTTGTCGTAAACGTCCACACGAACGTGGCTTGCGGTGACGTAACAATTCTAAATGATTCACCTTAGTACTGAGTAATGGTTTACACTTAGGTGCGCTTTATAGTATTCTTCCCAACGAAGTAACGCTATAATGATGTACGACTAAAGCAAAATCTAATTGCTAAATCATTTGGGTGGGTAAACGTCCACACGAACGTGGCTTGCTTTACCTGATGGGATTTTAGAGGCGATTAGTGATTTAATGATATTATTAAAGGGAGATAATATCGGATATTAAATTGTTTGTTTTATGTGCTTATAGGTTAAGAATGACTGTGACCCCACTTTGTGATATACTTAAAGATGAAAACTCACTGGTTCCCTATAGTAATGTTTGGGAAAGATATCTGGACAATGTTCAGACTGTTGAGCCTTCCGAATCCACTATTGTCCCAACTGATGAGGACATTGAAAATGACCTCAAGGAGATGTTAGGACATAGTAAGGAAGCCGGACTAGAGGTGATTGACATACTCATTAAGTTCAGTCCTCTTGAGGAATCGCTTAAAAACGATTTCAAAAGAAATGAACTGATAAGTATGATCAGAGAATCACAAGCTCTAGTGGCCAAGTTGGAAGTGGATGCAAAGAAACCCAGTGGTTTTGAACCACGGATTGGGAGGAGCAAGCCGCAAGGCAAATGCTTTCGATGCAAGCAGTCTGGGCACTGGAAGTCTGATTGTCCTCTCATCAAAGGAACGAAATTTTCCTTAGTCACCGAAACATTATCAGTGGTGATATCTACCAGCACCTGGTGTGTAGATACGGGGGCCACTGATCATGTCTGCAATTCATTGCAGGGGTTCCAGGAAACCCCGAGACTTAGAGAGGGAGAGATCGTGGTCTACATGGGCAATGCCGCGAAGGTGGCGGCTGTTGCAGTGGGAGACGTTCACTTACGCTTTAGTAGTGATAGGGTTTTAGTTTTACATAATTGTCTTTATGTACCCAACTTTAGAAAGAATTTAATTTCGGTTTCTAAACTTATTATGAATGGATATTCTGTTTCTTTTGACCACTCTGTTGTTGGAGTTGTGTACTTAATGTCTAGATTTAAGTAACGGTAAACTCCCGATCATAGCATTTAATCTATTAAATTAATAAACCATTATTTGCATTTAATTATCATTAATTAAATATGCAAAATATAGTCCTGGATTTTATACGTTGTAGTTAGTATGGTGTTGCATGGGCACACAGAAGATCATACTATCGGTTACTCGTATTTAATCAAACAGTTGCTCACGACCTAGATGGACATGGACCAATCCATCGGTATAGTCGTTGTGTGAGGGAGAAAATAATTTATCTTAATTATTTTATCACACTTGTACACTTAGGTGTATTGGGCGGATCGCTTGAGATTTATTGATTTGGATTGCCTTGGATAATCAATTTAAATCTCAGAGTATTTTATTCTCAATCCCCGATACTATTGCGGGTGTATATATTTAATATTAGAGACTTTGATTTTCCAAAGGAATTAACCGATTTAATTATTGGGTTAATTACCGGTTAAAGTTGGGTCGCTATATTTTATATATGACATGCCGTGAATACTTGACGGGAAAGTGTATCCCGGAAGGGTTGATAATATCCCCGAGATGAGTTCATAAGGAATTATTGTGTAAACCTCATGAGTGGATTTGTTCCGCACAATAATTAAGGTTGAATGGTACTAGTCTCGGATATAAGAGATGAATATAATTTATTGAGCAATAAATAAATTTATTCATGGATATTTAAATCTTAAATACACGGAATAAATAATACTACCGGAGAAATATTATTCGATATAATATTGGTAAATATTGGGAGTGCAATTTTATTTATATAGTGGAAAATAAATAAAATTAATATTGATAAGGATTAATGGACTTGAGCATTGGGCTCAATTTAATCTTCAATATTAGAAGCCCAATATTCCACCTCCTTTAGATCCCCTACGTAGCCTATAAAAGCACTACATGGCCTTCACAATTCATAACGTAATATAAGAGAAGAATATCATACTTGATATTCTAGAGAGTTGAAGGAGATCCATAGGAGTTCGATAGATCGTCGCCCACCCGACGTTCGAACGGAGTGCAAGGAATACGTGGGAAGATTCAAAGGTGTTTGATTTCGTTTCTCCGAACAACGAATCGAAGGTATAATATCTAGAACCCCCTCGATATTATTTCAGTTTTGGTTTATCGAAATTACCGTAGAACGCAAGATCCGAAGTTCGAACCCGGAGTAGACGGAAGATCACGCGGTGGTGGCGAAGCCACCGGACCGCGTGGATCGACCCGCCTAGGGTTCGGCGGGCGCGGAGGAGGCGACCCTCGGCTGGGCCGAGGGCGCGCGGTCGATCGCGGTGATCGACCGCCGGGGCGCGGGCTGGAGCCGCACCCCACCCCACCTCGACGGTGGGGACCTCCAGGCGGCGGCGAGTCGCCGGACTCGCCGCGGGGGCTGCTGGGCAGCCCCTCCCCGATCGATCGCCGGCGTGCGATCGATCCTTCGATCATGTGAACCCCGACTCGCGGGGGTTCGGCTGGGGGCGGGCTGCGTACCTTCGGGTGCGTAGTCTCCAAAGGTCGGACTCCGGCGGATGAGTCGCCGTTCATGTGATTTCCGGCGAAGGGTTTGATCGGGCTATGGTTTCCGCAATTTTAATAGCCCGGGATATCGAATTCCAGCAATTGGTATCAGAGCGAGGTTTACGTTCGCGGTATTTTCGATATTGTTGTTCTACCTTGCAGGGATTTTCGGCTATCATGGTTGGATTTAATTATTGTGTTAATTAATTATCATGATTATTCGTTTATTAAACTCTCGGACATGTCGAGATTCGTTTTGTGTGGTTGAATGTTTGTAATAGTAAAAAATTCGGGGGTTGACCGAATTTAGGATTTATTATTACGTTCTATGTTTTCCGGAAAATGTATAGGGTCGATTTCATGTATAGAATCGATACCGGATAGTGTAATTTAAATTCTTGTAATTTTTTTTACGTTGGATCGATGCCGAGACGACCGCCGGAGAACTCATGTGACGAAGAAGACGAAGAGGATAGAGAACCGGGTATCGATCAAACCCCTTGATCGACCCCAAGTGATCGACCAAGGAGAGGGGCCGATCGCCCTCGGCTGGGGCTGCCGCCGGCGACGGTGGCGGCTGGTGGCTGGGCGGCGGTGCTCCTCCCATGGAGGTGGTCGAAGGTGGGGTGGCGTGGGGTCTCCCGATCTCATGCTACTCCTACCAAGATTCACTTTCCTAAATTAATTCGGTTTTCCTATTTGAGTGTTCTTCCTTTAGGAAACTCTCATGGATTAGGAAAAGAATTAATTGGAATTAATTTTATTTCCTTATTATATTATGGAAGTCTTCTAGAGTATTCCGAGTTCTACTTGGAATAGGATCCTAGAGATTTAATAGAATTGGAAAGGAATAAAAGTTAATTTAGGATTGATTTATTTCCTAAATTGATTATTCCTATTTTATGGGAATTTTCATAGTAATGGAAATTAATTAATCTTGGAAAGTAGAAGAGTCCTAATTTATTTTATTTCCTTATTCTATTATAGAAGTCTTCTAGAATATTACAAGTTTTACTTGGATAGATTATTCTAGAGATTTAATAGAATTAGATAGGAAAATAAATAAATAATAATATTAATAATATTTAATTTTATTTTTGATTTATTCGATTGACTTAATTTTCGAATTGAGTATCTTTTGGATTTATTAAAAATAAATAGATTTAAATATTGGGATTAATATTCTCGTCACATGGAGCATTCAAGAACGAAGACTGAAGACTAGAAGATGCATATGAAGAAGAAGTAAAGCCATGATAGTCGGGAAAATAATTTCCTAGCATTATTTGACTATGTGATATGTGCTTTATTACTTGCATGCATGCTTATGTGTTTAATTATGCATTAGATAGCGTATCCCTTTGTTATAAAAAGCTAAGTGGGAGAGGGGATGGAAACATTCCCATGGTCTCCATTACTGTTCTCTTGGTGACATTTATGAGCTTTCGAAGTTCATATAGATATTTCATTGGAGGAGAATTCTTGTAATTCCTTTTACAAGAAACATTGATCAAGTTTATCAAACAATGCCTAATTTGTCTTTCTGAAACTGACTTCAAGTCGACTCATTCTCACCCCGGGGAGTGGAATGGAGCCAAAGCCACTTGGTCATGTGGATGACACAAATTAGAGACCTTCGTACCATTCTTTGATAGATGGATCGATTGTCTGCTCGGCTCCCTCATTTATGAGAGATAGGGTCGTTCGCATGGTGAATCACTGGTTAGAAACTTCGAGTTTCACTTATGATTCTCCGCGTCTTGATCTATGAGAATCGAATGGATCTTGTAACTGGGAGTCAATTATAAAAGTCTCTTAGTGTAGTAAACGTCCACCCCACGTGGCTTGCTATACTGACGGATTTTGGATTAATTGATGTAGACAGTTGTAAGTAATTGTGAAGAGTTGTGAAGTTATCGTAAACGTCCACCCCACGTGGCTTGCGGTGATGTAGCAATTCCAAGCGATGTACTTTGGTGCTGAGTAATGGTTTACACTTAGATACGCGTTATAGTATTCTTCCCCACGAAGTCACGTTATAATTGATGTATGACCAAAGGAAATCTAATTGCTAAATCATTTGGGTGGGTAAACGTCCACACCACGTGGCTTGCCTTACCTGATGGGATTTTAGATGCAATTAGTAATTTAATGATATTATTTGAGGGAGATAATATCGGACATTAAATTAATTGTTTGTTTAAATGTGCTTATAGGTTTAGAGAATAGCTATGAACCCACTTTCTGTGATACTCAAGGAGCATAAGCTCACTGGTCCAAATTACATTGATTGGAAGAGAAATTTAGACATTGTCCTGACTTCGGAGGAGTACAAGTATGTACTCCATGAAGTGTGCCCTGCCGAGCCCACGGCTGCCTCAACTGATGAGGAAAAACTGGCATATCGAAAGTGGAAAAAGGCTGATGAAATGGCTAGGTGTTATATTTGTTGGAATTCGATATCCCGGGTTATCAAAATTGCGGAACCGATAACCCGAACGAACCCTTCGCCGGAGATCATACGAACGCCGACTCATCCGCCGGAGTCCGGGCTTTGGAGACCATGCATCCGAAGACGCACAGCCTGTTGGAGTTGTGTACTTAATGTCTAGATTTAAGTAACGGTAAACTCCCGATCATAGCATTTAATCTATTTAATTAATAAACAATTATTTGCATTTAATTATATGCAAATCATAGTTCTGGATTTTATACGTTGTAGTTAGTATGGTGCTGCATGGGCGCACAGAAGATCATACTATCGGTTACTCGTATTTAATCGAACAGTTGCTCACGACCTAGATGGACACGAACTAATCCATCGGTATAGTCGTTGTGTGAGAGAGAAAATAATTTATCTTAATTATTTTATCACACTTGTACACTTGGTGTATTGGGCGGATCAATTGAGACTCATCAATTAGGATTGCTCGGCGATAATTGATTTGAGACTCGGAGTATTTTATTCTTAATCCCTGAAACAATTGCGGGTGTGTATATTTAATATAAGTGACTTTGATTTACCAAAGGAATTAACCGATTTAATTATTGGGTTAATTACCGGTTAAGTTGGGTCACTATATTTTGTATATGGCATGCCGTGAATTCTTGAAGGGGCAGTGTATCCCGGAAGGGTTGATAATATCCCCGAGATGAGTTCATAAGGAATTATTGTGTAAACCTCATGAGTGGATTCGTTCCGCACAATAATTAAGGTTGAATGGTACTAGTCTCGGATTCAAGAGATGAATATAATTTATTGAGCAATAAATAAATTTATTCATGGATATTTAAATCTTAAATACACGGAATAAATAATACTAAGGTGGAGAAATATTATTTGATATAATATGGAATAATATTGGGAGTGCAATTTTATTTATATAGTGGAAAATAAATAAAATTAATATTGATAAGAATTAATAGATTTGGGTTGGACCCAATTTAATTTTCAATATTGAAGCCCAATATTTATTCTCCTTATGATCCCCTACGTAGCCTATATAAGCACTACATGGTCTTCACTTTTCATAACACAAGAGGAAACCTACGGAATTCATAAAGTTCTGAGAGTGAGGAAGATCCATAGGAATCCGATAGATCGTCGCCCACACGACGTTCGGACGAGGTGCAAGGAATACGTAGGAAGATCGCAAGGTCGTCAACCGAATTCGTTTCTCCGTACAACGATTCGAGGTAATAATCGAGAATCCCCCTCTTTGATTATATGTGTGTTGTTTAATCGTGATGTATACATGAACGACGCGATCCGGGAAAACGACGAACCTCGGGGACGGGGATTCGAGATCCCCGGCGAGGATCGAAGGAGGCGGCCGAACCCTAGGGTTCGGACCGCCCCACCGCGCGACGAGGGTCGAGCCCCGGCTGGACGCCGGGGCGTGCGATCGACTTCGGTCGATCGCCGGGGATGCCATGGGCTGGTGCCACGGCGGATCCCCAGCCCCCTTGTCGGAGGCGCGTGGCGCGAGAAGCCCTCGGCTGGAGCCGAGGGGTGCGATCGATCCTCGGATCGATCGCGGGCAAGCTGCGGGTTCACCCGCAGCGACCCCGTACGTGCTGTGGGTTCGCCCGCAGCGGACGCGTACGGGGCTCGGCCCTCGCGAGCAGCGAGTCCACGACTCGCTGCGGGGCTGCTACGAGCAGCCCCAGGGATCGCCCGTAGCGATCCCAGCGATCGTCCGTAGACGATCGCGAACCCCTCATGGGGGTTCGGCTGGGCACACGGGGCCTTCGGGTCTCGATGGCGTTCGGTCGGACCCCGGCTCGTGAGGTGGTTCGCGTTCGTGGATCCGACTCGTGGGAGAAAATCGGCTGGGGGCGGGCTGCGTGTCTTCGGGCGCGTAGTCTCCAATGGTCGGACTCCTGCGGATGAGTCGGGGATCCAATCTTCGGTGATCGAGGGTTTTGATCGGGTTATCGTTTCCGCAATTTTGATAGCCCGGGACATCGAATCCCAGCAAATGGTATCAGAGCGTTTGGTTTCGTGTTCATGTATATGTTCGATTATTGTTCTACCTTGCAGGATTTCCGGCTATCATGGTTGGATTTAATTAATTGTTTTTTAATTAATTATCATGATTATTAAACTCTCGGACATGTCGAGATTCGTTTTGTGTGGTTGAATGTTTGTAATAGTAAAAATTCGGGGGTTGACCGAATTTAGGATTTATTATTACGCACTTTATTTTCCGGAAAATGTATAGGGTCGATTTCATGTTTAGAATCGATACCGGAATTGTAATTTAAATTTTGTAATTTTAATTACGTTGGTTCGATGTTGAGACGATCACCGGAAGACGAAGAAATGACGAGAAGACAAGGGCTTGGGATCGATCACATGATAGTGATCGACCCATGGCCTAGCCGGCGGTGGCTAGGCGGCGGCGGCGCTCCTCCCCGAGTGGCCGGCCGATCGATCATGGTGGGATGGCGTGGGGTCTCCTAATCCCGTGCTATTCCTACCGAAATCTACTTTCCAAATTAATTCGGATTTTTTCTATTTGAGTACTTTCTTTTTAGAAACTCTCATGGATTAGGAAAAGAATTAATTTAAATTAATTTTATTTTCTATTGATTTATTTCCTTCATGGAAATATTCATAGATTAGAAATTTAATTAATTTAGTACTAAATTTATTTTTCCTATTTGATTATTCCTACTTTTGGGAATATTCATGGATTAGGAATAAAAATAAATTTGGAAAGTAGTAGTCCTAATTTATTTATTTTATTTCCTTGTTCTATTATAGATATCTTCTAGAATATTCCAAATTTTACTTGGATAGATTATTCTAGAGATTTAATAGAACTAGATAGGAAAATAAATAAATAAAAATATTAATGATATTTAATTTTATTTTTGATATATTCGATTGACTTAATTTTCGAATTAAGTAACTTTTGGATTAATTGAAAATAAATAGATTTAAATATTAGAGATTAATATTCTCGTCACATGGAGCATTCAAGAAACGAAGACTAAAGACTAGAAGATGCATATGAAGATAAAGCCATGATAGTCGGGAAAAATAATTTCTCTAGCATTATTTTTGACTATGTGCTATGTGCTTTATTGCTTTCATGCATGCTTATGTGTTTAATTATGCATTAGATAGCGTATCCCTTTGTTATAAAAAGCTAAGTGGGAGAGGGGATGGAAACATTCCCATGGTCTCCATTACTGTTCTCTTGGTGACTCTTATGGACTTTTGAAGTTCGTATAGATGTGTCATTGGAGGAGAATTCTTGTAATTCCTCTTACAAGAAACATTGATCAAGTTTATCAAACAATGCCTAATTTGTCTTTCTGAAACTGACTTCAAGTCGACTCATTCTCACCCCGGGGAGTGGAATGGAGCCAGAGCCACTTGGTCATGTAGAGGACACAAATTAGAGACTTTCGTGCCATTCTTTGATAGATGGGTCGTTTGTCTGCTCGGCTCCCTCATTCGTGAGAGATAGGGTTGTTTGCATGGTGAATCACTGGTTAGAAACTTCGAGTTTCACTTATGATTCTCCGCGTCTTGATTTACGAAAATCGAATGGATCTGGTAATTGGGAGTCAATTATAAAAGTCTCTTAGTGAAGTAAACGTCCACACCACGTGGCTTGCTGCACTGACGGATTTTGGATTAATTGATGTAGACAGTTGTAAGGAATTGTGAAGAGTTGTGAAATTGTCGTAAACGTCCACACCACGTGGCTTGCGGTAATGTAGCAATTCCAAGCGATTCACTTTGGTGCTGAGTAATGGTTTACACTTAGATACGCCTTGTAGTATTCCTCCCCACGAGGTTCCGCTATAAGCGATGTATGACCAAAGAAAATCTAATTGCTAAATCATTTGGGTGGGTAAACGTCCACACCACGTGGCTTGCCTTACCTGATGGGATTTTAGATGTGATTAGTAATTTAATGATATTATTTAAGGGAGATAATATCGGATATTAAATTAATTGTTTGGTTAAATGTGCTTATAGGTTTAGAGAATAGCTATGAACCCACTTTCTATGATACTCAAGGAGCATAAGCTCACTGGCACCAACTATATTGATTGGAAGAGAAATTTAGACATTGTCCTAACTTCGGAAGAGTACAAGTATGTACTACATGAAGTGTGCCCTGCCGAGCCCACGGCTGCCTCAACTGATGAGGAAAAACTGGCATATCGGAAGTGGAAAAAGGCTGATGAAATGGCTAGGTGTTATATTTTGGCTTCCATGTCAAATGTACTCCAAACCCAACATGAGCCAATGGACACTGCCTATGATATGATGTTTAACCTCAAGGAGATGTTTGGGGAGCAAGATCGTGCGGCTAGGCAAGAAGCCATGAGAGTCCTCATGTCGACTACTCAATCTGAAGGAACGCCCGTAGGGGAGCACGTTCTTAAGATGATGAGTTTGTTGAATGAACTTGAGGTCCTAGGAGCTTCTATTGATGCTGAGACGCAAGTCGACATCATACTCCAGTCTCTGGCCCCTAGTTTTGAGCAGTTTCGTATGAGCTATAATATGGGTAAACTATCTTATACTCTTGCGCAACTCCTGACTGAACTGAAGGCGGCAGAGGGGATCTACAAGAAGGGCATGTCTCAAGCGCTTGTAGCTACCAAGTCCAAAGGCTTTAAGCCTGATGGAGGTAGGGGCAAGAAAAGGAAGCAAGCCTGGAAACCCAGTGGTGTCAAGAGGACTGCACCACGAGTGGGGGCTGCAAAGCCAAAGGGTAAGTGCTTCCGATGCAACAAGATGGGACACTGGAAGTCTGAATGTCCTCTCAGAGGTACGAATTTTTCTTTAGTCGTAAAAACATAGTCAGCGGTATTATCTACCAGAATTCTGGTGTGTAGATATGGAACCACTGACGGTATGTGCATTTCTTTAAATGCAGGGGTTCCAGAAAACCCGGCGACTTAGAGAAGAAGAATTCGAGTCTACATGGGCGAAGCTGTTGGGGTAGCAGCGGTTGCAGTGGAAGACATTTATCTGTTTTAAGTTTTCATTTCAGTTATTGCTTATGTACCCCTTTTATTTTGAAAAAGAACTTCGTTCTGTTTTTCTTTATTAATGGATATTTTATTTCTTTAATCATTGGATGGTTTGGATAAGAAATAATGGTGATATTCATTATGGTACATTAGATAGCAATATGTGAATGATGAATCCTTAGTCTACCACGATGCAACAAACCGTTATATATAACTTGTTTTACTTATTAGATATTTCTTTATCATTATACTTATGAAATCTTATACTTAGTAGTATTTTCAAATAAAATTCATATGGTCGAAATTGATTTGATCAATTATAGTTGAAGGAATGGACCTTCCGACCTAAGGATTGAATTTGGAGGATAATACGTCTAAGCAAACCTTTCTGGAAAAAGGATAGAATTCAGAAGAGTATTGGAAATGATTAGATATGCAGACATATGTGTATATTAGAGAGGTATGAGTAATTCTTTCAAAGAATACTCAGTGATGGATTAGAATGCTTGTTGTGCCATAAAAGCAAAGTGTTTTGACTTGTCAATAGACACAAAGCTATTATGGGGAACCATCAAAGTATATCCATTAGAAGCCTGCGACTCGGTCGCGGAGGCCATCACCTATCTAGATAACACATAGCATAATCAAAGATTGGGATTAATTCCCAAAGAGACGCGCCGTGCACTTACGTGTAGAGATGGTGCGTTGTAAAGAAGTAGAAATCTAATAGTAAGAGAACAAGTTGTTCGGAACTACCTATGTTCTATGGATATTCCTGGAGACAACGACATATTCAATATGGTTGTAGGATATCCTAGATGAACGAAGTATTGTGTGTTCTATAGTACTATGAACCAGAGGGACGTCTCGTCCGGTTCATAGAGGAAAAACTATTAGATGAACTACAATGCCCTAATTGACAAAATACTTTAAAATGAGGAAAGAGAAAGACTGAGAACCAGCCTGACCGAGTAGTAGTACACCACTAACTGCACCTAATGTTGTTACTGTTACACACCGGGACGCCATTGCAGTGGGAGGTTGTTAAGCAACTAGAGATGTTCATAAGACTGGAGGAGTTTTGAACTCTGGATCCAGTGTACATGAAATCGATCCCTAGGTCTGCATAGGATTAGCAAAGAAGGTGTGTTAGAGACGTGACGGAAACAAAGGTGGTGTTTCTCGGAGATTTTATGTAGATAACATTTTATCATTGGCGACAATGTAAAAGTGTTGTCAGACATAAAATAGAGGTTGTCTAAATAAATCGAGATATAAGATTGAGAAGAAGTTAGAGCATGTACTTAAGATCTTATGATCTAGAGATAAGAACATTGTACTTCTCCTAGACATCTTATATGATTAAGGTTTGTTTTAAACATGCATACTTCTGAGAAAGGTTATTGCCTTTCAGAGACAGAATATACATCTATCTAAAGGGTGTGTGTTCAAACACATGAAGGAGATAGATGAAGACAAAGCAGTTTCCTATACTTCAAGTATAGAAAGCTTTATAGATGCAATATTGTAAAACAAGAACCTGATATCAACTATGCGGTTTGCGTAGTGGGAGGATATCAAAGTAATCTGGATAAGGGATGTTCGAATGCTGCAAGAGTACTTTCATAGTACTGGCTTGAACAAGACGAAATCTTCTTAGATTACAGATTCTCAGATCCAAAAATCAGAGAAGGACCAGTGAAAGTCGATATCAGGCTATGTGTTCACTTTTAGAAAGAGGTGGAACCATGAAGTGAAAGAGTGATAAGCGGGACGCTTCTCAGAGACTCTCATAACCGAATAGCAGCCTCAGAGGCAGCGGAAGTTTTGGTTAGGTTCCGGGATAACCTCTTGACTTGGATATGACTCTTAGTTTACCAAAGGCTATTAGATAGCGGTGCATGGTGAACTAGAAGAGGTCATAAGTCAAAAGTGATGTTAACACATAGAGCAAGTACCACCTGATACGAGTCATCGTCAGGGAGACGACGTAGTAGTCACCAAGATAACTTCAGAGCGGCAACCTAGATTGCTCACTCACATAGTACTTCTCGGAAGTACACTTTAAAGCACGTGATGAGTATGGGAACCGGGAGTTTGGAGGAAATGACTAGACCTTAGTACAAGTGGGAGATTGTTGGAGTTGTGTACTTAATGTCTAGATTTAAGTAACGGTAAACTCCCGATCATAGCATTTAATCTATTTAATTAATAAACAATTATTTGCATTTAATTATATGCAAATCATAGTTCTGGATTTTATACGTTGTAGTTAGTATGGTGCTGCATGGGCGCACAGAAGATCATACTATCGGTTACTCGTATTTAATCGAACAGTTGCTCACGACCTAGATGGACACGAACTAATCCATCGGTATAGTCGTTGGGAATCGGAATTGTACACACGGCATGCTATAGATTATAGACAGGAAACCGTGTCCCATTTATTGGGTTGATGATGTCCCGAGATGAGCTCATAAAGTTTATCATGTAAACCCTGCAGGTGGATTCGTTCCACATGATAATAAGGATGAGTGTTACTAGTCTCGGATAACAAGAAACGAGTTAATTTAATTATTAGTAATTAAAGTTAATTCGTGGACATACGATATCTTAAACACGGGGAAAGTCGTATATGTAATTCGGCGGAATTATTATTGTTGAAATAATATAAATTAATTATTGGGAATTCAATTATAATTTTATAGTGGAATTAATTATAATTAAAATTGTGGAATTTAATTAAGGTTTGCCTTTTAGGACGCCGAGTTAATTAAATTGCAATTTAGCCTAATAATTAATTTCCATAAGGTCCCTGGTGTAGCTCTATAAATACCTCACCCTCTCTTTTCTCTAAACCTAAGAAACGCCGCTATTTTATTTTTGCGGAGAAAAATAAATTGTTGCGCAATTATTTTTCTGTAAAAATAAATAGATTAGCGCTGTTATTATTTTCTGCAGAAATTGATTGCTCGCGCAATTATATTTTTGAGACAGAAGATCAAATTGCGCAATTAATTTTCCTCTGCTTAATTAATTAGATTAGCGCAGTAATAATTCTGTAGAAATAATTTTGCTTGCGCAAATATATTTCTGAGACAGAGGATATTATTCCTACGGTGGGTTCAAGAGAGAAAGGAGAAGAGGAAGGTTCAGCGGATCGTTGCCCACTCAACGGCTGAACGTCGGGGATAGAGACATACACCGGAAGGCTTCGTGGTCTCAACAATTCGGCTTCTCCGAATCACGCGGCAAAGGTATAAGAAATCGAAACCCTTATTCCGCATACGTTTCGTTTTCTATTTCGTTAAAAATACATCGGATCTAAGATCGGGTTCCGGGCGTCGTGGATCATGTTCCTCGACTACTGGGGTTCAAGGACCTCCGGATCGGTAGTCGGAAGAGGAAAATCGACCCGGAAACGCGCTCGGAACAGCAGGTCGCGTTGCTGTTCGCGGACAAACGGCGGTCGCCGGAGTGCAAACGGCGGTCGCCGTTTCGCTGTTTTTCGGGCAACCAGCTCTGGTTCGCGCGGTTGTCCTTCGGGGCAATGGCTGGGCGTGAATCGGGACACGGGCTGGCACGTGAACGGAGTAACGGACCTGGAGGTCGACTGGGATCGTTCGGATGTTCGAGTGATTGAACGAACGCATCCCGGGTAGTCGATTTCCAACAATTGGCATCAGAGCCGGTTTTGTCGATTCGTTGTATTTTTGCGAGATTTGTTTTGCAGGTTCGAACCCGGTTATTATGGCCAACGTTGTGATTGTATGTTGTGCTTTAATTTGTGGTTTTGATTAAACTCTCGGGCTTGTCGAGATTGTTTTTGTTTTGGAAAAACGATGCTTGTTTGTAATAGATAAAAACGACGGGTTGAGTCGTTAGGTTTATTTATTTTTCGTTGTATCCGGGACATGTATAGGGTCGATCACCTTGTATAGGATCGATGCCGGATTTAGTAAGTTTATTCTTGTAATTTTTCTTACTAATTTTGGTGGATCGAGACGAGATCAAAACCCGGAGAAACGAGGATCGAGGAGAGCGAACCGGCAACGGGCAGCCATCGAACACACCCCGTGTTCGCGACGGGCAGCAGCGGGGCTTGGGTTCGTTCGACCCCACGGACGACTCAACGAGGCTCGAGACGAGGCTCCAGTGGGAGGAGTTCGTCTCTTGACCCTCGAGCGAGTCGGTGGTGGACCGAGATCGAGACGAGCAACGAGATGAAGTTCCAAGAGACGTGCATTGGAAAATATTTAAGGCCATAATAATCGGGGCCACGTTAATTGCTTTTTATGTGATTTACGTGTTTATTATTATGCTTAAATTATTTATGCATGTTATCCCTTATCGTAAAATACTAAGTGGGAGAGGGATTGGAAACAATCCCGCGGTCTCCATTCTCTGTTTTGAATGTGATGTGTATTGACTTACGAGTTGGCTTTAGTGTCATCCTCCCTATCGGATAAAGTCGATACACGGATATCACTGGATCAAAATTCGAATTTAAAATCCACTTATAAAATTGAACAATTATATTTCTCAAAAGCAATGCCTAATCTGTCATTCAAAGACTAATTTCAACTCGACTCATTCTCACCCCGGGGAGTGGAATGGAGCCAAAGCGCTTGGTTATGTCGATGACACAGATTAGAGACTTTCGAGTCATTCGATGATTAGATCGATTGTCTGATTGGCTCCCTCACTTTGTAAGAGATAGGGCTCAATTGCATGATTGATCGCTGGTTAGAAACTTCGAGTTTCACTTACGAGATATCAAGCTTTGATTAATAAAATTGTGAAATTTAATAAATGTAAGAGTCAATTAACAAAGTTGTTTGTTTTAGTAAACGTCCACACTATCGTGGCTTGCTAAATGGAAACGGTACTTTGGGTTAATTAAGATTCTATGAAATTTAAATAAGTGAGATTCAATTAATAAAGTTGTTTGTTTTAGTAAACGTCCACAAGAACGTGGCTTGCTAAATGGAAACATAACTTTGGGATTAATTGAGGCTCGACAGTTATAGAAAGTCGTGGAGGACCGCATGTCAACGTAAACGTCCATAAGAACGTGGCTTGCGGTGGACATGTAGTTCCCGAGCGGTGGACTTAGTACTGAGAAATGGTATACACTTAGATACGCTTTATAGTATCCTCCCCATCGGAGTCACTGCTATGATGATGTACGACCGAAGTGAAATCCAATCATAAAATCATTTGGACTGGTAAACGTCCACAAGAACGTGGCTTGCTATGTCTGATGGGATTTTGGAAATGATTGGTAGTTTAACGATATCACTTGAGGGAAATGATATCGAATTAAACTCATTGTTTGTTTTATATGGTATTATTCCCATTAAAAGTCAACAAACTCACTGAACCTGATTTTATAGATTTGAAAAGAAACTTGGACATTGTCTTAACTGCAGAGGAGTACAAATATGTACTCCAAGTCAATTGACCTGCTGAACCAAATGATGCTTCCACTACTGAGGAAAGGAAGCTCATTGGAAATGGATCAAGGCTATGAGATGACGCAGAGCAACATTATGACTTTCATGTCAAATGTGCTGCGACATCAGGATCATGCCATGACTATTACCTATGATATGATGCTTAACCTCAAGAAGTTTTTGGTTATCAGGACAGGACAGCCAGACAAAGTGAAATGAGGCAACTCATGACGGCCATCATGTCGGAAAGAATGCCCGTGAGGGATCACGTTCTTAGAATGATGGGCTATCTTAATGAGATAGAGATTCTAGGAACAATTATCAATGGGGTAACCCAGGTTGATTTTGTGCTCCAGTCTCTGCCGAGAAGTTTTGAGCAGTTCCGCCTAAAATATAACATGGATAAGAGGTCTTATTCAATGGCGGAGCTCCTGGTTGAACTTCAAGCGGCTGAGGGAATCTTTAATGGCTCTCAAAACACTTGTGGCTGAGAAATTGGCACTTCCTAGGCCTTCGGGCGGCAAAAGGAAGAAGAAGAAAATACGGAAACCCAGTGGGCCTAATATATCTGGACCACGGAATGGGAAAAGCAAGCCCAAAGGGTAAGTGCTTCCGTTGTAAGCAGTTTGGATACTGGGAGTTTGATTGTCCTCTCAAAGCAACTAGAAGTTAACTTCTCCTTAGTCACTGAAACATGTTTAGTGGTGTTATCTACCAGTACCTGGTGTGTGGATACGGAAACCACTAATCATGTCTGCATTTAAATGCGGGGGTTCCAGGAAACCCGGAAACTTAGAAAGGAAGAAGTAGTAACCTACATGGGCAATAATGTTAAGGTAACAGCCGTTGCAGTGGGAGATGTTAAATGTTTTAACGGTAGGATTTTAGTTCTAATAAATTGTCTTTATGTGCCGGCATTTAGAAAGAAATTTCATTTCGGATTTCTAAGTTGGCTTAGAATAGATATTCCGTTTCTTTAGAAATGGGGATATTATCTATTCTGGTATATTGATAGACAATTTAATACTAAATCCGTATTCTTCCACGATGCAACAGACCGGAGCTAATAACACAATGTCGAACCCCAATAAGAGTAAAGATCCTTCTAGGATAAATCAAATGTACTTATGGAATCTTAGGCTAGATCATTTTAACTTGAGTACGATTCAAAGGGTGAAAGCTAATGGACCACTCAGCCAGGTTGAAGGAAAGGACCTTCCAACCTTCGAATCATACTTGGAAGTTTTAATGACCGAGCAACCCTTTACGGTTAAAGGGAAAAGATCCAAGAAAGTACTAGAGTTGATTCGCTCTTTGAGGAGTAAGGCATACTTATCAGAAAATGGGATTAACTCCCAACAGACTACACCATTTATGCCTCGGCAAAATAATGTGTTGTAAAGAAGGAATAGGACTCTTATAGATATGGGAAAGTAGACATTCAGAGTTACCTAAATCGTTTTTGGGATATGGCTTGGAAACAGCGGCGTTTATCCTGAACTTGATTCCTTTGGAAACTTGTACTGATATTCGGCTGTTTATAGGATACCCTAAGAAAACGAATTGAGATATGTAATATAGTCCAAAGGACCAGATGTTTATTGATTGCATCAATGTTCGGTTCTTAGACATGGACTATATATATGCAAGATCACAGGCCAAGAGTAGAGTAATACTTAATGTGCTTAGAGGGACTGATCAAGACTTAGAACCAGCCTAACTGAGTAGTTCACTACTATAATCTTTAGTCACTAAAGATACACCGGAGCGTCGTCATAGTGGGAGGGTTGTTAGACAACCCAACAGGTTCATGTTTATAGGTGAGTCTTCGGACTTGTTACCTGGAGAACATGAAGCCGAACCCTGGATCTATGACGAGACGCTGAAAGATCAAGATGCTCAGTCTTGGCAAAAGTCGATCAAGATTCTTTTGTCTTCACATGGAAGATGGAAGTCAAGACAGATTTCCTAAATCGAAGTCTTGACGGGGCCATCTGTGTTGGACATCCAGAGAGATTCATCGAAAAGAGCCAAGAGCATTCGGTAAGCAAGCTTAATCAATCTTAGGATTGAAGGAAGCTTCAAGATCTTGGACACATGCGGACCTATGAGAAAATCCATTTCATGGATTCATTCAAGGCATGTTTAGGTCCTGAGTGTAATAAAGAAGTGACAGGAAAGATGTGGTGTTTTCTCATTCTTTATGTAGACGACATCCTTCTAAATTGGCAACAATATGAAAGATGTTATCGAACATAAAGGGATGGTTGTCCGAGTAATTCAATGTAAGAGACTTAGGAGAAGTCGGGAATGTTCTTGGGATCAAAGTAATAAATGATCGCCAGAAAAGAACATAGAACTTATCTCGAGCCTCATACATAAATACAATTCTTACTCGTTGCAGCATACAGAATTCCAAGAAAGGTCTTCACCTTTTAAATGTGGAATTCGTCTATCTAAAGTTTTGTGTCCGACACAATAAAGGAGATAGATGAAGAGTAAGCAGTTCCCTGCACCTTAATGGTGGGAAGCTTAATGTATGTAATGCTATGC
Source organism: Euphrasia confusa (assembly GCA_954870475.1). Lineage (NCBI taxonomy): Eukaryota > Viridiplantae > Streptophyta > Magnoliopsida > Lamiales > Orobanchaceae > Euphrasia > Euphrasia confusa. The sequence continues at coordinate 36,182,519 of OX940950.1, forward strand.
ACGAGACTGATATCTACTATGCCGTGGGCATGGTGGTGAGATATCATAGTAATCCCGGAAAGGATCATTCGACTGATGTAAAGAACATGTTTAGGTTCCTGCAGAGGACCAGGAATTATGTTCTGAGTTACAAAGCAGTCAAGTTGTTTCTTTTGGATTACATAGAATTGGATTTCCAAATCAAACAGGGACAGTCGAAATTCGAAGTCAGGCTATGTGTTCTCACTGTGAAGTGGAGCAGTCACATGGAAGAATGTAAAGCAGCGATGCATTACGGACTCTACCATGGAAACTGAAAGGATAACGGCCTCTGAGGCAGTTAAAAGATCAGTGTGGCTCCAGAACTTCCTAAGGGACTTAGATGTGGTTTCTAGTTTACCCAAAGCTATTTTGAATAGCGGTATTGGCAAACTTGAAATGCCACGAGTCCACAGTGGGAGATAACACGTAGAGCGCAAGTACCACCTGATTCGAGAGATCGTCTAGTAAGACGATGCAGTTGTCACCTAGATAGCATCGAGAGGATTGCCTGGTAAACCCGTTCACAGAGGCACTTCCAGCGAAAGCGTTGGGTAGACGTGATGAGGTTATGGGAATCTGATGTTTGGGAGAGGGCGACTAGACTTTTAGTATAAGTGGGAGATTGATGGAGTTGTATTCTAAATGTCTAGTTTAGTGCAAATACGGAACTCCTTATCTATACCTTAATTCGAGATATGATTCAAGCATGATTGCATTTAATGCAATAGTCCTTGATGTATACGTTGTAGACAGTATGGCGTGAGGAGACACGCGGAAGATCATACTGTCGGTTACTCGTATACTATCGAACAGTAGCTCACGACTTAGATGGACAGGGACAATCCATCGGTACGTCGTAGTGTGACTGGTAGATAGTCGGTCTTGACTATCATGTTACACTCGTACACTTGGTGTATTGAGCAGGACCACGGGAGGGCGTTCGATTTATACTAATCGCAGTAATTGAACTAGACCTCAGATATTACGGATATACGAATTCCTAATCCCTATATAATTATAGGTGCGTGTGTCCAGTTCTCGGTTCTTTGACTTACTAGTGAGTGAGACTAATTAATTAGTCAATATTCTCGGTAAATTGGGAATCGGAATTGTACACACGGCATGCTATAGATTATAGACAGGAAACCGTGTCCCATTTATTGGGTTGATGATGTCCCCAAGATGAGCTCATAAAGTTTATCATGTAAACCCTGCAGGTGGATTCGTTCCACATGATAATAAGGATGAGTGGTACTAGTCTCGGATAACAAGAAACGAGTTAATTTAATTATTAGTAAATAAAGTTAATTCGTGGACATACGATATCTTAAACACGGGGAAAGTCGTATATGTAATTCGGCGGAATTATTATTGTTGAAATAATATAAATTAATTATTGGGAATTCAATTATAATTTTATAGTGGAATTAATTATAATTAAAATTGTGGAATTTAATTAAGGTTTGCCTTTTAGGACGCCGAGTTAATTAAATTGCAATTTAGCCTAATAATTAATTTCCATAAGGTCCCTGGTGTAGCTCTATAAATACCTCACCCTCTCTTTTCTCTAAACCTAAGAAACGCCGCTATTTTATTTTTGCGGAGAAAAATAAATTGTTGCGCAATTATTTTTCTGTAAAAATAAATAGATTAGCGCTGTTATTATTTTCTGCAGAAATTGATTGCTCGCGCAATTATATTTTTGAGACAGAAGATCAAAACCTACACCGCTATAATTAATTCTCTGCTTAATTAATTAGATTAGCGCAGTAATAATTCTGTAGAAATAATTTTGCTTGCGCAAATATATTTCTGAGACAGAGGATATTATTCCTACGGTGGGTTCAAGAGAGAAAGGAGAAGAGGAAGGTTCAGCGGATCGTTGCCCACTCAACGGCTGAACGTCGGGGATAGAGACATACACCGGAAGGCTTCGTGGTCTCAACAATTCGGCTTCTCCGAATCACGCGGCAAAGGTATAAGAAATCGAAACCCTTATTCCGCATACGTTTCGTTTTCTATTTCGTTAAAAATACATCGGATCTAAGATCGGGTTCCGGGCGTCGTGGATCATGTTCCTCGACTACTGGGGGTCAAGGACCTCCGGATCGGTAGTCGGAAGAGGAAAATCGACCCGGAAACGCGCTCGGAACAGCAGGTCGCGTTGCTGTTCGCGGACAAACGGCGGTCGCCGGAGTGCAAACGGCGGTCGCCGGAGTGCAAACGGCGGTCGCCGGAGTGCAAACGGCGGTCGCCGTTTCGCTGTTTTTCGGGCAACCAGCTCTGGTTCGCGCGGTTGTCCTTCGGGGCAATGGCTGGGCGTGAATCGGGACACGGGCTGGCACGTGAACGGAGTAACGGACCTGGAGGTCGACTGGGATCGTTCGGATGTTCGAGTGATTGAACGAACGCATCCCGGGTAGTCGATTTCCAACAGCGAGTCCACGACTCGCTGCGGGGCTGCTACGAGCAGCCCCAGGGATCGCCCGTAGCGATCCCAGCGATCGTCCGTAGACGATCGCGAACCCCTCATGGGGGTTCGGCTGGGCACACGGGGCCTTCGGGTCTCGATGGCGTTCGGTCGGACCCCGGCTCGTAAGGTGGTTCGCGTTCGTGGATCCGACTCGTGGGAGAAAATCGGCTGGGGGCGGGCTGCGTGTCTTCGGGCGCGTAGTCTCCAAAGGTCGGACTCCTGCGGATGAGTCGGGGATCCAATCTTCGGTGATCGAGGGTTTTGATCGGGTTATCGTTTCCGCAATTTTGATAGCCCGGGACATCGAATCCCAGCACAGCCCGCCCCCACCCGAACCCCCGCGAGCCGGGGTTCATACGATCGAGATGATCGATCGCACGCCGGCGATCGATCGGGGTGGGGCTGTTCGACAGCCCCCCCGCGGCGGGTCCGGCGACCCGCCACCACCAGGAGGCCCCCGCCTTCACGGCGGGGTAGGGCACGGCACCAGCCCGTGCCCAGCGATCGACCCTCGTGGTCGATCGCACACCCTCGGTCGAACCGAGGGTTCGGCCCCCATCGCCCCACGCCGAAACCCTAGCGGGCGCACGCCGCGGTCCGGTGGCTTCGCCACCACCGCGCGTTCGTCCGTCTATTCCGGGCTTCGATCCTTGGATCTTCGTCCTACGGTATTTTCGATAAAAACAAATCGAACAATAATCAAGTTAGTTGAGAATTGTACCTACGATTCGTTGTTCGGAGAAACGAAATCGACGACCTCGTGATCTTCCCGCGTATTCCTTGCACTCCGTTCGAACGTCGGGTGGGCGACGATCTATCGAACTCTATGGATCCTCTTCACTCTTTATGATTGGCGTATCTTAGGTTTTTCTCTCTTATGAAAAAGTGAAGACCATGTAGTGCTTTTATAGGCTACGAGGGGGATCAAAAGGAGATTAAATATTGGGCTTCTAATATTGAAAATTAAATTGGGTCCAACCCAAATCCATTAATTCTTATCAATATTAATTTTATTTATTTTCCACTATATAAATAAAATTGCACTCCCAATATTTATCCATATTATATCAAATAATATTTCTCCATCTTAGTATTATTTATTCCGTGTATTTAAGATTTAAATATCCATGAATAAAATTTATTTATTGCTTAATAAATTTATTCATCTCTTATATCCGAGAATAGTACCACTCAACCTTATTTATTATGCGGAATTAAATCCACTCGCGAGGTTTACATAATAAATCCTTATGAGCTCATCTCGGGGATATTATCAACCCTTCCGGGATACACTGTCCCTTCAAGAATTCACGGCATGCCATATATAAAATATAGTGACCCAACTTAACCGGTAATTAACCCAATAATTAAATCGGTTAATTCCTTTGGTAAATCAAAGTCACTTATATTAAATATACACACCCGCAATTGTTTCAGGGATTAAGAATAAAATACTCCGAGACTTAAATCAATTATCACAGAGCAATCCTAATTGATAAGTCTCAAGCGATCCGCTCAATACACCAAGTGTACAAGTGTGATAAAATAATTAAGATAAATTATTTTCTCTCTCACACAACGACTATACCGATGGATTGGTCCGTGTCCATCTAGGTCGTGAGCAACTGTTCGATTAAATACGAGTAACCGATAGTATGATCTTCTGTGTGCCCATGCAACACCATACTAACTACAACGTATAAAATCCAGGACTATAATTTGCATATATTTAATTAACAATAATTAAAAGCAAATGAATGTCTGTAATTAATAGGTAAATGAAAGTGCATACAGAGTTCAGAATACTCAAATCTAGACATTAAGTATACTACTCCATCAATCTCCCACTTATACTAATGTCTAGTCTTATCCTCCAAACTTCTGACTCCCAAACCCTCCAAGTGCTTGAAATAAACTTCCTTAGGAAGTATCTTGGTGAAAGGGTCCGCTAGGTTGTCCTCCGAAGCTATCTTGGTGACTATCGCATCGCCCCTCTTGACGATGTCTCGAATCAGGTGGTACTTGCGCTCTATGTGTTTCATAGCACTATGGGACCGTGGTTCCTTACTGTTTGCCACTGCACCGCTATTATCACAATAAATTGTCATAGCCTTGGGCAAACTCGGAATCACATCTAAGTCCTGGAGGAAATTAAGGAACCAAACTGACTCTTTCGCTGCCTCTGAGGCTGCAACATATTCAGCTTCCATGGTAGAGTCTGAAATGCACTTTTGCTTAACACTCCTCCATGATACGGCTCCACCTCCCATAGTGTACACATAGCCTGATGTCGACTTTCGCCGGTCCTTATCAGCTTGGAAATCCGAATCCGTATAACCCAAAGGAATCAGATTGTCTGCCCCGTAACTTAGAACATAATCCTTAGTATTTCGCAAATACTTGAAAATGCTCTTTACGGCAGTCCAATGAGCCTTTCCAGGGTTACTCTGATATCTCGCTACTACGCCAACTGCATAGCAGATATCAGGCCTCGTGCATAACATTGCATACATCAAGCTTCCCACAGCCGAAGCGTAGGGAACTGCTTTCATTTCATCTTTCTCCTTTTGTGTCCGAGGACACATCTCCTTAGAAAGATAAGTTCCTTTACTAAAGGGTAGTTCACCCTTCTTGGAATCTTGCATGTTAAAACGAGCCATAATCGTGTTTATGTAAGATTGCTGGGATAGGTACAATGTTCTATTCCGGCGATCCCTTATAACCTTGATCCCTAGAACATGTCCGACTTCTCCCAAATCTTTCATATCGAATTGTCTAGACAACCATCCCTTTATGTCTGATAACATTTTCACACTGTTGCCAATGAGAAGAATGTCGTCTACATAAAGCACGAGAAACACCACCTTCTTTCCATCACGTTTCCAATACACACACGATTCGTCCATGCTTTGACTGAATCCAAAAGATTGGACCACTTCGTCAAACCGCAGGTTCCACGATCTCGAGGCTTGTTTCAATCCATAAATGGATCGATTAAGCTTGCACACTAGATGATCTCGCCCCTTAGCAATGAATCCTTCTGGTTGTTTCATATAAATCGTTTCGTCAAGACTTCCATTAAGGAAAGCTGTCTTGACATCCATTTGCCACACCTCATAATCCATATGAGCTGCTATGGATAAGAGAATCCGGATCGACTTTATCTTGGCTACCGGCGAGAAGGTCTCCTCATAATCGATTCCCTCTTTCTGAGTATATCCTTTCGCAACAAGCTGAGCTTTAAAGGTTTCAACTTTTCCGTCAGATCCTCTCTTTCTCTTGTAGACCCATTTACACCCAATTGGCTTCACGCCGCTTGGTGGTTCTACAAGATCCCAGACTTTATTAGAATCCATAGATTCTATTTCGGATTTCATTGCTTTCTTCCAAGAAGGCGCATCTATATCTTGTACCTCATCATCATAGGTCCAGGGATCGATTTCATGAACTCCAGGTCCAGAGTCCGAAGACTCACCCAGTCCAATCCATCTATCTGGTTGTTTAACAACCCTCCCACTACGACGGCGTTCCGGTGTATTAACAGTGACAGTATTAGGTGCAGGTTCTAGTGGTGTATCTATACTCGGTTCGGCTGTATCCAGGTCTTCCTCGTTACCTCTTAACTCATCAAGTATTATGTCACTTTTGGGCTTGTGGTCCATGACATAGTCTTCCTCTAGGAACCGAGCGTTAGTACTTATAACGATCTTCTGGTCCGTAGGACTATAGAACATGCCACCCTTAGTTCCTTTCGGGTATCCTACAAACAGCCGTATTTCTGATCTAGGTTCTAACTTATCGGCGCCTTGTCGCAACACATGTGCTGGACATCCCCAGATCCGAATGTGTTTCAAGTTAGGCTTACGCCCACTCCACAATTCCATGGGTGTGGTTGGTACCGTTTTGGTCGGAACCCTATTCAGAATGTACGCCGCTGTTTCCAAGGCAAGTCCCCAGAACATAACAGGTAAATCCGAGTAACTCATCATCGATCGCACCATCTCCATAAGAGTCCTATTCCTTCTTTCTGACACACCATTCTGCTGAGGAGTATATGGTGAGGTCAGCTGGGATTCAATCCCATTCTCTGCCAAGTATGCCTTGAATTCTCCAGACAGGTACTCGCCTCCGCGATCAGATCGCAGGCATTTTATGGATTTACCACGAAGGTTCTCCACAAGAGCCTTGAACTCTTTGAACTTGCCAAAGGATTCGCTCTTGCGGCTCATCAGGTATACATATCCATATCTTGAGTAATCATCAGTGAAAGTGATGAAGTACTCGTACCCTCCCCTTGCCTGAGTAGACATAGGTCCGCATACATCAGAGTGAATCAAATCCAATACTTGCTCAGCTCTTCGTCCTTTACCAGAAAAAGGACGCTTAGTCATTTTTCCCTCTAAACAGGATTCGCAGGTTGGAAGGTCCTCTCCTTCAACGCCAGTGATTAAATCATCAGCTTTCAACCTTTGAAGCCTATTTGAGTTTATATGACCTAGCCTTAGATGCCACAAGTATAATTGATTCATCTTAGAAGGTTCCTTTCTCTTATTGGTGTTCGTAGATGTGTTATTACTCTCGGTTAGTTGCATCGTGTTAGACTCAGGATTTAGCACATACAAATCGTCTATCAATTTACCAGAACAGATAATTTCACTATTTCTTCTTATGATCACAGAGTGGTCAAAAGAAACAGAATATCCATTCTTAATAAGTTTAGAAACTGAAATTAAATTCTTTCTAAAGTTGGGTACATAAAGGCAATCACGTAAAACTAAAACCCTATCACTACTGAAACGTAAGTGAATGTCTCCCACTGCAACAGCCGCTACCTTCGCGGCTTTGCCCATGTAGACCACGATTTCTCCCTCTCTAAGTCTCCGGGTTTCCTGGAACCCCTGCAATGAATTGCAGACATGGTCAGTGGCACCCGTATCTACACACCAGGTGCTGGTAGATATCACCGCTGACAATGTTTCAGTGACTAAGGAAAATTTCGTACCTTTGATGAGAGGACAATCAGACCTCCAGTGCCCAAACTGTTTGCATCGAAAGCATCTGCGAAACAGCTTGCTCTCCCCAATCCGTGGTTTTAAACCACTGGGTCTCTTTGCACGCTTTTCTTTTAGCCTAGCCACAAGAGCTCGTGTTTCTCTTAACTTACGCACAAAAATCGCCTTCGCCGAGCCGGTTTTAAGGGACTCATTGAGGAACGATTCCGTGGGTATGTTAAACACCTCTTGCCTAGCTTCCACACCATGTCTCAACGTAGTTGGAACAACAGTGGATTCAGAAAGCTCAACAGTCTGGACAATGTCCAGATTTCTTTCCCAATCATAACCATATGGAACCGGTGAGTTTTCATCTTTAAGTATATCACAAAGTGGGGTCACAGTCATTCCTAACCTATAAGCACATAAAACAAACAAACAATTAATATCCGATATTATCTCCCTCAAATAATATCATTAAATCACTAATCACATCTAAAATCCCATCAGGTAAGGCAAGCCACGTGGTGTGGACGTTTACCCACCCAAATGATTTAGCAATTAGATTTTCTTTGGTCATACATCGCTTATAGCGGAACCTCGTGGGGAGGAATACTATAAGGCGTATCTAAGTGTAAACCATTACTCAGTACCAAAGTAAATTACTTGGAATCGCTACATCACCGCAAGCCACGTGGTGTGGACGTTTACGATAACTTCACAACTCTTCATAATTACTTATAACTGTCTACATCAATTAATCCAAAGTCCGTCAGCATAGCAAGCCACGTGGTGTGGACGTTTACTATACTAAGAGACTTTTATAATTGACTCCCAATTACTTGATCCATTTAATCTCGTAAATCAAGACGTGGAGAATCATAAGTGAAACTCGAAGTTTCTAACCAGTGATTCACCATGCGAACGACCCTATCTCTCATAAATGAGGGAGCCGAGCAGACAAACGACCCACCTATCAAAGAATGGCACGAAAGTCTCTAATTTGTGTCCTCTACATGACCAAGTGGCTCTGGCTCCATTCCACTCCCCGGGGTGAGAATGAGCCGACTTGAAATCAGCTTTGGAAAGACAAATTAGGCATTGTTTGATAAACTTAATTAATGTTTCTCGTAAAAGGAATTACAAGAACTCTCCTCTAATGACTTATCTATATAAACTTCAAAAGTTTATAAAAGTCACCAAGAGAGCAGCAATGGAGACCATGAGTATGTTTCCATACCCTCTCCCACTTAGCTTTTTACAATAAAGGGATACGCTATCTAGTGCATAAAAGTAAACACATATAGCATGCATACATGTAATAAAGCACATAGTATTATCACATAGTCAAAATAATACTAGAATATTATTTTCCGACTATTATGGCTTTACTCCATCTCCGTACGCATCTTCTAGTCTTTAGTCTTCGTTTCTTGAATGCTCCATGTGACGAGAATATTAATTTCCAATATTTAAATCTATTTATTTTCAATTAATCCAAAAGTTACTTAATTCGAAAATTAAGTCAATTGAATATATCAAAAATAAAATTAAATATTATTAATATTTTTATTTATTTTATTTTCTTTTTCCACTTCATTAAATCTCTAGAATAATCTATCCAAGATACTCTTGGAATATTCTAGATGATATCCATAATGAAATAAAGAAATAAAATAATTTAGGACTATTATACTTTTCCAAATTTATTTTATTCCTAATCCATGAATATTCCCATGAGTAGGAATAATCAAATAGGAAAAATAAATTTAGTACTAAATTAATTCTTTTTCTATTTTTCTAGAATATTCCATAAAGAAATAATCAAAATAGGAAATAATGAATTAATTAGGAAAGTATATTTCCGGTAGGAGTAGCCCGGGTTGGGGAACCCCGAACCACCCCCACCACGTCCGACCGCCGCCTAGGGCACGCCGCCGCCGCTCAGCCCACGCGCCACCACCACTGGTGGCCGGCGTGGTCGAGACTCCCACGGACAGCCCGCCTAGGGCCGCGGGTCGATCGATCCCCTCGAGATCGATCATGGGGATTGATCGATCCCGGTCCTTCTTCTCCTCGTCACTTCGTCTTCTCCGGCGGTCTTCGATTCGTCGATCCAATCGCAAAGTAAATTTACAAAAATCTAAATTACAATTCCGGTATCGATTCTATACACGAAATCGACCCTATACATTTTCCGGAAAAACAACGAACATAATAATAAACCCTAAATTCGGTCAACCCCCGAATTTTTACTATTACAAGCATTCACCACCAAAAACGAATCTCGACATGTCCGAGAGTTTAATAAAACCAACAATCACATGACAAAATAATTAAACGAATAATCATCAAGCCATAATAGTCGGAAACCCTGCAAGGTAGAACAATTTTATCGAAAATACCGCGAACGTAAACCTCGCTCTGATACCAATTGTTGGAATTCGATATCCCGGGTTATCAAAATTGCGGAACCGATAACCCGAACGAACCCTTCGCCGGAGATCATACGAACGCCGACTCATCCGCCGGAGTCCGGGCTTTGGAGACCATGCATCCGAAGACGCACAGCCCGCCCCCACCCGAACCCCCGCGAGCCGGGGTTCATACGATCGAGATGATCGATCGCACGCCGGCGATCGATCGGGGTGGGGCTGTTCGACAGCCCCCCCGCGGCGGGTCCGGCGACCCGCCACCACCAGGAGGCCCCCGCCTTCACGGCGGGGTAGGGCACGGCACCAGCCCGTGCCCAGCGATCGACCCTCGTGGTCGATCGCACACCCTCGGTCGAACCGAGGGTTCGGCCCCCATCGCCCCACGCCGAAACCCTAGCGGGCACACGCCGCGGTCCGGTGGCTTCGCCACCACCGCACGTTCGTCCGTCTATTCCGGGCTTCGATCCTTGGATCTTCGTCCTACGGTATTTTCGATAAAAAAAAATCGAACAATAATCAAGTTAGTTGAGAATTGTACCTACGATACGTTGTTCGGAGAAACGAAATCGACGACCTCGTGATCTTCCCGCGTATTCCTTGCACTCCGTTCGAACGTCGGGTGGGCGACGAGCTATCGAACTCTATGGATCCTCTTCACTCTTTATGATTGGCGTATCTTAGGTTTTTCTCTCTTATGAAAAAGTGAAGACCATTTAGTGCTTTTATAGGCTACGAGGGGGATCAAAAGGAGATTAAATATTGGGCTTCTAATATTGAAAATTAAATTGGGTCCAACCCAAATCCATTAATTCTTATCAATATTAATTTTATTTATTTTCCACTATATAAATAAAATTGCACTCCCAATATTTATCCATATTATATCAAATAATATTTCTCCATCTTAGTATTATTTATTCCGTGTATTTAAGATTTAAATATCCATGAATAAAATTTATTTATTGCTTAATAAATTTATTCATCTCTTATATCCGAGAATAGTACCACTCAACCTTATTTATTATGCGGAATTAAATCCACTCGCGAGGTTTACATAATAAATCCTTATGAGCTCATCTCGGGGATATTATCAACCCTTCCGGGATACACTGTCCCTTCAAGAATTCACGGCATGCCATATATAAAATATAGTGACCCAACTTAACCGGTAATTAACCCAATAATTAAATCGGTTAATTCCTTTGGTAAATCAAAGTCACTTATATTAAATATACACACCCGCAATTGTTTCAGGGATTAAGAATAAAATACTCCGAGACTTAAATCAATTATCACAGAGCAATCCTAATTGATAAGTCTCAAGCGATCCGCTCAATACACCAAGTGTACAAGTGTGATAAAATAATTAAGATAAATTATTTTCTCTCTCACACAACGACTATACCGATGGATTGGTCCGTGTCCATCTATGTCGTGAGAAAGGATATATTAACGCTGGTAGAGAAAGGAGAAAGCAGAAAAGGCAGACCCAACAGATCGTTGCCCACACAACGGTTGGAGTCGGGGCAGAGTCATACACTAGAAGCATCTAAGGTCTCAACAATCGACCGCAAGGTATGAGATCGGATCTATCTTTTTCCGCAATTTATTCGATCTCGTTTTATCTCGTTGAACATACATGAACGTGGATCGGGTTCCGGGGTCGTGGATCGTATTCCTCGACTACTGGGGGTTCTAGGACCTCCGGAACGGTAGTCGGATGAGGAAAAACGACCCGGAAACGAGCCCGGAACAGCAACGTCGCGTTGCTGTTCGCGGACAAACGGCGGTCGCCAAAGGGCAAACGGCGGTCGCCGTTTGCAGTTCCTTTCAGCGACCGCTGGACTGCTTTCGGCGGTCGCCGAATTGATGCAGTCCAGTCCCGTTTCCCGCGGTTGTCCTTCGGGGCGATGGCTGGGCGTGAATCGGGTCAAGGGGTGTTCTGCGAACGAAGTAGCGACTTCGGAGGTCGACTGGGAGCGTTCGGATGTTCGAGCGATCGAACGAACGCCTCCCGGGTAGTCGTTTTCCAACAATTGGTATCAGAGCCGGTTATACGTTCTTTGTATTGTTTGCGAGTTTTGTTTTGCAGGATAACCCGATTATTATGGTCATATGTTTATGTACTGTATGTTGTGGTTTGTTAAACTCTCGGGGTTGTCGAGATCTTTGTTTTTTGAATCGTTGCTTGCTTGTAATAGATTAAAACGACGGGTTGAGTCGTTTAGGGTTTTCTATTTCGTTTTTCGTTTATCCGGGTGTATAGGATAGATCATTCTGTATAGGATCGATGCCGGAAGTAGCTAGGTTACTTATGTAATGTTGCTGCTACTTGGTGGATCGAGAAGAGATCGAAGGACGGACGAACGAGGGTCGAGAAGTCGAACCCGCGGCTGCTGTGTTGGAATTCGATATCCCGGGCTATTAAAATTGCGGAAACAATAACCCGAACGAAAACCTTCGCCGGAGATCACATGAACACCGACTCATCCGCCGGAGTCCGACCATCGGAGACCGTGCGCCCGAAGACGCACAGCCCGCCCCCGGCCGAACCCCCGCGAGCCGGGGTGTTCACGCGATCGAAGGATCGATCGCATGGAGCGATCGATCAGGGAGGGGCTGCCCAGCATCCCCCGCGGCGAGTCCGGCGACTCGCCGCCGCCTGGAAGGCTGGCCCGCCTCCAGCAGGGCCACCGCGGGTCACATCCCGCGGCCAGCGATCGATCATGACGATCGATCGCACCCCCGGCGTCCAGCCGGGGTTCGCCCTTCCACGCCCGCGCGAAACCCTAGCCCGGGCGATCGCTTGTGGTCCGGTGGTTTCGCCACCACCACTCGATCGTCCCCCGTTCATGGTTTCGTACCTCGGATTTTGTTCTACGGTATTCTCGATAAACCAAAATCGAACAATCAAGGGTGTTTAGATTTTTACCTTTCGATTCGTTGTTCGGAGAAACGAATTCAAGACGACCTTTTGAATCTTCCCACGTATTCCTTGCACTAGCTTGAATGTCGGGTGGGCGACGATCTTCCAAGCTTATGGATCCTCTTCAACTCTCTAGAACTATCAAGTATTGATATTCTTGTCTTATGAAAAAGTGAAGACCATGTAGTGCTTTTATAGGCTACGTAGGGGATCTAAAGGAGGTGGAATATTGGGCTTCCAATATTAATGATTAAATTGAGCCCAAGCCCAAATCTATTAATCTCCCATTAATATTAATTAATTTATTTTCCACTATATAAATTAATTGCACTCCCAATATTAAACCATATTATATCCAAATAATATTTCTCCGGTAGTATTATTTATTCCGTGTATTTAAGATATAAATATCCATGAATAAAATTTATTTATTGCTTAATAAATTTATTCATCTCTTTTATCCGAGACTAGTACCACTCAACCTTATTTATTATGCGGAATTAAATCCACTCGCGAGGTTTACATAATAAATCCTTATGAGCTCATCTCGGGGATATTATCAACCCTTCCGGGATACAGTGTCCGGTCAATCATTCACGGCATGCCATATATAAAATATAGTGACCCAACTTAACCGGTAATTAACCCAATAATTAAATCGGTTAATTCCTTTGGTAAATCAAAGTCACTTATATTGAATATACACACCCGCAACAATATCGGGGATTAAGAATAAAATACACTGAGTCTCAAATCAATTATCGCCGAGCAATCCTAATTGATGAGTCTCAATCGATCCGCTCAATACACCAAGTGTACAAGTGTGATAAAATAATTAAGACAAATTATTTTCTCTCTCACACAACGACTATACCGATGGATTGGTCCGTGTCCATCTAGGTCGTGAGCATCTGTTTGATTAAATACGAGTAACCGATAGTATGATCTTCTGTGTGGGCCCGACACACCATACTAACTACAACGTATGAAATCCAGGACTATAATTTGCATAATTTTAATTAACAATAATTAAAAGCAAATGAATGTTCGTATTTAATAGGTAAATGAAAGTGTACAAGGAGTTCAGAATACTCAAATCTAGACATTAAGTATACTACTCCAACAATCTCCCACTTATACTAAGGTCTAGTCTTATCTTCCAAACTCCCGGCTCCCATACTCATCACGTGCTTAAACTGTACCTCCAAGAGGTACCATATGAATGAGCAATCTAGGTTGCCGCTCTGAAGCTATCTTGGTGACTACTGCATCGTCCCTCTGACGATGACTCGTATCAGGTGGTACTTGCCCTATGTGTTATCTTGCACTTATGGACTCGTGATCTCTTAAAGTTTGCCACTGCACCGCTATTTACGTAGCCTTTGGTAAACTAAGAATCACATCTAAGTCCCAGAGGTAATACTGGAGCCATACCAAATCTTCCGCTGCCTCTGAGGCCGCTATTTGGTTACCCATGGGAGAGTCCGAAAAGCATCGTGCTTATCACTCTTCCATGTTAAAAACTCCTCCTCCTTTAATAGTGAAACACATAGCCTGACAACGACTTACACCGGTCCTTATCAGCTTGGAAATCCGAATCTGTATAACCCAAAGGAATCAGATTGTCTGCCCCGTAACTTAGAACATAATCCTTAGTATTTCGCAAATACTTGAAAATGCTCTTTACGGCAGTCCAATGAGCCTTTCCAGGGTTACTCTGATATCTCGCTACTACACCAACTGCATAGCAGATATCAGGCCTCGTGCATAACATTGCATACATCAAGCTTCCCACAGCCGAAGCGTAGGGAACTGCTTTCATTTCATCTTTCTCCTTTTGTGTCTGAGGACACATCTCCTTAGAAAGATAAGTTCCTTTACTGAAGGGCAGCTCACCCTTCTTGGAATCTTGCATGTTAAAACGAGCCAGAATCGTGTCTATGTAAGATTGCTGGGATAGGTACAATGTTCTATTCCGGCGATCCCTTATAACCTTGATCCCTAGAACATGCCCGACTTCTCCCCAAATCTTTCATATCGAATTGTCTAGACAACCATCCCTTTATGTCTGATAACATCTTCACACTGTTGCCAATGAGAAGAATGTCGTCCACATAAAGCACGAGAAACACCACCTTCTTCCCATCACGTTTCCAATACACACACGATTCGTCCATGCTTTGACTGAATCCAAAAGATTGGACTGCTTCGTCAAATCGCAGGTTCCACGATCTCGAGGCTTGTTTCAATCCATAAATGGATCGATTAAGCTTGCACACTAGATGATCTTGCCCCTTAGCAATGAATCCTTCTGGTTGTTTCATATAAATCGTCTCGTCAAGACTTCCATTTAGGAAACCTGTCTTGACATCCATTTGCCACACCTCATAATCCATATGAGCTGCTATGGATAAGAGAATCCGGATCGACTTTATCTTGGCTACCGGCGAGAAGGTCTCCTCATAATCGATTCCCTCTTTCTGAGTATATCCTTTCGCAACAAGCCGAGCTTTAAAGGTTTCAACCTTTCCGTCAGATCCTCTCTTTCTCTTGTAGACCCATTTACACCCAATTGGCTTTACGCCACTTGGTGGTTCTACAAGATCCCAGACTTTATTAGAATCCATAGATTCAATTTCGGATTTCATCGCTTTCTTCCAAGAAGGCGCATCTATATCTTGTACTGCCTCGTCATAGGTCCAGGGATCGATTTCATGAACTCCAGGTCCAGAGTCCGAAGACTCACCCAGTCCGATCCATCTGTCTGGTTGTTTAACAACCCTCCCACTACGACGGCGTTCCGGTGTATTAACAGTGATAGTGTCAGGTGCAGATTCTAGTGGTGTATCTATACTCGGTTCGTCTGTGTCTAGGTCTTCAGTGTTACCTCTCAATTCATCAAGTATTATGTCACTCTTGGGCTTGTGGTCCATGACATAGTCTTCCTCCAAGAACCGAGCGTTAGTACTTATAACGATCTTCTGGTCCTTAGGACTATAGAACATGCCACCTTTAGTTCCTCTAGGATATCCTATAAACAACCGTACTTTAGTACGAGGTTCTAATTTATCGGCACCTACCTTCAACACATGTGCAGGGCACCCCCAGATCTGAACGTGTCTCAAGCTAGGCTTGCGCCCGCTCCATCGTTCCATGGGTGTTGAAGGAACCGTTTTAGATGGAACCAAGTTCAGAATGTGCGCCGCTGTTTCTAAGGCATATCCCCAGAACATGATAGGTAAGTCCGAGTAACTCATCATTGATCGCACCATTTCCATAAGAGTCCTATTCCTTCTTTCTGACACACCATTTTGCTGGGGAGTATATGGTGATGTCATTTGGGAATCAATCCCATTCTCTGCCAAGTATGCCTTGAATTCTCCAGACAGGTATTCGCCTCCGCGATCAGTGTTGGAAATCGATATCCCGGAATTAATAAATTTAAATAAATAAATTATCTAATTAATTCCGACCGAAATTCTTTGGAGATCGAATATCCGGATTGTCAAAAATGCGGAACCGACAACCCAATCGAAATCCCGCGCTCCACAGATGGACCGACCCCGTGGAGAAAGCGCTCCACATCTCGGGCGGACGTGTGGAGCAGTCCCATATGGAGCAGTGCTCCACATCCCATGTGGAGCAGCACGCATAGAGGAACCGCTCCACATCCCATGTGGAGCATCCATGAACAATCGCTCCACATCTCATGTGGAGCAACCCATAATCAGCGCTCCACACCCCGTGTGGAGCAGCGCCGTGCGAACAGCGCTCCACATCTCGTGTGGAGCAGCAACGTGCGAACAGCGCTCCACATCCAGTGTGGAGCAATCGATATGTGGAGCAGTCGGTGCTCCACACCGGTCGATCAATACACGTGTGGAGCAGTCGCTGCTCCACATCGCTCCACACCCTGATTAGGGTTGTTCATCGGATCTTGGTTCACGATATTTTTACGATAATTAAACGATAAAATCATAAAGAGGGTTTTACGATTTACCTCGTTCTCGTTGTTCGGAAAAACAAAGAACTCAATTTGACGACCTTGAGATCTTCCGACGTATTCCTTGCACTAGCCCGGACGTCGTGTGGGCGACGATCTACCGAACTCCATGGATCCTCCTCTCTACTTTCTCTCTCTTGAATTGTGATCTTCAAGTTATGAACTTATGAGAATAGAGAAGACCATGTAGTGCTTTTATAGGCTACGTAGGGGATCTTAAGGAGGTGGAATATTGGGCTTCCAATATTAATGATTAAATTGAGCCCAAGCCCAAATCTATTAATCCCATTAATATTAATTAATTTATTTTCCACTATATAAATTAATTGCACTCCCAATATTAAACCATATTATATCAAATAATATTTCTCCGGTAGTATTATTTATTCCGTGTATTTAAGATATAAATATCCATGAATAAAATTAATTTATTGCTAATTAATTTATTCATCTCTTATATCCGAGACTAGTACCATTCAACCTTAATTATTATGCGGAACGAATCCACCTGCAGGGTTTACATAATAATTCCTTATGAACTCATCTCGGGGATATTATCAACCCTTACGGGATACACTTTCCCGTCAAGTATTCACGGCATGCCATATATAAAATATAGTGACCCAACTTAACCGGTAATTAACCCAATAATTAAATCGGTTAATTCCTTTGGTAAATCAAAGTCACTTATATTAAATATACACACCCGCAATAATATCGGGGATTAAGAATAAAATACACTGAGACTCGAATCGATTATCGCCGGCAATCCTAATCGATGAATCTCAACGATCCGCTCAATACACCAAGTGTACAAGTGTGATAAAATAATCAAGACATATTATTTTCTCTCTCACACAACGACTATACCGATGGATTGGTCCGTGTCCATCTAGGTCGTGAGCAACTGTTTGATTAAATACGAGTAACCGATAGTATGATCTTCTGTGTGGGGCCCGACACACCATACTAACTACAACGTATAGAATCTAGGACTATAATTTGCATATATTTAATTATAAATAATTAAACGCAAATAATTGTTTATTTAATTAAATAGATTAGTGGCAATGGATCCTGAGTTTCCGTTACTTAAATCTAGACATTAAGTACACAACTCCAACAATCTCCCACTTGTACTAAGGTCTAGTCATTTCCTCCAAACTCCCGACTCCCATACTCATCACGTGCTTATGTTGTACTTCCAAGAAGTACTATGTGAATGAGCACTCTAGGTTGCCGCTCTGAAGTTATCTTGGTGACTACAGCGTCGTCTCCCTCGACGATGACTCGTATCAGGTGGTACTTGCACTATGTGTTATCTTACACTTATGGACTAGTGATTTCTTACCATTTGCCATTGCACCGCTATTTACATAGCCTTTGGCAAATTATGAATCACATCTAAGTCCCAGAGATTATCCCGGAGTTATACCAAAACTTCCGCTGCCTCTGAGGCCGCTATTTGGTTACCCATGGCAGAGTCTGAAAAGCATCGTGCTTATCACTCTTCCATGTTAAAACTCCTTCTCCTTTAATAGTGAAACACATAGCCTGATATCGACTTACACCGGTCCTCATTCGATTAGAAATCTAAGAGAATGTAATCCAAAGGAAATGTTCGTCTGCTTCGTAGTCTAGAACAGTACTTCGAAAGTACTTTTACAGCAGTCGAATTTTCCTTTCCAGGATTACCTTGATATCCTCCCACTATGCTAACCGCATAGCCGATATCAGGTTCTTGTTTTCAACAATGCATTTATTAAGCTTTCCACACTCAAAGTGTAGGAAACTGCTTTCATTGCTTCTATCTCCTTTTGTGTTCCAAAACACATATCCTTAGATAGATGCATTCCGTCTCTGAAAGGTAACGAACCTTTCTCGGAATCTTGCATGTTAAAACGAACCATAATCATATATATGTAAGATGTCCAGGAGAAGTACAATGTTCTTTTCTTGAGATCCTAGATCTGAAGAACATGCTCTAACTTCTTCTTTATCTCATATATCGATTTTTCTAGACAACCATCATTTTATGTCTGACAACATCTTTACATTGTTACCAATGATAAAATGTCATCTACATAAAACCTCCGAGAAACACCACCTTGTTTCCATCACGTTTCCCATACACATTATTCGTCAATGCCTTTTGATGAATCCATCAAATGGACTATCTCATCAATGCGCAAGTTCCACGAACTCTAGCTTTGTTACAATCCATAAATGGATCAACTAAGCTTGTACTCTAAATGATCTTGCCTCTTAACAATAATCCTTATTGCTTTCCAAGAAGGCACATTTAGATCTAGTACCGCCTCTATGTAGATCTAGGGATCGATTTCACGTATACTAGGTCCAGAGTCCGAAGACTCATCTAGTTTTATGAATATCTCCGGTTGTTATACAACCTCCCACTACAACGGCGTTCCGGTGTATAAACAGTAATAACAGTAGGTGCAGTTAGTGGTGTACCGCTACTCGGTTCGGCTGGTTCTAAGTCTTAATCGTTTTCTCTCATTTCAAAGTATCATGTCACTTTGGGCTTGTGGTTCATCATATAGTCTTTCTCTAAGAACCGGGCATTAGAACTTATAACGTCCTTCTGGTTCATAGTACTATTGAACACACATCTTTTGTTCTTCTAGGATATTCTACAACCGCATTTGAATGCGCCGTTGTTTCCAGACATATCCATAGAACATAGGTAGTTCCGTATAACTCATGATTTTACTATTTCTATAAGAGTTCCATTTCTTGTTTACGACACACCATTTCTACACAAAAGTGTATGGTGTAGTCATTTGGGATCAAATCCCAACCTCTGATCAGTATGCTATGCATTCCTCAGACAGGTACTTGCCTCCGCGATCAAATCGCAGGCTACAAATGGATATACCTTGATGGTTCTCCACAATTGCTTAGTGTCCATTGACTTGTCAAAACACTTGCTTTTGTGGCACATCAGGTACTCTAATCCATTTCTTGAGTAATCATCAAATGAAGTACTCGTACCTTATTGTCTGAGTAGACATAGGTCTGCATACATCAGAGTCAATCAATTCTTATACTTGTCCGGATCTTACATCTTATATCCATAAGGATTGCTTAGTCATGTTATATTCCAAATTAGATTCATAGGTCGGAAGGTCCACTCCTTCATCTTAATTGATCAAATATCAATTATCGACATTTGAACTTCTTATTTGAATAAAATGACTCAGCATAAGAATCCACAAGTATAATTGATAAAGAAATCTCTTATTAGTAAAACGAGTTTTATACTACGGTTCGTTGCATCGTGGTGGACTCAGGATTCATCATTTATATATTGCTAGCTAATGTACCAAAATAGATAATATCATTATTTCTTCTTATAACCATCAAATGATTAAAAGAAATAAAATATCAATTTCTTAGAAATCCAGAACAGAGTTCTTTCTAATTTGAAAGGTACATAAAAGCAATAACCTAAAATGAAATCCTATAAAATGTCCTCCACTGCAACTGCTGCCTCCTCCACAGCATTGCCCATGTAGACTACGATATTTTCTTTTCCAAGTCGTTAGGTTTCCTGGAACCTCTTGCATTTAAAATGCACATACCGTCAATGGTTCCATATCTACACACCAGGTTCCGGTAGATAATACCACTGACTATGTTTTACGACTAAAGAAAATTTCGTACTTTATTTGAGAGGATAATCAGACTTCCAGTACCCAGACTGTTTGTATCGAGAATACTTGCCTATTGGCTTTCTCGTCCCATCTCGTGGTTCATGTAACTTATGACCACTGGGTTTCTTTGCTTGCTTTTCCTTTCCCCCGATTTTGCCCTTAGGTTCAAAACCTTTGGCATTGGCTACAAGAGCTTGCGATTTCCGTCTCAACTCATCTCGTGGTTCAAAACCTTTGGCATCGCCGCCGAGAGGCGCGAATTCGGCGCCTCACCATGCGATCGATCGATCCTTGTCCCGTTCACCCTCTCGATCATCTCCTTCGTCACGTGTCTTCTCCGGCGGTCGTTTCGGCATCGATCCAAAGCAAAAAAAATTACAAAATAAATTTTTACACTATCCGGTATCGATTCTATACATGAAATCGACCCTATACATTTTCCGGAAAAAATAGAACGTAATAATAAATCCTAAATTCTGTCAACCCCCGAATTTTTACTATTACAAGCATTCACCACCAAAAATGAATCTCGACATGTCCGAGAGTTTAATCAATCCAACATACATGACAAAATAAATTAAACGAATAATAAATTAAGCCATAATAGTCGGAACCCTGCAAGGTAGAACAATTTTATCGAAAATACCGCGAACGTAAACCACGCTCTGATACCAATTGTTGAAATTCGATATCCCGGGCTATTAAAATTGCGGAAACAATAACCCGAACGAAAACCTTCGCCGGAGATCACATGAACACCGACTCATCCGCCGGAGTCCGACCATCGGAGACCGTGCGCCTGAAGACGCACAGCCCGCCCCCGGCCGAACCCCCGCGAGCCGGGGTGTTCACGCGATCGAAGGATCGATCGCATGGAGCGATCGATCGGGGAGGGGCTGCCCAGCAGCCCCCGCGGCGAGTCCGGCGACTCGCCGCCGCCTGGAAGGCTGGCCCGCCTCCAGCAGGGCCGCCGCGGGTCACAGCCCGCGGCCAGCGATCGATCATGACGATCGATCGCACCCCCGACGTCCAGCCGGGGTTCGCCCTTCCACGCCCGCGCGAAACCGTAGCCCGGGCGATCGCTTGTGGTCTGGTGGTTTCGCCACCACCACTCGATCGTCCCCCGTTCATGGTTTCGTACCTCGGATTTTGTTCTACGGTATTCTCGATAAACCAAAATCGAACAATCAAGGGTGTTTAGATTTTTACCTTTCGATTCGTTGTTCGGAGAAACGAATTCAAGACGACCTTTTGAATCTTCCCACGTATTCCTTGCACTAGCTTGAACGTCGGGTGGGCGACGATCTTCCAAGCTTATGGATCCTCTTCAACTCTCTAGAACTATCAAGTATTGATATTCTTGTCTTATGAAAAAGTGAAGACCATGTAGTGCTTTTATAGGCTACGTAGGGGATCTAAAGGAGGTGGAATATTGGGCTTCCAATATTAATGATTAAATTGAGCCCAAGCCCAAATCTATTAATCTCCCATTAATATTAATTAATTTATTTTCCACTATATAAATTAATTGCACTCCCAATATTAAACCATATTATATCCAAATAATATTTCTCCGGTAGTATTATTTATTCCGTGTATTTAAGATATAAATATCCATGAATAAAATTTATTTATTGCTTAATAAATTTATTCATCTCTTTTATCCGAGACTAGTACCACTCAACCTTATTTATTATGCGGAATTAAATCCACTCGTGAGGTTTACATAATAAATCCTTATGAGCTCATCTCGGGGATATTATCAACCCTTCCGGGATACACTGTCCGGTCAATCATTCACGGCATGCCATATATAAAATATAGTGACCCAACTTAACCGGTAATTAACCCAATAATTAAATCGGTTAATTCCTTTGGTAAATCAAAGTCACTTATATTGAATATACACACCCGCAACAATATCGGGGATTAAGAATAAAATACACTGAGTCTCAAATCAATTATCGCCGAGCAATCCTAATTGATGAGTCTCAATCGATCAGCTCAATACACCAAGTGTACAAGTGTGATAAAATAATTAAGACAAATTATTTTCTCTCTCACACAAGGACTATACCGATGGATTGGTCCGTGTCCATCTAGGTCGTGAGCATCTGTTTGATTAAATACGAGTAACCGATAGTATGATCTTCTGTGTGGGCCCGACACACCATACTAACTACAACGTATGAAATCCAGGACTATAATTTGCATAATTTTAATTAACAATAATTAAAAGCAAATGAATGTTCGTATTTAATAGGTAAATGAAAGTGTACAAGGAGTTCAGAATACTCAAATCTAGACATTAAGTATACTACTCCAACATGCTGAAGGGCAAACGGCGGTCGCCGTTTCGCTGGACTTAGGGCAGCAGCTCCGCGGGGGTTCGACGGACATCACGGATCGCTTGTCGAGGGCCCGGGATGATACTCCAGTGGGAGGGGTTCGTCTCTTGGTCCTTAGACGAGTCGGTGATGGACCGAGACCGAGACGAGCAACGAGACGAAGATCCGAGAAGACGTGCATCGAAGATTTTAAAGGCCATAATAATCGGGCCACGTTAATTGCTTCTTGTATGTTTAACGTGCTTTTATTATGCTTTAAATTTTATGCATGCTTGTTAATCCCTTTCGTAAAAACTAAGTGGGAGAGGGATTGGAAACAATCCCGCGGTCTCCATTCTCTGTTTTGATGGTGATGTGTGTCGCTTACGAGTTGGCTTTAGTGTCATCCTCCCTATCGGATAAAGTTGACACACGGATATCACTGGATCAAAATTCGAATTCAATTCCATTTATAGAATTGAACACTTAAGTTTTTCAAAGCAATGCCTAATCTGTCTTTCAAAGACTAATTTCAACTCGACTCATTCTCACCCCGGGGAGTGGAATGGAGCCAAAGCGCTTGGTTATGTCGATGACACAAATTAGAGACATTCGAGTCATTTGATGACTAGATCGATTGTCTGGTTGGCTCCCTCACCTAGTGAGGGATAGGGTTCAATTGCATGATTGATCGCTGGTTAGAAACTTCGAGTTTCACTTACGAGATATCAAGCTTTGATTAACGTAATTGTGAAATTTATTAAATGGAATTCAATTAACAAAGTTGTTTGTTTAGTAAACGTCCACACTATCGTGGCTTACTAGACGGAAACGGAACTTTGGGTTAATTGAGGCTCGACAGTTATAGGAAGTCGTAAAGGGACCGCATGTCAACGTAAACGTCCACACTAACGTGGCTTGCGGTGGGCGTGTAGTTTCCGAGCGGTTAACTTAGTACTGAGAAATGGTATACACTTAGGTACGCTTTACAGTATCCTCCCCATCGGAGTCACTGCTGTAATGATGTACGACCGAAGTAAAAGTCCAGTTATAAAATCGTTTGGACTAGTATAAGAGGAAGAAGAAGCAAGGACGGAAACCCAGTGGACCCAGCAATGGTGGACCACGGAATGGAGTGAACAAGCCCAAGGGCAAGTGTTTCCGTTGCAAGCAGTCTGGACATTGGAAGTCTAATTGTCCTCTCAGACAAGGAGGTATGAACTTTTCCTTAGTCACTGAAACATGTTTAGCGGTGTTATCCACCGGCACCTGGTGTGTGGATACGGGAGCCACTGATCATGTCTGCAATTCTTTGCAGGGGTTCCAGGAAACCCGGCGGCTTAGAGAGGGAGAGATCACTATCTACATGGGCAACGCTACGAAAGTGGCGGCAGTTGCAGTGGGAGATATTTATTTGTCTTTTAATAATAAAGTTTTGGTATTGAATAATTGTCTTTATGTACCGAATTTTAGAAAGAACCTTGTTTTGGTTTCTAAATTGGTTTTGAATGAATATTCTGTTTCTTTTGATAGTTCTGTTATTATCAAAAAGAATGGTGAGTATATCTGTTCTGGTACATTGATAGGCAACTTATATATACTGAATCCTGATTATTCCACGATGCAACGAGTAGAGTCAAATAACACATCTAGTACCAATAAGAGAAAGGAGCCTTCTAGGATGAATCAAAAGTACTTATGGCATCTTAGGCTAGGTCATATTAACTTGGGCAGGATTCAAAGGTTGATAACTGATGAAATACTCAGTGGTGTGAAAGATGAGGACTTTCCAACCTGCGAATCATGCCTGGAAGGAAAAATGACCAAGCGACCTTTTAGTGATAAGGGGTATAGATCCAAGGAAGTACTGGAATTGATTCACTCTGATTTGTGCGGGCCTTTATTTGTCCAAGCGAGAGGAGGTTATGAATATTTCGTAACCTTCACTGATGATTACTCAAGGTATGGTTTTATATACCTGATGCGCCGCAAGAGCGAGTGCTTTGACAAGTTCAAGGAGTACAAAGCTCTTGTGGAGAACCTTCATGGTAAAACCATAAAGACTCTACGATCTGATCGTGGAGGAGAGTACCTCTCGGGAGAGTTTAAGGCGTACTTATTAGAGAATGGGATTGACTCCCAGATGACTGCACCATACACGCCCCAGCAGAATGGTGTAGCAGAAAGAAGGAATAGGACTCTTATGGAAATGGTAAGATCTATGATGAGTTATTCAGAACTACAAGTTTCGTTCTGGGGATATGCCTTGGAAACAGCGGCGTATATCCTGAACTTAGTTCCTTCTAAATCAGTCCCTAAGACGCCCTCGGAATTGTGGACCGGGCGAAAGCCGAACTTGAAACACATTCGGATCTGGGGTTGTCCAGCACATGTGCTGAAGCATGGGGCTGATAAGTTGGAGTCACGTTCGGATATTCGGTTGTTTATAGGATATCCTAGAGGAACGAAAGGTGGTCTATTTTATAGTCCTAAGGACCAGAAGATCGTTGTTAGCACCAACGATCGGTTCTTGGAAGAGGATTATATAATGGACCACAAGCCCAAGAGTGAGATAATACTAAACGAACTGAGAGGGGACGATCAAGGCTTAGATCCAACCGAACCGGGTGATACGCCACCACAGTCTGCACCTGTAGTTACTGAGGTTACACCGGAGCCTCGTCGTAGTGGGAGGGTTGTTCGACAACCCGATAGGTTCATGTTTATAGGTGAGTCTTCGGACTTGTTACCTGGAGAACATGAAGCCGATCCCTGGACCTATGGCGAGGCGCTTAAAGATCAAGATGCTCAGTCTTGGCAAAAGGCGATGAAATCTGAGATTGAATCAATGGATTCAAATCAGGTCTGGAATCTTGTAGCACCGCCCAAAGGTGTAAAAGCCATTGGTTGCAAGTGGGTGTACAAGAGAAAAAGAGGGTCTAACGGGAAGGTTGAAACCTTCAAGGCTAGGCTTGTTGCGAAGGGGTATACTCAGAAAGAAGGGATCGATTATGAGGAAACCTTTTCGCCGGTAGCTATGCTAAAGTCGATCCGGATTCTTTTGTCTATAGCATCTTATATGGATTATGAGGTGTGGCAAATGGACGTCAAGACAGCATTCTTGAATGGGAATCTTGACGAGACCATTTACATGAGACAGCCAGAAGGTTTCATTAAGAAAGGCCAAGAGCATCTAGTGTGTAAGCTAAACCGATCCATTTATGGATTGAAGCAAGCTTCTAGATCTTGGAACATGCGGTTTGATGAGGTTATCCAGTCTTATGGATTCATTCAAAGCATGGACGAGTGGTGTGTATACCGGAGAAGTGACGGAAACAGTGTGGCGTTTCTCGTGCTTTATGTAGACGACATCCTTCTAATTGGCAACAATGTGAAGATGTTGTCGGACATAAAGGGATGGTTGTCCAAGCAATTCGATATGAAAGACTTAGGACAAGTTGGGCATGTTCTTGGGATCAAGGTTATAAGGGATCGCCGGAAAAGAACATTAAGCTTGTCCCAGGCTTCATATATTGATACGATTCTGGCTCGTTTCAACATGCAAAATTCCAAGAGAGGTGCTCAACCTTTCTGCCATGGAATTCATCTATCTAAAGACATGTGTCCCAAAACACAAAAGGAGATAGATTACATGAAGAAGGTTCCTTATGCTTCGGCAGTAGGAAGTCTAATGTATGCCATGTTGTGCACGAGACCTTATATCTGCTATGCCGTGGGCATGGTAGCTAGATATCAGAGTAACCCTGGACAGGGTCACTGGACTGCTGTAAAGAACATACTTAAGTACCTGCGAAGGACTAGGAACTATGTTCTGAGTTACAAAGCGTCCGAGTTGATTCCTATTGGTTACACAGACTCGGATTTCCAATCTGATAAGGATCAGCGAAATTCTACATCAGGCTATGTGTTCACATTGGGAGGTGGAGCAGTCTCATGGAAGAGTGTTAAGCAGAAATGCATTTCGGACTCTACCATGGAAGCCGAATATGTAGCAGCCTCTGAGGCAGCTAAAGAATCGGTGTGGCTCCGGAACTTCCATATGGACTTGGATGTGGTTCCTAAAATGCCTAGAGCTATCACAATTTATTGTGACAATAGCGGTGCAGTGGCTAATGCAGAGGAACCACGAGCCCACAATGCGAGTAAACACATAGATCGCAAGTACCACCTGATTAGAGACATCGTCAGGAGAGGCGATGCGGTTGTCACCAAGATTGCATCAGCGGATAACCTGGCTGACCCCTTTACGAAGGCACTTCCAGCGGAAGCGTTCAAGAGACACGTGAAGGGGATGGGTATCGGATGTATGGTAGAGGGCAACTAGAGATTTAGTATAAGTGGGAGATTGATGGAGTTATATTCTAAATGTCTAGTTTAGTGACAATATGGAACTCCTTATCTGTGTTTTTCATTATCTATTAATCAAACTGTCGGCATTTTGTCTATCTTGTACTAGAATGCAATAGTCCTAGATGTATACGTTGTAGACAGTATGGCGTGAGGAGACACGCGGAAGATCATACTGTCGGTTACTCGTATATTATCGAACAGAAGCTCACGACTTAGATGGACAGGGACAATCCATCGGTACGTCGTAGTGTGACTGGGTAATAGTTGGTCTTGACTATTATGTTACACTTGTACACTTGGTGTATTGAGCAGGACCACGGGAGGGCGTTCGATTTATACTAATCGACGTAATCGAACTAGACCTCAGAGATTACGGATATACGAATTCCTAATCCCTATATAATTATAGGTGCGTGTGTCCAATTCTCGGCTCTTTAATATGCCAATGAGTGAGACTAATTGATTAGTCAAGATACTCGGTAAATTGGGAATCGGAATTGTACACACGGCATGCTATAGATTATAGACAGGAAACCGTGTCCCGTTTATCGGGTTGATGACGTCCCCGAGATGAGCTCATAAAGTTTATCATGTAAACCCTGCAGGTGGATTTGTTCCACATGATAATAAGGATGAGTGGTACTAGTCTCGGATAATAAGAAACGAATTAATTTAATTATTAGTAATTAAATAAATTCGTGGACGTTCAATATCTTAAACACGGGGAAAGTCGTATATGTAATTTCGGCGGAAATATTATTGTTGAAATAATATTAAATTAATTTCGGGAATTCAATTATTATTTTATAGTGGAGTTAATAATAATTAAAATTGAAATCGATTAATTAAGGAATTGCGTTTACGTATTCCAAGTTAATTAATATTTCAATTTAGCCCTTAATTAATTTAACCTTTGGTCCCTAGTGTAACTCTATATAACCCCCCCCCCCCCCCCCCTTGCCTATTCTAGACCTACACTTCGCCGCTTTTTATTTTCAGCAGAGAAAATAATTGTTTAGCGCAATTAAGTTTTTCTCTGTTAAAAACATAAAGTTAGCGCTGATATTTTCTCTAAGAGAGAAAAGATATATTAACGCTGGTAGAGAAAGGAGAAAGCAGAAAAGGCAGACCCAATAGATCGTTGCCCACACAACGGTTGGAGTCGGGGCAGAGTCATACACTAGAAGCATCTAAGGTCTCAACAATCGACCGCAAGGTATGAGATCGGATCTATCTTTTTCCGCAATTTATTCGATCTCGTTTTATCTCGTTGAACATACATGAACGTGGATCGGGTTCCGGGGTCGTGGATTGTATTCCTCGACTACTGGGGGTTCTAGGACCTCCGGAACGGTAGTCGGATGAGGAAAAACGACCCGGAAACGAGCCCGGAACAGCAACGTCGCGTTGCTGTTCGCGGACAAACGGCGGTCGCCAAAGGGCAAACGGCGGTCGCCGTTTGCAGTTCCTTTCAGCGACCGCTGGACTGCTTTCGGCGGTCGCCGAATTGATGCAGTCCAGTCCCGTTTCGCGCGGTTGTCCTTCGGGGCGATGGCTGGGCGTGAATCGGGTCAAGGGGTGTCGTGCGAACGAAGTAGCGACTTCGGAGGTCGACTGGGAGCGTTCGGATGTTCGAGCGATCGAACGAACGCCTCCCGGGTAGTCGTTTTCCAACAATGTGATCATAAGAAGAAACAGTGGGATTATCTGTTCTGGTACATTGGTGGACGATTTGTATGTGCTAAATCCTGAGTCTAACACGATGCAACTAACCGAGAGTAATAACACATCTACGAACACCAATAAGAGAAAGGAACCTTCTAAGATGAATCAATTATACTTGTGGCACCTAAGGCTAGGTCATATTAACTCAAATAGAATTCAAAGGTTAAAAACTGATGGTCTCATCAGTGGTGTTGAAGGAGAGGACCTTCCAACCTGCGAATCCTGTTTGGAGGGAAAAATGACCAAGCGTTCTTTTTCTAGTAAAGGAAAAAGGGCTGAACAAGTGTTGGATTTGATTCACTCTGATGTATGCGGACCTATGTCTACTCAGGCAAGGGGAGGGTACGAGTATTTAATCACTTTCACTGATGATTACTCAAGGTATGGATTTGTATACCTGATGCGCCGCAAGAGCGAATCCTTTGACAAGTTCAAGGAGTTCAAGGCTTTTGCGGAGAACCTTCAAGGTAAATCCATTAAATGCCTGCGATCTGATCGCGGAGGCGAGTACCTGTCTGGAGAATTCAAGGCATACTTAGCAGAGAATGGGATTGATTCCCAAATGACATCACCATATACTCCCCAGCAGAATGGTGTGTCGGAAAGAAGGAATAGGACTCTTATGGAGATGGTGCGTTCAATGATGAGTTACTCGGACTTACCTACTATGTTCTGGGGACATGCCTTGGAAACAGCGGCGTACATTCTCAACATGGTTCCAACAAAGACGGTACCCACCACACCCATGGAAAGGTGGAGCGGGGGCAAGCCTAGCCTCAGGCACCTTCGGATCTGGGGATGTCCAGCACATGTGTTGCGACAAGATGCCGATAAGTTAGAACCTAGATCAGAATTACGGCTGTTTTTAGGATACCCGAAAGGAACTGAAGGTGGCATGTTCTATAGTCCTACGGACCAGAAGATCGTTATAAGTACTTGATGGAGTTGTATTCTAAATGTCTAGTTTAGTGCAAATACGGAACTCCTTATCTAAACCTTAATTCGAGATATGATTCAAGCATGATTGCATTTAATGCAACAGTCCTTGATGTATACGTTGTAGACAGTATGGCGTGAGGAGACACGCGGAAGATCATACTGTCGGTTACTCGTATACTATCGAACAGTAGCTCACGACTTAGATGGACAGGGACAATCCATCGGTACGTCGTAGTGTGACTGGTAGATAGTCGGTCTTGACTATCATGTTACACTCGTACACTTGGTGTATTGAGCAGGACCACGGGAGGGCGTTCGATTTATACTAATCGGAGTAATCGAACCAGACCTCAGATATTACGGATATGTGAGTTCTTAATCCCTATATAATTATAGGTGCGTGTGTCCAATGCTCGGTTCTTTGATGTGCCAATGAGTGAGACTAATTGATTAGTCGAGACCCTCGGTATATTGGGAATCGGAATTGTACACACGGCATGCTGTAGATTATAGACAGGAAACCGTGTCCCATTTATTGGGTTGATGATGTCCCCGAGATGAGCTCATAAAGTTTATCATGTAAACCCTGCAGGTGGATTCGTTCCACATGATAATAAGGATGAGTGGTACTAGTCTCGGATCATAAGAAATGGATTAATTTAATTATTAGTAATTAAAATTAATTCGTGGACATGCGATATCTTAAACACGGGGAAATGTCACATATGTAATACGGTGGGAAAATTATTGACGGAATAATTTGAATTAATTAATTGGGAAATCATTTATAATTTTATAGTGGAATTAATTATAAATAAAATTGTGGAATTTAATTAAGGTTTTCCTTTTGGGACACCAAGTTAATTAAATTACAATTTAAGCCTAATTAATTAATTGCCTAGAGGTCCTCTAGTGTAGCCTATATAAATCCCTCACCCCTCTCTCTCTAACCTAAGTTTCGCCGCTATAATTAATTCTGCAGAGAAATTAATTGTTAGCGCAATTATTTTTTTCTGCTTAATTAATTTAGATTAGCGCAAGAAACATTCTGTAGAAATTAATTGCTTGCGCAATTATATTTCAGAGACAGAAATTCTCTGTGGAAATTAATTTGTTAGCGCAAAATTATTTCTGAGACAGAGAAGTATATTCACGGTGGTTGAGAAGAGAAGAGACGGGGAGCTCCAAGCGGATCGATGCCCACACATCGGCTGGAGTAAGAGGACTAGGACATACGCTAGAAGTCTCGAGGTCTCTGTCAATTCGGCTTCTCCGAATCACGCGACAAAGGTATGGAATCGAAACCCTCTTCCGCACTCGTTTCGATTCGATCTCGTACGTAATTATACAACGAACCAAAGATTGGTTTACTTGGCTTGGATTTGATGTTCTCGGACTGCTGGGAGGTCTCTGATCTCCAGCGTGGCAGTCGGATCGAGAAAATCTCGTCGGAACAGCCAGAACGGGCAAAACCCGCTGCTGGAATCGCGACGATGTCGGCCGACATCAGTTACTGAAGGATTCAATGTCGGGCGACATCAGTTACTGAAGGATTTCATGAGTAATTTGATGTCGGCCGACAGACAGGGCAGTATGCCCCGTTTTCGCGCGGTTGCACTTTCGGTGCAATGGCTGGGCGTGATACGAGTCTAGGGCTTCGTGTTAAGTACAGTGGGCACGCCGGGGGTCGACTGGGCTTGTCCGAATGTTCGAGTAGTCGAACGGACATGTCCCGGGTAGTCGATTTCCAACAGTACTAACGCTCGGTTCTTAGAGGAAGACTATGTCATGGACCAAAAGCCCAAAAGTGACATAATACTTGATGAGTTGAGAGGTAACAAGGAAGACTTAGATACAGCAGAACCGAGTATAGATACACCACTAGAATCTGCACCTGACACTGTCACTGTTAATACACCGGAACGCCGTCGTAGTGGGAGGGTTGTTAAGCAACCAGACCGATGGATTGGACTGGGTGAGTCTTCGGACTCTGGACCTGGAGTTCATGAAATCGATCCCTGGACCTATGATGAGACGGTACAAGATATAGATGCGCCTTCTTGGAAGAAAGCGATGAAATCCGAAATTGAATCTATGGATTCTAATAAAGTCTGGGATCTTGTAGAACCACCAAGCGGCGTAAAGCCAATTGGGTGTAAATGGGTCTACAAGAGAAAGAGAGGATCTGACGGAAAGGTAGAAACCTTTAAAGCTCGACCTTTTGCGAAAGGCTATACTCAGAAAGAAGGAATCGATTATGAGGAGACCTTTTCGCCGGTAGCCAAGATAAAGTCGATCCGGATTCTCTTATCCATAGCAGCTCATATGGATTATGAGGTGTGGCAAATGCATGTCAAGAAAGCTTTCCTAAGTGGAAGTCTTGACGAGACGATTTATATGAGACAACCAGAAGGATTCATTGCTAAGGGGCGAGATCATCTAGTGTGCAAGCTTAATCGATCCATTTATGGATTGAAACAAGCCTCGAGATCGTGGAACCTGCGGTTTGACGAAGTAGTCCAATCTTTTGGATTTAGTCAAAGCATGGACGAATCGTGTGTGTATTGGAAACGTGATGGGAAGAAGGTGGTGTTTCTCGTGCTTTATATAGATGACATTCTTCTCATTGGCAACAGTGTAAAGATGTTATCAGACATAAAGGGATGGTTGTCTAGACAATTCGATATGAAAGATTTGGGAGAAGTCGGGCATGTTCTAGGGATCAAGGTTATAAGGGATCGCCGGAATAGAACATTGTACCTATCCCAGCAATCTTACATAGACACGATTCTGGCTCGTTTTAACATGCAAGATTCCAAGAAGGGTGAACTACCCTTCAGTAAAGGAACTTATCTTTCTAAGGAGATGTGTCCTCAGACACAGAAGGAGAAAGATGAAATGAAAGCGGTTCCCTACGCTTCGGCTGTGGGAAGCTTAATGTATGCAATGTTATGCACGAGGCCTGATATCTGCTATGCAGTTGGCGTAGTAGCGAGATATCAGAGTAACCCTGGAAAGGCTCATTGGACTGCCGTAAAGAGCATTTTCAAGTATTTGCGAAATACTAAGGATTATGTTTTAAGTTACGGGGCAGACAATCTGATTCCTTTGGGTTACACAGATTCGGATTTCCAAGCTGATAAGGACCGGCGTAAGTCGACATCAGGCTATGTGTACACTTTGGGAGGTGGAGCCATATCATGGAAGAGTGTTAAGCAAAAGTGCATTTCGGACTCTACCATGGAAGCTGAATATGTTGCAGCCTCAGAGGCAGCGAAAGAGTCAGTTTGGTTCCTTAATTTCCTCCAGGACTTAGATGTGATTCCGAGTTTGCCCAAGGCTTTGACAATTTATTGTGACAATAGCGGTGCAGTGGCAAACAGTAAGGAACCACGGTCCCATAGTGCTACGAAACACATAGAGCGCAAGTACCACCTGATTCGAGACATCGTCAAGAGGGGCGATGCAGTAGTCACCAAGATAGCTTCGGAGGACAACCTAGCGGACCCTTTCACCAAGATACTTCCTAAGGAAGTATATTTCAAGCACTTGGAGGGTTTGGGAGTCAGAAGTTTGGAAGATAAGACAAGACCTTAGTATAAGTGGGAGATTGTTGGAGTAGTATACTTAATGTCTAGATTTGAGTATTCTGAACTCCTTGTACACTTTCATTTACCTATTAATAACGAACATTCATTTGCTTTTAATTATTGTTAATTAATGTATGCAAATTATAGTCCTGGATTTTATACGTTGTAGTTAGTATGGTGTTGCATGGGCACACAGAAGATCATACTATCGGTTACTCGTATCTAATCAAACAGTTGCTCACGACCTAGATGGACACGGACCAATCCATCGGTATAGTCGTTGTGTGAGAGAGAAAATAATTTATCTTAATTATTTTATCACACTTGTATACTTGGTGTATTGAGCGGATCGCTTTGAGACTTATCAATTAGGATTGCTCTGTGATAATTGATTTAAGTCTCGGAGTATTTTATTCTTAATCCCTGAAACAATTGCGGGTGTGTATATTTAATATTAGTGACTTTGATTTTCCAAAGGAATTAACCGATTTAATTATTGGGTTAATTACCGGTTAAGTTGGGTCACTATATTTTATATATGGCATGCCGTGAATTCTTGAAGGGACAGTGTATCCCAGAAGGGTTGATAATATCCCCGAGATGAGCTCATAAGGATTTATTATGTAAACCTCGCGAGTGGATTTGTTCCGCATAATAAATAAGGTTGAGTGGTACTAGTCTCGGATAAAAGAGATGAATGAATTTATTAAGCAATAAATAAATTTTATTCATGGATATTTAAATCTTAAATACACGGAATAAATAATACTACCGGAGAAATATTATTTGGATATAATATGGTTTAATATTGGGAGTGCAATTAATTTATATAGTGGAAAATAAATTAATTAATATTAATGGGAGATTAATAGATTTGGGCTTGGGCTCAATTTAATCATTAATATTGGAAGCCCAATATTCCACCTCCTTTAGATCCCCTACGTAGCCTATAAAAGCACTACATGGTCTTCTCTATTCTCATAAGTTGAAGATCATAATTCTTCTAGAGAGAGAAAGTAGAGAGAGAAGTAGATCCATAGAGCTTGGAGGATCGTCGCCCACCCGACGTTCAAGATAGTGCAAGGAATACGTGGGAAGATTCAAAGGTCATCTTGATTTCGTTTCTCCGAACAACGAATCGAAAGGTACAATATCTAAACACCCTTGATATTATTCGGTTTTGGTTTATCGAGAATACCGTAGAACAAGATCCGAAGATCGAACCCGGAGTAAAGGACGATCGCGTGGTGGTGGCGAAGCCACCGGACCACAGGCGATCGCCCCTAGGGTTTCGGCGGGGCAAGGGGGCCGAACCCTCGGCTGGGCCGAGGGTGTGCGATCAACCGCAAGGGGTCGATCGCTGGGCACGGGCTGGTGCCGTGCCCAACCTCGCCGTGAAGGCGAGGGCCTCCAGGCGGCGGCGAGTCGCCGGACTCGCCGCGGGGGCTGCTGGAGCAGCCCCACCCCAACCGATCGCCGGCGTGCGATCGGTGATCGCATGAAGCCCTAGCCGCGGGGGCTCGGTTGGGCGTGCGCGTGGCTTCGGCCACGTCGTGCGTTCGGTCGTGCTTCGGCGCATGCAACGGCGTTCATGTGATCTCCGGCGATGGGTTTTTGATCGGGCTATGGTTTCCGCAATTTTAATAGCCTGGGATATCGAATTCCAACAAATTCATCTATCTAAAGTTTTGTGTCCGACACAATAAAGGATATAGATGAAGATTAAGCAGTTCCCTGCACCTTAATGGTGGGAAGTTTAATGTATGTAATGCTATGCACGAGACTGATATCTACTATGCCGTGGGCATGGTGATGAGATATCATAGTAATCCTGGAAAGGATCACTCGACTGATGTAAAGAACATGTTTAGGCTCCTGCAGAGGACCAGGAATTATGTTCTGAGTTACAAAGCAGTCAAGTTGTTTCCTTTGGATTACACAGAATTGGATTTCCAAATCAAACAGGGACAGTCGAAAGTCGAAGTCAGAATATGTGTTCTCACTGTGAAGTGGAGCAGTCACATGGAAGAATGTAAAGCAGCGATGCATTACGGACTCTACCATGGAAACTGAAAGGATAACGGCCTCTGAGGCAGTTAAAAGGTCAGTGTGGCTCCAGAACTTCCTAAGGGACTTAGATGTGGTTTCTAGTTCACCCAAAGCTATTTTGAATAGCGGTATTGGAAAACTTGAAATGCCACGAGTCCACAGTGGGAGATAACACGTAGAGCGCAAGTACCACCTGATTCGAGAGATCGTCTAATAAGACGATGTAGTTGTCACCTAGATAGCATCGAGAGGATTGCCTGGTAAAACCCGTTCACAAAGGCACTTCCAGCGAAAGCGTTGGGTAGGCGTGATGATGTTATGGGAATCTGATGTTTGGGAGAGGGCGACTAGACTTTTAGTATAAGTGGGAGATTGATGGAGTTGTATTCTAAATGTCTAGTTTAGTGCAAATATGGAACTGTTGGAATATGTCCTTCGATCCTACGTGTGCAATCGATAAAGTCATAATGTCGTCTATGAATGTTAAATGATTATTCGATAATATTAATTGTTGGGAACAATATAATATTGATCGATAAAATCATACCTACAGGGTCACACACGAGCTCAATATTGATATACATTGCTTGATAAATATATTGATTTAGAATCAATATTTACGTGGAATTTCGCATGCATGGGATGCATGGCTTGCATGGGATGCATGTCACATGGTGTGACATGGCATGCCACACAAGCTGGTGATTGGGAGTCATAACACATGCCATGTGGCATGGGGGTTATGAAATCCATTCAAATTCACCATAAACACCCATTATGTGTGGTTATGACACACATTGATATGGGGGTTACAAGGTGAATTGAAGTGGATATAATGAGGATGAAAATCAGATTTTCAAGCCTCATTCTTACACTTTGAAACACAATTTCGAAATACACAAAAGAAAAAGAGAGAAAAAAGTTCTTGGAGAACCATTTCAATTAATCAAGCAAGTTCAATTTCCGGGTTCGTGTGCAACACGTAGAGGCCGGGCCATTTGTGCGGCTTCAACATCCGGGCGATCCAAAGGTGTGACGAGGTCATCCCAAAGGTGAACATTTAGAGGCTGATCCATTAAGGTGGTTCAATCGACTAAACACCACCTTAACCAATTTCAACGATCACCAAATGTAAGAACTCGTTGATCCCTATATATATATATATTGGATGTGTATATATATATTTGTATGTGTTCTTATACACATTATGTGTGCACTAAGATCCAAGCATGATAGATTTATATGCTTTACACGCTTCCGCACACACGGTATATCGATCAGATCGGTATACCGGTACCTTCAATTGGTATCAGAGCCTAGGGCTCGTGCACACTTTTGTGTTGGACACAAGAAGTTTAATCAACATAATTGGATTACTTGTTTATTCGTATCTATGTGATTAGATGTAAGGCCGGCCACCGTTAGTGGTCGGGTGAATGAAATTGTCGTTTTTTACGTTTCGATTGGCCGTAGTATTTGAGGGCTGCGTCCCTTGGAATCATTTGTAATAGATAGGTTTTTCTATTATATTTGTATTGTACTACTTGTAAGCGATGGACTTGGTCCATGGTTCGATGGAGGATCTCAGCTCTCCGGCGAAAACGAGAAGAAACGAAGCAAAACGAAGCAAAACGAAGCAAAGCGGACAAAACCGGGCTACTGGAGCCAAACGGCGGGCGCCGTTGTAGCTCCAGCGGGCGCTGTTTTGTTTCGGCGGGCGCCGTTTTGGAAACGGCGACCGCCGAAAGCTCTTTTTTGGGGCAGACGGGTTTTTGCCCTTTCGGCGGGCGCCGTTTTGGAAACGGCGACCGCCGGTGGTGTTCAGCGACCGCTGGTTGTAAAACGGCGGGCGCTGTTCGTGGTTTTTGGGGTAATGACTTGTTTTGACCAAAATCGGCGACCGCGGAACTGAAACGGGGGGCGAGGACCAGTCCAGAAGATGTTCAAGGCCTATTTTGTTGCTTTTAATCTTTTCGTTTGAGAGTTGTGAGGTTCTAGGGGCCTTTCGATTTCGTATTTATATGCTTTGCTAGTTATAGGTTATTTTATGTTATAAATGTTCAACTTACATATAAACAAACCTATGCATGCAAGTTCTCAATAATAATGAGTATAATGTCTTGTCCAAAACGTCACACTCATGAAGCCCTCGATCATAAGTTAGTAGGTCCGCCTCAGCGGGGTACTACTTGTTATCTTGGGATAAGTGGGAGTAAGGGTTGGACCCTTACACGTGAGTTTGGTTTTCTCATCGATAGATCCACTGCAGGCGTGGCTATCGAGACATGAGATGAGAATGGGACTCTCATCGACCGAGAGTGACATTAGATGTCATTGACATGGAATGTCTACCTATCTTGGAGTTCTTAAATGCGGACTCAGTCGGCTTAAGAATTTGCAAGATGAGGGTCTTGGGATTGTTTTGTTCAAGGGAACAAAGATATTAGATATCGATTGAACAAAATGGAATAAATAAGTATTTTGATAGACAACCTTATTTGTTTACCGCTTTGTGGATGTTTACATACTTTAGTTATCTTTCTTTTGTATTTTATCATGTTAAATATCAACTCAATTCAAGTTTGGTTCAATTCTTGATTGTGAAAAATTGAACAACACAAATTTTCTTGATTGACAACGTAATTTGAGGATGGTTCTCAAATACGAATACAAAGAGAATGTGTTAGATTACCAATTCCTATGATATCATTGAACAACTCAATAGCATGTTCGGGGAACATACTATGATTGAGCGGTTCGGTATGACTAGGGTCATCGCTTCAGCTAGGCTGGAAAAATGGAAATCTATGGAATCGCATGTGCAACAAATGATTGGATTATTTGTTTCAAGTGACCGCCTAGATTTTTCCTATGATGATTATTTGGCAACCGATTTCATACTTCAATCTCATGATGGTTATAATGCCTTTAGGCTAAATTTTCCATATGAATGGTTTGAAGAAATCGCTTCGTGAGCTCCACGGGATGCTCAAGGCTGCTGAGCCGGCGATAGAGAAGGACCCTAAGAGGGAAATTCTTATGATATGGGATAGGGTATTCAAAAGAGCAGGGGCAAGAAGGCTACTAGGGTTCCTAGGGAATCTCAATGCGTCTTCGCAAAAGTGTTGGACACTACTTGCAAACATATAAAAGTTCATATTTTATTCAATTTCAAAACAAATGCCTAATTTGTCTTTCATATGATGGATTCTAAGGTTATGATTATTTACACCTCGGGGAGTGATTTAATCCAAAACACTTAAGTTCATCAATGACACAAAATTCGAGACTTTCGAGCCATTGGATGGCGTGAATCGATTGTCTGGTTGGCTCCCTCATATTTTATGAGAGATAGGGCTTCAATTGCATGATAATATCGCTGGTTAGAAAACTTCGATTTTTCACTTACGATTTATCACGTTTTGACATTGAGATAATTTTGAATGGGAAATTTGAATGAGACTCAATTATTGGGAATAATTGAATTTGCCCAAAGTTCAAAGAAGATGTGAAGAACGGGGTTGCTTCATCTTCAAGTATTAATGATATAGACATTAAACTTCACAAATTCTACTTCTTGGGTATTGGATGCCAAATGTGGTTCTCACATTCTTATGTGGAGGAACTACATAGAAGTATAAGTTTGGTGAATAGAGATGTCGATCTACGGGCAAGAAATGGAGCGAAGGTCGCTGCATTAGCCGTATGATCATATGATGTTGTTTTGCCTTAGGGCCTTGTTTTAGTATTATAACTATGTAATTTCGTAATTTCAATAAACAATGAATATTGGTTCAGTATTGGATACTGATGGATTAGTTTTTCACTATTAAATAGTTTGGTAACTATTTTAATTGTGAATTATTCTTTGTTTTGGTACGATTATTATATTGTTTATGTATACTTTAAACTTGACAAATCATATATAACATTAACACTAAAGGCCGAATCGAATAAGTCTCAATGAGACATAACTATAACATTGTTGATTAGGTCAAATCATCATCTAAATATGTAACGAAGCTTCTTTTAGAATGCATTCTAGAATCATTTGACTTGGAATCATTTGATACATGTGGATGATGTGTGATGGAAAAGATAACAATGTCATCTTTCTTGGAGAAAGGAGAACATGTGAGTGATTTATTAGGGATGATCCATACTGATGTATGTGGAACCTATCAGTTCACAAGCACATGAAGGTTATGTTTCGGAAAAGAGAAAACAAACTATATTAGATATAGTTCGACCATTCGATGAGAGGTCTAAATGAACTACTGGTCTCTTTTGGGAACACACAATTCTAGACTTCAACTTATACACTGAATAGGACACCGTCAAAAGCTGTTGATAAGACACCATACGAGGTATGGAAAGGGAAGGTCCCTAACTTGTCTTATATCAAGGTTTGAGGATGTGAAGTTTATGTGAAGAGAAATATCTCTACAAAGCTTGAACCCAAATCGGATAAATGTTTCTTTGTGGGTTATCCAAAAGAAACACGAGGGTACCACTTTTACAACCAATCTGAGAACAAAGTCTTTGTTGCTCGAGATGGTGTATTTCTTGAAAAGGAATATCTTTCCAAGAAAGTAAGTGGGAGCTCAGTTGAATTGAACGAGGTTCAAGAAGATCAAACTGAGATGGACACTCAAGAACAAGTCGAGAGTGCTCCAGTGGTTTTGGAAAACACACCTAACCCTCGAAGGTCCGGAAGGATTAGAACTCAACCTGACAGATACTTAGGTATTCTGACAAACGAGAACTATGAAGTCATGCTTTTAGAAAGCAATGAACCTTCGACCTATATCCAAGCTGTGACGAGTCCAAATTCCGAGAAATGGCAGGGTGCCATGAAATCCGAAAATGGAATCAATGTCTGAAACTCAAGTTTGGAACTTGGTCGATTTGCCTAAATGGGCTAGGCCCATTGGATGCAAATGGATTTACAAAATAAAAACAGACATGAATGGAAAACACAGTGTTTTCAATGCAAAGTTGGTGGCAAAAGGAGTTAATCAAATTCACGGGGTGGATTATAATGAAACTTTTTCACCAGTTGCTATGATTAAATCCATTCGGATTCTCTTAGCCATTGTAGCTCATTATGATTATGAGATATGGAAAATGGATGTTAAAACCGCCTTCTTGAATAGGATTCTAGAAGAGGATGTGTTTATGACACAACCAGAGGGTTTTATCGATCCTAA
Source organism: Euphrasia confusa (assembly GCA_954870475.1). Classification (NCBI taxonomy): domain Eukaryota; kingdom Viridiplantae; phylum Streptophyta; class Magnoliopsida; order Lamiales; family Orobanchaceae; genus Euphrasia; species Euphrasia confusa. The sequence continues at coordinate 36,223,256 of OX940950.1, forward strand.
TCAGGCTGAGAGAGTATGCAAGCTTAATAGATCCATCTATGGATTAAAGCAAGCATCTCGGAGCTGGAATCTTCGGTTCGATGAATCCATACAAGAGTTTGGATTTCAAAAGAACATGGAAGACTCTTGTGTTTACAAGAAGGTCAGTGGGAGTTACGTTGTATTCATTGTGTTGTATGTCGATGACATACTCCTTATTGGAAACAATGTTTCTATGCTTAATTCTATTAAAGAATGGCTTTGAAATTGTTTTTCAATGAAGGATCTTGTAGAAGCACAGTACATATTGGGCATCAAGATCTGTCGGAACAGATCGAAAAGGATGTTTGGACTTAGTAAAGCGACCTATTTTGAAAAGGTGCTTGATAAGTTCAGAATGAAAGACGACAAAAAGGGTCTCATTCCAATTACTCATGGCACATCTCTTAGCAAGATTCAAGGCCCTACAGGGATTGATGAGCAAAAGAGGATGGAAAACATTCCTTATGCTTCGGCAATAGGGTCTATAATGTACGCCATGATATGTACATGACCAGACGTATCGTATGCTTTGAACATGATGTGTTAGTTTCAAGGAAACCCAGGTGAGGCGCGTTAGACTGCGGCCAATAATATTCTTATGTACCTTAGATGGACTAAAGAATATTTTGTTGTCTTTGGAAGACAAAAAGAGTTGATATTAACAAGCTGTTTAATTGCTAACTTCAAATCAGACTAAGATAATTTCCGATTTTAATCTGGTTTTATCTTTTGTCTGGTTAGAGGTGATATTTGCTGGAATAGTTCCATGCAATGCAATATAGCTGATTAAACTATAGAAGCTGAGTACAGTATTTGCATTGGATGCAGTAATGTTGGCAGTTACGATTTGAAAGTTCTTGAATGAACTAGGTGGCGTAACTAGCTCAGCCCATCCGATAGTTCTCTATTTATAGTAGAGTTATCGCGCAAGCTTATGAGCTAGGAAGCACCACAAGTCTAAAACTAGTGCTCAGGAAGTTCCACATTATCTGGGAGATAGTTTGTGGAGACATCGAGATAATAAAGTTGCAACTTTTGATAAGGTTGCAAACCCGCTTTCTAAACCTCTCCAGCAGTCTAAGCTTAAGGCTTTTACGACTGCAATAGAGATCAGACATCTTAGAGATGGGTTGTGATTTCTATTACTGTATTATATACTTTTGGAGATTTTGTAAACATTCACACATATGTATAATACATATTTCTTCATATAAATATGGTTTAATTTATATGAATTGTCCAAATGATTAAGTGATATCAATTGGGTTATGAGGTCGACTTACCGCATAATGAAGTCCCAATGTTTGAACTGATATACTTGAATCATATAGTTGTTCCTGGTTCGTATAATCGAGTACGGACAAACCGATAATACAATGAACTAGATTGTAATGTGTACTATAGAGCCGCTTCATGGGCTAGTGATGTGGGACATCAAGTACAATTACATAGATATTAGCTGGGAGCTAATGATCGAACAGACCCGACTGGAATAGTATTTAAGATTTTGAGTCATAATACTATTTCATTGACTGTCGAGCAATTTCCTCTGACCTGAGTAGTCCAGAGTAATTCCATTGTGAAATGGTGTACTTTGATACAAGTAAACGCCTTTCGTAAAAGGAGGTTATAAAACTTGTTATTGGGTATATCAGGAATCAAGTGGGAGAGCTTGGATTGACAAGATGGGATTGACAAGATGGGACTCGAGTCCTCCATTTTATAATGGGATAAATGTCTTACCGGCCACTTGGAGAGTCGAGACTGTGGAAAATACGTGGCCACGTCCAGATTCTTATCATAGTGATAAATCTGGTTTTACAGTCTGTCTCAAAGTCCAAGAAAGTTTTGAACCGATTGAGGATGACTCGAGTCTTGCCTCAAGTTCAAACTTAGACATAATGTGACAACAGGAAGTTGGCAGCACACTGGCTCTGAAGGCCAAGTGGGAGATTGTTGGAATATGTCCTTCGATCCTACGTGTGCAATCGATAAAGTCATAAGGTCGTCTATGGATGTTAAATGATTATTCGATAATATTAGTTGTGTTGGAAATCGACTACCCGGGACGAGTCCGTTCGACTACTCGAACATCCGGACACGCCCAGTCGACCTCCATGTCCGTTACTTCGTTCACACGACAGCTCATGACCCGATTCACGCCCAGCCATCGCCCCGAAGGACAACCGCGCGAACCGGGGCTGGTCTGCACTCAAACGGCGACCGCCGAATGCAGACTAGCGGTCGCTGGAGGAACTGCAAACGGCGACCGCCGTTTGCCCTCTGGCGACCGCCGTTTGTCCGCGAACAGCAACGCGACGTTGCTGTTCCGGGCTCGTTTCCGGTCCGTTTTTCCTCTTCCGACCACCGTTCCGGAGGTCCTTGACCCCCCAGTAGTCGAGGAACACGTACCACGACTCCCGGAACCCGATCGTTCGTTCGATGTATTTTTAACGAATTTAGAGATCGATAATTGCGGAATTAGGGATCAATCTCATACCTTTGTCGCGTGATTCGGAGAAGCCGAATTGTTGAAACCTTAGACGTTTCTAGCGTATGCCTCTACCCCGATTCCAGCCGTTGTGTGGGCAACGATCTGCTGAATTCTCCTTTTCTGCTCTCTCTTCTCAAAACCAGCGCAAGAATAATTTTCTTTTCTCAGAAATATAATTGCGCTAAGCAATTAATTTCATCAGAAAAATAACTGCGTTAACTCTTTTATTTTAAACAGAGAAAAACATAATTACGCTAAGCAATTTAATTTCTCTGCTGAAATAATAGTTGCGGCGTTTCTTAGGTTTAAGAGAGGCAAGGGGGGGGGGGGTTATATATAGAGTTACACTAGGGACCTCTTAGGTAAATTAATTAGGGGCTAAATTGCAATTTAATTAAACCGGTGTCCTTAAAAGAAAACCTTTAATTAAATTCCACAATTTTAATTATTATTCACTCCACTAAAAAATAATAATTGAATTCCCGAATTTAATTTAATATTATATCAACAATAATATTTCCGCCGAAATTACATATACGACTTTCCCCGTGTTTAAGATATCGAATGTCCACGAATTAACTTTAATTACTAATAATTAAATTAATTCGTTTCTTATTATCCGAGACGAGTACCACTCATCCTTATTATCATGTGGAACGAATCCACCTGCAGGGTTTACATAATAAATTTTATGAGCTCATCTCGGGGACATCATCAACCCGATAAACGGGACACGGTTTCCTGTCTATAATCTATAGCATGCCGTGTGTACAATTCCGATTCCCAATTTACCGAGAATATTGACTAATCAATTAGTCTTACTCATTGGTAGATTAAAGAACCGAGAATTGGACACACGCACCTATAATTATATAGGGATTAGGAATTCGCATATCCGCAATATCTGAGGTCTAGTTCGATTACTTCGATTAGTATAAATCGAACGCCCTCCCGTGGTCCTGCTCAATACACCAAATGTACGAGTGTAACATGATAGTCAAGACCGACTATCTACCAGTCACACTACGACGTACCGATGGATTGTCCCTGTCCATCTAAGTCGTGAGCTACTGTTCGATAGTATACGAGTAACCGACAGTATGATCTTCCGCGTGTCTCCTCACGCCATACTGTCTACAACGTATACATCAAGGACTATTGCATTAAATGCAATCATGCTTGAATCATATCTCGAATTAAGGTATAGATAAGGAGTTCTGTATTTGCACTAAACTAGACATTTAGAATACAACTCCATCAATCTCCCACTTATACTAAAAGTCTAGTCGCTGTTTCCCAAACATCAGATTCCCATAACCTCATCACGCCTACCCAACGCTTTCGCTGGAAGTGCCTCTGTGAACAGGTTTTACCAGGCAATCCTTTCGATGCTATCTAGGTGGCAACTGCATCGTCTTATTAGACGATCTCTCGAATCAGGTGGTACTTGCTCTCTACGTGTTATCTCCCACTGTGGACTCGTGGCATTTCAAGTTTGCCAATACCGCTATTCAAAATAGCTTTGGGTAAACTAGAAACCACATCTAAGTCCCTCAGGAAGTTCTGGAGCCACACTGACCTTTTAACTGCCTCAGAGGCCGTTATCCTTTCAGTTTCCATGGTATAATCCGTAATGCATCGCTGCTTTACATTCTTCCATGTGACTGCTCCACTTCACAGTGAGAACACATAGCCTGACTTCGACTTTCGACTGTCCCTGTTTGATTGGAAATTCAATTCTATGTAGTCCAAAGGAAACAACTTGACTGCTTTGTAACTCAGAACATGATTCCTGTTCCTCTACAGGAGCCTAAACATGTTCTTTACATCAGTCAAGTGATCCTTCCAAGGATTACTATGATATCTCACCACCATGCCCACGGCATAGTAGATATCAGTCTCGTGCATCGCATTACATACATTAAGCTTCCCACCATTAAGGTGCAGGGAACTTCTTACTCTTCATCTATCTCCTTTATTGTGTCAGACACAAAACCTTAGATAGATGAATTCCACATCAAAAAGGTTAAGACCTTTCTTGGAATTCTGTATGCTGCAACGAGTAAGAATTGTATTTAAGTATGAGACTCGAGATAAGTTCTATGTTCTTTTCTGGCGATCATTTATTACTTTGATCCCAAGAACATTCCCGACTTCTCCTAAGTCTCTTACATTGAATTACTCGGACAACCATCCCTTTATGTCCGATAACATCTTTCATATTGTTGCCAATTCAGAAGGATGTCGTCTACATAAAGAATGAGAAAACACCACATCTTTTCTGTCACTTCTTTATTACACACAGGACCTAAACATGCCTTAAATAAATCCATGAAATGAATTTTCTCATAGGTCCGCATGTGTCCAAGATCTTGAAGCTTCCTTCAATCCTAAGATTGATTAAGCTTGCTTACCGAATGCTCTTGGCTCTTTTCGATGAATCTCTCTGGCTGTCCCACACAGATGGCCCCGTCAAGACTTCGATTTAGGAAATCTGTCTTGACTTCCATCTTCCATGTGAAGACAAAAGAATCCTGATCGACTTTTGCCAAGACTGAGCATCTTGATCTTTCAGCGTCTCGTCATAGATCCAGGGTTCGGCTTCATGTTCTCCAGGTAACAAGTCCAAAGACTCACCTATAAACATGAACCTGTCGGGTTGTCTACCAACCCTCCCACTACGACGACGCTCCGGTGTGTCTTTAGTGACTAAAGATTACAGTAGTGAACTACTCAGTTAGGCTGGTTCTAAGTCTTGATCAGTCCCTCTAAGCACATTAAGTATTACCCTACTCTTGGGCTTGTGATCTTGCATATATATATAGTCCATGTCTAAGAACCGAACGTTGATTCAATCAACGAACATCTGGTCCTTTGGACTATATTACATATCTCAATTCGTTTTCTTAGGGTATCTTATAAACAGTCGAATATCTGTACAAGTTTCCAAAAGAATCAAGTTCAGGATAAACGCTGATGTTTCCAAGCCATATCCCAAAAACGAATTAGGTAACTCCGAATAACTTATTTTCTACTTTCCCATATCTGTAAGAGTCCTATTCCTTCTTTACAACACATTATTTTGCCGAGGCATAAATGGTGTAGTCTGTTGGGAGTTAATCCCATTTTCTGATAAATATGCCTTACTCCTCAAAGAGGTCTGCATATATCAGAGCGAATCAACTCTAGTACTTTCTTGGATCTTTTCCCTTTAACCGTAAAGGGTTGCTCGGTCATTAAAACTTCCAAGTATGATTCTAAGGTTGGAAGGTCCTTTCCTTCAACCTGGCTGAGTGGTCCATCAGCTTCATCCTTTGAATCGTACTTAAGTTAAAATGATTTAGCCTAACATTCCATAAGTACATTTGATTCATCCTAGAAGGGTCTTTACTCTTATTGGGGTTCGACAATGTGTTATTAGTTCTGGTCTGTTGCATTGTGGAAGAACACATATTTAGTATTAAATTGTCTATCAATGTACCAGAATAGATAATATCCCCGTTTCCTACTCCGACAAGTCTGAAACTATCAGAAGAAACAGAATATCTATTCTAAGCCAATTTAGAAATCCGAAATGAAATTTCTTTCTAAATGCCGGTACATAAAGACAATTTATTAGAACTAAAATCCTACCGTTAAAAAAAAATTTAACATCTCCCACTGCAACGGCTGTTACCTTAACAGTGTTGCCCATGTAGGTTATTACTTCTTCCTATCTAAGTCTCCGGGTTTCCTGGAACCCCTGCATTTAAGTGCAGACATGATTAGTGGTTTCCGTATCCACACACCAGGTACTGGTAGATAACACCACTAAGCATGTTTCGGTGACTAAGGAGAAGTTAACTTCTAGTTGCTTTGAGAGGACAATCAAACTCTCAGTATCCAAACTGCTTACAACGGAAGCACTTGCCCCTTGGGCTTGCTTGTCCCATTCCGTGGTCCAGATATATTAGGCCCACTGGGTTTCCGTATTTTCTTCTTCCTTTTGCTGCCCGAAAGCCTAGGAAGATTCAATCTCTCAGCCATAAGTGCTTTGAGGACCCTCAAAGATTCTCTCAGCCGCTTGAAGTTCAATCAGGAGCTCCATCAATGAATAAGACCCCTTATTCATATTTTAGTTTAGGCGGAACTGCTCAAAACTTCTCGGCAGAGACTGGAGCACAAAATCAATCTGGGTTACCCCTTTGATAATTTCTCCCAGAACCTCTATCTCATTACGATAGCCCATTATTCTAAGAACGTGATCCCTTACGGGCGTTCTTTCCGACATGATGGCCGTCATGAGTTGCCTCATTTCACTTTGCCCGGCTGTCCTGTCCTGATAACCAAAACTTCTTGAGGTTAAGCATCATATCATAGGTAATGGTCATGGCATGATCCCGATGTCGCAGCACTTTTGACATGAAAGTCATAATGTTGCTCCGCGTCATCTCATAGCCTTGATCCATTTCCAATGAGCTTCCTTTCCTCAGTAGTGGAAGTACCATTTGGTTCAGCAGGTCAATTGACTTGGAGTACATAATTGTACTCCTTTGTAGTTAGGACAATGTCCAAGTTTCTTTTCCAATCCATACAAACAGGTTCAGTGAGTTTCTTGACTTTTAATGGGAATAATACCATATAAAACAAACAATGAGTTTAATTCGATATCATTTCCCTCAAGTGATATCATTAAACTACCAATCATTTCCAAAATCCCATCAGACATAGCAAGCCACGTTCTTGTGGACGTTTACTAGTCCAAATGATTTTATGATTGGATTTCTCTTTGGTCGTACATCATCATAGCAGTGACTCCGATGGGGAGGATACTATAAAGCGTACCTAAGTGTGTACCATTTCTCAGTACTAATTCCACCGCTCGGGAACTACATGTCCACCGCAAGCCACGTTCATGTGGACGTTTACGTTGACATGCGGTCCTCCACGACTTTCTATAACTGTCGAGCCTCAATTAATCCCAAAGTTCCGTTTCCATTTAGCAAGCCACGTTCTTGTGGACGTTTACTAAAACAAACAACTTTATTAATTGAATCTCACTTATTTAAATGTCATAGAATCTTAATTAACTCAAAGTACCGTTTCCATTTAGCAAGCCACGTTCTTGTGGACGTTTACTAAAACAAACAACTTTGTTAATTGACTCTTACATTTATTAAATTTCACAATTTTATTAATCAAAGCTTGATATCTCGTAAGTGAAACTCGAAGTTTCTAACCAGCGATCAATCATGCAATTGAGCCCTATCTCTCACTAGGTGAGGGAGCCAACCAGACAATCGATCTAGTCATCGAATGACTCGAATGTCTCTAATCTGTGTCATCGACATAACCAAGCGCTTTGGCTCCATTCCACTCCCCGGGGTGAGAATGAGTCGAGTTGAAATTAGTCTTTGAATGACAGATTAGGCATTGCTTTTGAGAAATATAATTGTTCAATTTTATAAGTGGATTTTAAATTCGAATTTTGATCCAGTGATATCTGTGTGTCGACTTTATCCGATAGGGAGGATGACACTAAAGCCAACTCGTAAGTGACACACATCACTATCAAAACAGAGAATGGAGACCGCGGGATTGTTTCCAATCCCTCTCCCACTTAGTATTTTACGAAAGGGATAACATGCATAAAATAAATAAAGCATAATAACAAGCACGTAAACACACAAAAATCATTTAATGTGGCCCCGATTATTATGGCCTTTAAATATCTTCCATGCACGTCTTCTCGGATCTTCGTCTTGTTGCTCGTCTCGGTCTCGATCCACCACCGGCTCGTCTAAGTGCCAAGAGACGAACCCCTCCCACTGGAGTATCATCCCGGGCAAAGACGAGCGTTCCGTGATGTCCATCGATCCCCCGATCCGCTGTTGCCAACCCTAGGGCAGCGGGCGCTGCCCTATATTCAGCGCTCGCTGGAGGAGCTGCAAACGGCGACCGCTGTTTGCCCTCCAGCGGGCGCCGTTTGTGCACAGCAGCCGCGGGTTAAATTTGCGCTGTTATTATTTTCTGGAGAAATTAATTGCTAGCGCAATTATATTTCTGAGACAGAAGATCAAAACCTAACTTACGCCGCTATAATTAATTCTGCAGAGAAAATAAAAGCTTGCGCAATTAATTTTCCTCTGCTTAATTAATTCAGATTAGCGCAGTAATAATTCTGTAGAAATAATTTTGCTTGCGCAAATATATTTCTGAGACAGAGGATATTATTCCTACGGTGGGTTCAAGAGAGAAAGGAGAAGAGGAAGGTTCAGCGGATCGTTGCCCACTCAACGGCTGAACGTCGGGGATAGGGACATACACCGGAAGGCTTCGTGGTCTCAACAATTCGGCTTCTCCAAATCACGCGACAAAGGTATAAGAAATCGAAACCCTTATTCCGCATTCGTTTCGATTTGATCTCGTACGTAATCATACAACGAACCACCGATCATGTTCGATGGCTTGGGTTCGATAGTCTCGGACTGCTGGGCGTTCTTCGATCGCCGGAACAGCAGTCGGATCGAGAAAATCGCGCCGGAACAGCCCGAACAGCAGCATCGCGATTCTGGAATCGCGACGTTGTCGGCCGACAATGCCCTGTCGGGCGACAGCCTTAAGCTGTCGGGCGACAGACAGGGCAGAAGCCCTCGGAAATGCGCAGTTGTGCCTCGGGCATGATGGCTGGGCGTGTTTCGGGTCTGGGGCTTAGTCGTGATGGAAGTAGTGATGCTGGAGGTCGACTGGGCGTGTCCGGATGTTCGAGTAGTCGAACGGACTCGTCCCGGGTAGTCGATTTCCAACAGGACCAACCATCCGTGCAGGAATGCCCCTTGCGGGTACTCTCACCAACTTCTGGGTGGAGCACTTGGCCCCGCAAGACACTTAGTTCCCGCAATTCCGGTCGGCACCTGCTCTGATACCATTTGTAACGCCCCGACCCGTTGAGGGGTCGAAGCCCGACCCTAATGGGCCAGCTCGGTTACCAATGAGTGCCTTCGGGAGTGATATCCTGGCCCCACTATACCAACACTTGTCTTTTCCAGCGCACTTTGTCCTCACTCGTGCGCACCCTAGAAACTTCCCAGGGGGTCACCCATCGTAGAATTACTCCAGAGTCAGCACGCTTAACTTTGGAGTTCTTATAGGAGGATGCCCAGAAAAGAAGATGCATCTGTTGGTATGAGTAGCATATTCAATCCTTTTAAGCCTTTGAATTTTCTGGGGCGTTACATATTTAGTATTGGTCGTAATGCAAAAATCGAACATGGTTTTGATTCGCAAAAGCCTTCGACAAAATTTCAACGATTCAATTAAGCTGCTCTGAAAATATTAATTTTGTTGTTTTGAAATTTCATATCCAAATAGTATACAAACTGCTTTGGAGTAAGATTTTAATCTACAATAAAAATAATGTTTTATTTTATCAATAACTTTATTTCAGTCGTTTTCGTCATCAGACCGATAAAATACTATCGTTACACGATCATTGCATTCGTGAACATTTTTTATTAATTATTTTTAATAACTTAACTATGAAAATACCTTGACGTCTCATCCTCGTAATATATTTTGGTTTAATGTCAACTAAGGTAATATCTTTGTACTGGGGTTCCAAATTGATTCTGGACTGTAGAAAAGTAGAGGTCAGCAAATCAACGAACGAAAATCGCAACATTGTTCGTGAACCCCAAAATTAATCTTTTTTTATTACTACGACTTATACTTTATCACCGTCTAAAATTTTACGGGGATAACAATTTTTTTAAAGGATCTATATTGAAATTCCATTGTACAAAGAAAATTCATTTTACAATGTACATCCACGAATGACAATGAACAGTATATCTAAAAAATTACAACTCTGGTTCTAGGATACACATTAGATTATATTTCGAATGATATGTCTCGACAGTCGTTCTATTTTTAATCATCCTATTCGAATTTATTGGAATATTATGCATAAGTTAACTTTATTGTCTCAATATATTTAGTATTGGTCGTAATGCAAAAACCGAACATGATTTTGATTCGCAAAAAGCTTCGACAAAACTTCACTGATTCAATTAAACTGCTTTGAAAATATTATTTTTGTTGTTTTGGAATTTAATATCCAAATAGTATACAAACTTCTTTGGAGTAAAATTTCCATCTACAGTCAAAATAATATTTTATTTTATTAATAACTTATTCGAGTCGTTTTGGTCATCAGACCGATAAAATACAATCGTTACACAATCATTGCCTTCGTTAACATTTTTGATTAATTTTTTTAATAACTTAACTATGAAAATATCTTCAGGTCTCATCCTCGTAAGATACTTTGGTTTAATGTCAGCTAAGATAATATCTTTGCACTGATTTCAAATTGATTCTGGACTGTAGAGCAGTAGAGGTCAACAAATTGACAAAAGAAAATCGTAACATTGTTCGTGAACCCCAAAATGAATCTTCTTTTATTATTACGACCTATACTTTATTACCGTCTAAAAGTTTACGGGGATAACAAATTTTGAAAGGATCTATATTGAAATTCCATTGTACAAAGAAAATTCATTTTACAATTTACATACGAATGACAATGAACACTATTCTAAAAAATTACAACTTTTCTTCTAAAATAAATATTAGATTATATTTCGAACAATAAACATCTTTGTCTCGGATGTCTATCTATTTTTTATCATGCTAAACAAATTTATTTGAATATTCTGCATAAGTTAACTGTATTGTCTCAACATATTTTGAATTAGTCGTCATGCAAAAACCCAACATGGTTTTGATTCGCAAAAGGTTTATACAAAACTTCAACAATTCAATTACACTGCTCTGAAAATATTATTTTTGTTGTTTTGAAATTTTATATCCAAATAGTATACAAACTGGTTTGGAGTAAGATTTGCATCTACAATCAAAATACTATTTTATTTTATCAATAACTTTATTCCAGTCGTTTTGGTAATCAAAGCGATAAAATACAATCGTTACACGATAATTGCCTTCGTGAACATTTTTGATTAATTTTTTTAATAACTTAACTCTAAAAATAATTTGACGTCGTATCCTCGTAATTTATCTTGGTTTAATTTAGCTAAGATAATATTTTTGTACTGGTTCCAAATTGATTCTGGACTGTAGAGAAGTAGAGGTAAGCAAATTGACGAACGAAAATCGCAACATTGTTCATGAACCCCAAAATGAATCTTCTTTTATTATTACGACCTATACTTTATCATCGTCTAAAAGTTTACGGATATAACAATTTTTTAAAATGATCTATATTGAAATTCCATTGAGAAGATTACTTTTACAATTTACATCCACGAATGACATTGTACAATTTTCTAAAAAATTACTCTGTTTCTAGGATACACATTAGATTATATTTCGAATGATAAACCTGTTTGTCTCGGCTGTCGTTCTATTTTTTATCATCCTAAACGAATTTATTGAAATATTTTGCATAAGTTTACTTTATTGTCTCAACATATTTAGTATTGGTCGTAATGCAAAAATCGAACATGGTTTTGAATCGCAAAAAGCTTCGACAAAACTTCACCGATTCATTTAAGCTGCTTTGAATATATTATTTTCGTTGTTTTGGAATTTAATATCCAAATAGTATACAAACTGCTCTAGAGTAAAATTTGAATCTACAATCAAAATAATGTTTTATTTTATCAATAACTTTATTTCAGTCGTTTTGGTCATCAAACCGATAAAATACAATCGTTACATGATCATTGCCTTCGTGAACATTTTTGATTAATTTTTTTAATAACTTAACTATAAAAATACCTTGACGTCTAATTCTCGTAAGATATTTTGGTTTAATGTCAACTTAGATAATATCTTTGTACTGGGGTTCCAAATTAATTCTGGACTGTAGAAAAGTAGAGGTTAGCAAATTAACGAACGAAAATCGCAACATTGTTCGTGAACCCCAAAATTAATCTTCTTTTATTATTACGACCTATACTTTATCACCGTCTAAAAGTTTACGGGGATAACAATTTTTTTAAAGGATCTATATTGAAATTCCATTGTACAAAGAAAATTCATTTTACAATGTACATCCACGAATGACAATGAACACTATTCTAAAAAATTACAACTCTAGTTCTAGGATACACATTAGATTATATTTCGAACAATGTAATGACATTCGATATCATAATCAAAAATTGTTTTCGTTGGAAAGTCGGTAATTTTGTATCAAATAAAGTTATAGAAATTTTAGATTTCATGAAATTAAAACATAATCCACTGAATTGCTTTCTCTTAATACTTTTTCCTCGATAACATAACTACTAAGATTTGTTATAAAAAATCGCGTATCATTGTAAAGTCCGTTAGTGACATCAATATTCTGCAAAATTATTGGGACACCATATTAATAAATAAGAAACATCAACCACAATTATTATAAATAACACCAAAAATATATTAAAAATAATGTTACTTTATATAATTTGATTGTATTAAATAATTTAAGTTAGAAGTCTATAAAAATATCAACCTTCAATTTAAATTCATGATTTGACAATCAGGAACAAAAAACTCAACTGAATGTATCTGCTCAAACATAATCACGCCACATTCGAATCTGAGAAATACTATATGAACTCAAATATATTTTATGTATAATTTTTGAATAAAATAACATATTCACTTATTTTGAATTACAATCAAATTATAATTTTTGAAAGGCTCTTTATATATTACGTTTGTTGTTCTGTTTGTGAGATTACAATTTCGTCACGCAGCAAAAGTTTCAACCCTTTCTTTTTGGTTACTCTAGAAACCGCAACTTACAATTAATCGTGCAATAAATACTGGCCTCTTCATGAATACGCCAACGTTGGTCAAAGACTGACCTTGACTGTTATTAAATGTAATGACATTCGATATGATAATAGGAAATTGTCTTCTTTGGAAAGCAAACGGTAATTTTGTATCAGATTGAGTTATAGAAATTCTAGATTTAATGGAATTAAAACATAATCCATAGAATTGCTTTCTCTTAATACTTTTGTCTCGATGACATAAGTAACAAGCTTTGTTATAAACAACGCTAACATTGCAAAAGTCCGTGACATCAATATTCTGCAACATTATTGGTAAACCGACCTAATAAATAAAAAAACATCTTCCTAATTATTTTACAAAACATAATTCAGATATAAAAAAATATAATAAGAAAACTAACAACAATTATAATTATTTAAACAAAAAATATATTAAAAATAATGTTGTTTTATATAATTTGATTATATTAAATAATATACAACAATAATTTAAAAGTATATAAAAATATCAAACCTTCAATTTAAATTAATGATTTTGCATTCAGGAACGCTTAATCGTATTTAAATTCAACTCTTTTTTTGTTGGTTACTCTAGAAAACGACACCTACAATTCATCGTGCATAAATACTGGTCTCTTCATGAATACGTCAACTTTTATCAAAAACTGACCTTTACTGTTATAAAATTTAATGGCATTCGATATCATAATCGAAAATTATATTCGTTGAAAAACAAACGATAATTTTGTATGAAATTGATTTATAGAAATTCTAGATTTCATATGGAATTAAAACATAACCCACAAAATTGCTTTCTCTTAATACTTTCGTCTAACATAACTACTCAGATTTGTTATAAACAATCGCGTATCATTGCAAAAGTCTGTTAGTTTATAATATTCTGTAACACCGACCTAATAAATAAAAAACATCTACCGCAATTATTATACAAATATTTTAGGTATAAAAAAAATATAATAAGAAAACTAAGAACAATTATGTTTATTTACATAAAAAATATATTAAAAATAATGTTTCTTAATATAATTTGATTGTATTAAATAATATACAACAATGAGTTAGAAGTCTATAGAAATACCAACCTTTAATTTAATTTAATGATTTGGCATGAAACACTTAATCGTATTTAAAAACTCAATCGAATGCCACAGTCGCATCTCCGAAATACTATCCGAACTCAGATATATTTTTCGTATAACTATTGAATAAAATAACATATTTACTTATTTTGAATTACAATCAACTTAAAATTTTTGAAAGACCTATTTATATAATCCATTTTGTTCTGTTTGTGATATTACAATTATCGTCACAAAACGGAAGTCTCTTTCTTTTTTGTTACTCTAGAAATCGTCATGTATAATTTATTGTGCGTAAATAATAGTCTCTTCTGAAATATACCAACGGTTTTTGTAAATACAAGTTTTTTTTTGGCATCAACTTTGTGTGTTTCTTGCGCTGTCCGTCGACTATTGTCATATATTCTTCGTACAAGCTTTGATTGACATGATTCAAGTTTCTATGGAATCCTCACTTCAAGAGCTACGCATCCATATATTAGAAGTAATGTCAAAAATATGCGACTGGAGTCGCATGCGACTGGAGTCGCACAAACTTGCGCTGTAAGTGCTTGGATGTGCAGTCCGTCGATTTTAGTCATATCTCCTTCATACGAGCTCTGATTGACATGATTCAAGATGTTATGGAATCCTGACTTCAAGGGCTATCTCAATCACAAAATTGCGACTGGATTCGCAAATCATGCCTCTCCGGAAATTGCGACTGGAGTCGCAAATCATGCCCCTCCGGAAATTGCGACTGGAGTCGCAAATCATATGTGCAGTCTGTCGATTTTAGCCATATCTCCTTCGTGCGAGCTCCGATTGACATGATTCAAGATTTTATGAAATCCTGACTTCAAGAGCTATCTCCATCACCAAATTGCGACTGGAGTCGCAAATCATGCCCCTCCGGAAATTGCGAATGGGTTCGCAATTCCCAGCTCACAATAATTGCGAACCAGTTCGCAATTCTTTGCCCCTCTCAACTTTTGCGACTTGAGTCGCAATTCCTAGCACCTTTGTTGGAATTCGATATCCCGGGCTATTTAAATTTGCGGAAACAATAACCCGACCGAAAACCTTCGCCGGAGATCACATGAACATCGACTCATCCGCCGGAGTCCGACCTTCGGAGACCATGCGCCCGAAGACGCACAGCCCGCCCCCGGCCGAACCCCCGCGAGCCGGGTTCACGCGATCGAACATCGCGTTCGATGGGGCTGCATCCGGCAGCCCCCGGCAGCAGGTCCGGCGACCTGCTGCCCGCCGTGGAGGAGCCCCCACCGTCGCGGTGGGGAGGTGACGGCACCAGCCCGCCACCGCCGGCGATCGCGTCCAGCGATCGCCCCCCCCGCCCCCCCCCCCCCCCTCGGCCTAAGCCGAGGGCTCCTCTTCGCCGCCGAACCCTAGGCGTGCGATGCCACGCGGTCCGGTGGCTTCGCCACCACCGCGTGGTCGTTCGTCTAATCCGGGTTCGATCCTTCGGATCTTGCGTTCTACGGTATTCTCGATAAATCCAAAATCGAATAAATCAAGGGCGTTTAGATTTTTACCTTTCGATTCGTTGTTCGGAGAAACGAAATCAAGATGACCTTTGAATCTTCCCACGTATTCCTTGCACTCCGTTCGAACGTCGGGTGGGCGACGATCTATCGAACTCCTATAGATCTCCTTCAACTCTCTAGACTAATCAAGTATGATTATCTTGTCTTGTCTATTATGAAGGCCATGTAGTGCTTTTATAGGCTACGTAGGGGATCTAAAGGAGGTGGAATATTGGGCTTCCAATATTGAAGATTAAATTGAGCCCACTGCCCAAGTCCATTAATCCTTATCAATATTAATTAATTTATTTTCCACTATATAAATTAATTGCACTCCCAATATTAAACCATATTATATCCAAATAATATTTCTCCGGTAGTATTATTTATTCCGTGTATTTAAGATATAAATATCCATGAATAAAATTTATTTATTGCTTTATAAATTTATTCATCTCTTTTATCCGAGACTAGTACCACTCAACCTTATTTATTATGCGGAATTAAATCCACTCGCGAGGTTTACATAATAAATCCTTATGAGCTCATCTCGGGGATATTATCAACCCTTCTGGGATACACTGTCCCGTCAAGAATTCACGGCATGCCATATATAAAATATAGTGACCCAACTTAACCGGTAATTGACCCAATAATTAAACCGGTCAATTCCTTTGGTAAATCAAAGTCACTTATACTAAATATACACACCCGCAATTGTATCGGGGATTAAGAATAAAATACACTGAGTCTCAAATCAATTATCGCCGAGCAAACCTAATTGATGAGTCTCAATCGATCCGCTCAATACACCAAGTGTACAAGTGTGATAAAATACTTAAGACAAATTATTTTCTCTCTCACACAACGACTATACCGATGGATTGGTCCGTGTCCATCTAGGTCGTGAGCATCTGTTCGATTAAATACGAGTAACCGATAGTATGATCTTCTGTGTGACGTCGCACACCATACTAACTACAACGTATCTAATCCAGGACTATAATTTGCATGTATTTAATTAACAATAATTAAAAGCAAATGAATGTTCGTATTTAATAGGTAAATGAAAGTGTACAAGGAGTTCAGAATACTCAAATCTAGACATTAAGTATACTACTCCAACAATCTCCCACTTATACTAAGGTCTAGTCATTTCCTCCAAACTCCCGACTCCCATACTCATCACTTGCTTAAGTTGTACTTCCGAGAAGTACCATGTGAATGAGCACTCTAGGTTGCCGCTCTAAAGTTATCTTGGTGACTACAGCGTCGTCTCCCTTGACGATGACTCGTATCAGGTGGTACTTGCTCTATGTGTTATCATCACTTTTGACTTATGACTTCCTCCAGTTTACCGTGCACCGCTATCCAATAGCCTTTGGTAAACTAAGAGTCATATCCAAGTCCAGAGGTTATCCCGGAACCTAACCAAATCTTCCGCTGCCTCTGAGGCTGCTATTCGGTTATGATCGAGTCTGAGAAGCGTCCTGCTTATCACTCTTTCATTTCATGGTTCCACCTCTTTCTAAAAGTGAACACATAGCCTGATATCGACTTACACCGGTTCTTATCAGCTTGGAAATCCGAATCCGTATAACCCAAAGGAATCAGATTGTCTGCTCCGTAACTCAGAACATAATCCCTAGTATTTCGCAAATACTTGAAAATGCTCTTTACGGCAGTCCAATGAGCCTTTCCAGGGTTACTCTGATATCTCGCTACTACGCCAACTGCATAGCAGATATCAGGCCTCGTACATAACATTGCATACATTAAGCTTCCCACAGCCGAAGCGTAGGGAACTGCTTTCATTTCATCTTTCTCCTTTTGTGTCTGAGGACACATCTCCTTAGAAAGATAAGTTCCTTTACTGAAGGGTAGTTCACCCTTCTTGGAATCTTGCATGTTAAAACGAGCCAGAATCGTGTCTATGTAAGATTGCTGGGATAGGTACAATGTTCTATTCCGGTGATCCCTTATAACCTTGATCCCTAGAACATGCCCGACTTCTCCCAAATCTTTCATATCGAATTGTCTAGACAACCATCCCTTTATGTCTGATAACATTTTCACACTGTTGCCAATGAGAAGAATGTCGTCTACATAAAGCACGAGAAACACCACCTTCTTCCCATCACGTTTCCAATACACACACGATTCGTCCATGCTTTGACTAAATCCAAAAGATTGGACTACTTCGTCAAATCGCAGGTTCCACGATCTCGAGGCTTGTTTCAATCCATAAATGGATCGATTAAGCTTGCACACTAGATGATCTCGCCCCTTAGCAATGAATCCTTCTGGTTGTTTCATATAAATCGTCTCGTCAAGACTTCCATTTAGGAAAGCTGTCTTGACATCCATTTGCCACACCTCATAATCCATATGAGCTGCTATGGATAAGAGAATCCGGATCGACTTTATCTTGGCTACCGGCGAGAAGGTCTCCTCATAATCGATTCCCTCTTTCTGAGTATATCCTTTCGCAACAAACCGAGCTTTAAAGGTTTCAACCTTTCCGTCAGATCCTCTCTTTCTCTTGTAGACCCATTTACACCCAATTGACTTTACGCCGCTTGGTGGTTCTACAAGATCCCAGACTTTATTAGAATCCATAGATTCAATTTCGGATTTCATCGCTTTCTTCCAAGAAGGCGCATCTATATCTTGTACCGCCTCATCATAGGTCCAGGGATCGATTTCATGAACTCCAGGTCCAGAGTCCGAAGACTCACCCAGTCCAATCCATCGGTCTGGTTGCTTAACAACCCTCCCACTACGACGGCGTTCCGGTGTATTAACAGTGACAGTGTCAGGTGCAGATTCTAGTGGTGTATCTATACTCGGTTCGGCTGTGTCTAGGTCTTCAGTGTTACCTCTCAATTCATCAAGCATTATGTCACTCTTGGGCTTGTGGTCCATGACATAGTCTTCCTCCAAGAACCGAGCGTTAGTACTTATAACGATCTTCTGGTCCTTAGGACTATAGAACATGCCACCTTTAGTTCCTCTAGGATATCCTATAAACAACCGCACTTCAGTACGAGGTTCTAATTTATCGGCACCTACCTTCAACACATGTGCAGGGCACCCCCAGATCCGAACGTGTCTCAAGCTAGGCTTGCGCCCGCTCCATCGTTCCATGGGTGTTGAAGGAACCGTTTTAGATGGAACCAAGTTCAGAATGTGCGCCGCTGTTTCTAAGGCATATCCCCAGAACATGATAGGTAAGTCCGAGTAACTCATCATTGATCGCACCATTTCCATAAGAGTCCTATTCCTTCTTTCTGACACACCATTTTGCTGGGAGTATATGGTGATGTCATTTGGGAATCAATCCCATTCTCTGCCAAGTATGCCTTGAATTCTCCAGACAGGTACTCGCCTCCGCGATCAGATCGCAGGCATTTAATAGATTTACCTTGAAGGTTCTCCACAAGAGCCTTGAACTCCTTGAACTTGTCAAAGGATTCGCTCTTGCGGCGCATCAGGTATACAAATCCATACCTTGAGTAATCATCAGTGAAAGTGATGAAATACTCGTACCCTCCCTTTGCCTGGGTAGACATAGGTCCGCATACATCAGAGTGAATCAAATCCAATACTTGTTCAGCCCTTCGTCCTTTACCAGAAAAAGAACGCTTGGTCATTTTTCCCTCTAAACAGGATTCGCAAGTTGGAAGGTCCTCTCCTTCAACACCACTGATGAGACCATCAGCTTTCAACCTTTGAATTCTATTTGAGTTAATATGACCTAGCCTTAAGTGCCACAAGTATAATTGATTCATCCTAGAAGGTTCCTTTCTCTTATTGGTATTCGTAGATGTGTTATTACTCTCGGTTAGTTGCATCGTGTTAGACTCAGGATTTAGCACATACAAATCGTCCACCAATGTACCAGAACAGATAATCTCACTGTTTCTTCTTATGATCACCGAGTGGTCAAAAGAGACAGAATATCCATTCATAATAAGTTTAGAAACCGAAATTAAATTCTTTCTAAAGTTGGGTACATAAAGACAATTATGTAAAACTAAAATCCTATCACTACTGAAGCGTAAGTGAACGTCTCCCACTGCAACAGCCGCCACCCTCGCGGCATTGCCCATGTATACCACGATCTCTCCCTCTCTAAGTCTCCGGGTTTCCTGGAACCCCTGCAATGAATTGCAGACATGATCAGTGGCCCCCGTATCTACACACCAGGTGCTGGTAGATAACACCACTCATAATGTTTCAGTGACTAAGGAAAATTTTGTACCTTTGATGAGAGGACAATCAGACCTCCAGTGCCAAAACTGTTTGCATCGAAAGCATCTGCCTAACGGCTTGCCTTTCCCAATCCGTGATTTTAAACCACTGGGTCTCTTTGCACGCTTTTCTTTTAGCCTAGCCACAAGAGCTCGTGTTTCTCTTAACTTACGCACAAAAATCGCTTTCGCCGAGCCGTTTTCAAGGGACTCATTGAGGAACGATTCCGTGGGTATGTTAAACACTTCTTGCCTAGCTTCCACACCATGTCTCAACGTAGTTGGAACAACAGTGGATTCAGAAAGCTTGACAGTCTGAACAATGTCTAGATTTCTTTTCCAATCAGTACTATATGGAACCAGTGAGTTTTCATCTTTAAGTATATCACAAAGTGGGGTCACAGTCATTCCTAACCTATAAGCACATAAAACAAACAAACAATTTAATATCCGATATTATCTCCCTTAAATAATATCATTAAATCACTAATCACATCTAAAATCCCATCAGGTAAGGCAAGCCACGATAGTGTGGACGTTTACCCACCCAAGTGATTTAGCAATTAGATTTCCTTCGGTCGTACATCATCAATAGCGTTACCTTGATGGGAGGAATACTATGAAGCGTACCTAAGTGTTAACCATTACTCAGTACTAAGAAGTTTGTTTGAGACTCGCACATCACCGCAAGCCACGATAGTGTGGACGTTTACGTTGACACACGGATCCTTCACTCCCTTCTATAACTGTCTACATCAATCGATCTAAAGTCCCATTCGATATAGCAAGCCACGATAGTGTGGACGTTTACCATACCAAAAGACTTATACAATTGAAATCCAATTACTTGACCCATTTAATTTCGTAAATCAAGACGCGGAGAATCATAAGTGAAACTCGAAGTTTCTAACCAGTGATTCACCATGCGAACAACCCTATCTCTCATAAATGAGGGAGCCGAGCAGACAATCGATCCATCTATCAAAGAGTGGTACGACTGCCTCTAATTTGTGTCCTCGACATGACCAAGTGGCTTTGGCTCCATTCCACTCCCCGGGGTGAGAATGAGTCGACTTGAAATCAGCTTTGGAAAGACAAATTAGGCATTGTTTGATAAACTTAATCAATGTTTCCCGTAAGAGGAATTACAAGAACTCTCCTCCAATAACTTATCTATATAAACTTCAAAAGTTTATAAAAGTCACCAAGAGAGCAGCAATGGAGACCATGGGTATGTTTCCATACCCTCTCCCACTTAGCTTTTTACAATAAAGGGATACGCTATACTAGTGCATAAAAGTAAACACATATAGCATGCATACATGTAATAAAGCACATAGTATTATCACATAGTCAAAATAATTACTAGAATATTATTTTCCGACTATTATGGCTTTACTCCATCTCCGTACGCATCTTCTAGTCTTTAGTCTTCGTTCTTCAATGCTCCATGTGACGAGAATATTAATTTCCAATATTTAAATCTATTTATTTTTAATAAATCCAAAAGATACTTAATTAATAATAATTAAGTCAATCGAATAAATCAAAAATAAAATTAAATATTATTAATATTTTTATTTATTTTATCTTCCCTTTCTACTTCATTAAATCTCTAGAATAATCTATCAAAGACCATTTGGAATATTCTAGATGATTTCCATAATGAAATAAGGAAATAAAATAATTTAGGACTCTTCTACTTTCCAAATTAATTAGATTCCTAATCCATGAATATTTCCATAAAATAGAAATAATCAATTTAGGAATCCTAATCAATTCCAAATTGATTCTTTTCCTAATCTATGAGAGTTCCCAAAAAAAGGAACACTCAAATAGGAAAAACCCGAATCAATTAGGAAAGTGAATTTACCGGGAGAGCAAGAAGATCACGAGGACCCCTGCGCCCCCACCGGACCGCCATCGCCGGCCGAGGACCGCCGCCGCCGCCACCTAGCCGGCGCACCACCACCGCCGGTGGTTTCGCCGCCGGGAGGCGCGAATTCGGCGCCTCTCCTTCGATGGTTCGATCCTCCATGGATCGACCATGGTGGTAGATCCGAGCCCTAGCCCTCACGTCGTCTCCTTCGTCACGCGTCTTCTCCGGCGGTCGTTTCGGCATCAATCCAACGCAAAATAAATTACAAAATAAATTTTACACTATCCGGTATCGATTCTATACATGAAATCGACCCTATACAATTTCCGGAAAAAAGTAGAACGTAATAATAAATCCTAAATTCGGTCAACCCCGAATTTTTACTATTACAAGCATTCACCACCAAAAACGAATCTCGACATGTCCGAGAGTTTAATTAAACCAACAATCACATAACAAAATAATTAAACGAATAATCATCAAGCCATAATAGTCGGCAAGGTAGAACAATTTTATCGAAAATACCGCGAACGTAAACCACGCTCTGATAACAATTGTTGGAATTCGATATCCCGGGCTATTTAAATTTGCGGAAACAATAACCCGACCGAAAACCTTCGCCGGAGATCACATGAACATCGACTCATCCGCCGGAGTCCGACCTTCGGAGTCCATGCGCCCGAAGACGCACAGCCCGCTCCCGGCCGAACCCCCGCGAGCCGGGTTCACGCGATCAAACATCGCGTTCGATGGGGATGCATCCGGCAGCTCCCGGCAGCAGGTCCGGCGACCTGCTGCCCGCCGTGGAGGAGCCCCCACCGTCGCGGTGGGGAGGTGACGGCACCAGCCCGCCACCGCCGGCGATCGCGTCCAGCGATCGCCCCCCCCCCCCCCCCCCCCCCCCTCGGCCTAAGCCGAGGGCTCCTCTTCGCCGCCGAACCCTAGGCGTGCGATGCCACGCGGTCCGGTGGCTTCGCCACCACCGCGTGGTCGTTCGTCTAATCCGGGTTCGATCCTTCGGATCTTGCGTTCTACGGTATTCTCGATAAATCCAAAATCGAATAAATCAAGGGCGTTTAGATTTTTACCTTTCGATTCGTTGTTCGGAGAAACGAAATCAAGATGACCTTTGAATCTTCCCACGTATTCCTTGCACTCCGTTCGAACGTCGGGTGGGCGACGATCTATCGAACTCCTATGGATCTCCTTCAACTCTCTAGACTAATCAAGTATGATTATCTTGTCTTGTCTATTATGAAGGCCATGTAGTGCTTTTATAGGCTACGTAGGGGATCTAAAGGAGGTGGAATATTGGGCTTCCAATATTGAAGATTAAATTGAGCCCACTGCCCAAGTCCATTAATCCTTATCAATATTAATTAATTTATTTTCCACTATATAAATTAATTGCACTCCCAATATTAAACCATATTATATCCAAATAATATTTCTCCGGTAGTATTATTTATTCCGTGTATTTAAGATATAAATATCCATGAATAAAATTTATTTATTGCTTAATAAATTATTCATCTCTTTTATCCGAGACTAGTACCACTAAACCTTATTTATTATGCGGAATTAAATCCACTCGCGAGGTTTACATAATAAATCCTTATGAGCTCATCTCGGGGATATTATCAACCCTTCCGGGATACACTGTCCCGTCAAGAATTCACGGCATGCCATATATAAAATATAGTGACCCAACTTAACCGGTAATTGACCCAATAATTAAACCGGTCAATTCCTTTGGTAAATCAAAGTCACTTATACTAAATATACACACTCGCAATTGTATCGGGGATTAAGAATAAAATACACTGAGTCTCAAATCAATTATCGCCGAGCAAACCTAATTGATGAGTCTCAATCGATCCGCTCAATACACCAAGTGTACAAGTGTGATAAAATAATTAAGACAAATTATTTTCTCTCTCACACAACGACTATACCGATGGATTGGTCCGTGTCCATCTAGGTCGTGAGCATCTGTTCGATTAAATACGAGTAACCGATAGTATGATCTTCTGTGTGACGTCGCACACCATACTAACTACAACGTATCTAATCCAGGACTATAATTTGCATGTATTTAATTAACAATAATTAAAAGCAAATGAATGTTCGTATTTAATAGGTAAATGAAAGTGTACAAGGAGTTCAGAATACTCAAATCTAGACATTAAGTATACTACTCCAACAACCTTCAACTCTTGCGACTTGAGTCGCAATTCATGCACCTTCAACTATTGCGACTGGAGTCGCAAATCACGGCCCTTCAACTACTGCGACTGGAGTCACATTTCCTGTGCATATCCAACAATTGCGAATGGAGTCGCAATTCCCATGCTCTCTTCATTTGCGAACGGAGTCGCAATTCTTGCCTTCTCCGTCTTTGCAACATGGATTGCTATTTTACAACTTCAATACTATCGACGACCATGAAGACGATGAAATGCTGAAGCCTCAACGACGAGTGTTAATCACGATGGAGTTGAAAACGAAGTATTGAGATCGATGGAGTCAAGATAGAGTTGAAGTTTGAAGTCAAAGAAATTAAAGATTCAAGATTCGAAGATTCAATAATCAAAGATTCAAGATTCCAAGATTCTAGAATCCAAGTACAAAAAGTGATGTCATCCATGGATCCGTGATGTCAGCCAAGCATGTGACCAGTGAGATTGCTCCACATCAGCGCTCCACATGTGCGGCACTACTATATAAACCCATGGAAGCTGAAGACTTCACTTGACGATTTTGAGTGAACGAAATCCGATATTAAGTATCATCGATCGTTGTTTGTTGGCGCTGTTGCCTTAGAGTTTTGGTAGTTTGTTTTGTGCTGTGCACCAGTAGTAGAGTTTGGAGAATAGAACTCTAGGTGTAGTAGTACTAGGACTCTGGTTCGTTGGAGTGTTGCGACACTTGGGATACGGCCTTAGTTCAATCCGTCTACCTTTCTCTTCAAAGTGTAATAGTTTAGTTTTGTTAATCAATGAAATGAAAGCTATTACATAACTTTGTCTTCTCTACTTCACTCTACTTTTGAGTTCGATCATAAACATACTACATCAAGACTGAGTGACAATGGAGTGTGGTTGAGCGAACGAAGTTGCTGAAGTATTAAGTGTTTAAGACCGATTTCGCGAAAAGTTGGTATCTTACGTCGAAGACGTAATTTCAATTGGTATCAGAGCGGGACGTCATACGTATAAGACGTGATCCGTTACTTGACTTCATATTTCCGCTAAAATGGAGTCGCCAATGTTTGTCCAGAAACCGATTATGCTTACCCATCAGAACTACTCAAATTGGAAAGCCAAAGTTTCAGCTAGAATTAAGGGCTACGACTCTAGATCTTGGATGGCAGTGCTAGAAGGATGGGAACGTCCGTATACCCAAGATGCAGATGGTCTAAGAATTCCGAAACCAGAACGTAGTTGGACAAAAGAAGAGCATGACTTATCAACGGCAAATAGCAAAACTCTTCTACTTATTTGTGAATGGCTAGATCTCAGCATGTATCAGTTAGTTAAAAATTGCATCTCTGCTAAAGATGCTTGGGAAACTCTACAAAGAACATGTGAGGGAAGTCATGCTGTTAAGCGATCAAAAATTCGAACTATCACTGCCCAATTCCATCAACTCCGGATGAGAGAAGATGAAGACATAAATGACTACTTGGACAAGATTATGAGATACGTAAATGAGGCATTCGAACTTGGAGAAATCTTTCCTGCTCCCATGGTCTATGAGAAGGTTTTATCCAGTGTGAGCACTAGATTCGAAAGCAAGGTTCTGACTATCGAAGCACGCAACGACGAAAACCAGAACTGGGATTATGCAGACTTGATGGCTGATTTGAGAAACTATGACTTAACTCTCAAAGTTCGAAGCAACCCAGATATGTCGCTTGTCTACGAACCGATGACCGCACTTAAAATTTCTGAGAAAGGAAAGAGCTCAAGAAGCATGAAGGCTAAGAAACCACACTCTCAAGTCGAAAAATCTGAAAGTAGTTTCTCTGCTGATATAAATGAATCTGATGATGATGAGGCTGAGGATATTGAACGACTGATGAATTCTAACAACCCAGACAAGCTTTCTGTGTTGACTGACATTGTCACTTATCTCGTGAAACAAGATTTTAAGAGAAAGAATCGTGCACGAAACTTTCGAAAATATCAGAAAAATTCTAACTCATTCCAGAGCAACTCAGACAACCGAAATCAGACTTCCTTCTCAGACAAAAAGTTTAAGGGAACAAAACTATCTCCCTACTCATCTGGCAGCAAGGATGTTTCTAAGATGCAATGTTTTGAATGTAAAGGCTTTGGACATGTCAAGAATGAATGTCCGAATCTACACCGCAAGAAGAAACTTCCATTCAGTTATGTAGTAATTGACGACGAGAATGTGATCTCTGAAGGAGATGAGTCTGAAAATGAAAGTCTTGATGAAGAAGAGGACAACGCTCTTGTTGTCACGTTTGACGAAAATTTTGATATTGCAAACTTCGAAGTTGAAAACTTTGAACTTGATACCTTTATGAAGGATGTAGCAACGGCTGACAATATTTTCTGTTTGGCCTCTGAAGATCGACCGTTTTGTGATGATGAAATCTGTTCGGATGATGAATCCATGACTGAGTCTGTTGAAAATGAGATGAACCCAAATGTATCTCAAATTGAGTGTGTGAGTGCTGAACTACGTGCACTGAACGAGAGTCACTCTGAGCTTTCAAAACTCTATGACTTAGCCATCACTGAGAATAGCACCCTTGAAGTTTCTTTGAAAGTTCTTACAGAATCTTGTAACGAACTCTCGACTGCTAACCGGAAGATGTGTGATAACGCTGTTGAGTTGAAAAATTCGGTTGAGAAGAAGACGGACGAGAAAAAGAGGTTGAACAACTCTCTAACAATACTTAAAATCAAATTTGATGACCTTTTCGAAGAAAAACATAAATACTACAAAGAAGTAGTCGAACTGAGAGAAGTGTGTGAGAGGTTGAGTTCTGAAAACTCAAAACTAAAGATTTCACTGAAAAAGGAGTCAACTGAAGTTAAGAAACTGCAGACTCTGTTTAAGAACTCAGATGGTGAGAATGATGAACTGAAGTCATCACTGGTGAAAGCTCAAACTGACCTTGCCATGACTGACAAGGAACGATATGTCTTGAAAGAAAAACTCCATATGACTGATGAGCTATTGAGGAAAATGAACACAAACTCTTCTGTGTTTGACAATGCAGCTTCATATATGAATCCAAATCGATATGGTCTTGGATTTCAGAAAGTTTTTGAATCTATTTACTCTACACCTGAGAAGAAAGATGTGACTTTTGTCAAGGCATCCAACGTTCAGCCAGAGGATAAAAGTAAGGATGACGCCGAATCATCCAAACGAAAGGAGATTGCTGAAGGGAAAAAGGTTGCTAAGTCTCCAGAGCTTAAATCTCAAAAGTCGATCTCGACTTCTAAATCTGAATCTGAGACATATCAATTTCCGAAGAATATTGTCAAACATCCTCGTGGTATCCTACCATATGAGAAGACGTTGCTGAAAAAGTTAGACAAATATCAGAACGTGAAGAAAAATGAACAATCCTCTCGCACTAAAACTGTTTTGTTCAAAACAACTCCGAAGGTTGAAACTCATCGAAGGCGAAAGTATGTTTGTCACTACTGTGATCAACCTGGACACATTCGACCATTTTGCTATAGGATGAAAGAGGACATGAACAGAGAACTTATGATCATGAAGAAGAAGTCTGAAGTGACTAAGGAAATGAAGAAATCCGTGTCTCCAAATCCGAAAATTAAGCAAACTCTGAGCGCTGTGACTGGGAAGAAGAAGTGGGTGTCTAAGTCTCAAAAGAGTAAAGTTCAGCTTAACTCCACCACTTCAACTACCTGGAGACCACGTGAATTGATTTTCTGCAATGTTGCACTGAATGCCTCCGACTCTGGAAACAAAGGCATTTGGTATTTTGATAGTGGATGTTCCCGTCATATGACCGGAACCAAGAAATTCCTGAAAGAATACGAGCCTATGACTGGCTCTCCCGTAGTGTTTGGAGGGGGAGCTAAAGGAATCGTCATGGGAAAGGGAACTCTGCACATTAAAGGATTGCCACCAATTCGAAATGTTGTTCACGTGAAGGGTCTCGTGGCAAATCTTATTAGCATCAGTCAACTATGTGACGAAGGGCTGAATGTTAGCTTCGATAGAGATTCTTGCAAAGTTTTTGATGTAGAAGGGAAGTGCATCATGGAAGGTCCACGTGCGAAGAATAACTGTTATACAACTGAGTATAGCTGTTTCTCTGTGACCGTTGCTGATGAAGTTGATTTATGGCATCAACGTCTTGGACACACTAGTTCTCGAAATCTGAGTAAACTTGTTAAGGGGGAGATAGTTCGAGGAATCTCTCAACTCCCCAAAATTGAGAAAAGAGTGTGTGGAGACTGCCAGAAGGGAAAACTGACAAGGACTTCTCATCCTGCACTACCAACACTAATGAGCACTACGGCTCCGTTTGAACTACTTCACATGGATCTCATGGGTCCAATGGAAGTGAAGAGTATTGCTAAGAAAGAATATGTGCTGGTGGTGGTTGATGATTTCTCTCGTTACACTTGGACGAGATTTCTTGCTACCAAGGATGAGACTTTTGATGCTTTCAAAGGCATTGTGAAATGGATAAGAACAAATCATGAAGCGAAAGTGAAGAGGATCAGAAGTGATCACGGGACTGAATTTGAAAATGCTAGCTTCAATGAATTTTGTATGATGAAGGGAATTCATCATGAATATTTGGCCCCGAAGACGCCTCAACAAAATGGGATTGCCGAACGTAAGAATCGAACACTGCAAGAGATGGCTCGCGTGATGTTGATCTCAAAAAATCTTGCACGAAATTTTTGGGTTGAAGCCGTTTCTACTGCTGGATACATTCTAAACCGAATAAGTATTCGTTCTGGCACAACGGCAACTGCATATGAACTTGTGAATGGCAAGAAGCCGTCTGTAGCCCACTTTCGTGTCTTTGGCTGCACATGCTATATCTTGAGGGATCGTGATCCACTGAAGAAATTTGAAGCTAAAGCTGATCGTGGTATTTTTGTTGGCTATAGTCAAAATAGTCATGCCTATCGAGCTTACAATCTCAGAACCAGGAAGGTCATGGAAACTGTAAACATCAACTTTGATGAGCAAGACTTTCTTGGAAAAGATACGGATGAAGACTGGGTGAAAGAAGGAGTTCTGGAGTATCGTACTTTTCCATCTATACCCACTACTGTAGTGCCAGACACTCCTACTCCGAACACTTCACCTGAAGATGGAGAGTCTAGCCAACGCAACAATGATACTTCTTCGTCTGATGGTGAAGAAAGTGAAGATGTTGACAACCCAGTTAATGCTCCTAGTGAGGCACCTCGACTTATTCAAAAGAAACATCCAGCTACTCAAATGATTGGGAATCTAAATGAACGGACTACACGATCAAAGAAACCTACAAATTCTACAAATGAACTCTACAACATCTGCACTTCTGCAATCTGTAATGAAATCGGTATCTCCTGTTTTCTCTCAGAAAATGAGCCGAAAAATTACAAAGAAGCCATGAAAGATGACTTTTGGATTACGGCCATGCAAGAAGAGTTGAATGAGTTCACACGAAATAATGTTTGGTCCTTAGTTCCCCGAACTTCAAACATCAATGTTTTCGGAACTAAATGGATTTTCAAAAATAAAACAGATGAGCACAACCAAGTTGTTCGAAACAAAGCTCGTCTTGTTGCCCAAGGATATGCCCAAGTAGAAGGCATAGATTTTGATGAAACCTTTGCTCCGGTCGCCCGAATTGAGTCCATCAGACTCCTAATTGCAATTGCATGCCATCTTGGCATCAAACTCAGACAGATGGATGTCAAAGCTGCCTTCTTGAATGGTGTGTTGGAAGAAGAAGTCTACGTTGCCCAACCTAAGGGCTTTGAGGATCCTAAAAATCCAAATCATGTCTACAAGCTTCATAAAGCTCTTTATGGCTTGAAACAAGCTCCTCGCGCCTGGTATGGATGTCTTACGGACTTTCTTCTGAACTTCGGCTTTGTGCGTGGATCGGTGGACAAAACTTTGTTTATCAAGCGAGATGGCAAGCACATGATTGTTGCCCAAATTTACGTTGACGACATTGTCTTCGGAGCTACTTGTTCTAAACTTGTGACTGCCTTCACAGAAGCTATGTCCTCAACTTTTCAGATGAGTCTTGAGGGGGAGTTGCATCAATTTCTTGGACTTCAAATTTCTCAACGCCCAGATGGGAGTTTTGTGTCTCAAAGTAAGTATGCTAAAAACATGGTTGAGAGGTTCGAGATGCATCATGCCAAACCAGCAAACACTCCTATGGCAACTACGGAACGCTTGTCTACATCAACGAAAAGTCGGAGTGTAAACCAAACTCTTTATCGTTCTATGATTGGGATTTTACTTTATTTAACTGCCACTCGTCCTGACATTATGTTTAGTGTTTGTATGTGTGCCAAGTACCAAGCTGATCCGAAGGAAGACCATCTACGAGCTGTGAAACGGATTCTTCGATATGTCTCTGGGACTTCTCAGCTAGGTCTTTGGTATGCGCGCGACACTTCATCCAACCTAGTCGGTTTTTCTGATGCCGATTGGGCAACGGACACGGACGAAAGAAAAAGTACCTCAGGATGTTGTTGCTTCCTTGGCAATAATATCGTGTCATGGCATAGTCGGAAGCAGAATTGCATAGCACTTTCAACGGCTGAGTCTGAGTATGTTGCAGCTGGGAGTTGCTGCACTCAATTGCTTTGGCTAAAGCAGATGTTGGATGATTATCTTATCGAGAGTGCTCCCTTGGTGCTGTTCTGTGATAACCAAAGTGCTATCAAAATCAGCGAAAATCCTGTCCAGCATTCTCGCACTAAACACATCGACATTCGACATCATTTCATTAGAGATTTGGTTGATCGTGATATAGTCAGTCTACAGCATATTTCAACAGAAAAACAGCTCGCTGACATCTTTACCAAACCTCTTGACTTTGAGAGATTTCAAACTCCAAGAAATTCTCTCTGCATGTGTTCTCTTTAAGAGTTCACGAAATTTTTGAAGTCTGAAAGAATATTTTCTTTACTTCTGAATATGCACGCTGAATCGTCGTGGATTAGTCTAATAAGTTGAACATGGATACGAGGCCGCTTTAGTCTTCGGACCCAAGTGCATTTATTCCTCTGAGTGCAAACATGTGAACTTGGCAAATAACTCCCATAAGCTATCATTTGCATAGATCCATAATACCAAGTAGCGGAGGACGCCGGATCACTTTGTCCGCCGGCTCCCCTCTTCGAAAGGTAGCACATGGACACCCCAGTTTAAGATGCTCTTCCATCACACTTCGGAGATGCAGGATGATCCTTGCTCCCCTCTGACTGCTGTAATGAGCATCTGTTGCATTTCATTTAAAAGCTAAAACTCGTCTGGAGGACGCAGGATGATCATTGCTCCCCTCTGATTGTAGTAACGCTTAGTCCCAAGTGGAGTGCCTTAAAAGTTCACCTTGCACTCATGAATTAAAATCTCTTGTGCGGTGCAAACTCATCAAATATGTTTCGACGAAACACGGCATGTGTTCTTGTGATTGTGACGAAGGACGAGTTAAAATTCTATCACATACTTCGGTCCGTTTCACCGGTTTTTATCTCGAGAGATTTTTCTTTATACCTCAAAGTTTTTATCACCTCGTGTGAAATTTTTGGTTTTTGGAAAATGATGAAATGTGAATTCTTTTCTGGGAAAATACTTGCTCTTCACTGCCTCGTATCACCGATTAAATCTCCACTAAAATGTTTTCGAATGTTTTGATTCGTGTTGAACGCTTGAATGCTAACTCGGGATGTGTTGTTTTGTTTGGTTCTCATTGTAGTTCATATTCAGAATCTCGTGGAGTTCAATCTTTAAGGCGTAAGATGAGTGTAGCAGCTTCCGGTGACTTACATTACCTCAAGCATGTTAACGCTCACGCCAGCATGAAGTCCATGCCAATACTTTCGACTACCTTCACCAGATGACCCATCAAGGGGGAGGGTTAGGTGGTGCTGGCTCATCTAGCAAAAGTTTGCACCTCAGTGATGCCTGGTTTTAAGTTTTTGATAAAATCTTGAACTATTTCGTTTTTCATTATCTCGTTGCATGCATAAGACTTGAACTATTTTCCATCATGCATGTTTTTCATATCTTGTTTTGATGAACTTGTTGGAATAGGTGACCGGCGAGCCAACGGTTGGCCGAGCGGTTAACCGTATCCCGTTATATAACGATTTATTTCATTAATTAATGAAACCTTTATTAATTGCATATACTATATCTGCTCCCAATGTTGAATCATAGATATAGTCCTGTACAGTTACACATGTTGTATGAATTCAGTTTTGTGGAAACCGAGAGATAATTCTGTTAACGCAACGTAACTGGTCAAACTCAGTTCCTAGTCGATGGGTTACGCCAATAACAAGGATACCCGGCCTTTCCCCTTGAGACTAGCACTTAGTGTATGTGGGCTAATCTCGAGCCTCGGTGTTGGGACATCGACATACTTGAGTGGGTGCTCACTGTTGATGAGTTCACTGAACCCCCTCTCCCTGGAATCTCTAAGTGGTTATCACTGATCGAGTAGAGAATTCCATAATATAGTTGTACACAATTAATCCTTAAGACCCAGACATCACCGTGACTTCATCAGAGGACTAGCTGTATCGTGACGTGTCTCTGATTCCCTGGAAAGGGAGTAAGTCGAAAAAGGAGACAATGTTCGTGCAGTTCGAAATCTGATGTGAAGTCTGTGCATGGTAGTAGGGGATCTGATCGCTTGATATAGATCATGGATGTCCTGTGTGTTCTGATGCTTCGTAGTCCCGAAATCTCTGGCCAGAGTTGAATAGTGAGGTGATTAGAGAAATGTGTTTCTCTGAATCAATCACGACTGGATTTTACGAAACCTAGAACGTACGCACAGTTATCAAACTCAACAAGAGATCTCGATTAACCAATATCTCTAGTTTGATCGGGACATATGTATCGGAGGGATCGTACTGTACGCTAACTATATTACAAGGTTCTTGCAGGCACTTCATTTGTATCTAGGGAATTAGTGAAGCGTGGCTGCTAGACGCTCGTCACTGATTCGTTGGGCACCGACTTGTTCGGAGATTAAATAATATGATTATTAATCTAAAACTCTTGGGAGTAGTTGAAATAAGAACAATATGTTGTTCGAATCACAATATGTTGTGAGCCCACGGCTAGTTATACACCTGAACCATTGAGGGTCACATTCTCGTGTAAACCGATCCTTGAATACGATCATGTATTAATTAACTGTTAATTAAGTACATATAGTCGGAGGTCAATATGATTGAATCCGAGATTCATAATTGTGATTATGAGTTGGAAATAATACTAAGCTAAATAAAACGGACACGATGGTGTACACTTTCTATTTTGGGAAATTTCCCGATCTAGCAGTACCCCTGAAATGGGCTTTCCGATTTTGTGAAATTGGAAAATTTTATTTTTATCTCATATTGATGAGAAAATTAAAACGAGAAAGAAAATATAATCGTTATATTTTTCGGAGTTGAAATTGATTGTCAATTTTGGAGAAACGTAATGACGGCTAATGTATTGGGCCGGCTAGGGTTAATGGATCCGATCCATTAGGGTTTGAGCCCAACAAGCTCCTTTCTTCACCTATAAAAGGAGCTCCATAGGCATGAGAATAAACACACCAAAGTGAAGAGCTCAAAACCCTAGCCTCACTTTCTCTCCTCTCCTCTCTCCCTCTCGTCCGCCCCTCGGCTCCTCCCTCGGAGGACCGCCGACAACCGGAGCCGCCGCCCGCCGCCGCCTAGTGCCGCCGCCGGCAGCCGCCTCCCCTCGCCGGAATCCGATTCCGGCACCGTTTTTCCGGCCCGCTTTTCCCGTCGTATTCTCCCTTACGTGTTTCTAGTGCAATACGTAAGTTAGATTACCTATACGAGGTGAAACCTGATTAGACGAGAAACGCCGAAGGAACGCCCGAGCACAGCCCGAGTCGCGCCCGTGCGCTCCAGCTGTGACACACGAGTCCAGCCGAGAGCCCCGCCACTCGCTCGGCTCTCCCCGCACACGACCCGTGCCGTCCCCGCGTCGCATCCGCGCGACTTCCGACGAATCCCTGAGGTACTTACGATTAAATTTAGATTTAATTGTTTGCGTTAAATGTTTGCGCTATGTACTGTTAATGTTTGCGCTATGGGATTTTTAATTGATAAAGAAAAATTAATTGTGATTAATTTAAATGTCAATTAAATTCAAATTGATTCGAATTAAATAATATGATTATCTTAATGCAAACTGATTATGTGCACATGTTTACGTAATTAATTATATATGTGTAATTAATTAATTTGATTAATTTAATTGCACAATTCAAGTTGATTAGAATTAAATAATATGATTATGTTAATTGTCAATCTAATGCAAATTAATTATGTGTTTACATAAACTCTATTAGAATTAAATAATAAGATTATGTTAATTGTCAATTTGACGCAAATTAATTATGTCTGCGTAATTAATTGTAATATATTAATATGATTAATATAATTGCGCTACATATAATATATTAATATGATTAATATAGTTGCGCTACATATAATATATTAATATGATTAATATAGTTGCGCTAGAAGTAATTAATTTATATGATAAATATAATTGCGCTAGATTTAATTTGTGTGTATGGGATGCATGAATTAAATATTTAATTATTTGATAATTAAATTAAATGGTGAATTATTGATTCTAATAGATTTGAATTAAATCAATTAATGCATGTAATATTGAAAATATGATTTTCAATAAAATAAAATAAATATAATGTAAAATGTTTACATTAATGAAAAACGGTTTTTCATAAAAATTTTGTTTTCCGCTGCGTATACATGCACATGCACGATCCCCAACAGTGGTATCAGAGCGTAGGTTCTGAAATTGATTAATTGTCTATGAATATAATCGCCTTAAGCATGCTTTTTCCGCTGCGTATACATGCACATGCACGATCCCCAACAGTGGTATCAGAGCGTAGGTTCTGAAATTGATTAATTGTCTATGAATATAATCGCCTTAAGCATGCTGTTTGTTGAATTGATTGATTTAATGTTGTTTAATTGGGACTTAGTTGTTTCTATTAAAATATTTATTTTTATCTAATAGATTGAAACAATGCCTAATTTGTTATCAAGTAACAATTCAATGTCGAACATGAATGCACCTCGGGGAGTGATTCATCTAAACTTGTTTTTGTTAAAACAAATTAGAGACATCGAGCCATTTGATGGCATGATTCGATGGTCTGCTCGGCTCCCTCATTTATGGGAGATAGGGTCGCTCGCATGATGAATCGCTGGTTAGAAACTTCGAGTTTCACTTACGAGACATCACGTTTTGATTATTAAGATATTAATAAATTGAAATAGAAAGGAAGTATCAATATTTAATTTAGTGAAATTATTTATTGACCAATTACATAATAGATTTAAATATTCGATCAACAAGGTGATAGATTAATTAATTGATTTAATTGTTAAATCAAGTTAATTAATAGAGCACCATTTAATTTGCATACCTCGTTTTAATTGTGATTAAATGCTATGTGAATTATGTGAGATATATATTGTGATATATGTTATGATCGTATGTGCTCGTTAGGATGACCTATAGAGGACATAGTTGTTAAGAATCAACAATCGATCACTCACTTCATTCTCTCCTGAGAATGTATAACGATTATTCTGATGAGATAACAAACCTATACTCCTCCATTCTCTCCCGAGAATGTATATCAAGCCTTAAAGGAGAACCGATGTGTCGTTCTTTCTCCTTTCCTTCTACCGACAATAAATTATGTGAAAGCCACTTACAAGTAGTATGGTATGCCGTGTTAGCGGGGAGTACTGCTTGTGAGTTAAGCTGTAATTTATTGACATAAGATGGAGAGGTGTTAGCTACGATTCTTTTAAATATGTGTGGTCGGATAGATTAACTATGGGCTTACACATGTTTATTGGAGTCCAACTTTCACTTCTCAAATCGGTAGTTCGGTCTTGACACATGGTTGACTTTGAAGGGTACGATTAACGTAGTTCATTGTCATGGTGAGGAAAAGTAATCTTTAGGGTCACATAGAGATGTGATTGAAAATGTTTCTACCTTTAGGTGAATGTAATCGGGCTAGATTAACTACGGGTTATATTCACGCTATTGGACCTAAGGCCCAACTAAGGAAAAATAAGTTTTCCCGTCTGTCTGCTAGAGGATAGCGGAATTCGAAAAATTTAGTGGGAGGCAATTAAATGATAAAGACCAAACATTTAATTGTAATCATTAATAACGAATTATCTCAATGTTAATCTTCTTAATATTTCTCAGTAATATTCTCTAAGATATCCCGTAACATCGATACTCGACCAATCCAAACTCACTGGCCCAAACCATTTGAATTGGAATCTCAATCTTGTGATTTAAAATGATGAGTGCCTCTATGTACTTGAGAATAGATTATTTGATAATCTCACTCAACCTTTGACTGCTGAGGAATGCCACTTATGAGAAGTGGATTTCTAGTTCTTATGAATCGTTCATTATGAACTACAACATGAACAAAGCTCGATCCTTCAATGGATAAGTTGTTCAAGATGTTGATCAAAGAGTCAACCATCAATACGAGAAATTTGTTCTCATTATTGCTTCTTCATGAAAGAAGTGTTCTTCTTGAAGAAAATGACGGAAATGGTTTCCGGTCTAAGTGTAAAGATGGATAAAGGTGATACTAGAAGGGCGACTAGGAACAAGGTCAACAAATGAGTTGATGACGCTTGCCATCGTTGTGTGAATAAAGGCCATAGGGCCATAACTGCTAAAATACCTTGGGCAGAAACGTTCTGACAAAGGTTCGTATTGGGTTATAGTTATTCTATTGTTTTGAACAATTGATTATTTGTTTCGTCTAATTTTAGAAACCTACTATTAATAGAAATGTTCTATTATTAGATCTTACTTCTATATTTGATATAGACGATAAAGGTTTTAATTTTGTTATGGAAATCCGATTTCCTTTATACAAAAGGGAAGCAAATATGATTTGCTAAAGACGATTAAACAAATAAACAAGAATGAACTAAACCCAAATATCAGCAATAAATATAAGTCAAAACCCCGCACAACTTTAGCACGCTAGTTGAGTGTGTTGAAAGTCTATTGGATTTGATCCAAACGGAGATGTGTGATCCACTAATGTGTTAGTGCTGGGGGTGGTTTTCAACTACCTAATGTACTTATGAAGTACACGTCTAAAATTTGAAATGTTCAATAAATTTAGACATCAAAGTAGGAAACCAACTTGGTTGCTATATTTAGAAATTACGATATGATCGTGGTAATAAATATTTAAGCACCAAGCTTATTGACTATCTAAAAGAGAATATGATTCTCTGGCAATGGACTCCGTCTGGAACTCCTTCATTGTATTGAGTGTCCGAATGTTGGAATCAAACTTTGTTGGACATGGTTCGATCCACAAAGGGGTTCACCAAATTGTCGACGAAACTGTAAAAGTCCTGCACATTTGACAGTCGTCCATTTGCTGAATAGTGTTACCACCAAAGCAGTTAAAACCACACCATATGAACTTGGGCACTCCCGCATCCTGCTTGCGTGAAGCGGCTAGTGGGAGATAAGTTGGATAGTAGATCCGGCTTATGCCATTTTGTGGGGTATCCTGAACATTCACAAGGATACCTGTTCTACTATATTTCTAAAACAAAATGTTTGTTTAAAGAAATGTTGCCTTCTTAGAGAAGAAGTTTCTATTCGATAGAAAAGGCAATATAGTAAATCTCGAAATAGTTCGAGAATATGAACCACACTATGAATTTCAAACACAAGTACTTGGAGATGAACCAATTCAACAAACCACTAATATACCTCTTCATCTATCGGTTCGTAAATCCGAAAATGTTCGGAAGGTACCTGGTAGACGGTTCCATCTTGATAATGATCAAGATAAAGTTGACGATGGATATGATCCAATAAACTTCAATTGATTCGTATTGGATACGAATATGGGACATTGGCTTATTGCCATGAAATTCATAATGGAATGTATGTACTCCAACAAGGTTTGACCTTGGTAGATCCACCAAAGGGAATCGTTCCCAAAGGCTGCATTTTGATCTATTAATTATGACGTGAGAGTATATATATATATATAAAGGTGTGACCTTTAAAGCAAGGATGATGGCGAAAGAAGTTACTCAAAGACAATGTGTTGTTTATGAGGTAACCTTTCCATCAGTCGCTATGCTTAAGTCCATTACAATTTTGCTGGCCATTTCTGCATAGTACGACTATGAGATATGGAAAATAGATATGAGGCCTACTTTCCTTGAATGTGATATTATGGAAGAGTTGTAGCGCAGCCGGAAGGCTTCATATTTTCTGGAAAGGAGCAAAAGGTTTGCATACTCCAGCGATCCATTTATGGATTGAAACGAGCATCCCTAAAATGGAACATGTGTTTTAAATACAATAGTCAAAGCGTTGACTTGGTATAAAACTTAAAGGTACCTTGTATTCAAGAAGGTTAGTGGGAGCGCAGTGAAATTTAAGTGTTGTACGTTGATGACATACTAATCATAGGGATGATTGAGTGATGTTGCAGTCAACGAAAGCACGGTTATCCACACGTTTCTCGAATAAAGGATTTGAGGAGAGGCATCCTACGTATTGTGATACGTCACTATAGATATAGATCTAGAAGAATGCAAAATCTTCTCAATCCTTGTACATAGAAACTGTTTCTGAAATGGTTTAGCATGGAAGAATCCTGAAGAGATTCTTGCCTATGTCCCATGGGGTTCATCTCTCGTAATTCGTGTGACTGTAATTCTAGGAGATGAAATGGACAACACATATATCTCCGCACTAGGGAGCATTATGTATGGCATGCTGTGTACTAGACGTGATATTATAAATGTTGTGAGTGTCACAAGTGAATATCAGTCGAACCCAAGACCGGCTTATTTGAAGTCGTGAAGGACGAAATCCTTGAGCACTAGCAATCAAAAGCATTAAGGAATTGTTCTTAGTCTATGGGAGGTCCGAGTTGAATTTAGAGGTACTTACGAACTCTAGTTTTCAACCGGATGTGGATGACTAAAAGTCGATATCGGGATTCATATTCGAGCTTATAGAGGTGGTGTCGTATGCTGGAATGGTTCCTGCAACGACTAATGATTCTACCACGAGAACCTGAATATGTTGCAGCATCTAAAGCTGTAAAAGAGACTGTTTTGGACACGGAACTTTATCCAAATGTTGGTTATAATTCCGGACGCAAATAATCAAGTAACTTGTACTGTGATTATACGGTGTCCTGTAGCAATGCTAAGGAACCGAGATCTCATCAGAAGTCCAAACATGTACTATAGATAATATCATGTGATCTAAGAGATCAATGACAGAGGTGACGTCTGAGTCGAGAGTGTCACTTCGGAAGATAACTTTGTAGATCCCTGTACCAGGCCTTTATCTGAATATGTCTGCGAGAAACATCGAGAGTCGATGGGACTAAGATTCATGGATAGTTGGCTCTAGGTCA
This sequence comes from Euphrasia confusa, assembly GCA_954870475.1. Lineage (NCBI taxonomy): Eukaryota > Viridiplantae > Streptophyta > Magnoliopsida > Lamiales > Orobanchaceae > Euphrasia > Euphrasia confusa. The sequence continues at coordinate 36,263,059 of OX940950.1, forward strand.
AGTGGGAGATTGTTGGAATAGGTGACTGGCGAGCCAACGGTTGGCCGAGCGGTTAACCGTATCCCGTTATATAACGATTTATTTCATTAATTAATGAAACCTTTATTAATGGCATATACTATATCTGCTCCCAATGTTGAATCATAGATATAGTCCTGTACAGTTACACATGTTGTATGAATTTAGTTTTGTGGAAACCGAGAGATAATTCTGTTAACGCAACGTAACTGGTCAAACTCAGTTCCTAGTCGATGGGTTACGCCAATAACAAGGATACCCGGCCTTTCCCCTTGAGACTAGCACTTAGTGTATGTGGGCTAATCTCGAGCCTCGGTGTTGGGACATCGACATACTTGAGTGGGTGCTCACTGTTGATGAGTTCACTGAACCCCCTCTCCCTGGAATCTCTTAGTGGTTATCACTGATCGAGTAGAGAATTCCATAATATAGTTGTACACAATTAATCCTTAAGACCCAGACATCACCGTGACTTCATCAGAGGACTAGCTGTATCGTGACGTGTCTCTGATTCCCTGGAAAGGGAGTAAGTCGAAAAAGGAGACAATGTTCGTGCAGTTCGAAATCTGATGTGAAGTCTGTGCATGGTAGTAGGGGATCTGATCGCTTGATATAGATCATGGATGTCCTGTGTGTTCTGATGGTTCGTAGTCCCGGAATCTCTGGCCAGAGTTGAATAGTGAGGTGATTAGAGAAATGTGTTTCTCTGAATCAATCACGACTGGATTTTACGAAACCTAGAACGTACGCACAGTTATCAAACTCGACAAGAGATCTCGATTAACCAATATCTCTAGTTTGATCGGGACATATGTATCGGAGGGATCGTACTGTACGCTAACTATATTACAAGGTTCTTGCAGGCACTTCATTTGTATCTAGGGAATTAGTGAAGCGTGGCTGCTAGACGCTCGTCACTGATTCGTTGGGCACCGACTTGTTCGGAGATTAAATAATATGATTATTAATCTAAAACTCTTGGGAGTAGTTGAAATAATAACAATATGTTGTCCGAATCACAATATGATGTGAGCCCACGGCTAGTTATACACCTGAACCATTGAGGGTCACATTCTCGTGTAAACCGATCCTTGAATACGATCATGTATTAATTAACTGTTAATTAAGTACATATAGTCGGAGGTCAATATGATTGAATCCGAGATTCATAATTGTGATTATGAGTTGGAAATAATACTAAGCTAAATAAAACGGACACGATGGTGTACACTTTCTATTTTGGGAAATTTCTCGATCTAGCAGTACCCCTGAAATGGGCTTTCCGATTTTGTGAAATTGGAAAATTTTATTTTTATCTCATATTGATGAGAAAATTAAAACGAGAAAGAAAATATAATCGTTATATTTTTCGGAGTTGAAATTGATTGTCAATTTTGGAGAAACGTAATGACGGCTAATGTATTGGGCCGGCTAGGGTTAATGGATCCGATCCATTAGGGTTTGAGCCCAACAAGCTCCTTTCTTCACCTATAAAAGGAGCTCCATAGGCATGAGAATAAACACACCAAAGTGAAGAGCTCAAAACCCTAGCCTCACTTTCTCTCCTCTCCTCTCTCCCTCTCGTCCGCCCCTCGGCTCCTCCCTCGGAGGACCGCCGACAACCGGAGCCGCCGCCCGCCGCCGCCTAGTGCCGCCGCCGGCAGCCGCCTCCCCTCGCCGGAATCCGATTCCGGCACCGTTTTTCCGGCCCGCTTTTCCCGTCGTATTCTCCCTTACGTGTTTCTAGTGCAATACGTAAGTTAGATTACCTATACGAGGTGAAACCTGATTAGACGAGAAACGCCGAAGGAACGCCCGAGCACAGCCCGAGTCGCGCCCGTGCGCTCCAGCCGTGACACACGAGTCCAGCCGAGAGCCCCGCCACTCGCTCGGCTCTCCCCGCACACGACCCGTGCCGTCCCCGCGTCGCATCCGCGCGACTTCCGACGAATCCCTGAGGTACTTACGATTAAATTTAGATTTAATTGTTTGCGTTAAATGTTTGCGCTATGTACTGTTAATGTTTGCGCTATGGGATTTTTAATTGATAAAGAAAAATTAATTGTGATTAATTTAAATGTCAATTAAATTCAAATTGATTCGAATTAAATAATATGATTATCTTAATGCAAACTGATTATGTGCACATGTTTACGTAATTAATTATATATGTGTAATTAATTAATTTGATTAATTTAATTGCACAATTCAAGTTGATTAGAATTAAATAATATGATTATGTTAATTGTCAATCTAATGCAAATTAATTATGTGTTTACATAAACTCTATTAGAATTAAATAATAAGATTATGTTAATTGTCAATTTGACGCAAATTAATTATGTCTGCGTAATTAATTGTAATATATTAATATGATTAATATAATTGCGCTACATATAATATATTAATATGATTAATATAGTTGCGCTACATATAATATATTAATATGATTAATATAGTTGCGCTAGAAGTAATTAATTTATATGATAAATATAATTGCGCTAGATTTAATTTGTGTGTATGGGATGCATGAATTAAATATTTAATTATTTGATAATTAAATTAAATGGTGAATTATTGATTCTAATAGATTTGAATTAAATCAATTAATGCATGTAATATTGAAAATATGATTTTCAATAAAATAAAATAAATATAATGTAAAATGTTTACATTAATGAAAAACGGTTTTTCATAAAATTTTTGTTTTCCGCTGCGTATACATGCACATGCACGATCCCCAACAGTGGTATCAGAGCGTAGGTTCTGAAATTGATTAATTGTCTATGAATATAATCGCCTTAAGCATGCTTTTTCCGCTGCGTATACATGCACATGCACGATCCCCAACAGTGGTATCAGAGCGTAGGTTCTGAAATTGATTAATTGTCTATGAATATAATCGCCTTAAGCATGCTGTTTGTTGAATTGATTGATTTAATGTTGTTTAATTGGGACTTAGTTGTTTCTATTAAAATATTTATTTTTATCTAATAGATTGAAACAATGCCTAATTTGTTATCAAGTAACAATTCAATGTCGAACATGAATGCACCTCGGGGAGTGATTCATCTAAACTTGTTTTTGTTAAAACAAATTAGAGACATCGAGCCATTTGATGGCATGATTCGATGGTCTGCTCGGCTCCCTCATTTATGGGAGATAGGGTCGCTCGCATGATGAATCGCTGGTTAGAAACTTCGAGTTTCACTTACGAGACATCACGTTTTGATTATTAAGATATTAATAAATTGAAATAGAAAGGAAGTATCAATATTTAATTTAGTGAAATTATTTATTGACCAATTACATAATAGATTTAAATATTCGATCAACAAGGTGATAGATTAATTAATTGATTTAATTGTTAAATCAAGTTAATTAATAGAGCACCATTTAATTTGCATACCTCGTTTTAATTGTGATTAAATGCTATGTGAATTATGTGAGATATATATTGTGATATATGTTATGATCGTATGTGCTCGTTAGGATGACCTATAGAGGACATAGTTGTTAAGAATCAACAATCGATCACTCACTTCATTCTCTCCTGAGAATGTATAACGATTATTCTGATGAGATAACAAACCTATACTCCTCCATTCTCTCCCGAGAATGTATATCAAGCCTTAAAGGAGAACCGATGTGTCGTTCTTTCTCCTTTCCTTCTACCGACAATAAATTATGTGAAAGCCACTTACAAGTAGTATGGTATGCCGTGTTAGCGGGGAGTACTGCTTGTGAGTTAAGCTGTAATTTATTGACATAAGATGGAGAGGTGTTAGCTACGATTCTTTTAAATATGTGTGGTCGGATAGATTAACTATGGGCTTACACATGTTTATTGGAGTCCAACTTTCACTTCTCAAATCGGTAGTTCGGTCTTGACACATGGTTGACTTTGAAGGGTACGATTAACGTAGTTCATTGTCATGGTGAGGAAAAGTAATCTTTAGGGTCACATAGAGATGTGATTGAAAATGTTTCTACCTTTAGGTGAATGTAATCGGGCTAGATTAACTACGGGTTATATTCACGCTATTGGACCTAAGGCCCAACTAAGGAAAAATAAGTTTTCCCGTCTGTCTGCTAGAGGATAGCGGAATTCGAAAAATTTAGTGGGAGGCAATTAAATGATAAAGACCAAACATTTAATTGTAATCATTAATAACGAATTATCTCAATGTTAATCTTCTTAATATTTCTCAGTAATATTCTCTAAGATATCCCGTAACATCGATACTCGACCAATCCAAACTCACTGGCCCAAACCATTTGAATTGGAATCTCAATCTTGTGATTTAAAATGATGAGTGCCTCTATGTACTTGAGAATAGATTATTTGATAATCTCACTCAACCTTTGACTGCTGAGGAATGCCACTTATGAGAAGTGGATTTCTAGTTCTTATGAATCGTTCATTATGAACTACAACATGAACAAAGCTCGATCCTTCAATGGATAAGTTGTTCAAGATGTTGATCAAAGAGTCAACCATCAATACGAGAAATTTGTTCTCATTATTGCTTCTTCATGAAAGAAGTGTTCTTCTTGAAGAAAATGACGGAAATGGTTTCCGGTCTAAGTGTAAAGATGGATAAAGGTGATACTAGAAGGGCGACTAAGAACAAGGTCAACAAATGAGTTGATGACGCTTGCCATCGTTGTGTGAATAAAGGCCATAGGGCCATAACTGCTAAAATACCTTGGGCAGAAACGTTCTGACAAAGGTTCGTATTGGGTTATAGTTATTCTATTGTTTTGAACAATTGATTATTTGTTTCGTCTAATTTTAGAAACCTACTATTAATAGAAATGTTCTATTATTAGATCTTACTTCTATATTTGATATAGACGATAAAGGTTTTAATTTTGTTATGGAAATCCGATTTCCTTTATACAAAAGGGAAGCAAATATGATTTGCTAAAGACGATTAAACAAATAAACAAGAATGAACTAAACCCAAATATCAGCAATAAATATAAGTCAAAACCCCGCACAACTTTAGCACGCTAGTTGAGTGTGTTGAAAGTCTATTGGATTTGATCCAAACGGAGATGTGTGATCCACTAATGTGTTAGTGCTGGGGGTGGTTTTCAACTACCTAATGTACTTATGAAGTACACGTCTAAAATTTGAAATGTTCAATAAATTTAGACATCAAAGTAGGAAACCAACTTGGTTGCTATATTTAGAAATTACGATATGATCGTGGTAATAAATATTTAAGCACCAAGCTTATTGACTATCTAAAAGAGAATATGATTCTCTGGCAATGGACTCCGTCTGGAACTCCTTCATTGTATTGAGTGTCCGAATGTTGGAATCAAACTTTGTTGGACATGGTTCGATCCACAAAGGGGTTCACCAAATTGTCGACGAAACTGTAAAAGTCCTGCACATTTGACAGTCGTCCATTTGCTGAATAGTGTTACCACCAAAGCAGTTAAAACCACACCATATGAACTTGGGCACTCCCGCATCCTGCTTGCGTGAAGCGGCTAGTGGGAGATAAGTTGGATAGTAGATCCGGCTTATGCCATTTTGTGGGGTATCCTGAACATTCACAAGGATACCTGTTCTACTATATTTCTAAAACAAAATGTTTGTTTAAAGAAATGTTGCCTTCTTAGAGAAGAAGTTTCTATTCGATAGAAAAGGCAATATAGTAAATCTCGAAATAGTTCGAGAATATGAACCACACTATGAATTTCAAACACAAGTACTTGGAGATGAACCAATTCAACAAACCACTAATATACCTCTTCATCTATCGGTTCGTAAATCCGAAAATGTTCGGAAGGTACCTGGTAGACGGTTCCATCTTGATAATGATCAAGATAAAGTTGACGATGGATATGATCCAATAAACTTCAATTGATTCGTATTGGATACGAATATGGGACATTGGCTTATTGCCATGAAATTCATAATGGAATGTATGTACTCCAACAAGGTTTGACCTTGGTAGATCCACCAAAGGGAATCGTTCCCAAAGGCTGCATTTTGATCTATTAATTATGACGTGAGAGTATATATATATATATAAAGGTGTGACCTTTAAAGCAAGGATGATGGCGAAAGAAGTTACTCAAAGACAATGTGTTGTTTATGAGGTAACCTTTCCATCAGTCGCTATGCTTAAGTCCATTACAATTTTGCTGGCCATTTCTGCATAGTACGACTATGAGATATGGAAAATAGATATGAGGCCTACTTTCCTTGAATGTGATATTATGGAAGAGTTGTAGCGCAGCCGGAAGGCTTCATATTTTCTGGAAAGGAGCAAAAGGTTTGCATACTCCAGCGATCCATTTATGGATTGAAACGAGCATCCCTAAAATGGAACATGTGTTTTAAATACAATACTCAAAGCGTTGACTTGGTATAAAACTTAAAGGTACCTTGTATTCAAGAAGGTTAGTGGGAGCGCAGTGAAATTTAAGTGTTGTACGTTGATGACATACTAATCATAGGGATGATTGAGTGATGTTGCAGTCAACGAAAGCACGGTTATCCACACGTTTCTCGAATAAAGGATTTGAGGAGAGGCATCCTACGTATTGTGATACGTCACTATAGATATAGATCTAGAAGAATGCAAAATCTTCTCAATCCTTGTACATAGAAACTGTTTCTGAAATGGTTTAGCATGGAAGAATCCTGAAGAGATTCTTGCCTATGTCCCATGGGGTTCATCTCTCGTAATTCGTGTGACTGTAATTCTAGGAGATGAAATGGACAACACATATATCTCCGCACTAGGGAGCATTATGTATGGCATGCTGTGTACTAGACGTGATATTATAAATGTTGTGAGTGTCACAAGTGAATATCAGTCGAACCCAAGACCGGCTTATTTGAAGTCGTGAAGGACGAAATCCTTGAGCAATAGCAATCAAAAGCATTAAGGAATTGTTCTTAGTCTATGGGAGGTCCGAGTTGAATTTAGAGGTACTTACGAACTCTAGTTTTCAACCGGATGTGGATGACTAAAAGTCGATATCGGGATTCATATTCGAGCTTATAGAGGTGGTGTCGTATGCTGGAATGGTTCCTGCAACGACTAATGATTCTACCACGAGAACCTGAATATGTTGCAGCATCTAAAGCTGTAAAAGAGACTGTTTTGGACACGGAACTTTATCCAAATGTTGGTTATAATTCCGGACGCAAATAATCAAGTAACTTGTACTGTGATTATACGGTGTCCTGTAGCAATGCTAAGGAACCGAGATCTCATCAGAAGTCTAAACATGTACTAGAGATAATATCATGTGATCTAAGAGATCAATGACAGAGGTGACGTCTGAGTCGAGAGTGTCACTTCAGAAGATAACTTTGTAGATCCCTGTACCAGGCCTTTATCTGAATATGTCTGCGAGAAACATCGAGAGTCGATGGGACTAAGATTCATGGATAGTTGGCTCTAGGTCAAGTGGGAGATTGTTGGAATAGGTGACTGGCGAGCCAACGGTTGGCCGAGCGGTTAACCGTATCCCGTTATATAACGATTTATTTCATTAATTAATGAAACCTTTATTAATGGCATATACTATATCTGCTCCCAATGTTGAATCATAGATATAGTCCTGTACAGTTACACATGTTGTATGAATTTAGTTTTGTGGAAACCGAGAGATAATTCTGTTAACGCAACGTAACTGGTCAAACTCAGTTCCTAGTCGATGGGTTACGCCAATAACAAGGATACCCGGCCTTTCCCCTTGAGACTAGCACTTAGTGTATGTGGGCTAATCTCGAGCCTCGGTGTTGGGACATCGACATACTTGAGTGGGTGCTCACTGTTGATGAGTTCACTGAACCCCCTCTCCCTGGAATCTCTTAGTGGTTATCACTGATCGAGTAGAGAATTCCATAATATAGTTGTACACAATTAATCCTTAAGACCCAGACATCACCGTGACTTCATCAGAGGACTAGCTGTATCGTGACGTGTCTCTGATTCCCTGGAAAGGGAGTAAGTCGAAAAAGGAGACAATGTTCGTGCAGTTCGAAATCTGATGTGAAGTCTGTGCATGGTAGTAGGGGATCTGATCGCTTGATATAGATCATGGATGTCCTGTGTGTTCTGATGGTTCGTAGTCCCGGAATCTCTGGCCAGAGTTGAATAGTGAGGTGATTAGAGAAATGTGTTTCTCTGAATCAATCACGACTGGATTTTACGAAACCTAGAACGTACGCACAGTTATCAAACTCGACAAGAGATCTCGATTAACCAATATCTCTAGTTTGATCGGGACATATGTATCGGAGGGATCGTACTGTACGCTAACTATATTACAAGGTTCTTGCAGGCACTTCATTTGTATCTAGGGAATTAGTGAAGCGTGGCTGCTAGACGCTCGTCACTGATTCGTTGGGCACCGACTTGTTCGGAGATTAAATAATATGATTATTAATCTAAAACTCTTGGGAGTAGTTGAAATAAGAACAATATGTTGTTCGAATCACAATATGATGTGAGCCCACGGCTAGTTATACACCTGAACCATTGAGGGTCACATTCTCGTGTAAACCGATCCTTGAATACGATCATGTATTAATTAACTGTTAATTAAGTACATATAGTCGGAGGTCAATATGATTGAATCCGAGATTCATAATTGTGATTATGAGTTGGAAGTAATACTAAGCTAAAGAAAACGGACACGATGGTGTACACTTTCTATTTTTGGTAAATTTCCCGATCTAGCAGTACCCCTGAAATGGGCTTTCCGATTTTGTGAAATTGGAAAATTTTATTTTTATCTCATATTGATGAGAAAATTAAAACGAGAAAGAAAATATAATCGTTATATTTTTCGGAGTTGAAATTGATTGTCAATTTTGGAGAAACGTAATGACGGCTAATGTATTGGGCCGGCTAGGGTTAATGGATCCGATCCATTAGGGTTTGAGCCCAACAAGCTCCTTTCTTCACCTATAAAAGGAGCTCCATAGGCATGAGAATAAACACACCAAAGTGAAGAGCTCAAAACCCTAGCCTCACTTTCTCTCCTCTCCTCTCTCCCTCTCGTCCGCCCCTCGGCTCCTCCCTCGGAGGACCGCCGACAACCGGAGCCGCCGCCCGCCGCCGCCTAGTGCCGCCGCCGGCAGCCGCCTCCCCTCGCCGGAATCCGATTCCGGCACCGTTTTTCCGGCCCGCTTTTCCCGTCGTATTCTCCCTTACGTGTTTCTAGTGCAATACGTAAGTTAGATTACCTATACGAGGTGAAACCTGATTAGACGAGAGACGCCGAAGGAACGCCCGAGCACAGCCCGAGTCGCGCCCGTGCGCTCCAGCCGTGACACACGAGTCCAGCCGAGAGCCCCGCCACTCGCTCGGCTCTCCCCGCACACGACCTGTGCCGTCCCCGCGTCGCATCCGCGCGACTTCCGACGAATCCCTGAGGTACTTACGATTAAATTTAGATTTAATTGTTTGCGTTAAATGTTTGCGCGATGTACTGTTAATGTTTGCGCTATGGGATTTTTAATTGATAAAGAAAAATTAATTGTGATTAATTTAAATGTCAATTAAATTCAAATTGATTCGAATTAAATAATATGATTATCTTAATGCAAACTGATTATGTGCACATGTTTACGTAATTAATTATATATGTGTAATTAATTAATTTGATTAATTTAATTGCACAATTCAAGTTGATTAGAATTAAATAATATGATTATGTTAATTGTCAATCTAATGCAAATTAATTATGTGTTTACATAAACTCTATTAGAATTAAATAATAAGATTATGTTAATTGTCAATTTGACGCAAATTAATTATGTCTGCGTAATTAATTGTAATATATTAATATGATTAATATAATTGCGCTACATATAATATATTAATATGATTAATTTGCGTTAGAAGTAATTAATTTATATGATAAATATAATTGCGCTAGATTTAATTTGTGTGTATGGGATGCATGAATTAAATATTTAATTATTTGATAATTAAATTAAATGGTGAATTATTGATTCTAATAGATTTGAATTAAATCAATTAATGCATGTAATATTGAAAATATGATTTTCAATAAAATAAAATAAATATAATGTAAAATGTTTACATTAATGAAAAACGGTTTTTCATAAAATTTTTGTTTTCCGCTGCGTATACATGCACATGCACGATCCCCAACAGTGGTATCAGAGCGTAGGTTCTGAAATTGATTAATTGTCTATGAATATAATCGCCTTAAGCATGCTTTTTCCGCTGCGTATACATGCACATGCACGATCCCCAACAGTGGTATCAGAGCGTAGGTTCTGAAATTGATTAATTGTCTATGAATATAATCGCCTTAAGCATGCTGTTTGTTGAATTGATTGATTTAATGTTGTTTAATTGGGACTTAGTTGTTTCTATTAAAATATTTATTTTTATCTAATAGATTGAAACAATGCCTAATTTGTTATCAAGTAACAATTCAATGTCGAACATGAATGCACCTCGGGGAGTGATTCATCTAAACTTGTTTTTGTTAAAACAAATTAGAGACATCGAGCCATTTGATGGCATGATTCGATGGTCTGCTCGGCTCCCTCATTTATGGGAGATAGGGTCGCTCGCATGATGAATCGCTGGTTAGAAACTTCGAGTTTCACTTACGAGACATCACGTTTTGATTATTAAGATATTAATAAATTGAAATAGAAAGGAAGTATCAATATTTAATTTAGTGAAATTATTTATTGACCAATTACATAATAGATTTAAATATTCGATCAACAAGGTGATAGATTAATTAATTGATTTAATTGTTAAATCAAGTTAATTAATAGAGCACCATTTAATTTGCATACCTCGTTTTAATTGTGATTAAATGCTATGTGAATTATGTGAGATATATATTGTGATATATGTTATGATCGTATGTGCTCGTTAGGATGACCTATAGAGGACATAGTTGTTAAGAATCAACAATCTATCACTCACTTCATTCTCTCCTGAGAATGTATAACGATTATTCTGATGAGATAACAAACCTATACTCCTCCATTCTCTCCCGAGAATGTATATCAAGCCTTAAAGGAGAACCGATGTGTCGTTCTTTCTCCTTTCCTTCTACCGACAATAAATTATGTGAAAGCCACTTACAAGTAGTATGGTATGCCGTGTTAGCGGGGAGTACTGCTTGTGAGTTAAGCTGTAATTTATTGACATAAGATGGAGAGGTGTTAGCTACGATTCTTTTAAATATGTGTGGTCGGATAGATTAACTATGGGCTTACACATGTTTATTGGAGTCCAACTTTCACTTCTCAAATCGGTAGTTCGGTCTTGACACATGGTTGACTTTGAAGGGTACGATTAACGTAGTTCATTGTCATGGTGAGGAAAAGTAATCTTTAGGGTCACATAGAGATGTGATTGAAAATGTTTCTACCTTTAGGTGAATGTAATCGGGCTAGATTAACTACGGGTTATATTCACGCTATTGGACCTAAGGCCCAACTAAGGAAAAATAAGTTTTCCCGTCTGTCTGCTAGAGGATAGCGGAATTCGAAAAATTTAGTGGGAGGCAATTAAATGATAAAGACCAAACATTTAATTGTAATCATTAATAACGAATTATCTCAATGTTAATCTTCTTAATATTTCTCAGTAATATTCTCTAAGATATCCCGTAACATCGATACTCGACCAATCCAAACTCACTGGCCCAAACCATTTGAATTGGAATCTCAATCTTGTGATTTAAAATGATGAGTGCCTCTATGTACTTGAGAATAGATTATTTGATAATCTCACTCAACCTTTGACTGCTGAGGAATGCCACTTATGAGAAGTGGATTTCTAGTTCTTATGAATCGTTCATTATGAACTACAACATGAACAAAGCTCGATCCTTCAATGGATAAGTTGTTCAAGATGTTGATCAAAGAGTCAACCATCAATACGAGAAATTTGTTCTCATTATTGCTTCTTCATGAAAGAAGTGTTCTTCTTGAAGAAAATGACGGAAATGGTTTCCGGTCTAAGTGTAAAGATGGATAAAGGTGATACTAGAAGGGCGACTAAGAACAAGGTCAACAAATGAGTTGATGACGCTTGCCATCGTTGTGTGAATAAAGGCCATAGGGCCATAACTGCTAAAATACCTTGGGCAGAAACGTTCTGACAAAGGTTCGTATTGGGTTATAGTTATTCTATTGTTTTGAACAATTGATTATTTGTTTCGTCTAATTTTAGAAACCTACTATTAATAGAAATGTTCTATTATTAGATCTTACTTCTATATTTGATATAGACGATAAAGGTTTTAATTTTGTTATGGAAATCCGATTTCCTTTATACAAAAGGGAAGCAAATATGATTTGCTAAAGACGATTAAACAAATAAACAAGAATGAACTAAACCCAAATATCAGCAATAAATATAAGTCAAAACCCCGCACAACTTTAGCACGCTAGTTGAGTGTGTTGAAAGTCTATTGGATTTGATCCAAACGGAGATGTGTGATCCACTAATGTGTTAGTGCTGGGGGTGGTTTTCAACTACCTAATGTACTTATGAAGTACACGTCTAAAATTTGAAATGTTCAATAAATTTAGACATCAAAGTAGGAAACCAACTTGGTTGCTATATTTAGAAATTACGATATGATCGTGGTAATAAATATTTAAGCACCAAGCTTATTGACTATCTAAAAGAGAATATGATTCTCTGGCAATGGACTCCGTCTGGAACTCCTTCATTGTATTGAGTGTCCGAATGTTGGAATCAAACTTTGTTGGACATGGTTCGATCCACAAAGGGGTTCACCAAATTGTCGACGAAACTGTAAAAGTCCTGCACATTTGACAGTCGTCCATTTGCTGAATAGTGTTACCACCAAAGCAGTTAAAACCACACCATATGAACTTGGGCACTCCCGCATCCTGCTTGCGTGAAGCGGCTAGTGGGAGATAAGTTGGATAGTAGATCCGGCTTATGCCATTTTGTGGGGTATCCTGAACATTCACAAGGATACCTGTTCTACTATATTTCTAAAACAAAATGTTTGTTTAAAGAAATGTTGCCTTCTTAGAGAAGAAGTTTCTATTCGATAGAAAAGGCAATATAGTAAATCTCGAAATAGTTCGAGAATATGAACCACACTATGAATTTCAAACACAAGTACTTGGAGATGAACCAATTCAACAAACCACTAATATACCTCTTCATCTATCGGTTCGTAAATCCGAAAATGTTCGGAAGGTACCTGGTAGACGGTTCCATCTTGATAATGATCAAGATAAAGTTGACGATGGATATGATCCAATAAACTTCAATTGATTCGTATTGGATACGAATATGGGACATTGGCTTATTGCCATGAAATTCATAATGGAATGTATGTACTCCAACAAGGTTTGACCTTGGTAGATCCACCAAAGGGAATCGTTCCCAAAGGCTGCATTTTGATCTATTAATTATGACGTGAGAGTATATATATATATATAAAGGTGTGACCTTTAAAGCAAGGATGATGGCGAAAGAAGTTACTCAAAGACAATGTGTTGTTTATGAGGTAACCTTTCCATCAGTCGCTATGCTTAAGTCCATTACAATTTTGCTGGCCATTTCTGCATAGTACGACTATGAGATATGGAAAATAGATATGAGGCCTACTTTCCTTGAATGTGATATTATGGAAGAGTTGTAGCGCAGCCGGAAGGCTTCATATTTTCTGGAAAGGAGCAAAAGGTTTGCATACTCCAGCGATCCATTTATGGATTGAAACGAGCATCCCTAAAATGGAACATGTGTTTTAAATACAATACTCAAAGCGTTGACTTGGTATAAAACTTAAAGGTACCTTGTATTCAAGAAGGTTAGTGGGAGCGCAGTGAAATTTAAGTGTTGTACGTTGATGACATACTAATCATAGGGATGATTGAGTGATGTTGCAGTCAACGAAAGCACGGTTATCCACACGTTTCTCGAATAAAGGATTTGAGGAGAGGCATCCTACGTATTGTGATACGTCACTATAGATATAGATCTAGAAGAATGCAAAATCTTCTCAATCCTTGTACATAGAAACTGTTTCTGAAATGGTTTAGCATGGAAGAATCCTGAAGAGATTCTTGCCTATGTCCCATGGGGTTCATCTCTCGTAATTCGTGTGACTGTAATTCTAGGAGATGAAATGGACAACACATATATCTCCGCACTAGGGAGCATTATGTATGGCATGCTGTGTACTAGACGTGATATTATAAATGTTGTGAGTGTCACAAGTGAATATCAGTCGAACCCAAGACCGGCTTATTTGAAGTCGTGAAGGACGAAATCCTTGAGCAATAGCAATCAAAAGCATTAAGGAATTGTTCTTAGTCTATGGGAGGTCCGAGTTGAATTTAGAGGTACTTACGAACTCTAGTTTTCAACCGGATGTGGATGACTAAAAGTCGATATCGGGATTCATATTCGAGCTTATAGAGGTGGTGTCGTATGCTGGAATGGTTCCTGCAACGACTAATGATTCTACCACGAGAACCTGAATATGTTGCAGCATCTAAAGCTGTAAAAGAGACTGTTTTGGACACGGAACTTTATCCAAATGTTGGTTATAATTCCGGACGCAAATAATCAAGTAACTTGTACTGTGATTATACGGTGTCCTGTAGCAATGCTAAGGAACCGAGATCTCATCAGAAGTCTAAACATGTACTAGAGATAATATCATGTGATCTAAGAGATCAATGACAGAGGTGACGTCTGAGTCGAGAGTGTCACTTCAGAAGATAACTTTGTAGATCCCTGTACCAGGCCTTTATCTGAATATGTCTGCGAGAAACATCGAGAGTCGATGGGACTAAGATTCATGGATAGTTGGCTCTAGGTCAAGTGGGAGATTGTTGGAATAGGTGACTGGCGAGCCAACGGTTGGCCGAGCGGTTAACCGTATCCCGTTATATAACGATTTATTTCATTAATTAATGAAACCTTTATTAATGGCATATACTATATCTGCTCCCAATGTTGAATCATAGATATAGTCCTGTACAGTTACACATGTTGTATGAATTTAGTTTTGTGGAAACCGAGAGATAATTCTGTTAACGCAACGTAACTGGTCAAACTCAGTTCCTAGTCGATGGGTTACGCCAATAACAAGGATACCCGGCCTTTCCCCTTGAGACTAGCACTTAGTGTATGTGGGCTAATCTCGAGCCTCGGTGTTGGGACATCGACATACTTGAGTGGGTGCTCACTGTTGATGAGTTCACTGAACCCCCTCTCCCTGGAATCTCTTAGTGGTTATCACTGATCGAGTAGAGAATTCCATAATATAGTTGTACACAATTAATCCTTAAGACCCAGACATCACCGTGACTTCATCAGAGGACTAGCTGTATCGTGACGTGTCTCTGATTCCCTGGAAAGGGAGTAAGTCGAAAAAGGAGACAATGTTCGTGCAGTTCGAAATCTGATGTGAAGTCTGTGCATGGTAGTAGGGGATCTGATCGCTTGATATAGATCATGGATGTCCTGTGTGTTCTGATGGTTCGTAGTCCCGGAATCTCTGGCCAGAGTTGAATAGTGAGGTGATTAGAGAAATGTGTTTCTCTGAATCAATCACGACTGGATTTTACGAAACCTAGAACGTACGCACAGTTATCAAACTCGACAAGAGATCTCGATTAACCAATATCTCTAGTTTGATCGGGACATATGTATCGGAGGGATCGTACTGTACGCTAACTATATTACAAGGTTCTTGCAGGCACTTCATTTGTATCTAGGGAATTAGTGAAGCGTGGCTGCTAGACGCTCGTCACTGATTCGTTGGGCACCGACTTGTTCGGAGATTAAATAATATGATTATTAATCTAAAACTCTTGGGAGTAGTTGAAATAAGAACAATATGTTGTTCGAATCACAATATGATGTGAGCCCACGGCTAGTTATACACCTGAACCATTGAGGGTCACATTCTCGTGTAAACCGATCCTTGAATACGATCATGTATTAATTAACTGTTAATTAAGTACATATAGTCGGAGGTCAATATGATTGAATCCGAGATTCATAATTGTGATTATGAGTTGGAAGTAATACTAAGCTAAAGAAAACGGACACGATGGTGTACACTTTCTATTTTTGGGAAATTTCCCGATCTAGCAGTACCCCTGAAATGGGCTTTCCGATTTTGTGAAATTGGAAAATTTTATTTTTATCTCATATTGATGAGAAAATTAAAACGAGAAAGAAAATATAATCGTTATATTTTTCGGAGTTGAAATTGATTGTCAATTTTGGAGAAACGTAATGACGGCTAATGTATTGGGCCGGCTAGGGTTAATGGATCCGATCCATTAGGGTTTGAGCCCAACAAGCTCCTTTCTTCACCTATAAAAGGAGCTCCATAGGCATGAGAATAAACACACCAAAGTGAAGAGCTCAAAACCCTAGCCTCACTTTCTCTCCTCTCCTCTCTCCCTCTCGTCCGCCCCTCGGCTCCTCCCTCGGAGGACCGCCGACAACCGGAGCCGCCGCCCGCCGCCGCCTAGTGCCGCCGCCGGCAGCCGCCTCCCCTCGCCGGAATCCGATTCCGGCACCGTTTTTCCGGCCCGCTTTTCCCGTCGTATTCTCCCTTACGTGTTTCTAGTGCAATACGTAAGTTAGATTACCTATACGAGGTGAAACCTGATTAGACGAGAGACGCCGAAGGAACGCCCGAGCACAGCCCGAGTCGCGCCCGTGCGCTCCAGCCGTGACACACGAGTCCAGCCGAGAGCCCCGCCACTCGCTCGGCTCTCCCCGCACACGACCTGTGCCGTCCCCGCGTCGCATCCGCGCGACTTCCGACGAATCCCTGAGGTACTTACGATTAAATTTAGATTTAATTGTTTGCGTTAAATGTTTGCGCGATGTACTGTTAATGTTTGCGCTATGGGATTTTTAATTGATAAAGAAAAATTAATTGTGATTAATTTAAATGTCAATTAAATTCAAATTGATTCGAATTAAATAATATGATTATCTTAATGCAAACTGATTATGTGCACATGTTTACGTAATTAATTATATATGTGTAATTAATTAATTTGATTAATTTAATTGCACAATTCAAGTTGATTAGAATTAAATAATATGATTATGTTAATTGTCAATCTAATGCAAATTAATTATGTGTTTACATAAACTCTATTAGAATTAAATAATAAGATTATGTTAATTGTCAATTTGACGCAAATTAATTATGTCTGCGTAATTAATTGTAATATATTAATATGATTAATATAATTGCGCTACATATAATATATTAATATGATTAATTTGCGTTAGAAGTAATTAATTTATATGATAAATATAATTGCGTTAGATTTAATTTGTGTGTATGGGATGCATGAATTAAATATTTAATTATTTGATAATTAAATTAAATGGTGAATTATTGATTCTAATAGATTTGAATTAAATCAATTAATGCATGTAATATTGAAAATATGATTTTCAATAAAATAAAATAAATATAATGTAAAATGTTTACATTAATGAAAAACGGTTTTTCATAAAATTTTTGTTTTCCGCTGCGTATACATGCACATGCACGATCCCCAACAGTGGTATCAGAGCGTAGGTTCTGAAATTGATTAATTGTCTATGAATATAATCGCCTTAAGCATGCTTTTTCCGCTGCGTATACATGCACATGCACGATCCCCAACAGTGGTATCAGAGCGTAGGTTCTGAAATTGATTAATTGTCTATGAATATAATCGCCTTAAGCATGCTGTTTGTTGAATTGATTGATTTAATGTTGTTTAATTGGGACTTAGTTGTTTCTATTAAAATATTTATTTTTATCTAATAGATTGAAACAATGCCTAATTTGTTATCAAGTAACAATTCAATGTCGAACATGAATGCACCTCGGGGAGTGATTCATCTAAACTTGTTTTTGTTAAAACAAATTAGAGACATCGAGCCATTTGATGGCATGATTCGATGGTCTGCTCGGCTCCCTCATTTATGGGAGATAGGGTCGCTCGCATGATGAATCGCTGGTTAGAAACTTCGAGTTTCACTTACGAGACATCACGTTTTGATTATTAAGATATTAATAAATTGAAATAGAAAGGAAGTATCAATATTTAATTTAGTGAAATTATTTATTGACCAATTACATAATAGATTTAAATATTCGATCAACAAGGTGATAGATTAATTAATTGATTTAATTGTTAAATCAAGTTAATTAATAGAGCACCATTTAATTTGCATACCTCGTTTTAATTGTGATTAAATGCTATGTGAATTATGTGAGATATATATTGTGATATATGTTATGATCGTATGTGCTCGTTAGGATGACCTATAGAGGACATAGTTGTTAAGAATCAACAATCTATCACTCACTTCATTCTCTCCTGAGAATGTATAACGATTATTCTGATGAGATAACAAACCTATACTCCTCCATTCTCTCCCGAGAATGTATATCAAGCCTTAAAGGAGAACCGATGTGTCGTTCTTTCTCCTTTCCTTCTACCGACAATAAATTATGTGAAAGCCACTTACAAGTAGTATGGTATGCCGTGTTAGCGGGGAGTACTGCTTGTGAGTTAAGCTGTAATTTATTGACATAAGATGGAGAGGTGTTAGCTACGATTCTTTTAAATATGTGTGGTCGGATAGATTAACTATGGGCTTACACATGTTTATTGGAGTCCAACTTTCACTTCTCAAATCGGTAGTTCGGTCTTGACACATGGTTGACTTTGAAGGGTACGATTAACGTAGTTCATTGTCATGGTGAGGAAAAGTAATCTTTAGGGTCACATAGAGATGTGATTGAAAATGTTTCTACCTTTAGGTGAATGTAATCGGGCTAGATTAACTACGGGTTATATTCACGCTATTGGACCTAAGGCCCAACTAAGGAAAAATAAGTTTTCCCGTCTGTCTGCTAGAGGATAGCGGAATTCGAAAAATTTAGTGGGAGGCAATTAAATGATAAAGACCAAACATTTAATTGTAATCATTAATAACGAATTATCTCAATGTTAATCTTCTTAATATTTCTCAGTAATATTCTCTAAGATATCCCGTAACATCGATACTCGACCAATCCAAACTCACTGGCCCAAACCATTTGAATTGGAATCTCAATCTTGTGATTTAAAATGATGAGTGCCTCTATGTACTTGAGAATAGATTATTTGATAATCTCACTCAACCTTTGACTGCTGAGGAATGCCACTTATGAGAAGTGGATTTCTAGTTCTTATGAATCGTTCATTATGAACTACAACATGAACAAAGCTCGATCCTTCAATGGATAAGTTGTTCAAGATGTTGATCAAAGAGTCAACCATCAATACGAGAAATTTGTTCTCATTATTGCTTCTTCATGAAAGAAGTGTTCTTCTTGAAGAAAATGACGGAAATGGTTTCCGGTCTAAGTGTAAAGATGGATAAAGGTGATACTAGAAGGGCGACTAAGAACAAGGTCAACAAATGAGTTGATGACGCTTGCCATCGTTGTGTGAATAAAGGCCATAGGGCCATAACTGCTAAAATACCTTGGGCAGAAACGTTCTGACAAAGGTTCGTATTGGGTTATAGTTATTCTATTGTTTTGAACAATTGATTATTTGTTTCGTCTAATTTTAGAAACCTACTATTAATAGAAATGTTCTATTATTAGATCTTACTTCTATATTTGATATAGACGATAAAGGTTTTAATTTTGTTATGGAAATCCGATTTCCTTTATACAAAAGGGAAGCAAATATGATTTGCTAAAGACGATTAAACAAATAAACAAGAATGAACTAAACCCAAATATCAGCAATAAATATAAGTCAAAACCCCGCACAACTTTAGCACGCTAGTTGAGTGTGTTGAAAGTCTATTGGATTTGATCCAAACGGAGATGTGTGATCCACTAATGTGTTAGTGCTGGGGGTGGTTTTCAACTACCTAATGTACTTATGAAGTACACGTCTAAAATTTGAAATGTTCAATAAATTTAGACATCAAAGTAGGAAACCAACTTGGTTGCTATATTTAGAAATTACGATATGATCGTGGTAATAAATATTTAAGCACCAAGCTTATTGACTATCTAAAAGAGAATATGATTCTCTGGCAATGGACTCCGTCTGGAACTCCTTCATTGTATTGAGTGTCCGAATGTTGGAATCAAACTTTGTTGGACATGGTTCGATCCACAAAGGGGTTCACCAAATTGTCGACGAAACTGTAAAAGTCCTGCACATTTGACAGTCGTCCATTTGCTGAATAGTGTTACCACCAAAGCAGTTAAAACCACACCATATGAACTTGGGCACTCCCGCATCCTGCTTGCGTGAAGCGGCTAGTGGGAGATAAGTTGGATAGTAGATCCGGCTTATGCCATTTTGTGGGGTATCCTGAACATTCACAAGGATACCTGTTCTACTATATTTCTAAAACAAAATGTTTGTTTAAAGAAATGTTGCCTTCTTAGAGAAGAAGTTTCTATTCGATAGAAAAGGCAATATAGTAAATCTCGAAATAGTTCGAGAATATGAACCACACTATGAATTTCAAACACAAGTACTTGGAGATGAACCAATTCAACAAACCACTAATATACCTCTTCATCTATCGGTTCGTAAATCCGAAAATGTTCGGAAGGTACCTGGTAGACGGTTCCATCTTGATAATGATCAAGATAAAGTTGACGATGGATATGATCCAATAAACTTCAATTGATTCGTATTGGATACGAATATGGGACATTGGCTTATTGCCATGAAATTCATAATGGAATGTATGTACTCCAACAAGGTTTGACCTTGGTAGATCCACCAAAGGGAATCGTTCCCAAAGGCTGCATTTTGATCTATTAATTATGACGTGAGAGTATATATATATATATAAAGGTGTGACCTTTAAAGCAAGGATGATGGCGAAAGAAGTTACTCAAAGACAATGTGTTGTTTATGAGGTAACCTTTCCATCAGTCGCTATGCTTAAGTCCATTACAATTTTGCTGGCCATTTCTGCATAGTACGACTATGAGATATGGAAAATAGATATGAGGCCTACTTTCCTTGAATGTGATATTATGGAAGAGTTGTAGCGCAGCCGGAAGGCTTCATATTTTCTGGAAAGGAGCAAAAGGTTTGCATACTCCAGCGATCCATTTATGGATTGAAACGAGCATCCCTAAAATGGAACATGTGTTTTAAATACAATACTCAAAGCGTTGACTTGGTATAAAACTTAAAGGTACCTTGTATTCAAGAAGGTTAGTGGGAGCGCAGTGAAATTTAAGTGTTGTACGTTGATGACATACTAATCATAGGGATGATTGAGTGATGTTGCAGTCAACGAAAGCACGGTTATCCACACGTTTCTCGAATAAAGGATTTGAGGAGAGGCATCCTACGTATTGTGATACGTCACTATAGATATAGATCTAGAAGAATGCAAAATCTTCTCAATCCTTGTACATAGAAACTGTTTCTGAAATGGTTTAGCATGGAAGAATCCTGAAGAGATTCTTGCCTATGTCCCATGGGGTTCATCTCTCGTAATTCGTGTGACTGTAATTCTAGGAGATGAAATGGACAACACATATATCTCCGCACTAGGGAGCATTATGTATGGCATGCTGTGTACTAGACGTGATATTATAAATGTTGTGAGTGTCACAAGTGAATATCAGTCGAACCCAAGACCGGCTTATTTGAAGTCGTGAAGGACGAAATCCTTGAGCACTAGCAATCAAAAGCATTAAGGAATTGTTCTTAGTCTATGGGAGGTCCGAGTTGAATTTAGAGGTACTTACGAACTCTAGTTTTCAACCGGATGTGGATGACTAAAAGTCGATATCGGGATTCATATTCGAGCTTATAGAGGTGGTGTCGTATGCTGGAATGGTTCCTGCAACGACTAATGATTCTACCACGAGAACCTGAATATGTTGCAGCATCTAAAGCTGTAAAAGAGACTGTTTTGGACACGGAACTTTATCCAAATGTTGGTTATAATTCCGGACGCAAATAATCAAGTAACTTGTACTGTGATTATACGGTGTCCTGTAGCAATGCTAAGGAACCGAGATCTCATCAGAAGTCCAAACATGTACTATAGATAATATCATGTGATCTAAGAGATCAATGACAGAGGTGACGTCTGAGTCGAGAGTGTCACTTCGGAAGATAACTTTGTAGATCCCTGTACCAGGCCTTTATCTGAATATGTCTGCGAGAAACATCGAGAGTCGATGGGACTAAGATTCATGGATAGTTGGCTCTAGGTCAAGTGGGAGATTGTTGGAATAGGTGACTGGCGAGCCAACGGTTGGCCGAGCGGTTAACCGTATCCCGTTATATAACGATTTATTTCATTAATTAATGAAACCTTTATTAATGGCATATACTATATCTGCTCCCAATGTTGAATCATAGATATAGTCCTGTACAGTTACACATGTTGTATGAATTCAGTTTTGTGGAAACCGAGAGATAATTCTGTTAACGTAACGTAACTGGTCAAACTCAGTTCCTAGTCGATGGGTTACGCCAATAACAAGGATACCCGGCCTTTCCCCTTGAGACTAGCACTTAGTGTATGTGGGCTAATCTCGAGCCTCGGTGTTGGGACATCGACATACTTGAGTGGGTGCTCACTGTTGATGAGTTCACTGAACCCCCTCTCCCTGTAATCTCTAAGTGGTTATCACTGATCGAGTAGAGAATTCCATAATATAGTTGTACACAATTAATCCTTAAGACCCAGACATCACCGTGACTTCATCAGAGGACTAGCTGTATCGTGACGTGTCTCTGATTCCCTGGAAAGGGAGTAAGTCGAAAAAGGAGACAATGTTCGTGCAGTTCGAAATCTGATGTGAAGTCTGTGCATGGTAGTAGGGGATCTGATCGCTTGATATAGATCATGGATGTCCTGTGTGTTCTGATGGTTCGTAGTCCCGGAATCTCTGGCCAGAGTTGAATAGTGAGGTGATTAGAGAAATGTGTTTCTCTGAATCAATCACGACTGGATTTTACGAAACCTAGAACGTACGCACAGTTATCAAACTCGACAAGAGATCTCGATTAACCAATATCTCTAGTTTGATCGGGACATATGTATCGGAGGGATCGTACTGTACGCTAACTATATTACAAGGTTCTTGCAGGCACTTCATTTGTATCTAGGGAATTAGTGAAGCGTGGCTGCTAGACGCTCGTCACTGATTCGTTGGGCACCGACTTGTTCGGAGATTAAATAATATGATTATTAATCTAAAACTCTTGGGAGTAGTTGAAATAATAACAATATGTTGTCCGAATCACAATATGATGTGAGCCCACGGCTAGTTATACACCTGAACCATTGAGGGTCACATTCTCGTGTAAACCGATCCTTGAATACGATCATGTATTAATTAACTGTTAATTAAGTACATATAGTCGGAGGTCAATATGATTGAATCCGAGATTCATAATTGTGATTATGAGTTGGAAATAATACTAAGCTAAATAAAACGGACACGATGGTGTACACTTTCTATTTTGGGAAATTTCCCGATCTAGCAGTACCCCTGAAATGGGCTTTCCGATTTTGTGAAATTGGAAAATTTTATTTTTATCTCATATTGATGAGAAAATTAAAACGAGAAAGAAAATATAATCGTTATATTTTTCGGAGTTGAAATTGATTGTCAATTTTGGAGAAACGTAATGACGGCTAATGTATTGGGCCGGCTAGGGTTAATGGATCCGATACATTAGGGTTTGAGCCCAACAAGCTCCTTTCTTCACCTATAAAAGGAGCTCCATAGGCATGAGAATAAACACACCAAAGTGAAGAGCTCAAAACCCTAGCCTCACTTTCTCTCCTCTCCTCTCTCCCTCTCGTCCGCCCCTCGGCTCCTCCCTCGGAGGACCGCCGACAACCGGAGCCGCCGCCCGCCGCCGCCTAGTGCCGCCTCCGGCAGCCGCCTCCCCTCGCCGGAATCCGATTCCGGCACCGTTTTTCCGGCCCGCTTTTCCCGTCGTATTCTCCCTTACGTGTTTCTAGTGCAATACGTAAGTTAGATTACCTATACGAGGTGAAACCTGATTAGACGAGAGACGCCGAAGGAACGCCCGAGCACAGCCCGAGTCGCGCCCGTGCGCTCCAGCCGTGACACACGAGTCCAGCCGAGAGCCCCGCCACTCGCTCGGCTCTCCCCGCACACGACCCCTGCCGTCCCCGCGTCGCATCCGCGCGACTTCCGACGAATCCCTGAGGTACTTACGATTAAATTTAGATTTAATTGTTTGCGTTAAATGTTTTCGCTATGTACTGCGATATGGGATTTTTAATTGATAAAGAAAAATTAATTGTGATTAATTTAAATGTCAATTAAATTCAAATTGATTCGAATTAAATAATATGATTATCTTAATGCAAACTGATTATGTGCACATGTTTACGTAATTAATTATATATGTGTAATTAATTAATTTGATTAATTTAATTGCACAATTCAAGTTGATTAGAATTAAATAATATGATTATGTTAATTGTCAATCTAATGCAAATTAATTATGTGTTTACATAAACTCTATTAGAATTAAATAATAAGATTACGCAAATTAATTATGTCTGCGTAATTAATTGTAATATATTAATATGATTAATATAATTGCGCTACATATAATATATTAATATGATTAATATAGTTGCGCTAGAAGTAATTAATTTATATGATAAATATAATTGCGCTAGATTTAATTTGTGTGTATGGGATGCATGAATTAAATATTTAATTATTTGATAATTAAATTAAATGGTGAATTATTGATTCTAATAGATTTGAATTAAATCAATTAATTCATGTAATATTGAAAATATGATTTTCAATAAAATAAAATAAATATAATGTAAAATGTTTACATTAATGAAAAACGGTTTTTCATAAAATTTTTGTTTTCCGCTGCATGCACGATCCCCAACAGAACTAAGTTTTGATGTTTTGATGTGTTGATGTTTGAACTCTTGACTAAGTTTTTTGTTTTTTCATATCTATTCAATGTAGGTGCTTCACCTTGTGATGTATCTCTTGAGGGGGAGACTTGCTGGATCTATTTGTACTCATTATCTCTCATATGAGTTGTGCCAAAAAGGGGAGATTGTCAACATCTAAGCTTTGCAAGTCTACTCATGATTGTTGTGTTTCACAAGAGTTGTACCAAAAAGGGGAGATTGTAAATACAAGTTTTTTTTTTGCATCGACTATTGTCATATCTTCTTCGTACAAGCTTTGATTGACATGATTCAAGTTTCTATGGAATCCTCACTTCAAGAGCTACGCATCCATATATTAGAAGTAATGTCAAAAATATGCGACTGGAGTCGCATGCGACTGGAGTCGCACAAACTTGCGCTGTAAGTGTTTGGATGTGCAGTCCGTCGATTTTAGCCATATCTCCTTCATACGAGCTCTGATTGACATGATTCAAGATGTTATGGAATCCTGACTTCATGGGCTATCTCCATCACCAAATTGCGACTGGAGTCGCAAATCATGCATCTCCGGAAATTGCGACTGGAGTCGCAAATCATGCCCCTCCGGAAATTGCGACTGGAGTCGCAAATCATATGTGCAGTCTGTCGATTTTAGCCATATCTCCTTCGTGCGAACTCCGATTGACATGATTCAAGATGTTATGGAATCCTGACTTCAAGGGCTATCTCCATCACCAAATTGCGACTGGAGTCGCAAATCATGCCCCTCCGGAAATTGCGACTGGAGTCGCAAATCATGCCCATGTGCAGTCCGTCGATTTTATCCATATCTCCTTCGTGCGAGCTCCGATTGACTTGATTCAAGATGCTATTGAATCCAAACTTCAAGGGCTATCTATATCACCAAATTGCGACTACAGTCGCAATTCACATCCCAGCTCACAACAATTGCGAACCGGTTCGCAATTCTGGCCTCCCTCCGTTTGTTGCGAATGGGTTCGCAATTCCCAGCTCACAACAATTGCGAACCAGTTCGCAATTCTTTGCCCCTCTCAACTTTTGCGACTTGAGTCGCAATTCCTAGCACCTTCAACTCTTGCGACTTGAGTCGCAATTCATGCACCTTCAACTATTGCGACTGGAGTCGCAAATCACGGCCCTTCAACTACTGCGACTGGAGTCACATTTCCTGTGCATATCCAACAATTGCGAATGGAGTCGCAATTCCCATGCTCTCTTCATTTGCGAATGGAGTCGCAATTCTTGCCTTCTCCGTCTTTGCAACATGGATTGCTATTTTACAACTTCAATACTATCGACGACCATGAAGACGATGAAATGCTGAAGCCTCAACGACGAGTGTTAATCACGATGGAGTTGAAAACGAAGTATTGAGATCGATGGAGTCAAGATAGAGTTGAAGTTTGAAGTCGAAGAAATTAAAGATTCAAGATTCGAAGATTCAATAATCAAAGATTCAAGATTCCAAGATTCTAGAATCCAAGTACAAAAAGTGATGTCATCCATGGATCCGTGATGTCAGCCAAGCATGTGACCAGTGAGATTGCTCCACATCAGCGCTCCACATGTGCGGCACTACTATATAAACCCATGGAAGCTGAAGACTTCACTTGACGATTTTGAGTGAACGAAATCCGATATTAAGTATCATCGATCGTTGTTTGTTGGCGCTGTTGCCTTAGAGTTTTGGTAGTTTGTTTTGTGATGTGCACCAGTAGTAGAGTTTGGAGAATAGAACTCTAGGTGTAGTAGTACTAGGACTCTGGTTCGTTGGAGTGTTGCGACACTTGGGATACGGCCTTAGTTCAATCCGTCTACCTTTCTCTTCAAAGTGTAATAGTTTAGTTTTGTTAATCAATGAAATGAAAGCTATTACATAACTTTGTCTTCTCTACTTCACTCTACTTTTGAGTTCGATCATAAACATACTACATCAAGACTGAGTGACAATGGAGTGTGGTTGAGCGAACGAAGTTGCTGAAGTATTAAGTGTTTAAGACTGACTTCGCGAAAAGTTGGTATCTTACGTCGAAGACGTAATTTCAGTTTTCAAAGACTTACCTTGACTGTTTTTAAATGTTCTGTTTGTGATATTACAATTATCGTCACAAAACGGAAGTTTCAACTCTTTCTTTTTTCTTACTCTAGAAATCGTCATGTAAAATTCATTGTGCCTAAATAATAGTCTCTTCTGAAATATACCAACGGTTTTCAAAGACTTACCTTGACTGTTTTTAAATGTCACGATATTCGGAAATTGTTTATTTGGAAAACAAACGGTAATTCTGTATCAGATTGATTTATAAAAATTCTAAATTTCATTGAAATAAAATATAATCAATAGAATTGCTTTCTCTTAATATTTTTGCCTGAATTACCTAACTACCAAACTTTGTTATAAACAAATGCTTATCATTAAGTAGCATTATATTCTACAAGTATACGACCTAATATATAAAAAATAAATATCGGAATTATTATACAAAACATATTTTAGGTATAAAAATATATAAGAACAATTATAATTATTTACACAAAAAATATATTAAAAATAATGTTTTTTTATATAATTTAATTGTATTAAATAATATATGGCAATTAGTTATAAGTCAATATAAATAACAACCTTCTATTTAAAAACTTGGTTAGTTCTGCGCCACCTAAGGGTATTACATATTTACATGTGTAAATATTTTAATTTTTTCATTTAAGTCATTGGCTTAAACATTTGTAGTGGCCACATGTTTAAATATTTATGAATTAGTGTAGTACACATCTTGGAGTAGCATAGAATAAACCTTAAAAACTTCTCAAACATAATCATGTCAGAGGTCGGATCTAGGAAATATATTTTTTGTATAATCAATAAAATAATATATTTACTTAGTTTAAATTACAATCAACTTAAATTTTTTGAAAGAATTCTTTATATAGTAAAGAAGTTTGTATTTAAAAACTAACATCTGCACAAACATAATCAGTCATATCTAGTAAATATTATCGAACACGCATATATTTTTTGTATAATCAATAAAATAACATATTCATCAATTCTTGTATACTCTAGAAAGTCACGTATAATTTATAGTAATGGGAAATTAAAGAAAACTTGGTTACTCTAGAAAGTCACGTATAATTCATTCTAATCGGAAATTAAAGGAAACTGGAACTCGTATGAGATTGAGTTATAAAAATATTTGATTTTAATATTATGGTAGTGAATTAGCTAACAATATATATTTGTACAAATAAAATAAATAAAAAATAGTGGTCTTAAATTAAAGGAAACAAATTGGTATGATATTGATTTATAAAAATATTTGATTTTAATATTATGGTAGTGAATTAGCTAACCCATATATATTTGTACAAATAAAAAAATTGAAAATATTTATTTAGCCATATTTGTAAAATTTGTTTAAAAATAATATTGTAAATGTTATTTTTTTATTACAAATGTCTTTAATAAAAAAGTATAAATTTTACAAATGTAATTACTAAAACAAATAACTACGTACATTATGTTGCGATTTAAAGCACAAATCGCTCACGGCGCTCGCGAATATAAACACGAGATGACAAAAAAAGAAAAGAGATATGCGTAAAAGAACGAACACATAATTTACGTGGAAACCCAAACTCGGGAAAAAACCACGGGAAGGAAGAAACAATTCACTATATCGTTGAGGTTACAATGTCTAACGTCTGATTTTCGTCTACCGGAGACCCTCAATTTATAGGTGTAGCACAACCTATCAAATTGGTAACAATTAGAATTAGGAATAAATCCTTTTCCTAATTTTATAACTCCTAAATAATTAAGGAATAGAATTATAATTCATATAATTCTAATTCCATAATTAAATAAACTCACGCAAAAATCCCAGTGCAAAAAGCCACGCAAAAAAGGACCCAGCTCAATCTGCGCAGAAAAATCCCGCTGAACAAAACGGCGACCGCCATTTCTCATTCGGCGGTCGCAGAAAACATTTGGCGGGCGCCAAAGCCCATTCGGCGGGCGCCGAAAGCCCGAAAAATACTCAGCCCCGATTCTTGATTTTCGGCGGTCGCCGAAACCTCTCCGGCGCCCGCCGAAACCTCCTTCGGCGATTTTGACCTCTTTTGCGTTCCGATTCGAGTCATAAACAACAAATCTCCACCTTGACGAGAATCCACGCGACTCCAAGCCGCACCAACCTCTAACGATCATACACCATTGTTTCTTCCTTCCACCCAGCCCCGTAGGGCTCACTCAAAACATGAGCAACCTAAGTTTGAGCCACACCCAAACTTAGTACAAGAATCCGAAGTTACACCGATCACCCCTTGGATACCGCCAAGCTCCGTGACCATCACGCAATCTCCATTCTCAAGTCTCGCCTTCCCACTACTATCAGCACCCCCTGCATTCGCCATTGCTCAAGTGCTATCCATAGTACGTCTAGGCTCGATCTCCGATTTTTGAATACTATTCGGGTTAGTATTCCCGGTGTCCCCGACACCATCACACATGCATGAATTTTCAACCAAAAGTGATCCCGACTCACTTTCCAGCGAATGACTTCCTTGGGCAGAGGCAGTTGCCCTCGTGGTAATTGTGTTGCCACACAGCTCATACAATCCACCGATCGTTCTCTCGCCTCGCAAAATAAGTCGTCTACCCCGACTTACTTTCAACACTCCACCTTTACAGAAATACCGGTATCCTTTCTGATCTAAGGTGCTAAGAGAGATAAGATTCCTTCTCAGGTCTGGAACGTACCTTACATCACCGAGGGTTCGAATATTCCCATCGACCATCTTGATTCTCACCGTTCCCGTGCCGCGTATCTCACACAATGAGTCATTACCCATGACCACCGTTCCACCGACACTCTCATCAAACGTGTCAAACTCATCCTTGTTGTGACACATGTGATATGAACATCCCGAATCCAAGATCCACCCCTCACTCGTTCCCAAATCGGATACAGCCAGGAGTTCACCATCGATGAAACCTCCTTCTCCGAAATCGACCACGTTCGATTCCTCTCTCCGATTTTTCAGGGCCTGACAGTCCCTCTTCATGTGGCCTTCTTTCTTGCAGTAGTGACAAATCCCCCTGAATCTCTTCTTCTTTGCCCCGCCCTGGACATTAAGACCTTCACCTGGATTTTCACCACTTACAACCTTCTTCATCGTCTCCTTTGATCTCAACGCATCGACCAAGTCTCCAAGCTTCAGGGTCTTACTACTATAAAGAATAGTATCCCTAAACGAATCATATGAAGATGGCAACGAACAAAGCAAAATCAAAGCAAGATCCTCTGTATCATACTTTAACTCCATGGTCTCAAGATCGGACACGATCTCCATGAAGGTAGACAGATGCTCTTGCAGGCTTGTACCCTCCACCATACGATGCGCGTACAACCTTTGCTTCAGATGCAACTTTGTGGTCAAAGTCTTCGTCATACACAGATCCTCCAACTTCGACCACATCTCTGCCGCCGTCTTCTCCTTGATCACCTCTTCGAGCAAAGGACCAGAGACGTAGACCGAAATTATACCTCTTGCCTTTCTGTCCTTCCGAGCCTTCTCTTCCGGCTTCATCGTGCTTGCCATATTGTCCATGCCCAGCAACGCATCATCAAGGTCCATGTTGGTGAGAACCGACTCCACCTTGAACTGCCATGTAGAGAACCGCATGCTCCGATCTAACAACGGAATATCAAATTTCGTCGACATCTCTCCAAATATTCACGAGCACCACCGAAAACACGGAAAACCCAAGTCGCGACCTCAGGCTCTGATACCACTTGTTGCGATTTAAAGCACAAATCGCTCACGGCGCTCGCGAATATAAACACGAGATGACAAAAAAAGAAAAGAGATATGCGTAAAAGAACGAACACAGAATTTACGTGGAAACCCAAACTCGGGAAAAAACCACGGGAAGGAAGAAACAATTCACTATATCGTTGAGGTTACAATGTCTAACGTCTGATTTTCGTCTACCGGAGACCCTCAATTTATAGGTGTAGCACACCTATCAAATTGGTAACAATTAGAATTAGGAATAAATCCTTTTCCTAATTTTATAACTCCTAAATAATTAAGGAATAGAATTATAATTCATATAATTCTAATTCCATAATTAAATAAACTCACGCAAAAATCCCAGTGCAAAAAGCCACGCAAAAAAGGACCCAGCTCAATCTGCGCAGAAAAATCCCGCTGAACAAAACGGCGACCGCCATTTCTCATTCGGCGGTCGCAGAAAACATTTGGCGGGCGCCAAAGCCCATTCGGCGGGCGCCGAAAGCCCGAAAAATACTCAGCCCCGATTCTTGATTTTCGGCGGTCGCCGAAACCTCTCCGGCGCCCGCCGAAACCTCCTTCGGCGATTTTGACCTCTTTTGCGTTCCGATTCGAGTCATAAACAACAAATCTCCACCTTGACGAGAATCCACGCGACTCCAAGCCGCACCAACCTCTAACGATCATACACCATTGTTTCTTCCTTCCACCCAGCCCCGTAGGGCTCACTCAAAACATGAGCAACCTAAGTTTGAGCCACACCCAAACTTAGTACAAGAATCCGAAGTTACACCGATCACCCCTTGGATACCGCCAAGCTCCGTGACCATCACGCAATCTCCATTCTCAAGTCTCGCCTTCCCACTACTATCAGCACCCCCTGCATTCGCCATTGCTCAAGTGCTATCCATAGTACGTCTAGGCTCGATCTCCGATTTTTGAATACTATTCGGGTTAGTATTCCCGGTGTCCCCGACACCATCACACATGCATGAATTTTCAACCAAAAGTGATCCCGACTCACTTTCCAGCGAATGACTTCCTTGGGCAGAGGCAGTTGCCCTCGTGGTAATTGTGTTGCCACACAGCTCATACAATCCACCGATCGTTCTCTCGCCTCGCAAAATAAGTCGTCTACCCCGACTTACTTTCAACACTCCACCTTTACAGAAATACCGGTATCCTTTCTGATCTAAGGTGCTAAGAGAGATAAGATTCCTTCTCAGGTCTGGAACGTACCTTACATCACCGAGGGTTCGAATATTCCCATCGACCATCTTGATTCTCACCGTTCCCGTGCCGCGTATCTCACACAATGAGTCATTACCCATGACCACCGTTCCACCGACACTCTCATCAAACGTGTCAAACTCATCCTTGTTGTGACACATGTGATATGAACATCCCGAATTCAAGATCCACCCCTCACTCGTTCCCAAATCGGATACAGCCAGGAGTTCACCATCGATGAAACTTCCTTCTCCGAAATCGACCACGTTCGATTCCTCTCTCCGATTTTTCAGGGCCTGACAGTCCCTCTTCATGTGGCCTTCTTTCTTGCAGTAGTGACAAATCCCCCTGAATCTCTTCTTCTTTGCCCCGCCCTGGACATTAAGACCTTCACCTGGATTTTCACCACTTACAACCTTCTTCATCGTCTCCTTTGATCTCAACGCATCGACCAAGTCTCCAAGCTTCAGGGTCTTACTACTATAAAGAATAGTATCCCTAAACGAATCATATGAAGATGGCAACGAACAAAGCAAAATCAAAGCAAGATCCTCTGTATCATACTTTAACTCCATGGTCTCAAGATCGGACACGATCTCCATGAAGGTAGACAGATGCTCTTGCAGGCTTGTACCCTCCACCATACGATGCGCGTACAACCTTTGCTTCAGATGCAACTTTGTGGTCAAAGTCTTCGTCATACACAGATCCTCCAACTTCGACCACATCTCTGCCGCCGTCTTCTCCTTGATCACCTCTTCGAGCAAAGGACCAGAGACGTAGACCGAAATTATACCTCTTGCCTTTCTGTCCTTCCGAGCCTTCTCTTCCGGCTTCATCGTGCTTGCCATATTGTCCATGCCCAGCAACGCATCATCAAGGTCCATGTTGGTGAGAACCGACTCCACCTTGAACTGCCATGTAGAGAACCGCATGCTCCGATCTAACAACGGAATATCAAATTTCGCCGACATCTCTCCAAATATTCACGAGCACCACCGAAAACACGGAAAACCCAAGTCGCGACCTCAGGCTCTGATACCACTTGTTGCGATTTAAAGCACAAATCTCTCACGGCGCTCGCGAATATAAACACGAGATGACAAAAAAAGAAAAGAGATATGCGTAAAAGAACGAACACAGAATTTACGTGGAAACCCAAACTCGGGAAAAAACCACGGGAAGGAAGAAACAATTCACTATATCGTTGAGGTTACAATGTCTAACGTCTGATTTTCGTCTACCGGAGACCCTCAATTTATAGGTGTAGCACACCTATCAAATTGGTAACAATTAGAATTAGGAATAAATCCTTTTCCTAATTTTATAACTCCTAAATAATTAAGGAATAGAATTATAATTCATATAATTCTAATTCCATAATTAAATAAACTCACGCAAAAATCCCAGTGCAAAAAGCCACGCAAAAAAGGACCCAGCTCAATCTGCGCAGAAAAATCCCGCTGAACAAAACGGCGACCGCCATTTCTCATTCGGCGGTCGCAGAAAACATTTGGCGGGCGCCAAAGCCCATTCGGCGGGCGCCGAAAGCCCGAAAAATACTCAGCCCCGATTCTTGATTTTCGGCGGTCGCCGAAACCTCTCCGGCGCCCGCCGAAACCTCCTTCGGCGATTTTGACCTCTTTTGCGTTCCGATTCGAGTCATAAACAACACATTATTATTATTAACCAAATTTTACAAATAATTTCCTAAATAAATATTAATAAATAAATATTAAATGAATATTAATAAATAAATATTAAATAACTGTATTTATCAAATAACTATCTTTAATTAAAATATAATTGCGTACGTTATTATTATTAAACAAAATTTACAAATAACTATATAAAAATATATTATCAAATAATGTTTTTCTAGCGGTCATGACTGATTTTTCTTTAGAGCTGTATTTAACAAATAAGTTTTTAATGTTATTATTATTAAACAAAATTTACAAATAACTACATAAAAATATATTATCAAATAATTTTTTTATAGCGCTTGAATGATTTTTCTCATGAATGATTTTTCTTTAGCGCTGTATTTAACAAATAAGTTTTTAGTGAAAAAATAATTGTGTACATTATTATTATAAAACAAATTTTACAAATAATTATGTCAATAAATATTAAATAAATGTCTTTCACGTACAATTATTATTTAGCAAATTTTACAAATAATTATGTAAAAATATATATTATTAAATGGTTAAACGGATTGGTAGAAAATAATTAAAAGGATTGTTAGAAAATAATTAAACGGATTGTTAGAAAATAATTTTACAAATAATTAAAACGTATTGTTAGAAAATAATTTTTGAACTGAATATTTAGTCAATTAATCAATGAAATATTCTATTTTGGAAAAAAATATTTAGTCAATCTAGAAAATGATATAATCAAAGTATTAATTTTGTTATGAAAAATCTTGAATAATTCTATAAAATAATAAACACAATCTTTTATTGAATAAATTTAATATAAAATTCAAAACGAAAGAAATTGTATAATTATGTCAAATTTGGGTATGATTCTAATTTATTAATTGATTAATCTAATAGGGACATACAAATGAATATTTTAGGAAAATTAAAATATAAATTAGAAAACATATATTATAAATTAGAATATATTTCAAAACAAATTTAATATTCAAATATATTATAGTCTTAATTATAATATTAGTAAATATATGGACTAAGATAAGATTAGACTATAATATATAAAAAATTAAGGTAAATGGAATTGTTATATTACTCTTTAATCTTGTTTTGGTAATTATTCTTTTGAAATAGATTTGTTTTATAAAATAGATTATATAATTTGATATATTCTAGTGATATATGTTATATAAAAATAAAAATAAAAAAAAATTATTAAAAAAACTTGAATAATTTAAGGAAATAAAAAAATTAGCGGAATGCAAAATAAAATAAAATAAAAAGTTTATTAAAAAAATCTTGGTAAAAAATGTGTCAATAATTTAATAAAATAAAACATTCGCCGGAATCCAAATAAAAATTTATTAAAAAAATTGGGTACAATTATTATTATTATTAATAAAAAAATAAATGCATACAAATATTATTAAACA
Source organism: Euphrasia confusa (assembly GCA_954870475.1). Classification (NCBI taxonomy): domain Eukaryota; kingdom Viridiplantae; phylum Streptophyta; class Magnoliopsida; order Lamiales; family Orobanchaceae; genus Euphrasia; species Euphrasia confusa. Next base: position 36,298,201 of record OX940950.1, read on the forward strand.
AAATTTATAAATAATTGGATAAACAATATTTATTAAATAAATATTAAATAACTGTCGTTAATAAAAAAACTTCATAGTATCACTTTTTAATTCTCTACACAGTTCAATTATTTTTGTATAAGTTAGATTTTAAAAATGATATATATTCATACAAATTAAAAAAAAAATTGAAATATATTTAGTTGAAATAATCATGTCAATAATTTAAAACCAATTGTTGTAATTTAATATTTAGTCAATTAATCAATAAAATATCCAATTAATGAAAAATTAATTGATTATCATTATTAAACAAATTTTATAAATAACTCCTAAAAATATTAATAAATAAATGTTTTGAAGCGGTATAAACTATTTTAATTACCCTTTGTCATTTCCTTCTTTATCGATTTGTCATCCACTCTATCAGTCTCCGATCATCATCTTCATCGCTCTATGAATAATAACACTTTTTCTCATTCATCGTACCTGGCCGCCCCTTTTTCAGAATCCAGCACACGGGTGGGCGCACCCATCAAAACAAAATTGATAAAAAAATCAAGAATAAAAAGAACACGTACGCAAACGCCATGAAAGAATGGTGATTGGTTTTTCTGTGGGGTTCTCGTAGCCGCACCTACTTTTGGTGCCGAAATTTTTCGCCGGCTGATTTTCTAAGAAGGGGACGCTGCTTCGTCGACTCATTGAGTGCCCTGCCTCGGATTGGTTTCTTCACAGTTAGAAACGTAATTATATCATGCTACACAATACATCAATAAAAAAATTTAAAAAAAAAAAACATCAATGAAAATATAATGGAAAAACTTATAAAATACACGTTAAAACATTAAAAATTATGCTGCAAAACGTACAAACAATAGAAACTATTATAATTAAAAATCCATATAAAGCTATTATAATTAAGAATTATGTAATGGGAATATGAATAATAAACAAATACTTACCGTATTTACAGCCAAAATCCTCTTCGCCGCTGCAAGTATATGGCTCGTCAAAGACCTCAACCGTGGTGCGTAATTCGAACCCCGATTTACCAATTCATCATATGTCGGCAAGGATTTCTCGTTCCCAATTTTCGTACTCAGTCAGTGAGAGTCCAAGTCAGAAAATCATCCGCCTTCACTTTAATCCGTATTCGTACTTACAGAGGCTTTAAAGGTTTTAGGAATTTGTTCACCGTTGAATCTGGTCATTTCACTTTGCTAAGTACTTCAGTGCTTCGATTAATGATGCTGCCTCGCCGTGAACTCTTTATTCAAGGAGTTCTGATTGACACAAACAACTAATTCAAATAAAAGGATAAACATAAAATATCAAAGTTTTATAAATAGTCAATGATCGAAAAATAGAGCAAAAAATATGCATAAAAAGCGCAAGTAGTGCTTAATACAAAGACGACCCACAAAACTTACTTGCGTGGGTGATTTTGGGAAGAAAATAGGCTGAGATAAATAATGTGCTGTAAATACAGAAGAATAAATTCATACCGTATATATAATGTGTTGTAAATATATTAAATATTGATATAGAAGATATATAGTATTAATTATTAAATTTGGCAGAAGAATAAATTCATACCGATGGGTGCAAAACACAAACATCGAACGCCTTCAACCTTAAAAAAAAATAGTAAAATCATCACAACCAAAAGACATTTAAACAACAAATCAACAAATATTTAAATGAAAATAAATTCATAAAAACGATTTAGACTCCATGAATAGAACTGCTTACATTGGGAGCTGAAAAAAAAATGCAAAAAACTGCTTACATTGGGAGCTGAAAAAAAAAATGCAAAAAATTAATATGATGATTACAATTAACAAAAACAAACGAAAAAAACTATCAACAATCACGAAGAAATAAAAACAACATAATTACAGGGAGTATTTAAAATAAAATATGTGTTTGAAGAAACTTCGTTGTGTCTGAAAAAAAAATATAAAAAATTAATATGATGATTACAATTAATAAAAACAAACGAAAAAAACTATCAACAATAAGCAATAAAAACAACATATTGTATCTGCAAAAAAAAACAATCGATTCGTAAATTAAAATACACATTAAAAAAATTGCATACTCAATCAAATAGAAAAAAAAACAATCGATTCATAAATTAAAAAACACATTAAAAAAATTGCATACTCAATCAAATAGAACGCTTTTATGGAGAAACTTGATTCATCTGCAAAAGAAAAAAAAAACAATTCATCAATAAAGGCTTAAAAAAATTGAATTGCAGACAAAAAAATTAATAGCTACGGAATGAAAACTTAATGATAACTAGATCCTTCTGCCCGTGCGTTGCACTGGGAGTGCCACTCAAAGCTTCGCCCGGATTTATTTTGATCTTGATTTTATTTTATATGTTAAAATAATTGTATAAAGAATTATGTTTATATTCATAAATTTGAAAAAAACAATTTAGATGTTTTGAAAATGATTTATTGTTTTTGGATTATTCAAAAATGAACAATGTTATAGACACAATATAACTAACAAACTTAGATTAAAATTATGTAACAAAATGAATAGAGATCTTTTACCTTCCAGAAGATGGAGAGTTTCAGTATCGGACGTAGGGAAGATGAACAAAAAGTAAATGTCATTTGATATGATATCCTTTTGGAGTGATTTTACTAAGCCATGCGGCCAAACTAACTTGTTGAATACGCCGAGTAGACGTAGATACAAATCTGCGCCAAATTAAGAAATAGGAAATAATTAAAGAAGCTTAATTAGATGTCTCTTACCAAAACAAAAATAAATAAAGAAATGGATACTTGAAAATATTTTTACCGTAGATGTGCATATGTCATAGACAAAAATAAGTAAGATCTGAAAATAGTCAGAACCTGCAAAACCAATTATTTCTCATATATTGACTATAAATTGTAATTATCGAATACCACTATCGACCGCATTATGAAATTTCTAATCACTTTCTTGTGATTGAAATTTCAAACATGGACTAACGGTATACGCTGAAGGTGAGTAAAGCTGAATGACTCCTGCTTCTATGCACATGGTTGTGATGTCTATTAACCGAACCTGTGATATAGTTAGACATCTATTAAATTAATAATAATTGGAACTAAAGTTTTTTATACAACAACTCACTTTATTACTTTTGAATGTAGAAGATCCACCTAATGCAACTTATAAATAGTGAATATGTTACTTTTATACAGAAATAAATGGAAAGAACACCGAGGTATCACACCGAAACCTACTACAAAATCTGACGGTATAATCGATATATCGTAACAACATAAATAATCTACTTATATCTGGTTCTTAATTTATTTTAATAATTTATTTTTATTAATAATGATATAATAAAAAAATATTGAAAGTATATATATATATTTTTCATAAAGTAATATTTCATTTTATTTTAGTTTAATATGATTGATTTAAATGAGAGAAAAATTATAAATTTAATAGTAGATAAAAAAGTATAAATTTTATATATTAGTTTATTTTATTAATATTATTCAATTGGATATCAATTTTTTTTATATTTGTATAGTAAATAAAAAAAGTATGAAGTGTATAACTAACTTAAAATTTTTATTATTAAATTATTTGTATTAATAATTATAAGAAAAAAAAATTAAAAGCGTATGAAAAAATTAAGAAGGAAACATTACAAAACAAAAACATCATTAATTAAATAAATTATAACTAAAACATTAATAGAACAAAAAAAAATATAAATTGGTATATAATAATTTAGGAAGATTTGAACAATTGATTTCAAATTATCGTAATAATATTCTGAATTATTGATATTTTTAATTTTGTAATTCAAATATTTTCCAACTCATTTTGTTTTATTAATTTATTTTTACTTTTAAAAATAAAGAAAATAAAATAAAAGATGATTGGAAGTTTTTTTGAATAATAATTTACAATAATTTAATTAGTCTTCTTAATATGGAATTGTCGACGTTGAAATCGAAATGATAATCTTGAATCAGAGGGAGAAATGGTCCGTTGTTTTAGACTTATACTCGGTTTCAGTTTAGTTCAGACCTATTATGTTCAATTCAGTTCTGTTTAAATTCATTAAGTTAAGTTAGTTCAGTTCAGTTCAAATTCATTAAAGTCTTAGTTATGATATTAATAGATTTAACAACTATAAAAATTACTAAAAGAGAAAATAACATTAGTGAGATTTCAATTATTTATATTTTAATTTATTTAAGTTCAGTTTAAATTCATTAAATTAAGTTAGTTCAGTTCAAATTCATTAAAATCTTAGGTATGATATTAATAGATTTAACAACTATAAAAATTATTAAAGGAGAAAACAACATTTATAAAATTTCAATTAATTATATTTAATTTATTTATTTATTAATTTATTTGTAAAAAAATATTACTAAACAAAATCACATGTTGAATTTAAACAAAATCAATTCTCAACTTTTATTATTTTTTTAATACTATTAAACTATATCAATATTTTAATAACAATGCTTTATTAATTTATTTAAATTTATAATGATATACAAACTAAAAAAAAAATTGAAGTGTATTCTAATAATAATTTTTCAACGTTTTTATTGAACACTTAAAAGATATAACATGTGTGAATAATAAATGAGGAATAATTGTATAATTAATTAATAAATGGTGAATAATTATTCTTAATTTAAAAGTTTCAGATATATGTAATTTAAGGATATGAAATTCTAATATTTATACACTCACTATCGTGGTAGCAAAGTATAAAAATATTAAAGAAACATTTAAAAATTTGGGTAACCTGATTCATGAATAGTAGTACTATATAACAACAAATTGTTATGAAAAATTACAAATTATTTGTTGTATTGATTGGTTAGTAAAAGTTTATTTTTTTTGAAAAGATTTAAAGAATTAGATATTAATTTTGCTAATTTAAAATTTAATAATACAAATATGAAAATAAATTTTTGAATCAAATTAATACGTATATTTCTATTGTTCACTAATACATAAACTAATAAATAAAGTAATACATATACTTCTATTACTCACTAATAATTTTTTATTTTGTTAAATTCTGAAGTGTTTCCTGTTAACTATAATTTAATAAAATAATTTTTTTAAATCGTATATTAACTTATTTTATCAATAGATATGATAATTAAATTTATATCAAATTAGAATTTGAATGAATCCTATTTGTGAACTCAATTTAAATCTTATTATTAATTGTAATAAATTTTCAAGGGTGCTTCCGTTTAAACTATGACTTAAAGTTGGTTGGGCAGTTTAATATGACTCAATATCTATTAAAATACAAGGGGACATTTTATTTAAAATAGATCATTGTTTTAAAAAGGAAAATCGGTAAAAATAAAATAAGTCATTAAATATAATACAATTTTATTGCGAATTTCGAAATACATCACAATTTCAATTCTAAAATTTATTAATCGTAATAGCATACGATATCATAATAAGTAATTGTCGACGTTGAAAACGAAATAACAATCTTGAATATGGAATGAAGTTATTGTTAAATTCCAAATGGGGGTGTTCAAGTGCGGTCCCACGCCTAGCGCACACACGAGAGCGGGAGCTTGAATATGCACTAGAGAGCCTCATTCTAACTCAAAACCATATGGTACTAAGTAGGAGAACTCCCTAGGCTTATATCATAGACTCCCCTCTCACAATTATTCGATGTGGGACAACTCACAAGTGGCCTTCAACACACCCCCTCCACTTGTGAGTCCTAGTCAAAGGGTGGTTATAACCACTCACAAACAGGATCGAAACCTGCTCTGATACCATGTCAAATTCCAAATGGGGGTGTTCAAGTGCGGTCCCACGCCTAGCGCACACACGAGAGCGGGAGCTTGAATATGCACTAGAGAGCCTCATTCTAACTCAAAACCATATGGTACTAAGTAGGAGAACTCCCTAGGCTTATATCATAGACTCCCCTCTCACAATTATTCGATGTGGGACAACTCACAAGTGGCCTTCAACACACCCCCTCCACTTGTGAGTCCTAGTCAAAGGGTGGTTATAACCACTCACAAACAGGATCGAAACCTGCTCTGATACCATGTTAAATTCTAAATGGGGGTGTTCAAGTGCGGTCCCACGCCTAGCGCACACACGAGAGCGGGAGCTTGAATATGCACTAGAGAGCCTCATTCTAACTCAAAACCATATGGTACTAAGTAGGAGAACTCCCTAGGCTTATATCATAGACTCCCCTCTCACAATTATTCGATGTGGGACAACTCACAAGTGGCCTTCAACAGTTATATCGTATACCTGAAAAAAAAATGCAAAAAATTAATATGATGATTACAATTAACAAAAACAAACGAAAAAAACTATCAACAATCACGAAGAAATAAAAACAACGTAATTACAGGGAGTATTTAAAATAAAATATGTGTTTGAAGAAATTTCGTTGTGTCTGAAAAAAAAATGCAAAAAATTAATATGATGATTACAATTAATAAAAACAAACGAAAAAAACTATCAACAATAAGCAATAAAAACAACATATTGTATCTGCAAAAAAAAAACAATCGATTCGTAAATTAAAATACACATTAAAAAAATTGCATACTCAATCAAATAGAAAAAAAAAACAATCGATTCATAAATTAAAAAACACATTAAAAAAATTGCATACTCAATCAAATAGAACGCTTTTATGGAGAAACTTGATTCATCTGCAAAAGAAAAAAAAAACAATTCATCAATAAAGGCTTAAAAAAATTGAATTGCAAACAAAAAAATTAATAGCTACGGAATGAAAACTTAATGATAATGAAAAAAAGTTTAAATAGAATTAGTTCCGTCTAATATTGAAACAAAATTTTATATTAATATAAATTAATTATTTGATTGAAAATTGATCGATTACTCTGGAGAATAATAAGGAGTAACCGCGTACAATTAATACTAAAAAAATAAAAAAAAAACGTTGAATATGATTTTTATTAATTTTATATAGAGTTTAAATAGGAAAATGAATATTAAAAGAATCAAATCTATACATATATAATTTCAGGATCATATTGGACCAATAGAAAAACAATAATAATATTATTTTCACACTATAAATTATAAATAAAAAAAAATTATAAATTATAATTAGTAATATTATTAAGCATATTTAAATTATTATATATAAGTTTTAAATAGTAATTTGAAATTATATATTTTTTATAATAATAATTAATTATCATATTAAATATATACATTTTTATTTCTTTTCTCAAAATTCTTTTTTATTCCATTAATATTAATTTAATTCCAATTAATCATATCTCATAAAAATCAATCTCTTCCGTTAAAAAAATTAATTAAACTTTTTAAATATATTATTTTTTCTTGCTATAATCTGGTTTGGTATGTCTTTTTTTATTTTTCTGAACATTGAGTTATTAATTATGTTTAACTAGATTTTTTTTAATTTTTAGTTTATCTCTAATTCAGTTATGTTAAATTTATGTTAAATTTAATGGTTAACAGACGTTATATTAATATAATTGGATTTCTGCTATCTCATCTCCTTCATGTTAATCAGTTAAATTCAATTTTTTTTTTATATTTCTATTTATTTTTCAGCTTTATAATTTTTATTTTCTATTATTTGGATTTTCCCCAGCGGTTTTAGGTATTTGTTGGATGCGTTTGACACTCGAGAAATGCAGAGAAGAGAAACTCCCCTTCCACCAGATCAATGCAGAGAAGAGAAACTACTCTTCCACCATATCAGATGCTTCTCGATCGAGTAGGATCAGACGAAAAACTTCTCTTCCACCAGATCAGAGGCTCCTCAATCGGGTATGATGTAAGATCAATGCAGAGAAGAGAAACTCCTCTTCCACCAGATCAGAGGCTTCTCGATCGGGTAGGATGAGAAGAGAAACTACTCTTCCACCAGATCAAAGGCTCATCGATCGGGTAGGATGTAAATCGAGGGATGCTCTCTTCCACCAGATCAGAGGCTCCTCGATCGGGTATGATGTAAGATCAATGCAGAGAAGAGAAACTCCTCTTCCACCAGATCAAATGTTTCTCGATCGGGTAGGATGAGACGAGAAACTACTATTCCACCAGATCAGAGGCTCCTCGGTCGGGTAGAATGTAAATCGAGGGATGCGCCCGACTAGCAGACACATGTGGGAGAGAGCCAATAGGTCTCATCCAAGGACTAACTTCATAATATTTCAATGAAAATTAGTGGGAGAGAGCCAATAGGTCTCATCCAAGGATTAACTTCATAATATTTCAATGAAAATTAGTCATAGCCAATAGGTCTCATCCAAGGACTAACTTCATAATATTTCAATGAAAATTTGTCATATTCGAGATTCGAACTCTGCGTCGTCGGGGAATTACACCAACATCACCACAGACCTTACCACTCGGCTATACCCCAAAAAGCTTACATACTATAAATTACATCAAACATGTGTAGTCTTTAAAAATAATAAAATTTTCATAATTAAGATAACGGTTAATAATGAGATTAATACGAAATTATAAATTTAAGTGAGAGTTCGATTATTAAATAAAATAATTTGTTATTTCGTTAATAAATTTTTGGCCGAAATAGTTGGAAATTAAATAAAATTTTAGATTATTTCAAACAAATAAATCACGTGCATCGCACGGGCAGTGATACTAATTAATTTCAATTCAAATTAACGGAGTTTAAATAGGAAAATCAATATTAAAAGAATTAGATTAATTTCAATTCAAATTAACGCAACCGGTATAATTAAATGTAAATCGCAACTATTATTTATTTATTATTTAGTCCTTATAGTGTGAACACAAAAGTTAATCCAACGATCTAGATTTTTGTGGAGAATTAAAAATGGATATATCCAACGGTAAAATTCTTTTTGATTTATATATTGTATAGATTTGCAAATTAATGTTTATTCTACTTCATATATATAGTTGATTTATATTTAAAATTATTATTTTCCTATTTTATTTAATGGATTTAATTATATAAGGATTTATTATAAGGATTTAATTATATATATATATATATATATATATATATATATATATATATATATATATATATATATTTTAAATTTAATTGTTACTAATTGTTTGGCTTTTGAATCAGGAAAATGGAAAGCAATAAAGACCAAGGCATGAGAGAGAAGGCGATGGCCGAAGAGAGGATCGAATCCAACGATTTTCCGGGCGCGATGACGTTTGCGCTGAGAGCGCAATTGCTGGATCTGGAACCCGACGGCATCTTGCAGATGATGTCGAGGAGAGTGGGCGGGGAAGTCGATTGGTACGACGTCTTCGGATTTAGCCTCGGATCGGCAGGCACGGTACACTTACAACCTGTTAATTATTTGAGTATTTGAAAATTATCATACATATATATCTCGATTCATACAAGTACAAACTCGAATTTATTCATACATTCAATTCAAATCCACTATACCTTTCACTAAATTTATTCATACATTCAAATGCGCTAACCTCACACACTACCCGGGGTTAGTCAAATATAGAAAATTTGAAATGCAATCAAACAATATAATAAATCTGAATGCAAATACAATTGTATTAATTGATAAAGAAGAATGGATGAAGAGAAATATAGATACAAGAAAGTATAAAAAGTGAATTAAAAGGTATAAAAATGTTTCAAAAGAAATATTGTGTAGAAATATCTACAAAATTACACATGACAAAACTAAAAAAATTATAAAGACGGATATATGAGTACAAACATCTATAAAAATAAAGTTATAAAAACAAAAACATCCTTATTATGGAGTGCAATAAAGATGAAACTGCCAGAGGAAATCAATAGCCGAGGCCAAACTCAAGCACCGGGATTTTGCTGGCGCCAAAAGATTTGCGCTAAAAGCGCAAAACCTGTACCCTGCGCTCAACATCATCTCCCAAATGCTGACGTGTATATCTCATTTGAGAAGATGATACATGGTCAGGATAAGAACAACCTCGCTGGCGCAGATGGCGCGTTCAAACTCATTTCCGAGGAACAATGTAAAAGACTCGTCATCTTATTTTCAGAAGGAACTGCTCGTACACTGACGGAGGCGGTCTTGACCCGTCGATGAAATCCAAATTCCTCGACGGCGCTAGTCTTGCATGATTTCTTGATATAGTCAGATTTGTGACTAATTGATAAAGTTGTGATTAACATTTGTTATAATTAACATCATATAATTGGTAAATTGTTACTCTGTTATTAAAGATTGTTGACAACTTTCACGATATGAAATTCAAAATAATTTAAATTGTGGATTTACATTTACTTAATTTTGGACAAATTTTGAAATAATGATTATATTAAAAGAAGTTTTATGTATTGTGAGTCGTGACAAGTAAAAATGAGCAAACTTTACAAAATGTGAAGTTTAAACAAGAAAATTATAGCAATATCCAATTATGTACGCACCTACTTTTACTTAAAAAATCAAATAATGGTTTTTAGAATAACTTTTTTATTATAGAATATTTAAGTAGTATTTATAAAAGTATTTGACAGATGTGCAATTTTTGAGCATATATGTTTATTAATTTGTCCTGTCAAAAATAAAAATTGAGCTTAAATTCATATTTTTACTTTGATTTAAGAAATATTTATATAATTACATTTTATTTTCAAATATAAAGTAAATAACAACATACTTTTAACGAAAAATTTTAAATTATTTTCATTTTAGTCCTCAAAAGAAAAAGAAAACATAATTTTTTTTAAGAGCTTCGATCTGATGTGAAAATTTTGAGCATTTATATTTATTTGTCTTGTCAAAAATGAAAGTTGACATTTCATATTTTTACTTAAATTGAAGAAATATTAATATAATTGCTATTTTTTTTAAATATAAAGTAAGTAGTGATGTAATTTTAACGAAAAATTTCAAATTATTTTCATTTTAGTACTCAAAAGAAAAAAGATTGTTGGACAGGAGTTAAGAAAATTAACTATAGTTGGTAGAGCTAAATGACCATCACTAACCATGGTTAAATGATGGGTTAAAACAAATTCTCATTTTTATGTATATATAAAGAAATGAAAAGGAAAATATTAATCAAAGGAAATCAATTGAATCCCTTAACTGACGCCATCAAAATTGATCTCCTATTTTTTCCAACCATCGAGGTTATAAATGTTATGACATTTCCAGTCGCAAAATAATCCTCTCTCGTCATGTTGTATTTGATGAGTCGCAATTTTCTTTTGCAACCCTTCATCGTCCAACACCTACGACATATGAATTCGTGGACCAAGGTTTGTCACCCTTATTAAATCCTTTAACTTCTCCTCGCATAGATCAAACTCAATCTCCTGCACAACCACATCTCCCCCAAAATACATCATCTGGGCCCCACACTACAGCTCCATCTATTGATCATCAGCCCCAAAATACATCATCTGAATCCCACACTACTTCTCCCTCTATTGATCAGTGCCCAATAGAGCCTACTGCTCAGACCTCTCCTCCACTCCAAATGTCTTCTATCCCACTCCAACATAATACAAATCCACCCATTACATCTCGTACCATAACCACCCGAAGCATGCATGGTATTGTTCGCCCTAAACATCAATTTAATTTAACAACTTCTCTCACTCCGTCTCCTCTTCCTCGCAATCCAAAAATAGCCATATCTGATCCAAGTTGGTACGCTGCCATGCAAGATGAATTTAGTGCTCTTATTAAAATTAAGACGTGGGAGTTGGTGCCTCGTCCATCTCATACTAATATTATTCGTTCTATGTGGATTTTTCGACATAAATATAATGCTGGCGGTTCATTTGAGCGGTACAAAGCTCGTCTTGTTGGTGATGGCAGGTCTCAGCAGGTTGGCGTGGATTGCAATGACATTTAGCCCAGTTGTGAAGCCGACTACGATTCGAGCGGTTCTTGGCATTGCTTTATCTAAATCATGGGCAATTCACCAGTTGGACGTCAAAAATGCTTTTCTCCATGGACAACTTAATGAGACGGTTTACATGCATCAACCTTTGGGATTTCGAGATTCTGCATATCCCGACCATGTGTGTTTATTAAAGAAATCTCTCTATGGAATCAAACAGGCACCTCGTGCTTGGTACCAACGGTTCGCTGATTATGTCTCTACTATGGGTTTCTCACATAACACATCAGACCATTCTCTATTTATATTTAAACAAGAGCATGCCATAGCCTATATTCTCCTATATGTCGACGACATCATTCTCGTTACTTCTTCTCCAAAGCTGCAGCATTCGATTATGTCACAACTAGCTTCTGAATTTGCTATGAAAGACTTAGGTCCCTTGAGTTATTTCTTGGGCATTTCTGTCACGCACACCGGCACGAGGTTATTTCTCTCTCAACGTAAATATGCTAAAGAAATAATTGATCGGGCAGGCATGGCATCTTGTAAACCGATTGCTACACCAGTTGACACCAAGCCCAAACTCAGTGCATCCACCGACAATTCTTTCGAAGATCCGACACTCTATCGAAATTTAGCTGGAGCACTTAAATATCTTACCTTTACGAGGACATATATTTCTTATTCTGTGCAACAAATTTGTTTACACATGCATAATCCCAAATTCAACCATATGATGGCTGTGAAACGAATCATAAGATACATTCAAGGTACACTCAACTTCGGGCTCCAACTATATTAGTCGAACATATCTAATCTTGTTTGCTACACTGATGCGGATTGGGGTGGGTGTCCTGACACTAGATGCTCGACTTCGGGGTATTGTGTTTTCATGGGCGACAATATTATCTCTTGGTCTTCAAAACGTCAACCGATTCTTTCCCGCTCTAGTGCAGAGGCAGAATATCGTAGAGTTGCCAACGTTGTTGCGGAATCGTGTTGGCTGCGTAACCTTCTTCTTGAGTTGCATTGTCCGATTCTAAAGGCGACTTTGATTTACTGTGACAATATTAGTGCAATGCATCTCTCTCAAAATCCGGTTCAACATCAACGCACTAAACATATTGAAATGGACATACATTTTGTTCGTGAGAAAGTCGCGCGAGGTCAAGTTCATGTTCACCACGTCCCATCTCGATATCAAATCGCCGGCATTTTCACCAAGGGGCTTCCACGCATACTTTTTGATGATTTTCGGGACAGTCTCAGCATACGACCTCCTCCTGCTTCGACTGCGGGACAGTATTAATCCAAGGAAATCAATTGAATCCCTTAACTGACTCCATCACAATTGATCTCCTATTTTAACCAACCAAATAAAATCATTTAGATATTTATATCTTCCTTTTTGTATAGTTGATTTGCATGGATATATTCCTTATTGTATTCACTGTAAACTGTATATATAGGATACTTTATGAAATACAAAAGGCACGGAATAGTTTCCTTCAGAAAAACCCTTCCATCAGCCACCTTGTTTTGTACGAGCTTCAGACTAACTAATTTTGCAGTTCCTTATTCATTTTTCATTTCTCTCTCTTTGGCAGAGTTTTTGACACTCCCCATTTCCTCGGCGGGAATTACAGTGAGGTTAACCTCTTATTTTTCTCGGTAATTTTCATGGCACCCCTCTTCATGTTTCTGCATTTCACTTAAAAGTTGTAATCTTTGGTGATAAATTTTTATTTTCGATTAAAGTAAAAGATCAAAGTCTATGTATTTTGTGAAATTTCACTCTGCGTTTCATTGAATTGTATCCCTCTATATATACAAAGAGATAGTCTGTATAAAATCTCCTATGATATATCTTATGCCTAAATAGCTCCTCAACATAAGGTAAATAATAAACTACTTTACATAATTACAATATTTACATATTCAAAGATACTAATCATATCTTCATATGCCCCCTCTCAAGTTGGAGCATGTATATTTGAGATGCCCAACTTGTCCAATAAATCATAGAAGCGTTGGCGTCCAAGGGCTTTAGTCAAGATATCCGCTAACTGAGAATGAGTGTGAACGTAGCGAGGTGAAATAAGACCACGCTGAATCTTTTCACGAATAAAATGATCATCAATCTCGATATGTTTTGTACGTTCATGTGAGACCGAATTCTTAGCAATATGAATAGCACTTTGGTTGTCACAATGTAGAGGTACAACCCCATGAATGGACACACCGAAACGACGTAGAAGTTCTTTTATCCAAATGATCTCACATGTAGCAGCTGCCATCGAGCGGTATTCCGCCTCCGTAGAAGAGCGTGAAACCGTAGTCTGTTTCTTGGTTTTCCAAGAAATAGGAGCCCCTCCGAGACACATAAAGTAAGCGGTGATGGAACGTCGAGTAACTAGACAACTGCCGTAATCGGCATCACGGTAAGCCTCAAGTACCATTGGTCTATCTGCCTTAAACAACAGCCCCTGCCGAGGACTTTGTTTTTTATACCGGACTATTCGCAAAGCGGCATCCCATTGTGATTGAGTCGGGTGCTGCATGAATTGAGACAAAATATGGACAGGGTAACTCCATTCTGGCCGTGTGAGTGTTAGGTAAATCAATTTACCAACGAGACGACGATACTTTGAGCCACAACATCGGTAGCTAAAGCGAGAGAATGTTTCTCGTCCATATGTACACTAGACGGTTTGCATCAAAGTAATCCGGTTTCAGAAAGAATATTAAGAGCATATTGTTGGAAATCGACATCCCGGAATTAATAAATTTAAATAAAATTAATTAAATAAATTATCTAATTAATTCCGACCGAAATTCCTTCGCCGGAAACCACCGCGAACCACCGCACGGAGCCGGGCCCGACGAGAGTAGCCGCCGTGGGATGAACCCACAGCAAACCCTAGTCGAGCCCCCGCATGGGGCTTGCGATCGCGGTAGGTGATCGCATGGGGTTGCGCATGCAACCCCCGGGGCTGGTCGTAGCAGCCCCCCGGCGGTGAGTCCGGCGACTCACCGCCACCGCTCGTGGAGAGGCGGTCCGCCCAGCGGACCGTGACAGGGCCAGCCCGCGGCTGCCCGACGTTCGAGCCCAAGCTCGATCGCATGCCCCGGCGTCCAGCCGGGGCTTCTCCCGTGTGCGCGTCGGCGATCGTGCCCTAGGGCCGATCGCCACCCTCGGCCCAGCCGAGGGGTTTTGCCTTCGATCCCGGCGGGGATCTCCCGACCTCCCACGGTCCGGTGATCTTCGATCACCACCGCGAGGTCGATCCCCATCCCCGGTTTCGTCCCTCGGATCTTTGTTCATGTGCATATAACAATAATATAAATCATCGAGGGGGTTCGTGATTTTACCTTTGTTCTCGTTGTACGGAGAAACGAGATCTTATTGAAGACCTTGAGACCTTCCCACGTATTCCTTGCACTCGTTCGAACGTCGGGTGGGCGACGATCCTCCGAACTCTATGGATCTCCTTCTCTACTTTCTCTCTCTAGAATTGTGTTCTTCAAGTATGAGAATAGAGAAGACCATGTAGTGCTTTTATAGGCTACTTAGGGGATCTTAAGGAGGTGGAATATTGGGCTTCCAATAGAATTAATTAAATTGAGCCCAAGCCCAAGTCTATTAATTAATCTATTAATTATATTTATTTTCCACTATATAAATATAATTGCACTCCCAATATTATACCATATTTTATCAAATAATATTATCTCTCCGGTAGTATTATTTATTCTGTGTATTTAAGATAGAAATGTCCACGAATAAAATTAATTTATTGCTAATTAATTTATTCATCTCTTTTATCCGAGACTAGTACCATTCAACCTTAATTATTATGCGGAAGAAATCCACCTGCAGGGTTTACATAATAATTCCTTATGAACTCATCTCGGGGACATTATCAACCCTTATCGGGACACACTTTCCCGTCAAGAATTCACGACATGTCATACATAAAATATAGTGACCAACCTTTACCGGTAATCGACTGGTTATTCTAATCAGTCAATCCCTTTTGAAAATCAAAGTCACTAATATTAAATGCACACACCCGCAATAATATCAGGGATTAAGAATAAAATACACTGAGACTTAAATCGATTATCTAAGACAATCCTAATCGATAAATCTCAAGCGATCCGCCCAATACACCAAGTGTACAAGTATGATAAAATAATTAAGACAAATTATTTTCTCTCTCATACAACGACTATACCGATGGATTGGTCCTTGTCCATCTAGGTCGTGAGCAACTGTTCGATTATATACGAGTAACCGATAGTATGATCTTCCGTGTGACGACGCACACCATACTAACTACAACGTATATAATCCAGGACTATAATTTGCATATATTTAATTATAAATAATTAAACGCAAACAATTGTTTATTTTTTTAAATAGATTAGTGGCAATGGATCGGGAGTTAATATCACTTAAATCTAGACATTAAGTATACAACTCCAACAATCTCCCACTTATACTAAGGTGTAGTCTTTTCTTCCAAACTCCCGACTCCCATACTCTTCACGTGCTTAATATGCACTTCCAAGAAGTGCCTTGTGAAAGAGCAATCTAGATTGTCGTTCCGAAGTTATCTTGGTGACTACAGCGTCGTCTTCCCTGACGATGATTCGTATCAGGTGGTACTTGCGCTCTATGTGTTTTCTTACACTCATGGACTCAAGATCTTTTAAAGTTTGCCACTGCACCGCTATTTACATAGCCTTTAGTAAACTAAGAATCACATCCAAGTCCCAGAGGTAATACCGGAGCCACACCAAAACTTCCGCTGCCTCTGAGGCCGCTATTTGGTTACCAATGGGAGAGTCCGAAAAGCATCGTGCTTATCACTCTTCCATGTTAAAGCTCCACCTCATTTAATAGTGAAACACATAGCATGATATCGACTTGCACCGGTCCTTATTTGATTAGAAATCTAAGAGAGTGTAATCCAAAGGAAAAGCTTGTCTGCTCCGTAATCCAGAACATAGTTTCGAGTACTTCGAAAGTACTTTTAAAATGTTCATTACAACAGTCGAATATTCCTTTCCAGGATTACCTTGATATTCTCTCACTATACTAGCCACATAGCAGATATCAGGTTCTCGTTTTCAACATCGCATTTATCAAGCTTTCCACACTCTAAGTGTAGGAAACCGCTTTCATTGCTTCTATCTCCTTTTGTGTTTCAAAACACATGTCCTTAGATAGATGCATTCCGTGTCTGAAAGGTAACAAACCTTTCTCGGAATCTTGCATGTTAAAACGAACCATAATCATATCTATGTAAGATTTCCAGGAGAAGTACAATGTTCTTTCCTAGAGATCCAAGATCTCAAGAACATGTCTACCTTCTTCCTTTATCTTTCATAATTATTTATCCAGACAACCATCATTTCATGTCTGATTACATCTTTACATTGTTACTAATGATAAAATGTTATCTACATAAAACCAGAGAAACACCACCTACTTTCCATCACGTTTCCAATACACACGATTCGTCTATGCTTTGATGAATCCATAAAATGGACTATCTCATCAATTCGCAAGTACCACGATCTCAATGCTTTGTTACAATCCATAAATGGATTAACTAAGCTTGTACTCTAAATGATCTTGCCTCTTAGCAATAATCCTTATTGCTTTCTAAGAAGCACATTTAGATCCAGTACTGCCTCTATGTAGATTCAGGGATTGATTTCATGTATACTAGGTCCAGAGTCCGAAGACTCTTCTAGTCTTATGAATATATCTGGTTGACCCACAAACTTCCACTACAACGGCATTCCGGTGTATAAACAGTAATAACAGTAGGTGTAATTAGTGGTGTACCGCTACTCGGTTCGGCTGGTTTTTAGTCTTCTTCGTTCTCTCTCATTTCAAAGTATTACGTCACTTTGGGCTTGTGGTTCATCTAATAGTCTTCCTCTAAGAACCGGGCGTTAGAACATATAACGTCCTTCTGGTTCATAGTACTATTGAACACACATCTTTTGTTCTTCCAGGATATTCTACAACCGCATGCACATACCGTTGTTTTCCAGACTGTTGGAAATCGATATCCCGGAATTAATAAATTTAATAAATTATCTCATTAATTCCGACCGAAATCCTTTGGAGATCGAATATCCGGATTGTCTAAATTGCGGAACCGACAACCCAATCTAAATCCCCTCGCCGGAAACCACCGCGAACCACCACGCATGACCGGAGCCCGACCAAGGTAGCCGCCGTGGGATGAACCCACGGCAAACCCTAGCCGAACCCCATGGAGGGGTTCGCGATTGCGGTTGCGCGATCGCCGGGATGCCAAGCATCCCCGGGGCTGCTCGGAGCAGCCCCCCGGCGGTGAGTCCGGCGACTCACCGCCACCGCCGTCGGAGGAGGGGGCGCCTGCCGCGGCACCAGCCCGCGGCTGCCCCCAGTGATCGACCAAGGGTCGATCGCACGCCCCGACGTCCAGCCGGGGCTCCCTTCCTCGCGCGCAATCGGCGATCGAACCTACTAGGGTTTCGATCGCCTCCCTCGACGTCCAGCCGAGGGTTCCATGCATCGTGCATGCGCACGACCCCACGGGGATCCAAACCGCCGCGGTCTGGTGGTTCGACCACCACCGCCGGTTCATCCTCGTTCCGGGGTTCGTCCTCGGATCTTGGTTCATGATATTTTTACGACAATTAAACGATAAAATCGTAAAGAGGGTTTTACGATTTACCTCGTTTTCGTTGTTCGGAAAAACGAAGAACTCAATTTGACGACCTTGAGATCTTTCCACGTATTCCTTGCACTAGCCCGGACGTCGTGTGGGCGACGATCTACCGAACTCCATGGATCCTCCTCTCTACTTTCTCTCTCTAGAATTGTGATCTTCAAGTTATGAGATTATGAGAATAGAGAAGACCATGTAGTGCTTTTATAGGCTACGTAGGGGATCTTAAGGAGGTGGAATATTGGGCTTCCAATAATAGTGATTAAATTGAGCCCAAGCCCAAATCTATTAATCCTTACTATTATTAATTAATTTATTTTCCACTATATAAATTAATTGCACTCCCAATATTAAACCATATTATATCAAATAATATTTCTCCGGTAGTATTATTTATTCCGTGTATTTAAGATATAAATATCCATGAATAAAATTAATTTATTGCTAATTAATTTATTCATCTCTTATATCTGAGACTAGTACCATTCAACCTTAATTATTATGCGGAACGAATCCACCTGCAGGGTTTACATAATAATTTCTTATGAACTCATCTCGGGGATATTATCAACCCTTACGGGATACACTTTCCCGTCAAGTATTCACGGCATGTCATATATAAAACATAGCGACCAACTTAACCGGTAATTGACCCAATAATTAAACCGGTCAATTCCTTTGGAAAATCAAAGTCACTTATATTAAATATACACACCCGAAATAGTATCGGGGATTAAGAATAAAATACTCAGAGATTTAAATCGATTATCGCCGGCAATCCTAATCGATAAATCTCAAGCAGATCCGCTCAATACACCAAGTGTACAAGTGTGATAAAATAATCAAGACAGATTATTTTCTCTCTCACACAACGACTATACCGATGGATTGGTCCGTGTCCATCTAGGTCGTGAGCAACTGTTCGATTAAATACGAGTAACCGATAGTATGATCTTCCGTGTGGGCCCGACACACCATACTAACTACAACGTATAGAATCCAGGACTATAATTTGCATATATTTAATTATAAATAATTAAATGCAAATAATTGTTTATTTAATTAAATAGATTAGTGGCAATGGATCGTGAGTTTCCATTACTTAAATCTAGACATTAAGTACAAAACTCCAACAATCTCCCACTTGTACTAAGGTCTAGTCATTTCCTCCAAACTCCCGACTCCCATACTCATCACGTGCTTAAGTTGTACTTCCAAGAAGTACTATGTGAATGAGCAATCTAGGTTGCCGCTCTGAAGTTATCTTGGTGACTACAGCGTCGTCTCCCTCGACGATGACTCGTATCAGGTGGTACTTGCTCTATGTGTTATCTTACACTTATGGACTCGTGATTTCTTACCATTTGCCATCGCACCGCTATTTACATAGCCTTTGGCAAATTAAGAATCACATCTAAGTCCCAGAGATTATCCCGGAGTTATACCAAAACTTCTGCTGCCTCTGAGGCCGCTATTTGGTTACCCATGGCAGAGTCCGAAAAGCATCGTGCTTATCACTCTTCCATGTTAAAACTCCTTCTCCTTCAATAGTGAAACACATAGCCTGATATCGACTTACACCGGTCCTCATTCGATTAGAAATCTAAGAGAATGTAATCCAAAGGAAATGCTCGTCTGCTCCGTAATCCAGAACATAGTTTCTTGTACTTCGAAAGTACTTTAGATGTTCATTACAGCAATCGAGTATTCCTTTCCGGGATTACCTTGATATCCTCCCACTATGCTAACCGCATAGCCGATATCAGGTTCTCGTTTTCAACATTGCATTTATCAAGCTTTCCTCACTGTAAGTGTAGGAATCCGCTTTCATTGCTTCTATCTCCTTTTGTGTTCCAAAACACATATCCTTAGATAGATGCATTCCGTATCTGAAAGGTAACGAACCTTTCGCGGAATCTTGCATGTTAAAACGAACCATAATCATATATATGTAAGATGTCCAGGAGAAGTACAATGTTCTTTCCTAGAGATCCAAGATCTCAAGAACATGTCCAACTTCTTCCTAAATCTTTCATAATGATTCATCTAGACAATCATCATTCTATGTCTGACAACATCCTTACATTGTTGCCAATGATAAAATGTTATCTACATAAAACCCGAGAAACACCACCTTGTTTCTATCACGTTTCCAATACACACGATTCGTCTATGCTTTGATGAATCCATAAAATGGACTATCTCATCATTTTGCAAGTACCACGAACTCAATGCTTTGTTCCAATCCATAAATGGATCAACTAAGCTTGTACTCTAAATGATCTCGCCTCTTAGCAATAATCCTTATTGCTCTCCAAGAAGGCACATTTAGATCTAGTACCGCCTTCATGTAGATCCAGGGATCGATTTCATGTATACTAGGTCCAGAGTCCGAAGACTCTCCCAGTCTTATGAATATCTCTGGTTGTCTCACAACCTCCCACTACAACGGCATTCCGGTGTATAAACAGTAATAACAGTAGGTGCAGTTAGTGGTGTACCGCTACTCGGTTCGGCTGGTTCTAAGTCTTAATCTTTCTCTCTCATTTCAAAGTATCATGTCACTTTGGGCTTGTGGTTCATCATATAGTATTTCTCTAAGAACCGGGCGTTAGAACTTATAACGTCCTTCTGGTTCATAGTACTATTGAACACACATCTTTTGTTCTTCCAGGACATTCTACAACCGCATTTGAATGCGCCGTTGTTTCCAGATATATCCATAGAACATAGGTAGTTCCGTATTACTCATGATTTTACTATTTCTATAAGAGTTCCATTTCTTGTTTACGACACACCATTTCTACACAACAGTGTATGGTGTAGTCATTTGGGATCAAATCCCAATCTCTGATTAGTATGCCATGCATTCCTCAGACAGGTACTTGCCTCCGCGATCAAATCGCAGGCTACAAATGGATATACCTTGATGGTTCTCCACAATTGCTTAGTGTCCATTGACTTGTCAAAACACTTGCTTTTGTGGCACATCAGGTATTCTAATCCATTTCTCGAGTAATCATCAAATGAAGTACTCGTACCTTATTGTCTGAGTAGACATAGGTCTGCATACATCAGAGTCAATCAATTCTTATACTTGTCACATTATCTTCCAAATTAGATTCTTAGGTCGGAAGGTCCACTCCTTCAACTTAATTGATCAAATATCAATTTTCGACCTTTGAACTTCTTATTTGAATAAACATGATTCAGCATAAGAATCCACAAGTATAATTGATAAAGAAATCTCTTATTAGTAAAACGAGTTTCATACTACGGTTCGTTGCATCGTGGTGGACTCAGGATTCATCATTTATATATTGCTAGCTAATGTACCAAAATAGATAATATCATTATTTCTTCTTATAACCATCAAATGATTAAAAGAAATAAAATATCCATTCATTAAATTTCAGAAATCCAGAACAAAGTTCTTTCTAAAATTAAAGGTACATAAAAGCAATAACTCAAAATGAAATCCTATAAAATGTCCTCCACTGCAACTGCTGCCTCCTCTACAGCATTGCCCATGTAGACTACGATCTTTTCTTTTCCAAGTCGTCGGGTTTCCTGGAACCCTTGCATTTAAAATGCACATACCGTCAGTGGTTCCATATCTACACACCAGGTTCCGTTAGATAATACCACTGACTATGTTTTACGACTAAAGAAAATTTCGTACTTTCTTTGAGAGGATAATCAAACTTCCAGTACCCAGACTGTTTGCATCGAGAACACGCTTTCTCGTCCCATCTCGTGGTCCAAGTAATCTTAGAACCACTGGGTCTGTTTGCTTTTCCTTTCCCCGATATTACCCTTAGGTTCGAAACCTATGGCATTGGCTATAAGAGCTCGCGATTTCTGTCTCAACTCGTCTAAAAGGTCAATCATCTCAAAAAACGTGTTTAAGCATTTTCCTCGAATCGACTGGCCTTTATGAGTATTTTCATCGCCTCTTGTCTAGCCTCTACATCATGTCTAAACATCTCCTTGAGCTTGAACATGATATCATAATCAGTGGTTATTGCATAAGCATTTTCCCACTTCTTAAAATCAGTCCTTTCCTCATTAGTTAAGACATTTGTAGGCTCGGGAGGACAAAGCTCACTGAGTACAAACTTGTACTCTTTAACAGTTTGGGCAATGTCTAGATCTCTATTCCAATCAATACATTTAGGGACCAGTGAGTTAAATACCTTAAGTATCACATAAAGTGGGTTCAAAGCCATTTCCTAATCTATGAGCACATATAACAACAAACAATTTGATTTAATCTCCGATATTATCTCCCTCAAATAATATCATTAAATCACTAATCACATCTAAAATCCCATCAGATATGGCAAGCCACGTGGTGTGGACGACCTTACCCAAATGATTTAGCAATTAATTTTGCTTCGATCATACATCACTTATAGCGTAACTTCGTGGGGAAGAATACTATAATGCGTATCTAAGTGTAAACCATTACTCAGCACTAAAGTAAATCGTTTGGAACCGCTACATCACCGCAAGCCACGTGGTGTGGACGTTTACGATGATTTCACAATTCTTCACAATTCCTTATAACTGTCTACATCAATTAATCCAAAATCCGTTAGTATAGCAAGCCACGTGGTGTGGACGTTTACTACACCAAGAGACTTTTATAATTGACTCCCAATTACTTGATTCATTTAATCTTGTAAATCAAGACGCGGAGAATCATAAGTGAAACTCGAAGTTTCTTACCAGTGATTCACCATGCGAACGACCCTATCTCTCATAAATGAGGGAGCCGAGCAGACAATCGATCCATTTCAAGAAATGGTACGAAGGTCTCTAATTTGTGTCCTCGACATGACCAAGTGGCTTTGGCTCCATTCCACTCCCCGGGATGAGAATGAGTCGACTTGAAATCAGTTTTGGAAAGACAAATTAGGCATTGTTTGATAAACTTAATCAATGTTTCTCGTAAGAGGAATTACAAGAATTCTCCTCCAATGGCTTATCTATATGAACTTCGAAAGTTCATAAAAGTCACCAAGAGAACAGCAATGGAGACCATGACATTGTTTCCAATCCCTCTCCCACTTAGCTTTTTACAATAAAGGGATACGCTATCTAATGCATAATTAAATACACATAAGCATGCATACATGAAATAAAGCACATAATATATTATCACATAATCAAAATAATACTAGAATATTATTTTCCGACTATTATGGCTTTATCGCATCCCCGTATGCGTCTTCTAGTCTTTAGTCTTCGTTCTTGAATGCTCCATGTGACGGGAATATTAATTCCAATATTTAAATCTATTTATTTTTAATAAATCCAAAAGTTACTTAATTCGAAAATTAAGTCAATCGAATAAATCAAAAATAAAATTAAATATTATTAATATTTTTATTTATTTTTATTTTCCTTTCTAATTCCATTAAATCTCTAGAATCCTATCCAAGTCAAACTTGGAATATTCTAGAAGATTTCTATAATAGAATAAGGAAATAAAATAAATTAGGACTCCTAATCCTTCCAAATTAATTCCTTTCCTTTTCTATTAAAAAATCCATAAAGGAATAATTAAATAAGGAAAAATTAATTAAGGACTCTTAAAACTTTCCAAATTAATTATTTTCCTAATCCATTAAAAATTCCATAAAGGAATAATTAAATAGGAAAAATAAATTAATTATAAATTTATTCCTTTTCCTATTCCATGAAAATTCCCAAGAATAGGAATAATTAATAAGGAAAAATAAATTTATTCTAAATCTATTCTTTTCCTATTCCATGAAAATTCCCAAGAATAGGAATAATCAATAAGGAAAAATAAATTCATTCTAAATCTATTCTTTTCCTATTCCATGAGAATCCCAAAAAAAAGGAATACTCAAAATAGGAAAACCGAATAATTTAGGAAAGTAAATCTCGGTTAGGAGTAGCACGGAGTGGGGATCTCCGCACCACTCCAACCCATCGACCGCCACCCCGGGAGGAGCACCGCCGCCCAACCGGCCGGCCAGCCACCACCAACCGGCGGCAGCCCACGGCCAAGGGCGATCGAGCCTCCTCTCCATGCGATCGATCCATCCCTTGGGGTCGATCATGGGGTTGATCGATCCCCGGAATCCTCCCTCTCTTCGTCTCCTTCGTCACACTTTTCCGGTCGTCGTTTCGTCCTCGATCCAACGTAAAATAAATTCAAATTTATTACTACGCTATCGGGTATCGATTCTCTACATGAAAACGACCTCATACAATTTCCGGAAAAATTAAGAACAAGCATTCACCACACAAGAACAAATATCGACATTAACGAGAGTTTAATAATCAAGAGAAATATTATGACATTAATTAACCAAATTAAATCTAGCCATAATAATCGGAAACCCTGCAAGGTAGAACAATTTATCGAAAAATACCATGAACTAAAACCAACGCTCTGATACCAATTGTTGGAAATCGATATCCCGGAATTAATAAATTTAAATAAATAAATTATCTAATTAATTCCGACCGAAATCCTTTGGAGATCGAATATCCGGATTGTCTAAATTGCGGAACCGACAACCCAATCGAAATTCCCGCGAACCACCACGCATGACCGGAGCCCGACCAAGGTAGCCGCCGTGGGATGAACCCACGGAAAACCCTAGCCGAACCCCATGGAGGGGTTCGCGATTGCGGTTGCGCGATCGCCGGGATGCCAAGCATCCCCGGGGCTGCTCGGAGCAGCCCCCCGGCGGTGAGTCCGGCGACTCACCGCCACCGCCGTCGGAGGAGGGGGCGCCTGCCGCGGCACCAGCCCGCGGCTGCCCCCAGCGATCGACCAAGGGTCGATCGCACGCCCCGGCGTCCAGCCGGGGCTCCCTTCCTCGCGCGCAATCGGCGATCGAACCTACTAGGGTTCGTCCTCGGATCTTGGTTCATGATATTTTTACGATAATTAAACGATAAAATCATAAAGAGGGTTTTACGATTTACCTCGTTCTCGTTGTTCGGAAAAACGAAGAACTCAATTTGACGACCTTGAGATCTTCCCACGTATTCCTTGCACTAGCCCGGACGTCGTGTGGGCGACGATCTACCGAACTCCATGGATCCTCCTCTCTACTTTCTCTCTCTAGAATTGTGATCTTCAAGTTATGAGATTATGAGAATAGAGAAGACCATGTAGTGCTTTTATAGGCTACGTAGGGGATCTTAAGGAGGTGGAATATTGGGCTTCCAATAATAGTGATTAAATTGAGCCCAAGCCTAAATCTATTAATCCTTACTATTATTAATTAATTTATTTTCCACTATATAAATTAATTGCACTCCCAATATTAAACCATATTATATCAAATAATATTTCTCCGGTAGTATTATTTATTCCGTGTATTTCAGATATAAATATCCATGAATAAAATTAATTTATTGCTAATTAATTTATTCATTTCTTATATCCGAGACTAGTACCATTCAACCTTAATTATTATGCGGAACGAATCCACCTGCAGGGTTTACATAATAATTCCTTATGAACTCATCTCGGGGATATTATCAACCCTTACGGGATACACTTTCCCGTCAAGTATTCACGGCATGTCATATATAAAATATAGCGACCCAACTTAACCGGTAATTGACCCAATAATTAAACCGGTCAATTCCTTTGGAAAATCAAAGTCACTTATATTAAATATACACACCCGCAATAGTATCGGGGATTAAGAATAAAATACTCAGAGATTTAAATCGATTATCGCCGGCAATCCTAATCGATAAATCTCAAGCAGATCCGCTCAATACACCAAGTGTACAAGTGTGATAAAATAATCAAGACAGATTATTTTCTCTCTCACACAACGACTATATCGATGGATTGGTCCGTGTCCATCTAGGTCGTGAGCAACTGTTCGATTAAATACGAGTAACCGATAGTATGATCTTCCGTGTGGGCCCGACACACCATACTAACTACAACGTATAGAATCCAGGACTATAATTTGCATATATTTAATTATAAATAATTAAATGCAAATAATTGTTTATTTAATTAAATAGATTAGTGGCAATGGATCGTGAGTTTCCGTTACTTAAATCTAGACATTAAGTACACAACTCCAACACAGACATATCCATAGAACACAGGTAGTACCGAATAACTTGTCTTTTACTATCTATAAGAGTTCCATTTCTTATTTCCGACTCACCACTTCTACACAAGAGTGTATGGTGTAGTCTCTTGGGATCTAATTCCAATCTTTGATTAGTATGCCATGCATTCCTCAGACAGGTGCTTGCCTCCGCGATCAAATCGCAGGCTTCTAATGGATATACCTTGAAGGTTCCCCACAATAGCTTTGTGTCCATTGACTTAATAAAACACTTTGCTTTTGTGGTACATTAGGTATGCTAATCCATTTTTCGAGTAATCATAAAATGAAGAACTCGTACCTTATTGTCTGAGTAGACATAGGTCTGCATACATCAGAGTTAATTAATTCCAATACTTGTACGGATCTCATATCCTTTCCAAAGGATTGCTTAGTTATGTTATCTTCCAAATTAGATTCTTAGGTCGGAAGGTCCACTCCTTCAACTTAATTGATCAAAATATCAATTTTCGACCTTTGAACTTCTTATTTGAATAAACATGACTTAGCATAAGAATCCACAAGTATAAATGATTCATTACAGAGATATCTCTTAAAAGTAAAACGAGTTATATACTACGGTTCGTTGCATCGTGGTGGACTTAGGATTCAGCATTTATATATTGCTAGATAATGTACCAGAATAGATAATATCATTATCTCTTCTTATAACCATCAAATGATTAAAAGAAATAAAATATCCATTCATTAGAAATCCAGAACAAAGTTCTTTCTAAAATGAAAGGTACATAAAAGCAATAACTCAAAATGAAATCCTATAAAATGTCCTCCACTGCAACAGCTGCCTCCTCCACAACATTGCCCATGTAGACTACGATTTCTTCTTTTCCAAGTCGTCGGGTTTCCTGGAACCCTTGCATTTAAAATGCACATACCGTCAGTGGTTCCATATCTATACACCAGGTTCCGGTAGATAATACCACTGATTATGTTTTACGACTAAAGAAAATTTCGTACCTTCTTTGAGAGGATAATCAGACTTCCAGTACCCAGTGTTGGAGTTGTGTACTTAATGTCTAGATTTAAGTAACGGTAAACTCCCGGTCATAGCATTTAATCTATTAAATTAATAAACAATTGTTTGCATTTAATTATTGATAATTAAATATATGCAAATCATAGTCCTGGATTTTATACGTTGTAGTTAGTATGGTGTGTCGGGCCCACACAGAAGATCATACTATCGGTTACTCGTATTTAATCAAACAGTTGCTCACGACCTAGATGGACACGGACCAATCCATCGGTATAGTCGTTGTGTGAGAGAGAAAATAATTTGTCTTAATTATTTTATCGCACTTGTACACTTGGTGTATTGAGCGGATCGCTTGAGATTTATCGATTAGGATTGCCTTAGATAATCGATTCAAGTCTCAGAGTATTTTATTCTTAATCCCCGATACTATTGCGGGTGTGTATATTTAATATAAGTGACTTTGATTTTCCAAAGGAATTAACCGATTCAATTATTGGGTTAATTACCGGTTAAAGTTGGGTCACTATATTTTATATATGACATGCCGTGAATACTTGACGGGAAAGTGTATCCCGGAAGGGTTGATAATATCCCTGAGATGAGTTCATAAGGAATTATTGTGTAAACCTCATGAGTGGATTCGTTCCGCACAATAATTAAGGTTGAATGGTACTAGTCTCGGATTCAAGAGATGAATAAATTAATTAGCAATAAATTAATTTTATTCATGGATATTTAAATCTTAAATACACGGAATAAATAATACTACCGGAGAAATATTATTTGATATAATATGGTTTAATATTGGGAATGCAAATAATTTATATAGTGGAAAATAAATTAATTAATATTAATAGAGGATTAATAGATTTGGGCTTGGGCTCAATTTAATCTTTAATAATGAAAGCCCAATATTCCACCTCATTTAGATCCCCTACGTAGCCTATAAAAGCAGTACATGGTCTTCTCTATTCTACACACATCATAACTTGAAGATCATAATTCTTCTAGAGAGAGAAAGTAGAGAGAGAGAGAAGAGGATCCATAAGCTTGGAGGATCGTCGCCCACCCGACGTTCAAGCTAGTGCAAGGAATACGTGGGAAGATCGTAAGGTCATCAATTGATTCCGTTTCTCCGCACAACGAATCAAATGGTATGATCATAAACTCCTTTGTGTGAATTTATGTGACATTAATTGTGATACATACATGAACGCACGATCCGGGAAAATGACGATCTTCGGGGACGGGGATTCGAGATCCCCGGCGAAGGATCAAAGGAACCCTCGGCTGGGAGCCGAGGGGGTGCGGTCGAGCCCTGGGGCATCGACCGCGGGCTCACACGAGGAGCCCCGGCTGGACGCCGGGGCACGCGATCGACCGCGGGGTCGATCGCCGGGCAATCCGCGGCTGGGCCGCGGCTGGTGCGCTGGGCGCACCGCCCTCCTCGGCGGTGGCGGTGAGTCGCCGGACTCACCGCCGGGGGCTGTTCCGAACAGCCCCACGGGGATGCACCCCGCATCCCCGTGCGATCGCGTGAGCGATCGCGAACCCCACGGTGGGGTTCGGTTAGGGTTTAGCCGCATGTTCATCCCGCGGCGATGCTCTTGTCGAGCCCGGTTCTTCATGGCGTTCGTGATCGGTTTCCGGCGATGGGATTTCAGTCGGGGTTATCGGTTCCGCAAATTTTGATACCCCGGGATATCGATTTACAACAATTGGTATCAGAGCGTTTGGTTTCGTGTTCATGTATGTGTTCAATTATCGTTCTACCTTGCAGGGATTCCGACTATCATGGTTAAATTAATTGTTGATTAATTGTTTAATTAATTGTTAATTATTTTTCCATGATTATTCGTTTATTAAACTCTCGGACATGTCGAGATTCATTTTGTGTGGATGAATGCTTGTAATAGTAAAAATTCGGGGGTTGACCGAATTTAGATTTATTATTATTGTTCTATGTTTTCCGGAAAGTGTATAGGGTCGATTTCATGTATAGAATCAATACCGGAATTGTAAATTTATTTCTTGTAATTTATTTACGTTGGTTCGATGCCGAGACGACCGCCGGAGAACTCATGTGACGAAGGAGAAGATGAGAGGGAGGACCGGGGATCGATCATGATGATCGATCCCATGAGGATCGATCGAAGGGGCGCGAGGGGGCTGCCCGCGGGAATCCTCGGCCACGCCGGCCACCGGTGGTGGTGGCGCATGGGCTGAGGTGGCGGAGGCGCTCCTCCCCGGCCGGCGATCGATGGTAGGGGGCGCGGGGTCCTCGTGATCTCTTGTTCTCCTACCTAGATCCTACTTTCCTAATTGATTCGGTTTTCCTATTTTGAGTTTTCCTATTTTTGGGAACTCTCATGGACAATAGGAAAAGAATTAATTAGAATTATTTTATTTCCTTATTCTATTATGGAAATCTTCTAGAATATTCAAGTCTTACTTGGATAGGATTCTAGAGATTTAATGGAATTGGAAAGGAATAATAATTAATTTAGAATTGATTTATTTCCTAATTGATTATTCCTATTTTATGGGAATTATCATGGACATGGAAATTAACTATTCTTGGAGAGTAGAAGAGTCCTAATTTATTTTATTTCCTTATTCTATTATAAAAGTCTTCTAGAATATTCCAAGTTTTACTTGGATAGATTATTCTAGAGATTTAATAGAAATAGATAGGAAAATAAATAAATAAAAATATTAATAATATTTAATTTTATTTTTGATTTATTCGATTGACTTAATTTTCGAATTAAGTATCTTTTGGATTTATTAAAAATAAATAGATTTAAATATTGGGATTAATATTCTCGTCACATGGAGCATTCAAGAACGAAGACTGAAGACGAGAAGACGCATACGGAGATGGAATAAAGCCATGATAGTCGGAAAATAATTTTCTAGCATTATTTTGACTATGTGTTACTATGTGCTTTATTACTTGTATGCATGCTTATGTGTTTAATTATGCATTAGATAGCGTATCCCTTTGTTATAAAAAGCTAAGTGGGAGAGGGGATGGAAACATTCCCATGGTCTCCATTACTGTTCTCTTGGTGACTCTTATGGACTTTTGAAGTTCGTATAGATGTGTCATTGGAGGAGAATTCTTGTAATTCCTTTTACGAGAAACATTGATTAAGTCTATCAAACAATGCCTAATTTGTCTTTCTGAAACTGACTTCAAGTCGACTCATTCTCACCCCGGGGAGTGGAATAGAGCCAAAGCCACTTGGTCATGTGGATGACACAAATTAGAGACATTCGTACCATCCTTTTGAAGGTGGATCGATTGTCTGCTCGGCTCCCTCATCTAATGAGAGATAGGGTTGTTCGCATGGTGAATCACTAGTTAGAAACTTCGAGTTTCACTTATGATTCTCCGCGTCTTGATTTACGAAAATCGAATGGATCTTGTAACTGGGAGTCAATTATAAAAGTCTCTTGGTGTAGTAAACGTCCACACCACGTGGCTTGCTATACTAACGGATTTTGGATTAATTGATGTAGACAGTTGTAAGGAATTGTGAAGAGTTGTGAAGTTGTCGTAAACGTCCACACCACGTGGCTTGCGGTGATGTAGCAATTCCAAACAATTTACTTTGGTGCTGAGTAATGGTTTACACTTAGATACGCATTATAGTATTCCTCCCCACGAGGTTACGCTATAAGTGATGTATGACCAAAGAAAATCTAATTGCTAAATCATTTGGGTGGGTAAACGTCCACACCACGTGGCTTGCCTTACCTGATGGGATTTTAGATGTAATTAGTAATTTAATGATATTATTTGAGGGAGATAATATCGGAAATTAAATTGATTGTTTGTTTAAATGTGCTTATAGGTTTAGAGAATAGCTATGAATCCACTTTCGTCAATACTCAAGGAATTCAATGCATTGGTTCCATACTGTGTGGGATGGAATAGAGAGTTAGACATTACTCAGACTATAAAAGAGTACAAAGATGTACTCAGTGAAACTTGTCCTCCTAGACCTACTATTGTCTCATCTGATGAGGAAATAGCTGATTTTGAGAAGTGGGACAGTGCTCTTGCACTAGCCGCTAATCATGATGTCATGCTCAAACTCAAGTTGATGTTTAGACACGATGTAAAGGCTAGAAAAGAGGCGATGAGGATACTCATAAAGGTCAGTTGCTTCGAGGAAACGCTTGAACACGTTTTCGAGATGCTAGATCTTTTGGATGAGTTCAGACAATCGCAAGCTCTTATAGCCAAGGCCAGAGGTTTCGAACCTATAGGCTTACATAAGGGAAAGGAGAAGAAGGCAAGGGAATCCAGTAGTCCTAAAGGACTTGGACCACGGGGTGGGATAAAGAAGCCTCCTGGCAAATATCCCCAAGGAAGACAGTCTGAGTACTGGGGGTCTATATCATGTCCTCTCAAAGGTACGAATTTTTCTTTAGTCGTAAAAACATAGTCAGCGGTATTATCTACCAGAAATTCTGGTGTCTAGATATGGAACAACTGACGGTATGTGCATTTTAAATGCAGGGGTTCCAGAAAACCCGGCGACTTAGAGAAGAAGAGTTCGAGTCTACACGGGCAAAGTTGTGGAGGAGGCAGCTGTTGCAGTGGAAGACATTTATCTGCTTTAGTAGTTAAATAGGATTTCATTTCAAGTTTATTGCATTATGTACCTTTTATTTTAGAAAGAACTTTTGTTCTGGATTTCTATTAATTATGAATGGATATTTTATTTCTTTAAACATTTGATGATTTTGATAAGAAATAATGGGTATTATCTATTCTGGTACATTAGATAGCAATATATGAATGATGAATCCTAAGTCTGCCACGATGCAACAAACCGGTCTATAACTTGTTTTACTTATTAGAAATATTTCTTTGATTAATCATTATACTTGTGAATTCCTGTACTTAGTAGTATTTATTCAAATAAAATTCAAAAGGTCGAAATTGATTTGATCAATTATAGTTGAAGGAATGGACCTTCCGACCTAAGAATTGAATTTGGAAGGTAATACAACTAAGTAAACCTTTCTGGATAAAGTATAAAATTCGGACAAGTATTGAGAATGATTAGATACTGATATATGCAGACGTATGTGTAATTAGAAAGGTACGAGTAATTCTCCTAGAATACTCGAAGATGGATTAGAGTACTTGATGTGCCATAAAATCAAACTGTTTTGACTAGTCAATGGACACAAAGCTATTATGGAGAACCTTCAACGTATATCCATTGGGAGCCTGCGACTTAGTCGCGGAGGCCATCACCTATCTAAATAACACATAGCATAATCAAAGATTGGGATTAAATCCCAAAAGGATCGCACCATGCACTTACGTGTAGAAATGGTGTGTTATAAGTAAGAAATGGAATTCTAATAGTAAAAGAACAAGTTGTTCGGAACTACCTATGTTCTATGGATATTCCTGGACACAACGGCATATTCAATATGGTTGTAGGATATCCTAGATGAACAAAGTATTGTGTGTTCTATAGTACTATGAACCAGAAGGACGTTTAATCGCCCGGTTCTTAGAGGAAGACTGTTAGATGAACCACAAAGCCCGAACTGACGTAATACCTTGGAATGAGAAAAAGGACAAAGACTGGGAACCATCCAAACCGAGTAGTAGTACACCACAAACTGCACCTACTGTTATTACTGTTATACACCGGGACGCCATTGGAGTGGGAGGTTATTGAATAACCAGAGGTGTTCATGAGACTAGAAGAGTTTTGAACTCTGGATCTAGTAGAGATGAAATCGATCCCTAGCTCTGCATAAGGGCGGTACTAGATCTAAATGTGTCTGCTTGGAGAACAATAAGGTTTATTGTTAAGAGGCTAGATCATTTAGAGTACAAGCTTAGTAAATCCATTTATGGATTATAACAAAGCTATGAATGGTGGAACTTGCGAATTGATGAGATAGTCCATCTAATGGATTCATCAAAAGGCATAGACGAAAGGTGTATTGGAAACGTGATGGAAACAAGGTGGTGTTTCTCGGAATTTTGTGTAGATAACATTTCATCATTGGCAACAATGTAAAGATGTTGTCAGACATAAGATGATGGTTGTCTAAATGAATCGGGATATAAGATTGAGTAGAAGTTAGAACGTGTTCTTAAGATCTTTAGATCTAGGGATAAGAACATTGTACTTCTCCTAGATATCTTATACGATTATGGTTTGTTTTTTTAACATGCATTATTCTGAGTAAGGTTGTTGCCTTTCGGAGACAGAATATATATCTATCTAAGGTCATGTGTTTCGAACACATGAAGGAGATAGATGGTACAAAGCAGTTTCCTACACCTTAGTACAAGTGGGAGATTGTTGGAGTTGTGTACTTAATGTCTAGATTTAAGTAACGGTAAACTCCTGGTCATAGCATTTAATCTATTAAATTAATAAAAAATTGTTTGCATTTAATTATTGATAATTAAATATATGCAAATCATAGTCCTGGATTTTATACATTGTAGTTAGTATGGTGTGTCGGGCCCACACATAAGATCATACTATCGGTTACTCGTATTTAATCAAACAGTTGCTCACGACCTAGATGGACACGGACCAATCCATCGGTATAGTCGTTGTGTGAGAGAGAAAATAATTTGTCTTAATTATTTTATCGCACTTGTACACTTGGTGTATTGAGCGGATCGCTTGAGATTTATCGATTAGGATTGCCTTAGATAATCGATTCAAGTCTCAGAGTATTTTATTCTTAATCCCCGATACTATTGCGGGTGTGTATATTTAATATAAGTGACTTTGATTTTCCAAAGGAATTAACCGATTTAATTATTGGGTTAATTACCGGTTAAAGTTGGGTCACTATATTTTATATATGACATGTCGTGAATACTTGACGGGAAAGTGTATCCCGGAAGGGTTGATAATATCCCCGAGATGAGTTCATAAGGAATTATTGTGTAAACCTCATGAGTGGATTCGTACCGCACAATAATTAAGGTTGGATGGTACTAGTCTCGGAATCAAGAGATGAATAAATTAATTAGCAATAAATTAATATTATTCATGGATATTTAAATCTTAAATACACGGAATAAATAATACTACCGGAGAAATATTATTTGATATAATATGGTTTAATATTGGGAGTGCAATTAATTTATATAGTGGAAAATAAATTAATTAATATTAATAGAGGATTAATAGATTTGGGATTGGGCTCAATTTAATCTTTAATATTGGAAGCCCAATATTCCACCTCCTTTAGATCCCCTACGTAGCCTTTAAAAGCCCAATATTCCACCTCCTTTAGATCCCCTACGTATGATTAATTGATGTAGACAGTTATAGAAGGGAGTAAAGGAGCGTATGTTAACGTAAACGTCCACACTATCGTGGTTTGCGGTAAATATGCGTATCCCAAACAATCTTTTTAGTACTGAGTAATGGTTAACACTTAGGTGCACTTCTTAGTATTCTTCCCATTGAAATAACGCTAATGATGATGTACGACCGAAGCAAATCTAATTGCTAAGTAAACGTACACACTATCGTGGCTTACCATATCTGATGGGATTTTAGATGTGATTAGTGGTTTAATGATATTATTTGAGGGAGATAATATCGCAGATTAAATCGATTGTTTGTTGTTATATGTGCTCAGGTATGGCTTTGAACCCACTTTATGTGATACTTAAGGAATTTAACTCATTGGTCCCTGAATGTATTGATTGGAATTTAAAGGCTACGTAGGGGATCTAAAGGAGGTGGAATATTGGGCTTCCAATATTAAAGATTAAATTGAGCCCAATCCCAAATCTATTAATCCTCTATTAATATTAATTAATTTATTTTCCACTATATAAATTAATTGCACTCCCAATATTAAACCATATTATATCAAATAATATTTCTCCGGTAGTATTATTTATTCCGTGTATTTAAGATTTAAATATCCATGAATAAAATTAATTTATTGCTAATTAATTTATTCATCTCTTGATTCCGAGACTAGTACCATCCAACCTTAATTATTGTGCGGTACGAATCCACTCATGAGGTTTACACAATAATTCCTTATGAACTCATCTCGGGGATATTATCAACCCTTCCGGGATACACTTTCCCGTCAAGTATTCACGGCATGTCATATATAAAATATAGTGACCCAACTTTAACCGGTAATTAACCCAATAATTAAATCGGTTAATTCCTTTGGAAAATCAAAGTCACTTATATTAAATATACACACCCGCAATAGTATCGGGGATTAAGAATAAAATACTCTGAGACTTGAATCGATTATCTAAGGCAATCCTAATCGATAAATCTCAAGCGATCCGCTCAATACACCAAGTGTACAAGTGCGATAAAATAATTAAGACAAATTATTTTCTCTCTCACACAACGACTATACCGATGGATTGGTCCGTGTCCATCTAGGTCGTGAGCAACTGTTTGATTAAATACGAGTAACCGATAGTATGATTTTCTGTGTGGGCCCGACACACCATACTAACTACAACGTATAAAATCCAGGACTATGATTTGCATATATTTAATTATCAATAATTAAATGCAAACAATTGTTTATTAATGTAATAGATTAAATGCTATGACCGAGAGTTTACCGTTACTTAAATCTAGACATTAAGTACACAACTCCAACAATCATGCGATTGGATCGGCATTGAAAACCATCAATTGGTATCAGAGCCTAGGGCTCGTGCACACTTTTGTGTTGGACACAATATGATTAAAATCAACATAATTGGCTTAATTGTGATTATGTGATTATGTGATTAGATATAAGGCCGACCACCGTTAGTGGTCGGGTGAATGAAATTGTCGTTTTTTACGTACGATTGGACATAGTTTCGGAGGGCTGCGTCCCTTGGAATCTTTTGTAATAGATAGGTTTTTTCAATTCAAAAATGTATTGTTCAATGTGTAAGCAATGGATTGAATCCATGGATCGACATTGGATATCGACTCTCCGGCGAAAACGAGAAGAAACGAAGCAAAACGAAGCAAAACGGGCAAAAACCGGGCTGCTGGAGCAAAATGGCGGGCGCCGTTTGTGCTCCGGCGGGCGCCGATTGGATTCGGCGGGCGTCGTTTTGGAAACGGCGACCGCCGAAAGGCTGTTTTTTGGTCAGCCAAGTTTTGTACCCTTTTGCCGGGCGCCGTTTTGGAAACGGCGGCCGCCAGTGGTGTTCGGCGACCGCCGTTTGTGAAACGGCGGGCGCCATTTGTGGTTTTTGGGGTACGGACTGAGGTTGACCTAAATCGGCGGGCGCAGAACTGAAACGGCGGGCGGGGACCAGTCCAGAAGATGTTCAAGGCCTATTTTGTTGCTTTAATTCATTTCGTTTGAGTGTTGTGAGGTTCTAGGGGCCTTTTGAATACGTATTTACGTGCTTTGCTAGTTCTAGGTTGATTATGTTATAAATGTTCAACCAACATACATACAAACCTTAACATGCATGTCCCGAAAATAATGAGTAAAATGTCTTGTCCAAAACATCACACTCATGAAAGCCCTCGATCATAAATTGATAGGTTCGCCTCAGCGGGGTATCACTTGTTATCTTGGGATAGTGGGAGTAAGGGTTGGACCCTTACACGTGAATTTGGTTTTCTCATCGATAGATCCACTGTAGGCGTGGCTATCGAGACATGAGATGAGAATGGGATTCTCGTCGACCGAGAGTGATATTAGATATCATTGACATGGGTATGTCTACGTATCTTGAAATACTTAAGTGCGGACTCAGTCGGCTTAAAGATTTACAAGATGAGGATCTCGGGATCGTTTTGTTCTAAGGGACAATGATATTGGATATCAATTGAACAAAATGAATAAATAAGTACAATTGTTAGACAACCTTATTTGTTTACCGCTTTGTTGATGTTTACATATTTTATGTATCTTACTTTTGTAGTTTATCATGTCAAATATCAACTCAATTCAAGTTTGGTTCAATTCTTGATTGTGAAAAATTGAACAACACAAATTTTCTTGATGGACAACGTAATTTGAGGATGGTCCTCAAATACGAATACAAAGAGAATGTGTTAGATTACCAATTCCTATGATATCATTGAACAACTCAATAGCATGTTCGGGGAACAGACTATGATTGAGTGGTTCGGTATGACCAGGGTCATCGCTTCAGCTAGGCTGGAAAAATGGAAATCTATGGGATCACATGTGCAACAAATGATTGGATTATTTGCTTCAAGTGATCGCCTAGATTTTTCCTATGATGATTAGTTGGCAACCGATTTCATACTTCAATCTCATGATGGTTATAATGCCTTTAGGCTAAATTTTCCATATGAATGGTTTGAATAAATCGCTTCGTGAGCTCCACGGGATGCTCAAGGCTGCTGAGCCGGCGATAGAGAAGGACCCTAAAAGGGAAATTCTTATGATATGGGATAGGGTATTCAAAAGAGCATGGGAAAAAGGCTACTAGGGTTCCTAGGGAATCTCAATGCGTCTACTGCAAAAGTGAATCTCAATTTGCAAACATATAAAAGTTCATATTTTATTCAATTTCAAAACAAATGACTAATTTGTCTTTCATGTGATGGATTCTAAAGTAAAGATTATTTACACCTCGGGGAGTGATTTAATCTAAAACACTTAGTTCATCATTGACACAAATTAGAGACTTTCGAGTCATGGGATGTCGTGAATCGATTGTCTGGTTGGCTCCCTCATATTTTATGAGAGATAGGGCTTCAATTGCATGATAATATCGCTGGTTAGAAACTTCGATTTTTCACTTACGATTTATCACGTTTTGACATTGAGATAATTTTGAATGGGAAATTTGAATGAGACTCAATTATTGGGAATAATTGAATTTGCCCAAAGTTCAAAGAAGATGTGAAGAACGGGGTTGCTTCGTCTTTAGGTATTAATGATATAGACATTAAACTTCACAAATTCTACTTCTTGGGTATTGGATGCCAAATGTGGATCTCACATTTGTATGTGGAAGAACTACATAGAAGTATAAGTTTTGTGAGTAGATGTGTCGATCTACGGGCGAGAAATGGAGCGAAGGTCGATGCATTAGCCGTATGAACATATGATGTTGTTTTGCCTTAGAGCCTTGTTTTAGTATTATAACTATGTAATTTCGTACCTTCAATAAACAATGAATATTGGTTCAGTATTGGATACTGATGGAGTAGTTTTTCACTATTAAATAGTTTGGTAACTATTTTAATTGTGAATTATTCCTTGTTTTGGTACGACTATTATATGGTTTGTGTATACTTTAACTTAACAAATCATATATAACATTAACACCAAAGGCCGAATCGAATAAGTCTCAATGAGACATAACTCTAACATTGTTGATTAGATCAAAATCTAAACATGTAACGAATCTTCTTTTAGAAGGCATTCTAGAATCATTTGACTTGGAGTCATTTGATACATGTGAATGATGTTTGATGGACAAAGATAACTATGTCATCTTTCTTGGAGAAAGGAGAACATGTGAGTGATTAATTAGGGATGATCCATATTGATGTATGTGGAACCTATCAGTTCACAAGCACATGAAGGTTATGTTTCGGAAAAGAGAAAACAAACTATATTAGATATAGTTCGACCATTCGATGAGAAGTCTAAATGAACTACTGGTCTCTTTTGGGAACACACAATTCTTGACTTCAACTTATACACTGAATAGGACGCTGTCAAAAGCTGTTGATAAGACACCATATTAGGTATGGAAAGGGAGGGTCCCTAAATTGTTTTCATCAAAACTTGAGGTTCTAAAAGCTTCTCTGACGAGATTTATCTCTATAGAGCTTGAACTCAAAATGGGATAAAATTTTCTTTATGGTATCCATAAGAAACTCGAGGGTACAACTTCTACGATCTATCTGAGAACAATATTTTGTTGCTCATATAGTGATTTTCTTGAAAAGAGTAATCTTTCCTAGAAAGTCAGTGGGAGCTCAGTTGTCTGGAACGAGGTTCAAGTAGAACAAGCTGATATGGATACTCAAGACTTGGTCAAAAATACTCCAGTGGTTTTGGAAACCACACCTAACCCTCGAAGGTCTGGAAGGGCTAGAACTCAACCTGACAGATACTTAGGTATTCTGACAAATGAGAGGTATGAAGTCATGCTTTTAGAAAGCAATGAACCTTCGACCTATACCTAAGCTATGACGAGTCCAGATTCCGAGAAATGGCAGGGTGCCATGAAATCCGAAATGGAATCGATGTCTGAAAATCAAGTTTGGAACTTGTTCGATTTGCTTAAAGGGGCTAGGCCCATTGGATGCAAATGGATTTTCAAGATAAAAACAGACATGGATGGAAAACCTAGTGTTTTCAAAGCAAGGTTGGTGGCAAAAGGATTTAATCAAATTCACAAAGTGGATTATGATGAAACCTTTTCACCAGTTGCTATGATCAAATCAATTCGGATTCTCTTAGCCATTGCTGCTCATTATGATTATGAGATATGGAAAATGGATGTTAAAACCGCCTTCTTGAATGGGATTCTAGAAGAGGATGACACAACCAGAGGGATCAATAAAATTGTTAATTAAATATATGCAAATTATAGTCCTGGATTTTATACGTTGTAGTTAGTATGGTGTGTCTGGCCCACACAGAAGATCATACTATCAGTCACTCGTATTTAATCAAACAGATGCTCACGACCTAGATGGACATTGACCAATCCATCGGTATAGTCGTTGTGTGAGAGAGAAAATAATTTATCTTAATTATTTTATCACACTTGTACACTTGGTGTATTGAGCGGATCGCATGAGACTTATCAATTAGGTTTGCTCGGTGATAATTGATTTAAGATTCAGTGTATTTTATTCTTAATCCCCGATACAATTGCGGGTGTGTATATTTAATATAAATGACTTTGATTTTCCAAAGGAATTGACCGGTTTAATTATTTAAGGGATCTGATTAATAGACTTGGGCTTGGGCTCAATTTAATCTTCAATATTGGAAGCCCAATATTCCACCTCCTTTAGATCCCCTACGTAGCCTATAAAAGCACTACACGGCCTTCATAAATCATAAGACAAGAATATCAATACTTGATAGTTCTAGAGAGTTGAAGGAGATCCATAGGAGTTCGATAGATCGTCGCCCACCCGACGTTCGAACGGAGTGCAAGGAATACGTGGGAAGATTCAAAGGTCATCTTGATTTCGTTTCTCCGAACAACGAATCGAAGGTATAATATCTAAACACCCTTGATATTATTTGATTTGGATTATCGTAAAATACCGTAGAACGCAAGATCCGAAATACGAATCCCGGATTAGAGGACGAACGCGTGGTGGCGATCTAGGATCGCCGGACCACGACGATCGACCCTAGGGTTTCGGGAAGGGGCGAGAGGGGCGAACCCTCGGCTGGGCCGAGGGCTAGCGATCGATCCTTGCGATCGATCGCTGGAGCGCGGGCTGGAGCCGCCCTCCACCCCACCACGCCGGTGGGGCCCTCCAGGCGGCGGCGAGTCGACGGACTCGCCGCGGGGGCTGCTGGGCAGCCACACCCCGATCGATCGCCCTTGTGCGATCGGTCCTTCGATCGCGCGAGCCCCGCGGACGGGAGCTCGGGCTGGGCGTGCGCGCGGCTTTAGCCGTGTCGTGCGTTCGGCTCGTGCTCCGGCTCGTACGTGGTGTTCGTGTGATCTCCGGAGGATGGTTTTGATCGGGTTATTGTTTTTCCGCAAATTTTAATAACCCGGGATATCGAATTCCAACAGGTGGTCGGCGGTGGGGGTGGTTTGGGGATCCCCAACCCATGCTACTCCTACCAAGATTCACTTTCCTAATTGATTCGGTTTTCCTATTTTGAGTATTCCTATTTTTGGGAACTCTCATGGATAATAGGAAAAGAATTAATTAGAATTAATTTATTTCCTTATTCTATTATGGAAATCTTCTAGAATATTCAAGTCTTACTTGGATAGGATTCTAGAGATTTAATGGAATTGGAAAGGAATAATAATTAATTTAGAATTGATTTATTTCCTAATTGATTATTCCTATTTTATGGGAATTATCATGGACATGGAAATTAATTATTCTTGGAGAGTAGAAGAGTCCTAATTTATTTTATTTCCTTATTCTATTATAAAAGTCTTCTAGAATATTCCAAGTTTTACTTGGATAGATTATTCTAGAGATTTAATAGAAT
Organism: Euphrasia confusa; assembly: GCA_954870475.1. Lineage (NCBI taxonomy): Eukaryota > Viridiplantae > Streptophyta > Magnoliopsida > Lamiales > Orobanchaceae > Euphrasia > Euphrasia confusa. Next base: position 36,340,137 of record OX940950.1, read on the forward strand.
TAGATAGGAAAATAAATAAATAAAAATATTAATAATATTTAATTTTATTTTTGATTTATTCGATTGACTTAATTTTCGAATTGAGTATCTTTTGGATTTATTGAAAATAAATAGATTTAAATATTGGGATTAATATTCTCGTCACATGGAGCATTCAAGAACGAAGACTGAAGACTAGAAGACGCATACGGAGATGGAATAAAGCCATGATAGTCGGAAAATAATTTTCTAGCATTATTTTGACTATGTGATACTATGTGCTTTATTACTTGTATGCATGCTATATGTGTTTACTTTATGCACTAGATAGCGTATCCCTTTTTTATAAAAAGCTAAGTGGGAGAGGGGATGGAAACACTCCCATGGTCTCCATTACTGTTCTCTTGGTGACTCTTATGGACTTTTGAAGTTCGTATAGATGTGTCATTGGAGGAGAATTCTTGTAATTCCTATTACGAGAAACATTGATTAAGTCTATCAAACAATGCCTAATTTGTCTTTCTGAAACTGACTTCAAGTCGACTCATTCTCACCCCGGGGAGTGGAATGGAGTCAAAGCCACTTGGTCATGTGGATGACACAAATTAGAGACATTCGTACCATCCTTTTGAAGGTGGATCGATTGTCTGCTCGGCTCCCTCATCTAATGAGAGATAGGGTTGTTCGCATGGTGAATCACTGGTTAGAAACTTCGAGTTTCACTTATGATTCTCCGCGTCTTGATTTACGAAAATCTAATGGATCTTGTAACTGGGAGTCAATTATAAAAGTCTCTTGGTGTAGTAAACGTCCACACCACGTGGCTTGCTATACTAACGAATTTTGGATTAATTGATGTAGACAGTTGTAAGGAATTGTGAAGAGTTATGAAGTTGTCGTAAACGTCCACACCACGTGGCTTGCGGTGATGTAGAAATTCCAAACAATTTACTTTGGTGCTGAGTAATGGTTTACACTTAGATACGCATTATAGTATTCCTCCCCACGAGGTTACGCTATAAGTGATGTATGACCAAAGAAAATCTAATTGCTAAATCATTTGGGTGGGTAAACGTCCACACCACGTGGCTTGCCTTACCTGATGGGATTTTAGATGTAATTAGTAATTTAATGATATTATTTGAGGGAGATAATATCGGAAATTAAATTGATTGTTTGTTTAAATGTGCTTATAGGTTTAGAGAATAGCTATGAATCCACTTTCTATGATACTCAAGGAGCATAAACTCACTGGCCCCAATTATATCGATTGGAGGAGAAATTTGGACATTGTCCTGACTTCTGAAGAGTACAAGTTTGTACTCTATGATGCATGTCCTGCTGAGCCCACGGATGCCTCAACTAATGAGGAAAAGGAAGCATATCGGAAGTGGAAAAAGGCTGATGAAATGGCTAGGTGTTATATTTTGGCTTCAATGTCAAATGTACTCCAAAACCAACATCAGTCGATGGACACTGCCGAGGATATGTTGTACAACCTCAAGGAAATATTTGGAGAGCAAGATCGTGCGGCAAGGCAAGAAGCCATGAGAGTCCTTATGACAACTACTCAGTCTGAAGGAACGCCCGTTGGGGAGCACGTTCTTAAGATGATGAGTTTGTTGAATGAGCTTGAGATCCTAGGAGCTCAAATTGATGGGGAGACGCAAGTCGACATCATACTCCAGTCTCTGACCCCTAGTTTTGAGCAGTTTCGCATGAGTTATAATATGGGTAAACTGTCTTATACTCTTGCGCAACTCCTGACTGAACTGAAGGCGGCAGAGGTGATCTACAAGAAGGGCAAGTCTCAAGCGCTTGTAGCTACCAAGTCCAAGGGCTCGAAGCCTGTTGGAGGTAGGGGCAAGAAAAGGAAGCAAGCCTGGAAACCCAGTGGTGCCAAGAGGAATGGACCGCGAGTGGGGGCTGCCAAGCCAAGAGGCAAGTGCTTCCGATGCAATAAGTCTGCACACTGGAGGTCTGAATGTCCCCTCAAAGGTACGAATTTTTCTTTAGTCGTAAAAACATAGTCAGCGGTATTATCTACCAGAATTCTGGTGTGTAGATATGGAACCACTGACGGTATGTGCATTTTAAATGCAGGGGTTCCAGAAAACCCAGCGACTTAGAGAAGAAGAGTTCGAGTCTACACGGGCAAAAGCTGTGGAGGAGGCAGTTGTTGCGGTGGAAGACATTTATCTGCTTTAGTAGTTAAATAGGATTTCATTTCAAGATTATTGCATTATGTACCTTTTATTTTAGAAAGAACTTTTGTTCTGGATTTCTATTAATTATGAATGGATATTTTATTTCTTTAATCATTTGATGATTTTGATAAGAAATAATGGGTATTATCTATTCTGGTACATTAGATAGCAATATATGAATGATGAATCCTAAGTCTGCCACGATGTAACAAACCGTTCTATAACTTGTTTTACTTATTAGAAATATTTATTTGATTAATCATTATACTTGTGAATTCCTGTACTTAGTAGTGTTTATTCAAATAAGATTCAAAAGGTCGAAATTGATTTGATCAATTATAGTTGAAGGAATGGACCTTCCGACCTAAGAATTGAATTTGGAAGGTAATACAACTAAGTAAACCTTTCTGGATAAAGGATAGAATTCGGACAAGTATTGAGAATGATTATATGCTGATATATGCAGATGTATGTGTAAATATAGAGGTACGAGTAGTAGAATACTCAGTGATGGATTAGAGTACTTGATGTGCCATAAAAGCAAAGTGTTTTGACTAGTCAATGGACACAAAGCTATTATGAAGAACCTTCAACGTATATCCATTGGGAGCCTGCGACTTAGTCGCGGAGGCCATCACCTATCTAAATAACACATAGCATAATCAAAGATTGGGATTAAATCCCAAAAGGATCGCACCATGCACTTACGTGTAGAAATTGTTGGAGTTGTGTACTTAATGTCTAGATTTAAGTAACGGAAACTCACGATCCATTGCCATTAATCTATTTAATTAAATAAACAATTATTTGCGTTTAATTATTTATAATTAAATATATGCAAATTATAGTCCTGGATTTTATACGTTGTAGTTAGTATGGTGTTGTATGGACACACAGAAGATCATACTATCGGTTACTCGTATTTAATCGAACAGTTGCTCACGACCTAGATGGACACGGACCAATCCATCGGTATAGTCGTTGTGTGAGAGAGAAAATAATCTATCTTGATTATTTTATCACACTTGTACACTTGGTGTATTGAGCGGATCGTTTGAGATTTATCGATTAGGATTGCCGGCGATAATCGATTTAAGTCTCAGTGTATTTTATTCTTAATCCCCGATACTATTGCGGGTGTGTATATTTAATATAAGTGACTTTGATTTTCCAAAGGAATTAACCGATTTAATTATTGGGTTAATTACCGGTTAAGTTGGGTCGCTATATTTTATATATGACATGCCGTGAATACTTGACGGGAAAGTGTATCCCGTAAGGGTTGATAATATCCCCGAGATGAGTTCATAAGGAATTATTATGTAAACCCTGCAGGTGGATTTGTTCCGCATAATAATTAAGGATGAATGGTACTAGTCTCGGTTACAAGAGATGAATAAATTAATTAGCAATAAATTAATTTTATTCATGGATATTTATATCTTAAATACACGGAATAAATAATACTACCGGAGAAATATTATTTGATATAATATGGTTTAATATTGGAGTGCAATTAATTTTATATAGTGGAAAATATAATTAATTAATATTAATGGATTAATAGATTTGGGCTTGGGCTCAATTTAATCATTAATATTGGAAGCCCAATATTCCACCTCCTTAAGATCCCCTACGTAGCCTATAAAAGCACTACATGGTCTTCTCTATTCGCATAAGTTGAAGATCACAATTCTAGAGAGAGAAAGTAGAGAGGGAGATCCATGGAGTTCGGTAGATCGTCGCCCACACGACGTCCGAGCTAGTGCAAGGAATACGTCGGAAGATCTCAAAGGTCGTCAAATTGAGTTCTTCGTTTTTCCGAACAACGAGAACGAGGTAAATCGTAAATCCCTCTTTATGATTTTATCGTTTAAATTATCGTAAGAATATCATGAACCAAGATCCGAGGGATGAACCCGGGGATGGGGATCGACCTCGCGGTGGTGATCGAAGATCACCGGACCGCGGGAGGTCGGGAGATCCCCGCCGGGATCACACGAAAAACCCCTCGGCTGGACGCCGAGGGTGGCGATCGGCCCTAGGGCACGATCGCCGATCGCGCAACGGAGGAGCCCCGGCTGGACGCCGGGGAGTGCGATCGACCACGGTGGTCGATCGCTGGGGCGCCGCGGGATGGTGCCGCGGCTGTCCGCTGGGCGGACGCCCCTCCTCCACGGCGGTGGCGGTGAGTCGCCGGACTCACCGCCGGGGGCTGCTACGAGCAGCCCGCGGGGATGCACGTGCATCCCCGGCGATCGTGTTCGATCGCGAGCCCCTCGCGGGGCTCGGCTGGACATGCCGCGGGTTTATCCCGCGGCGGTGGTTGTTCGGTCGGGCCCGGTTCGCATGGTGGTTCGTGGTTGTTTTCCGGCGAAAGGATTTCGATTGGGTTGTCGGTTCCGCAATTTAGACAATCCGGATATTCGAAGGATTTCGGTCGGAATTAATTAGATAATTTATTTATTTAAATTTATTAATTCCGGGATATCGATTTCCAACAATTGGTATCAGAGCGATGGTTTTAGTTCATGGTATTTTTCGATAAATTGTTCTACCTTGCAGGGTTTCCGATTATTATGGCTAGATTTAATTTTACTAATTAATGTCATAATAATGTTCTTGATTATTAAACTCTCGGTGATGTCAATATTTGTTCTTGTGTGGTGAATGCTTGTTCTTATTTTTCCGGAAATTGTATGAGGTCGATTTCATGTAGAATCGATACCGGATAGCGTAGTAATAAATTTGTAATTTATTTTACGTTGGATCGAGGACGAAACGACGACCGGAAAAGTGTGACGGAGGAGACGAAGAGAGGGAGGATTCCGGGGATCGATCAACCCCATGATCGACCCAAGGGATGAATCGATCGACCACCAAGAGGGCTGCCCGCGGGCTTCTCGGCCTGAGGTCGCCGGCGACGGCGGCTGGCTGGCTGGGCGGCGGCGGCGTGCTCCTCCGGGGGTGGTCGATGGTTGGGGGTGGTGCGGAGATCCCCACTCCGTGCTACTCCTAACCAAGATTTACTTTCCTAAATTATTCGGTTTTCCTATTTTGAGTATTCCTATTTTTTTGGGAATTCTCATGGAATAGGAAAAGAATAAATTTAGAATAAATTTATTTTTCCTTATTGATTATTCCTATTATTGGGAGTTTTCATGGAATAGAAAAAGGAATAAATTTATAATTAATTTATTTTTCCTATTTAATTATTCCTTTATGGAATTTTTAATGGATTAGGAAAATAATTAATTTGGAAAGTTTAGGAGTCCTAAATTAATTTTTCCTTAATTAATTATTCCTTTATGGAATTTTTAATGGATTAGGAAAGAAATTAATTTGGAAGGACTAGGAGTCCTAAATTATTTTATTTCCTTATTTCATTATGGAAATCATCTAGAATATTCCAAGTGGGTCTTGGATAGATTATTCTAGAGATTTAATGAAGTAGAAAGGGAAAATAAAATAAATTATTTTATTTCCTTATTTCATTATAGAAGTCTTCTAGAATATTCCAAGTGGGTCTTGGATAGATTATTCTAGAGATTTAATGAAGTAGAAAGGGAAAATAAAATAAATAATAATATTAATAATATTTAATTTTATTTTTGATTTATTCGATTGACTTAATTTTCGAATTAAGTAACTTTTGGATTTATTAAAAATAAATAGATTTAAATATTGGAATTAATATTCCCGTCACATGGAGCATTCAAGAACGAAGACTAAAGACTAGAAGATGCGTACGGGGATGCGATAAAGCCATAATAGTCGGAAAATAATATTCTAGTATTATTTTGATTATGTGATAATATTCTATGTGCTTTATTTCATGTATGCATGCTTATGTGTATTTAATTATGCATTAGATAGCGTATCCCTTTGTTATAAAAAGCTAAGTGGGAGAGGGTATGGAAACATATCCATGGTCTCCATTGCTGTTCTCTTGGTGACTTTTATGGACTTTTGAAGTTCGTATAGACAAGTCATTGGAGGAGAATTCTTGTAATTCCTTTTACGAGAAACATTGATTAAGTTTATCAAACAATGCCTAATTTGTCTTTCCAAAACTGATTTCAAGTCGACTCATTCTCACCCCGGGGAGTGGAATGGAGCCAAAGCCACTTGGTCATGTCGAGGACACAAATTAGAGACTTTCGTGTCATTTGATGACTAGATCGATTGTCTGCTCGGCTCCCTCATTTATGAGAGATAGGGTCGTTCGCATGGTGAATCACTGGTTAGAAACTTTGAGTTTCACTTATGATTCTCCGCGTCTTGATTTACAAGATTAAATGATTCAAGTAATTGGGAGTCAATTGTAAAAGTCTTTTGGTGTAGTAAACGTCCACACGAACGTGGCTTGCTACATTGAATGGGATTTTGGAACGATTGATGTAGACAGTTATAGAAGGGAGTAAAAGAGCGTATGTTAACGTAAACGTCCACACGAACGTGGCTTGCGGTGAATATACGTGTCCCAAACAATCTTCTTAGATACTGAGTAATGGTTTACACTTAGGTACGCTTTATAGTATTCTTCCCAACGAAGTAACGCTATAATTGATGTACGACCGAAGCAAATCTAATTGCTAAATCATTTGGATAGGTAAACGTCCACACGAACGTGGCTTGCCTTATCTGATGGGATTTTAGAGGTGATTAGTGGTTTAATGATATTATTTGAGGGAGATAATATCGGAGATTAAATCGATTGTTTGTTGTTATATGTGCTCATAGATTAGGAAATGGCTTTGAACCCACTTTCTGTGATACGTAAGGAATTTAAACTCATTGGTCCCTAAATGTAATGATTGGAATAGAGATCTAGACATTACCCAAACTGTTAAAGAGTGCAAGGATGTACTCAGTGAGCTTTGTCCTCCCGAGCCTATTGACATAGGCGGCTAGACAAGAAGCGATGAGGATACTCATAAAGGCCAGTCACTTCGAGGAAACGCTTAAACACGTTTTTGAGATGATTGACCTTTTGGACGAGTTGAGACGGAAATCGCAAGCTCTTGTGGCCAATGCCAAAGGTTTCGAACCTAAAGGCATGAATCGGGGGAAAGGACAAGAAAGCAAAAGAGACCCAGTGGTTCTTTTTGGACCACGAGATGGGACGAGAAAGCCAATAGGCAAGTGTTCTCGATGCAAACAGTCTGGGTACTGGAAGTCTGATTATCCTCTCAAAGAAAGTACGAAATTTTCTTTAGTCGTAAAACATAGTCAGTGGTATTATCTACCGGAACCTGGTGTGTAGATATGGAACCACTGACGGTATGTGCATTTTAAATGCAAGGGTTCCAGGAAACCCGGCGACTTGGAAAAGAAGAAATCGTAGTCTACATGGGCAATGCTGTAGAGGAGGCAGCAGTTGCAGTGGAGGACATTTTATAGGATTTCATTTTGGGTTATTGCTTTTATGTACCTTTCAAATTAGAAAGAACTTTGTTCTGGATTTCTGATAAATGGATATTTTATTTCTTTTAATCATTTGATGGTTATAAGAAGAAATAATGATATTATCTATTTTGGTACATTAGCTAGCAATATATAAATGATGAATCCTGAGTCCACCACGATGAAACGAACCGTTTTATATATAAATCGTTTTACTAATAAGAGATTTCTTTATTTAATCATTTATACTTGTGGATTCTTATGCTAAGTCATATTTATTCAAATGAGAAGTTCAAAGGTCGAAAATTGATTGTTTGATCAATTAAGTTGAAGGAGTGGACCTTGTGACCTAAGAATCTTATCTGGAAGATAACATGACTAAGCAATCCTTTATGGATATAAGATATAAGATCCGGACAAGTATTAGAATTAACTGACTCTGATGTATGCAGACCTATGTCTACTCAGACAATAAGGTACGAGTACTTCATTTGATGATTACTCGAGAAATGGATTAGAATACCTGATGTGCCACAAAAGCAAGTGTTTTGACAAGTCAATGGACACTAAGCAATTGTGGAGAACCATCAAGGTATATCCATTTGTAGCCTGCGATTTGATCGCGGAGGCAAGTACCTGTCTGAGGAATGCATGGCATACTGATCAGAGGTTGGGATGATCCCAAATGACTACACCATACACTTTTAGTGTAGAAATGGTGTGTCGTAAACAAGAAATGGAACTCTTATAGAAATAGTAAAAGCATGAGTTATACGGAACTACCTATGTTCTATGGATATGTCTGGAAACAACGGCGCATTCAAATGCGGTTGTAGAATATCCTAGAAGAACAAAAGATGTGTGTTCAATAGTACTATGAACCAGAAGGACGTTATAAGTTCTAACGCCCGGTTCTTAGAGAAAGACTATATGATGAACCACAAGCCCAAAGTGACGTGATACTTTGAAATGAGAGAGAAAGATTAAGACTTAGAACCAGCCGAACCGAGTAGCGGTACACCACTAACTGCACCTACTGTTATCACTGTTTATACACCGGAATGCCATTGTAGTAGGAGGTTGTGGGACAACCGGAGATATTCATAAGACTAGGAGAGTCTTCGGACTCTGGACCTAGTATACATGAAATCGATCCCTAGATCTACATGAAGGCCGTACTAGATCTAAATGTGCTTTCTTGGAGAGTAATAAGGATTATTGCTAAGAGGCGAGATCATTTAGAGTACAAGCTTAGTTGATCCATTTATGGATTGGAACAAAGCATTGAGTTCGTGGTACTTGCAAATTGATGAGATAGTCCATTTTATGGATTCATCAAAGCATAGACGAATCGAGTGTATGGGAAACGTGATGGAAACAAGGTGGTGTTTCTCGGAGGTTTTATGTAGATAACATTTTATCATTGGTAACAATGTAAAGATGTTGTCAGACATAAAATGATGGTTTTCTAGAAAAATCGATATATGAGATAAAGAAGAAGTTAGAGCATGTTCTTAAGATCTAGGATCTCAAGAAAAGAACATTGTACTTCTCTAGATATCTTATACGATTATGGTTCGTTTTAACATGCAAGATTCCGAGAAAGGTTTGTTACTTTTCAGATACGGAATGCATCTATCTAAGGGTATGTGTTTTGGAACACATAAAGGTGATAGAAGCAGTGAAAGCAGTTACCTACACTTTGAGTGTGGAAAGCTTAATAAATGCATTGTTGAAAACAAGAACCTGATATCGGCTATGCGGTGAGCATAGTGGGAGGATATCAAGGTAATCCTGGAAAGGAATACTCGACTACTGTAATGAACATTTTAAGTACTAGAACCTATGTTCTGGATTACAGAGCAGACGAGCATTTCCTTTGGATTACATTCTCTTAGATTTCAAATCGAATGAGGACCGGTGTAAGTCGATATCAGGCTATGTGTTTCACTATTGAAGGAGAAGGAGTTTTAACATGGAAGAGTGATAAGCACGATGCTTTTCGGACTCTGCCATGGGTAACCAAATAGCGGCCTCAGAGGCAGCGGAAGTTTTTGGTATAACTCCGGGATAATCTCTGGGACTTAGAGGTGATTCTTAATTTGCCAAAAGGCTATGTGTATAGCGGTGCGATGGCAAATGGTAAGAAATCACAAGTCCATAAGTGTAAGATAACACATAGAGCAAGTACCACCTGATACGAGTCATCGTCGAGGGAGACGACGCTGTAGTCACCAAGATAACTTCAGAGCGGCAACCTAGATTGCTCATTCACATAGTACTTCTTGGAAGTACAACTTAAGCACGTGATGAGTATGGGAGTCGGGAGTTTGGAGGAAATGACTAGACCTTACTACAAGTGGGAGATTGTTGGAGTTGTGTACTTAATGTCTAGATTTAAGTAACGGAAACTCACGATCCATTGCCATTAATCTATTTAATTAAATAAACAATTATTTGCGTTTAATTATTTATAATTAAATATATGCAAATTATAGTCCTGGATTTTATACGTTGTAGTTAGTATGGTGTTGTATGGACACACCGAAGATCATACTATCGGTTACTCGTATTTAATCGAACAGTTGCTCACGACCTAGATGGACACGGACCAATCCATCGGTATAGTCGTTGTGTGAGAGAGAAAATAATCTATCTTGATTATTTTATCACACTTGTACACTTGGTGTATTGAGCGGATCGTTTGAGATTTATCGATTAGGATTGCCGGCGATAATCGATTTAAGTCTCAGTGTATTTTATTCTTAATCCCCGATACTATTGCGGGTGTGTATATTTAATATAAGTGACTTTGATTTTCCAAAGGAATTAACCGATTTAATTATTGGGTTAATTACCGGTTAAGTTGGGTCGCTATATTTTATATATGACATGCCGTGAATACTTGACGAGAAAGTGTATCCCGTAAGGGTTGATAATATCCCCGAGATGAGTTCATAAGGAATTATTATGTAAACCCTGCATGTGGATTTGTTCCGCATAATAATTAAGGATGAATGGTACTAGTCTCGGTTACAAGAGATGAATAAATTAATTAGCAATAAATTAATTTTATTCATGGATATTTATATCTTAAATACACGGAATAAATAATACTACCGGAGAAATATTATTTGATATAATATGGTTTAATATTGGGAGTGCAATTAATTTTATATAGTGGAAAATAGAATTAATTAATATTAATGGATTAATAGATTTGGGCTTGGGCTCAATTTAATCATTAATATTGGAAGCCCAATATTCCACCTCCTTAAGATCCCCTACGTAGCCTATAAAAGCACTACATGGTCTTCTCTATTCTCATAAGTTGAAGATCTCAATTCTAGAGAGAGAAAGTAGAGAGGGAGATCCATGGAGTTCGGTAGATTGTCGCCCACACGACGTCCGAGCTAGTGCAAGGAATACGTCGGAAGATCTCAAAGGTCGTCAAATTGAGTTCTTCGTTTTTCCGAACAACGAGAACGAGGTAAATCGTAAATCCCTCTTTATGATTTTATCGTTTAAATTATCGTAAGAATATCATGAACCAAGATCCGAGGGATGAACCCGGGGATGGGGATCGACCTCGCGGTGGTGATCGAAGATCACCGGACCGCGGGAGGTCGGGAGATCCCCGCCGGGATCACACGAAAAACCCCTCGGCTGGACGCCGAGGGTGGCGATCGGCCCTAGGGCACGATCGCCGATCGCGCAACGGAGGAGCCCCGGCTGGACGCCGGGGCGTGCGATCGACCACGGTGGTCGATCGCTGGGGCGCCGCGGGATGGTGCCGCGGCTGTCCGCTGGGCGGACGCCCCTCCTCCACGGCGGTGGCGGTGAGTCGCCGGACTCACCGCCGGGGGCTGCTACGAGCAGCCCGCGGGGATGCGCGTGCATCCCCGGCGATCGTGTTCGATCGCGAGCCCCTCGCGGGGTCGGCTGGACATGCCGCGGGTTTATCCCGCGGCGGTGGTTGTTCGGTCGGGCCCGGTTCGCATGGTGGTTCGTGGTTGTTTTCCGGCGAAAGGATTTCGATTGGGTTGTCGGTTCCGCAATTTAGACAATCCGGATATTCGAAGGATTTCGGTCGGAATTAATTAGATAATTTATTTATTTAAATTTATTAATTCCGGGATATCGATTTCCAACAGAAATGGTGTGTTATAAGTAAGAAATGGAATTCTAATAGTAAAAGAACAAGTTGTTCGGAACTACCTATGTTCTATGGATATTCCTGGACACAACGGCATATTCAATATGGTTGTAGGATATCCTAGATGAACAAAGTATTGTGTGTTATATAGTACTATGAACCAGAAGGACGTTTAATCGCCCGGTTCTTAGAGGAAGACTGTTAGATGAACCACAAAGCCCGAATTGACGTAATACCTTGGAATGAGAAAAAGGACAAAGACTGGGAACCAGCCAAACCGAGTACTAGTACACCACAAACTGCACCTATTGTTATTACTGTTATACACCGGGACGCCATTGCAGTGGGAGGTTACTGAATAACCAGAGGTGTTCATGAGACTAGAAGAGTTTTGAACTCTGGATCTAGTAGAGATGAAATCGATCCCTAGCTCTGCATAAGGGCGGTACTAGATATAAATGTGCCTGCTTGGAGAACAATAAGGTTTATTGTTAAGAGGCTAGATCATTTAGAGTACAAGCTTAGTAAATCCATTTATGGATTATAACAAAGCTATGAATCGTGGAACTTGCGAATTGATGAGATAGTCCATCTAATGGATTCATCAAAAGACATAGACGAAAGGTGTATTGGAAACGTGATGGAAACAAGGTGGTGTTTCTCGGAATTTTGTGTAGATAACATTTCATCATTGGCAACAATGTAAGGATGTTGTCAGACATAAGATGATGGTTGTATAAATGAATCGGGATATAAGATTGAGTAGAAGTTAGAACGTGTTCTTAAGATCTTTAGATCTAGGGATAAGAACATTGTACTTCTCCTAGATATCTTATACGATTATGGTTTGTTTTTTAACATGCATTATTCTGAGAAAGGTTGTTGCCTTTCGGAGACAGAATATATATCTATCTAAGGTCATGTGTTTCGAACACATGAAGGAGATAGATGGTACAAAGCAGTTTCCTACACCTTAGTATGGAAAGCTTGATAAATGCAGTGTTGAAAAACAAGAACCTGATATCAACTATGCGGTTAGCGTAGTGGGAGGATATCAAAGTAATCTGGACAAGAGATTTTCGGATGCTGTAATAGTGCTTGCGAAGTACTGGATTACTGAGCAAGACGAAATCTTCTTGGATTACATATTCTCAGATCTCAGATCAGAGAAGGACCAGTGTAAGTCGATATCAGGCTATGTGTTCACTTTTGAAGAGGTGGAACCTTTAAAATGAAAGAGTGATAAGCAGGACGCTTCTCGGACTCTCTCATAACCGAATAGCAGCCTCAGAGGCAGCGGAAGTTTTGGTTAGGTTCCGGGATAACCTCTAAGACTTGGATATGACTCTTAGCTTACCAAAGGCTATTGAATAGCGGTGCATGGTAAACTGGAAAAGGTCATAAGTCTAAAAGTGATGATAACACATAGAGCAAGTACCACCTGATACGAGTCATCGTCAAGGGAGACGACGTAGTAGTCACCAAGATAACTTCAGAGCGACAACCTAGATTGCTCATTCACATAAGTACTTCTTGGAAGTACACTTTAAGCACGTGATGAGTATGGGAGTCGGGAGTTTGGAGGAAATGACTAGACCATAGTACAAGTGGGAGATTGTTGGAGTTGTGTACTTAATGTCTATATTTAAGTAACGGTAAACTCCCGGTCATAGCATTTAATCTATTAAATTAATAAACAATTGTTTGCATTTAATTATTGATAATTAAATATATGCAAATCATAGTCCTGGATTTTATACGTTGTTGTTAGTATGGTGTGTCGGGCCCACACAGAAGATCATACTATCGGTTACTCGTATTTAATCAAACAGTTGCTCACGACCTAGATGGACACGGACCAATCCATCGGTATAGTCGTTGTGTGAGAGAGAAAATAATTTGTCTTAATTATTTTATCGCACTTGTACACTTGGTGTATTGAGCGGATCACTTGAGATTTATCGATTAGGATTGCCTTAGATAATCGATTCAAGTCTCAGATTATTTTAATCTTAATCCCCGATACTATTGCGGGTGTGTATATTTAATATAAGTGACTTTGATTTTCCAAAGGAATTAACCGATTTAATTATTGGGTTAATTACCGGTTAAAGTTGGGTCACTATATTTTATATATGACATGCCGTGAATACTTGACGGGAAAGTGTATCCCGGAAGGGTTGATAATATCCCCGAGATGAGTTCATAAGGAATTATTGTGTAAACCTCATGAGTGGATTCGTTCCGCACAATAATTAAGGTTGAATGGTACTAGTCTCGGATTCAAGAGATGAATAAATTAATTAGCAATAAATTAATTTTATTCATGGATATTTAAATCTTAAATACACGGAATAAATAATACTACCGGAGAAATATTATTTGATATAATATGGTTTAATATTGGGAGTGCAATTAATTTATATAGTGGAAAATAAATTAATTAATATTAATAGAGGATTAATAGATTTGGGCTTGGGCTCAATTTAATCTTTAATATTGGAAGCCCAATATTCCACCTCCTTTAGATCCCCTACGTAGCCTATAAAAGCACTACATGGTCTTCACTTTCTCATAACAATAAGACAAGATTATCATACTTGATATTCTAGAGAGTTGAAGAGGATCCATAGGCTTGGAAGATCGTCGCCCACACGACGTTCAAGCTAGTGCAAGGAATACGTGGGAAGATCGTAAGGTCATCAATTGATTTCGTTTCTCCGCACAACGAATCAAAGGTAAAATCATGAACTCCTTTGTGTGAATTTATGTGATATTAATTGTAATGCGTACATGAACACACGATCCGGGAAAACGACGAACTTCGGGGACGGGGATTCGAGATCCCTGGCGAAGGTTCGAAGGACCCTCGGCTGGGAGCCGAGGGGTGGCGATCGAGCCCTAGGGCATCGATCGCCGGCAGCCGCACGAGGGGAGCCCCGGCTGGACGCCGGGGCGAGCGATCGACCTAGGGTCGATCGCTGGGGGCTGCCGCGGCTGGGCGCTCCCTCCCCGGTCGGTGGTGGCGGTGAGTCGCCGGACTCACCGCCGGGGGCTGCTAGGTAGACCCATGCGATCGACTTCGATCGCGAACCCCGCAGATGGGGTTCGGCTAGGGTTTAGCCGCGAGTTCATCCCGCGGCGACGCTCTTGTCGAGCCCGGTTCTTCGTGGCGTTCGTGATCGGTTTCCGGCGATGGGATTTCGGTCGGGGTTATCGGTTCCGCAATTTTTGATACCCCGAGATATCGATTTCCAACAGTGGAGAGGCATTCTGCCCAGCAGACCGTGACAGGGCCAGCCCGCGGCTGCCCGACGATCGAGCCCAAGCTCAATCGCATGCCCCGTCCAGCTAGGGCTTCTCCCGTGTGCGCGCCGGCTATCGTGCCCTAGGGCCGATCGCCACCCTCGGCCCAGCCGAGGGGTTTTGCCTTCGATCCCGACGGGGATCTCCCGACCTCCCGCGGTCCGGTGATCTTCGATCACCACCGCGAGGTCGATCCCCATCCCCGGGTTCGTCCCTCGGATCTTTGTTCATGTGCATATAACAATAATTAAAATCATCGAGGGGGTTCGTGATTTTACCTTTGTTCTCGTTGTACGGAGAAACGAGATCTTATTGAAGACCTTGAGACCTTCCCACGTATTCCTTGCACTCGTTCGAACGTCGGGTGGGCGACGATCTTCCGAACTCTATGGATCTCCTTCTCTACTTTCTCTCTCTAGAATTGTGTTCTTCAAGTATGAGAATAGAGAAGACCATGTAGTGCTTTTATAGGCTACGTAGGGGATCTTAAGGAGGTGGAATATTGGGCTTCCAATAGAATTAATTAAATTGAGCCCAAGCCCAAGTCTATTAAATAATTTATTAATTATATTTATTTTCCACTATATAAATATAATTGCACTCCCAATATTATACCATATTATATCAAATAATATTATCTCTCCGGTAGTATTATTTATTCCGTGTGTTTAAGATAGAAATGTCCACGCATAAAATTAATTTATTGCTAATTAATTTATTCATCTCTTTTATCCGAGACTAGTACCATTCAACCTTAATTATTATGCGGAACAAATTCACCTGCAGGGTTTACATAATAATTCCTTATGAACTCATCTCAGGGACAGTATCAACCCTTATCGGGACACACTTTCCCGTCAAGAATTCACGGCATTTCATACATAAAATACAGTGACCCAACTTTACCGGTAATCGACTGGTTATTCTAATCAGTCAATTCCTTTGGAAAATCAAAGTCACTAATATTAAATGCACACACCCGCAATAATATCAGGGATTAAGAATAAAATACACTGAGACTTAAATCGATTATCTAAGGCAATCCTAATCGATAAATCTCAAGCGATCCGCCCAATACACCAAGTGTACAAGTATGATAAAATAATTAAGACAAATTATTTTATCTCTCATACAACGACTATACCGATGGTTTGGTCCTTGTCCATCTAGGTCGTGAGCAACTGTTCGATTATATACGAGTAACTGATAGTATGATCTTCCGTGTGACGACGCACACCATACTAACTACAACGTATATAATCCAGGACTATAATTTGCATATATTTAATTATAAATAATTAAACGCAAACAATTGTTTATTTATTTAAATAGATTAGTGGCAATGGATCGGGAGTTAATATCACTTAAATCTAGACATTAAGTATACAACTCCAACACATATTTACGCTGACAAATGAATATGCCGGTCGAATTCCATGCAACCTCAATACCAAGAAAAAACATCAACTTTCCCAAGTCCTTCATTTTAAAACAACGTCTTAGATATGACTTAAAGTCCATAATAGCTGTAGGATCATTTCTCGCAATAATTAAATCGTCAACATAAACAAGGATGTTTAATTGAATGCCATTTCTTCGAAAAACAAACAGGGAATGATCTGAAGAGATCATAAGAAAACCATAAGCATTCAAGGATTGGGTAAGTTTTGCGTACCAGCATCGAGGTGCTTGTCGGAGTCTATATAATGACTTACGCAGGCGACAAACTTTCCCTTTGACCCCACGACTAAAACTAGGTGGCATACGCATATAAACCTCTTTTGACAAATCGCCGTGAAGAAATGTGTTATGTACATCCATCTGATCCCACTTTCGAATTGCTGCCACAACAAGAAAGGTCTACACCGTAACCATTTTGACAGTCGGGGCAAATTTCTCAGAATAATCAACACCCGCTTCCTGATGGTTACCTAGGACTACTAAGCGAGATTTGAGCCGTTCAACACTACCATCAGATTTATGCTTCACTTTGAATACCCACATACATCCAAGTGCACTTTTACCAGCCGTCAAATCTTCTATTGTCCACGTCTCATTGGACTCTAAGGCCTCAATTTCATTCGCCATAAAACGTTGCCAACGTGCGTCTCCCATAGCCTCATTAAAAGACTATGGCTCAACCTCATGTGAAATAGCTGCAAGAAAAAAACAATGTAGTTCCGAGAAATATGTACAACTAACATAATGTGTGAGTGGAAAGGAACTACCTGAGACGGGAATTGGTGTGGTGGACGTCGAGGAAGCCAAGACAGTCATGTTAATGTGATTCCATCGAATAAACTCCGAATGCTTTGAATTTGGGAACTTCTTCCTCTTACCAAGACCA
The DNA here is from genome assembly GCA_954870475.1 of Euphrasia confusa. NCBI lineage: Eukaryota > Viridiplantae > Streptophyta > Magnoliopsida > Lamiales > Orobanchaceae > Euphrasia > Euphrasia confusa. Next base: position 36,357,538 of record OX940950.1, read on the forward strand.
AGCTCAGTATCATTTGACTCATCATCAATACTTTCTTTGACCACAATTTCTGTATTATTACCAGAATTTGTTTCATTACCATCGGGCACAACAACAACATCAGTAGACGAACCCCCCCTGAATCTGTGATTTCTACCGAGGTAGTAGCTGTTGGAAATCGATATCCCGGGTCGTCGGAAAACACGGAATATACAACCTAACCGAAATCTCGTTTGTCGGAGTACACGCGAGCATGCCACGCGGACTGGGGCTCAACCAAACGCACGACGCACACGAAGGCACGCTGCGCCCAACCGAGCCCCCTCGAGGGGCTCGCGATCGCACATCGCGATTGCTGAGATGCGCATCGCAACCCTGCGGCGAGTTTGGCGACTCGCCGCTCAGGGAGGAGGGGACGACTCGCAATGCGAGCCGAGGTGGCACCAGCCCGCGCTCGATCGCATCCCCTGCGTCCAGTTGGGGTTCTCGTGCGTCGATCCCCACGGGGATCCCGCCGGCTGTCCGGTGGTCTTCGACCACCACCGCGCGATCCATCCCCGTTCAGGGGTTCGTCCCTAGGATCTATGTTCGTCGGTATATTCGATAATTAATAATTAAAATCATAAAGGTGGGTTCATGATTTTACCTTGTTCTCTTTGTCCGGAAAAACGAGATCTTTGAAGACCTTGAGACCTTCCCACGTATTCCTTGCACTAGCTTGACCGTCGGGGTGGGCGACGATCCTCCAAGCTCTATGGATCTCCTTCACGAATTCTCTAGACTAATCAAGTATGATTATCTTGTCTCTTTTAATTGTGACGAACATGTAGTGCTTATATAGACTACGTAGGGGACCTTAAGGAAGTAGAATATTGGGCTTCCAATAGTAATAATTAAATTGAGCCCAAGCCCAAGTCTATTAATTATACTATTAATTATATGTAATTCCACTATATAAATATAATTTCACTCCCAATATTAAACCATATTATACCAAATAATATTCTTCCGGTAGTATTATTTATTCAGCATGTTTAAGATATAAATGTCCATGAATAAATTGTATTTATTGCTAATGAATTTATTCATCTCTTATAATTCCGAGACTAGTACCACTCAATTTTATTATTATGCGGGAAAGAATCCACTCGCGAGGTTTACATTATCAACCCTTATCGGGACACACTTTCCCGTCAAGAATTCACAGCATGTCCCCAAGATGAGCTCATAAGGAATTATAATGTAAACCTCGCGAGTGGATTTGTTCCCGCATAATAATAAAGTTGAGTGTTACTAATCTCGAATATAAGAAATGAATAAATTAATTAGCAATAAATATAATTTATGTCAAAGTATTCACTTATATTAAATATACACACCCGCAACAGTATCGGGGATTAAGAATAAAATACTCTGAGACTTGAATCGATTATCCAAGGCAATCCTAATCGATAAATCTCAAGCGATCCGCCCAATACACCAAGTGTACAAGTGTGATAAAATAATTAAGACAAATTATTTTCTCTCTCACACAACGACTATAACGATGGATTGGTCCATGTCCATCTAGGTCGTGAGCAACTGTTCGATTAAATACGAGTAACCGATAGTATGATCTTCTGTGTGACGTCGCACACCATACTAACTACAACATATAGAATCCAGGACTATATTTTGCATATATTTAATTATCAATAATTAAACGCAAACAATTATTTATTAATTAAATAGATTAAATGCTCTGATCGGGAGTTACCGTTACTTAAATCTAGACATTAAGTACACAACTCCAACAATCTCCCACTTGTACTAAGGTCTAGTCATTTCCTCCAAACTCCCGACTCCCATACTCATCACGTGCTTAAAGTGTACTTCCAAGAAGTACTATGTGAATGAGCAATCTAGGTTGCCGCTCTGAAGTTATCTTGGTGACTACTGCGTCGTCTCCCTCGACGATGACTCGTATCAGGTGGTACTTGCTCTATGTGTTATCATCATCTTTTGACTTATGACTTCTTCCAGTTTGCCATGCACCGCTATATAATAGCCTTTGGTAAACTAAGAGTCATATCCAAGTCTTAGAGGTTATCCCGGAACCTAACCAAAACTTCCGCTGCCTCTGAGGCTGCTATTCGGTTATGAGAGAGTCCGAGAAGCGTCCTGCTTATCACTCTTTCATTTTAAGGTTCCACCTCTCCCAAAAGTGATCACATAGCCTGATATCGACTTACACTGGTCCTTCTCTGATTTGAGATCTGAGAACATGTAATCTAAGAGGAATTCGTGTTGCTTCGTAATCCAGTACTTCGCAAGTACTATAACAGCATCCCAATGTCTCTTATCTAGATTACTTTGATATCCTCCCACTACGCTAACCGCACAGTTGATATCAGGTCCTTGTTTTTCAACATTGCATTTATCAAGCTTTCCACACAAAAGGTGCAGGAAACTGCTTTGTATCATCTATCTCCTTTATGTGTTCGAAACACATGACCTTAGATAGATATATATATTCTGTCTCTGAAAGGTAATAACCTTTCTCACAATTATGCATGTTTAAAACAAACCATAATCGTATAAGATATCTAGGTGAAGTACAATGTTCTAATCCCTAGATCAAAAGATCTTAAGAACACGCTCTAACTTCTACTCAATCTTATATCTCGATTTATTTAGACAACCATCATCTTATGTCTGATAACATCTTTACATTGTTGCCAATGATAAAGTGTTATCTTCATAAAATTCCGAGAAACACCACCTTGTTTCCATCACGTTTCTAATACACCTTTCGTCTATGCCTTTTGATGAATCCATTAGATGGACTATCTCATCAATTCGCAAGTTCCACGATTCATAGCTTTGTAATAATCCATAATGGATTTACTAAGCTTGTACTCTAAATGATCTAGCCTCTTAACAATAAACCTTATTGCTTTCTAAGCAGGCACATTTAGATCTAGTACCGCCCTCATGCAGAGCTAGGGATCGATTTCATCTTTACTAGATCCAGAGTTTAAAACTCTTCTAGTCTTATGAACATCTCTGGTTGTTCAACAACCTCCCACTGCAATGGCGTCCCGGTGTATAAAAGTAATAACAGTAGGTGCAATTAGTGGTGTACTACTACTCAGTTTGGCTAGTTCCTAGTCTTTGTCCTTTTTCTCATTCCAAGGTATTACGTCAGTTCGGGCTTTGTGGTTCATCTAATAGTCTTTCTCTAAGAACCGGGCGTTGAAACGTCCTTCTGGTTCATAGTACTATCGAACACACAATACTTTGTTCATCTAGGATATCCTACAACCATATTGAATATGCCGTTGTCTCCAGGAATATCCACAGAACATAGGTAGTTCCGAACAACTTGTCCTTTTACTATTAGAATTCCATTTCTTGTTTCTGACACACCATTTCTACACGTAAGTGTATGGTGCAGTCATTTGGGATCCAATCCCAATCTTTGATTATGCTATGTGTTATTCAGATAGGTGATGGCCTCCGCGACCAAGTCGCAGGCTCCTAATGGATATACTTTGAAGGTTCTCCATAACAGCTTTGTGTCCATTGACTAGTCAAAACACTTTGCTTTTATGGCACATCAAGTATTCTAATCCATCATCGAGTATTCTTGTAAAGAATCACTCGTACCTTTCAAATTACACATATGTCTGCATATATCAGCATCTAATCATTCTGTATACTTGTCCGAATTCTATCCTTTATCCAGAAAGGTTTGCTTCGTTGTATTACCTTCCAAATTCAATTCTTAGGTCGGAAGGTCCATTCCTTCAACTATAATTGATCAAATCAATTTCGACCTTTTGAATCTTATTTGAATAAATACTACTAAGTATAATAATTCACTAGTATAATGATTTAACAAAGAAATATATCTAATCAAGTAAAACAAGTTATAGAACGGTTTTGTTGCATCGTGGTAGACTTAGGATCTATCATTCATATTATTGCTATCTAATGTACCAGAATAGATAATACCATTATTCCTTATCAAAATCATCAAATGATTAAAGAAATAAAATATCCATTCATAAATAATAACAATCCAGAACAAAAGTTCTTTCTAAAATAATGGGTACATAATGCAATAAACTTGAAATGAAATCCTATTTAACTACTAAAGCAGATAAATGTCTTCCACCGCAACAGCTGCCTCCTCTACAGCTTTTGCCCATGTAGACTCGAACTCTTCTTCTCTAAGTCGCCGGGTTTTCTGGAACCCCTGCATTTAAAATGCACATACCGTCAGTGGTTCCATATCTACACACCAGATTTCTGGTAGATAATACCGCTGACTATGTTTTTACGACTAAAGAAAAATTCGTACCTTTGAGAGGACATTCAGACTTCCAGTGTCCAGACTTATTGCATCGGAAGCACTTGCCTCTTGGCTTGGCAGCCCCCACTCGTGGTCCATTCCTCTTGGTACCACTGGGTTTCCAGGCTTGCTTCCTTTTCTTGCCCCTACCTCCAACAGGCTTCAAGCCTTTGGACTTGGTAGATACAAGCGCTTCAGACTTGCCCTTCTTGTAGATCCCCTCTGCCGCCTTCAGTTCAGTCAGGAGTTGCGCAAGAGTATAAGATAGTTTACCCATATTATAACTCATGCGAAACTGCTCAAAACTAGGGGTCAGAGACTGGAGTATGATGTCGACTTGCGTCTCCCCATCAATTTGAGCTCCTAGGATCTCAAGTTCATTCAACAAACTCATCATCTTAAGAACGTGCTCCCCAACGGGCGTTCCTTCAGACTGAGTAGTTGTCATAAGGACTCTCATGGCTTCTTGCCTTGCCGCACGATCTTGCTCTCCAAACATTTCTTTGAGGTTAGACAGCATATCATAGGCAGTGTCCATCGACTCATGTTGGGTTTGGAGTACATTTGACATGGAAGCCAAAATATAACACCTAGCCATTTCATCAGCCTTTTTCCACTTCCTATATGCCTCTTTTTCCTCATTAGTTGAGGCATCCGTGGGCTCAGCAGGGCACACATCATAGAGTACGAATTTGTACTCTTTAGAAGTCAGGACAATGTCTAAATTTCTCCTCCAATCAATATAATTGGGGCCAGTGAGTTTATTCTCCTTGAGTATCACAGAAAGTGGATTCATAGCTATTCTCTAAACCTATAAGCACATTTAAACAAACAATCAATTTAATATCCGATATTATCTCCCTCAAATAATATCATTAAATTACTAATTACATCTAAAATCCCATCAGGTAAGGCAAGCCACGTTCGTGTGGACGTTTACCCACCCAAATGATTTAGCAATTAGATTTGCTTCGGTCGTACATCATTATAGCGTTACTTCGTTGTGAAGAATACTATAAAGCGTACCTAAGTGTAAACCATTACTCAGTACTAAGGTGAATCATTTGGAATTGCTATGTCACCGCAAGCCACGTTCGTGTGGACGTTTACGATAACTCACAATCCTTCACAATTCCCAATAATTGTCTACATCAACTATTCCAAAATCCCATTAAGTACAGCAAGCCACGTTCATGTGGACGTTTACTGCACCAAAAGATTTTTACAGTTGACTCCCAATAACTTGATCCATTCGATTTTCGTAAATCAAGACGCGGAGAATCATAAGTGAAACTCGAACTTTCTAACCAGTGATTCACCATGCGAACAACCCTATCTCTCATTAGATGAGGGAGCCGAGCAGACAATCGATCCACCTTCAAAAGAATGGTACGAATGTCTCTAATTTGTGTCATCCACATGACCAAGTGGCTTTGGCTCCATTCCACTCCCCGCGGTGAGAATGGGTCGACTTGAAATCAGTTTCAGAAAGACAAATTAGGCATTGTTTGATAAACTTAATCAATGTTTCTTGTAAAAGGAATTACAAGAATTCTTCTCCAAATGACTTATCTATACGAACTTCAAAAGTCCATAAAAGTCACCAAGAGAACAGTAATGGAGACCATGAGAATGTTTCCATCCCCTCTCCCACTTAGCTTTTTATAACAAAGGGATACGCTATCTAGTGCATAAAGTAAACACATATAGCATGCATACAAGTAATAAAGCACATAGTATCACATAGTCAAAATAATGCTAGAAAATTATTTTCCGACTATCATGGCTTTATTTCATCTTCGTATGCGTCTTCTAGTCTTCAGTCTTCGTTCTTGAATGCTCCATGTGAGGAGAATATTAATCCCAATATTTAAATCTATTTATTTTCAATAAATCCAAAAGATACTCAATTCGAAAATTAAGTCAATCGAATAAATCAAAAATAAAATTAAATATCATTAATATTTTTATTTATTTATTTTCCTATCTAATTCTATTAAATCTCTAGAATCCTATCCAAGTAAGACTTGGAACATTCTAGGAGACTTCTATAATAGAATAAAGAAATAAAATAAATTAGGACTCTTCTACTTTCCAAAATTAATTAATTTCCATGTCTATGAAAATTCCCATAAAATAGGAATAATCAATTAGGAAATAAATTAATTCCAAATTAATTATTATTCCTTTCCAATTCTATTAAATCTCTAGAATCTTATCCAAGTTAGACTTGAATATTCTAGAAGACTTCCATAATAGAATAAGGAAATAAAATTAATTCCAATTAATTCTTTTCCTATTTCCATGAGAGTTCCCAAAAAATAGGATCACTCAAAATAGGAAAACCGAATCAATTAGGAAAGTGAATCTTGGTAGGAGTAGCATGGGTTGGGGATCCCCACACCACCCCCACCGTCGACCGCCACCATCGCCGGGCACCACCGCCGCCGTCCCCCAGCCGCGCGCCACCACCACCGGTGGCCGGCGTGGCCGGAAGCCCTAGCAGGCAGCCCCTCCGCGTGGGGTCGATCGATCCTCATGGGGATCGATCATGGGGATGATCGACCCCCCGGTTTTTCGTCCTCTTCATCTTCTTCGTCACACGCGTTCTCCGACGGTCGTCTCGGCATCGATCCAACGTAAATAAATTACAAGAAATAAATTTACAATTTCGGAATCGATTCTATACATGAAATCGACCCTATACATTTTCCGGAAAACATAGAACAATAATAATAAATCTAAATTCGGTCAACCCCCGAATTTTTACTATTACAAGCAATCATCCACACAAAATGAATCTCGACATGTCCGAGAGTTTAATAACGAATAATCATGGTAAAAATAATTAACAATTAATTAAATTAAACCATGATAGTCGGAATCCCTGCAAGGTAGAACGATAATTGAACACATACATGAACACGAAACCGAACGCTCTGATACCAATTTTTGGAAATCGATATCCCAGGGTATCAAAAATTGCGGAAACGATAACCCCGACCGAAATCCTATCGCCGGAAACCGATCACGAGCACCACGATATCCGGAGATCAACCGGAGAGTCGCCGCGGGATGAACCCGCGGCCGAAACCCTAGCCGAGCCCCACCGCGGGCTCGCGATCTCGATCGATCGCGTGGGGCTGCTCCGGCAGCCCCGGGGCGGTGAGTCCGGCGACTTCAACGCCCACGCCGTCGGGAGGGGCGGTCAGCCCAGCTGACCACCGCGGCAACAGCCGCGGCTTGCCCCAGCGATCGAGCCTAGATCGATCGCTCGCCCCGGCGTCCAGCCGGGGCTCCCTTCGCGCAGATTGCCGCGATCGAACCCTAGGTTCGATCGCACCCCTCGACTCCCAGTCGAGGGTCCTTTGAACCTTCGCCGGGGATCTCGAATCCCCGTCCCCGAAGTTCGTCGTTTTCCCGGATCGTGTGTTCATGTATATGTCATAATTAATTCACATAAAATCATACAAGGGAGTTTATGATTTTACCTTTTGATTCGTTGTGCGGAGAAACGAAATCAATTGATGACCTTACGATCTTCCCACGTATTCCTTGCACTAGCTTGAACGTCGGGTGGGCGACGATCCTCCAAGCTTATGGATCCTCTTCAACTCTCTAGAATATCAAGTATGATAATCTTGTCTTATGAATTATGAGATTATGAGAAAGTGAAGACCATGTAGTGCTTTTATAGGCTACTTAGGGGATCTAAAGAAGGTGGAATATTGGGCTTCCAATATTAATGATTAAATTGAGCCCAAGCCCAAATCTATTAATCCCATTAATATTAATTAATTTATTTTCCACTATATAAATTAATTGCACTCCCAATATTAAACCATATTATATCAAATAATATTTCTCCGGTAGTATTATTTATTCTGTGTATTTATGATTTAAATATCCATGAATAAAATTAATTTATTGCTAATTAATTTATTCATCTCTTGAATCCGAAACTAGTACCATTCAACCTTAATTATTGTGCGGAACAAATCCACTCATGAGGTTTACACAATAATTCCTTATGAACTCATCTCGGGGATATTATCAACCCTTCCGGGATACACTTTCCCGTCAAGTATTCACGGCATGTCATATATAGAATATAGTGACCCAACTTAACCGGTAATTAACCCAATAATTAAATCGGTTAATTCCTTTGGAAAATCAAAGTCACTTATATTAAATATACACACCCGCAATAGTATCGGGGATTAAGAATAAAATACTCTGAGACTTGAATCGATTATCCAAGGCAATCCTAATCGACAAATTTCAAGCGATCCGCCCAATACACCAAGTGTACAAGTGTGATAAAATAATTAAGACAAATTATTTTCTCTCTCACACAACGACTATATCGATGGATTGGTCCGTGTCCATCTAGGTCGTGAGCAACTGTTCGATTAAATACGAGTAACCGATAGTATGATCTTCTGTGTGACGTTGCACACCATACTAATTACAACGTATAGAATCCGGGACTATATTTTGCATATATTTAATTATCAATAATTAAACGCAAACAATTGTTTATTAATTAAATAGATTAAATGCTATGATCGGGAGTTACCGTTACTTAAATCTAGACATTAAGTACACAACTCCAACAATTTATTCATGGACATTTATATCTTAAACATGCGGAATAAATAATACTACCGGAAGAATATTATTTGATATAATATAGTTTAATATTGGGAGTGCAATTATATTTATATAGTGGAATTAAATATAATTAATAGTAGTAAATATTAATAGATTTGGGCTTGGGCTCAATTTAATCACTATCCTAAAAATCATTTAAATCACGAGAACGAGGTAAAAATCATAACCCCCTTTATGATTTTAATCGTTTAATTATTGAAAATACCGTAAAACGAAGATCTGAGGATCGAACCCCGGACCGAGGGTCGAACTCGTGGTGGTGGTCGAACCACCGGACCACCGCGATCGACGGATCCCCAGTGGGGATCGCGTACGGGAATCCTTGGATGGGAGCCGAGGATCGATCTAGCCCTACGGGGCCGATCGCTGGAGCTGCGGGGCTGACCCGCAGCGGCTCGTAGCGAGCTCCGGGGATTCCCGCAGCGACTCTCTGGGTGCGAGCCCCAGCCCGCGAAGGAAGAGATCCGGTGATCCGGTGCGGGGTTGCTCGTAGCAACCCAGCGATCGCGAGTCCCCTCGCGGGGACTCGGCTGGGAGAACGCGTGCCCTCGGGTGCGCGGCGCGTTCGGTCGGGTTCCGGTTCGCGTGGGCTCGTGATTTCTCCGACAATCGGGATTTCGGTTGGGTTGTCATGTTCCGCGTTTTTCGACGACCTTGGATATCGATTTACAACAATAGGGTGCTTTAAAAAATACAAAAGTGGTCCTATTGTGTCACCCCCCAAGTTGCCCCACCCCTTATCTATCCTTACTGTGTAAAATTAAGGCAAGCTAACGTTATGCCTAATCCCCTAGATCTGAACAATTCGATAACCTATGCGACCAAACATGAATCTAGTTTGCCCAAACCCGCATTACTCCCTAGACAGACCCGCTCGGCCAATAGCATGCTCGAAACTCCGAGTCATACGACCGCAATTTCCAGCAAGTTCTAGTGCTATGCCCGCAACAATACTACAAGGTACATCTGTGCAATTTGCCCAATCACCAGCATCTCAGTTTGTAAAGGTTCACTAGTGGTCGTACACTAATTTGCCCAAACTCCCCGGAAATAGTCCTCAACCAACTTTGCTTCGGGAACAAACCCTCAACCGGCTACTCTAGCCCCATCGACCTCGCGGTTAAACTAAACCCTAAATCTCCTTCGATCCGTCCCTGCCCAGATGCACAATTAACTTAGCTACTCATGCTGAAAATAAAAGACAAAGTAAATAAGGGAAAACAATCTATATTAATCATAGTTCAAACCGAACTATTTTGGGAATCAAAGTACGAACGGAAATAAAAGGAAATTAAAACATAAAGCAATTGTAATTGTTTCTCATCCCGAAGGCTGGATCTACTTCAAAACAAAGAAAAGAGACTCGGCCGCCTTGCTCCGATCTCTTCTCCGGAAACTCCTTCGGGCAGCGATGACTTGCTACTGGACCGGCGGCTCTCTCGATTTCTCGATGCGTAAGTGTTTTGTCTTGCTTTCCACCGCGCCCCGCTTTTAAAGACTTCGATTTGAATTTTAAAACGCGGTTGTTTCTCCTTCCCTATAGAATAGGCGCAGCAGTCAACGATTTGGGGGGGATAAGATGAATCCCCCAATTTCAGGAATCTGTTGCTCCAGCTTTGCCCGCATGGAGTCTTTTGTCCACAACCGCTCTCTGCCCAAATCGCAACCTCCAGGTATTTCTTCTCCTCCACAGATGGTCGGATCAGGCACGGTACTTGATAAGAATTCTGGCTCTTCTGCTTCATGACTTTACCCATTTGCCAAAGTGGTCAAACTGTTGCAGTCACTACCCACTCCAGAATACTTCTTTGCCCAAAGAAGGGGATTTCCTTGCCTCTTTTGCCCAGTGCGCCACCTTTTACCTGCATCCATACACACTCTGTAGGTACCGGTATACCGATCCGATCGATATACCGTGTGTGCGGAAGCGTGTAAAGCGATAGATCTACTATGCAATGATCTTAGTGCACACAAATATGTATAGACACACATATATTTATATATATATACATGTAATATATATAGATAGAGAGATATCAACGAATTCTTACATTTGGTGATGCGTGCCTCGTTGATGTTGTTGAAGGTGGTGTTGAGTCGATTGAACCACCTTGATGGATCAGCAACTCGAAGTTCTCCTCGTGAATGACCTCGTCACTCCTTTAGATCGTCCGGATGTGGAAGCCGCACAAATGGCCCGGCCTCTCTCTATTTTGTGTGTGATTTTCGTGGCTGGTCAAAAGTGGTATGAAAACACATGTTTTCATCACTATATTGATCTCCATTAACCTCCCTTGTAACCCCCACCATAATGTGCATCATAATGCACAAGTAATGGTGGATAAGGGGGAGGTGAAGGGTCATTTCCACATCACCATGCCAAATGGCATTAGATGTGGTCCCTTTGCTTGTGTGGCATGACACGTCACACCCTGTGACATGTATCCATTCAAGCCATGCATCCCATGCATGTGAAAATCCATACGTATTGATTCTAAATCAATATAACAAGCAATGTAATTCCGACTCGTGTGTGACCCTGTAGGTATGATTTATCAATTAATATTATATTGTTCCCAACAACTAATATTATCGAATAATCATTTAACATCCACAGACGACCTTATGACTTTATCGATTGCACACGTAGGATCGAAGGACATATCCCAACAATCTCCCACTTGGCCTTCAGAGCCAGTGTGCTGCCAATTTCCTGTTGTCACTTTATGTCTAAATTTGAACTTGAGGCAAGACTCGAGTCATCCTCAATCGGTTCAAACCTTTCTTGGACTTTGAGACAGACTGTAAAACCAGATTTATCACTATGATACAAATCTGGACGTGGCCACGTATTTTCCACACTCTCGACTCTCCAAGTGGCCGGTAAGAAATATATCCCATTATAAAAATGGAGGACAATCTGATATTGTCAATCTAAGCTCTCCCACTTGCTTCCTGATATACCCAATGACAAGTTTTATAACCTCCTTTTACGAAAGGCGTTTACTTGTATCAAAGTACACCATTTCACAATGGAATCACTCTGAACTACTCAGGTCAGAGGAAATTGCTCGAAAGTCAATGAAATAGTATGACTCGAAATCTTAAATACTATTTTGTTGGAAATCGATATCCCGGAATTAATAAATTAATTAAAATTAATTATCTAATTAATTCCGACCGAAATCCTTCGGAGATCGAATATCCGGAGTTGTCGAATTGCGGAATAACAACTCCAATCGACTCCCGGTTGCCGGAACACCTCGCCACGAACCACCACGAAGCCGGACTCAACCAAACAAGCCGCCGCGGGGATAGCCCGCGGCTGTCCGGTCGAGCCCCCCGCATGGGGCTCGCGGCTGTCCTTGGCAGCCGCCTAGGGCTGCCCTTGGCAGCCCCTTATGCACGCCCAGCTGCCCCCGGTGATCGCACGACCAGCCACGGTCGAACCGTGGCTTGCGATCACCATCAGCCCACCGCCGCGCGAGCGGCGGTCCAGCCGCGCAAGCGGCGTCGCCCCGCCGGAGCGGAGCTCATGCCGCGCGAGCGGGGCTGCTCCAGCAGCCCGCTGGATGTGCACGGGCGATCGAGCTCGTGCTCGATCGAGTCTCGGCGTCCAGCCGAGGCTCACGCCCCTCGACCCCTCCTAGGCGAGCCGTTGAGCCGCCGGCGGTCCGGTGATCTTCGATCACCACCGCCCGGTTCAACCTCGACATGGGTCGCGTTCTCGGATCTTGGTTCACGATATTTTTACGATAATTAAACGATAAAATCATAACGAGGGTTTTACGATTTACCTCGTTCTCGTTGTTTGGAAAAACGAAGAACTCAATTTGACGACCTTGAGATCTTCCCGCGTATTCCTTGCACTAGCTCGGACGTCGTGTGGGCGACGATCTACCGAACTCCATGGATCTTCCTCTCTTCTTTTTCTCTCTCTCTAGAATTGTGATCTTCAAGTTATGAGAATAGAGAAGACCATGTAGTGCTTTTATAGGCTACGTAGGGGATCTAAAGGAGGTGGAATATTGGGCTTCCAATATTGAAGATTAAATTGAGCCCAATGCTCAAGTCCATTAATCCTTATCAATATTAATTAATTCTATTTTCCACTATATAAAATTAATTGCACTCCCAATATTAAACCATATTATATCAAATAATATTTCTCCGGTAGTATTATTTATTCCGTGTATTTAAGATATAAATATCCATGAATAAAATTAATTTATTGCTAATTAATTTATTCATCTCTTATATCCGAGACTAGTACCATTCAACCTTACTTATTATGCGGAATGAATCCACCTGCAGGGTTTACATAATAATTCCTTATGAACTCATCTCGGGGATATTATCAACCCTTCCGGGATACACTTTCCCGTCAAGTATTCACGGCATGTCATATATAAAATATAGTGACCCAACTTAACCGGTAATTAACCCAATAATTAAATCGGTTAATTCCTTTGGTAAATCAAAGTCACTTATATTTAATATACACACCCGCAATAGTTTCGGGGATTAAGAATAAAATACACTGAGACTCGAATCGATTATCGCCGGCAATCCTAATCGATGAATCTCAACGATCCGCTCAATACACCAAGTGTACAAGTGTGATAAAATAATTAAGACAAATTATTTTCTCTCTCACACAACGACTATACCGATGGATTGGTCCGTGTCCATCTAGGTCGTGAGCAACTGTTCGATTAAATACGAGTAACCGATAGTATGATCTTCTGTGTGGCCATGCAACACCATACTAACTACAACGTATAAAATCCAGGACTATAATTTGCATATATTTAATTATAAATAATTAAACGCAAATAATTGTTTATTTAATTAAATAGATTAGTGGCAATGGATCGTGAGTTTACGTTACTTAAATCTAGACATTAAGTACACAACTCCAACACTAGTAAAGATGAAATCGATCCCTAGCTCTGCATAAGGGAGGTACTAGATCTAAATGTGCCTGCTTGGAGAACAATAAGGTTTATTGTTAAGAGGCTAGATCATTTAGAGTACAAGCTTAGTAAATCCATTTATGGATTGTAACAAAGCTATAAATCGTGGAACTTGCGAATTGATGAGATAGTCCATCTGATGGATTCATCAAAAGGCATAGACGAAAGGTGTATTGGAGACGTAATGGAAACAAGGTGGTGTTTCTCGGAATTTTGTGTAGATAACATTTTATCATTGGCAACAATGTAAAGATGTTGTTAGACATAAGATGATGGTTGTCTGAATGAATCGAGATATAAGATCGAGTAGAAGTTAGGACGTGTTCTTAAGATCTTATGATCTAAGGAAAAGAACATTGTACTTCTCCTAGATATCTTTTACAATTATGGTTTGTTTCAAACACATGAAGGAGATAGATACAGACAAAGCAGTTTCCTGCACTTCAAGTGTGGAAAGCTTTATAAATGCAATGTTGAAAAAACAAGGACCTGATATCAACTATGCGGTTAGCGTAGTGGGAGGATATCAAAAGTAGTCTAGATAAGAGACATTCGGATGCTGTAATAGTACTTGCGAAGTACTGGATTACTAAGCAAGACGAAGCCTTCTTAGATTACATATTCTCAGATCTCAAATCAGAGATGGACCAGTGTAAGTCGATATCAGGCTATGTGTTCACTTTTAAAGAGGTGGAACCTTTGAAATGAAAGAGTGATAAGCATGACGCTTTCGGACTCTCTCATAGCCAAATAGCAGCCTCAGAGGCAGCGGAAGTTTTGGTTAGGTTCCGGGATAACCTCTAAGACTTGGATATGACTCTTGGTTCACCAAAGGCTATTTCATAGCGGTGCATGGTAAACCGGAAGAAGTCATAAGTCTAAAAGTGATGATAACACATAGAGCAAGTACCACCTGATACGAGTCATCGTCGAGGGAGACGACGTAGTAGTCACCAAGATAACTTCAGAGCGGCAACCTAGATTGCTCATTCACATAGTACTCTTGGAAGTACACTTTAAGTACGTGATGAGTATGGGAGTCGGGAGTTTGGAGGAAATTACTAGACCTTAGTACAAGTGGGAGATTGTTGGAGTTGTGTACTTAATGTCTAGATTTAAGTAACGGTAAACTCCCGGTCATAGCATTTAATCTATTAAATTAATAAACAATTGTTTGCGTTTAATTATTGATAATTAAATATATGCAAAATATTCCTGGATTCTATACGTTGTAGTTAGTATGGTGTGCGACGTCACACAGAAGATCATACTATCGGTTACTCGTATTTAATCAAACAGTTGCTCACGACCTAGATGGACACGGACCAATCCATCGGTATAGTCGTTGTGTGAGAGAGAAAATAATTTGTCTTAATTATTTTATCACACTTGTACACTCGGTGTATTGAGCGGATCGTTTGAGATTTATCGATTAGGATTGCCGCCGATAATCGATTTAAGTCTCAGAGTATTTTATTCTTAATCCCCGATACTATTGCGGGTGTGTATATTTAATATAAGTGTCTTTGATTTACCAAAGGAATTAACCCATTTAATTATTGGGTTAATTACCGGTTAAGTTGGGTCACTATATTTTATATATGACATGCCGTGAATACTTGACGGGAAAGTGTATCCCGTAAGGGTTGATAATATCCCCGAGATGAGTTCATAAGGAATTATTGTGTAAACCTCATGAGTGGATTCGTTCCGCACAATAATTAAGGTTGAATGGTACTAATCTCGGATACAAAAGATGAATAAATTAATTAGCAATAAATTAATTTTATTCATGGATATTTAAATCTTAAATACACGGAATAAATAATACTACCAGAGAAATATTATTTGATATAATATGGTTTAATATTGGGAGTGCAATTAATTTATATAGTGGAAAATTAATTAATTAATATTAATAGAGGATTAATAGATTTGAGCTTGGGCTCAATTTAATCTTTAATATTGGAAGCCCAATATTCCACCTCCTTTAGATCCCCTACGTAGCCTATAAAAGCACTACATGGTCTTCACTTTTTAATAAGACAAGATTATCATACTTGATACTCTAGAGAGTTGAAGAGGATCCATAGGCTTGGAAGATCGTCGCCCACACGACGTTCAAGCGAGTGCAAGGAATACGTGGGAAGATCGTAAGGTCATCAATTGATTTCGTTTCTCCGCACAACGAATCAAAGGTAAAATCATAAACTCCCTTGTGTGATTTTATGTGAATTAATTGTAGCATATGCATGAACACACGATCCGGGAAAACGACGATCTTCGGGGACGGGGATTCGAGATCCCCGGCGAAGGATCGAAAGGACCCTCGGCTGGGAGCCGAGGGGTGCGATCGAACCTAGGGTTCGATCGTGGCGTGCGCAAAGGGAGGCCCTGGCTGGAGCCGGGGCAAGCGATCGACCGTGAGGTCGATCGAGGGGCTGCCGAGGGCTGGTGCCTCAGCTGGTGCCCCTCCTCCCGGCGGCGACGGCGGTGAAGTCGCTGGACTCACCGCCGCCCGGGGCTGCCGGAGCAGCCCCAGCGATCGCATGCGTGCGATCGCGAACCCCACGGTGGGGTTCGGCTAGGGTTTAGCCGCGGGTTCATCCCGCGACGACGCTCTTGTCGAGCCCGGTTCTTCGTGTCGTTCGTGATCAGTTTCCGGCGATGGTATTTCGGTCGGGGTTATCGGTTCCGCAATTTTTGATACCCCGGGATATCGATTTCCAACACTACCATCGATCGTCGGCCGGGGAGGAGCGCCGCCGCCACCTCAGCCCACGCGCCACCACCACCGGTGGCCGGCGTGGCCGATGATTCCTGCGGGCAGCCCCCTCGCGCCCCTTCGATCGATCCTCATGGGATCGATCATCGTGATCGATCCCCTGTCCTCCCTCTCATCTTCTCCTTCGTCACATGAGTTCTCCGGCGTTCGTCTCGGCATCGATCCAACGTAAATAAATTACAAGAAATTAAATTTACAATTCCGGTATCGATTCTATACATGAAATCGACCCTATACACATTCCGGAAAACATAGAACAATAATAATAAATCTAAATTCGGTCAACCCCCGAATTTTTACTATTACAAGCATTCATCCACACAAAACGAATCTCGACATGTCCGAGAGTTTAATAACGAATAATCATGGTAAAATTAAATTAACAATTAATTAAACAATTAATCAATTAATTAACCATGATAGTCGGAATCCCTGCAAGGTAGAACGATAATTGAACTCATACATGAACACGAAACCAAACGCTCTGATACCAATTGCTGGAAATCGATATCCCGGGGTATCAAAAATTGCAGAACTGATAACCCCGACCGAAATCCCATCGTCGGAAACCGATCACGAACGCCGCGTCGCCGGAGTCCGACGAGAGAATCGCCGCAAGGGCGAAACCCTAGCCGAACCCCACGCGGGGTTCGCGATCGCCGTGCATGGCGATCGCATGGGGCTGCATGGGGCAGCCCCCGGCGGTGAGTCCGGCGACTCACCGCCACCGCCAGGAGGGACGGTCAGCCCGGCTGACCTACCGCGGCTCCAGCCGCGGTTTTCCCCCGGCGATCGATCTCGCAATCGATCGCCCACCCCGGCGTCCAGCCGGGGTGCCTTCCTTGCACACGCCGCCGGCGAGGCGGCTGGGATCCGCCGCGGCACCAGCCCGCGGCATCCCAGCGATCGACCGAAGTCGATCGCATGCCCCGGCGTCCAGCCGGGGCTCGCCCCTCGTCGCGCGTACAGGCGGTCGAACCCTAGGGTTCGGCCGCCCCCTTCAATCCTCGCAGGGGATCTCGAATCCCTGTCCCCGAGGTTCGTCGTTTTTCCGGATCGTGTGTTCATGTATATGCTACAATTAATTCACATAAAATCACACAAGGGAGTTTATGATTTTACCTTTGATTCGTTGTGCGGAGAAACGAAATCAATTGATGACCTTACGATCTTCCCACGTATTCCTTGCACTAGCTTGAACGTCGTGTGGGCGACGATCTTCCAAGCCTATGGATCCTCTTCAACTCTCTAGAATATCAAGTATGATAATCTTGTCTTATGAATTATGAGAAAGTGAAGACCATGTAGTGCTTTTATAGGCTACGTAGGGGATCTAAAGGAGGTGGAATATTGGGCTTCCAATATTAAAGATTAAATTGAGCCCAAGCCCAAATCTATTAATCCTCTAATAATATTAATTAATTTATTTTCCACTATATAAATTAATTGCACTCCCAATATTAAACCATATTATATCAAATAATATTTCTCCGGTAGTATTATTTATTCCGTGTATTTAAGATTTAAATATCCATGAATAAAATTAATTTATTGCTAATTAATTTATTCATCTCTTGAATTCGAGACTAGTACCATTCAACCTTAATTATTGTGCGGAACGAATCCACTCATGAGGTTTACACAATAATTCCTTATGAACTCATCTCGGGGATATTATCAACCCTTACGGGATACACTTTCCCGTCAAGTATTCACGGCATGTCATATATAAAATATAGTGACCCAACTTTACCGGTAATTAACCCAATAATTAAATCGGTTAATTCCTTTGGAAAATCAAGGTCACTTATATTAAATATACACACCCGCAATAGTATCGGGGATTAAGAATAAAATACTCTGAGACTTGAATCGATTATCCAAGGCAATCCTAATCGATAAATCTCAAGCGATCCGCCCAATAAACCAAGTGTACAAGTGTGATAAAATAATTAAGACAAATTATTTTCTCTCTCACACAACGACTATACCGATGGATTGGTCCGTGTCCATCTAGGTCGTGAGCAACTGTGTTATTAAATACGAGTAACCGATAGTATGATCTTCTGTGTGGGCCCGACACACCATACTAACTACAACGTATAGAATCCAGGACTATAATTTGCAAATATTTAATCATCAATAATTAAACGCAAACAATTGTTTATTAATTAAATAGATTAAATTTTATGACCGGGAGTTTACCGTTACTTAAATCTAGACATTAAGTACACAACTCCAACACGGAGCACAAACGGCGCCCGCCGTTTTGCTCCAGCAGCCCGGTTTCGCCCGTTTTGCTTCGTTTCTTCTCGTTTTCACCGGAGAGCCGATATCCAATGTCGATCCATGGATTCAATCCATTGCTTACACATTGAACAATACATTTTTTAATAGAAAAAACCTATCTATTACAAAAGATTCCAAGGGACGCAGCCCTCCAAAACTATGGCCAATCGTACGTAAAAAACGACAATTTCATTCACCCGACCACTAACGGTGGCCGACCTTATATCTAATTACATAATCACATAATCACAATTAAGCCAATTATGTTGATTTTAAACATATTGTGTGATGGAGTAGTATACTTAATGTCTAGATTTGAGTATTCTGAACTCTGTATGCACTTTCATTTACCTATTAATTACAGACATTCATTTGCTTTTAATTATTGTTAATTAAATACATGCAAATTATAGTCCTGGATTTTATACGTTGTAGTTAGTATGGTGTTGCATGGGCACACAGAAGATCATACTATCGGTTACTCGTATTTAATCGAACAGTTGCTCACGACCTAGATGGACACGGACCAACCCATCGGTATAGTCGTTGTGTGAGAGAGAAAATAATTTATCTTAATTATTTTATCACACTTGTACACTTGGTGTATTGAGCAGATCGATTGAGACTAATCAATTAGGATTGCTCGGCGATAATTGATTTGAGACTCGGAGTATTTTATTCTTAATCCCTGAAATAATTGCGGGTGTGTATATTTAATGTAAGTGACTTTGATTTACCAAAGGAATTAACCGGTTTGATAATTGGGTTAATTACCGGTTAAGTTGGGTCACTATATTTTATATATGGCATGCCGTGAATTCTTGAAGGGGCAGTGTATCCCGTAAGGGTTGATAATATCCCCGAGATGAGCTCATAAGGATTTATTATGTAAACCTCGCGAGTGGACTTGTTCCGCATAATAAATAAGGTTGAGTGGTACTAGTCTCGGATATAAGAGATGAATAAATTTATTAAGCAATAAATAAATTTTATTCATGGATATTTAAATCTTAAATACACGGAATAAATAATACTAAGATGGAGAAATATTATTTGATATAATATGAATAATATTGGGAGTGCAATTTTATTTATATAGTGGAAAATAAATAAAATTAATATTGATAAGAATTAATGGATTTGGGTTGGACCCAATTTAATTTTCAATATTGAAGCCCAATATTTATTCTCCTTTTGATCCCCTTCGTAGCCTATAAAAGCACTACGTGGTCTTCACTTTACTAACCTACGTTACGCCAACAATAAAGTTCTGAGAGTGAAGAGGATCCACAAGTTCGATAGCTCGTCGCCCACCCGACGTTCGAACGAGTGCAAGGAATACGCGGGAAGGTCACGAGGTCGTCGATTTCGTTTCTCCGAACAACGAATCGTAGGTACAATTCTCAACTAACTTGTTAATTGTTCGATTTGTTTTATCGAGAATACCGTAGGACGAAGATCCGAGAATCGAAGCCCGGAATAGACGGACGAACGCGCGGTGGTGGCGAAGCCACCGGACCGCGGCGTACGCCCGCTAGGGTTTCGGCGAGGGGCGATGGGGGCCGAACCCTCGGCTGGGCCGAGGGTGTGCGATCGACCACGAAGGTCGATCGCTGGGCACGGGCTGGAGCCGTGCCCTACCCCGCCGTGAAGGCGGGGGCCTCCTGGTGGTGGCGGGTCGCCGGACCCGCCGCGGGGGGGGGGGGCTGTCGAACAGCCCCACCCCGATCGATCGCCGGCGCGCGATCGATCGCTTGATCGTGCGAACCCCGGCTCGCGGGGGTTCGGGTGGGGGCGGGCTGTGCGTCTTCGGATGCATGGTCTCCAAAGCCCGGACTCCGGCGGATGAGTCGGTGTTCGTATGATCTCCGGCGAAGGGTTCGTTCGGGTTATCGGTTCCGCTATTTTGATAACCCGGGATAGCGAATTCCAACAATTGGTATCAGAGCGTGGTTTACGTTCGCGGTATTTTCGATAAAATTGTTCTACCTTGCAGGGTTCCGACTATTATGGCTTGATGATTATTCGTTTAATTATTTTGTCATGTGATTGTTGGTTTTATTAAACTCTCGGACATGTCGAGATTCGTTTTTGGTGGTGAATGCTTGTAATAGTAAAAAATTCGGGGGTTGACCGAATTTAGGATTTATTATTATGTTCGTTGTTTTCCGGAAAATGTATAGGGTCGATTTCGTGTATAGAATCGATACCGGAATTGTAATTTAGATTTTTGTAAATTTATTTTGCGATTGGATCGAATCGAAGACCGCCGGAGAAGACGAAGTGACGAGGAGACGAAGGACCGGGATCGATCAATCCCCATGATCGATCCCGAGGGGATCGATCGACCCGCGGCCCTAGGCGGGCTGTCCGTGGGAGACTCGGCCACGCCGGCCACCGGTGGTGGTGGCGCGTGGGCTGGGCGGCGGTGGCGCGTGCCCTAGGCGGCGGTCGGCGAAGGTGGGGGTGGTTCGGGGTTCCCCAACCCGGGCTACTCCTACCAGAAATATACTTTCCTAATTAATTCATTATTTCCTATTTTGATTATTTCTTTATGGAATATTCTAGAAAAATAGAGAAAGAATTAATTTAGTACTAAATTTATTTTTCCTATTTGATTATTCCTACTCATGGGAATATTCATGGATTAGGAATAAAAATAAATTTGGAAAAGTATAAGAATCCTAAATTATTTTATTTCTTTATTTCATTATAGATATCATCTAGAATATTCCAAGAGGATCTTGGATAGATTATTCTAAGAGATTTAATGAAGTGGAAAAAGAAAATAAAATAAATAAAAATATTAATAATATTTAATTTTATTTTTGATATATTCAATTGACTTAATTTTCGAATTAAGTAACTTTTGGATTAATTGAAAATAAATAGATTTAAATATTGGATATTAATATTCTCGTCACATGGAGCGTTCAAGAAACGAAGACTGAAGACTAGAAGATGCGTACGGGGACGTGATGAAGCCATAATAGTCGGAAAATAATATTCTAGTATTATTTTGACTATGTGATAATACTATGTGCTTTATTACATGTATGCATGCTATATGTGTTTACTTTTATGCACTAGATAGCGTATCCCTTTATTATAAAAAGCTAAGTGGGAGAGGGTATGGAAACATACCCATGGTCTCCATTGCTGCTCTCTTGGTGACTTTTATAAACTTTTGAAGGTTATATAGATAAGTTATTGGAGGAGAGTTCTTGTAATTCCTCTTACGAGAAACATTAATTAAGTTTATCAAACAATGCCTAATTTGTCTTTCCAAAGCTGATTTCAAGTCGACTCATTCTCACCCCGGGGAGTGGAATGGAGCCAGAGCCACTTGGTCATGTAGAGGACACAAATTAGAGACTTTCGTGCCATACTTTTATAGATGGGTCGTTTGTCTGCTCGGCTCCCTCATTTATGAGAGATAGGGTTGTTCGCATGGTAAATCACTGGTTAGAAACTTCGAGTTTTATGTGCTTATAGGTTAGGAATGACTGTGACCCCACTTTGTGATATACTTAAAGATGAAAACTCACCGGTTCCATATGGTGATGATTGGAAAAGAAATCTGGACATTGTCCAGACTGTTGAGCTTTCTGAATCCACTGTTGGTCCAACTACGTTGAGACATGGTGTGGAAGCTAGGCAAGAGGTGTTTAACATACCCACGGAATCGTTCCTCAATGAGTCCCTTAAAACCGGCTCAGCGAAGGCGATTTTTGTGCGTAAGTTAAGAGAAACACGAGCTCTTGTGGCTAGGCTAAAAGAAAAGCGTGCAAAGAGACCCAGTGGTTTAAAACCACGGATTGGGGTAAGCAAGCGGTTTCGCAGATGCTTTCGATGCAAACAGTTTGGGCACTGGAGGTCTGATTGTCCTCTCATCAAAGGTACGAAATTTTCCTTAGTCACTGAAACATTGTCAGCGGTGATATCTACCAGCACCTGGTGTGTAGATACGGGTGCCACTGACCATGTCTGCAATTCATTGCAGGGGTTCCAGGAAACCCGGAGACTTAGAGAGGGAGAAATCGTGGTCTACATGGGCAATGCCGCGAAGGTGGCGGCTGTTGCAGTGGGAGACGTTCACTTACGTTTCAGTAATGATAGGGTTTTAGTTTTACGTAATTGTCTTTATGTACCCAACTTTAGAAAGAATTTGATTTCAGTTTCTAAACTTATTATGAATGGATATTCTGTTTCTTTTGACCACTCTGTGATCATAAGAAGAAATAGTGAAATTATCTGTTCTGGTACATTGATAGACGATTTGTATGTGCTAAATCCTGAGTCTAACACGATGCAACTAACCGAGAGTAATAACACATCTACGAACACCAATAAGAGAAAGGAACCTTCTATGATGAATCAATTATACTTGTGGCATCTAAGGCTAGGTCATATAAACTCAAATAGGCTTCAAAGGTTGAAAGCTGATGATTTAATCACTGGTGTTGAAGGAGAGGACCTTCCAACCTGCGAATCCTGTTTAGAGGGAAAAATGACTAAGCGTCCTTTTTCTGGTAAAGGACGAAGAGCTGAACAAGTATTGGATTTGATTCACTCTGATGTATGCGGACCTATGTCTACTCAGGCAAGGGGAGGGTACGAGTACTTCATCACTTTTACCGATGATTACTCAAGGTATGGATATATTTACCTGATGCGCCACAAGAGCGAATCCTTTGGCAAGTTCAAAGAGTTCAAGGCTCTTGTGGAGAACCTTCGTGGTAAATCCATAAAATGCCTGCGATCTGATCGCGGAGGCGAGTACCTGTCTGGAGAATTCAAGGCATACTTGGCAGAGAATGGGATTGAATCCCAACTGACCTCACCATATACTCCTCAGCAGAATGGTGTGTCAGAAAGAAGGAATAGGACTCTTATGGAGATGGTGCGATCAATGATGAGTTACTCGGATTTACCTGTTATGTTCTAGGGACTTGCCTTGGAAACAGCGGCGTACATTCTAAATAGGGTTCCGACCAAAACAGTGCCAACTACACCCATGGAATTGTGGAGTGGGCGTAAGCCTAACTTGGGACACATTCAGATCTGGGGTTGTCCAGCACATGTGTTGCGACAAGGCACCGATAAGTTAGAACCTAGATCAGAAATACGGCTGTTTGTAGGATACCCGAAAGGAACTAAGGGTGGAATGTTCTATAGTCCTACGGACCAGAAGATCGTTATAAGTACTAACGCTCGGTTCCTAGAGGAAGACTATGTCATGGACCACAAGCCCAAAAGTGACATAATACATGATGAGTTGAGAGGTAACGAGGAAGACCTGGATACAGCCGAACCGAGTATAGATACACCACTAGAACCTGCACCTAATACTGTCACTGTTAATACACCGGAACGCCGTCGTAGTGGGAGGGTTGTTAAACAACCAAATAGATGGATTGGACTGGGTGAGTCTTCGGACTCTGGACCTGGAGTTCATGAAATCGATCCCTGGACCTATGATGAGGCGGTACAAGATATAGATGTGTCTTCTTGGAAGAAAGCAATGAAATCCGAAATAGAATCTATGGATTCTAATAAGGTCTGGGATCTTGTAGAACCACCAAGCGGCGTGAAGCCAATTGGGTGTAAATGGGTCTACAAGAGAAAGAGAGGATCTGACGGAAAGGTTGAAACCTTTAAAGCTCGGCTTGTTGCGAAAGGATATACTCAGAAAGAGGGAATCGATTATGAGGAGACCTTCTCGCCGGTAGCCAAGATAAAGTCGATCCGGATTCTCTTATCCATAGCAGCTCATATGGATTATGAGGTGTGGCAAATGGATGTCAAGACAGCTTTCCTTAATGGAAGTCTTGACGAGACGATTTATATGAAACAACCAGAAGGATTCATTGCTAAGGGGCGAGATCATCTAGTGTGCAAGCTTAATCGATCCATTTATGGATTGAAACAAGCCTCGAGGTCGTGGAACCTGCGGTTTGACGAAGTGGTCCAATCCTTTGGATTCAGTCAAAGCATGGACGAATCGTGTGTGTATTGGAAACGTGATGGAAAGAAGGTGGTGTTTCTCGTGCTTTATGTAGACGACATTCTTCTCATTGGCAACAGTGTGAAAATGTTATCAGACATAAAGGGATGGTTGTCTAGACAATTCGATATGAAAGATTTGGGAGAAGTCGGACATGTTCTAGGGATCAAGGTTATAAGGGATCGCCGGAATAGAACATTGTACCTATCCCAGCAATCTTACATAGACACGATTCTGGCTCGTTTTAACTTGCAAAATTCCAAGAAGGGTGAACTTCCCTTCAGTAAAGGAACTTATCTTTCTAAGGATATGTGTCCCCGGACACAAAAGGAGAAAGATGAAATGAAAGCAGTTCCCTACACTTCGGCTGTGGGAAGCTTAATGTATGCAATGTTATGTACGAGGCCTGATATCTGCTATGCAGTTGGCGTAGTAGCGAGATATCAGAGTAACCCTGGAAAGGCTCATTGGACTGCCGTAAAGAGCATTTTCAAGTATTTGCGAAATACTAAGGATTATGTTCTAAGTTACGGGGCAGACAATCTGATTCCTTTGGGTTATACGGATTCGGATTTCCAAGCTGATAAGGACCGGCGAAAGTCGACATCAGGCTATGTGTACACTATGGGAGGTGGAGCCGTATCATGGAGGAGTGTTAAGAAAAAGTGCATTTCAGACTCTACCATGGAAGCTGAATACGTTGCAGCCTCAGAGGCAGCGAAAGAGTCAGTTTGGTTCCTTAATTTCCTCCAGGACTTAGATGTGATTCCGAGTTTGCCCAAGGCTATGACAATTTATTGTGATAATAGCGGTGCAGTGGCAAACAGTAAGGAACCACGGTCCCATAGTGCTATGAAACACATAGAGCGCAAGTACCACCTGATTCGAGACATCGTCAAGAGGGGCGATGCGATAGTCACCAAGATAGCTTCGGAGGACAACCTAGCGGACCCTTTCACCAAGATACTTCCTAAGGAAGTATATTTCAAGCACTTGGAGGGTTTGGGAGTCAGAAGTTTGGAGGATAAGACTAGACCTTAGTATAAGTGGGAGATTGTTGGAGTAGTATACTTAATGTCTAGATTTGAGTATTCTGAACTCCTTGTACACTTTCATTTACCTATTAATAACGAACATTCATTTGCTTTTAATTATTGTTAATTAATGTATGCAAATTATAGTCCTGGATTTTATACGTTGTAGTTAGTATGGTGTTGCATGGGCACACAGAAGATCATACTATCGGTTACTCGTATTTAATCAAACAGATGCTCACGACCTAGATGGACACGGACCAATCCATCGGTATAGTCGTTGTGTGAGAGAGAAAATAATTTATCTTAATTATTTTATCACACTTGTATACTTGGTGTATTGAGCGGATCGATTGAGACTCATCAATTAGGATTGCTCGGCGATAATTGATTTGAGACTCGGAGTATTTTATTCTTAATCCCTGAAATAATTGCGGGTGTGTATATTTAATGTAAGTGACTTTGATTTACCAAAGGAATTAACCGGTTTGATAATTGGGTTAATTACCGGTTAAGTTGGGTCACTATATTTTATATATGGCATGCCGTGAATTCTTGAAGGGGCAGTGTATCCCGTAAGGGTTGATAATATCCCCGAGATGAGCTCATAAGGATTTATTATGTAAACCTCGCGAGTGGACTTGTTCCGCATAATAAATAAGGTTGAGTGGTACTAGTCTCGGATATAAGAGATGAATAAATTTATTAAGCAATAAATAAATTTTATTCATGGATATTTAAATCTTAAATACACGGAATAAATAATACTAATATGGAGAAATATTATTTGATATAATATGAATAATATTGGGAGTGCAATTTTATTTATATAGTGGAAAATAAATAAAATTAATATTGATAAGAATTAATGGATTTGGGTTGGACCCAATTTAATTTTCAATATTGAAGCCCAATATTTATTCTCCTTTTGATCCCCTTCGTAGCCTATAAAAGCACTACGTGGTCTTCACTTTACTAACCTACGTTACGCCAACAATAAAGTTCTGAGAGTGAAGAGGATCCACAAGTTCGATAGCTCGTCGCCCACCCGACGTTCGAACGAGTGCAAGGAATACGCGGGAAGGTCACGAGGTCGTCGATTTCGTTTCTCCGAACAACGAATCGTAGGTACAATTCTCAACTAACTTGTTAATTGTTCGATTTGTTTTATCGAGAATACCGTAGGACGAAGATCCGAGAATCGAAGCCCGGAATAGACGGACGAACGCGCGGTGGTGGCGAAGCCACCGGACCGCGGCGTACGCCCGCTAGGGTTTCGGCGAGGGGCGATGGGGGCCGAACCCTCGGCTGGGCCGAGGGTGTGCGATCGACCACGAAGGTCGATCGCTGGGCATGGGCTGGAGCCGTGCCCTACCCCGCCGTGAAGGCGGGGGCCTCCTGGTGGTGGCGGGTCGCCGGACCCGCCGCGGGGGGGGGGGGGCTGTCGAACAGCCCCACCCCGATCGATCGCCGGCGCGCGATCGATCGCTTGATCGTGCGAACCCCGGCTCGCGGGGGTTCGGGTGGGGGCGGGTTGTGCGTCTTCGGATGCATGGTCTCCAAAGCCCGGACTCCGGCGGATGAGTCGGTGTTCGTATGATCTCCGGCGAAGGGTTCGTTCGGGTTATCGGTTCCGCTATTTTGATAACCCGGGATAGCGAATTCCAACATTGTGTCCAACAAAAAAGTGTGCACGAGCCCTAGGCTCTGATACCAATTGTAGGTACCGGTATACCGATCTGATCGATATACCGTGTGTGCGGAAGCGTGTAAAGCGATAGATCTACTATGCAATGATCTTAGTGCACACAAATATGTATAGGCACACATATATTTATATATATATATATATATATATACATCCAATATATATATAGAGAGAGAGATATCAATGAATTCTTACATTTGGTGATGCGTGCCTCGTTGATGTTGTTGAAGGTGGTGTTGAGTCGATTGAACCACCTTGATGGATCAGCAACTTGAAGTTTTCCTCGTGAATGACCTCGTCACTCCTTTAGATCGTCCGGATGTGGAAGCCCCACAAATGGCCCGGCCTCTACGTGTTGCACACGAACCCGGAAAATGAACTTGCTTTCTTGCTTGAAGTGATTCTCCAAGAACTCTCTTCTCTCTCTATTTTGTGTATGATTTTCGTGGCTGATAAAAAGTGGTATGAAAACACATGTTTTCTTCACTATATTGATCACCATTAACCTCCCTTGTAACCCCCACCATAATGTGCATCATAATGCACAAGTAATGGTGGATAATGGGGAGGTGAAGAGTCATTTCCACATCACCATGCCAAATGGAATTAGATGTGGTCCCTTTGCTTGTGTGGCATGACATGTCACACCCTGTGACATGTATCCATTCAAGCCATGCATCCCATGCATGTGAAAATCCATACGTATTGATTCTAAATCAATATAACAAGCAATGTAATTCCGACTCGTGTGTGACCCTGTAGGTATGATTTATCAATCAATATTATATTGTTCCCAACAACTAATATTATCGAATAATCATTTAACATCCACAGACGACCTTATGACTTTATCGATTGCACACGTAGGATCGAAGGACATATCCCAACACACTCTGCCCAAACATCCTATTGTGCCCTCCCAGACACACTACTGGCTCAAACTAACTCAATAAAAGGTGTAAAAATGCTCTAAGATGAGCAAATAAAATGGCTCATCAAGCATAAACAATCTAATAAATCTCAGGCAAGGAAGAAGCAATACATTTCCATACGAATAAAAAGTAATAAATAAAGAAACATAATATACAAAATCAAGCCTAAAAAAAGAGGAAGGGTAAGAAGACCCAAACAGTGGTGTCGACTCCTTCGGTCTTCTTGGCCGAGCTCCTTCAAATTCGTGGGAAGGCCCCCACGCGGCGCTCATTTTGGAAACCGAGTGAGCATTACGGCTCGTGGATTAGCCTCCACGCGGTGCTTGTTTAACGTCACGAGCTTGACTCATCCATGTGCAGTCTCTCTCTCGATTCGAAGAGTGCACCAAACGCAAGTCCTTCACCATGGTCTCTTTCTTCGCCACCACCATAATTTCATCTCCATATATGGTCATGCAGAGATTATGTGCATGAACATCGATCACAACATGAGTAGTAGCCAAGAATGGCCTACAAAGCAATATCTCTCGATTATTTGTATTGGAAAATATATTCGGCCCACTATAAATGTCCAGTTTAGAAGAAGGATAAACCTAGTTTGAAAGCTCGAACTGTTAGGGAAGTTGGGTAACTAGACATATATAGTGGGCCGAATATATTCTCCAATACTCCCCCTCACTTGTGGGCCGATTTCAACCTCAGGGAAAGACCCAACAAGTGGATAATTAATTCGGGTGGAGTCACACATGGCGGGAGTCGAACCAAGGACCTGGCACAAGGCTAGGCTCTGATACCATGTTAGAAACCACTTCATCTAAAAGCTCGAACTGTTAGAGAAGTTGGGCAACTAGACATTTATAGTGGGCCGAATATATTCTCCAATAATTTGTACTCCCCGAACCTTTTCCAAAATCAAGGACCACGAAATCTAATAGGACTTTTTTCCCACAAATTCTAAGAGTCGTGTCTTTTGTAACTCCACACAAAGTTCGCACCGATTTTTCTGCCATTTGAAACTTCATCTTTGTTGGTTTCAGTTTTCCTTAGTTGAGCTCCTCAAAAAGAGACTGATTGGTATGTTTTTGTGTTGTTTTTCTTGGATTCTTTGTGTGTGAGTTGTGTCATTTTGAGTCGTTTATGTGTGTCATCCTCTTGGTTCGATGTGAGTTGATGTTTTGTGGAGTGTGTAGACTTGAGGACGTGATTGGAGCAAAAAGAGCGAGAAAATAAGTTTAAAACGAGTCGAGACGAAAGAAAATGGCACGCTGAAGAACTAGCGCCTCGCTAGGCTCCTAGTAGCACAATAAACTCTAGCAACAGGGAGGAAGTGACATATATAACTGAAGACCTAGCGCCCTGCTAAGATCTAGCAGCTTGCTAGGGTTCCGCTGGCAAATTTTTTAAAACGTTCTTCTCACCAAATTTTAGGCTCGTGACATATATAAACACTTCTCCAAAGACCTAAAAAGGGGAGCTAGACCTAGATACTTTTAAATTATTTTTCAAGCACGTTTTTCATACTTTGGGGATCGAAAACTCAGATCGAGACTTTGATTTTGTAATCGTTCATCTTAGATTTTTAATTGATCAATTAAGTTTCTTCTTTTTATTTTTTTTCTTTATATTATATTTGCTTTGATTAATTGGTCTTCATCTTTAATGTCATAGTCATGAATTTCTTAACAGACGCATTCTAATGTTTATTTTCAATTTTTCAAATGTTGCAGTCGTTAATGCTTTGGTAAATATATCTACCAAATTATCATTTTATCGAATTTGTTACACATCAATTTCACCTTTCCTATGCAATTCATTTAATCTCTTTTAATATATTCTCATTTGAGTTGAGATAAGAGGGCCAATGATTTCATCGTCTTTATCTCGAGCTCTAAAATTATCCTTTTTAGGATTAATTGATCGTCCGATCATCAGAGTAATAAATAGAAGTTCATTTTTCATGTTGACCTGGTTTAATACCTTATGTGTATAAACTTTTTGGTGAACTAAAATCACATCTTCTAGATATTCAATGTGTAAGCCAATGCAGAATTTCGTTTTTCCAAAGTCTTTAATCTCAAATTCTTTCTTCAAATATTCAGCGGCTTATTGAAGCTATTAAAGAGTTTCCATCAAATTTAAATCATCAACATACACCGCAATTATTATATCTTCTTGTGTTTGGACTACCACTCTAAATTCTTTTTGTTTTATCACTGAGTCCAATTCAGTCTGAATTGCATCTTTCCATTTTGGCCAATCATTTTTACGCCGACATTCATCAAGCCATTTTAATTCATTATCTTCAATTTCTTCAATAACTTCAAGTGCTACATTATATGCAAAAATTGCATCAACAACGATTTCTTTTCGATTCCAACATTTTCTCATAGTGACATAATTTATTAAGGTTTATATAGTTTTATTTTCTTCAGAAACTTTTTCTTCTTCTTCTTTTAGAGAAACCTCTTCAAGAGATAATATTTTTTTTCATTATTTTTTTCTAATTCGTAGCTGATGAGCCATTTTATTTGCTCATCTTAGAGCGTTTTTACACCCTTTATTGAGTCAGTTTGAGTCAGTAGTGTGTCAGGGAGGGCACAATTAGGTGTTTGGGCAGAGTGTGTTTGGATGCAGGTAACAGGTGGCGCACTGGGCAAAAGAGGCAAGGAAATCCCCATCTTTGGGCAACCAAGTATTCTGGACTGGGTAGTGACTGCAACAGTTTGACCAGATCGGGCAAATGGGTAAAGTCATGAAGCAGAAGACCCAAAATTCTTTCCAAGTACCGTGCTGGGTCCGACTACCTGTGGAGGGGAAGATACCTGAAGACGAAGATTTGGGCAGAGAACAACTGTAGCAGGAGATTCACTGTGGGCAAGCTGGCAGCGTACCAGAATCCCCTAAAATGGGGGATCTGAATTATCCCCTAACTCATTGACTGCTGACCCCTATTCCTTAGGAAGGAGAAACAGCCGCGTTTTCAAATTCAAATTGAAGTCTATTAAAGGGGCGCGGTGTTGGAAATCGAGTACCCGGGACACGTCCATTCAACTACTCGAACATCCAGACGTCCCCAATCGACTTCTGGAAGTGACCCTCGGACAGCCATGGCCGCCCACCCAAGAGATCGCGCGTCCACCGCAGCCGAGGCCGTGGCTCGCGATCTGCCCGGAGCAGGCGACCGCCTGCCTACCAGGCGACCGCTCGCGCAGCAAGGCAAGCGAGCGCTTGCTGCCCAGGCGATCGCCCGCGACCTGTCGCGAGCGGGCGCTTGCCCCCTCTGGCGGTCGCCTGCCTACTGCGAACAGCGGCGCGATCCGCCCGTTCCGGCTGTTCCGACGCGATTTTCTCGATCCGACTGCCACGCCGGAGGTCAGAAACCTCCCAGCAGTCCGAGAATATCACATCCAAGCCACGGAACCCGATCTTTGTTCAATGTATGATTAACGAAATAATGAGATCGAATAAATAGCGGAAAAGGTTTCGATCTCATACCTTCTCGGTCGAATTGTTGAGACCTTAGAGCTTCTAACGTATGTCTCTGATCCCGTCTCCAACCGTTGTGTGGGCAACGATCCGCTGGAGTTCTCCCGTCTATACCCTCTCTGCCAAGACTAGCGTAAGAATTATTCTCTGTGTGAGAAATAATTATATTTGCGTTAACCTTATTATTTTTACAGAGAAAAATATATTTGCGCTAACGCAATTATTTTCTCATCAAAAATAAATGTTGCGGCGAAAGTTAGGTTAGCAGAGGGTAAGGGAGGGGGTTTAAATAGAGCTACGTTAGGGACCTTAGGTAAATTAATTCAAGGCTAAAATGCAATATTAATTAACTCGGAGTCCTTAAAAGGAAAACCTTAATTAATTACATTTTTAATTATTATTAATTCCACTAAATAATAATAATTGAATTCCCGAAATTAATTTAATATTATTTCAACAATAATAATTCCGCCGAAATTACATATACGACTTTCCCCGTGTTTAAGATATCGAACGTCCACGAAATTTATTTAATTACTAATAATTAAATTAATTCGTTTCTTATTATCCGAGACTAGTACCACTCATCCTTATTATCATGTGGAACAAATCCACCTGCAGGGTTTACATGATAAACTTTATGAGCTCATCTCGGGGACATCATCAATCCGATAAACGGGACACGGTTTCCTGTCTATAATCTATAGCATGCCGTGCGTACAATTACGATTCCCAATTTACCGAGAATCTCGACTAATCAATTAGTCTCACTCATTGGCATATTAAAGAACCGAGAATTGGACACACGCACCTATAATTATATAGGGATTAGGAATTCGTATATCCGTAATATCTGAGGTCTAGTTCGATTACTGCGATTAGTATAAACTGAACGCCCTCCCGTGGTCCTGCTCAATACACCAAGTGTACGAGTGTAACATGATAGTCAAGACCGACTATCTACCAGTCACACTTCGACGTACCAATGGATTGTCCCTGTCCATCTAAGTCGTGAGCTACTGTTCGATAGTATACGAGTAACCGACAGTATGATCTTCCGCGTGTCTTCTCACGCCATACTGTCTACAACGTATATATCTAGGACTATAGCATAGAGTGATTAATAGATAATGTAAAACACATATAAGGAGTTCCATATTGTCACTAAACTAGACATTTAGAATATAACTCCATCAATCTCCCACTTATACTAAAAGTCTAGTTGCCCTCTCCCATACATCCGATACCCATCCCCTTCACGTGTCTCTTGAAAGCTTCCGCTGGAAGTGCCTTCGTAAAGGGGTCTGCCAGGTTATCCGCTGATGCAATCTTGGTGACAACCGCATCGCCTCTCCTGACGATGTCTCTAATCAGGTGGTACTTGCGATCTATGTGTTTACTCGCATTGTGGGCTCGTGGTTCCTTCGCATTTGCCACTGCACCGCTATTGTCACAATAAATTGTGATAGCTCTAGGCAAATTAGGAACCACATCCAAGTCCATAAGGAAGTTCCGGAGCCACACCGATTTTGTAGCTGCCTCAGAGGCTGCTACATATTCGGCTTCCATGGTAGAGTTCGAAATGCATTTCTGCTTAACACTCTTCCATGAAACTGCTCCACGTCCTAATGTGAACACATAGCCTGATGTAGACTTTCGCTGATCCTTATCAGATTGGAAATCCGAGTCTGTGAACCCACAGGAATCAATTCAGACGCATTGTAACTCAGAACATAATTCCTAGTCCTTCGCAGGTACTTAAGTATGTTCTTTACAGCAGTCCAGTGACCCTATCCAGGGTTACTCTGATATCTAGCTACCATGCCCACGGCATAGCAGATATCAGGTCTCGTGCACAACATAGCATACATTAGACTTCCTACTGCCGAAGCATAAGGAACTGTCTTCATGTAATCTATCTCCTTTTGTGTTTTGGGACACATGTCTTTAGATAGATGAATTCCATGGCAGAAAGGTTGAGAACCTCTCTTGGAATTCTGCATGTTGAAGCGAGCTAGAATCGTATAAATATATGAAGCCTGGGACAAGCTTAATGTTCTTTTCTGGCGATCCCGTATGACCTTGATCCCAAGAACATGCCCAACTTGTCCTAAATCTTTCATATCGAATTGCTTGGACAACCATCCCTTTATGTCCGACAACATCTTCACATTGTTGCCAATTAGAAGAATGTCGTCTACATAAAGCACGAGAAACGCGACGTTGTTTCCGTCACTTCTCCGGTATACACATGACTCGTCCATGCTTTGAATGAATCCATAAGACTGGATAACCTCATCAAACCGCATGTTCCAAGATCTAGAAGCTTGCTTCAATCCATAAATGGATCGCTTTAGCTTACACACTAGATGCTCTTGGCCCTTCTCGATGAATCCCTCTGGCTGTCTCATATAAATGGTTTCGTCAAGATTCCCATTCAAGAATGTTGTCTTGACGTCCATTTGCCACACCTCATAATCCATATGAGATGCTATAGACAAAAGAATCCGGATCGACTTTAGCATAGCTACCGGCGAAAAGGTTTCCTCATAATCGATCCCTTCTTTCTGAGTGTACCCTTTCGCAACAAGCCTAGCCTTGAAGGTTTCTACCTTCCCGTCAGACCCTCTTTTCCTCTTGTACACCCACTTGCAACCAATGGCTTTTACACCTTTGGGCGGTGCTACAAGATCCCAAACCTGATTTGAATCCATAGATTCAATCTCAGATTTCATCGCCTTTTGCCAAGACTGAGCATCTTGATCTTTCAGCGCCTCGTTGTAGGTCCAGGGATCAGCTTCATGTTCTCCAGGTAACAAGTCCGAAGACTCACCTATAAACATGAACCTGTCGGGTTGTCGAACAACCCTCCCACTACGACGACGCTCCGGTGTAACCTCAGTAACAACAGGTGCAGACTGTGGTGGCGTATCACTCGGTTGGGTTGGATCTAAGCCTTGATCATCCCCTCTCAGTTCATTAAGTATTATCTTACTCTTGGGCTTGTGGTTCATTATATAATCCTCTTCCAAGAACCGAGCGTTGGTGCTAACAACGATCTTCTGGTCTTTAGGACTATAAAATAGACCACATTTCATTCCTCTAGGATATCCTACAAACAACCGAATATCCGAACGTGATTCCAACTTATCAGCCCCATGCTTCAGCACATGTGCTGGAGTACCCCAGATCCGAATGTGTTTCAAATTTGGCTTACGCCCGGTCCACAATTCCGAGGGTGTCTTAGGGACTGTCTTAGAAGGAACTAAGTTCAGGATATACGCCGTTGTTTCCAAGGCATATCCCCAGAACGAAACTGGTAAGTCTGAATAACTCATCATAGATCTTACCATTTCCATAAGAGTCCTATTCCTTCTTTCTGCTACACCATTCTGCTGGGGCGTGTATGGTGCAGTCATCTGGGAGTCAATCCCATTCTCCGATAAGTACGCCTTAAACACTCCCGAGAGGTACTCTCCTCCACGATCAGATCGTAGAGTCTTTATGGTTTTACCATGAAGGTTCTCCACAAGAGCTTTGTACTCCTTGAACTTGTCAAAGCACTCGCTCTTGCGGCGCATCAGGTATATAAAACCATACCTTGAGTAATCATCAGTGAAGGTTACGAAATATTCATAACCTCCTCTCGCTTGGACAGATAAAGGCCCGCACAAATCAGAGTGAATCAATTCCAGTACTTCCTTGGATCTATACCCCTTATCACTAAAGGGTCGCTTGGTCATTTTTCCTTCCAGGCATGATTCGCAGGTTGGAAAGTCCTCATCTTTCACATTACTGAGTATTCCATCAGTTATGAACCTTTGAATCCTGCCCAAGTTAATATGACCTAGCCTAAGATGCCATAAGTACTTTTGATTCATTCTATAAGGCTCCCTTCTCTTATTGGTACTAGATGTGTTATACGACTCTACTCGTTGCATCGTGGAATAATCAGGTTTCAGTATATATAAGTTGCCTATCAATGTACCAGAACAGATATAATCACCATTCTTCTTGACAATAACAGAATTATCAAAAGAAACTGAATATCCATTCAAAACCAACTTAGAAACCGAAACAAGGTTCTTTCTAAAATTTGGTACATAAAGACAATTATTCAATACCAAAACATTATTATTAAAAGATAAATTAACATCTCCCACTGCAACCGCCGCCACATGCGTAGCGTTGCCCATGTAGATGGTGATCTCTCCCTCTCTAAGGCGCCGGGTTTCCTGGAACCCCTGCAAAGAATTGCAGACATGATCAGTGGCTCCCGTATCCACACACTAGGTACCGGTGGATAACACCGCTAAACATGTTTCAGTGACTAAGGAAAAGTTCATACCTCCTTGTCTGAGAGGACAATTAGACTTCCAATGTCCAGACTGCTTGCAACGGAAACACTTTCCCTTAGGCCTGTTCACTCCATTCTGTGGTCCACCAACTCTGGGTCCACTGGGTTTCCGTCCTTGCTTTTTCTTCTTCTTAATCCCCGAAGGGCGAGGAAGAGTCGATTTCACAGCGACAAGTGCTTGAGAGTTCTTAAAGATTCCCTCTGCCGCCTGAAGTTCAGTAAGGAGTTCCGCCAACGTATATAACCTCTTGTTCATGTTATAGTTCAGGCAGAACTGCTCAAAACTCCTAAGCATAGACTGGAGCACTATATCGATCTGGGTTTCCCCATCGATAGCTCCTCCCATAATCTCTGTCTCATTCAGATAGCCTATCATCCTAAGAACGTGATCCCTCACGGGCGTTCCTTCGGACATGGTGGCCGTCATGAGTTGCCTCATAGCTTCTTGCCTGGCTGCCCTGTCCTGATTACCAAACATCTCCTTGAGGTTAAGCATCATATCATAGGCAGTGGCCATGGCTTCATGCTGATGTTGCAGCACATTTGACATAGAAGCCAAAATGTAGCACCGTGCCATCTGATCAGCCTTGACCCACTTCCGATGAGCTTCCTTTTCCTCAGGAGTAGATGTATCATCAGGTGCATCAGGACAATCGACCTGGAGTACATACTTGTACTCCTCAGCAGTTAGGACAATGTCCAAGTTTCGCTTCCAATCAATATAGTTCGGACCAGTGAGTTTGTTTTCTTTTAGTATCACAGACAGTGGGTTGAGTGCCATATCTATAAAAGAAACAAATCAAACCGTCAAATATAATTCGATATTAACTCCCTTAATTAATATCATTAAATTTACCAATCAATCCTAAAATTCCATCGGACTAGCATGCCACGTTCAT
Source organism: Euphrasia confusa (assembly GCA_954870475.1). Lineage (NCBI taxonomy): Eukaryota > Viridiplantae > Streptophyta > Magnoliopsida > Lamiales > Orobanchaceae > Euphrasia > Euphrasia confusa. Next base: position 36,395,000 of record OX940950.1, read on the forward strand.
GTGGACGTATACTAATCCAAACGATTTTATAACTGGACTTTTACTTCGGTCGTACATCATTACAGCAGTGACTCCGATGGGGAGGATACTGTAAAGCGTACCTAAGTGTACACCATTTCTCAGTACTAAGTCAAAACGCTCGGGAACCACATATCCACCGCAAGCCACGTTAGTGTGGACGTTTACGTTGACATGCGGTCCCTTTACGATTTCCTATAACTGTCGAGCCTCAATTAACCCAAAGTTCCGTTTCCATTTAGCAAGCCACGATAGTGTGGACGTTTACTAAATAGACAACTTTGTTAATTGAATTCCTTTTATTAAATTTCAAAATTTTATTAATCAAAGCTTGATATCTCGTAAGTGAAACTCGAAGTTTCTAACCAGCGATCAATCATGCAATTGAGCCCTATCTCTCACTAGGTGAGGGAGCCAACCAGACAATCGATCTAGTCATCAAATGACTCGAATGTCTCTAATCTGTGTCATCGACATAAGCAAGCGCTTTGGCTCCATTCCACTCCCCGGGGTGAGAATGAGTCGAGTTGAACTTAGTCTTTGAAAGACAGATTAGGCACTTGCTTTTGAAAAATATAATTGTTCGATTCATAAGTGAAATTGAATTCGAATTTTGATCCAGTGATATCCGTGTATCGACTCGTAAGTCAACACACATCACCATCAAAATAGAGAATGGAGACCGCGGGATTGTTTCCAATCCCTCTCCCTCTTAGTATTTTACGATATAGGGATATACATGCATAAAATAATAAGCATAATAAATCACGTAAATCACGTAAGAAAACGATTAACGTGGCCCGATTATTATGGCCTTAAAATCTTGAATGCACGTCTCTTGGAACTCGAACTCGTTGCTCGTCTCGATTTCGAATCTCGTTCCTCCGGGCATCGATCTCGTCTCGATCCAATAGCAGAAAATAATTACATAATTATTCTACTAACTTCGGTATCGATCCTATACACATTGATCGATCCTATACATCCGGATATAACGAAAACGAATAAAGAAAACCTAAACGACTCAACCCGTCGTTTTAACTATTACAAGCAAGCAACGATGTAAAACCAAAAGATCTCGACAACCCCGAGAGTTTAACAAACCACAACATACAGTACAAAATAATTGACCATAATAATCGGGTTCATTCTTGCAAAACAAAACTCGCAAACATACAATGAATGTACAAAACCGGCTCTGATACCATTTGTCGGAAATCGAGTACCCGGGACACGTCCGTTCGACTACTCGAACATCCGGACGTCCCCAATCGACTTCTGGAAGTCACCCTCGGACAGCCATGGCTGCCTGATGGAGTTATATTCTAAATGTCTAGTTTAGTGACAATATGGAACTCCTTATCTGTGTTTTACATTATCTATTAATCAAACTGTCGGCATTTTTGTCTATCTTGTACTTTAATGCAATAGTCCTAGATATATACGTTGTAGACAGTATGGCGTGAGGAGACACGCGGAAGATCATACTGTCGGTTACTCGTATACTATCGAACAGAAGCTCACGACTTAGATGGACAGGGACAATCCATCGGTACGTCGTAGTGTGACTGGGTAATAGTTGGTCTTGACTATTATGTTACACTCGTACACTTGGTGTATTGAGCAGGACCACGGGAGGGCGTTCGATTTATACTAATCGACGTAATCGAACTAGACCTCAGATATTACGGATAAACGAATTCCTAATCCCTATATAATTATAGGTGCGTTTGTCCAATTCTCGGTTCTTTAACTTGCCAATGAGTGAGACTATTTGATTAGTCGAGATACTCGGTAAATTGGGAATCGGAATTGTACACACGGCATGCTATAGATTATAGACAGGAAACCGTGTCCCGTTTATCGGGTTGATGATGTCCCCGAGATGAGCTCATAAAGTTTATCATGTAAACCCTGCAGGTGGATTTGTTCCACATGATAATAAGGTTGAGTGGTACTAGTCTCGGATAATAAGAGACGAATTAATTTAATTATTAGTAATATAATTAATTCGTGGACATACGATATCTTAAACACGGGGAAGGTCGTTTATGTAATTTCGGCGGAATTATTATTGTTGAAATAATATTAAAATTAATTTCGGGAATTCAATTATTATTTTATAGTGGAGTTAATAATAATTAAAATTGAAATCGATTAATTAAGGAATTTCGTTTACGTATTCCAAGTTAATTAATATTTCAATTTAGCCCTTAATTAATTTATCCTAAGGTCCCTAACGTAACTCTATATAAACCCCCTCCCGTACTCTCCTAAAACCTAACATTCGCCGCTGTTGTGTGTTTACGTGCGTTTTTATTATGCTTTAACTCTATATGCATGCTTGTTATCCCTTTCGTAAAAACTAAGTGGGAGAGGGATTGGAAACAATCCCGCGGTCTCCATTCTCTGTTTTGATGGTGATGTGTGTCGCTTACGAGTTGGCTTTAGTGTCATCCTCCCTATCGGATAAAGTTGACACACGGATATCACTGGATCAAAATTCGAATTCAATTCCATTTATAGAATTGAACACTTAAGTTTTTCAAAGCAATGCCTAATCTGTCTTTCAAAGACTAATTTCAACTCGACTCATTCTCACCCCGGGGAGTGGAATGGATCCAAAGCGCTTGGTTATGTCGATGACACAGATTAGAGACATTCGAGTCATTTGATGACTAGATCGATTGTCTGGTTGGCTCCCTCACTTTGTGATTGATAGGGCTCAATTGCATGATTGATCGCTGGTTAGAAACTTCGAGTTTCACTTACGAGATATCAAGCTTTGATTAACGAAATTGTGAAATTTATTAAATGGAATTCAATTAACAAAGTTGTTTGTTTAGTAAACGTCCACACTATCGTGGCTTACTAGACGGAAACGGAACTTTGGGTTAATTGAGGCTCGACAGTTATAGGAAATCGTAAAGGGACCGCATGTCAACGTAAACGTCCACACTAACGTGGCTTGCGGTGGGCGTGTAGTTTCCGAGCGGTTAACTTAGTACTGAGAAATGGTATACACTTAGGTACGCTTTACAGTATCCTCCCCATCGGAGTCACTGCTGTAATGATGTATGACCAAAGTAAAAGTCCAGTTATAAAATCGTTTGGACTAGTATACGTCCACATGAACGTGGCATGCTAGTCTGATGGGATTTTAGGATTGATTGGTAGATTTAATGATATTAATTAAGGGAGTTAATATCGAATTAAATTTGACAGTTTGATTTGTCTCTTTTATAGATATGGCACTCAACCCGCTGTCCATTATACTAAAAGAAAACAAACTCACTGGTCCAAACTATGTTGATTGGAAACGAAACTTGGACATTGTCCTAACTGCTGAGGAGTACAAATATGTACTCCATGAGGTTTGTCCTGATGAACCTATTGATATCTCCACTCCTGAGGAAAAGGAAGCTCATCGGATGTGGGTCAAGGCTGATCAGATGGCGCGGTGCTACATTTTGGCTTCTATGTCAAATGTGCTGCAACATCAGCATGAGGCCATGACCACTGCCTATGATATGATGCTTAACCTCAAGGAGATGTTTGGTAGTCAGGATAGGGCAGCCAGGCAAGATGCTATGAGAAAACTCATGATGGCCACTATGTCTGAAGGAACGCCCGTGAGGGATCACGTTCTTAGGATGATAGGCTATCTGAATGAGATAGAGATTATGGGAGGAGCTATCGATGGGGAAACCCAGATCGATATAGTGCTCCAGTCTCTGCCTAGGAGTTTTGAGCAGTTCCGCCTGAACTATACCATGAACAAGAGGTTATATTCGTTGGCGGAACTCCTGACTGAACTCCAGGCGGCAGAGGGAATCTTTAAGAAGTCTCATGCACTTGTGGCTGTGAAACTTCCTGGCCCTCCGGGGACTAAGAGGAAGAAGAAGCAAGGACGGAAACCCAGTGGACCCAGCAATGGTGGACCACGGAATGGAGTGAACAAGCCCAAGGGCAAGTGTTTCCGTTGCAAGCAGTCTGGACATTGGAAGTCTAATTGTCCTCTCAGACAAGGAGGTATGAACTTTTCCTTAGTCACTGAAACATGTTTAGCGGTGTTATCCACCGGTACCTGGTGTGTGGATACGGGAGCCACTGATCATGTCTGCAATTCTTTGCAGGGGTTCCAGGAAACCCGGCGGCTTAGAGAGGGAGAGATCACTATCTACATGGGCAACGCTACGAAAGTGGCGGCAGTTGCAGTGGGAGATATTTATTTGTCTTTTAATAATAAAGTTTTGGTATTGAATAATTGTCTTTATGTACCGAATTTTAGAAAGAACCTTGTTTCGGTTTCTAAATTGGTTTTGAATGAATATTCTGTATCTTTTGATAGTTCTGTTATTATAAAAAAGAATGGTGAGTATATATGTTCTGGTACATGATGGAGTTATATTCTAAATGTCTAGTTTATTTACAATATGGAACTCCTTATCTGTGTTTTACATTATCTAATAATCAAACTGTCGGCATTTTTGTCTATTTTATACTTGAATGCAATAGTCCTAGATATATACGTTGTAGACAGTATGGCGTGAGGAGACACGCGGAAGATCATACTGTCGGTTACTCGTATATTATCGAACAGAAGCTCACGACTTAGATGGACAGGGACAATCCATCGGTACGTCGTAGTGTGACTGGGTAATAGTTGGTCTTGACTATTATGTTACACTTGTACACTTGGTGTATTGAGCAGGACCACGGAAGGGCGTTCGATTTATACTAATCGACGTAATCGAACTAGACCTCAGATATTACGGATAAACGAATTCCTAATCCCTATATAATTATAGGTGCGTTTGTCCAATTCTCGGTTCTTTAACTTGCCAATGAGTGAGACTATTTGATTAGTCGAGATACTCGGTAAATTGGGAATCGGAATTGTACACACGGCATGCTATAGATTATAGACAGGAAACCGTGTCCCGTTTATCGGGTTGATGACGTCCCCGAGATGAGCTCATAAAGTTTATCATGTAAACCCTGCAGGTGGATTTGTTCCACATGATAATAAGGATGAGTGGTACTAGTCTCGGATAATAAGAAACGAATTAATTTAATTATTAGTAATTAAATAAATTCGTGGACGTTCGATATCTTAAACACGGGGAAAGTCGTTTATGTAATTTCGGCGGAAATATTATTGTTGATATAATATTAAATTAATTTCGGGAATTCAATTATTATTTTATAGTGGAGTTAATAATAATTAAAATTGAAATTGATTAATTAAGGAATTGCTTTTACGTATTCCAAGTTAATTAATATTTCAATTTAGCCCTTAATTATTTTACCCTTAGGTCCCTAACGTAGCTCTATTTAAACCCCCTCCCTTACCCTCTCTAAACCTAACTTTCGCCGCAACTTTCATTTTTCATCAGAGAATAATTATTTTGCTTAGCGCAAAAATATTTTTCTCTGTGTAAAAAATAAAGTTAACGCAATTATATTTTTATTCTCTCATTGAGAATAATCATACCGTGGTTGAGACAGAGAGTGTATAGACGGGAGAACTCCAGCGGATCGTTGCCCACACAACGGTTGGAGACGGGTTCAGAGAATACGTTAGAAGCTCTAAGGTCTCAACAATCGACCGAGAAGGTATGAGATTGATTCCTTTTCCGCACTTTTCAATCTCATGTTATTCGTTGATTATACTTTGAACGTACGATTGGATTCCGGGTATCGTGGATCGGATTCCTCAACTGGGTTCTAGGACCTCCGGATCGGTAGTCGGATGAGGAAAAACGACCCGGAAACGAGCCCGGAACAGCAACGTCGCGTTGCTGTTCGCGGACGAACAGCGCCCGCTGGTGGGCAAACAGCGACCGCTGTTTGCAGCTCCACCAGCGACCGCTGGTCTGCAATCAGCGGGCGCTGATTGGGTACAGACCAGCTCCGTTTCGCGCGGTTGTCCTCCGGGGCGATGGCTGGGCGTGAATCGGGTCAAGGGCTGTCGTGTGAACGAAGTAGCGACACCGGAGGTCGACTGGGAGCGTTCGGATGTTCGAGCAATCGAACGAACGCATCCCGGGTAGTCGAAATCCAACAATTGGTATCAGAACCGGTTTATACGTTCTTTGTATTGTTTGCGAGTTTGTTTTGCAGGATCACCCGATTATTATGGTCATGTTTTTATTGTACTGTATGTTGTGGTGTGTTAAACTCTCGGGATTGTCGAGATCTTTGTTTTATACAAACGTTGCTTGCTTGTAATAGTTAAAACGACGGGTTGAGTCGTTTAGGGTTTTTCTTTTTTTTTTTCGTTTATCCGGATGTATAGGATCGATCATTCCTGTATAGGATCGATGCCGGAAGTAGTTAGTTTACATATGTAATGTTACTGCTGCTTGGTGAATCGAGAGGAGATCGAAGGACGAACGAACGAGGGTCGAGGAGTCGAACCCGCGGCTGCTGTGCACAAACGGCGCCCGCTGGAGGGCAAACGGCGGTCGCCGTTTGCAGCTCCTCCAGCGACCGCTGTTCCTCAAACGGCGGGCGCTGTTTGGAGTTTTGGCAGCAGCGACGCGGGGGTTCGACGGACATCACGGATCGCTTGTCGAGGGCCCGGGATGATACTCCAGTGGGAGGGGTTCGTCTCTTGGTCCTTAGACGAGTCGGTGATGGACCGAGACCGAGACGAGCAACGAGACGAAGATCCGAGAAGACGTGCATCGAAGATTTTAAAGGCCATAAGAATCGGGCCACGTTAAATGCTTTCTATGTGTTTACGTGTTTTATTATGCTTTAATTTCATATGCATGTGAATGTTATCCCTTTCGTAAAAACTAAGTGGGAGAGGGATTGGAAACAATCCCGCGGTCTCCATTCTCTGTTTTGATAGTGATGTGTGTCGCTTACGAGTTGGCTTTAGTGTCATCCTCCCTATCGGATAAAGTTGACACACGGATATCACTGGATCAAAATTCAAATTCAATTCCATTTATAGAATTGAACACTTAAGTTTTTCAAAGCAATGCCTAATCTGTCTTTCAAAGACTAATTTCAACTCGACTCATTCTCACCCCGGGGAGTGGAATGGAGCCAAAGCGCTTGGTTATGTCGATGACACAGATTAGAGACATTCGAGTCATTTGATGACTAGATCGATTGTCTGGTTGGCTCCCTCACTTTGTGAGAGATAGGGCTCAATTGCATGATTGATCGCTGGTTAGAAACTTCGAGTTTCACTTACGAGATATCAAGCTTTGATTAACGAAATTGTGAAATTTATTAAATGGAATTCAATTAACAAAGTTGTTTGTTTAGTAAACGTCCACACTATCGTGGCTTGCTAGACGGAAACGGAACTTTGGGTTAATTGAGGCTCGACAGTTATAGGAAATCGTAAAGGGACCGCATGTCAACGTAAACGTCCACACTAACGTAGCTTGCGGTGGGCGTGTAGTTTCCGAGCGGTTAACTTAGTACTGAGAAATGGTATACACATAGGTACGCTTTACAGTATCCTCCCCATCGGAGTCACTGCTGTAATGATGTACGACCAAAGTAAAAGTCCAGTTATAAAATCGTTTGGACTAGTATACGTCCACATGAACGTGGCATGCTAGTCTGATGGGATTTTAGGATTAATTGGTAAATTTAATGATATTAATTAAGGGAGTTAATATTGAATTAAATTTGACAGTTTGATTTGTCTCTTTTATAGATATGGCACTCAACCCGCTATCCATTATACTAAAAGAAAACAAACTCACTGGTCCAAACTATGTTGATTGGAAACGAAACTTGGACATTGTCCTAACTGCTGAGGAGTACAAATATGTACTCCATGAGGTTTGTCCTGATGAACCTATTGATACCTCCACTCCTGAGGAAAAGGAAGCTCATCGGAAGTGGGTCAAGGCTGATCAGATGGCGCGGTGCTACATTTTGGCTTCTATGTCAAATGTGCTGCAACATCAGCATGAGGCCATGACCACTGCCTATGATATGATGCTTAACCTCAAGGAGATGTTTGGTAGTCAGGATAGGGCACCCAGGCAAGATGCCATGAGAAAACTCATGACGGCCACTATGTCCGAAGGAACGCCCGTGAGGGATCACGTTCTTAGGATGATAGGCTATCTGAATGAGATAGAGATTATGGGAGGAGCTATCGATGGGGAAACCCAGATCGATATAGTGCTCCAGTCTCTGCCTAGGAGTTTTGAGCAGTTCCGCCTGAACTATAACATGAACAAGAGGTTATATTCGTTGGCGGAGCTCCTGACTGAACTCCAGGCGGCAGAGGGAATCTTTAAGAAATCTCAGGCACTTGTGGCTGTGAAACTTCCTGGCCCTCCGGGGACTAAGAGGAAGAAGAAGCAAGGACGGAAACCCAGTGGACCCAGAAATGGTGGACCACACAATGGAGTGAACAAGCCCAAGGGCAAGTGTTTCCGTTGCAAGCAATCTGGACATTGGAAGTCTAATTGTCCTCTCAGACAAGGAGGTATGAACTTTTCCTTAGTCACTGAAACATGTTTAGCGGTGTTATCCACCGGTACCTGGTGTGTGGATACGGGAGCCACTGATCATGTCTGCAATTCTTTGCAGGGGTTCCAGGAAACCCGGCGGCTTAGAGAGGGAGAGATCACTATCTACATGGGCAACTCTACGAAAGTGGCGGCAGTTGCAGTGGGAGATATTCATTTGTCTTTTAATAATAAAGTTTTGGTATTGAATAATTGTCTTTATGTACCGAATTTTAGAAAGAACCTTGTTTCGATTTCTAAATTGGTTTTGAATGAATATTTTGTTTCTTTTGATAGTTCTGTTATTATCAAAAAGAATGGTGAGTATATCTATTCTGGTACATTGATAGGCAACTTATATATACTGAATCCTAATTATTCCACGATGCAACGAGTAGAGTCAAATAACACATCTAGTACCAATAAGAGAAAGGAGCCTTCTAGGATGAATCAAAAGTACTTATGGCATCTTAGGCTGGGTCATATTAACTTGGGTAGGATTCAGAGGTTGATAACTGATGGAATACTCAGTGGTGTGAAATATGAGGACTTTCCGACCTGTGAATCATGCCTGGAAGGAAAAATGACCAAGCGACCCTTTAGTGATAAGGGGTATAGATCCAAGGAAGTACTGGAATTGATTCACTCTGATTTGTGCGGGCCTTTATCTGTCCAAGCGAGAGGAGGTTACGAATATTTCGTGACCTTCACTGATGATTGCTCAAGGTATGGTTTTATATACCTGATGCGCCGCAAGAGCGAGTGCTTTGACAAGTTCAAGGAGTACAAAGCTCTTGTGGAGAACCTTCATGGTAAAACCATAAAGACTCTACGATCTGATCGTGGAGGAGAGTACCTCTCGGGAGAGTTTAAGGCGTACTTATTAGAGAATGGGATTGACTCCCAGATGACTGCACCATACACGCCCCAGCAGAATGGTGTAGCAGAAAGAAGGAATAGGACTCTTATGGAAATGGTAAGATCTATGATGATTTATTCAGAACTACCAGTTTCGTTCTGGGGATATGCCTTGGAAACAGCGGCGTATATCCTGAACTTAGTTCCTTCTAAATCAGTACCTAAGACGCCCTCGGAATTGTGGACCGGGCGAAAGCCAAATTTGAAACACATTCGGGTCTGGGGTTGTCCAGCACATGTGCTGAAGCATGGGGCTGATAAGTTGGAATCTCGTTCAGATATTCGGTTGTTTATAGGATATCCTAGAGGAACGAAAGGTGGTCTATTTTATAGTCCTAAGGACCAGAAGATCGTTGTTAGCACCAACGCTCGGTTCTTGGAAGAGGATTATATAATGGACCATAAGCCCAAGAGTGAGATAATACTTAACGAACTGAGAGGGGACGATCAAGGCTTAGATCCAACCGAACCGGGTGATACGCCACCACAGTCTGCACCTGTAGTTACTGAGGTTACACCGGAGCCTCGTCGTAGTGGTAGGGTTGTTCGACAACCCGATAGGTTCATGTTTATAGGTGAGTCTTCGGACTTGTTACCTGGAGAACATGAAGCCGATCCCTGGACCTATGGCGAGGCGCTTAAAGATCAAGATGCTCAGTCTTGACAAAAGGCGATGAAATCTGAGATTAAATCAATGGATTCAAATCAGGTCTGGAATCTTGTAGCACCGCCCAAAGGTGTAAAAGCCATTGGTTGCAAGTGGGTGTACAAGAGAAAAAGAGGGTCTGACAGGAAGGTTGAAACCTTCAAGGCTAGGCTTGTTGCGAAAGGGTATACTCAGAAAGAAGGGATCGATTATGAGGAAACTTTTTCGCCGGTAGCTATGCTAAAGTCGATCCGGATTCTTTTGTCTATAGCATCTTATATGGATTATGAGGTGTGGCAAATGGACGTCAAGACAGCATTCTTGAATGGGAATCTTGACGAGACCATTTACATGAGACAGCCAGAAGGTTTCATCAAGAAAGGCCAAGAGCATCTAGTGTGTAAGCTAAACCGATCCATTTATGGATTGAAGCAAGCTTCTAGATCTTGGAACATGCGGTTTGATGAGGTTATCCAGTCTTATGGATTCATTCAAAGCATGGACGAGTCGTGTGTATACCGGAGAAGTGACGGAAACAGTGTGGCGTTTCTCGTGCTTTATGTAGACGACATCCTTCTAATTGGCAACAATGTGAAGATGTTGTCAGACATAAAGGGATGGTTGTCCAAGCAATTCGATATGAAAGACTTAGGACAAGTTGGGCATGTTCTTGGGATCAAGGTTATAAGGGATCGCCGGAAAAGAACATTAAGCTTGTCCCAAGCCTCATATATTGATACGATTCTGGCTCGTTTCAACATGCAGAATTCCAAGAGAGGTGCTCAACCTTTCTGCCATGGAATTCATCTATCTAAAGACATGTGTCCCAAAACACAAAAGGAGATAGATTACATGAAGAAGGTTCCTTATGCTTCGGCAGTAGGAAGTCTAATGTATGCCATGTTGTGCACGAGACCTGATATCTGCTATGCCGTGGGCATGGTGGCTAGATATCAGAGTAACCCTAGACAGGGTCACTGGACTGCTGTAAAGAACATACTTAAGTACCTGCGAAGGACTAGGAATTATGTTCTGAGTTACAAAGCGTCCGAGTTGATTCCTATTGGTTACACAGACTCGGATTTCCAATCTGATAAGGATCAGCGAAAGTCTACATCAGGCTATGTGTTCACATTGGGAGGTGGAGCAGTCTCATGGAAGAGTGTTAAGCAGAAATGCATTTCGGACTCTACCATGGAAGCCGAATATGTAGCAGCCTCTGAGGCAGCTAAAGAATCGGTGTGGCTCCGGAACTTCCTTATGGACTTGGATGTGGTTCCTAAAATGCCTAGAGCTATCACAATTTATTGTGACAATAGCGGTGCAGTGGCAAATGCAAAGGAACCACGAGCCCACAATGCGAGTAAACACATAGATCGCAAGTACCACCTGATTAGAGACATCGTCAGGAGAGGCGATGCGGTTGTCACCAAGATTGCATCAGCGGATAACCTGGCAGACCCCTTTACGAAGGCACTTCCAGCGGAAGCGTTCAAGAGACACGTGAAGGGGATGGGTATCGGATGTATGGTAGAGGGCAACTAGAGATTTAGTATAAGTGGGAGATTGATGGAGTTATATTCTAAATGTCTAGTTTAGTGACAATATGGAACTCCTTATTTGTGTTTTACATTATCTAATAATCAAACTGTCGGCATTTTTGTCTATCTTATACTTGAATGCAATAGTCCTAGATATATACGTTGTAGACAGTATGGCGTGAGGAGACACGCGGAAGATCATACTGTCGGTTACTCGTATATTATCGAACAGAAGCTCACGACTTAGATGGACAGGGACAATCCATCGGTACGTCGTAGTGTGACTGGGTAATAGTTGGTCTTGACTATTATGTTACACTTGTACACTTGGTGTATTGAGCAGGACCACGGGAGGGCGTTCGATTTATACTAATCGACGTAATCGAACTAGACCTCAGATATTACGGATAAACGAATTCCTAATCCCTATATAATTATAGGTGCGTTTGTCCAATTCTCGGTTCTTTAACTTGCCAATGAGTGAGACTATTTGATTAGTCGAGATACTCGGTAAATTGGGAATCGGAATTGTACACACGGCATGCTATAGATTATAGACAGGAAACCGTGTCCCGTTTATCGGGTTGATGACGTCCCCGAGATGAGTTCATAAAGTTTATCATGTAAACCCTGCAGGTGGATTTGTTCCACATGATAATAAGGATGAGTGGTACTAGTCTCGGATAATAAGAAACGAATTAATTTAATTATTTGTAATTAAATAAATTCGTGGACGTTCGATATCTTAAACACGGGGAAAGTCGTTTATGTAATTTCGGCGGAAATATTATTGTTGATATAATATTAAATTAATTTCGGGAATTCAATTATTATTTTATAGTGGAGTTAATAATAATTAAAATTGAAATTGATTAATTAAGGAATTGCTTTTACGTATTCCAAGTTAATTAATATTTCAATTTAGCCCTTAATTATTTTACCCTTAGGTCCCTAACGTAGCTCTATTTAAACCCCCTCCCTTACCCTCTCTAAACCTAACTTTCGCCGCAACTTTCATTTTTCATCAGAGAATAATTATTTTGCTTAGCGCAAAAATATTTTTCTCTGTGTAAAAAATAAAGTTAACGCAATTATATTTTTATTCTCTCATTGAGAATAATCATACCGTGGTTGAGACAGAGAGTGTATAGACGGGAGAACTCCAGCGGATCGTTGCCCACACAACGGTTGGAGACGGGTTCAGAGAATACGTTAGAAGCTCTAAGGTCTCAACAATCGACCGAGAAGGTATGAGATTGATTCCTTTTCCGCACTTTTCAATCTCATGTTATTCGTTGATTATACTTTGAACGTACGATTGGATTCCGGGTATCGTGGATCGGATTCCTCAACTACTGGGGGTTCTAGGACCTCCGGATCGGTAGTCGGATGAGGAAAAACGACCCGGAAACGAGCCCGGAACAGCAACGTCGCGTTGCTGTTCGCGGACGAACAGCGCCCGCTGGTGGGCAAACAGCGACCGCTGTTTGCAGCTCCACCAGCGACCGCTGGTCTGCAATCAGCGGGCGCTGATTGGGTACAGACCAGCTCCGTTTCGCGCGGTTGTCCTCCGGGGCGATGGCTGGGCGTGAATTGGGTCAAGGGCTGTCGTGTGAACGAAGTAGCGACACCGGAGGTCGACTGGGAGCGTTCGGATGTTCGAGCAATCGAACGAACGCATCCCGGGTAGTCGAAATTCAAAAGTACATTGATAGGCAACTTATATATACTGAATCCTGATTATTCCACGATGCAACGAGTAGAGTCAAATAACACATCTAGTACCAATAAGAGAAAGGAGCCTTCTAGAATGAATCAAAAGTACTTATGGCATCTTAGGCTAGGTCATATTAACTTGGGCAGGATTCAAAGGTTGATAACTGATGGAATACTCAGTGGTGTGAAAGATGAGGAATTTCCAACCTGCGAATCATGCCTGGAAGGAAAAATGACCAAGCGACCCTTTAGTGATAAAGGGTATAGATCCAAGGAAGTACTAGAATTGATTCACTCTGATTTGTGCGGGCCTTTATCTGTCCAAGCGAGAGGAGGTTATGAATATTTTGTAACCTTCACTGATGATTACTCAAGGTATGGTTTTATATACCTGATGCGCCGCAAGAGCGAGTGCTTTGACAAGTTCAAGGAGTACAAAGCTCTTGTGGAGAACCTTCATGGTAAAACCATAAAGACTCTACGATCTGATCGTGGAGGAGAGTACCTCTCGGGAGAGTTTAAAGCGTACTTATTAGAGAATGGGATTGACTCCCAGATGACTGCACCATACACGCCCCAGCAGAATGGTGTAGCAGAAAGAAGGAATAGGACTCTTATGGAAATGGTAAGATCTATGATGAGTTACTCAGACCTACCAGTTTCGTTCTGGGGATATGCCTTGGAAACAGCGGCGTATATCCTGAACTTAGTTCCTTCTAAATCAGTCCCTAAGACGCCCTCGGAATTGTGGACCGGGCGAAAGCCGAACTTGAAACACATTCGGGTCTGGGGTTGTCCAGCACATGTGCTGAAGCATGGGGCTGATAAATTGGAATCTCGTTCAGATATTCGGTTGTTTATAGGATATCCTAGAGGAACGAAAGGTGGTCTATTTCATAGTCCTAAGGACCAGAAGATCGTTGTTAGCACCAACGCTCGGTTCTTGGAAGAGGATTATATAATGAACCACAAGCCCAAGAGTGAGATAATACTTAATGAACTGAGAGGGGACGATCAAGCCTTAGATCCAACCGAACCGGGTGATACGCCACCACAGTCTGCACCTGTAGTTATTGAGGTTACACCGGAGCCTCGTCGTAGTGGGAGGGTTGTTCGACAACCCGATAGGTTCATGTTTATAGGTGAGTCTTCGGACTTGTTACCTGGAGAACATGAAGCCGATCCCTGGACCTATGGCGAGGCGCTTAAAGATCAAGATGCTCAGTCATGGCAAAAGGCGATGAAATCTGAGATTGAATCAATGGATTCAAATCAGGTCTGGAATCTTGTAGCACCGCCCAAAGGTGTAAAAGCAATTGGTTGCAAGTGGGTGTACAAGAGAAAAAGAGGGTCTGACGGGAAGGTTGAAACCTTCAAGGCTAGGCTTGTTGCGAAAGGGTATACTCAGAAAGAAGGGATCGATTATGAGAAAACTTTTTCGCCGGTAGCTATGCTAAAGTCGATCCGGATTCTTTTGTCTATAGCATCTTATATGGATTATGAGGTGTGGCAAATGGACGTCAAGACAGCATTCTTGAATGGGAATCTTGACGAGACCATTTACATGAGACAGCCAGAAGGTTTCATCAAGAAAGGCCAAGAGCATCTAGTGTGTAAGCTAAACCGATCCATTTATGGATTGAAGCAAGCTTCTAGATCTTGGAACATGCGGTTTGATGAGGTTATCCAGTCTTATGGATTCATTCAAAGCATGGACGAGTCGTGTGTATACTGGAGAAGTGACGGAAACAGTGTGGCGTTTCTCGTGCTTTATGTAGACGACATCCTTCTAATTGGCAACAATGTGAAGATGTTGTCGGACATAAAGGGATGGTTGTCCAAACAATTCGATATGAAAGACTTAGGACAAGTTAGGCATGTTCTTGGGATCAAGGTTATAAGGGATCGCCGGAAAAGAACATTAAGCTTGTCCCAGGCTTCATATATTGATACGATTCTGGCTCGTTTCAACATGCAGAATTCCAAGAGAGGTGCTCAACCTTTCTGCCATGGAATTCATCTATCTAAAGACATGTGTCCCAAAACACAAAAGGAGATAGATTACATGAAGAAGGTTCCTTATGCTTCGGCAGTAGGAAGTCTAATGTATGCCATGTTGTGCACGAGACCTGATATCTGCTATGCCGTGGGCATGGTAGCTAGATATCAGAGTAACCCTGGACAGGGTCACTGGACTGCTGTAAAGAACATACTTAAGTACCTGCGAAGGACTAGGAATTATGTTCTGAGTTACAAAGCGTCCGAGTTGATTCCTATTGGTTACACAGACTCGGATTTCCAATCTGATAAGGATCAGCGAAAGTCTACATCAGGCTATGTGTTCACATTGGGAGGTGGAGCAGTCTCATGGAAGAGTGTTAAGCAAAAATGCATTTCGGACTCTACCATGGAAGCCGAATATGTAGCAGCCTCTGAGGCAGCTAAAGAATCGGTGTGGCTCCGGAACTTCCTTATGGACTTGGATGTGGTTCCTGAAATGCCTAGAGCTATCACAATTTATTGTGACAATAGCGGTGCAGTGGCAAATGCAAAGGAACCACGAGCCCACAATGCGAGTAAACACATAGATCGTAAGTACCACCTGATTAGAGACATCGTCAGGAGAGGCGATGCGGTTGTCACCAAGATTGCATCAGCGGATAACCTGGCTGACCCCTTTACGAAGGCACTTCCAGCGGAAGCGTTCAAGAGACACGTGAAGGGGATGGGTATCGGATGTATGGTAGAGGGCAACTAGACTTTTTAGTATAAGTGGGAGATTGATGGAGTTATATTCTAAATGTCTAGTTTAGTGACAATATGGAACTCCTTATCTGTGTTTTACATTATCTATTAATCAAACTGTCGGCATTTTTGTCTATCTTGTACTTTAATGCAATAGTCCTAGATATATACGTTGTAGACAGTATGGCGTGAGGAGACACGCGGAAGATCATACTGTCGGTTACTCGTATACTATCGAACAGAAGCTCACGACTTAGATGGACAGGGACAATCCATCGGTACGTCGTAGTGTGACTGGGTAATAGTTGGTCTTGACTATTATGTTACACTCGTACACTTGGTGTATTGAGCAGGACCACGGGAGGGCGTTCGATTTATACTAATCGACGTAATCGAACTAGACCTCAGATATTACGGATAAACGAATTCCTAATCCCTATATAATTATAGGTGCGTTTGTCCAATTCTCGGTTCTTTAACTTGCCAATGAGTGAGACTATTTGATTAGTCGAGATACTCGGTAAATTGGGAATCAGAATTGTACACACGGCATGCTATAGATTATAGACAGGAAACCGTGTCCCGTTTATCGGGTTGATGATGTCCCCGAGATGAGCTCATAAAGTTTATCATGTAAACCCTGCAGGTGGATTTGTTCCACATGATAATAAGGTTGAGTGGTACTAGTCTCGGATAATAAGAGACGAATTAATTTAATTATTAGTAATAAAATTAATTCGTGGACATAAGATATCTTAAACACGGGGAAGGTCGTTTATGTAATTTTGGCGGAATTATTATTGTTGAAATAATATTAAAATTAATTTCGGGAATTCAATTATTATTTTATAGTGGAGTTAATAATAATTAAAATTGAAATCGATTAATTAAGGAATTTCGTTTAGGTATTCCAAGTTAATTAATATTTCAATTTAGCCCTTAATTAATTTATCCTAAGGTCCCTAACGTAACTCTATATAAACCCCCTCCCGTACTCTCCTAAAACCTAACATTCGCCGCTATTTGATTTTGCTGAGAAAAACAATTGCGTTAACGCAATTATTATTTTTCTCTGTAAAATTAAATTAGTTTGCGCTAATATTTTTCTCTCAGAGAGAAAAAGATATATTAACGCTGCTGTTGATAGAGAGAGTACAGACGGGAGAACTCCAGCGGATCGTTGCCCACACAACGGTTGGAGAAGGGGATCTGAGGCATACGTTAGAAGCATCTAAGGTCTCAACAATCGACCGAGAGGTATGAGATCAGAACTTTTATTCCGCAATTATTCGATCTCGTTTTATCTCGTTGAACATACATGAACGTGGATTGGGTTCCGGGGTCGTGGATCGTATTCCTCGACTACTGGGGGTTCTAGGACCTCCGGAACGGTAGTCGGATGAGGAAAAACGACCCGGAAACGAGCCCGGAATAGCAACGTCGCGCTGCTGTTTGCGGACGAACAGCGCCCGCTGGTGGGCAAACAGCGACCGCTGTTTGCAGCTCCACCAGCGACCGCTGGTCTGCAATCAGCGGGCGCTGATTGGGTGCAGACCAGCCCCGTTTCGCGCGGTTGTCCTCCGGGGCGATGGCTGGGCGTGATTCCGAATAAGGGCTGTTCAAGCGAACGAAGTAGTGACTTCGGATGTCGACTGGGATGGTTCGGATGTTCGAGCGATCGAACGAACGCATCCCGGGTAGTCGATTTTCAACACTGCCCACCCAAGAGATCGCGCGTCCACCGCAGCCGAGGCCGCGGCTCGCGATCTGCCCGGAGCAGGCGACCGCCTGCCTACCAGGCGACCGCTCGCGCAGCAAGGCAACCAAGTGCTTGCTGCCCAGGCGATCGCCCGCGACCTGTCGCGAGCGGGCGCTTGCCCCCTCTGGCGGTCGCCTGCCTGCTGCGAACAGCGGCGCGATCCGCCCGTTCCGGCTGTTCCGACGCGATTTTCTCGATCCGACTGCCACGCCGGAGGTCAGAAACCTCCCAGCAGTCCGAGAATATCACATCCAAGCCACGGAACCCGATCTTTGTTCAATGTATGATTAACGAAATAATGAGATCGAATAAATAGCGGAAAAGGTTTCGATCTCATACCTTCTCGGTCGAATTGTTAAGACCTTAGAGCTTCTAACGTATGTCTCTGATCCCGTCTCCAACCGTTGTGTGGGCAACGATCCGCTGGAGTTCTCCCGTCTATACCCTCTCTGCCAAGACTAGCGTAAGAATTATTCTCTGTGTGAGAAATAATTATATTTGCGTTAACCTTATTATTTTTACAGAGAAAAATATATTTGCGCTAACGCAATTATTTTCTCAGCAAAAATAAATGTTGCGGCGAAAGTTAGGTTAGCAGAGGGTAAGGGAGGGGGTTTAAATAGAGCTACGTTAGGGACCTTAGGTAAATTAATTCAAGGCTAAAATGCAATATTAATTAACTCGGAGTCCTTAAAAGGAAAACCTTAATTAATTACATTTTTAATTATTATTAATTCCACTAAATAATAATAATTGAATTCCCGAAATTAATTTAATATTATTTCAACAATAATAATTCCACCGAAATTACATATACGACTTTCCCCGTGTTTAAGATATCGAACGTCCACGAAATTTATTTAATTACTAATAATTAAATTAATTCGTTTCTTATTATCCGAGACTAGTACCACTCATCCTTATTATCATGTGGAACAAATCCACCTGCAGGGTTTACATGATAAACTTTATGAGCTCATCTCGGGGACATCATCAACCCGATAAACGGGACACGGTTTCCTGTCTATAATCTATAGCATGCCGTGCGTACAATTACGATTCCCAATTTACCGAGAATCTCGACTAATCAATTAGTCTCACTCATTGGCATATTAAAGAACCGATAATTGGACATACGCACCTATAATTATATAGGGATTAGGAATTCGTATATCCGTAATATCTGAGGTCTAGTTCGATTACTGCGATTAGTATAAACCGAACGCCCTCCCGTGGTCCTGCTCAATACACCAAGTGTACGAGTGTAACATGATAGTCAAGACCGACTATTTACCAGTCACACTTCGAAGTACCGATGGATTGTCCCTGTCCATCTAAGTCGTGAGCTACTGTTAGATAGTATACGAGTAACCGACATTATGATCTTCCGCGTTTCTCCTCACGCCATACTGTCTACAACGTATATATCTAGGACTATAGCATAGAATGTATATAAACAAAATGCAGACTTGTTTGATTAATAGATAATGTAAAACACAGATAAGGTGTTCCATATTGTCACTAAACTAGACATTTAGAATATAACTCCATCACGCGGTGGGCAGCAAAACAACAACACTTACGCATCGAGAAATCGAGAGAGCCGCCGGTCCCGTAGAAAGTCGCCGGAGGAGTCGCCGAAGAGAGATCGGAGCTGTTCGTCCGAGTCTCTTTCTTTGTTTTGAAGTAGAACCAGCCTTCGGGCTGAGAAACAATTTCTTTTTCATGTTTTGCTTTTAAGTTTTTAATTCCGTTTTCGATTTCCTTCAAAAATGTTTACGATTTGAAGGCATGAATAATATAGTTCGATTTCCCTTATTTATTTTGTCTTTTATTTTCAGCATGAGTAGCTAAGTAAATCGTGCATCTGGGCAGGGACGGATCGAGGGAGATTTAGGGTTTTAGTTAAGCCGCGAGGTCGATGGGGCTAGAGTAGCCGGTTGGGGGTTTGTTCCCGAAGCAAAGTTGGTTGAGGATTATTTCTGGGGAGTCTGGGCAAACTAGAATAGCCACTAGTGTGATGGAGTTATATTCTAAATGTCTAGTTTAGTGACAATATGGAACTCCTTATCTGTGTTTTACATTATCTATTAATCAAACTGTCGGCATTTTGTCTATCTTGTACTAGAATGCAATAGTCCTAGATATATAAGTTGTAGACAGTATGGCGTGAGGAGACACGCGGAAGATCATACTGTCGGTTACTCGTATATTATCAAACAGAAGCTCACGACTTTGATGGACAGGGACAATCCATCGGAACGTCGTAGTGTGACTGGGTAATAGTTGGTCTTGACTATTATGTTACACTTGTACACTTGGTGTATTGAGCAGGACCACGGGAGGGCGTTCGATTTATACTAATCGACGTAATCGAACTAGACCTCAGAGATTACGGATATACGAATTCCTAATCCCTATATAATTATAGGTGCGTGTATCCAATTCTCGGTTCTTTAATATGCCAATGAGTGAGACTAATTGACTAGTCGAGATACTCGGTAAATTGGGAATTGGAATTGTACACACGGCATGCTATAGATTATAGACAGGAAACTGTGTCCCGTTTATCGGGTTGATGACGTTCCCGAGATGAGCTCATAAAGTTTATCATGTAAACCCTGCAAGTGGATTTGTTCCACATGATAATAAGGATGAGTGGTACTAGTCTCGGATAATAAGAAACGAATTAATTTAATTATTAGTAATTAAAATAAATTCGTGAACGTTCGATATCTTAAACACGGGGAAAGTCGTATATGTAATTTCAGCGGAATTATTATTGTTGAAATAATATTAAATAAATTTCGGGAATTCAATTATTATTGTTTAGTGGAATTAATAATAATTAAAAATGTAATTAATTAAGGATTTCTTTTTAAGGACTCCGAGTTAATTAATATTGCATTTTAGCCTTGAATTTATTTACCTAAGAGGTCCCTAGTGTAACTCTATAAATACCCCCCTTGCCTATCCTAAACCTACAGTCCGCAGCTTTTTATTTTTCTGAGAAAAAATATTGCGTTAGCGCAATTAAGATTTTTCTCTGTAAAATAAATTGTATAGCGCTAATATTTTTCTCTCAGAGAGAAAAAGAATATTACGCTGGTACAGAAAGGAGAAAGCAGAAAAGGAGACCCAACGGATCGTTGCCCACACAACGGTTGGAGTCGGGAAGAGGCATACGCTAGCAATCGCTAAGGTCTCAACAATTCGACCGCTAAGGTATGAGATCGGATCTTTAATTCCGCATATTATTCGATCTCACTTTTCCTCGTTGATCATACTTTGAACGTAGATCGGGTTCCGGGGTCGTGGATCGTGTTCCTCGACTACTGGGGGTTCTAGGACCTCCGGATCGGTAGTCGGATGAGGAAAAACGACCCGGAAACGAGCCCGGAACAGCAACGTCGCGTTGCTGTTCGCGGAGAAACGGCGACCGCCGTTTCCAAACGGCGACCGCCGTTTTGGTGTTTTTCTGGCAGCCCGCTCGGTTCGCGCGGTTGTCCTTCGGGGCAATGGCTGGGCGTGAATCGGGGCACGGGCTGGAAAAGCGAACGAAGTAGCGACACCGGATGTCGACTGGGATCGTTCGGATGTTCGAGTGATCGAACGAACGCATCCCGGGTAGTCGATTTCAAACAATTGGTATCAGAGCCGGTTTGTGCGTTCTTGTATTGTTTGCGAGTTCTGTTTTGCAGGATAACCCGATTATTATGGTCATGTTGTATGTACTGTTTTTTTTGTGGTTTGTTGAACTCTCGGGGTTGTCGAGATCTTTGTTTTTTGAATCGTTGCTTGTTTGTAATAGTTAAAACGACGGGTTGAGTCGTTTAGGTTTTATTTTCGTTTTTCGTTTATCCGGGTGTATAGGATCGATCGATATGTATAGGATCGATGCCGGAAGTAGTATGTTTTACTCTTGTAATGTTACTGCTGCTTGGTGGATCGAGATGAGATCGAGGGCCGGACGAACGAGGGTCGAGAAGTCGAACCCGCGGCTGCTGAAGGGCAAACGGCGGTCGCCGTTTCTCAAACGGCGGTCGCCGTTTCGCTGGATTCTTGGCAGCAGCTACGGGGGGTTCGACTGACACCACGGATCGCTCGTTGAGGCTTGGGATGATACTCCAGTGGGAGGGGTTCGTCTCTTGGCACTTAGACGAGTCGGTGGTGGATCGAGACCTAGACGAGCAACGAGACGAAGATCCGAGAAGACGTGCATCAAAGATTTTAAAGGCCATAATAATCGGGCCACGTTAAATGCTTTCTATGTGTTTACGTGTTTATTATGCTTTAATTTCATATGCATGCTTGTTATCCTTTTTTTCGTAAAAACTAAGTGGGAGAGGGATTGGAAACAATCCCGCGGTCTCCATTCTCTGTTTTGATAGTGATGTGTGTCGCTTACGAGTTAGCTTTAGTGTCATCCTCCCTATCAGATAAAGTTGACACACGGATATCACTGGATCAAAATTCGAATTTAATTCCGTTTATAGAATTGAACACTTAAGTTTTTCAAAGCAATGCCTAATCTGTCTTTCAAAGACTAATTTCAACTCGACTCATTCTCACCCCGGAGAGTGGAATGGAGCCAAAGCGCTTGGTTATGTCGATGACACAGATTAGAGACATTCGAGTCATTTGATGACTAGATCGATTGTCTGGTTGGCTCCCTCACTTTGTGAGAGATAGGGCTCAATTGCATGATTGATCGCTGGTTAGAAACTTCGAGTTTCACTTACGAGATATCAAGTTTTGATTAACGAAATTGTGAAATTTATTAAATGGAATTCAATTAACAAAGTTGTTTGTTTAGTAAACGTCCACACTATCGTGGCTTACTAGACGGAAACGGAACTTTGGGTTAATCGAGGCTCGACAGTTATAGGAAATCGTAAAGGGACCGCATGTCAACGTAAACGTCCACACTAACGTGGCTTGCGGTGGGCGTGTAGTTTCCGAGCGGTATACACTTAGGTACGCTTTACAGTATCCTCCCCATCGGAGTCACTGCTGTAATGATGTACGACCGAAGTAAAAGTCCAGTTATAAAATCGTTTGGACTAGTATACGTCCACATGAACGAGGCATGCTAGTCTGATGGGATGTTAGGATTGATTGGTAAATTTAATGATATTAATTAAGGGAGTTAATATCGAATTAAATTTGACAGTTTGATTTGTCTCTTTTATAGATATGACACTCAACCCGCTGTCCATTATACTAAAAGAAAACAAACTCACTGGTCCAAACTATGTTGATTGGAAACGAAACTTGGACATTGTCCTAACTGCTGAGGAGTACAAATATGTACTCCATGAGGTTTGTCCTGATGAACCTACTGATACCTCCACTCCTGAGGAAAAGGAAGCTCATCGGATGTGGGTCAAGGCTGATCAGATGGCGCGGTGCTACATTTTGGCTTCTATGTCAAATGTGCTGCAACATCAGCATGAGGCCATGACCACTGCCTATGATATGATGCTTAACCTCAAGGAGATGTTTGGTAGTCAGGATAGGGCAGCCAGGCAAGATGCTATGAGGAAACTCATGACGGCCACTATGTCCGAAGGAACTCCCGTGAGGGATCACGTTCTTAGGATGATAGGCTATCTGAATGAGATAGAGATTATGGGAGGAGCTATCGATGGGGAAACCCAGATCGATATAGTGCTCCAGTCTCTGCCTAGGAGTTTTGAGCAGTTCCGCCTGAACTATAACATGAACAAGAGGTTATATTCGTTGGCGGAACTCCTGACTGAACTCCAGGCGGCAGAGGGAATCTTTAAGAAGTCTCAGGCACTTGTGGCTGTGAAACTTCCTGGTCCTCCGGGGACTAAGAGGAAGAAGAAGCAAGGACGGAAACCCAGTGGACCCAGAAATGGTGGACCACAGAATGGAGTGAACAAGCCCAAGGGCAAGTGTTTCCGTTGCAAGCAGTCTGGACATTGGAAGTCTAATTGTCCTCTCAGAAAAGGAGGTACGAACTTTTCCTTAGTCACTGAAACATGTTTAGCGGTGTTATCCACCGGTACCTGGTGTGTGGATACGGGAGCCACTGATCATGTCTGCAATTCTTTGCAGGGGTTCCAGGAAACCCGGCGGCTTAGAGAGGGAGAGATCACTATCTACATGGGCAATGCGACGAAAGTGGCGGCTGTTGCAGTGGGAGATATTTATTTATCTTTTAATAATAAAGTTTTGGTATTGAATAATTGTCTTTATGTACCGAATTTTAGAAAGAACCTTGTTCCGGTTTCTAAGTTGGTTTTGAATGGATATTCTGTTTCTTTTGATAATTCTGTTATTGTCAAGAAGAATGGTGATTATATCTGTTCTGGAACATTGATAGGCAATTTATATATACTGAATCCCACGATGCAAAGTGTAGAGTCATATAACACATCTAGTACCAATAAGAGAAAGGAACCTTCTAGGATGAATCAAAAGTACTTATGGCATCTTAGGCTAGGTCATATTAACTTGGGTAGGATTCAAAGGTTGATAACTGATGGAATACTCAGTGGTGTGAAAGATGAGGACTTTCCGACCTGTGAATCATGCCTAGAAGGAAAAATGACCAAGCGACCCTTTAGTGATAAGGGGTATAGATCCAAGGAAGTACTGGAGTTGATTGACTCTGATTTGTGCGGGCCTTTATCTGTCCAAGCGAGAGGAGGTTACGAATATTTCGTAACCTTCTCTGATGATTACTCAAGGTATGGTTTTATATACCTGATGCGCCGCAAGAGCGAGTGCTTTGACAAGTTCAAGGAGTACAAAGCTCTTGTGGAGAACCTTCATGGTAAAACCATAAAGACTCTACGATCTGATCGTGGAGGAGAGTACCTCTCGGGAGAGTTTAAGGCGTACTTATTAGAGAATGGGATTGATTCCCAGATGACTGCACCATACACGCCCCAGCAGAATGGTGTAGCAGAAAGAAGGAATAGGACTCTTATGGAAATGGTAAGATCTATGATGAGTTACTCAGACCTACCAGTTTCGTTCTGGGGATATGCCTTGGAAACAGCGGCGTATATCTTGAACTTAGTTCCTTCTAAATCAGTCCCTAAGACGCCCTCGGAATTGTGGACCGGGCGAAAGCCGAACTTGAAACACATTCGGATCTGGGGTTGTCCAGCACATGTGCTGAAGCATGGGGCTGATAAATTGGAATCTCGTTCAGATATTCGGTTGTTTATAGGATATCCTAGAGGAACGAAAGGTGGTCTATTTTATAGTCCTAAGGACCAGAAGATCGTTGTTAGCACCAACGCTCGGTTCTTGGAAGAGGATTATATAATGGACCACAAGCCCAAGAGTGAGATAATACTAAACGAACTGAGAGGGGACGATCAAGGCTTAGATCCAACCGAACCGGGTGATACGCCACCACAGTCTGCACCTGTAGTTACTGAGGTTACACCGGAGCGTCGTCGTAGTGGGAGGGTTGTTCGACAACCCGATAGGTTCATGTTTATAGGTGAGTCTTCGGACTTGTTACCTGGAGAACATGAAGCCGATCCCTGGACCTACGGCGAGGCGCTTAAAGATCAAGATGCTCAGTCTTGGCAAAAAGCGATGAAATCTGAGATTGAATCAATGGATTCAAATCAGGTCTGGAATCTTGTAGCACCGCCCAAAGGTGTAAAAGCCATTGGTTGCAAGTGGGTGTACAAGAGAAAAAGAGGGTCTGACGGGAAGGTGGAAACATTCAAGGCTAGGCTTATTGCGAAAGGGTATACTCAGAAAGAAGGGATCGATTATGAGGAAACTTTTTCGCCGGTAGCTATGCTAAAGTCGATCCGGATTCTTTTGTCTATAGCATCTTATATGGATTATGAGGTGTGGAAAATGGACGTCAAGACAGCATTCTTGAATGGGAATCTTGACGAGACCATTTACATGAGACAGCCAGAAGGTTTCATCAAGAAAGGCCAAGAGCATCTAGTGTGTAAGCTAAACCGATCCATTTATGGATTGAAGCAAGCTTCTAGATCTTGGAACATGCGGTTTGATGAGGTTATCCAGTCTTATGGATTCATTCAAAGCATGGACGAGTCGTGTGTATACCGGAGAAGTGACGGAAACAGTGTGGCGTTTCTCGTGCTTTATGTAGATTACATCCTTCTAATTGGCAACAATGTGAAGATGTTGTCGGACATAAAGGGATGGTTGTCCAAGCAATTCGATATGAAAGACTTAGGACAAGTTGGGCATGTTCTTGGGATCAAGGTTATAAGGGATCGCCAGAAAAGAACATTAAGCTTGTCCCAGGCTTCATATATTGATACGATTCTGGCTCGTTTCAACATGCAGAATTCCAAGAGAGGTGCTCAACCTTTCTGCCATGGAATTCATCTATCTAAAGACATGTGTCCCAAAACACAAAAGGAGATAGATTACATGAAGAAGGTTCCTTATGCTTCGGCAGTAGGAAGTCTAATGTATGCCATGTTGTGCACGAGACCTGATATCTGCTATGCCGTGGGCATGGTAGCTAGATATCAGAGTAACCCTGGACAGGGTCACTGGACTGCTGTAAAGAACATACTTAAGTACCTGCGAAGGACTAGGAATTATGTTCTGAGTTACAAAGCGTCCGAGTTGATTCCTATTGGTTACACAGTCTCGGATTTCCAATCTGATAAGGATCAGCGAAAGTCTACATCAGGCCACATTGGGAGGTGGAGCAATTTCATGGAAGAGTGTTAAGCAGAAATGCATTTCGGACTCTACCATGGAAGCCGAATATGTAGCAGCCTCTGAGGCAGCTAAAGAATCGGTGTGGCTCCGGAACTTCCTTATGGACTTGGATGTGGTTCCTAAGATGCCTAGAGCTATCACAATTTATTGTGACAATAGCGGTGCAGTGGCAAATGCAAAGGAACCACGAGCCCACAATGCGAGTAAACACATAGATCGCAAGTACCACCTGATTAGAGACATCGTCAGGAGAGGCGATGCGGTTGTCACCAAGATTGCATCAGCGGATAACCTGGCTGACCCCTTTACGAAGGCACTTCCAGCGGAAGCGTTCAAGAGACACGTGAAGGGGATGGGTATCGGATGTATGGTAGAGGGCAACTAGAGATTTAGTATAAGTGGGAGATTGATGGAGTTATATTCTAAATGTCTAGTTTAGTGACAATATGGAACTCCTTATCTGTGTTTTACATTATCTATTAATCAAACTGTCGGCATTTTGTCTATCTTGTACTAGAATGCAATAGTCCTAGATATATACGTTGTAGACAGTATGGCGTGAGGAGACACGCGGAAGATCATACTGTCGGTTACTCGTATATTATCAAACAGAAGCTCACGACTTTGATGGACAGGGACAATCCATCGGTACGTCGTAGTGTGACTGGGTAATAGTTGGTCTTGACTATTATGTTACACTTGTACACTTGGTGTATTGAGCAGGACCACGGGAGGGCGTTCGATTTATACTAATCGACGTAATCGAACTAGACCTCAGAGATTACGGATATACGAATTCCTAATCCCTATATAATTATAGGTGCGTGTGTCCAATTCTCGGTTCTTTAATATGCCAATGAGTGAGACTAATTGACTAGTCGAGATACTCGGTAAATTGGGAATTGGAATTGTACACACGGCATGCTATAGATTATAGACAGGAAACCGTGTCCCGTTTATCGGGTTGATGACGTTCCCGAGATGAGCTCATAAAGTTTATCATGTAAACCCTGCAGGTGGATTTGTTCCACATGATAATAAGGATGAGTGGTACTAGTCTCGGATAATAAGAAACGAATTAATTTAATTATTAGTAATTAAAATAAATTCGTGAACGTTCGATATCTTAAACACGGGGAAAGTCGTATATGTAATTTCAGCGGAATTATTATTGTTGAAATAATATTAAATAAATTTCGGGAATTCAATTATTATTGTTTAGTGGAATTAATAATAATTAAAATTGTAATTAATTAAGGATTTCTTTTTAAGGACTCCGAGTTAATTAATATTGCATTTTAGCCTTGAATTTATTTACCTAAGAGGTCCCTAGTGTAACTCTATAAATACCCCCCCTTGCCTATCCTAAACCTACAGTCCGCAGCTTTTTATTTTTCTGAGAAAAATTATTGCGTTAGCGCAATTAAGATTTTTCTCTGTAAAATAAATTGTATAGCGCTAATATTTTTCTCTCAGAGAGAAAAAGAATATTACGCTGGTAGAGAAAGGAGAAAGCAGAAAAGGAGACCCAACGGATCGTTGCCCACACAACGGTTGGAGTCGGGAAGAGGCATACGCTAGCAATCGCTAAGTGTTGGAGTTGTGTACTTAATGTCTAGATTTAAGTAACGGTAAACTCTCGATCATAGCATTTAATCTATTTAATTAATAAACAATTATTTGCATTTAATTATATGCAAATCATGGTTCTGGATTTTATACGTTGTAGTTAGTATGGTGCTGCATGGGCGCACAGAAGATCATACTATCGGTTACTCGTATTTAATCGAACAGTTGCTCACGACCTAGATGGACACGAACTAATCCATCGGTATAGTCGTTGTGTGAGAGAGAAAATAATTTATCTTAATTATTTTATCACACTTGTACACTTGGTGTATTGGGCGGATCAATTGAGACTCATCAATTAGGATTGCTCGGCGATAATTGATTTGAGACTCGGAGTATTTTATTCTTAATCCCTGAAACAATTGCGGGTGTGTATATTTAATATAAGTGACTTTGATTTACCAAAGTAATTAACCGATTTAATTATTGGGTTAATTACCGGTTAAGTTGGGTCACTATATTTTATATATGGCATGCCGTGAATTCTTGAAGGAGCAGTGTATCCCGGAAGGGTTGATAATATCCCCGAGATGAGTTCATAAGGAATTATTGTGTAAACCTCATGAG
The DNA here is from genome assembly GCA_954870475.1 of Euphrasia confusa. Taxonomy (NCBI): domain Eukaryota; kingdom Viridiplantae; phylum Streptophyta; class Magnoliopsida; order Lamiales; family Orobanchaceae; genus Euphrasia; species Euphrasia confusa. The sequence continues at coordinate 36,423,743 of OX940950.1, forward strand.
TGGATTCGTTCCGCACAATAATTAAGGTTGAATGGTACTAGTCTCGGATTCAAGAGATGAATATAATTTATTGGGCAATAAATAAATTTATTCATGGATATTTAAATCTTAAATACACGGAATAAATAATACTAAGATGGAGAAATATTATTTGATATAATATGGAATAATATTGGGAGTGCAATTTTATTTATATAGTGGAAAATAAATAAAATTAATATTGATAAGAATTAATAGATTTGGGTTGGACCCAATTTAATTTTCAATATTGAAGCCCAATATTTATTCTCCTTATGATCCCCTTCGTAGCCTATATAAGCACTACATGGTCTTCACTTTTCATTAACCTACGTTACGCCAATCATAAAGTTCTGAGAGTGAGGAAGATCCATAGGAATCCGATAGATCGTCGCCCACACGACGTTCGGACGAAGTGCAAGGAATACGCGGGAAGATCACAAGGTCGTCAACCGAATTCGTTTCTCCGTACAACGATTCGAGGTAATAATCGAGAACCCCCTTCTATGATTATTTGTGCGTTGAATAATTGTGATGTATACATGAACGACGCGATCCGGGAAAACGACGATCATCGCGGACGGGGATTCGAGATCCCCGGCGAAGATCGAAGGGGGCGGTCGAAACCCTAGGGTTCGACCGCCGTGCGCGCGCGACGAGGGGCGAGCCCCGGCTGGACGCCGGGGCATGCGATCGACTTCAGTCGATCGCTGGGGTGCCACGGGCTGGTGCCGTGGCGGACCCCAGCCGCCCTCGACGGCGGCGTGCGCTCGAAGGGGGCCCCGGCTGAAGCCGGGGCGAGCGATCGACTCGGAAGTCGATCGCTAGGGCAGCCGCGGCTAGGCCGCGGCAGGTCAGCTGGGCTGACCGCCCTCCCCTCGATGGCGGAGGCGGTGAGTCGCCGGACTCACCGCCAGGGGCTGTTCCGAACAGCCCCGCGGGGATGCCTCGCATCCCCGGCGATCGCCATGCACGGCGATCGCGAGCCCGGGCGTGGGCGTGGCTAGGGTTTAGTCGCGGGTTCTCCCGCGGCGACGCCTTGGTCATGCTCTAGCTCGTCCGTGGTTCGCGTTCGTAGATCCGACTCGTGGGAGAAAATCGGCTGGGGGCGGGCTGCGTGTCTTCGGGCGCGTAGTCTCCAAAGGTCGGACTCCTACGGATGAGTTGGTGTTCGTGCGGTCTCCGGCGAGAGGGTTTTTGATCGGGTTATCGGTTCCGCAATTTTGATAGCCCGGGACATCGAATCCCATCAAATGGTATCAGAGCGTTCGGTTTCGTGTTCATGTATATGTTCGATTATTGTTCTACCTTGCAGGATTTCCGGCTATCATGGTTGGATTTAATTAATTGTTTTTTAATTAATTATCATGATTATTAAACTCTCGGACATGTCGAGATTCGTTTTTGTGTGGATTGAATGTTTGTAATAGTAAAAATTCGGGGGTTGACCGAATTTAGGATTTATTATTACGTACTTTATTTTCCGGAAAATGTATAGGGTCGATTTCATGTTTAGAATCGATACCGGAATTGTAATTTAAATTTTGTAATTTTAATTACGTTGGTTCGATGTTGAGACGATCGCCGGAAGACGAAGAAGTGACGAGAAGACAAGGGCTTGGGATCGATCACATGGTGGTGATCGACCCATGGCCTAGCCGGCGGTGGCTAGGCGGTGGCGGCGCTCCTCCCGAGTGGCCGGCCGATCCATCATCGTGGGGATGGCGTGGGATCTCCTAATCCCGTGCTATTCCTACGAAAATCTACTTTCCCAATTAATTCGGATTTTTCCTATTTGAGTACTTTCCTTTTGGAAACTCTCATGGATTAGGAAAAGAATTAATTTAAATTAATTTTATTTTCTATTGTTTTATTTCCTTCATGGAAATATTCATAGATTAGAAATTTAATTAATTTAGTACTAAATTTATTTTTCCTATTTGATTATTCCTACTCATGGGAATATTCATGGATTAGGAATAAAAATAAATTTGAAAAGTAGTAGTCCTAATTTATTTATTTTATTTCCTTGTTCTATTATAGATATCTTCTAGAATATTCCAAGTTTTACTTGGATAGATTATTCTAAAGATTTAATAAGAACTAGATAGGAAAATAAATAAATAAAAATATTAATAATATTTAATTTTATTTTTGATATATTCGATTGACTTAATTTTCGAATTAAGTAACTTTTGGATTAATTGAAAATAAATAGATTTAAATATTAGAGATTAATATTCTCGTCACATGGAGCATTCAAGAAACGAAGACTGAAGACTAGAAGATGCATATGAAGATAAAGCCATGATAGTCGGGGAAAAATAATTTCTCTAGCATTATTTTTGACTATGTGCTATGTGCTTTATTGCTTTCATGCATGCTTATGTGTTTAATTATGCATTAGATAGCGTATCCCTTTATTATAAAAAGCTAAGTGGGAGAGGGGATGGAAACATTCCCATGGTCTCCATTACTGTTCTCTTGGTGACTCTTATGGACTTTTGAAGTTCGTATAGATGTGTCATTGGAGGAGAATTCTTGTAATTCCTCTTACAAGAAACATTGATCAAGTTTATCAAACAATGCCTAATTTGTCTTTCTGAAACTGACTTCAAGTCGACTCATTCTCACCCCGGGGAGTGGAATGGAGCCAGAGCCACTTGGTCATGTAGAGGACACAAATTAGAGACTTCCGTGCCATTCTTTGATAGATGGGTCGCTTGTCTGCTCGGCTCCCTCATTCGTGAGAGATAGGGTCGCTCGCATGGTGAATCACTGGTTAGAAACTTCGAGTTTCACTTATGATTCTCCACGTCTTGATTTACGAGATTAAATGGATCAAGTAATTGGGAGTCAATTATAAAAGTCTCTTAGTGAAGTAAACGTCCACACCACGTGGCTTGCTGCACTGACGGATTTTGGATTAATTGATGTAGACAGTTGTAAGGAATTGTGAAGAGTTGTGAAGTTGTCGTAAACGTCCACACCACGTGGCTTGCGGTAATGTAGCAATTCCTAACGATTCACTTTGGTGCTGAGTAATGGTTTACACTTAGATACGCCTTATAGTATTCCTCCCCACGAGGTTCCGCTATAAGCGATGTATGACCAAAGAAAATCTAATTGCTAAATCATTTGGGTGGGTAAACGTCCACACCACGTGGCTTGCCTTACCTGATGGGATTTTAGATGTGATTAGTAATTTAATGATATTATTTAAGGGAGATAATGTCGGATATTAAATTAATTGTTTGTTTAAATGTGCTTATAGGTTTAGAGAATAGCTATGAACCCACTTTCTATGATACTCAAGGAGCATAAGCTCACTGGCACCAACTATATTGATTGGAAGAGAAATTTAGACATTGTCCTAACTTCGGAAGAGTACAAGTATGTACTCCATGAAGTGTGCCCTGCCGAGCCCACGGCTGCCTCAACTGATGAGGAGAAACTGGCATATCGGAAGTGGAAAAAGGCTGATGAAATGGCTAGGTGTTATATTTTGGCTTCCATGTCAAATATACTCCAAACCCAACATGAGCCAATGGACACTGCCTATGATATGATGTTTAACCTCAAGGAGATGTTTGGGGAGCAAGATCGTGCGGCAAGGCAAGAAGCCATGAGAGTCCTTATGTCGACTACTCAGTCTGAAGGAACGCCCGTTGGGGAGCACGTTCTTAAGATGATGAGTTTGTTGAATGAACTTGAGGTCCTAGGAGCTTCTATTGATGCTGAGACGCAAGTCGACATCATACTCCAGTCTCTGGCCCCCAGTTTTGAGCAGTTTCGTATGAGCTATAATATGGGTAAACTATCTTATACTCTTGCGCAACTCCTGACTGAACTGAAGGCGGCAGAGGGGATCTACAAGAAGGGCAAGTCTCAAGCGCTTGTAGCTGCCAAGTCCAAAGGCTTTAAGCCTGGTGGAGGTAGGGGCAAGAAAAGGAAGCAAGCCTGGAAACCCAGTGGTGTCAAGAGGACTGCACCACAAGTGGGGGCTGCAAAGCCAAAGGGTAAGTGCTTCCGATGCAACAAGATGGGACACTGGAAGTCTGAATGTTCTCTCAGAGGTACGAATCTTTCTTTAGTCGTAAAAACATAGTCAGCGGTATTATCTACCAGAATTCTGGTGTGTAGATATGGAACCACTGACGGTATGTGCATTTCTTTAAATGCAGGGGTTCCAGAAAACCCGGCGACTTAGAGAAGAAGAATTCGAGTCTACATGGGCGAAGCTGTTGGGGTAGCAGCGGTTGCAGTGGAAGACATTTGTCTGTTTTTAAGTTTTCATTTCAGTTATTGCTTATGTACCCCTTTATTTTTGAAAAAGAACTTCGTTCTGGCTTTTCTTTATTAATGGATATTTTATTTCTTTAATCATTGGATGGTTTGGATAAGAAATAATGGTGATATTCATTATGGTACATTAGATAGCAATATGTGAATCCTTAGTCTACCACGATGCAACAAACCGTTGTATAACTTGTTTTACTTATTAGATATTTCTTTATCATTATACTTGTGAAATCTTATACTTAGTAGTATTTTCAAATGAAATTCAAATGGTCGAAATTGATTTGATCAATTATAGTTGAAGGAATGGACCTTCCGACCTAAGGATTGAATTTGGAGGATAATACGTCTAAGCAAACCTTTCTGGAAAAAGGATAGAATTCACAAGAGTATTGGAAATGATTAGATATGCAGACATATGTGTATACTAGAGAGGTATGAGTAATTCTTTCAAAGAAAACTCAGTGATGGATTAGAATGCTTGATGTGCCATAAAAGCAAAGTGTTTTGACTTGTCAATGGACACAAAGCTATTATGGGGAACCATCAAAGTATATCCATTAGAAGCCTGCGACTCGGTCGCGGAGGCCATCACCTATCTAGATAAACACATAGCATAATCAAAGATTGGGATTAATTCCCAAAGAGACAAGCCGTGCACTTACGTGTAGAGATGGTGCGTTGTAAAGAAATAGAAATCTAATAGTAAGAGAACAAGTTGTTCGGAATTACCTATGTTCTATGGATATTCCTGGAGACAACAACATATTCAATGTGGTTGTAGGATATCCTAGATGAACGAAGTATTGTGTGTTCTATAGTACTATGAACCAGAGGGACGTCTCGTCCGGTTCATAGAGGAAAAACTATTAGATGAACTGCAATGCCCTAATTGACAAAATACTTTAAAATGAGAAAAGGGAAAGACTGAGAACCAGCCTGACCGAGTAATAGTACACCACTGACTGCACCTAATGTTGTTACTGTTATACACCGGGACGCCATTGCAGTGGGAGGTTGTTAAGCAACTAGAGATGTTCATAAGACTGGAGGAGTTTTGAACTCTGGATCCAGTATACATGAAATCGATCCCTAGGTCTGCATAAGATTAGCAAAGAAGGTGTGTTAGAGACGTGACGGAAACAAGGTGGTGTTTCTCGGAATTTTGTGTAGATAACACTTCATCGTTGGCAACAATGTAAAAGTGTTGTCAGGCATAATATAGAGGTTGTCTAAATAAATCGAGATATAAGATTGAGAAGAAGTTAGGTTGTCTAAATAAATCGAGATATAAGATTGAGAAGAAGTTAGAGCATGTTCTTAAGATCTTATGATCTAGAGATAAGAACATTGTACTTCTCCTAGACATCTTATACGATTAAGGTTTGTTTTAAACATGCATACTTCTGAGAAAGGTTATTGCCTTTCAGAGACAGAACATACATCTATCTAAGGTATGTGTCTTGAACACATGAAGGAGATAGATATAGACAAAGCAGTTTCCTATACTTCAAGTATGGAAAGCTTTGTAGATGCAATGTTGTAAAACAAGAACCTGATATCAACTATGCGGTTTGCGTAGTGGGAGGATATCAAAGTAATCTGGATAAGGGATGTTCGAATGCTGCAAGAGTACTTTCATAGTACTGGCTTGAGCAAGACGAAATCTTCTTAGATTACAGATTCTCAGATCCAAAAATCAGAGGAGGACCAGTGAAAGTCGATATCAGGCTATGTGTTCACTTTTAGAAAGAGGTGGAACCATGAAATGAAAGAGTGATAAGCAGGATGCTTCTCAGACTCTCTCATGACCGAATGGCAGCCTCAGAGGCAGCGGAAGTTTTGGTTAGGTTCCGGGATAACCTTTTGACTTGGATATGACTCTTAGTTTACCAAAGGCTATTAGATAGCGGTGCACGGTGAACTAGAAGAGGTCATAAGTCAAAAGTGATGTTAACACATAGAGCAAGTACCACCTGATACGAGTCATCGTCAGGGAGACGACGTAGTAGTCACCAAGATAACTTCAGAGCGGCAACCTAGATTGCTCACTCACATAGTACTTCTCGGAAGTACACTTTAAAGCACGTGATGAGTATGGGAACCGGGAGTTTGGAGGAAATGACTAGACCTTAGTACAAGTGGGAGATTGTTGGAGTTGTGTACTTAATGTCTAGATTTAAGTAACGGTAAACTCTCGATCATAGCATTTAATCTATTTAATTAATAAACAATTATTTGCATTTAATTATATGCAAATCATGGTTCTGGATTTTATACGTTGTAGTTAGTATGGTGCTGCATGGGCGCACAGAAGATCATACTATCGGTTACTCGTATTTAATCGAACAGTTGCTCACGACCTAGATGGACACGAACTAATCCATCGGTATAGTCGTTGTGTGAGAGAGAAAATAATTTATCTTAATTATTTTATCACACTTGTACACTTGGTGTATTGGGCGGATCAATTGAGACTCATCAATTAGGATTGCTCGGCGATAATTGATTTGAGACTCGGAGTATTTTATTCTTAATCCCTGAAACAATTGCGGGTGTGTATATTTAATATAAGTGACTTTGATTTACCAAAGGAATTAACCGATTTAATTATTGGGTTAATTACCGGTTAAGTTGGGTCACTATATTTTATATATGGCATGCCGTGAATTCTTGAAGGAGCAGTGTATCCCGGAAGGGTTGATAATATCCCCGAGATGAGTTCATAAGGAATTATTGTGTAAACCTCATGAGTGGATTCGTTCCGCACAATAATTAAGGTTGAATGGTACTAGTCTCGGATTCAAGAGATGAATATAATTTATTGGGCAATAAATAAATTTATTCATGGATATTTAAATCTTAAATACACGGAATAAATAATACTAAGATGGAGAAATATTATTTGATATAATATGGAATAATATTGGGAGTGCAATTTTATTTATATAGTGGAAAATAAATAAAATTAATATTGATAAGAATTAATAGATTTGGGTTGGACCCAATTTAATTTTCAATATTGAAGCCCAATATTTATTCTCCTTATGATCCCCTTCGTAGCCTATATAAGCACTACATGGTCTTCACTTTTCATTAACCTACGTTACGCCAATCATAAAGTTCTGAGAGTGAGGAAGATCCATAGGAATCCGATAGATCGTCGCCCACACGACGTTCGGACGAAGTGCAAGGAATACGCGGGAAGATCACAAGGTCGTCAACCGAATTCGTTTCTCCGTACAACGATTCGAGGTAATAATCGAGAACCCCCTTCTATGATTATTTGTGCGTTGAATAATTGTGATGTATACATGAACGACGCGATCCGGGAAAACGACGATCATCGCGGACGGGGATTCGAGATCCCCGGCGAAGATCGAAGGGGGCGGTCGAAACCCTAGGGTTCGACCGCCGTGCGCGCGCGACGAGGGGCGAGCCCCGGCTGGACGCCGGGGCATGCGATCGACTTCAGTCGATCGCTGGGGTGCCACGGGCTGGTGCCGTGGCGGACCCCAGCCGCCCTCGACGGCGGCGTGCGCTCGAAGGGGGCCCCGGCTGAAGCCGGGGCGAGCGATCGACTCGGAAGTCGATCGCTAGGGCAGCCGCGGCTAGGCCGCGGCAGGTCAGCTGGGCTGACCGCCCTCCCCTCGATGGCGGAGGCGGTGAGTCGCCGGACTCACCGCCAGGGGTTGTTCCGAACAGCCCCGCGGGGATGCCTCGCATCCCCGGCGATCGCCATGCACGGCGATCGCGAGCCCGGGCGTGGGCGTGGCTAGGGTTTAGTCGCGGGTTCTCCCGCGGCGACGCCTTGGTCATGCTCTAGCTCGTCCGTGGTTCGCGTTCGTAGATCCGACTCGTGGGAGAAAATCGGCTGGGGGCGGGCTGCGTGTCTTCGGGCGCGTAGTCTCCAAAGGTCGGACTCCTACGGATGAGTTGGTGTTCGTGCGGTCTCCGGCGAGAGGGTTTTTGATCGGGTTATCAGTTCCGCAATTTTGATAGCCCGGGACATCGAATCCCATCACTAAGGTCTCAACAATTCGACCGCTAAGGTATGAGATCGGATCTTTAATTCTGCATATTATTCGATCTCACTTTTCCTCGTTGATCATACTTTGAACGTAGATCGGGTTCCGGGGTCGTGGATCGTGTTCCTCGACTACTGGGGTTCTAGGACCTCCGGATCGGTAGTCGGATGAGGAAAAACGACCCGGAAACGAGCCCGGAACAGCAACGTCGCGTTGCTGTTCGCGGAGAAACGGCGACCGCCGTTTCCAAACGGCGACCGCCGTTTTGGTGTTTTTCTGGCAGCCTGCTCGGTTCGCGCGGTTGTCCTTCGGGGCAATGGCTGGGCGTGAATCGGGGCACGGGCTGGAAAAGCGAACGAAGTAGCGACACCGGATGTCGACTGGGATCGTTCGGATGTTCGAGTGATCGAACGAACGCATCCCGGGTAGTCGATTTCCAACATAGTGAACCTTTACAAACTAGGATACTGGTGATTGGAAAACCCCATAGATGTACCTTGTAGTATTGTTGCGGGCATAGCACTAGAACTTGCTGGAGATTGCGGTCGTATGACTCGGAGTTCCGAGCATGCTCTTGGCCGAGCGGGTCTGTCTAGAGGGTAATGCGGGTTTGGGAAAACTAGATCCATGTATGGCTGCATAGGTTATCGAATTGTTCAGATCTAGGGGTTTAGGCATAACGTTAGATTGTCTTCTCTTTAAACTGAAAGGATAGATAAGGGGTGGGGCAATTGTTGGGCGTGACGCAATAGGACCACTGTTGTCTTTTTAAAGCACCATATAACTGCTGACAAACCGCTGGTAGAAATCCTTAGTGCCTATGACCGGTAGTTTTCCTTAATGACCCTGAGTGAAGTCGTCTTCCCGGATGCCTTGTTTATCATTTGATTTCAGTTTTCCTTTTAATATTCTATCCGATCTGAGTAATTGCTTTGTTTACTTTTTAGATCTGTTTAGTTTCATGTTAGTTTTTTTAGACGTAGTTAGGTCAAAGTGTTGAAACGATTGCAAAACCGCTGTGCCCACAACACCCAAACTCAAAATCTTTTTGTGACAACCCCTTGGGCAAAGCCGAGATCACCTACTGTAATTGCCTCCTTGTGGGACCGACCCCACGTAATTACCACTACCTACCCTTGTTGTAGTGATAGGTTACTGGCTAAATATAAATTTCATTTTGACAGCGTGTTTGCTCCACGACAAGTATTCGCGCTCGTAAGTAGCTTTTTTTTTTCTTTCGAGAATTTTTATATTTGGAACCGATAGATCTTCCAAGCCTAAAGATATGGCATGAGAATTTTCAATAATTCGTCTTATCATTATCGAACTTGGATGTCCAAGTCGTTCACCATAAATTTTAGGATCAATAGACTTCTGGTCTATTTAGGTGATATTCTTTGATCGAATTTATTTCGTATAATATAAGCCTAAAGATAGTGAATACAACTTTTCTAGTACACACTTCTTTTCCGAATTGATTTTTGTAATCAATAAGCATTCTTTTATTTTTATCTCGTTATAAATACCGATCACCTCACCAAGAAGAAACTGTTGGAATTTGATATCCCGGGCTATTAAAATTTGCGGAAACCAATAACCCGATCAAAACCATCCGCCGGAAATCACACGAGTACCACGTACGAGCCGGAGCACGAGCCGAACGCACGACGAGGCCGAAGCCTCGCGCACGCCCAGCCCGAGCCCCCGCACGCGGGGCTCGCGATCGAAGGGGTCGATCGCTCACGGCGATCGACCGGGCTGCCAAGCAGCCCAGCGGCGAGTCCGGCGACTCGCCGCCGTCGGGGCGTCGGTCCGACCAGCGGACAGCCGCGGGGCCCAGCCCTCGCGGCTCGCGATCGATCGCGATGATCGATCGCGTCCCCGGCTCCCAGCCGGGGTTCGACCCATCCCCACCGAAACCCTAGGTGGGCGATCGCCGTGGTCCGGTGGCTTCGCCACCACCACGCGTTCGTCCTCCTTCCCGGTTTCGTACCTCGGATCTTGCGTTCTACGGTATTCTCAATAAAACCAAAATCGAACAATTATCAAGGGCGTTTAGATATTGTACCTTTCGATTCGTTGTTCGGAGAAACGAATTCAAGATGACCTTTGAATCTTCCCACGTATTCCTTGCACTAGCTTGAACGTCGGGTGGGCGACGATCCTCCAAGCTCTATGGATCTACTTCTCTCTCTTCTTTCTCTCTCTAGAATTGTGATCTTCTAGTTATGAGAATAGAGAAGACCATGTAGTGTTTTTATAGGCTACGTAGGGGATCTAAAGGAGGTGGAATATTGGGCTTCCAATAATAATGATTAAATTGAGCCCAAGCCCAAATCTATTAATCTCCCATTAATATTAATTAATTTATTTTCCACTATATAAATTAATTGCACTCCCAATATTAAACCATATTATATCCAAATAATATTTCTCCGGTAGTATTATTTATTCCGTGTATTTAAGATATAAATATCCATGAATAAAATTTATTTATTGCTTAATAAATTTATTCATCTCTTTTATCCGAGACTAGTACCACTCAACCTTATTTATTATGCGGAATTAAATCCACTCGCGAGGTTTACATAATAAATCCTTATGAGCTCATCTCGGGGATATTATCAACCCTTCCGGGATACACTGTCCGGTCAATCATTCACGGCATGCCATATATAAAATATAGTGACCCAACTTAACCGGTAATTAACCCAATAATTAAATCGGTTAATTCCTTTGGTAAATCAAAGTCACTTATATTAAATATACACACCCGCAATAATATCGGGGATTAAGAATATAATACACTGAGTCTCAAATCAATTATCGCCGAGCAATCCTAATTGATGAGTCTCAATCGATCCGCTCAATACACCAAGTGTATAAGTGTGATAAAATAATTAAGACAAATTATTTTCTCTCTCACACAACGACTATACCGATGGGTTGGTCCGTGTCCATCTAGGTCGTGAGCAACTGTTCGACTAAATACGAGTAACCGATAGTATGATCTTCTGTGTGCCCATGCAACACCATACTAACTACAACGTATAAAATCCAGGACTATAATTTGCATATATTTAATTAACAATAATTAAAAGCAAATGAATGTTTGTATTTAATAGGTAAATGAAAGTGTACAAGGAGTTCACAATACTCAAATCTAGACATTAAGTATACCACTCCAACAATCTCCCACTTATACTAAGGTCTAGTCTTATCTTCCAAACTCCCGACTCCCATACTCATCACGTGCTTAAAAAATACTTCCAAGAAGTACCAAGTGAATGAGCAATCTAGGTTGCCGCTCTGAAGCTATCTTGGTGACTACTGCATCGACTTCCTGACGATGACTCGTATCAGGTGGTACTTGCCCTATGTGTTATCTTACACTCATGGACTCGTGATCTCTTAAAGTTTGCCACTGCACCGCTATTTACATAGCCTTTGGTAAACTAAGAATCACATCTAAGTCCCAGAGGTAATACTGGAGCCATACCAAATCTTCCGCTGCCTCTGAGGCCGCTATTTGGTTACCCATGGGAGAGTCCGAAAAGCATCATGCTTATCACTCTTCCATGTTAAAACTCCTCCTCCTTTAATAGTGAAACATATAGCCTGATCACGACTTACACTGGTCCTTATCAGCTTGGAAATCCGAATCTGTATAACCCAAAGGAATCAGATTGTCTGCCCCGTAACTTAGAACATAATCCCTAGTATTTCGCAAATACTTGAAAATGCTCTTTACGGCAGTCCAATGAGCCTTTCCAGGGTTACTCTGATATCTCGCTACTACGCCAACTGCATAGCAGATATCAGGCCTCGTGCATAACATTGCATACATCAAGCTTCCCACAGCCGAAGCGTAGGGAACTGCTTTCATTTCATCTTTCTCCTTTTGTGTCCGAGGACACATTTCCTTAGAAAGATAAGTTCCTTTACTGAAGGGCAGCTCACCCTTCTTGGAATCTTGCATGTTAAAACGAGCCAGAATCGTGTCTATGTAAGATTGCTGGGATAGGTATAATGTTCTACTCCGGCGATCCCTTATAACCTTGATCCCTAGAACATGCCCGACTTCTCCCAAATCTTTCATATCGAATTGTCTAGACAACCATCCCTTTATGTCTGATAACATTTTCACACTGTTGCCAATGAGAAGAATGTCGTCTACATAAAGCACGAGAAACACCACCTTCTTCCCATCACGTTTCCAATACACACACGATTCGTCCATGCTTTGACTAAATCCAAAAGATTGGACTACTTCGTCAAACCGCAGGTTCCACGATCTCGAGGCTTGTTTCAATCCATAAATGGATCGATTAAGCTTGCACACTAGATGATCTCGCCCCTTAGCAATGAATCCTTCTGGTTGTTTCATATAAATCGTCTCGTCAAGACTTCCATTTAGGAAAGCTGTCTTGACGTCCATTTGCCACACCTCATAATCCATATGAGCTGCTATGGATAAGAGAATCCGGATCGACTTTATCTTGGCTACTGGCGAGAAGGTCTCCTCATAATCGATTCCCTCTTTCTGAGTATATCCTTTCGCAACAAGCCGAGCTTTAAAGGTTTCAACCTTTCCGTCAGATCCTCTCTTTCTCTTGTAGACCCATTTACACCCAATTGGCTTTACGCCGCTTGGTGGTTCTACAAGATCCCAGACTTTATTAGAATCCATAGATTCTATTTCGGATTTCATCGCTTTCTTCCAAGAAGGCGCATCTATATCTTGTACCGCCTCATCATAGGTCCAGGGATCGATTTCATGAACTCCAGGTCCAGAGTCCGAAGACTCACCCAGTCCAATCCATCGGTCTGGTTGCTTAACAACCCTCCCACTACGACGGCGTTCCGGTGTATTAACAGTGACAGTATCAGGTGCAGATTCTAGTGGTGTATCTATACTCGGTTCGGCTGTATCTAAGTCTTCCTTGTCACCTCTCATCTCATCAAGTATTATGTCACTCTTGGGCTTGTGGTCCATGACATAGTCTTCCTCCAAGAACCGAGCGTTAGTACTTATAACGATCTTCTGGTCTTTAGGACTATAGAACATGCCACCTTTAGTTCCTTTCGGGTATCCTACAAACAGCCGTAATTCTGATCTAGGTTCTAACTTATCGGCACCTTGTCGCAACACATGTGCTGGACAACCCCAGATCCGAATGTGTCTTAAGTTAGGCTTGCGCCCACTCCACAATTCCATGGGTGTGGTTGGTACCGTTTTGGTTGGAACCCTATTCAAGATATACGCCGCTGTTTCCAAGGCAAATCCCCAGAACATAACAGGTAAGTCCGAGTAACTCATCATTGATCGCACCATTTCCATAAGAGTCCTATTCCTTCTTTCTGACACAGCATTCTGCTGGGGAGTATATGGTGATGTCATTTGGGAATCAATCCCATTCTCTGCCAAGTATGCCTTGAATTCTCCAGACAGGTACTCGCCTCCGCGATCCGATCGCAGGCACTTAATGGATTTGTTTTGAAGGTTCTCCACAAAAGCCTTGAACTCCTTGAACTTGTCAAAGGATTCGCTCTTACGGCGCATCAAGTATACAAATCCATACCTTGAGTAATCATCAGTGAAAGTGATGAAATACTCGTACCCTCCCCTTGCCTGAGTAGACATAGGTCCGCATACATCAGAGTGAATCAAATCCAATACTTGTTCAGCCCTCCGTCCTTTACCAGAAAAAGGACGCTTGGTCATTTTACCCTCTAAACAGGATTCGCAGGTCGGAAGGTCCTCTCCTTCAACGCCAGTGATTAAATCATCAGCTTTCAACCTTTGAAGCCTATTCGAGTTTATATGACCTAGCCTTAGATGCCACAAGTATAATTGATTCATTTTAGAAGGTTCCTTTCTTTTATTGGTGTTCGTAGATGTGTTATTACTCTCGGTTAGTTGCATCGTATTAGACTCAGGATTTAGTACATACAAATCGTCCACCAATGTACCAGAACAGATAATCTCACTGTTTCTTCTTATGATCACAGAGTGGTCAAAAGAAACAGAATACCCATTCATTATAAGTTTAGAAACCGAAATTAAATTCTTTCTAAAATTGGGTACATAAAGACAATTATGTAAAACTAAAACCCTATCACTACTAAAACGTAAGTGAACGTCTCCCACTGCAACAGCCGCCACCCTCGCAGCATTGCCCATGTAGACCACGATCTCTCCCTCTCTAAGTCTCCGGGTTTCCTGGAACCCCTGCAATGAATTGCATACATGATCAGTGGCCCCCGTATCTACACACCAGGTGCTGGTAGATAACACCACTGACAATGTTTCGGTGACTAAGGAAAATTTCGTACCTTTGATGAGAGGACAATCAGACCTCCAGTGCCCAGACTGCTTGCATCGAAAGCATTTGCCTCGCGGCTTGCTCTTCCCAATCCGTGGTTCAAAACCACTGGGCTTCTTTGCTTGCACCTCCAACTTGGCCACTAGAGCTTGTGATTCTCTGACCATACTTATCAGTTCAGTTCTTTTGAAATCGTTTTTAAGCGATTCCTCAAGGGGACTAAACTTGATGAGTATGTCAATCACCTCTAGTCCGGCTTCCTTACTATGTCCTAACATCTCCTTGAGGTCATTTTCAATGTCCTCATCAGTTGGGACTATAGTGGGTTCGGAAGGCTCAACAGTCTGAACATTGTCCAGATTTCTTTTCCAATCAGTACTATATGGAACCAGTGAGTTTTCATCTTTAAGTATATCACAAAGTGGGGTCACAGTCATTCCTAACCTATAAGCACATAAAACAAACAAACAATTTAATATCCGATATTATCTCCCTTAAATAATATCATTAAATCACTAATCACATCTAAAATCCCATCAGGTAAGGCAAGCCACGGTGTGTGGACGTTTACCCACCCAAACGACTTAGCAATTAGATTTCCTTCGGTCATACATCGCTTATAGCGGAACCTCGGTGGGAGGAATACTATAAGGCGTATCTAAGTGTAAACCATTACTCAGTACCAAAGTAAATCGTTTGGAATTGCTACATCACCGCAAGCCACGTTGTGTGGACGTTTACGACAACTTCACAACTCTTCACAATTTTCTTACAACTGTCTACATCAATTAATCCAAAATCCGTCAGCATAGCAAGCCACGTTGTGTGGACGTTTACTACACTAAGAGATCTTTATAATTGACTCCCAATTACTTGATCCATTTAATCTTGTAAATCAAGACGCGGAGAATCATAAGTGAAACTCGAAGTTTCTAACCAGTGATTCACCATGCGAACAACCCTATCTCTCATAAATGAGGGAGCCGAGCAGACAATCGATCCATCTATCAAAGAATGGTACGACTGCCTCTAATTTGTGTCCTCGACATGACCAAGTGGCTTTGGCTCCATTCCACTCCCCGGGGTGAGAATGAGTCGACTTGAAATCAGCTTTGGAAAGACAAATTAGGCATTGTTTGATAAACTTAATCAACGTTTCTCGTAAGAGGAATTACAAGAACTCTCCTCCAATAACTTATCTATATAAACTTCAAAAGTTTATAAAAGTCACCAAGAGAGCAGCAATGGAGACCATGGGTATGTTTCCATACCCTCTCCCACTTAGCTTTTTACAATAAAGGGATACGCTATACTAGTGCATAAAAGTAAACACATATAGCATGCATACATGTAATAAAGCACATAGTATTATCACATAGTCAAAATAATTACTAGAATATTATTTTCCGACTATTATGGCTTTACTCCATCTCCGTACGCATCTTCTAGTCTTTAGTCTTCGTTTCTTGAATGCTCCATGTGACGAGAATATTAATCTCCAATATTTAAATCTATTTATTTTTAATAAATCCAAAAGATACTTAATTAAAATTAAGTCAATCGAATAAATCAAAAATAAAATTAAATATTATTAATATTTTTATTTATTTTATTTTTCCTTTCTACTTCATTGAATCTCTAGAATAATCTATCCAAGACCCACTTGGAATATTCTAGATGATTTCCATAATGAAATAAGGAAATAAAATAACTTAGGACTCTTCTACTTTCCAAGATTAATTAATTTCCATTTCTATGAAAATTCCCATAAAATAGGAATAATCAATTAGGAAATAAATCAATCCTAAATTAACTTTTATTCCTTTCTAATTCTATTAAATCTCTAGGATCCTATTCCAAGTAGAACTCGGAATACTCTAGAAGACTTCCATAATAGAATAAGGAAATAAAATTAATTCCAATTAATTCTTTTCCTAATCCATGAGAATTCCCAAAAATAGGAATACTCAAATAGGAAAAATCCGAACTAATTGGGAAAGTAAATTTCCGGACCGGGATAGCACGGGGTGGGGATCCCTGCGCCACCCTCGACCCACGCCTAGGAGGTGGCCGGCCACCATTGCCGGCGGCTCCTCCATGTGAGGGTCGATCGATCCTCATGGGATCGACCATGGGGTTGGTCGATCCTTGTCCCGTTGCCCTCACGTCATCTCCTTCGTCACGCGTCTTCTCCGGCGGTCGTTTCGGCATCGATCCAACGCAAAATAAATTACAAAATAAATTTTACACTATCCGGTATCGATTCTATACATGAAATCGACCCTATACAATTTTCGGAAAAAATAGAACGTAATAATAAATCCTAAATTCGGTCAACCCCCGAATTTTTACTATTACAAGCATTCACCACCAAAAACGAATCTCGACATGTCCGAGAGTTTAATCAAACCAACATATATGACAAAATAAATTAAACGAATAATAAATTAAGCCATAATAGTCGGAACCCTGCAAGGTAGAACAATTTTATCGAAAATACCGCGAACGTAAACCACGCTCTGATACCAATTGTTGGAATTTGATATCCCGGGCTATTAAAATTTGCGGAAACCAATAACCCGATCAAAACCATCCGCCGGAAATCACACGAGTACCACGTAGGAGCCGGAGCACAAGCCGAACGCACGACGAGGCCGAAGCCTCGCGCACGCCCAGCCCGAGCCCCCGCACGCGGGGCTCGCGATCGAAGGGGTCGATCGCTCACGGCGATCGACCGGGCTGCCAAGCAGCCCAGCGGCGAGTCCGGCGACTCGCCGCCGTCGGGGCGTCGGTCCGACCAGCGGACAGCCGCGGGGCCCAGCCCTCGCGGCTCGCGATCGATCGCGATGATCGATCGCGTCCCCGGCTCCCAGCCGGGGTTCGACCCATCCCCACCGAAACCCTAGGTGGGCGATCGCCGTGGTCCGGTGGCTCCGCCACCACCACGCGTTCGTCCTCCTTCCCGGTTTCGTACCTCGGATCTTGCGTTCTACGGTATTCTCAATAAAACCAAAATCGAACAATTATCAAGGGCGTTTAGATATTGTACCTTTCGATTCGTTGTTCGGAGAAACGAATTCAAGATGACCTTTGAATCTTCCCACGTATTCCTTGCACTAGCTTGAACGTCGGGTGGGCGACGATCCTCCAAGCTCTATGGATCTACTTCTCTCTCTTCTTTCTCTCTCTAGAATTGTGATCTTCTAGTTATGAGAATAGAGAAGACCATGTAGTGTTTTTATAGGCTACGTAGGGGATCTAAAGGAGGTGGAATATTGGGCTTCCAATATTAATGATTAAATTGAGCCCAAGCCCAAATCTATTAATCTCCCATTAATATTAATTAATTTATTTTCCACTATATAAATTAATTGCACTCCCAATATTAAACCATATTATATCCAAATAATATTTCTCCGGTAGTATTATTTATTCCGTGTATTTAAGATATAAATATCCATGAATAAAATTTATTTATTGCTTAATAAATTTATTCATCTCTTTTATCCGAGACTAGTACCACTCAACCTTATTTATTATGCGGAATTAAATCCACTCGCGAGGTTTACATAATAAATCCTTATGAGCTCATCTCGGGGATATTATCAACCCTTCCGGGATACACTGTCTGGTCAATCATTCACGGCATGCCATATATAAAATATAGTGACCCAACTTAACCGGTAATTAACCCAATAATTAAATCGGTTAATTCCTTTGGTAAATCAAAGTCACTTATATTAAATATACACACCCGCAATAATATCGGGGATTAAGAATATAATACACTGAGTCTCAAATCAATTATCGCCGAGCAATCCTAATTGATGAGTCTCAATCGATCCGCTCAATACACCAAGTGTATAAGTGTGATAAAATAATTAAGACAAATTATTTTCTCTCTCACACAACGACTATACCGATGGGTTGGTCCGTGTCCATCTAGGTCGTGAGCAACTGTTCGACTAAATACGAGTAACCGATAGTATGATCTTCTGTGTGCCCATGCAACACCATACTAACTACAACGTATAAAATCCAGGACTATAATTTGCATATATTTAATTAACAATAATTAAAAGCAAATGAATGTTTGTATTTAATAGGTAAATGAAAGTGTACAAGGAGTTCACAATACTCAAATCTAGACATTAAGTATACCACTCCAACAGAAACCACAACACGAAACAATTACATATTCGGACTTAGACCTCACCCCTCAACCCAAGACGAACCTCGACGCCGAAAAATATTCTGAGAGACAAAATTATGTCCCTACCCCGCAGGGGATGTAGCTCATCTAATCAAATCAAAGATGATTAATGGTTGAGTAATCACTCGAAGGGAATCAGCGCAGTGCATTCATTTAATCGTTGTAACCTTAGACAGGGGAAAAGGGTCGAAGGGGACCAGCGCAGTAGTTGGGCAATCGATTTATAAAATTAAAATATACGTTTTCGTTGTAATCGGAGACCGGGGAAAAGGGTCGAAGGGGATCAACGCAGTGATTGGCCCAACTTGCAGTGCATTCAGTGCTTTCATGTTCATTCAGTAAACACGTTGATATTCATTCATGTTATGTTCATGTAGATTATGCATATATTTGATTCATGTATTTAAATGAGGTAATTGTCCTACTGAGCGTGTGGAGCTCATACCTTCAGCGATCCCCTTTTCAGGTACTAATGAGGATGCCGAGCGAGAAGGATGACGATGGATGAATGTTAATTACGTATTTTCATTTAGTTAAATACCACTACAATTTCTATTTAAATAAATGAAGTTTTCTTATTCAAAATTTGACTTTAGGATATTTGGTTTGCTTTAAATAGATAAATGTTTTACATTAACTTGTTTTAGTATTTAATTTTTCTTTGAAAATTGGTTTTTCAAATAAAATTTTGGTAGCACACGCACTTTAATAAAATATTATTTTCAAAAGTTATCACCTTCCGTTGTTTTAAAAATATGGGGCGTTACAATTTTTTTAGCTTATATTCATCTTATTCATGTGATTATGTGTATATGTTGTTATGGTTTTGGTTTGGTAGGGTTTGAATGAGAATTGATCGAAAACGATAAGACTTGCAAAAAGAAGGCCATATCGATGCCCAGCTTTGCGCAGTCTTAGGATAATCGCCATCCTCGATAATGCAGCCGTTGGATCATCCTCCAATTTATACAATATGTATATGACTTGTGGAGCTACAATATGAATGGTGGGTGGAAGAAATACCATTCTAATACAAAGATATAGCACACAGGCGGAAGAACAGAAACACTATTTTTGCTTGAAGAAAATGATGGGTTGCGGCCGACATGTGTACCCGTCGGCCGACAAAAATGTGTACAATTCTAGAATTCCAATAGAATCACCCCACGAGCAAAGGAAAACCTGCCTCCGACAAAAATATGTCGGTCGACGGGTACCACTATCAGCCGACAGCCAGTCTGGATTTCATCTCACGCTTTAGATTTGTGTTGACTGAAGTTTGGCCTGTTTATTAAAGGGTATGAACAGTATTTTGAGCGTGTTTTTGTAACTAACTTTGATAATTCACATTTTACTTGGATCAAACACTACTCTTTCCATTTCTTCTCCTTCAAGCAATTTAATTTCAAATTGTTCATCCAAAAATTCAATCAATAAAATCCTAAATTTAAAATCATACGTCGATTATCTCTCAAATCCACATTCAGAAATGTTGTTCCTCTAGTCGAACTCGTCGTTTTGATCTTATTAGTTTCTCAGCATGACAAGTTGGAAATAGATCCCGATTTCGGAACAACGGTCGTTCGTCTCGTCTCTCCTTCAATTCTGATACGAACCTCGTTGGGATCGAAAATAGAAGAAGAAAGAAGAACAGAAAAGATAGATGATACCGGTGGAAGGTCTCAAAACCTCTGAATCTGAATTCGTGAAATAATTTAAGGAAGAAACCCTAAACCCCAACACGTGATCGACGCAGCAACTCGGGGATGAGGAAGACACACGAACGAAGGATGATGACTTCGTTGATCGTCGGTTGAATTCTTTGGATATTCGGGTAGAATTCGAACCCAAGAGAGATTTTAGTAAAACTCACAAAACGTACTTTTTATTTATCAATTCATAATTTTCTAAAACAATAGCATTGGGGAGCCTTATATAGGCATAACCCTAATTAATTGAAAAAAGGAAATAATTAATAAAACAACGCTGAAATCTAAATAATTAATAAAAATAACGCTGAAATTAAAGAAATACCGCTAGCGCTGAAAATCTGTGAACATGTCGGCCGAAAGATATGGGTGTCGGCCGACACCAACCCCTCACTTCGGGTTCTTCCTCGGGTTGAGCCGCGAAATCGCCAGAAACTGGATTTTTGGCCCCTTTGTCGGCCGACAGGCCTTGGTGTCGGCCGACACCAAGCCAAAAGCTCGACCGAACTTCTCGTCTTTGCCCCGTCGCACGTCCGACTCTCGTTCCGCCGTCTTCTTCGTCGTTCTAGCCTGAAATCGAGCTTCAACGTCGGTTGCCAAACCTTGGGTTGTATCAAATTCCACGACTTTCATTGTGAGATCTACTTCGATTATGGATTACATGTCTATAATGCACAAAGAAATGGGACTAATTTTATGTTGAATAGATCACGTCCTAATGTGACATGTTGTATTAGATCATACCATGTTTGGTGGTCCATTTTTTTGTTGTACACTTTACTTCCCAATGTATTCGTCTTGTTCCAAGCAGTGAGTTGTTCACATTCTTCTCTTCAGTGGGTGTGGATACACTAATATCAACCCAATAAAACCTTTGTTGTCCTAGGGCTCTAAATATCATCATCATGACGACGTCGTTACGAAGTCGGTAAACTGTTAAATCGGGAAGTACCGATAATTTGAGTTGTAAGCTTTTTCCACTCAGTACCCGGAATTGTATACGTATATTGTGGCATAGCTCTGGATAAGACAAGTTGCCCCAAAATGATATTGGAGAACCCTCACCACAATACAAAATATTAGCCACATAAGCAGACATTGACCGTGCAACCAATTTGATTTTTATTTATCAAAACTGAAATCTTACCAGGATAATACAAGAATTCACGATTTCGTGCTTAACCTAACATATAAATAACTTTACAAACTTTGAAACAAATAGCATATAACTCCAAACAACAGGGGTCGCACCTGCCATGAGAAACGATAAAAAAAAAATCCACCCAACATAACACTTAACCGTGAACTTAAAACTATAAAACAAATTGGACACATTACAAATTACTTACTAATTAACCCCTCATACGGGGAAAGCTGAAAACCAATAAAACGATCGACGAAAAACAACACAAACATATCAATAAACAACTTTGATACAAATGAAATTGTGGAAGTAAATCATACATTCTTTTTTTTTTTTTGTGGGACTAGCCCATTAGTCAATTGCAAAAATTTAAATACTCACACACATGTCTCGGGTTCGAACTTTGAACCTTAAAGTCATCAATTCAAGGGCTCAACCAACTGAGCAAACAATTCTTGACAAAAAATTCATACATTCTTGCTTAGTATTCCTATGCGATAATTCATGATCGGAGGGAAGTAAAACCTACCCTTCAGAATTCCAAAGTAAAGAAAAGGAAAAAACCTGCGGGCTCAAGATCCTACAAAGCTTGGGGGAAGGCAATGGCTAGTTTATGTATATTTTTTGAAAATATTTACAATTTCATTCACAAAAAACTTACCAAAAACGCAAAAAAGAATTGTTATTACAAATCTTGTCAAAAAACGATTAAGAGCCGGTTTGAACGAACTTATTAAAAAGAGATTATAAGATGTTATGTTTTATAAGTTGTTTTAAGAGCTAATAAACTGTTATGTTTTATTTAATAAATAAGTTGTTAAACTGTTTGAATAAAATAGATATGTAAACATATAAGATATTAATTTGTTTGACAATTTAAGATCTTATATAAGTAAAACTACCAAAAAAGACATGTTATATACGAAAAAAATAATTAAAAAATAATTGAATAAACAAAATAATAAATTTGGAATTTTTAATATATATAAAAGGTAATAATTTTAGTGGTATTATGGTCTTTTATTGTTTAAGTTATAAAAGCTTATAAGTTGTTTAAAAAAGTATCCTCCCCCCCCTTACTTTTTTTTAAATAACTTATTTTTAAGTTTGATAAGATCTTTTTTTAAAAATTACCAAACAAAATTTAATAGCTTATAAGTTCTCTATAAGTTGTTTTAAAGAGCTTATTAGCTCTGTCAAACAAGCTCTCGTAAAAAATAAATTGAATAATGTAATTAAGTTAAGTAATAAGTGTTAGTGTGTAGTTTTTCCTAGTTCAATATAGAATCGTGTTGTTCTTGTTTGAACTACGTTGAACTATACACTTTGTTTTGTAGTAACTTCATGTAGAATGTTTGTTTGTTTTAATTCCATAATTGTTGGAAATCGATATCCCGTAATTAATAAATTTAAATAAAATTAATTAAATAAATTATCTAATTAATTCCGACCGACATCTATTTGGAGATCGAATATCTGGAGTTGTCAAAGTTGCGGAACAACAACTCCAATCGACTCCCGGAACACGTACATGACCATACGAAAAAGTTATACGAGACTTACGCGGGAAAAACACGAGAGAACTCGCGTGAACCCGCGATTCTCGCAGCAGCCACGCGGGGTTACTCGCAGCAGCCCGCAGCAACCCGCAGCGAGTCGCCTGACTCGCTGCTGCTGGGACGCTGCTGAATCGCTACAGGTCCGCTGCGGGAAATCTTATGAGAGCCCCGGTCGTCGACTTTTCAATCAAAAGCCCCTTACGTTGACAAAGCGCTTTACGCGGCTTTACCTTCGTTTGGTCCGGTAGGTGTACTTGAGTTCCCTCGTTTGTGTGCACCGCGCGCCTCGTCTCTTGCCTTTACGACCGTCCACGAGTGGTTCGATAGTGGTTTTGCGGGTGGAAAGAGAGGTTTATTTAGCCTTCCTCTAACCGTGAAGTATGTACGTTCGATTAGCACTACGCCTCTCGATACGCTTGGTAAAGCTGGGGATTATTACTATCGCCCACTAGTCCTCGTATAAACTATGCACTACGCACGTTTAATACGCCCAAGTAATAATTTAGAGTCTTATAATCGACTATAGGGGTGGAAGTATGAAAACATCACGCAATAGCTCAAAGGCTTTTTTGATTCTTCAATGAATGCCTATTTTACATAGCGGAGCCTCTATTACATAGAGCTCAAAACTTGGAGACCAAGTAAAAGAAAATAATAAACTACTCCTAGAGAATCCTAATACTATGGAAACTTAATATTGACTCCTAAGGAAATAAATCTCCTAATTACTTAATTAAATAAATAATAAAATACTAATTAAATAAACAAATAAAATAAGATAGGTGTCGGACGCAATGCACTCGGCCGTCCGCTGCCTTCGCCGTCGATCGCCATCGCCGGCCGCCGTTAACCGCTCCCTGCCACCGTGCCCTGGTGGTTGGTCGAGACCTTCGTCGGGGAATTCATTGGCCATACGGGATCTACGCGAGATGACGCTGGGCTGCTCGTGGAATACTCGTAGCATGCTACGGGTCCATAAGCCTCACGAGACGCGCTACGGGCCTCTACGGGAACGCTACTAGTCACTACGAGAAAACTCGTAGTACTCGGTTCCAGTGGTGACTCGTTACGGGTCGCTACGGGTGACTCGAGAGGTGACTCGAGCGGTGACTCGGGATCACTAGTACGATCCTCATCACTCCCCCTTCATTTAAGAATACCCTTGCTCTCAATGGTGTCTTCAGATTCGTGACTCCTTCTCGATAGTGCGTCAGCTACTTTGTTCTCTTTCCCCGGTTGATAGAGGATATCATACTCGAACCCTAGTAACTTGACCAAGAACTTTTGTTGCTCCGGTGTCACAATCTTTTGTGGGAGTAGATGTCGTAATGCTTGTTGGTCAGTGATGATGGTAAATTTGCGTCCAAGCAAATATGGCCTCCACACCTTAACTGCATGTACCACAGCTAGCATTTCTCTTTCGTACGTACTCCACGCCTTCTTCATAGGCCCCAAGGCCTTGGATATGTAGGCTATTGGTTGACGTCCTTGTGAAAGTACGGCCCCAATACCTTCGGCACTAGCATCCGTGTGAACCACAAATGGTTCATCAAAGTTTGGCAACGCCAACACGGGTGTTTGTGTCATCGCCTTTTTCAACTTCTTGAAGGCTTCTCTCGCCGCCTGACTCCATTCGAATGCATCTTTCCTCAGCATGCTAGTCAAGGGCTTTGCTATGATACCATAGCCTTCGACGAAACGTCGGTAGTAGCCGGTCAATCCCAAAAATCCCCGAAGTGCGGTAATGTCTTTTGGCAGTGGCCAATCCAACATAGCCTCGATCTTCCTTTCATCAACTTGCACTCCTCGTCCAGAGATGATGTGACCCGGATACTCCAGTTTCTCTTGCATGAAATCACATTTAGAGGGCTTGATATAGAAATGGTTAGCCTCCAATATGACCATGACTTGCTCTAGTTGTGCTATGTGGTCTTCTTTTGTCTTCGAGTATACCAGTATGTCATCAAAGAATACTAGCACGAACTTCCTCAAGTATGGCTTGAACAGGGCGTTCATAGCAGTTTGAAAGGTGGAGGGTGCGATGCACAACCCAAAGGGCATCACAAGGTACTCGTAGTGACCAGTGTGAGTCCGGAACGCGGTCTTTTACACATCAGCTTCCTTCATCCTTATTTGATGATAGCCTGCCCTCAAGTCCAACTTGGTAAAGATAGTTGCCCCATGCAACTCATCTAACATCTCGTCCACCGTGGGTATAGGGAAGCGATCCTTAACAGTGGCCTCATTGAGGGCTCGGTAATCCATGCAAAAGCGCCAGCTTCCATCCTTCTTTTTCACCAAGAGTAGGGGTGATGAGAAGGGACTCGTACTATGACGAATAAACCCACTCCCAAACATCTCCTCGACTTGCTTCTCGATCTCTCCCTTTTGGAAATGCGCTTACCGGTATGGTGGCACATTGATAGGCCCACTGCCTTCCTTCAGGGTGATTCGATGGTCGAACTTTCTTGAGGGTGGTAGAGTTTTAGGCTCTTGTAGCACCCCCTGATGCTTGATTAGGATCTCTCGTATCTCAGCCGGTATCTCATCGAGCTCACTGGTAGGTGACTCGGTATCAGTGGTTGCTTCGAACAGTATGGCGAAGCACTCGGCTCCTCCTCGAAACAACCTCTCGAACATGTTCACCTCACAAGGCTTGACTTCCTTGTTGGATACCGCTGTCCAGGTTCTCCTCTTTCCGGCCATGGAAAAGCTCATAGTCATGTTCTCATAGTCCGTGACTACCTTGCCAATGCTTCTCAACCATGCGCCTCCAAGTACGAAATCCATTCCCGACAGTGTGAGCACATGTAAGTTCACCATGATGCGTACACCTTGGATGTTGAGCTTCACGTCACGAACGAGTGCCCCGCACTTAAGCCTTTCTCCATTGGCAACTCGTACCTCTAAGGGCTCTACGGTCTCACTCCCCGTGCCAACTCGTGCCAACGTCCGCTCGTTGATAAAGTTGTGGGTGGACCCACTGTCAACGAGGATTGACACCTCATGCTTGCCTAGCCATCCATTGAGTCTCATAGTTGAGGGCCTCGTGACTCCCGTCATCGCATTGAGACTTAGCTCGACCTCACTCTCAGTAGTGACTACGGATTGGCTTGACTCATCCTCACTTGCGGTCTCGACCATGAGCATGATCTTCCCGCCCTTGCACTTGTGATCCTTGTCACATGGAGCTCCACACTTGAAGCATAAGCTCTTCTTGATCATGTCATTGAGTGACTCACGGCTTATCTTCTTCGTCTCAGTGTCTCGTGGTTTGGGATCACTACTTGCCACGGGCCTTGGTATTTCGACCGTACGTACCTCGGTTCTTACCCTCTCGACCCTTCTCTCGGATGCGAGGCTTGTTGGAAATCGACTACCCGGGATGCGTTCGTTCGATCACTCGAACATCCGAACGATCCCAGTCGACATCCGGTGTCGCTACTTCGTTCGATTTTCCAGCCCGTGCCCCGATTCACGCCCAGCCATTGCCCCGAAGGACAACCGCGCGAACCGAGCGGGCTGCCAGAAAAAGACCAAAACGGCGGTCGCCGTTTGGAAACGGCGGTCGCCGTTTCTCCGCGAACAGCAGCGCGTTCTGCTGTTCCGGGCTCGTTTTCGGTCCGTTTTTCCTCTTCCGACTACCGATCCGAAGGTCCTTGAACCCCCAGTAGTCGAGGAACACGTACCACGACTCCCGGAACCCGATCGTTCGTTCGATGTATTTTTAACGAATTTAGAGATCGATAATTGCGGAATTAGGGATCGATCTCATACCTTTGTCGCGTGATTCGGAGAAGCCGAATTGACAGATACCTCGAATCTTCTAGCGTGTATCCTAGCCCTCTTGCTCCAGCCGATGTGTGGGCATCGATCCGCTTGGAGTTTCTCTTCTTCTTCTCTCTCAAACCCTCTTTCTCACGTTTTTATTATTCTGTCTCCAGAAATATATTTGCGCTAGCAAATTAATTTCTACAGAAAAGAAAAACTATTCTGTATCCAGAAATATATTTGCGCTAGCAAATTAATTTCTACAGAAAAGAAAAACTATTCTGTATCCAGAAATATATTTGCGCTAGCAAATTAATTTCTACAGAAAAGAAAAACACTGCGCTAATCTAAATTAATTAAGCGGAGAAAAGAATAATTGCGCTAACAAAATAATTTCTCCACAGAATTAATTATAGCGGCGTTCTGTAGGTTTAGAGAAGAGAGATGAGGGATTTATAAAGGCCACACTAGGGACCCATAGGCAATTAATTAATTAGGCTTAAATTGCAATTTAATTAACTTGGTGTCCCAAAAGGAAAACCTTAATTAAATTCCACAATTTTATTTATAATTAATTCCACTATAAAATTATAAATGATTTCCCAATTAATTAATTCAAATTATTCCGTCAATAATTTTCCCGCCGTATTACATATGTGATTTTCCCCGTGTTTAAGATATCGCATGTCCATGAATTAATTAATTACTAATAATTAAATTAATTCATTTCTTATTATCCGAGACTAGTACCACTCATCCTTATTATCATGTGGAACGAATCCACCTGCAGGGTTTACATGATAAACTTTATGAGCTCATCTCGGGGACATCATCAACCCAATAAATGGGACACGGTTTCCTGTCTATAATCTATAGCATGCCGTGTGTACAATACCGATTCCCAATCTACCGAGAATATTGACTAATCAATTAATCTCACTCATTGGCACATCAAAGAACCGAGCATTGGACACACGCACCTATAATTATATAGGGATTAAGAACTCACATATCCGTAATATCTGAGGTCTAGTTCGATTACATCGATTAGTATAAATCGAACGCCCTCCCGTGGTCCTGCTCAATACACCAAGTGTACGAGTGTAACATGATAGTCAAGACCGACTATCTACCAGTCACACTACGACGTACCGATGGATTGTCCCTGTCCATCTAAGTCGTGAGCTACTGTTCGATAGTATACGAGTAACCGACAGTATGATCTTCCGCGTGTCTCCTCACGCCATACTGTCTACAACGTATACATCAAGGACTATTGCATTAAATGCAATCATGCTTGTATCATATCTCGAATTAAGGTATAGATAAGGAGTTCCGTATTTGCACTAAACTAGACATTTAGAATACAACTCCATCAATCTCCCACTTATACTAAAAGTCTAGTCGCCCTCTCCCAAACATCAGATTCCCATAACCTCATCACGCCTACCCAACGCTTTCGCTGGAAGTGCCTCTGTGAACGGGTTTACCAGGCAATCCTCTTGATGCTATCTAGGTGACAACTGCATCGTCTTACTAGACGATCTCTCGAATCAGGTGGTACTTGCGCTCTACGTGTTATCTCCCACTGTGGACTCGTGGCATTTCAAGTTTGCCAATACCGCTATTCAAAATAGCTTTGGGTAAACTAGAAACCACATCTAAGTCCCTTAGGAAGTTCTGGAGCCTTACTGACCTTTTAACTGCCTCAGAGGCCGTTATCCTTTCAGTTTCCATGGTAGAGTCCGTAATGCATTGCTGCTTTACATTCTTCCATGTGACTGCTCCACTTCACAGTGAGAACACATAGCCTGAATTCGACTTTCAACTGTCCCTGTTTGATTGGAAATTCAATTCTATGTAATCCAAAGGAAACAACTTGACTGCTTTGTAACTCAGAACATAATTCCTGGTCCTCTGCAGGAGCCTAAACATGTTCTTTACATCAGTCGAGTGATCCTTTCTAGGATTACTATGATATCTCACCACCATGCCCACGGCATAGCAGATATCAGTCTCGTGCATAGCATTACATACATTAAGCTTCCCACCATTAAGGTGCAGGGAACTGCTTACTCTTCATCTATCTCCTTTATTGTGTCAGACACAAAACCTTAGATAGATGAATTCCACATCTAAAAGGTGAAGACCTTTCTTGGGATTCTGTATGCTACAACGAGTAAGAATTGTATTTTATATATGAGACTCGAGATAAGTTTTATGTTCTTTTCTGGCGATCATTTAATACTTTGATCCCAAGAACATTCCCGACTTCTCCTGAGTCTCTTATATTGAATTACTCGGACAACCATCCCTTTATGTCCGATAACATCTTTCATATTGTTGCCAATTTAGAAGGATGTCGTCTACATAAAGAATGAGAAAACACCACATCTTTTCTGTCACTTCTTTATTACACACAGGACCTAAACATGCCTTGAATGAATCCATGAAATGGATTTTCTCATAGGTCCGCATGTGTCCAAGATCTTGAAGCTTCCTTCAATCTTAAGATTGATTAAGCTTGCTTACCGAATGCTCTTGGCTCTTTTCGATGAATCTCTCTGGCTGTCCCACACAGATGGCCCCGTCAAGACTTCGATTTAGGAAATCTGTCTTGACTTCCATCTTCCATGTGAAGACAAAAGAATCCTGATCGACTTTTGCCAAGACTGAGCATCTTGATCTTTCAACGTCTCGTCATAGATCCAGGGTTCGGCTTCATGTTCTCCAGGTAACAAGTCCGAAGACTCACCTATAAACATGAACCTGTTGGGTTGTCTAACAACCCTCCCACTACGACAACGCTCTGGTGTATCTTTAGTGACTAAAGATTATAGTAGTGAACTACTCAGTTAGGCTGGTTCTAAGTCTTAATCAGTCCCTCTAAGCACATTTAAGTATTACTCTACTCTTGGGCTTGCGATATTGCATATACATATATTCCATGTCTAAGAACCGAATCGTTGATTCAATCAACGAACATCTGGTCCTTTGGACTATATTACATATCTCAATTCATTTTCTTAGGGTATCTTATAAACAGCCGAATATCTGTACAAGTTTCCAAAGGAATCAAGTTCAGGATAAACGCCGCTGTTTCCAAGCCATATCCCAAAAACGAATTAGGTAACTCCGAATAACTTATTGTTTACTTTCCCATATCTATAAGAGTCCTATTCCTTCTTTACAACACATTATTTTGCCGAGGCATAAATGGTGTAGTCTGTTGGGAGTTAATCCCATTTTCTGATAAGCATGCCTTACTCCTCAAAGAGGTCTGCATATATCAGAGCGAATCAACTCTAGTACTTTCTTGGATCTTTTCCCTTTATCCGTAAAGGGTTGCTTGGTCATTAAAACTTCCAAGTATGATTCGAAGGTTGGAAAGTCCTTTCCTTCAACCTAGCTGAGTAGTCCATCAGCTTTCACCCTTTGAATCGTACTCAAGTTAAAATGATCTAGCCTAAGATTCCATAAGTACATTTGATTCATCTTAGAAGGATCTTTACTCTTATTGGGGTTCGACAATGTGTTATTAGCTCCGGTGTGTTGCA
Source organism: Euphrasia confusa (assembly GCA_954870475.1). Lineage (NCBI taxonomy): Eukaryota > Viridiplantae > Streptophyta > Magnoliopsida > Lamiales > Orobanchaceae > Euphrasia > Euphrasia confusa. The sequence continues at coordinate 36,454,367 of OX940950.1, forward strand.
TCGTGGAAGAACACGGATTCAGTATTAAATTGTCTATCAATGTACCAGAATAGATAATATCCCCGTTTCCTACTCTGATAGGTATAAAACTATCAGAAGAAACGGAATATCCATTCTAAGCCAATTTAGAAATCCGAAATGAAAATTCTTTCTAAATACCGGCACATAAAGACAATTTATTAGAACTAAAATCCTACCGTTAAAACATTTAACATCTCCCACTGCAATGGCTGTTACCTTAACAGTATTGCCCATGTAGATTATAATTTCTTCCTTTCTAAGTCTCCGGGTTTCCTGGAACCCCCGCATTTAGGTGCAGACATGATTAGTGGTTTCCGTATCCACACACCAGGTACTGGTAGATAACACCACTAAACATGTTTCGGTGACTAAGGAGGAGTTAACTTCTAGTTGCTTTGAGAGGACAATCAAAACTCCCTGTATCCAAACTGCTTACAACGGAAGCACTTGCCCCTTGGGCTTGCTTGTCCCATTCCGTGGTCCAGATATATTAGGCCCACTGGGTTTCCGTATTTGCTTCTTCTTCCTTTTGTCGCCCGAAGGCTTAGGAAGAGCCAATTTATCAGCCACAAGTGTTTTGAGAGCCCTTAAAGATTCCCTCAGCCGCTTTGAAGTTCAACCAGGAGCTCCGCCAATGAATAAGACCCCTTATTCATATTATAGTTCAGGCGGAACTGCTCAAAACTTCTCGGCAGAGACTGGAGCATAATATCAACTTGGGTTACCCCATTGATAATTTCTCCCAGAATCTCTATCTCATTAAGATAGCCCATCATTATAAGAACGTGATCCCTCACGGACGTTCTTTCCGACATGATGGCCGTCATGAGTTGCCTCATTTCACTTTGTCCGGCTGTCCTGTCCTGATAACCAAAACTTCTTGAGGTTAAGCATCATATTATAGGTAATGGTCATAGCATGATACCGATGTCGCAGCACATTTGACTTGAAGGTCATAATGTTGCTCCGCGTCATCTCATAGCCCTAATCCATTTCCAATGAGCTTCCTTTCCTCAGTAGTGGAAGCATCATTTGGTTCAGCAGGTCAATTGACTTGGAGTACATATTTGTACTCCTCTGCAGTTAGGACAATGTCCAAGTTTTTTTTTTTTCAATCCATACAAACAGGTTCAGTGAGTTTGTTGACTTTTAATGGGAATAATACCATATAAAACAAACAATGAGTTTAATTCGATATCATTTCCCTCAAGTGATATCATTAAACTACCAATCATTTCCAAAATCCCATCAGACATAGCAAGCCACGTTCTTGTGGACGTTTACCAGTCCAAATGATTTTATGATTGGATTTCACTTCGGTCGTACATCATTATAGCAGTGACTCCGATGGGGAGGATACTATAAAGCGTACCTAAGTGTGTACCATTTCTCAGTACTAAGTCCACCGCTCGGGAACCACATGTCCACCGCAAGCCACGTTCTTGTGGACGTTTACGTTGACATGCGGTCCTCCACGACTTTCTATAACTGTCGACCCTCAATTAATCCCAAAGTTCCGTTTCCATTTAGCAAGCCACGTTCTTGTGGACGTTTACTAAAACAAACAACTTTATTAATTGAATCTCACTTATTTAAATGTCATAGAATCTTAATTAACCCAAAGTACCGTTTCCATTTAGCAAGCCACGTTCTTGTGGACGTTTACTAAAACAAACAACTTTGTTAATTGAATCTTACATTCATTAAATTTCACAATTTTATTAATCAAAGCTTGATATCTCGTAAGTGAAACTCGAAGTTTCTAATCAGCGATCAATCATGCAATTGAGCCCTATCTCTCACTAAGTGAGGGAGCCAACCAGACAAATCGATCTAGTCATCGAATGACTCGAATGTCTCTAATTTGTGTCATCGACATAACCAAGCGCTTTGGCTCCATTCCACTCCCCGGGGTGAGAATGAGTCGAGTTGAAATTAGTCTTTGAATGACAGAATAGGCATTGCTTTTGAGAAATATAATTGTTCAATTTTATAAGTGGATTTTAAATTCGAATTTTGATCCAGTGATATCCGTGTGTCGACTTTATCCGATAGGGAGGATGACACTAAAGCCAACTCGTAAGTGACACACATCACTATCAAAACAGAGAATGGAGACCACGGGATTGTTTCCAATCCCTCTCCCACTTAGTATTTTACGAAAGGGAAAACATGCATAAAATAAATAAAGCATAATAACAAGCACGTAAACACACAAAAAGCATTTAACGTGGCCCCGATTATTATGGCCTTTAAATATCTTCCATGCACGTCTTCTCGGATCTTCGTCTCGTTGCTCGTCTCGGTCTCGATCCATCACCGACTCGTCTAAGGACCAAGAGACGAACCCCTCCCACTGGAGTATCGTCCCGGGCCCTCGACAAGCGATCCGTGATGCCCGTCGAACCCCCGCGGAGCTGCTGCCCGAAGTCCAGCGAAACGGCGACCGCTGTTTGAGAAACGGCGACCGCCGTTTGCCCTTCAGCAGCCGCGGGTTCGACTTCTCGACCCTCGTTCGTCCGGCCTTCGATCTTCTCTCGATTCACCAAGTAGCAGCAACATTACATAAGTAAAACTAACTACTTCCGGCATCGATCCTATACAGGTTGATCGATCCTATACAATCCGGATAAACGAAAAAACGAAATAGAAAACCTAAACGACTCAACCCGTCGTTTTAACTATTACAAACATGCAACGATTTCAAAAACAAAGATCTCGACAAGCCCGAGAGTTTAACAAACCACAAACATACAGCACAATCACATGGCCATAACAATCGGGTTCGAACCTGCAAAACAAATCTCGCAAAAATACAACGAATCGACAAAACCGGCTCTGATACCAATTGTTGGAAATCGACTACCCGGGATGCGTTCGTTCGATCACTCGAACATCCGAACGATCCCAGTCGACATCCGGTGTCGCTACTTCGTTCGATTTTCCAGCCCGTGCCCCGATTCACGCCCAGCCATTGCCCCGAAGGACAACCGCGCGAACCGAGCGGGCTGCCAGAAAAAGACCAAAACGGCGGTCGCCGTTTGGAAACGGCGGTCGCCGTTTCTCCGCGAACAGCAGCGCGTTCTGCTGTTCCGGGCTCGTTTCCGGTCCGTTTTTCCTCTTCCGACTACCGATCCGAAAGGCCTTGAACCCCCAGTAGTCGAGGAACACGTACCACGACTCCCGGAACCCGATCGTTCGTTCGATGTATTTTTAACGAATTTAGAGATCGATAATTGCGGAATTAGGGATCGATCTCATACCTTTGTCGCGTGATTCGGAGAAGCCGAATTGACAGATACCTCGAATCTTCTAGCGTGTATCCTAGCCCTCTTGCTCCAGCCGATGTGTGGGCATCGATCCGCTTGGAGTTTCTCTTCTTCTTCTCTCTCAAACCCTCTTTCTCACGTTTTTATTATTCTGTCTCCAGAAATATATTTGCGCTAGCAAATTAATTTCTATAGAAAAGAAAAACTATTCTGTATCCATAAATATATTTGCGCTAGCAAATTAATTTCTACAGAAAAGAAAAACTATTCTGTATCCAGAAATATATTTGCGCTAGCAAATTAATTTCTACAGAAAAGAAAAACACTGCGCTAATCTAAATTAATTAAGCGGAGAAAAGAATAATTGCGCTAACAAAATAATTTCTCCACAGAATTAATTATAGCGGCGTTCTGTAGGTTTAGAGAAGAGAGATGAGGGATTTATATAGGCCACACTAGGGACCCATAGGCAATTAATTAATTAGGCTTAAATTGCAATTTAATTAACTTGGTGTCCCAAAAGGAAAACCTTAATTAAATTCCACAATTTTATTTATAATTAATTCCACTATAAAATTATAAATGATTTCCCAATTAATTAATTCAAATTATTCCGTCAATAATTTTCCCGCCGTATTACATATGTGATTTTCCCCGTGTTTAAGATATCGCATGTCCATGAATTAATTAATTACTAATAATTAAATTAATTCATTTCTTATTATCCGAGACTAGTACCACTCATCCTTATTATCATGTGGAACGAATCCACCTGCAGGGTTTACATGATAAACTTTATGAGCTCATCTCGGGGACATCATCAACCCAATAAATGGGACACGGTTTCCTGTCTATAATCTATAGCATGCCGTGTGTACAATACCGATTCCCAATCTACCGAGAATATTGACTAATCAATTAATCTCACTCATTGGCACATCAAAGAACCGAGCATTGGACACACGCACCTATAATTATATAGGGATTAAGAACTCACATATCCGTAATATCTGAGGTCTAGTTCGATTACATCGATTAGTATAAATCGAACGCCCTCCCGTGGTCCTGCTCAATACACCAAGTGTACGAGTGTAACATGATAGTCAAGACCGACTATCTACCAGTCACACTACGACGTACCGATGGATTGTCCCTGTCCATCTAAGTCGTGAGCTACTGTTCGATAGTATACGAGTAACCGACAGTATGATCTTCCGCGTGTCTCCTCACGCCATACTGTCTACAACGTATACATCAAGGACTATTGCATTAAATGCAATCATGCTTGTATCATATCTCGAATTAAGGTATAGATAAGGAGTTCCGTATTTGCACTAAACTAGACATTTAGAATACAACTCCATCAAGGCTCTCTTCATAGATCTCTGCCATATGCATCGCCTCTTGCAACCTCGCTGGTTGTCGTAGCTTAAGTTCCCGTGCAATCCCTGGCTTCAAGCCATCGACAAAGGTGCCGATGAGAGCCTCTTAGGATCAACCTCTAACTTTCGTTTGAAGTTGTCGAAACTCCTCTATATAGGCATGCACGCGCCCTTCTTGCTTCAGCTTCGCCAATTGCCAATGTGGATTGGCAATTGGGGATGGACTGAACTGAGCCAATAACTCACGTTCAAAATCCCTCCAGCCCAAGATTCGATCTAAATCCTCGTACTGACCCCGAATCCATCGCCACCACTTACTTGCCTTTCCCTCTAGGAAGAAACAAGCCGTTAAGACTTTTTCACCTCTAGGTACTTCATACAGGCTAAAGTAATGGTCTGCTTTATCCAGCCATTCGATTGGGTCGCCTCCACTGAACCTTGGGAACTCGATCCTTGGCTTTTGAATTCCACGGACCCCATGGTTCATCACCTCTCCACGTCGATGGTGCCTCGGCTCACGCTCTTCTCTATGGGCTCGGTGGTGATCACGTTGCCTCCTATGGTTGCCGCGTGGCTCGTCCTCTTGGCTCGACACGTAGATTGGTGTCCCCTCATCATCGCCTCCACGCACGGGTGACTTGCGTCTCTCGCGTCCATGTGGCCGATGCTCACGGTTCTCCCGGTGCTCGCCTCGCCTTGCGTCGTCACTGGCAACCTCACGGTTCCCACGCGTCCTCGAGTGCCCCGGCTCGTCCTGCTCCTCGCCCCTTCGTGCACGTCTCGTCCTCGCCTCGGATCCTTCATGGTCCTCGTGAGCTTGGTTTCGACGCTCCTTACTGTTGGAGTTGTGTACTTAATTTCTAGATTTAAGTGACGGAAACTCACGATCCATTGCCACTAATCTATTTAATTAAATAAACAATTATTTGCGTTTAATTATTTATAATTAAATATATGCAAATTATAGTCCTGGATTTTATACGTTGTAGTTAGTATGGTGTTGCATGGGCACACAGAAGATCATACTATCGGTTACTCGTATTTAATCGAACAGTTGCTCACGACCTAGATGGACACGGACCAATCCATCGGTATAGTCGTTGTGTGAGAGAGAAAATAATTTATCATAATTATTTTATCACACTTGTACACTTGGTGTATTGAGCGGATCGTTGAGATTCATCGATTAGGATTGCCGGCGATAATCGATTCGAGTCTCAGTGTATTTTATTCTTAATCCCCGAAACTATTGCGAGTGTGTATATTCAATATAAGTGACTTTGATTTACCAAAGGAATTAACCGATTTAATTATTTGGTTAATTACCGGTTAAGTTGGGTCACTATATTTTATATATGACATGCCGTGAATACTTGACGGGAAAGTGTATCCCGGAAGGGTTGATAATATCCCCGAGATGAGTTCATAAGGAATTATTATGTAAACCCTGCAGGTGGATTCGTTCCGCATAATAATTAAGGTTGAATGGTACTAGTCTCGGATATAAGAGATGAATAAATTAATTAGCAATAAATTAATTTTATTCATGGATATTTCTATCTTAAATACACGGAATAAATAATACTACCGGAGAAATATTATTTGATATAATATGATTTAATATTGGGAGTGCAATTAATTTTATATAGTGGAAAATAGAATTAATTAATATTGATAAGGATTAATGGACTTGAGCATTGGGCTCAATTTAATCTTCAATATTGGAACCCCAATATTCCACCTCCTTAAGATCCCCTACGTAGCCTATAAAAGCACTACATGGTCTTCTCTATTCTCATATCTCATAACTTGAAGATCATAATTCTAGAGAGAGAAAGTAGAGAGGGAGATCCATGGAGTTCGGTAGATCGTCGCCCACACGACGTCCGAGCTAGTGCAAGGAATACGCGGGAAGATCTCAAGGTCGTCAAATTGAGTTCTTCGTTTTTCCGAACAACGAGAACGAGGTAAATCGTAAAACCCTCTTTATGATTTTATCGTTTAATTATCATAAAAATATCGTGAACCAAGATCCGAAAACGCGACCTTTGTCGAGGTTGAACCGGGCGGTGGTGATCGAAGATCACCGGACCGCCGGAGGCTCAACGGCTCGATCAAGAGAGGGTCGAGAGGGGCGAGCCTCGGCTGGACGCCGAGACTCGATCGAGGGCGAGCTCGATCGCCCGTGCACAACCAGCGGGCTGCTGGAGCAGCCCCGCTCACGCGGCTGGACCGCCGCTCGAGCGGCGGTGGCTGGTGGTGATCGCAAGCCACGGTTCGCCGTGGCTGGTCGTGCGATCACCGGGGGCGGCTGGGCGTGCATAGGGGGCTGCCAAGGGCAGCCCTAGGCGGCTGCCAAGGACAGCCGCGAGCCCCACACGAGGGCTCGACCGAACAGCCCGGGCTATCCCCGTGGTTAGGGTTTGGTTGAGTCCGGCTTCGCGTGGTGGTTCGTGGCGGGTTGTTCCGGCATCCGGGAGTCGATTGGAGTTGTCGTTCCGCACTTTGACAACTCCGGATATTCGATCTTCAAAGGATTTCGGTCGGAATTAATTGGATAATTAATTTTAATTAATTTATTAATTCCGGGATATCGATTTCCAACAATTGGTATCAGAGCATTGGTTTTAGTTCATGGTATTTTTCGATAAATTGTTCTACCTTGCAGGGTTTCCGATTATTATGGCTAGATTTATTTTTTGTTAATTAATGTCATAATAATGCTCTTGATTGTTAAACTCTCGGTGATGTCAATATTCGTTCTTGTGTGGTGAATGTTTGTTCTTAATTTTTCCGGAAATTGTACGAGGTCGATTTCATTAGAGAATCGATACCGGATAACGTAGTAATAAATTTGTAATTTATTTTACGTTGGATCGAGGACGAAACGACGACCGGAAAAGTGTGACGGAGGAGACGAAGAGAGGGAGGACCGGGGATCGATCACGAGGATCGATCCCATGAGGATCGATCGCCCGGGCTGCCCTAGGGCTCTCGGCCACGCCGGCCACCAAGGGTGGTGGCGCGTGAGCCTTGGCCGGCGGTGGTGGTGGCGGTCGACGGATGGGGTGGTGTGGGGTCTCCCAACCCATGCTACTCCTACCAAGATCCAACTTTCCTAATTGATTCGGTTTTCCTATTTTGAGTATTCCTATTTTTGGGAATTCTCATGGAAATAGGAAAAGAATTAATTGGAATTAATTTATTTCCTTATTCTATTATGGAAGTCTTCTAGAATATTCTAAGTTCTACTTGGAATAGGATTCTAGAGATTTAATGGAATTAGAAAGGAAAATAATTAATTATTAAATTAATTTATTTCCTAGTTGATTATTCCTATTTTATGGGAATTTTCATGGATATGGAAATTAATTAATTTTGGAAAGTAGAAGAGTCCTTAATTAATTTTTCCTATTTAATTATTCCTTTATGGAATTTTTTAATAGATTAGGAAAGGAATTAATTTGGAAGGATTAGGAGTCCTAATTTATTTTATTTCCTTATTCTATTATAGAAGTCTTCTAGAATATTCCAAGTGGGTCTTGGATAGATTATTCTAGAGATTTAATAGAATTAGATAGGAAAATAAATAAATAAAAATATTAATAATATTTAATTTTATTTTTGATTTATTCGATTGACTTAATTTTCGAATTAAGTAACTTTTGGATTTATTAAAAATAAATAGATTTAAATATTGGAATTAATATTCCCGTCACATGGAGCATTCAAGAACGAAGACTAAAGACTAGAAAATGCGTACGGAGATGCGATAAAGCCATAATAGTCGGAAAATAATATTCTAGTATTATTTTGATTATGTGATAATATTCTATGTGCTTTATTTCATGTATGCATGCTTATGTGTATTTAATTATGCATTAGATAGCGTATCCCTTTATTATAAAAATCTAAGTAGGAGAGGGTATGGAAACATATCCATGGTCTCCATTGCTGTTCTCTTGGTGATTTTTATGAACTTTCGAAGTTCATATAGATAAGCCATTGGAGGAGAATTCTTGTAATTCCTCTTACGAGAAACATTGATTAAGTTTATCAAACAATGACTAATTTGTCTTTTCAAAACTGATTTCAAGTCGACTCATTCTCACCCCGGGGAGTGGAATGGAGCCAAAGCCACTTGGTCATGTCGAGGACACAAATTAGAGACTTTCGTGTCATTTGATGACTAGATCGATTGTCTGCTCGGCTCCCTCATTTATGAGAGATAGGGTCGTTCGCATGGTGAATCACTGGTAAGAAACTTCGAGTTTCACTTATGATTCTCCGCGTCTTGATTTACAAGATTGAATGGATCAAGTAATTGGGAGTCAATTATAAAAGTCTCTTGGTGTAGTAAACGTCCACACCACGTGGCTTGCTATGCTGACGGATTTTGGATTAATTGATGTAGACAGTTGTAAGAAATTGTGAAGAGTTGTGAAGTTGTCGTAAACGTCCACACCACGTGGCTTGCGGTGATGTAGCAATTCCAAACGATTTACTTTGGTACTGAGTAATGGTTTACACTTAGATACGCATTATAGTATTCCTCCCCACGAGGTTCCGCTATAAGTGATGTATGACCGAAGCAAATCTAATTGCTAAATCATTTGGATTGGTAAACGTCCACACCACGTGGCTTGCCATATCTGATGGGATTTTAGATGTGATTAGTGGTTTAATGATATTATTTAAGGGAGATAATATCGGAGATTAAATCGATTGTTTGTTGTTATATGTGCTCATAGATTAGGAAATGGCTTTGAACCCACTTTCTGTGATACGTAAGGATTTTAAACTCACTGGTCCCTAAATATAATGATTGGAATAGAGATCTAGACATTACCCAAACTGTTGAAGAGTACAAGGTTGTACTCAATGAGCTTTATCCTTCCGAGCCTATTGACATAGGCGGCTAGACAAGAAGCGATGAGGATACTCATAAAGGCCAGTCACTTCGAGGAAACGCTTAAAAACGTTTTTGAGATGATTGACCTTTTAGACGAGTTGAGACGGAAATCGCAAGCTCTTGTAGCCAATGCCAAAGGTTTCGAACCTAAAGGCATGAATCGGGGGAAAGGACAAGAAAGCAAAGGAACCCAGTGGTTCTCTTTGGACCACGAGATGGGACGAGAAAGCCAATAGGCAAGTGTTCTCAATGCAAACAGTCTGGGTACTGGAAGTCTGATTATCCTCTCAAAGAAAGTACGAAATTTTCTTTAGTCGTAAAACATAGTCAGTGGTATTATCTACCGGAACCTGGTGTGTAGATATGGAACCACTGACGGTATGTGCATTTTAAATGCAAGAGGTTCCAGGAAACCTAAACGACTTGGAAAAGAAAAGATCGTAGTCTACATGGGCAATGCTGTGGAGGAGGCAGCAGTTGCAGTGGAGGACATTTTATAGGATTTCATTTTGAGTTATTGCTTTTATGTACCTTTCATATTAGAAAGAACTTTGTTCTGGATTTCTAATGAATGGATATTTTATTTCTTTTAATCATTTGATGGTTATGAGAAGAAATAAAGATAGTATCTATTCTGGTAGATTAGCTAGCAATATATAAATGATGAATCCTAAGTCCACCACGATGCAACGAACCGTAGTATAAAACTCGTTTTACTAATAAGAGATTTCTTTATCAATTATACTTGTGGATTCTTATGCTGAGTCAATTTTATTCAAATAAGAAGTTCAAAGGTCGATAATTGATATTTGATCAATTAAGTTGAAGGAGTGGACTTTCCGACCTATGAATCTAATTTGGAAGATAACATGACTAAGCAATCCTTATGGATATAAGATGTAAGATCCGGACAAGTATAAGAATTGATTAACTCTGATGTATGCAGACCTATGTCTACTCAGACAATAAGGTACAAGTACTTCATTTGATGATTACTCGAGAAATGGATTAGAGTACCTGATGTGCCACAAAAGCAAGTGTTTTGACAAGTCAATGGACACTAAGCAATTGTGGAGAACCATCAAGGTATATCCATTTGTAGCCTGCGATTTGATCGCGGAGGCAAGTACCTGTCTGAGGAATGCATGTCATACTGATCAGAGATTGGGATTTGATCCCAAATGACTACACCATGCACTGTTGTGTAAAAATGGTGTGTCTTAAAACAAGAAATGGAACTCTTATAGAAATAGTAAAATTATGAGTTATACGGAACTACCTATGTTCTATGGATATGTCTGGAAACAACGGCGCATTCAAATGCGGTTGTAGAATATCCTAGAAGAACAAAAGATGTGTGTTCAATAGTACTATGAACCAGAAGGACGTTATAAGTTCTAACGCTCGGTTCTTAGAGAAAGACTATATAATGAACCACAAGCCCAAGGTGACGTAATACTTTGAAATGAGAGAGAAAGATTAAGACTTAGAACCAGCCGAACCGAGTAGCAGTACACCACTAACTGCACCTACTGTTATCACTGTTTATACACCGGAATGCCATTGTAGTGGGAGGTTGTGGGACAACCGGAGATATTCATAAGACTAGGAGAGTCTTCGAACTCTGGACCTAGTATACATGAAATCGATCCCTAGATCTACATGAAGGCCGTACTAGATCTAAATGTGCCTTCTTGGAGAGCAATAAGGATTATTGCTAAGAGGCGAGATCATTTAGAGTACAAGCTTAGTTGATCCATTTATGGATTGAAACAAAGCATTGAGTTCGTGGTACTTGCAAATTGATGAGATAGTCCATTTTATGGATTCATCAAAAGCATAGACGAATCGTGTGTATTGGAAACGTGATGGAAAACAAGGTGGTGTTTCTCGGAGGTTTTATGTAGATAACATTTTATCATTGGTAACAATGTAAAGATGTTGTCAGACATAAAATAGTGGTTGTCTAGATGAATCATTATGAAAGATAAAGGAAGAAGTTGGACATGTTCTTGAGATCTTGGATCTCTAGAAAGAACATTGTACTTTTCCTGGACATCTTACATATATGATTATGGTTCGTCTTAACATGCAAGATTCCGAGAAAAGGTTCGTTACCTTTCAGAGACGGAATGCATCTATCAAAGGATATGTGTTTTGGAACACAAAAGGAGATAGAAGCAATGAAAGCAGTTTCCTACACTTTGAGTGTGGAAAGCTTAATAAATGCATTGTTGAAAACAAGAACCTGATATCGGCTATGCGGTTAGCATAGTGGGAGGATATCAAGGTAATCCTGGAAAGGAATATTCGACTGCCGTAAAAGTACTTTCGAAGTACTGTTCTAGACTACGAAGCAGACGAGTTTTTCCTTTGGATTACATTCTCTTAGATTTCTAATCGAATGAGGACCGGTGTAAGTCGATATCAGGCTATGTGTTTCACTATTAAAGGAGAAGGAGTTTTAACATGGAAGAGTGATAAGCACGATGCTTTTCGGACTCTGCCATGGGTAACCAAATAGCGGCCTCAGAGGCAGCGGAAGTTTTGGTATAACTCCGGGATAATCTCTGGGACTTAGAGGTGATTCTTAATTTTCCAAAAGGCTATGTGTATAGCGGTGCGATGGCAAATGGTAAGAAATCACAAGTCCATAAGTGTAAGATAACACATAGTGCAAGTACCACCTGATACGAGTCATCGTCGAGGGAGACGACGCTATAGTCACCAAGATAACTTCAGAGCGGCAACCTAGAGTGCTCATTCACATTGTACTTCTTGGAAGTACAACTTAAGCACGTGATGAGTATGGGAGTCGGGAGTTTGGAGGAAATGACTAGACCTTAGTACAAGTGGGAGATTGTTGGAGTTGTGTACTTAATGTCTAGATTTTAGTGACGGAAACTCACGATCCATTGCCACTAATCTATTTAATTAAATAAACAATTATTTGCGTTTAATTATTTATAATTAAATATATGCAAATTATAGTCCTGGATTTTATACGTTGTAGTTAGTATGGTGTTGCATGGGCACACAGAAGATCATACTATCGGTTACTCGTATTTAATCGAACAGTTGCTCACGACCTAGATGGACACGGACCAATCCATCGGTATAGTCGTTATGTGAGAGAGAAAATAATTTATCTTAATTATTTTATCACACTTGTACACTTGGTGTATTGAGCGGATCGTTGAGATTCATCGATTAGGATTGCCGGCGATAATCGATTCGAGTCTCAGTGTATTTTATTCTTAATCCCCGAAACTATTGCGGGTGTGTATATTCAATATAAGTGACTTTGATTTACCAAAGGAATTAACCGATTTAATTATTTGGTTAATTACCGGTTAAGTTGGGTCACTATATTTTATATATGACATGCCGTGAATACTTGACGGGAAAGTGTATCCCGGAAGGGTTGATAATATCCCCGAGATGAGTTCATAAGGAATTATTATGTAAACCCTGCAGGTGGATTCGTTCCGCATAATAATTAAGGTTGAATGGTACTAGTCTCGGATATAAGAGATGAATAAATTAATTAGCAATAAATTAATTTTATTCATGGATATTTATATCTTAAATACACGGAATAAATAATACTACCGGAGAAATATTATTTGATATAATATGGTTTAATATTGGGAGTGCAATTAATTTTATATAGTGGAAAATAGAATTAATTAATATTGATAAGGATTAATGGACTTGAGGGGCTCAATTTAATCTTCAATATTGGAAGCCCAATATTCCACCTCCTTAAGATCCCCTACGTAGCCTATAAAAGCACTACATGGTCTTCTCTATTCTCATATCTCATAACTTGAAGATCATAATTCTAGAGAGAGAAAGTAGAGAGGGAGATCCATGGAGTTCGGTAGATCGTCGCCCACACGACGTCCGAGCTAGTGCAAGGAATACGCGGGAAGATCTCAAGGTCGTCAAATTGAGTTCTTCGTTTTTCCGAACAACGAGAACGAGGTAAATCGTAAAACCCTCTTTATGATTTTATCGTTTAATTATCGTAAAAATATCGTGAACCAAGATCCGAGAACGCGACCTTTGTCGAGGTTGAACCGGGCGGTGGTGATCGAAGATCACCGGACCGCCGGAGGCTCAACGGCTCGAACAAGAGAGGGTCGAGAGGGGCGAGCCTCGGCTGGACGCCGAGACTCGATCGAGGGCGAGCTCGATTGCCCGTGCACAACCAGCGGGCTGCTGGAGCAGCCCCGCTCACGCGGCTGGACCGCCGCTCGAGCGGCGGTGGCTGGTGGTGATCGCAAGCCACGGTTCGCCGTGGCTGGTCGTGCGATCACCGGGGGCGGCTGGGCGTGCATAGGGGGCTGCCAAGGGCAGCCCTAGGCGGCTGCCAAGGACAGCCGCGAGCCCCACACGAGGGCTCGACCGAACAGCCCGGGCTATCCCCGTGGTTAGGGTTTGGTTGAGTCCGGCTTCGCGTGGTGGTTCGTGGCGGGTTGTTCCGGCATCCGGGAGTCGATTGGAGTTGTCGTTCCGCACTTTGACAACTCCGGATATTCGATCTTCAAAGGATTTCGGTCGGAATTAATTGGATAATTAATTTTAATTAATTTATTAATTCCGGGATATCGATTTCCAACACTTACGGGCCTTTTGATTGAGTTGATCCAATATGGCTCCCAATTGGTCCCTCAATCCTTCCATCGTCTCCATGTTGGCCTCGGTTGCCACCGTTACAGCGTCCACCGATTCCTTCAAGTGCTCAAAGTCCAGCCTCACGACCTCCGCGGCATCCTCGAGGGTTGCTAGCCTCTCGCGATTGCTCCGACTGCCTTCGTTAAGACTTGTGGCCATCGATCCTTGTGCAAAAGAATCGAACACTCGTACTTACCTAGAGATCCTTCGAATTGCTTCGTTGAATCTCTCTCAATGAGAGCACCAGTTTTGATGAGAGCCCCGGTCGTCGACTCGTCAATCAAAAGTCCCTTACGTTGACAAAGCGCTTTACGCGGCTTTACCTTCGTTTGGTCCGGTAGGTATACTTGAGTTTCCTCGTTTGTGTGCACCGCGTGCCTCGTCTCTTGCCTTTACGACCGTCCACGAGTGGTTCGATAGTGGTTTTGCGGGTGGAAAGAGAGGTTTATTTAGCCTTCCTCTAACCGTGAAGTATGTACGTTCGATTAGCACTACGCCTCTCGATACGCTTGGAAAAGCTGGGGATTATTACGATCGCCCACTAGTCCTCGTATAAACTATGCACTACGCATGTTTAATACGCCCAAGTAATAATTTAGAGTCTTATAATCGACTATAGGGGTGGAAGTATGAAAACTTCACGCAATAGCTCAAAGGCTTTTTTGATTCTTCAATGAATGCCTATTTTACATAGCGGAGCTTCTATTATATAGAGCTCAAAACTTGGAGACCAAGTAAAATAAAATAATAAACTATTCCTAGAGAATCCTAATACTATGGAAACTCAATATTGACTCCTAAGGAAATAAATCTCCTAATTACTTAATTAAATAAATAATAAAATACTAATTAAATAAACTAATAAAATAAGATAGGTGTCGGACGCAATGCACTCGGCCGTCCGCTGCCTTCGCCGTCGATCGCTCCCTGCCGCCGTGCCCTGGTGGTTGGTCGAGACCTTCGCCGGGGAATTCATTGGCCATACGGGATCTACGCGAGATGACGTTGGGCTGCATGTGGAATCCTCGTAGCATGCTACGGGTCCATAAGCCTCACGAGACGCGCTACGGGCCTCTACGGGAACGCTACTAGTCACTACGGGAAAACTCGTAGTACTCGGTTCCAGTGGTGACTCGTCACGGGTCGCTACGGGTGACTCGAGAGGTGACTCGAGCGGTGACTCGGGATCACTAGTACGATCCTCATCAAAATCCCGCAGCACCCAGCGATCCTCCCGTAGCAGCTCGCAGCAACCTGCAGTGAGTCGCCTGACTCGCTGCTGCTGGGCGCTACATGTCGCTGCGGGAAAACCCGCAGCAGGCAGCTAATCGCTGCGGAAAAACCCGCAGCCGATCCGCGTGATCGAGCCCTAGGCTCGATCCACCTCGCGCGATCCCTTCCAACGGGGATCCCTCGACCGCCGGCGGTCTGGTGGTCTTCGACCACCACCGCCCGGTCGATCCTCGTCCGGAGCTTGTTCCTCGGATCTTGCGTTCACGGTATTTCAAGAATTAACATGTAAAATCATCGAGGGGGTTTTCACGATTTTACCTTTGTTCTCGTTGTACAGAGAAACGAGATCGTTGAAGACCTTGAGACCTTCCCACGTATTTCTTGCACTAGCTCGAACGTCGGGTGGGCGACGATCTTCCGAACTCCATGGATCTCCTTCTCTTTCTTTCTCTTTCTAGAATTGTGATCTTCAAGTTATGAGAATAGAGAAGACCATGTAGTGCTTTTATAGGCTACGTAGGGGATCTTAAGGAGGTGGAATATTGGGCTTCCAATAGAATTAATTAAATTGAGCCCAAGCCCAAGTCTATTAATTAATCTATTAATTATATTTATTTTCCACTATATAAATATAATTGCACTCCCAATATTTTACCATATTATATGAAATAATATTATCTCTCCGGTAGTATTATTTAGTCCGTGCGTTTAAGATATAAATGTCCATGAATAAATTTAAATTAATTGCGTAATTAATTTATTCATCTTTTGTATCCGAGACTAGTACCATTCAACCTTAATTATTATGCGGAACAAATCCACCTGCAGGGTTTACATAATAATTCCTTTTGAACTCATCTCAGGGACATTATCAACCTTATCGGGACACACTTTCCCATCAAGAATTCACGGCATGTCACACATAAAATATAGTGACCCAACTTTACCGGTAATCGACTGGTTATTCTAATCAGTCAATTCCTTTGGAAAATCAAAGTCACTAATATTAAATGCACACACCCGCAATAATATCAGGGATTAAGAATAAAATACACTGAGACTTAAATCGATTATCTAAGGCAATCCTAATCGATAAATCTCAAGCGATCCGCCCAATACACCAAGTGTACAAGTATGATAAAATAATTAAGAAAAATTATTTTCTCTTTCATACAACGACTATACCGATGGATTGGTCCTTGTCCATCTAGGTCGTGAGCAACTGTTCGATTATATACGAGTAACCGATAGTATGATCTTCCGTGTGACGACGCACACCATACTAACTACAACGTATATAATCTAGGGCTATAATTTGCATATATTTAATTATAAATAATTAAACGCAAACAATTGTCTATTTATTTAAATAAATTAGTGGCAATGGATCGGGAATTAATATCACTTAAATCTAGACATTAAGTATACAACTTCAACAATAATTTCATACAAGTCTGCTAGGTATGAGTTGGGCTAGCTGAGTAGACTGAGGAAATACAAGTAGCCCTTCCTGGAGCCACGATATGCTAGGCGTACTCAGCATTGGACTAGCGAACTTAGTGGTACAAACAATATGGAGTTCTCGATCATAGTGCGTCGATGTGAAGTTTCATATAACTTCAACGTGGATCTATGTGGATCAACGTGGTTCACAAGTCCACCAACGCACTACCATCAAAAGAGTTCAAGGCTTAGCGTAAAAACCTTGAATCATAGCTAACACATTGATGGACGCGGAGCAAACATAGGTAGACATGGAGCTGGGGGAATGACTGCTAAGGAATGAAACCAGCTGCGGGTGTGACTAGAAGACTTCGCTAGAAGAATTCTATTTCAAGAGTAAAACATCAAGTAATTCTGCTATGCTCGCGACAAGCTTGAAGCACGAAGACACGCTAGTGTGGAAGTGCGTAGAGCTGCGTTCGTCAAGTTTGGAAAAATGGAATCTCGAATATTCAATGAAGATGCTTTGGGCTCGGCCCATTAAGCGTGAATTCCGGAAACCCTAATTTACGATGCCTATAAATAGTGGGTAGTTGGAATTCATTATTACACTTTTGATTTGACATTTTCTAGAGAGAGAAATATTGTAGACCGAGAGACTTCGCTAGAAAGCTCCGATCATACCCTCTGTTTAGTCTTAGTAGTACTGTTCGCTAGATTAGTTCTACCTAAACTTAGTTTTTTGTCGTGTTGACCTTTCTACAAGATTCGCTAGAATTTTGTAGATGTTTTTATAAAGTGGTTCCACTAATTACAAGATCAACACAAGTTTACTTTATAGAAATTTTAAATTGTGTTAAGTAATTGTACTCTACCATACACCTCTTGTCTGTAGGTAGATCTAAGTACAATATACACAATTTCAATAAGTTATTAACATAATAGAAAAGTTAAATACGACATTTTAAATTTGGAAATCATACCTAAATTATGATTATAGTAAATATCAATACATTAAAAAAATGTAATTACTTTTTTTATCATTAAGCAAAATTTTGATAGCTTTTTTATAATACTTAAAATTAATTTTTTTTTTCTAACTTATACAAAATAAAATTTTGTTTTAACTCAAAAAGAGTAAAATTAAAATATTATTTTAAATTTGATAATTGTAAATTAATTATTTGGTTGTGATTATTAAAGTTGAAATCTTGGAAAAGAAAGAGGTACAGTATTATCGAAAAAAGAAGTCGCGGAAAGCGCAATAATCGTCGGGCACGTTCGATCTATGAATGAGAAATCCACCTTCTCTCCTCTCACTAGCAATTGACTCTGCGCTCATTAATTTTTCTCGAATTTCAGATCTCTCTTTTGTCCCCGAACACATTCTTCTTGAACTCTTCCTGGTATGTATCATTCTTTTCAGTTGTTTATGTTTTGATGATTATGAAACATGTATGTTCCGATCTGGGATTTCATGTGATTTGATGCTTTAAATTTTGATGCGTTTTTAGGGGGTTTCATGTTGATTAATTCACCTCTTTTTTTCATTTTTTTTTTGCATCCGAATGTGTGTGTGAATATTAGGGTTATTTACTTTCCGATTGAAGGCTAGGGTTCAATTTTCTGATTTTAGTGTCTGTCTTCATGAATTATCTGCAATTGTTTTAGGATCCTGCATTAAATGATTAATTAGCTTGATTAGTTTGCTCATATGCTTATTTGAAAAATTATTGTAGAGAACGTTAAAAGCTGGGAAACTCAATGACAAGATTTTGAAGCTGTTTCTAGCAACTGGCAAAGAAGAAATACTTTCGTTCATTGAATCTCTCAATATTCAAATTAATCTTGCCCCCGTCCTTCCAACCCGTAAGTTATTTCCCCACTAAAATTCCTGCTACCCGAGTATAACTTTAATTCTTATAAACCTCCCAATTCTTTCAGGCTGCTCGGAAAAACATTAACGTCACAAGTCAAAGCTTCAAATTATAACTGCTCTTTTTCTCTGTTAAAAAATCCCAAAATAATGTCTCAAGCTATTGTGAAAGACAATGAGGTCGATATCATCATTTGCGCCCTTAAGTTGGATCTCACTACATTCATGGAACAATGGAGACCCTTTTTCTCTCGTTTCCACCTCATAGTTGTCCAAGACACTGATCTCAAAGGTGAACTCAAAATTCCAGAAGGGTTCAATTTAAATATCTACACAAAGTCAGATATAGACAAAGTCATGGGTCCATCTTCTACTGCCATATCTTTTTCGGGATACTCGTGCCGCTATTTTGGCTATCTCATGTCACGTAAGAAATATATTATATCCATTGATGATGATTGTGTCCCTGCGAAGGATAGCAACGGGAGAATTCAAGATGCCATATCCCAGCATCTTACTAACCTCACCACCCCTGCCACTCCATTCTTCTTTAACACTCTATACGACCCATATTGCGAGGGGGCTGATTTTGTCAGGGGCTATCCTTTTAGCTTGCGAACCGGGGTTGAGTGTGGGCTCTCTTGCGGGCTTTGGCTCAATGTAGCCGATTATGACGCCCCAACACAGGCTCTGAAGCCAGATTTGAAGAATACAAGGTACCCATTTACCTCTTTTTTCCTAGTATGTTGGTCTCTTAGATGAAGAATAAGTGTATTTTGAAATCAATTATTCACAGTCATGTTATCTAGTCACAAAATTTGAATAAAAAAAAATACATATCCTAATAAATCTTGAATTAGTTTATAAATAAATTTAGAAATCATTCATTTTATTTGACAGATTATTTATTAGATTTTACGAAGCAATGGTGTTATAAGTTTTATTAGATTTTTTGTAGTATTTTATTACGTAGTACTACAATTAACTGCCATTTTTATTGAAAGATTTTCAATAATTTAATTTTGTATATGTATTCTTATACGTATGTATGCACACTTATATTTTAAATCATGCATTTGCCATGTAAGGTACGTTGATGCCGTTCTCACTGTCCCAGCTCGCACGATGATGCCTGTGAGCGGAATCAATATTGGTTTCAACAATGAGCTTGTGGGGCCTGCTTTGATGCCGGCCTTTAGGTTATCCAAGGAAGGAAAAATCAGGTGGGAGACGGTCGAGGATATTTGGGCTGGGATGTGTGTTAAGGTTGTGTGTGACCATTTGAAGCTCGGAGTGAAAAGTGGGCTCCCGTATGTGTGGAGGATGGAGAGAGGGAATGCTGTCGAGAGTTTGAAGAAAGAGTGGGAAGGGGTTAAGCTAATGGAAAAGGTCGTCCCTTTTTTTCAATCCTTGAGGCTGTCTGAATCGGCTTTGACCGCCGAGGATTGTGTGGCTGAGATTGCTTCGAAGGTTAAAGAGGGTTTGGGTGGGGTGGATCCGACATTTGCTCGTGCGGGGGAGACTATGGTGGAGTGGATCCAGCTCTGGAAGCGTGTCCGAGCTCAGTAGGTCTCATTTGATATTTGCTTCCTTTCTTTCTTTCCCTTCAATAAACAGAACATTATTGGCTTCAGATATTTATTTACTGGATGGATGAATTCATATTTTACATAAGAAGTGGAAATGGTTTGACTGAATGAATTCATATTTATAAGTTACTTTGTTTTGCTATTTATTATAATACATATGATAATTAATATACAAAAATTATAAAAAAATAATTAAAATAAAATTTAATAATTAAATTTATACTATAATAAAAACTCTAAGTTGATTTTTTTTTGTCTAATACATATGATACTTAATATATAAAAATTATAAAAAAATAATTAAAATAAAATTTAATAGTAAATTTATACAATAGGAAGTCTAAAGTCTCAACTTCAAACTTATTTATAAATTGATATAAACTCATTAACATACATTTAAGTTATACAATTTTTAAGTCTCGTTTTAATAATTTATACTTTTATATAAAAATAAATGATTAATATATAATAAAAATATTTATTAATAATATTTTTATTTATTAAAATCAATAACATTTATAAGATAGACTTATAAATATTTATCAAAATCAATAAGGTAAAAGTTTATAATTCTTAGATTCATTCATAGTTTATTCAATTTGTATGTTAAACACAAATTTTACACATATATGATCAAATTTTATTATTCAAAACTATTAAATTGATTTTGTTAATTTAAAATTTTATAATATTGTATATATATTATTTTTATATTTATATTACTTTTTATACGAAAAAAATATTTTTATTTGTAAACCTTTTATAAAAATAACTCCTTATAGTAATATTTTTTTTCGATCCCAATAATATGATGTACACAGTTTTTACTGTATTTTCATAATTTTTATATACTGTTTATCATATATATGGGTTAGACAAAAAATGTACTAAACGGACAAAAAAATCAATTTTGACCACGCATATTGCTGCCTCATAGAGGGAGTAAATAAATTAAGAAAAAAATATTTTTAAAAAAATTTTGAAACTAATATATTTTATTCTTTTTATAATAGATACATAAATTAAAAATTTTTTTTTTAAAATATATATATTTTTAAGTTAAAAAATAAAATAATTATAAATAAAAATATATGAATTTAACATGTATAATAAGGATAGTGCTATTCACACCACTTATTTTTTATTTTTTATTTAATACACTACTTAATAATGCATTTTTTATATTAAAATATGACTTTTTTAAATTCTCCCATAAAATATAAGTTTTTTATACAGTTGAGTAAAAATCTATTATACCTTTAACTTTTTAAATTACATAAAAAAATTATTGTTGGTCCCCTTTTTTTCTTTCTTTTCTCTCCTCAATCTTTCGTCTTCGATCTTGAAACTTGGTCGAGAAACATCCATATTGCCCTTATTTTAAATTTATGCAGTTAGTATGTTAACCCTTTATGTGGTGAGAGTCATCCTTATGCCTTCGGTCATACCTTCAATTATTGAATTTTGTAATTTACGTAATCCAGGTATTATCTTACAACTAAAATATAATATATTTTTGTTACTCTACATAAAAAATAATCACAAAACTAAATTAAATAATATTGATCAATCAATTTTTGAGTAAAAAGAAATTACAACTTAATCAAAATTTTAAAATTAATTTGAGCAATTATTTTTGAAAATAATGTGACATATATATTTGAGTTATACTAATCACTGACTTGAAATTTATCATGATTAAGGAGATACCAAACTAAATAAAAATTAAACTATATTTTGAGATAGAGACTTTGTTTTTTCTGACTTAAATGCTGTGTCATATATTATCTATCTGATTGATTCTATTTGCTATATACTGTACATACATTAATACTCCGTATTTAAGTAGCACAAATTTAATAGAAAATGAGATAGTAAAAAAAATAAAAAAAGAATAAATAAATAATGAATTAGGAGGTGTTTGTGGAGTACTATTATGGGCAGTTTGAGTTTCTGCCTGGTCCGCCATAGTAAAAATAATTGCCCCATTCTGTGTTATGCGATCTCTTGATGTCATAGCAATTTGGGTTCTCAGCCAAGTCGGTTATATCTGTTGGCGAGGCGAGGCAGTTGCTGGAGTCGACGATCTGTAGGCTCCGGAAATAGCTTGCTTTCCCATAGCCTTGTTCAGCAAAATAGCCCGACCCCATTTGAGTGGACGTGTGTTCGCCATTGGCCCGAGAGTTTACGATTTCACCTCCCCATTCGACCATTGTAGCTCGATCAGATAAGTGTGTGAATAGCTCACTGGGCCAATAGCCCACTAGTGTATTGTCACCAAATGACAACCACCAATCTCCAGACTTTGGATCCTATATATATAAAAATATATATTATTAGTATATATGAATAAGTTGATAAATAAATTAATAAATCCAATTAACCTTCCAAATGAGTAGGGTGATATCGTACAGACTTCCATCCATGGATGACAAGGGAGAAATAGCTGCTCCAATAGCTACTCGACTATTTGTTTGCACGAATCCTGAACATAGAAGATTGTAGCATCCTGTTGATTTATACCCATCGTTCTGTAAATGTAATGAGAGATTTTGTTCGTTAGTTATATACTTCCATCCATGGATGATGTGAATTAATATAAGTCAACTGACTGACCGTCCAGTAGGTGAATAATCTTGGCCTAGTGTCACCATACAGCTCCGGACTAACCTGACTAGTACAACCATCAGTTATTATTATTATTATTATTTAATTAATTAATCAAGATCGATCGATTACCTGCCAACCAGCTTCAACAGTGTTGAGGTCTGAGCCATCGAAAGAGCCAGACAGAACCCAGATTTGGGACAGACTAAACTCGCTGAGTTCTTGCACGGATGGGTCCCACACGTTAATTGATGCTTTTGCCCCATACACCCCTTCCGTATTTGTCATGTATGCTATTGCGTGCTATATATATATATATATATATATATATATATATATAGGGTAACCAAGAAATTAAATTAAAGATTGGAAGTAAAATAAAAAAATTTGTATAAAACATGTACGTACGTATAAGTACCTCATGGTCCTTTGCGTTGAGATTATTTGGATGTGCAAGAGTAGTTGATCTTTTCTTGCCATATTCGTACAAGGAATTAGCCCTGAGCACATCCTGCACCGTGCTTCGTCGCACGGGGATTGTACCCCTAGGACAAGAATTTGTACCATTCCCGTGCCATAATTGTCGCACCCTATGCGCTCCTATTGTGAGGTTTGTTCTCTCAGTTTTCATGGCCTTTGGTATAGCAGGTTGAATCCTCTGAAACGGCCGGCCAATATTTATTACTATACTATATATAATTGAGATTAATATGTACGTAATGTTGGAATAAATAAATAAATTGAACCTGAATCTTGTGATTCTTCAAAAGTGGATGGTCCAAAGCTGCCTGTTTTCTCTTACGAACACAATCAATGATGTCACCATCGGGGCTCTGAATGGTGAACAGACCATATTTGTTAATCTTGCCGAGATGCCCCTCGATCCTGGCTAGCCGCAAGCTGCTAACTTGTTTTGTGGCGTTTGACAAAGATATTATTGACAGAATAATGATGAGTAAAATCCTAATATTATTCATCTCATCAGTACATATGTACATACTCAGAAGAAATTAAAGGGATATATATTGGAGATATCAGAGAGAGGTATAATTAGTAAGAGCTAGCAATAATATATATATGTTAATTAGTAATACACAGTACTATATAGAAAAATATTTATTCATATACTACATATGATTATGCCATGTATGTATGTGTGTTCCACCAACACACTCTTCGCTATTAATTCTCCTCCAAACACAACAAGTACCAACAACAACATCAACACCCCTTTTTCTTTACTTTTCTTATCCGTCACTCTTCAATTCATTACGTACTACTACTATATACTAGCTACTTCAATTAATACATGTGTTGTGCATTAATTTTAATTGAACTATGTACATATTCAAAAATTAATCTCTACAGAAATTAACAAGATCTCTCTATAATTATCATATGAATCAGACATATATATGATATGAGAATTCTTTAGAAAATTATAGAATGCACATTTATGTAATAGGTCAAACATTACTTTTTGTTTTTTTATGTCTAACCTAACAATCTTTATTATATATATATATATATTACGAAACATTTTTTTATCTGTCTTGTATTGTGTTATAATTATAAAAGTAAAAAATGTGATACTTTTGAAAGAATGTAAGTGATATTTATTATTTACTTACTTTAAACACAAACACTAACAAAAATCTTTTAAAACTCAAAAATTGATCACAAGTAATAATAAATGTCACTCAAAATTCTTATAAATAGAATAAGGTGAATTTAAGTGTTTGGAATCTTGTGTAGTTACTAATAAGAATAAATCACCGGGATAACACATCACTATATGTATTATGTATAACTGTGTATATGAAAGAATAAAGAGGGAGAAAGTAGAGAAATTAAGAAATCACCCAATGAGTTTGGTGATGTTGTATTACTCGTATAAATAGCTTTACAAATACAACAAAATCCCAATAAATTAGGGAGAAATATACGAAATAATAAGTACATAATATATACTAAAAATAAAATATATTATTTGATTTTATCCTTATCACCCCCGTCAAGCGCTGCGTGGGATGAAGACTGACGCAAAGCTTGGAACGCAATAACTCGAAGGCGGGTCGCGGTAAGCTTTTTGTGAAAATGTCGGCAAGCTGTAGGTGAGACGGAACAAATCGAGTTACGAGCTTGCCCGAAGAGACGAGCTCTCTAACAAAGTGATAATCCAGATCGATATGTTTAGCTCGTTTGTGGGCAATAGGGTTCTGACTAAGAAACAAAGCACTTTTATTGTCACACAATAGAAGAGGTGTGGTAGCAGGTAGAGACCGTAGCTCATGTAGAAGATTTGTCACCCATACTAATTCGGCGGCGGCAATAGCCATAGCTCGATACTCGGACTCACAGCTGGAGCGAGCAACCGTCGGTTGTTTCTTGGCACTCCATGAAATAAGATTACCTCCGAGAAATATAGAGTAGCCATAAGTAGAACGCCGAGTGTCAATACATCGAGCCCAATCATCATCAGAATAACCCAAGAGATAAATGTCAGCACTGCGTTTGAAGGAAAGCCCATAGTTTATAGTACCTTTGACGTAACGAAGAATGCGTTTGACAGCCAAATAATGATCCTCCGTAGGTGTTTGAAGAAATTGGTGTTGGGATATGTCCTTCGATCCTACGTGTGCAATCGATAAAGTCATAAGGTCGTCTAAGGATGTTAAATGATTATTTGATAATCTTAATTGTTGGGAACAATATAATATTGATCGATAAAATCATACCTACAGGATCACACACGAGCTGGAATTACGTTGCTTGCTATATTGATTTAGAACCAATACATATGGAATTTCACATGCATGGGATGCATGGCTTGCATGGATGCATGTCACATGGTATGACATGGCATGCCACACAAGCAAGGGGACCACATCCATGCCAATTGGCATGGTGATGTGGAAATGACCCTTTACCTCCCCATTAACCACCATTATTGGTGCATTATGATGCACATAATGGGGGGGGGGGGGTTTACAAGGAGAGGTTAATTGTGGTGAATAAAGTGATGAAAACATGGTTTTCATATCACTTAATCATCAGCCACGAAATTCCAAAAAGACAAGAGAGAAAAGAGTGAGAGAATCACTCAAGAACAAGCAAGCACGTTCATATTTCGGTTCGTGTGCAACACGTAGAGGCTGGGCTATTTGTGCGGCTTCAACATCCGGGCGATCCAAAGGCGTGACGAGGTCATACCTATGGTGTACATTTCAAGGCTGATCCATTTGAGGTGGTTCAATCGACTCAACACCACCTCATCGACATTAACCAAAGCCAACGATCACCAAAAGTAAGTAATCGTTGAACCTTATATATATATATATATATATATATTGGATGTGTATATATATATGTTTATATGTGTTCTTATAGACATTAAGTGTGCACTAAGATCATGGCATAGTAGATCTATTGCTTTACACGCTTCCGCACACACGGTATATCGATTGGATTAGTATACCGGTACCTACAATTGGTATCAGAGCCTAGGGCTCGTGCACACTTTTGTGTTGGACACGAAGGTTAAATCAACATAATTGGATTATTTGTTTAATTGTGATTATGTGATTAGATGTAAGGCCGGCCACCGTTAGTGGTTGGGTGAACGCAATCGTGTTTTTTACTTACCGAATGGCTTTAGTTTGGAGGACTGCGTGCCTTGGAATCATTTGTAATATTTAGATTTCTTTTGCAAATGTATTGTTCATGTTGTAAGCAATGGATTTAGTCCATAAATCGACCTTGGATCTCGACACACCGATGGGAACGAAGAGAGACGAACGAGCCGGTGGGTTTGCCTCCTGAAGGGGGTAGCGGTCGCTACCCTAGGGGTAGCGGTCGCTACCCAAAGCGCTATAGGGACCGCTAATCGATCGCTACAGGGGCCGAAAAATGGTCTGGACTGAGGTAGCGGTCGCTACCCCCTCAAAAATCAGCATGACGATGTTTCGGTGTACAGGGCGCTACTCATGGAGTTTTGCATATTTTTCGTTCGTTCTTTTTTTTGTGTGTTGTGAGTTTAGGGGCCATTCGAGTATGTATTGCTTGCTTTGCTAGTTCTAGGTTGATATATGTTAAAAAATGTTCAACTTACATATAACACCTATGCATGCAAGTTCCCAAAATAATGAGTATAATGTCTTGTCCAAAAACATCACACCCATGAAGCCCTCAATCATAAGTTGGTAGGTTCGCCTCAGCGGGGTACTACTTGTTATCTTGGGATAAGTGGGAGTAAGGGTTAGACCCTTACACGTGAGTTTGGTTTTCTCATCCATAGATCCACTGTAGGCGTGGCTATCGAGACATGAGATGAGAATGAGACTCTCATCGACCGAGAGTGACATTAGATGTCATTGACATGGAATGTCTACCTATCTTGGAATTCTTAAGTGCGGACTCAGTCGGCTTAAGGATTCGCAAGATGAGGGTCTTGGGATCGTTTTGTTCTAATTTATTAAAATTTCAAAAACAAATGCCTAATTTGTCTTTCATTTGATGAATTATAAGGTTAGGATTATTTACACCTCGGGGAGTGATTTAATCCAAAACACTTAAGTTTATCAATGACACAAATTAGAGACTTTCGAGCCATTGGATGGCATGAATCGATTTTCTGGTTGGCTCCCTCATTTTAATGAGAGATAGGGCTTCAATTGCATGATAAGATCGCTGGTTAGAAAACCTCGAGTTTTCACTTACGATTTATCACGTTTTTGTCATTAAAATAATTGGGAACGACGATATTGGATATCGAATGAACAAAATGGAACAAATAAAGTAGTTTTGCTAGACAACCTTATTTGTTTACCGCTTTGTGGATGTTTACTTACGTTATTTATCTTTCTTCTGTAGTATAATATGTATGTCTCAACTCAATTCAAGTTCAGCTCTATCTTGGATAGAGAAAAGTTGAACTACACCAATTTCCTTGATTGGCAACGTAACTTGAGGATAGTCCTCAAATACGAGGAAAAGGAAAGTGTGTTGGACAAACCACTTCCCGTGCTTCCCGATGATGGGGGCACGGCTGCCCAAAAGGCATCATATGCCCTTGCTAAGAAAGCCTCGAATGAGGTGACATGTTTGATGTTGGCATCCATGGTACCTGAGTTGCAAAAACAATTCGAGTTCATGGAAGCCTATGACATCATAGAAGAGCTCAAGAGCATGTTCGGGGAACATGCTAGGATTGAGCGCTTCGGTGTCACCCGGGCTATAGCAACAACTAGGCTGGAAAAGGGTAAACTCGTGGGACCACATGTACAGCAAATGATTGGATTATTTGCTTCAAGTGCTCACCTCGGTTTTGCATATGATGACGAGTTGGCTACCGATTTCATTCTCCATTCTCTTCATGATGGTTATGACGCCTTTAGGCTGAATTTCCACATGAATGGACTGAAGAAATCGCTTCATGAGCTCCATGGGATGCTTAAGGCTGCTGAGCCGGCGATTAAGAAGGACCCTAGGAGGGAAGTTCTTATGATTCGGGAAGGAGGTACCAAAAAGTTCAAGGGGATTAAGAAACCGGAAGTGAAAGGAAAAGGGAAAGGGAAAGCTGTGGCAGCTCCTTCCAAAAGGTTCTTGAAAGCTTCTAAGGTTCCTGGGGAATCTGAGTATTTCTACAGCAAGAGTGTTGGACACTACAAGCGAGATTGCCCTAAGTTCAAGGAAGATGTGAAGAACGGTGTCGTTCCTTCATCTTCAGATATTTATGTCATAGACATAAACTTTACAAATTCTTCTTCTTGGGTATTGGATACTGGATGCGGTGCTCACATTGTTTCACATGTGCAGGGACTGCAAAGAAGTAGAACTTCGGTAAAGGGAGATGTCGATCTGCGGGTTGGAAATGGAGCGAGGGTCGCTGCATTAGCCGTAGGATCTTATGATTTGTGTTTGCCTTCGGGCCTTGTTTTAGTATTGAATAATTTTTATTTCGTACCAAGTATTACCAAGAACATCATTTCTATTTCAGTATTGGATACTGAAGGATTTTCCTTCACTATAATAAATGGTTTATTTACTATTTCAAAAAGTGGAGTGTTCTATGGTTCGGCACGATTAGAACATGGTTTATATATACTACAACTTGACAATCATATATATAACATTGATACCAAAAAGGCCAAATCGAATGAATTCAATGAAACATACCTTTGGCATTGTCGATTAGGTCACGTCAACATTAAACGTGTAGAGAAACTTCTTAAAGAAGGTATTCTCAAATCTTTTGACTTGGAGTCATTTGATACATGTGAAGGATGTTTGATGGGCAAAATGACAAAGTCACCTTTTCTAGGAAAAGGAGAACGTGCAAATGATCTATTGGGTTTAATCCATACTGATGTATGTGGCCCAATGAGCTCACAAGCACGTGGAGGTTATTTCTACTTCATAACTTTTACCGATGACTTAAGTAGATATGGTTATGTCTACTTAATGAGGCATAAGTCGGAAGCCTTTGAAAAGTTCAAAGAATTCCAAAATGAAGTTGAGAATCAACTTGGTAAGAAGATAAAAGCCATTCAATCGGATCGAGGTGGTGAATATCTTAGCCAAGAGTTCGATGATCATCTTATGAGTTGTGGTATTCTATATCAACTCACTCCACCTGGAACACCCCAGATGAATGGTGTTTCCGAAAGGAGGAATAGAACCTTATTGGATATGGTTCGATCGATGATGAGCCTTAGTGAACTACCAAAATCTTTTTGGGGACACGCACTTTAAACAGTGGCCTATACACTGAATAGGACACCGTCAAAAGCTGTTGATAAGACACCTTACGAGATATGGAAAGGGAAGGTCCCTAACTTGTCTTATATCAAGGTTTGGGGATGTGAAGCTTATGTGACGCAGGGAAGCAAGAACACACTGTTGGAGTTGTGTACTTAATGTCTAGATTTAAGTAACAGAAACTCACGATCCATTGCCATTAATCTATTTAATTAAATAAACAATTATTTGCGTTTAATTATTTATAATTAAATATATGCAAATCATAGTCCTGGATTTTATACGTTGTAGTTAGTATGGTGTTGCATGGGCGCACAGAAGATCATACTATCGGTTACTCGTATTTAATCGAACAGTTGCTCACGACCTAGATGGACACGGACCAATCCATCGGTATAGTCGTTGTGTGAGAGAGAAAATAATTTGTCTTAATTATTTTATCACACTTGTACACTTGGTGTATTGAGCGGATCATTGAGATTCATCGATTAGGATTGCCGGCGATAATCGATTCGAGTCTCAGTGTATTTTATTCTTAATCCACGAAACTATTGCGGGTGTGTATATTCAATATAAGTGACTTTGATTTACCAAAGGAATTAACCGATTTAATTATTGGGTTAATTACCGGTTAAGTTGGGTCACTATATTTTATATATGGCATGCCGTGAATACTTGACGGGAAAGTGTATCCCGGAAGGGTTGATAATATCCCCGAGATGAGTTCATAAGGAATTATTATGTAAACCCTGCAGGTGGATTCGTTCCGCATAATAATTAAGGTTGAATGGTACTAGTCTCGGATATAAGAGATGAATAAATTAATTAGCAATAAATTAATTTTATTCATGGATATTTATATCTTAAATACACGGAATAAATAATACTACCGGAGAAATATTATTTGATATAATATGGTTTAATATTGGGAGTGCAATTAATTTTATATAGTGGAAAATAGAATTAATTAATATTGATAAGGATTAATGGACTTGAGCATTGGGCTCAATTTAATCTTCAATATTGGAAGCCCAATATTCCACCTCCTTAAGATCCCCTACGTAGCCTATAAAAGCACTACATGGTCTTCTCTATTCTCATAACTTGAAGATCACAATTCTAGAGAGAGAAAGTAGAGAGGAGGATCCATGGAGTTCGGTAGATCGTCGCCCACACGACGTCCGGGCTAGTGCAAGGAATACGTGGGAAGATCTCAAGGTCGTCAAATTGAGTTCTACGTTTTTCCGAACAACAAGAACGAGGTAAATCGTAAAACCCTCTTTATGATTTTATCGTTTATTTATCGTGAGAATATCATGAACCAAGATCCAAGGGACGTACGAACCCGGGGACGAGGATCGACCTCGCGGTGGTGATCGAGGATCACCGGACCGCGGGAGGTCGAGAGATCCTCGCCGGGATCGAGAGGACGAACCCTCGGCTGGACGCCGAGGGTGGCGGTCGAGCCCTAGGGCTTCGACCGCCGGCGACGCACGAAGGACCCCGGCTGGACGCCGGGGATGCGATCGAGCGCGTGCTCGATCGCGTGGGCAGCGGGCTGGTGCCGCTGCTGCTCGCACGGCGAGCAGCCCCTCCTCCCGTACGCGTCGCACGGGACTCACGCGGGCTGCTACGAGCAGCCCCGCACGGCTGTCGCGAACAGCCGCGAGCCCACGCGTGGTGGCTCGATCGAACAAGCCACGGGCTATCCCCGTGGCGGGTTTGTTTGATTAGGCTATCCCCGTGGAGGTTCGTGGCGGGTTTCCGGCAACCGGGAGTCGATTTGATTGTCGGTTCCGCAATTTAGACAATCCGGATATTCGATCTCCAAAGGATTTCGGTCGGAATTAATTAGATAATTTATTTATTTAAATTTATTAATTCCGGGATATCGATTTCCAACAATTGGTATCAGAGCGTTGGTTTTAGTTCATGGTATTTTTCGATAAATTGTTCTACCTTGCAGGGTTTCCGATTATTATGGCTAGATTTAATTATTGTTAATTAATGTCATAATAATGTTCTTGATTATTAAACTCTCGGTGATGTCAATATTTGTTCTTGTGTGGTGAATGCTTGTTCTTAATTTTTCCGGAAATTGTTTGAGGTCGTTTTCACGTAGAGAATCGATACCGGATAGCGTAGTAATAAATTTGTGATTTATTTACGTTGGATCGATGACGAAACGACCGCCGGAAAAGTGTGACGGAGGAGACGAAGAGAGGGAGGACCGGGGATCGATCACGAGGATCGATCCCATGAGGATCGATCGCCCGGGCTGCCCTAGGGCTCTCGGCCACGCCGGCCACCAAGGGTGGTGGCGCGTGAGCCTTGGCCGGCGGTGGTAGTGGCGGTCGATGGTGGGGATGGCGTGGGGATCCCCAACACATGCTATTCCTGCCAAGATCCAACTTTCCTAATTGATTCGGTTTTCCTATTTTGAGTATTCCTATTTTTGGGAATTCTCATGGAAATAGGAAAAGAACTAATTGGAATTAATTTATTTCCTTATTCTATTATGGAAGTCTTCTAGAATATTCTAAGTTCTACTTGGAATAGGATTCTAGAGATTTAATGGAATTAGAAAGGAAAATAATTAATTATTAAATTAATTTATTTCCTATTTGATTATTCCTATTTTATGGGAATTTTCATGGACATGGAAATTAATTAATTTTGGAATGTTTAGGAGTCCTAAATTAATTTTTCCTTATTTAATTATTCTTTTATGGAATTTTTAATGGATTAGGAAAGGAATTAATTTGGAAGGACTAGGAGTCCTAAATTATTTTATTTCCTTATTTCATTATGGAAATCATCTAGAATATTCCAAGTGGGTCTTGGATAGTATTCTAGAGATTTAATGAAGTAGAAAGGGAAAATAAAATAAATTTATTTTATTTCCTTATTCTATTATAGATGTCTTCTAGAATATTCCAAGTGGGTCTTGGATAGATTATTCTAGAGATTTAATAGAATTAGATAGGAAAATAAATAAATAAAAATATTAATAATATTTAATTTTATTTTTGATTTATTCGATTGACTTAATTTTCGAATTAAGTAACTTTTGGATTTATTAAAAATAAATAGATTTAAATATTGGAATTAATATTCCCGTCACATGGAGCATTCAAGAACGAAGACTAAAGACTAGAAGACGCATACGGGGATGCGATAAAGCCATAATAGTCGGAAAATAATATTCTAGTATTATTTTGATTATGTGATAATATTCTATGTGCTTTATTTCATGTATGCAAGCTTATGTGTATTTAATTATGCATTAGATAGCGTATCCCTTTATTGTAAAAAGCTAAGTGGGAGAGGGTATGGAAACATATCCATGGTCTCCATTGCTGTTCTCTTGGTGACTTTTATGGACTTTCGAAGTTCGTATAGACAAGTCATTGGAGGAGAATTCTTGTAATTCCTCTTACGAGAAACATTGATTAAGTTTATCAAACAATGCCTAATTTGTCTTTCCAAAACTGATTTCAAGTCGACTCATTCTCACCCCGGGGAGTGGAATGGAGCCAAAGCCACTTGGTCATGTCGAGGACACAAATTAGAGACTTTCGTGTCATTTGATGACTAGATCGATTGTCTGCTCGGCTCCCTCATTTTATGAGAGATAGGGTCGTTCGCATGGTGAATCACTGGTTAGAAACTTCGAGTTTCACTTATGATTCTCCGTGTCTTGATTTACAAGATTGAATGGATCAAGTAATTGGGAGTCAATTATAAAAGTCTCTTGGTGTAGTAAACGTCCACACCACGTGGCTTGCTATGCTGACGGATTTTGGATTAATTGATGTAGACAGTTGTAAGAAATTGTGAAGAGTTGTGAAGTTGTCGTAAACGTCCACACCACGTGGCTTGCGGTGATGTAGCAATTCCAAACGATTTACTTTGGTACTGAGTAATGGTTTACACTTAGATACGCATTATAGTATTCCTCCCCACGAGGTTCCGCTATAAGTGATGTATGACCGAAGCAAATCTAATTGCTAAATCATTTGGATTGGTAAACGTCCACACCACGTGGCTTGCCATATCTGATGGGATTTTAGATGTGATTAGTGGTTTAATGATATTATTTAAGGGAGATAATATCGGAGATTAAATCGATTGTTTGTTGTTATATGTGCTCATAGATTAGGATATGGCTTTGAACCCACTTTCTGTGATACGTAAGGATTTTAAACTCATTGGTCCCTAAATGTAATGATTGGAATAGAGATCTAGACATTGCCCAGGCTGTTAAAGAGTACGAGTTTGTACTCAGTGAGCTTTGTCCTCCCGAGCCTGTTGACATTGGCGGCTAGACAAGAAGCGATGAGGATACTCATAAAGGCCAGTCCTTCGAGGAAACGCTTAAACACGTTTTTGAGATGATTGACCTTTTAGGCGAGTTGAGACCGAAATCGCAAGCTCTTGTAAGCCAATGCCAAAGGTTTCGAACCTAAGGGCAAAATCGGGGGAAAGGAAAAGCAAGCAAAGAAACCCAGTGGTCCTAAGTTTCTTGGACCACGAGATGGGACGAGAAAGCCAAGAGGCAAGAGTTCTCGATGCAAACAGTCTGGGTACTGGAAGTCTGATTATCCTCTCAAAGAAAGTACGAAATTTTCTTTAGTCGTAAAACATAGTCAGTGGTATTATCTACCGGAACCTGGTGTGTAGATATGGAACCACTGACGGTATGTGCATTTTAAATGCAAGGGTTCCAGGAAACCCGACGACTTGGAAAAGAAGAAATCGTAGTCTACATGGGCAATGCTGTAGAGGAGGCAGCAGTTGCAGTGGAGGACATTTTATGGGATTTCATTTTTGAGTTATTGCTTTTATGTACCTTTCATATTAGAAAGAACTTTGTTCTGGATTTCTAATGAATGGATATTTTATTTCTTTTAATCATTTGATGGTTATGAGAAGAAATAAAGATAGTATCTATTCTGGTACATTGGCTAGAAATATATAAATGATGGATCCTGAGTCCACCACAATGCAACGAACCGTAGTAAAACTCATTTTACTAATAAGAGATTTCTTTATCAATTATACTTGTGGATTCTTATGCTGAATCATGTTTATTCAAATAAGAAGTTCAAAGGTCGAAAATTGATATTTGATCAATTAAGTTGAAGGAGTGGACCTTCCGACCTAAGAATCTTATTTGGAAGATAACATGACTAAGCAATCCTTTATGGATATAAGATGTAAGATCCGGACAAGTATAAGAATTGATTGACTCTGATGTATGCAGACCTATGCCTACTCAGACAAATAAGGTACGAGTACATCATTTGATGATTACTCGAGAAATGGATTAGAATACCTGATGTGCCACAAAAGCAAGTGTTTTGACAAGTCAATGGACACTAAGCAATTGTGGAGAACCATCAAAGTATATCCATTTGTAGCCTGCGATTTGATCGCGGAGGCAAGTACCTATCTGAGGAATGCATGGCATACTGATCAGAAATTGGGATTTGATCCCAAATGACTACACCATACACTGTTGTGTAGAAATGGTGTGTCGTAAACAAGAAATGGAACTCTTATAGAAATAGTAAAAGCATGAGTTATACGGAACTACCTATGTTCTATGGATATGTCTGGAAACAACGGCGCATTCAAATGCGGTTGTAGAATATCCTAGAAGAACAAAAGATGTGTGTTCAATAGTACTATGAACCAGAAGGACGTTATAAGTTCTAACGCCCGGTTCTTAGAGAAAGACTATACGATGAACCACAAGTCCAAGGTGACATGATACTTTGAAATGAGAGAGAAAGATTAAGACTTAGAACCAGCCGAACCGAGTAGCAGTACACCACTAACTGCACCTACTGTTATCACTGTTTATACACCGGAATGCCGTTGTAGTGGGAGGTTGTGTGACAACCGGAGATATTCATAAGACTAGGAGAGTCTTCGGACTCTGGACCTAGTATACATGAAATCAATCCCTGGATCTACATGAAGGCGGTACTAGATCTAAATGTGCCTTCTTGGAGAGCAATAAGGACTATCGCTAAGAAGCAAGATCATTTAGAGTACAAGCTTAGTTGATCCATTTATGGATTGAAACAAAGCATTGAGTTCGTGGTACTTGCAAATTGATGAGATAGTCCATTTTATGGATTCATCAAAAGCATAGACGAATCGTGTGTATTGGAAACGTGATGGAAAACAAGGTGGTGTTTCTCGGAGGTTTTATGAAGATAACGTTTTATCATTGGTAACAATGTAAAGATGTTATCAGACATAAAATGATGGTTGTCTAGATGAATCATTATGAAAGATAAAGGAAGAAGTTGGACATGTTCTTGAGATCTTGGATCTCTAGAAAGAACATTGTACTTTTCCTGGACATCTTACATATATGATTATGGTTCGTTTTAACATGCAAGATTCCGAGAAAGGTTCGTTGCCTTTCAGAGACGGAATGCATCTATCAAAGGATATGTGTTTTGGAACACAAAAGGAGATAGAAGCAATGAAAGCAGTTTCCTACACTTTAAGTGTGGAAAGCTTAATAAATGCATTGTTGAAAACAAGAACCTGATATCGGCTATGCGGTTAGCATAGTGGGAGGATATCAAGGTAATCCTGGAAAGGAATATTCGACTGCCGTAAAAGTACTTTCGAAGTACTGTTCTAGACTACGAAGCAGACGAGTTTTTCCTTTGGATTACATTCCCTTAGATTTCTAATCGAATGAGGACCGGTGTAAGTCGATATCAGGCTATGTGTTTCACTATTGAAGGAGAAGGAGTTTTAAGCACGATGCTTTTCGGACTCTGCCATGGGTAACCAAATAGCAGCCTCAGAGGCAGCGGAAGTTTTGGTATAACTCCGGGATAATCTCTGAGACTTAGATGTGATTCTTAATTTGCCAAAGGCTATGTAAATAGCGGTGCAATGGCAAATGGGAAGAAATCACTAGTCCATAAGTGTAAGATAACACATAGTGCAAGTACCACCTGATACGAGTCATCGTCGAGGGAGACGACGCTGTAGTCACCAAGATAACTTCAGAGCGGCAACCTAGAGTGCTCATTCACATAGTACTTCTTGGAAGTACACCTTAAGCACGTGATGAGTATGGGAGTCGGGAGTTTGGAGGAAATGACTAGACCTTAGTACAAGTGGGAGATTGTTGGAGTTGTGTACTTAATGTCTAGATTTAAGTAACAGAAACTCACGATCCATTGCCATTAATCTATTTAATTAAATAAACAATTATTTGCGTTTAATTATTTATAATTAAATATATGCAAATCATAGTCCTGGATTTTATACGTTGTAGTTAGTATGGTGTTGCATGGGCGCACAGAAGATCATACTATCGGTTACTCGTATTTAATCGAACAGTTGCTCACGACCTAGATGGACACGGACCAATCCATCGGTATAGTCGTTGTGTGAGAGAGAAAATAATTTGTCTTAATTATTTTATCACACTTGTACACTTGGTGTATTGAGCGGATCATTGAGATTCATCGATTAGGATTGCCGGCGATAATCGATTCGAGTCTCAGTGTATTTTATTCTTAATCCAAGAAACTATTGCGGGTGTGTATATTCAATATAAGTGACTTTGATTTACCAAAGGAATTAACCGATTTAATTATTGGGTTAATTACCGGTTAAGTTGGGTCACTATATTTTATATATGGCATGCCGTGAATACTTGACGGGAAAGTGTATCCCGGAAGGGTTGATAATATCCCCGAGATGAGTTCATAAGGAATTATTATGTAAACCCTGCAGGTGGATTCGTTCCGCATAATAATTAAGGTTGAATGGTACTAGTCTCGGATATAAGAGATGAATAAATTAATTAGCAATAAATTAATTTTATTCATGGATATTTATATCTTAAATACACGGAATAAATAATACTACCGGAGAAATATTATTTGATATAATATGGTTTAATATTGGGAGTGCAATTAATTTTATATAGTGGAAAATAGAATTAATTAATATTGATAAGGATTAATGGACTTGAGCATTGGGCTCAATTTAATCTTCAATATTGGAAGCCCAATATTCCACCTCCTTAAG
The DNA here is from genome assembly GCA_954870475.1 of Euphrasia confusa. Classification (NCBI taxonomy): domain Eukaryota; kingdom Viridiplantae; phylum Streptophyta; class Magnoliopsida; order Lamiales; family Orobanchaceae; genus Euphrasia; species Euphrasia confusa. Next base: position 36,492,214 of record OX940950.1, read on the forward strand.
ATCCCCTACGTAGCCTATAAAAGCACTACATGGTCTTCTCTATTCTCATAACTTGAAGATCACAATTCTAGAGAGAGAAAGTAGAGAGGAGGATCCATGGAGTTCGGTAGATCGTCGCCCACACGACGTCCGGGCTAGTGCAAGGAATACGTGGGAAGATCTCAAGGTCGTCAAATTGAGTTCTACGTTTTTCCGAACAACGAGAACGAGGTAAATCGTAAAACCCTCTTTATGATTTTATCGTTTATTTATCGTGAGAATATCATGAACCAAGATCCAAGGGACGTACGAACCCGGGGACGAGGATCGACCTCGCGGTGGTGATCGAGGATCACCGGACCGCGGGAGGTCGAGAGATCCTCGCCGGGATCGAGAGGACGAACCCTCGGCTGGACGCCGAGGGTGGCGGTCGAGCCCTAGGGCTTCGACCGCCGGCGACGCACGAAGGACCCCGGCTGGACGCCGGGGATGCGATCGAGCGCGTGCTCGATCGCGTGGGCAGCGGGCTGGTGCCGCTGCTGCTCGCACGGCGAGCAGCCCCTCCTCCCGTACGCGTCGCACGGGACTCACGCGGGCTGCTACGAGCAGCCCCGCACGGCTGTCGCGAACAGCCGCGAGCCCACGCGTGGTGGCTCGATCGAACAAGCCACGGGCTATCCCCGTGGCGGGTTTGTTTGATTAGGCTATCCCCGTGGAGGTTCGTGGCGGGTTTCCGGCAACCGGGAGTCGATTTGATTGTCGGTTCCGCAATTTAGACAATCCGGATATTCGATCTCCAAAGGATTTCGGTCGGAATTAATTAGATAATTTATTTATTTAAATTTATTAATTCCGGGATATCGATTTCCAACACACACAAGATTAAAACTCGTTGATTCTAAGAATACCCGAGAATTAAAACATCAAGACTTTCGTTGATTCCTAAGAATACCGAAATCTGATAAAACCTCAACTGAGGAATAAACTTTATTTAATATCAATAATCAACTAATTAATTGAATGAGAAAAACGACATATAAATAAGTATTGAAACCCTAATAAAATAAATTTAAATAATAAATAAAAATAATGTTAATAGCTTGGGCAAGAAGACCCAATCTTTTCCTTATTTGTCTCTGCATCATTCTCCCCCTCTTGGAGAAGGTTCGACCGCGAACATGAAAATCGAGCACGAAGATGCCGGGATCAAACACCAATCGTCGGCAATCCTGAGGGCACAACGCAAGGGCAGCAGCGACACTTTGACGTGGCGTAAGGACAAAGGCTGGAAGAACCGGCGCAGGGGCAACAACTTGAGGAAGCGACGCAAAATCAACGACAACGACATCGGGATGCAGCGCAAGAACATGAGCATGCGGATATGGTGCAGGGGTAGTATCATCTCCTTTCAGCGCAAGAGCAAAAACATGTTGATGTGGTGCAAGGGTAACAACATCGAAACTCAGCACAAGTGTCACGGGGATTTCAGAAAAGGGCTCTTCATCAAATTTAGGGGGACCATCATACGTGGATGACTCTTCATCCACACATAACGTGTGAGGGTGAGAGAACGGGCAAGTCTCAGGACGGGGGCTAGTCGCGCCACACTCAAAGCAGCATACTATGGCCGAGGTCGATGACGACTCCAGGCTGACGGCGGCGTCGGGGATAGGCTGACGACGAGATGGCATCGTTTCGGCTCTGATACCAAACTGACGTAGCAGAAGCGATAAACACACGAATTAAGACTCGTTGATTCTAAGAATACCCGAGAATTAAAATATCAAACTTTCGTTGATTCCGAAGAATACCGAAACGTGATAAAAAACCTCAACAGAGGAACCTTTTTATTTCATCATAAACATCTCTTCAACTAAACAAGAAAAACGATATATAAATAGTACTACTAAAACCCTAATAGAATAAATTAAAATAAATAAAATAATAGTAATAACTTAGAGAGCAAGACACAATCTTTGACTTTTATATCTGCATCATTCTCCCCCTCTAGGAGAAGGTTCGACCTCGAACCTGAAAATCGAGCACGAAGATGCCGGGATCAAATACCATTCGTCGGCAAACCAGAGGGCACGGCGCAAGCGCATCCACACGTTGATGTGGCACAAGGGTAGTGACTGAAAGAATCGACGCAGGAGTATCAACGTGAGGAAGTAGCGCAAGGGCAGCGGCAACGACGTCAGGATACAACACAAGGGCAAATACATGACGATGCATCACGGGGGCAGCAGATTTAGGATGTGGCGTTGGAGCAGTGGTCAGATGAAGCGACGACAATGTAGCATCAGGAATCAACGCCAGGTCGGCGACTTGAGGCAACGACTCGTCGACCCAGATTGGCTCGTCGTCCCAGACCGGCTCGTCGTCCCAGACCGGCTCGTCATCTTGGATTGGTTCGTCGTCCCAGATCGGCTCGTCGTCCCAGATCGGCTCGTCATCTTGGATTGGTTCGTCGTCCCAGATCGGCTCGTCATCTTGGATTGGTTCATCGTTCCAGATCGGCTCATCATCCCAGATCTGGACCGATTCGTCTTCTGAATCGAAATTCACATCCATCGATGCGGGGATGGATCGTGGTTCACGTGCCAACGGCGCCACGGGGATGAATCGGTGCGCCACGGGGATAGATTTCATTAGACCAGTGGTGATAGCTAAGCGGAGCTCCTCAAGTTCGACAGCAAGGACTGCGATTTGGCGGCTTAAAGCGGCGACGTCGGCGTCGCGATGGGCTGCGGCCTCAATGGCGGTTTCGCGAGCATACTGACGACGGGGAGGCATCGTTTCGGCTCTGATACCAACTGACGCAGGGAAGCAATAAACAAACAATTAAAACTCGTTGATTCTGAGAATACCCGAGAATTAAAATATCAAAGTATCGTTAATTCCGAAGAATACCGAAACGTGATAAAAAACCTCAACAGAGGAACTTTTTTTATTTCATCATAAACAACTCTTCAATTAAACAAGAAAAACGACATATAAATAGTACTACTAAAACCCTAATAGAATAAATTAAAATAAATAAAATAATAGTAATAACTTAGAGAGCAAGACACAATCTTTGACTTTTATATCTGCATCATTATGTGAAGAGAAATATCTCTACAAAGCTTGAACCCAAATCGGATAAATGTTTCTTTGTGGGTTATCCAAAAGAAACACGAGGGTACTACTTTTACAACCAATCTGAGAACAAAGTCTTTGTTGCTCGAGATGGTGTATTTCTTGAAAAGGAATATCTTTCCAAGAAAGTAAGTGGGAGCTCAGTTGAATTGAACGAAGTTCAATAAAAATTGAACGAGGTTCAAGAAGATCAAACTGAGATGGATACTCAAGACCAAGTCGAGAGTGATCTAGTGGTTTTGGAAACCACACCTAACCCTCGAAGGTCCGGAAGGATTAGATCTCAACCTGACAGATACTTAGGTATTCTGACAAATGAGAGCTATGAAGTCATGCTTTTAGAAAGCAATGAACCTTCGACCTATATCCAAGCTATGACGAGTCCAGATTCTGAGAAATGGCAGGGTGCCATGAAATCCGAAATGGAATCAATGTCTGAAAATCAAGTTTGGAACTTGGTCGATTTGCCTAAAGGGGCTAGGCCCATTGGATGCAAATGGATTTACAAAATAAAAACAGACATGAATGGAAAACCTAGTGTTTTCAAAGCAAGGTTGGTGGCAAAAGGATATAAACAAATTCACGGGGTGGATTATGATGAAACCTTTTCACCAGTTGCTATGATTAAATCCATTCGGATTCTCTTAGCCATTGCTGCTCATTATGATTATGAGATATGGAAAATGGATGTTAAAACCGCCTTCTTGAATGGGATTCTAGAAGAGGATGACACAACCAGAGGGTTTTATTGATCCTAATCAGGCTAAGAGAGTATGCAAGCTTAATAGATCCTAATGGATTAAAGCAAGCATCTCAGAGTTGGAATCTTCAGTTCAATGAATCCATACTGGGATTTGGATTTCAGAGGAACTCGAAAGAGTCTTGTTTTACAAGAAGATCAGTGGGAGTTACGTTGTATTCATTGTGTTGTATGTCGATAACATACTCCTTATTGTAAACAATATTCCTATGCTTAATTCTGTTAAGAATGGCTTGGAAATTGTTTTTCAATAAAGGATCTTGGAGGAGCACAGTACATATTGGGCATCAAGATCTGTCGGAACAGATCAAAAAGGATGTTTGAACTTAGTCAAGTGACCTATATTTATAAGGTGCTTGATAAGTTCCGAATGAAAGACACCAAAAGGGGTCTCATTCCAATGAGTCAAGGCACATCTCTTAGCAAGATGCAAGGCCCTACGGGACTTGATGAGCAAAATAGGATGGAAAACATTCCTTATGCTTCGGCAATAGGGTCTATAATGTACGCCATGATATATACACAACTGGACGTATCGTATGCTTTGAGCATGACGATTCGGTTTCAAGGAAACCCAGGTGAGGCGCATTGTACTGCGGCCAAGAATATTCTTATGTACCTTAGATGGACTAAATAATATTTTGTTGTCTTTGGAAGACAAAAGGAGTTGATATTAACAAGTTGTTTGAATGCTAACTTCAAAACAGACTAAGATAATTTCCAATTTTAATCTGGTTATATCTTTTGTCTGATTAGAGGTGAAATTTGCTGGAATAGTTCCATGCAATGAAATAAATCTGATTAAACTACTAAAGATGAGTACAGTATTGCATTGGATGCAGTAATGTTGGCAGTTAAGATTTGAAAGTTCTTGAATGAACTAGGTGGCGTAACTAGTTCAACCCATCCGATAGTTCTCTATTTATAGTAGAGTTATCGCGCAATCCAATGAGCTAGGAAGCACCACAAGTCTAAAACTGGTGCTCAGGATGTTCCACATTATCTAGGAGATAGTTTTGTGGAGATATCAAGATAATAAAGTTGCATTTTTTGTAAGGTTGCAAACCCGCTTTCTAAACCTCTCCAGCAGTTTAAGCTTGAGGCTTTCACGACTGCAATAGAGATCAAACATCTTAGAGATGGGTTGTGATTTCTATTACTGTATTAGATACTTTTGGAGATTTGGTAAACATTCACTCATATGTATAATACATATTTCTTCATATAAATATGGTTTAATTTATATGAAATGTCCAAATGATTAAGTGATATCAATTGGGTTATGAGGTCGACTTACCGCATAATGAAGTCCCAATGGTTGAATTGATATACTTGAATCATATAGTTGTTCCTGGTTCGTATAATCGAGTACGGACAAACTGATAATACAATGAACTAGATTGTAATGTGTACTATAGCGCCGCTTCATGGGCTAGTGATGTGGGACATCAAGTACAATTACATAGATATTAGCTGGGAGCTAATGATCGAACAGACCCGACTGAAATAGTATTTAAGATTTCGAGTCATAATACTATTTCATTGACTGTCGAGCAATTTCCTCTGACCTGAGTAGTCCAGAGTGATTCCATTGTGAAATGGTGTACTTTGATACAAGTAAACGCCTTTCGTAAAAGGAGGTTATAAAACTTGTTATTGGGTATATCAGGAAGCAAGTGGGAGAGCTTGGATTGACAAGATGGGATTGTCCTCCATTTATAATGGGAAAAATGTCTTACCGGCCACTTGGAGAGTCGAGACTGTGGAAAAGCGTGGCCACGTACAGATTTGTATCATAGTGATAAATCTGGTTTTACAGTCTGTCTCAAAGTCTAAGAAAGGTTTGAACCGATTGAGGATGACTCGAGTCTTGTCTCAAGTTCAAACTTAGACATAAAGTGACAACAGGAAGTTGGCAGAACACTGGCTCTGAAGGCCAAGTGGGAGATTGTTGGGATATGTCCTTCGATCCTACGTGTGCAATCGATAAATTCATAAGGTCGTCTATGGATGTTAAATGATTATTCGATAATATTAATTGTTGGGAACAATATAATATTGATCGATAATCATACCTACAGGGTTTATGACACAACCAGAGGGTTTTATCGATCCTAATCAGGCTGAGAGAGTATGCAAGCTTAATAGATCCATTTATGGATTAAAGCAAGCATCTCGGAGCTGGAATCTTCGGTTCGATGAATCCATACAAGAGTTTGGATTTCAAAAGAACATGGAAGACTCTTGTGTTTACAAGAAAGTCAGTGGGAGTTATGTTGTATTCATTGTGTTGTATGTCGATGACATACTCCTTATTGGAAACAATATTCCTATGCTTAATTCTGTGAAAGAATGGCTGGGAAGATGGTTTTCAATGAAGGATCTTGGAGAAGCACAGTACATACTGTTGGAATTCGATATCCCGGGTTATTAAAATTTGCGGAAACAATAACCCGATCAAAAACCCTTCGCCGGAGATCACGCGAACACCACCGCACGCGCCGGAGCACGACCGAGGACACGACCACCGCGTCATTGTTCGTCTAATCCGGGGTTCGATCCTTGGATCTTGTTTTTCGATAATTGATTCAATAAACTTGAATTAAATTGCGGAAATTTAATTCACCTTTCGATTCGTTGTGCGGAGAAACGAGATCTTATGATGACCTTGAGATCTTCCCACGTATTCCTTGCACTAGCTCGAACGTCGGGTGGGCGACGATCTTCCGAACTCTATGGATCTCCTTCTCTACTTTCTCTCTCTAGAATTGTGATCTTCAAGTTATGAGAATAGAGAAGACCATGTAGTGCTTTTATAGGCTACGTAGGGGATCTTAAGGAGGTGGAATATTGGGATTCCAATAATAGTGATTAAATTTAGCCCAAGCCCAAATCTATTAATCCTTACTATTATTAATTAATTTATTTTCCACTATATAAATTAATTGCACTCCCAATATTAAACCATATTATATCAAATAATATTTCTCCAGTAGTATTATTTATTCCGTGTATTTAAGATATAAATATCCATGAATAAAATTAATTTATTGCTAATTAATTTATTCATCTCTTATATCCGAGACTAGTACCATTCAACCTTAATTATTATGCGGAACAAATCCACCTGCAGGGTTTACATAATAATTCCTTATGAACTCATCTCGGGGATATTATCAACCCTTACGGGATACACTTTCCCGTCAAGTATTCACGGCATGTCATATATAAAATATAGCGACCCAACTTAACCGGTAATTGACCCAATAATTAAACCGGTCAATTCCTTTGGAAAATCAAAGTCACTTATACTAAATATACACACCCGCAATAGTATCGGGGATTAAGAATAAAATACACTGAGACTAATCGATAAATCTCAAACGATCCGCTCAATACACTAAGTGTACAAGTGTGATAAAATAATTAAGATAAATTATTTTCTCTTTCACACAACGACTATACCGATGGATTGGTCCGTGTCCATCTAGGTCGTGAGCATCTGTTCGATTAAATACGAGTAACCGATAGTATGATCTTCTGTGTGCCTATGCACACCATACTAACTACAACGTATGAAATCCAGGACTATAATTTGCATATATTTAATTATAAATAATTAAATGCAAATAATTGTTAATTTAAATAAATAGATTAGTGGCAATGGATCGTGAGTTTCCGTTACTTAAATCTAGTCATTAAGTACACAACTCCAACAATCTCCCACTTGTACTAAGGTCTAGTCATTTCCTCCAAACTCCCGACTCCCATACTCATCACGTGCTTAAGTTGTACTTCCAAGAAGTACTATGTGAATGAGCAATCTAGGTTGCCGCTCTGAAGTTATCTTGGTGACTACAGCGTCGTCTCCCTCGACGATGACTCGTATCAGGTGGTACTTGCACTATGTGTTATCTTACACTTATGGACTTGTGATTTCTTATCATTTGCCATCGCACCGCTATTTACATAGCCTTTGGCAAATTAAGAATCACATCTAAGTCCCAGAATTTATCCCAGAGTTATACCAAAACTTCCGCTGCCTCTAAGGCCGCTATTTGGTTACCCATGGCAGAGTCCGAAAAGCATCGTGCTTATCACTCTTCCATGTTAAAACTCCTTCTCCTTCAATAGTGAAACACATAGCCTGATATCGACTTACACCGGTCCTTATTCGATTAGAAATCTAAGAGAATGTAATCCAAAGGAAATGCTTGCTTGCTCCGTAATCCAGAACATAGTTTCCAGTACTTCGAAAGTACTTAAAATGTTCATTACAGCAGTCAAGTATTCCTTTCCAGGATTACCTTGATATCCTCCCACTATGCTAACCGCATAGCCGATATCAGGTTCTTGTTTTCAACAATGCATTTATTAAGCTTTCCTCACTGTAAGTGTAGGAATCCGCTTTCATTGCTTCTATCTCCTTTTGTGTTCCACAACACATATCCTAGATAGATGCATTCTGTCTCTGAAAGGTAACGAACCTTTCTCGGAATCTTGCATGTTAAAACGAACCATAATCGTATAAGATATCTAGAGAAGTACAATGTTCTTTTCTTGAGATCCTAGATCTTAAGAACATGCTCTAACTTCTTCTTTATCTCATATATCGATTTTTCTAGACAACCATCATTTTATGTCTGACAACATCTTTACATTGTTACCAATGATAAAATGCTTACATAAAACCTCCGAGAAACACCACCTTGTTTCCATCACGTTTCCCATACACTCGATTCGTCTATGCTTTGATGAATCCATAAAATGGACTATCTCATCAATTTGCAAGTACCACGAACTCAATGCTTTGTTCCAATCCATAAATGGATCAACTAAGCTTGTACTCTAAATGATCTTGCCTCTTAGCAATAATCCTTATTGCTTTCCAAGAAGGCACATTTAGATCTAGTACCGCCTTCATGTAGATCCAGGGATTGATTTCATGTATACTAGGTTCAGAGTTCAAAACTCTCCTAGTCTTATGAATATCTCCGGTTGTCAAACAACCTCCCACTACAATGGCATTCCAGTGTATTAACAGTAATAACAGTAGGTGCAGTTAGTGGTGTACCGCTACTCGGTTCGGCTGGTTCTAAGTCTTAATCGTTTTCTCTCTCTTCAGAAGTGTCATGTCATTTTGGGCTTGTGGTTCATCTAATAGTCTTCCTCTAAGAACCGGCGTTAGAATTTATAACGTCCTTCTGGTTCATAGTACTATCGAACACACAACTTTTGTTCTTCTAGGATATTCTACGACCACATTTGAATGTGCCGTTGTTTCCAAGACATATCCATAGAACATAGGTAGTTCCGTTTAACTCATGCTTTTACTATTTCTATAAGAGTTCCATTTCTTATTTCCGACACACCATTTCTACAGAGGACTGTATGGTGTAGTCACTTGGGATCCAATCCCAAGCTCTGATCATAAATCAGAGTCAATCAATTCTAATACTTGTCCGGATCTTATATCTTATACCCATAAAGGATTGCTTAGTCGTATTGTCTTTCAAATTAGATTCTTAGGTCGGAAGGTCCACTCCTTCAACTTAATTGATCTTACAATCAATTTTCGACCTTTGAAATTCTTATTTGAATAAATATGACTTAGCATAAGAATCCACAAGTATAAATGATTTAATAAAGAAATCTCTTATTAGTAAAACGAGTTATGTATAACGGTTCGTTGCATCGTGGTGGACTCAGGATTCATCATTTATATATTGCTAGCTAATGTACCAAAATAGATAATATCATTATTTCTTCTTATAACCATCAAATGATTAAAAGAAATAAAATATCCATTTATCAGAAATCCAGAACAAAGTTCTTTCTAATTTGAAAGGTACATAAAAGCAATAACCCAAAATGAAATCCTATAAAATGTCCTCCACTGCAACTGCTGCCTCCTCTACAGCATTGCCCATGTAGACTACGATTTCTTCTTTTCTAAGTCGTCGGGTTTCCTGGAACCCTTGCATTTAGAATGCACATACCGTCAGTGGTTCTATATCTACACACCAGGTTCCGGTAGATAATACCACCGACTATGTTTTACAACTAAAGAAGATTTCGTACTTTCTTTGAGAGGATAATCAGACTTCCAGTACCCAGACTGTTTGCATCGAGAACTCTTGCCTCATGGCTTTCTCGTCTTTGGCATTGGCTACAAGAGCTTGCGATTTCCGTCTCAACTCGTCCAAAATGTCAATCATCTCAAAAACGTGTTTAAGAGTTTCCTCGAAGTGACTGGCCTTTATGAGTATCCTCATCACTTCTTGTCTAGCCGCCTATGTCAATAGGCTCGGGAGGACAAAGCTCACTGAGTACAACCTTGCACTCTTTAACAGTTTGGGTAATGTCTAGATCTCTATTCCAATCATTACATTTAGGGACCAGTGAGTTAAAATCCTTACGTAACACAGAAAGTGGGTTCTGTTGGAGTTGTGTACTTAATGTCTAGATTTAAGTAGCGGTAAACTCCCGATCATAGCATTTAATCTATTTAATTAATAAACAATTATTTGCATTTAATTATATGCAAATCATGGTTCTGGATTTTATACGTTGTAGTTAGTATGGTGCTGCATGGGCGCACAGAAGATCATACTATCGGTTACTCGTATTTAATCGAACAGTTGCTCACGGCCTAGATGGACACGAACTAATCCATTGGTATAGTCGTTGTGTGAGAGAGAAAATAATTTATCTTAATTATTTTATCACACTTGTACACTTGGTGTATTGGGCGGATCAATTGAGACTCATCAATTAGGATTGCTCGGCGATAATTGATTTGAGACTCGGAGTATTTTATTCTTAATCCCTGAAACAATTGCGGGTGTGTATATTTAATATAAGTGACTTTGATTTACCAAAGGAATTAACCGATTTAATTATTGGGTTAATTACCGGTTAAGTTGGGTCACTATATTTTGTATATGGCATGCCGTGAATTCTTGAAGGGGCAGTGTATCCCGGAAGGGTTGATGATATCCCCGAGATGAGTTCATAAGGAATTATTGTGTAAACCTCATGAGTGGATTCGTTCCGCACAATAATTAAGGTTGAATGGTACTAGTCTCGGATTCAAGAGATGAATATAATTTATTAAGCAATAAATAAATTTATTCATGGATATTTAAATCTTAAATACACGGAATAAATAATACTAAGGTGGAGAAATATTATTTGATATAATATGGAATAATATTGGGAGTGCAATTTTATTTATATAGTGGAAAATAAATAAAATTAATATTGATAAGAATTAATAGATTTGGGTTGGACCCAATTTAATTTTCAATATTGAAGCCCAATATTTATTCTCCTTATGATCCCCTACGTAGCCTATATAAGCACTACATGGTCTTCACTTTTCATTAACCTAAGTTACGCCAATCATAAAGTTCTGAGAGTGAGGAAGATCCATAGGAATCCGATAGATCGTCGCCCACACGACGTTCGGACGAGGTGCAAGGAATACGCGGGAAGATCACAAGGTCGTCTACCGAATTCGTTTCTCCGTACAACGATTCGAGGTAATAATCGAGAAACCCCCTTCTATGATTATTTGTGCGTTGAATAATTGTAATATATACATGAACGCGCGATCCGGGAAAACGACGATCATCGCGGACGGGGATTCGAGATCCCCGGCGAAGATCGAAGGGGGCGGTCGAAACCCTAGGGTTTGACCGCCCGGCGCGCGCGACGAAGGGCGAAGCCCCGGCTGGACGCCGGGGCACGCGATCGACTTCGGTCGATCGCTGGGGTGCCACGGGCTGGTGCCGTGGCGGACCCCAGCCGCCCCTTCGACGGCGGCGTGCGCAACGGGAGGCAGCCGCGGCTGGATGCCGCGGCTGGAGCGATCGAGCCCTAGCTCGATCGCGGGGCTGTCGAGGGCTGGTGCCTCGACTAGGCGCCCCTCCTCCCGTCGGATGGCGGCGGTGAGTCGCCGGACTCACCGCCAGGGGGCTGTTGCGAACAGCCCCACGGGGATGCCGCGCATCCCCGGCGATCGCCATGCACGGCGATCGCGAACCCCGCGGATGGGGTTCGGCTAGGGTTTAGCCGCGGGTTCATCCCGCGGCGACGCTCTTGTCGAGCCCGGTTCTTCGCGTGTGGTTCGCGTTCGTAGATCTGACTCGTGGGAGAAAATCGGCTGGGGGCGGGCTGCGTGTCTTCGGATGCGTAGTCTCCAAAGGTCGGACTCCTGCGGATGAGTCGGTGTTCGTGCGATCTCCGGCGACGGGTTTTCGGTCGGGTTATCGGTTCCGCAATTTTGATAGCCCGAGACATCGAATCCCAGCAAATGGTATCAAAGCGTTCGGTTTCGTGTTCATGTATATGTTCGATTATTGTTCTACCTTGCAGGATTTCCGGCTATCATGGTTGGATTTAATTAATTGTTTTTTAATTAATTATCATGATTATTAAACTCTCGGACATGTCGAGATTCGTTTTGTGTGGTTGAATGTTTGTAATAGTAAAAAATTCGGGGGTTGACCGAATTTAGGATTTATTATTACGCACTTTATTTTCCGGAAAATGTATAGGGTCGATTTCATGTATAGAATCGATACCGGAATTGTAATTTAAATTTTGTAATTTTAATTACGTTGGTTCGATGTTGAGACGATCGCCGGAAGACGAAGAAGTGACGAGAAGACAAGGGCTTGGGATCGATCACATGGTGGTGATCGACCCATGGCCTAGCCGGCGGTGGCTAGGCGGCGGCGGCGCTCCTCCCGAGTGGCCGGCCGATCCTTCAAGTGGGGATGGCGTGGGATCTCCTAATCCCGTGCTATTCCTACAAAAATCTACTTTCCCAATTAATTCGGATTTTTTCTATTTGAGTACTTTCCTTTTGGAAACTCTCATGGATTAGGAAAAGAATTAATTTAAATTAATTTTATTTTCTATTGTTTTATTTCCTTCATGGAAATATTCATAGATTAGAAATTTAGTTAAATTAGTACTAAATTTATTTTTCCTATTTGATTATTCCTACTCATGGGAATATTCATGGATTAGGAATAAAAATAAATTTGAAAAGTAGTAGTCCTAATTTATTTATTTTATTTCCTTGTTCTATTATAGATATCTTCTAGAATATTCCAAGTTTTACTTGGATAGATTATTCTAAAGATTTAATAAGAACTAGATAGGAAAATAAATAAATAAAAATATTAATGATATTTAATTTTATTTTTGATATATTCAATTGACTTAATTTTCGAATTAAGTAACTTTTGGATTAATTGAAAATAAATAGATTTAAATATTAGAGATTAATATTCTCGTCACATGGAGCATTCAAGAAACGAAGACTGAAGACTAGAAGATGCATATGAAGATAAAGCCATGATAGTCGGGGAAAAATAATTTCTCTAGCATTATTTTTGACTATGTGCTATGTGCTTTATTGCTTTCATGCATGCTTATGTGTTTAATTATGCATTAGATAGCATATCCCTTTGTTATAAAAAGCTAAGTGGGAGAGGGGATGGAAACATTCCCATGGTCTCCATTACTGTTCTCTTGGTGACTCTTATGGACTTTTGAAGTTCGTATAGATGTGTCATTGGAGGAGAATTCTTGTAATTCCTCTTACAAGAAACATTGATCAAGTTTATCAAACAATGCCTAATTTGTCTTTCTGAAACTGACTTCAAGTCGACTCATTCTCACCCCGGGGAGTGGAATGGAGCCAGAGCCACTTGGTCATGTGGATGACACAAATTAGAGACTTCCGTGCCATTCTTTGATAGATGGGTCGCTTGTCTGCTCGGCTCCCTCATTCGTGAGAGATAGGGTCGCTCGCATGGTGAATCACTGGTTAGAAACTTCGAGTTTCACTTATGATTCTCCGCGTCTTGATTTACAAAAATCGAATGGATCTGGTAATTGGGAGTCAATTATAAAAGTCTCTTAGTGAAGTAAACGTCCACACCACGTGGCTTGCTGCACTGACGGATTTTGGATTAATTGATGTAGACAGTTGTAAGGAATTGTGAAGAGTTGTGAAGTTGTCGTAAACGTCCACACCACGTGGCTTGCGGTAATGTAGCAATTCCAAGCGATTCACTTTGGTACTGAGTAATGGTTTACACTTAGATACGCCTTGTAGTATTCCTCCCCACGAGGTTCCGCTATAAGCGATGTATGACCAAAGAAAAACTAATTGCTAAATCATTTGGGTGGGTAAACGTCCACACCACGTGGCTTGCCTTACCTGATGGGATTTTAGATGTGATTAGTAATTTAATGATATTATTTGAGGGAGATAATATCGGATATTAAATTAATTGTTTGTTTAAATGTGCTTATAGGTTTAGAGAATAGCTATGAACCCACTTTCTATGATACTCAAGGAGCATAAGCTCACTGGCACCAACTATATTGATTGGAAGAGAAATTTAGACATTGTACTAACTTCGGAAGAGTACAAGTATGTACTCCATGAAGTGTGCCCTGCCGAGCCCACGGCTGCCTCAACTGATGAGGAGAAACTGGCATATCGGAAGTGGAAAAAGGCTGATGAAATGGCTAGGTGTTATATTTTGGCTTCCATGTCAAATGTACTCCAAACCCAACATGAGCCAATGGACACTACCTATGATATGATGTTTAACCTCAAGGAGATGTTTGGGGAGCAAGATCGTGCGGCAAGGCAAGAAGCCATGAGAGTCCTTATGTCGACTACTCAGTCTGAAGGAACGCCCGTTGGGGAGCACGTTCTTAAGATGATGAGTTTGTTGAATGAACTTGAGGTCCTAGGAGCTTCTATTGATGCTGAGACGCAAGTCGACATCATACTCCAGTCTCTGGCCCCTAGTTTTGAGCAGTTTCGTATGAGCTATAATATGGGTAAACTATCTTATACTCTTGCGCAACTCCTGACTGAACTAAAGGCGGCAGAGGGGATCTACAAGAAGGGCAAGTCTCAAGCGCTTGTAGCTACCAAGTCCAAAGGCTTTAAGCCTGGTGGAGGTAGGGGCAAGAAAAGGAAGCAAGCCTGGAAACCCAGTGGTGTCAAGAGGACTGCACCACAAGTAGGGGCTGCAAAGCCAAAGGGTAAGTGCTTCCGATGCAACAAGATGGGACACTGGAAGTCTGAATGTCCTCTCAGAGGTACGAATCTTTCTTTAGTCGTAAAAACATAGTCAGCGGTATTATCTACCAGAATTCTGGTGTGTAGATATGGAACCACTGACGGTATGTGCATTTCTTTAAATGCAGGGGTTCCAGAAAACCCGGCGACTTAGAGAAGAAGAATTCAAGTCTACATGGGCGAAGTTGTTGGGGTAGCAGCGGTTGCAGTGGAAGACATTTATCTGTTTTAAGTTTTCATTTCAGTTATTGCTTATGTACCCCTTTATTTTGAAAAAGAACTTTGTTCTGTTTTTCTTTATTAATGGATATTTTATTTCTTTAATCATTGGATGGTTTGGATAAGAAATAATGGTGATATTCATTATGGTACATTAGATAGCAATATGTGAATGATGAATCCTTAGTCTACCACGATGCAACAAACCGTTATATATAACTTGTTTTAACTTGTTTTACTTATTAGATATTTCTTTATCATTATACTTATGAAATCTTATACTTAGTAGTATTTTCAAATGAAATTCAAATGGTCGAAAATTGATTTGATCAATTATAGTTGAAGGAATGGACCTTCCGACCTAAGGATTGAATTTGGAGGATAATACGTCTAAGCAAACCTTTCTGAAAAAGGATAGAATTCAGAAGAGTATTGGAAATGATTAGATATGCAGACATATGTGTATATTAGAGAGGTATGAGTAATTCTTTCAAAGAATACTCAGTGATGGATTAGAATGCTTGATGTGCCATAAAAGCAAAGTGTTTTGACTTGTCAATGGACACAAAGCTATTATGGGGAACCATCAAAGTATATCCATTAGAAGCCTGCGACTCGGTCGCGGAGGCCATCACCTATCTAGATAACACATAGCATAATAAAAAAATTGGGATTAATTCCCAAAGAGACGCGCCATGCACTTACGTGTAGAGATGGTGCGTTGTAAAGAAGTAGAAATCTAATAGTAAGAGAACAAGTTGTTCGGAACTACCTATGTTCTATGGATATTCCTGGAGACAACGACACATTCAATATGGTTGTAGGATATCCTAGATGAACGAAGTATTGTGTGTTCTATAGTACTATGAACCAGAGGGACGTCTCGTCCGGTTCATAGAGGAAAAACTATTAGATGAACTACAATGCCCTAATTGACAAAATACTTTAAAATGAGGAAAGAGAAAGACTGAGAACCAGCCTGACCGAGTAGCAGTGCACCACTAACTGCACCTAATGTTGTTACTGTTACACACCGGGACGCCATTGCAGTGGGAGGTTGTTAAGCAACTAGAGATGTTCATAAGACTGGATGAGTTTTGAACTCTGGATCCAGTATACATGAAATCGATCCCTAGGTCTGCATAGGGTTTAGCGAAGAAGGTGTGTTAGAGACGTAATGGAAACAAAGGTGGTGTTTCTCGGAATTTTGTGTAGATAACACTTTGACATTGGCAACAATGTAAAAGTGTTGTCAGACATAAAATAGAGGTTGTCTAAATAAATCGAGATATAAGATTGAGAAGAAGTTAGAGCATGTTCTTAAGATCTTATGATCTAGAGATAAGAACATCGTACTTCTCCTAGACATCTTATATGATTAAGATTTGTTTTAAACATGCATACTTCTGAGAAAGGTTATTACCTTTCAGAGACAGAATATAGATGCAATGTTGTAAAACAAAAACCTGATATCAACTATGCGGTTTGCGTAGTGGGAGGATATCAAAGTAATCTGGATAAGGGATGTTCGAATGCTGCAAGAGTACTTTCATAGTACTGGCCTGAGCAAGACGAAATCTTCTTGGATTACAGATTCTCAGATCCAAGAATCAGAAAAGGACCAGTGAAAGTCGATATCAGGCTATGTGTTCACTTTTAGAAAGAGGTGGAACCATGAAGTAAAAGAGTGATAAGCGGGACGCTTCTCAGAGACTCTAATAACCGAATAGCAGCCTCAGAGGCAGCGGAAGTTTTGGTTAGGTTCCGGGATAACCTCTTGACTTGGATATGACTCTTAGTTTACCAAAGGCTATTAGATAGCGGTGCACGGTGAACTAGAAGAGGTCATAAGTCAAAAAGTGATGTTAGCACATAGAGCAAGTACCACCTGATACGAGTCATCGTCAGGGAGACGACGTAGTAGTCACCAAGATAACTTCAGAGCGGCAACCTAGATTGCTCACTCACATAGTACTTCTCGGAAGTACACTTTAAAGCACGTGATGAGTATGGGAACCGGGAGTTTGGAGGAAATGACTAGACCTTAGTACAAGTGGGAGATTGTTGGAGTTGTGTACTTAATGTCTAGATTTAAGTAGCGGTAAACTCCCGATCATAGCATTTAATCTATTTAATTAATAAACAATTATTTGCATTTAATTATATGCAAATCATGGTTCTGGATTTTATACGTTGTAGTTAGTATGGTGCTGCATGGGCGCACAGAAGATCATACTATCGGTTACTCGTATTTAATCGAACAGTTGCTCACGGCCTAGATGGACACGAACTAATCCATTGGTATAGTCGTTGTGTGAGAGAGAAAATAATTTATCTTAATTATTTTATCACACTTGTACACTTGGTGTATTGGGCGGATCAATTGAGACTCATCAATTAGGATTGCTCGGCGATAATTGATTTGAGACTCGGAGTATTTTATTCTTAATCCCTGAAACAATTGCGGGTGTGTATATTTAATATTAGTGACTTTGATTTACCAAAGGAATTAACCGATTTAATTATTGGGTTAATTACCGGTTAAGTTGGGTCACTATATTTTGTATATGGCATGCCGTGAATTCTTGAAGGGGCAGTGTATCCCGGAAGGGTTGATGATATCCCCGAGATGAGTTCATAAGGAAATATTGTGTAAACCTCATGAGTGGATTCGTTCCGCACAATAATTAAGGTTGAATGGTACTAGTCTCGGATTCAAGAGATGAATATAATTTATTAAGCAATAAATAAATTTATTCATGGATATTTAAATCTTAAATACACGGAATAAATAATACTAAGGTGGAGAAATATTATTTGATATAATATGGAATAATATTGGGAGTGCAATTTTATTTATATAGTGGAAAATAAATAAAATTAATATTGATAAGAATTAATAGATTTGGGTTGGACCCAATTTAATTTTCAATATTGAAGCCCAATATTTATTCTCCTTATGATCCCCTACGTAGCCTATATAAGCACTACATGGTCTTCACTTTTCATTAACCTAAGTTACGCCAATCATAAAGTTCTGAGAGTGAGGAAGATCCATAGGAATCCGATAGATCGTCGCCCACACGACGTTCGGACGAGGTGCAAGGAATACGCGGGAAGATCACAAGGTCGTCTACCGAATTCGTTTCTCCGTACAACGATTCGAGGTAATAATCGAGAAACCCCCTTCTATGATTATTTGTGCGTTGAATAATTGTAATATATACATGAACGCGCGATCCGGGAAAACGACGATCATCGCGGACGGGGATTCGAGATCCCCGGCAAAGATCGAAGGGGGCGGTCGAAACCCTAGGGTTTGACCGCCCGGCGCGCGCGACGAAGGGCGAAGCCCCGGCTGGACGCCGGGGCACGCGATCGACTTCGGTCGATCGCTGGGGTGCCACGGGCTGGTGCCGTGGCGGACCCCAGCCGCCCCTTCGACGGCGGCGTGCGCAACGGGAGGCAGCCGCGGCTGGATGCCGCGGCTGGAGCGATCGAGCCCTAGCTCGATCGCGGGGCTGTCGAGGGCTGGTGCCTCGACTAGGCGCCCCTCCTCCCGTCGGATGGCGGCGGTGAGTCGCCGGACTCACCGCCAGGGGGCTGTTGCGAACAGCCCCACGGGGATGCCGCGCATCCCCGGCGATCGCCATGCACGGCGATCGCGAACCCCGCGGATGGGGTTCGGCTAGGGTTTAGCCGCGGGTTCATCCCGCGGCGACGCTCTTGTCGAGCCCGGTTCTTCGCGTGTGGTTCGCGTTCGTAGATCCGACTCGTGGGAGAAAATCGGCTGGGGGCGGGCTGCGTGTCTTCGGATGCGTAGTCTCCAAAGGTCGGACTCCTGCGGATGAGTCGGTGTTCGTGCGATCTCCGGCGACGGGTTTTCGGTCGGGTTATCGGTTCCGCAATTTTGATAGCCCGGGACATCGAATCCCAGCAGGTTCAAAGCCATTTCCTAATCTATGAGCACATATAACAACAAACAATTGATTTAATCTCCGATATTATCTCCCTCAAATAATATCATTAAATCACTAATCACATCTAAAATCCCATCAGATATGGCAAGCCACGTGGTGTGGACGTTTACCTACCCAAATGATTTAGCAATTAGATTTTCTTCGGTCATACATCACTTATAGCGTAACCTCGTGGGGAGGAATACTATAATGCGTATCTAAGTGTAAACCATTACTCAGTACTAAAGTAAATCGTTTGGAATTGCTACATCACCGCAAGCCACGTGGTGTGGACGTTTACGACAACTTCACAACTCTTCACAATTCCTTATAACTGTCTACATCAATTAATCCAAAATCCGTAAGTATAGCAAGCCACGTGGTGTGGACGTTTACTACACCAAGAGATCTTTATAATTGACTCCCAATTACTTGATCCATTCGATCTTGTAAATCAAGACGCGGAGAATCATAAGTGAAACTCGAAGTTTCTTACCAGTGATTCACCATGCGAACAACCCTATCTCTCATAGAATGACGGAGCCGAGCAGACAATCGATCTAGTCATCAAATGACACGAAAGTCTCTAATTTGTGTCCTCGACATGACCAAGTGGCTTTGGCTCCATTCCACTCCCCGGGGTGAGAATGAGTCGACTTGAAATCAGTTTCAGAAAGACAAATTAGGCATTGTTTGATAAACTTAATCAATGTTTCTTGTAAAAGGAATTACAAGAATTCTCCTCCAATGACTCGTCTATACGAACTTCAAAAATCCATAAGAGTCACCAAGAGAACAACAATGGAGACCATGGCAATGTTTCCATTCCCTCTCCCACTTAGCTTTTTACAATAAAGGGATACGCTATTTAATGCATAATTAAATACACATAAGAATAATAACAAACATATATTTCATGCAAGTACGTACACAAATAATCAAATAATTACTCAAGTAAAATTATTTCTCGACTATTCGTACCTTGATGAAATTCCTGCATGCTTGTCTTGAGTCTTCATTCTACGTCTTGAATACTTTGTCGAGCGACGGAAAAATTCTTTGATTTTTATATTTAATTTATTTTAAATAAAATCCAAGATTCCAATTCAAAATAAATTTGAATCAATCTAATGATTTTAAATAAAATACTCCAATTAAATAAAATCAATTCCATTGATTTCCATATTTAATTCTATTCTAAATAAAATCCAAGATTTTCCAATTCAAAATAAATTTTGAATTAATCTAATTGATTTTAAATAAAATACTTAAATTAAATAAAATCAATTTTATTAAAATCCATTGATTTCCATATTTAATTCTATTCTAAATAAAATCCAAGATTTTCCAATCCAAAATAAATTTTGAATTAATCTATTGATTTTAGATAAAATACTTAAATTAAATAAAATCAATATTTTAATAATTTCTCAATCCTATTTAGATTAGATCTCAAGAATCCTAATCAAAATCGAATTTTGATTCTTCTTAAGACTTCTAATCCAAGTAGGTATAGGATATCTAGAGAAACTAGGATTTTCTTTCCTAATTTAACTCCCATCTAATTCTATTATTTAATTCCATAATTAAGAAATCTAATCCAAATAGAATTTGAATTAATTCTAAAATTAAATTAAATAATATTAGAAAGATTAAATTATTTCCAGAAAGATCGGATTTACCGGGACGAACCCAAAAACGAGACCCGCTCGAATTTTCCCGGTCCATATCCGGTCGAACCATGAACAGCACATGGATGTGCATCAACGGGCTGGCCAAGGATATGCATGTGCGCACCAAGCCATGCAAATTGCATGTACAGCACCATGAATTTGCATGTGTAGGTATACGAGATCGTGAATGAATTAATTCATTCAGCCGACATAGCAGCCCCCCCCCCCCCCCGATCGCCCCCCCCCCCCCCCCCCCCATCGCCCCCCCCCCCCGATCGTCATCTTCAGCAGCTAGCGGTCTGGTCGATCTTCGGCACGACGTCTCCACTGACAACACATGCCATCGACCCACTGTGCAACCACACAAGAGCAGCCCGCGATCGATCGCGTCGGCGCTCGCGTGGACCCTCGCCGGAGCAGCCGACTCCCGGTATGACCCCGCCACTGACGTCACGCCATCGACTACGCACCAGCAGCCCACGATCCGAAGCCGAAGCCGCCAATCGTGACCTTCGAATGCCGCCGCCGGCTGCCGGCGAACCACCACCACTGGTGGCATACGCTGACACGCCCAGCTGCGTTCAGCTCGCTTCCAGCAGCCCGCGCAAAGGCACGCCCTCCTTTGATCAATCTCGGTTCGTTTCTCCGAAAACCCTCGATTTTAATAATTAATTTTTCCGACAAACACAATTCACACAAGAGAGAAAACATAGACGTAGAACAATATAGCACAATAATTTAACAATTTAAATTAATCTATGGCTATAAACAACGAGAATCAATTATCGAAACAATTAATGAAAAACGTAACCGTACACTCTGATACCAATTGTTGGAATTCGATATCCTGGGTTATTAAAATTTGCGGAAACAATAACCCGATCAAAAACCCTTTGCCGGAGATCACGCGAACACCACCGCACGCGCCGGAGCACGACCGAGGACACGACGCACCCGAAGGCACGCCGCTGCCCCAGCCGAGCCCCCGCGAGCGGGGCTCCATGCGATCATCGATCGCATCGATCGATCGATTGGGGTGGGGCTGCCCAGCAGCCCCCGCGGCGAGTCCGACGACTCGCCGCCGCCTGGGAGGTCCCCACCGTCGAGGTGGGGTGGGGTGCGGCACCAGCCCGCGCCCCCAGCGATCGATCATAAGATCGATCGCATGCCCGCAGCCCAGCCGCGGGTATCTCCTCCGCGCGCCCTCGAAACCCTAGCCGGGCGACCCCGCGGTCCGGTGGTTTCACCACCACCGCGTGATTGTTCGTCTAATCCGGGGTTCGATCCTTGGATCTTGTTTTTCGATAATTGATTCAATAAACTTGAATTAAATTGCGGAAATTTAATTCACCTTTCGATTCGTTGTGCGGAGAAACGAGATCTTATGATGACCTTGAGATCTTCCCACGTATTCCTTGCACTAGCTCGAACGTCGGGTGGGCGACGATCTTCCGAACTCTATGGATCTCCTTCTCTACTTTCTCTCTCTAGAATTGTGATCTTCAAGTTATGAGAATAGAGTGTTGGAGTTGTGTACTTAATGTCTAGATTTAAGTAACGGAAACTCACGATCCATTGCCACTAATCTATTTAATTAAATAAACAATTATTTGCGTTTAATTATTTATAATTAAATATATGCAAATTATAGTCCTAGATTATATACGTTGTAGTTAGTATGGTGTGCAACGTCACACAGAAGATCATACTATCGGTTACTCGTATTTAATCGAACAGTTGCTCACGACCTAGATGGACAGGGACCAATCCATCGGTATAGTCGTTGTGTGAGAGAGAAAATAATCTGTCTTGATTATTTTATCACACTTGTACACTTGGTGTATTGGGCGGATCGTTTGAGATTTATCGATTAGGATTGCCGGCGATAATCGATTTAAGTCTCAGTGTATTTTATTCTTAATCCCCGATACTATTGCGGGTGTGTATATTTAATATAAGTGACTTTGATTTTCCAAAGGAATTAACCGATTTAATTATTGGGTTAATTACCGGTTAAGTTGGGTCACTATATTTTATATATGGCATGCCGTGAATACTTGACGGGAAAGTGTATCCCGTAAGGGTTGATAATATCCCCGAGATGAGTTCATAAGGAATTATTATGTAAACCCTGCAGGTGGATTCGTTCCGCATAATAATTAAGGTTGAATGGTACTAGTCTCGGATATAAGAGATGAATAAATTAATTAGCAATAAATTAATTTTATTCATGGATATTCATATCTTAAATACACGGAATAAATAATACTACCGGAGAAATATTATTTGATATAATATGGTTTAATATTGGGAGTGCAATTAATTTTATATAGTGGAAAATAGAATTAATTAATATTAATGGATTAATAGATTTGGGCTTGGGCTCAATTTAATCATTAATATTGGAAGCCCAATATTCCACCTCCTTAAGATCCCCTACGTAGCCTATAAAAGCACTACATGGTCTTCTCTATTCTCATAACTTGAAGAACACAATTCTAGAGAGAGAAAGTAGAGAGGAGGATCCATGGAGTTCGGTAGATCGTCGCCCACACGACGTCCGGGCTAGTGCAAGGAATACGTGGGAAGATCTCAAGGTCATCATAAGATCTCGTTTCTCCGCACAACGAATCGAAAGGTGAATTAAATAATTGCTATTTAATTCTTATTTTATTGAATCAATTATCGAAAAACAAGATCCAAGGATCGAACCCCGGATTAGACGACGAACGCGTGGTGGCGATCTAGGATCGCCGGACCACGGCGATCGCCGCCTAGGGTTTCGGCGTGCGCGCATGGAGCGAACCCCGGGTGGACGCCGGGGGTGCGATCGATCCAAGGATCGATCGCCGGCAGCGGGCTGGGCCCCGCGACGGCCCAGCTGGAGGCGGGCCGACCTCCCATGCGGCGGCGAGTCGCCGGACTCGCCGTGGGGGCTGCTCGGCAGCCCCATCGATCATGAAGATCGAACGCGATCTTCGATCGCGTGAACCCCGTCTCGCGGGGGTTCGGCTGGGGGCGGGCCGCGTGCCTTCGGGTGCGTGGTCTCCAAAGGCTGGACTCCGGCGGATGAGTCGGCGTTCATGTGATCTCCGGCGAAGGGTTTGATCGGGTTATTGGTTTCCGCAAATTTTAATAACCCGGGATATCGAATTCCAACAATTGGTATCAGAGCGTACGGTTACGTTTTTCGTTAATTGTTTCGATAATCGATTCTCGATATATATGGCCATAGATTAATTTAATTTGTTAAATTGTTGTGCTATATTGTTCTACGTCTTTGTATTCTCTCTCGTATGAATCTTGTGAATTTTTATTAAATTAAAAATCGACGGAAAAATATATTAAAAATCGAGGGTTTTCGGGAATCGAACCGGATCGACCGTGGGCTCGGAGCGGGCTGCTGCTGTGGGCTGTACGGGCTCGCAGCGGGCTGCTGGGCTGCTCGACTTGGTGATCTCCATCGCCGGAAGTCGGGGCAGTCGGCGGCGTGGCTACGAGCACAGCCGGGTAGCACGCCTTTGCGTGGGCTGCTGGGGCAGCGGCGTGCGGGCTGCTGGGGCAGCGGCGTGGGCTGCTGGGGCAGCGGCAGGTCGATGGCGTGGTTCATCGGTGAAGACGTCATGCCGGAGACCTCACCGACGCGGCGGCATGCATGTGATGTTTTGGCATGAATTGCATGTGCGAATATTTTTTTTTTTTTTTTTTATTCTCGATGTGCATAGTATTCATGTGCTGTACATCTCGATTGCATGGCCTGATGGGTATGTGCATGTCTTCATGCATGGCTAGCCCCACATACATGTTTTACGTAAGTTGCATGTTGGGTTCGATTTAGGGATGACCGGAATTGTTTCGGTTCGTCCCGGTAAATCCGATCTTTCCGGAAATAATTTAATCTTTCTAATATTATTTAATTTAATTTTGGAATTAATTCAAATTCTATTTGGATTAGATTTCTTAATTATAGAATTAAATAATGGAATTAGATGGAGAGTTAAATTAGGAAAGAAAATCCTAGTTTCTCTAGATATCCTATACCTACTTGGATTAGAAGTCTTAAGAAGAATCAAAATTCGATTTTGATTAGGATTCTTGAGATCTAATCTAAATAGGATTGAGAAATTATTAAAATATTGATTTTATTTAATTTAAGTATTTTATTTAAAATCATTAGATTAATTCAAAATTTATTTTGGATTGGAAAATATTGGATTTTATTTAGAATAGAATTAAATATGGAAATCAATGGATTTTAATAAAATTGATTTTATTTAATTTAAGTATTTTATTTAAAATCATTAGATTAATTCAAAATTTATTTTGAATTGGAAAATCTTGGATTTTATTTAAAATAGAATTAAATATGGAAATCAATGGAATTGATTTTATTTAATTGGAGTATTTTATTTAAAATCATTAGATTGATTCAAATTTTTTTTGAATTGGAATCTTGGATTTTATTTAAAATAAATTAAATATGAGAATCAAAGAATTTTTCCGTCGCTCGGCAAAGTATTCAAGACGTAGAATGAAGACTCAAGGCAAGCATGCTGGAATTCATCAAGGTACGAATAGTCGAGAAATAATTTTACTTGAGCAATTATTTGATTATTTGTGTACGTACTTCCATGAAATGTATGTTTGTTATTATGCTTATGTGTATTTAATTATGCATTAGATAGCGTATCCCTTTATTGTAAAAAGCTAAGTGGGAGAGGGAATGGAAACATTGCCATGGTCTCCATTGCTGTTCTGTTGGTGACTTTTATGGACTTTTGAAGTTCGTATAGATAAGTCATTGGAGGAGAATTCTTGTAATTCCTTTTACGAGAAACATTGATTGAGTTTATCAAACAATGCCTAATTTGTCTTTCTGAAACTGATTTCAAGTCGACTCATTTTCACCCCGGGGAGTGGAATGGAGCCAAAGCCACTTGGTCATGTGGATGACACAAATTAGAGACTTTCGTGTCATTTGATGACTAGATCGATTGTCTGCTCGGCTCCCTCATTCTATGAGAGATAGGGTCGTTCGCATGGTGAATCACTGGTTAGAAACTTCGAGTTTCACTTATGATTCTCCGCGTCTTGATTTACAAGATCGAATGGATCAAGTAATTGGGAGTCAATTGTAAAAGTCTTTTGGTGTAGTAAACGTCCACACTATCGTGGCTTGCTACATTGAATGGGATTTTGGAACGATTGATGTAGACAGTTATAGAAGGGAGTAAAGGAGCGTATGTTAACGTAAACGTCCACACTATCGTGGGTTGCGGTGAATATGCGTGTCCCAAACAATCTTCTTAGATACTGAGTAATGGTTTACACTTAGGTACGATTCTTAGTATTCTTCCCATCGAAGTAACGCTAATGATGATGTACGACCGAAGCAAATCTAATTGCTAAATCATTTGGATAGGTAAACGTCCACACTATCGTGGCTTGCCTTATCTGATGGGATTTTAGAGGTGATTAGTGGTTTAATGATATTATTTGAGGGAGATAATATCGGAGATTAAATCGATTGTTTGTTATTATATGTGCTCATAGATTAGGAAATGGCCTTGAACCCACTTTCTGTGATACCTAAGGATTTTTAAACTCACTGGTCCCTAAATGTAATGATTGGAATAGAGATCTAGACATTACCCAAACTGTTGAAGAGTACAAGATTGTACTCAGTGAGCTTTGTCCCCCCGAGCCTATTAATGACATAGGTGTTGGAAATCGACTTCCCGGGATGCGTTCGTTTGATCACACGAACATCCGAACGATCCCAGTCGACATCCGGTGTCGCTACTTCGTTCGCTTTTCCAGCCCGTGCCCCGATTCACGCCCAGCCATTGCCCCGAAGGACAACCGCGCGAACCGAGCGGGCTGCCAGAAAAAGACCAAAACGGCGGTCGCCGTTTGGAAACGGCGGTCGCCGTTTCTCCGCGAACAGCAGCGCGTTCTGCTGTTCCGGGCTCGTTTCCGGTCCGTTTTTCCTCTTCCGACTACCGATCCGAAGGTCCTTGAACCCCTAGTAGTCGAGGAACACGTACCACGACTCCCGGAACCCGATCGTTCGTCCGATGTATTTTTAACGAATTTTAGAGATCGATAATTGCGGAATTAGGGATCGATCTCATACCTTTGTCGCGTGATTCGGAGAAGCCGAATTGACAGATACCTCGAGTCTTCTAGCGTGTATCCTAGCCCTCTTGCTCCAGCCGATGTGTGGGCATCGATCCGCTTGGAGCTTCTCTTCTTCTTCTCTCTCAAACCCTCCTTTTCACGTTTTTATTATTCTGTCTCCAGAAATATATTTGCGCTAGCAAATTAATTTCTACAGAAAAGAAAAACTATTCTGTATCCAGAAATATATTTGCGCTAGCAAATTAATTTCTACAGAAAAGAAGAACAATTCTGTATCCAGAAATATATTTGCGCTAGCAAATTAATTTCTACAGAAAAGAAGAACAATTCTGTATCCAGAAATATATTTGCGCTAGCAAAAAAATTTCTACAGAAAAGAAGAACAATTCTGTATCCAGAAATATATTTGCGCTAGCAAAATAATTTCTACAGAAAAACACTGCGCTAATCTAAATTAATTAAGCGGAGAAAAGGATAATTGCGCTAACAAAATAATTTCTCCACAGAATTAATTATAGCGGCGTTCTTTTGGTTTAGAGAAGAGAGACGAGGGATTTATATAGGCCACACTAGGGACCCATAGGCAATTAATTAATTAGGCTTAAATTGCAATTTAATTAACTTGGTGTCCCAAAAGGAAAACCTTAATTAAATTCCACAATTTTATTTATAATTAATTCCACTATAAAATTATAAATGATTTCCCAATTAATTAATTCAAATTATTCCGTCAATAATTTTCCCGCCGTATTACATATGTGATATTTCCCCGTGTTTAAGATATCGCATGTCCATGAATTAATTAATTACTAATAATTAAATTAATTTATTTCTTATTATCCGAGACTAGTACCACTCATCCTTATTATCATGTGGAACGAATCCACCTGCAGGGTTTACATGATAAACTTTATGAGCTCATCTCGGGGACATCATCAACCCAATAAATGAGACACGGTTTCCTGTCTATAATCTATAGCATGCCGTGTGTACAATACCGATTCCCAATCTACCGAGAATATTGACTAATCAATTAATCTCACTCATTGGCACATCAAGGAACCGAGCATTGGACACACGCACCTATAATTATATAGGGATTAAGAACTCACATATCCGTAATATCTGAGGTCTAGTTCGATTACATCGATTAGTATAAATCGAACGCCCTCCCGTGGTCCTGCTCAATACACCAAGTGTACGAGTGTAACATGATAGTCAAGACCGACTATCTACCAGTCACACTACGACGTACCGATGGATTGTCCCTGTCCATCTAAGTCGTGAGCTACTGTTCGATAGTATACGAGTAACCGACAGTATGATCTTCCGCGTGTCTCCTCACGCCATACTGTCTACAACGTATACATCAAGGACTATTGCATTAAATGCAATCATGCTTGAATCATATCTCGAATTAAGGTATAGATAAGGAGTTCCGTATTTGCACTAAACTAGACATTTAGAATACAACTCCATCAATCTCCCACTTATACTAAAAGTCTAGTCGCCCTCTCCCAAACATCAGATTCCCATAACCTCATCACGCCTACCCAACGCTTTCGCTGGAAGTGCCTCTGTGAACGGGTTTACCAGGCAATCCTCTTGATGCTATCTAGGTGACAACTGCATCGTCTTACTAGACGATCCCTCGAATCAGGTGGTACTTGCGCTCTACGTATTATCTCCCACTGTGGACTCGTGGCATTTCAAGTTTGCCAATATCGCTATTCAAAATAGCTTTGGGTAAACTAGAAACCACATCTAAGTCCCTTAGGAAGTTCTGGAGCCACACTGACCTTTTAACTGCCTCAGAGGCCGTTATCCTTTCAGTTTCCATGGTAGAGTCCGTAATGCATCGCTGCTTTACATTCTTCCATGTGACTGCTCCACTTCACAGTGAGAACACATAGCCTGACTTCGACTTTCAACTGTCCCTGTTTGATTGGAAATTCAATTCTATGTAATCCAAAGGAAACAACTTGACTGCTTTGTAACTCAGAACATAATTTTTGGTCCTCTGCAGGAGCCTAAACATGTTCTTTACATCAGTCGAGTTATCCTTTCCAGGATTACTATGATATCTCACCACCATGCCCACGGCATAGTAGATATCAGTCTCGTGCATCGCATTACATACATTAAGCTTCCCACCATTAAGGTGCAGGGAACTGCTTACTCTTCATCTATCTCCTTTATTGTGTCAGACACAAAACCTTAGATAGATTAATTCCACATCTAAAAGGTGAAGACCTTTCTTGGAATTCTGTATGCTGCAACGAGCAAGAATTGTATTTATGTATGAGACTCGAGATAAGTTCTATGTTCTTTTCTGGCGATCCTTTATAACTTTGATCCCAAGAACATTCCCGACTTCTCCTAAGTCTCTTACATAGAATTACTCAGACAACCATCCCTTTATATCCGATAACATCTTTCATATTGTTGCCAATTTAGAAGGATGTCGTCTACATAAAGAATGAGAAAACACCACATCTTTCCTGTCACTTCTTTATTACACACAGGACCTAAACATGCCTTGAATGAATCCATGAAATGGATTTTCTCATAGGTCCGCATGTGTCCAAGATCTTGAAGCTTCCTTCAATCCTAAGATTGATTAAGCTTGCTTACCGAATGCTCTTGGCTCTTTTCGATGAATCTCTCTGGCTGTCCCACACAGATGGCCCCGTCAAGACTTCGATTTAGGAAATCTGTCTTGACTTCCATCTTCCATGTGAAGACAAAGGAATCCGGATCGACTTTTGCCAAGACTGAGCATCTTGATCTTTCAGCGTCTCGTCATAGATCCAGGGTTCGGCTTCATGTTCTCCAGGTAACAAGTCCGAAGACTCTCCTATAAACATGAACCTGTCGGGTTGTCTAACAACCCTCCCACTACGACGACGCTCTGGTGCATCCTTAGTGACTAAAGATTTATAGTAGTGAACTACTCAGTTAGGCTGGTTCTAAGTCTTGACCAGTCCCTCTAAGCACATCAAGTATTACCCTACTCTTGGGCTTGTGATCTTGCATATACATATAGTCCATGTCTAAGAACCGAACGTTGATTCAATCAACGAACATCTGGTCCTTTGGACTATATTACATATCTCAATTCGTTTACTTAGGGTATCTTATAAACAGCCGAATATCTGTACAAGTTTCCAAAAGGATCAAGTTCAGGATAAACGCCGCTGTTTCCAAGCCATATCCCAAAAACGAATTAGGTAACTCCGAATAACTTATTGTCTACTTTCCCATATCTATAAGAGTCCTATTCCTTCTTTACAACACATTATTTTTGCCGAGGCATAAATGGTGTAGTATGTCGGGAGTTAATCCCATTTTCTGATAAGTATGCCTTACTCCTCAAAGAGGTCTGCATATATCAGAGCGAATCAACTCTAGTACTTTCTTGGATCTTTTCCCTTTAACCGTAAAGGATTGCTCGATCATTAAAACTTCCAAGTATGATTCGAAGGTTGGAAGGGCCTTTCCTTCAACCTAGCTGAGTAGTCCATCAGCTTTCACCCTTTGAATCGTACTCAAGTTAAAAATGATCTAGCCTAAGATTCCATAAGTACATTTGATTCAACCTAGAAGGATCTTTACTCTTATTGGGGTTCGACAATGTGTTATTAGCTCCGGTGTGTTGCATCGTGGAAGAACACGGATTTAGTATTAAATTGTCTATCAATGTACCAGAATAGATAATATCCCCGTTTCCTACTCTGATAGGTATAAAACTATCAGAAGAAACGGAATATCCATTCTAAGCCAATTTAGAAATCCGAAATGAAAATTCTTTCTAAATACCGGCACATAAAGACAATTTATTAGAACTAAAATCCTACCGTTAAAACATTTAACATATTCTCCCACTGCAATGGCTGTTACCTTAACAGTATTGCCCATGTAGGTTATAACTTCTTCCTTTCTAAGTCTCCGAGTTTCCTGGAACCCCCGCATTTAGGTGCAGACATGATTAGTGGTTTCCGTATCCACACACCAGGTACTGGTAGATAACACCACTAAACATGTTTCGGTGACTAAGGAGAAGTTAACTTCTAGTTGCTTTGAGAGGACAATTAAAACTCCCAGTATCCAAACTGCTTACAACGGAAGCACTTGCCCCTTGGGCTTGCTTGTCCCATTCCATGGTCCGGATATATTAGGGCCACTGGGTTTCCGTATTGCTTCTTCTTCCTTTTGTCGCCCGAAGGCCTAGGAAGAGCCAATTTCTCAGCCATAAGTGTTTTGAGAGCCCTTAAAGATTCCCTCAGCCGCTTGAAGTTCAACCAGGAGCTCCGCCAATGAATAAGACCCCTTATTCATATTATAGTTCAGGCGGAACTGCTCAAAACTTCTCGGCAGAGACTGGAGCACAATATCGACTTGGGTTACCCCATCGATAACTGCTCCTAGAATCTCTATCTCATTAAGATAGCCCATCATTCTAAAAACGTGATCCCTCGCGGGCGTTCTTTCCGACATGATGGCCGTCATGAGTTGCCTCATTTCACTTTGTCCGGCTGTCCTGTCCTGATAACCAAAAACTTCTTGAGGTTAAGCATCATATCATAGGTAATGGTCATGGCATGATCCTGATGTCGCAGCACATTTGACATGAAAGTCATAATGTTGCTCCGCGTCATCTCATAGCCCTGATCCATTTCCAATGAGCTTCCTTTCCTCAGTAGTGGAAGTATCATTTGGTTCAGCAGGTCAATTGACTTGGAGTACATATTTGTACTCCTCTGCAGTTAGGACAATGTCCAAGTTTCTTTTCCAATCCATACAATCAGGTTCAGTGAGTTTGTTGACTTTTAATGGGAATAATACCATATAAAACAAACAATGAGTTTAATTCGATATCATTTCCCTCAAGTGATATTATTAAACTACCAATCATTTCCAAAATCCCATCAGACATAGCAAGCCACGTTCTTGTGGACGTTTACCAGTCCAAATGATTTTATGATTGGATTTCACTTCGGTCGTACATCATCATAGCAGTGACTCCGATGGGGAGGATACTATAAAGCGTACCTAAGTGTGTACCATTTCTCAGTACTAAGTCCACCGCTCGGGAACCACATGTCCACCGCAAGCCACGTTCTTGTGGACGTTTACGTTGACATGCGGTCCTCCACGACTTTCTATAACTGTCGAGCCTCAATTAATCCCAAAGTTCCGTTTCCATTTAGCAAGCCACGTTCTTGTGGACGTTTACTAAAACAAACAACTTTATTAATTGAATCTCACTTATTTAAATGTCATAGAATCTTAATTAACCCAAAGTACCGTTTCCATTTAGCAAGCCACGTTCTTGTGGACGTTTACTAAAACAAACAACTTTGTTAATTTACTCTTACATTTATTAAATTTCACAATTTTATTAATCAAAGCTTGATATCTCGTAAGTGAAACTCGAAGTTTCTAACCAGCGATCAATCATGCAATTGAGCCCTATCTCTCACTAGGTGAGGGAGCCAACCAGACAATCGATCTAGTCATCGAATGACTCGAATGTCTTTAATCTGTGTCATCGACATAACCAAGCGCTTTGGCTCCATTCCACTCCCCGGGGTGAGAATGAGTCGAGTTGAAATTAGTCTTTGAATGACAGATTAGGCATTGCTTTTGAGAAATATAATTGTTCAATTTTATAAGTGGATTTTAAATTCGAATTTTGATCCAGTGATATCCGTGTGTCGACTTTATCCGATAGGGAGGATGACACTAAAGCCAACTCGTAAGTGACACACATCACTATCAAAACAGAGAATGGAGACCGCGGGATTGTTTCCAATCCCTCTCCCACTTAGTATTTTACGAAAGGGATAACATGCACAAATAAATAAAGCATAATAAAAGCACGTTAACACACAAAAAGCATTTAACGTGGCCCCGATTATTATGGCCTTTAAAAATCTTCCATGCACGTCTACTCGGATCTTTGTCTCGTTGCTCGTCTCGGTCTCGATCCACCACCGACTCGTCTAAGTGCCAAGAGACGAACCCCTTCCACTGGAGTATCATCCCAGGCCTCGACGAGCGATCCGTGGTGTCAGTCGAACCCCCGCGGAGCTGCTGCCAAGAATCCAGCGAAACGGCGACCGCCGTTTAAGAAACGGCGACCGCCGTTTGCCCTTCAGCAGCTCGCGGGTTCGACTTCTCGACCCTCGTTCGTCCGGCCTCCGATCTTCTCTCGATCCACCAAGTAGCAGTAACATTACAAAGGTAAAACATACTACTTCCGGCATCGATCCTATACAGGTTGATCGATCCTATACATCCGGATAAAACGAAAAACGTAATAAAACCTAAACGACTCAACCCGCCGTTTTAACTATTACAAACATGCAACGATTTCAAAAACCAAAGATCTCGACAAGCCCGAGAGTTTAAACAAACCACAAACATTAAAGCACAAACACATGGCCATAATAATCGAGTTCGAACCTGCAAAACAAATCTCGCAAAAATACAAAGAACGACAAAACCGGCTCTGATACCAATTGTTGGAAATCGACTTCCCGGGATGCGTTCGTTTGATCACACGAACATCCGAACGATCCCAGTCGACATCCGGTGTCGCTACTTCGTTCGCTTTTCCAGCCCGTGCCCCGATTCACGCCCAGCCATTGCCCCGAAGGACAACCGCGCGAACCGAGCGGGCTGCCAGAAAAAGACCAAAACGGCGGTCGCCGTTTGGAAACGGCGGTCGCCGTTTGGAAACGGCGGTCGCCGTTTGGAAACGGCGGTCGCCGTTTCTCCGCGAACAGCAGCGTGTTCTGCTGTTCCGGGCTCGTTTCCGGTCCGTTTTTCCTCTTCCGACTACCGATCCGAAGGTCCTTGAACCCCTAGTAGTCGAGGAACACGTACCACGACTCCCGGAACCCGATCGTTCGTCCGATGTATTTTTAACGAATTTTAGAGATCGATAATTGCGGAATTAGGGATCGATCTCATACCTTTGTCGCGTGATTCGGAGAAGCCGAATTGACAGATACCTCGAGTCTTCTAGCGTGTATCCTAGCCCTCTTGCTCCAGCCGATGTGTGGGCATCGATCCGCTTGGAGCTTCTCTTCTTCTTCTCTCTCAAACCCTCCTTTTCACGTTTTTATTATTCTGTCTCCAGAAATATATTTGCGCTAGCAAATTAATTTCTACAGAAAAGAAAAACTATTCTGTATCCAGAAATATATTTGCGCTAGCAAATTAATTTCTACAGAAAAGAAGAACAATTCTGTATCCAGAAATATATTTGCGCTAGCAAATTAATTTCTACAGAAAAGAAGAACAATTCTGTATCCAGAAATATATTTGCGCTAGCAAAAAAATTTCTACAGAAAAGAAGAACAATTCTGTATCCAGAAATATATTTGCGCTAGCAAAATAATTTCTACAGAAAAGAAAAACACTGCGCTAATCTAAATTAATTAAGCGGAGAAAAGGATAATTGCGCTAACAAAATAATTTCTCCACAGAATTAATTATAGCGGCGTTCTTTTGGTTTAGAGAAGAGAGACGAGAGATTTATATAGGCCACACTAGGGACCCATAGGCAATTAATTAATTAGGCTTAAATTTCAATTTAATTAACTTGGTGTCCCAAAAGGAAAACCTTAATTAAATTCCACAATTTTATTTATAATTAATTCCACTATAAAATTATAAATGATTTCCCAATTAATTAATTCAAATTATTCCGTCAATAATTTTCCCGCCGTATTACATATGTGATATTTCCCCGTGTTTAAGATATCGCATGTCCATGAATTAATTAATTACTAATAATTAAATTAATTTATTTCTTATTATCCGAGACTAGTACCACTCATCCTTATTATCATGTGGAACGAATCCACCTGCAGGGTTTACATGATAAACTTTATGAGCTCATCTCGGGGACATCATCAACCCAATAAATGAGACACGGTTTCCTGTCTATAATCTATAGCATGCCGTGTGTACAATACCGATTCCCAATCTACCGAGAATATTTACTAATCAATTAATCTCACTCATTGGCACATCAAGGAACCGAGCATTGGACACACGCACCTATAATTATATAGGGATTAAGAACTCACATATCCGTAATATCTGAGGTCTAGTTCGATTACATCGATTAGTATAAATCGAACGCCCTCCCGTGAGCTACTGTTCGATAGTATACGAGTAACCGACAGTATGATCTTCCGCGTGTCTCCTCACGCCATACTGTCTACAACGTATACATCAAGGACTATTGCATTAAATGCAATCATGCTTGAATCATATCTCGAATTAAGGTATAGATAAGGAGTTCTGTATTTGCACTAAACTAGACATTTAGAATACAACTCCATCAATAGGCGGCTGGACAAGAAGCGATGAGGATACTCATAAAGGCCAGTCAATTCGAGGAAACGCTTAAACACGTTTTTGAGATGATTGACCTTTTAGACGAGTTGAGACGGAAATCGCAAGCTCTTGTAGCCAATGCCAAAGGTTTCGAACCTAAAGGCAAAATCGGGGAAAAGGAAAAGCAAGCAAAGAAACCCAGTGGTCCTAAGCTACTTGGACCACTAGATGGGACGAGAAAGCCATGAGGCAAGTGATCTCGATGCAAACAGTCTGGGTACTGGAAGTCTGATTATCCTCTCAAAAGTGCGAAATTTTCTTTAGTCGTGAAACATAGTCAGTGGTATTATCTACCGGAACCTGGTGTGTAGATATGGAACCACTGACGGTATGTGCATTTAAATGCAAGGGTTCCAGGAAACCCGACGACTTAGAAAAGAAGAAATCGTAGTCTACATGGGCAATGCTGTGGAGGAGGCAGCAGTTGCAGTGGAGGACATTTTATAGGATTTCATTTTGAGTTATTGCTTTTATGTACCTTTTATTTTAGAAAGAACTTTGTTCTGGATTTCTAATAAATGGATATTTTATTTCTTTTAATCATTTGATGGTTATAAGAAGAAATAATGATATTATCTATTTTGGTACATTAGCTAGCAATATATAAATGATGAATCCTGAGTCCACCACGATGCAACGAACCGTTTTATATATAACTCGTTTTACTAATAAGAGATTTCTTTATTAAATCATTTATACTTGTGGAATCTTATGCTAAGTCATATTTATTCAAATAAGAAGTTCAAAGGTCGAAAATTGATTTTTGATCGATTAAGTTGAAGGAGTGGACCTTCCGACCTATGAATCTAATTTGGAAGATAACATGACTAAGCAATCCTTTATGGATATAAGATGTAAGAACCGGACAAGTATAAGAATTGATAGACTCTGATGTATGCAGACCTATGTTTACTCAGACAATAAGGTACGAGTACTGATTACTCAAGAAATGGATTAGAATACCTGATGTGCCACAAAAGCAAGTGTTTTGACAAGTCAATGGACACAAAGCTATTGTGGAGAACCTTCAAGGTATATCCATTTGTAGCCTGCGATTTGATCGTGGAGGCATGTACCTGTCTGAAGAATGCATGGCATACTGATCAGAGATTGGGATTTGATCCCAAATGACTACACCATACACTGTTGTGTAGAGATGGTATGTCGATAATAAGAAATGGAACTCTTATAGAGATAGTAAAAGATGAGTTACACGGAACTACCTATGTTCTATGGATATGTCTGGAAACAACGGCGCATTCAAATGCGGTTGTAGAATATCCTAGAAGAACAAAAGATGTGTGTTCAATAGTACTATGAACCAGAAGGACGTTATAAGTTCTAACGCCCGGTTCTTAGAGAAAGACTATATGATGAACCACAAGCCCCAAGTGACATGATACTTTGAAATGAGAGAGAAAGATTAAGACTTAGAACCAGCCGAACCGAGTAGCGGTACACCACTAACTGCACCTACTGTTATCACTGTTTATACACCGGAATGCCATTGTAGTGGGAGGTTGTGGGACAACCGGAGATATTCATAAGACTAGGAGAGTCTTCGGACTCTGGACCTAGTATACATGAAATCGATCCCTGGATCTACATGAAGGCGGTACTAGATCTAAATGTGCCTTCTTGGAGAGCAATAAGGATTATTGCTAAGAGGCGAGATCATTTAGAGTACAAGCTTAGTTGATCCATTTATGGATTGAAACAAAGCATTGAGTTCGTGGTACTTGCAAATTGATGAGATAGTCCATTTTATGGATTCATCAAAAGCATAGACGAATTGTGTGTATTGGAAACGTGATGGAAAACAAGGTGGTGTTTCTCGGAGGTTTTATGTAGATGACACTCTTATCATTGGCAACAATGTAAAGATGTTATCAGACATAAAATGATGATTGTCTAGATGAATCATTATGAAAGATAAAGGAAGAAGTTGGACATGTTCTTGAGATCTTGGATCTCTAGAAAGAACATTGTACTTCTCCTGGACATCTTACATAAATGATTATGGTTCGTTTTAACATGCAAGATTCCGAGAAAGGTTCGTTACCTTTCAGAGACGGAATGCATCTATCTAAGGATATGTGTTTTGAAACACAAAAGGAGATAGAAGCAATGAAAGCAGTTACCTACACTTTGAGTGTGGAAAGCTTAATAAATGCATTGTTGAAAACAAGAACCTGA
Organism: Euphrasia confusa; assembly: GCA_954870475.1. Taxonomy (NCBI): domain Eukaryota; kingdom Viridiplantae; phylum Streptophyta; class Magnoliopsida; order Lamiales; family Orobanchaceae; genus Euphrasia; species Euphrasia confusa. The sequence continues at coordinate 36,529,816 of OX940950.1, forward strand.
TATCGGCTATGCGGTTAACATAGTGGGAGGATATCAAGGTAATCCTGGAAAGGAATATTCGACTGCTGTAAAAGTACTTTCGAAGTACTGTTCTAGACTACGAAGCAGACGAGCATTTCCTTTGGATTACATTCTCTTAGATTTCTAATCGAATGAGGACCGGTGTAAGTCGATATCAGGCTATGTGTTTCACTATTGAAGGAGAAGGAGTTTTAACATGGAAGAGTGATAAGCACGATGCTTTTCGGACTCTGCCATGGGTAACCAAATAGCAGCCTCAGAGGCAGCGGAAGTTTTGGTATAACTCCGGGATAATCTCTGGGACTTAGATGTGATTCTTAATTTGCCAAAGGCTATGTAAATAGCGGTGCAATGGCAAATGGTAAGAAATCACAAGTCTATAAGTGTAAGATAACACATAGTGCAAGTACCACCTGATACGAGTCATCGTCGAGGGAGACGACGCTGTAGTCACCAAGATAACTTCAGAGCGGCAACCTAGAGTGTTGGAATTCGATATCCCGGGTTATTTAAATTTGCGGAAACCAATAACCCGAACGAACCCTTCGCCGGAGATCACATGAACGCCGACTCATCCGCCGGAGTCCAGCCTTTGGAGACCACGCACCCGAAGGCACGCGGCCCGCCCCCAGCCGAACCCCCGCGAGTACGGGGTTCACGCGATCGATGATCGCGTGCGATCATCATGATCGATGGGGCTGCCCAGCAGCCCCCGCGGCGAGTCCGGCGACTCGCCGCCGCATAGGAGGTCGGCCCGCCTCCAGCTGGGCCGTCGCGGGGCCCAGCCCGCTGCCGGCGATCGATCCTTGGATCGATCGCACCCCCGGCGTCCAGCCGGGGTTCGCTCCATGCGCGCACGCCGAAACCCTAGGCGGCGATCGCCGTGGTCCGGCGATCCTAGATCGCCACCACGCGTTCGTCGTCTAATCCGGGGTTCGAACTTTTGGATCTTTGTTCTTCGATAATTGATTCAATAAAACAAGAATTAAATAGCAATTATTTAATTCACCTTTCGATTCGTTGTGCGGAGAAACGAGATCTTATGATGACCTTGAGATCTTCCCACGTATTCCTTGCACTAGCCCGGACGTCGTGTGGGCGACGATCTACCGAACTCCATGGATCCTCCTCTCTACTTTCTCTCTCTAGAATTGTGATCTTCAAGTTATAAGAATAGAGAAGACCATGTAGTGCTTTTATAGGCTACGTAGGGGATCTAAAGGAGGTGGAATATTGGGCTTCCAATATTAATGATTAAATTGAGCCCAAGCCCAAATCTATTAATCCATTAATATTAATTAATTCTATTTTCCACTATATAAAATTAATTGCACTCCCAATATTAAACCATATTATATCAAATAATATTTCTCCGGTAGTATTATTTATTCCGTGTATTTAAGATATAAATATCCATGAATAAAATTAATTTATTGCTAATTAATTTATTCATCTCTTATATCCGAGACTAGTACCATTCAACCTTAATTATTATGCGGAATAAATCCACCTGCAGGGTTTACATAATAATTCCTTATGAACTCATCTCGGGGATATTATCAACCCTTCCGGGATACACTTTCCCGTCAAGTATTCACGGCATGTCATATATAAAATATAGTGACCCAACTTAACCGGTAATTAACCCAATAATTAAATCGGTTAATTCCTTTGGTAAATCAAAGTCACTTATATTAAATATACACACCCGCAATAATATCGGGGATTAAGAATAAAATACACTGAGACTCGAATCGATTATCGCCGGCAATCCTAATCGATGAATCTCAACGATCCGCTCAATACACCAAGTGTACAAGTATGATAAAATAATCAAGACAGATTATTTTCTCTCTCACACAACGACTATACCGATGGATTGGTCCGTGTCCATCTAGGTCGTGAGCAACTGTTCGATTAAATACGAGTAACCGATAGCATGATCTTCTGTGTGACGTCGCACACCATACTAACTACAACGTATATAATCCAGGACTATAATTTGCATATATTTAATTATAAATAATTAAACGCAAATAATTGTTCATTTAGTTAAATAGATTAATGGCAATGGATCGTGAGTTTCCGTTGCTTAAATCTAGACATTAAGTACACAACTCCAACAATCTCCCACTTGTACTAAGGTCTAGTCATTTCCTCCAAACTCCCGACTCCCATACTCATCACGTGCTTAAGTTGTACTTCCAAGAAGTACTATGTGAATGAGCACTCTAGGTTGCCGCTCTGAAGTTATCTTGGTGACTACAGCGTCGTCTCCCTCGACGATGACTCGTATCAGGTGGTACTTGCACTATGTGTTATCTTACACTTATGGACTTGTGATTTCTTACCATTTGCCATTGCACCGCTATTTACATAGCCTTTGGCAAATTAAGAATCACATCTAAGTCCCAGAGATTATCCCGGAGTTATACCAAAACTTCCGCTGCCTCTGAGGCCGCTATTTGGTCACCCATGGCAGAGTCCGAAAAGCATCGTGCTTATCACTCTTCCATGTTAAAACTCCTTCTCCTTTAATAGTGAAACACATAGCCTGATCGACTTACACCGGTCCTCATTCGATTAGAAATCTAAGAGAATGTAATCCAAAGGAAATGTTCGTCTGCTTCGTAGTCTAGAACAGTACTTCGAAAGTACTTTTACAGCAGTCGAATATTCCTTTCCAGGATTACCTTGATATCCTCCCACTATGCTCACTGCATAGCCGATATCAGGTTCTTGTTTTCAACATCGCGTTTATTAAGCTTTCCACACTCAAAGTGTAGGAATCCGCTTTCATTGCTTCTATCTCCTTTTGTGTTCCAAAACACATATCCTTAGATAGATGCATTCCATTTCTGAAAGGTAACGAACCTTTCTCGGAATCTTGCATGTTAAAACGAACCATAATCATATATATGTAAGATGTCCAGGAGAAGTACAATGTTCTTTTCTTGAGATCCTAGATCTTAAGAACATGCTCTAACTTCTTCTTCATCTCATATATCGATTTTTCTAGACAACCATCATTTTATGTCTGACAACATCTTTACATTGTTGCCAATGATAAAATGTTATCTACATAAATCCTCCGAGAAACACCACCTTGTTTCCATCACGTTTCCCATACACACGATTCGTCAATGCCTTTTGATGAATCCATCAAATGGACTATCTCATCAATGCGCAAGTTCCACGAACTCTAGCTTTGTTACAATCCATAAATGGATCAACTAAGCTTGTACTCTAAATGATCTCGCCTCTTAACAATAATCCTTATTGTTCTCCAAGAAGGCACATTTAGATCTAGTACCGCCTCTATGTAGATCCAGGGATTGATTTCATGTATACTAGGTCCAGAGTTCGAAACTCTCTTAGTTTCATGAATATCTCCGGTTGTTATACAACCTCCCACTACAACGGTGTTCCGGTGTATAAACAGTAATAACAGTAGGTGCAGTTAGTGGTGTACCGCTACTCGGTTCGGCTGGTTCTAAGTCTTAATCGTTTTCTCTCTTATCAGAAGTATCATGTCATTTTGGGCTTGTGGTTCATCTAATAGTCTTCCTCTAAGAACCGGGCGTTAGAACTTATAACGTCCTTCTGGTTCATAGTACTATCGAACACACACCTTTTGTTCTTCTAGGATATTCTACAACCACATTTGAATGTGCCGTTGTTTCCAAGACATATCCATAGAACATAGGTAGTTCCGTTTAACTCATGCTTTTACTATTTCTATAAGAGTTCCATTTCTTATTTCCGACACACCATTTCTACAGAGGACTGTATGGTGTTGTCACTTGGGATTAAATCCCAATCTCTGATCAGTATGCCATGCATTCCTCAGACAGGTACTTGCCTCCGCGATCAAATCGCAGGCTACAAATGGATATACCTTGATGGTTCTCCACAATTGCTTAGTGTCAATTGACTTGTCAAAACACTTGCTTTTGTGGCACATCAGGTATTCTAATCCATTTCTCGAGTAATCATCAAATGAAGTACTCGTACCTTATTGTCTGAGTAGGCATAGGTCTGCATACTTCAGAGTCAATCAATTCTTATACTTGTCCGGATCTTATATCTTATATCCATAAAGGATTGCTTAGTCGTATTATCTTCCAAATTAGATTCTTAGGTCGGAAGGTCCACTCCTTCAACTTAATTGATCTTACAATCAATTTTCGACCTTTGAACTTCTTATTTGAATAAATATGACTTAGCATAAGATTCCACAAGTATAAATGATTTAATAAAGAAATCTCTTATTAGTAAAACGAGACGTATGAAACGGTTCGTCGCATCGTGGTAGACTCAGGATTCATCATTTATATATTGCTAGCTAATGTACCAAAATAGATAATATCATTATTTCTTCTTATAACCATCAAATGATTAAAAGAAATAAAATATCCATTCATTAGAAATCTAGAACAAAGTTCTTTCTAATATGAAAGGTACATAAAAGAAATAACTCAAAATGAAATCCTATAAAATGTCCTCCACTGCAACTGCTGCCTCCTCTACAGCATTGCCCATGTAGACTACGATTTCTTCTTTTCTAAGTCGTTGGGTTTCCTGGAACCCTTGCATTTAGAATGCACATACCGTCAGTGGTTCTATATCTACACACCAGGTTCCGGTAGATAATACCACCGACTATGTTTCTTGACTAAAGAAAATTTCGTACTTTCTTTGAGAGGATAATCAGACTTCCAGTACCCAGACTGTTCGTGTCGAGAATACTTGCCTCATGGCTTTCTCGTCCCATCTCGTGGTCTAATCAATTTAGGACCACTGGGATTCTTTGCTTTCTTGTCCTTTCCCCCGATTCATGCCTTTAGGTTCGAAACCTTTGGCATTGGCTACAAGAGCTTGCGATTTCCGACTCAACTCGTCTAAAAGGTCAATCATCTCAAAAACGTGTTTAAGCGTTTCCTCGAAGCGACTGGCCTTTATGAGTATCCTCATCGCTTCTTGTCTAGCCGCCTATGTCAATAGGCTCGGGAGGACAAAGCTTACTGAGTACTAACCAGTACTCTTCAACAGTCTGGACAATGTCTAGATCTCTATTCCAATCATTACATTTAGGGACCAATGAGTTTAAAATCCTTACGTATCACAGAAAATGGGTTCAAAGCCATTTCCTAATCTATGAGCACATATAACAACAAACAATCGATTTAATCTCCGATATTATCTCCCTCAAATAATATCATTAAACCACTAATCACATCTAAAATCCCATCAGATATGGCAAGCCACGATAGTGTGGACGTTTACCTATCCAAATGATTTAGCAATTAGATTTCCTTCGGTCGTACATCATCATTAGCGTTACTTCGATGGGAAGAATACTAAGAAGCGTACCTAAGTGTAAACCATTACTCAGTATCTAAGAAGATTGTTTGGGACACGCATATTCACCGCAAGCCACGATAGTGTGGACGTTTACGTTAACATACGCTCCTTTACTCCCTTCTATAACTGTCTACATCAATCGTTCCAAAATCCCATTCAATGTAGCAAGCCACGATAGTGTGGACGTTTACTACACCAAAAGACTTTTACAATTGACTCCCAATTACTTGATTCATTTAATCTTGTAAATCAAGACGCGGAGAATCATAAGTGAAACTCGAAGTTTCTAACCAGTGATTCACCATGCGAACAACCCTATCTCTCATAGAATGAGGGAGCCGAGCAGACAATCGATCTAGTCATCAAATGACACGAAAGTCTCTAATTTGTGTCATCCACATGACCAAGTGGCTTTGGCTCCATTCCACTCCCCGGGGTGAGAATGAGTCGACTTGAAATCAGTTTCAGAAAGACAAATTAGGCATTGTTTGATAAACTTAATCAATGTTTCTTGTAAAAGGAATTACAAGAATTCTCCTCCAATGACTTATCTATACGAACTTCAAAAGTCCATAAAAGTCACCAAGAGAACAGCAATGGAGACCATGGATATGTTTCCATACCCTCTCCCACTTAGCTTTTTATAACAAAGGGATACGCTATCTAATGCATAATTAAATACACATAAGCATAATAACAAACATACAATTCATGCAAGTACGTTCACAAATAATCAAATAATTACTCAAGCAAAAATTATTTCTCGACTATTCGTACCTTGATGAATTCCAGCATGCTTGCCTTGAGTCTTCATTCTACGTCTTGAATACTTTGCCGAGCGACGGAAAAATTCTTTGATTCTCATATTTAATTTATTTTAAATAAAATCCAAGATTCCAATTCAAAAATAAATTTGAATCAATCTAATGATTTTAAATAAAATACTCCAATTAAATAAAATCATTTCCATTGATTTCCATATTTAATTCTATTTTAAATAAAATCCAAGATTTTCCAATCCAAAAATAAATTTTGAATTAATCTAATGATTTTAAATAAAATACTTAAATTAAATAAAATCAATATTATTAAAATCCATTAATTTCCATATTTAATTCTATTCTAAATAAAATCCAAGATTATCCAATCCAAAATAAATTTTGAATTAATCTAATGATTTTAAATAAAATACTTAAATTAAATAAAATCAATATTATTAAAATCCATTGATTTCCATATTTAATTCTATTCTAAATAAAATCCAAGATTATCCAATCCAAAATAAATTTTGAATTAATCTAATGATTTTAAATAAAATACTTGAATTAAATAAAATCAATATTTTAATAATTTCTCAATCCTATTTAAATTAGATCTCAAGAATCCTAATCAAAATCGAATTTTGATTCTTCTTAAGACTTCTAATCCAAGTAGGTATAGGATATCTAGAGAAAATAGGATTTTCTTTCCTAATTTAACTCTCCATCTAATTCCATTATTTAATTCCATAATTAAGAAATCTAATCCAAATAAAATTTGAATTAATTCCAAAATTAAATTAAATAAAATTAGAAAGATTAAATTATTTTCGGAAAGATCGGATTATCTGGGACGAACCGAAAACAATTCCGGTCGACCCAATCGAACCATGCTTTAGTTGGTTCCATGCATGAACAATGCACACCAACTAAAAACCCATGCATATCAACGTGAATTAATTCACATGCAAGGCTAAGAGACCATGCATGCGGACATGCATATTCATCTTTGGCCATGTAAAGAATTCACTCAGCAATTGATTCATGCAATTGGACATTCAGCGTAGCCATTCAAAAAAAATCACGCCTACAGCACCAATTCACATTCACGATTAAAAACCGATCGTCTACTTCGGCGAGACTTGTGCACGAACCCGGTCGATATCCGGCATGGCGTCTTCTCCGACGACACACGCCATCAACCTCGTCACAGCCCACGCACGAGCAGCCCGCGACGAGCCCAGCAGCAGCCCGCTCCGAGCCCAGCAGCCCGTTTGATCTCGAAGCCGTCCGCGAAGCCGCCAACGCAACCACCGAACGTAGCCGCCGGCTGCCGGCGAACCACCACCACTGGTGGCACACGCCGGCATGCCCAGCCACGTCTAGGTCACGCCCAGCAGCCCGCACAGCCCCTTCGAGCCCAGCATGCCACGGTCGATCGATCTTTCGATTCGATATTCCGAAAAAACCCTCGATTTTAATAAATTATTTTTCCGACAAACACGATTCATACAAGAGAGAAAATCAAGTACGTAGAACAATATAGCACAATAATTTAACAAATTAAATTAATCTATGGCCATATATATCGAGAATCGATTATCGAAACAATTAACGAAAAACGTAACCGTACGCTCTGATACCAATTGTTGGAATTCGATATCCCGGGTTATTTAAATTTGCGGAAACCAATAACCCGAACGAACTCTTCGCCGGAGATCACATGAACGCCGACTCATCCGCCGGAGTCCAGCCTTTGGAGACCACGCACCCGAAGGCACGCGGCCCGCCCCCAGCCGAACCCCCGCGAGTACGGGGTTCACGCGATCGATGATCGCGTGCGATCATCATGATCGATGGGGCTGCCCAGCAGCCCCCGCGGCGAGTCCGGCGACTCGCCGCCGCATAGGAGGTCGGCCCGCCTCCAGCTGGGCCGTCGCGGGGCCCAGCCCGCTGCCGGCGATCGATCCTTGGATCGATCGCACCCCCGGCGTCCAGCCGGGGTTCGCTCCATGCGCGCACGCCGAAACCCTAGGCGGCGATCGCCGTGGTCCGGCGATCCTAGATCGCCACCACGCGTTCGTCGTCTAATCCGGGGTTCGAACTTTTGGATCTTTGTTCTTCGATAATTGATTCAATAAAACAAGAATTAAATAGCAATTATTTAATTCACCTTTCGATTCGTTGTGCGGAGAAACGAGATCTTATGATGACCTTGAGATCTTCCCACGTATTCCTTGCACTAGCCCGGACGTCGTGTGGGCGACGATCTACCGAACTCCATGGATCCTCCTCTCTACTTTCTCTCTCTAGAATTGTGATCTTCAAGTTATAAGAATAGAGAAGACCATGTAGTGCTTTTATAGGCTACGTAGGGGATCTAAAGGAGGTGGAATATTGGGCTTCCAATATTAATGATTAAATTGAGCCCAAGCCCAAATCTATTAATCCATTAATATTAATTAATTCTATTTTCCACTATATAAAATTAATTGCACTCCCAATATTAAACCATATTATATCAAATAATATTTCTCCGGTAGTATTATTTATTCCGTGTATTTAAGATATAAATATCCATGAATAAAATTAATTTATTGCTAATTAATTTATTCATCTCTTATATCCGAGACTAGTACCATTCAACCTTAATTATTATGCGGAATAAATCCACCTGCAGGGTTTACATAATAATTCCTTATGAACTCATCTCGGGGATATTATCAACCCTTCCGGGATACACTTTCCCGTCAAGTATTCACGGCATGTCATATATAAAATATAGTGACCCAACTTAACCGGTAATTAACCCAATAATTAAATCGGTTAATTCCTTTGGTAAATCAAAGTCACTTATATTAAATATACACACCCGCAATAATATCGGGGATTAAGAATAAAATACACTGAGACTCGAATCGATTATCGCCGGCAATCCTAATCGATGAATCTCAACGATCCGCTCAATACACCAAGTGTACAAGTATGATAAAATAATCAAGACAGATTATTTTCTCTCTCACACAACGACTATACCGATGGATTGGTCCGTGTCCATCTAGGTCGTGAGCAACTGTTCGATTAAATACGAGTAATCGATAGTATGATCTTCTGTGTGACGTCGCACACCATACTAACTACAACGTATATAATCCAGGACTATAATTTGCATATATTTAATTATAAATAATTAAACGCAAATAATTGTTCATTTAGTTAAATAGATTAATGGCAATGGATCGTGAGTTTCCGTTGCTTAAATCTAGACATTAAGTACACAACTCCAACATAGAGTGCTCATTCACATAGTACTTCTTGGAAGTACAACTTAAGCACGTGATGAGTATGGGAGTCGGGAGTTTGGAGGAAATGACTAGACCTTAGTACAAGTGGGAGATTGTTGGAGTTGTGTACTTAATGTCTAGATTTAAGTAACGGAAACTCACGATCCATTGCCACTAATCTATTTAATTAAATAAACAATTATTTGCGTTTAATTATTTATAATTAAATATATGCAAATTATAGTCCTAGATTATATACGTTGTAGTTAGTATGGTGTGCGACGTCACACAGAAGATCATACTATCGGTTACTCGTATTTAATCGAACAGTTGCTCACGACCTAGATGGACACGGACCAATCCATCGGTATAGTCGTTGTGTGAGAGAGAAAATAATCTGTCTTGCTTATTTTATCACACTTGTACACTTGGTGTGTTGGAAATCGACTACCCGGGATGTGTTCGTTCGATCGCTCGAACATCCGAACACTCCCAGTCGACCTCCGATGTCGCTACTTCGTTCACCCGACAAGCCTTGACCCGATTCACGCCCAGCCATCGCCCCGAAGGACAACCGCGCGAAACGGGACTGGACTGCATCAATTCGGCGACCGCCGAAAGCAGTCCAGCGGTCGCTGAAAGGAAATGCAAACGGCGACCGCCGTTTGCCCTTTGGCGACCGCCGTTTGTCCGCGAACAGCAACGCGACGTTGCTGTTCCGGGCTCGTTTCCGGGTCGTTTTTGCTCATCCGACTACCGTTCCGGAGGTCCTAGACCCCCCAGTAGTCGAGGAACACGATCCACGACCCCGGAACCCGATCTACGTTCATGTATGATTAACGAGAAATTAGATCGAATGAAATTGCGGAATTGAGATTCGATCTCATACCTTCTCGGTCGATTGTTGAGACCTTAGAGCTTCTAATGTATGACTCTTCCCGACTCCAGCCGTTGTGTGGGCAACGATCCGCTGGAAATTCCTTGTCCGCTCTCTCCTTTCTCAAACCAGCGCAATGATTTAATTATTCTATCTGATAGAATAATAATTGCGTTAACTTAATTATTTTAACAGAGAAAAATGTTTTTGCGCTAACGCAATAATTTTTCTCAGAAAAATAATAGTTGCGGCGAACTGTAGGTTTTAGGAGAGGGCAAGGGGGGGGGGGGGGGGGGTTTAAATAGAGCTACGTTAGGGACCTAAGGGAAATTAATTAAGGGCTAAATTGAAATATTAATTAACTTGGAATACGTAAACGCAATTCCTTAATTAATCGATTTCAATTTTAATTATTATTAACTCCACTATAAAATAATAATTGAATTCCCGAAATTAATTTTAATATTATTTCAACAATAATAAATCCGCCGAAATTACATATACGACTTTCCCCGTGTTTAAGATATCGAACGTCCACGAATTTATTTAATTACTAATAATTAAATTAATTCGTTTCTTATTATCCGAGACTAGTACCACTCATCCTTTTTATCATGTGGAACAAATCCACCTGCAGGGTTTACATGATAAACTTTATGAGCTCATCTCGGGGACGTTATCAACCCGATAAACGGGACACGGTTTCCTGTCTATAATCTATAGCATGCCGTGTGTACAATTCCGATTCCCAATTTACCGAGTATCTCGACTAATCAAATAGTCTCACTCATTGGCAAGTTAAAGAACCGAGAATTGGACATACGCACCTATAATTATATAGGGATTAAGAATTCGTATATCCGTAATTCTGAGGTCTGGTTCGATTACGTCGATTAGTATAAATCGAACGCCCTCCCGTGGTCATGCTCAATACACCAAGTGTACTAGTGTAACATAATAGTCAAGACCAACTATTACCCAGTCACACTACGACGTACCGATGGATTGTCCCTGTCCATCTAAGTCGTGAGCTTCTGTTCGATAGTATACGAGTAACCGACAGTATGATCTTCCGCGTGTCTCCTCACGCCATACTGTCTACAACGTATATATCTAGGACTATTGCATTCAAGTACAAGATAGACAAAATGCTGACAGTTTGATTAATAGATAATGAAAAACACAGATAAGGAGTTCCATATTGTCACTAAACTTGACATTTAGAATATAACTCCATCAATCTCCCACTTATACTAAATCTCTAGTTGCCCTCTACCATACATCCGATACCCATCCCCTTCACGTGTCTCTTGAACGCTTCCGCTGGAAGTGCCTTCGTAAAGGGGTCAGCCAGGTTATCCGCTGATGCAATCTTGGTGACAACCGCATCGCCTCTCCTGACGATGTCTCTAATCAGGTGGTACTTGCGATCTATGTGTTTACTCGCATTGTGGGCTCGTGGTTCCTTTGCATTTGCCACTGCACCGCTATTGTCACAATAAATTGTGATAGCTCTAGGCATTTTAGGAACCACATCCAAGTCCATAAGGAAGTTCCGGAGCCACACCGATTCTTTAGCTGCCTCAGAGGCTCCTACATATTCGGCTTCCATGGTAGAGTCCGAAATGCATTTCTGCTTAACACTCTTCCATGAGACTGCCCCACCTCCCAATGTGAACACATAGCCTGATGTAGACTTTCGCTGATCCTTATCAGATTGGAAATCCGAGTCTGTGTAACCAATAGGAATCAACTCGGAAGCTTTGTAACTCAGAACATAATTCCTAGTCCTTCGCAGGTACTTAAGTATGTTCTTTACAGCAGTCCAGTGACCCTGTCCAGGGTTACTCTGATATCTAGCTACCATGCCCACGGCATAGTAGATATCAGGTCTCGTGCACAACATGGCATACATTAGACTTCCTACTGCCGAAGCATAAGGTACCTTCTTCATGTAATCTATCTCCTTTTGTGTTTTGGGACACATGTCTTTAGATAGATGAATTCCATGGCAGAAAGGTTGAGCACCTCTCTTGGAATTCTGCATGTTGAAACGAGCCAGAATCGTATCAATATATGAAGCCTGGGACAAGCTTAATGTTCTTTTCCGGCGATCACTTATAACCTTGATCCCAAGAACATGCCCAACTTGTCCTAAGTCTTTCATATCGAATTGCTTGGACAACCATCCCTTTATGTCCGACAACATCTTCACATTGTTGCCAATTAGAAGGATGTCGTCTACATAAAGCACGAGAAACGCCACACTGTTTCCGTCACATCTCCGGTATACACACGACTCGTCCATGCTTTGAATGAATCCATAAGACTGGATAACCTCATCAAACCGCATGTTCCAAGATCTAGAAGCTTGCTTCAATCCATAAATGGATCGGTTTAGCTTACACACTAGATGCTCTTGGCCTTTCTTGATGAAACCTTCTGGCTGTCTCATGTAAATGGTCTCGTCAAGATTCCCATTCAAGAATGCTGTCTTGACGTCCATTTGCCACACCTCATAATCCATATAAGATGCTATAGACAAAAGATTCCGGATCGACTTTAGCATAGCTACCGGCGAAAAGGTTTCCTCATAATCGATCCCTTCTTTCTGAGTATACCCTTTCGCAACAAGCCTAGCCTTGAAGGTTTCAACCTTCCCGTCAGACCCTCTTTTTCTCTTGTACACCCACTTGCAACCAATGGCTTTTACACCTTTGGGCGGTGCTACAAGATTCCAGACCTGATTTGAATCCATTGATTCAATCTCAGATTTCATCGCTTTTTGCCAAGACTGAGCATCTTGATCTTTAAGCGCCTCGCCATAGGTCCAGGGATCGGCTTCATGTTCTCCAGGTAACAAGTCCGAAGACTCACCTATAAACATGAACCTATCGGGTTGTCGAACAACCCTCCCACTACGACGAGGCTCCGGTGTAACCTCAGTAACTACAGGTGCAGACTGTGGTGGCGTATCACCCGGTTCGGTTGGATCTAAGCCTTGATCGTCCCCTCTCAGTTCGTTTAGTATTATCTCACTCTTGGGCTTGTGGTCCATTAGATAATCCTCTTCCAAGAACCGAGCGTTGGTGCTAACAACGATCTTCTGGTCTTTAGGACTATAAAATAGACCACCTTTCGTTCCTCTAGGATATCCTATAAACAACCGAATATCTGAACGAGATTCCAACTTATCAGTCCCATGCTTCAGCACATGTGCTGGACAACCCCAAACCCGAATGTGTTTCAAATTTGGCTTTCGCCCGGTCCACAATTCCGAGGGCGTCTTAGGGACTGATTTAGAGGGAACTAAGTTCAGGATATACGCCGCTGTTTCCAAGGCATATCCCCAGAACGAAACTGGTAGTTCTGAATAACTCATCATAGATCTTACCATTTCCATAAGAGTCCTATTCCTTCTTTCTGCTACACCATTCTGCTGGGGCGTGTATGGTGCAGTCATCTGGAAATCAATCCCATTCTCTAATAAGTACGCCTTAAACTCTCCCGAGAGGTACTCTCCTCCACGATCAGATCGTAGAGTCTTTATGGTTTTACCATGAAGGTTCTCCACAAGAGCTTTGTACTCCTTGAACTTGTCAAAGCACTCGCTCTTGCGGCGCATCAGGTATATAAAACCATACCTTGAGTAATCATCAGTGAAGGTTACGAAATATTCATAACCTCCTCTCGCTTGGACAGATAAAGGCCCGCACAAATCAGAGTGAATCAATTCCAGTACTTCCTTGGATCTATACCCCTTATCACTAAAGGGTCGCTTGGTCATTTTTCCTTCCAGGCATGATTCGCAGGTTGGAAAGTCCTCATCTTTCACACCACTGAGTATTCCATCAGTTATCAACCTTTGAATCCTACCCAAGTTAATATGACCTAGCCTAAGATGCCATAAGTACTTTTGATTCATTCTAGAAGGCTCCTTTCTCTTATTGGTACTAGATGTATTATTTGACTCTACTCGTTGCATCGTGGAATAATCAGGATTCAGTATATATAAGTTGCCTATCAATGTACCAGAACATATATACTCACCATTCTTTTTGATAATAACAGAACTATCAAAAGAAACAGAATATTTATTCAAAACCAATTTAGAAACCGAAACAAGGTTCTTTCTAAAATTCGGTAAATAAAGAAAATTATTCAATACTAAAACTTTATTATTAAAAGATAAATAAATATCTCCCACTGCAACAGCCGCCACTTTCGTCGCGTTGCCCATGTAGATAGTGATCTCTCCCTCTCTAAGCCGCCGGGTTTCCTGGAACCCCTGCAAAGAATTGCAGACATGATCAGTGGCTCCCGTATCCACACACCAGGTACCGGTGGATAACACCGCTAAACATGTTTCAGTGACTAAGGAAAAGTTCGTAACTCCTTGTCTGAGAGGACAATTCGACTTCCAATGTCCAGACTGCTTGCAACGGAAACACTTGCCCTTGGGCTTGTTCACTCCATTCTGTGGTCCACCATTTCTGGGTCCACTGGGTTTCCGTCCTTGCTTCTTCTTCCTCTTAGTCCCCGGAGGGCCAGGAAGTTTCACAGCCACAAGTGCCTGAGATTTCTTAAAGATTCCCTATGCCGCCTGGAGTTCAGTCAGGAGCTCCGCCAACGAATATAACCTCTTGTTCATGTTATAGTTCAGGCGGAACTGCTCAAAACTCCTAGGCAGAGACTGGAGCACTATATCGATCTGGGTTGCCCATCGATAGCTCCTCCCATAATCTCTATCTCATTCAGATAGCCTATCATCCTAAGAACGTGATCCCTTACGGGCGTTCCTTCGGACATAGTGGCCTTCATGAGTTTTCTCATGGCATCTTGCCTGGCTGCCCTATCCTGACTACCAAACATCTCCTTGAGGTTAAGCATCATATCATAGGCAGTGGTCATGGCCTCATGCTGATGTTGCAGCACATTTGACATAGAAGCCAAAATGTAGCACCGCGCCATCTGATCAGCCTTGACCCACTTCCGATGAGCTTCCTTTTCCTCAGGAGTGGAGGTGTCAATAGGTTCATCAGGACAAACCTCATGGAGTACATATTTGTACTCCTCAGCAGTTAGGACAATGTCCAAGTTTCGTTTCCAATCAACATAGTTCGGACCAGTGAGTTTGTTTTCTTTTAGTATAATGGACAGCGGGTTGAGTGCCATATCTATAAAAGAGACAAATCAAACTGTCAAATTTAATTCGATATTAACTCCCTTAATTAATATCATTAAATCTACCAATCAATCCTAAAATCCCATCAGACTAGCATGCCACGTTCATGTGGACGTATACTAGTCCAAACGATTTTATAACTGGACTTTTACTTCGGTCGTACATCATTACAGCAGTGACTCCGATGGAGAGGATACTGTAAAGCGTACCTAAGTGTATACCATTTCTCAGTACTAAGTTAACCGCTCGGAAACTACACGCCCACCGCAAGCCACGTTAGTGTGGACGTTTACGTTGACATGCGGTCCCTTTACGATTTCCTATAACTGTCGAGCCTCAATTAACCCAAAGTTCCATTTCCGTCTAGTAAGCCACGATAGTGTGGACGTTTACTAAACAAACAACTTTGTTAATTGAATTCCATTTAATAAATTTCACAATTTCGTTAATCAAAGCTTGATATCTCGTAAGTGAAACTCGAAGTTTCTAACCAGCGATCAATCATGCAATTGAGCCCTATCTCTCACAAAGTGAGGGAGCCAACCAGACAATCGATCTAGTCATCAAATGACTCGAATGTCTCTAATCTGTGTCATCGACATAACCAAGCGCTTTGGCTCCATTCCACTCCCCGGGGTGAGAATGAGTCGAGTTGAAATTAGTCTTTGAAAGACAGATTAGGCATTGCTTTGAAAACTTAATTGTTCAATTTTAAAAAGTGGAATTTCATTCGAATTTCGATCAAAATGATTTCCGTGTATCGACTTTATCCGATAGGGAGGATGACACTAAAGCCAACTCGTAAGTCAATACACATCACTCTCGAAACAGAGAATGGAGACCGCGGGATTGTTTCCAATCCCTCTCCCACTTAGTATTTTACGATATAGGGATATACAAGCACATGCATATAGAAATTAAAGCATAATAAAACACGTTAAACACACAAGAAGCAATTAACGTGGCCCGATTATTATGGTCTTTAAAGTCTTCAATGCACGTCTTCTCGGATCTTCGTCTCGTTGCTCGTCTAGGTCTCGGTCCATCACCGACTCGTCTAAGGACCAAGAGACGAACTCCTCCCACTGGAGTATCATCCCGGGCCCTCGACAAGCGATCCGTGATGTCCGTCGAACCCCCGCAAGCTGCTGCCAAGAAAACACCGAAACGGCGACCGCCGTTTGCCCTTCAGCAGCCGCGGGTTCGACTTCTCGACCCTCGTTCGTCCGGCCCTCGATCTCGTCTCGAATCACCAAGCAGCAGCAACATTACATATGTAAACTAACTACTTCCGGCATCGATCCTATACAGGAATGATCGATCCTATACACCCGGATAAAACGAAAAAACGAAAAACCCTAAACGACTCATGTTGGAAATCGACTACCCGGGACATGTCCGTTCGACTACTCGAACATCCGGACAAACCCAGTCGACCCCCGGCGTACCCACTGTACTTAACACGAAGCCCTAGACCCAAAACACGCCCAACCATTGCACCGAAAATGCAACCGCGCGAAAACGGGGCATTCTGCCCTGTCTGTCGGCCGACGCCAAAAGGCTGTCGCCCGACAGGGCAAATGTCGGCCGACATTCAATTGCTCATGAAGCAATGTCGGCCGACATCGTCGCGATTCCAGCAGCGGGTTTCGCCCGTTCTGGCTGTTCCGACGAGATTTTCTCGATCCGACTGCCACGCCGGAGGTCAGAGACCTCCCAGCAGTCCGAGAACATCAAATCCAAGCCAAATAAACCAATCTTTGGTTCGTTGTATAATTACGTACGAGATCGAATCGAAACAATGCGGAAATAGGGTTTCGATTCCATACCTTTGTCGCGTGATTCGGAGAAGCCGAATTGACAGAGACCTCGAGTCTTCTAGCGTGTATCCTAGCCCTCTTGCTCCAGCCGATGTGTGGGCATCGATCCGCTTGGAGTTTCTCTTCTTCTTCTCTCTCAAACCCCAGCGTAAGAAAAATAAGTTTCTGTCTCAGAAATATATTTGCGCTAGCTTTTTATTTCTACAGAAAAAATATAATTGCGCTAGTCTATTTATTTTCACAGAAAAATTATTGCGCTAACAATTAATTTTTCTCCGCAAAATAAAATAGCGGCGTTCGGTAGGTTTAGAGAAGAGAGACGAGGGTTTTATATAGGCCACACTAGGGACCCATAGGCAATTAATTAATTAGGCTTAAATTGCAATTTAATTAACTTGGTGTCCCAAAAGGAAAACCTTAATTAAATTCCACAATTTTATTTATAATTAATTCCACTATAAAATTATAAATGATTTCCCAATTAATTAATTCAAATTATTACGTCAATAATTTTCCCGCCGTATTACATATATGATTTTCCCCGTGTTTAAGATATCGCATGTCCATGAATTAATTAATTACTAATAATTAAATTAATTCATTTCTTATTATCCGAGACTAGTACCACTCATCCTTATTATCATGTGGAACGAATCCACCTGCAGGGTTTACATGATAAACTTTATGAGCTCATCTCGGGGACAGCATCAACCCAATAAATGGAACACGGTTTCCTGTCTATAATCTATAGCATGCCGTGTGTACAATACCGATTCCCAATCTACCGAGAATATTGACTAATCAATTAATCTCACTCATTGGCACATCAAAGAACCGAGCATTGGACACACGCACCTATAATTATATAGGGATTAAGAACTCACATATCCGTAATATCTGAGGTCTAGTTCGATTACTCCGATTAGTATAAATCGAACGCCCTCCCGTGGTCCTGCTCAATACACCAAGTGTACGAGTGTAACATGATAGGCAAGACCGACTATCTACCAGTCACACTACGACGTACCGATGGATTGTCCCTGTCCATCTAAGTCGTGAGCTACTGTTCGATAGTATACGAGTAACCGACAGCATGATCTTCCGCGTGTCTCCTCACGCCATACTGTCTACAACGTATACATCAAGGACTATTGCATTAAATGCAATCATGCTTGAATCATATCTCGAATTAAGGTATAGATAAGGAGTTCCGTATTTGCACTAAACTAGACATTTAGAATACAACTCCATCAATCTCCCACTTATACTAAAAGTCTAGTCGCCTCTCCCAAACATCAGATTTCCATAACCTCATCACGCCTACCCAACGCTTTCGCTGGAAGTGCCTCTGTGAACGGGTTTTACCAGGCAATCCTCTCGATGCTATCTAGGTGACAACTGCATCGTCTTACTAGACGATCTCTCGAATCAGGTGGTACTTGCGCTCTACGTGTTATCTCCCACTGTGGACTCGTGGCATTTCATGTTTGCCAATACCGCTATTCAAAATAGCTTTGGTGAACTAGAAACCACATCTAAGTCCCTTAGGAAGTTCTGGAGCCACACTGACCTTTTAACTGCCTCAGAGGCCGTTATCCTTTCAGTTTCCATGGTAGAGTCCGTAATGCATTGCTGCTTTACATTCTTCCATGTGACTGCTCCACTTCACAGTGAGAACACATAGCCTGACTTCGACTGTCCCTGTTTGATTTGGAAATCCAATTCTATGTAATCCAAAGGAAACAACTTGACTGCTTTGTAACTCAGAACATAATTCCTGGTCCTCTGCAGGAACCTAAACATGTTCTTTACATCAGTCGAGTGATCCTTTCGAAGATTACTATGATATCTCACCACCATGCCCACGGCATAGTAGATATCAGTCTCTTGCATAGCATTACATACATTAAGCTTCCCACCATTAAGGTGCAGGGAACTGCTTACTCTTCATCTATCTCCTTTATTGTGTCGGGCACAAAACTTTAGATAGACGAATTCCACATCTAAAAGGTGAAGACCTTTCTTGGAATTCTGTATGCTGCAACGAGTAAGAATTGTATTTATGTATGAGGCTCGAGATAAGTTCTATGTTCTTTTCTGGCGATCATTTATTACTTTGATCCCAAGAACATTCCCGACTTCTCCTAAGTCTCTTACATTGAATTACTCGGACAACCATCCCTTTATGTCCGATAACATCTTTCATATTGTTGCCAATTTAGAACGATGTCGTCTACATAAAGAATGAGAAAACACCACATCTTTTTTGTCACTTCTTTATTACACTCAGGACCTAAACATGCCTTGAATGAATCCATGAAATGGATTTTCTCATAGGTCCGCATGTGTCCAAGATCTTGAAGCTTCCTTCAATCCTAAGATTGATTAAGCTTGCTTACCGAATGCTCTTGGCTCTTTTCGATGAATCTCTCTGGCTGTCCCACACAGATGGCCCCGTCAAGACTTCCATT
Organism: Euphrasia confusa; assembly: GCA_954870475.1. NCBI lineage: Eukaryota > Viridiplantae > Streptophyta > Magnoliopsida > Lamiales > Orobanchaceae > Euphrasia > Euphrasia confusa. Next base: position 36,549,596 of record OX940950.1, read on the forward strand.
TAAGAAATCTGTCTAGACTTCCATCTTCCATGTGAAGACAAAAGAATCCGGATCGACTTTTGCCAAGACTGAGCATCTTGATCTTTCAGCGTCTCGTCATAGATCCAGGGTTCGGCTTCATGTTCTCCAGGTAACAAGTCCGAAGACTCACCTATAAACATGAACCTGTTGGGTTGTCTAACAACCCTCCCACTACGACGACGCTCCGGTGTATCTTTAGTGACTAAAGATTATAGTAGTGAACTACTCAGTTAGGCTGGTTCTAAGTCTTGATCAGTCCCTCTAAGCACATTAAGTATTACTCTACTCTTGGGCTTGTGATTCTTGCATATATAGTCCATGTCTAAGAACCGAACGTTGATGCAATCAACGAATACCTGGTCCTTTGGACTATATTACATATCTCAATTCGTTTTCTTAGGGTATCCTATAAACAGCCGAATATCTGTACAAGTTTCCAAAGGAATCAAGTTCAGGATAACCGCCGTTGTTTCCAAGGCATATCCCAAAACCAAATTAGGTAACTCCGAATAACTCATTGTCTACTTTCCCATATCTATAAGAGTTCTATTCCTTCTTTACAACACATTATTTTTGCCGAGGCATAAATGGTGTAGTCTGTTGGGAGTTAATCCCATTTTCTGATAAGTATGCCTTACTCCTCAAAGAGGTCTGCATAAATCAGAGCGAATCAATTCTAGTACTTCCTTGGATCTTTTCCCTTTAACCGTAAAGGGTTGCTCGGTCATTAAAACTTCCAAGTATGATTCGAAGGTTGGAAGGTCCTTTCCTTCAACCTAGCTGAGTAGTCCATCAGCTTTCATCCTTTGAATCGTACTCAAGTTAAAATGATCTATCCTAAGATTCCATAAGTACATTTGATTCATCCTAGAAGGATCTTTACTCTTATTGGGGTTTGATAATGTGTTATTTGTTCCGGTGTGTTGCATCGTGGAAGAATATGGATTTAGCATTAAATTGTCTGTCAATGTACCAGAATGGATAACAACCTCGTTTCCTACTCTGAAAAGTATGAAACTATCAGAAGAAACGAAATATCCATTCTAAGTCAATTTAGAAATTCGAAATGAAATTTCTTTCTAAATGCCGGCACATAAAGACAATTTATTAGAACTAAAATCCTACCGTTAAAACATTTAACATCTCCCACTGCAATGGCTGTTACCTTAACAGTATTGCCCATGTAGGTTATAACTTCTTCCTTTCTAAGTCTCCGGGTTTCCTGGAACCCCCGCATTTAAGTGCAGACATGATTAGTGGTTCCCGTATCCACACACCAGGTACTGGTGGATAACACCACTAAACATGTTTCGGTGACTAAGGAAGAGTCAACTTCTTGTTGCTTGAGAGGACAATTAAAACTCCCAGTATCCAAACTGCTTACAACGGAAGCACTTGCCCCTTGGGCCTGCTTGTCCCATTCCGTGGTCCAGATATATTAGGTCCACTGGGTTTCCGTATTTGCTTCTTCTTCCTTTTGCCGCCCGAAGGCCTAGGAAGAGCCAATTTCTCAGCCACAAGTGCTTTGAGGACCCTTAAAGATTCTCTCAGTCGCTAGAAGTTCAATCAGGAGCTCCGCCAATGAATAAGACCGCTTATTCATGTTATAGTTCAGGCGGAACTGCTCAAAACTTCTCGGCAGAGACTGGAGCACAATATCGACTTGGGTTACCCCATCGATAACTGATCCTAGAATCTCTATCTCACAAAGATAGCCCATCATTCTAAGAACGTGATCCCTCACGGGCGTTCTTTCCGAAATGATGGCTGTCATGAGTTGCCTCATTTCACTTTGCCCGGCTGTCCTGTCCTGATAACCAAAACTTCTTGAGGTTAAGCGTCATATCATAGGTAATGGTCATGACATGATCCCGATGTCGCAGCACATTTGACATGAAAGTCATAATGTTGCTCCGCGTCATCTCATAGCCTTGATCCATTTCCAATGAGCTTCCTTTCCTCAGTAGTGGAAGCATCATTTGGTTCAGCAGGTCAATTGACTTGGAGTACATATTTGTACTCTTCTGCAGTTAGGACAATGTCCAAGTTTCTTCTTTAATCCATAAAAACAGGTTCAGTGAGTTTGTTGACTTTTAATGGGATAATACCATATAAAACAAACAATGAGTTTAATTCGATATCATTTCCCTCAAATAATATCATTAAACTACCAATCATTTCCAAAATCCCATCAGACTAGCATGCCACGTTCTTGTGGACGTATACTAATCAAAACGATTTTATAATTGGATTTTTACTTTAGTCGTACATCATTATAGCAGTGACTCCGATGGGGAGGATACTATAAAGCGTACCTAAGTGTATACCATTTCTCAGTACTAAGTCCACCGCTCGGGAACTACATGTCCACCGCAAGCCACGTTCTTGTGGACGTTTACGTTGACATGCGGTCCTCCACGACTTTCTATAACTGTCGAGCCTCAATTAATCCCAAAGTTCCATTTCCATTTAGCAAGCCACGTTCTTGTGGACGTTTACTAAAACAAACAACTTTATTAATTGAATCTCACTTATTTAAATGTCATAGAATCTTTAATTAACCCAAAGTACCGTTTCCATTTAGCAAGCCACGTTCTTGTGGACGTTTACTAAAACAAACAACTTTGTTAATTGACTCTTACATTTATTAAATTTCACAATTTATTAATCAAAGCTTGATATCTCGTAAGTGAAACTCGAAGTTTCTAACCAGCGATCAATCATGCAATTGAGCCCTATCTCTCACTAGGTGAGGGAGCCAACCAGACAATCGATCTAGTCATCGAATGACTCGAAAGTCTCTAATCTGTGTCATCGACATAACCAAGTGCTTTGGCTCCATTCCACTCCCCGGGGTGAGAATGAGTCGAGTTGAAATTAGTCTTTGAAAGACAGATTAGGCATTGCTTTGAGAAATATAATTGTTTAATTCTATAAGAAGATTTTTAATTCGAATTTTGATCCAGTGATATCCGTGTATCGACTTTATCCGATAGGGAGGATGACACTAAAGCCAACTCGTAAGTTAATACACATCACATTCAAAACAGCGAATGGAGACCGCGGGATTGTTTCCAATCCCTCTCCCACTTAGTATTTTACGATTGAGGGATAACATGCATAAAATAATTAAGCATAATAAAAAGCACGTAAAAAGCAATTAACGTGGCCCCGATTATTATGGCCTTAAGTATTCTCCAATGCACGTCTCTTGGAACTTCATCTCGTTGCTCGTCTCGATCTCGGTCCACCACCGACTCGCTCGAAGGTCAAGAGACGAACTCCTCCCACTGGAGCCTCGTCCCGAGCCTCGTTGAGTCGTCTGTGGGGTCGAACGAACCCCAGCCCCGCTGCTGCCCGTCACGAACACGGGGTGTGTTCGATGGCTGCCCGTTGCCGGTTCGTTCTTCTCGATCCTCGTTTCTCCGGGTTTTGGTCTCGTCTCGATCCACCAAAATTAGTAAGAAAAATTACAAGAATAAACTTACTAAATCCGGCATCGATCCTATACAAGGTGATCGACCCTATACATGTCCCGGATACAAGGAAAAAAAATAAACCTAACGACTCAACCCGTCGTTTTTATCTATTACAAACAAGCATCGTTTTCCAAAACCAAAACAATCTCGACAAGCCCGAGAGTTTAACAAACCACAACAAAATTATCATACAACATCCCATAATGTTGGCCATAATAATCGGGTTCAACCTGCAAGGTAAATCGTACGAACTATACAACAAACCGATAAACCGTCTCTGATACCAATTGTTGGAAATCGACTACCCGGGACATGTCCGTTCGACTACTCGAACATCCGGACAAGCCCAGTCGACCCCCGGCGTACCCACTGTACTTAACACGAAGCCCTAGACCCAAAACACGCCCAACCATTGCACCGAAAATGCAACCGCGCGAAAACGGGGCATTCTGCCCTGTCTGTCGGCCGACGCCAAAAGGCTGTCGCCCGACAGGGCAAATGTCGGCCGACATTCAATTGCTCATGAAGCAATGTCGGCCGACATCGTCGCGATTCCAGCAGCGGGTTTCGCCCGTTCTGGCTGTTCCGACGAGATTTTCTCGATCCGACTGCCACGCCGGAGGTCAGAGACCTCCCAGCAGTCCGAGAACATCAAATCCAAGCCAAATAAACCAATCTTTGGTTCGTTGTATAATTACGTACGAGATCGAATCGAAACAATGCGGAAATAGGGTTTCGATTCCATACCTTTGTCGCGTGATTCGGAGAAGCCGAATTGACAGAGACCTCGAGTCTTCTAGCGTGTATCCTAGCCCTCTTGCTCCAGCCGATGTGTGGGCATCGATCCGCTTGGAGTTTCTCTTCTTCTTCTCTCTCAAACCCCAGCGTAAGAAAAATAAGTTTCTGTCTCAGAAATATATTTGCGCTAGCTTTTTATTTCTACAGAAAAAATATAATTGCGCTAGTCTATTTATTTTCACAGAAAAATTATTGCGCTAACAATTAATTTTTCTCCGCAAAATAAAATAGCGGCGTTCGGTAGGTTTAGAGAAGAGAGACGAGGGTTTTATATAGGCCACACTAGGGACCCATAGGCAATTAATTAATTAGGCTTAAATTGCAATTTAATTAACTTGGTGTCCCAAAAGGAAAACCTTTATTAAATTCCACAATTTTATTTATAATTAATTCCACTATAAAATTATAAATGATTTCCCAATTAATTAATTCAAATTATTCCGTCAATAATTTTCCCGCCGTATTACATATATGATTTTCCCCGTGTTTAAGATATCGCATGTCCATGAATTAATTAATTACTAATAATTAAATTAATTCATTTCTTATTATCCGAGACTAGTACCACTCATCCTTATTATCATGTGGAACGAATCCACCTGCAGGGTTTACATGATAAACTTTATGAGCTCATCTCGGGGACATCATCAACCCAATAAATGGAACACGGTTTCCTGTCTATAATCTATAGCATGCCGTGTGTACAATACCGATTCCCAATCTACCGAGAATATTGACTAATCAATTAATCTCACTCATTGGCACATCAAAGAACCGAGCATTGGACACACGCACCTATAATTATATAGGGATTAAGAACTCACATATCCGTAATATCTGAGGTCTAGTTCGATTACTCCGATTAGTATAAATCGAACGCCCTCCCGTGGTCCTGCTCAATACACCAAGTGTACGAGTGTAACATGATAGGCAAGACCGACTATCTACCAGTCACACTACGACGTACCGATGGATTGTCCCTGTCCATCTAAGTCGTGAGCTACTGTTCGATAGTATACGAGTAACCGACAGCATGATCTTCCGCGTGTCTCCTCACGCCATACTGTCTACAACGTATACATCAAGGACTATTGCATTAAATGCAATCATGCTTGAATCATATCTCGAATTAAGGTATAGATAAGGAGTTCCGTATTTGCACTAAACTAGACATTTAGAATACAACTCCATCAACTCAACCCGTCGTTTTAAACTATTACAAACAAGCAACGTCAAAACCAAAAATCTCGACAATCCCGAGAGTTTAACAAACCACAATAAACAGTACATAAACATATGACCATAATAATCGGGTTATCCTGCAAAACAAAACTCGCAAACAATACAAGAACGCACAAACCGGCTCTGATACCAATTGTTGGAAATCGACTACCCGGGATGTGTTCGTTCGATCGCTCGAACATCCGAACACTCCCAGTCGACCTCCGATGTCGCTACTTCGTTCACCCGACAAGCCTTGACCCGATTCACGCCCAGCCATCGCCCCGAAGGACAACCGCGCGAAACGGGACTGGACTGCATCAATTCGGCGACCGCCGAAAGCAGTCCAGCGGTCGCTGAAAGGAACTGCAAACGGCGACCGCCGTTTGCCCTTTGGCGACCGCCGTTTGTCCGCGAACAGCAACACGACGTTGCTGTTCCGGGCTCGTTTCCGGGTCGTTTTTCCTCATCCGACTACCGTTCCGGAGGTCCTAGACCCCCCAGTAGTCGAGGAACACGATCCACGACCCCGGAACCCGATCTACGTTCATGTATGATTAACGAGAAATTAGATCGAATGAAATTGCGGAATTGAGATTCGATCTCATACCTTCTCGGTCGATTGTTGAGACCTTAGAGCTTCTAATGTATGACTCTTCCCGACTCCAGCCGTTGTGTGGGCAACGATCCGCTGGAAATTCCTTGTCCGCTCTCTCCTTTCTCAAACCAGCGCAATGATTTAATTATTCTATCTGATAGAATAATAATTGCGTTAACTTAATTATTTTAACAGAGAAAAATGTTTTTGCGCTAACGCAATAATTTTTCTCAGAAAAATAATAGTTGCGGCGAACTGTAGGTTTTAGGAGAGGGCAAGGGGGGGGGGGGGGGGGTTTAAATAGAGCTACGTTAGGGACCTAAGGGAAATTAATTAAGGGCTAAATTGAAATATTAATTAACTTGGAATACCTAAACGCAATTCCTTAATTAATCGATTTCAATTTTAATTATTATTAACTCCACTATAAAATAATAATTGAATTCCCGAAATTAATTTTAATATTATTTCAACAATAATAAATCCGCCGAAATTACATATACGACTTTCCCCGTGTTTAAGATATCGAACGTCCACGAATTTATTTAATTACTAATAATTAAATTAATTCGTTTCTTATTATCCGAGACTAGTACCACTCATCCTTTTTATCATGTGGAACAAATCCACCTGCAGGGTTTACATGATAAACTTTATGAGCTCATCTCGGGGACGTTATCAACCCGATAAACGGGACACGGTTTCCTGTCTATAATCTATAGCATGCCGTGTGTACAATTCTGATTCCCAACTTACCGAGTATCTCGACTAATCAAATAGTCTCACTCATTGGCAATTTAAAGAACCGAGAATTGGACATACGCACCTATAATTATATAGGGATTAAGAATTCGTATATCCGTAATTCTGAGGTCTGGTTCGATTACGTCGATTAGTATAAATCGAACGCCCTCCCGTGGTCCTGCTCAATACACCAAGTGTACTAGTGTAACATAATAGTCAAGACCAACTATTACCCAGTCACACTACGACGTACCGATGGATTGTCCCTGTCCATCTAAGTCGTGAGCTTCTGTTCGATAGTATACGAGTAACCGACAGTATGATCTTCCGCGTGTCTCCTCACGCCATACTGTCTACAACGTATATATCTAGGACTATTGCATTCAAGTACAAGATAGACAAAATGCCGACAGTTTGATTAATAGATAATGAAAAACACAGATAAGGAGTTCCATATTGTCACTAAACTAGACATTTAGAATATAACTCCATCATGGTGTATTGGGCGGATCGTTTGAGATTTATCGATTAGGATTGCCGGCGATAATCGATTTAAGTCTCAGTGTATTTTATTCTTAATCCCCGATACTATTGCGGGTGTGTATATTTAATATAAGTGACTTTGATTTTCCAAAGGAATTAACCGATTTAATTATTGGGTTAATTACCGGTTAAGTTGGGTCACTATATTTTATATATGGCATGCCGTGAATACTTGACGGGAAAGTGTATCCCGTAAGGGTTGATAATATCCCCGAGATGAGTTCATAAGGAATTATTATGTAAACCCTGCAGGTGGATTCGTTCCGCATAATAATTAAGGTTGAATGGTACTAGTCTCGGATATAAGAGATGAATAAATTAATTAGCAATAAATTAATTTTATTCATGGATATTTATATCTTAAATACACGGAATAAATAATACTACCGGAGAAATATTATTTGATATAATATGGTTTAATATTGGGAGTGCAATTAATTTTATATAGTGGAAAATAGAATTAATTAATATTAATGGATTAATAGATTTGGGCTTGGGCTCAATTTAATCATTAATATTGGAAGCCCAATATTCCACCTCCTTAAGATCCCCTACGTAGCCTATAAAAGCACTACATGGTCTTCTCTATTCTCATAACTTGAAGAACACAATTCTAGAGAGAGAAAGTAGAGAGGAGGATCCATGGAGTTCGGTAGATCGTCGCCCACACGACGTCCGGGCTAGTGCAAGGAATACGTGGGAAGATCTCAAGGTCATCATAAGATCTCGTTTCTCCGCACAACGAATCGAAAGGTGAATTAAATAATTGCTATTTAATTCTTGTTTTATTGAATCAATTATCGAAAAACAAGATCCAAGGATCGAACCCCGGATTAGACGACGAACGCGTGGTGGCGATCTAGGATCGCCGGACCACGGCGATCGCCGCCTAGGGTTTCGGCGTGCGCGCATGGAGCGAACCCCGGCTAGACGCCGGGGGTGCGATCGATCCAAGGATCGATCGCCGGCAGCGGGCTGGGCCCCGCGACGGCCCAGCTGGAGGCGGGCCGACCTCCCATGCGGCGGCGAGTCGCCGGACTCGCCGTGGGGGCTGCTGGGTAGCCCCATCGATCATGAAGATCGAACGCGATCTTCGATCGCGTGAACCCCGTCTCGCGGGGGTTCGGCTGGGGGCGGGCCGCGTGCCTTCGGGTGCGTGGTCTCCAAAGGCTGGACTCCGGCGGATGAGTCGGCGTTCATGTGATCTCCGGCGAAGGGTTTGATCGGGTTATTGGTTTCCGCAAATTTTAATAACCCGGGATATCAAATTCCAACATAGAGAAGACCATGTAGTGCTTTTATAGGCTACGTAGGGGATCTTAAGGAAGTGGAATGTTGGGCTTCCAATAATAGTGATTAAATTGAGCCCAAGCCCAAATCTATTAATCCTTACTATTATTAATTAATTTATTTTCCACTATATAAATTAATTGCACTCCCAATATTAAACCATATTATATCAAATAATATTTCTCCGGTAGTATTATTTATTCCGTGTATTTAAGATATAAATATCCATGAATAAAATTAATTTATTGCTAATTAATTTATTCATCTCTTATATCCAAGACTAGTACCATTCAACCTTAATTATTATGCGGAACAAATCCACCTGCAGGATTTACATAATAATTCCTTATGAACTCATCTCGGGGATATTATCAACCCTTACGGGATACACTTTCCCGTCAAGTATTCACGGCATGTCATATATAAAATATAGCGACCCAACTTAACCGGTAATTGACCCAATAATTAAACCGGTCAATTCCTTTGGAAAATCAAAGTCACTTATACTAAATATACACACCCGCAATAGTATCGGGGATTAAGAATAAAATACACTGAGACTTAAATCGATTATCGCCGGCAATCCTAATCGATAAATCTTAAACGATCCGCTCAATACACTAAGTGTACAAGTGTGATAAAATAATTAAGATAAATTATTTTCTCTTTCACACAACGACTATACCGATGGATTGGTCCGTGTCCATCTAGGTCGTGAGCATCTGTTCGATTAAATACGAGTAACCGATAGTATGATCTTCTGTGTGCCCATGCACAGCATACTAACTACAACGTATGAAATCCAGGACTATAATTTGCATATATTTAATTATAAATAATTAAATGCAAATAATTGTTTATTTAATTAAATAGATTAGTGGCAATGGATCGTGAGTTTCCGTTACTTAAATCTAGAAATTAAGTACAGAACTCCAACACATATTGGGCATCAAGATCTGTCGGAACAGATCGCAAAGGATGCTTGGACTTAGTCAAGCAACCAATATTGATAAGGTGCTTGACAGGTTCAGAATGAAAGACGCCAAGAAGGGTCTCATTCCAATGATTCATGGTACATCTCTGAGCAAGAGGCAGTGCCCTTCGGGACCTGATGAGCAAATAAGGATGGCAAATATTCCTTATGCTTCGGCAATAGGGTCTATAATGTACGCCATGATATGTACACGACCGGATGTATCGTATGCTTTGAGCATGACGAGTCGGTTTCAAGGAAACCCAGGTGAGGCGCATTGGACTGCGGCCAAGAATATTTTTAAGTACCTTAGAAGGACTAAAGAGTATTTTCTTGTCTTTGGAGGACAAAAAGAGTTGGTTGTGACAGGATATACGGATGCAAGCTTCCAAACAGACAAAGATGATTTCCGGTCTCAGCCCGGATTTGTCTTTTGTCTGAATGGAGGTGCGGTGAGCTGGAAGAGTTCCAAGCAACCCACCGTAGCTGATTCTACTACAGAGGCTGAGTACATTGCTGCATCAGAAGCAGCAAAGGAGGCCGTTTGGATGAGAAAGTTCTTAGATGAGCTCGGTGTCGTACCTAGTTCGGCCCATCCGATATCTCTCTATTGTGATAATAGTGGAGCTATCGCGCAAGCCAAGGAGCCTAGGGAGCACCACAAATCCAAACATGTGCTCAGGAAGTTCCACATTCTCAGGGAGATAGTTAGTCGTGAGGACATCGAGATAAATAAAGTTGCAACTGATTATAATGTTGCAGACCCGTTAACTAAACCACTCCAGCAGTCAAAGCATGATGCTCATACGACTGCAATAGGGATACGATATCTTAGAGATTGTAGTGTCTACTTTTGGAGTTTATGTAAACATTCACGTATCTTTTATGATATAATTTCTTCATATAATTGTGGTTTAAATTGTATGAATTGTTCAAATGATTAAATTATATGTATAATACATATTTCTTCATATATATATATATGGTTTAATTTATATGAATTGTCCAAATGATTAAGTAATATCGATTGGGTTATGAGGTCGACTTACCGCATAATGAAGTCCTAATGGTTGAACTGATATACTTGAATCATATGCTTGTTCCTAGTTCGTATAATCGAGTACGAACAAACCGATAATACAATGAACTAGATTGTAAGGTGTACTATAGCGCCGCTTCATGGGCTAGTGATGTGGGACATCAAGTACAATTACATAGATATTAGCTGGGAGCTAATGATCGAACAGAACCCGACTGGAATAGTATTTAAGATTTCGAGTCATAATACTATTTCATTGACTGTCGAGCAATTTCCTCTGACCTGAGTAGTCCAGAGTAATTCCATTGTGAAATGGTGTACTTTGATACAAGTAAACGCCTTTCGTAAAAGGAGGTTATAAAACTTGTTATTGGGTATATCAGGGAGCAAGTGGAAGAGCTTGGATTGACAAGATGGGATTGTACTCCATTTTATAATGGGATACATGTCTTACCGGCCACTTGGAGAGTCGAGACTGTGGAAAATACGTGGCCACGTCCAGATTCGTATCATAGTAATAAATCTGGTTTTACAGTCTATCTCAAAGTCCAAGAAAGGTTTGAACCGATTGAGGATGACTCGAGTCTTGCCTCAAGTTCAAACTTAGACATAAAGTGACAACAAGAAGTTGGCAGCACACTGGCTCTGAAGGCCAAGTGGGAGATTGTTGGGATATGTCCTTCGATCCTACGTGTGCAATCGATAAAGTCATAAGGTCGTCTAAGGATGTTAAATGATTATTTGATAATATTAATTGTTGGGAACAATATAATATTGATCGATAAAATCATACCTACAGGGTCACACACGAGCTGGAATTACGTTGCTTGCTATATTGATTTAGAATCAATACATATGGAATTTCACATGCATGGGATGCATGGCATGCATGGGATACATGGCTTGCATGGATGCATGTCACATGTGTTGGAATTCGATATCCCGGGCTATTAAAATTGCGGAAACCATAGCCCGATCAAACCCTTCGCCGGAGATCACATGAACACCGACTCATCCGCCGGAGTCCGACCTTCGGAGACCATGCGCCCGAAGACGCACAGCCCGCCCCCGGTCGAACCCCCGCGAGCCGGGGTTCGTGTGATCGAACAAGGCGTTCGATGGGGCTGCATCCGGAAGCCCCCAGCAGCAGGTCCGGCGACCTGCTGCTCGCCGTGGAGGAGCCCCCACCGTCGAGGTGGGGAGGTGGCGGCACCAGCCCGCCACCGCCGGCGATCGCTCCCAGCGATCGCCCCCTCGGCCGAGGCCGAGGGTTCTCCTTCGCGCGCCGAACCCTAGGCGTGCGGTCCACGCGGTCCGGTGGCTTCGCCACCACCGCGTGGTCCCTCGTCTAATCCGGGTTCGATCCTTCGGATCTTGTTTTTCGATAATTGATTTCAATAATACAAGAATTAAATAGCAATTATTTAATTCACCTTTCGATTCGTTGTGCGGAGAAACGAGATCTTATGATGACCTTGAGATCTTCCCACGTATTCCTTGCACTAGCCCGGACGTCGTGTGGGCGACGATCTACCGAACTCCATGGATCTCCCTCTCTACTTTCTCTCTCTAGAATTGTGTTCTTCAAGTTATGAACTTATGAGAGAATAGAGAAGACCATGTAGTGCTTTTATAGGCTACGTAGGGGATCTTAAGGAGGTGGAATATTGGGCTTCCAATATTAATGATTAAATTGAGCCCAAGCCCAAATCTATTAATCCATTAATATTAATTAATTCTATTTTCCACTATATAAAATTAATTGCACTCCCAATATTAAACCATATTATATCAAATAATATTTCTCCGGTAGTATTATTTATTCCGTGTATTTAAGATATAAATATCCATGAATAAAATTAATTTATTGCTAATTAATTTATTCATCTCTTATATCCGAGACTAGTACCATTCAACCTTAATTATTATGCGGATTAAATCCACCTGCAGGGTTTACATAATAATTCCTTATGAACTCATCTCGGGGATATTATCAACCCTTACGGGATACACTTTCCCGTCAAGTATTCACGGCATGCCATATATAAAATATAGTGACCCAACTTAACCGGTAATTAACCCAATAATTAAATCGGTTAATTCCTTTGGTAAATCAAAGTCACTTATATTAAATATACACACCCGCAATAATATCGGGGATTAAGAATAAAATACACTGAGACTCGAATCGATTATCGCCGGCAATCCTAATCGATGAATCTCAAGCAGATCGGCTCAATACACCAAGTGTACAAGTGTGATAAAATAATCAAGACAGATTATTTTCTCTCTCACACAACGACTATACCGATGGATTGGTCCGTGTCCATCTAGGTCGTGAGCAACTGTTCGATTAAATACGAGTAACCGATAGTATGATCTTCTGTGTGGGGCCCGACACACCATACTAACTACAACGTATAGAATCCAGGACTATGTTTTGCATATATTTAATTATAAATAATTAAACGCAAACAATTGTTCATTTTGTTAAATAGATTAATGGCAATGGATCGTGAGTTTCTGTCACTTAAATCTAGACATTAAGTACACAACTCCAACAATCTCCCACTTGTACTAAGGTCTAGTCATTTCCTCCAAACTCCCGACTCCCATACTCATCACGTGCTTAAGTTGTACTTCCAAGAAGTACTATGTGAATGAGCACTCTAGGTTGCCGCTCTGAAGTTATCTTGGTGACTACAGCGTCGTCTCCCTCGACGATGACTCGTATCAGGTGGTACTTGCACTATGTGTTATCTTACACTTATGGACTTGTGATTTCTTACCTTTTGCCATCGCACCGCTATACCCATAGCCTTTTGGCAAATTAAGAATCACCTCTAAGTCCCAGAGATTATCCCGGAGTTATACCAAAACTTTCGCTGCCTCTGAGGCCGCTATTTGGTTACCCATGGCAGAGTCCGAAAAGCATCGTGCTTATCACTCTTCCATGTTAAAACTCCTTCTCCTTCAATAGTGAAACACATAGCCTGATATCGACTTACACCGGTCCTCATTCGATTAGAAATCTAAGAGAATGTAATCCAAAGGAAATGCTTGCTTGCTCCGTAATCCAGAACATAGTCTCCAGTACTTCGAAAGTACTTAAAATGTTCATTACATCAGCCAAGTATTCCTTTCCAGGATTACCTTGATATCCTCCCACTATGCCAACCGCATAGCCGATATCAGGTTCTCGTTTTCAACATTGCATTTATCAAGCTTTCCACACTCGAAGTGTAGGAAACCGCTTTCATTGCTTCTATCTCCTTTTGTGTTTTAAAACACATATCCTTAGATAGATGAATTCCGTCTCTGAAAGGTAACGAACCTTTCTCGGAATTTTGCATGTTAAAACGAACCATAATCGTACAAGATATCTAGAGAAATACAATGTTCTTTTCTTGAGATCCTAGATCTTAAGAACATGCTCTAACTTCTTCTTTATCTCATATATCGATTTTTCTAGACAACCATCATTTTATGTCTGACAACATCTTTACATTGTTGCCAATGATAAAATGTTATCTACATAAAACCTCCGAGAAACACCACATTGTTTCCATCACGTTTCCCATACACACGATTCGTCAATGCCTTTTGATGAATCCATCAAATGGACTATCTCATCAATGCGCAAGTTCCACGAACTCTAGCTTTGTTACAATCCATAAATGGATCAACTAAGCTTGTACTCTAAATGATCTCGCCTCTTAACAATAATCCTTATTGTTCTCCAAGAAGGCACATTTAGATCTAGTACCGCCTCTATGTAGATCCAGGGATTGATTTCATGTATACTAGGTCCAGAGTTCGAAACTCTCTTAGTTTCATGAATATCTCCGGTTGTTATACAACCTCCCACTACAACGGCGTTCCGGTGTATAAACAGTAATAACAGTAGGTGCAGTCAGTGGTGTACCGCTACTCGGTTCGGCTGGTTCTAAGTCTTAATTGCTTTCTCTCTTATCAGAAGTATCATGTCATTTTGGGCTTGTGGTTCATCTAATAGTCTTCCTCTAAGAACCGGGCGTTAGAACTTATAACGTCCTTTTGGTTCATAGTACTATCGAACACACACCTTTTGTTCTTCTAGGATATTCTACAACCACATTTGAATGTGCCGTTGTTTCCAAGATATATCCATAGAACATAGGTAGTTCCGTTTAACTCATGCTTTTACTATTTCTATAAGAGTTCCATTTCTTATTTCCGACACACCAATCCTACAGAGGACTGTATGGTGTAGTCTCTTGGGATCCAATCCCAATCTCTGATTAGTATGCCATGCATTCCTCAAACAGGTACTTGCCTCCGCGATCAAATCGCAGGCTACAAATGGATATACCTTGATGGTTCTCCACAATTGCTTAGTGTCCATTGACTTGTCAAAACACTTGCTTTTGTGGCACATCAGGTATTCTAATCCATTTCTCGAGTAATCAAGTACTCGTACCTTATTGTCTGAGTAGACATAGGTCTGCATACATCAGAGTCAATCAATTCTAATACTTGTCCGGATCTTATATCTTATATCCATAAAGGATTGCTTAGTCATGTTATCTTCCAAATAAGATTCTTAGGTCGGAAGGTCCACTCCTTCAACTTAATTGATCTTACAATCAATTTTCGACCTTTGAACTTCTCATTTGAATAAATATAACTTAGCATAAGAATCCACAAGTATAAATGATTAAATAAAGAAATCTCTTATTAGTAAAACGAGTTATAAATAAAACGGTTCGTTGCATCGTGGTGGACTCAGGATTCATCATTTATATATATTGCTAACCAATGTACTAGAATAGATAATATCATTATTTCTTCTTATAACCATCAAATGATTAAAAGAAATAAAATATCCATTCATTAGAAATCCAGAACAAAGTTCTTTCTAATATGAAAGGTACATAAAAGCAATAACTCAAAATGAAATCCTATAAAATGTCCTCTACTGCAACAGCTGCCTCCTTACAGCATTGCCCATGTAGGCTACGATCTTTTCTTTTCTAAGTCGTCGGGTTTCCTGGAACCCTTGCATTTAGAATGCACATACCGTCAGTGGTTCCATATCTACACACCAGGTTCCGGTAGATAATACTACTGACTAAAGAAAATTTCGTACTTCTTTTGAGAGGATAATCAGACTTCCAGTACCCAGACTGTTTGCATCGAGAACTCTTGCCTCATGGCTTTCTCGTCCCATCTCGTGGTCCACTTATGACCACTGGGTTTGCTTGCTTTTCTTTTCCCCCGATTTAGCCCTTAGGTTCGAAACCTTTGGCATTGGCTACAAGAGCTTGCGATTTCCGTCTCAACTCGTCTAAAAGGTCAATCATCTCAAAAACGTGTTTAAGCGTTTCCTCGAAGCGACTGGCCTTTATGAGTATCCTCATCGCTTCTTGTCTAGCCGCCTATATCAATAGGCTCGGGAGGACAAAGCTCACTGAGTACAACCTTGCACTCTTTAACAGTTTGGGTAATGTCTAGATCTCTATTCCAATCATTACATTTAGGGACCAGTGAGTTTAAAATCCTTACGTATCACATAAAGTGGGTTCAAAGCCATTTCCTAATCTATGAGCACATATAACAACAAACAATTGATTTAATCTCCGATATTATCTCCCTCAAATAATATCATTAAACCACTAATCACCTCTAAAATCCCATCAGATATGGCAAGCCACGATAGTGTGGACGTTTACCTATCCAAATGATTTAGCAATTAGATTTGCTTCGGTCGTACATCAATTATAGCGTTACTTCGATGGGAAGAATACTATAAAGCGTACCTAAGTGTAAACCATTACTCAGTATCTAAGAAGATTGTTTGGGACACGCATATTCACCGCAAGCCACGATAGTGTGGACGTTTACGTTAACATACGCTCCTTTACTCCCTTCTATAACTGTCTACATCAATCGTTCCAAAGTCCCATTCAATGTAGCAAGCCACGATAGTGTGGACGTTTACTACACCAAAAGACTTTTACAATTGACATCCAATTACTTGATCCATTCGATCTTGTAAATCAAGACGCGGAGAATCATAAGTGAAACTCGAAGTTTCTAACCAGTGATTCACCATGCGAACGACCCTATCTCTCATAGAATGAGGGAGCCGAGCAGACAATCGATCTAGTCATCAAATGACACGAAAGTCTCTAATTTGTGTCCTCGACATGACCAAGTGGCTTTGGCTCCATTCCACTCCCCGGGGTGAGAATGAGTCGACTTGAAATCAGTTTTGGAAAGACAAATTAGGCATTGTTTGATAAACATAATCAATGTTTCTCGTAAGAGGAATTACAAGAATTCTCCTCCAATGACTTGTCTATACGAACTTCAAAAGTCCATAAAAGTCACCAAGAGAACAGCAATGGAGACCATGGATATGTTTCCATACCCTCTCCCACTTAGCTTTTTATAACAAAGGGATACGCTATCTAATGCATAATTAAATACACATAAGCATAATAACAAACATACATTTCATGCAAGTACGTTCACAAATAATCAAATAATTACTCAAGTAAAATTATTTCTCGACTATTCGTACCTTGATGAATTCCAGCATGCTTGTCTTGAGTCTTCATTCTACGTCTTGAGTACTTTGCCGAGCGACGGAAAAATTCTTTGATTCTCATATTTAATTTATTTTAAATAAAATCCAAGATTCCAATTCAAAAAAAAAATTGAATCAATCTAATGATTTTAAATAAAATACTCCAATTAAATAAAATCAATTCCATTGATTTCCATATTTAATTCTATTTTAAATAAAATCCAAGATTTTCCAATCCAAAATAAATTTTGAATTAATCTAATGATTTTAAATAAAATACTTAAATTAAATAAAATCAATATTATTAAAATCCATTGATCTCCATATTTAATTCTATTCTAAATAAAATCCAAGATTTTCCAATCCAAAATAAATTTTGAATTAATCTAATGATTTTAAATAAAATACTTGAATTAAATAAAATCAATATTTTTAATAATTTCACAATCCTATTTAAATTAGATCTCAAGAATCCTAATCAAAATCGAATTTTGATTCTTCTTAAGACTTCTAATCCAAGTAGGTATAGGATGTCTAGAGAAACTAGAATTTTCTTTCCTTATTTAACTCTCCATCTAAT
Source organism: Euphrasia confusa (assembly GCA_954870475.1). Classification (NCBI taxonomy): domain Eukaryota; kingdom Viridiplantae; phylum Streptophyta; class Magnoliopsida; order Lamiales; family Orobanchaceae; genus Euphrasia; species Euphrasia confusa. The sequence continues at coordinate 36,567,453 of OX940950.1, forward strand.
TCCATTATTTAATTCCATAATTAAGAAATCTAATCCAAATAGAATTTGAATTAATTCCAAAATTAAATTAAATAAAATTAGAAAGATTAAATTATTCCCGGAAAGATCGGATTTACCGGGACGAACCGAAACGAATTCCGGTCATCCCAATCGAACCATGCACATGTTGGTCCCATGCATGTAAACACATGCCCACCACCGTGCATATTAAGTAATGCACATCAACAAAGGCCATGCATATGCACCTAATGCATGTGGACATGCATCTCGTAAGCAATCCATGCATTAAGAATGAATTTAATCATTCAGCCACATGCAACATTCATTCAGCGGGTAAATAAAAAAAATTCACCCAGCCTTTTTTTTTTTTTTTTTTTTTTTTTTTGCGATCGTCTTTTCAGCGAGGGGCAAACCAGCAGCAGCGGTCTGGTCGATATCCGGCACGGCGTCTCCCTTGACGACCTATGCCATCGACCTGCTGCGACTAAGCCCCACCGTACGAGCAGCCCGCACACAGCCCGCACAGCAGCCCGCTCCGAGTACGCAGCCGAAGCCGCGACCCACGAGCCGCCGCGCGTAGCGGCTGAACCGCTTGGCCTCCCGGCAGCCGTCGACATCCGGCGACCACCACCACTGGTGGTTGATGCCGTCGACCCTCAGCCGCCATACAGCCCGGTCCCGCTACGAGCCCTCGTCCGATCGATCCGGTTCGATTTCCGAAAACCCTCGATTTTAATATTTATTTTTCCGTCGATTTTTAATTTAATAAAAATTCACAAGATTCATACAAGAGAGAAAACAAGTACGTAGAACAATATAGCACAATAATTTAACAATTTAAATTAATCTATGGCCATATATATCGAGAATCGATTATCGAAACAATTAACGAAAAACGTAACCGTACGCTCTGATACCAATTGTTGGAATTCGATATCCCGGGCTATTAAAATTGAGGAAACCATAGCCCGATCAAACCCTTCGCCGGAGATCACATGAACACCGACTCATCCGCCGGAGTCCGACCTTCGGAGACCATGCGCCCGAAGACGCACAGCCCGCCCCCGGTCGAACCCCCGCGAGTCGGGGTTCGTGTGATCGAACAAGGCGTTCGATGGGGCTGCATCCGGAAGCCCCCAGCAGCAGGTCCGGCGACCTGCTGCTCGCCGTGGAGGAGCCCCCACCGTCGAGGTGGGGAGGTGGCGGCACCAGCCCGCCACCGCCGGCGATCGCTCCCAGCGATCGCCCCCTCGGCCGAGGCCGAGGGTTCTCCTTCGCGCGCCGAACCCTAGGCGTGCGGTCCACGCGGTCCGGTGGCTTCGCCACCACCGCGTGGTCCCTCGTCTAATCCGGGTTCGATCCTTCGGATCTTGTTTTTCGATAATTGATTTCAATAATACAAGAATTAAATAGCAATTATTTAATTCACCTTTCGATTCGTTGTGCGGAGAAACGAGATCTTATGATGACCTTGAGATCTTCCCACGTATTCCTTGCACTAGCCCGGACGTCGTGTGGGCGACGATCTACCGAACTCCATGGATCTCCCTCTCTACTTTCTCTCTCTAGAATTGTGTTCTTCAAGTTATGAACTTATGAGAGAATAGAGAAGACCATGTAGTGCTTTTATAGGCTACGTAGGGGATCTTAAGGAGGTGGAATATTGGGCTTCCAATATTAATGATTAAATTGAGCCCAAGCCCAAATCTATTAATCCATTAATATTAATTAATTCTATTTTCCACTATATAAAATTAATTGCACTCCCAATATTAAACCATATTATATCAAATAATATTTCTCCGGTAGTATTATTTATTCCGTGTATTTAAGATATAAATATCCATGAATAAAATTAATTTATTGCTAATTAATTTATTCATCTCTTATATCCGAGACTAGTACCATTCAACCTTAATTATTATGCGGATTAAATCCACCTGCAGGGTTTACATAATAATTCCTTATGAACTCATCTCGGGGATATTATCAACCCTTACGGGATACACTTTCCCGTCAAGTATTCACGGCATGCCATATATAAAATATAGTGACCCAACTTAACCGGTAATTAACCCAATAATTAAATCGGTTAATTCCTTTGGTAAATCAAAGTCACTTATATTAAATATACACACCCGCAATAATATCGGGGATTAAGAATAAAATACACTGAGACTCGAATCGATTATCGCCGGCAATCCTAATCGATGAATCTCAAGCAGATCCGCTCAATACACCAAGTGTACAAGTGTGATAAAATAATCAAGACAGATTATTTTCTCTCTCACACAACGACTATACCGATGGATTGGTCCGTGTCCATCTAGGTCGTGAGCAACTGTTCGATTAAATACGAGTAACCGATAGTATGATCTTCTGTGTGGGGCCCGACACACCATACTAACTACAATGTATAGAATCCAGGACTATGTTTTGCATATATTTAATTATAAATAATTAAACGCAAACAATTGTTCATTTTGTTAAATAGATTAATGGCAATGGATCGTGAGTTTCTGTCACTTAAATCTAGACATTAAGTACACAACTCCAACAACATGGTATGACATGGCATGCCACACAAGCAAGTGGACCACATCCATGCCAATTGGCATGGTGATGTGGAAATGACCCTTTACCTCCCCATTAACCACCATTATTGGTGCATTATGATGCACATAATGGGAGGGTTACAAGGAGAGGTTAATTGTGGTGAATAAAGTGATGAAAACATGGTTTTCATATCACTTAATCATCAGCCACGAAATTCCAAAAAGACAAGAGAGAAAAGAGTTAGAGAATCACTCAAGAACAAGCAAGCACGTTCATATTTCGGTTCGTGTGCAACACGTAGAGGCCGGGCCATTTGTGCGGCTTCAACATCCGGGCGATCCAAAGGCGTGACAAGGTCATACTTAAGGTGTACATTTCAAGGCTGATCTATTTGAGGTGGTTCAATCGACTCAACACCACCTCATCGACATTAACCAAAGCCAACGATCACCAAAAGTAAGTAATCGTTGAACCTTGGAGTAATATACTTAATGTCTAGATTTGAGTATTCTGAACTCCATGTGCACTTTCATTTACCTATTAATAATAAACATTCATTTGCCTTTATTATTGTTAATTAAATATATGCAAATTATAGTTCTGGATTTTATACGTTGTAGTTAGTATGGTGTGTCGGGCCCCACACAGAAGATCATACTATCGGTTACTCGTATTTATGTTGGAAATCGACTACCCGGGACATGTCCGTTCGACTACTCGAACTTCCGGACAAGCCCAGTCGACCCTCGGCGTCCCTACTGACCTCAACGCGAAGCCCCAGACCCAAAACACGCCCAGCCATTGCACTGAAGGTGCAACCGCGCGTTTCGAGGGCTTCTGCCCTGTCTGTCGGCCGACGCCGTAAGGCTGTCGCCCGACAGGGCTGTGTCGGCCGACACATATAGCTGTCGGCCGACAGCGTCGCGATTCCAGCAGCGGATCGCGCCCGTTCAGCCCTTTCCGATGCGTTTTTCTCGATCCGACCACCGTGCTGGAAGTCAGAAACTTCCCAGCGGTCCGAGGAACACGAATCCAAGCCACGGAAACCAATCGATGATTTGTTGTGCAATTACGTAGAAAGTAGAAACGAAACGAAGCGGAATTAGGGTTTCGATTCTATACCTTTGTTGCGTGATTCGGAGAAGCCGAATAGGCGAACACCCTGAGATCTTCTAGTGTGTATCCTAGCCCTCGATACCGGGCGTTGTGTGGGCAACGATCCTCCGGTTCTCTTCTCTTCTTCTTCTCTCTTGAACCTTTCTCGCTCTCTTTATTTTCTTACGCAGAAAAATAAAAGACTGCGTTCTGTAGGTATAGAGAAGAGAGAAATAGGGATATATATAGGCCACACTAGGGACCTTAGGACAATTAATTAATTAGGCTAAATTGTGATTTAATTAAACCGGTGTCCTTAAAAGAAAACCTTTAATTAAATCCAATTTTAATAAAATTATAATTGAATTCCCAATTAATTAATCTATATTATTTTACCAATAATATTTCCGCCGAAATTACATATATGATTTTCCTTGTGTTTAAGATATCGCATGTCCATGAATTAATTAATTACTAATAATTAAATTAATTCATTTCTTATTATCCGAGACTAGTACCACTCATCCTTATTATCATGTGGAACAAATCCACCTGCAGGGTTTACATGATAAACTTTATGAGCTCATCTCGGGGACATCATCAACCCAATAAATGGGACACGGTTTCCTGTCTATAATCTATAGCATGCCGTGTGTACAATTCCGATTCCCAATATACCGAGGATATTGACTAATCAATTAGTCTCACTCATTGGTACATTAAAGAACCGAGCATTGGACACACGCACCTATAATTATATAGGGATTAGGAACTCATATATCCATAACATCTGAGGTCTAGTTCGATTACTCCGATTAGTACAAATCGAACGCCCTCCCGTGGTCCTGCTCAATACACCGAGTGTACGAGTGTAACATAATAGTCAAGACCAACCATTACCCAGTCACACTACGACGTACCGATGGATTGTCCCTGTCCATCTAAGTCGTGAGCTACTGTTCGATAGTATACGAGTTACCGACAGTATGATCTTCCGCGTGTCTCCTCACGCCATACTGTCTACAACGTATACATCTAGGACTATAGCATAGAGTGCATATAAAACAAAATGCGAACTGTTTGATTAATAGATAATGAAAAACACAGATAAGGAGTTTCCATATTGTCACTAAACTAGACGTTTAGAATATAACTCCATCAATTTAATCGAACAGTTGCTCACGACCTAGATGGACACGGACCAATCCATCGGTATAGTCGTTGTGTGAGAGAGAAAATAATTTGTCTTAATTATTTTATCACACTTGTACACTCGGTGTATTGAGCGGATCAAATGAGACTTATCAATTAGGTTTGCTCGGCGATAATTGATTTAAGACTCAGTGTATTTTATTCTTAATCCCCGATACAATTGCGGGTGTGTATATTTAATATAAGTGACATTGATTTTCCAAAGGAATTGACCGGTTTAATTATTAGGTCAATTACCGGTTAAGTTGGGTCACTATATTTTATATATGGCATGCCGTGAATTCTTGACGGGACAGTGTATCCCGGAAGGGTTGATAATATCCCCGAGATGAGCTCATAAGGATTTATTATGTAAACCTCGCGAGTGGATTTGTTCAGCATAATAAATAAGGTTGAGTGGTACTAGTCTCGGATAAAAGAGATGAATAAATTTATTAAGCAATAAATAAATTTTATTCATGGATATTTAAATCTTAAATACACGGAATAAATAATACTATCGGAGAAATATTATTTGGATATAATATGGTTTAATATTGGGAGTGCAATTAATTTATATAGTGGAAAATAAATTAATTAATATTGATAAGGATTAATAGACTTGGGCTTGGGCTCAATTTAATCTTCAATATTGGAAGCCCAATATTCCACCTCCTTTAGATCCCCTACGTAGCCTATAAAAGCACTACATGGCCTTCATAAATCATAAGACAAGAATATCAATACTTGATAGTTCTAGAGAGTTGAAGGAGATCCATAGGAGTTCGATAGATCGTCGCCCACCCGACGTTCGAACGGAGTGCAAGGAATACGTGGGAAGATTCAAAGGTCATCTTGATTTCGTTTCTCCGAACAACGAATCGAAGGTATAATATCTAAACACCCTTGATATTATTTGATTTGGATTATCGTAAAATACCGTAGAACGCAAGATCCGAAGTATCGAACCCGGATTAGACGATCGATCACGCGGTGGTGGCGAAGCCACCGGACCGCGTGGGATCGCTCGGCTAGGGTTTGAGGGCACCGGGAGGATCGACCCTCGGCTGGGCCGAGGGCGCGCGATCGATCACGATGATCGATCGCTGGGCACGGGCTGGTGCCGTGCCCGACCCCACCGTGAAGGTGGGGCTCCTCCAGACGGCGGCGAGTCGCCGGACTCGCCGCGGGGGACTGCTGGGAAGTCCCGGCCGATCGCCGTGAGCGATCGGCGTGCGATCGTGCGAACCCCGCGACACGGGGGTTCGGCTGGGGCGGGCTGCGTGCCTTCGGGTGCGTGGTCTCCTCGGCTGGAATCCGGCGCGTTCGTCGGCGTTCGTGTGATATCCGGCGAATGGTTTTTGATCGGGTTACTGTTTCCGCAAATTTTACTAGCCCGGGACATCGAATTTCAACAATATATATATATATTGGATGTGTATATATATATGTTTATATGTGTTCTTATACACATTAAGTGTGCACTAAGATCATGGCATAGTAGATCTATTGCTTTACACGCTTCCGCACACACGGTATATCGATTGGATCGGTATACCGGTACCTACAATTGGCTGACAGAGCTGACGGCGTACGAGAGATCCGGACGAGTTACAGTTAAATACTGAAGAGCACCGACAAGAGACCTATACAAAGTGGGGTCATGGAATGGAGAGCCATCCCGAAGAAGAGTCTCTCCGGCGGCCAAGGGAGTAGCAACAGGCTTAGCATCCAATAATTGGGCACGCTCAAGAATGTCGTGAGCATACTTCGCTTGCCCAACAAATAAACCATCTGAAGTATGTGATACTTCGAGCCCAAGAAAATAATTCAGACGACCAAGATCCTTAATGGCAAATTCACGACGTGTACGTGAAATAAACAGCTGAAGTAGAGAAGGATCATTCCCTGTGACGATGATGTCATCCACATATAGCAAGAGGAAAATAATCGAGGTACCTCTATGGAAATGAAAAAGGGAAGAGTCGCTGCGGCATTGAAGAAACCCAAGGCCAGAAAGATAGGCTTTGAACCGATTGTACCAGGCAAGAGGGGCTTGACGAAGACCATATAAAGCCTTTTTTAGTCGACATACATGATCAGGGAACCGCGGGTCCACAAATCCAGGAGGTTGAGCCATAAAAACGGGTTTGTCAAGAACGCCATTGAGAAATACGTTTTTGACGTCTAGCTGGTGTAGAGGCCAATGATGCTGAACAGAGAGAGCCAAGATGATGCGGACAGTGGCAGCCTTAACAATCGGACTGAACGTATGATGAAAATCAGTACCTGGAATTTGGGTGAAACCTTGAGCGACAAGACGTGCTTTATGACGCTCAATGGAGCCATCTGCATGGAACTTCGTACGAAAAACCCACTTCGAACCAACAATGTTTGTGTCAGGAGGATGAGGTACCAAATCCCAAGTTTTATTTGATTTGAGTGCATCAATCTCTTCTTCCATAGCATCAAGCCATTCAGGATGCTTTACAGCAGACTTGAAACCCCGAGGTTCAGAGGTGGAAACAAGAGCAGAGAGCAAGGCGGTTGTCGCTATGTCAACAGGGTATCGAGGCTTGAAAATTCCGGCACGCGCTCTAGTGGTCATTGGATGGGTCGACGAGACCATTGGAGCTGTTGCAGCAGGTGCTGCGGTAGGGTCTGCGACAGGCTGGTGAACAGGCATTGCGGCAGGTGCTGTGGTAGGGGCTGCGGCAGTGGTAGGCGCTGCGGTGGAGGCTGCGGCAGGCTGCTGGACATAAGGTGCAGCAGAGGTTGCAGCAGTTGTCACAATATGGGAGGCTACGGCAGGTGGCACAACAGTAGGCTGAACAGATGCTGCGGCAGGGGCTGCAGTAGGGGCTGCGGCAGAATGTTCGACAGGTGCTGGAGCATAATCATTCGGAACAGGAAAGACACGGATGGGTGCAGGGGTCGGTTGGATAGACAGACGACTAGGCGGAGCAGGTGATGAGCTGATCGTGGTATCCAAGAAGGTCGAAACATTAAGTTCCGAAATAGAAGTTGTAGACGGACTCCGTGAGAATGGAAAACATCGTTCATCAAACTGGGCATGGCGAGTGGTGAAGACGCGAGAGGAGTCCGGATCATAACAGCGAAATCCCTTATAAATGGTGCTATATCCCAAGAAAATGCAAGGTCGACTGCGAGGTTCTAACTTGTGGGCAGCATAGTCTCGGAGATAAGGAAACACACGACACCCAAATGGTTTGAAGGTAGCATAATTGGGAGCCTCGCCAAAGAGAATCTCAAATGGAGAGGTATTGTGCAGCACCGTAGAGGGCAGCCTGTTGATTACAAAAACAGCAGTAGCGAACGCATCGAACCAAAGAGATGCAGGGGCATGAGCATGGAACAACATTGATAAGCCAGTTTCAGAGATATGACGATGCTTACGTTCAACCCTACCATTTTGTTGTGATGTATAGGGGCATGAAAGCCGGTGATGAATGCCATGCGTTTGCATAAATTCCCGAACCCTTGAGTGCCACAAATTCTGTGCCACCATCATGTTGGAATTTGATATCCCGGGCTATTAAAATTTGCGGAAACCAATAACCCGATCAAAACCATCCGCCGGAAATCACACGAGCACCACGTACGAGCCGGAGCACGAGCCGAACGCACGACGAGGCCGAAGCCTCGCGCACGCCCAGCCCGAGCCCCCGCACGCGGGGCTCGCGATCGAAGGGGTCGATCGCTCACGGCGATCGACCGGGCTGCCAAGCAGCCCAGCGGCGAGTCCGGCGACTCGCCGCCGTCGGGGCGTCGGTCCGACCAGCGGACAACCGCGGGGCCCAGCCCTCGCGGCTCGCGATCGATCGCGATGATCGATCGCGTCCCCGGCTCCCAGCCGGGGTTCGACCCATCCCCACCGAAACCCTAGGTGGGCGATCGCCGTGGTCCGGTGGCTTCGCCACCACCACGCGTTCGTCCTCCTTCCGGGTTTCGTACCTCGGATCTTGCGTTCTACGGTATTCTCAATAAAACCAAAATCGAACAATTATCAAGGGCGTTAAGATATTGTACCTTTCGATTCGTTGTTCGGAGAAACGAATTCAAGATGACCTTTGAATCTTCCCACGTATTCCTTGCACTAGCTTGAACGTCGGGTGGGCGACGATCCTCCAAGCTCTATGGATCTACTTCTCTTTCTACTTTCTCTCTCTAGAAGAATTATGATCTTCAACTTATGAGAATAGAGAAGACCATGTAGTGCTTTTATAGGCTACGTAGGGGATCTAAAGGAGGTGGAATATTGGGCTTCCAATATTAATGATTAAATTGAGCCCAAGCCCAAATCTATTAATCTCCCATTAATATTAATTAATTTATTTTCCACTATATAAATTAATTGCACTCCCAATATTAAACCATATTATATCCAAATAATATTTCTCCGGTAGTATTATTTATTCCGTGTATTTAAGATATAAATATCCATGAATAGAATTTATTTATTGCTTAATAAATTTATTCATCTCTTTTATCCGAGACTAGTACCACTCAACCTTATTTATTATGCGGAATTAAATCCACTCGCGAGGTTTACATAATAAATCCTTATGAGCTCATCTCGGGGATATTATCAACCCTTCCGGGATACACTGTCCGGTAAATCATTCACGGCATGCCATATATAAAATATAGTGACCCAACTTGACCGGTAATCAACCCAATAATTAAATCGGTTAATTCCATTGGCAAATCAAAGTTACTTATATTAAATATACACACCCGCAATAATATCGGGGATTAAGAATATAATACACTGAGTCTCAAATCAATTATCGCCGAGCAATCCTAATTGATGAGTCTCAATCGATCCGCTCAATACACCAAGTGTACAAGTGTGATAAAATAATTAAGATAAATTATTTTCTCTCTCACACAACGACTATACCGATGGGTTGGTCCGTGTCCATCTAGGTCGTGAGCAACTGTTCGACTAAATACGAGTAACCGATAGTATGATCTTCTGTGTGCCCATGCAACACCATACTAACTACAACGTATAAAATCCAGGACTATAATTTGCATATATTTAATTAACAATAATTAAAAGCAAATGAATGTTTGTATTTAATAGGTAAATGAAAGTGTACAAGGAGTTCACAATACTCAAATCTAGACATTAAGTATACCACTCCAACAATCTCCCACTTATACTAAGGTCTAGTCTTATCTTCCAAACTCCCGACTCCCATACTCATCACGTGCTTAAAAAATACTTCCAAGAAGTACCAAGTGAATGAGCAATCTAGGTTGCCGCTCTGAAGCTATCTTGGTGACTACTGCATCGCCTTCCTGACGATGACTCGTATCAGGTGGTACTTGCCCTATGTGTTATCTTACACTCATGGGCTCGTGATCTCTTAAAGTTTGCCACTGCACCGCTATTTACATAGCCTTTGGTAAACTAAGAATCACATCTAAGTCCCAGAGGTAATACTGGAGCCATACCAAATCTTCCGCTGCCTCTGAGGCCGCTATTTGGTTACCCATGGGAGAGTCCGAAAAGCATCGTGCTTATCACTCTTCCATGTTAAAACTCCTCCTCCTTTAATAGTGAAACACATAGCCTGATCACGACTTACACTGGTCCTTATCAACTTGGAAATCCGAATCTGTATAACCCAAAGGAATCAGATTGTCTGCCCCGTAACTTAGAACATAATCCCTAGTATTTCGCAAATACTTGAAAATGCTCTTTACGGCAGTCCAATGAGCCTTTCCAGGGTTACTCTGATATCTCGCTACTACGCCAACTGCATAGCAGATATCAGGCCTCGTGCATAACATTGCATACATCAAGCTTCCCACAGCCGAAGCGTAGGGAACTGCTTTCATTTCATCTTTCTCCTTTTGTGTCCGAGGACACATTTCCTTAGAAAGATAAGTTCCTTTACTGAAGGGCAGCTCACCCTTCTTGGAATCTTGCATGTTAAAACGAGCCAGAATCGTGTCTATGTAAGATTGCTGGGATAGGTATAATGTTCTACTCCGGCGATCCCTTATAACCTTGATCCCTAGAACATGCCCGACTTCTCCCAAATCTTTCATATCGAATTGTCTAGACAACCATCCCTTTATGTCTGATAACATTTTCACACTGTTGCCAATGAGAAGAATGTCGTCTACATAAAGCACGAGAAACACCACCTTCTTCCCATCACGTTTCCAATACACACACGATTCGTCCATGCTTTGACTAAATCCAAAAGATTGGACTACTTCGTCAAACCGCAGGTTCCACGATCTCGAGGCTTGTTTCAATCCATAAATGGATCGATTAAGCTTGCACACTAGATGATCTCGCCCCTTAGCAATGAATCCTTCTGGTTGTTTCATATAAATCGTCTCGTCAAGACTTCCATTTAGGAAAGCTGTATTGACGTCCATTTGCCACACCTCATAATCCATATGAGCTGCTATGGATAAGAGAATCCGGATCGACTTTATCTTGGCTACTGGCGAGAAGGTCTCCTCATAATCGATTCCCTCTTTCTGAGTATATCCTTTCGCAACAAGCCGAGCTTTAAAGGTTTCAACCTTTCCGTCAGATCCTCTCTTTCTCTTGTAGACCCATTTACACCCAATTGGCTTTACGCCGCTTGGTGGTTCTACAAGATCCCAGACTTTATTAGAATCCATAGATTCTATTTCGGATTTCATCGCTTTCTTCCAAGAAGGCGCATCTATATCTTGTACCGCCTCATCATAGGTCCAGGGATCGATTTCATGAACTCCAGGTCCAGAGTCCGAAGACTCACCCAGTCCAATCCATCGGTCTGGTTGCTTAACAACCCTCCCACTACGACGGCGTTCCGGTGTATTAACAGTGACAGTATCAGGTGCAGATTCTAGTGGTGTATCTATACTCGGTTCGGCTGTATCTAAGTCTTCCTTGTCACCTCTCATCTCATCAAGTATTATGTCACTCTTGGGCTTGTGGTCCATGACATAGTCTTCCTCCAAGAACCGAGCGTTAGTACTTATAACGATCTTCTGGTCTTTAGGACTATAGAACATGCCACCTTTAGTTCCTTTCGGGTATCCTACAAACAGCCGTAATTCTGATCTAGGTTCTAACTTATCGGCACCTTGTCGCAACACATGTGCTGGACAACCCCAGATCCGAATGTGTCTTAAGTTAGGCTTGCGCCCACTCCACAATTCCATGGGTGTGGTTGGTACCGTTTTGGTTGGAACCCTATTCAAGATATACGCCGCTGTTTCCAAGGCAAATCCCCAGAACATAACAGGTAAGTCCGAGTAACTCATCATTGATCGCACCATTTCCATAAGAGTCCTATTCCTTCTTTCTGACACACCATTCTGCTGGGGAGTATATGGTGATGTCATTTGGGAATCAATCCCATTCTCTGCCAAGTATGCCTTGAATTCTCCAGACAGGTACTCGCTCGATCGCGGACACTTAATGGATTTGTTTTGAAGGTTCTCCACAAAAGCCTTGAACTCCTTGAACTTGTCAAAGGATTCGCTCTTACGGCGCATCAAGTATACAAGTCCATACCTTGAGTAATCATCAGTGAAAGTGATGAAATACTCGTACCCTCCCCTTGCCTGAGTAGACATAGGTCCGCATACATCAGAGTGAATCAAATCCAATACTTGTTCAGCCCTCCGTCCTTTACCAGAAAAAGGACGCTTGGTCATTTTACCCTCTAAACAGGATTCGCAGGTCGGAAGGTCCTCTCCTTCAACGCCAGTGATTAAATCATCAGCTTTCAACCTTTGAAGCCTATTCGAGTTTATATGACCTAGCCTTAGATGCCACAAGTATAATTGATTCATTTTAGAAGGTTCCTTTCTCTTATTGGTGTTCGTAGATGTGTTATTACTCTCGGTTAGTTGCATCGTGTTAGACTCAGGATTTAGTACATACAAATCGTCCACCAATGTACCAGAACAGATAATCTCACTGTTTCTTCTTATGATCACAGAGTGGTCAAAAGAAACAGAATACCCATTCATTATAAGTTTAGAAACCGAAATTAAATTCTTTCTAAAATTGGGTACATAAAGACAATTATGTAAAACTAAAGCCCTATCACTACTAAAACGTAAGTGAACGTCTCCCACTGCAACAGCCGCCACCCTCGCAGCATTGCCCATGTAGACCACGATCTCTCCCTCTCTAAGTCTCCGGGTTTCCTGGAACCCCTGCAATGAATTGCATACATGATCAGTGGCCCCCGTATCTACACACCAGGTGCTGGTAGATAACACCACTGACAATGTTTCGGTGACGAAGGAAAATTTCGTACCTTTGATGAGAGGACAATCAGACCTCCAGTGCCCAGACTGCTTGCATCGAAAGCACTTGCCTCGCGGCTTGCTCTTCCCAATCCGTGGTTCAAAACCACTGGGCTTCTTTGCTTGCACTTCCAACTTGGCCACTAGAGCTTGTGATTCTCTGACCATACTTATTAGTTCAGTTCTTTTGAAATCGTTTTTAAGCGATTCCTCAAGGGGACTAAACTTGATGAGTATGTCAATCACCTCTAGTCCGGCTTCCTTACTATGTCCTAACATCTCCTTGAGGTCATTTTCAATGTCCTCATCAGTTGGGACTATAGTGGGTTCGGAAGGCTCAACAGTCTGAACATTGTCCAGATTTCTTTTCCAATCAGTACTATATGGAACCAGTGAGTTTTCATCTTTAAGTATATCACAAAGTGGGGTCACAGTCATTCCTAACCTATAAGCACATAAAACAAACAAACAATTTAATATCCGATATTATCTCCCTTAAATAATATCATTAAATCACTAATCACATCTAAAATCCCATCAGGTAAGGCAAGCCACGGTGTGTGGACGTTTACCCACCCAAACGACTTAGCAATTAGATTTCCTTCGGTCATACATCGCTTATAGCGGAACCTCGGTGGGAGGAATACTATAAGGCGTATCTAAGTGTAAACCATTACTCAGTACCAAAGTAAATCGTTTGGAATTGCTACATCACCGCAAGCCACGTTGTGTGGACGTTTACGACAACTTCACAACTCTTCACAATTTTCTTACAACTGTCTACATCAATTAATCCAAAATCCGTCAGCATAGCAAGCCACGTTGTGTGGACGTTTACTACACTAAGAGATCTTTATAATTGACTCCCAATTACTTGATCCATTTAATCTTGTAAATCAAGACGCGGAGAATCATAAGTGAAACTCGAAGTTTCTAACCAGTGATTCACCATGCGAACAACCCTATCTCTCATAAATGAGGGAGCCGAGCAGACAATCGATCCATCTATCAAAGAATGGTACGACTGCCTCTAATTTGTGTCCTCGACATGACCAAGTGGCTTTGGCTCCATTCCACTCCCCGGGGTGAGAATGAGTCGACTTGAAATCAGCTTTGGAAAGACAAATTAGGCATTGTTTGATAAACTTAATCAACGTTTCTCGTAAGAGGAATTACAAGAACTCTCCTCCAATAACTTATCTATATAAACTTCAAAAGTTTATAAAAGTCACCAAGAGAGCAGCAATGGAGACCATGGGTATGTTTCCATACCCTCTCCCACTTAGCTTTTTACAATAAAGGGATACGCTATACTAGTGCATAAAAGTAAACACATATAGCATGCATACATGTAATAAAGCACATAGTATTATCACATAGTCAAAATAATTACTAGAATATTATTTTCCGACTATTATGGCTTTACTCCATCTCCGTACGCATCTTCTAGTCTTTAGTCTTCGTTTCTTGAATGCTCCACGTGACGAGAATATTAATCTCCAATATTTAAATCTATTTATTTTTAATAAATCCAAAAGATACTTAATTAAAATTAAGTCAATCGAATAAATCAAAAATAAAATTAAATATTATTAATATTTTTATTTATTTTATTTTTCCTTTCTACTTCATTGAATCTCTAGAATAATCTATCCAAGACCCACTTGGAATATTCTAGATGATTTCCATAATGAAATAAGGAAATAAAATAACTTAGGACTCTTCTACTTTCCAAGATTAATTAATTTCCATTTCTATGAAAATTCCCATAAAATAGGAATAATCAATTAGGAAATAAATCAATCCTAAATTAACTTTTATTCCTTTCTAATTCTATTAAATCTCTAGGATCCTATTCCAAGTAGAACTCGGAATACTCTAGAAGACTTCCATAATAGAATAAGGAAATAAAATTAATTCCAATTAATTCTTTTCCTAATCCATGAGAATTCCCAAAAATAGGAATACTCAAATAGGAAAAATCCGAACTAATTGGGAAAGTAAATTTCCGGACCGGGATAGCACGGGGTGGGGATCCCCGCGCCACCCTCGACCCACGCCTAGGAGGTGGCCGGCCACCATTGCCGGCGGCTCCTCCATGTGAGGGTCGATCGATCCTCATGGGATCGACCATGGGGTTGGTCGATCCTTGTCCCGTTGCCCTCACGTCATCTCCTTCGTCACGCGTCTTCTCCGGCGGTCGTTTCGGCATCGATCCAACGCAAAATAAATTACAAAATAAATTTTACACTATCCGGTATCGATTCTATACATGAAATCGACCCTATACAATTTCCGGAAAAAATAGAACGTAATAATAAATCCTAAATTCGGTCAACCCCCGAATTTTTACTATTACAAACATTCACCACCAAAAACGAATCTCGACATGTCCGAGAGTTTAATCAAACCAACATATATGACAAAATAAATTAAACGAATAATAAATTAAGCCATAATAGTCGGAACCCTGCAAGGTAGAACAATTTTATCGAAAATACCGCGAACGTAAACCACGCTCTGATACCAATTGTTGGAATTTGATATCCCGGGCTATTAAAATTTGCGGAAACCAATAACCCGATCAAAACCATCCGCCGGAAATCACACGAGCACCACGTACGAGCCGGAGCACGAGCCGAACGCACGACGAGGCCGATGCCTCGCGCACGCCCAGCCCGAGCCCCCGCACGCGGGGCTCGCGATCGAAGGGGTCGATCGCTCACGGCGATCGACCGGGCTGCCAAGCAGCCCAGCGGCGAGTCCGGCGACTCGCCGCCGTCGGGGCGTCGGTCCGACCAGCGGACAACCGCGGGGCCCAGCCCTCGCGGCTCGCGATCGATCGCGATGATCGATCGCGTCCCCGGCTCCCAGCCGGGGTTCGACCCATCCCCACCGAAACCCTAGGTGGGCGATCGCCGTGGTCCGGTGGCTTCGCCACCACCACGCGTTCGTCCTCCTTCCGGGTTTCGTACCTCGGATCTTGCGTTCTACGGTATTCTCAATAAAACCAAAATCGAACAATTATCAAGGGCGTTAAGATATTGTACCTTTCGATTCGTTGTTCGGAGAAACGAATTCAAGATGACCTTTGAATCTTCCCACGTATTCCTTGCACTAGCTTGAACGTCGGGTGGGCGACGATCCTCCAAGCTTATGGATCCTCTTCAACTCTCTAGAACTATCAACTATTGATATTCTTGTCTTCTTGTTATGAAGAAAGTGAAGACCATGTAGTGCTTTTATAGGCTACGTAGGGGATCTAAAGGAGGTGGAATATTGGGCTTCCAATATTAATGATTAAATTGAGCCCAAGCCCAAATCTATTAATCTCCCATTAATATTAATTAATTTATTTTCCACTATATAAATTAATTGCACTCCCAATATTAAACCATATTATATCCAAATAATATTTCTCCGGTAGTATTATTTATTCCGTGTATTTAAGATATAAATATCTATGAATAGAATTTATTTATTGCTTAATAAATTTATTCATCTCTTTTATCCGAGACTAGTACCACTCAACCTTATTTATTATGCGGAATTAAATCCACTCGCGAGGTTTACATAATAAATCCTTATGAGCTCATCTCGGGGATATTATCAACCCTTCCGGGATACACTGTCCGGTCAATCATTCACGGCATGCCATATATAAAATATAGTGACCCAACTTGACCGGTAATCAACCCAATAATTAAATCGGTTAATTCCTTTGGCAAATCAAAGTTACTTATATTAAATATACACACCCGCAATAATATCGGGGATTAAGAATATAATACACTGAGTCTCAAATCAATTATCGCCGAGCAATCCTAATTGATGAGTCTCAATCGATCCGCTCAATACACCAAGTGTACAAGTGTGATAAAATAATTAAGATAAATTATTTTCTCTCTCACACAACGACTAGACCGATGGGTTGGTCCGTGTCCATCTAGGTCGTGAGCAACTGTTCGACTAAATACGAATAACCGATAGTATGATCTTCTGTGTGCCCATGCAACACCATACTAACTACAACGTATAAAATCCAGGACTATAATTTGCATATATTTAATTAACAATAATTAAAAGCAAATGAATGTTTGTATTTAATAGGTAAATGAAAGTGTACAAGGAGTTCACAATACTCAAATCTAGACATTAAGTATACCACTCCAACACATCACAAATTCTGTGCCACCCTTGAAATCTTGATTCACAAATTCTGTGTCATCCACATGACCAAGTGGCTTTGGCTCCATTCCACTCCCCGGGGTGAGAATGAGTCGACTTGAAATCAGTTTCAGAAAGACAAATTAGGCATTGTTTGATAAACTTAATCAATGTTTCTTGTAAAAGGAATTACAAGAATTCTCCTCCAATGACTTGTCTATATGAACTTCAAAAGTTCATAAAAGTCACCAAGAGAACAGCAATGGAGACCATGAGTATTGTTTCCAATCCCTTTCCCACTTAGCTTTTTACAATAAAGGGATACGCTATCTAATGCATAAATTAAATACACATAAGCATGCATACATGAAATTAAAGTACATAAATATTATCACATAGTCAAAATAATACTAGAATATTATTTTCCGACTATTATGGCTTTATTCCATCCTTGTACGCATCTTCTAGTCTTCAGTCTTCGTTCTTGAATGCTCCATGTGACGAGAATATTAATTCCAATATTTAAATCTATTTATTTTTAATAAATCCAAAAGATACTTAATTCGAAAATTAAGTCAATTGAATAAATCAAAAATTAAATTAAATATTATTAATATTTTTATTTATTTATTTTCCTTTCCAATTCTATTAATTCTCTAGAATCCTATCCAAGTCAAACTTGGAACATTCTAGAAGACTTCCATAATAGAATAAGGAAATAAAATAAATTAGGACTCTTCTACTTTCTAAATTAATTAGTTTCCATCTCCATGAAAATTCCCATAAATAGGAATAATCAATTAGGAAATAAATTAATTCCAAATTAATTCTTTTCCTTATCCATGAGAGTTCCCTTAAATAAGAACACTCAATAAGGAATAAATTAATTCCAATTTAATTTTTTTCCTATTCCATGAGAGTTTCTAAAAATAAGAACACTCAAAATAGAAAAACCGAATAAAATTAGGAAAGCGAATCATGGTAGGAGTAGCACGGGGTGGGGATCCCCGCCACCCCCCCCCCCCCCCCCCACCATCGACCATCACCGCCGCCGCTGCCCCAGCCCACGCGCCACCACCATTGGTGGCCGGCGTGGCCGAATCTCCCGCGGGCAGCCCGGGTCGATCGATCCTCATGGGATCGATCATGGGGATTGATCGATCCCGGTCCTTCCCTCTCATCGTCTTCTTCGTCACATCTCGTTCTCCAGCGATCGTCTCAACATCGAACCAACGTAAAATTAAATTACAAATTTAAATTACAACTCCGGTATCGATTCTATACATGAAATCGATCCTATACACTTTCCGGAAAAACAAGAACAATAATAATAAATCCTAAATTCGGTCAACCCCCGAATTTTTACTATTACAAGCATTCATCCACACAAAACGAATCTCGACATGTCCGAGAGTTTAATAAAAATTATGACAATAATTAACAAATAATTAACAAGCCATAATAGTCGGAATCCCTGCAAGGTAGAACACAAAATCGAACATATACATGAACTAGAACCAACGCTCTGATACCAATTGTTGGAAATCGATATCCCGGGGTTAATGGAATTGCGGAATACATAACCCCGACCGAAATCCCATCGCCGGAAAACCAATCGCGAACCACCACGTGAGCCGGGCCCGACGTGAGCATCGCCGCGGGATGAACCCGCGGCTAAACCCTAGCCGAACCCTCGCTAGGGTTCGCGATCGCTCGTGCGATTGCATGGGGCTGCCTAGCAGCCCCCGGCGGTGAGTCCGGCGACTCACCGCCACCACCGACCGGGGAGGGGGCGACCAGCCGCGGCGCCAGCCCGCGGCAGCCGCCAGCGATCGACGCTAGGTCGATCGCTCGCCCCGGCGTCCAGCCGGGGCTCCCCTCGTGACCGCTGCCGGCGGTCGAAGCCCTAGGGCTCGACCGCCACCCCTCGGCTCCCAGCCGAGGGTGTTCTTCGATCCCCGCGGGGATGTCGACCTCGCGGTCCATCCCCATCCGCGGAGTTCGTCGTTCCCGGATCTTCGTTCATGTATATATTACGATTATATATATCACATAAAAATCATAGAGGGTGTTTATCGATTTTACTTTTGATCTCGTTGTGCGGAGAAACGAGATTGATTTGAAGACCTTGGGATCGTCCTATGTATTCCTTGCACTAGCTTGAACGTCGTGTGGGCGACGATCCTCCAAGCTTATGGATCTACTTCACAACTCTCTAGAACTATCAACTAATGATATTCTTGTCTTGTAGGTGTGTTCTAATTGTGAAGACCATGTAGTGCTTTTATAGGCTACGTAGGGGATCTAAAGGAGATGGAATATTGGGCTTCCAATATTAATGATTAAATTGAGCCCAAGCCCAAATCTATTAATCCATTAATATTAATTATATGATTAATTCCACTATATAAATATAATTGCACTCCCAATATTCACCATATTATATCAAATAATATTCTCTCCGGTAGTATTATTTATTCCATGTGTTTAAGATATAAATATCCATGAATAAAATTAATTTATTGCTTAATTAATTTATTCATCTCTTATATCTGAGACTAGTACCATTCAACTTTAATTATTATGCGGAACAAATCCACTCATGAGGCTTACATAATAATTCCTTATGAACTCATCTCCGGGATATTATCAACCCTTTCGAGGACACATTTTCCCATCAAGAATTCACGGCATGTCATACATAAAATACCGTGACCCAACTTTACCGATAATTGATCGGTTATTCTAATCAATCAATTCCTTTGGAAAATCAAAGTCACTAATATTAAATTCACACACCCGCAATAATATCAGGGATTAAGAATAAAATACTCAGAGATTTAAATCGATTATCCAAGGCAATCCTAATCGATAAATCTCCAGCGATCCGCTCAATACACCAAGTGTACAAGTATGATAAAATAATCAAGACCAATTATTTTCTCTCTCATACAACGACTATACCGATGGATTAGTTCTTGTCCATCTAGGTCGTGAGCTACTGTTTGATTATATACGAGTGACTGATAGTATGATCTTCCGTGTGACGACGCACAACGTACTAAATACAACGTATATAATCCAGAACCATATTTGCATTTATTTAATTAAAAATAATTAAAAGCAAACGATTATTCATTTAAATAGATTAAATACTATGACCGGGAGTTTACGATACTTAAATCTAGACATTAAATATACAACTCCATCAATCTCCCACTTATACTAAGGTCTAGTCATTTCATCCAAACTCCCGACTTCCATACCCATCACGTGCTTAATCTGCACTTCACGGAAGTGCCTCGTGCATGAGCATTCTAGGTTGCCGTCTCCGAAGTTATCTTGGTGACTACAGCGTCGTCTCACTTGACGATGACTCGTATCAGGTGGTACTTGCTCTATGTGTTATCATCACTATGGACTTATGATTTCTTTCAGTTTGTCATTGCACCGCTATTTTAATAGCCTTTGGTAAACCAAGAATCATATCTAAGTCCAGAGGTTATCCCAAAGCTTTACCACAACTTCCGCTGCCTCTGAGGCTGCAGTTTAGTTACCCATGGTTGAGTCCGAAAAGCGTCATGCTTATCACTCTTCCATTCTAAAGCTTTACCTCCCTTTACCAGTGAACACATAGCCTGATATCGACTTACACTGATCCTGATTTGATTAGAGATCTGAGAAATGTAATCCAAAGGAAAAGCTCGTCTGCTTCGTAATCTAGAACAGTACTTCGAAAGTACTCTTACAGCAGTCGAATATTCCTTTCCAGGATTACTTTGATATCCTCCCACTATGCCAACTGCATAGTCGATATTCGGTTCTCGTTTTTCAACATTGCATTTTAAAGCTTTCCACACAAACGGTGTAGGAAACTGCTTTCACTGCTTCTATCTCCTTTATGTGTTCCAAACACATACCTTAGATAGATGCATTCCTTCTTGTAGGTCACACACCCTTCTTGGAATGATGCATGCTAAAACGAACCTTAATCGTATAAGATTTCTAAGAGAAGTACAATGTTCTTTTCATAAGATCCTAGATCTTAAGAACATGATCTAACTTCTTCTTTATCTTATATATCGATTTTATCTTAGACAACCATTATTTTATGTCTGATAACACTTTTACATTGTTGCCAATGTTAGAATTTTATCTACATAAAATCTCTGAGAAACACCACTTTGTTTCCATTACGTTTCCAATACACATTATTCGTCCATGCCTTTTGATGAATCCATCAAATGGATTATCTCATCAATTAGTAAGTACCAGGAATTATAGCTTTGTTACAATCCATAAATGGATCAACTAAGCTTGTACTCTAAATAATCTTGTCTCTTAGCAATAAACTTATTGCTCTCTAAGAAGACCTATTTAGATTTAGTACTGCCCTTCATGTAGATCTAGGGAACGATTTCATGTTTACTAGATCCAGAGTTCAACAACTCTTCTAGTCTTATGAACATCTCCGGTTGATCAGCAACCTCCCACTACCACGGCGTTCCAGTGTATAAACTGTAATAACAGTAGGTGCAGTTAGTGGTGTATCGCTACTCGGTTTGGCTGGTTTCCAGTCTTTGTCCTTTTCTCTCGTTCTAAGGTATCTCGTCACTTTGGGCTTTGTGTTTCATCTAATAGTACTCTCCCAAGAACCGGGCGTTAGAACTTATAACGTCCTTCTGGTTCATAGTAACTTTTGAACACATAACTTTTGTTCTTACATGATATTTTACAACCACATCGAAATGTGTCGTTGTCTTTCATAAATATTCATAGAACACAGGTAGTACCGATTAACTCTTTCTTTTACCTTTAGATATCTATTTCTTATTTACACACCATGTCTACACATGAAGTGTATGGTGTTAGTCATTTGGAATCTAATTCCAATTACTTATTATGCTATGTCTTCAGACAGGTACTAGCCTCCGTGATTAGATCACAAACTACTTATGAATATACTTTGATAGCTCTTCCACTATAGCTTGTGTCCATTGACTTGTCAAAATACTTACTCTTGTGGTGTATCAAGTATTCTAATCCATACTTAGAGTATTCATTAAATGAAGTACTCGTACCTTTTCTTGTCTGAGTAGACATAGGTCTACATATCAGTGTTTAATCAATTTCAATACTTGTCCAGATTCTATATCCTTTATCCAGAAAGGCTTGCTTAGTCGTATTCTCTTCCAAATTCAATTCTTAGGTTGGAAGGTCCACTCCAACTTAATTGATCAAATCAATTTTCAACCTTTGAATCTTATTTGAATAAATACTACTTAGCATAGAATTCACAAGTATAATTATTTAGTAAAGAAATATCTCTAATAAGTAAAACGAATTATATACTACGGTTTGTTGCATCGTGGAGACTTAGGATTCATCATTCACATATTGCTAACTAATGTACAAGAATAGATAATATCATAATTTCTTCTCAATAATCATCAAATGATTAAAAGAAATAAATATCCATTCATTAATAATAGAAAACCAGAACATAGTTCCTTCTAAAATAAAAGGGGTACATAAAAGCAATAACTTTGAAATGAAATCCTATATCTACTAAAAGCAGATAAAATGTCTTCCACTGCAACAGCTGCCTCCTCTACAGCTTTGCCCATGTAGACTCGAACTCTTCTTCTCTAAGTCGCCGGGTTTTCTGGAACCCCTTTGAGAGGACAATCAGACCTCCAGTGTCCAGACTTCTTGCATCGGAAGCACTTGCCCTCTTGCTGGTCCCTTCACGCGGTGCTTGCCTCTTGGCACCACTGGGTTTCCAGACTTGCTTCCTTTTCTTCCCTCTACCTCCATTAGGCTTAAAGCCTTTGGACTTAGTAGCTACAAGAGCTTGAGACTTGCCCTTCTTGTAGATCCCCTCCGCCGCTGTCAGTTAAGTCAGGAGTTCCGCTAGAGAATAAGATAGTTTACCCATATTATAGCTCATGCGGAACTGCTCAAAACCAGAGGCCAGAGATTGGAGTATGATGTCGACTTTCCTCTCCCCATCAATTTGAGCTCCTAGGATCTCCAACTCATTCAACAACCCCATCATCTTAAGAACGTGCTCCCCTACGGGCGTTCCTTCAGACTGAGTAGTTGTCATAAGGACTCTCATTGCATCTTGCCTAGCCGCACGGTCTTGATGCCCAAACATCTCTTTGAGGTTAAACAGCATATCATAGGCGGAGTCCATCGACCGATGCTGGTTTTGGAGTACATTTGTCATGGAAGCCAAAATATAGCACCTAGCCATCTCATCAGCCTTTTTCCACCTCCTATATGTCGTTTGTTCCTCATTAGTTGAGGCATTCGTGGGCTCAGCAGGGCATTGATCATGAAGTACAAACTTGTACTCCTCAGAAGTTAGGACAATGTCCAGATTTCTCCTCCAATCAATATAATTGGGGCCAGTGAGTTTATTCTCCTTGAGTATCACAGAAAGTGGATTCATAGCTATTCTCTAAACCTATAAGCACATAAACAAATAATTAATTTAATTTCCGATATTATCTCCCTCAAATAATATCATTAAATTACTAATCACATCTAAAATCCCATCAGATAAGGCAAGCCACGTTGTGTGGACGTTTACCTATCCAAACAATTTCGTAATTAGATTTGCTTCGGTCGTACATCAATTATAGCGTAACTTCGTTGGGAAGGATACTATAACGCGTACCTAAGTGTAAACCATTACTCAGTACTAAGGTGAGTCGTTTGGAACCGCGACATCACCGCAAGACACGTTGTGTGGACGTTTAAGATAACTCACAATCCTTCGCAACTCCCTATAACTGTCTACATCAATTAATCCAAAATCCGTCGATATAGCAAGCCACGTTTTGTGGACATTTACTACACCAAGAGATTTTTATAATTGACTCCCAATTACTCGAGATATTTAATCTTGTGAATCAAGACGTGGTAAATCATAACTGAAACTCGAAGTTTCTTACCAGTGATTCACCATGCGAGCGACCCTATCTCTCACAGAATGAGGTAGCCGAGCAGACAATCGATCCATTTCAAGAAATGGTACGAAGGTCTCTAATTTGTGTCATCCACATGACCAAGTGGCTTTGGCTCCATTCCACTCCCCGGGGTGAGAATGAGTCGACTTGAAATCAGTTTCAGAAAGACAAATTAGGCATTGTTTGATAAACTTAATCAATGTTTCTTGTAAAAGGAATTACAAGAATTCTCCTCCAATGACTTGTCTATATGAACTTCAAAAGTTCATAAAAGTCACCAAGAGAACAGCAATGGAGACCATGGGTATTGTTTCCAATCCCTCTCCCACTTAGCTTTTTACAATAAAGGGATACGCTATCTAATGCATAAATTGAATACACATAAGCATGCATACATGAAATTAAAGCACATAAATATTATCACATAGTCAAAATAATACTAGAATATTATTTTCCGACTATTATGGCTTTATTCCATCCTTGTACGCATCTTCTAGTCTTCAGTCTTCGTTTTGAATGCTCCATGTGACGAGAATATTAATTCCAATATTTAAATCTATTTATTTTTAATAAATCCAAAAGATACTTAATTCGAAAATTAAGTCAATCGAATAAATCAAAAATAAAATTAAATATTATTAATATTTTTATTTATTTATTTTCCTTTCCAATTCTATTAAATCTCTAGAATCCTATCCAAGTCAAACTTGGAACATTCTAGAAGACTTCCATAATAGAATAAGGAAATAAAATAAATTAGGACTCTTCTACTTTCCAAATTAATTAGTTTCCATCTCCATGAAAATTCCCATAAAATAGGAATAATCAATTAGGAAATAAATTAATTCCAAATTAATTCTTTTCCTTATCCATGAGAGTTCCCTTAAATAAGAACACTCAATAAGGAATAAATTAATTCCAATTTAATTCTTTTCCTATTCCATGAGAGTTCCTAAAAATAAGAACACTCAAAATAGGAAAACCGAATTAAATTAGGAAAGCGAATCATGGTAGGAGTAGCACGGGGTGGGGATCCCCGCGCCCCCCCCCCCCCCCCCCCCCATCGACCACCACCGCCGCCGCTGTTGGAGTTGTGTACTTAATGTCTAGATTTAAGTAACGGTAAACTCCCGGTCATAGCATTTAATCTATTTAATTAATAAACAATTGTTTGCGTTTAATCATTGTTAATTAAATATATGCAAAATATAGTCCTGGATTCTATACGTTGTAGTTAGTATGGTGTGCGGGCCCACACAGAAGATCATACTATCGGTTACTCGTATTTAATCAAACAGTTGCTCACGACCTAGATGGACACGGACCAATCCATCGGTATAGTCGTTGTGTGAGAGAGAAAATAATTTGTCTTAATTATTTTATCACACTTGTACACTTGGTGTATTGGGCGGATCGCTTGAGATTTATCGATTAGGATTGCCTTGAGATAATCGATTCAAGTCTCAGAGTATTTTATTCTTAATCCCCGATACTATTGCGGGTGTGTATATTTAATATATGTGACTTTGATTTTCCAAAGGAATTAACCGATTTAATTATTGGGTTAATTACCGGTTAAGTTGGGTCACTATATTCTATATATGGCATGCCGTGAATACTTGACGGGAAAGTGTATCCCGGAAGGGTTGATAATATCCCCGAGATGAGTTCATAAGGAATTATTGTGTAAACCTCATGAGTGGATTCGTTCCGCACAATAATTAAGGATGAATGGTACTAGTCTCGGATTCAAGAGATGAATAAATTAATTAGCAATAAATTAATTTTATTCATGGATATTTAAATCTTAAATACACGGAATATATAATACTACCGGAGAAATATTATTTGATATAATATGGTTTAATATTGGGAGTGCAATTAATTTATATAGTGGAAAATAAATTAATTAATATTAATGGGAGATTAATAGATTTGGGCTTGGGCTCAATTTAATCATTAATATTGGAAGCCCAATATTCCACCTCCTTTAGATCCCCTACGTAGCCTATAAAAGCATTACATGGTCTTCTCTATTCTACACAACACATCATAACTTGAAGATCATAATTCTTCTAGAGAGAGAAAGTAGAGAGAGAGAGAAGAGGATCCATAAGCTTGGAAGATCGTCGCCCACCCGACGTTCAAGCTAGTGCAAGGAATACGTGGGAAGATCGTAAGGTCATCATCTTGATTTCGTTTCTCCGCACAACGAATCGAAAGGTAAAATCATAAACTCCCTTCTATGATTTTATGTGAATATGATTGTGATACATACATGAACACACGATCCGGGAAACGACGAGACCGGGGACGGGGATAGACCGGGCGGTGGTGGTTGTGGACCACCGGACCGCCGGCGGTCTAGAGATCCCCGCCGGGATCGAGGCGAAGAGCCCTCGGCTCCAGCCGAGGGGGCGATCGAACCCTAGGGTTCGATCGCGGGTGAGCTACGGGGTTACCCGCAGCGGGCTCGCATGAGCTGCGGGGCTACCCGCAGCGATCGTGCGAGGGGATCACCCCTCGCTGGACAGCGAGTCAGCGACTCGCTGCGGGGCTGCTACGAGCATCCCCGGGGATGCCTCGTGCATCCCCAGCGATTGCTACGGGAGCAATCGCGAGCCCTCGTGGGGGCTCGGCTGGGTGCCGCGGGTTCGCCCGTGGCGGTGCTCGGTCGGGCCTCGGGTCACGTGGGGTTCGCGGTTCGGTCTCCGGCGATCGAGGATTTCGGTCGGGTTATTATTTTCCGCAAATTTTAATAGCCCGGGATATCGATTTCCAGCAATTGGTATCAGAACGTTTGGTTTCGTGTTCATGTATGTGTTCAATTATCGTTCTACCTTGCAGGGATTCCGACTATCATGGTTAATTAATTGATTAATTGTTTAATTAATTGTTATTTAATTTTACCATGATTATTAAACTCTCGGACATGTCGAGATTCGTTTTGTGTGGATGAATGCTTGTAATAGTAAAAATTCGGGGGTTGACCGAATTTAGATTTATTATTATTGTTCTATGTTTTCCGGAAAGTGTATAGGGTCGATTTCATGTATAGAATCGATACCGGAATTGTAAATTTATTTCTTGTAATTTATTTACGTTGGATCGATGCCGAGACGACCGCCGGAGATCTCATGTGACGAAGGAGAAGATGAGAGGGAGAACTAGGGCTCGGGATCGATCTTGTGATCGATCCCATGGTGATCGACCGCGGGGGGGCTGTCCGCGGTGGACCTCGGCCACGCCGGCCACCGGTGGTGGTGGCGCGTGGGCTGGGGACGGCGGCGGTGGTGCTCCCGGCCGACGATCAAGGTGGGGGGCGCGGGGTCCTCGTGGTCTCGTGCTACTCCTACCTAGATTCACTTTCCTAATTAATTCGGTTTTCCTATTTTGAGTATTCTTATTGTTGGGAACTCTCATGAAGATAGGAAAAGAATTAATTAATATTATTTATTTCCTTATTCTATTATGGAAGTCTTCTAGAATATTCCAAGTTCTACTTGGAATAGGATTCTAGAGATTTAATAGAATTGGAAAGGAAATAATTAATAAATTAATTTTATTTCCTAATTGATTATTCCTATTTTATAGGAATTTTCATAGACATGGAAATTAATTAATTTTGGAAAGTACAAGAGTCCTAATTTATTTTATTTCCTTATTCTATTATTGAAGTCTTTTAGAATATTCCAAGTTTTACTTGGATAGATTATTCTAGAGATTTAATAGAATTAGATGGGAAACAAATAAATAAAAATATTAATAATATTTAATTTTATTTTTGATTTATTCGATTGACTTAATTTTCGAATTGAGTATCTTTTGGATTTATTAAAAATAAATAGATTTAAATATTGGGATTAATATTCTCGTCACATGGAGCATTCAAAGAACGAAGACTGAAGACTAGAAGACGCATACGGAGATGGAATAAAGCCATGATAGTCGGAAAATAATTTTTCTAGCATTATTTTGACTATGTGATATGTGCTTTATTACTTGTATGCATGCTTATGTGTTTAATTATGCATTAGATAGCGTATCCCTTTGTTATAAAAAGCTAAGTGGGAGAGGGGATGGAAACATTCCCATGGTCTCCATTACTGTTCTCTTGGTGACATTTATGAGCTTTCGAAGTTCATATAGATATGTCATTGGAGGAGAATTCTTGTAATTCCTTTTACGAGAAACATTGATTAAGTCTATCAAACAATGCCTAATTTGTCTTTCTGAAACTGACTTCAAGTCGACTCATTCTCACCCCGGGGAGTGGAATGGAGCCAAAGCCACTTGGTCATGTGGATGACACAAATTAGAGACATTCGTACCATTCTTTTGAAGATGGATCGTTTTTCTGCTCGGCTCCCTCATCTAATGAGAGATAGGGTTGTTCGCATGGTGAATCACTGGTTAGAAACTTCGAGTTTCACTTATGATTCTCCGCGTCTTGATTTACGAAAATCGAATGCTTCAAAGTAATTGGGAGTCAACTATAAAAGTCTTTTGGTGTAGTAAACGTCCACACGAACGTGGCTTGCTATGTTGAATGGGATTTTTGGAAATAGTTGATGTAGACAGTTATAGGGAATTGTGAAGGATTGTGAGTTATCGTAAACGTCCACACTAACGTGGCTTGCGGTGACGTAGCAATTCCAAATGATTCACCTTAGTACTGAGTAATGGTTTACACTTAGGTACGCTTTATAGTATTCTTCCCAACGAAGTAACGCTATAATGATGTATGACCGAAGCAAATCTAATTACTAAATCATTTGGGTGGGTAAACGTCCACACGAACGTGGCTTGCCTTACCTGATGGGATTTTAGGTGTAATTAGTAATTTAATGATATTATTTGAGGGAGATAATATCGGATATTAAATTGATTGTTTGTTTAAATGTGCTTATAGGTTTAGAGAATAGCTATGAACCCACTTTCTTATTTCCAAAAGCACTGGGAAATGTCTAACTCTTTGTTCCATCCAACACAATGTCTAACTGGGAAAGTGAGTTTATTCTCCTTGAGTATCACAGAAAGTGGATTCATAGCTATTCCCTAAACCTATAAGCACATTTAAACAAACAATCAATTTAATATCCGATATTATCTCCCTCAAATAATATCATTAAATTAAATATTACATCTAAAATCCCATCAGATATGGCAAGCCACGTTAGTGAGGACGTTTACCTACCCAAATGATTTAGCAATTAGATTTACTTCGGTCGTACATCATTATAGCGTTACTTCGTTGGATCGTTTGGAATTGTTGTGTTACCGCAAGCCACGTTTGTGTGGACGTTTACGACAACTCACAATCCTTCACAATTCCCTATAACTGTCTACATCAATTATTCCAAAATCCCATTCAGTATAGCAAGCCACGTTTGTGTGGACGTTTACTACACCAAAAGATTTTTATAATTGACTCCCAATTACTTGATCCATTCGATTTTCGTAAATCAAGACGCGGAGAATCATAAGTGAAACTCGAAGTTTCTAACCAGTGATTCACCATGCGAACAACCCTATCTCTCATTAGATGAGGGAGCCGAGCAGACAATCGATCCATCTCAAGAAATGGTACGAAGGTCTCTAATTTGTGTCATCCACATGACCAAGTGGCTTTGGCTCCATTCCACTCCCCGGGGTGAGAATGAGTCGAGTTGAAGTCAGTTTCAGAAAGACAAATTAGGCATTGTTTGATAGACTTAATCAACGTTTCTCGTAAAAGGAATTACAAGAATTCTCCTCCAATGACATGTCTATACGAACTTCGAAAGCTCATAAATGTCACCAAGAGAACAGTAATGGAGACCATGAGAATGTTTCCATCCCCTCTCCCACTTAGCATTTTATAACAAAAGGGATACGCTATCTAGTGCATAAAGTAAACACATATAGCATGCATACAAGCAATAAAGCACATAGTATCACATAGTCAATATATTATTCTAGAAATTATTTTCCGACTATCATGGCTTTATTCCATCTCCGTACGCATCTTCTAGTCTTCAGTCTTCGTTCTTGAATGCTCCATGTGACGAGAATATTAATCCCAATATTTAAATCTATTTATTTTTAATAAATCCAAAAGATACTTAATTCGAAAATTAAGTCAATCGAATAAATCAAAAATAAAATTAAATATTATTAATATTTTTATTTATTTATTTTTCCTTTCTAATTCTATTAAATCTCTAGAATCCTATCCAAGTAAGACTTGGAACATTCTAGAAGATTTCTATAATAGAATAAGGAAATAAAATAAATTAGGACTCTTCTACTTTCCAAAATTAATTAATTTCCATGTCCATGAAAATTCCCATAAAATAGGAATAATCAATTAGGAAATAAATTAATTTATTAATTAATTATTTTCCTTTCCAATTCTATTAAATCTCTAGAATCCTATCCAAGTAAGACTTGAATATTCTAGAAGACTTCTATAATAGAATAAGGAAATAAATTAATATTAATTAATTCTTTTCCTATATCCATGAGAGTTCCCAAACTTAGGAATACTCAAAATAGGAAAACCGAATCAATTAGGAAAGTTAATCTTGGTAGGAGTAGCACGAGATCACAAGGATCCCGCGCCCCCCACCTCGATCACCGTCCGGGAGCGCCACCGCCGCCATCCCCAGCCCACGCGCCACCACCCCCGGTGGCCGGCGTGGCCGAGGAGCATCGCGGGAAGCCCCCGCGATCGATCTCCATGGGATCGATCTCCATGATCGATCCGAGCCCTAGTTCTCCCTCTCATCTTCTCCTTCGTCACATGTGTTCTCCGGCGGTCGTCTCGACATCGATCCAACGTAAATAAATTACAAAATAATAAATTTACAATTCCGGTATCGATTCTATACATGAAATCGACCCTATACAATTTCCGGAAAACATAGAACAATAATAATAAATCTAAATTCGGTCAACCCCCGAATTTTTACTATTACAAGCGTTCATCCACACAAAACGAATCTCGACATGTCCGAGAGTTTAATAAACGAATAATCATGGTAAAATTAATTAACAATTAATTAAACCATGATAGTCGGATCCCTGCAAGGTAGAACGATAATTGAACATATACATGAACACGAAACCAAACGCTCTGATACCAATTGTTGGAAATCGATATCCCGGGGTATCACAAAATGCGGAACCGATAACCCCGACCGAAATCCCATCGCCGGAAATCTAATCGCGAACACCACGATGAACCGGGCCCGACGAGAGCATCGCCGCGGGATGAACCTGCGGCTAAACCCTAGCCGAGCCCCACCGTGGGGCTCGCGATCGCACGCATGCGATCGATGGGGCTGCTCCGGCAGCCCCGGGCGGTGAGTCCGGCGACTCACCGCCACCGCCCGAGGAGGGCGGTTCGCCCAGCGGCGAACCCGCCGCGGCTCCAGCCGCGCTGCCCGGCGATCGATCACCGCGATCGATCGCCCGCCCCGGCTCCCAGCCGGGGCTCCTCGCGTGTTCACGCGATCGAACCCTAGGTTCGATCGCTCCCTCGGCGCCCAGCCGAGGGTTCCTTCGACCTTCGCCGGGGATCTCGAATCCCCGTCCCCGAAGATCGTTGTTTTCCCGGATCGTGCGTTCATGTATATATTACAATTAAATATCACATAAAATCACACAAGAGTTTTATGATATTACCTTCGATTCGTTGTGCGGAGAAACGAAATCAAGTTGAAGATCTTACGACCTTCCTACGTATTCCTTGCACTAGCTTGAACGTCGGGTGGGCGACGATCCTCCAAGCTTATGGATCTCCTTCACTAACTCTCTAGAATATCAAGTATGATAATCTTATGGTGTCTTCTAATTGTGAAGACAATGTAGTGCTTTTATAGGCTACGTAGGGGATCTAAAGGAGGTGAAATATTGGGCTTCCAATATTGATGATTAAATTGAGCCCAAGCCCAAATCTATTAATCCCATCAATATTAATTAATTTATTTTCCACTATATAAATTAATTGCACTCCCAATATTAAACCATATTATATCAAATAATATTTCTCCGGTAGTATTATTTATTCCGTGTATTTAAGATTTAAATATCCCGTAAATGACATGCCGTGAATTCTTGTAAGATTTATATATGACATGCCGTGAATTCTTGACGGGAAAGTGTATCCCGTAAGGGTTGATAATATCCCCGAGATGAGCTCATAAGGATTTATTATGTAAACCTCGCGAGATAATATCATACTTGATATTCTAGAGAGTTCGTGAAGTAGATCCATAGAGTTCGGAGGATCGTCGCCCACCCGACGTTCGAACGAGTGCAAGGAATACGTGGGAAGATCCTAAGGTCATCGATTGATCTCGTTTCTCCGAACAACGAATCGAAGGTATAAAATCTAAACACCCTTGATGATTTTATTCGATTTATTTATCAAGAATACCATAGAACGCAAGATCCAAGTATCGAACCACGGAACGAGGGACGAACGCGTGGTGGTGGGCGAACCACCGGACCACAGCGTTCGCCGCCTAGGGTTTCGAGGGCGCGCGGAGGGATCGACCCTCGGCTGGGCCGAGGGCTTGCGATCGATCACAAGGATCGATCGCTGGAGCGCGGGCTGGTGCCGCGCTCCCCCCCCCCCCCCCCCCCCCCCCCCCACCGTGACGGTGGGGACATCCAGGCGGCGGCGAGTCGCCGGACTCGCCGCGGGGCTGCCCATAGAGCCCCAGCCGATCGCGTGAGACGCGATCGATCGATCGCGCGAGCCCCGCGTGCGGGGGCTCGGGCTGGGCGTGCGCGCGGCTTCGGTCGTGTCGTGCGTTCGGTCCGTGCTTCGGTTCGTACGTGGTGTTCGTGTGATCTCCAACGAAGGTCTTTGATCGGGTTATTGTTTTCCGCAAATTTTAATAGTCCGGGATATCAAATTCCAACAATACGACTATACGAGTAATCGATAGTATGATCTTGCGTGTGACGTCGCACACCATACTAACTACAACATATACAATCTAGGACTATATTTTGCATATATTTAACTAAACATAATTAAAAGCTAATAATTGTTTATTAATTAAATATATTAAATGGCAATGCATGGAGAGTTAATATCACTTAAATCTAGACATTAAGTAACAATTCCATCATTAATAATGGTGGTGTCGGCAAGTTTACAATGGTGCCCTTGTCGTTTTGGACCCGAAACGAAATTAGTTGGGCCAAGGGTCTCAGTGTTTTCTTTTGGTGCGAAATTAGTTGGGCCAAGGGTCTCAGTGTTTTCTTTTGGTGCGAGAGTAACAGGTTCTTAGAGTCATCCAAAGTAAGTTTCTTCCCCGCGATGACGAAGATCATAAGGACACTCGGTCCTCGCTCTCGATCGATTCGTAGTCACATTATCAAAAGCATGGTGACTGACTCAACCTACTGGTGTGGTTTCAAATTGAAGTTGGAATCTCCAAAGATGCTTAACCCCGTAAGCATGCATTGTTGACTTTCACGAATGATATACCACAAGATTGACTTTCACGGTTGATGTCAAGCAAATAACCTGATGTTGAAATTTTACGATAAGTTTCATCATTTTCTCGGCAAGATGAGAATTCAAAATTCGTATTCTAATCTTGAGGGAGGGTATTGAAGTTGGTAATGCATCCACATACGTTTATACATGCATGCATATCATCGACACACACAACCATGGACATAAAGGAGCATGGCGGATCTCTTCAGGGGCTGGGCCGGGCTGTAGCCCGCCCATATATTTTGCCCAACCCACATTATTATTTAGCCCATAGCCCACACTCTTCTAATGGAAAAAAATTGGGTAAGGTTTCAATCCTAAATAGAAAGTTAAAATAGACAATTTATACATAACAATATATCGAAATGTTGAATTAATTTCATGTGGACCCCACCACCAATTATCATTAAATCAATCACCCAATTTTGTTGGATGAATTCAAGTAACTAAGCTAATGTATATTTATTTATTTAGCTTTTCTTAATTTTCTTAGTTTAAAATAAAAACTCTAACTACTAATTAGTTCAGTTAAGAAAGTTTCACACTTTCACTCAACATTATTGGTAAAATTTGAAAATTATTTACGCTTTATTTAAATAAATGACCAATTTTATTTATAAATTATAAAAAAAGTAAAATGTGTAATTTCGGTATGAGACTGTATATATGTATATATGTGCTTAATTGAGATTATTTGAAATAATTACTTCATCTCTTTCTTAATAAGTATTATTTTCTTATATAAATGTTATAAAACAATAAAAACTTACAAAAAAATTACTTTTTTTTATAATTTAAAAATAAATTTTATCTGTACTTTTTAAATTTGTTAAACAATAATTTTATTTTTTAAATTAAAAATAAATTTTAATTTTTATGTTTTAACAAAAAAAATTAGTTTTCTTAATATTTTCATTATAAAAAAAGTGTCATTATTTCGAAATGAAGAGAGTAATTTTTTTTATTGCTTTAACAAATTTGAACTTTGAAACCTCCCGATTATTAACTTCGACGAATGCGCATATATATTTCGTTAATTTTACTTTCATATTATGTTGCGTACATTTGATAGAGGCGCGATATATCTACATACACAGCCCCTGAATTATAATCCTAGTCAATTTATAATTATTTTAACTAATTTTATATGATTTGTTTATTACTTATCAGTCCCTGTTATTAGGGTTTACTGGTTTCCTTAATTTACTAGGATTAGGGATTATGTTTTAGGTCCTATATATATGGACTCCATGTAATAATTTTCATTATCAGAATTAATATAAAAAAAGATTCTTTCTTTTTATCTTTTTTTTATTAATAAAAAAAAATCAACACGTCGAACCCACGGCGCACCTCCGTTGAAGGTCATTACCTAAATCACCAACCATAGCCTCCTCCTCAACAACGTCAAAGGCTATGTCCAAATCGCCAATTATCACCACCCACCATCCTCCGATTTCTTTCCTCACGCCGTCGTGTGTTGCCGCCACTTGCTCATACTCTTTTCCAATCTCTCACTCTATATATTTCGATTAAATTAGATTAGGGATTTCATTCACCCCCAAATGGAGAAGTAATGGGCTATTTTTCCTAACAAAGCATTTTCCTAAATGGTGAATTTATTTACACCTCCAATATTATTCAACTCGATCCCTATATTATTTCACCCCATCTAAATTAACAAAATGATTAATTCACCCCCTTTACAATACCATTAATACCCTTCCCCCTTTAAAAAAACTATTTTTACTATTCCACACTCTAATTCTCACACTCTAATTCGCGTCATTTATCAATATGATTCATCTTTCAAAGTTAATCTTCTTTGACTGAACACGCCATCGCCATCGTCAATTCAATTCACAAAGTAAAAAAATGTAAATGTAAAACACAATAGATAACATACAGGTCTTCAACTTTTATGATTGAGAAGTACTCCGATATTTTTCATGAATGTTAATATTGTAGTTCTATTCCTGAATACGTGAAGAGAGATGGAGATGACAGACCATATTTTGGCTTAGAGTTTGCCCATCGAGACAGAGTCATCAACGAAGAGCCGCCACCGAAATCGTCGAGAAAACCTACAAGGAACATAAAGTGAGACAATCGCTTCATCTAAAAGCTCGTTAGAGAAGTTGGGCAACTAGACATTTATAGTGGGCCGAATATATTCTCCAATACTCCCCCTCACTTGTGGGCCGATTTCAACCTCAGGGGAAGGCCCAACAAGTGGATAATTAATTCGGGTGGAGTCGCACATGACGGGAGTCGAACCCAGACCTGCCTGCCACAAGGCTAGGCTCTGATACCATGTTAGAAACCGCTTCATCTAAAAGTTTGAACTGTTAGAGAAGTTGGGCAACTAGACATTTAAAGTGGGCCGAATATATTCTCCAATACGAAGAGATCTGACTAAAAAAAAACTCAATCGATTTCTTATTCTTTTGATTTCTTGAAAATTAATAATTTTTAGGTGTAATTTTTTATTTATCTTCGATCATGAGTGTGAAGGAATCAGTTGAAGGTGGGATCGCCTCCATCGTTGTTGGTTGCAGCACCTCCTCAATTTCATCAAGGTCGACAATGGCAAAAGCTTTGAAAAAATATTATCCATTTTTTTGTTTTATTTATGTTTTTTTTTTATGAAAAGGCATTATAGTTATTTTATTATAATACTAAATAAATAAAATTGAAGAGGGGTGTAAAAAATAACGATAGAGGTGTAAATAGTCTGATCATTTCCTAAAATAATCCATGCCCAAATATACCCAACCCCAAATGTCCTAAATCTTCAAAGCCCGTTTATTTTCTCGGAGATTTTATGTAGATGACAATTTCATCATTGGCAACAATGTAGAAAATGTTGTCAGACATAAGATAATTGTTGTCTAAATGAATCGAGATATAAGATTGAAGAAGAAGTTAGAGCATGTTCTTGAGATCTTTTGATCTAAGGATAAGAACATTGTACTTCTCCTAGATATCTTATACGATTATGGTTTGTTTTAAACATGCATACTTCTGAGAAAGGTTATTGCCTTTCAGAGACAGAATATACATCTATCTAAAGGGTATGTGTTTCGAACGCATGAAGGAGATAGATGAGGACAAAGCAGTTTCCTACACTTCAAGTGTGGAAAGCCTTATAGATGCAATGTTGTAAAACGAGAACCTGATATCAACTATGCGGTTTGCGTAGTGGGAGGATATCAAGGTAATCTAGACAAGAGAATTTCGGATGCTGTAATAGTACTTGCGAAGTACTGGATTACTAAGCAAGACGAAATCTTCTTGGATTACATGTTCTAAGATCTCAAATCAGAGAAGGACCAGTGTAAGTCGATATCAGGCTATGTGTTCACTTTTAGAAAGAGGTGGAACCATGAAATGAAAGAGTGATAAGCAGGACACTTCTCAGACTCTCTCGTAACCGAATAGCAGCCTCAGAGGCAGCGGAAGTTTTGGTTAGGTTCCGGGATAACCTCTTGACTTGGATATGACTCTTAGTTTACCAAAGGCTATTGGATAGCGGTGCACGGTAAACTAGAAGAAGTCATAAGTCAAAAGTGATGTTAACACATAGAGCAAGTACCACTGATACGAGTCATCGTCGAGGGAGACGACGCAGTAGTCACCAAGATAACTTCAGAGCGGCAACCTAGAATGCTCATTCACACAGTACTTCTTGGAAGTACAACTCTAAGCACGTGATGAGTATGGGAGTCGGGAGTTTGGAGAAAATGACTAGACCTTAGTACAAGTGGGAGATTGTTGGAGTTGTGTACTTAATGTCTAGATTTAAGTAACGGTAAACTCCCGGTCATAGCATTTAATCTATTTAATTAATAAACAATTGTTTGCGTTTAATCATTGTTAATTAAATATATGCAAAATATAGTCCTGGATTCTATACGTTGTAGTTAGTATGGTGTGCGGGCCCACACAGAAGATCATACTATCGGTTACTCGTATTTAATCAAACAGTTGCTCACGACCTAGATGGACACGGACCAATCCATCGGTATAGTCGTTGTGTGAGAGAGAAAATAATTTGTCTTAATTATTTTATCACACTTGTACACTTGGTGTATTGGGCGGATCGCTTGAGATTTATCGATTAGGATTGCCTTGAGATAATCGATTCAAGTCTCAGAGTATTTTATTCTTAATCCCCGATACTATTGCGGGTGTGTATATTTAATATGTGTGACTTTGATTTTCCAAAGGAATTAACCGATTTAATTATTGGGTTAATTACCGGTTAAGTTGGGTCACTATATTTTATATATGGCATGCCGTGAATACTTGACGGGAAAGTGTATCCCGGAAGGGTTGATAATATCCCTGAGATGAGTTCATAAGGAATTATTGTGTAAACCTCATGAGTGGATTCGTTCCGCACAATAATTAAGGTTGAATGGTACTAGTCTCGGATTCAAGAGATGAATAAATTAATTAGCAATAAATTAATTTTATTCATGGATATTTAAATCTTAAATACACGGAATAAATAATACTACCGGAGAAATATTATTTGATATAATATGGTTTAATATTGGGAGTGCAATTAATTTATATAGTGGAAAATAAATTAATTAATATTAATGGGAGATTAATAGATTTGGGCTTGGGCTCAATTTAATCATTAATATTGGAAGCCCAATATTCCACCTCCTTTAGATCCCCTACGTAGCCTATAAAAGCACTACATGGTCTTCTCTATTCTACACAACACATCATAACTTGAAGATCATAATTCTTCTAGAGAGAGAAAGTAGAGAGAGAGAGAGAAGAGGATCCATAAGCTTGGAAGATCGTCGCCCACCCGACGTTCAAGCTAGTGCAAAGAATACGTGGGAAGATCGTAAGGTCATCATCTTGATTTCGTTTCTCCGCACAACGAATCGAAAGGTAAAATCATAAACTCCCTTCTATGATTTTATGTGAATATGATTGTGATACATACATGAACACACGATCCGGGAAACGAAGAGACCGGGGACGGGGATAGACCGGGCGTTGGTGGTTGTGGACCACCGGACCGCCGGCGGTCTAGAGATCCCCACCGGGATCGAGGCGAAGAGCCCTCGGAACAAGCCGAGGGGGCGATCGAACCCTAGGGTTCGATCGCGGGTGAGCTGCGGGGTTTCCCGCAGCGGGCTCGCATGAGCTGCGGGGCTACCCGCAGCGGTCGTGCGAGGGGATCACCCCTCGCTGGGCAGCGAGTCAGCGACTCGCTGCGGGGCTGCTACGAGCAGCCCCGGGGATGCCTCGTGCATCCCCAGCGATTGCTACGGGAGCAATCGCGAGCCCTCGTGGGGGCTCGGCTGGGTGCCGCGGGTTCGCCCGTGGCGGTGCTCGGTCGGGCCTCGGGTCACGTGTGGTTCGCGGTTCGGTCTCCGGCGATCGAGGATTTCGGTCGGGTTATTATTTTCCACAAATTTTAATAGCCCGGGATATCGATTTCCAGCAGCCGCTGCCCCAGCCCACGCGCCACCACCATTGGTGGCCGGCGTGGCCGAGATCTCCCGCGGGCATCCCGGGTCGATCGATCCTCATGGGATCGATCATGGGGATTGATCGATCCCGGTCCTTCCCTCTCATCGTCTTCTTCGTCACATCTCGTTCTCCGACGATCGTCTCAACATCGAACCAACGTAAAATTAATTACAAATTTAAATTACAACTCCAGTATCGATTCTATACATGAAATCGATCCTATACACTTTCCGGAAAAACAAGAACAATAATAAAAATCCTAAATTCGGTCAACCCCTGAATTTTTACTATTACAAGCATTCATCCACACAAAACGAATCTCGACATGTCCGAGAGTTTAATAAAAATTATGACAATAATTAACAAATAATTAACAAGCCATAATAGTCGGAATCCCTGCAAGGTAGAACACAAAATCGAACATATACATGAACTAGAACCAACGCACTGATACCAATTGTTGGAAATCGATATCCCGGGGTTAACGGAATTGCGGAATACATAACCCCGACCGAAATCCCATCGCCGGAAAACCAATCGCGAACAACCACGTGAGCCGGGCCCGACGTGAGCATCGCCGCGGGATGAACCCGCGGCTAAACCCTAGCCGAACCCTCGCTAGGGTTCGCGATCGCTCGTGCGATTGCATGGGGCTGCCTAGCAGCCCCCGGCGGTGAGTCCGGCGACTCACCGCCACCACCGACCGGGGAGGGGGCGACCAGCCGCGGCGCCAGCCCGCGGCAGCCGCCAGCGATCGACGCTAGGTCGATCGCTCGCCCCGGCGTCCAGCCGGGGCTCCCCTCGTGACCGCTACCGGCGGTCGAAGCCCTAGGGCTCGACAGCCACCCCTCGGCTCCCAGCCGAGGGTGTTCTTCGATCCCCGCGGGGATGTCAACCTCGCGGTCCATCCCCATCCGCGGAGATCGTCGTTCCCGGATCTTCGTTCATGTATATATTACGATTATATATATCACATAAAAATCATAGAGGGTGTTTATCGATTTTACTTTTGATCTCGTTGTGCGGAGAAACGAGATTGATTTGAAGACCTTCGGATCGTCCTACGTATTCCTTGCACTAGCTTGAACGTTGTGTGGGCGACGATCCTCCAAGCTTATGGATCTCCTTCACAACTCTCTAGAACTATCAACTAATGATATTCTTGTCTTGTAGGTGTGTTCTAATTGTGAAGACCATGTAGTGCTTTTATAGGCTACGTAGGGGATCTAAAGAAGGTGGAATATTGGGCTTCCAATATTAATGATTAAATTGAGCCCAAGCCCAAATCTATTAATCCATTAATATTAATTATATGATTAATTCCACTAAATAAATATAATTGCACTCCCAATATTCACCATATTATATCAAATAATATTCTCTCTGGTAGTATTATTTATTCCATGTGTTTAAGATATAAATATCCATGAATAAAATTAATTTATTGCTTAATTAATTTATTCATCTCTTATATCCGAGACTAGTACCATTCAACTTTAATTATTATGCGGAACAAATCCACTCATGAGGTTTACATAATAATTCCTTATGAACTCATCTCGGGGATATTATCAACCCTTTCGAGGACACATTTTCCTATCAAGAATTCACGGCATGTCATACATAAAATACCGTGACCCAACTTTACCGGTAATTGATCGGTTATTCTAATCAATCAATTCCTTTGGAAAATCAAAGTCACTAATATTAAATGCACACACCCGCAATAATATCAGGGATTAAGAATAAAATACTCAGAGATTTAAATCGATTATCCAAGGCAATCCTAATCGATAAATCTCCAGCGATCCGCTCAATACACCAAGTGTACAAGTATGATAAAATAATCAAGACCAATTATTTTCTCTCTCATACAACGACTATACCGATGGATTAGTTCTTGTCCATCTAGGTCGTGAGATACTGTTTGATTATATACGAGTGATTGATAGTATGATCTTCCGTGTGACGACGCACACCATACTAAATACAACGTTTATAATCCAGAACCATATTTGCATTTATTTAATTATAAATAATTAAAAGCAAACGATTATTCATTTAAATAGATTAAATACTATGACCGGGAGTTTACGATACTTAAATCTAGACATTAAGTATACAACTCCATCAATCTCCCACTTATACTAAGGTCTAGTCATTTCATCCAAACTCCCGACTTCCATACCCATCACGTGCTTAATCTGCACTTCAAGGAAGTGCCTCGTGCATGAACATTCTAGGTTGCCGTCTCTGAAGTTATCTTGGTGACTACAGCGTCGTCTCACTTGACGATGACTCGTATCAGGTGGTACTTGCTCTATGTGTTATCATCACTATGGACTTATGATTTCTTTCAGTTTGCCATTGCACCGCTATTTTAATAGCCTTTGGTAAACCAAGAATCATATCTAAGTCCAGAGGTTATCCCAAAGCTTTACCACAACTTCCGCTGCCTCTGAGGCTGCAGTTTAGTTACCCATGGTTGAGTCCGAAAAGCGTCATGCTTATCACTCTTCCATTCTAAAGCTTTACCTCCCTTTACCAGTGAACACATAGCCTGATATCGACTTACACTGATCCTGATTTGATTAGAGATCTGAGAAATGTAATCCAAAGGAAAAGCTCGTCTGCTTCGTAATCTAGAACAGTACTTCGAAAGTACTCTTACAGCAGTCGAATATTCCTTTCCAGGATTACTTTGATATCCTCCCACTATGCCAACTGCATAGTCGATATTCGGTTCTCGTTTTTCAACATTGCATTTTAAAGCTTTCCACACAAACGGTGTAGGAAACTGCTTTCACTGCTTCTATCTCCTTTATGTGTTCCAAACACATACCTTAGATAGATGCATTCCTTCTTGAAGGTCACACACCCTTCTTAGAATGATGCATGCTAAAACGAACCTTAATCGTAAGGAAGATCAGAGGTTAATTTACTAATGGATAAAAGATTTTTGGTGATATGGGGAACCACCAAGACATCTAACAAATTAACATCAGCTGACAATTTAAGAGAACCAATATGCGAGATATTTAAAGCATTCCCATTACCAACAATAACTGAACCGTTACCAGAATAAGGCTCGTAGGAGTCCAGAGCAACAGGCTGATTTGTCAAGTGTGCAGAGGCACCCGAGTCAAGATACCAATCAGGAGTAGAGTCAGTCACATTGCAAGAAGATGTAAATGCCTGAGCCAAATTTGCAGAGGGGTTAGCCTGGCAAGCATTGAGAAACTTGGGGCATTTATCGGCATAATGCTCGCCACGACAGATCTGACAACGAGGTATGAATTTGCGCCCCCCGTTCTGCGAAGCGGTAGCACTAGATTGGGAAGAATGGCCACGACCACGACCGCTAGCAGAAGCTGATGAGGGAAGGACTCCACTAGACTGCCCATGTTGTGCGGTAGGGGCTGCGGTAGAGGCTGCTGCATGTACTGTGACAAGTGCTGCTGCAGGGACTGTTGCA
Organism: Euphrasia confusa; assembly: GCA_954870475.1. Classification (NCBI taxonomy): domain Eukaryota; kingdom Viridiplantae; phylum Streptophyta; class Magnoliopsida; order Lamiales; family Orobanchaceae; genus Euphrasia; species Euphrasia confusa. The sequence continues at coordinate 36,610,216 of OX940950.1, forward strand.
GATGAGGCGGTAGGTACTGCAGCAGATGCTGCGGCAGGGGTGGTTGCTGTGGCAGGGTATGTAGAGAATGCGGAAAGGGTTGCTGTGGCAGGTTTTGTAGAGACTGCTGTAGAGGTTGCTGTGGCAGAGTCTGCAGATGCTGCGGCAGAGGCTGCTGCAGAAGTGGTGGAGGTGCACGGACAGCAGTGAAGGCAGCCTGAGAAGTCGAACCCTCCATGGTTCGGATCAGACCATCATAACGCTTGGCTTGAGTTAATAGATCTCTAAATTCTGGAATAGGAGAGAGAGCCATACGAGTGTCCGCGAAGCCCGAGAATTGAACACCCAAGCCACGTAGAAACCAATGACTTTTATCGATGTCTGCCACGGGGCAACCGATTGCACTCAATTGGTCGCAAAGAATTTTAAACTTCTTACCATAGTCATCGACAGAATAATCCCCGCGACGGAGAGAGAGAAGGTCCTCTCGAAGTTGATATTGGCATGAAGAGGAGGAAAATATACCTTCGAGGGTCAGCCATGTATCACGAGACGTGGATGAATCGATCACCTCTGAGGCAGCATCTTCAGAGAGGGAGGAGTAAATAACACTTAGAAGTTGTCGATCTTTCATCCTCCAAGACGCGTGGGCAGGGTTAACCGATGTGGTACCGTCTGCAGAGGTGAGGGTTGGTGAAGGCATAGCCACGGTACTATCGAGAAAGCCCATCAAATCAAAGCATTCTGCCATGAGCATAATTTGACGACGCCAAGGGAGAAAGTTCGTAGCATTCAACTTGATGGCAGCGACCATATTGAGCATGGTTGCAACCGGTAGAGAATCAGAAGAAGCCATAAGAAGGAAGAGGAAAAAAGAAAAAAAAATCTGTTGCGGAAGAAGGTGGGCAGAAATTAGGTTTAGGATCGGTGCTCTGATACCATGAAAGAATAAAGAGGGAGAAAGTAGAGAAATTAAGAAATCATCGAATGAGTTTGGTGATGTTGTATTACTCGTATAAATAGCTTTACAAATACAACATAATCTCAATAAATTAGGGAGAAATATACGAAATAATAAGTACATAATATATACTAAAACTAAAATATATTATTTGATTTTATCCTTATCAGTATATATAAATAGGTAGGAATGTATATATTTAAAATGGGCCTTGGAAGAAAATAAACTAGCTTTACAAATACAACAGAATCTCAATAAATTAGGGAGAAATATACGAAATAATAAGTACATAATATATACAAAAAATAAAATATATTATTTGATTTTATCCTTATCATTATATATAAATAGGTAGGAACGTATATATTTAAAATGGGCCTTGGAAGAAAATAAACGGGCTTTGAAGATTTAGGACATTTGGGGTTGGGTATATTTGGGCATGGATTATTTTAGGAAATGATCAGACTATTTACACCTCTATCGTTATTTTTTACACCCCTCTTCAATTTTATTTATTTAGTATTATAATAAAATAACTATAATGCCTTTTCATAAAAAAAAACATAAATAAAACAAAAAAATGGATAATATTTTTTCAAAGCTTTTGCCATTGTCGACCTTGATGAAATTGAGGAGGTGCTGCAACCAACAACGATGGAGGCGATCCCACCTTCAACTAATTCCTTCACACTCATGATCGAAGATAAATAAAAAATTACACCTAAAAATTATTAATTTTCAAGAAATCAAAAGAATAAGAAATCGATTGAGTTTTTTTTTTAGTCAGATCTCTTCGTATTGGAGAATATATTCGGCCCACTTTAAATGTCTAGTTGCCCAACTTCTCTAACAGTTCAAACTTTTAGATGAAGCGGTTTCTAACATGGTATCAGAGCCTAGCCTTGTGGCAGGCAGGTCTGGGTTCGACTCCCGTCATGTGCGACTCCACCCGAATTAATTATCCACTTGTTGGGCCTTCCCCTGAGGTTGAAATCGGCCCACAAGTGAGGGGGAGTATTGGAGAATATATTCGGCCCACTATAAATGTCTAGTTGCCCAACTTCTCTAACGAGCTTTTAGATGAAGCGATTGTCTCACTTTATGTTCCTTGTAGGTTTTCTCGACGATTTCGGTGGCGGCTCTTCGTTGATGACTCTGTCTCGATGGGCAAACTCTAAGCCAAAATATGGTCTGTCATCTCCATCTCTCTTCACGTATTCAGGAATAGAACTACAATATTAACATTCATGAAAAATATCGGAGTACTTCTCAATCATAAAAGTTGAAGACCTGTATGTTATCTATTGTGTTTTACATTTACATTTTTTTACTTTGTGAATTGAATTGACGATGGCGATGGCGTGTTCAGTCAAAGAAGATTAACTTTGAAAGATGAATCATATTGATAAATGACGCGAATTAGAGTGTGAGAATTAGAGTGTGGAATAGTAAAAATAGTTTTTTTAAAGGGGGAAGGGTATTAATGGTATTGTAAAGGGGGTGAATTAATCATTTTGTTATTTTAGATGGGGTGAAATAATATAGGGATCGAGTTGAATAATATTGGAGGTGTAAATAAATTCACCATTTAGGAAAATGCTTTGTTAGGAAAAATAGCCCATTACTTCTCCATTTGGGGGTGAATGAAATCCCTAATCTAATTTAATCGAAATATATAGAGTGAGAGATTGGAAAAGAGTATGAGCAAGTGGCGGCAACACACGACGGCGTGAGGAAAGAAATCGGAGGATGGTGGGTGGTGATAATTGGCGATTTGGACATAGCCTTTGACGTTGTTGAGGAGGAGGCTATGGTTGGTGATTTAGGTAATGACAATCAACGGAGGTGCGCCGTGGGTTCGACGTGTTGATTTTTTTTTATTAATAAAAAAAAGATAAAAAGAAAGAATCTTTTTTTTATATTAATTCTGATAATGAAAATTATTACATGGAGTCCATATATATAGGACCTAAAACATAATCCCTAATCCTAGTAAATTAAGGAAACCAGTAAACCCTAATAACAGGGACTGAAAAGTAATAAACAAATCATATAAAGTTAGTTAAAATAATTATAAATTGACTAGGATTATAATTCAGGGGCTGTGTATGTAGATATATCGCGCCTCTATCAAATGTACGCAACATAATATGAAAGTAAAATTAACGAAATATATATGCGCATTCGTCGAAGTTAATAATCGGGAGGTTTCAAAGTTCAAATTTGTTAAAGCAATAAAAAAAATTACTCTCTTCATTTCGAAATAATGACACTTTTTTTATAATGAAAATATTAAGAAAACTAATTTTTTTTGTTAAAACATAAAAATTAAAATTTATTTTTAATTTAAAAAATAAAATTATTGTTTAACAAATTTAAAAAGTACAGATAAAATTTATTTTTAAATTATAAAAAAAAGTAATTTTTTTGTAAGTTTTTATTGTTTTATAACATTTATATAAGAAAATAATACTTATTAAGAAAGAGATGAAGTAATTATTTCAAATAATCTCAATTAAGCACATATATACATATATACAGTCTCATACCGAAATTACACATTTTACTTTTTTTATAATTTATAAATAAAATTGGTCATTTATTTAAATAAAGCGTAAATAATTTTCAAATTTTACCAATAATGTTGAGTGAAAGTGTGAAACTTTCTTAACTGAACTAATTAGTAGTTAGAGTTTTTATTTTAAACTAAGAAAATTAAGAAAAGCTAAATAAATAAATATACATTAGCTTAGTTACTTGAATTCATCCAACAAAATTGGGTGATTGATTTAATGATAATTGGTGGTGGGGTCCACATGAAATTAATTCAACATTTCGATATATTGTTATGTATAAATTGTCTATTTTAACTTTCTATTTAGGATTGAAACCTTACCCAATTTTTTTCCATTAGAAGAGTGTGGGCTATGGGCTAAATAATAATGTGGGTTGGGCAAAATATATGGGCGGGCTACAGCCCGGCCCAGCCCCTGAAGAGATCCGCCATGCTCCTTTATGTCCATGGTTGTGTGTGTCGATGATATGCATGCATGTATAAACGTATGTGGATGCATTACCAACTTCAATACCCTCCCTCAAGATTAGAATACGAATTTTGAATTCTCATCTTGCCGAGAAAATGATGAAACTTATCGTAAAATTTCAACATCAGGTTATTTGCTTGACATCAACCGTGAAAGTCAATCTTGTGGTATATCATTCGTGAAAGTCAACAATGCATGCTTACGGGGTTAAGCATCTTTGGAGATTCCAACTTCAATTTGAAACCACACCAGTAGGTTGAGTCAGTCACCATGCTTTTGATAATGTGACTACGAATCGATCGAGAGCGAGGACCGAGTGTCCTTATGATCTTCGTCATCGCGGGGAAGAAACTTACTTTGGATGACTCTAAGAACCTGTTACTCTCGCACCAAAAGAAAACACTGAGACCCTTGGCCCAACTAATTTCGCACCAAAAGAAAACACTGAGACCCTTGGCCCAACTAATTTCGTTTCGGGTCCAAAACGACAAGGGCACCATTGTAAACTTGCCGACACCACCATTATTAATGATGGAATTGTTACTTAATGTCTAGATTTAAGTGATATTAACTCTCCATGCATTGCCATTTAATATATTTAATTAATAAACAATTATTAGCTTTTAATTATGTTTAGTTAAATATATGCAAAATATAGTCCTAGATTGTATATGTTGTAGTTAGTATGGTGTGCGACGTCACACGCAAGATCATACTATCGATTACTCGTATAGTCGTATTGTTGGAATTTGATATCCCGGACTATTAAAATTTGCGGAAAACAATAACCCGATCAAAGACCTTCGTTGGAGATCACACGAACACCACGTACGAACCGAAGCACGGACCGAACGCACGACACGGCCGAAGCCGCGCGCACGCCCAGCCCGAGCCCCCGCACGCGGGGCTCGCGCGATCGATCGATCGCGTCTCACGCGATCGGCTGGGGCTGCATGGGCAGCCCCGCGGCGAGTCCGGCGACTCGCCGCCGCCTGGATGTCCCCACCGTCACGGTGGGGGTGGGGGTGGGGTGGGGTGGGGAGCGCGGCACCAGCCCGCGCTCCAGCGATCGATCCTTGTGATCGATCGCAAGCCCTCGGCCCAGCCGAGGGTCGATCCCTCCGCGCGCCCTCGAAACCCTAGGCGGCGAACGCTGTGGTCCGGTGGTTCGCCCACCACCACGCGTTGGTCCCTCGTTCCGTGGTTCGATACTTGGATCTTGCGTTCTACGGTATTCTTGATAAATAAATCGAATAAAATCATCAAGGGTGTTTAGATTTTATACCTTCGATTCGTTGTTCGGAGAAACGAGATCAATCGATGACCTTAGGATCTTCCCACGTATTCCTTGCACTCGTTCGAACGTCGGGTGGCGACGATCCTCCGAACTCTATGGATCTACTTCACGAACTCTCTAGAATATCAAGTATGATATTATCTCGCGAGGTTTACATAATAAATCCTTATGAGCTCATCTCGGGGATATTATCAACCCTTACGGGATACACTTTCCCGTCAAGAATTCACGGCATGTCATATATAAATCTTACAAGAATTCACGGCATGTCATTTACGGGATATTTAAATCTTAAATACACGGAATAAATAATACTACCGGAGAAATATTATTTGATATAATATGGTTTAATATTGGGAGTGCAATTAATTTATATAGTGGAAAATAAATTAATTAATATTGATGGGATTAATAGATTTGGGCTTGGGCTCAATTTAATCATCAATATTGGAAGCCCAATATTTCACCTCCTTTAGATCCCCTACGTAGCCTATAAAAGCACTACATTGTCTTCACAATTAGAAGACACCATAAGATTATCATACTTGATATTCTAGAGAGTTAGTGAAGGAGATCCATAAGCTTGGAGGATCGTCGCCCACCCGACGTTCAAGCTAGTGCAAGGAATACGTAGGAAGGTCGTAAGATCTTCAACTTGATTTCGTTTCTCCGCACAACGAATCGAAGGTAATATCATAAAACTCTTGTGTGATTTTATGTGATATTTAATTGTAATATATACATGAACGCACGATCCGGGAAAACAACGATCTTCGGGGACGGGGATTCGAGATCCCCGGCGAAGGTCGAAGGAACCCTCGGCTGGGCGCCGAGGGAGCCATCGAACCTAGGGTTCGATCGCGTGAACACGCGAGGAGCCCCGGCTGGGAGCCGGGGCGGGCGATCGATCGCGGTGATCGATCGCCGGGCAGCGCGGCTGGAGCCGCGGCGGGTTCGCCGCTGGGCGAACCGCCCTCCTCGGGCGGTGGCGGTGAGTCGCCGGACTCACCGCCCGGGGCTGCCGGAGCAGCCCCATCGATCGCATGCGTGCGATCGCGAGCCCCACGGTGGGGCTCGGCTAGGGTTTAGCCGCAGGTTCATCCCGCGGCGATGCTCTCGTCGGGCCCGGTTCATCGTGGTGTTCGCGATTAGATTTCCGGCGATGGGATTTCGGTCGGGGTTATCGGTTCCGCATTTTGTGATACCCCGGGATATCGATTTCCAACAATTGGTATCAGAGCGTTTGGTTTCGTGTTCATGTATATGTTCAATTATCGTTCTACCTTGCAGGGATCCGACTATCATGGTTTAATTAATTGTTAATTAATTTTACCATGATTATTCGTTTATTAAACTCTCGGACATGTCGAGATTCGTTTTGTGTGGATGAACGCTTGTAATAGTAAAAATTCGGGGGTTGACCGAATTTAGATTTATTATTATTGTTCTATGTTTTCCGGAAATTGTATAGGGTCGATTTCATGTATAGAATCGATACCGGAATTGTAAATTTATTATTTTGTAATTTATTTACGTTGGATCGATGTCGAGACGACCGCCGGAGAACACATGTGACGAAGGAGAAGATGAGAGGGAGAACTAGGGCTCGGATCGATCATGGAGATCGATCCCATGGAGATCGATCGCGGGGGCTTCCCGCGATGCTCCTCGGCCACGCCGGCCACCGGGGGTGGTGGCGCGTGGGCTGGGGATGGCGGCGGTGGCGCTCCCGGACGGTGATCGAGGTAGGGGGCGCGGGATCCTTGTGATCTCGTGCTACTCCTACCAAGATTCACTTTCCTAATTGATTCGGTTTTCCTATTTTGAGTATTCCTAAGTTTGGGAACTCTCATGGATATAGGAAAAGAATTAATTAATATTAATTTATTTCCTTATTCTATTATAGAAGTCTTCTAGAATATTCAAGTCTTACTTGGATAGGATTCTAGAGATTTAATAGAATTGGAAAGGAAAATAATTAATTAATAAATTAATTTATTTCCTAATTGATTATTCCTATTTTATGGGAATTTTCATGGACATGGAAATTAATTAATTTTGGAAAGTAGAAGAGTCCTAATTTATTTTATTTCCTTATTCTATTATAGAAATCTTCTAGAATGTTCCAAGTCTTACTTGGATAGGATTCTAGAGATTTAATAGAATTAGAAAGGAAAAATAAATAAATAAAAATATTAATAATATTTAATTTTATTTTTGATTTATTCGATTGACTTAATTTTCGAATTAAGTATCTTTTGGATTTATTAAAAATAAATAGATTTAAATATTGGGATTAATATTCTCGTCACATGGAGCATTCAAGAACGAAGACTGAAGACTAGAAGATGCGTACGGAGATGGAATAAAGCCATGATAGTCGGAAAATAATTTCTAGAATAATATATTGACTATGTGATACTATGTGCTTTATTGCTTGTATGCATGCTATATGTGTTTACTTTATGCACTAGATAGCGTATCCCTTTTGTTATAAAATGCTAAGTGGGAGAGGGGATGGAAACATTCTCATGGTCTCCATTACTGTTCTCTTGGTGACATTTATGAGCTTTCGAAGTTCGTATAGACATGTCATTGGAGGAGAATTCTTGTAATTCCTTTTACGAGAAACGTTGATTAAGTCTATCAAACAATGCCTAATTTGTCTTTCTGAAACTGACTTCAACTCGACTCATTCTCACCCCGGGGAGTGGAATGGAGCCAAAGCCACTTGGTCATGTGGATGACACAAATTAGAGACCTTCGTACCATTTCTTGAGATGGATCGATTGTCTGCTCGGCTCCCTCATCTAATGAGAGATAGGGTTGTTCGCATGGTGAATCACTGGTTAGAAACTTCGAGTTTCACTTATGATTCTCCGCGTCTTGATTTACGAAAATCGAATGGATCAAGTAATTGGGAGTCAATTATAAAAATCTTTTGGTGTAGTAAACGTCCACACAAACGTGGCTTGCTATACTGAATGGGATTTTGGAATAATTGATGTAGACAGTTATAGGGAATTGTGAAGGATTGTGAGTTGTCGTAAACGTCCACACAAACGTGGCTTGCGGTAACACAACAATTCCAAACGATCCAACGAAGTAACGCTATAATGATGTACGACCGAAGTAAATCTAATTGCTAAATCATTTGGGTAGGTAAACGTCCTCACTAACGTGGCTTGCCATATCTGATGGGATTTTAGATGTAATATTTAATTTAATAATATTATTTGAGGGAGATAATATCGGATATTAAATTGATTGTTTGTTTAAATGTGCTTATAGGTTTAGGGAATAGCTATGAATCCACTTTCTGTGATACTCAAGGAGAATAAACTCACTGGCCCCAATTATATTGATTGGAGGAGAAATTTGGACATTGTCCTGACTTCTGAAGAGTACAAGTTTGTACTCCATGATGTGTGCCCTGTTGGAAATCGATATCCCGGGGTATCAAAATTGCGGAACCGATAACCCCGACCGAAATCCCATCGCCGGAAACCGATCACGAACACCACGAAGAACCGGGCTCGACAAGAGCATCGCCGCGGGATGAACCCGCGGCTAAACCCTAGCCGATCCCCACCGTGGGGCTCGCGATCGCGCACGAGGCGATCGCTGGGGCTGCTCCGGCAGCCCCGGGCGGTGAGTCCGGCGACTCACCGCCACCGCCCGAGGAGGGCGGTTCGCCCAGCGGCGAACCTGCCGCGGCTCCAGCCGCGGCTACCCGGCGATCGACCACCGCGGTCGATCGCCCACCCCGGCTCCCAGCCGGGGTTCCTCGCGTGTGCACGCGATCGAACCCTAGGTTCGATCGCTCCCTCGGCGCCCAGCCGAGGGTTCCTCTCGAGCTCCGCTGAGGATCTCGAATCCTCGTCCCCGGAGTTCGTCGTTTACCCGGATCGTGCGTTCATGTATGTATCACAATCAATTCACATAAAATCATAGATAGGAGTATATGATTCTACCTTTTAATTCGTTGTGCGGAGAAACGAATTTAAGTTGACAACCTTACGATCTTCCCACGTATTCCTTGCACTAGCTTGAACGTCGGGTGGGCGACGATCCTCCAAGCTTATGGATCCTCTTCTCTCTCTCTCTACTTTCTCTCTCTAGAAGAATTATGATCTTCAAGTTATGATGTGTGTTGTAGAAGAGAAGACCATGTAGTGCTTTTATAGGCTACGTAGGGGATCTAAAGGAGGTGGAATATTGGGCTTCCAATATTAATGATTAAATTGAGCCCAAGCCCAAATCTATTAATCTCCCATTAATATTAATTAATTTATTTTCCACTATATAAATTAATTGCACTCCCAATATTAAACCATATTATATCAAATAATATTTCTCCGGTAGTATTATTTATTCCGTGTATTTAAGATTTAAATATCCATGAATAAAATTAATTTATTGCTAATTAATTTATTCATCTCTTTAATCCGAGACTAGTACCATTCAACCTTAATTATTGTGCGGAATGAATCCACTCATGAGGTTTACACAATAATTCCTTATGAACTCATCTCGGGGATATTATCAACCCTTCCGGGATACACTTTCCCGTCAAGTATTCACGGCATGCCATATATAAAATATAGTGACCCAACTTAACCGGTAATTAACCCAATAATTAAATCGGTTAATTCCTTTGAAAAATCAAAGTCACATATATTAAATATACACACCCGCAATAGTATCGGGGATTAAGAATAAAATACTCTGAGACTTGAATCGATTATCTCAAGGCAATCCTAATCGATAAATCTCAAGCGATCCGCCCAATACACCAAGTGTACAAGTGTGATAAAATAATTAAGACAAATTATTTTCTCTCTCAAACAACGACTATACCGATGGATTGGTCCGTGTCCATCTATGTCGTGAGCAACTGTTCGATTAAATACGAGAAACCGATAGTATGATCTTCTGTGTGACGTCGCACACCATACTAACTACAACGTATAGAATCCAGGACTATATTTTGCATATATTTAATTATCAATAATTAAACGCAAATAATTGTTTATTAATTTAATAGATTAAATGCTATGACCGGGAGTTTACCGTTACTTAAATCTAGACATTAAGTACATAACTCCAACAATCTCCCACTTGTACTAAGGTCTAGTCATTTTCTCCAAACTCCCGACTCCCATACTCATCACGTACTTAGAGTTGTACTTCCAAGAAGTACTATGTGAATGAGCATTCTAGGTTGCTGCTCTGAAGTTATCTTGGTGACTACTGCATCGTCTTCTTTGACGATGACTCGTATCAGATGGTACTTGCTCTATGTGTTGACATCACTTTTGACTTATGACTTCTTCCAGTTTACCTTGCACCGCCATCCAATAGCCTTTGGTAAACTAAGAGTCATATCTAAGTCAAGAGGTTATCCCGGAACCTAACCAAAACTTCCGCTGCCTCTGAGGCTGCTTATTCGGTTATGAGAGAGTCTGAGAAGCGTCCTGCTTATCACTCTTTCACTTCATGGTTCCACCTCTTTCTAAAAGTGAACACATAGTCTGATATCGACTTGCACTAGTCCTCCTCTGATTTAAGATCTGAGAATTTGTAATCAAAGAAGATTTCGTCTTGCTCAATAATCCAGTACTTCGCAAGTACTATTACAGCATCCGAAAATCTCTTGTCTAGATTACCTTGATATCCTCCCACTACGCAAACCGCATAGTTGATATCAGGTTCTTGTTTTACAACATTGCATCTACAAAGCTTTCCATACTTGAAGTATAGGAAACTGCTTTGTCCTCATCTATCTCCTTCATGTGTTCGAACACATACCCTTTAGATAGATGTATATTCTGTCTCTGAAAGGCAATAACCTTTCTCAGAAGTATGCATGTTTAAAACAAACCATAATCGTATAAGATATCTAGGAGAAGTACAATGTTCTTATCCTTAGATCAAAAGATCTCAAGAACATGCTCTAACTTCTTCTTCAATCTTATATCTCGATTCATTTAGACAACCATTATCTTATGTCTGACAACATTTTCTACATTGTTGCCAATGATGAAATTGTCATCTACATAAAATCTCCGAGAAACACCACCTTGTTTCTATTACATCTCCAATACATCTATCGTCTATGCCTTTTGATGAATCCATCAAATGGATTATCCCATCAATTCGCAAGTTCCACGATTTATAGCTTTGTTTCAATCCATAAATGGATTTACTAAGCTTGTACTCTAAATGATCTTGCCTCTTAACAATAATCCTTATCGTTTTCCAAGCAGGCACATTTAGATCTAGTACCGCCCTCGTGCAGAGCTTAGGGATCGATTTCATCTTTACTAGATCCAGAGTCCGAAACTCTTCTAGTCTTTATGAACATCTGCGGTTGTCTTAACAACCTCCCACTGCAATGGCGTTCCGGTGTATAACAGTAATAACAGTAGGTGCTGTGTGTGGTGTACTTCTACTCGGTTTGGCTGGTTCCTAGTCTTTGTCCCTTTTCTCATTCCAAGGTATTGTGTCAGTTCGGGCTTTGTGGTTCTTCTAATAGTCTTCCTCTAAGAACCGGGCGTTACACGTCCTTCTGGTTCATAGTACTATAGAACGCACAACACTTTGTTCATCTAGGATATCCTACAACCATATTGAATATGCCGTTGTCTCTAGGAATATCCATAGAACATAGGTAGTTCCGAACAACTTGTTCTTTTACTATTAGAATTCTATTTCTTACTGACTCACCATCTCTACACGTAAGTGTATGGTGTAGTCTTTTGAGACTTAATCTCAATCTTTGATTATGCTATGTGTTATGTGGTAGCCTCCGCGATTTTAGTCGCAAGCTTCCAATGGATATACTTTGAAGGTTCCCCATAATTGCTTTGTGACTAAAACACTTCGCTTTTATGGCACATCAAGCATTCTAATCCATCTTCGAGTATTCTTAAAAGAACTACTCGTGCCTTTACACATATCATTGATCATTCTCAATACTTGTCCGAATTCTATCTTTTACCAAAAGGTATGCTTAGTTGTATTATCTTCCAAACTTGATTCTTAGGTCGGAAGGTCCATTCCTTCAACTATAATTGATCAAATCAATTTCAACCTTTTGAATCTTATTTGAATAAATACTACTAAGTATAAGAATTCACAAGTATAATGATTCAACAAGAAATATATCTAGATAGTAAAACAAGTTATAGAACGGTTTGTTGCATCGTGGTAGACTAAGGATTCATCATTCACATATTGCTATCTAATGTACCAGAATAGATAATGCCCATTATTTCTTATCAAAATCATCACCATGATTTAAAGAAATAAAATATCCATTCATAAATAATAGAAATCCAGAACAAAGCGTTCTTTCTAAAATAAAGGGTACATAATGCAATAAACTTGAAATGAAATCCTATTTAACTACTAAAGCAGATAAATGTCTTCCACTGCAACAGTTGCCTCCTCTACAGCTTTTGCCCGTGTAGACTCGAACTCTTCTTCTCTAAGTCGCCGGGTTTTCTGGAACCCCTGCATTTAAAATGCACATACCGTCAGTGGTTCCATATCTACACACCAGATTTCTGGTAGATAATACCGCTTACTATGTTTTTACGACTAAAGAAAAATTCGTACCTTTGAGAGGACATTCAGACTTCCAGTGTCCAGTCTTATTGCATCGGAAGCACTTGCCTCTTGGCTTTGCAGCCCCCACTCGTGGTCCATTCCTCTTGGCACCACTGGGTTTCCAGGCTTGCTTCCTTTTCTTGCCCCTACCTCCAACATGCTTCAAGCCCTTGGACTTGGTAGCTACAAGCGCTTGAGACTTGCCCTTCTTGTAGATCCCCTCTGCCGCCTTTAGTTCAGTCAGGAGTTGCGCAAGAGTATAAGATAGTTTACCCATATTATAGCTCATACGAAACTGCTCAAAACTAGGGGTCAGAGACTGGAGTATGATGTCGACTTGCGTCTCAGCATCAATAGAAGCTCCTAGGACCTCAAGTTCATTCAACAAACTCATCATCTTAAGAACGTGCTCCCCAACGGGCGTTCCTTCAGACTGAGTAGTCGACATGAGGACTCTCATGGCTTCTTGCCTAGCCGCACGATCTTGCTCCCCAAACATCTCCTTGAGGTTAAACATCATATCATAGGCAGTGTCCATCGGCTCATGTTGGGTTTGGAGTACATTTGACATGGAAGCCAAAATATAACACCTAGCCATTTCATCAGCCTTTTTCCACTTCCGATATGTCAGTTTTTCCTCATCAGTTGAGGCAGCCGTGGGCTCGGCAGGGCACACTTCATGGAGTACAAACTTGTACTCCTCAGAAGTTAGGACAATGTCTAAATTTCTCTTCCAATCAATGTAATTGGGACCAGTGAGCTTATGCTCCTTGAGTATCACAGAAAGTGGGTTCATAGCTATTCTCTAAACCTATAAGCACATCTAAACAAACAATCAATTTAATATCCGATATTATCTCCCTCAAATAATATCATTAAATTACTAATTACATCTAAAATCCCATCAGATATGGCAAGCCACGATAGTGTGGACGTTTACCTATCTAAATGATTTCGTAATTAGATTTGCTTCGGTCGTACATCACTATAGCGTTACTTCGATGGGAAGAATACTATAGAGCGTACCTAAGTGTAAACCACTACTCAGTACTAAGAAGTTTGTTTAAGATTCGCATGTTACCGCAAGCCACGATAATGTGGACGTTTACGTTAACATACGTTTCCTTCACTCCCTTCTTTAACTGTCTACATCAATCGTTCCAAAATCCCATTCAATGCAGCAAGCCACGATAGTGTGGACGTTTACTACACCAAAAGATTTTTACGATTGACATCCAATTACTTGAAGCATTCGATTTTGTAAGTCAAGACGCGGAGAATCATAAGTGAAACTCGAAGTTTCTAACCAGTGATTCACCATGCGAACAACCCTATCTCTCATTAGATGAGGGAGTCGAGCAGACAAACGATCCATCTTCAAAAGAATGGTACGAATGTCTCTAATTTGTGTCATCCACATGACCAAGTGGCTTTGGCTCCATTCCACTCCCCGGGGTGAGAATGAGTCGACTTGAAGTCAGTTTCAGAAAGACAAATTAGGCATTGTTTGATAAACTTAATCAATGTTTCTTGTAAAAGGAATTACAAGAATTCTCCTCCAATGACATATCTATATGAACTTCGAAAGCTCATAAATGTCACCAAGAGAACAGTAATGGAGACCATGGGAATGTTTCCATCCCCGCTCCCACTTAGCTTTTTATAACAAAGGGATACGCTATCTAATGCATAATTAAACACATAAGCATGCATACAAGTAATAAAGCACATAGCACATAGTCAAAATAATGCTAGAAAATTATTTTCCGACTATCATGGCTTTATTCCATCTCTGTATGCGTCTTCTAGTCTTCAGTCTTCGTTCTTGAATGCTCCATGTGACGAGAATATTAATCCCAATATTTAAATCTATTTATTTATAATAAATCCAAAAGATACTTAATTCGAAAATTAAGTCAATCGAATAAATCAAAAATAAAATTAAATATTATTAATATTTTTATTTATTTATTTTCCTATCTAATTCTATTAAATCTCTAGAATAATCCATCCAAGTGAAACTTGGAATATTCTAGTAGACTTCTATAATAGAATAAGGAAATAAAATAAATTAGGACTCTTTCTACTTTCCAAGATTAATTAATTTCCATGTCCATGAAAATTCCCATAAAATAGGAATAATCAAATAGAAATAAATTAATTCATTAATTATTTATTTTCCTATCTAATTCTATTAAATCTCTAGATTCCTATTCCAAGTAGAACTTGGAATATTCTAGAAGACTTCCATAATAGAATAAGGAAATAAATAATATTAATTAATTCTTTTCCTATCTCCATGAGAGTTCCCAAACTTAGGAATACTCAAAATAGGAAAACCGAATTAATTAGGAAAGTGAATCTAGGTAGGAGTAGTACGGGTTGGGGATCCCCGCACCACCACCACCATCATCGATCGATCACCGGGAGGGAGCACCCGCCGCCGCCACTCCAGCCGGCCAGCCGCCACTCCAGCCGGCGACAACCCACGGCCGAAGGGGGCGACGCCCCTCTCCCCTTTGATCGATCATGGGGTCGATCATGGGGTGATCGACCCCTTCGGTCCTTTCTCCCTCTCATCTTCTTCTTCGTCACACGAGTTCTCCGGCGGTCGTCTCGGCATCGATCCAACGTAAATAAATTACAATAAATAAATTTACAATTCCGGTATCGATTCTATACATGAAATCGACCCTATACACTTTCCGGAAAACATAGAACAATAATAATAAATCTAAATTCGGTCAACCCCCGAATTTTTACTATTACAAGCATTCATCCACACAAAACGAATCTCGACATGTCCGAGAGTTTAATAATCATGGTAAAATTAAATAACAAATTAATTAAACAATTAATCAATTAATTAACCATGATAGTCGGAATCCCTGCAAGGTAGAACACAATTGAACACATACATGAACACGAAACCAAACGCTCTGATACCAATTGTTGGAAATCGATATCCCGGGGTATCAAAATTGCGGAACCGATAACCCCGACCGAAATCCCATCGCCGGAAACCGATCACGAACACCACGAAGAACCGGGCTCGACAAGAGCATCGCCGCGGGATGAACCCGCGGCTAAACCCTAGCCGAGCCCCACCGTGGGGCTCGCGATCGCGCACGAGGCGATCGCTGGGGCTGCTCCGGCAGCCCCGGGCGGTGAGTCCGGCGACTCACCGCCACCGCCCGAGGAGGGCGGTTCGCCCAGCGGCGAACCCGCCGCGGCTGCCCGGCGATCGACCACCGCGGTCGATCGCCCACCCCGGCTCCCAGCTGGGGTTCCTCGCGTGTGCACGCGATCGAACCCTAGGTTCGATCGCTCCCTCGGCGCCCAGCCGAGGGTTCCTCTCGAGCTCCGCCGAGGATCTCGAATCCTCGTCCCCGGAGTTCGTCGTTTACCCGGATCGTGCGTTCATGTATGTATCACAATCAATTCACATAAAATCATAGAAGGGAGTATATGATTTTACATTTTAATTCGTTGTGCGGAGAAACGAATTTAAGTTGACAACCTTACGATCTTCCCACGTATTCCTTGCACTAGCTTGAACGTCGGGTGGGCGACGATCCTCCAAGCTTATGGATCCTCTTCTCTCTCTCTCTACTTTCTCTCTCTAGAAGAATTATGATCTTCAAGTTATGATGTGTGTTGTAGAAGAGAAGACCATGTAGTGCTTTTATAGGCTACGTAGGGGATCTAAAGGAGGTGGAATATTGGGCTTCCAATATTAATGATTAAATTGAGTCCAAGCCCAAATCTATTAATCTCCCATTAATATTAATTAATTTATTTTCCACTATATAAATTAATTGCACTCCCAATATTAAACCATATTATATCAAATAATATTTCTCCGGTAGTATTATTTATTCCGTGTATTTATGATTTAAATATCCATGAATAAAATTAATTTATTGCTAATTAATTTATTCATCTCTTTAATCCGAGACTAGTACCATCCAACCTTAATTATTGTGCGGAACGAATCCACTCATGAGGTTTACACAATAATTCCTTATGAACTCATCTCGGGGATATTATCAACCCTTCCGGGATACACTTTCCCGTCAAGTATTCACGGCATGCCATATATAAAATATAGTGACCCAACTTAACCGGTAATTAACCCAATAATTAAATCGGTTAATTCCTTTGAAAAATCAAAGTCACATATATTAAATATACACACCCGCAATAGTATCGGGGATTAAGAATAAAATACTCTGAGACTTGAATCGATTATCTCAAGGCAATCCTAATCGATAAATCTCAAGCGATCCGCCCAATACACCAAGTGTACAAGTGTGATAAAATAATTAAGACAAATTATTTTCTCTCTCACACAACGACTATACCGATGGATTGATCCGTGTCCATCTAGGTCGTGAGCAACTGTTCGATTAAATACGAGTAACCGATAGTATGATCTTCTGTGTGACGTCGCACACCATACTAACTACAACGTATAGAATCCAGGACTATATTTTGCATATATTTAATTATCAATAATTAAACGCAAATAATTGTTTATTAATTTAATAGATTAAATGCTATGACCGGGAGTTTACCGTTACTTAAATCTAGACATTAAGTACATAACTTCAACAATTGCTGAGCCCACGGATGCCTCAACTAATGAGGAAAAAGAGGCATATCGGAAGTGGAAAAAGGCTGATGAAATGGCTAGGTGTTATATTTTGGCTTCTATGTCAAATGTACTCCAAACCCAACATGAGTCGATGGACACTGCCTATGATATGTTGTCTAACCTCAAAGAAATGTTTGGAGAGCAAGATCGTGCGGCAAGGCAAGAAGCCATGAGAGTCCTTATGACAACTACTCAGTCTGAAGGAACTCCCGTAGGGGAGCACGTTCTTAAGATGATGAGTTTGTTGAATGAACTTGAGATCTTAGGAGCACAAATTGATGGTGAGACGCAAGTCGACATCATACTCCAGTCTCTGACCCCTAGTTTTGAGCAGTTTCGCATGAGTTATAATATGGGTAAACTATCTTATACTCTTGCGCAACTCCTGGCTGAACTGAAGGCGGCAGAGGGGATCTACAAGAAGAGCAAGTCTCAAGCGCTTGTAGCTACCAAGTCCAAAGGCTTGAAGCCTGTTGGAGGTAGGGGCAAGAAAAGGAAGCAAGCCTGGAAACCCAGTGGTGCCAAGAGGAATGGACCACGAGTGGGGGCTGCCAAGCCAAGAGGCAAGTGCTTCCGATTCAATAAGTCTGGACACTGGAAGTCTGAATGTCCTCTCAAAGGTACAAAATTTTCTTTAGTCGTGAAAACATAATCAGCGGTATTATCTACCAGAATTCTGGTGTGTAGATATGGAACCACTGACGGTATGTGCATTTTAAAATGCAGGGGTTCCAGAAAACCCGGCGACTTAGAGAAGAAGAGTTCGAGTCTACATGGGTAAAAGCTGTAGAGGAGGCAGCTGTTGCAGTGGAAAACATTTTATCTGCTTTTAAGTAGTTATAGGATTTCATTTCAAGTTTATTGCTTTATGTACCCCTTTAATTTTAGAAAGAACTTTTGATTTGGATTTCTATTATTTATGAATGGATATTTTATTTCTTTAATCATATTGATGATTTTGATAATAAATAATTGCATTATCTATTCTGGTACATTAGATAGCAATAATGTGAATGATGAATCCTTAGTCTACCACGATGCAACAAACCGTTCTATAACTTGTTTTACTTATTAGATATATTTCTTGTTAAATCATTATACTTGTGAATTCTTATACTTAGTAGTATTTATTAAAATAAGATTCAAAAGGTCGAAATTGATTTGATCAATTATAGTTGAAGGAATGGACCTTCCGACCTAAGAATTGAATTTGGAAGATAATACAACTAAGCATACCTTTTGGAAAAGGGTAGAATTCGGATAAGTATTGAGAATGATCAATGATATATGCAGACATATGTGTAATTAGAAAAGTGCGAGTAATTCTTTTAAAGAATACTCGAAGATGGATTAGAATGCTTGATGTGCCATAAAAGCGAAGTGTTTTAGTCACAAAGCAATTATGGGGAACCTTCAAAGTATATCCATTGGAAGCCTGCGACTTAGTCGCGGAGGCTACCACCTATCTAAATAACACATAGCATAATCAAAGATTGAGATTAAATCTCAAATGACTACACCATACACTCACGTGTAGAAGTGGTGTGGCAGTAATAAGAAATAGGATTCTAATAGTAAATTAACAAGTTGTTCGGAACTACCTATGTTCTATGGATATTTCTGGAAACAACGGCACATTGAATGTGGTTGTGAGATATCTTAGATGAACAAAATATTGTGTTCTATAGTACTATGAACCAGAAGGACGTTATAATCTCTAACGACCGGTTCTTAGAGGAAGACTATTAGATGAACTACAAAGCCCTAACTGACGTAATACCTTGGAATGAGAAAAGGACAAAGACTTAGAACCAGCCAAACCGAGTAGAAGTACACCACTAACTGCACCTACTGTTATTACTGTTTATACACCGGAATGCCATTGCAGTGGGAGGTTGTTTGACAACCAGAGATGTTCATAAGACTAGAAGAGTTTCCAACTCTGGATCTAGTAAAGATGAAATCGATCCCTAGCTCTGCACAAGGAAAGTACTGGATCTAAATGTGCCTGCTTGGAAAAACAATAAAGGATTATTGTTAAGAGGCAAGATCATTTAGAGTACAACTCAATCCATTTATGGAATTGATGCAAGACTGTAAATCGTGGAACTTACGAATTGATGAGATAGTCCATCTGATGGATTCATCAAAAGGCATAGACGAAAGGTGTATTGGAGACGTAATGGAAACAAAGTGGTGTTTCTCGGAATTTTTATGTAGATAGCATTTTATCATTGGCAACTGATGGAGTAGTATACTTAATGTCTAGATTTGAGTATTCTGAACTCTATGTACACTTTCATTTACCTATTTATAATAAACATTCATTTGCTGTTAATTATTATTAATTAAATAAATGCAAATTATAGTCCTAGATTTTATACGTTGTAGTTAGTATGGTGTGCATGGGCACACAGAAGATCATACTATCGGTTACTCGTATTTAATCGAACAGATGCTCACAACCTAGATGGACACGGACCAATCCATCGGTATAGTCGTTGTGTGAAAGAGAAAATAATTTATCTTAATTATTTTATCACACTTGTACACTTGGTGTATTGAGCGGATCGCTTGAGACTTATCAATTAGGATTGCTCTGTGATAATTGATTTAAGTCTCGGAGTATTTTATTCTTAATCCCTGAAACAATTGCGGGTGTGTATATTTAATATAAGTGACTTTGATTTTCCAAAGGAATTAACCGATTTAATTATTGGGTTAATTACCGGTTAAGTTGGGTGACTATATTTTATATATGGCATGCCGTGAATTCTTGAAGGGACAGTGTATCCCGGAAGGGTTGATAATATCCCCGAGATGAGCTCATAAGGATTTATTATGTAAACCTCGCGAGTGGATTTGTTCCCGCATAATAAATAAAGTTGAGTGGTACTATTCTCGGATATAAGAGATGAATAAATTTATTAAGCAATAAATAAATTTTATTCATGGATATTTAAATCTTAAATACACGGAATAAATAATACTAACCGAAGAAATATTATTCGATATAATATGGTTTAATATTGGGAGTGCAATTAATTTATATAGTGGAAAATAAATTAATTAATATTGATAAGGATTAATGGACTTGAGCATTGGGCTCAATTTAATCTTCAATATTAGAAGCCCAATATTCCACCTCCTTTAGATCCCCTACGTAGCCTATAAAAGCACTACATGGCCTTCATAAAGAATAAGACAAGAATATCAATACTTGATAGTTCTAGAGAGTTGAAGGAGATCCATAGGAGTTCGATAGATCGTCGCCCACCCGACGTTCGAACGGAGTGCAAGGAATACGTGGGAAGATTCAAAGGTGTTTGATTTCGTTTCTCCGAACAACGAATCGAAGGTATAATATCTAAACTCCCTCGATATTTAATTGATTCGATTTATCGTGAAATACCGTAGAACGCAAGATCCGAAATTCGAACCCGGATTAGACGAACGATCACGCGGTGGTGGCGAAGCCACCGGACCGCGTGGGATCGCCCGGCTAGGGTTTGAGGCGCGCGGAGGAAGAAACCCTCGGCTGGGCCGAGGGCTTGCGATCGATCCAAGGATCGATCGCTGGGGGGCGGGCTGGTGCCGCTCCCCACCCGCCGTGAAGGCGGGGCTCCTCCAGGCGGCGGCGAGTCGCCGGACTCGCCGCGGGGGTTGCTGTGCATCCCCACTTCGATCGATCGCCCGTGTGCGATCGGTCCTTGATCGCGCGAGCCCCGCGGACGGGGGCTTGGCTGGGCGTGCGCGCGGCTTCGGCCGTGTCGTGCGTTCGGTTCGTGCCCCGGCTCGTACGTGGTGTTCGTGTGATCTCCGGCGAAGGGTTTGATCGGGTTATTGGTTTCTGCATAATTTTTAATAACCCGGGATGTCAAATTCCAACAATTGGTATCAGAGCATGGTTTACGTTCGCGGTATTTTCGATAAAATTGTTCTACCTTGCAGGGTTCCGACTATTATGGCTTGATGATTATTCGTTTAATTTATTTTGTCATGATTGTTGGTTTTATTAAACTCTCGGACATGTCGAGATTCGTTTTTGGTGGTGAATGCTTGTAATAGTAAAAATTCGGGGGTTGACCGAATTTAGGATTTATTATTATGTTCATCGTTTTTCCGGAAATTGTATAGGGTCGATTTCATGTATAGAATCGATACCGGAATTGTAATTTAGATTTTGTAATTTATTTTGTGATTGGATCGATGAATCGAAGACCCCGGAGAAGACGAAGTCGCGAGAAGACGAAGGACCGGGGATCGATCAATCCCCATGATCGATCCCGAGGGGATCGATCGACCCACGGCCGAAGGTGGGCTGTCCGCGGGAGCCTCGGCCACGCCGGCCACCAGTGGTGGTGGCGCGTGGGCCGGGCGGCGGTGGCGTGCCCTAGGCGGCGGTCGGACGAGGTGGGGGTGGCGTGGGGTTCCCCAACCCATGCTACTCCTACCGGAAGATCCACTTTCCTAAATTGATTCGGATTTTTCCTTTTTGAGTACTCCTATTTTTTGGGAACTCTCATGGATAAGGAAAAGAATCAATTTGGAATTAATTAGGATTCCTATTTGATTAATTCTATTTTATGGAAATATTCATGGATTAGGAGTCTAATTAATTTATTAATTTATTTCCTATTCATGGATTAGGAGTCTAATTAATTTATTAATTTATTTCCTATTTGATTGTTCCTATTCTTGGGAATTTTCATTAGATGGAAATTAATTAATTATGGAAAGTAGAAGAGTCCTAATTTATTTTATTTCCTTATTTCATTATAGAAGTCTTCTAGAATATTCCAAGTGGGTCTTGGATAGATTATTCTAGAGATTTAATGAAGTAGAAAAGGAAAATAAAAAAATAAAAAAAATATTAATAATATTTAATTTTATTTTTGATTTATTCGATTGACTTAATTATTATTAATTAAGTATCTTTTGGATTTATTAAAAATAAATAGATTTAAATATTGGAAATTAATATTCTCGTCACATGGAGCATTCAAGAACGAAGACTGAAGACTAGAAGATGCGTACGGAGATGGAGTAAAGCCATAATGGTCGGAAAATAATATTCTAGTATTATTTTGACTATGTGATAATACTATGTGCTTTATTACATGTATGCATGCTATATGTGTTTATTTTATGCACTAGATAGCGTATCCCTTTATTGTAAAAAGCTAAGTGGGAGAGGGTATGGAAACATACCCATGGTCTCCATTGATGCTCTCTTGGTGACTTTTATAAACTTTTGAAGTTTATATAGATAAGTTATTGGAGGAGAGTTCTTGTAATTCCTCTTACAAGAAACATTGATTAAGTTTATCAAACAATGCCTAATTTGTCTTTCCAAAGCTGATTTCAAGTCGACTCATTCTCACCCCGGGGAGTGGAATGGAGCCAGAGCCACTTGGTCATGTAGAGGACACAAATTAGAGACCTTCGTACCATTCTTTGATAGATGGATCGATTGTCTGCTCGGCTCCCTCATTTATGAGAGATAGGGTTGTTCGCATGGTGAATCACTGGTTAGAAACTTCGAGTTTCACTTATGATTCTCCACGTCGTGATTTACAAGATTGAATGGATCAAGTAATTGGGAGTCAATTATAAAAATCTCTTGGTGTAGTAAACGTCCACACCACGTGGCTTGCTATGCCGACGGATTTTGGATTAATTGATGTAGACAGTTGTAAGAAATTGTGAAGAGTTGTGAAGATATCGTAAACGTCCACACCACGTGGCTTGCGGTAATGTAGCAATTCCAAGCGATTTACTTTGGTGCTGAGTAATGGTTTACACTTAGATACGCCTTATAGTATTCCTCCCCACGAGGTTCCGCTATAAGTGATGTATGACCAAAGAAAATCTAATTACTAAGTCGTTTGGGTGGGTAAACGTCCACACCACGTGGCTTGCCTTACCTGATGGGATTTTAGATGTGATTAGTGATTTAATGATATTATTTAAGGGAGATAATATCGGATATTAAATTGTTTGTTTGTTTTATGTGCTTATAGGTTAAGAATGACTGTGACCCCACTTTGTGATATACTTAAGGATGAAAACTCACTGGTTCCATATAGTACTGATTGGAAAAGAAATCTGGACATTGTCCAGACAGTTGAGCCTTCCGAATCCACTGCTATCCCAACTCATGAGGACATTTGGAATGACCTCAGAATGATGTTGAGGCATAGTGTGGAAGCCGGACAAGAAGTGATTGACATACTCTATAAATTCAGTCCTCTTGAGGAATCGCTTAAAAACGATTTCAAAAGAGCGGAATTTATAAGTATGGTCAGAAAATCACAAGCTCTTGTGGCTAAGATGGAAGTGCAAGCAAAAGTGCCCAGTGGTTCCAAACCACGGAATGGGAAGAGCAAGCCGCGAGGCAAGTGCTATCGATGCAAGCAGTCTGGGCACTGGAGGTCTGATTGTCCTCTCATCAAAGGTACGAAATTTTCCTTAGTCACTGAAACATTATCAGTGGTGTTATCTACCAGCACCTGGTGTGTAGATACGGGGGCCACTGATCATGTCTGCAATTCATTGCAGGGGTTCCAGGAAACCCGGAGACTTAGAGAGAGAGAGATCGTGGTCTACATGGGCAATGCCGCGAGGGTGGCGGCTGTTGCAGTGGGAGACGTTCACTTACGCTTTAGTAGTGATAGGGTTTTAGTTTTACATAATTGTCTTTATGTACCCAACTTTAGAAAGAATTTAATTTCGGTTTCTAAACTTAATATGAATGGATATTCTGTTTCTTTTGACCACTCTGTGATCATAAGAAGAAACAGTGAGATTATCTGTTCTGGTACATTGGTGGACGATTTGTATGTGCTAAATCCTGAGTCTAACACGATGCAACTAACCGAGAGTAATAACACATCTACGAACACCAATAAGAGAAAGGAACCTTCTAGGATGAATCAATTATACTTGTGGCATCTAAGGCTAGGTCATATAAACTCGAATAGGCTTCAAAGGTTGAAAGCTGATGGTCTAATCAGCGATGTTGAAGGAGTGGACCTTCCAACCTGCGAATCCTGTTTAGAGGGTAAAATGACCAAGCGTCCTTTTTCTGGTAAAGGACGAAGAGCTGAACAAGTATTGGATTTGATTCACTCTGATGTATGCGGACCTATGTCTACTCAGGCAAGGGGAGGGTACGAGTATTTCATCACCTTTACTGATGATTACTCAAGGTATGGATATGTATACCTGATGAGCCGCAAGAGCGAATCCTTTGGCAAGTTCAAAGAATTCAAGGCTCTTGTGGAGAACCTTCGTGGTAAATCCATAAAATGCCTGCGATCTGATCGCGGAGGCGAGTACCTGTCTGGAGAATTCAAGGCATACTTGGCAGAGAATGAGATTGAATCTCAACTGACTTCACCATATACTCCCCAGCAGAATGGTGTGTCAGAAAGAAGGAATAGGACTCTTATGGAAATGGTGCGATCAATGATGAGTTACTCGGACTTACCTATTATGTTCTGGGGACATGCCTTGGAAACAACGGCGTATATCTTGAATAGGGTTCCAACCAAAACGGTACCAACAACACCCATGGAATTGTGGAGTGGGCGCAAGCCTAACTTGAGACACATTCGGATCTGGGGTTGTCCAGCACATGTGTTGCGACAAGGTGCCGATAAGTTAGAACCTAGATCAGAACTACGGCTGTTTGTAGGATACCCGAAAGGAACTAAAGGTGGCATGTTCTATAGTCCTAAGGACCAGAAGATCGTTATAATTACTAACGCTCGGTTCTTAGAGGAAGACTATATCATGGACCACAAGCCCAAAAGTGACATGATACTCGATGAGTTGAAAGGAGACAAGGAAGACTTAGATACAGCCGAACCGAGTGTAGATACACCACTAGAACCTGCACCTAATACTGTCACTGTTAATACACCGGAACGCCGTCGTAGTGGGAGGGTTGTTAAACAACCAGATAGATGGATTGGACTGGGTGAGTCTTCGGACTCTGGACCTGGAGTTCATGAAATCGATCCCTGGACCTATGATGAGGCGGTACAAGATATAGATGTGCCTTCTTGGAAGAAAGCGATGAAATCCGAAATAGAATCTATGGATTCTAATAAAGTCTGGGATCTTGTAGAACCACAAAACGACGTAAAGCCAATTGGGTGTAAATGGGTCCACAAGAGAAAGAGAGAATCTGACGGAAATGTTGAAACCTTTAAAGCTCGGCTTGTTGCGAAAGGATATACTCAGAAAGAGGGAATCGATTATGAGGAGACCTTCTCGCCGGTAGCCAAGATAAAGTCGATCCGGATTCTCCTATCCATAGCAGCTCATATGGATTATGAGGTGTGGCAAATGGATGTCAAGACAGCTTTCCTAAATGGAAGTCTTGACGAGACGATTTATATGAAACAGCCAGAAGGATTCATTGCTAAGGGGCGAGATCATCTAGTGTGCAAGCTTAATCGATCCATTTATGGATTGAAACAAGCCTCGAGATCGTGGAACCTGCGGTTTGATGAAGTAGTCCAATCTTTTGGATTCATTCAAAGCATGGACGAATCGTGTGTGTATTGGAAACGTGATGGAAAGAAGGTGGTGTTCCTCGTGCTTTATGTAGACGACATACTTCTCATTGGCAACAGTGTAAAGATGTTATCAGACATAAAGGGATGGTTGTCTAGACAATTCGATATGAAAGATTTGGGAGAAGTTGGACATGTTCTAGGGATCAAAGTTATAAGGGATCGCCGGAATAGAACATTGTACCTTTCCCAGCAATCTTACATAAATACGATTCTAGCTCGTTTTAACATGCAAAATTCCAAGAAGGGTGATCTGCCCTTCAGTAAAGGAACTTATCATTCTAAAGAGATGTGTCCTCAGACACAGAAGGAGAAAGATGAAATGAAAGCGGTTCCCTACGCTTCGGCTGTGGGAAGCTTAATGTATGCAATGTTATGTACGAGGCCTGATATCTGTTATGCGGTTGGCATAGTGGCAAGATATCAGAGTAATCCTGGAAAGGCTCATTGGACTGCCGTAAAGAGCATTTTCAAGTATTTGCGAAATACTAAGGATTATGTTCTGAGATACGGAGCAGACAATTTGATTCCTTTGGGTTACACAGATTCGGATTTCCAAGCTGATAAGGACTGGCGTAAGTCGACATCAGGCTATGTGTACACTTTGGGAGGTGGAGCCGTATCATGGAAGAGTGTTAAGCAAAAGTGCATTTCAGACTTGGTTCCTTAATTTCCTCCAGGACTTAGATGTGATTCCGAGTTTGCCCAATGTGATTCCTACCATGGAAGCTGAATATGTTGCAGCCTCAGAGGCAGCGAAAGAGTCAGTTTGGTTCCTTAATTTCCTCCAGGACTTAGATGTGATTCCGAGTTTGCCCAAGGCTATGACAATTTATTGTGACAATAGCGGTGCAGTGGCAAACAGTAAGGAACCACGGTCCCATAGTGCTACGAAACACATAGAGCGCAAGTACCACCTGATTCGAGACATCGTCAAGAGGGGCGATGCAGTAGTCACCAAGATAGCTTCGGAGGACAACCTAGCGGACCCTTTCACCAAGATACTTCCTAAGGAAGTATATTTCAAGCACTTGGAGGGTTTGGGAGTCAGAAGTTTGGAAGATAAGACTAGACCTTAGTATAAGTGGGAGATTGATGGAGTAGTATACTTAATGTCTAGATTTGAGTATTCTGAACTCTATGTACACTTTCATTTACCTATTTATAATAAACATTCATTTGCTGTTAATTATTATTAATTAAATAAATGCAAATTATAGTCCTGGATTTTATACGTTGTAGTTAGTATGGTGTGCATGGGCACACAGAAGATCATACTATCGGTTACTCTTATTTAATCGAACAGATGCTCACGACCTAGATGGACACGGACCAATCCATCGGTATAGTCGTTGTGTGAAAGAGAAAATAATTTATCTTAATTATTTTATCACACTTGTACACTTGGTGTATTGAGCGGATCGCTTGAGACTTATCAATTAGGATTGCTCTGTGATAATTGATTTAAGTCTCGGAGTATTTTATTCTTAATCCCTGAA
This sequence comes from Euphrasia confusa, assembly GCA_954870475.1. NCBI lineage: Eukaryota > Viridiplantae > Streptophyta > Magnoliopsida > Lamiales > Orobanchaceae > Euphrasia > Euphrasia confusa. The sequence continues at coordinate 36,637,852 of OX940950.1, forward strand.
ACAATTGCGGGTGTGTATATTTAATATAAGTGACTTTGATTTTCCAAAGGAATTAACCGATTTAATTATTGGGTTAATTACCGGTTAAGTTGGGTCACTATATTTTATATATGGCATGCCGTGAATTCTTGAAGGGACAGTGTATCCCGGAAGGGTTGATAATATCCCCGAGATGAGCTCATAAGGATTTATTATGTAAACCTCGCGAGTGGATTTGTTCCCGCATAATAAATAAGGTTGAGTGGTACTATTCTCGGATATAAGAGATGAATAAATTTATTAAGCAATAAATAAATTTTATTCATGGATATTTAAATCTTAAATACACGGAATAAATAATACTAACCGGAGAAATATTATTCGATATAATATGGTTTAATATTGGGAGTGCAATTAATTTATATAGTGGAAAATAAATTAATTAATATTGATAAGGATTAATGGACTTGAGCATTGGGCTCAATTTAATCTTCAATATTAGAAGCCCAATATTCCACCTCCTTTAGATCCCCTACGTAGCCTATAAAAGCACTACATGGCCTTCATAAAGAATAAGACAAGAATATCAATACTTGATAGTTCTAGAGAGTTGAAGGAGATCCATAGGAGTTCGATAGATCGTCGCCCACCCGACGTTCGAACGGAGTGCAAGGAATACGTGGGAAGATTCAAAGGTGTTTGATTTCGTTTCTCCGAACAACGAATCGAAGGTATAATATATATCTAAACTCCCTCGATATTTAATTTATTCGATTTATCGTGAAATACCGTAGAACGCATGATCCGAAATTCGAACCCGGATTAGACGAACGATCACGCGGTGGTGGCGAAGCCACCGGACCGCGTGGGATCGCCCGGCTAGGGTTTGAGGCGCGCGGAGGAAGAAACCCTCGGCTGGGCCGAGGGCTTGCGATCGATCCAAGGATCGATCGCTGGGGGGCGGGCTGGTGCCGCTCCCCACCCGCCGTGAAGGCGGGGCTCCTCCAGGCGGCGGCGAGTCGCCGGACTCGCCGCGGGGGTTGCTGTGCAGCCCCACCCCGATCGATTGCCCGTGCGCGATCAGTCCTTGATCGCGCGAGCCCCGCGGACGGGGGCTCGGCTGGGCGTGCGCGCGGCTTCGGTCGTGTCGTGCGTTCGGTTCGTGCCCCGGCTCGTACGTGGTGTTCGTGTGATCTCCGGCGAAGGGTTTGATCGGGTTATTGGTTTCCGCATAATTTTTAATAACCCGGGATGTCAAATTCCAACAGCAACAATGTAAAAGTGTCGTCAGACATAAAATGATGGTTGTCTAAATGAATCGGGATATAAGATTGAGTAGAAGTTGGAACATGTTCTTGAGATCTTTCGATCTAAGGATAAGAACATTGTACTTCTCCTAGATATCTTATACGATTATAGTTTGTTTTAAACATGTTTAATTCTGAGAAAGGTTATTGCCTTTCAGATACAGAATATATATTTATCTAAAGGGTATGTGTTTCGAACACATAAAGGAGATATATACAGACAAAGCAGTTTCCTACACTTCAAGTGTGGAAAGCTTTATAAATGCAATGTTGTAAAACGAGAACCTGATATCAACTATGCGGTTTGCGTAGTGGGAGGATATCAAAGTAATCAGGAAAAGAGATATTCGAATGCTGTAAAAGTACTTGGATGTACTAGATTAAGCAAGACGAAATCTTCTTGGATTACATGTTCTCAGATCTCAAATCAGAGAAGGACCAGTGTAAGTCTTTATCAGGCTATGTGTTCACTTTTAGAAAGAGGTGGAACCATGAAATGAAAGAGTGATAAGCAGGACGCTTCTCAGACTCTCTCGTAACCGAATAGCAGCCTCAGAGGCAGCGGAAGTTTTGGTTAGGTTCCGGGATAACCTCTGGACATGGATATGACTCTTAGTTTACCAAAGGCTATTGTATAGCGGTGCACGGTAAACTGGAAGAAGTCATAAGTCAAAAAGTGATGATAAAGCATAGAGCAAGTACCACCTGATACGAGTCATCGTCGAGGGAGACGACGCTGTAGTCACCAAGATAACTTCAGAGCGGCAACCTAGAGTGCTCATTCACATGGTACTTCTTGGAAGTACAACTTAAGCACGTGATGAGTATGGGAGTCGGGAGTTTGGAGTAAATGACTAGACCTTAGTACAAGTGGGAGATTGTTGGAGTTGTGTACTTAATGTCTAGATTTAAGTAACGGTAACTCCCGATCATAGCATTTAATCTATTTAATTAATAAAAAATCGTTTGCATTTAATTATTGATAATTAAATATATGCAAAATATAGTCCTGGATTTTATACGTTGGTGTTAGTATGGTGTGCGGGCCCACACAGAAGATCATACTATCGGTTACTCGTATTTAATCAAACAGTTGCTCACGACCTAGATGGACACGGACAAATCCATCGGTATAATCGTTGTGTGAGAGAGAAAATAATTTGTCTTAATTATTTTATCACACTTGTACACTTGGTGTATTGAGCGGATCGCTTGAGACTTATCAATTAGGATTGCCGTTGATAATTGATTCAAGTCTCAGAGTATTTTATTCTCAAATCCCCGATACTATTGCGGGTGTGTATATTTAATATAAGTGACTTTGATTTACCAAAGGAATTAACCGATTTAATTATTGGATTAATTACCGGTTAAGTTGGGTCACTATATTTTATATACGACATGCCGTGAATACTTGACGGGAAAGTGTATCCCGGAAGGGTTGATAATATCCCCGAGATGAGTTCATAAGGAATTATTATGTAAACCTCATGACTGGATTTGTTCCGCATAATAATTAAGGTTGAATGGTACTAGTCTCGGATATAAGAGATGAATAAATTAATTAGCAATAAATTAATTTTATTCATGGATATTTAAATCTTAAATACACGGAATAAATAATACTACCGGAGAAATATTATTTGGTATAATATGGTTTAATATTGGGAGTGCAATTAATTTATATAGTGGAAAATAAATTAATTAATATTGATGGGATTAATAGATTTGGGCTTGGGCTCAATTTAATCATCAATATTGGAAGCCCAATATTCCACCTCCTTAAATCCCATACGTAGCCTATAAAAGCACTACATGGTCTTCACAATTAGAATACACCATAAGATTATCATACTTGATATTCTAGAGAGTTTGTGAAGGAGATCCATAAGCTTGGAGGATCGTCGCCCACCCGACGTTCAAGCTAGTGCAAGGAATACGTAGGAAGGTCGTAAGGTCTTCAACTTGATTTCGTTTCTCCACACAACGAATCTAAGGTAATATCATAAAACCCTTGTGTGATTTTATGTGATATTTAATTGTAATATATACATGAACGCACGATCCGGGAAAACAACGATCTTCGGGGACGGGGATTCGATATCCCCGGCGAAGGTCGAAGGAACCCTCGGCTGGGCGCCGAGGGAGCGATCGAACCTAGGGTTCGATCGCGTGAACACGCAAGGAGCCCCGGCTGGGAGCCGGGGCGGGCGATCGATCGCGGTGATCGATCGTCGGGCAGCCGCGGCTGGAGCCGCGGCGGGTTCGCCGCTGGGCGAACCGCCCTCCTCGGGCGGTGGCGGTGAGTCGCCGGACTCACCGCCCGGGGCTGCCGGAGCAGCCCCAGCGATCGCATGCGTGCGATCGCGAGCCCCACGGTGGGGCTCCGCTAGGGTTTAGCCGCGGGTTCATCCCGCGGCGATGCTCTCGTCGGGCCCGGTTCTTCGTGGTGTTCGCGATTGGATTTTCGGCGATGGGATTTCGGTCGGGGTTATCGGTTCCGCATTTTGTGATACCCCGGGATATCGATTTCCAACAAAAATATAGTGACCCAACTTTACCGGTAATTGACCCAATAATTAAATCGGTCAATTCCTTTGGAAAATCAAAGTCAATTATATTAAATATACACACCCGCAATAGTATCGGGGATTAAGAATAAAATACTCTGAGATTTAAATCAATTATCAAGGCAATCCTAATTGATAAATCTCAAGCGATCCGCCCAATACACCAAGTGTACAAGTGTGATAAAATAATTAAGACAAATTATTTTCTCTCTCACACAACGACTATACCGATGGATTGGTCCGTGTCCATCTAGGTCGTGAGCAACTGTTCGATTAAATACGAGTAACAGATATTATGATCTTCCGTGTGACGTCGCACACCATACTAACTACAACGTATATAATCTAGGACTATTATTTGCATATATTTAATTAACAATAATTAAAAGCAAATGAATGTTTATTTATAATAGATAAATGAAAGTGCACAAGGAGTTCAGAATACTCAAATCTAGACATTAAGTATACCACTCCAACATTCTCCCACTTATACTAAGGTCTAGTCTTATCTTCCAAACTTCTGACTCCCAAACCCTTCAAATGCTTGAAATATACTTCCTTAGTAAGTATCTTTGTGAGGGGTCTGCTAGGTTGTGATCTGAAGCTATCTTGGTGACTACAGCGTCGCCTCTCTTGACGATGTCTCGAATCAGGTGGTACTTGCGCTCTATGTGTTTCGTAGCACTATGGGACCGTGGTTCCTTACTGTTTGCCACTGCATCGCTATTGTCACAATAAATTGTCATAGCTTTGGGCAAACTCGGAATCACATCTAAGTCCTGGAGGAAATTAAGGAACCACACTGATTCTTTCGCTGCCTCTGAGGCTGCTACATATTCAGCTTCCATGGTAGAGTCTGAAATGCACTTTTGCTTAACACTCTTCCATGATACGGCTCCACCTCCCAAAGTGTACACATAGCCTGATGTCGACTTACGCCTGTTGGAAATCGACTACCCGGTACGAGTCCGTTCGACTACTCGAACATCCGGACACGCCCAGTCGACCTCCAGCGTGCCTACTGTGCTCACGACGAAGCCCCTGACCCGGTTTACGCCCAGCCATCATGCCCGAGGCACAACCGCGCAAAACCAAGAGGCTGTTGGCCTCTCTGTCGTCCGACACCATCTGGTGTCGTCCGACATGCCTGTCGGCCGACAGGAAAACCCGTCGGACGACATCGTCGCGAACAGCAGCGCGACGCTGCTGTTCCAGGTTCGTTTCTGGTCGGATTTTCCGATTCCGACCACCGTTCTGGAAGTCAGCGACCCCACAGTGATCTAGGAACACCAACCACGATCCCGGAATTCGATCGGAGGTTCGTTGTATGATTACGTACGAGATCGAATCGAAACGAGTGCGGAAGAGGGTTTCGATTCCATACATTTGTCGCGTGATTCGGAGAAGCCGAATTGACAGAGACCTCGAGACTTCTAGCATATGTCCTAGCCCTCTTACTCCAGCCGATGTGTGGGCATCGATCCGCTTGGAGCTCCCCGTCTCTTCCCTTCTCAAAACCAGCGCAAGAATATTTTTTTTTCTCAGAAATATAATTGCGCTAAGCAATTAATTTCATCAGAAAAATAACTGCGTTAACTCTTTTATTTAAACAGAGAAAAACATAATTGCGCTAAGCAATTTAATTTCTCTGCTGAAATAATAGTTGCGGCGTTTCTTAGGTTACAGAGAGAGGGGGGAAGGGATTTATATAGGCTACACTAGAGGACCTCTAGGCAATTAATTAATTAGGCTTAAATTGTAATTTAATTAACTTGGTGTCCCAAAAGGAAAACCTTAATTAAATTCCACAATTTTATTTATAATTAATTCCACTATAAAATTATAAATGATTTCCCAGTTAATTAATTCAAATTATTCCGTCAATAATTTTCCCACCGTATTACATATGTGACATTTCCCCGTGTTTAAGATATCGCATGTCCACGAATTAATTTTAATTACTAATAATTAAATTAATTCATTTCTTATGATCCGAGACTAGTACCACTCATCCTTATTATCATGTGGAACGAATCCACCTGCAGGGTTTACATGATAAACTTTATGAGCTCATCTCGGGGACGTCATCAACCCAGTAAATGGGACACGGTTTCCTTTCTATAATCTACAGCATGCCGTGTGTACAATTCCGATTCCCAATATACCGAGGATCTCGACTAATCAATTAGTCTCACTCATTGGCACATCAAAGAACCGAGCATTGGACACACACACCTATAATTATATAGGGATTAAGAACTCACATATCCGTAATATCTGAGAGGTCTAGTTCGATTACTCCGATTAGTATAAATCGAACGCCCTCCCGTGGTCCTGCTCAATACACCAAGTGTACGAGTGTAACATGATAGTCAAGACCGACTATCTACCAGTCACACTACGACGTACCGATGGATTGTCCCTGTCCATCTAAGTCGTGAGCTACTGTTCGATAGTATACGAGTAACCGATAGTATGATCTTCCGCGTGTCTCCTCACGCCATACTATCTACAACGTATATATCTAGGACTGTTGCATTAAATGCAATCATGCTTGAATCATACATAGATTAAGGCATAGATAAGGAGTTCCGTATTTTCACTAAACTAGACATTTAGAATACAACTCCATCAATCTCCCACTTATACTAAAAGTCTAGTCGCCCTCTCCCAAACATCAGATTCCCATAACCACATCACGCCTATCCAACGCTTTCGCTGGAAGAGCCTCTGTGAACGGGTTTTACCAGGCAATCCTCTCGATGCTATCTAGGTGACAACTGCATCGTCTTACTAGACGATCTCTCGAATCAGGTGGTACTTGCGCTCTACGTGTTATCTCCCACTGTGGACTTGTGGCATTTCAAGTTTGCCAATACCGCTATTCAAAATAGCTTTGGGTGAACTAGAAACCACATCTAAGTCCCTTAGGAAGTTCTGGAGCCACACTGACCTTTTAACTGCCTCAGAGGCCGTTATCCTTTCAGTTTCCATGGTAGAGTCCGTAATGCATTGCTGCTTTACATTCTTCCATGTGACTGCTCCACTTAACAGTGAGAACACATAGCCTGACTTCGACTTTCAACTGTCTCTGTTTGATTGGAAATTCAATTCTATGTAATCCAAAGGAAACAACTTGACTGCTTTGTAACTCAGAACATAATTCCTGGTCCTCTGCAGGAGCCTAAACATGTTCTTTACATCAGTCGAGTGATCCTTTCTAGGATTACTATGATATCTCACCACCATGCCCACGGCATAGCAGATATCAGTCTCGTGCATAGCATTACATACATTAAGCTTCCCACCATTAAGGTGCAGGGAACTGCTTACTCTTCATCTATCTCCTTTATTGTGTCGGACACAAAACCTTAGATAGATGAATTCCACATCTAAAAGGTGAAGACCTTTCTTGGAATTCTGTATGCTGCAACGAGTAAGAATTGTATTTATGTATGAGGCTCGAGATAAGTTCTATGTTCTTTTCTGGCGATCCCTTATAACTTTGATGCCAAGAACATGCCTAACTTATCCTACGTCCTTCATATCGAATTGCTCGGACAACCATCCCTTTATGTCTGATAACATTTTCATATTGTTGCCAATTAGAAAATGTTGTCTACACAAAGAATGAGAAAACACCACATCTTTTCCGTCACTTCTTTGTTACACACAGGACCTAAACATGCCTTGAATGAATCCATGAAATGGATTTTCTCATAGGTCCGCATGTGTCCAAGATCTTGAAGCTTCCTTCAATCCAAAGATCGATTAAGCTTTCTTTACAAAATGCTCTCGACTCTCTTTGATGAATCCCTCTGATTGTCCCATACAGATGGTCCCGTCAAGACTTCCATTTAGGAAATCCGTCTTGACTTCCATCTTTCTTGTGAAGACAAAAGAATCCGGATCGACTTTAGCATAGCTACCGGCGAAAAAGGTTTACTCATAATCGATCCCTTTCTTTCTGAGTGTACCCTTTCGCAACAAGCCTAGCCTTGAAGGTTTACACCTTCCCGTTAGACCCTCTTTTCCTCTTGTACACGCACTAGCAACCAATGGCTTTTACACCTTTGGGCGGTGCTACAAGATCCCAGACATGATTTGAATCCAAAGATTCAATCTCAAATTTCATCGCCTTTTGCCAAGACTGAGCATCTTGATCTTTCAGCGTCTCGTCATAGGTCCAGGGTTCGGCTTCATGTTCTCCAGGTAACAAGTCCGAAGACTCACCTATAAACATGAACCTGTCGGGTTGTCTAACAACCCTCCCACTACGACGACGCTCCGGTGTATCTTTAGTGACTAAAGATTATAGTAGTGAACTACTCAGTTAGGCTGGTTCTAAGTCTTTATCAGTCCCTCTAAGCACATTAAGTATTACTCTACTCTTGGGCTTGTGATCTTGTGTATATATAGTCCATGTCTAAGAACCGAACGTTGATTCAATCAACGAACATCTGGTCCTTTGGACTATATTACATATCTCAATTCGTTTTCTTAGGGTATCCTATAACCAGCCGAATATCTGTACAAGTTTCCAAAGGAATCAAGTTCAGGATAAACGCCGCTGTTTCCAAGCCATATCCCAAAAACGAATTAGGTAACTCCGAATAACTTATTGTCTACTTTCCCATATCTATAAGAGTCCTATTCCTTCTTTACAATACATTATTTTGCCGAGGCATAAATAGTGTAGTCTGTTGGGAGTTAATCCAATTTCCTGATAAGTATGCCTTACTCCTCAAAGAGGTCTGCATATATCAGAGCGAATCAACTCTAGTACTTTCTTGGATCTTTTCCCTTTAACCGTAAAGGATTGCTCGGTCATTAAAACTTCCAAGTATGATTCGAAGGTTGGAAAGTCCTTTCCTTCAACCTAGCTGAGTAGTCCATCAGCTTTCACCCTTTGAATCGTACTCAAGTTAAAATGATCTAGCCTAAGATTCCATAAGTACATTTGATTCATCCTAGAAGGATCTTTACTCTTATTGGGGTTCGACAATGTGTTATTAGCTCCGGTGTGTTGCATCGTGGAAGAACACGGATTCAGTATTAAATTGTCTATCAATGTACCAGAATAGATAATATCCCCGTTTCCTACTCTGATAGGTATAAAACTATCAGAAGAAACGGAATATCCATTCTAAGCCAATTTAGAAATCCGAAATGAAAATTCTTTCTAAACACCGGCACATAAAGACAATTTATTAGAACTAAAATCCTACCGTTAAAACATTTAACATCTCCCACTGCAATGGCTGTTACCTTAACAGTATTGCCCATGTAGATTATAATTTCTTCCTTTCTAAGTCTCCGGGTTTCCTGGAACCCCCGCATTTAGGTGCAGACATGATTAGTGGTTTCCGTATCCACACACCAGGTACTGGTAGATAACACCACTAAACATGTTTCGGTGACTAAGGAGGAGTTAACTTCTAGTTGCTTTGAGAGGACAATCAAAACTCCCAGTATCCAAACTGCTTACAACGGAAGCACTTGCCCCTTGGGCTTGCTTGTCCCATTCCGTGGTCCAGATATATTAGGCCCACTGGGTTTCCGTATTTGCTTCTTCTTCCTTTTGCCGCCCGAAGGCTTAGGAAGAGCCAATTTATCAGCCACAAGTGTTTTGAGAGCCCTTAAAGATTCCCTCAGCCGCTTTGAAGTTCAACCAGGAGCTCCTCCAATGAATAAGACCCCTTATTCATATTATAGTTCAGGCGGAACTGCTCAAAACTTCTCGGCAGAGACTGGAGCACAAAATCAATCTGGGTTACCCCTTTGATAATTTCTCCCAGAACCTCTATCTCATTAGATAGCCCATCATTCTAAGAACGTGATCCCTTACGGGCGTTCTTTCCGACATGATGGCCGTTATGAGTTGCCTCATTTCACTTTGCCCGGCTGTCCTGTCCTGATAACCAAAACTTCTTGAGGTTAAGCATCATATCATAGGTAATGGTCATGGCATGATCCCGATGTCGCAGCACTTTTGACATGAAAGTCATAATGTTGCTCCGCGTCATCTCATAGCCTTGATCCATTTCCAATGAGCTTCCTTTCCTCAGTAGTGGAAGCATCATTTGGTTCAGCAGGTCAATTGACTTGGAGTACATATTTGTACTCCTCTGCAGTTAGGACAATGTCCAAGTTTCTTCTTTAATCCATAAAAACAGGTTCAGTGAGTTTGTTGACTTTTAATGGGAATAATACCATATAAAACAAACAATGAGTTTAATTCGATATCATTTCCCTTAAGTGATATCATTAAACTACCAATCATTTCTAAAATCCCATCAGACATAGCAAGCCACGTTCTTGTGGACATTTACCAGTCCAAATGATTTTATGATTGGATTTCACTTCGGTCGTACATCATTATAGCAGTGACTCCGATGGGGAGGATACTATAAAGCGTACCTAAGTGTGTACCATTTCTCAGTACTAAGTCCGCCGCTCGGGAACTACACGCCCACCGCAAGCCACGTTAGTGTGGACGTTTACGTTGACATGCGGTCCCTTTACGATTTCCTATAACTGTCGAGCCTCAATTAACCCAAAGTTCCGTTTCCATTTAGCAAGCCACGTTCTTGTGGACGTTTACTAAAACAAACAACTTTATTAATTGAATCTCACTTATTTAAATGTCATAGAATCTTAATTAACCCAAAGTACTGTTTCCATTTAGCAAGCCACGTTCTTGTGGACGTTTACTAAAACAAACAACTTTGTTAATTGAATCTTACATTTATTAAATTTCACAATTTTATTAATCAAAGCTTGATATCTCGTAAGTGAAACTCGAAGTTTCTAACCAGCGATCAATCATGCAATTGAGCCCTATCTCTCACTAAGTGAGGGAGCCAACCAGACAATCGATCTAGTCATCGAATGACTCGAATGTCTCTAATCTGTGTCATCGACATAACCAAGCGCTTTGGCTCCATTCCACTCCCCGGGGTGAGAATGAGTCGAGTTGAAATTAGTCTTTGAATGACAGATTAGGCTTTGCTTTTGAGAAATATAATTGTTCAATTTTATAAGTGGATTTTAAATTCGAATTTTGATCCAGTGATATCTGTGTGTCGACTTTATCCGATAGGGAGGATGACACTAAAGCCAACTCGTAAGTGACACACATCACTATCAAAACAGAGAATGGAGACTGCGGGATTGTTTCCAATCCCTCTCCCACTTAGTATTTTACGATAAGGGATAACATGCATAAACACTTAAGCATAATAATAAAGCACGTAAAACAAGCAAAAAGCAATTAACGTGGTCCCGATTATTATGGCCTTAAGTGTTCTCCAATGCACGTCTCTTGGATCTCGTTGCTCGTCTCGGTCTCGGTCCACCACCGACTCGCTCGAGGGTCAAGAGACGAACTCCTCCCACTGGAGCCTCGTCTCGAGCCTCGTTGAGTCGCTCGTGGGGTCGAACGAACCCCAGCCCCGCTGCTGCCCGTCGCGAACACGGGGTGTGTTCGATGGCTGCCCGGTGCCGGTTCGTTTCCTCGACTCTCGTTTCTCCGGGTTTCGATCTCGTCTCGATCCACCAAAAATAGCAAGAAAAATTACAAGAATAAATCTACTAAATCCGGCATCGATCCTATACAGGGTGATCGATCCTATACATGCCCGGAAAAACAACGGAAATAAATAAATAAACCTAACGACTCAACCCGTCGTTTTTATCTATTACAAACAAGCAACATTTCCAAAACAAAACAATCTCGACAAGCCCGAGAGTTTAACAAACCACAACAAAATTATCATTCAACATCCCATAATGTTGGCCATAATAATCGGGTTCAACCTGCAAGGTAAATTGTACGAACTATACAACAAACCGATAAACCGACTCTGATACCAATTGTTGGAAATCGACTACCCGGTACGAGTCCGTTCGACTACTCGAACATCCGGACACGCCCAGTCGACCTCCAGCGTGCCTACTGTGCTCACGACGAAGCCCCTGACCCGGTTTACGCCCAGCCATCATGCCCGAGGCACAACCGCGCAAAACCAAGAGGCTGTTGGCCTCTCTGTCGTCCGACACCATCTGGTGTCGTCCGACATGCCTGTCGGCCGACAGGAAAACCCGTCGGACGACATCGTCGCGAACAGCAGCGCGACGCTGCTGTTCCAGGTTCGTTTCTGGTCGGATTTTCCGATTCCGACCACCGTTCTGGAAGTCAGCGACCCCACAGTGATCTAGGAACACCAACCACGATCCCGGAATTCGATCGGAGGTTCGTTGTATGATTACGTACGAGATCGAATCGAAACGAGTGCGGAAGAGGGTTTCGATTCCATACCTTTGTCGCGTGATTCGGAGAAGCCGAATTGACAGAGACCTCGAGACTTCTAGCGTATGTCCTAGCCCTCTTACTCCAGCCGATGTGTGGGCATCGATCCGCTTGGAGCTCCCCGTCTCTTCCCTTCTCAAAACCAGCGCAAGAATATTTTTTTTTTTCTCAGAAATATAATTGCGCTAAGCAATTAATTTCATCAGAAAAATAACTGCGTTAACTCTTTTATTTAAACAGAGAAAAACATAATTGCGCTAAGCAATTTAATTTCTCTGCTGAAATAATAGTTGCGGCGTTTCTTAGGTTACAGAGAGAGGGGGGAAGGGATTTATATAGGCTACACTAGAGGACCTCTAGGCAATTAATTAATTAGGCTTAAATTGTAATTTAATTAACTTGGTGTCCCAAAAGGAAAACCTTAATTAAATTCCACAAATTTATTTATAATTAATTCCACTATAAAATTATAAATGATTTCCCAGTTAATTAATTCAAATTATTCCGTCAATAATTTTCCCACCGTATTACATATGTGACATTTCCCCGTGTTTAAGATATCGCATGTCCACGAATTAATTTTAATTACTAATAATTAAATTAATTCATTTCTTATGATCCGAGACTAGTACCACTCATCCTTATTATCATGTGGAACGAATCCACCTGCAGGGTTTACATGATAAACTTTATGAGTTCATCTCGGGGACATCATCAACCCAGTAAATGGGACACGGTTTCCTTTCTATAATCTACAGCATGCCGTGTGTACAATTCCGATTCCCAATATACCGAGGATCTCGACTAATCAATTAGTCTCACTCATTGGCACACCAAAGAACCGAGCATTGGACACACGCACCTATAATTATATAGGGATTAAGAACTCACATATCCGTAATATCTGAGGTCTAGTTCGATTACTCCGATTAGTATAAATCGAACGCCCTCCCGTGGTCCTGCTCAATACACCAAGTGTACGAGTGTAACATGATAGTCAAGACCGACTATCTACCAGTCACACTACGACGTACCGATGGATTGTCCCTGTCCATCTAAGTCGTGAGCTACTGTTCGATAGTATACGAGTAACCGATAGTATGATCTTCCGCGTGTCTCCTCACGCCATACTATCTACAACGTATATATCTAGGACTGTTGCATTAAATGCAATCATGCTTGAATCATACATAGATTAAGGCATAGATAAGGAGTTCCGTATTTTCACTAAACTAGACATTTAGAATACAACTCCATCAACGCCGGTCCTTATCAGCTTGGAAATCTGAATCTGTGTAACCCAAAGGAATCAGATTGTCTGCTCCGTATCTCAGAACATAATCCTTAGTATTTCGTAAATACTTGAAAATGCTCTTTACGGCAGTCCAATGGGCCGGCCTTTCCAAGATTACTGTGATATCTCACCACTATGCCAACTGCATAGCAGATATCAGGTCTCGTGCATAACATTGCATACATTAAGCTTCCCACAGCCGAAGCATAGGGAACCGCTTTCATTTCATCTTTCTCCTTCTGTGTCTGAGGACACATTTCTTTAGAAAGATAAGTTCCTTTACTGAAGAGTAACTCACCCTTCTTGGAATCTTGCATGTTAAAACGAGCTAGAATCGTGTCTATGTAAGATTGCTGGGAAAGGTACAATGTTCTATTCCGGCGATCCCTTATAACTTTGATCCCTAGAACATGTCCAACCTCTCCTAAATCTTTCATATCGAATTGTCTAGACAACCATCCCTTTATGTCTGATAACATCTTAACACTGTTGCCAATGAGAAGGATGTCGTCTACATAAAGCACGAGAAACACCACCTTCTTCCCATCATGTTTCCAATACACACACGATTCGTCCATGCTTTGAATGAATCCAAAAGATTAGACTACTTCATCAAACCGCAGGTTCCACGATCTCGAGGCTTGTTTCAATCCATAAATGGATCGGTTAAGCTTGCACACTAGATGATCTCGCCCCTTAGCAATGAATCCTTCTGGTTGTTTCATATAAATCGTCTCGTCAAGACTTCCATTTAGGAAAGCTGTCTTGACATCCATTTTCCACACCTCATAGTCCATATGAGCTGCTATGGATAAGAGAATCCGGATCGACTTTATCTTGGCTACCGGCGAGAAGGTCTCCTCATAATCGATTCCCTCTTTCTGAGTATATCCTTTCGCAACAAGCCGAGCTTTAAAGGTTTCAACCTTTCTGTCAGATCCTCTCTTTCTCTTGTAGACCCATTTATACCCAATTGGCTTTACGCCGTTTGGTGGTTCTACAAGATCCCAGACTTTATTAGAATCCATAGATTCAATTTCGGATTTCATCGCTTTCTTCCAAGAAGGCGCATCTATATCTTGTACCGCCTCATCATAGGTCCAGGGATCGATTTCATGAACTCCAGGTGCTGAGTCCGAAGACTCACCCAGTCCAATCCATCTGTCTGGTTGTTTAACAACCCTGCCACTACGACGGCGTTCCGGTGTATTAATAGTGACAGTGTTAGGTGCAGGTTCTAGTGGTGTATCACTACTCGGTTCAGTTGTATCTAAGTCTTTCTCATTACCTCTCAACTCATCAAGCATTATGTCACTTTTGGGCTTGTGGTCCATGACATAGTCTTCCTCTGAGAACCGAACGTTAGTACTTATAACGATCTTCTGGTCCGTAGGACTATAGAACATGCCACCTTTAGTTCCTTTCGGGTATCCTATAAACAACCGTACTTCTGATCTTGGTTCTAACTTATCGGCCTCTTGTCGCAACACATGTGCTGGACAACCCCAGATCCGAAGGTGTTTCAAGCTAGGATTGCGCCCGCTCTACCTTTCCATGGGTGTTGTTGTTGGAAATCGACTACCCGGGACGTGTCCGTTCGATCACTCGAACATCCGAACACGCCCAGTCGACCTCATGCGACAGCTCTATGCTGACGACGTAGCCCCACAACCGATTCACGCCCAGCCGCCGCGCACGAGGCGCAACCGCGCGAACCGGCTGCTGCCCGCTACAACCAGCGGGCGCTGCCCGCCACCAGCGGCCGCTGTTCACGTTCAGCGGCCGCTGCTTAGCCACCAGCGGGCGCTGGAGAGCCCCTTGGCAGCGAGCGCTGCCTGGCTTCCAGCGGGCGCTGCTCGTGACGAACAGCAGCGCGCTGCTGCTGTTCCGGGCTCGTTTCCGGTCCGTTTTTCCTCTTCCGACCACCGTTCCGGAGGTACTTGACTCCCAGTAGTCGAGGAACACGTACCACGACTCCCGGAACCGGATCGTTCGTCCGATGTATTTTTAACGGAATTAGGGATCGATCTCATACCTTTGTCGCGTGATTCGGAGAAGCCGAATTGTTGAAACCTTAGACGTTTCTAGCGTATGCCTCTACCCCGATTCCAGCCGTTGTGTGGGCAACGATCTGCTGGATTCTCCTTTTCTGCTCTCCCTTCTTGAACCAGCGTAATATATCTTTTTCTCTCTTAGAGAAAAATATTAGCGCTAACTTATTTAATTTTTACAGAGAAAATATATTTGCGTTAAAGCTTTTAATTTTCTCAGCAAAAGTAAAAAGCGGCGTAGCGTAGGTTTAAGAGAGGCAAGGGGGGGTATATATAGAGTTACACTAGGGACCTCTTAGGTAAATAAATCCCGGGCTAAATTGCAATTTAATTAAACCGGTGTCCTTAAAAGAAAACCTTTAATTAAATTCCACAATTTTAATTATAATTAATTCCACTATAAAATTATAATTGAATCCCCGAAATTAATTTAATATTATTTCAACAATAATAATTCCGCCGAAATTACATATACGACTTTCCCCGTGTTTAAGATATCGAATGTCCACGAATCAATTTCAATTACTAATAATTAAATTAATTCGTTTCTTATTATCCGAGACTAGTACCACTCATCCTTATTATCATGTGGAACGAATCCACCTGCAGGGTTTACATGATAAACTTTATGAGCAGCTCAGCACTTACACATTCAGTTTGAGATACTTTGGATAACATCTCATTTTCCTCAGACTCAGTCACGGATTCAACATCCGAAAAAATATCATCATCACAGAAATTTCGATTTTCAGACGCCACACGGAAAATGTTGTCTGCGGTAGCAGTGTCCTTTAGAAAGGCAGCAATTTGAAAATTTTCAACTTCAAAGTTTGCAAGGTCAAAACCTTCATCAAACGTGACAACTAGAGCGTTGTCCTCATCGTCATCAGAATTTTCATTCTCAGATTCCTCATTTTCTGAGATTACATTTTCATCATCAAAAACTACATAGCTCACGGGCAGTTTCTTTTTGCGATGTAAGTTAGGACACTCATTTTTGACATGTCCAAATCCTTTGCATTCAAAGCACTGCATTTTGGAAACATCTCTGCTAGTAGAAGAATATGGACAAAGTTTTGTCTCCTTAAATTTTTTGTCAGAGAATGAAGTTTGATTTCGGTTGTCTGAGTTTCTCTGAAAAGAGTTAGAATTTTTCTGAAATTTTCGAAAGTTACGGGCACGGTTCTTCCTCTTAAACTCTTGTTTCACAAGATAAGTGACTATCTCAGTCAGTGCAGCAAGTTTGTCCGGATTATTAGAGTTCATCAGTCTCTCAATATCCTCAGCTTCTTCATCATCAGATTCACCCAGATCAGCAGAAAAACTACTTTCAGTTTTCTCATTTTTCACATGAGTTTTTCGAGAGTTCGAGCTTCTTGAACTCTTCCCTTTATCAGAAATCTTGAGAGCAGTCATTGGTTCGTAGACAAGAGTCATATCTGGGTTACTTCGAACTTTGAGAGTTAAATCATAATTTCTCAAATCAGCCATCAAGTCAGCATAATCCCAGTTATGATTCTCGTCGTTGCGAGCTTCGATAGTTAGCACTTTGCTTTCGAATCTGGTGTTTACACTCGATAGGACTTTCTCATAGACCATGGGAGCGGGAAAGATTTCTCCTAGTTCAAACGCCTCGTTGACATATCTCATGATCTTGTCCAAGTAGTCATTTATGTCTTCATCTTCCCTCATTCGAAGTTGATGGAATTGGGCAGTGATAGTTCGGATTTTCGATCGCTTAACTGCATGACTTCCCTCACACGTTCTTTGTAAAGTTTCCCATGCATCTCTGGCAGATGTGCAATTTTTGACCAGCTGATACATACTAAGGTCCAGCCATTCACATATAATAAGTAGAGCTTTGCTATTCGCAGTTGACAAATCATGCTCTTCTCTAGTCCAGTTACGTTCAGGTTTGGGAGTTCTCACGCCATCTGCGTCTTCAGTATATGGGCGTTCCCATCCTTCTAACACTGCCATCCAAGATCTAGAGTCAAGGCCTTTAATTCTAGCTGAAACTTTAGCTTTCCAGTTAGAGTAGTTCTGATGAGTAAGTATAATCGGTTTCTGGACAAACATTGGCGACTCCATTTTAGCGGAAATATGAAGTCAAGTTACGGATCACGTCTTGTACGTATGACGTCCCGCTCTGGTACCAATTGAAATTACGCCTTCAGCGTAGGATACCAATTTTTCGTGAAATTGGTCTTGAACACAAAGACACCAGCTTGTGTCAAAGTAAACACTCACACAATTTGTAGATAAAGAGTGGAGACAAAGTTATGTAATAGTTTTCATTTCATTGAACACAAAACTTAAACTATTACACTTGTAGAGTATGGTAGGCAAAACGATTACAAGAAGTTTCCCGAGTGTCGCAACAACTCCCACTAACTTGCAATCTAGCACACGAGTACCTAAAGCTAAATCTCCTAGCTCTAATCTTGGCACACGGCGCAAAAGCTACTACACAAACTCGAAGCTCGACTACGATTCTAAAAATCAGATTTCGTTCTCTCAAAATCGTCAAATGATGAAATGAACATCCATGGGTATTTATAGTAGAGCCGCACATGTGAGAGTGATGACGTGGCACGTTCTCATTCGTCGCATGCTTGGCCTATGTCACTTTTCCATGGATGACATCATCTTTGTAGAACTTGGATTCTTGAATCTTGGAATCTTGAATCTTTGATTCTTGAATCCTTGAATCTTGAATCTTCAATTTCAAAAACAAACTTCAATTTCAATCTTGACTCCATCGATCTCAATTCTTCATCTTCAATTTCTTGTGAAAAACTCTAAGTGTTGAAGCCTCAGAATTTCATCGTCTTCATGGTCGTCGATCTTGTTGAAGTTGCAAACTTTGGAACAATTCTTCATTTCCTTGAACTGAGTACCTGGTGAAGGAAAACACGTTAAGTACTTAGTCTTAGAATTAAAAACACAAAATCATGAGTCGCCGTTTTTCAAGTACACCAAAACCGGCGACTCCATTCTCCGGAAAATTGACATGAGCATGAGTCGCCGTTTTCATGGCCAGACCCCAAAACCGGCGACTCCAGTCGCTGGAAATTCCCAAGTACCAAAAACGGCGACTGGAGTCGCCGTTTCTTCAACGCTCCAAAAGTGGCGACCCGAGTCGCTAGAATTTCATTTGCACCAAAACCGGCGACTCGAGTCGCCGTTTCCATGCACACTCCAAAAGCGGCGACCCGTGTCGCCGTTTCCATGCCAAACACCCTTGCATCAAAAACGGCGACTGGAGTCGCCATTTCCTTGCATCACCAAAAGTGGCGACTCTGGTCGCCGTTTTCACCATCTTCATTTTCGGCGACTCGAGTCGCCAAAATCGCGCATCTTCAAAAGCGGCGACTCTGGTCGCCGTTTTCATGTAGTTCCAAAAGTGGAGACTCAAGTCTCCATTTCCATGCGCAAGGTAGTTGACTTCGGATTCTTAACCTGTAATCCTGAAAATCAACAAAAACAAAAACCCAAGGAAAAATACGTTGTCGCCAAAATCAACATTTACAATCTCCCCCTTTTTGGCACAACTCACAAAAAACAAGTTAAGTAAAAACGAGATACAAGTATCTCCCCCTCAACCAAACAAACCATAAAAAATAACTAAGTAAAAAGATGGAAAAACATCAATCATACAATCAATGAAAAACCATAAAATACATAGAGAAATTTTCATACCAATCAACAAATCAAAGATAGAGAATTCAAACCAAATTCAAACCAAGTATCAAAAGCCAGAATTCCAGAGTTAAGCAAATATGAAAAACATGCATGGACGAATAAGTTTAGAGTTGAATGCATGCAAAACAAAAACAAGAAAAACACACGAGTTCAGGAGTTCATCAAAAAAACATAAAATAAAAAAAACTTGATCATTGAATCTTGAACTTCAATCTTCAGGCGAGGCTGTTGGAGTTGGATCTCGCTCCGGACTTCCGATCAACTCTTCTTCATCGTCTTCATAACTGAAGCCATCGTCAGAGCTAGAGTCGCTTTCATCGGAGTTAGTTTCCGGATTTCCAAAAATATCTCTTTCACCCAAACCATCACCAGCATCTTCGTCAACATCCACAACGTCGACATCTTCATCATCTTCATCTCTCAGACCATCAGACGGCATCGCTAACGAATATCACCAACTTTCCTCTTTCCTTTGTCACGAATATCAAAAACACCATCAAAAATATCATCGTCAGTTTTCTCGGCGTCATCCGATTTCTCACCATCATCTTTCACCACTTCAATCAGCTTGCTTTTGGACAGCTGCGTATGAGCTTCCTGAATTGCATCCCTCACCATCTTCAGAATGAACGTATCCTTTAAACTTGCATCGGGGGCTCCAACATCACCAAGTCCTCCCCCTTGTTGGATTTCCCGTTGAAGTTTCTTAAAGGCTTGTTTTTGAAGTTCTTGCGCCTCAACCATCTTGTTATATGCAGTGACGTGTTCAAGTTGACGTTTCTCAACTAACTAAGATGCGGCATAGAATTCTTGAACGACAGCTGATGGAACCACAGCACGGTGACTATGGATCGGATGATAAGGATTTTGATAGGAAGGGATTCCTGAAGTTGGACCGAACCCTTGAGGCACAACCCTTGGTGACTTAGCACCCTCAGCTGCAGTTTCTTCGACAGCAGCTGTCGTCTGCGATTTCTGGCGCTTAGCTGCTGGAGACTTGGTTTTTGGATTTGCAGGCTTTGCGCTTTCGTGAAGACTTAGGAGTTGGGGGCGGAGTTAAGATTTCCGGAAGCGCATTTCGGTTGACAAGTCCATGCCAAGGTAAGTCGATTACGCGCTTCGCCGGGTTCAGATATTTTCCGATTATCTTGACAGCCTCGTTTTTCTTCATCTTCTTCTCTGGGCCGGGGTTCGGAAGAAAGTCTTGGGCATGTAGCATCCCATATATCAGACACGGATGTGTAAGATGGATTCTCTTTTCTTCGGGCAAGTCAGCTTGCTGAATAATTTTTTCATCCGAGGTTTTGGCGATTTTGCACAAGTCATTAAAAATGATTTGGCCGAGGTCAACCTGTTCGCCGCAGCCAAGACGAAAGATCAGATGCATCAACTCAGGAGTCAAGACTGATGAATCTCGGTTTGCAATCCAGTTGGACATCCCTAAACGATGAAGGATGCCATAAAAAGCAGACAACTTGGAGGGCGGGGGCAGTTCAGACTTGACTTTCTTTTGGGTGATGAAAGTCCCAATCTTCAAGTCCTCAGCTCTCTCAGCAGCTGATGGTGTCGTCCAAGTGCCATCAACATCAAGTCTTTTTAGAAAGGAGTTTATGTGGTAGGGACGAAACTTGTAAAGCGAGTTGCGAAAGATAAAGCAACCATACAACCGACTCTTCGGATTGGCAAAATCAGGCGTCAGGCTAGCGTAAAATTTGTGAATGATAAGAATCGAGTAACGGTAGGTTAGATGGACAGAATCAAACAGGTTCATCTGAGTTAGAAAATCCGTGATTCCATGGTTTATATAATCCTCCTTCAGGATAGTGCGGTCAGTGTGGATTGGGAGTGTGACTATCAGTTTATGGCGACGTTCAGCAGTTGCCGTGAAAAATTTCTCAGAATGAGCTTTAGGACATTCTTCAAACCTTCGAATATATTGGAAGGTGTCAGTCGATTTTTGGGATCCAGCTGATCCCGAAGATGGCGCCAGGGGCGGTTTCTGAGAGCTGTGGGTTTTAGATTTTGCAGCTGACCCACCAGCCGAAGTTTTTGGAGTTGCAGGTTTAGCCCCACTGCCGCTCACAACAGTTTTCTTTCCAGAACCACTTCCAGTTGGAAGCGATGATTTTGGTGTCCTTGGATCTTTTCCAGCAGACACAGTTGCAGTCGATGGAATGTTGACTACCTTTTTTCCATCCTTAGTTATCTCGCCAGCTGCGAGTAACCGATTGTATTCAGCCCTTGACACCGTTCCCTTATAGATGCGAAGGGAAGTATCTCTCTCCTTAGTTTTTCCGGACTTAGGTTCTTTTCCCGACTGACGGGCAGTCGAGAGTTCAGGAGTAGCTGACCTAGTCAAGTCAGGTTCGATAGACACAGCTTTGCGACGATCAACTTTGTCAAGATGAGTTTTCAGTTCTTCATATGCAGCTTTCTTTGAAACAGGAAAAGGAGCCTTGTCGAACTGCTCTTGCAGATACGCAGTCATGTCAGCCATCATGTCATCAAAATTTTTGGCCATTTCGAAGTTAAGGTAAGTAACTGAGAGTTGGTAGCTGCGAGAATAGTAAACCACGAAAACGAACTCGAACTACAGAACCAAGGACAGGGCGCCGGATGCGCAAAGCAAGAGTTGCCGGATGCAACGGAAAAGAACCTAAGAACTAAGAATTCCGAACGCTGAACTTGCAGTCGAGAGCCGAGAGTTAGAGAACTTGAGATCTTGAGAATTTGAGAGTTAGAGAGTATGATGTAAGCGTAAATGAATTAGGTTTTCATCAAGGCCTATTTATAGGAAAAATTTGGGCCGCCCGTTGGAATGAAAAAGCCCAGTCCAAGACCTGCAAAAAGCTCATCTCAAGAAGAAAAATTAGGTCAAAAAGACGAACAAAAATTTATTAATTTGAAAATATTATTAAAATAATAATTTTCAAAAATAATAAATAATAAAATAGGAATAAATAAATAATAAAAAATTAAAGAAAATCAAACCAAGGCATGAAAACCGAAGTTGAGAACCATCGGTTGAGAAACGAAGTTGAGAGCCATTGGTTGAGAAACTTGAGTTGTCAATTTTTCGTTGACGCTGAAAAATCGGCCAAGGCAAGAAATGAGAGTCGCCATTTTTGTGGCATAGGTTGGGTCGCCACTTTTTCGGCGACTGGAGTCTCCGGAATTTTGCAAAGTCAGGATTGCCACGGAAATGGGGACACGAGTCTCCGGTTTTGAGTATTTGGCAGAGTCTCCGGTTTTTGTCCAAGGTCAGGATTTCGGAAAATCCGGCGACAGCAGTCGCCGGTTTTGTGCACGGTTGAGTCTCTGATTTGGTGTCCAGTTGAGTGTCTCCGTTTTTGCATTCTCAGGACTTAGTTTAATTTGCGAGTTCTAAGTCTCCAAAAATGTTGTCTCATGAATTTTGCAAGTTGGTCGTCGCTACACTCAAGTTTTAGACTTCAGAGATGGTAAACCACGTAGCGCTGGATATGAACTACAAAAATGCAAAATCAAAACAACACATCCCGAGTTAGTCATTCAAGTGTTCAACACACTACAAACATTCAAAACCATTTTAGTGGAGATTCGAGGGGTGATATTAGGCAATGAAGAGCAAATATTTTCCCAGAAAAGAATCCACATTTTCATCAGTTTCCAAAACCAAAAATTTTCACACGAGGTGATAGCAACTTTGAGGTATATGAAAAATCTCTCATATTAAAAAACCGGTGGAATGGACCGAAGTATGTGATAGATATTGAACTTGTCCTTCGTCACAATCACAAGAATACATGCCGTGTTTCGTCGGAACACATTTGATGAGTTTGCACCGCACAAGAGATTTTAATTCATGAGTACAAGGTGAACTTTTAAGGCACTCCACTTGGGACTAGCTTTTTACTTCAATCAGAGGGGAGCCGGGGGAACCGGCGACCTCCAGACGAGTTTATAGCTTTAAATGACATGCAACAGACACTCATTACAGCAGTCAGAGGGGAGCAAGGTTCACTTGCGTCCTCCAAAGTGTGATAGAGAGTGTCTTAAAGATCAGCGTCCATGTGTCACCTTTCGAAGAGGGGAGCCGGGGGAGCCGGCGTCCTCCGTTACTTGGTATTATGGATCTATGCAAATGATAGGTTATGGGAGTTATATGCCAAGTTCACATGTTCGCACTCAGAGGAATAAATGCACTTGGGTCCGAAGACTAAAGCGGCCTCGAATCCATGTTCAACTTTATTAGACTAATCCACGACGATTCGGCGTGCATATTCAGAAGTAAAGAAAATAATCTTTCAGACTTCAAAATTTTCGTGAACTCTTAAAGAGAACACATGCAGAGAGAATTTCTTAGAGTTTGAAATCTCTCAAAGTCTAGAGGTTTGGTAAAGATGTCAGCGAGCTGTTTTTCTGTTGAAATATGCTGTAAACTGACTATATCACGATCAACCAAATCTCTAATGAAATGATGTCGAATGTCGATGTGTTTAGTTCTTGAATGCTGGACAGGATTTTCGCTGATTTTGATAGCACTCTGATTATCACAAAACAGCACCAATGGAGCACTCTCGATGAGATAGTCATTCAACATTTGTTTCAACCAAAGCATTTGAGTGCAGCAACTTCCAGCTGCAACATATTCAGACTCGGCAGTCGAGAGAGCTATGCAATTTTGTTTGCGACTATGCCAAGACACAATATTATTTCCAAGGAAGCAGCAGCAACCAGAAGTGCTCTTTCGTTCATCAGTATCGCTTTCCCAATCCGCGTCGGAATAACCAACAAGATTTGATGAAGTGTCGCATGCGTACCAAAGGCCAAGTTCAGAAGTTCCAGAGATGTAGCGGAGAATCCGTTTGACAGCTCGTAGATGGTCCTCCTTTGGATCAGCTTGGTACCTAGCACACATACAAACACTAAACATAATGTCAGGGCGAGTAGCGGTTAGATAAAGTAAACTACCAATCATGGAACGATAAAGAGTTTGATCAACACTACGACTTTTAGTAGATTTAGATAACCGTTCAGTCGTCGCCATGGGAGTTTTGGCGGGCTTAGCGTGATGCATCTCAAATTTTTCGACCATGTTTTTCGCATATTTGCTTTGAGAAACGAAGATCCCATCCGGTCGTTAAGAAATTTGTAGCCCAAGAAACTGATGTAGCTCTCCTTCAAGACTCATCTGAAATGTCGAAGACATAGATTCCGTGAAAGCTTTCACGAGTTTAGAGCAAGTAGCTCCAAAGAAAATGTCATCAACGTAAATCTGAGCAACCATCATGTGTTTCCCATCCCGTTTAATGAAAAGAGTTTTGTCCACAGAGCCCCGTTCAAAACCGAACTTCAGAAGATAGTCCGTCAAACATCCATACCAAGCGCGAGGCGCCTGTTTCAAACCATAGAGAGCTTTGTGAAGTTTGTAGACATGATTTGGTTTCTTAGGATCCTCAAAGCCTTTTGGTTGAGCTACATAAACTTCTTCTTCCAATACTCCATTTAGGAATGCAGCTTTGACATCCATTTGTCTAAGTTTGATGCCAAGATGGCATGCAATAGCAATTAAGAGTCTGATGGATTCAATTCGTGCAACTGGAGCAAAGGTTTCATCAAAATCAATGCCCTCAACTTGGGCATAGCCTTGTGCAACAAGTCGAGCTTTGTTTCGAACAACTTGGTTGTGTTCATCAGTTTTGTTTTTAAAAATCCATTTAGTTCCAACTACATTCATGTTTGACGTTCTGGGAACTAAGGACCAAACTTGATTTCTGGTGAACTCATTCAACTCTTCTTGCATGGCCATGATCCAAAAATCTTCCTTCATGGCTTCCTTGTAATTTTTCGGCTCATTTTCAGAAAGAAAGCAAGAGATGCCGATTTCATTATAGATTGCAGAAGTGCAGATGTTGTAGAGTTCATTTGGAGAATTTGTCGGTTTCTTTGAGCGCGTAGTTCGCTCATTCAAGTTTCCAATTATCTGATTCGGAGGATGTCGTTTTTGAATATGTCCAGGAGCTTCTCTTGGAGCATCAGCAGGATTTTCAACTTCCTCATTTTCATCATCCTCAGAAGAAGTACCATTGTCTTGATTGCTAGAAACTCCAACTTCAGGTGAAGTGTTTGGAGTAAAAGTTTCAGAATTCACATTCTCAGAACCAGCAGTTGTGGGTGTCGATGGAAGATGTTGAAATTCCAAAATTCCTTCTTTTACCCAGTCTTCCTCAGCATCTTTTCCCAGAAAGTCTTGTTCATCAAAATTTATGTTCACAGTTTCGATGACTTTCTTAGTTCGAAGATTGTAGGCACAGTAAGCATGGCTATTTTGACTATAACCAACAAAAATTCCACGATCAGCTTTGGCTTCAAATTTCTTCAGAGGATCACGATCCTTCAAAATATAGCAAGTACAGCCAAAGACACGAAAGTGTGCAACTGAAGGTTTCTTGCCATTCACAAGTTCATAGGCAGTTGCGGTCGTCCCAGATCGGATACTTATCCGATTCAAAATGTATCCAGCAGTGGAGACGGCTTCTGCCCAAAAAGTTCGCGCAAGATTCTTCGAGATAAGCATTACACGTGCCATTTCTTGCAGCGTTCGATTTTTACGTTCGGCAATCCCATTTTGTTGAGGAGTTTTTGGGGCCGAATATTCATGATGAATTCCCTTCATCATACAGAACTCATTGAAGCTAGCATTTTGAAATTCAGTTCCGTGATCACTTCTGATCCTTTTAACTTTAGCTTCATGATTTGTCTTAATCCATTTCACAATGCCTTTGAAGGCATCAAAAGTTTCATCTTTGGTGGCCAAAAATCTCGTCCAAGTGTAACGAGAAAAATCATCAACTAAAACCAACACATATTCTTTGTTTGCTATGCTTTTGACTTCCATTGGACCCATTAAGTCCATATGCAGCAATTCAAATGGAGCCGAAGTGCTCATTAAGGTTGGCAGTGCAGGATGAGAAGTTCTCGTCAGCTTTCCCTTCTTACAGTCACCGCACACTCGCTTTTCGATTTTGGGGAGTTGAGAGATTCCTCGAACTATCTCCCCCTTAACCAGTTTACTCAAATTTCGAGTGCCAGTGTGGCCAAGACGTTGGTGCCACAAATCAACTTCATCCGGAACGGTCACGGAAAAACAATTATACTCAGTTGTATAGCAATTATTTTTAGCACGTTGACCTTCCATTATACACTTTCCTTCGACATCAAAAACTCTACACGACTCCTTATCAAAACTCACATTCAATCCCTCATCGCACAGTTGACTGATGGATATAAGATTTGCAACAAGTCCCTGAACATGGACTACATTTCTGATAGGGGGTAAACCTTTGATTTGTAGAGTCCCCTTTCCCTTTAAGACGCCTTTCGCTCCCCCTCCAAACACTACGGGAGCTCCAGTCATAGGCTCGTAATTTTTCAGAAACTTTTTCGTGCCAGTCATATGGCGGGAACAACCACTATCAAAATACCAAATTCATTTGGTTCCAGTCTCAGATGCATTAAGTGCAACATTGCAGAAAATGAGTTCTCTCGGTTGCCAACAACTTTTGGAGTTAGAGTTAAGTTCAACTTTACTCTTGAGAGTCTTAGGCACCCATCTCTTCTTGACTTTAGCAGTTTGGACATTTCTCTCAGTCACAGTCTTTAGATTCGTCTTAGTTATCAAATTTGGAGAAATGGGTTTCTTCAAGTCCTTAGCAACCTCAACCTTCTTTACATTAACATTTCGTGAGTTTGTCATATTTTTCTCAACTTTCAGCTTTTGAGAAATTTGTGATTTGTCATCCTTAGTCATCATCTCACGGCTCATGTCAGCTTTAAGTTTGTAGCAAAACGGTCTTATGTGTCCGATCACATTGCAGTAGTGACAGACATATTCTCGTCTTTGACGAGTTTCGACTTTCGTTGGCGTTTTAACAGAAACAATTTTAGAGTGAGAAGTTTTTCGGTTCAGTTTCAAGTTCTGAGAATTTTCCAACTTCTTCATCAGTGTCTTCTCATAAGGCAGGATTCCTCGAGGATGTTTCACAATATTTTTTGGAAATTGATATGTCTCAGATTCAGAGTTCGAAGTCGAGACTGACTTTTGAGGTTTAGATTCAGGAGACTTAACAATCCTTTTCCCTTCAGCAATATCCTTCCGTTTAGATGATTCGGCATCATCCTTACTCTTATCCTCAGGTTGATCATCCAATGCTTTAACAAAGGTCACATCTTTCTTCTTTTCTGGTGTTGAGTATATAGACTCAAAAAATTTCTGAAATCCAAGACCATAACGATTAGGATTCATGTAAGATGCAGCATTATCAAACACGGAAGAGTTCGTATTCATCTTCCTCAAAAGTTCATCCGTCATTTTGAGTTTCTCTTTCAAGACATAGCACTCTTTGTCTTTCATAGCAAGATCTGTTTGAGTCTTCAAAAGTGATGATTTCAGATCATCGTTCTTAGAGTCAGAGTTTTTGAAAAGAGTTTGAATTTTCTTTACTTCGGACATTTCCTTTTTCAACGAGTTCCTTAGTTTCGAGTTTTCAGAGCTCAGCTTTTCACACACTTCTCTTAGTTCAATAACTTCTTTGTAGTATTTATGTTTTTCTTCGAAGAGATCATCAAATTTGATTTTAAGTACAGTTAGAGAGTTGTTCAACCTCTTTTTCTCGTCCATTGTCTTCTCAACTTAGTTTTTCAACTCTACAGCCTCGTCATACATCTTCCGGTTGGCAGTCGAGAGTTCGTTACAAGATTCTGTAAGAACTTTCAGAGACACTTCAAGTGCACCATTCTCAGTGATAACTAAGTCATAGGATTTTGAGAGTTCAGAGTGACTCTCATTCAAGGCTAGCAGCTCAGCACTTACACATTCAGTTTGAGATACTTTGGATAACATCTCATTTTCCTCAGACTCAGTCACGGATTCAACATCCGAAAAAATATCATCATCACAGAAATTTCGATTTTCAGACGCCACACGGAAAATGTTGTCTGCGGTAGCAGTGTCCTTTAGAAAGGCAGCAATTTGAAAATTTTCAACTTCAAAGTTTGCAAGGTCAAAACCTTCATCAAACGTGACAACTAGAGCGTTGTCCTCATCGTCATCAGAATTTTCATTCTCAGATTCCTCATTTTCTGAGATTACATTTTCATCATCAAAAACTACATAGCTCACGGGCAGTTTCTTTTTGCGATGTAAGTTAGGACACTCATTTTTGACATGTCCAAATCCTTTGCATTCAAAGCACTGCATTTTGGAAACATCTCTGCTAGTAGAAGAATATGGACAAAGTTTTGTCTCCTTAAATTTTTTGTCAGAGAATGAAGTTTGATTTCGGTTGTCTGAGTTTCTCTGAAAAGAGTTAGAATTTTTCTGAAATTTTCGAAAGTTACGGGCACGGTTCTTCCTCTTAAACTCTTGTTTCACAAGATAAGGGACTATCTCAGTCAGTGCAGCAAGTTTGTCCGGATTATTAGAGTTCATCAGTCTCTCAATATCCTCAGCTTCTTCATCATCAGATTCACCCAGATCAGCAGAAAAACTACTTTCAGTTTTCTCATTTTTCACATGAGTTTTTCGAGAGTTCGAGCTTCTTGAACTCTTCCCTTTATCAGAAATCTTGAGAGCAGTCATTGGTTCGTAGACAAGAGTCATATCTGGGTTACTTCGAACTTTGAGAGTTAAATCATAATTTCTCAAATCAGCCATCAAGTCAGCATAATCCCAGTTATGATTCTCGTCGTTGCGAGCTTCGATAGTTAGCACTTTGCTTTCGAATCTGGTGTTTACACTCGATAGGACTTTCTCATAGACCATGGGAGCGGGAAAGATTTCTCCTAGTTCAAACGCCTCGTTGACATATCTCATGATCTTGTCCAAGTAGTCATTTATGTCTTCATCTTCCCTCATTCGAAGTTGATGGAATTGGGCAGTGATAGTTCGGATTTTCGATCGCTTAACTGCATGACTTCCCTCACACGTTCTTTGTAAAGTTTCCCATGCATCTCTGGCAGATGTGCAATTTTTGACCAGCTGATACATACTAAGGTCCAGCCATTCACATATAATAAGTAGAGCTTTGCTATTCGCAGTTGACAAATCATGCTCTTCTCTAGTCCAGTTACGTTCAGGTTTGGGAGTTCTCACGCCATCTGCGTCTTCAGTATATGGGCGTTCCCATCCTTCTAACACTGCCATCCAAGATCTAGAGTCAAGGCCTTTAATTCTAGCTGAAACTTTAGCTTTCCAGTTAGAGTAGTTCTGATGAGTAAGTATAATCGGTTTCTGGACAAACATTGGCGACTCCATTTTAGCGGAAATATGAAGTCAAGTTACGGATCACGTCTTGTACGTATGACGTCCCGCTCTGGTACCAATTGAAATTACGCCTTCAGCGTAGGATACCAATTTTTCGTGAAATTGGTCTTGAACACAAAGACACCAGCTTGTGTCAAAGTAAACACTCACACAATTTGTAGATAAAGAGTGGAGACAAAGTTATGTAATAGTTTTCATTTCATTGAACACAAAACTTAAACTATTACACTTGTAGAGTATGGTAGGCAAAACGATTACAAGAAGTTTCCCGAGTGTCGCAACAACTCCCACTAACTTGCAATCTAGCACACGAGTACCTAAAGCTAAATCTCCTAGCTCTAATCTTGGCACACGGCGCAAAAGCTACTACACAAACTCGAAGCTCGACTACGATTCTAAAAATCAGATTTCGTTCTCTCAAAATCGTCAAATGATGAAATGAACATCCATGGGTATTTATAGTAGAGCCGCACATGTGAGAGTGATGACGTGGCACGTTCTCATTCGTCGCATGCTTGGCCTATGTCACTTTTCCATGGATGACATCATCTTTGTAGAACTTGGATTCTTGAATCTTGGAATCTTGAATCTTTGATTCTTGAATCCTTGAATCTTGAATCTTCAATTTCAAAAACAAACTTCAATTTCAATCTTGACTCCATCGATCTCAATTCTTCATCTTCAATTTCTTGTGAAAAACTCTAAGTGTTGAAGCCTCAGAATTTCATCGTCTTCATGGTCGTCGATCTTGTTGAAGTTGCAAACTTTGGAACAATTCTTCATTTCCTTGAACTGAGTACCTGGTGAAGGAAAACACGTTAAGTACTTAGTCTTAGAATTAAAAACACAAAATCATGAGTCGCCGTTTTTCAAGTACACCAAAACCGGCGACTCCATTCTCCGGAAAATTGACATGAGCATGAGCCGCCGTTTTCATGGCCAGACCCCAAAACCGGCGACTCCAGTCGCTGGAAATTCCCAAGTACCAAAAACGGTGACTGGAGTCGCCGTTTCTTCAACGCTCCAAAAGTGGCGACCCGAGTCGCTGGAATTTCATTTGCACCAAAACCGGCGACTCGAGTCGCCGTTTCCATGCACACTCCAAAAGCGGCGACCCGTGTCGCCGTTTCCATGCCAAACACCCTTGCATCAAAAACGGCGACTGGAGTCGCCATTTCCTTGCATCACCAAAAGTGGCGACTCTGGTCGCCGTTTTCACCATCTTCATTTTCGGCGACTCGAGTCGCCAAAATCGCGCATCTTCAAAAGCGGCGACTCTGGTCGCCGTTTTCATGTAGTTCCAAAAGTGGAGACTCAAGTCTCCATTTCCATGCGCAAGGTAGTTGACTTCGGATTCTTAACCTGTAATCCTGAAAATCAACAAAAACAAAAACACAAGGAAAAATACGTTGTCGCCAACGGGACATGTATATGGGTCGATCACCTTGTATAGGATCGATGCCGGATTTAGTAAGTTTATTCTTGTAATTTTTCTTACTAATTTTGGTGGATCGAGACGAGATCAAAACCCGGAGAAACGAGGATCGAGGAGAGCGAACCGGCAACGGGCAGCCATCGAACACACCCCGTGTTCGCGACGGGCAGCAGCGGGGCTGGGGTTCGTTCGACCCCACGGACGACTCAACGAGGCTCGAGACGAGGCTCCAGTGGGAGGAGTTCGTCCCTTGACCATCGAGCGAGTCGGTGGTGGACCGAGATCGAGACGAGCAACGAGATGAAGTTCCAAGAGACGTGCATTGGAAAATATTTAAGGCCATAATAATCGGGGCCACGTTAATTTCTTTTTATGTGATTTACGTGTTTATTATTATGCTTAAATTATTTATGCATGTTATCCCTTATCGTAAAATACTAAGTGGGAGAGGGATTGGAAACAATCCCGTGGCTTGCTAAATGGAAACGATTGTCTGATTGGCTCCCTCACTTTGTGAGAGATAGGGCTCAATTGCATGATTGATCGCTGGTTAGAAACTTCGAGTTTCACTTACGAGATATCAAGCTTTGATTAATAAAATTGTGAAATTTAATAAATGTAAGAGTCAATTAACAAAGTTGTTTGTTTTAGTAAACGTCCACACTATCGTGGCTTGCTAAATGGAAACGGTACTTTGGGTTAATTAAGATTCTATGACATTTAAATAAGTGAGATTCAATTAATAAAGTTGTTTGTTTTAGTAAACGTCCACAAGAACGTGGCTTGCTAAATGGAAACGGAACTTTGGGATTAACTGAGGCTCGACAGTTATAGAAAGTCGTCGAGGACCGCATGTCAACGTAAACGTCCACAAGAACGTGGCTTGCGGTGGACATGTAGTTCCCGAGCGGTGGACTTAGTACTGAGAAATGGTATACACTTAGGTACGCTTTATAGTATCCTCCCCATCGGAGTCACTGCTATGATGATGTACGACCGAAGTGAAATCCAATCATAAAATCATTTGGACTGGTAAACGTCCACAAGAACGTGGCTTGCTATGTCTGATGGGATTTTGGAAATGATTGGTAGTTTAATGATATCACTTGAGGGAAATGATATCGAATTAAACTCATTGTTTGTTTTATATGGTATTATTCCCATTAAAAGTCAACAAACTCACTGAACCTGATTTTATAGATTTGAAAAGAAACTTGGACATTGTCCTAACTGCAGAGGAGTACAAATATGTACTCCAAGTCAATTGACCTGCTGAACCAAATGATGCTTCCACTACTGAGGAAAGGAAGCTCATTGGAAATGGATCAAGGCTATGAGATGACGCGGAGCAACATTATGACTTTCATGTCAAATGTGCTGCGACATCAGGATCATGCCATGACTATTACCTATGATATGATGCTTAACCTCAAGAAGTTTTTGGTTATCAGGACAGGACAGCTAGACAAAGTGAAATGAGGCAACTCATGACGGCCATCATGTCGGAAAGAACGCCCATGAGGGATCACGTTCTTAGAATGATGGGCTATCTTAATGAGATAGAGATTCTAGGAACAATTATCAATGGGGTAACCCAGGTTGATTTTGTGCTCCAGTCTCTGCCGAGAAGTTTTGAGCAGTTCCGCTAAAATATAACATGGATAAGAGGTCTTATTCAATGGCGGAGCTCCTGGTTGAACTTCAAGCGGCTGAGGGAATCTTTAATGGCTCTCAAAACACTTGTGGCTGAGAAATTGGCTCTTCCTAGGCCTTCGGGCGGCAAAAGGAAGAAGAAGAAAATACGGAAACCCAGTGGGCCTAATATATCTGGACCACGGAATGGGAAAAGCAAGCCCAAGGGGTAAATGCTTCCGTTGTAAGCAGTTTGGATACTGGGAGTTTGATTGTCCTCTCAAAGCAACTAGAAGTTAACTTCTCCTTAGTCACCGAAACATGTTTAGTGGTGTTATCTACCAGTACCTGGTGTGTGGATACGGAAACCACTAATCATGTCTGCATTTAAATGCGGGGGTTCCAGGAAACCCGGAGACTTAGAAAGGAAGAAGTAGTAACCTACATGGGCAATAATGTTAAGGTAACAGCCGTTGCAGTGGGAGATGTTAAATGTTTTAACGGTAGGATTTTAGTTATAATAAATTGTCTTTATGTGCCGGCATTTAGAAAGAAATTTCATTTCGGATTTCTAAGTTGGCTTAGAATAGATATTCCGTTTCTTTAGGAAATGGGGATATTATCTATTCTGGTATATTGATAGACAATTTAATACTAAATTCGTATTCTTCCACGATGCAATAAACCGGAGCTAATAACACAATGTCGAACCCCAATAAGAGTAAAGATCCTTCTAGGATAAATCAAATGTACTTATGGAATCTTAGGCTAGATCATTTTAACTTGAGTACGATTCAAAGGGTGAAAGCTGATGGACCACTCAGCCAGGTTGAAGGAAAGGACCTTCCAACCTTCGAATCATACTTGGAAGTTTTAATGACCGAGCAACCCTTTACGGTTAAAGGGAAAAGATCCAAGAAAGTACTAGAGTTGATTCGCTCTGATATATGCAGACCTCTTTGAGGAGTAAGGCATACTTATCAGAAAATGGGATTAACTCCCAACAGACTACACCATTTATGCCTCGGCAAAATAATGTGTTGTAAAGAAGGAATATGACTCTTATAGATATGGGAAAGTAGACATTCGGAGTTACCTAAATCGTTTTTGGGATATGGCTTGGAAACAGCGGCGTTTATCCTGAACTTGATTCCTTTGGAAACTTGTACTGATATTCGGCTGTTTATAGGATACCCTAAGAAAACGAATTGAGATATGTAATATAGTCCAAAGGACCAGATGTTCAT
This sequence comes from Euphrasia confusa, assembly GCA_954870475.1. NCBI lineage: Eukaryota > Viridiplantae > Streptophyta > Magnoliopsida > Lamiales > Orobanchaceae > Euphrasia > Euphrasia confusa. Next base: position 36,671,689 of record OX940950.1, read on the forward strand.
TGATTGCATCAATGTTCGGTTCTTAGACATGGACTATATATATGCAAGATCACAAGCCAAGAGTAGAGTAATACTTAATATGCTTAGAGGGACTGATCAAGACTTAGAACCAACCTAACTGAGTAGTTCACTACTATAATCTTTAGTCACTAAAGATACACCGGAGCGTTGTCGTAGTGGGAGGGTTGTTAGACAACCCAACAGGTTCATGTTTATAGGTGAGTCTTCGGACTTGTTACCTGGAGAACATGAAGCCGAACCCTGGATCTATGACGAGACGCTGAAAGATCAAGATGCTCAGTCTTGACAAAAGTCGATCAGGATTCTTTTGTCTTCACATGGAAGATGGAAGTCAAGACAGATTTCCTAAATCGAAGTCTTGACGGGGCCATCTGTGTGGGACAGCCAGAGAGATTCATCGAAAAGAGCCAAGAGCATTCGGTAAGCAAGCTTAATCAATCTTAGGATTGAAGGAAGCTTCAAGATCTGGACACATGCGGACCTATGAGGAAATCCATTTCATGGATTCATTCAAGGCATGTTTAGGTCCTGAGTGTAATAAAGAAGTGACAGAAAAGATGTGGTGTTTTCTCATTCTTTATGTAGACGACATCCTTCTAAATTGGCAACAATATGAAAGATGTTATCGGACATAAAGGGATGGTTGTCCGAGTAATTCAATGTAAGAGACATAGGAGAAGTCGGGAATGTTCTTGGGATCAAAGTAATAAATGATCGCCAGAAAAGAACATAGAACTTATCTCGAGCCTCATACATAAATACAATTCTTACTCGTTGCAGCATACAGAATTCCAAGAAAGGTCTTCACCTTTAAAATGTGGAATTCGTCTATCTAAAGTTTTGTGTCCGACACAATAAAGGAGATAGATGAAGAGTAAGCAGTTCCCTGCACCTTAATGGTGGGAAGCTTAATGTATGTAATGCTATGCACGAGACTGATATCTACTATGCCGTGGGCATGGTGGTGAGATATCATAGTAATCCTGGAAAGGATCACTCGACTGATGTAAAGAACATGTTTAGGTTCCTGCAGAGGACCAGGAATTATGTTCTGAGTTACAAAGCAGTCAAGTTGTTTCTTTTGGATTACATAGAATTGGATTTCCAAATCAAACAGGGACAGTCGAAAGTCGAAGTCAGGCTATGTGTTCTCACTGTGAAGTGGAGCAGTCACATGGAAGAATGTAAAGCAGCGATGCATTACGGACTCTACCATGGAAACTGAAAGGATAACGGCCTCTGAGGCAGTTAAAAGGTCAGTGTGGCTCCAGAACTTCCTAAGGGACTTAGATGTGGTTTCTTGTTTACCCAAAGCTATTTTGAATAGCGGTATTGGCAAACTTGAAATGCCACGAGTCCACAGTGGGAGATAACACGTAGAGCGCAAGTACCACCTGATTCGAGAGATCGTCTAGTAAGACGATGCAGTTGTCACCTAGATAGCATCGAGAGGATTGCCTGGTAAACCCGTTCACAGAGGCACTTCCAGCGAAAGCGTTGGGTAGGCGTGATGAGGTTATGGGAATCTGATGTTTGGGAGAGGGCGACTAGACTTTTAGTATAAGTGGGAGATTGATGGAGTTATATTCTAAATGTCTAGTTTAGTGACAATATGGAACTCCTTATCTGTGTTTTACATTATCTATTAATCAAACTGTCGGCATTTTGTCTATCTTGTACTTGAATGCAATAGTCCTAGATATATACGTTGTAGACAGTATGGCGTGAGGAGACACGCGGAAGATCATACTTTCGGTTACTCGTATACTATCGAAGAGTAGCTCACGACTTAGATGGACAGGGACAATCCATCGGTACGTCGTAGTGTGACTGGTAGATAGTCGGTCTTGACTATCATGTTACACTCGTACACTTGGTGTATTGAGCAGGACCACGGGAGGGCGTTCGATTTATACTAATCGATGTAATCGAACTAGACCTCAGATATTGCGGATATGCGAATTCCTAATCCCTATATAATTATAGGTGCGTGTGTCCAATCCTCGGTTCTTTAATCTACCAATGAGTGAGACTAATTGATTAGTCGAGATTCTCGGTAAATTGGGAATCGGAATTGTACACACGGCATGCTATAGATTATAGACAGGAAACCGTGTCCCATTTATTGGGTTGATGATGTCCCCGAGATGAGCTCATAAAGTTTATCATGTAAACCCTGCAGGTGGATTCGTTCCACATGATAATAAGGATGAGTGGTACTAGTCTCGGATAATAAGAAACGAATTATTTTAATTATTAGTAATTGAAATTAATTCGTGGACATTCGATATCTTAAACACGGGGAAAGTCGTATATGTAATTTCGGCGGAAATATTATTGGTAAAATAATATAGATTAATTAATTGGGAATTCAATTATAATTTTATAGTGGAATTAATTATAATTAAAATTGGATTTAATTAAAGGTTTTCTTTTAAGGACACCGGTTTAAGGTCCCTAGTGTGGCCTATATATACCCCTCAATCTCTCTTCTCTTAACCTACGAAACGCCGCTATAATTAATTCTGTGGAGAAATTATTTTGCTAGCGCAATTATTTTCTTCTCTGCTTAATTAATTTAGATTAGCGCAGTGTTTTTATTTCTGTAGAAATTAATTTGCTAGCGCAAATATATTTCTGGAGACAGAATAATTATTGCTGTAGAAATTAATTTGCTAGCGCAAATATATTTCTGGAGACAGAATAATTAAATCGTGAGAAAGAGGGTTTGAGAGAGAAGAAGAAGAGAAGACTCCGGTGGATCGTTGCCCACACAACGTCCGGCGTCGAGGGCTAGGATACACACTAGAAGATCTCAGGGTGTTCGCCTATTCGGCTTCTCCGAATCACGCTTCAAAGGTATAAGAAATCGAAACCCTATTTCCGCTTTTATTCGATTTCTTTCTCGTTGAAAATACATCGGATGTAAGATCGGGTTCCGGATCTCGTGGATCGTATTCCTCGACTACTGGGGGTTCTAGGACCTCCGGTTCGGTATTCGGATGAGGAAAAACGACCCGGAAACGAGCCCGGAACAGCAACGTCGCGTTGTTGTTCGCGGACAAACGGCGGTCGCCAAAGGGCAAACGGCGGTCGCCGTTTGCAGTTCCTTTCAGCGACCGCTGGACTGCTTTCGGCGGTCGCCGAATTGATGCAGTCCAGTCCCGTTTCGCGCGGTTGTCCTTCGGGGCGATGGCTGGGCGTGAATCGGGTCAAGGGGTGTCGTGCGAACGAAGTAGCGACTTCGGAGGTCGACTGGGAGCGTTCGGATGTTCGAGCGATCGAACGAACGCCTCCCGGGTAGTCGATTTCCATCATCTACAACGTATACATCAAGGACTATTGCATTAAATGCAATCATGCTTGAATCATATCTCGAATTAAGGTATAGATAAGGAGTTCCGTATTTGCACTAAACTAGACATTTAGAATACAACTCCATCAATCTCCCACTTATACTAAAAGTCTAGTCGCCCTCTCCCAAACATCAGATTCCCATAACCTCATCACGCCTACCCAACGCTTTCGCTGGAAGTGCCTCTGTGAACGGGTTTTACCAGGCAATCCTTTCGATGCTATCTAGGTGAAAACTGAATCGTCTTACTAGATGATCTCTCGAATCAGGTGGTACTTGCGCTCTATGTGTTATCTCCCACTGTGGACTCGTGGCATTTCAAGTTTGCCAATACCGCTATTCAAAATAGCTTTGGGTAAACTAGAAACCACATCTAAGTCCCTTAGGAAATTCTGGAGCCACACTGACCTTTTTGTTGGAGTTGTGTACTTAATGTCTAGATTTAAGTAACGGAAACTCACGATCCATTGCCATTAATCTATTTAATTAAATAAACAATTATTTGCGTTTAATTATTTATAATTAAATATATGCAAATTATAGTGCTGGATTCTATACGTTGTAGTTAGTATGGTGTGTCGGGCCCACACAGAAGATCATACTATCGGTTACTCGTATTTAATCGAACAGTTGCTCACGACCTAGATGGACATGGACCAATCCATCGGTATAGTTGTTGTGTGAGAGAGAAAATAATCTGTCTTGATTATTTTATCACACTTGTACACTTGGTGTATTGAGCGGATCGCTTGAGATTTATCGATTAGGATTCCCTTAGATAATCGATTTAAGTCTCAGTGTATTTTATTCTTAATCCCCGATACTATTGCGGGTGTGTATATTTAATATAAGTGACTTTGATTTACCAAAGGAATTAACCGATTTAATTATTGGGTTAATTACCGGTTAAGTTGGGACACTATATTTTATATATGGCATGCCGTGAATACTTGACGGGAAAGTGTATCCCGTAAGGGTTGATAATATCCCCGAGATGAGTTCATAAGGAATTATTATGTAAACCCTGCAGGTGGATTCGTTCCGCATAATAATTAAGGTTGAATGGTACTAGTCTCGGAAATAAGAGATGAATAAATTAATTAGCAATAAATTAATTTTATTCATGGATATTTATATCTTAAATACACGGAATAAATAATACTACCGGAGAAATATTATTTGATATAATATGGTTTAATATTGGGAGTGCAATTAATTTTATATAGTGGAAAATAGAATTAATTAATATTAATGGATTAATAGATTTGGGCTTGGGCTCAATTTAATCATTAATATTGGAAGCCCAATATTCCACCTCCTTAAGATCCCCTACGTAGCCTATAAAAGCACTACATGGTCTTCTCTATTCTCATAAGTTGAAGATCACAATTCTAGAGAGAGAAAGTAGAGAGGGAGATCCATGGAGTTCGATAGATCGTCGCCCACACGACGTCCGAGCTAGTGCAAGGAATACGTGGGAAGATCTCAAGGTCGTCAAATTTAGATCTTCGTTTTTCCGAACAACGAGAACGAGGTAAATCGTAAAACCCTCTTTATGATTTTATCGTTTAATTATCGTAAAAATATCTTGAACAAAGATCCGAGAACGCGACTCATGACGAGGACGAACCGGGCGGTGGTGGTCGAAGACCACCGGACCGCGGCGGCTCGTCGGCTCGATCGGAGATGGGTCGAAGGGCGAGGAGCATGGCTGGACGCCATGCACTGCTCGCACGTCGCTGCCTCCGCTCACGCGGAGGGGCTGCCGCTCGCACGGCTGGACCGCCGCTCGCGCGGCGGTGGCTGGCGGCAGCTGGGGCGATCGCAAGCCACGGGTTCAACCGTGGCTGGAGGGCGATCACCCGGTGCGTGGCTGGGCAGCCCCGCACGGCTGTACGGGCTGAACCCTAGCGCACGTCCGGTGACGTGCGCATGCCTCGGTTGAACAGCGGCGGCTCGTGCCGCTGCTAGGGTTCGACGGGGGGCTGTCCGTGAGGGTTCGAGCGTGCCCTGCGGGCTGCCATGGGCAGCCCTAGGCGGCTACCAAGGACAGCCGCGAGCCCCACGCTAGGGCTCGACCGAACAGCCCGACTTTGCCGTGGTTAGGGTTTAGTTGAGTCCGGTATCCCCGTGGAGGTTCGTGGCAGATTTCCGGCAACCGGGATTTCGATTGGAGTTGTCGTTCCGCAATTTTTGACAATCCGGATATTGGATCTCCAAAGGATTTCGGTCGGAATTAATTAGATAATTAATTTTAATTAATTTATTAATTTCGGGATATCGATTTCCAACACTTTTAACTGCCTCAGAGGCCTTTATCCTTTCAGTTTCCATGGTAGAGTCCGTAATGCATTGCTGCTTTACATTCTTTCATGTGACTGCTCCACTTCACAGTGAGAACACATAGCCTGACTTCGACTTTCGACTGTTCCTGTTTGATTAGAAATTCAATTCTATGTAATCCAAAGGAAACAACTTGACTGCTTTGTAACTCAGAACATAATTCCTGGTCCTCTGCAGGAGCCTAAACATGTTCTTTACATCAGTCAAGTGATCCTTTCCAGGATTACTATGATATCTCACCACCACACCCACGGCATAGTAGATATCAGTCTCGTGCATAGCATTATATACATTAAGCTTCCCACCATCAAGGTGTAGGGAACTGCTTACTCTTCATCTATCTCCTTTATTGTGTCGGACACAAAACTTTAGATAGATGAATTCCACATCTAAAAGGTGAAGACCTTTCTTGGAATTCTGTATGCTGCAACGAGTAAGAATTGTATTTATGTATGAGACCCGAGATAAGTTCTATGTTCTTTTCTGGCGATTACTTTGATCCCAAGAACATTCCCGACTTCTCCTAAGTCTCTTACATTGAGTTACTCGGACAACCATCCCTTTATGTCCGATAACATCTTTCATATTGTTGCCAATTTAGAAGGATGTCGTCTACATAAAGAATGAGAAAACACCACATCTTTTATGTCACTTCTTTATTACACTCAGGACCTAAACATGCCTTGAATGAATCCATGAAATGGATTTTCTCATAGGTCTGCATGTGTCCAAGATCTTGAAGCTTCCTTCATTCCTAAGATTGATTAAGCTTGCTTACCGAATGCTCTTGGCTCTTTTCGATGAATCCCTCTGGCAGTCCCACACAGATGGTCCCGTCAAGACTTCGATTTAGAAATCTGTCTTGACTTCCATCTTCCATGTGAAGACAAAAGAATCCGGATCGACTTTAGCGTAGCTACCGGCGAAAAAGTTTACTCATAATCGATCCTTTTCTTTCTAAGTGCACCCTCTCGCAACAAGCCTAGCCTTGAAGATTTACACCTTCCCGTCAGACCCTCTTTTCCTCTTGTACACCTACTTGCAACCAATGATTTTTACACCTTTGGGCGGTGCTACAAGATCCCAGACATGATTTGAACCCAAAGATTCAATCTCATATTTCATCGTCTTTTCCCAAGACTGAGCATCTTGATCTTTCAGCGTCTCGTCATAGATCCAGGGGTCGGCTTCATGTTCTCTAGGTAACAAGTCTGAAGACACTCCTATAAACATGATCCTGTCGGGTTGTCTAACAACCCTCCCACTACGACGACGCTCCGGTGTATCTTTAGAGACTAAAGATTACAGTAGTGAACTACTCAGTTAGGCTGGTTCTAAGTCTTGATCAGTCCCTCTAAGCACATTAAGTATTACTCTACTCTTGGGCTTGTGATCTTGTATATATATATAGTCCATGTCTAAGAACCGAACATTGATGCAATCAATGAACATCTGGTCCTTTGGACTATATTACATATCTCAATTCATTTTCTTAGGGTATCCTATAAAAAGCCGAATATTAGTACAAGTTTCCAAAGGAATCAAGTTCTGGATAAACGCCGCTGTTTCCAAGCCATATCCCAAAAACGAATTAGGTAACTCCGAACTCATTGTCTACTTTCCCATATCTATAAGAGTCTTATTCCTTCTTTACAACACATTATTTTGCCGAGGCATAAATGGTGTAGTCTGTTGGGAGTTAATCCCATTTTCTGATAAGTATGCCTTACTCCTCAAAGAGGTGTGCATATATCAGAGCGAATCAATTCTAGTACTTCCTTGGATATTTTCCCTTTAACCGTAAAGGGTTTCTCGGTCATTAAAACTTCCAAGTATGATTCGAAAGTTGGAAGGTCCTTTCCTTCAACCTAGCTGAGTAGTCCATCAGCTTTCACCCTTTGAATCGTACTCAAGTTAAAATGATCTAGCCTAAGATTCCATAAGTACATTTGATTCATCCTAGAAGGATCTTTACTCTTATTGGGGTTCGACAATGTGTCATTTTCTCCGGTGTGTTGCATCGTGGAAGAATATGGATTTAGTATTAAATTGTCTATCAATGTACCAGAATAGATAATATCCCCGTTTCCTACTATGATAAGTATGAAACTATCAGAAGAAACGGAATATCCATTCTAAGCCAATTTAGAAATCCGACATGAAAATTCTTTCTAAATACCGGCACATAAAGACAATTTATTAGAACTAAAATCCTACCGTTAAAACATTTAACATCTCCCACTGCAATGGCTGTTACCTTAACAGTATTGCCCATGTAGGTTATAACTTCTTCCTTTCTAAGTCTCCGGGTTTCCTGGAACCCCCGCATTTAAGTGCAGACATGATTAGTGGTTTTCGTATCCACACACCAGGTACTGGTAGATAACACCACTAAACATGTTTCGGTGACTAAGGAGAAGTTAACTTCTAGTTGCTTTGAGAGGACAATCAAACTCCCAGTATCCAAACTGCTTACAACGGAAGCACTTGCCCCTTGGGCTTGCTTGTCCCATTCCGTGGTCCAAATTGTTGGAGTTGTGTACTTAATGTCTAGATTTAAGTAACGGAAACTCACGATCCATTGCCATTAATCTATTTAATTAAATAAACAATTATTTGCATTTAATTATTTATAATTAAATATATGCAAATTATAGTCCTGGATTATATACGTTGTAGTTAGTATGGTGTGCGACGTCACACAGAAGATCATACTATCGGTTACTCGTATTTAATCGAACAGTTGCTCACGACCTAGATGGACACGGACCAATCCATCGGTATAGTCGTTGTGTGAGAGAGAAAATAATCTGTCTTGATTATTTTATCACACTTGTACACTTGGTGTATTGGGCGGATCGTTTGAGATTTATCGATTAGGATTGCCGGCGATAATCGATTCAAGTCTGAGTGTATTTTATTCTTAATCCCCGATACTATTGCGGGTGTGTATATTTAATATAAGTGACTTTGATTTTCCAAAGGAATTAACCGATTTAATTATTGGGTTAATTACCGGTTAAGTTGGGTCACTATATTTTATATATGGCATGCCGTGAATACTTGACGGGAAAGTGTATCCCGTAAGGGTTGATAATATCCCCGAGATGAGTTCATAAGGAATTATTATGTAAACCCTGCAGGTGGATTCGTTCCGCATAATAATTAAGGTTGAATGGTACTAGTCTCGGATATAAGAGATGAATAAATTAATTAGCAATAAATTAATTTTATTCATGGATATTTATATCTTAAATACACGGAATAAATAATACTACCGGAGAAATATTATTTGATATAATATGGTTTAATATTGGGAGTGCAATTAATTTGTATAGTGGAAAATAAATTAATTAATATTAATGGGATTAATAGATTTGGGCTTGGGCTCAATTTAATCATTAATATTGGAAGCCCAATATTCCACCTCCTTAAGATCCCCTTACGTAGCCTATAAAAGCACTACATGGTCTTCTCTATTCTCATAACTTGAAGATCACAATTCTAGAGAGAGAAAGTAGAGAGGGAGATCCATGGAGTTCGGTAGATCGTCGCCCACACGACGTCCGGGCTAGTGCAAGGAATACGTGGGAAGATCTCAAGGTCATCATAAGATCTCGTTTCTCCGCACAACGAATCGAAAGGTGAATTAAATAATTGCTATTTAATTCTTGTTTTATTGAATCAATTATCGAAGAACAAAGATCCAAAAGTTCGAACCCGGATTAGACGGACGATCGCGTGGTGGTGGCGAAGCCACCGGACCACGGGCGATCGCCCGAACTAGGGTTCGCGGCGCGCGGAGGAAAGAACCCTCGGCTGGGCCGAGGGCTTGCGATCGATCCAAGGATCGATCGCTGGGGGCGCGGGCTGGTGCCGCACCCCACCCGCCGTGAAGGCGGGGCTCCTCCAGGCGGCGGCGAGTCGCCGGACTCGCCTCGGGGGGCTGCTGAGCAGCCCCATCGATCGCGAAGATCGAACGCGATCTTCGATCGCGTGAACCCCGTCTCGCGGGGGTTCGGCTGGGGGCGGGCCGCGTGCCTTCGGGTGCGTGGTCTCCAAAGGCTGGACTCCGGCGGATGAGTCGGCGTTCATGTGATCTCCGGCGAAGAGTTTGATCGGGTTATTGGTTTCCGCAAATTTTAATAACCCGGGATATCGAATTCCAACAATTGGTATCAGAGCGTACGGTTACGTTTTTCGTTAATTGTTTCGATAATCGATTCTCGATATATATGGCCATAGATTAATTTAATTTGTTAAATTATTGTGCTATATTGTTCTACGTCTTTGTATTCTCTCTCGTATGAATCTTGTGATTTTTTATTAAATTAAAAATCGACGGAAAAATATATTAAAAATCGAGGGTTTTTCCGGAAATCGAACCGGATCGATCGGACGAGGTCTTGTAGCGGGACCAGGCTGTATGGCGGCTGGAGGTCGACGGCATCAACCACCAAAGGTGGTGGTCGCCGGAGGTCGACCGCTGCCAAGAGGCCGAGCGGTTCAGCCGCTACGCGCGTATGGCGGCTCGTGGGTCGCGGCTTCGGCTTCGGCTCGTGTGCGGGCTGCTGCTGTGTCGAGGTCGATGGCATGATCCGTCAGAGGAGACGTCGTGCCGGAAATTGACCGGGCTCCAGGCTGCTTGGACGATCGACCATGGCCTTCTGCTGGGTGAATTTTTTTTTCCCCGCTGAACATGTTAATTGATTCATGGTGAGTGCGTTAATGTGCTTGCATGGAAATCAATTGATGATGTTGGTCGAATGCATGGCCTGGATCGACATGCATGTGCATGTGCATGGCTAGTATGGCTTGGGCATGTGCTGTGCGCGGGTTCGATGTTGGGTCCACCGGAAATTCATTTTTCGGTTCGTCCCGGTAAATCCGATCTTTCCGGAAATAATTTAATTTTTCTAATTTTATTTAATTTAATTTTGGAATTAATTCAAATTCTATTTGGATTAGATTTCTTAATTATGGAATTAAATAATGGAATTAGATGAAGAGTTAAATTAGGAAAGAAATCCTAGTTTCTCTAGATATCCTATACCTACTTGGATTAGAAGTCTTAAGAAGAATCAAAATTCGATTTTGATTAGGATTCTTGAGATCTAATTTAAATAGGATTGAGAAATTATTAAAATATTGATTTTATTTAATTTAAGTATTTTATTTAAAATCATTAGATTAATTCAAAATTTATTTTGGATTGGAGAATCTTGGATTTTATTTAGAATAGAATTAAATATGGAAATCAATGGATTTTAATAATATTGATTTTATTTAATTTAAATATTTTATTTAAAATCATTAGATTAATTCAAAATTTATTTTGGATGGGAAAATCTTGGATTTTATTTAAAGTAGAATTAAATATGGAAATCAATGGAATTGATTTTATTTAATTGGAGTATATTATTTAAAATCATTAGATTAATTCAAAATTTTTTTTGAATTGGAATCTTGGATTTTATTTAAAATAAATTAAATATGAGAATCAAAGAATTTTTCCGTCGCTCGGCAAAGTATTCAAGACGTAGAATGAAGACTCAAGACAAGCATGCAGGAATTCTTCAAGGTACGAATAGTCGAGAAATAATTTTGCTTGAGTAATTATTTGATTATTTGTGAACGTACTTGCATGAATTGTATGTTTGTTATTATGCTTATGTGTATTTAATTATGCATTAGATAGCGTATCCCTTTGTTATAAAAAGCTAAGTGGGAGAGGGATTGGAAACAATGCCATGGTCTCCATTGTTGTTCTCTTGGTGACTTTTATGGACTTTTGAAGTTCGTATAGATAAGCCATTGGAGGAGAATTCTTGTAATTCCTTTTACAAGATACATTGATTAAGTTTATCAAACAATGCCTAATTTGTCTTTCCAAAACTGATTTCAAGTCGACTCATTCTCACCCCGGGGAGTGGAATGGAGCCAAAGCCACTTGGTCATGTCGAGGACACAAATTAGAGACTTTCGTGTCATTTGATGACTAGATCGATTGTCTGCTCGGCTCCCTCATTCTATGAGAGATAGGGTTGTTCGCATGGTGAATCACTGGTAAGAAACTTTGAGTTTCACTTATGATTCTCCGCGTCTTGATTTACAAAATCGAATGAATCTAGTAATTGGGAGTCAATTGTAAAAATCTTTTGGTGTAGTAAACGTCCACACTATCGTGGCTTGCTACATTGAATGGGATTTTGGAACGATTGATGTAGACAGTTATAGAAGGGAGTAAAGGAGCGTATATTAACGTAAACGTCCACACTATCGTGGCTTGCGGTGAATATGCGTGTCCCAAACAATCTTCTTAGATACTGAGTAATGGTTTACACTTAGGTACGCTTCTTAGTATTCTTCCCATCGAAGTAACGCTAATGATGATGTACGACCGAAGCAAATCTCATTGCTAAATCATTTGGATAGGTAAACGTCCACACTATCGTGGCTTGCCTTATCTGATGGGATTTTAGAGGTGATTAGTTAGTGGTTTAATGATATTATTTGAGGGAGATAATATCGGAGATTAAATCGATTGTTTGTTGTTATATGTGCTCATAGATTAGGAAATGGCCTTGAACCCACTTTCTGTGATACCTAAGGATTTTAAACTCACTGGTCCCAAAAAATGTAATGATTGGAATAGAGATCTAGACATTACCCAAACTGTTAAAGAGTACAAGGTTGTACTCAGTGAGCTTTGTCCTCCCGAGCCTATTGACATAGGCGGCTAGACAAGAAGCGATGAGGATACTCATAAAGGCTAGTCCTTCGAGGAAACGCTTAAAACACGTTTTTGAGATGATTGACCTTTTGGACGAGTTGAGACGGAAATCGCAAGCTCTTGTAGCCAATGCCATAGGTTTCGAACCTAAAGGAAAAAATCGGGGGAAAGAAAAAGCAAGCAAAGAATCCCAGTGGTCCTAAGTTACTTGGACCACGAGATGGGACGAGAAAGCCAATAGGCAAGAATTCTCGATGCAAACAATCTGGGTACTGGAAGTCTGATTATCCTCTCAAAGAAAGTACAAAATTTTCTTTAGTCGTAAAAACATAGTCAGTGGTATTACCTACCGGAACCTGGTGTGTAGATATGGAACCACTGACGGTATGTGCATTTTAAATGCAAGGGTTCCAGGAAACCCGACGACTTAGAAAAGAAGAAATCGTAGTTTACATGGGCAATGCTGTAGAGGAGGCAGCTGTTGCAGTGGAGGACATTTTATAGGATTTCATTTTGAGTTATTGGTTTTATGTACCTTTCATATTAGAAAGAACTTTGTTCTGGATTTCTAATGAATGGATATTTTATTTCTTTTAATCAATTGATGGTTACAAGAAGAAATAATGATAGTATCTATTCTGGTACATTAGCTAGCAATATATAAATGATGAATCCTGAGTCCACCACGATGCAACGAACCGTAGTATAAAACTCGTTTTACTAATAAGAGATTTCTTTATTAAATCAGTTATACTTGTGGATTCTTATGCTAAGTCATGCTTATTCAAATAAAAAGTTCAAAGGTCGAAAATTGATTTTTGATCAATTAAGTTGAAGGAGTGGACCTTCCGACCTAAGAATCTTATTTGGAAGATAACATGACTAAGCAATCCTTTATGGATATAAGATATAAGATCCGGACAAGTATTAGAATTGATTGACTCTGATGTATGCAGACCTATGTCTACTCAGACAATAAGGTACGAGTACTTCATTTGATGATTACTCGAGAAATGGATTAGAATACCCGATGTGCCACAAAAGCAAGTGTTAAGCAATTGTGGAGAACCATCGAGGTATATCCATTTGTAGCCTGCGATTTGATCGCGGAGGCAAGTACCTGTCTGAGGAATGCATGGCATACTGATCAGAGGTTGGGATGATCCCAAATGACTACACCATACACTTTTAGTGTAGAAATGGTGTGTCGTAAACAAGAAATGGAACTCTTATAGAAATAGTAAAAGCATGAGTTATACGGAACTACCTATGTTCTATGGATATGTCTGGAAACAACGGCGCATTCAAATGCGGTTTTAGAATATCCTGGAAGAACAAAAGATGTGTGTTCAATAGTACTATGAACCAGAGGGACGTTATAAGTTCTAACGCCCGGTTCTCAGAGGAAGACTATGTAATGAACCACAAGCCCAAAGTGACGTGATACTTTGAAATGAGAGAGAACGAAGAAGACTGAGAACTAGCCGAACCGAGTAGCGGTACACCACTAACTGCACCTACTGTTATTACTGTTAATACACCGGAATGCCATTGTAGTGGGAGGTTGTGTGACAACCGGAGATATTCATAAGACTAGGAGAGTTTCGGACTCTGGACCTAGTATACATGAAATCGATCCCTAGATCTACATGAAGGCAGTACTAGATCTAAATGTGCCTTCTTGGAGAGCAATAAGGATTATTGCTAAGAGGCAAGATCATTTAGAGTACAAGCTTAGTTATCCATTTATGGGATTGAAGGAAAGCTTAGAGTTCGTGGAACTTGCGCATTGATGAGATAGTCCATTTGATGGATTCATCAAAAGGCATTGACGAATCGTGTGTATGGGAAACGTGATGGAAACAAGGTGGTGTTTCTCGGAGGTTTTATGTAGATAACATTTTATCATTGGTAACAATGTAAAGATGTTGTCAGACATAAAATGATGGTTGTCTAGAAAAATCGATATATGAGATAAAGAAGAAGTTGGAGCATGTTCTTAAGATCTAGGATCTCAAGAAAAGAACATTGTACTTCTCTAGATATCTTGTACGATTATGGTTCGTTTTAACATGCAAGATTCCGAGAAAGGTTCGTTACCTTTCAGACACGGAATGCATCTATCTAAGGACATGTGTTTTGAGAACACAAAAGGAGATAGAAGCAATGAAAGCGGTTTCCTACACCTTGAGTGTGGAAAGCTTAATAAATGCAATGTTGAAAACAAGAACCTGATGTCGGCTATGCGGTTAGCATAGTGGGAGGATATCAAGGTAATCCTGGAAAGGAATATTCGACTGCTGTAATGTACTTTCGAAGTACTGGATTACGGAGCAAACAAATTTTTCTTTTGGATTACATTCTCTTAGATTTCTAATCAAATGAGGACCGATGTAAGTCGATATCAGGCTATGTGTTTCACTATTGAAGGAGAAGGAGTTTTAACATGGAAGAGTGATAAGCACGATGCTTTTCGGACTCTGCCATGGGTAACCAAATAGCGGCCTCAGAGGCAGCGGAAGTTTTGGTATAACTCCGGGATAATCTCTGGGACTTAGATGTGATTCTTAATTTGCCAAAGGCTATGTAAATAGCGGTGCGATGGCAAATGGTAAGAAATCACAAGTCCATAAGTGTAAGATAACACATAGTGCAAGCACCACCTGATACGAGTCATCGTCGAGGGAGACGGCGCTGTAGTCACCAAGTTAACTTCAGAGCGGCAACCTAGAGTGCTCATTCACATAGTACTTCTTGTAAGTACAACTTAAGCACGTGATGAGTATGGGAGTCGGGAGTTTGGAGGAAATGACTAGACCTTAGTACAAGTGGGAGATTGTTGGAGTTGTGTACTTAATGTCTAGATTTAAGTAACGGAAACTCACGATCCATTGCCATTAATCTATTTAATTAAATAAACAATTATTTGCATTTAATTATTTATAATTAAATATATGCAAATTATAGTCCTGGATTATATACGTTGTAGTTAGTATGGTGTGCGACGTCACACAGAAGATCATACTATCGGTTACTCGTATTTAATCGAACAGTTGCTCACGACCTAGATGGACACGGACCAATCCATCGGTATAGTCGTTGTGTGAGAGAGAAAATAATCTGTCTTGATTATATTATCACACTTGTACACTTGGTGTATTGGGCGGATCGTTTGAGATTTATCGATTAGGATTGCCGGCGATAATCGATTCAAGTCTGAGTGTATTTTATTCTTAATCCCCGATACTATTGCGGGTGTGTATATTTAATATAAGTGACTTTGATTTTCCAAAGGAATTAACCGATTTAATTATTGGGTTAATTACCGGTTAAGTTGGGTCACTATATTTTATATATGGCATGCCGTGAATACTTGACGGGAAAGTGTATCCCGTAAGGGTTGATAATATCCCCGAGATGAGTTCATAAGGAATTATTATGTAAACCCTGCAGGTGGATTCGTTCCGCATAATAATTAAGGTTGAATGGTACTAGTCTCGGATATAAGAGATGAATAAATTAATTAGCAATAAATTAATTTTATTCATGGATATTTATATCTTAAATACACGGAATAAATAATACTACCGGAGAAATATTATTTGATATAATATGGTTTAATATTGGGAGTGCAATTAATTTATATAGTGGAAAATAAATTAATTAATATTAATGGGATTAATAGATTTGGGCTTGGGCTCAATTTAATCATTAATATTGGAAGCCCAATATTCCACCTCCTTAAGATCCCCTTACGTAGCCTATAAAAGCACTACATGGTCTTCTCTATTCTCATAACTTGAAGATCACAATTCTAGAGAGAGAAAGTAGAGAGGGAGATCCATGGAGTTCGGTAGATCGTCGCCCACACGACGTCCGGGCTAGTGCAAGGAATACGTGGGAAGATCTCAAGGTCATCATAAGATCTCGTTTCTCCGCACAACGAATCGAAAGGTGAATTAAATAATTGCTATTTAATTCTTGTTTTATTGAACAAAGATCCAAAAGTTCGAACCCGGATTAGACGGACGATCGCGTGGTGGTGGCGAAGCCACCGGACCACGGGAGATCGCCCGAACTAGGGTTCGCGGCGCGCGGAGGAAAGAACCCTCGGCTGGGCCGAGGGCTTGCGATCGATCCAAGGATCGATCGCTGGGGGCGCGGGCTGGTGCCGCACCCCACCCGCCGTGAAGGCGGGGCTCCTCCAGGCGGCGGCGAGTCGCCGGACTCGCCGCGGGGGGCTGCTGGGCAGCCCCATCGATCGCGAAGATCGAACGCGATCTTCGATCGCGTGAACCCCGTCTCGCGGGGGTTCGGCTGGGGGCGGGCCGCGTGCCTTCGGGTGCGTGGTCTCCAAAGGCTGGACTCCGGCGGATGAGTCGGCGTTCATGTGATCTCCAGCGAAGGGTTTGATCGGGTTATTGGTTTCCGCAAATTTTAATAACCCGGGATATCGAATTCCAACACAAATATATTAGGCCAACTGGGTTTCCGTATTTGCTTCTTCTTCCTTTTGCCGCCCGAAGGCCTAGGAAGAGTCAATTTATCATCTACAAGTGTTTTGAGAGCCCTTAAAGATTCCCTCAGCCGCTTGAAGTTCAACCAGGAGCTCCGCCATTGAATAATTCCTATTATCCATGTTAGTTCAGGCGGAACTGCTCAAAACTTCTCGGCAGAGACTGGAGCACAAAATCAACCTGGGTTACCCCATTGATAATTGTTCTCAGAATCTCTATCTCATTAAGATAGCCCATCATTCTAAGAACATGATCCCTTACGGGCGTTCTTTCCGACATGATGGCTGTCATGAGTTGCCTCATTTCACTTTGCCCGATTGTCCTGTCCTGATAACCAAAACTTCTTGAGGTTAAGCATCATATCATAAGTAATGGTCATGGCATGATCCCGATGTCGCAGCACTTTTGACATGAAAGTCATAATGTTGCTCCGCGTCATCTCATATCCCTGATCCATTTCCAATGAGCTTCCTGATGGAGTTATATTCTAAATGTCTAGTTTAGTGACAATATGGAACTCCTTATCTGTGTTTTTTCATTATCTATTAATCAAACTGTCGGCATTTCTGTCTACCTTGTACTTGAATGCAATAGTCCTAGATATATACGTTGTAGACAGTATGGCGTGAGGAGACACGCGGAAGATCATACTGTCGGTTACTCGTATGTTATCGAACAGAAGCTCACGACTTAGATGGACAGGGACAATCCATCGGTACGTCGTAGTGTGACTGGGTAATAGTTGGTCTTGACTATTATGTTACACTTGTACACTTAGTGTATTGAGCAGGACCACGGGAGGGCGTTCGATTTATACTAATCGACGTAATCGAACTAGACCTCAGAATTACGGATATACGAATTCTTAATCCCTATATAATTATAGGTGCGTATGTCCAATTCTCGGTTCTTTAACTTGCCAATGAGTGAGACTAATTGATTAGTCGAGATACTCGGTAAATTGGGAATCGGAATTGTACACACGGAATGCTATAGATTATAGACAGGAAATCGTGTCCCGTTTATCGGGTTGATAACGTCCCCGAGATGAGCTCATAAAGTTTATCATGTAAACCCTGCAGGTGGATTTGTTCCACATGATAATAAGGATGAGTGGTACTAGTCTCGGATAACAAGAAACGAATTAATTTAATTATTAGTAATTAAATAAATTCGTGGACGTTCGATATCTTAAACACGGGGAAAGTCGTATATGTAATTTCGGCGGATTTATTATTGTTGAAATAATATTAAAATTAATTTCGGGAATTCAATTATTATTTTATAGTGGAGTTAATAATAATTAAAATTGAAATCGATTAATTAAGGAATTGCGTTTACGTATTCTAAGTTAATTAATATTTCAATTTAGCCCTTAATTAATTTATCCTAAGGTCCCTAACGTAACTCTATATAATCCCCTCCCGTACTCTCCTAAAACCTATCATTCGCCGCTATTTCATTTTACTGAGAAAAACAATTGCGTTAACGCAATTATAATTTTTCTCTGTAAAATTAAATTAGTTTGCGCTAATATTTTTCTCTCAGAGAGAAAAAGATATATTAACGCTGTTGATAGAGAAAGTACAGAAGGGAGAACTCCAGCGGATCGTTGCCCACACAACGGCTGGAGAAGGGATCTGAGGCATACGTTAGAAGCATCTAAGGTCTCAACAATCGACCGAGAGGTATGAGATCGAATTCTCTATTCCGCTATTTATTCGATCTAATTTCTCGTTGAAAATACATGAATGTGGATCGGGTTCCGGGGTCGTGGATCGTGTTCCTCGACTACTGGGGGTTCTAGGACCTCCGGAACGGTAGTCGGATGAGGAAAAACGACCCGGAAACGAGCCCGGAACAGCAACGTCGCGTTGCTGTTCGCGGACAAACGGCGGTCGCCAAAGGGCAAACGGCGGTCGCCGTTTGCAGTTCCTTTCAGCGACCGCTGGACTGCTTTCGGCGGTCGCCGAATTGATGCAGTCCAGTTTCGTTTCGCGCGGTTGTCCTCCGGGGCGATGGCTGGGCGTGATTCGGGATAAGGGCTGTTAAGCGAACGAAGTAGTGACTTCGGAGGTCGACTGGGATGGTTCGGATGTTCGAGCAATCGAACGAACGCATCCCGGGTAGTCGATTTCCAACACTTCCTTTCCTCAGTAGTGGAAGTATTATTTGGTTCAGCAGGTCAATTGACTTGGAGTACATATTTGTACTCCTCTGCAGTTAGGACAATGTCCAAGTTTCTTTT
The DNA here is from genome assembly GCA_954870475.1 of Euphrasia confusa. NCBI lineage: Eukaryota > Viridiplantae > Streptophyta > Magnoliopsida > Lamiales > Orobanchaceae > Euphrasia > Euphrasia confusa. The sequence continues at coordinate 36,690,906 of OX940950.1, forward strand.
CCAATCCATACAATAGGTTCAGTGAGATTGTTGACTTTTAATGGGAATAATTCCATATAAAACAAACAATGAGTTTAATTCGATATCATTTCCCTCAAGTGATATCATTAAACTACCAATCATTTCCAAAATCCCATCACACATAGCAAGCCACGTTCTTGTGGACGTTTACCAGTCCAAATGATTTTATGATTGGATTTCACTTCGGACGTACATCATTATAGCAGTGACTCCGATGGGGAGGATACTATAAAGCGTACCTAAGTGTGTACCATATCTCAGTACTGAGTCCACCGCTCGGGAACCACATGTCCACCGCAAGCCACGTTCTTGTGGACGTTTACGTTGAAATGCGGTCCTCCACGACTTTCTATAACTGTCGAGCCTCAATTAATCCCAAAGTTCCGTTTCCATTTAGCAAGCCACGTTCTTGTGGACGTTTACTAAAACAAACAACTTTATTAATTGAATCCTACATTTATTAAATTTCACAATTTTATTAATAAAAGCTTGATATCTCGTAAGTGAAACTCAAAGTTTCTAACCAGCGATCAATCATGCAATTGAGCCCTATCTCTCACAAAGTGAGGGAGCCAATCATACAATCAATCTAGTCATCGAATGACTCGAATGTCTCTAATCTGTGTCATCGACATAACCAAGCGCTTTGGCTCTATTCCACTCCCCGGGGTGAGAATGAGTCGAGTTGAAATCAGTCTTTGAATGACAGATTAGGCATTGCTTTTGAGAAATATAATCGTTCAATTTTATAAGTGGATTTTTAAATTCGAATTTTGATCCAGTGATATCCGTGTGTCGACTTTATCTGATAGGGAGGATGACACTAAAGCCAACTCGTAAGTGACACACATCACTATCAAACAGAGAATGGAGACCGCGGGATTGTTTCCAATCCCTCTCCCACTTAGTATTTTACGAAAGGGATAAACATGCACAAAATAAATAAAGCATAATAAAACGCACGTAAACACACAAAAAGCATTTAACGTGGCCCCGATTATTATGGCCTTTAAATATCTTCCATGCACGTCTTCTCGGATCTTCGTCTCGTTGCTCGTCTCGGTCTCGATCCACCACCGACTCGTCTAAGTGCCAAGAGACGAACCCCTCCCACTGGAGTATCGTCCCAGGCCTCGACAATCGTTCCGTGGTGTCCGTCGAACCCCCGAAGCATCGCTGCCAAGCCTAGGGCAGCGGGCGCTTTCCTATATCCAGCGCTCGCTGGAGAAGCTCCGGGCAGCGGGCGCTGCCCCAGCTCCAGCGGGCGCTGTTCGTGCACAGATTGCAGCGGGTTCGACTTCTCGACCCTCGTTCGTCCGGCCTTCGATCTTCTCTCGATCCACCAAGTAGCAGTAACATTACACAAGTAAAACTAACTACTTCCGGCATCGATCCTATACAGAATGATCGATCCTATACATCCTGATAAAACGAAAACGATAAATAGAACCTAAACGACTCAACCCGTCGTTTTAACTATTACAAACATGAAACGATTTCAAAACCAAAACTGATCTCGACAAGCCCGAGAGTTTAACAAACCACAAACATACAGCACAATAACAATGGCCATAATAATCGGGTTCAATCCTGCAAAACAAGTCTCGCAAAAATACAACGAACGACAAAACCGGCTCTGATACCAATTGTTGGAAATCTACTACCCGGGACGTGTCCGTTCGATCACTCGAACATCCGAACACGCCCAGTCGACCTCATGTGACAGCTCTATGCTGACGACGAAGCCCCGCAGCCGATTCACGCCCAGCCGCCGCGGACGAGGCGCAACCGCGTGAACCGGCTGCTGCCCGCTACAACCAGCGGGCGCTGCCCGCCACCAGCGGCCGCTGTTCACGTTCAGCGGCCGCTGCTTAGCCACCAGCGGGCGCTGGAGAGCCCCTTGGCAGCGAGCGCTGCCTGGCTTCCAGCGGGCGCTGCTCGTGACGAACAGCAGCGCGCTGCTGCTGTTCCGGGCTCGTTTCCGGTCCGTTTTTCCTCTTCCGACCACCGTTCCGGAGGTCCTTGACCCCCCAATAGTCGAGGAACACGTACCACGACTCCCGGAACCGGATCGTTCATCCGATGTATTTTTAACGAATTTAGAGATCGATAATTGCGGAATTAGGGATCGATCTCAATCCTTTGTCGCGTGATTCGGAGAAGCCAAATTGTTGAAACCTTAGACGTTTCTAGCGTATGCCTCTACCCCGATTCCAGCCGTTGTGTGGGCAACGATCTGCTGTATTCTCCTTTTCTGCTCTCCCTTCTTGAACCAGCGTAATATATCTTTTTCTCTCTTAGAGAAAAATATTAGCGCTAACTTATTTAATTTTTACAGAGAAAATATATTTGCGTTAAAGCTTTTAATTTTCTCAGCAAAAGTAAAAAGCGGCGTAGCGTAGGTTTAAGAGAGGCAAGGGGGGGGGGGGTATATATAGAGTTACACTAGGGACCTCTTAGGTAAATAAATTCGGGCTAAATTGCAATTTAATTAAACCGGTGTCCTTAAAAGAAAACCTTTAATTAAATTCCACAATTTTAATTATAATTAATTCCACTATAAAATTATAATTGAATCCCCGAAATTAATTTAATATTATTTCAACAATAATAATTCCGCCGAAATTACATATACGACTTTCCCCGTGTTTAAGATATCGAATGTCGACGAATTAATTTCAATTACTAATAATTAAATTAATTCGTTTCTTATTATCCGAGACTAGTACCACTCATCCTTATTATCATGTGGAACGAATCCACCTGCAGGGTTTACATGATAAACTTTATGAGCTCATCTCGGGGACATCATCAACCCGATAAACGGGACACGGTTTCCTGTCTATAATCTATAGCATGCCGTGTGTACAATTCCGATTCCCAATTTACCGAGAATATTGACTAATCAATTAGTCTCACTCACTAGTAAGTCAAAGAACCGAGAACTGGACACACGCACCTATAATTATATAGGGATTAGAAATTCGTATATCCGTAATATCTGAGGTCTAGTTCGATTACTGCGATTAGTATAAAATCGAACGCCCTCCCGTGGTCCTGCTCAATACACCAAGTGTACGAGTGTAACATGATAGTCAAGACCGACTATCTACCAGTCACACTACGACGTACCGATGGATTGTCCCTGTCCATCTAAGTCGTGAGCTACTGTTCGATAGTATACGAGTAACCGACAGTATGATCTTCCGCGTGTCTCCTCACGCCATACTGTCTACAACGTATACATCAAGGACTATTGCATTAAATGCAATCATGCTTGAATCATATCTCGAATTATGGTATAGATAAGGAGTTCCGTATTTGCACTAAACTAGACATTTAGAATACAACTCCATCAGTTGTGGGTACCGTTTTTGTTGGAAACATGTTTAGAATGTACGCCGTTGTTTCCAAGGCATATCCCCAGAACATAACAGGTAAGTCTGAGTAACTAATCATTGAACGTACCATCTCCATAAGAGTCATATTCCTTCGTTCCGACACACCATTTTGCTGAGGAGTATATGGTGATGTCATTTGGGAATCAATCCCATTTTCTGCTAAGTATGCCTTGAATTCTCCAGACAGGTACTCGCCTCCGCGATCAGATCGCAGGCATTTAATGGATTTACCATGGATGTTTTCCACAAGAGCCTTGAATTCTTTGAACTTGTCAAAAGATTCGCTCTTGCGACGCATCAGGTATACATATCCATACCTTGAGTAATCATCAGTAAAAGTGATGAAGTACTCATACCTTCCTCTTGCCTGAGTAGACATAGGTCCGCATACATCAGAGTGAATCAAATCCAATACTTGCTCGGATCTACGTCCTTTACCAGAAAAAGAACGCTTGGTCATTTTACCCTCCAAACAGGATTCGCAGGTTGGAAGGTCCTCTCCTTCAACACCGCTGATTAAACCATCAGCTTTCAACCTTTGAATTCTATTTGAATTAATATGACCTAGCCTTAGATGCCACAAGTATAATTGATTCATTTTAGAAGGTTCCTTTCTCTTATTGGTGTTCGTAGATGTGTTATTACACTCGGTTCGTTGCACCGTGTTAGACTCGGGATTTAGCACATACAAATCGTCTATCAATGTACTAGAACAGATAATTTCACTATTTCTTCTTATGATCACGGAGTGATCAAAAGAAACAGAATACCTATTCAGAATTAGTTTAGAAACCGAAATTAAATTCTTTCTAAAATTCGGTACATAAAGAGAATTTTGTAAAACTAAAATCCTATCACTACTAAAGCGTAAGTGAACGTCTCCCACTGCAATAGCCGCCACCTTCGCAGCATTGCCCATGTAGACCACGATCTCTCCCTCTCTAAGTCTCCGGGTTTCCTGGAACCCCTGCAATGAATTGCAGACATGGTCAGTGGCCCCCGTATTTACACTCCAGGTGCTGGTAGATAACACCACTGACAATGTTTCAGTGACTAAGGAAAATTTCGTACCTTTGATCAGAGGACAATAAGACCTCCAGTGCCCAGACTGCTTGCATTGAAAGCACTTGCCTCGCGGCTTGCTCTTCCCATTCCGTGGTTTTACACCACTGGGCTTCTTTGCTTGCACTTCCATCTTGGCCACAAGAGCTTGTGATTCTCTGATCATACTTAAAAGTTCTATTCTTTTGAAATCGTTTTTAAGCGATTCCTCGAGAGGACTGAACTTAATGAGTATGTCAATCACCTCTTGTCCGGCTTCCACACTATGTCCTAACATCTCCTTGAGGTCATTTTCAATGTCCTCATCAGTCGGGACAACAGTGGACTCGGAAGGTTCAACAGTCTGAACAATGTCCAGATTTCGTTCCCAATCATTACTATATGGAACCAGTGAGTTTTCATCCTTAAGTATATCACAAAGTGGGGTCACAGTAATTCTTAACCTATAAGCACATAAAACAAACAAACAATTTAATACCGATATTATCTCCCTCAAATAATATCATTAAATCACTAATCACATCTAAATCCCATCAGGTATGGCAAGCCACGTTTGTGTGGACGTTTACCTACCCAAATGATTTAGCAATTAGATTTGCTTCGGTCGTACATCATTATAGCGTTACTTCGTTGGGAAGAATACTATAAAGCGCACCTAAGTGTAAACCATTACTCAGTACTAAGGTGAATCGTTTGGAATCGCTACGTCACCGCAAGCCACGTTTGTGTGGACGTTTACGACAACTCACAATCCTTCACAATTCCCTATAACTGTCTACATCAATCATTCCAAAATCCCATTCAGTATAGCAAGCCACGTTTGTGTGGACGTTTACTACACCAAAATATTTTTATAATTGACATCCAATTACTTGACCCATTTGATCTTGTAAATCAAGACGCGGAGAATCATAAGTGAAACTCGAAGTTTCTTACCAGTGATTCACCATGCGAACAACCTTATCTCTCAAAAATGAGGGAGCCGAGCAGACAATCGATCCACCTTCAAAAGGATGGTACGAAGGTCTCTAATTTGTGTCCTCGACATGACCAAGTGGCTTTGGCTCCATTCCACTCCCTGGGGTGAGAATGAGTCGACTTGAAATCAGTTTTGGAAAGACAAATTAGGCATTGTTTGATAAACTTAATCAATGTTTCTTGTAAGAGGAATTACAAGAACTCTCCTCCAATAACTTGTCTATATAAACTTCAAAAGTTTAAAAAAGTCACCAAGAGAGCAGCAATGGAGACCATGTGAATGTTTTCATTCCCTCTCCCACTTAGCTTTTTAGAACAAGGGATACGCTATCTAGTGCATAAAATAAACACATATAGCATGCATACATGTAATAAAGCACATAGTATTATCACATAGTCAAAATAATACTAGAATATTATTTTCCGACTATTATGGCTTTATTGCATCCCCGTACGCATCTTCTAGTCTTCAGTCTTTGTTTCTTGAATGCTCCATGTGACGAGAATATTAATTCCAATATTTAAATATATTTATTTTTAATAAATCCAAAAGATACTTAATTAATAATAATTAAGTCAATTGAATAAATCAAAAATAAAATTAAATATCATTAATATTTTTATTTATTTTATTTTCCTTTTCATATTTCATTAAATCTCTAGAATCCTATCCAAGACCCACTTGAATATTCTAGAAGACTTCCATAATGAAATAAGGAAATAAAATAATTTAGGACTCTTCTACTTTCCAAATTTATTTTTATTCCTAATCCATGAATATTCCCAACAATAGGAATAATCAAATAGGAAAATAAATTTAATACTAAATTAATTCTTTTCCTATTCCATGAATATTCCCAAAAATATGAATACTCTGTTGAAATTCGATATCCCGGGCTATTAAAATTTGCGGAAAATAATAACCCGACCAAAAACCTTCGCCGGAGATCACGTGAACACCGCCATGCGAACCGGAGCACGACCGAACGCACGACGTGGCCGAAGCCAAGCACGCACGCCCAGCCGAGCCCCCGCGGCTAGGGATCACGCGATCAATGATTGCGTTGATCATCGTGATCGATGGGGCTGCCCAGCAGCCCCCGCGGCGAGTCCGGCGACTCGCCGCCGCATTGGGTGGTCGTCCCGCCCCCAGCAGGCCGTCGCGGGGCCCAGCCCCGCTGCCAGCGATCGATCGCATGATCGATCGCACCCCGGCTCCCAGCCGGGGTTCGCCCCTTGCGCGCTCGGCCGAAACCCTAGGCGGGCGATCCCACGCGGTCCGGTGGTTTCACCACCACCGCGTGATCGTCCGTCTAATCCGGGTTCGATCTTTTTGGATCTTCGTTTTGACGGTATTCTCGATAAACCAAATCAAATAAAATTAAGGGTGTTTAGATTTTATACCTTCGATTCGTTGTTCGGAGAAACGAAATCAAGATGACCTTTGAATCTTCCCACGTATTCCTTGCACTAGCTTGAACGTCGGGTGGGCGACGATCCTCCAAGCTCTATGGATCTACTTCTCTCTCTACTTTCTCTCTCTAGAAGAATTATGATCTTCAACTTATGAGAATAGAGAAGACCATGTAGTGCTTTTATAGGCTACGTAGGGGATCTAAAGGAGGTGGAATATTGGGCTTCTAATATTAATGATTAAATTGAGCCCAAGCCCAAATCTATTAATCCCATTAATATTAATTAATTTATTTTCCACTATATAAATTAATTGCACTCCCAATATTAAACCATATTATATCCAATAATATTTCACCGGTAGTATTTATTTATTCCGTGTATTTAAGATTTAAATATCCATGAATAAAATTTATTTATTGCTTAATAAATTTATTCATCTCTTTTATCCGAGACTAGTACCCCTCAACCTTATTTATTATGCGGGAACAAATCCACTCGCGAGGTTTACATAATAAATCCTTATGAGCTCATCTAGGGGATATTATCAACCCTTCCGGGATACACTGTCCCGTCAAGAATTCACGGCATGCCATACATAAAATATAGTGACCCAACTTAACCGGTAATTGACCCAAAAATTAAACCGGTCAATTCCTTTGGAAAATCAAAGTCACTTATATTAAATATACACACCCGCAATTGTATCGGGGATTAAGAATAAAATACACTGAGTCTTAAATCAATTATCGCAGAGCAATCCTAATTGATAAGTCTCAATCGATCCGCTCAATACACCAAGTGCACAAGTGTGATAAAATAATCAAGACAGATTATTTTCTCTCTCACACAACGACTATACCGATGGATTGGTCCGTGTCCATCTAGGTCGTGAGCAACTGTTCGATTAAATATGAGTAACCGATATTATGATCTTCTGTGTGACGTCGCACACCATACTAACTACAACGTATATAATCCAGGACTATAATTTGCATATATATTTAATTAACAATAATTAAAAGCAAATGAATGTTTATTATTAATAGGTAAATGAAAGTGCACAAGGAGTTCAGAATACTCAAATCTAGACATTAACTATATTACTCCAACAATCTCCCACTTATACTAAGGTCTAGTCTTATCTTCCAAACTTCTGACTCCCAAACCCTCCAAGTGCTTGAAATATACTTCCTTAGGAAGTATCTTGGTGAAAGGGTCCGCTAGGTTGTCCTCTGAAGCTATCTTGGTGACTATCGCATCGCCTCTCCTGACGATGACTCGAATCAGGTGGTACTTGCGCTCTATTTGTTTCGTAGCACTATGGGACCGTGTTTCCTTATTGTTTGCCACTGCACCGCTATTATCACAATAAATTGTCATAGCTTTGGGCAAACTCGGAATCACATCTAAGTCCTGGAGGAAATGAAGGAACCAAACTGACTCTTTCGCTGCCTCTGAGGCTGCAACATATTCAGCTTCCATGGTAGAGTCCGAAATGCACTTTTGCTTAACACTCTTCCATGATACGGCTCCACCTCCCAAAGTGTACACATAGCCTGATGTCGACTTACGCCGGTCCTTATCAGCTTGGAAATCTGAATCCGTGTAACCCAAAGGAATCAGATTGTCTGCCCCGTAACTTAGAACATAATCCTTAGTATTTCGCAAATACTTGAAAATGCTCTTTACGGCAGTCCAATGAGCCTTTCCAGGATTACTCTGATATCTCGCTACTATGCCAACTGCATAGCAGATATCAAGCCTCGTGCATAACATTGCATACATCAAGCTTCCCACAGCCGAAGCATAGGGAACTGCTTTCATTTCATCTTTCTCCTTCTGTGTCTGAGGACACATCTCCTTAGAAAGATAAGTTCCTTTACTGAAGGGTAGTTCACCCTTCTTGGAATCTTGCATGTTAAAACGAGCCAGAATCGTGTCTATGTAAGATTGCTGGGAAAGGTACAATGTTCTATTCCGGCGATCCCTTATAACCTTGATCCCTAGAACATGTCCAACTTCTCCCAAATCTTTCATATCGAATTGTCTAGACAACCATCCCTTTATTTCTGATATCATTCTCAAACTGTTGCCAATGAGAAGAATGTCGTCTACATAAAGCACGAGAAACACCACCTTATTTCCATCACGTTTCCAATACACACACGATTCGTCCATGCTTTGAATGAATCAAAATACTTCATCAAACCGCAGGTTCCACGATCTCGAGGCTTGTTTCAATCCATAAATGGATCGATTAAGCTTGCACACTAGATGATCTCGCCCCTTAGCAATGAAACCTTCTGGTTGTTTCATATAAATCGTCTCGTCAAGACTTCCATTTAGGAAAGTTGTCTTGACATCCATTTGCCACACCTCATAGTCCATATGAGCTGCTATGGATAAGAGAATCCGGATCGACTTTATCATGGCTACCGGCGAAAAGGTCTCCTCATAATCGATTCCCTCTTTCTGAGTATAGCCTTTCGCAACAAGCCGAGCTTTAAAGGTCTCAACCTTTCCGTCAGATCCTCTCTTTCTCTTGTAGACCCATTTAAACCGAATTGGCTTTACGCCGTTTGGTGGTTCTACAAGATCCCAGACTTTATTAGAATCCATAGATTCAATTTCGGATTTCATTGCTTTCTTCCAAGAAGGCGCATCTATATCTTGTACCGCCTCATCATAGGTCCAGGGATCGATTTCATGAACTCCAGGTCCAGAGTCCGAAGACTCACCCAGTACAATCCATCTTTCTGGTTGTTTAACAACCCTCCCACTACGACGGCGTTCCGGTGTATTAACAGTGACAGTAGGTGCAGGTTCTAGTGGTGTATCACTACTCGGTTCGGCTGTATCTAAGTCTTTCTCGTTACCTCTCAACTCATCAAGCATTATGTCACTTTTGGGCTTGTGGTCCATGACATAGTCTTCCTCTAAGAACCAAGCGTTAGTACTTATAACGATCTTCAGGTCCGTAGGACTATAGAACATGCCACCTTTAGTTCCTCTAGGATATCCTATAAACAGCCGCACTTCAGTACGAGGTTCTACCTTATCGGCCCCAGTCCTCAACACGTGCGCAGGGCACCCCCAGATCTGAACGTGTCTCAGGCTAGGCTTGCGCCCGCTCCATCGTTCCATGGGTGTTGTAGGGACGGTTTTAGATGGAACCAAGTTCAGAATGTGCGCCGCTGTTTCTATAGCATATCCCCAGAACATAACAGGTAAGTCCGAGTAACTCATCATTGAACGTACCATCTCCATAAGAGTCCTATTCCTTCGTTCGGACACACCATTCTGCTGAGGAGTATATGGTGATGTCATTTGGGAATCAATCCCATTCTCTGCTAAGTATGCCTTGAATTCTCCAGACAGGTACTCGCCTCCGCGATCAGATCGCAGGCATTTAATGGATTTACCTTGAAGGTTCTCCACAAGAGCCTTGAATTCCTGGAACTTGTCAAAAGATTCGCTCTTGCGGCGCATCAGGTATACAAATCCATACCTTGAGTAATCATCAGTGAAAGTGATGAAATACTCGTACCCTCCTCTTGCCTGAGTAGACATAGGTCCGCATACATCAGAGTGAATCAAATCCAATACTTGTTCAGCTCTACGTCCTTTACCAGAAAAAGAACGCTTGGTCATTTTTTCCTTCTAAACAGGATTCGCAGGTTGGAAGGTCCTCTCCTTCAACACCACTGATTAAACCATCAGCTCTCAACCTTTGAATTCTATTTGAATTAATATGACCTAGCCTTAGATGCCACAAGTATAATTGATTCATCTTAGAAGGTTCCTTTCTCTTATTGGTGTTCGTAGATGTGTTATTACTCTCGGTTAGTTGCTTCGTGTTAGACTCAGGATTTAGTACGTACAAATCGTCTATCAATGTACCAGAATAGATAATTTCACTATTTCTTCTTATGACCACGGAGTGATCAAAAGAAACAGAATATCCATTCAAAATTAACTTAGAAACCGAAATCAAATTCTTTCTAAAGTTTGGTACATAAAGACAATTTTGTAAAACTAAAACCCTATCACTACTAAAGCGTAAGTGAACGTCTCACACTGCAACAGCCGCCACCTTCGCAGCATTGCCCATGTAGACCACGATCTCTCCCTCTCTAAGTCTCCGGGTTTCCTGGAACCCCTGCAATGAATTGCAGACATGATCAGTGGCCCCCATATCTACACACCAGGTGCTGGTAGATATCACCACTGATAATGTTTCGGTGACTAAGGAAAATTTCGTACCTTTGGTGAGAGGACAATCAGACTTCCAGTGCCCAGACTGCTTGCATCGAAAGCATTTGCCTCGCGGCTTGCTCTTCCCTCTCCGTGGTTCGAAACCACTGGGCTTCTTTTCTTGCACTTCCAACTTGGCCACAAGAGCTTGTGATTCTCTGATCATACTTATCAGTTCCATTCTTTTGAAATCGTTTTTAAGCGATTCCTCAAGAGGACTAAACTTAATGAGTATGTCAATCACCTCTAGTCCGGCTTCCTTACTATGTCCTAACATCTCCTTGAGGTCATTATCAATGTCCTCATCTGTTGGGACAGTAGTGGATTCGGAAGGCCCAACAGTCTGAACATTGTCCAGATTTCTTTCCCAAACGTTACTATATGGAACCAGTGAGTTTTCATCTTTAAGTATATCACAAAGTGGGGTCACAGTCATTCTTAACCTATAAGCACATAAAACAAACAAACAATTTAATATCCGATATTATCTCCCTTTAATAATATCATGAAATCACTAATCGCCTCTAAAATCCTATCAGATATAGCAAGCCACGATAGTGTGGACGTTTACCTATCCAAATGATTTAGCAATTAGATTTGCTTCGGTCGTACATCATCAATAGCGTTACTTCGATGGGAAGGATACTATGAAGCGTACCTAAGTGTAAACCATTGCTCAGTACTAAGAAGTTTGTTTGGGACTCGCATATCACCGCAAGCCACGATAGTGTGGACGTTTACGTTAACACACGGATTCTTTACTCCCTTCTATAACTGTCTACATCAATTGATCCAAAATCCCATTCAGTGCAGCAAGCCACGATTGTGTGGACGTTTACTACACCAAAAGACTTTTACAATTGACTCCCAATTACTTGATCCATTTAATCTTGTAAATCAAGACGTGGAGGATCATAAGTGAAACTCGAAGTTTCTTACCAGTGATTCACCATGCGAACAACCCTATCTCTCATAAATGAGGGAGCCGAGAAGACAATCGATCCACCTTCAAAAGATGGTACGAAGGTCTCTAATTTGTGTCCTCGACATGACCAAGTGGCTTTGGCTCCATTCCACTCCCCGGGGTGAGAATGAGTCGACTTGAAATCAGTTTTGGAAAGACAAATTAGGCATTGTTTGATGAACTTAATCAATGTTTCTCGTAAGAGGAATTACAAGAACTCTCCTCCAATGACTTGTCTATATAAACTTCAAAAGTTTATAAAAGTCACCAAGAGAGCAGCAATGGAGACCATGGGTATGTTTCCATACCCTCTCCCACTTAGCTTTTTACAATAAAGGGATACGCTATCTAGTGCATAAAGTAAACACATATAGCATGCATACATGTAATAAAGCACATAATATTATCACATAGTCAAAATAATACTAGAATATTATTTTCCGACTATTATGGCTTTACTCCATCTCCGTACGCATCTTCTAGTCTTCAGTCTTCGTTCTTGAATGCTCCATGTGACGAGAATATTAATTTCCAATATTTAAATCTATTTATTTTCAATAAATCCAAAAGATACTTAATTAATAATAATTAAGTCAATTGAATAAATCAAAATAAAATTAAATATTATTAATATTTTTATTTATTTTATTTTATTTTTCTATTTCATTAAATCTCTAGAATAATCTATCCAAGACCCGCTTGGAATATTCTAGAAGACTTCCATAATGAAATAAGGAAATAAAATAATTTAGGACTCTTCTACTTTCCAAATTAATTAGATTCCTAATCCATGAATATTTCCATAAAATAGAAATAATCAATTAGGAATCCTAATTAATTCCAAATTGATTCTTTTCCTAATCAATGAGAGTTCCCAAAAATAGGAATACTCAAAAAGGAAAAACCCGAATCAATTAGGAAAGTAAATCACCGGACCGGGGTAGCATGGGGTGGGGATCCCCACGCCACCGTCGACCGCCGCCTAGGAGGTGGCCGGCCACCGTCGGCGGCGGCCCCTCCAAGGGTCGATCGATCGATCCTCATGGATCGATCATGGGGATTGATCGATCCAAGCCCTAATCACCCTCATGATCATCTCCTTCGTCACACGTCTTCTCCGGCGGTCATTTCGGCATCCATCAAACGCAAAATAAATTACGAATTTAATTTTACACTATCCGGTATCGATTCTATACATGAAATCGACCCTATACAATTTCCGGAAAAAGATAGAACAATAATAATAATCCTAAATTTGGTCAACCCCCGAATTTTTACTATTACAAGCATTCACCACCAAAAACGAATCTCGACATGTCCGAGAGTTTAATCAATCCAATAATCATGACAAAATAAATTAAACGAATAATAAATTAAGCCATAATAGTCGGAACCCTGCAAGGTAGAACAATTTTATCGAAAATACCGCGAACGTAAACCACGCTCTGATACCAATTGTTGGAATTCGATATCCCGGGCTATTAAAATTTGCGGAAAATAATAACCCGACCAAAAACCTTCGCCGGAGATCACGTGAATACCGCCATGCGAACCGGAGCACGACCGAACGCACGACGTGGCCGAAGCCACGCACGCACGCCCAACCGAGCCCCCGCGGCTAGGGCTAACGCGATCGATGATCGCGTCGATCATCGTGATCGATGGGGCTGCCCAGCAGCCCCCGCGGCGAGTCCGGCGACTCGCCGCCGCATGGGGTGGTCGGCCCGCCCCCAGCAGGCCGTCACGGGGCCCAGCCCTGCTGCCAGCGATCGATCGCATGATCGATCGCACCCCGGCTCCCAGCCGGGGTTCGCCCCTTGCGCGCTCGGCCGAAACCCTAGGCGGGCGATCCCACGCGGTCTGGTTGTTTCACCACCACCGCGTGATCGTCCGTCTAATCCGGGTTCGATCTTTTTGGATCTTCGTTCTACGGTATTCTCGATAAACCAAATCAAATAAAATCAAGGGTGTTTAGATTTTATACCTTCGATTCGTTGTTCGGAGAAACGAAATCAAGATGACCTTTGAATCTTCCCACGTATTCCTTGCACTAGCTTGAACGTCGGGTGGGCGACGATCCTCCAAGCTCTATGGATCTACTTCTCTCTCTACTTTCTAACGTAGCGGAAGCTAAAACAAACAATTAAAACTCGTTGATTCTGAGAATACCCGAGAATTAAAACATCAAGACTTTCGTTGATTCCTAAGAATACAGAAACCTGATAAAAACCTCAATAGAGGAACCTTTTTATTTCATATCATAACAACTTCGTAAATGAATGTAAAAGTAGAATATAAATAGTACTAAAACCCTAATTAAATAAATTAAAACAAATAAATAAAATAATAATAATAACTTAGAGAGCAAGACACAATTTTTACTTTTATATCTGCATCATTCTCCCCCTCTAGGAGAAGGTTCGACCTCGAACCTGAAAATCGAGCACGAAGATGCCGGGATCAAATACCAATCGTCGGCAAACTAGAGGGCACGGCGCAAGCGCATCCACACGTTGATGTGGCACAAGGGTAGTGACTGAAAGAATCGACGCAGGAGTAGCAACGTGAGGAAGTAGCGCAAGGGCAGCGGCAACGACGTCAGGATGCAGCACAAGGGCAAGGACATGACGATGCATCACGGGGGTAGCAGATTTAGGATGTGGCGTTGGAGCAGTGGTCTGATGAAGCGACGACAGTGTAGCATCAGGAATCAACGCCAGGTCGGGGACTTGAGGCAACGACTCGTCGATCCAGATTGGCTCGTCGTCCCAAATCGGCTCGTCGTCCCAGACCGGCTTGTCATCTTGGATTGGTTCGTCGTCCCAGATCGGCTCGTCATCTTGGATTGGTTCGTCGTCCCAGATCGGCTCGTCGTCCCAGATCGGCTCGTCATCTTGGATTGGTTCGTCGTTCCAGATCGGCTCATCATCCCAGATCGGGACCGATTCGTCTTCTGAATCGAAATTCACATCCTTCGATGCGGGGATGGATCGTGGTTCACGTGCCAACGGCGCCACGGGGATGAATCGGTGCGCCACGGGGATAGATTTCGTTAGACCAGTGGTGATAGCTAAGCGGAGCTCCTCAAGTTCGACAGCAAGGACTGCGATTTGGCGGCTTAAGGCGGCGACGTCAGCGTCGCGACGGGCTGCGGCCTCAACGGCGGTTTCGCGAGCATACTGGCGACGAGGAGGCATCGTGCCTGGAACCTGATACCAACTGACGCAGGGAAGCAAGAAGAACAATATTAAAACTCGTTGATTCTTAGAATACCCGAGAATTAAAACATCAAACTTTCGTTGATTCCGAAGAATACCGAAACCTGATAAAAAACCTCAACAGAGGAACCTTTTTATTTCATCATAAACAACTGTTCAACTAAACAAGAAAAACGACATATAAATAGTACTACTAAAACCCTAATAGAATAAATTAAAATAAATAAAATAATAGTAATAACTTAGAGAGCAAGACACAATTTTTACTTTTATATCTGCATCACTTTCTCTCTCTAGAAGAATTATGATCTTCAACTTATGAGAATAGATAAGACCATGTAGTGCTTTTATAGTCTACGTAGGGGATCTAAAGGAGGTGGAATATTGGGCTTCCAATATTAATGATTAAATTGAGCCCAAGCCCAAATCTATTAATCCCATTAATATTAATTAATTTATTTTCCACTATATAAATTAATTGCACTCCCAATATTAAACCATATTATATCCAATAATATTTCACCGGTAGTATTTATTTATTTCGTGTATTTAAGATTTAAATATCCATGAATAAAATTTATTTATTGCTTAATAAATTTATTCATTTCTTTTATCCGAGACTAGTACCACTCAACCTTATTTATTATGCGGGAACAAATCCACTCGCGAGGTTTACATAATAAATCCTTATGACCTCGTCTCGGGGATATTATCAACCCTTCCGGGATACACTGTCCCGTCAAGAATTCACGGCATGCCATACATAAAATATAGAAACCCAACTTAACCGGTAATTGACCCAATAATTAAACCGGTCAATTCCTTTGGAAAATCAAAGTCACTTATATTAAATATACACACCCGCAATTGTATCGGGGATTAAGAATAAAATACACTGAGTCTTAAATCAATTATCGCAGAGCAATCCTAATTGATAAGTCTCAATCGATCCGCTCAATACACCAAGTGCACAAGTGTGATAAAATAATCAAGACAGATTATTTTCTCTCTCACACAACGACTATACCGATGGATTGGTCCGTGTCCATCTAGGTCGTGAGCAACTGTTCGATTAAATACGAGTAACCGATAGTATGATCTTATGTGTGACGTCGCACACCATACTAACTACAACGTATATAATCCAGGACTATAATTTGCATATATATTTAATTAACAATAATTAAAAGCAAATGAATGTTTATTATTAATAGGTAAATGAAAGTGCACAAGGAGTTCAGAATACTCAATTCTAGACATTAAGTATATTACTCCAACATACTCAAAATAGGAAAATCGAATTAAAATAGGAAAGTAGATTTCCGGTAGGAGTAGTACGGGGTGCACCACCCCCACCGGACCGCCGATCGCCGGCCGAGAACCACCGCCGCCACCACCCAGCCGGCGCGCCACCACCGCCGGTGGCATCGCCGCCGGGAGGCGCGAATTCGGCGCCTCTCCTAGCCATCGATCGATCCTCCGGGATTGATCACAGGGATGATCATCCTCTTCTTCCTTCGTCTTCTTCGTCACACGTCTTCTCCAGCGGTCATCTCGGCATCGATCCAACGTAAATAAATTACAATAATTTAAATTACAATTCCGGTATCGATTCTATACATGAAATCGACCCTATACAATTTCCGGAAAAAGATAGAACAATAATAATAAACCTAAATTCGGCCAACCCCCGAATTTTTACTATTACAAGCATTCACCACCAAAAACGAATCTCGACATGTCCGAGAGTTTAATAAAACCAACAAACATGACAAAATAATTAACGAATAATTAACTAAGCCATAATAGTCGAAAACCATGCAAGGTAGAACAATTTTAACGAAAATACCGCGAACGTAAACGACGCTCTGATACCAATTGTTGGAATTTGATATCCCGGGCTATTAAAATTTGCGGAAAACAATAACCCGATAAAAGACCTTCGCCGGAGATCACACGAACACCACGTACGAGCCGGAGCACGAACCGAACGCACGACACGGCCGAAGCCGCGCGCACGCCCAGCTCGAGCCCCCGCACGCGGGGCTCGCGCGATCGGCTGGGGCTGCATGGGCAGCCCCGCGGCGAGTCCGGCGACTCACCGCCGCCTGGAGGTCCCCCACCGTCACGGTGGGGGGGAGCGCGGCACCAGCCCGCGCTCCAGCGATCGATCCTTGTGATCGATCGCAAGCCATCGGCCCAGCCGAGGGTCGATCCCTCCGCGCGCCCTCGAAACCCTAGGCGGCGAACGCCGTGGTCCAGTGGTTCGCCCACCACCACGCGTTCGTCCCTCGTTCCGTGGTTCGCTACTTGGATCTTGCGTTCTACGGTATTCTCGATAAATAAATCGAATAAAATCATCAAGGGTGTTTAGATTTTATACCTTCGATTCGTTGTTCGGAGAAACGAGATCAACCGATGACCTTAGGATCTTCCAACGTATTCCTTGCACTCGTTCGAACGTCGGGTGGGCGACGATCCTCCGAACTCTATGGATCTACTTCACGAACTCTCTAGAATATCAAGTATGATAATTTTGTCTTATGATTTGTGAAGACCATGTAGTGCTTTTATAGGCGTAGGGGATCTAAAGGAGGTGGAATATTGGGCTTCCAATATTAATGATTAAATTGAGCCCAAGCCCAAATCTATTAATCCCATTAATATAAATTAATTTATTTTCCACTATATAAATTAATTGCACTCCCAATATTAAACCATATTATATCTAATAATATTTCTCCGGTAGTATTATTTATTCCGTGTATTTAAGATTTAAATATCCATGAATAAAATTTATTCATCTCTTATATCCGAGAATAGTACCACTCAACTTTATTATTATGCGGGAACAAATCCACTCGCGAGGTTTACATAATAAATCCTTATGAGCTCATCTCAGGGATATTATCAACCCTTACGGGATACACTTTCCCGTCAAGAATTCACGGCATGTCATATATAAAATATAGTGACCCAATTTTACCGGTAATTGACCCAATAATTAAATCGGTTGACTCCTTTGGAAAATCAAAGTCACTTATATTAAATATACACACTCGCAATAGTATCGGGGATTAAGAATAAAATACTCTGAGATTTAAATCAATTATCAAGGCAATCCTAATTGATAAATCTCAAGCGATCCGCCCAATACATACACCAAGTGTACAAGTGTGATAAAATAATTAAGACAAATTATTTTCTCTCTCACACAACGACTATACCGATGGATTGGTCCGTGTCCATCTAGGTCGTGAGCAACTGTTCGATTAAATACGAGTAACCGATAGTATGATCTTCCGTGTGACGTCGCACACCATACTAACTACAACGTATATAATCTAGGACTATTATTTGCATATATTTAATTAACAATAATTAAAAGCAAATGAATGTTTATTTATTAATAGATAAATGAAAGTGCACAAGGAGTTTAGAATACTCAAATCTAGACATTAAGTATACCACTCCAACACGTGTATAATCAAACAATTTCTCACAACCTAGATGGACAGGGACCAATCCATCGGTATAGTCGTTGTATAATTGAGAAAATAATTTATCTTAATTATTTTATTATATTTGTACACTTGGTGTATTGAGATTAATCTTATAGTCGTTGACCGCATGAGATTAATCGATTAGAATTTCCTTGGATAATCGATTTATATCTTAGTTGTATTATATTCTTAATCCCTAATATTATTGTGGGTGTCTGCATTTAATATTAGTGACTTTGACTTTCCAATGGAATTGACTGGTATGTTTATTAGACAATTACCGGTAAATTGGGTCACTGTATTTTATGTATGACATGCTGTGAATTCTTGACGGAAAAGTGTGTCCCGATAAAGGTTGATAATGTCCCCGAGATAAGCTCATAAGGAATTATTATGTAAACCTCGCGAGTGGATTTGTTCCTGCATAATAATAAAGTTGAGTGGTACTAGTCTCGGTTACAAGAGATGAATAAATTAATTAGCGATAAATATAATTTATTCATGGACATTTCTTTCTTAAACATACGGAATAAAATAATACTACAGAAAATATTATTTGATATAATATGGTTTAATATTGGGACTTGCAATTATATTTATTTAGTGGAATTAAATATAATTAATGAATTGATTAATAGACATGAGCTTGAGCTCAATTTAATCAAGTCCATTAGGAGCCCAATATTTCACCTCCTTAAGGTCCCCTACGTAGCCTATAAAAGCACTACATGGTCTTCTCTATTTTACTAAGACAAGATAATCATACTTGATTATATTCTAGAGAGAAGGAGATCCATAGAGTTCGGAGGATCGTCGCCCACCCCGACGTTCGAGCTAGTGCATGGAATACGTGGGAAGATCTCAAGGTCATCGATAGATCTCGATTTTCCGGCAAACGAGAACAAGGTAAAATCATGAAAACCCCCTCGATGATTTTAATTTATTTATCGTGAAATATCGAGAACTAAGATCCGAGGGACGATCCCCGGACCGAGGGCTGACCCTGGCGGTGGTGGTCGGAGACCACCGGACCGCCGACGGTCGACGGATCACCGGTGGGGATCGCGTGCACGAGGAACCCCGACTGGACGTCGGGGATGCGATCGAGCATAGGGCTCGATCGCGGGTGAACTGCGGGAACCCCCGCAGCGATCCTGTACGTGATGCGGGTTCGCCCGCAGCTGGTCGTACGGGGTTTCGCCCCCCGTGAGCAGCGACTCTGAGGGGAATCCACTCAAGGCGCCTACCTATGAGGCGCCTGACTCTAAGGCGCCTGAAAAGGATGCGCCCTTACTTGCTGATTCTATTATTCAAATTGTTTAGACGGAAAAATTCTCTTTACCTCCTCCTGTTGGATCTTCTGGTACTAAAGCTGACAAGTCCAAGGCGCCGAAGAAGGTGATCCACTATGCACAAACGATTGATGACATTCCACCTGCCTACTCCTCCGAATTCTACAAGGAACGATCTAAGAGTCGAATGGAACGTATGAAGGTCATGTCCATTCATCCTGACAAAACCTTTGGAAAGGATCAGTTCGAGGATTACAAAATCTCTCATGCGTTTGACGAACTGCGTTTATATCAGGCCGCCCATGCTCGCTATCAATATTCTCCTTATGTTGTGCGTGCCTTCTATGCTGCATTGGATGAAGGCTTCATAAATCCTCGAAGTCCGTTGTTTGGAAGTTTTGTCTTTAGAGGTCAAGTTTATAAATTTCAACCAAAACATATCAATGAACATTTTGGGCGGTATGATGATGAGATGCGCAAGCACAAGTGGGTCAAACCATCTTCTGAAGAGGTTGCGCAAGAACTAAAGATTGGTACCTTCATGACGGGTGGCAAGAGGAAAACAAAATTGCCAGAGGTAGCTGATCTAACTACCTTCTATACTATGATCTACCGCATTGCCTCTTCGAATTGGGTACCGCACAATAATATCAAGACTGTTGGAAATCGATATCCCGGAATTAATAAATTTAAATAAATAAATTATCTAATTAATTCCGACCAAAATCCTACGGAGATCGAATATCCGGAATTGTCAAAATTGCGGAACCGACAACTCCAATCGACTCCCGGAACACGTACATGACCATACGAAAAAGTTACGCGGGAAAAACACGAGAGAACTCGCGTGAACCCGCGAAACCCGCAGCAGCCACGCGGGGTTGCTCGCAGCAGCCCGCAGCAACCCGCAGCGAGTCGCCTGACTCGCTGCTGCTGGGACCCTGCTGGATCGCTGCGGGTCAGCTGCGGGAAAAAATCCCACAGCACCCAGCGAAATCCCCGTAGCAGCCCACAGCAACCCGCAGCGAGTCGCCTGACTCGCTGCTGCTGGGCGCTACGAGTCGCTGCGGGAAAACCCGTAGCTGGCAGCAGATCGCTACGGGAAAACCCGCAGCCGATCCGCGTGATCGAGCCCTAGGCTCGATCCACCTCGCGCGATCCCTTTCCAGCCGAGTCGTCGAGCCGCCGGCGGTCCGGTGGTCCGACCACCACCGCCCGGTTCGACCTCGTCTCGTGGGTCCGTTCCTCGGATCTTGGTTCAAGGTATTTTTACGATAATTAAACGATAAAATCATAAAGAGGGTTTTACGATTTACCTCGTTCTCGTTGTTCGGAAAAACGAAGAACTCAATTTGACGACCTTGAGATCTTCCCACGTATTCCTTGCACTAGCTCGGACGTCGTGTGGGCGACGATCTACCGAACTCCATGGATCCTCCTCTCTACTTTCTCTCTCTAGAATTGTGATCTTCAAGTTATGAGAATAGAGAAGACCATGTAGTGCTTTTATAGGCTACGTAGGGGATCTAAAGGAGGTGGAATATTGGGCTTCCAATATTGAAGATTAAATTGAGCCCAATGCTCAAGTCCATTAATCCTTATCAATATTAATTAATTCTATTTTCCACTATATAAAATTAATTGCACTCCCAATATTAAACCATATTATATCAAATAATATTTCTCCGGTAGTATTATTTATTCCGTGTATTTAAGATATAAATATCCATGAATAAAATTAATTTATTGCTAATTAATTTATTCATCTCTTATATCCGAGACTAGTACCATTCAACCTTAATTATTATGCGGAACGAATCCACCTGCAGGGTTTACATAATAATTCCTTATGAACTCATCTCGGGGATATTATCAACCCTTACGGGATACACTTTCCCGTCAAGTATTCACGGCATGCCATATATAAAATATAGTGACCCAACTTAACCGGTAATTAACCCAATAATTAAATCGGTTAATTCCTTTGGTAAATCAAAGTCACTTATATTAAATATACACACCCGCAATAGTTTCGGGGATTAAGAATAAAATACACTGAGACTCGAATCGATTATCGCCGGCAATCCTAATCGATGAATCTCAACGATCCGCTCAATACACCAAGTGTACAAGTGTGATAAAATAATTAAGACAAATTATTTTCTCTCTCACACAACGACTATACCGATGGATTGGTCCGTGTCCATCTAGGTCGTGAGCAACTGTTCGATTAAATACGAGTAACCGATAGTATGATCTTCTGTGTGGGCCCGACACACCATACTAACTACAACGTATAGAATCCAGGACTATAATTTGCATATATTTAATTATAAATAATTAAATGCAAATAATTGTTCATTTAATTAAATAGATTAATGGCAATGGATCGTGAGTTTCCGTTACTTAAATCTAGACATTAAGTACATAACTCCAACAATCTCCCACTTGTACTAAGGTCTAGTCATTTCCTCCAAACTCCCGACTCCCATACTCATCACGTGCTTAAGTTGTACTTCCAAGAAGTACTATGTGAATGAGCACTCTAGGTTGCCGCTCTGAAGTTATCTTGGTGACTACAGCGTCGTCTCCCTCGACGATGACTCGTATCAGGTGGTACTTGCACTATGTGTTATCTTACACTTATGGACTAGTGATTTCTTACCATTTGCCATTGCACCGCTATTTACATAGCCCTTGGCAAATTAAGAATCAAATCTAAGTCCCAGAGATTATCCCGGAGTTATACCAAAACTTCCGCTGCCTCTGAGGCCGCTATTTGGTTACCTATGGCAGAGTCCGAAAAGCATCGTGCTTATCACTCTTCCATGTTAAACTCCTTCTCCTTCAATAGTGAAACACATAGCCTGATATCGACTTACACCGGTCCTCATTCGATTAGAAATCTAAGAGAATGTAATCCAAAGGAAAAACTCGTCTGCTTCGTAGTCTAGAACAGTACTTCGAAAGTACTTTTACGGCAGTCGAATATTCCTTTCCAGGATTACCTTGATATCCTCCCACTATGCTAACTGCATAGCCGATATCAGGTTCTTGTTTTCAACAATGCATTTATTAAGCTTTCCACACTCAAAGTGTAGGAAACTGCTTTCATTGCTTCTATCTCCTTTTGTGTTCTAAAACACATATCCTTAGATAGATGCATTCCGTCTCTGAAAGGTAACGAACCTTTCTCGGAATCTTGCATGTTAAAACGAACCATAATCATATATGTAAGATGTCCAGGAAAAGTACAATGTTCTTTCTAGAGATCCAAGATCTCAAGAACATGTCCAACTTCTTCCTTTATCTTTCATAATGATTCATCTAGACAACCATCATTTTATATTTGATAACATCTTTACATTGTTGCCAATGATAAGAGTGTCATCTACATAAAACCTCCGAGAAACACCACCTTGTTTTCCATCACGTTTCCAATACACACAATTCGTCTATGCTTTTGATGAATCCATAAAATGGACTATCTCATCAATTTGCAAGTACCACGAACTCAATGCTTTGTTTCAATCCATAAATGGATCAACTAAGCTTGTACTCTAAATGATCTCGCCTCTTAGCAATAATCCTTATTGCTCTCCAAGAAGGCACATTTAGATCTAGTACGGCCTTCATGTAGATCTAGGGATCGATTTCATGTATACTAGGTCCAGAGTCCGATGACTCTCCTAGTTTTATGAATATCTCCGGTTGTCCCACAACCTCCCACTACAATGGCATTCCGGTGTATAAACAGTGATAACAGTAGGTGTAGTTAGTGGTGTACCGCTACTCGGTTCGGCTGGTTCTAAGTCTTAATCTTTCTCTCTCATTTCAAAGTATTATGTCACTTTGGGCTTGTGGTTCATCGTATAGTCTTTCTCTAAGAACCGGGCGTTAGAACTTATAACGTCCTTCTGGTTCATAGTACTATTGAACACACATCTTTTGTTCTTCTAGGACATTCTACAACCGCATTTAAATGCGCCGTTGTTTCCAGATATATCCATAGAACATAGGTAGTTCCGTATAACTCATGCTTTTACTATTTCTATAAGAGTTCCATTTCTTGTTTACGACACACCATTTCTACACAACAGTGTATGGTGAAGTCATTTAGGATCAAATCCCAATTTCTGATTAGTATGCTATGCTTTCCTCAGATAGGTACTTGCCTCCGCGATCAAATCGCATGCTACAAATGGATATACCTTGATGTCTCTCCACAATTGCTTAGTGTCCATTGACTTGTCAAAACACTTGCTTTTGTGGCACATCAGGTATTCTAATCCATTTTTCGAGTAATCATAAAATGAAGTACTCGTACCTTATTGTCTGAGTAGGCATAGGTTTGCATACATCAGAGTCAATTAATTCTTATACTTGTCCGGATCTTACATCTTATATCCATAAAGGATTGCTTAGTCATGTTATCTTCCAAATAAGATTCTTAGGTCGGAAGGTCCACTCCTTCAACTTAATTGATCAAAAATCAATTTTCGACCTTTGAACTTCTTATTTGAATAATCATGACTTAGCATAAGAATCCACAAGTAAAACGAGTTTTATACTACGGTTCGTTGCATCGTGGTGGACTCAGGATTCATCATTTATATATTGCTAGCTAATGTACCAGAATAGATACTATCATTATTTCTTCTTATAACCATCAAATGATTAAAAGAAATAAAATATCCATTCATTAGAAATCCAGAACAAAGTTCTTTCTAATATGAAAGGTACATAAAAGCAATAACTCAAAATGAAATCCTATAAAATGTCCTCCATTGCAACAGCTGCCTCCTCTACAGCATTGCCCACATAGACTACGATTTCTTCTTTTCTAAGTCGTCGGGTTTCCTGGAACCCTTGCATTTAAAATGCACATACCGTCAGTGGTTCCATATCTACACACCAGGTTCCGGTAGATAAAACCACTGACTATGTTTCACGACTAAAGAAAATTTCGTACTTTCTTTGAGAGGATAATCAGACTTCCAGTACCCAGACTGTTTGCATCGAGAACTCTTGCCTCTTGGCTTTCTCGTCCCATCTCGTGGTCCAAGTAATCTTAGAACCACTGGGTTTCTTTGCTTTCATTTCCTTTCCCCCGATTCATGCCTCTAGGTTCGAAACCTTTGGCATTGGCTACAAGAGCTTGCGATTTCCGTCTCAACTCGTCTAAAAAGTCAATCATCTCAAAAAAACGTTTTTAAGCGTTTCCTCGAAGTGACTGGCCTTTATGAGTATCCTCATCGCTTCTTGTCTAGCCGCCTATGTCAATAGGCTCGGAAGGACAAAGCTCATTGAGTACAACCTTGTACTCTTTAACAGTTTGGGTAATGTCTAGATCTCTATTCCAATCATTACATTTAGGGACCAGTGAGTTTAAAATCCTTACGTATCACATAAAGTGGGTTCAAAGCCATTTCCTAATCTATGAGCACATATAACAACAAACAATCGATTTAATTTCCGATATTATCTCCCTCAAATAATATCATTAAACCACTAATCACCTCTAAAATCCCATCAGATATGGCAAGCCACGTTCGTGTGGACGTTTACCTATCCAAATGATTTAGCAATTAGATTTGCTTCGGTCGTACATCAATTATAGCGTTACTTCGTTGGGAAGAATACTATAAAGCGTACCTAAGTGTAAACCATTACTCAGTATCTAAGAAGATTGTTTGGGACACGTATATTCACCGCAAGCCACGTTCGTGTGGACGTTTACGTTAACATACGCTCCTTTACTCCCTTCTATAACTGTCTACATCAATCGTTCCAAAATCCCATTCAATGTAGCAAGCCACGTTCGTGTGGACGTTTACTACACCAAAAGACTTTTACAATTGACTCCCAATTACTTGAATCATTTAATCTTGTAAATCAAGACGCGGAGAATCATAAGTGAAACTCGAAGTTTCTTACCAGTGATTCACCATGCGAACGACCCTATCTCTCATAAAATGAGGGAGCCGAGCAGACAATCGATCCACCTTCAAAAGATGGTACGACTGCCTCTAATTTGTGTCCTCGACATGACCAAGTGGCTTTGGCTCCATTCCACTCCCCGGGGTGAGAATGAGTCGACTTGAAATCAGTTTTGGAAAGACAAATTAGGCATTGTTTGATAGACTTAATCAATGTTTCTCGTAAGAGGAATTACAAGAATTCTCCTCCAATGACTTATCTATACGAACTTCAAAAGTCCATACAAGTCACCAAGAGAACAGCAATGGAGACCATGGATATGTTTCCATACCCTCTCCCACTTAGCTTTTTATAACAAAGGGATACGCTATCTAATGCATAATTAAATACACATAAGCATGCATACATGTAATAAAGCACATAGAATATTATCACATAATCAAAATAATACTAGAAAATTATTTTCCGACTATTATGGCTTTATCGCATCCCCGTACGCATCTTCTAGTCTTCAGTCTTCGTTCTTGAATGCTCCATGTGACGGGAATATTAATTCCAATATTTAAATCTATTTATTTTAAATTAATCCAAAAGTTACTTAATTCGAAAATTAAGTCAATCGAATATATCAAAAATAAAATTAAATATTATTAATATTTTTATTATTTTTATTTTCCTTTTCTACTTCATTAAATCTCTAGAATAATCTATCCAAGACCCACTTGGAATATCCTAGAAGACTTCTATAATGAAATAAGGAAATAAAATAATTTATTTTATTTTCCCTTTCTACTTCATTAAATCTCTAGAATAATCTATCCAAGATCCACTTGGAATATTCTAGATGATTTTCATAATGAAATAAGGAAATAAAATAATTTAGGACTCCTAGTCCTTTCAAATTAATTCCTTTCCTAATCCATTAAAAATTCCATAAAGAAATAATTAAATAAGGAAAAATTAATTTAGGACTCTTCTACTTTCCAAAATTAATTAATTTCCATGTCCATGAAAATTCCCATAAAATAGGAATAATCAAATAGGAAATAAATTAATTTAATAATTAATTATTTTCCTTTCTAATTCCATTAAATCTCTAGAATCCTATTACAAGTAGAACTTAGAATATTCTAGAAGATTTCCATAATAGAATAAGGAAATAAATTAATTCCAATTAATTCTTTTCCTATTTCCATGAGAATTCCCAAAACTAGGAATACTTAAAATAGGAAAACCGAATCAATTAGGAAAGTTGGATCTTGGTAGGAATAGCATGGGTTGGGGATCCCCACGCCATCCCCACCATCGACCGCCACTACCACCGCCGGCCAAGGCTCACGCGCCACCACCCTTGGTGGCCGGCGTGGCCGAGAGCCCTAGGGCAGCCCGGGCGATCGATCCTCATAGGATCGATCCTCGTGATCGATCCCCGGTCCTCCCTCTCTTCGTCTCCTCCGTCACACTTTTCCGGCGGTCGTTTCGTCATCGGTCCAACGTAAATAAATTACAAATTTATTACTACGTTATCCGGCATCGATTCTACATGAAATCAACCTCATACAATTTCCGGAAAAATTAAGAACAAGCATTCACCACACAAGAACAAATATTGACATCACCGAGTGTTCAATAATCAAGAACATTATTATGACATTAATTAACAATAATTAAATCTAGCCATAATAATCGGAAACCCTGCAAGGTAGAACAATTTATCGAAAAATACCATGAACTAAAACCAACGCTCTGATACCAATTGTTGGAAATCGATATCCCGGAATTAATAAATTTAAATAAATAAATTATCTAATTAATTCCGACCGAAATCCTACGGAGATCGAATATCCGGAATTGTCAAAATTGCGGAACCGACAACTCCAATCGACTCCCGGAACACGTACATGAACATACGAAAAAGTTACGCGGGAAAAACACGAGAGAACTCGCGTGAACCCGCGAAACCCGCAGCAGCCACGCGGGGTTGCTCGCAGCAGCCCGCAGCAACCCGCAGCGAGTCGCCTGACTCGCTGCTGCTGGGACCCTGCTGGATCGCTGCGGGTCAGCTGCGGGAAAAAATCCCACAGCACCCAGCGAAATCCCCGTAGCAGCCCACAGCAACCCGCAGCGAGTCGCCTGACTCGCTGCTGCTGGGCGCTACGAGTCGCTGCGGGAAAACCCGTAGCTGGCAGCAGATCGCTACGGGAAAACCCGCAGCCGATCCGCGTGATCGAGCCCTAGGCTCGATCCACCTCGCGCGATCCCTTTCCAGCCGAGTCGTCGAGCCGCCGGCGGTCCGGTGGTCCGACCACCATGTTGGAAATCGATATCCCGGGCTATTAATATTGCGGAAGATAATAACCCGAACGAAATCCTTCATCGCCGGAGATTGGATCCCCGACTCATCCGCAGGAGTCCGACCTTTGGAGACTACGCGCCCGAAGACACGCAGCCCGCCCCCAGCCGATTTTCTCCCGCGAGTCGGATCCACGAACGCGAACCACCGTACGACGGAACCGGGCCCGACGAGAGCTCCACCGCGGACTAGGCGCGGCAAAACCCTAGCCGAGCCCCCGCCGCGAGGGGCTCGCGATCGCGCACTTGCGATCGCTGGGGCTGCCCAGCAGCCCCCGGTGGTGAGTCCGGCGACTCACCACCGCCGCCGAAGGAGGGCGGTCAGCCCCCAGCTGACCCGCCGCGGCCCAGCCGCGGCTTCCCTCGCGATCGCGCACCAGCCGCGATCGCTCATCCCAGCCGGAGCCGGGATGACTCCCGCGCGCACGCCGCCGGGGAGAGGTGGCCAGGGGGTTCGCTCCGCCGTGGCACCAGCCCACGGCTGAACCCCCAGCGATCGACTTCACGTCGATCGCATGCCCCGGCGTACAGCCGGGGCCTTCTCTTACCCGCGCGCCGCTTCGATCGAACCCTAGGGTTCGATCGATCCCTTGGCTCCAAGCCGAGGGTCCTTCGATCTTCGCCGGGGATCTCGAATCCCCGTCCCCGAAGTTCGTACGTTTATCCGGATCGTGTGTTCATGTATATACTACGATTAATTCACACGAAATCATAAAAGAGGGTTTATGATTTTACCTTCGATTCGTTGTGCGGAGAAACGAAATCAAGCACCTTTGATGACCTTGCGATCTTCCCACGTATTCCTTGCACTCCGTTCGAACGTCGTGTGGGCGACGATCTATCGAACTCCTATGGATCTTCCTCACTCTCAAGACTTTATGATTGGCGTAGGTCAATTAATCGTGTTATGAAAAGTGAAGACCATGTAGTGCTTATATAGGCTACGTAGGGGATCATAAGGAGAATAAATATTGGGCTTCTAAATATTGAAGATTAAATTGGGTCCAACCCAAATCCATTAATCCTTATCAATATTAAATTTTATTTATTTTCCACTATATAAATAAAATTGCACTCCCAATATTATTCCATATTATATCAAATAATATTTCTCCGGTAGTATTATATATTCCGTGTATTTAAGATTTAAATATCCATGAATAAATTTATTTATTGCTCAATAAATATTATTCATCTCTTATATCCGAGACTAGTACCATTCAACCTTAATTATTATGCGGATTAAATCCACCTGCAGGGTTTACATTATAATTCCTTATGAACTCATCTCGGGGATATTATCAACCCTTACGGGATACACTTTCCCGTCAAGTATTCACGGCATGCCATATATGAAATATAGTGACCCAACTTAACCGGTAATTAACCCAATAATTAAATCGGTTAATTCCTTTGGTAAATCAAAGTCACTTATATTAAATATACACACCCGCAATAATATCGGGGATTAAGAATAAAATACACTGAGACTCAAATCGATTATCGCCGGCAATCCTAATCGATGAATTTCAAGCTGATCCGCCCAATACACCAAGTGTACAAGTGTGATAAAATAATTAAGATAAATTATTTTCTCTCTCACACAACGACTATACCGATGGATTAGTTCGTGTCCATCTAGGTCGTGAGCAACTGTTCGATTAAATACGAGTAACCGATAGTATGATCTTCTGTGTGCCCATGCAACACCATACTAACTACAACGTATAAAATCCAGAACTATATTTTGCATATTTAATTAAATGCAAATAATTGTTTATTAATTAAATAGGTTAAATGCTATGACAGGGAGTTTACCGATACTTAAATCTAGACATTAAGTACACAACTCCAACAATCTCCCACTTGTACTAAGGTCTAGTCATTTCCTCCAAACTCCCGACTCCCATACTCATCACGTGCTTAAGTTATACTTGCCAGAAGTATCATGTGAATGAGCAATCTAGGTTGCCGCTCTGAAGTTATCTTGGTGACTACTGCGTCGTCTCTCTGACGATGATTCGTATCAGGTGGTACTTGCTCTATGTGTTATCATCATCTTTTGAACTTATGACTTCTTCCAGTTTACCATGCACCGCTATGTACATAGCCTTTGGTGAACCAAGAGTCATATCCAAGTTCAGAGGTCATTCCGGAACCTAACCAAAACTTCCGCTGCCTCTGAGGCTGCTATTCGGTTTCTTAGGTTCCACCTCTTTTAAAAGTGAACACATAGCCTGATATCGACTTACACTGGTCCTTTCTCTGATTTTTATCTGAAAAAGCGTAATCTAAGAAGATTTCGTATTGCCAGTAATCCTGTACTTCCAAGTACTCTTACAGCATTCGAATATTTCTTATCCAGATTACTTTGATATCCTCCCACTACGCTAACCGCATAGTTGATATCAGGTTCTTGTTTTATAACACCGCATTTACAAAGCTCTCCACACTCGAAGTGTAGGTAACTGCTTTGTCTATATCCATCTCCTTTATGTGTTCGAGACACATACCTTTAGACACATGTATTCCGCTCTAGTAAGGCAATAACCTTTCTCAGAATTGTGCATGTTTAAAACAAACCATAATCGTATAAGATATCTTAAGAGAAATACAAGTGTTCTTATCTAGAGATCGAAAGATTTCTAAGAACATTGATCCAACTTTATCTTAATCTTATATCTCGATTTACTTAGACAACCTCTATTTTATGTCTGACAACACTTTTACATTGTTGCCAACGATAAAGTGTTATCTACACAAAATTCCGAGAAACACCACCTTGTTTCCATTACGTTTCTAATATACCTTTTATTGTCTATGCCTTTTGATGAATCCATATAATGGACTATCTCATCAATTCGCAAGTTCCACAATTTCCAGCTTTGTGATAATCCATAAATGGATTCACTAAGCTTGTACCTCTAAATGGTCTTGCCTCTTAACAATATCATTGCTTTCCAAGTAGGCACATTTAGATTAGTACTGCCCCCTATGCAGAACTAGGGATCGATTTCATGTCTACTAGATCCAGAGTTTAAAACTCTTCCAGTCTTATGAACATCTCCGGTTGCTTAACAACCTCCCACTGCAATGGCGTTCCGGTGTATAACAGTAATAACATTAGGTGCAGTTAGTGGTGTACTACTACTCGGTTAGGCTGGTTCTCAGTCTACTCTTTCCTCTTTATTAGGTACTTTGTTAATTAGGGCATTGTAGTTCATCCAATAGTCTTCCTCTAAGAACCGGGCGAAGACACCATTCTGGTTCGCAGTACTATTGAACATACAATTACTTGTTCTTCTAGGATATTCTACAATTACATCGAATGTGTCATTGTATCCAGAAATATCCATAGAACATAGGTAGTTCCGAATAAACTTGTTCTTTTACTATTAGAATCCCTTTCCTTATTCCTGACACACCATGTCTACACATCAGTGTATGGTGCAGTCGTTTGAGACTTAATCTCAACTTTTGATTTATGCTATGTGTTATTTAGATAGGTGATAGCCTCCGCGAACTAGTCGCAAGCTTCCAATGGATATACTTTGAAGGATCCCCATAATGGCTTTGTGTTGAAAAAACACTCCGCTTTTATGGCACATCAAGTATTCTAATCCACCTTTGAGTATTCTTTAAAGAACGACTCGTACTTCTCTAATTACACATATGTCTGCATATATCATCTTTGATCATTCTTAATACTTGTCCGAATTCCATCCTTTACCCAGAAAGAATAACTTAGTTGTATCATCTTTCAAGATCGATTCTTAGGTCGGGAGGTCCATTCCTCCAACTATAATTGATCAAATCAATTTCGACTTTTTGAATCCCTTTTGAATAGATACTACCAAGTTCAAGAATTCACAAGTACAATGATCGATAAAGAAATACATCCAATAAGTAAAATAAGTTATAACGGTTTGTTGCATCGTGGTAGACTAAGGATTTATCATTCATATATTGCTATCTAATGTACCATAATAGATATCGCCATTATTCCTTGTCTAAATCATCAAGTGATTAAAGAAATAAAATATCCATTAATAATAGAAATCCAGAACAAAAGTTCTTTCTAAAATATAAAAGGTACAAAGCAATAAACTTGAAATGAAATCCTAAACAGATAGATAAATGTCTTCCACTGCAACCGCTGCTTCCTCAACAGCTTTGCCCATGTGGACTCGAACTTTTCTTCTCTAAGTCGCTGGGTTTTCTGGAACCCCTGCATTTAGAATGCACATACCGTCAGTGGTTCCATATCTACACACCAGAATTCTGGTAGATAATACCGCTGACTATGTTTTACGACTAAAGAAAAATTCGTACATTTGAGAGGACAAGATGTAGACCCCCAGTACTCAGACTGCTTCCCTTGGGGATGTTTGCCCGAAGGCTTCTTTATCCCACCCTTTGGTCCAAGTCCTTTAGGATCACCGGACCCCCTTGTCTTCTTCTCCTTTCCTTTGCCTTTAGGTTCGAAACCTTTGGCTTTGACTATAAGAGCTCGCGATTGTTTTAACTCGTCCAAAAGATCCATCATCTCAAAAACATGATCAAGTGTTTCATCGAAGTAACAGATCTTTATGAGTATCCTCATCGCCTCTTCTCTAGCCTTCTCATCATGTCCAAACAGCAACTTGAGTTTGAGCATGACATCATGATTAGTGGCTAATGCACGAGCACTACCCCACCTTTCAAAGTCAAAAATCTCCTCCTCAGTTGAGTTAATGGTGAGTCCAGGAGGACAAGTTTCACTGAGTACATCTTTGTACTCTTTTGCAGTCTGAGCAATGTCTAACTCTTCTTTCAATTCAATACAGTATGGAACCAGTGCGTTAATTTCCTCAAGTATCAACAAAAATGGATTCATAGCAATTCTCTAAACCTATAAGCACATTTAAACAAACAATTAATTTAATATCCGACGTTATCTCCCTGGAATAACATCATTAAATTACTAATCACATCTAAAATCCCATCAGGTAAGGCAAGCCACGTGGTGTGGACGTTTACCCACCCAAATGATTTAGCAATTAGATTTTCTTTGGTCATACATCGCTTATAGCGGAACCTCGTGGGGAGGAATACTATAAGGCGTATCTAAGTGTAAACCATTACTCAGTACCAAAGTAAATTACTTGGAATCGCTACATCACCGCAAGCCACGTGGTGTGGACGTTTACGATAACTTCACAACTCTTCATAATTACTTACAACTGTCTACATCAAATAATCCAAAGTCCGTCAGCATAGCAAGCCACGTGGTGTGGACGTTTACTACACTAAGAGACTTTTATAATTGACTCCCAATTACTTGATCCATTTAATCTCGTAAATCAAGACGTGGAGAATCATAAGTGAAACTCGAGGTTTCTAACCAGTGATTCGCCATGCGAGCGACCCTATCTCTCATAAATGAGGGAGCCGAGCAGACAAGCGACCCATCTATCAAAGAATGGCACGGAAGTCTCTAATTTGTGTCCTCTACATGACCAAGTGGCTCTGGCTCCATTCCACTCCCCGGGGTGAGAATGAGTCGACTTGAAGTCAGTTTTAGAAAGACAAATTAGGCATTGTTTGATAAATTTGATCAATGTTTCTTGTAAAAGGAATTACAAGAATTCTCCTCCAATGACTCGTCTATACGAACTTCGAAAGTCCATAAGAGTCACCAAGAGAACAGCAATGGAGACCATGGGAATGTTTCCATCCCCTCTCCCACTTAGCTTTTTATAATAATAGGGATACGCTATCTAGTGCATAAAATAAACACATATAGCATGCATACAAGCAATAAAGCACATAGTATCACATAGTCAAAATAATGCTAGAAAATTATTTTCCGACTATCATGGCTTTATTCCATCTCCGTACGCATCTTCTAGTCTTCAGTCTTCGTTCTTGAATGCTCCATGTGACGAGAATATTAATCTCTAATATTTAAATCTATTTATTTTCAATTAATCCAAAAGTTACTTAATTCGAAAATTAAGTCAATCGAATATATCAAAAATAAAATTAAATATTATTAATATTTTTATTTATTTATTTTCCTATCTAGTTCTATTAAAACTCTAGAATAATCTATCCAAATAGAATTTGGAATACTCTAGAAGATATCTATAATAGAACAAGGAAAAATAAATTAGGACTTACTACTTTCCAAATTTATTTTTATTCCTAATCCATGAATATTCCCAAGAGTAGGAATAATCAAATAGGAAAAATAAATTTAGTACTAAATTAATTAAATTTCTAATCTATGAATATTTCCATGAAGGAAATAAATCAATAGAAAATAAAATTAATTTAAATTAATTCTTTTCCTAAACCATGAGAGTTTCCAAGACAGGAAAATACTCAAAATAGGAAAAATCCGAATTAATTGGGAAAGTGGATCTTGGTAGGAATAGCATGAGATTAGGAGATCCCACGCCATTCCCACCGTCGACCTCCACCGCCCGGGACCACCACCACCGCCGCCCCCAGCCCACGCGCCACCATCACCGGTGGCCGGCGTGGCTAGAAGCCCTAGCGGGCAGCCCCCGGGATGGGGTCGATCGATCCTCATGGGGATCGATCATGGGGATGATCGACCCCCCCGGTTTTTCGTCCTCTTCGTCTTCGTCACACGTCTTCGTCTTCCGGCGATCGTCTCAACATCGAACCAACGTAATCAAAATTACAAAATTTAAATTACAATTATCCGGTATCGATTCTATACATGAAATCGACCCTATACATTTTCCGGAAAAACAAAGAACGTAATAATAAATCCTAAATTCGGTCAACCCCCGAATTTTTACTATTACAAACATTCATCCACACAAAACGAATCTCGACATGTCCGAGAGTTTAATAATCATGATAATTAATTAATAAACAATAATTAATTAAATCCAACCATGATAGCCGGAGATCCTGCAAGGTAGAACAATAATCGAGCATATACATGAACACGAAACCAAACGCTCTGATACCAATTGTTGGAAATCGATATCCCGGGCTATTAATATTGCGGAAGATAATAACCCGAACGAAATCCTTCATCGCCGGAGATTGGATCCCCGACTCATCCGCAGGAGTCCGACCTTTGGAGACTACGCGCCCGAAGACACGCAGCCCGCCCCCAGCCGATTTTCTCCCGCGAGTCGGATCCACGAACGCGAACCACCGTACGACGGAACCGGGCCCGACGAGAGCTCCACCGCGGACTAGGCGCGGAAAAACCCTAGCCGAGCCCCCGCCGCGAGGGGCTCGCGATCGCGCACTTGCGATCGCTGGGGCTGCCCAGCAGCCCCCGGTGGTGAGTCCGGCGACTCACCACCGCCGCCGGAGGAGGGCGGTCAGCCCCCAGCTGACCCGCCGCGGCCCAGCCGCGGCTTCCCTCGCGATCGCGCACCAGCCGCGATCGCTCATCCCAGCCGGAGCCGGGATGACTCCCGCGCGCACGCCGCCGGGGAGAGGTGGCCAGGGGGTTCGCTCCGCCGTGGCACCAGCCCACGGCTGAACCCCCAGCGATCGACTTCACGTCGATCGCATGCCCCGGCGTACAGCCGGGGCCTTCTCTTACCCGCGCGCCGCTTCGATCGAACCCTAGGGTTCGATCGATCCCTTGGCTCCAAGCCGAGGGTCCTTCGATCTTCGCCGGGGATCTCGAATCCCCGTCCCCGAAGTTCGTACGTTTATCCGGATCGTGTGTTCATGTATATACTACGATTAATTCACACGAAATCATAAAAGAGGGTTTATGATTTTACCTTCGATTCGTTGTGCGGAGAAACGAAATCAAGCACCTTTGATGACCTTGCGATCTTCCCACGTATTCCTTGCACTCCGTTCGAACGTCGTGTGGGCGACGATCTATCGAACTCCTATGGATCTTCCTCACTCTCAAGACTTTATGATTGGCGTAGGTCAATTAATCGTGTTATGAAAAGTGAAGACCATGTAGTGCTTATATAGGCTACGTAGGGGATCATAAGGAGAATAAATATTGGGCTTCTAAATATTGAAGATTAAATTGGGTCCAACCCAAATCCATTAATCCTTATCAATATTAAATTTTATTTATTTTCCACTATATAAATAAAATTGCACTCCCAATATTATTCCATATTATATCAAATAATATTTCTCCGGTAGTATTATATATTCCGTGTATTTAAGATTTAAATATCCATGAATAAATTTATTTATTGCTCAATAAATATTATTCATCTCTTATATCCGAGACTAGTACCATTCAACCTTAATTATTATGCGGATTAAATCCACCTGCAGGGTTTACATAATAATTCCTTATGAACTCATCTCGGGGATATTATCAACCCTTACGGGATACACTTTCCCGTCAAGTATTCACGGCATGCCATATATGAAATATAGTGACCCAACTTAACCGGTAATTAACCCAATAATTAAATCGGTTAATTCCTTTGGTAAATCAAAGTCACTTATATTAAATATACACACCCGCAATAATATCGGGGATTAAGAATAAAATACACTGAGACTCAAATCGATTATCGCCGGCAATCCTAATCGATGAATTTCAAGCTGATCCGCCCAATACACCAAGTGTACAAGTGTGATAAAATAATTAAGATAAATTATTTTCTCTCTCACACAACGACTATACCGATGGATTAGTTCGTGTCCATCTAGGTCGTGAGCAACTGTTCGATTAAATACGAGTAACCGATAGTATGATCTTCTGTGTGCCCATGCAACACCATACTAACTACAACGTATAAAATCCAGAACTATATTTTGCATATTTAATTAAATGCAAATAATTGTTTATTAATTAAATAGGTTAAATGCTATGACAGGGAGTTTACCGATACTT
Source organism: Euphrasia confusa (assembly GCA_954870475.1). NCBI lineage: Eukaryota > Viridiplantae > Streptophyta > Magnoliopsida > Lamiales > Orobanchaceae > Euphrasia > Euphrasia confusa. Next base: position 36,728,164 of record OX940950.1, read on the forward strand.
AAATCTAGACATTAAGTACACAACTCCAACACACCACCGCCCGGTTCGACCTCGTCTCGTGGGTCCGTTCCTCGGATCTTGGTTCAAGGTATTTTTACGATAATTAAACGATAAAATCATAAAGAGGGTTTTTCGATTTACCTCGTTCTCGTTGTTCGGAAAAACGAAGAACTCAATTTGACGACCTTGAGATCTTCCCACATATTCCTTGCACTAGCTCGGACGTCGTGTGGGCGACGATCTACCGAACTCCATGGATCCTCCTCTCTACTTTCTCTCTCTAGAATTGTGATCTTCAAGTTATGAGAATAGAGAAGACCATGTAGTGCTTTTATAGGCTACGTAGGGGATCTAAAGGAGGTGGAATATTGGGCTTCCAATATTGAAGATTAAATTGAGCCCAATGCTCAAGTCCATTAATCCTTAACAATATTAATTAATTCTATTTTCCACTATATAAAATTAATTGCACCCCCAATATTAAACCATATTATATCAAATAATATTTCTCCGGTAGTATTATTTATTCCGTGTATTTAAGATATAAATATCCATGAATAAAATTAATTTATTGCTAATTAATTTATTCATCTCTTATATCCGAGACTAGTACCATTCAACCTTAATTATTATGCGGAACGAATCCACCTGCAGGGTTTACATAATAATTCCTTATGAACTCATCTCGGGGATATTATCAACCCTTACGGGATACACTTTCCCGTCAAGTATTCACGGAATGCCATATATAAAATATAGTGACCCAACTTAACCGGTAATTAACCCAATAATTAAATCGGTTAATTCCTTTGGTAAATCAAAGTCACTTATATTAAATATACACACCCGCAATAGTTTCGGGGATTAAGAATAAAATACACTGAGACTCGAATCGATTATCGCCGGCAATCCTAATCGATGAATCTCAACGATCCGCTCAATACACCAAGTGTACAAGTGTGATAAAATAATTAAGACAAATTATTTTCTCTCTCACACAACGACTATACCGATGGATTGGTCCGTGTCCATCTAGGTCGTGAGCAACTGTTCGATTAAATACGAGTAACCGATAGTATGATCTTCTGTGTGGGCCCGACACACCATACTAACTACAACGTATAGAATCCAGGACTATAATTTGCATATATTTAATTATAAATCATTAAATGCAAATAATTGTTCATTTAATTAAATAGATTAATGGCAATGGATCGTGAGTTTCCGTTACTTAAATCTAGACATTAAGTACATAACTCCAACAAAGACAATGACTCCTCTTCTCATGCATACTATGTATCGGGTTGGCACTGGTCAACAGTTTGACCTTGGTATGATGACGTTTATGGCTATGGCTGAAATAGCAAAGCTTAAGAATTCAAAGATCTCCAAGGATCTCTTTCTACCTTTTCCTTGCCTCATATGCTCAATGCTCAGTCGACAGGAGTTTGGTTATAACATGTTAGAGGGATCGCCTGATCTCCCACTCAATAAATCTTCCACAATTGCAATTGCTAAAACTTACTTGGATCCTGATAAACATCGAGTGGATGTTCCTTGGAGAGGATTTGTGAGTCCGAATTTAAAACATGGAGTTTTAAATTCTCATTTATATCCTCTCCGCCAGCCAGGAGAATTTCCTCTACGCGATCCACATACCTTTCATCCGACTCCTCACATCATGTTTTACCCCGAGTAGGCGTTGGCTCTGTTTCAGTCTCACAGCCTTAGAGGCAAAATGCATCACGAACCTATGCACAAGATCATCAAAACATTTAATCGAGTGTGCAGGGAGGCCGGCGTACCATTTGTGGGGAACATCACCCAACGTGAGGGGAAAGAGTCTACAACGCGTCGCATAAGTTGCGCCGCAGCCGGACATGTAAGATCTGAACCTACTCAAATGAGTCTCTGGGTTTGATTTACCGTCATAGACTAAGGACTGCATGGGCAGAATTTCAGTTTGCATGGACGCATGTTCAACTTCTGGGGCCAGGGATTCATTCTTGTAACCTGACGGCACATGCACACCCTGGCCTTCATTCATTCGTCTTTCCAACTCAGCATATTTCTGCTTCAGGTCTACAATCTCTGGGTTCTCTGCCATAGCCCCTCGGGCCCCTGGCACTGAAGAACCCTCCCGATAGCGCTGCATGTCACTCTGGCTGCCTCTCCTTCGATGATCCGTCGAAGTGGCCACAGATTCAGCATTTCGGTTTAGATCTATCACCAGGTGCTTTCTACGTTCTCTCCTGTGGGTGCGTTTGACCTTCTCTGGAGCCACATTCTTGACTGGCCCAGATGTCATGAAAGCATCGGTTGCATGTTTCAATGGAGTTGTCAAAACATATTTTTTGTGCATAAGTGCATGCACGGTTTCATCGATTTTTTCTAGAGTGTCCAGATTTCCGAATTTGATTGGGGGCGGAGCCACAGCGGGCGTCGAAAGCCCACCCAAATCATACGGGTGCAAACGACGAGCATGGCGGCGAGAACGATGACGGCGAATAGGAGTTCTTACCTGCGAATCTGTCTGCAGATCGGTATCTGCATGGCCGTCGGCGGGGCTGTCTGTTGGTATATGTCCTTCGATCCTACGTGTGCAATCGATAAAGTCATAAGGTCGTCTATGGATGTTTAAATAATTATTATATAATATTAATTGCTGGGAGCAATATAATATTGATCGATAATTATACCTACAGGGTCACACACGAGCCGAAAATACGAGCTATAAGTGTTTGCTGAAATGAGTCGATTTGGAATCGATAAATATATAAACTAGGTTTATACTCGATGTGATTTACGTACATGCATGGGATGCATGGCTTGCATGGAATGCATGTCACATGGTGTGACATGGCATGCCACGCAAGCGAATGGGACCACATCCAATGCAATGTGGCATGAGGATGTGGACATGACCATTCAAATTCACAATTAACACACCTTAATGTGTGATAATGATTCTACATCAATATCACCAATATGGGGGGGGGGGGGGGGGGGGGGTTACTTGGTGTTATTTCATGGTTTAATAGGTGAGAAAATGCTGATTTTCTCACCACAATATTCAGCTACGAAAATCACACAAAAGAGAGAGAAAAGAGTTCTTGGAGAACCACTTCAATCAATGAAGCAAGCAAGTTCATTTTCCGGGTTCGTGTGCAACACGTAGAGGCCGGGCCATTTGTGCGGCTTCAACATCCGGGCGATCCAAAGGCGTGACGAGGTCATTCCAAAGGTGAACATTTCGAGGCTGATCCATTTGAGGTGGTTCAATCGACTCAACACCACCTCATCGACATGAACGAATCACTTCATCACCAAAAGTAAGATCTCGTTGATATCTCTCTCTATATATATATATATTGGATGTATATATATATATAAATATATGTGTGTCTATACATATTTGTGTACACTAAGATCATGGCATAGTAGATCTATCGATTTACACGCTTCCGCACACACGGCATATCGATCGGATCGGTATACCGATACCTTCAATTGGTATCACAGCCTAGGGCTCGTGCACACTTTTGTGTTGGACACAAGAAGTTTAAATCAACATAATTGGATTATATGTTTAATTGTGATTATGTGATTAGATGTAAGGCCGGCCACCGTTAGTGGTCGGGTGAATGATTTCGTCGTTTTTTACGTTTCGATTGGCCGTAGTATTTGAGGGCTGCGTCCCTTGGAATCATTTGTAATAGATAGGTATTTCTATTATTTTGTATTGTACTACTTGTAAGCGATGGACTTGGTCCATGGTTCGATGGAGGATCTCGGCTCTCCGGCGAGAACGAGAAGAAACGAAGCAAAACGAAGCAAAGCGGGCAAAACCGGGGCTGCTGGAGCCAAACGGCGGGCGCCGTTTTAGCTCCGGCGGGCGCCGTTTTGGAAACGGCGACCGCCGAAAGGCCTGATTCTTGGCAGATTTTTTCCCGGAACTTTTCGGCGGGCGCCGTTTTGGAAACGGCGACCGCCGGTGGTGTTCGGCGACCGCTGATTTTGAAACGGCGGGCGCCGTTTGTGGTTTTTGGGTACGGAATAGGTTTGACCAAAATCGGAGGGTTACGGAACTGAAACGGCGAGCGAGGACCAGTCCAGAAGATGTTCAAGGCTTTTGTTGTTACTTTAATTCTTTTCTTTTGAGAGTTGTGAGGTTCTAGGAGCCTTTCGATTTCGTATTTATTTGCTTTGCTAGTTATAGGTTATTGTATGTTATAAATGTTCAACTTACATATAAACACCTATGCATGCAAGTTCCCAAAATAATGAGTATAATGTCTTGCCCAAAAACATCACACTCATGAAACCCTCGATCATAAGTTGGTAGGTCCGCCTCAGCGGGGTACTACTTGTTATCTTGGGATAAGTGAGAGTAAGGGTTAGACCCTTACACGTGAGTTTGGTTTTCTCATCGATAGATCCACTGCAGACGTGGCTATCGAGACATGACATGAGAATGAGACTCTCATCGACCGAGAGTGACATTGGATGTCATTGACATGGGATGTCTACCTATCCTGGAGTTCTTAAGTGCGGACTCAGTCGGCTTAAGGATTCGCAAGATAATGGTCTTGGGATCGTTTTGTTCTAATTTATTAAAATTTCAAAAACAAATGCCTAATTTGTCTTTCATTTGATTAATTATAAGGTTAGGATTATTTACACCTCGGGGAGTGATTTAATCCAAAACACTTAAGTTTATCAATGACACAAATTAGAGACTTCCGAGCCATTGGATTGCGTGAATCGATTGTCTGGTTGGCTCCCTCATTTTAATGAGAGATAGGGCTTCAATTGCATGATAAGATCGCTGGTTAGAAAACCTCGAGTTTTCACTTACGATTTATCACGTTTTTTGTCATTGAAATAATTGGGAACGAAGATATTGGATATCGAATGAACAAAATGGAACAAATAAAGTAGTTTCTAGACAACCTTATTTTTTTACCGCTTTGTGGATGTTTACTTACGTTATTTATCTTTCTTCTGTAGTATAATATGTCTGTATCAACTCAATTCAAGTTCAGCTCTATCTTGGATAAAGAAAAGTTGAACAACACCAATTTCCTTGATTGGCAACGTAACTTGAGGATAGTACTCAAATACGAAGAAAAGGAAAGTGTGTTGGACAAACCCCTTCCCGTGCTTCCCGCTGATGGGGGCACAGATGTCCAAAAGACATCATATGCCCTTGCTAAGAAAGCCTCGAATGAGGTGACATGTTTGATGTTGGCATCCATGGTACCCGAGTTGCAAAAACAATTCGAGTTCATGGAAGCCTATGACATCATAGAAGATCTCAAGAGCATGTTCGGGGAACAGGCTAGGATTGAGCGCTTCGGTGTCACCCGGGCTATAGCAACAGCTAGGCTGGAAAAGGGTAATCCCGTGGGATCACATGTACAGCAAATGATTGGATTATTTGCTTCAAGTGCTAACCTCGGTTTTGCATATGATGACGAGTTGGCTAGCGATTTCATTCTCCATTCTCTTCATGATGGTTATGACGCCTTTAGGCTGAATTTCCACATAAATGGACTGAAGAAATCGCTTCATGAGCTCCATGGGATGCTTAATGCTGCTCAGCCGGCGATTAAGAAGGACCCTAGGAGGGAAGTTCTTATGATTCGGGAAGGAGGTACCAAAAAGTTCAAGGGGATTAAGAAACCGGAAGTGAAAGGCAAAGGGAAAGGGAAAGTTGTGGCAGCTCCTTCCAAAAGGTTCTTGAAAGCTTCTAAGGTTCCTGGGGAATTTGAGTGTTTCTACTGCAAGAGTGTTGGACACTACAAGCGAGATTGCCCTAAGTTCAAGGAAGATGTGAAGAACGGTGTCGTTCCTTCATCTTCAGGTATTTAAGTCATAGACATAAACTTTAAAAATTCTTCTTCTTGTTTATTGGATACCGGATGCGGTGCTCACATTGTTTCACATGTGCAGGGACTGCAAAGAAGTAGAACTTTGGTAAAGGGAGATGTCGATCTGCGGGTTGGAAATGGAGCGAGGGTCGCTGCATTAGTCGTAGGATCTTATGATTTGTGTTTGCCTTCGGGCCTTGTTTTAGTATTGAATAATGTTTATTTCGTACCAAGTATTACCAAGAACATCATTTCTATTTCAGTATTGGATACTGAAGGATTTTCCTTCACTATAATAAATGGTTTGTTTACTATTTCAAAAAGTGGAGTGTTCTATGGTTCGGCACAATTAGAACATGGTTTATATATACTTCAACTTGACAATCATATATATAACATTGATACCAAAAAGGCCAAATCGAATGAATTCAATGAAACATACCTTTGGCATTGTCGATTAAGTCATGTCAACATTAAACGTGTAGAGAAACTTCTTAAAGAAGGCATTCTCAAATCTTTTGACTTGGAGTCATTTGATACATGTGAAGGATGTTTGATGGGGAAAATGACAAAGTCACCTTTTCTAGTGAAAGGAGAACGAGCAAGTGACCTATTGGGTTTAATCCATACTGATGTATGTGGTCCAATGAGCTCACAAGCACGTTGAGGTTATTTCTACTTCATAACTTTTACCGATGACTTAAGTAGATATGGTTATGTCTATTTAATGAGGCATAAGTCGGAAGCCTTTGAAAAGTTCAAAGAATTCCAAAATGAAGTTGAGAATCAACTTGGTAAGAAGATAAAAGCCATTCGATCGGATCGAGGTGGCGAATATCTTAGCCAAGAATTCGATGATCATCTTATGAGTTGTGGTATACTATATCAACTCACTCCACCAGGAACACCCCAGATGAATGGTGTTTCCGAAAGGAGGAATAGAACCTTATTAGATATGGTTCGATCGATGATGAGCCTTAGTGAACTACCAAAATCTTTTTGGGGACACACACTTTTAACAGCGGCCTATACACTGAATAGGACACCGTCAAAAGCTGTTGATAAGACACCATACGAGGTATGGAAAGGGAAGGTCCCTAACTTGTCTTATATCAAGATTTGGGGATGTGAAGCTTATGTGAAGAGAAATATCTCTACAAAGCTTGAACCCAAGTCGGATAAATGTTTCTTTGTGGGTTATCCAAAAGAAACACGAGGGTACCACTTTTACAACCAATCCGAGAACAAAGTCTTTGTTGCTCGAGATGGTGTATTTCTTGAAAAGGAATATCTTTCCAAGAAAGTAAGTGGGAGCTCAGTTGAATTGAACGAAGTTCAAGAAGACTTGAACGAGGTTCAAGAAGAACAAACTGAGATGAAGACTCAAGACTTGGTCGAGAGTACTCCAGTGGTTTTAGAAACCACACCTAACCCTCGAAGGTCCGGAAGGATTAGAACTCAACCTGATAGATACTTAGGTATTCTGACAAACGAGAACTATGAAGTCATGCTTTTAGAAAGCAATGAACCATCGACCTATATCCAAGCTGTGACGAGTCCAGATTTCGAGAAATGGCAGGGTGCCATGAAATCCGAAATGGAATCAATGTCTTAAAATCAAGTTTGGAACTTGGTCGATTTGCCTAAAGGGGCTAGGCCCATTGGATGCAAATGGATTTACAAGATAAAAACAGACATGAATGGAAAACCTAGTGTTTTCAAAGCATGGTTGGTGGCAAAAGGATATAAACAAATTCACGGGGTGGATTATGATGAAACCTTTTCACCAGTTGCTATGATTAAATCCATTCGGATTCTCTTAGCCATTGCTGCTCATTATGATTATGAGATATGGAAAATGGACGTTAAAACCGCCTTCTTGAATGGGATTCTAGTAGAGGATGTGTTTATGACACAACCAGAGGGTTTTATCGATCCTAATCAGGCTGAGAGAGTATGCAAGCTTAATAGATCCATCTATGGATTAAAGCAAGCATCTCGGAGCTGGAATCTTCGGTTCGATGAATCCATACAAGAGTTTGGATTTCAAACGAACATGGAAGACTCTTGTGTTTACAAGAAGGTCAGTGGGAGTTACGTTGTATTCATTGTGTTGTATGTCGATGACATACTCCTTATTTGAAATAATATTCCTATGCTTAATTCTGTTAAAGAATGGCTTGGAAGATGGTTTTCAATGAAGGATCTTGGAGAAGCACAGTACATATTGGGCATCAAGATCTGTCAGAACAGATCGAAAAGGATGCTTGGACTTAGTCAAGCAACCTATATTGATAAGGTGCTTGACAGGTTCAGAATGAAAGACGCCAAGAAGGGTCTCATTCCAATGACTCATGGTACATCTTTGAGCAAGAGGCAGTGCCCTTCGGGACCTGATGAGCAAATGAAGATGGCAAATATTCCTTATGCTTCGGCAATAGGGTCTATAATGTACGCCATAATATGTACACGACCGGATTTATCGTATGCTTTGAGCATGACGAGTCGGTTTCAAGGAAACCCAGGTGAGGCGCATTGGACTGCGGCCAAGAATATTCTTAAGTACCTTAGAAGGACTAAAGAGTATTTTTCTTGTCTTTGGAGGACAAAAAGAGTTGGTTGTGACAGGATATACGGATGCAAGCTTCCAAACAGACAAAGATGATTTCCGGTCTCAGTCCGGTTTTGTCTTTTGTCTGAATGGAGGTGCGGTAAGCTGGAAGAGTTCCAAGCAACCCACCGTAGCTGATTCTACTACAGAGGCTGAATACATTGCTGCATCAGAAGCAACAAAGGAGGCCGTTTGGATAAGAAAGTTCTTAGATGAGCTCGGTGTCGTACCTAGTTCGGCCAATCCGATAGCTCTCTATTGTGATAATAGTGGAGCTATCGCGCAAGCCAAGGAGCCTAGGGAGCACCACAAATCCAAACATGTGCTCAGGAAGTTCCACATTCTCAGGGAGATAGTTAGTCGTGGAGACATCGAGATAAATAAAGTTGCAACTGATGATAATGTTGCAGACCCGTTAACTAAACCACTCCAGCAGTCAAAGCATGATGCTCATACGACTGCAATAGGGATACGATATCTTAAAGATGGATTGTGATTCCTATTACTGTATTGTCTACTTTTGGAGTTTATGTAAACATTCACGTATCTTTTATGATATTCAATAAATTTCTTCATATAATTGTGGTTTAAATTGTACGAATTGTCCAAATGATTAAATTATATTAATTGGGTTATGAGGTCGATTTACCACATAAATGAAGTCCCAATAGTTGAACTAATATAATTAAATCATAGAACTGTTCCTAGTTCGTATTATCAAGTACGGACAAACTGATAATACAATGAACTAGATTGTAATGTGTACTATAGCGCCGCTTCATGGGCTAGTGATGTGGGACATCAAGTACAATTACATAGATATTAGCTGGGAGCTAATGATCGAACAGACCCGACTAAAATAGTATTTACGATTTCGAGTCATAATACTATTTCATTGACTGTCGAGCAATTTCCTCTGACCTGAGTAGTCCAGAGTGATTCCGTTGTGAAATGGTTTACTTTGATACAAGTAAACGCCTTTCGTAAAACCAGGTTATAAAACTTGTTATTGGGTATATCAGGAAGCAAGTGGGAGAGCTTGGATTGACAAGATGGGATTGTCCTCCATTTTATAATGGGATAAATGTCTTACCGGCCACTTGGAGAGTCGAGACTGTGGAAAATACGTGGCCACGTCCAGATTCATATCATAGTGATAAATCTGGTTTTACAGTCTGTCTCATAGTCCAAGAAAGGTTTGAACCGATTGAGGATGACTCAAGTCTTGCCTTAAGTTCAAACTTAGACATAAAGTGACAACAGGAAATTGGCAGCACACTGACTCTGAAGGCCAAGTGGGAGATTGTTGGTATATGTCCTTCGATCCTACGTGTGCAATCGATAAAGTCATAAGGTCGTCTATGGATGTTTAAATAATTATTAGATAATATTAATTGCTGGGATCAATATAATATTGATCAATAATTATACCTACAGGGTCACACACGAGCCGAAAATACGAGCTATAAGTGTTTGCTGAAATGAGTCGATTTGGAATCGATAAATATATAAACTAGGTTTATATTCGATGTGATTTACGTACATGCATGGGATGCATGGCTTGCATGGAATGCATGTCCATGGTGTGACATGGCATGCCACGCAAGCGAATGGGACCACATCCAATGCAATGTGGCATGAGGATGTGGACATGACCATTCAAATTCACCATTAACACACCTTAATGTGTGATAATGATTCTACATCAATATCACCAATATGGGGTGGGGGGGTTACTTGGTGTTATTTCATGGTTTAATAGGTGAGAAAATGCTGATTTTCTCACCACAATATTCAGCTACGAAAATCACACAAAAGAGAGAGAAAAGAGTTCTTGGAGAACCACTTCAATCAATCAAGCAAGCAAGTTCATTTTTCGGGTTCGTGTGCAACACGTAGAGGCCGGGCCATTTGTGCGGCTTCAACATCCGGGCGATCCAAAGGCGTGACGAGTGTTGGAAATCGACTCTCCGGGATGCGTTCGTTCGATCGCTCGAACATCCGAACCATCCCAGTCGACATCCGAAGTCACTACTTCGTTCGCTTGACAGCCCATGACCCGAATCACGCCCAGCCATCGCCCCGGAGGACAACCGCGCTAAACGGAGCTGGACTGTACCCAATCAGCGCCCGCCGATTGCAGTCCAGCGGTCGCAGGTGGAGCTCCAAACAGCGGTCGCTGTTTGCCCACCAGCGGGCGCTGTTCGTCCGCGAACAGCAACGCGACGTTGCTGTTCCGGGCTCGTTTCCGGGTCGTTTTTCCTCATCCGACTACCGATCCGGAGGTCCTAGACCCCCCAGTAGTCGAGGAACACTACCCACGACCCCGGAATCCGATCTACGTTCATATACGTTCAACGAGATAAAACCGAGATCGAAATAAATGCGGAATTGAAAGTTCCGATCTCATACCTCTCGGTCGATTGTTGAGACCTTAGATGCTTCTGGTGTATGACTCTGATCCCGACTCCAACCGTTGTGTGGGCAACGATCTGTTGGGTTTGCCTTTTCTGCTTTCTTCTTCTTCTACCGTGATATTCTTTTTCTCAGTTAGAGAAAAATATAAGCGCTAACTAATGTATTTTACAGAGAAAAATTATATTTGCGTTAACAATTAATTTTCTCAGTAAAATAGAAAAGCGGCGAACTGTAGGTTTAGAATAGGCAAGGGGGGGGGGGGGGGGGTTTATATAGAGTTACACCAGGGACCCAAGGTTAAATTAATTAAGGGCTAAATTGAAATATTAATTAACTTGGAATACGTAAACGCAATTCCTTAATTAATCGATTTCAATTTTAATTATTATTAACTCCACTATAAAATAATAATTGAATTCCCGAAATTAATTTAATATTATTTCAACAATAATAAATCCGCCGAAATTACATATACGACCTTCCCCGTGTTTAAGATATCGAACGTCCACGAATTTATTTAATTACTAATAATTAAATTAATTCGTCTCTTATTATCCGAGACTAGTACCACTCATCCTTATTATCATGTGGAACAAATCCACCTGCAGGGTTTACATGATAAACTTTATGAGCTCATCTCGGGGACGTTATCAACCCGATAAACGGGACACGGTTTCCTGTCTATAATCTATAGCATGCCGTGAGCACAATTACGATTCCCAATTTACCGAGTATCTCGACTAATCAAATAGTCTCACTCATTGGCAAGTTAAAGAACCGAGAATTGGACACACGCACCTATAATTATATAGGGATTAAGAATTCGTATATCCGTAATTCTGAGGTCTAGTTCGATTACGTCGATTAGTATAAATCGAACGCCCTCCCGTGGTCCTGCTCAATACACCAAGTGTACAAGTGTAACATAATAGTCAAGACCAACTATTACCCAGTCACACTACGACGTACCGATGGATTGTCCCTGTCCATCTAAGTCGTGAGCTTCTGTTTGATAATATACGAGTAACCGACAGTATGATCTTCCGCGTGTCTCCTCACGCCATACTGTCTACAACGTATATATCTAGGACTATTGCATTCAAGTACAAGGTAGACAAAATGCCGACAGTTTGATTAATAGATAATGTAAAACACAGATAAGGAGTTCCATATTGTCACTAAACTAGACATTTAGAATATAACTCCATCAATCTCCCACTTATACTAAATCTCTAGTTGCCCTCTACCATACATCCGATACCCATCCCCTTCACGTGTCTCTTGAACGCTTCCGCTGGAAGTGCCTTCGTAAAGGGGTCAGCCAGGTTATCCGCTGATGCAATCTTGGTGACAACCGCATCGCCTCTCCTGACGATGTCTCTAATCAGGTGGTACTTGCGATCTATGTGTTTACTCGCATTGTGGGCTCGTGGTTCCTTTGCATTAGCCACTGCACCGCTATTGTCACAATAAATTGTGATAGCTCTAGGCATCTTAGGAACCACATCCAAGTCCATAAGGAAGTTCCGGAGCCACACCGATTCTTTAGCTGCCTCAGAGGCTGCTACATATTCGGCTTCCATGGTAGAGTCCGAAATGCATTTCTGCTTAACACTCTTCCATGAAATTGCTCCACCTCCCAATGTGAACACATAGCCTGATGTAGACTTTCGCTGATCCTTATCAGATTGGAAATCCGAGTCTGTGTAACCAATAGGAATCAACTCGGACGCTTTGTAACTCAGAACATAATTCCTAGTCCTTCGCAGGTACTTAAGTATGTTCTTTACAGCAGTCCAGTGACCCTGTCCAGGGTTACTCTGATATCTAGCTACCATGCCCACGGCATAACAGATATCAGGTCTCGTGCACAACATGGCATACATTAGACTTCCTACTGCCGAAGCATAAGGAACCTTCTTCATGTAATCTATCTCCTTTTGTGTTTTGGGACACATGTCTTTAGATAGATGAATTCCATGGCAGAAAGGTTGAGCACCTCTCTTGGAATTCTGCATGTTGAAACGAGCCAGAATCGTATCAATATATGAAGCCTGGGACAAGCTTAATGTTCTTTTCCGGCGATCCCTTATAACTTTGATCCCAAGAACATGCCCAACTTGTCCTAAGTCTTTCATATCGAATTGCTTAGACAACCATCCCTTTATGTCCGACAACATCTTCACATTGTTGCCAATTAGAAGGATGTCGTCTACATAAAGCACGAGAAACGCCACACTGTTTCCGTCACATCTCCGGTATACACACGACTCGTCCATGCTTTGAATGAATCCATAAGACTGGATAACCTCATCAAACCGCATGTTCCAAGATCTAGAAGCTTGCTTCAATCCATAAATGGATCGGTTTAGCTTACACACTAGATGCTCTTGGCCTTTCTTAATGAAACCCTCTGGCTGTCTCATGTAAATGGTCTCGTCAAGATTCCCATTCAAGAATGCTGTCTTGACGTCCATTTGCCACACCTCATAATCCATATGAGCTGCTATAGACAAAAGAATCCGGATCGACTTTAGCATAGCTACCGGCGAAAAGGTTTCCTCATAATCGATCCCTTCTTTCTGAGTATACCCCTTCGCAACAAGCCTAGCCTTGAAGGTTTCAACCTTCCCGTCAGACCCTCTTTTCCTCTTGTACACCCACTTGCAACCAAATGGCTTTTACACCTTTGGGCGGTGCTACAAGATTCCAGACCTGATTTGAATCCATTGATTCAATCTCAGATTTCATCGCCTTTTGCCAAGACTGAGCATCTTGATCTTTAAGCGCCTTGCCATAGGTCCAGGGATCGGCTTCATGTTCTCCAGGTAACAAGTCCGAAGACTCACCTATAAACATGAACCTATCGGGTTGTCGAACAACACTCGCACTAAGACGAGGCTCCGGTGTAACCTCAGTAACTACAGGTGCAGACTGTGGTGGCGTATCACCCGGTTCGGTTGGATCTAAGCCTTGATCGTCCCCTCTCAGTTCATTCAGTATTATCTCACTCTTGGGCTTGTGGTCCATTATATAATCCTCTTCCAAGAACCGAGCGTTGGTGCTAACAACGATCTTCTGGTCCTGAGGACTATAAAATAGACCACCTTTCGTTCCTCTAGGATATCCTATAAACAACCGAATATCTGAACGAGATTCCAACTTATCAGCCCCATGCTTCAGCACATGTGCTGGACAACCCCAGATCCGAATGTGTTTCAAGTTCGGCTTTCGCCCGGTCCACAATTCCGAGGGCGTCTTAGGGACTGATTTAGAAGGAACTAAGTTCAGGATATACGCCGCTGTTTCCAAGGCATATCCCCAGAACGAAACTGGTAGGTCTGAATAACTCATCATAGATCTTACCATTTCCATAAGAGTCCTATTCCTTCTTTCTGCTACACCATTCTGCTGGGGCGTGTATGGTGCAGTCATCTGGGAGTCAATCCCATTCTCTAATAAGTACGCCTTAAACTCTCCCGAGAGGTACTCTCCTCCACGATCAGATCGTAGAGTCTTTATGGTTTTACCATGAAGGTTCTCCACAAGAGCTTTGTACTCCTTGAACTTGTCAAAGCACTCGCTCTTGCGGCGCATCAGGTATATAAAACCATACCTTGAGTAATCATCAGTGAAGGTTACGAAATATTCATAACCTCCTCTCGCTTGGACAGATAAAGGCCCGCACAAATCAGAGTGAATCAATTCCAGTACTTCCTTGGATCTATACCCCTTATCACTAAAGGGTCGCTTGGTCATTTTTCCTTCCAGGCATGATTCGCAGGTTGGAAAGTCCTCATCTTTCACACCACTGAGTATTCCATCAGTTATCAACCTTTGAATCCTACCTAAGTTAATATGACCTAGCCTAAGATGCCATAAGTACTTTTGATTCATCCTAGAAGGCTCCTTTCTCTTATTGGTACTAGATGTGTTATTTGACTCTACTCGTTGCATCGTGGAATAATCAGGATTCAGTATATATAAGTTGCCTATCAATGTACCAGAACAGATATACTCACCATTCTTTTTGATAATAACAGAACTATCAAAAGAAACAGAATATTTATTCAAAACCAATTTAGAAACCGAAACAAGGTTCTTTCTAAAATTCGGTACATAAAGGCAATTATTCAATACCAAAACTTTATTATTAAAAGACAAATAAATATCTCCCACTGCAACTGCCGCCACTTTCGTAGCGTTGCCCATGTAGATAGTGATCTCTCCCTCTCTAAGCCGCCGGGTTTCCTGGAACCCCTGCAAAGAATTGCAGACATGATCAGTGGCTCCCGTATCCACACACCAGGTACCGGTGGATAACACCGCTAAACATGTTTCAGTGACTAAGGAAAAGTTCGTACCTCCTTGTCTGAGAGGACAATTAGACTTCCAATGTCCAGACTGCTTGCAACGGAAACACTTGCCCTTGGGCTTGTTCACTCCATTCCGTGGTCCACCATTGCTGGGTCCACTGGGTTTCCGTCCTTGCTTCTTCTTCCTCTTAGTCCCCGGAGGGCCAGGAAGTTTCACAGCCACAAGTGCATGAGATTTCTTAAAGATTCCCTCTGCCGCCTGGAGTTCAGTCAGGAGTTCCGCCAACGAATATAACCTCTTGTTCATGTTATAGTTCAGGCGGAACTGCTCAAAACTCCTAGGCAGAGACTGGAGCACTATATCGATCTGGGTTTCCCCATCGATAGCTCCTCCCATAATTTCTATCTCATTCAGATAGCCTATCATCCTAAGAACGTGATCCCTCACGGGCGTTCCTTCGGACATAGTGGCCGTCATGAGTTCTCTCATAGCATCTTGCCTGGCTGCCCTATCCTGACTACCAAACATCTCCTTGAGGTTAAGCATCATATCATAGGCAGTGGTCATGGCCTCATGCTGATGTTGCAGCACATTTGACATAGAAGCCAAAATGTAGCACCGCGCCATCTGATCAGCCTTGACCCACTTCCGATGAGCTTCCTTTTCCTCAGGAGTGGAGGTGTCAATAGGTTCATCAGGACAAACCTCATGGAGTACATATTTGTACTCCTCAGCAGTTAGGACAATGTCCAAGTTTCGTTTCCAATCAACATAGTTCGGACCAGTGAGTTTGTTTTCTTTTAGTATAATGGACAGCGGGTTGAGTGCCATATCTATAAAAGAGACAAATCAAACTGTCAAATTTAATTCGATATTAACTCCCTTAATTAATATCATTAAATTTACCAATTAATCCTAAAATCCCATCAGACTAGCATGCCACGTTCATGTGGACGTATACTAGTCCAAACGATTTTATAACTGGACTTTTACTTCGGTCGTACATCATTACAACAGTGATTCCGATGGGGAGGATGCTGTAAAGCGTACCTAAGTGTATACCATTTCTCAGTACTAAGTTAACCGCTCGGAAACTACACGCCCACCGCAAGCCACGTTAGTGTGGACGTTTACGTTGACATGCGGTCCCTTTACGATTTCCTATAACTGTCGAGCCTCAATTAACCCAAAGTTCCGTTTCCGTCTAGTAAGCCACGATAGTGTGGACGTTTACTAAACAAACAACTTTGTTAATTGAATTCCATTTAATAAATTTCACAATTTCGTTAATCAAAGCTTGATATCTCGTAAGTGAAACTCGAAGTTTCTAACCAGCGATCAATCATGCAATTGAGCCCTATCTCTCACAAAGTGAGGGAGCCAACCAGACAATCGATCTAGTCATCAAATGACTCGAATGTCTCTAATCTGTGTCATCGACATAACCAAGCGCTTTGGCTCCATTCCACTCCCCGGGGTGAGAATGAGTCGAGTTGAAATTAGTCTTTGAAAGACAGATTAGGCATTGCTTTGAAAAACTTAAGTGTTCAATTCTATAAATGGAATTGAATTCGAATTTTGATCCAGTGATATCCGTGTGTCAACTTTATCCGATAGGGAGGATGACACTAAAGCCAACTCGTAAGCGACACACATCACCATCAAAACAGAGAATGGAGACCGCGGGATTGTTTCCAATCCCTCTCCCACTTAGTTTTTACGAAAGGGATTTAACAAGCATGCATGAAATTTAAAGCATAATAAAAGCACGTTAAACACACAAAAAGCAATTAACGTGGCCCGATTATTATGGCCTTTAAAATCTTCGATGCACGTCTTCTCGGATCTTCGTCTCGTTGCTCGTCTCGGTCTCGGTCCATCACCGACTCGTCTAAGGACCAAGAGACGAACTCCTCCCACTGGAGTATCATCCCGGGCCCTCGACAAGCGATCCGTGATGTCCGTCGAACCCCCGCGTCGCTGCTGCCAAAACTCAAAACAGCGCCCGCCGTTTGAGGAACAGCGGTCGCTGGAGGAGCTGCAAACGGCGGTCGCCGTTTGCCCTCCAGCGGGCGCCGTTTCTGCACAGTAGCCGCGGGTTCGACTCCTCGACCCTCGTTCGTCCGTCCTTCGATCTTTTCTCGATCTACCAAGCAGCAGCAACATTACAAGAGTAATACTAACTACTTCCGGCATCGATCCTATACAGGAATGATCGATCCTATACACCCGGATAAACGAAAAACGAAAAAAAATCCTAAACGACTCAACCCGTCGTTTTAAACTATTACAAACAAGCAACGTTAAAACCAAAAGATCTCGACAACCCCGAGAGTTTAACAAACCACAACATACAGTACATAAACATATGACCATAATAATCGGGTTACCTGCAAAACAAACTCGCAAACAATACAAGAACGCATAACCGGCTCTGATACCAATTGTTGGAAATCGACTCTCCGGGATGCGTTCGTTCGATCGCTCGAACATCCGAACCATCCCAGTCGACATCCGAAGTCACTACTTCGTTCGCTTGACAGCCCATGACCCGAATCACGCCCAGCCATCGCCCCGGAGGACAACCGCGCTAAACGGAGCTGGACTGTACCCAATCAGCGCCCGCCGATTGCAGTCCAGGGGTCGCTGGTGGAGCTGCAAACAGCGGTCGCTGTTTGCCCACCAGCGGGCGCTGTTCGTCCGCGAACAGCAACGCGACGTTGCTGTTCCGGGCTCGTTTCCGGGTCGTTTTTCCTCATCCGACTACCGATCCGGAGGTCCTAGACCCCCCAGTAGTCGAGGAACACTACCCACGACCCCGGAATCCGATCTACGTTCATATACGTTCAACGAGATAAAACCGAGATCGAAATAAATGCGGAATTGAAAGTTCCGATCTCATACCTCTCGGTCGATTGTTGAGACCTTAGATGCTTCTGGTGTATGACTCTGATCCCGACTCCAACCGTTGTGTGGGCAACGATCTGTTGGGTTTGCCTTTTCTGCTTTCTTCTTCTTCTACCGTGATATTCTTTTTCTCAGTTAGAGAAAAATATCAGCGCTAACTAATGTATTTTACAGAGAAAAATTATATTTGCGTTAACAATTATTTTTCTCAGTAAAATAGAAAAGCGGCGAACTGTAGGTTTAGAATAGGCAAGGGGGGGGGGGGGGGGGGTTTATATAGAGTTACACCAGGGACCCAAGGTTAAATTAATTAAGGGCTAAATTGAAATATTAATTAACTTGGAATACGTAAACGCAATTCCTTAATTAATCGATTTCAATTTTAATTATTATTAACTCCACTATAAAATAATAATTGAATTCCCGAAATTAATTTAATATTATTTCAACAATAATAAATCCGCCGAAATTACATATACGACCTTCCCCGTGTTTAAGATATCGAACGTCCACGAATTTATTTAATTACTAATAATTAAATTAATTCGTCTCTTATTATCCGAGACTAGTACCACTCATCCTTATTATCATGTGGAACAAATCCACCTGCAGGGTTTACATGATAAACTTTATGAGCTCATCTCGGGGACGTTATCAACCCGATAAACGGGACACGGTTTCCTGTCTATAATCTATAGCATGCCGTGAGCACAATTACGATTCCCAATTTACCGAGTATCTCGACTAATCAAATAGTCTCACTCATTGGCAAGTTAAAGAACCGAGAATTGGACACACGCACCTATAATTATATAGGGATTAAGAATTCGTATATCCGTAATTCTGAGGTCTAGTTCGATTACGTCGATTAGTATAAATCGAACGCCCTCCCGTGGTCCTGCTCAATACACCAAGTGTACAAGTGTAACATAATAGTCAAGACCAACTATTACCCAGTCACACTACGACGTACCGATGGATTGTCCCTGTCCATCTAAGTCGTGAGCTTCTGTTTGATAATATACGAGTAACCGACAGTATGATCTTCCGCGTGTCTCCTCACGCCATACTGTCTACAACGTATATATCTAGGACTATTGCATTCAAGTACAAGGTAGACAAAATGCCGACAGTTTGATTAATAGATAATGTAAAACACAGATAAGGAGTTCCATATTGTCACTAAACTAGACATTTAGAATATAACTCCATCAACGAGGTCATTCCAAAGGTGAACATTTCGAGGTTGATCCATTTGAGGTGGTTCAATCGACTCAACACCACCTCATCGACATCAACAAATCACTTCATCACCAAAAGTAAGATCTCGTTGATATCTCTCTCTATATATATATTGGATGTATATATATATATATAAATATATGTGTGTCTATACATATTTGTGTGCACTAAGATCATGGCATAGTAGATCTATCACTTTACACGCTTCCGCACACACGGTATATCGATCGGATCGGTATACCGATACCTTCACTGTCCTCGTCGACAATCTGGATCGGCGGGCGGCGGTGGCGCGTCGCGGTTGACGGGTTCTGGGTCTACTCCGGCCGCTGGTGCGTCGGGATCCTCGATAGCCGCCTTGCCTTTGACGTCGCGTCGCCTGCCGGAATCAACAGAGTCGTCGGATGCCGTCGCGCCTTCCTTCTCGTCTGCCATTTTTTCCGCCGGTTGAACCTCTAACTCCAATGCGTAAAACCTGATCTCATTCTAACGCCACAGTTCGGACCCTTTTTCTCTAAATTGCTACAGTACTAGAGGGGGGGGGGGGGGGGGGGGGGCATATAAAGAAGGGTTCCAAGAAGATATTAATTTGATAGGTAGCAAGTTATAGATCGGAGAATGCATGTCGAAAATCTTGAAATGGGATGGTGTTCTTGAGCTTAGAGTTTTTGTATTTTATTTCCTTACTTAAAAAGTATTTGGAAAAAATACAAAGTGGTCAAGTTCCTTCCTCCTCTCCTCTTCCTCTCTTATATTCTAGTCATTTGCTGAGCATGCAAACTCTCCTAATGACACCTATTAGCCACCTATCTATTCTCATTCCACTAACAAAGACTTTATGTTTTACATTAAAAACCCACTAATTTTGTCTTCCCACTTGCTGCATGTCACCAGGGGCACCGCCTCTTGCCTGGAGCCTTGTCTGACTGATCCTTTATTCTGGTACGGGGCTGTCTGCCCGGGGCTACCGTTTAGCCTGCCTGGTAAGTTCTTCATACTTGTCTTCAAAATGTGACTTGGCCTTCGGTTGACTCTTCATCTGATGACGTGGCTTTGATCGTCTGGACACGTGTCGGTGTCGGATTTTTATGGTGTAACAATATATATATATATATATATATATATATATATATATATATATATATATATATATATATATATATATATATATATATATATATATTGCATAATAAATATAAGTTAATGATATAGATATATTATCTTTTAATAATTGTACATGTAACACATATAGCCTATCGATTATCTTTCTTTTCTTCACTCATAAGGTCCAGGGTTAGCGGTTATCCTTCCTTTCTTCACGTCAAGGGTTTAAACCCGTGACTATTTCTATTCAAACACATTAATTAAAAATAATCAAAGTTTAACCACATGTGGTCATTTTTATGCATTAATTAAAAAAGTTAACGTTTGACCACCTGTAACTATTTCTTACACATTAATTAAAAAAATTAACAGTTTGACCACCACTGCATGTGACCATTTCTTAAGTTCAATGAAGTATAAAATATTTTCATTTCGTATGCAGATGAGAGGTGTGTGACCATTAAAAAAACCGAAAGTTTTACCATATAGAGAGTAGTTAAATTTAATATTTCAATTATCTACCGTTATAAAAAAAAAAGAGCAATTAATTCGGGGTGAGGATACTTTAATCTAGCTATCTTGTCGGGTCGGGTCAAGAAAAGTAAAAGTCTTTGGCAACCTCAAGTTGAAGTGTTCAACTCTCTCTCATCTCTCCCAACATGTTGCTCTCACTCAACCTCCAACAAAAAAGTAAATTATTACTCATAATCTTTCTCTCTCTCTCTCTTGCTGTTGGGCAATCAATCTTTTATTCATCTTTGTTTTGTATGGTGATTTTAGTTGTCAAATTATTGTAAGGTCTTGATCACAATTAAATAGTCTGGCAAATAATTAGTATGTTTGGGTTTTGGGATTTCTGCTGCGATGAAGAAGAGATGGTGGACTTGGAGGAGCCCAACACGTTTTCTTTGCCTTCACCCCTTCCACAATGGCCTAAAGGTAGGTGTGTGTGTGTGTGTGTTTTTCAGCTTTTTTTTAGATATGAATTCAATTTCTGGAGTTGTGTGAATTAGGAACAAACCCAAGTAATCACTGAATCTCGTAATTACAGGTAGAAAATTTAGTTGTGGACAAATATGCCTGGGAGAAATCCAAGTCATCCTGATCACAAAGCTGGACAAAATATGGAGTTGCAAAAAGACGACGAAACAGGTCACTTTTTATAAACCCACTCAAATCCCAGATGGATATTCCTGCCTTGGTCATTCATGCCAGTACGGTCGCAGAGCCTACGCCCTTGTTGCCAAGGATATTTCCAAAAACAACAACAACGACTCCCCATCTCTCCAGAAGCCTCTTAGCTACTCTTTAGTGTGGACCCAAAATTCTCATGGTTACATTTGGCTACCAATTCCACCAACCGGTTATAAACCCATGGGCTTCGTGGCTACAACCGAGCCCGACGAACCCGATCTTGATCAAGTACGATGCGTTCGTTCTGACCTCACCGAAGCTTGTCAAGTTAGCGACGTTCTATTCGATATGAATTCCCTTTCTTCGAGAGATCGATTTTACGTGTGGAATATAAGGCCTTGTAGAAGGGGAATGTTGTGTGCAGGTGTCCCCGTTGGCACATTCTTTTGCTGTGTGGACAAGCTTTACCAAGGTGATGAAATAACAACTATTGCTTGTTTGAAAAACATGGATTCGTCTTTATCTTCAATGCCGAATCTTGAACAGATACATTCATTGATCAAACACTACGGACCCACACTTTACTTCCACCCCGAGGAATCCTACTTACCCTCGTCAGTTTCTTGGCTCTTCAAAAACGGAGCTCTTTTGTACAAACGGGGAGATGACAAGGGTTTAGCCATTGATTCTAAAGGCTCGGTTTTGCCTTATGGTGGAGCCAACGATGGAGAGTTTTGGGTCGACTTGCCGAGTGACGATGAGGCTAAAGAATACGCTAGTAGAGGTAATATGGATAGCGCTGAATTGTACGTTCATGTAAAGCCGGCTTTAGGGGGGACTTTTACCGACATAGTGATGTGGATCTTTTGCCCGTTTAACGGCCCGGCTACATTGAAAGCCGGATTGTGGAGTTACACATTTAAGAAGATAGGTCAACATGTAGGCGATTGGGAGCACTTTACACTCCGGTTGAGCAACTTCAACGGGGAGCTATGGAGCGTGTATTTCTCCGAGCATAGTGGGGGTGAATGGGTCCACGCCTCTGAGTTAGAGTTTATTGAGGGCAATAAGGCTGTTGTGTATGCATCGAAGAATGGGCACGCGAGTTTTCCGCATGAGGGTTGTTACATTCAAGGCTCGTCTGTGCTCGGAATCGGGGCAAGAAACGACTGCGCAAAAAGTGAGTTCATTGTTGATTCTAGTGTTAGGTATCGGATTGTGGCTGCAGAGTATCTTGTTGGGGATGATGAGTCTGTTGAGGAGCCGTGTTGGTTGCAGTATATGAGGGAGTGGGGCCCGACTGTGGTTTACGATTCAAGATCAGACTTGGAGAGGATTTTGAAGCACCTTCCGTTTTTCGTTAGGTTTTCGGTTGAGAATCTGATTGAGCTGTTTCCGACCGAGCTTTATGGTGAGGAAGGACCCACAGGGCCCAAGGAGAAGGACAATTGGTTGGGGGATGAAAGATGTTAGCTCTTCTGTCAAATACTATAAGCAAGATGTATACTTCTTTTATGATAGTACATGAGAATAGTACATGAGAATCAACTTGATATGTTGATTATTGTTGTATAAAATTTGATAAAACAAAAATTGATATAAAATTTTAATTAAAACTAATTTACTAGTATAATGCAATTAATAATACTACTACTTGAAAAAGAAATAGAGAAACTAAAACTGAAAAGAGTACACGCAACTTGTGTACTCGCCGCCAAAGTCGGAAAATCCCTTCTACAGCCCTAACAAGTTTCAGTTTTGTCCTGATACAAAATATACATAAATTAAGAAACATGTACAAAAATTACAATAATACCCTCACGACGATATTTGAAGATATAATATCACTACTCAGTTAACCTAACCGGTGAAAAAGGATTATATTTTTTCTTGGGACCCAATGGCCTGGACTCCTTCAGCAATTCTAAGAGACGTGATCGCTCTATAAGTAGCTAAATCAGCATTGGCCATTAGCATCTGGGCCTTTTGACGCTTTAGAATAGCCAACCCTTCGAAATTGCTTACAGCAGCTTTAGCTTCTTTTAATTTGTGGGCATTGTTTTGTTGCTCTAAAGCCACTCGTTCAGCTGCTATTGCTGTTATAAAAAACAAATTATTATCAACACCAGGGAAATAACTGATCCATCATATAACATCAATCCATATAACGTTTAAACCCCAAAACTTCATTGTTTAATAGCTCTCCCTCGTCTCATTGAAAAAAAGTGTTGCTATTTTTCAACATATAAATACAATTCAAGCATTAATTACTCGGATATTTTGTTTTTTTGAAATTTGTATTATAATAATTTTCTCTCTTACATTCTTTTTATAAGCTCGTCAATTTCTATTACTATCATCGTCAAGTACAGCTCGATTCACCCATTTTATAATGTTAAAAGTCAATAGGCGTACATAATCACTTTCCATCTGGCGGTCACATTTTATGCCTCCAGGATTATGCCTCGAGACATTTGAGCAAAATGCCTAAATACAATGTCTTGCATTTTAAATATTGCTCTTGTTAACTAAAAATTATAACAGATTAAAATAGCGATAGATTTACTCAAATGTGTATAAGGACAACACCTCTACTCAGCTACAAACCTCATATTTTTACAATTACAAAATGGTATACATATACATTTATATTATATGCATCAAATCATGTCTTTTTACAGTATGTAAGAAAAGCGGGAGATGTATTTTTATAATATATTTAGTCGTATTTAATTAATCAAATATACATGTTAGGATATAAAATTTAAGGGTAGGTAGGAATATAATAATAAATCTAGAGTAGGAAAACAAGCATGCCCTTGCATGTTTCCCTCTTTTAAACTAATTGCAGAAAAAAAATTAAACTTACTGATAAAAAAATAATATTAGACAAGAGAAAATACCATGAAAAATAGGTCGATGTTTCCCTCTTCCGGCCTGACTTGCGGTCCGTTTAAATGATCTTTTCTTTCGCACAATCGACTTAGGGATCACTTGAATTCTTCGGGGTTGGTAAAGCTGCCAATGAAAACAAGTGTTCTTCTAGCATATTAGAAGAATATAAACAAACATAGATAAATAAGCATTTGAGCAGAATTAAAAGTTAAATAGTCAAAGAATATCATGATCTGAAAAATAACATTACAGCTCATAATAGTGGCATCGTCAGATGTGCCACTACGGCTCACAATATTACTAGAGTAGCAGAAAATTACAATCTCCATATTGGACACTCAAATAAATTTGGTAAACAAAATTATATTTAATAGTAATTTATTGTTCTATCATCCTACAAACAGAAAAAATAACTTCTAAAAGGTATAACCAACTTCAAGTGCAGGATAGACTTAGTGGGAACAATAAAAGTGGTATAAAATTGTTTTTGTTTTGCAGTACATTTACTCGATTAGTGCACACACGAAACAAACCTACTCACATGTGTTCCTCAAACCATGTGAAAAAAGTGAAAAATTAAATTATAGAAGGTTATTGACCGAATAATCAAAATATCATTATTTGACCATGATTAGAAGAGTATATTATCACCACAATATCAAACGCAGGTTTAAGAAACACTGATCCTTGAATCTCAGACAACACATGGTAAATCTAGCCATAACAAGCCAAGCATGCATTCAAACCCACACATCAGACATCTTTAAAAGGCGTTTTATATCTACCTGGAAAATCTTCACTAGTGCTGCCCGTTTCTGTTTCCGCTTCTTTACCCAATGACTATGGACAGCCTCAACAACTTCCCTCCTTTCCAAATGAGAACAAAAATCACAAACTGCAAAATCTTCAAAATTCTCATCAGGGTTGCAGTGCGCCCCCTTCTCAAGTGCATCAACAATCAGCTCAAAGCTCTCGGGCGTAACACTTGTAAAAACCTCTAACCCCTCAGAAAAATCATCATTCAACTTCTCAAGCCATGCCTCGTCATCCGAATCCATGTCATAATTCGCGCTCTTTTTCATCAGGGCCCGCTTCAACTCATCATCAATCACCTTAATATATGAATCGGGTCTCACATACGCTTTATCACCGGCACCAGAAGGAGTCAAGACCTCCTGCACAATGGGAACAGGAATCACACTGGCAGCTGGAGAAAGCATGTTCCGGTCATAGCATTCCCTGTAAAGCTCCTTGAAAATAAGCCAATCCTGTCTGTCCAAAAACTCAAGCTTGAACCCGCCATTGACTGTCCAGATCGTCTTGTGTGAAAAGCGGTTAGTGCAGGAATGCCTCATGACCTTCTCTGCAGAGAAACTGTACTTACTCACACCTTCCTTTGTAATGGAGAGAAACCATTGCTTTGAAGGGGATGATTGAAGAGTGATGGTGGCTCCTTCTTCTTTGTAGCACCTGCTGGGCTTGGTAATCAACAAATTTACAGAGCATCCATTGGTAAATATATCCTGACTGAAGGTAAATTTGTGGTCTTTAGTGTTTTTTGCAATGGAGGATGATTGTAAGCTTTCTTGTCTGATCCAAACAAAGTCCGAGGTTAAAGCGCCAATGGTTTTCTGGGCCCAAAGGCCTGATAGCTGTTGGCCTCTCTTACGCCTCAAGGAGCTACGTCTCTTCTGGATATGACGACTGTTTTTCGACTGGAAGGATCTAAGGGACGATCTAGTAACCCCAAGAGATGAATTTGAGAACTCCTTCCTTCTGGAAAGAACTTCAGGTTCCTCTAGTGCGATAACATTTTGGAGCTCAGGGGTTTGAACATAGTGTTGTGGTTCTTCAATATTATCAGAAGATACATCTCCAACTTTATCATCTTTTTGGTATATATTACATGGGCGATGTGGCAGGGTAAAGTAAGGAAGCAAATGTAGGGATCTGAGATGCATGCACGTTTGCATATACATGAAGAAATATGGGATAGTGGAAAAATTAAAGGAAAACAAAGGCGTCTGAGACTTGGATCGAGAAATTATGCAAATCACAGGCTTCTTGGCAGTAGTAGAGTTCTGCAACAAAAATAACTGATTTAATTATAAAAAATATTGGAAGAGCAAAATCTAGACTAAGTATGGCATCATTCCGAAACCCCCTTCTCCAAGGTTTACAATTATTCTATAAATGTACATCTGTATGATGGAAATTGGAACACTTCCATTTTCTCTTTTGAAGGGAAATAGAACATTCAGAAAACTCAAGAAACAATTTCACTGTAATCGAACAAATCTTAGTCAAATGGAATTTCAAACAACTAATTCTCATTTCAATCATGAAATTCGCACATATTGCTAATCCCCTCCCTTTAACAAATGGAAATCAGTAACTTCATATATCACTTTTATATTCAACTTCAAGACGTTAATATTCAACAGATAACCTTCAAATAAGAAGGGATCTCCCGATAATCCAAAATTTGAGTTAACAATACACACGCACCCGAAAACCATTAATAGAATAATTCCTTGCATTATAAAGGATGATATTTTTACCTGGAGAAAAAGCACCCCACATGACGAATAAACATCAAATATTGGATACGACACAAGGAACTTAGACACCCTCCTAATTTCAATCCTACTCCTGGCTATGTAATTCAGCACGGTTGCCAACAAGCAAGTCATCCAACATCCATTATCAGAAGGAGACCCATTCACAACAATAGCAAGATCACGGAACCCACATCTCACGGAATCGCAAGGAGTTTTACACGAACCTACTCCAGTATTCTTCCTCCATTGCCCCCTATAAAACTTCTTCCCAAACCTTCTATCCTCCATGTCACTAATTTTACCTGACTCAACCCTCTTCCTCTTTCTCTCGTACACGATCCCATACATCATGTCGACATTTTTAACCGCCACTTCATTTTCTGGCACACTTTCCTCGATTCTCACATTTTTGAAAGAATTATTCTTGTTTACATGTCTTGATTCATTGCAAGCACCTCCAGAATCTTCAACAAGATGAGCCCACTGATTTTTCATATGATCAGTTCTCAAAATTTTGCTGACATCATGGGACTCGGGCCACAGCCTCCTCCCGGATCTTAGGACATGGGCTCGAAACACCCTTGTGCTCCTTCTCATGGAGACAGAAGGCATTGTCAGTTTGCCTTTACCCTTTCGAGAGGAAGCCCCTGGACTAATTTTCCCCTTCACTTTCGTAATTGAATCAAAAATTTTAAGAACCATAAACTTTGTCCAATGCAGAACTTAGCCTTGACCAAATCTTGTAACGGAAAAAAATAAAGAAAAGGCAAGCAGTTCAGATTATGAAACATGAACTTGCAATCCCAGTTCAAAATGCTGTTTCGTTCCGACTAAACTAAGTACAAATCCACCCGTGTTACTCGCTTTCCTCAAAGAATGCAAGCAAAAAAGAACCATTCTTCACGCCGGAACCGGTCTAAACTAGGTTGACTCGGATCAACTCAGACGTATTACAAAAAAGGAAGAGGAAAACTGTAAAACACGAGACGAGGATATATAACTGTAAAATACGATCAAACAAATCCTACTTCCATATCACCAAAATCCTCTTTTTCGACAACCCATCAATTAAAACGACGCGGGTAATAGAAAGATACAAATATTTACCTAACTAAAAAAACAAGATGAAAGCATTTTTTTCTCCTCAATCCTTCATCGGTTTTTTAAAGGGGGGGTTTTCTTTTGATATTAGTAATAATAATGAAACAAATCAAAACTCTTTTCCTTTGGTTTGATTGCCGTTTCACTTCAGAAAAAAACAAAGAAAAAAAAGATGACTGCGGATGGGTTTCTAGGGTTTATGTGTTAGCAAAAGAAGATGGTGACTATTATTAACTGCTGCGAATTACTGGGCCGGTTATTGTGGGCCGTTGGATTAAAAGGTGGAGCACATAACTTGGGAATGATTCGAGGAATTGCGGGGCCCTTGACTTATGATTTTTTTAATGAGGGAATACTAAAATTACCTTTATAACAAATTTAATTTTCTAAAATACTTTCCACAAAATTTTATTCTACAAATACTTTTATCCTTATTAATTAAATGTAAAAAAAATAAAAAATAACATAATTATACTGTAGTCCCAAAATAATTATTTTCACAACGTTCCCCTCACTAATGCAAACGACTCTGGGGCACTAGTATATGACTAGCGCCTGGGGCCCTTTGTTAATTTCAGCGGCTCTGGGCGTTAGAATAGGACTAGCACCTAGGGCCCTTTGCAGTCTAAAATTCTAAAATACAATGTTTTTGTTTAATTCTAATTACAGGAAAGGAAAAGTTATGCATCAAAGTACATCGTGGTGGATAATGAAAGCAAATGGAGGAATATTGGAGATGGGTAATGATCAATATGATACACTCGAAAACAACGTTGATTTGAATTTTACATTGTATTTTACACTCGTTTATGAGAATTTTGTTATTTGAATTGTTACTCCAAGCTCAAATGTTACGAAAAAAAGTGTGAAAAATACTTTAATAACTCGGAAAATTGTTATTGTAGATAAGCTCATGTATCGACATTGAATACATATATTCTGATCGGAAAACAATCAAAAGGACGTTGTTGCTCTCTATCCAAGTCTTTGAGGTGCGGGGCGCCAGCCACTCTAGGAACCGCTCCCTTCACACTTTCGAGGCGCGGGGCGTTGGTGCCCTCAATGGTAAATGAGGCGCGAGGCGCTAGGCCACAAACGGAGGGCACCAGACCCCTCCGGGGCCCTGCGCCCTTCACAGTTTCGTTCGTGAATTTTAGATGTTAACTCGTGATTTGATGTGTGTAATTGGATATTTTTGAACCTTTTGATGTTCTTAAAATGTTTTGTTACATGTTCAATTCGAATTTCGGTAAAACAAAATACTTGTAAGTGTTCGATGCGAGAAATCCCTAAACTCGTAGTTTTCCGTAGTTTCTCGGATTAAGTACTTACGAATATGTTTTTTAAATGAAAATCGAACTGAACATGTAACACAACATTTTAAGAACATCCAACGGTTCAAAAATATAGAATTATGTGCGGATAATCGAGCGTAGTGTAAAATGTATGTTGTGACTTCAATGGTTGAAGTTTTAAATGTGAATGGTTAGGGTTTAAGTTTAAGGTTTAAGGTTTAAAGGTATGATGACCATACCATACATTTATACTGTGTTGGAGTTGTGTACTTAATGTCTAGATTTAAGTAACGGAAACTCCCGATCCATTGTCATTAATCTATTTAATTAAATAAACAATTATTTGCGTTTAATTATTTATAATTAAATATATGCAAATTATAGTCCTAGATTATATACGTTGTAGTTAGTATGGTGTGCGGGCCCACACAGAAGATCATACTATCGGTTACTCGTATTTAATCAAACAGTTGCTCACGACCTAGATGGACACGGACCAATCCATCGGTATAGTCGTTGTGTGAGAGAGAAAATAATCTGTCTTGATTATTTTATCACACTTGTACACTTGGTGTATTGGGCGGATCGCTTGAGATTTATCGATTAGGATTGCCTTGGATAATCGATTTAAATCTCAGTGTATTTTATTCTTAATCCCCGATACTATTACGGGTGTGTATATTTAATATAAGTGACTTTGATTTTCCAAAGGAATTGACCGGTTTAATTATTGGGTCAATTACCGGTTAAGTCGGGTCGCTATATTTTATATATGACATGCCGTGAATACTTGACGGGAAAGTGTGTCCCGATAAGGGTTGATAATGTCCCCGAGATGAGTTCATAAGGAATTATTATGTAAACCCTGCAGGTGGATTTGTTCCGAATAATAATTAAGGATGAATGGTACTAGTCTCGGTTACAAGAGATGAATAAATTAATTAGCAATAAATTAATTTATTCATGGACATTTCTATGTTAAACGCACGGAATAAATAATACTAGGAGAAATATTATTTGATATAATATGGTTTAATATTGGGAGTGCAATTAATTTATATAGTGAAAAATAAATTAATTAATATTAATGGGATTAATAGATTTGGGCTTGGGCTCAATTTAATCATTAATATTGGAAGCCCAATATTCCACCTCCTTAAGATCCCCTACGTAGCCTATAAAAGCACTACATGGTCTTCTCTATTCTCATAACTTGAAGATCACAATTCTAGAGAGAGAAAGTAGAGAGGGAGATCCATGGAGTTCGGTAGATCGTCGCCCACACGACGTCCGAGCTAGTGCAAGGAATACGTGGGAAGATCTCAAGGTCGTCAAATTGAGTTCTTCGTTTTTTCGAACAGCGAGAACGAGGTAAATCGTAAAACCCTCTTTATGATTTTATCGTTTAATTATCGTAAAAATATCATGAACCAAGATCCGAGGGACGAACCCCGTGAACGAGGATCGACCTCGCGGTGGTGATCGAGGATCACCGGACCGCGGAGGCCGAGAGATCCCCGGCGGGGATCGCATGCACAAAACCCCTCGGCTGGACGCCGAGGGTGGCGGTCGAACCCTAGGGTTTCGACCGCCGGCGCGTACAAGGGACCCCGGCTGGAGTCGGGGCGTGCGATCGACCATGGTGGTCGATCGCTGGGGGCAGCCGCGGGCTGGTGCCACGGCAGTCGCCCCCTCCTCCCGGCGATGGCGGTGAGTCGCCGGACTCACCGCCGGGGGCTGCTACGAGCAGCCCCGGGGATGCGCGAAGCATCCCGGCGATCGCAAAACGCTATCGCGAGCCCCTCGCGGGGCTCGGCTAGGGTTTGCCGTGGGTTCATCCCACGGCGGCTACCTTGGTCGGGCTCCGATCATGCGTGGTGGTTCGCGGTGGTTTCCGGCGAAGGGATTTCGATTGGGTTGTCGGTTCCGCATTTTTGACAATCCGGATATTCGATCTCCAAAGGATTTCGGTTGGAATTAATTAGATAATTTATTTATTTAAATTTATTAATTTCGGGATATCGATTTCCAACATACTGCACACGACTATCCACACACAATTGAACCATTGGATGTTCTTAAAATATTGTGTTATATGTCCAATCCAATTTTCATTAAAAAAAATATTCGTAAGTACTTGATTCGAGAGACTACGAAAAACTACGAGTTTAGGAATTTCTTGGATTCAGCACTTTCAGATTTTTTTTACCGAAAATCGAATTGGACATGTAATAAAACATTTTAAGAACATCATACGATTCAAAAATATCTAATTATGCATATCAAATCACGTGTTTAACATCTGAAATTCACTTACAAAACTGTGAAGGGCGCGGGGCCCCAGAGGGATCTGGCGCCTGGCGCCTCGGGGCCCTGGAGGGGTCTGGCGCCCTGCGTCTGTGGCCTAAAGCCCCGCGCCTCAAATACAATTGAGGGCACCAGCGCCCCGCACCTCGAAAGTGTGAAGGGCGCGGGGCCCAAAGTGGCTGGCGCCCCACGCCTCAAATTCTTGGATAGAGAGCACCATCTCCTTTTGATTGTTTTCCGATCAGAATATACGTTTTCGATACTCATACTTTAGCTTATCTACCATAAATATTTTCCTGAGTAATCGAAGTTTATTTTCCACACTTTTTTCTTAACAATTGAGTTTGGAGCAACAATTCAAGTAACAAAATTCACCTACAAGAGTCTAAAATATAAACTAAAATACGAATAGTATATTTGCATACATTCAAAATAAGGGTTTATTACATTTTGCAACCCCATGTATAGGGTTTTTTACACTTTGCAACCTAGTCGGAATTTCGTAACACTTTGCAACCCAATGTATACGGGTTTTACACTTTACAACCTGCATCGGAATATTCGATGGAATATTCCGTCTAAGTGGGAATCACGCGCCAGTGAAGCGTGTGAGTGTGCATTTAATCTGGAGCTGGAGGGGTATTAATGTACTTACCCCTTATTAGTTATTTTTTAATTTATAATTGAATTAAGTAAAAGAAATGAAAAAAGAATTACGGGTTTCATTAATAACCATCGTCTTCTCCGCCATTACCTCCAAAATCCCCAATTTTCGCAAGAACCCTAATTCCACAAATTCCAGAAATCCAAAACCAGAATCCCTAAATATCGACCGAAACTAACCCTAATCTGTTAATCCAAACACTAAAATCCTAATTCCACAAGCTCCCGTCAAGAACCCTAACAAAAAATCCCAAAATCCCAAAATCCCAAAATCCAGAAAGCGAGATGCAGTGGAAATTGCGGCCCGATAATGCCCCCCGCCGGTGATTGAGCCTTTGAATCATGACAAGTTCACTATTAGAGTGCATCTGATGGAGTTATATTCTAAATGTCTAGTTTAGTGACAATATGGAACTCCTTATCTGTGTTTTTCATTATCTATTAATCAAACTGTCGGCATTTTGTCTATCTTGTACTTGAATGCAATAGTCCTAGATATATACGTTGTAGACAGTATGGCGTGAGGAGACACGCGGAAGATCATACTGTCGGTTACTCGTATATTATCGAACAGAAGCTCACGACTTAGATGGACAGGGACAATCCATCGGTACGTCGTAGTGTGACTGGGTAATAGTTGGTCTTGACTATTATGTTACACTTGTACACTTGGTGTATTGAGCAGGACCACGGGAGGGCGTTCGATTTATACTAATCGACGTAATCGAACTAGACCTCAGAGATTACGGATATACGAATTCCTAATCCCTATATAATTATAGGTGCGTGTGTCCAATTCTCGGTTCTTTAATATGCCAATGAGTGAGACTAATTGATTAGTCGAGATACTCGGTAAATTGGGAATCAGAATTGTACACACGGCATGCTATAGATTATAGACAGGAAACCGTGTCCCGTTTATCGGGTTGATGACGTCCCCGAGATGAGCTCATAAAGTTTATCATGTAAACCCTGCAGGTGGATTTGTTCCACACGATAATAAGGATGAGTGGTACTAGTCTCGGATAATAAGAAACGAATTAATTTAATTATTAGTAATTAAATAAATTCGTGGACGTTCGATATCTTAAACACGGGGAAAGTCGTTTATGTAATTTCGGCGGAATTATTATTGTTGAAATAATATTAAAATTAATTTCGGGAATTTAATTATTATTTTTTAGTGGAGTGAATAATAATTAAAATTGAAATCGATTAATTAAGGAATTGCGTTTACGTATTCCAAGTTAATTAATATTTCAATTTAGCCCTTAATTAATTTAACCTTGGGTCCCTAGTGTAGCTCTATTTAAACCCCCCCTTGCCCTCTCCTAAGACCTACAATTCGCCGCAACGTTTTATTTCAGCATAGAAAAGAATTATTTGTTAGCGCAATAAAAACTTTTTCTCTGTTAAAATAAAGTTAACGCAATTATATTGTTCTCACACTGAGAATAATCAATACGCTGGTCTTGGAAAGGAGAGTGCAGACAAGGACGAATCCAGCGGATCGTTGCCCACACAACGGCTGGAGTCGGGCAGAGTCATACACTAGAAGCGTCTAAGGTCTCAACAATCGACCGAGAGGTATGAGATCGAATTCTCTATTCCGCAATTTTATTCGATCTAATTTCTCGTTGATCATAGATGAACGTAGATCGGATTCCGGGATCGTGGATCGTATTCCTCGACTACTGGGGGTTCTAGGACCTTCAGATCGGTAGTCGGATGAGGAAAAACGACCCGGAAACGAGCCCGGAACAGCAACGTCGCGTTGCTGTTCGCGGACGAACAGCGCCCGCTGGTGGGCAAACAGCGACCGCTGTTTGCAGCTCCACCAGCGACCGCTGGTCTGCAATCAGCGGGCGCTGATTGGGTGCAGACCAGCTCCATTTCACGCGGTTGTCCTCCGGGGCGATGGCTGGGCGTGATTCGGGATAAGGGCTGTCAAGCGAACGAAGTAGCGACATCGGATGTCGACTGGGATCGTTCGGATGTTCGAGAGATCGAACGAACGCATCCCGGGTAGTCGATTTCCAACAATTGGTATCAGAGCCGGTTTGTGCGTTCTTGTATTGTTTGCGAGTTTTGTTTTGCAGGATAACCCGATTATTATGGTCATGTTGTATGTACTGTATTTTTTGTGGTTTGTTAAACTCTCGGGGTTGTCGAGATCTTTGTTTTTGAATCGTTGCTTGCTTGTAATAGTTAAAACGTCGGGTTAAGTCGTTTAGGGTTTTCTATTTCGTTTTTCGTTTATCCGGGTGTATAGGATCGATCATTCCTGTATAGGATCGATGCCGGAAGTAGTTAGTTTACATATGTAATGTTACTGCTGCTTGGTGAATCGAGAGGAGATCGAAGGACGGACGAACGAGGGTCGAGAAGTCGAACCCGCGGCTGCTGTGCACAAACGGCGCCCGCTGGAGGGCAAACGGCGGTCGCCGTTTGCAGCTCCTCCAGCGACCGCTGTTCTTCATACAGCGGGCGCTGTTTGAGGTTTGGCAGCAGCGCCGCGGGGGTTCGACGGACATCACGGATCGCTTGTCGAGGGCCCGGGACGATACTCCAGTGGGAGGGGTTCGTCTCTTGGTCCTTAGACGAGTCGGTGATGGACCGAGGCCGAGACGAGCAACGAGACGAAGATCCGAGAAGACGTGCATCGAAGTTTTTAAAAGCCATAATAATCGGGCCACGTTAAATGCTTTTTGTGTGTTTACGTGCTTTATTGTGCTTTAAATTCATATGCATGTGAATGTTATCCCTTTCGTAAAAACTAAGTGGGAGAGGGATTGGAAAAAATCCCGCGGTCTCCATTCTCTGTTTTGATGGTGATGTGTGTCGCTTACGAGTTGGCTTTAGTGTCATCCTCCCTATCGGATAAAGTTGACACACGGATATCACTGGATCAAAATTCGAATTCAATTCCATTTATAGAATTGAACACTTAAGTTTTTCAAAGCAATGCCTAATCTGTCTTTCAAAGACTAATTTCAACTCGACTCATTCTCACCCCGGGGAGTGGAATGGAGCCAAAGCGCTTGGTTATGTCGATGACACATATTAGAGACATTCGAGTCATTTGATGACTAGATCGATTGTCTGGTTGGCTCCCTCACTTAGTGAGAGATAGGGCTCAATTGCATGATTAATCGCTGGTTAGAAACTTCGAGTTTCACTTACGAGAAATCAAGCTTTGATTAACGAAATTGTGAAATTTATTAAATGGAATTCAATTAACAAAGTTGTTTGTTTAGTAAACGTCCACACTATCGTGGCTTACTAGACGGAAACGGAACTTTGGGTTAATTGAGGCTCGACAGTTATAGGAAATCGTAAAGGGACCGCATGTCAACGTAAACGTCCACACTAACGTGGCTTGCGGTGGGCGTGTAGTTTCCGAGCGGTTAACTTAGTACTGAGAAATGGTATACACTTAGGTACGCTTTACAGTATCCTCCCCATCGGAGTCACTGCTGTAATGATGTACGACCGAAGTAAAAGTCCAGTTATAAAATCGTTTGGACTAGTATACGTCCACATGAACGTGGCATGCTAGTCTGATGGGATTTTAGGATTGATTGGTAAATTTAATGATATTAATTAAGGGAGTTAATATCGAATTAAATTTGAAGGTTTGATTTGTCTCTTTTATAGATATGACACTCAACCCGCTGTCCATTATACTAAAAGAAAACAAACTCACTGGTCCAAACTATGTTGATTGGAAACGAAACTTGGACATTGTCCTAACTGCTGAGGAGTACAAATATGTACTCCATGAGGTTTGTCCTGATGAACCTACTGATACCTCCACTCCTGAGGAAAAGGAAGCTCATCGGAAGTGGGTCAAGGCTGATCAGATGGCGCGGTGCTACATTTTGGCTTCTATGTCAAATGTGCTGCAACATCAGCATGAAGCCATGACCACTGTTGGAATTCGATATCCCGGGCTATTAAAATTTGCGGAAACCATAGCCCGATCAAAAACCCATCGCCGGAGATCACACGAACACCACGTACGAGCCGGAGCACGAACCAAACGCACGACGGGGCCGAATCCGCGCGCACGCCCAGCCCGAGCCCCCGCACGCGGGGCTCACGCGATCACCGATCGCACGCCGGCGATCGGTTGGGGTGGGGCTGCTCCAGCAGCCCCC
Organism: Euphrasia confusa; assembly: GCA_954870475.1. Taxonomy (NCBI): domain Eukaryota; kingdom Viridiplantae; phylum Streptophyta; class Magnoliopsida; order Lamiales; family Orobanchaceae; genus Euphrasia; species Euphrasia confusa. The sequence continues at coordinate 36,764,752 of OX940950.1, forward strand.
GCGGCGAGTCCGGCGACTCGCCGCCGCCTGGAGGCCCTCGCCCTCACGGCGAGGTTGGGCACGGCACCAGCCCGTGCCCAGCGATCGACCTCTTGCGGTCGATCGCACACCCTCGGCCCAGCTGAGGGTTCGGCCCCCTTGCCCCGCCGAAACCCTAGGGGCGATCGCCCGTGGTCCGGTGGCTTCGCCACCACCACACGATCGTCCTCTACTCCGGGTTCGATCTTCGGATCTTGTTCTACGGTATTCTCGATAAATCAAAACCGAATAAATCAAGGGCGTTTAGATTTTTACCTTTCGATTCGTTGTTCGGAGAAACGAAATCAAGATGACCTTTGAATCTTCCCACGTATTCCTTGCACTCCGTTCGAACGTCGGGTGGGCGACGATCTATCGAACTCCTATGGATCTCCTTCAACTCTCTAGAATATCAAGTGTGATAATCTTGTCTTATGAATTATGAAGGCCATGTAGTGCTTTTATAGGCTACGTAGGGGATCTAAAGGAGGTGGAATATTGGGCTTCCAATATTGAAGATTAAATTGAGCCCACTGCCCAAGTCCATTAATCCTTATCAATATTAATTAATTTATTTTCCACTATATAAATTAATTGCACTCCCAATATTAAACCATATTATATCCAAATAATATTTCTCCGGTAGTATTATTTATTCCGTGTATTTAAGATATAAATATCCATGAATAAAATTTATTTATTGCTTAATAAATTTATTCATCTCTTTTATCCGAGACTAGTACCACTCAACCTTATTTATTATGCGGAATTAAATCCACTCGCGAGGTTTACATAATAAATCCTTATGAGCTCATCTCGGGGATATTATCAACCCTTCCGGGATACACTGTCCCGTCAAGAATTCACGGCATGCCATATATAAAATATAGTGACCCAACTTAACCGGTAATTGACCCAATAATTAAACCGGTCAATTCCTTTGGAAAATCAAAGTCACTTATATTAAATATACACACCCGCAATTGTATCGGGGATTAAGAATAAAATACACTGAGTCTCAAATCAATTATCGCCGAGCAAACCTAATTGATGAGTCTCAATCGATCCGCTCAATACACCAAGTGTACAAGTGTGATAAAATAATTAAGACAAATTATTTTCTCTCTCACACAACGACTATACCGATGGATTGGTCCGTGTCCATCTAGGTCGTGAGCATCTGTTCGATTAAATACGAGTAACCGATAGTATGATCTTCTGTGTGGGCCCGACACACCATACTAACTACAACGTATAGAATCCAGGACTATAATTTGCATAAATTTAATTAACAATAATTAAAAGCAAATGAATGTTTGTATTTAATAGGTAAATGAAAGTGTACAAGGAGTTCATAATACTCAAATCTAGACATTAAGTATACTACTCCAACAATCTCCCACTTATACTAAGGTCTAGTCTTATCTTCCAAACTCCCGACTCCCATACTCATCACGTGCTTAAACTGTACTTCCAAGAAGTACCATGTGAATGAGCAATCTCGATTGCCGCTCTGAAGCTATCTTGGTGACTACTGCATCGTCCCTCTGACGATGACTCGCATCAGGTGGTACTTGCCCTATGTGTTATCTTACACTCATGGACTCGTGATCTCTTAAAGTTTGCCACTGCACCGCTATTTACATAGCCTTTGGTAAACTAAGAATCACATCTAAGTCCCAGAGGTAATACCGGAGCCATACCAAATCTTCCGCTGCCTCTGAGGCCGCTATTTGGTTACCCTTGGGAGAGTCCGAAAAGCATCGTGCTTATCACTCTTCCATGTTAAAACTCCTCCTCCTTTAATAGTGAAACACATAGCCTGATGTCGACTTTCGCCGGTCCTTATCAGCTTGGAAATCCGAATCCGTATAACCCAAAGGAATTAGATTGTCTGCCCCGTAACTTAGAACATAATCCCTAGTATTTCGCAAATACTTGAAAATGCTCTTTACGGCAGTCCAATGAGCCTTTCCAGGGTTACTCTGATATCTCGCTACTACGCCAACTGCATGGCAGATATCAGGCCTCGTGCATAACATTGCATACATCAAGCTTCCCACAGCCGAAGCGTAGGGAACCGCTTTCATCTCATCTTTCTCCTTTTGTGTCTGAGGACACATCTCCTTAGAAAGATAAGTTCCTTTACTGAAGGGTAGTTCACCCTTCTTGGAATCTTGCATGTTAAAACGAGCCAGAATCGTGTCTATGTAAGATTGCTGGGATAGGTAAAATGTTCTATTCCGGCGATCCCTTATAACCTTGATCCCTAGAACATGCCCGACTTCTCCCAAATCTTTCATATCGAATTGTCTAGACAACCATCCCTTTATGTCTGATAACATTTTCACACTGTTGCCAATGAGAAGAATGTCGTCTACATAAAGCACGAGAAACACCACCTTCTTCCCATCACGTTTCCAATACACACACGATTCGTCCATGCTTTGACTAAATCCAAAAGATTGGACTACTTCGTCAAACCGCAGGTTCCACGATCTCGAGGCTTGTTTCAATCCATAAATGGATCTCGAGGCTTGTTTCAATCCATTATTAAGCTTGCACACTAGATGATCTCGCCCCTTAGCAATGAATCCTTCTGGTTGTTTCATATAAATCGTCTCGTCAAGACTTCCATTTATGAAAGCTGTCTTGACATCCATTTGCCACACCTCATAATCCATATGAGCTGCTATGGATAAGAGAATCCGGATCGACTTTATCTTGGCTACCGGCGAGAAGGTCTCCTCATAATCGATTCCCTCTTTCTGAGTATATCCTTTCGCAACAAGCCGAGCTTTAAAGGTTTCAACCTTTCCGTCAGATCCTCTCTTTCTCTTGTAGACCCATTTACACCCAATTGGCTTTACGCCGCTTGGTGGTTCTACAAGATCCCAGACTTTATTATAATCCATAGATTCAATTTCGGATCTCATCGCTTTCTTCCAAGAAGGCGCATCTATATCTTGTACCGCCTCATCATAGGTCCAGGGATCGATTTCATGAACTCCAGGTCCAGAGTCCGAAGACTCACCCAGTCCAATCCATCGGTCTGGTTGCTTAACAACCCTCCCACTACGACGGCGTTCCGGTGTATTAACAGTGATAGTAGGTGCAGGTTCTAGTAGTGTATCTATACTCGGTTCGGCTGTATCTAAGTCTTCCTTGTTACCTCTGAACTCATCAAGTATTATGTCACTTTTGGGCTTGTGGTCCATGACATAGTCTTCCTCTAAGAACCGAGCGTTAGTACTTATAACGATCTTCTGGTCCGTAGGACTATAGAACATGCCACCTTTAGTTCCTTTCGGGTATCCTACAAACAGCCGTAATTCTGATCTAGGTTCTAACTTATCGGCACCTTGTCGCAACACATATGCTGGACATCCCCAGATCCGAAGGTGCCTGAGGCTAGGCTTGCGCCCGCTCCACCTTTCCATGGGTGTGGTGGGTACCGTTTTTGTTGGAACCATGTTGAGAATGTACGCCGCTGTTTCCAAGGCATGTCCCCAGAACATAGTAGGTAAGTCCGAGTAACTCATCATTGAACGCACCATCTCCATAAGAGTCCTATTCCTTCTTTCCGACACACCATTCTGCTGGGGAGTATATGGTGATGTCATTTGGGAATCAATCCCATTCTCTGCTAAGTATGCCTTGAATTCTCCAGACAGGTACTCGCCTCCGCGATCAGATCGCAGGCATTTAATGGATTTACCTTGAAGGTTCTCCGCAAAAGCCTTGAACTCCTTGAACTTGTCAAAGGATTCGCTCTTGCGGCGCATCAGGTATACAAATCCATACCTTGAGTAATCATCAGTGAAAGTGATGAAGTACTCGTACCCTCCCCTTGCCTGAGTAGACATAGGTCCGCATACATCAGAGTGAATCAAATCCAACACTTGTTCAGCTCTTCGTCCTTTACCAGAAAAAGGACGCTTAGTCATTTTTCCCTCTAAACAGGATTCGCAGGTTGGAAGGTCCTCTCCTTCAAAATCGCTGATTAGACAATCAGCTTTCAACCTTTGAAGCCTATTTGAGTTTATATGACCTAGCCTTAGATGCCACAAGTATAATTGATTCATCCTAGAAGGTTCCTTTCTCTTATTGGTGTTCGTAGATGTGTTATTACTCTCGGTTAGTTGCATCGTGTTAGACTCAGGATTTAGCACATACAAATCGTCCACCAATGTACCAGAACAGATAATCTCACTGTTTCTTCTTATGATCACCGAGTGGTCAAAGGAGACAGAATATCCATTCATAATAAGTTTAGAAACCGAAATTAAATTCTTTCTAAAGTTAGGTACATAAAGACAATTATGTAAAACTAAAACCCTATCACTACTGAAGCGTAAGTGAACGTCTCCCACTGCAACAGCCGCCACCCTTGCAGCATTGCCCATGTAGACCACGATCTCTCCCTCTCTAAGTCTCCGGGTTTCCTGGAACCCCTGCAATGAATTGCAGACATGATCAGTGGCCCCCGTATCTACACACCAGGTGCTGGTAGATAACACCACTGATAATGTTTCAGTGACTAAGGAAAATTTCGTACCTTTGATGAGAGGACAATCAGACCTCCAGTGCCCAAACTGTTTGCATCGAAAGCATCTGCCTAACGGCTTGCCTTTCCCAATCCGTGATTTTAAACCACTGGGTCTCTTTGCACGCTTTTCTTTTAGCCTAGCCACAAGAGCTCGTGTTTCTCTTAACTTACGCACAAAAATCGCTTTCGCCGAGCCGTTTTCAAGGGACTCATTGAGGAACGATTCCGTGAGTATGTTAAACACTCCTTGCCTAGCTTCCACACCATGTCTCAACGTAGTTGGAACAATAGTGGATTCAGAAAGCTTGACAGTCTGAACAATGTCTAGATTTCTTTTCCAATCAGTACTATATGGAACCAGTGAGTTTTCATCTTTAAGTATATCACAAAGTGGGGTCACAGTCATTCCTAACCTATAAGCACATAAAACAAACAAACAATTTAATATCCGATATTATCTCCCCTTAATAATATCATTAAATCACTAATCGCCTCTAAAATCCCATCAGGTAAAACAAGCCACGTTCGTGTGGACGTTTACCCACCCAAATGATTTAGCAATTAGATTTTGCTTTGGTCGTACATCATTATAGCGTTACTTCGTTGGGAAGAATACTTATAAAGCGCACCTAAGTGTAAACCATTACTCAGTACTAAGGTGAATCGTTTAGAATTGTTACGTCACCGCAAGCCACGTTCGTGTGGACGTTTACGACAACTCACAATCCTTCACAATTCCCTATAACTGTCTACATCAATTATTCTAAAATCCCATTCAGTATAGCAAGCCACGTTCGTGTGGACGTTTACTATACCAAAAGATTTATATAATTGAAATCCAATTACTTGATCCATTTAATCTTGTAAATCAAGACGCGGAGAATCATAAGTGAAACTCGAAGTTTCTAACCAGTGATTCACCATGCGAACAGCCCTATCTCTCAGAAATGAGGGAGCCGAGCAGACAATCGATCCATCTATCAAAGAATGGTACGACTGCCTCTAATTTGTGTCCTCGACATGACCAAGTGGCTCTGGCTCCATTCCACTCCCCGGGGTGTGAATGAGTCGACTTGAAATCAGCTTTGGAAAGACAAATTAGGCATTGTTTGATAAACTTAATCAATGTTTCTCGTAAGAGGAATTACAAGAACTCTCCTCCAATAACTTATCTATATAAACTTCGAAAGTTTATAAAAGTCACCAAGAGAGCAGCAATGGAGACCATGGGTATGTTTCCATACCCTCTCCCACATAGCTTTTTACAATAAAGGGATACGCTATCTAGTGCATAAAAGTAAACACATATAGCATGCATACATGTAATAAAGCACATAGTATTATCACATAGTCAAAATAATTACTAGAATATTATTTTCCGACTATTATGGCTTTACTCCATCTCCGTACGCATCTTCTAGTCTTTAGTCTTCGTTCTTGAATGCTCCATGTGACGAGAATATTAATTTCCAATATTTAAATCTATTTATTTTTAATAAATCCAAAAGATACTTAATTAATAATAATTAAGTCAATCGAATAAATCAAAAATAAAATTAAATATTATTAATATTTTTATTTATTTTATTTTCCCTTTCTACTTCATTAAATCTCTAGAATAATCTATCCAAGACCCACTTGGAATATTCTAGATGATTTCCATAATGAAATAAGGAAATAAAATAATTTAGGACTCTTCTACTTTCCAAGATTAATTAATTCCCATTACTATGAAAATTCCCATAGAATAGGAATAATCAATTAGGAAATAAATCAATCCCAAATTAACTTTTATTCCTTTCCAATTCTATTAAATCTCTAGGATCCTATTCCAAGTAGAACTCGGAATACTCTAGAAGACTTTCATAATAGAATAAGGAAATAAAATTAATTCCAATTAATCCTTTTCCTAATCCATGAGAATTCCCAAAAATAGGAATACTCAAATAGGAAAAATCCGAACCAATTAGGAAAGTAAATTTCCGGACCGGGATAGCCCGGGGTGGGGATCCCCGGACCACCCTTGACCCACGCCTAGGAGGTGGCCGGCCACCATTGCCGGCGGCGCCTCCACACATGGATCGATCGATCCTCATGGGATCGACCATGGGGATGGTCGATCCTCGTCCCTTGGCCCTCACGATCATCTCCTTCGTCACACGTCTTCTCCGTCGGTCGTTTCGACATCGATCCAACGCAAAAAAAAAATTACAATTTAATTTTACACTATCCGGTATCGATTCTATACATGAAATCGACCCTATACAATTTCCGGAAAAACGTAGAACGTAATAATAAATCCTAAATTCGGTCAACCCCCGAATTTTTACTATTACAAGCATTCACCACCAAAAACGAATCTCGACATGTCCGAGAGTTTAATTAAACCAACAATCACATGACAAAATAATTAAACGAATAATCATCAAGCCATAATAGTCGGAAACCCTGCAAGGTAGAACAATTTTATCGAAAATACCGCGAACGTAAACCACGCTCTGATACCAATTGTTGGAATTCGATATCCCGGGCTATTAAAATTTGCGGAAACCATAGCCCGATCAAAAACCCATCGCCGGAGATCACACGAACACCACGTACGAGCTAGAGCACGAACCAAACGCACGACGCGGCCGAAGCCGCGCGCACGCCCAGCCCGAGCCCCCGCACGCGGGGCTCACGCGATCACCGATCGCACGCCGGCGATCGGTTGGGGTGGGGCTGCTCCAGCAGCCCCCGCGGCGAGTCCGGCGACTCGCCGCCGCCTGGAGGCCCTCGCCCTCACGGCGAGGTTGGGCACGGCACCAGCCCGTGCCCAGCGATCGACCTCTTGCGGTCGATCGCACACCCTCGGCCTAGCCGAGGGTTCGGCCCCCTTGCCCCGCCGAAACCCTAGGGGCGATCGCCCGTGGTCCGGTGGCTTCGCCACCACCACGCGATCGTCCTCTACTCCGGGTTCGATCTTCGGATCTTATTCTACGGTATTCTCGATAAATCAAAACCGAATAAATCAAGGGCGTTTAGATTTTTACCTTTCGATTCGTTGTTCGGAGAAACGAAATCAAGATGACCTTTGAATCTTCCCACGTATTCCTTGCACTCCGTTCGAACGTCGGGTGGGCGACGATCTATCGAACTCCTATGGATCTCCTTCAACTCTCTAGAATATCAAGTGTGATAATCTTGTCTTATGAATTATGAAGGCCATGTAGTGCTTTTATAGGCTACGTAGGGGATCTAAAGGAGGTGGAATATTGGGCTTCCAATATTGAAGATTAAATTGAGCCCACTGCCCAAGTCCATTAATCCTTATCAATATTAATTAATTTATTTTCCACTATATAAATTAATTGCACTCCCAATATTAAACCATATTATATCCAAATAATATTTCTCCGGTAGTATTATTTATTCCGTGTATTTAAGATATAAATATCCATGAATAAAATTTATTTATTGCTTAATAAATTTATTCATCTCTTTTATACGAGACTAGTACCACTCAACCTTATTTATTATGCGGAATTAAATCCACTCGCGAGGTTTACATAATAAATCCTTATGAGCTCATCTCGGGGATATTATCAACCCTTCCGGGATACACTGTCCCGTCAAGAATTCACGGCATGCCATATATAAAATATAGTGACCCAACTTAACCGGTAATTGACCCAATAATTAAACCGGTCAATTCCTTTGGAAAATCAAAGTCACTTATATTAAATATACACACCCGCAATTGTATCGGGTATTAAGAATAAAATACACTGAGTCTCAAATCAATTATCGCCGAGCAAACCTAATTGATGAGTCTCAATCGATCCGCTCAATACACCAAGTGTAAAAGTGTGATAAAATAATTAAGACAAATTATTTTCTCTCTCACACAACGACTATACCGATGGATTGGTCCGTGTCCATCTAGGTCGTGAGCATCTGTTCGATTAAATACGAGTAACCGATAGTATGATCTTCTGTGTGGGCCCGACACACCATACTAACTACAACGTATAGAATCCAAGACTATAATTTGCATAAATTTAATTAACAATAATTAAAAGCAAATGAATGTTTGTATTTAATAGGTAAATGAAAGTGTACAAGGAGTTCATAATACTCAAATCTAGACATTAAGTATACTACTCCAACAACCACTGCCTATGATATGATACTTAACCTCAAGGAGATGTTTGGTAGTCAGGATAGGGCAGTCAGGCAAGATGCTATGAGGAAACTCATGACGGCCACCATGTCCGAAGGAACGCCCGTGAGGGATCACGTTCTTAGGATGATTGGCTATCTGAATGAGATAGAGATTATGGGAGGAGCTATCGATGGGGAAACCCAGATCGATATAGTGCTCCAATCTCTGCCTAGGAGTTTTGAGCAGTTTCGCCTGAACTATAACATGAACAAGAGGTTATATTCGCTGGCGGAACTCCTGACTGAACTCCAGGCGGCAGAGGGAATCTTTAAGAAGTCTCATGCACTTGTGGCTGTGAAACTTCCTGGCCCTCCGGGGACTAAGAGGAAGAAGAAGCAAGGATGGAAACCCAGTGGACCCAGCAATGGTGGACCACGGAATGGAGTGAACAAGCCCAAGGGCAAGTGTTTCCGTTGCAAGCAGTCTGGACATTGGAAGTCTAATTGTCCTCTCCGACAAGGAGGTATGAATTTTTCCTTAGTCACTGAAACATGTTTAGCGGTGTTATCCACCGGTACCTGGTGTGTGGATACGGGAGCCACTGATCATGTCTGCAATTCTTTGCAGGGGTTCCAGGAAACCCGGCGGCTTAGAGAGGGAGAGATCACTATCTACATGGGCAACGCGACGAAAGTGGCGGCTGTTGCAGTGGGAGATATTTATTTATCTTTTAATAATAAAGTTTTAGTATTGAATAATTTTCTTTATTTACCGAATTTTAGAAAGAACCTTGTTTCGGTTTCTAAATTGGTTTTGAATAAATATTCTGTTTCTTTTGATAGTTCTGTTATTATCAAAAAGAATGGTGATTATATCTATTCTGGTACATTGATAGGCAACTTATATATACTGAATCCTGATTATTCCACGATGCAACGAGTAGAGTCAAATAACACATCTAATACCAATAAGAGAAAGGAGCCTTCTAGGATGAATCAAAAGTACTTATGGCATCTTAGGCTAGGTCATATTAACTTGGGTAGGATTCAAAGGTTGATAACTGATGGAATACTCAGTGGTGTGAAAGATGAGGACTTTCCGACCTGCGAATCATGCCTGGAAGGAAAAATGACCAAGCGACCCTTTAGTGATAAGGGGTATAGATCCAAGGAAGTACTGGAATTGATTCACTCTGATTTGTGCGGGCCTTTATCTGTCCAAGCGAGAGGAGGTTATGAATATTTCGTAACCTTCACTGATGATTACTCAAGGTATGGTTTTATATACCTGATGCGCCGCAAGAGCGAGTGCTTTGACAAGTTCAAGGAGTACAAAGCTCTTGTGGAGAACCTTCATGGTAAAACCATAAAGACTCTACGATCTGATCGTGGAGGAGAGTACCTCTCGGGAGAGTTTAAGGCGTACTTATATTAGAGAATGGGATTGACTCCCAGATGACTGCACCATACACGCCCCAGCAGAATGGTGTAGCAGAAAGAAGGAATAGGACTCTTATGGAAATGGTAAGATCTATGATGAGTTATTCAGACCTACCAGTTTCGTTCTGGGGATATGCCTTGGAAACAGCGGCGTATATCCTGAACTTAGTTCCTTCTAAATCAGTCCCTAAGACGCCCTCGGAATTGTGGACCGGGCGTAAGCCGAACTTGAAACACATTCGGATCTGGGGCTGTCCAGCACATGTGCTGAAGCATGGGGCTGATAAGTTGGAATCTCGTTCAGATATTCGGTTGTTTATAGGATATCCTAGAGGAACGAAAGGTGGTCTATTTTATTGTCCTAAGGACCAGAAGATCGTGGTTAGCACCAACGCTCGGTTCTTGGAAGAGGATTATATAATGGACCACAAGCCCAAGAGTGAGATAATACTAAACGAACTGAGAGGGGACGATCAAGGCTTAGATACAACCCAACCGGGTGATACGCCACCACAGTCTGCACCTGTAGTTACTGAGGTTACACCGGAGCGTCGTCGTAGTGGGAGGGTTGTTCGACAACCCGATAGGTTCATGTTTATAGGTGAGTCTTCGGACTTTTTACCTGGAGAACATGAAGCCGATCCCTGGACCTACGACGAGGCGCTTAAAGAGCAAGATGCTCAGTCTTGGCAAAAGGCGATGAAATCTGAGATTGAATCAATGGATTCAAATCAGGTCTGGAATCTTGTAGCACCGCCCAAAGGTGTAAAAGCCATTGGTTGAAAGTGGGTGTACAAGAGAAAAAGAGGGTCTGACGGAAAGGTGGAAACCTTCAAGGCTAGGCTTGTTGCGAAAGGGTATACTCAGAAAGAAGGGATCGATTATGAGGAAACTTTTTCGCCGGTAGCTATGCTAAAGTCGATCCAGATTCTTTTTTATATAGCATCTTATATGGATTATGAGGTGTGGCAAATGGACGTCAAAACAGCATTCTTGAATGGGAATCTTGACGAGACCATTTACATGAGACAGCCAGAAGGTTTCATCAAGAAAGGCCAAGAGCATCTAGTGTGTAAGCTAAACCGATCCATTTATGGATTGAAGCAAGCTTCTAGATCTTGGAACATGCGGTTTGATGAGGTTATCCAGTCTTATGGATTCATTCAAAGCATGGACGAGTCGTGTGTATACCGGAGAAGTGACGGAAACAGCGTGGCGTTTCTCGTGCTTTATGTAGACGACATCCTTCTAATTGGCAACAATGTGAATATGCTGTCGGACATAAAGGGATGGTTGTCCAAGCAATTCGATATGAAAGACTTAGGACAAGTTGGGCATGTTCTTGGGATCAAGGTTATAAGGGATCACCGGAAAAGAACATTAAGCTTGTCCCAGGCTTCATATATTGATACGATTCTGGCTCGTTTCAACATGCAGAATTCCAAGAGAGGTGCTCAACCTTTCTGCCATGGAATTCATCTATCTAAAGACATGTGTCCCAAAACACAAAAGGAGATAGATTACATGAAGAAGGTTCCTTATGCTTCGGCAGTAGGAAGTCTAATGTATGCCATGTTGTGCACGAGAACTGATATCTGCTATGCCGTGGGCATGGTAGCTAGATATCAGAGTAACCCTAGACAGGGTCACTGGACTGCTGTAAAGAACATACTTAAGTACCTGCGAAGGACTAGGAATTATGTTCTGAGTTACAAAGCGTCCGAGTTGATTCCTATCAGTTACACAGACTCGGATTTCCAATCTGATAAGGATCAGCGAAAGTCTACATCAGGCTATGTGTTCACATTGGGAGGTGGAGCAGTCTCATGGAAGAGTGTTAAGCAGTAATGCAATTCGGACTCTACCATGGAAGCCGAATATGTAGCAGCCTCTGAGGCAGCTAAAGAATCGGTGTGGCTCCGGAACTTCCTTATGGACTTGGATGTGGTTCCTAAAATGCCTAGAGCTATCACAATTTATTGTGACAATAGCGGTGCAGTGGCAAATGCAAAGGAACCACGAGCCCACAATGCGAGTAAACACATAGATCGCAAGTACCACCTGATTAGAGACATCGTCAAGAGAGGCGATGCGGTTGTCACCAAGATTGCATCAGCGGATAACCTGGCTGACCCCTTTACGAAGGCACTTCCAGCGGAAGCGTTTAAGAGACACATGAAGGGGATGGGTATCGGATGTATGGTAGAGGGCAACTAGACTTTTTAGTATAAGTGGGAGATTGATGGAGTTATATTCTAAATGTCTAGTTTAGTGACAATATGGAACTCCTTGTCTGTGTTTTTCATTATCTATTAATCAAACTGTCGGCATTTTGTCTATCTTGTACTTGAATGCAATAGTCCTAGATATATACGTTGTAGACAGTATGGCGTGAGGAGACACGCGGAAGATCATACTGTCGGTTACTCGTATATTATCGAACAGAAGCTCACGACTTAGATGGACAGGGACAATCCATCGGTACGTCGTAGTGTGACTGGGTAATAGTTGGTCTTGACTATTATGTTACACTTGTACACTTGGTGTATTGAGCAGGACCACGGGAGGGCGTTCGATTTATACTAATCGACGTAATCGAACTAGACCTCAGAGATTACGGATATACGAATTCCTAATCCCTATATAATTATAGGTGCGTGTGTCCAATTCTCAGTTCTTTAACATGCCAATAAGTGAGACTAATTGATTAGTCGAGATACTCGGTAAATTGAGAATCGGAATTGTACACACGGCATGCTGTAGATTATAGACAGGAAACCGTGTCCCGTTTATCGGGTTGATGACGTCCCCGAGATGAGCTCATAAAGTTTATCATGTAAACCCTGCAGGTGGATTTGTTCCACATGATAATAAGGATGAGTGGTACTAGTCTCGGATAATAAGAAACGAATTAATTTAATTATTAGTAATTAAATAAATTCGTGGACGTTCGATATCTTAAACACGGGGAAAGTCGTTTATTTAATTTCGGCGGAATTATTATTGTTGAAATAATATTAAAATTAATTTCGGGAATTCAATTATTATTTTTTAATGGAGTGAATAATTATTAAAATTGAAATCGATTAATTAAGGAATTGCGTTTACGTATTCCAAGTTAATTAATATTTCAATTTAGCCCTTAATTAATTTAACCTTGGGTCCCTAGTGTAGCTCTATTTAAACCCCCCCTTGCCCTCTCCTAAGACCTACAATTCGCCGCAACGTTTTATTTCAGCAGAGAAAAGAATTATTTGTTAGCGCAATAAAAACTTTTTCTCTGTTAAAATAAAGTTAACGCAATTATATTGTTCTCACACTGAGAATAATCAATACGCTGGTCTTGGAAAGGAGAGTGCAGACAAGGACGAATCCAGCGGATCGTTGCCCACACAACGGCTGGAGTCGGGCAGAGTCATACACTAGAAGCGTCTAAGGTCTCAACAATCGACCGAGAGGTATGAGATCAAATTCTCTATTCCGCAATTTTATTCGATCTAATTTCTCGTTGATCATACATGAACGTAGATCGGATTCCGGGATCGTGGATCGTATTCCTCGACTACTGGGGGTTCTAGGACCTTCGGATCGGTAGTCGGATGAGGAAAAACGACCCGAAAACGAGCCCGGAACAGCAACGTCGCGTTGCTGTTCGCGGACGAACAGCGCCCGCTGGTGGGCAAACAGCGACCGCTGGTCTGCAATCAGCGGGCGCTGATTGGGTGCAGACCAGCTCCGTTTCACGCGGTTGTCCTCCGGGGCGATGGCTGGGCGTGATTCGGGATATGGGCTGTCAAGCGAACGAAGTAGCGACATCGGATGTCGACTGGGATCGTTCGGATGTTCGAGAGATCGAACGAACGCATCCCGGGTAGTCGATTTCCAACAGCATCACAGTGGGAAATTTCGACACGACAAAGAAGGTAAAGTCTGTTATGTTGGTGGAAAGGTAAATTACGTTGACCACTGTTCAGATAAGATCCCCATGCTGGATATTACTGCTATAGCATCTGAATTAAATCTTTGCGGGCGTTTGGAGTATTATTTCAGCTGCAATGGTCTAGATGATGTTACAACTTTGGTATACATCAAAGGGGAGTGGGATGTACAAGAAATTCCTTGTGTGGTTGGAATGGATAAATGTGTTTCTGTATTTATTGATCATGAGATGATAGATTACAATGCTATTATTTGGCGAGGTGAGCCATGTGAGGAATCTTTTGATGGTACCGGTATACCGATCCAATCGATATACCGTGTGTGCGGAAGCGTGTAAAGCGATAGATTTACTATGCCATGATCTTAGTGCACACTTAATGTGTATAAGAACACATATAAACATATATATATACACATCCAATATATATATATATATATATATAAGGTTCAACGATTACTTACTTTTGGTGATCGTTGACTTTGGTTAATGTCGTTGAGGTGGTGTTGAGTCGATTGAACCACCTCAAATGGATCAGCGTCTCGAAGCTCTCCTTGTGAATGACCTCGTCACTCCTTTAGATCGTCCGGATGTGGAAGCCGCACAAATGGCCCGGCCTCTACGTGTTGCACACGAACCCGGATAATGAACACCTTGCTTGCTTGAGAATGAATCTCCAAGATCACCTCTTTTCTCTCTATTTGAGTGGAATTTCGTGGCTGATCCTATTGTGTGATGAAAATCTGATTTTTTATCCATATAAGTGCATCATTATGCATCCCATTACACCCCTTTGTAACCTACAACATAATGGGCATCATAATGCACCATAATCATGCAAAGGGGTTACAAAGGAGGTGAAAGGTCATGCCACATACACATGCCACTATGCATTGTATGTGGTCCCACTTGCTTGTGTGGCATGCCATGTCACACTATGTGACATGCATCCATGCAAGCCATGCATCCCATGCATGTTAATTAATTCCACGTAAATATTGATTCTAAATCAATATATTTATCAAGCAACGTACATCATCTTTGAGTCCGTGTGTGACCCTGTAGGTATGATTTAATTGATCAATATTATATTGTTCCCAACAATTAATATTATCAAATAATCATTTAACATCCATAGACGACCTTATGACTTTATCGATTGCACACGTAGGATCGAAGGACATATCCCAACAATCTCCCACTTGGCCTTCAGAGCCAGTGTGCTGCCAATTTCCTGTTGTCACTTTATGTCTAAGTTTGAACTTGAGGCAAGACTCGAGTCATCCTTAATCGGTTCAAACCTTTCTTGGACTTTGAGACAGACTGTAAAACCAGATTTATCACTATGATACGAATCTGGACGTGGCCACGTATTTTCCACAGTCTCGACTCTCCAAGTGGCCGGTAAGACATATGATCCATATTAAAATGGAGGACAATCCCATCTTGTCAATCCAAGCTCTCCCACTTGCTTCCTGATATACCCAATAACAAGTTTTATAACCTCCTTTTACGAAAGGCGTTTACTTGTATCAAAGTACACCATTTCACAATGGAATCACTCTGGACTACTCAGGTCAGAGGAAATTGCTCGACAGTCAATGAAATAGTATTATGACTCGAAATCTTAAATACTATTCCAGTCGGGTCTGTTCGATCATTAGCTCCCAGCTAATATCTATGTAATTGTACTTGATGTCCCACATCACTAGCCCATGAAGCGGCGCTATAGTACACATTACAATCTAGTTCTTTGTATTATCGGTTTGTCCGTACTCGATTATACGAACCAGGAACAGCTATATGATTCAAGTATATCAGTTCAACCATTGGGACTTCATTATGCGGTAAGTCGACCTCATAACCCAATTGATATAACTTAATCATTTGGACAATTCATATAAATTAAACCATATTTATATGAAGAATTATGTATTATACATATGAGTGAATGTTTACCAAATCTCCAAAAGTATCTAATACAGTAATAGAAATAACAACCCATCTCTAAGATGTCTGATATCTATTGTAGTCGTGAAAGCCTCAAGCTTAAACTGCTGGAGAGGTTTAGAAAGCGGGTTTGCAACCTTACCAAAAGTTGCAACTTTATTATCTCGATGTCTCCACAAAACTATCTCCCAAATAATGTGGAACTTCCTGAGCACCAGTTTTAGACTTGTGGTGCTTCCTAGCTCATAGGCTTGCGCGATAACTCTACTATAAATAGAGAACTATCGGATGGGCTAAGCTAGTTACGCCACCTAGTTCATTCAAGAACTTTCAAATCCTAACTGCCAACATTACTGCATCCAATGCAATACTGTTGGAGTTGTGTACTTAATGTCTAGATTTAAGTAACGGTAAACTCTCGATCATAGCATTTAATCTATTTAATTAATAAACAATTATTTGCATTTAATTATATGCAAATCATGGTTCTGGATTTTATACGTTGTAGTTAGTATGGTGCTGCATGGGCGCACAGAAGATCATACTATCGGTTACTCGTATTTAATCGAACAGTTGCTCACGACCTAGATGGACACGAACTAATCCATCGGTATAGTCGTTTTGTGAGAGAGAAAATAATTTATCTTAATTATTTTATCACACTTGTACACTTGGTGTATTGGACGGATCAATTGAGACTCATCAATTAGGATTGCTCGGCGATAATTGATTTGAGACTCGGAGTATTTTATTCTTAATCCCTGAAACAATTGCGGGTGTGTATATTTAATATAAGTGACTTTGATTTACCAAAGGAATTAACCGATTTAATTATTGGGTTAATTACCGGTTAAGTTGGGTCACTATATTTTATATATGGCATGCCGTGAATTCTTGAAGGAGCAGTGTATCCCGGAAGGGTTGATAATATCCCCGAGATGAGTTCATAAGGAATTATTGTGTAAACCTCATGAGTGGATTCGTTCCGCACAATAATTAAGGTTGAATGGTACTAGTCTCGGATTCAAGAGATGAATATAATTTATTGGGCAATAAATAAATTTATTCATGGATATTTAAATCTTAAATACACGGAATAAATAATACTAAGATGGAGAAATATTATTTGATATAATATGGAATAATATTGGGAGTGCAATTTTATTTATATAGTGGAAAATAAATAAAATTAATATTGATAAGAATTAATAGATTTGGGTTGGACCCAATTTAATTTTCAATATTGAAGCCCAATATTTATTCTCCTTATGATCCCCTTCGTAGCCTATATAAGCACTACATGGTCTTCACTTTTCATTAACCTAAGTTACGCCAATCATAAAGTTCTGAGAGTGAGGAAGATCCATAGGAATCCGATAGATCGTCGCCCACACGACGTTCGGACGAGGTGCAAGGAATACGCGGGAAGATCACGAGGTCGTCAATCGAATTCGTTTCTCCGTACAACGATTCGAGGTAATAATCGAGAACCCCCTTCTATGATTATTTGTGCGTTGAATAATTGTGATATATACATGAACGACGCGATCCGGGAAAACGACGATCATCGCGGACGGGGATTCGAGATCCCCGGCGAAGATCGAAGGGGGCGGTCGAAACCCTAGGGTTCGACCGCCGTGCGCACGCGACGAGGGGCGAGCCCCGGCTGGACGCCGGGGCATGCGATCGACTTCAGTCGATCGCTGGGGTGCCACGGGCTGGTGCCGTGGCGGACCCCAGCCGCCCTCGACGGCGGCGTGCGTTCGAAGGGGGCCCCGGCTGAAGCCGGGGCGAGCGATCGACTCGGAAGTCGATCGCTAGGGCAGCCGCGGCGGGTCAGCTGGGCTGACCGCCCTCCCCTCGATGGCGGAGGCGGTGAGTCGCCGGACTCACCGCCAGGGGCTGTTCTGAACAGCCCCGCGGGGATGCCTCGCATCCCCGGCGATCGCCATGCACGGCGATCGCGAGCCCGGGCGTGGGCGTGGCTAGGGTTTAGTCGCGGGTTCTCCCGCGGCGACGCCTTGGTCATGCTCTAGCTCGTCCATGGTTCGCGTTCGTAGATCCGACTCGTGGGAGAAAATCGGCTGGGGGCGGGCTGCGTGTCTTCGGGTGCGTAGTCTCCAAAGGTCGGACTCCTACGGATGAGTTGGTGTTCGTGCGGTCTCCGGCGAGAGGGTTTTTGATCGGGTTATCGGTTCCGCAATTTTGATAGCCCGGGACATCGAATCCCATCAAATGGTATCAGAGCGTTCGGTTTCGTGTTCATGTATATGTTCGATTATTGTTCTACCTTGCAGGATTTCCGGCTATCATGGTTGGATTTAATTAATTGTTTTTTAATTAATTATCATGATTATTAAACTCTCGGACATGTCGAGATTCGTTTTTGTGTGGTTGAATGTTTGTAATAGTAAAAATTCGGGGGTTGACCGAATTTAGGATTTATTATTACGTACTTTATTTTCCGGGAAATGTATAGGGTCGATTTCATGTATAGAATCGATACCGGAATTGTAATTTAAATTTTGTAATTTTAATTACGTTGGTTCGATGATGAGACGATCGCCGGAAGACGAAGAAGTGACGAGAAGACAAGGGCTTGGGATCGATCACGTGATGGTGATCGACCCATAGCCTAGCCGGCATGGCTAGGCGGCGGCGGCGCTCCTCCCGAGTGGCCGGCCGATCCATCATCGTGGGGATGGCGTGGGATCTCCTAATCCCGTGCTATTCTTAAAAAAAAAAAAAATCTACTTTCCCAATTAATTCGGATTTTTCCTATTTGAGTACTTTCCTTTTTGGAAACTCTCATGGATTAGGAAAAGAATTAATTTAAATTAATTTTATTTTCTATTGATTTATTTCCTTCATGGAAATATTCATAGATTAGAAATTTAATTAATTTAGTACTAAATTTATTTTTCCTATTTGATTATTCCTACTCATGGGAATATTCATGGATTAGGAATAAAAATAAATTTGAAAAGTAGTAGTCCTAATTTATTTATTTTATTTCCTTGTTCTATTATAGATATCTTCTAGAATATTCCAAGTTTTACTTGGATAGATTATTCTAAAGATTTAATAAGAACTAGATAGGAAAATAAATAAATAAAAATATTAATAATATTTAATTTTATTTTTGATATATTCGATTGACTTAATTTTCGAATTAAGTAACTTTTGGATTAATTGAAAATAAATAGATTTAAATATTAGAGATTAATATTCTCGTCACATGGAGCATTCAAGAAACGAAGACTGAAGACTAGAAGATGCATATGAAGATAAAGCCATGATAGTCGGGGAAAAATAATTTCTCTAGCATTATTTTTGACTATGTGCTATGTGCTTTATTGCTTTCATGCATGCTTATGTGTTTAATTATGCATTAGATAGCGTATCCCTTTATTATAAAAAGCTAAGTGGGAGAGGGGATGGAAACATTCCCATGGTCTCCATTACTGTTCTCTTGGTGACTCTTATGGACTTTTGAAGTTCGTATAGATGTGTCATTGGAGGAGAATTCTTGTAATTCCTCTTACAAGAAACATTGATCAAGTTTATCAAACAATGCCTAATTTGTCTTTCTGAAACTGACTTCAAGTCGACTCATTCTCACCCCGGGGAGTGGAATGGAGCCAGAGCCACTTGGTCATGTAGAGGACAAAAATTAGAGACTTCCGTGCCATTCTTTGATAGATGGGTCGCTTGTCTGCTCGGCTCCCTCATTCGTGAGAGATAGGGTCGCTCGCATGGTGAATCACTGGTTAGAAACATCGAGTTTCACTTATGATTCTCCACGTCTTGATTTACGAGATTAAATGGATCAAGTAATTGGGAGTCAATTATAAAAGTCTCTTAGTGAAGTAAACGTCCACACCACGTGGCTTGCTGCACTGACGGATTTTGGATTAATTGATGTAGACAGTTGTAAGGAATTGTGAAGAGTTGTGAAGTTTTCGTAAACGTCCACACCACGTGGCTTGCGGTAATGTAGCAATTCCTAACGATTCACTTTGGTGCTGAGTAATGGTTTACACTTAGATACGCCTTATAGTATTCCTCCCCACGAGGTTCCGCTATAAGCGATGTATGACCAAAGAAAATCTAATTGCTAAATCATTTGGGTGGGTAAACGTCCACACCACGTGGCTTGCCTTACCTGATGGGATTTTAGATGTGATTAGTAATTTAATGATATTATTTAAGGGAGATAATGTCGGATATTAAATTAATTGTTTGTTTAAATGTGCTTATAGGTTTAGAGAATAGCTATGAACCCACTTTCTATGATACTCAAGGAGCATAAGCTCACTGGCACCAACTATATTGATTGGAAGAGAAATTTAGACATTGTCCTAACTTCGGAAGAGTACAAGTATGTACTCCATGAAGTGTGCCCTGCCGAGCCCACGGCTGCCTCAACTGATGAGGAGAAACTGGCATATCGGAAGTGGAAAAAGGCTGATGAAATGGCTAGGTGTTATATTTTGGCTTCCATGTCAAATGTACTCCAAACCCAACATGAGCCAATGGACACTGCCTATGATATGATGTTTAACCTCAAGGAGATGTTTGGGGAGCAAGATCGTGCGGCAAGGCAAGAAGCCATGAGAGTCCTTATGTCGACTACTCAGTCTGAAGGAACGCCCGTTGGGGAGCACGTTCTTAAGATGATGAGTTTGTTGAATGAACTTGAGGTCCTAGGAGCTTCTATTGATGCTGAGACGCAAGTCGACATCATACTCCAGTCTCTGGCCCCTAGTTTTGAGCAGTTTCGTATGAGCTATAATATGGGTAAACTATCTTATACTCTTGCGCAACTCCTGACTGAACTGAAGGCGGCAGAGGGGATCTACAAGAAGGGCAAGTCTCAAGCGCTTGTAGCTACCAAGTCCAAAGGCTTTAAGCCTGGTGGAGGTAGGGGCAAGAAAAGGAAGCAAGCCTGGAAACCCAGTGGTGTCAAGAGGACTGCACCACAAGTGGGGGCTGCAAAGCCAAAGGGTAAGTGCTTCCGATGCAACAAGATGGGACACTGGAAGTCTGAATGTCCTCTCAGAGGTACGAATCTTTCTTTAGTCGTAAAAACATAGTCAGCGGTATTATCTACCAGAATTCTGGTGTGTAGATATGGAACCACTGACGGTATGTGCATTTCTTTAAATGCAGGGGTTCCAGAAAACCCGGCGACTTAGAGAAGAAGAATTCGAGTCTACATGGGCGAAGCTGTTGGGGTAGCAGCGGTTGCAGTGGAAGACATTTGTCTGTTTTTAAGTTTTCATTTCAGTTATTGCTTATGTACCCCTTTATTTTTGAAAAAGAACTTCGTTCTGGCTTTTCTTTATTAATGGATATTTTATTTCTTTAATCATTGGATGGTTTGGATAAGAAATAATGGTGATATTCATTATGGTACATTAGATAGCAATATGTGAATCCTTAGTCTACCACGATGCAACAAACCGTTGTATAACTTGTTTTACTTATTAGATATTTCTTTATCATTATACTTGTGAAATCTTATACTTAGTAGTATTTTCAAATGAAATTCAAATGGTCGAAATTGATTTGATCAATTATAGTTGAAGGAATGGACCTTCCGACCTAAGGATTGAATTTGGAGGATAATACGTCTAAGCAAACCTTTCTGGAAAAAGGATAGAATTCAGAAGAGTATTGGAAATGATTAGATATGCAGACATATGTGTATACTAGATAGGTATGAGTAATTCTTTCAAAGAAAACTCAGTGATGGATTAGAATGCTTGATGTGCCATAAAAGCAAAGTGTTTTGACTTGTCAATGGACACAAAGCTATTATGGGGAACCATCAAAGTATATCCATTAGAAGCCTGCGACTCGGTCGCGGAGGCCATCACCTATCTAGATAAACACATAGCATAATCAAAGATTGGGATTAATTCCCAAAGAGACAAGCCGTGCACTTACGTGTAGAGATGGTGCGTTATAAAGAAATAGAAATCTAATAGTAAGAGAACAAGTTGTTCGGAATTACCTATGTTCTATGGATATTCCTGGAGACAACAACATATTCAATGTGGTTGTAGGATATCCTAGATGAACGAAGTATTGTGTGTTCTATAGTACTATGAACCAGAGGGACGTCTCGTCCGGTTCATAGAGGAAAAACTATTAGATGAACTGCAATGCCCTAATTGACAAAATACTTTAAAATGAGAAAAGGGAAAGACTGAGAACCAGCCTGACCGAGTAATAGTACACCACTGACTGCACCTAATGTTGTTACTGTTATACACCGGGACGCCATTGCAGTGGGAGGTTGTTAAGCAACTAGAGATGTTCATAAGACTGGAGGAGTTTTGAACTCTGGATCCAGTATACATGAAATCGATCCCTAGGTCTGCATAAGATTAGCAAAGAAGGTGTGTTAGAGACGTGACGGAAACAAGGTGGTGTTTCTCGGAATTTTGTGTAGATAACACTTCATCGTTGGCAACAATGTAAAAGTGTTGTCAGGCATAATATAGAGGTTGTCTAAATAAATCGAGATATAAGATTGAGAAGAAGTTAGAGCATGTTCTTAAGATCTTATGATCTAGAGATAAGAACATTGTACTTCTCCTAGACATCTTATACGATTAAGGTTTGTTTTAAACATGCATACTTCTGAGAAAGGTTATTGCCTTTCAGAGACAGAACATACATCTATCTAAGGTATGTGTCTTGAACACATGAAGGAGATAGATATAGACAAAGCAGTTTCCTATACTTCAAGTATGGAAAGCTTTGTAGATGCAATGTTGTAAAACAAGAACCTGATATCAACTATGCGGTTTGCGTAGTGGGAGGATATCAAAGTAATCTGGATAAGGGATGTTCGAATGCTGCAAGAGTACTTTCATAGTACTGGCTTGAGCAAGACGAAATCTTCTTAGATTACAGATTCTCAGATCCAAAAATCAGAGGAGGACCAGTGAAAGTCGATATCAGGCTATGTGTTCACTTTTAGAAAGAGGTGGAACCATGAAATGAAAGAGTGATAAGCAGGATGCTTCTCAGACTCTCTCATGACCGAATGGCAGCCTCAGAGGCAGCGGAAGTTTTGGTTAGGTTCCGGGATAACCTCTTGACTTGGATATGACTCTTAGTTTACCAAAGGCTATTAGATAGCGGTGCACGGTGAACTAGAAGAGGTCATAAGTCAAAAGTGATGTTAACACATAGAGCAAGTACCACCTGATACGAGTCATCGTCAGGGAGACGACGTAGTAGTCACCAAGATAACTTCAGAGCGGCAACCTAGATTGCTCACTCACATAGTACTTCTCGGAAGTACACTTTAAAGCACGTGATGAGTATGGGAACCGGGAGTTTGGAGGAAATGACTAGACCTTAGTACAAGTGGGAGATTGTTGGAGTTGTGTACTTAATGTCTAGATTTAAGTAACGGTAAACTCTCGATCATAGCATTTAATCTATTTAATTAATAAACAATTATTTGCATTTAATTATATGCAAATCATGGTTCTGGATTTTATACGTTGTAGTTAGTATGGTGCTGCATGGGCGCACAGAAGATCATACTATCGGTTACTCGTATTTAATCGAACAGTTGCTCACGACCTAGATGGACACGAACTAATCCATCGGTATAGTCGTTGTGTGAGAGAGAAAATAATTTATCTTAATTATTTTATCACACTTGTACACTTGGTGTATTGGGCGGATCAATTGAGACTCATCAATTAGGATTGCTCGGCGATAATTGATTTGAGACTCGGAGTATTTTATTCTTAATCCCTGAAACAATTGCGGGTGTGTATATTTAATATAAGTGACTTTGATTTACCAAAGGAATTAACCGATTTAATTATTGGGTTAATTACCGGTTAAGTTGGGTCACTATATTTTATATATGGCATGCCGTGAATTCTTGAAGGAGCAGTGTATCCCGGAAGGGTTGATAATATCCCCGAGATGAGTTCAAAAGGAATTATTGTGTAAACCTCATGAGTGGATTCGTTCCGCACAATAATTAAGGTTGAATGGTACTAGTCTCGGATTCAAGAGATGAATATAATTTATTGGGCAATAAATAAATTTATTCATGGATATTTAAACCTTAAATACACGGAATAAATAATACTAAGATGGAGAAATATTATTTGATATAATATGGAATAATATTGGGAGTGCAATTTTATTTATATAGTGGAAAATAAATAAAATTAATATTGATAAGAATTAATAGATTTGGGTTGGACCCAATTTAATTTTCAATATTGAAGCCCAATATTTATTCTCCTTATGATCCCCTTCGTAGCCTATATAAGCACTACATGGTCTTCACTTTTCATTAACCTAAGTTACGCCAATCATAAAGTTCTGAGAGTGAGGAAGATCCATAGGAATCCGATAGATCGTCGCCCACACGACGTTCGGACGAGGTGCAAGGAATACGCGGGAAGATCACGAGGTCGTCAACCGAATTCGTTTCTCCGTACAACGATTCGAGGTAATAATCGAGAACCCCCTTCTATGATTATTTGTGCGTTGAATAATTGTGATATATACATGAACGACGCGATCCGGGAAAACGACGATCATCGCGGACGGGGATTCGAGATCCCCGGCGAAGATCGAAGGGGGCGGTCGAAACCCTAGGGTTCGACCGCCGTGCGCACGCGACGAGGGGCGAGCCCCGGCTGGACGCCGGGGCATGCGATCGACTTCAGTCGATCGCTGGGGTGCCACGGGCTGGTGCCGTGGCGGACCCCAGCCGCCCTCGACGGCGGCGTGCGTTCGAAGGGGGCCCCGGCTGAAGCCGGGGCGAGCGATCGACTCGGAAGTCGATCGCTAGGGCAGCCGCGGCTAGGCCGCGGCGGGTCAGCTGGGCTGACCGCCCTCCCCTCGATGGCGGAGGCGGTGAGTCGCCGGACTCACCGCCAGGGGCTGTTCCGAACAGCCCCGCGGGGATGCCTCGCATCCCCGGCGATCGCCATGCACGGCGATCGCGAGCCCGGGCGTGGGCGTGGCTAGGGTTTAGTCGCGGGTTCTCCCGCGGCGACGCCTTGGTCATGCTCTAGCTCGTCCGTGGTTCGCGTTCGTAGATCCGACTCATGGGAGAAAATCGGCTGGGGGCGGGCTGCGTGTCTTCGGGTGCGTAGTCTCCAAAGGTCGGACTCCTACGGATGAGTTGGTGTTCGTGCGGTCTCCGGCGAGAGGGTTTTTGATCGGGTTATCGGTTCCGCAATTTTGATAGCCCGGGACATCGAATCCCATCAAATACTGTGCTCAGCTTCTGTAGTTTAATCAGCTATATTGCATTGCATGGAACTATTCCAGCAAATATCACCTCTAACCAGACTGTTGGAGTTGTGTACTTAATGTCTAGATTTAAGTAACGGTAAACTCTCGATCATAGCATTTAATCTATTTAATTAATAAACAATTATTTGCATTTAATTATATGCAAATCATGGTTCTGGATTTTATACGTTGTAGTTAGTATGGTGCTGCATGGGCGCACAGAAGATCATACTATCGGTTACTCGTATTTAATCGAACAGTTGCTCACGAACTAGATGGACACGAACTAATCCATCGGTATAGTCGTTGTGTGAGAGAGAAAATAATTTATCTTAATTATTTTATCACACTTGTACACTTGGTGTATTGGGCGGATCAATTGAGACTCATCAATTAGGATTGCTCGGCGATAATTGATTTGAGACTCGGAGTATTTTATTCTTAATCCCTGAAACAATTGCGGGTGTGTATATTTAATATAAGTGACTTTGATTTACCAAAGGAATTAACCGATTTAATTATTGGGTTAATTACCGGTTAAGTTGGGTCACTATATTTTATATATGGCATGCCGTGAATTCTTGAAGGAGCAGTGTATCCCGGAAGGGTTGATAATATCCCCGAGATGAGTTCATAAGGAATTATTGTGTAAACCTCATGAGTGGATTCGTTCCGCACAATAATTAAGGTTGAATGGTACTAGTCTCGGATTCAAGAGATGAATATAATTTATTGGGCAATAAATAAATTTATTCATGGATATTTATATCTTAAATACACGGAATAAATAATACTAAGATGGAGAAATATTATTTGATATAATATGGAATAATATTGGGAGTGCAATTTTATTTATATAGTGGAAAATAAATAAAATTAATATTGATAAGAATTAATAGATTTGGGTTGGACCCAATTTAATTTTCAATATTGAAGCCCAATATTTATTCTCCTTATGATCCCCTTCGTAGCCTATATAAGCACTACATGGTCTTCACTTTTCATTAACCTACGTTACGCCAATCATAAAGTTCTGAGAGTGAGGAAGATCCATAGGAATCCGATAGATCGTCGCCCACACGACGTTCGGACGAAGTGCAAGGAATACGCGGGAAGATCACAAGGTCGTCAACCGAATTCGTTTCTCCGTACAACGATTCGAGGTAATAATCGAGAACCCCCTTCTATGATTATTTGTGCGTTGAATAATTGTGATGTATACATGAACGACGCGATCCGGGAAAACGACGATCATCGCGGACGGGGATTCGAGATCCCCGGCGAAGATCGAAGGGGGCGGTCGAAACCCTAGGGTTCGACCGCCGTGCGCGCGCGACGAGGGGCGAGCCCTGGCTGGACGCCGGGGCATGCGATCGACTTCAGTCGATCGCTGGGGTGCCACGGGCTGGTGCCGTGGCGGACCCCAGCCGCCCTCGACGGCGGCGTGCGCTCGAAGGGGGCCCCGGCTGAAGCCGGGGCGAGCGATCGACTCGGAAGTCGATCGCTAGGGCAGCCGCGGCTAGGCCGCGGCAGGTCAGCTGGGCTGACCGCCCTCCCCTCGATGGCGGAGGCGGTGAGTCGCCGGACTCACCGCCAGGGGCTGTTCCGAACAGCCCCGCGGGGATGCCTCGCATCCCCGGCGATCGCCATGCACGGCGATCGCGAGCCCGGGCGTGGGCGTGGCTAGGGTTTAGTCGCGGGTTCTCCCGCGGCGACGCCTTGGTCATGCTCTAGCTCGTCCGTGGTTCGCGTTCGTAGATCCGACTCGTGGGAGAAAATCGGCTGGGGGCGGGCTGCGTGTCTTCGGGCGCGTAGTCTCCAAAGGTCGGACTCCTACGGATGAGTTGGTGTTCGTGCGGTCTCCGGCGAGAGGGTTTTTGATCGGGTTATCGGTTCCGCAATTTTGATAGCCCGGGACATCGAATCCCAGCAAATGGTATCAGAGAGTTCGGTTTCGTGTTCATGTATATGTTCGATTATTGTTCTACCTTGCAGGATTTCCGGCTATCATGGTTGGATTTAATTAATTGTTTTTTAATTAATTATCATGATTATTAAACTCTCGGACATGTCGAGATTCGTTTTTGTGTGGATTGAATGTTTGTAATAGTAAAAATTCGGGGGTTGACCGAATTTAGGATTTATTATTACGTACTTTATTTTCCGGAAAATGTATAGGGTCGATTTCATGTTTAGAATCGATACCGGAATTGTAATTTAAATTTTGTAATTTTAATTACGTTGGTTCGATGTTGAGACGATCACCGGAAGACGAAGAAGTGACGAGAAGACAAGGGCTTGGGATCGATCACATGGTGGTGATCGACCCATGGCCTAGCCGGCGGTGGCTAGGCGGTGGCGGCGCTCCTCCCGAGTGGCCGGCCGATCCATCATCGTGGGGATGGCGTGGGATCTCCTAATCCCGTGCTATTCCTACGAAAATCTACTTTCCCAATTAATTCGGATTTTTCCTATTTGAGTACTTTCCTTTTGGAAACTCTCATGGATTAGGAAAAGAATTAATTTAAATTAATTTTATTTTCTATTGTTTTATTTCCTTCATGGAAATATTCATAGATTAGAAATTTAATTAATTTAGTACTAAATTTATTTTTCCTATTTGATTATTCCTACTCATGGGAATATTCATGGATTAGGAATAAAAATAAATTTGAAAAGTAGTAGTCCTAATTTATTTATTTTATTTCCTTGTTCTATTATAGATATCTTCTAGAATATTCCAAGTTTTACTTGGATATATTATTCTAAAGATTTAATAAGAACTAGATAGGAAAATAAATAAATAAAAATATTAATAATATTTAATTTTATTTTTGATATATTCGATTGACTTAATTTTCGAATTAAGTAACTTTTGGATTAATTGAAAATAAATAGATTTAAATATTAGAGATTAATATTCTCGTCACATGGAGCATTCAAGAAACGAAGACTGAAGACTAGAAGATGCATATGAAGATAAAGCCATGATAGTCGGGGAAAAATAATTTCTCTAGCATTATTTTTGACTATGTGCTATGTGCTTTATTGCTTTCATGCATGCTTATGTGTTTAATTATGCATTAGATAGCGTATCCCTTTATTATAAAAAGCTAAGTGGGAGAGGGGATGGAAACATTCCCATGGTCTCCATTACTGTTCTCTTGGTGACTCTTATGGACTTTTGAAGTTCGTATAGATGTGTCATTGGAGGAGAATTCTTGTAATTCCTCTTACAAGAAACATTGATCAAGTTTATCAAACAATGCCTAATTTGTCTTTCTGAAACTGACTTCAAGTCGACTCATTCTCACCCCGGGGAGTGGAATGGAGCCAGAGCCACTTGGTCATGTAGAGGACACAAATTAGAGACTTCCGTGCCATTCTTTGATAGATGGGTCGCTTGTCTGCTCGGCTCCCTCATTCGTGAGAGATAGGGTCGCTCGCATGGTGAATCACTGGTTAGAAACTTCGAGTTTCACTTATGATTCTCCACGTCTTGATTTACGAGATTAAATGGATCAAGTAATTGGGAGTCAATTATAAAAGTCTCTTAGTGAAGTAAACGTCCACACCACGTGGCTTGCTGCACTGACGGATTTTGGATTAATTGATGTAGACAGTTGTAAGGAATTGTGAAGAGTTGTGAAGTTGTCGTAAACGTCCACACCACGTGGCTTGCGGTAATGTAGCAATTCCAAGCGATTCACTTTGGTGCTGAGTAATGGTTTACACTTAGATACGCCTTGTAGTATTCCTCCCCACGAGGTTCCGCTATAAGCGATGTATGACCAAAGAAAAACTAATTACTAAATCATTTGGGTGGGTAAACGTCCACACCACGTGGCTTGCCTTACCTGATGGGATTTTAGATGTGATTAGTAATTTAATGATATTATTTAAGGGAGATAATATCGGATATTAAATTAATTGTTTGTTTAAATGTGCTTATAGGTTTAGAGAATAGCTATGAACCCACTTTCTATGATACTCAAGGAGCATAAGCTCACTGGCACCAACTATATTGATTGGAAGAGAAATTTAGACATTGTCCTAACTTCGGAAGAGTACAAGTATGTACTCCATGAAGTGTGCCCTGCCGAGCCCACGGCTGCCTCAACTGATGAGGAGAAACTGGCATATCGGAAGTGGAAAAAGGCTGATGAAATGGCTAGGTGTTATATTTTGGCTTCCATGTCAAATGTACTCCAAACCCAACATGAGCCAATGGACACTGCCTATGATATGATGTTTAACCTCAAGGAGATGTTTGGGGAGCAAGATCGTGCGGCAAGGCAAGAAGCCATGAGAGTCCTTATGTCGACTACTCAGTCTGAAGGAACGCCCGTTGGGGAGCACGTTCTTAAGATGATGAGTTTGTTGAATGAACTTGAGGTCCTAGGAGCTTCTATTGATGCTGAGACGCAAGTCGACATCATACTCCAGTCTCTGGCCCCCAGTTTTGAGCAGTTTCGTATGAGCTATAATATGGGTAAACTATCTTATACTCTTGCGCAACTCCTGACTGAACTAAAGGCGGCAGAGGGGATCTACAAGAAGGGCAAGTCTCAAGTGCTTGTAGCTACCAAGTCCAAAGGCTTTAAGCCTGGTGGAGGTAGGGGCAAGAAAAGGAAGCAAGCCTGGAAACCGAGTGGTGTCAAGAGGACTGCACCACAAGTGGGGGCTGCAAAGCCAAAGGGTAAGTGCTTCCGATGCAACAAGATGGGACACTGGAAGTCTGAATGTCCTCTCAGAGGTACGAATCTTTCTTTAGTCGTAAAAACATAGTCAGCGGTATTATCTACCAGAATTCTGGTGTGTAGATATGGAACCACTGACGGTATGTGCATTTCTTTAAATGCAGGGGTTCCAGAAAACCCGGCGACTTAGAGAAGAAGAATTCGAGTCTACATGGGCGAAGCTGTTGGGGTAGCAGCGGTTGCAGTGGAAGACATTTGTCTGTTTTTAAGTTTTCATTTCAGTTATTGCTTATGTACCCCTTTATTTTTGAAAAAGAACTTCGTTCTGGCTTTTCTTTATTAATGGATATTTTATTTCTTTAATCATTGGATGGTTTGGATAAGAAATAATGGTGATATTCATTATGGTACATTAGATAGCAATATGTGAATCCTTAGTCTACCACGATGCAACAAACCGTTGTATAACTTGTTTTACTTATTAGATATTTCTTTATCATTATACTTGTGAAATCTTATACTTAGTAGTATTTTCAAATGAAATTCAAATGGTCGAAATTGATTTGATCAATTATAGTTGAAGGAATGGACCTTCCGACCTAAGGATTGAATTTGGAGGATAATACGTCTAAGCAAACCTTTCTGGAAAAAGGATAGAATTCAGAAGAGTATTGGAAATGATTAGATATGCAGACATATGTGTATACTAGAGAGGTATGAGTAATTCTTTCAAAGAAAACTCAGTGATGGATTAGAATGCTTGATGTGCCATAAAAGCAAAGTGTTTTGACTTGTCAATGGACACAAAGCTATTATGGGGAACCATCAAAGTATATCCATTAGAAGCCTGCGACTCGGTCGCGGAGGCCATCACCTATCTAGATAAACACATAGCATAATCAAAGATTGGGATTAATTCCCAAAGAGACAAGCCGTGCACTTACGTGTAGAGATGGTGCGTTGTAAAGAAATAGAAATCTAATAGTAAGAGAACAAGTTGTTCGGAATTACCTATGTTCTATGGATATTCCTGGAGACAACAACATATTCAATGTGGTTGTAGGATATCCTAGATGAACGAAGTATTGTGTGTTCTATAGTACTATGAACCAGAGGGACGTCTCGTCCGGTTCATAGAGGAAAAACTATTAGATGAACTGCAATGCCCTAATTGACAAAATACTTTAAAATGAGAAAAGGGAAAGACTGAGAACCAACCTGACCGAGTAATAGTACACCACTGACTGCACCTAATGTTGTTACTGTTATACACCGGGACGCCATTGCAGTGGGAGGTTGTTAAGCAACTAGAGATGTTCATAAGACTGGAGGAGTTTTGAACTCTGGATCCAGTATACATGAAATCGATCCCTAGGTCTGCATAAGATTAGCAAAGAAGGTGTGTTAGAGACGTGACGAAAACAAGGTGGTGTTTCTCGGAATTTTGTGTAGATAACACTTCATCGTTGGCAACAATGTAAAAGTGTTGTCAGGCATAATATAGAGGTTGTCTAAATAAATCGAGATATAAGATTGAGAAGAAGTTAGAGCATGTTCTTAAGATCTTATGATCTAGAGATAAGAACATTGTACTTCTCCTAGACATCTTATACGATTAAGGTTTGTTTTAAACATGCATACTTCTGAGAAAGGTTATTGCTTTTCAGAGACAGAACATACATCTATCTAAGGTATGTGTCTTGAACACATGAAGGAGATAGATATAGACAAAGCAGTTTCCTATACTTCAAGTATGGAAAGCTTTGTAGATGCAATGTTGTAAAACAAGAACCTGATATCAACTATGCGGTTTGCGTAGTGGGAGGATATCAAAGTAATCTGGATAAGGGATGTTCGAATGCTGCAAGAGTACTTTCATAGTACTGGCTTGAGCAAGACGAAATCTTCTTAGATTACAGATTCTCAGATCCAAAAATCAGAGGAGGACCAGTGAAAGTCGATATCAGGCTATGTGTTCACTTTTAGAAAGAGGTGGAACCATGAAATGAAAGAGTGATAAGCAGGATGCTTCTCAGACTCTCTCATGACCGAATGGCAGCCTCAGAGGCAGCGGAAGTTTTGGTTAGGTTCCGGGATAACCTCTTGACTTGGATATGACTCTTAGTTTACCAAAGGCTATTAGATAGCGGTGCACGGTGAACTAGAAGAGGTCATAAGTCAAAAGTGATGTTAACACATAGAGCAAGTACCACCTGATACGAGTCATCGTCAGGGAGACGACGTAGTAGTCACCAAGATAACTTCAGAGCGGCAACCTAGATTGCTCACTCACATAGTACTTCTCGGAAGTACACTTTAAAGCACGTGATGAGTATGGGAACCGGGAGTTTGGAGGAAATGACTAGACCTTAGTACAAGTGGGAGATTGTTGGAGTTGTGTACTTAATGTCTAGATTTAAGTAACGGTAAACTCTCGATCATAGCATTTAATCTATTTAATTAATAAACAATTATTTGCATTTAATTATATGCAAATCATGGTTCTGGATTTTATACGTTGTAGTTAGTATGGTGCTGCATGGGCGCACAGAAGATCATACTATCGGTTACTCGTATTTAATCGAACAGTTGCTCACGACCTAGATGGACACGAACTAATCCATCGGTATAGTCGTTGTGTGAGAGAGAAAATAATTTATCTTAATTATTTTATCACACTTGTACACTTGGTGTATTGGGCGGATCAATTGAGACTCATCAATTAGGATTGCTCGGCGATAATTGATTTGAGACTCGGAGTATTTTATTCTTAATCCCTGAAACAATTGCGGGTGTGTATATTTAATATAAGTGACTTTGATTTACCAAAGGAATTAACCGATTTAATTATTGGGTTAATTACCGGTTAAGTTGGGTCACTATATTTTATATATGGCATGCCGTGAATTCTTGAAGGAGCAGTGTATCCCGGAAGGGTTGATAATATCCCCGAGATGAGTTCATAAGGAATTATTGTGTAAACCTCATGAGTGGATTCGTTCCGCACAATAATTAAGGTTGAATGGTACTAGTCTCGGATTCAAGAGATGAATATAATTTATTGGGCAATAAATAAATTTATTCATGGATATTTAAATCTTAAATACACGGAATAAATAATACTAAGATGGAGAAATATTATTTGATATAATATGGAATAATATTGGGAGTGCAATTTTATTTATATAGTGGAAAATAAATAAAATTAATATTGATAAGAATTAATAGATTTGGGTTGGACCCAATTTAATTTTCAATATTGAAGCCCAATATTTATTCTCCTTATGATCCCCTTCGTAGCCTATATAAGCACTACATGGTCTTCACTTTTCATTAACCTACGTTACGCCAATCATAAAGTTCTGAGAGTGAGGAAGATCCATAGGAATCCGATAGATCGTCGCCCACACGACGTTCGGACGAAGTGCAAGGAATACGCGGGAAGATCACAAGGTCGTCAACCGAATTCGTTTCTCCGTACAACGATTCGAGGTAATAATCGAGAACCCCCTTCTATGATTATTTGTGCGTTGAATAATTGTGATGTATACATGAACGACGCGATCCGGGAAAACGACGATCATCGCGGACGGGGATTCGAGATCCCCGGCGAAGATCGAAGGGGGCGGTCGAAACCCTAGGGTTCGACCGCCGTGCGCGCGCGACGAGGGGCGAGCCCCGGCTGGACGCCGGGGCATGCGATCGACTTCAGTCGATCGCTGGGGTGCCACGGGCTGGTGCCGTGGCGGACCCCAGCCGCCCTCGACGGCGGCGTGCGCTCGAAGGGGGCCCCGGCTGAAGCCGGGGCGAGCGATCGACTCGGAAGTCGATCGCTAGGGCAGCCGCGGCTAGGCCGCGGCAGGTCAGCTGGGCTGACCGCCCTCCCCTCGATGGCGGAGGCGGTGAGTCGCCGGACTCACCGCCAGGGGCTGTTCCGAACAGCCCCGCGGGGATGCCTCGCATCCCCGGCGATCGCCATGCACGGCGATCGCGAGCCCGGGCGTGGGCGTGGCTAGGGTTTAGTCGCGGGTTCTCCCGCGGCGACGCCTTGGTCATGCTCTAGCTCGTCCGTGGTTCGCGTTCGTAGATCCGACTCGTGGGAGAAAATCGGCTGGGGGCGAGCTGCGTGTCTTCGGGCGCGTAGTCTCCAAAGGTCGGACTCCTACGGATGAGTTGGTGTTCGTGCGGTCTCCGGCGAGAGGGTTTTTGATCGGGTTATCGGTTCCGCAATTTTGATAGCCCGGGTCATCGACAAAAGATATAACCAGATTAAAATCGGAAATTATCTTAGTCTGTTTTGAAGTTAGCATTCAAACAGCTTGTTAATATCAACTCTTTTTGTCTTCCAAAGACAACAAAATATTCTTTTGTCAATCTAAGGTACATAAGAATATTCTTGGTCGCAGTCTAACGCGCCTCACCTGGATTTCCTTGAAACTGACTCGTCATGCTCAAAGCATACGATACGTCCGGTCGTGTACATATCATGGCGTACATTATAGACCCTATTGCCGAAGCATAAGGAATGTTTTCCATCCTCTTTTGCTCATCAAGTCCCGTAGGGCCTTGCATCTTGCTAAGAGATGTGCCATGACTCATTGGAATGAGACCCTTTTTGGCGTCTTTCATTCTGAACTTATCAAGTACCTTATCAAAATAGGTCACTTGACTAAGTCCAAACATCATTTTCGATCTGTTCCAACAGATCTTGATGCCCATTATGTATTGTGCTTCTCCAAGATCCTTCATTGAAAAACAATTCCCAAGCCATTCTTTAATAGAATTAAGCATAGAAACATTGTTTCCAATAAGGAGTATGTCACCGACATACAACACAATTAATACAACGTAACTCCCACTGATCTTCTTGTAAAATAAGACTCTTCCGAGTTCCTCTGAAATCCAAATCCCAGTATAGATTCATTGAACTGAAGATTGCTACTTCGATATGCATTCTTTATTCCATAAATAGATATATAAGTTTGCATAATTTCTCAGCCTTATTAAGATCGATAAAACTCTTTGGCTGTGTTAAAAGACAGCCTCTTCTAGAATCCAATTCAAGAAGTTAGTTTTAACATCCAATATTACCATAACTCATTATCAAGATGAGTAGTAATGGCTAAGATAATCTGAATGATTTAATCAAAGCAATTGGTGAAAGTTTTTCCATAATCCACCTCGTGAATAAAACTTTTACCATCAACCTTGCTTTGAAAACCCTAGGTTTTCCATCTGTCTGTTTAGATCTTAAAGATCTATTAGCATTCATTGGGTCTAACCCTGTGATGCAAATATACCAAACTTGATTATCAGATATTGATATCATCTCAGATTTCATGGCACCATGCCAATTTTTAGTAGCTGGACTCGTCATAGCTTGGAATTAGGTCGAAGGTTCACCGCTTTCCAAAAGCATGAATTCATATCTCTCATTGGTAACAATATCTAAGTATTTGAATAATAGAGATAGATTTATGCCTTTCGGACCTACGAGGGCTGGTACGGCTTCCAAAACCATAAGAATACTCTCAACCCAGTCTTGAGTATTCATCGTTAGTTGTTTCACTTGAACCTCGTTCAAGACAACCGAGCTCCCACTGAATTTCTAGGAAAGATAACTCTTTTCAAGAAAATCACTATCTCGAGCAACAAAATATTGTTCTCAGATAGATCGTAGAAGTTGTACCCTCGAGTTTCTTATGGATACCATAAAGAAACTTTTATCCCATTTGAGTTCAAGCTCTATAGAGATAAATCTCGTCAGAGAAGCTTTTAGAACCTCAAATTTTGATGAAAACAATTTAGGGACCCTCCCTTTCCATACCTAGTATGGTGTCTTATCAACAGCTTTTGACAGCTTCCTATTCAGTGTATAAGTTGAAGTCTAGAATTGTGTGTTCCCAAAAGAGACCAGTAGTTCATTTAGACCTCTCATCGAATGGTCGAACTATATCTAATATAGTTTGTTTTCTCTTTTCCGAAACATAACCTTCATGTGCTTGTGAACTAATAGGTTTCACATACATCAGTATGTATCATCCCTAATTACTCACATGTTCTCCTTTCTCCAAGAAAGATGACATTGTTATCTTTTCAATCACACATCATTCACATGTATCAAATGACTCCAAGTCAAATGATTCTAAAATTCCTTCTAAAAGAAGTTTCGTTACATGTTTAGATTTTGATTTGATCTAATCAACAATGTTTCAGTTATGTCTCATCGATACTTATTCGATTTGGCCTTTGGTCTTAATGATATATATGATTTTTCAAGTTTAAAGTATACATAAACAATATAATAATCGTACCAAAACAAAGAATAATTCACAATTAAAATAGTTACCAAACTATTTAATAGTGAAAAACTAATCCATCAGTATCTAATACTGAACCAATATTCATTGTTTATTGAAGGTACAAAATTACATAGTTATAATACTCAAACAAGGCCCTAAGGCAAAACAACATCATATGATCATGCGGCTAATGCAACGACATTCGCTTCATTTCTCGCCCGTAGATCGACATCTCTACTCACCAAACTTACACTTCTATGTAGTTCCTCCACATACAAATGTTAGAACCACATTTGGCATCCAATACCCAAGAAGTAGAGTTTGTGAAGTTTAATGTCTATATCATTAATACCTGAAGATGAAGCAACCACGTTCTTCACATCTTCTTTGAACTTTGGGCAAATTCAATTATTCCCAATAATTGAGTCTCATTCAAATTTCCCATTCAAAATTATCTCAATGTCAAAACGTGATAAATCGTAAGTGAAAAATCGAAGTTTTCTAACCAGCGATATTATCATGCAATTGAAGCCCTATTTCTCATAAAATATGAGGGAGCCAACCAGACAATCGATTCACGCCATCCAATGGCTCGAAAGTCTCTAATTTGTGTCATTGATGAACTTAAGTGTTTTGGATTAAATCACTCCCCGAGGTGTAAATAATCATAACCTTAGAATCCATCATATGAAAGACAAATTAGGCATTTGTTTTGAGATTGAATAAAATATGAACTTTTATATGTTTGCAAGTAGTGTCCAACACTTTTGCAAAGACGCATTGAGATTCCCTAGGAACCCTAGTAGCCTTCTTGCCCATGCTCTTTTGAATACACTATCCCATATCATAAGAATTTCCCTCTTAGGGTCCTTCTCTATCGCCGGCTCAGCAGCCTTGAGCATCCCGTGGAGCTCACGAAGCGATTTCTTCAAACCATTCATATGGAAAATTTAGCCTAAAGGCATTATAACCATCATGAGATTGGAGTATGAAATCGGTTGCCAAATAATCATCATAGGAAAAATCTAGGCAGTCACTTGAAACAAATAATCCAATCATTTGTTGCACATGTGATTCCATAGATTTACAATTTTCCAGCCTAGCTGAAGCGATGACCCTGGTCATACCGAACCGCTCAATCTTAGCATATTCCCCGAATATGCTATTGAGTTGTTCAATGATATCTTAGGATGTGATTATCTAACACATTTTCCTTGTCTTCGTATTTGAGGACCATCCTCAAATTACGTTGTCAATCAAGAAAATTTATGTTGTTCAATTTTTTACAATCAAGAATTGAACCAAACTTGAATTGAGTTGATATTTGACATGATAAACTACAAAAGAAAGATAACTAAAGTATGTAAACATCCACAAAGCGGTAAACAAATAAGGTTGTCTAACAATTGTACTTATTTATTTCATTTTGTTCAATTGATATCCAATATCATTGTCCCTTAGAACAAAACGATTCCGAGATCCTCATCTTGCAAATCATTAAGTCGACTGAGTCTGCACTTAAGTATTTCAAGATAGGTAGACATACCCATGTCAATGATATCTAATATCACTCTCGGTCGATGAGAGTCCCATTCTCATCTCATGTCTCGATAGCCACGCCTGCAGTGGATCTATCGATGAGAAAACCAAAGTCACGTGTAAAGGTCTAACCCTTACTCCCACTTATCCCAAGATAACAAGTAGTACCCCGCTGAGGCGGACCTACCAACTTATGATCGAGGGCTTCATGAGTGTGATGTTTTTGGACAAGACATTATACTCATTATTTTGGGAACTTGCATGCATAGGTGTTTATATGTAAGTTGAACATTTATAACATAAAACATCCTATAACTAGCAAAGCAAATAAATACGTAATCGAAAGGCCCCTAGAACCTCACAACTCTCAAACGAAAAGAATAAAAGCAACAAAATAGGCCTTGAACATCTTCTGGACTGGTCCTCGCCCTCCATTTTAGTTCCGTGCCCTCCGATTTTGGTCAAATCTATTCCGTACCCATAAAACCACGAACAGCGCCCACCGTTTCACAACCAGCGGTCGCTGAACACCACCGGCGATCGCCGTTTCCAAAACGGCGCCCGCCGAAAGGTCCGGGAACAATCTGCCAAGAAAAAGCCCTTTCGGCGGTCGCCGTTTCCAAAACGGCGCCCGCCGAAACAAAACAGCGCCCGCTGGAGCTACAACGGCGCCCGCCGTTTGGCTCCAGCAGCCCGGTTTTGTCCGCTTTGCTTCGTTTTGCTTCGTTTTACTTCGTTTCTTCTCGTTTTCGCCGGAGAGCCGAGATCCTCCATCGAACCATGGACCAAGTCCATCGCTTACAAGTTTGAACAATACATATTGAAATAGAAAACCTATCTATTACAAATGATTCCAAGGGACGCAGCCCTCCAAAACTATGGCCAATCGAAACGTAAAAAACGACGAAATCATTCACCCGACCACTAACGGTGGCCGGCCTTACATCTAATCACATAATCACAATTAAACAAATAATCCAATTATGTTGATTTAACCTTTGTGTCCAACACAAAAGTGTGCACGAGCCCTAGGCTCTGATACCAATTGAAGGTACCGGTATACCGATCCAATCGATATACCGTGTGTGCGGAAGCGTGTAAAGCGATAGATTTACTATGCCATGATCTTAGTGCACACTTAATGTGTATAAGAACACATATAAACATATATATATACACATCCAATATATATATATATATATATAAGGTTCAACGATTACTTACTTTTGGTGATCGTTGACTTTGGTTAATGTCGTTGAGGTGGTGTTGAGTCGATTGAACCACCTCAAATGGATCAACCTCTCGAAGCTCTCCTTGTGAATGACCTCGTCACTCCTTTAGATCGTACGGATGTGGAAGCCGCACAAATGGCCCGGCCTCTACGTGTTGCACACGAACCCGGATAATGAACACCTTGCTTGCTTGAGAATGAATCTCCAAGATCACCTCTTTTCTCTCTATTTGAGTGGAATTTCGTGGTTGATCCTATTGTGTGATGAAAATCTGATTTTTTATCCATATAAGTGCATCATTATGCATCCCATTACACCCCTTTGTAACCTACAACATAATGGGCATCATAATGCACCATAATTATGCAAAGGGGTTACAAAGGAGGTGAAAGGTCATGCCACATACACATGCCACTATGCATTGTATGTGGTCCCACTTGCTTGTGTGGCATGCCATGTCACACTATGTGACATGCATCCATGCAAGCCATGCATCCCATGCATGTTAATTAATTCCACGTAAATATTGATTCTAAATCAATATATTTATCAAGCAACGTACATCATCTTTGAGTCCGTGTGTGACCCTGTAGGTATGATTTAATTGATCAATATTATATTGTTCCCAACAATTAATATTATCAAATAATCATTTAACATCCATAGACGACCTTATGACTTTATCGATTGCACACGTAGGATCGAAGGACATATCCCAACAATCTCCCACTTGGCCTTCAGAGCCAGTGTGCTGCCAATTTCCTGTTGTCACTTTATGTCTAAGTTTGAACTTGAGGCAAGACTCGAGTCATCCTTAATCGGTTCAAACCTTTCTTGGACTTTGAGACAGACTGTAAAACCAGATTTATCACTATGATACGAATCTGGACGTGGCCACGTATTTTCCACAGTCTCGACTCTCCAAGTGGCCGGTAAGACATATGATCCATATTAAAATGGAGGACAATCCCATCTTGTCAATCCAAGCTCTCCCACTTGCTTCCTGATATACCCAATAACAAGTTTTATAACCTCCTTTTACGAAAGGCGTTTACTTGTATCAAAGTACACCATTTCACAATGGAATCACTCTGGACTACTCAGGTCAGAGGAAATTGCTCGACAGTCAATGAAATAGTATTATGACTCGAAATCTTAAATACTATTCCAGTCGGGTCTGTTCGATCATTAGCTCCCAGCTAATATCTATGTAATTGTACTTGATGTTCCACATCACTAGCCCATGAAGCGGCGCTATAGTACACATTACAATCTAGTTCTTTGTATTATCGGTTTGTCCGTACTCGATTATACGAACCAGGAACAGCTATATGATTCAAGTATATCAGTTCAACCATTGGGACTTCATTATGCGGTAAGTCGACCTCATAACCCAATTGATATAACTTAATCATTTGGACAATTCATATAAATTAAACCATATTTATATGAAGAATTATGTATTATACATATGAGTGAATGTTTACCAAATCTCCAAAAGTATCTAATACAGTAATAGAAATAACAACCCATCTCTAAGATGTCTGATATCTATTGTAGTCGTGAAAGCCTCAAGCTTAAACTGCTGGAGAGGTTTAGAAAGCGGGTTTGCAACCTTACCAAAAGTTGCAACTTTATTATCTCGATGTCTCCACAAAACTATCTCCCAAATAATGTGGAACTTCCTGAGCACCAGTTTTAGACTTGTGGTGCTTCCTAGCTCATAGGCTTGCGCGATAACTCTACTATAAATAGAGAACTATCGGATGGGCTGAGCTAGTTACGCCACCTAGTTCATTCAAGAACTTTCAAATCCTAACTGCCAACATTACTGCATCCAATGCAATACTGTGCTCAGCTTCTGTAGTTTAATCAGCTATATTGCATTGCATGGAACTATTCCAGCAAATATCACCTCTAACCAGACAAAAGATATAACCAGATTAAAATCGGAAATTATCTTAGTCTGTTTTGAAGTTAGCATTCAAACAGCTTGTTAATATCAACTCTTTTTGTCTTCCAAAGACAACAAAATATTCTTTTGTCAATCTAAGGTACATAAGAATATTCTTGGTCGCAGTCTAACGCGCCTCACCTGGATTTCCTTGAAACTGACTCGTCATGCTCAAAGCATACGATACGTCCGGTCGTGTACATATCATGGCGTACATTATAGACCCTATTGCCGAAGCATAAGGAATGTTTTCCATCCTCTTTTGCTCATCAAGTCCCGTAGGGCCTTGCATCTTGCTAAGAGATGTGCCATGACTCATTGGAATGAGACCCTTTTTGGCGTCTTTCATTCTGAACTTATCAAGTACCTTATCAAAATAGGTCACTTGACTAAGTCCAAACATCATTTTCGATCTGTTCCAACAGATCTTGATGCCCATTATGTATTGTGCTTCTCCAAGATCCTTCATTGAAAAACAATTCCCAAGCCATTCTTTAATAGAATTAAGCATAGAAACATTGTTTCCAATAAGGAGTATGTCACCGATATACAACACAATTTATCAAGCAACGTACATCATCTTTGAGTCCGTGTGTGACCCTGTAGGTATGATTTAATTGATCAATATTATATTGTTCCCAACAATTAATATTATCAAATAATCATTTAACATCCATAGACGACCTTATGACTTTATCGATTGCACACGTAGGATCGAAGGACATATCCCAACATCTTTGCTAAGTTTAGATAGTGTTGAGTCTGAAGGCAATGAAGATGCTGATGGGGTTGAAAGTGCAAATTGTTGGAAATCAATATCCCGGGGTTAACGGAATTGCGGAAAACATAACCCCGACCGAAATCCCATCGCCGGAAAACACGCGAACCACCGTACGACGCCGGAGCTCGACCGGAGCGTCGCCGTGGGTGAACCCACGGCTAACCCTAGCCGAGCCCCCGCCGAGAGGGGCTCGCGATCGCTGCCCTAGCGATCGCCGGGGATGCACGCGCATCCCCGTGGGGCTGTTCGGAACAGCCCCCGGCGGTGAGTCCGGCGAATCACCGCCACCGCCGAGGAGGGCGGTGCGCCCAGCGCACCCGCCGCGGCTCCCAGCCGTGGCTGCCCCCGCGATCGACCGCACGGTCGATCGCATGCCCTGGCGTCCAGCCGGGGCGTCCTCGTGTGGGCCCGCGATCGACGCCCTAGGGCTCGATCGCACCCCTCGGCTCCCAGCCGAGGGTTCCTTTTGAGCTTCGCCGGGGATCTCGAATCCCCGTCCCCGAAGTTCATACGTCCCGGATCTTCGTTCATGTATATATATTACGATTTATATATCACATAAAATCATAGAGGGTGTTTATCGATTTTACCTTTAATCTCGTTGTGCGGAGAAACGAGATTGATTTGAAGACCTTCGGATCTTCCTACGTATTCCTTGCACTAGCTTGAACGTCGTGTGGGCGACGATCCTCCAAGCTTATGGATCTCCTTCACAACTCTCTAGAATTATCAACTAATGATATTCTTGTCTTGTAGGTGTGTTCTAATTGTGAAGACCATGTAGTGCTTTTATAGGCTACGTAGGGGATCTAAAGGAGGTGGAATATTGGGCTTCCAATATTAATGATTAAATTGAGCCCAAGCCCAAATCTATTAATCCATTAATATTAATTATATGATTAATTCCACTATATAAATATAATTGCACTCCCAATATTCACCATATTATATGAAATAATATTCTCTCCGGTAGTATTATTTATTCCATGTGTTTAAGATATAAATATCCATGAATAAAATTAATTTATTGCTTAATTAATTTATTCATCTCTTATATCCGAGACTAGTACCATTCAACTTTAATTATTATGCGGAACAAATCCACTCATGAGGTTTACATAATAATTCCTTAAGAACTCATCTCGGGGATATTATCAACCCTTTCGAGGACACATTTTCCCGTTAAGAATTCACGGCATGTCATACATAAAATTGTTGGGATATGTCCTTCGATCCTACGTGTGCAATCGATAAAGTCATAAGGTCGTCTATGGATGTTAAATGATTATTCGATAATATTAATTGTTGGGAACAATATAATATTGATCGATAAAATCATACCTACAGGGTCACACACGAGCTGGAATTACGTTGCTTACTATATTGATTTAGAATCAATACATATGGAATTTCACATGCATGAGATGCA
The DNA here is from genome assembly GCA_954870475.1 of Euphrasia confusa. NCBI lineage: Eukaryota > Viridiplantae > Streptophyta > Magnoliopsida > Lamiales > Orobanchaceae > Euphrasia > Euphrasia confusa. The sequence continues at coordinate 36,808,020 of OX940950.1, forward strand.
TGGCTTGCATGGATGCATGTCACATGGTATGACATTGCATGCCACACAAGCAAGGGGACCACATCCATGCCAATTGGCATGGTGATGTGGAAATGACCCTTTACCTCCCCATTAACCACCATTATTGGTGCATTATGATGCACATAATGGGGGGGTTACAAGGAGAGGTTAATTGTGGTGAATAAAGAGATGAAAACATGGTTTTCATATAATTTAATCATCAGCCACGAAATTCCATAAGACAAGAGAGAAAAGAGTGAGAGAATCACTCAAGAACAAGCAAGCACGTTCATATTCCGGTTCGTGTGCAACACGTAGAGGCCGGGCCATTTGTGCGGCTTCCACATCTGGACGATTTAAAGGAGTGACGAGGTCATTCACACGGAGAGCTTCGAGAGGCTAATCCATTTGAGGTGGTTCAATCGACTCAACACCACCTCAACGACATTAACCAAAGTCAACGATCACCAAAAGTAAGTAATCGTTGAACCTTATATATATATATATATATATATATATATATATATATATATATATATATATATATATATATATATATATTGGATGTGTATATATATATGTTTATATGTGTTCTTATACACATTAAGTGTGCACTAAGATCATGGCATAGTAGATCTATCGCTTTACACGCTTCCGCACACACGGTATATCGATCGGATCGGGATACCGGTACCATCAATTGGTATCAGAGCCTATGGCTCGTGCACACTTTTGTGTTGGACACAAAGGTTAAATCAACATAATTGGATTAATTGTTTAATTGTGATTATGTGATTAGATGTAAGGCCGGCCACCGTTAGTGGTCGGGTGAATGAAATTGTCGTTTTTTACGTACGATTGGCCATAGTTTTGGAGGGCTGCGTCCCTTGGAATCTTTTGTAATAGATAGGTTTTTTCTATTCAAAAATGTATTGTTCAACATGTAAGCTGTGGATTTATCCATGTGTCGGAGTTGGATTTCGAAGCCCAAGTGAAAACGAGAAGAAACGAAGCAAAATGAAGCAAAACGGGCAAAACCGGGGCTGTCAGAGAAAAACGACGATCGTCGTTTTTATTTGACGACCCTCGTTTTGATTTGACGACCGTCGTTTTGGAAACGACGACCGTCAAAATGCTGATTTTGGTTCAGATTAGTGTTTTACCCTTTCGGCGGGCGCCGTTTTGGAAACGGCGACCGCCGGTGGTGTTCGGCGACCGCTGATTGTGAAACGGCGGGCGCCGTTCGTGGTTTTTGGGGTACGAACTAAGGTTGACCTAAATCGGCGGGCGTGGAACTGAAACGGCGAGCGTGGACCAGTCCAGAAGATGTTCAAGGCATATTTTGTTGCTTTTAATCTTTTCGTTTGAGAGTTGTGAGGTTCTAGGGGCCTTTCGATTACGTATTTAATTGCTTTGCTAGTTATAGGATGTTTTATGTTATAAATGTTCAACTTACATATAAACACCTATGCATGCAAGTTCCCAAAATAATGAGTATAATGTCTTTTCCAAAAACATCACACTCATGAAGCCCTCGATCATAAGTTGGTAGGTCCGCCTCAGCGGGGTACTACTTGTTATCCTTGGATAAGTGGGAGTAAAGGTTAGACCTTTACAAGTGAGATTGGTTTTCTCATCGATAGATCCACTGCAGGCGTGGCTATCGAGACATGAGATGAGAATGGGATTCTCGTCAACCGCGAGTGACATTAGATGTCATTGACATGAGATGTCTACCTATCTTGGAGTTTCTTAAGTGCGGACTCAGTCGGCTTAAGGATTCGCAAAATGAGGATCTTGGGATCGTTTTGTTTAAGGGAACAACGATATTAGATATCGATTGAACAAAATGGAATAAATAAGTAGCTTGTTAGACAACCTTATTTGTTTACCGCTTTGTGAATGTTTACATACTTTATTTATCTTTCTTTTGTAGTTTATCATGTTAATTTCAACTCGATTCAAGTTTGGTTCAATTCTTGATTATGAAAAATTGAACAACATAAATTTTCTTGATTCACAACGTAATTTGAGGATGGTCCTCAAATACGAAGACAATGAAAATGTGTTAGATAACCACATCCTAATATATCATTGAACAACTCAATAGCATGTTCGGGGAATATGCTAAGATTGAGCGGTTCGGTATGACTAGGGTCATCGCTTCAGCTAGGCTGGAAAAATGGAAATCTATGGAATCACATGTGCAACAAATGATTGGATTATTTGCTTCAAGTGACCACCTAGATTTTTCCTATGATGATTATTTGGCAACCGATTTCATACTTCAATCTCATGATGGTTATAATGCCTTTAGGCTAAAATTTCCATATGAATGGTTTGAAGAAATCGCTTCGTGAGCTCCACGGGATGCTCAAGGCTGCTGAGCCGGCGATAGAGAAGGACCCTAAAAGGGAAATTCTTATGATATGGGATATGGTATTCAAAAGAGCATGGGCAAGAAGGCTACTAGGGTTCCTAGGGAATCTCAATGCGTCTACTGCAAAAGTGTTGGACACTACTTGCAAACATATAAAAGTTCACATTTTATTCAATTTCAAAACAAATGCCTAATTTGTCTTTCATTTGATGGATTATAAGGTTAGGATTATTTACACCTCGGGGAGTGATTTAAGCCAAAACACTTAAGTTCATCAATGACACAAATTAGAGACTTTCGAGCCATTGGATGGCGTGAATCGATTGTCTGGTTGGCTCCCTCATATATTATGAGAGATAGGGCTTCAATTGCATGATAATATCGCTGGTTAGAAAACTTCGATTTTTCACTTACGATTTATCACGTTTTGACATTGAGATAATTTTGAATGGGAAATTTGAATGAGACTCAATTATTGGGAATAATTGAATTTGCCCAAAGTTCAAAGAAGATGTGAAGAACGGGGTTGCTTCATCTTCAAGTATTAATGATATAGACATTAAACTTCACAAATTCTACTTCTTGGGTATTGGATGCCAAATGTGGTTCTCACAATTGTATGTGGAAGAACTACATAGAAGTGTAAGTTTGGTGAGTAGAGATGTCGATCTACGGGCGAGAAATGAAGCGAATGTCGCTGCATTAGCCGCATGATCATATGATGTTGTTTTGCCTTAGGGCCTTGTTTTAGTATTATAACTATGTAATTTCGTACCTTCAATAAACAATGAATATTGGTTCAGTATTGGATACTGATGGATTAGTTTTTCACTAATTAAATAGTTTGATAACTATTTTAATTGTGAACTATTCTTTGTTTTGGTACGATTATTACATTATTTATGTATACTTTAAACTCAACAAATCATATATAACATTAACACCAAAGGCCGAATCGAATAAGTCTCAATGAGACATAACTGTAACATTGTTGATTAGATCAAAATCTAAACATGTAACGAATCTTCTTTTAGAAGGCATTCTAGAATCATTTGACTTGGAGTCATTTGATACATGTGAATGATGTTTGATGGACAAAAATAAATGTCATCTTTCTTGGAGAAAGGAGAACATGTAAGTGATTAATTAGGGATGATCCATACTGATGTATGTGGAACCTATCAGTTCACAAGCACATGAAGGTTATGTTTCGGAAAAGAGAAAACAAACTATATTAGATATAGTTCGACCATTCGATGAGAGGTCTAAATGAACTACTGGTCTCTTTTGGGAACACAAAATTCTTGTCTTCAACTTATACACTGAATAGGACGCTGTCAAAAGCTGTTGATAAGACACCATACGAGGTATGGAAAGGGAAGGTCCCTAACTTGTCTTATATCAAGGTTTGGGGATGTGAAGCTTATGTGAAGAAAAATATCTCTACAAAGCTTGAACCCAAATCGGATAAATGTTTCTTTGTGGGTTATCCAAAAGAAACACGAGGGTACCACTTTTACAACCAATCTGAGAACAAAGTCTTTGTTGCTCGAGATGGTAAATTTCTTGAAAAGGAATATATTTCCAAGAATGTAAGTGGGAGCTCAGTTGAATTGAACGAAGTTCAAGAAATCTTGAATGAGGTTCAAGAAGATCAAACTGAGATGGACACTCAAGACCAAGTCGAGAGTACTCCATTGGTTTTGGAAACCACACCTAACCCTCGAAGGTCCGGAAGGATTAGATCTCAACCTGACAGATACCTAGGTATTCTGACAAACGAGAGCTATGAAGTCATGCTTTTAGAAAGCAATGAACCTTCGACCTATATCCAAGCTATGACGAGTCCAGATGCCGAGAAATGCCAGGGTGCCATGAAATCCGAAATGGAATCAATGTCTGAAAATCAAGTTTGGAACTTGGTCGATTTGCTTAAAGGGGCTAGGCCATTGGAAGCAAATGAATTTACAAGATAAAAACAGACATGGATGGAAAACCTAGTGTTTTCAAAGCAAGGTTGGTGGAAAAAGTTTTTTTTTCACAGGGTGGGTTATAATGAAACCTTTTCACCAGTTGCTATAATTAAATCCATTCGGATTCTCTTAGCCATTGTAGCTCATTATGATTATGAGATATGGCAAATGGATGTTAAAACCGCCTTCTTGAATGGGATTCTAGAAGAGGATGTGTTTATGACACAACCAGAGGGTTTTATCGATCCTAATTAGGCTGAGAGAGTATGCAAGCCTAATAGTTCCATTTATGGAATAAAGCAAGCATATCGGAGTAGCAATCTTCAGTTCAATGAATCCATACTGGGATTTGGATTTCATGTTGGAATTCGATATCCCGGGCTATTAAAATTTGCGGAAACCATAGCCCGATCAAAAACCCATCGCCGGAGATCACACGAACACCACGTACGAGCCGGAGCACGAGCCGAACGCACGACGCGGCCGAAGCCGCGCGCACGCCTGTTGGAATTCGATATCCCGGGTTATTTAAATTTGCGGAAATCAATAACCCGAACGAACCCTTCGCCGGAGATCACATGAACGCCGACTCATCCGCCGGAGTCCGGCCTTTGGAGACCACGCACCCGAAGGCACGCAGCCCGCCCCCAGCCGAACCCCCGCGAGACGGGGTTCACGCGATCCCGATCGCGCCTTGGCGATCGATGGGTGGGGCTGCTCCCAGCAGCCCCCGCGGCGAGTCCGGCGACTCGCCGCCGCTTGGAGGATCCCCACCGTCGAGGTGGGGAGGGGGACGGCACCAGCCCGTGCCCCCGGCGATCGATCCTTGGATCGATCGCAAGCCCTCAGCCTAGCCGAGGGTTCGATCCTCTCGCCCCCGCCGAAACCCTAGCGGGCGATTGGCGTGGTCCGGTGGCTTCGCCACCACCACGCGATCGTCCGTCTACTCCGGGTTCGACCCTTGGATCTTGTTTTTCGATAATTGATTTCAATAATAATTAAATAGCGGAAATATTTAATTCACCTTTCGATTCGTTGTGCGGAGAAACGAGATCTTATGATGACCTTGAGATCTTCCCACGTATTCCTTGCACTAGCCCGGACGTCGTGTGGGCGACGATCTACCGAACTCCATGGATCCTCCTCTCTACTTTCTCTCTCTAGAATTGTGATCTTCAAGTTATGAACTTATGAGAGAATAGAGAAGACCATGTAGTGCTTTTATAGGCTACGTAGGGGATCTTAAGGAGGTGGAATATTGGGCTTCCAATATTGAAGATTAAATTGAGCCCAATGCTCAAGTCCATTAATCCTTATCAATATTAATTAATTCTATTTTCCACTATATAAAATTAATTGCACTCCCAATATTAAACCATATTATATCAAATAATATTTCTCCGGTAGTATTATTTATTCCGTGTATTTAAGATATAAATAACCATGAATAAAATTAATTTATTGCTAATTAATTTATTCATCTCTTATATCCGAGACTAGTACCATTCAACCTTAATTATTATGCGGAATAAATCCACCTGCAGGGTTTACATAATAATTCCTTATGAACTCATCTCGGGGATATTATCAACCCTTACGGGATACACTTTCCCGTCAAGTATTCACGGCATGTCATATATAAAATATAGTGACCCAACTTAACCGGTAATTAACCCAATAATTAAATCGGTTAATTCCTTTGGTAAATCAAAGTCACTTATATTGAATATACACACCCGCAATAGTTTCGGGTATTAAGAATAAAATACACTGAGACTCGAATCGATTATCGCCGGCAATCCTAATCGATGAATCTCAACGATCCGCTCAATACACCAAGTGTACAAGTGTGATAAAATAATCAAGATAGATTATTTTCTCTCTCACACAACGACTATACCGATGGATTGGTCCGTGTCCATCTAGGTCGTGAGCAACTGTTCGATTAAATACGAGTAACCGATAGTATGATCTTCTGTGCGCCCATGCAACACCATACTAACTACAACGTATAAAATCCAGGACTATAATTTGCATATATTTAATTATAAATAATTAAACGCAAATAATTGTTTATTTAATTAAATAGATTAGTGGCAATGGATCGTGAGTTTCCGTTACTTAAATCTAGACATTAAGTACACAACTCCAACAATCTCCCACTTGTACTAAGGTCTAGTCATTTCTTCCAAACTCCCGACTCCCATACTCATCACGTGCTTAAGGTGTACTTCCAAGAAGTACTATGTGAATGAGCACTCTAGGTTGCCGCTCTGAAGTTATCTTGGTGACTACAGCGTCGTCTCCCTCGACGATGACTCGTATCAGGTGGTACTTGCACTATGTGTTATCTTACACTTATGGACTAGTGATTTCTTCCCATTTGCCATTGCACCGCTATTTACATAGCCTTTGGCAAATTAAGAATCACATCTAAGTCCCAGAGATTATCCCGGAGTTATACCAAAACTTCCGCTGCCTCTGAGGCTGCTATTTGGTTACCCATGGCAGAGTCCGAAAAGCATAGTGCTTATCACTCTTCCATGTTAAAACCCCTTCTCCTTCAATAGTGAAACACATAGCCTGATATCGACTTACACCGGTCCTCGTTCGATTAGAAATCTAAGAGAATGTAATCCAAAGGAAAAACTCGTCTGCTTCGTAGTCTAGAACAGTACTTCGAAAGTACTTTTACGGCAGTCGAATATTCCTTTCCAGGATTACCTTGATATCCTCCCACTATGCTAACCGCATAGCCGATATCAGGTTCTTGTTTTCAACAATGCATTTATTAAGCTTTCCACACTCAAAGTGTAGGAAACTGCTTTCATTGCTTCTATCTCTTTTTGTGTTCCAAAACACATATCCTTTGATAGATGCATTCCGTCTCTGAAAGGTAACGAACCTTTTCTCGGAATCTTGCATGTTAAAACGAACCATAATCATATATGTAAGATGTCCAGGGAAAGTACAATGTTCTTTCTAGAGATTTAAGATCTCAAGAACATGTCCAACTTCTTCCTTTATCTTTCATAATGATTCATCTAGACAACCACTATTTTATGTCTGACAACATCTTTACATTGTTACCAATGATAAAATGTTATCTACATAAAACCTCCGAGAAACACCACCTTGTTTTCCATCACGTTTCCAATACACACGATTCGTCTATGCTTTTGATGAATCCATAAAATGGACTATCTCATCAATTTGCAAGTACCACGAACTCAATGCTTTGTTTCAATCCATAAATGGATCAACTAAGCTTGTACTCTAAATGATCTTGCTTCTTAGCAATAATCCTTATTGCTCTCCAAGAAGGCACATTTAGATCTAGTACCGCCTTCATGTAGATCCAGGGATTGATTTCATGTATACTAGGTCCAGAGTCCGAAGACTCTCCTAGTCTTATGAATATCTCCGGTTGTCCCACAACCTCCCACTACAATGGCATTCCGGTGTATAAACAGTGATAACAGTAGGTGCAGTTAGTGGTGTACCGCTACTCGGTTCGGCTGGTTCTAAGTCTTAATCTTTCTCTCTCATTTCAAAGTATTATGTCACTTTGGGCTTGTGGTTCATCATATAGTCTTTCTCTAAGAACCGGGCCTTAGAACTTATAACGTCCTTTTGGTTCATAGTACTATTGAACACACGTCTTTTGTTCTTCTAGGATATTCTACAACCGCATTTGAATGCGCCGTTGTTTCCAGACATATCCATAGAACATAGGTAGTTCCGTATAACTCATGATTTTACTATTTCTATAAGAGTTCCATTTCTTGTTTACGACACACCATTTCTACACAACAGTGTATGGTGTAGTCATTTAGGATCAAATCCCAATCTCTGATTAGTATGCCATGCATTCCTCAGACAGGTACTTGCCTCCGCGATCAAATCGCAGGCTACAAATGGATATACCTTGATGGTTCTCCACAATTGCTTAGTGTCCATTGACTTGTCAAAACACTTGCTTTTGTGGCACATCATGTATTCTAATCCATTTCTCGAGTAATCATCAAATGATGTACTCGTACCTTATTGTCTGAGTAGACATCGGTCTGCATACATCAGAGTCAATCAATTCTTATACTTGTCCGGATCTTACATCTTATATCCATAAAGGATTGCTTAGTCATATTATCTTCCAAATTAGATTCTTAGGTCGGAAGGTCCATTCCCTCAACTTAATTGATCAAATATCAATTTTCGACCTTTGAACTTCTTATTTGAATAAACATGACTCAGCATAAGAATCCACAAGTATAATTGATAAAGAAATCTCTTATTAGTAAAACGAGTTTCATACTACGGTTCGTTGCATCGTGGTGGACTCAGGATTCATCATTTATATATTGCTAGCCAATGTACCAAAATAGATAATATCATTATTTCTTCTTATAACCATCAAATGATTAAAAGAAATAAAATATCCATTTATTAGAAATCCAGAACAAAGTTCTTTCTAATATGAAAGGTACATAAAAGCAATAACTCAAAATGAAATCCTATAAAATGTCCTCCACTGCAACTGCTGCCTCCTCTACAGCATTGCCCATGTAGACTACGATTTCTTCTTTTCCAAGTCGTTAGGTTTCCTGGAACCTTTGCATTTAAAATGCACATACCGTTAGTGGTTCCATATCTACACACCAGGTTCCGGTAGATAATACCACTGACTATGTTTTACGACTAAAGAAGAATTTCGTACTTTCTTTGAGAGAATAATCAGACTTCCAGTACCCAGACTGTTTGCATCGAGAACTCTTGCCTCATGGCTTTCTCGTCCCATCTCGTGGTCCAAGAAACCTAGGACCACTGGGTTTCTTTGCTTGCTTTTCCTTTCCCCCGATTTTTCCCTTTGGTTCGAAACCTTTGGCATTGGCTACAAGAGCTTGCGATTTCCGTCTCAACTCGTCTAAAAGGTCAATCATCTCAAAAACGTGTTTAAGCATTTCCTCGAAGCGACTGGCCTTTATGAGTATCATCATCGCTTCTTGTCTAGCCGCCTATGTCAATAGGCTCGGGAGGACAAAGCTTACTGAGTACTAACCAGTACTCTTCAACAGTCTGGACAATGTCTAGATCTCTATTCCAATCATTACATTTAGGGACCAATGAGTTTAAAATCCTTACGTATCACAGAAAGTGGGTTCAAAGTCATTTCCTAATCTATGAGCACATATAACAACAAACAATCGATTTAATCTCCGATATTATCTCCCTTAAATAATATCATTAAACCACTAATCACATCTAAAATCCCATCAGATATGGCAAGCCACGTGGTGTGGACGTTTACCAATCCAAATGATTTAGTAATTAGATTTGCTTCGGTCATACATCACTTATAGCGGAACCTCGTGGGGAGGAATACTATAATGCGTATCTAAGTGTAAACCATTACTCAGTACCAAAGTAAATCGTTTGGAATTGCTACATCACCGCAAGCCACGTGGTGTGGACGTTTACGACAACTTCACAACTCTTCACAATTTCTTACAACTGTCTACATCAATTAATCCAAAATCCGTCAGCATAGCAAGCCACGTGGTGTGGACGTTTACTACACCAAGAGACTTTTATAATTGACTCCCAATTACTTGATCCATTCAATCTTGTAAATCAAGACGCGGAGAATCATAAGTGAAACTCGAAGTTTCTTACCAGTGATTCACCATGCGAACAACCCTATCTCTCATAGAATGAGGGAGCCAAGCAGACAATCGATCTAGTCATCAAATGACACGAAAGTCTCTAATTTGTGTCCTCGACATGACCAAGTGGCTTTGGCTCCATTCCACTCCCCGGGGTGAGAATGAGTCGACTTGAAATCAGTTTTGGAAAGACAAATTAGGCATTGTTTGATAAACTTAATCAATGTATCTTGTAAAAGGAATTACAAGAATTCTCCTCCAATGACTTATCTATACGAACTTCAAAAGTCCATAAAAGTCACCAAGAGAACAGCAATGGAGACCATGGCAATGTTTCCATTCCCTCTCCCACTTAGCTTTTTATAACAAAGGGATACACTATCTAATGCATAATTAAATACACATAAGCATAATAACAAACATACAATTTCATGCAAGTACGTTCGCAAATAATCAAATAATTACTCAAGCAAAATTATTTCTCGACTATTCGTACCTTGATTAATTCCAGCATGCTTGCCTTGAGTCTTCATTCTACGTTTTGAATACTTTGCCGAGCGACGGAAAAATTCTTTGATTCTCATATTTAATTTTACTCCAATTAAATAAAATCAATTCCATTGATTTCCATATTTAATTCTATTTTAAATAAAATCCAAGATTTTCCAATCCAAAATAAATTTTGAATTAATCTAATGATTTTAAATAAAATACTTAAATTAAATAAAATCAATATTATTAAAATCCATTGATCTCCATATTTAATTCTATTCTAAATAAAATCCAAGATTTTCCAATCCAAAATAAATTTTGAATTAATCCAATGATTTTAAATAAAATACTTAAATTAAATAAAATCAATATTATTAAAATCCATTGATCTCCATATTTAATTCTATTCTAAATAAAATCCAAGATTTTCCAATCCAAAATAAATTTTGAATTAATCCAATGATTTTAAATAAAATACTTAAATTAAATAAAATCAATATTTTAATAATTTCTCAATCCTATTTAGATTAGATCTCAAGAATCCTAATCAAAATCGAATTTTGATTCTTCTTAAGACTTCTAATCCAAGTAGTTATAGGATATCTAGAGAAACTAGGATTTTCTTTCCTAATTTAACTCTCCATCTAATTCCATTATTTAATTCCATAATTAAGAAATCTAATCCAAATAGAATTTGAACTAATTCCAAAATTAAATTAAATAATATTAGAAAGATTAAATTATTTCCGGAAAGATCGGATTTACCGGGACGAACAAGGAATCGAATTCCGGTCGACCCAACATCGAACCCGCGGGCTTGGTCGTGTATCTCACCATGCAAAACCGCATGGCCACACATTAGTACCATGTGAATTAGTTCACTGCACATCACGTACAGCACTATGAATCAAAATTCATGTCATGCCATGCACATGACCCATTCAATTTACAGCAGCGTGCTTGTCTTCTCCGGCGAGGGGCGTACCAACAGCATCTTGGTCAATCTCCGGCATGGCGTCTCCCTTGACGAACCACGCCATCGACCTGCTGCCACCACCGCACGAGCCACGAGCCGCCGAGCCGCCGCGCGTAGCCGAAGCCGAAGCCACGACCGAGTGCGAAGCCACGACCCGCTTCAGCAGCAGCCCGTCCGAGTGCGAAGCCGAAGCCACGACCCACGAGCCGCCGCGCGTAGCGGCTGAACCGCTACCTTGCAGCGGTCGACATCCGGCGACCACCACCATTGGTGGTTGATGCCGTCGACTCCAGCCGCCATACAGCCCGTCCATCAGGACAGCCCGCACAGCAGCCCGCTTCGAAGGCGTGTGAGCAGCGGGGAGCTCCAGCTCGTCGGCGATCGACATCCGGTTCGATATTCCGAAAAATCCTCGTTTTTAATAATTAATTTTTCCGTCCAACACAATTCATACAAGAGAGAAAACAAGTACGTAGAACAATATATATAGCACAATAATTTAATAAATTAAATTAATCTATGGCTATAAACAACGATAATCGATTATCGAAACAATTAACGAAAAACGTAACCGTACGCTCTGATACCAATTGTTGGAATTCGATATCCCGGGTTATTTAAATTTGCGGAAATCAATAACCCGAACGAACCCTTCGCCGGAGATCACATGAACGCCGACTCATCCGCCGGAGTCCGGCCTTTGGAGACCACGCACCCGAAGGCACGCAGCCCGCCCCCAGCCGAACCCCCGCGAGACGGGGTTCACGCGATCCCGATCGCGCCTTGGCGATCGATGGGTGGGGCTGCTCCCAGCAGCCCCCGCGGCGAGTCCAGCGACTCGCCGCCGCTTGGAGGATCCCCACCGTCGAGGTGGGGAGGGGGACGGCACCAGCCCGTGCCCCCGGCGATCGATCCTTGGATCGATCGCAAGCCCTCAGCCTAGCCGAGGGTTCGATCCTCTCGCCCCCGCCGAAACCCTAGCGGGCGATTGGCGTGGTCCGGTGGCTTCGCCACCACCACGCGATCGTCCGTCTACTCCGGGTTCGACCCTTGGATCTTGTTTTTCGATAATTGATTTCAATAATAATTAAATAGCGGAAATATTTAATTCACCTTTCGATTCGTTGTGCGGAGAAACGAGATCTTATGATGACCTTGAGATCTTCCCACGTATTCCTTGCACTAGCCCGGACGTCGTGTGGGCGACGATCTACCGAACTCCATGGATCCTCCTCTCTACTTTCTCTGTCTAGAATTGTGATCTTCAAGTTATGAACTTATGAGAGAATAGAGAAGACCATGTAGTGCTTTTATAGGCTACGTAGGGGATCTTAAGGAGGTGGAATATTTGGCTTCCAATATTGAAGATTAAATTGAGCCCAATGCTCAAGTCCATTAATCCTTATCAATATTAATTAATTCTATTTTCCACTATATAAAATTTATTGCACTCCCAACCTTAATTCCGGTAGTATTATTTTCCACTATTTTCCACTATTTCTCCGGTAGTATTATTTATTCCGTGTATTTAAGATATAAATATCCATGAATAAAATTAATTTATTGCTAATTAATTTATTCATCTCTTATATCCGAGACTAGTACCATTCAACCTTAATTATTATGCGGAATAAATCCACCTGCAGGGTTTACATAATAATTCCTTATGAACTCATCTCGGGGATATTATCAACCCTTACGGGATACACTTTCCCGTCAAGTATTCACGGCATGTCATATATAAAATATAGTGACCCAACTTAACCGGTAATTAACCAAATAATTAAATCGGTTAATTCCTTTGGTAAATCAAAGTCACTTATATTGAATATACACACCCGCAATAGTTTCGGGGATTAAGAATAAAATACACTGAGACTCGAATCGATTATCGCCGGCAATCCTAATCGATGAATCTCAACGATCCGCTCAATACACCAAGTGTACAAGTGTGATAAAATAATCAAGATAGATTATTTTCTCTCTCACACAACGACTATACCGATGGATTGGTCCGTGTCCATCTAGGTCGTGAGCAACTGTTCGATTAAATACGAGTAACCGATAGTATGATCTTCTGTGCGCCCATGCAACACCATACTAACTACAACGTATAAAATCCAGGACTATAATTTGCATATATTTAATTATAAATAATTAAACGCAAATAATTGTTTATTTAATTAAATAGATTAGTGGCAATGGACTGTGAGTTTCCGTTACTTAAATCTAGACATTAAGTACACAACTCCAACAACGCCCAGCCCGAGCCCCCGCACGCGGGGCTCGCGCGATCGAAGGACCGATCGCACAAGGGCGATCGATCGGGGTGGGGCTGCCCAGCAGCCCCCGCGGCGAGTCCGGCGACTCGCCGCCGCCTGGGAGGTCCCCACCGTCGTGGTGGGGTCGGGCACGGCACCAGCCCGTGCCCAGCGATCGATCGCGACGATCGATCGCAAGCCCTCGGCCCAGCCGAGGGTTCGCCCCCTCACGCCCCTTCCCGAAACCATAGGGTCGATCGCCGTGGTCCGGCGATCCTAGATCGCCACCACGCGTTCGTCCTCTAATCCGGGATTCGTATTTCGGATCTTGCGTTCTACGGTATTTTACGATAAATCCAAATCAAATAATATCAAGGGTGTTTAGATATTATACCTTCGATTCGTTTTTCGGAGAAACGAAATCAAGATGACCTTTGAATCTTCCCACGTATTCCTTGCACTCCGTTCGAACGTCGGGTGGGCGACGATCTATCGAACTCCTATGGATCTCCTTCAACTCTCTAGAACTATCAAGTATTGATATTCTTGTCTTATGATTTATGAAGGCCATGTAGTGCTTTTATAGGCTACGTAGGGGATCTAAAGGAGGTGGAATATTGGGCTTCCAATATTGAAGATTAAATTGAGCCCATGCCCAAGTCCATTAATCCTTATCAATATTAATTAATTTATTTTCCACTATATAAATTAATTGCACTCCCAATATTAAACCATATTATATCCAAATAATATTTCTCCGGTAGTATTATTTATTCCGTGTATTTAAGATTTAAATATCCATGAATAAAATTTATTTATTGCTTGATAAATTTATTCATCTCTTTTATCCGAGACTAGTACCACTCAACCTTATTTATTATGCGGAACAAATCCACTCGCGAGGTTTACATAATAAATCCTTATGAGCTCATCTCGGGGATATTATCAGCCCTTCCGGGATACACTGTCCCGTCAAGAATTCACGGCATTCCATATATAAAATATAGTGACCCAACTCAACCGGTAATTGACCCAATAATTAAACCGGTCAATTCTTTTGGAAAATCAAAGTCACTTATATTAAATATACACACCCGCAATTGTATCGGGGATTAAGAATAAAATACACTGAGTCTTAAATCAATTATCACCGAGCAAACCTAATTGATAAGTCTCAAGCGATCCGCTCAATACACCAAGTGTACAAGTGTGATAAAATAATTAAGACAAATTATTTTCTCTCTCACACAACGACTATACCGATGGATTGGTCCATGTCCATCTAGGTCGTGAGCAACTGTTCGATTAAATACGAGTAACCGATAGTATGATCTTCTGTGTGGGCCCGACACACCATACTATCTACAACGTATAAAATCTAGGACTATAATTTGCATATATTTAATTAAAAATAATTAAAAGCAAATGAATGTTTATTATTAATAGGTAAATGAAAGTGCACAAGGAGTTCATAATACTCAAATCTAGACATTAAGTATACTACTCCAACAATCTCCCACTTATACTAAGGTCTAGTCTTATCTTCTAAACTTCTGACTCCCAAACCCTCCAAGTGCTTGAAATATACTTCCTTAGGAAGTATCTTGGTGAAAGGGTCCGCTAGGTTGTCCTCCGAAGCTATCTTGGTGACTACTGCATCGCCCCTCTTGACGATGTCTCGAATCAGGTGGTACTTGCGCTCTATGTGTTTCGTAGCACTATGGGACCGTGGTTCCTTACTGTTTGCCACTGCACCGCTATTATCACAATAAATTGTCATAGCCTTGGGCAAACTCGGAATCACATCTATGTCCTGGAAGAAATTAAGGAACCAAATTGACTCTTTCGCTGCCTCTGAGGCTGCAACATATTCAGCTTCCATGGTAGAGTCCGAAATGCATTTTTGCTTAACACTCTTCCATGATACGGCTCCACCTCCCAAAGTGTACACATAGCCTGATATCGACTTACGCCGGTCCTTATCAGCTTGGAAATCCGAATCCGTGTAACCCAAAGGAATCAGATTGTCTGCTCCGTAACTCAGAACATAATCCTTAGTATTTCGCAAATACTTGAAATTGCTCTTTACGGTAGTCCAATGAGCCTCTCCAGGATTACTCTGATATCTTGCTACTACGCCAACTGCATAGCAGATATCAGGCCTCGTGCATAACATTGCATACATCAAGCTTCCCACAGCCGAAGCGTAGGGAACCGCTTTCATTCTATCTTTCTCCTTCTGTGTCCTAGGACACATCTCCTTAGAAAGATAAGTTCCTTTACTGAAGGGTAGTTCACCTTTCTTGGAATCTTGCATGTTAAAACGAGCCAGAATCGTGTCTATGTAAGATTGCTGGGATAGGTACAATGTTCTATTCCGGCGATCCCTTATAACCTTGATCCCTAGAACATGTCCAACTTCTCCCAAATCTTTCATATCGAATTGTCTAGAAAACCATCCCTTTATGTCTGATAACATCTTCACACTGTTGCCAATGAGAAGGATGTCGTCTACATAAAGCACGAGAAACACCACCTTCTTTCCATCACGTTTCCAATACACACACGATTCGTCCATGCTTTGATTGAATCCAAAAGATTGGACTATTTCATCAAACCGTAGGTTCCACGATCTCGAGGCTTGTTTCAATCCATAAATGGATCGATTAAGCTTCCACACTAGATGATCTTGCCCCTTAGCAATGAATCCTTCTGGTTGTTTCATATAAATCGTCTCGTCAAGACTTCCATTTAGGAAAGCTATCTTGACATCCATTTGCCACACTTCATAGTCCATATGAGCTGCTATGGATAAGAGAATCCAGATCGACTTTATCTTGGCTACCGGCGAAAAGGTCTCCTCATAATCGATTCCTTCTTTCTGAGTATAGCCTTTCGCAACAAGCCGAGCTTTAAAGGTTTCAACCTTTTCGTCAGATCCTCTCTTTCTCTAGTAGACCCATTTACACCCAATTGGCTTTACGCCGCTTGGTGGTTCTACAAGATCCCATACTTTATTAGAATCCATAGATTCAATTTCGGATTTCATCGCTTTCTTCCAAGAAGGCGCCTCTATATCTTGTACCGCCTCATAATAGGTCCAGGGATCGATTTCATGAACTCCAGGTCCAGAGTCCGAAGACTCACCCAGTCCAATCCATCTATCTGGTTGTTTAACAACCCTCCCACTACGACGGCGTTCCGGTGTATTAACAGTGACAGTAGGTGCAGGTTCTAGTGGTGTATCACTACTCGGTTCGGCTGTATCTAAGTCTTCCTTGTTACCTCTTAACTCATCAAGTATTATGTCACTTTTGGGCTTGTGGTCCATGACATAGTCTTCCTCTAAGAACCGAGCGTTAGTAATTATAACGATCTGTAGGTCCTTAGGACTATAGAACATTCCAACCTTAGTTCCTTTCGGGTATCCTACAAACAGCCGTAATTCTGATCTAGGTTCTAACTTATCGTCCCCTTGTCGCAACACATGTGCTGGACATCCCCAGATCCGAAGGTGTCTCAAGCTAGGCTTGCGCCCGCTCCACCGTTCCATGGGTGTTGTGGGTACCGTTTTTGTTGGAACCATGTTGAGAATGTACGCCGCCGTTTCCAAGGCATATCCCCAGAACATAGTAGGTAAGTCCGAGTAACTCATCATTGAACGCACCATCTCCATAAGAGTCCTATTCCTTCTTTCCGACACACCATTCTGCTGAGGAGTATATGGTGATGTCATTTGGGAATCAATCCCATTCTCTGCTAAGTATGCCTTGAATTCTCCAGACAGGTACTCGCCTCCGCGATTAGATCGCAGGCATTTAATGGATTTTCCTTGAAGGTTCTCCGCAAAAGCCTTGAACTCCTTGAACTTGTCAAAGGATTCGCTCTTGCGGCGCATCAGGTATACAAATCCATACCTTGAGTAATCATCAGTGAAAGTGATGAAATACTCGTACCCTCCTCTTGCCAGAGTAGACATAGGTCCGCATACATCAGAGTGAATCAAATCCAATACATGTTCAGCCCTTCGTCCTTTACCAGAAAAAGAACGCTTGGTCATTTTTCCCTCCAAACAGGATTCGCAGGTTGGAAGGTCCTCTCCTTCAATTCCACTGATAAGACCATCAGTTTTCAACCTTTGAATTCTATTTGAGTTAATATGACCTAGCCTTAGGTGCCACAAGTATAATTGATTCATCTTAGAAGGTTCTTTTCTCTTATTGGTGTTCGTAGATGTGTTATTACTCTCGGTTAGTTGCATCGTGTTAGACTCAGGATTTAGTACATACAAATCGTCTACCAATGTACCAGAACAGATAATATCACTATTTCTTCTTATGATCACGGAGTGATCAAAAGAAACATAATATCCATTCATAATAAGTTTAGAAACCGAAATTAAATTCTTTCTAAAGTTGGGTTCATAAAGACAATTTTGTAAAACTAAAACCCTATCACTACTAAAGCGTAAGTGAACGTCTCCCACTGCATCAGCCGCCACCTTTGCAGCATTGCCCATGTAGACCACGATCTCTCCCTCTCTAAGTCTCCGGGTTTCCTGGAACCCCTGCAATGAATTGCAGACATGATCAGTGGCCCCCGTATCTACACACCAGGTGCTGGTAGATAACACCACTGATAATGTTTCGGTGACTAAGGAAAATTTCGTACCTTTGATGAGAGGACAATAAGACCTCCAGTGCCCAAACTGTTTGCATCGAAAGCATCTGCCTAACGGCTTGCCTTTCCCAATCCGTGGTTTTAAACCACTGGGTCTCTTTGCATGCTTTTCTTTTAGCCTAGCCATAAGAGCTCGTGTTTCTCTTAACTTACGCACAAAAATCGCCTTCGCCGAGCCGTTTTTAAGGGACTCATTGAGGAACGATGGGTATGTTAAACACCTCTTGCCTAGCTTCCACACCATGTCTTAACGTAGTTAGGACAACAGTGGATTCAGAAAGCTTGACAGTCTGAACAATGTCTAGATTTCTTTCCCAAACATTACTATATGGAACCAGTGAGTTTTCATCTTTAAGTATATCACAAAGTGGGGTCACAGTCATTCTTAACCTATAAGCACATAAAACCAACAAACAATTTAATATCCGATATTATCTCCCTTTAATAATATCATTAAATCACTAATCGCCTCTAAAATCCCATCAGGTAAAGTAAGCCACGTTGTTGGAAATCGACTACCCGGGATGCGTTCGTTCGATCACTCGAACATCCGAACGATCCCAGTCGACATCCGGCGTCGCTACTTCGTTTGCTTTTCCAGCCCGTGCCCCGATTCACGCCCAGCCATTGCCCCGAAGGACAACCGCGCGAACCGAGCGGGCTGCCAGAAAAACACCAAAACGGCGGTCGCCGTTTAGAAACGGCGGTCGCCGTTTGTCCTTCAGCAGCGCGGACAGCAGCGCGACCTGCTATTCCGGGCTCGTTTCCGGGTCGTTTTTCCTCTTCCGACTACCGATCCGAAGGTCCTAGAACCCCCAGTAGTCGAGGAATGCGATCCACGATACCCGGAACCCGATCGTAGGTTCGTTGGATTATTACGTACAATAAGAATCGAAAAAGATGCGGAAAAGGGTTTTCGATTCTTTACCTTTGATGCGTGATTCGGAGAAGCCGAATAGGCGAACACCTCTGATCTTTGCTGGGATTCGATGTCCCGGGCTATCAAAATTGCGGATAACCCGACCGAAAACCCGTCGCCGGAGATCGCACGAACACCGACTCATCCGCAGGAGTCCGACCTTTGGAGACTACGCATCCGAAGACACGCAGCCCGCCCCCAGCCGATTTTCTCCCACGAGTCGGATCTACGAACGTGAACCACACGCGAAGAACCGGGCTCGACAAGAGCGTCGCCGCGGGATGAACCCGCGGCTAAACCCTAGCCGAACCCCATCCGCGGGGTTCGCGATCGCCGTGCATGGCGATCGCCGGGGATGCGCGGCATCCCCGTGGGGCTGTTCGCAACAGCCCCCTGGCGGTGAGTCCGGCGACTCACCGCCGCCATCCGACGGGAGGAGGGGCGCCTAGTCGAGGCACCAGCCCTCGACAGCCCCGCGATCGAGCTAGGGCTCGATCGCTCCAGCCGCGGCAGCCTCCCGTTGCGCACGCCGCCGTCGAAGGGGCGGCTGGGGTCCGCCACGGCACCAGCCCGTGGCACCCCAGCAATCGACCGAAGTCGATCGCGTGCCCCGGCGTCCAGCCGGGGCTTCGCCCTTCGTCGCGCGCGCCGGGCGGTCAAACCCTAGGGTTTCGACCGCCCCCTTCGATCTTCGCCGGGGATCTCGAATCCCCGTCCGCGATGATCGTCGTTTTCCCGGATCGCGCGTTCATGTATATATTACAATTATTCAACGCACAAATAATCATAGAAGGGGGTTTCTCGATTATTACCTCGAATCGTTGTACGGAGAAACGAATTCGGTTGACGACCTTGTGATCTTCCCGCGTATTCCTTGCACCTCGTCCGAACGTCGTGTGGGCGACGATCTATCGGATTCCTATGGATCTTCCTCACTCTCAGAACTTTATGATTGGCGTAACTTAGGTTAATGAAAAGTGAAGACCATGTAGTGCTTATATAGGCTACGTAGGGGATCATAAGGAGAATAAATATTGGGCTTCAATATTGAAAATTAAATTGGGTCCAACCCAAATCTATTAATTCTTATCAATATTAATTTTATTTATTTTCCACTATATAAATAAAATTGCACTCCCAATATTATTCCATATTATATCAAATAATATTTCTCCACCTTAGTATTATTTATTCCGTGTATTTAAGATTTAAATATCCATGAATAAATTTATTTATTGCTTAATAAATTATATTCATCTCTTGAATCCGAGACTAGTACCATTCAACCTTAATTATTGTGCGGAACGAATCCACTCATGAGGTTTACACAATAATTCCTTATGAACTCATCTCGGGGATATCATCAACCCTTCCGGGATACACTGCCCCTTCAAGAATTCACGGCATGCCATATACAAAATATAGTGACCCAACTTAACCGGTAATTAACCCAATAATTAAATCGGTTAATTCCTTTGGTAAATCAAAGTCACTTATATTAAATATACACACCCGCAATTGTTTCAGGGATTAAGAATAAAATACTCCGAGTCTCAAATCAATTATCGCCGAGCAATCCTAATTGATGAGTCTCAATTGATCCGCCCAATACACCAAGTGTACAAGTGTGATAAAATAATTAAGATAAATTATTTTCTCTCTCACACAACGACTATACCAATGGATTAGTTCGTGTCCATCTAGGCCGTGAGCA
Source organism: Euphrasia confusa (assembly GCA_954870475.1). Lineage (NCBI taxonomy): Eukaryota > Viridiplantae > Streptophyta > Magnoliopsida > Lamiales > Orobanchaceae > Euphrasia > Euphrasia confusa. The sequence continues at coordinate 36,829,078 of OX940950.1, forward strand.
ACTGTTCGATTAAATACGAGTAACCGATAGTATGATCTTCTGTGCGCCCATGCAGCACCATACTAACTACAACGTATAAAATCCAGAACCATGATTTGCATATAATTAAATGCAAATAATTGTTTATTAATTAAATAGATTAAATGCTATGATCGGGAGTTTACCGCTACTTAAATCTAGACATTAAGTACACAACTCCAACAATCTTCTAGTGTGTATCCTAGCCCTCGACTCCAGACGTTGTGTGGGCAACGATCCACCGGTAGTCTCCTCTTCTTCTTCTCTCTTAAACTCTCTCTCACGTTTTATTTTCTCAAGTGAAGAAAAATAAAAGCTGCGTAAGTTAAGTCTAGAGAAGAGAGGGGGGAGGGGTTTAAATAGGCCACACTAGGGACCTTAGGTTAATTAATTAATTAGGCTAAATTGCAATTTAATTAAACCGGTGTCCTTAAAAGAATACCTTTAATTAAATCCAATTTTAATTATAATTAATTCCACTATAAAATTATAATTGAATTCCCAATTAATTAATTCATATTATTTTACCAATAATATTTTCCGCCGAAATTACATATACGACTTTCCCCGTGTTTAAGATATCGAACGTCCACGAACTTATTTAATTACTAATAATTAAATTAAATTCGTTTCTTATTATCCGAGACTAGTACCACTCATCCTTATTATCATGTGGAAAAAATCCACCTGCAGGGTTTACATGATAAACTTTATGAGCTCATCTCGGGGACGTAATCAACCCGATAAACGGGACACGGTTTCCTGTCTATAGTCTATAGCATGCCGTGTGTACAATTCCGATTCCCAATTTACCGAGTATCTCGACTAATCAAATAGTCTCACTCATTGGCAAGTTAAAGAACCGAGAATTGGACACACGCACCTATAATTATATAGGGATTAGGAATTCGTATATCCGTAATCTCTGAGGTCTAGTTCGATTACGTCGATTAGTATAAATCGAACGCCCTCCCGTGGTCCTGCTCAATACACCAAGTGTACAAGTGTAACATAATAGTCAAGACCAACTATTACCCAGTCACACTACGACGTACCGATGGATTGTCCCTGTCCATCTAAGTCGTGAGCTTCTGTTCGATAGAATACGAGTAACCGACAGTATGATCTTCCGCGTGTCTCCTCACGCCATACTGTCTACAACGTATATATCTAGGACTATTGCATTCAAGTACATGATAGACAAAATGCCGACAATTTGATTAATAGATAATGTAAAACACAGATAAGGAGTTCCATATTGTCACTAAACTAGACATTTAGAATATAACTCCATCAATCTCCCACTTATACTAAATCTCTAGTTGCCCTCTACCATACATCCGATACCCATCCCCTTCACGTGTCTCTTGAACGCTTCCGCTGGAAGTGCCTTCGTAAAGGGGTCAGCCAGGTTATCCGCTGATGCAATCTTGGTGACAACCGCATCGCCTCTCCTGACGATGTCTCTAATCAGGTGGTACTTGCGATCTATGTGTTTACTCGCATTGTGGGCTCGTGGTTCCTTTGCATTAGCCACTGCACCGCTATTGTCACAATAAATTGTGATAGCTCTAGGCATTTTAGGAACCACATCCAAGTCCATAAGGAAGTTCCGGAGCCACACCGATTCTTTAGCTGCCTCAGAGGCTGCTACATATTCGGCTTCCATGGTAGAGTCCGAAATGCATTTCTGCTTAACACTCTTCCATGAGACTGCTCCACCTCCCAATGTGAACACATAGCCTGATGTAGACTTTCGCTGATCCTTATCAGATTGGAAATCCGAGTCTGTGTAACCAATAGGAATCAACTCGGACGCTTTGTAACTCAGAACATAATTCCTAGTCCTTCGCAGGTACTTAAGTATGTTCTTTACAGCAGTCCAGTGACCCTGTCCAGGGTTACTATGATATCTAGCTACCATGCCCACGGCATAGCAGATATCAGGTCTCGTACACAACATGGCATACATTAGACTTCCTACTGCCGAAGCATAAGGAACCTTCTTCATGTAATCTATCTCCTTTTGTGTTTTGGGACACATGTCTTTAGATAGATGAATTCCATGGCAGAAAGGTTGAGCACCTCTCTTGGAATTCTGCATGTTGAAACGAGCCAGAATCGTATCAATATATGAAGCCTGGGACAAGCTTAATGTTCTTTTTCGGCGATCCCTTATAACCTTGATCCCAAGAACATGCCCAACTTGTCCTAAGTCTTTCATATCGAATTGCTTGGACAACCATCCCTTTATGTCCGACAACATCTTCACATTGTTGCCAATTAGAAGGATGTCGTCTACATAAAGCACGAGAAACGCCACACTGTTTCCGTCACTTCTCCGGTATACACACGACTCGTCCATGCTTTGAATGAATCCATAAGACTGGATAACCTCATCAAACCGCATGTTCCAAGATCTAGAAGCTTGCTTCAATCCATAAATGGATCGGTTTAGCTTACACACTAGATGCTCTTGGCCTTTCTTGATGAAACCTTCTGGCTGTCTCATGTAAATGGTCTCGTCAAGATTCCCATTCAAGAATGCTGTCTTGACGTCCATTTGCCACACCTCATAATCCATATAAGATGCTATAGACAAAAGAATCCGGATCGACTTTAGCATAGCTACCGGCGAAAAGGTTTCCTCATAATCGATCCCTTCTTTCTGAGTATACCCTTTCGCAACAAGCCTAGCCTTGAAGGTTTCCACCTTCCCGTCAGACCCTCTTTTTCTCTTGTACACCCACTTGCAACCAATGGCTTTTACACCTTTGGGCGGTGCTACAAGATTCCAGACCTGATTTGAATCCATTGATTCAATCTCAGATTTCATCGCTTTTTGCCAAGACTGAGCATCTTGATCTTTAAGCGCCTCGCCGTAGGTCCAGGGATCGGCTTCATGTTCTCCAGGTAACAAGTCCTAAGACTCACCTATAAACATGAACCTATCGGGTTGTCGAACAACCCTCCCACTACGACGAGGCTCCGGTGTAACCTCAGTAACTACAGGTGCAGACTGTGGTGGCGTATCACCCGGTTCGGTTGGATCTAAGCCTTGATCGTCCCCTGTCAGTTCGTTAAGTATTATCTCACTCTTGGGCTTGTGGTCCATTATATAATCCTCTTCCAAGAACCGAGCGTTGGTGCTAACAACGATCTTCTGGTCCTTAGGACTATAAAATAGACCACCTTTCGTTCCTCTAGGATATCCTATAAACAACCGAATATCTGAACGAGATTCCAACTTATCAGCCCCATGCTTCAGCACATGTGCTGGACAACCCCAGATCCGAATGTGTTTCAAATTTGGCTTTCGCCCGGTCCACAATTCCGAGGGCGTCTTAGGTACTGATTTAGAAGGAACTAAGTTCAAGATATACGCCGCTGTTTCCAAGGCATATCCCCAGAACGAAACTGGTAGGTCTGAGTAACTCATCATAGATCTTACCATTTCCATAAGAGTCCTATTCCTTCTTTCTGCTACACCATTCTGCTGAGGCGTGTATGGTGCAGTCATCTGGGAGTCAATCCCATTTTCTAATAAGTACGCCTTAAACTCTCCCGAGAGGTACTCTCCTCCACGATCAGATCGTAGAGTCTTTATGGTTTTACCATGTAGGTTCTCCACAAGAGCTTTGTACTCCTTGAACTTGTCAAAGCACTCGCTCTTGCGGCGCATCAGGTATATAAAACCATACCTTGAGTAATCATCAGTGAAGGTTACGAAAAATTCGTAACCTCCTCTCGCTTGGACAGATAAGGGCCCGCACAAATCAGAGTGAATCAACTCCAGTACTTCCTTGGATCTATACCCCTTATCACTAAAGGGTCGCTTGGTCATTTTTCCTTCCAGGCATGATTCACAGGTCGGAAAGTCCTCATCTTTCACACCACTGAGTATTCCATCAGTTATCAACCTTTGAATCCTACCCAAGTTAATATGACCCAGCCTAAGATGCCATAAGTACTTTTGATTCATCCTAGAAGGCTCCTTTCTCTTATTGGTACTAGATGTGTTAAAAGACTCTACTTGTTGCATCGTGGAATAATCAGGATTCAGTATATATAAGTTGCCTATCAATGTACCAGAACAGATATACTCACCATTCTTTTTGATAATAACAGAACTATCAAAAGAAACAGAATATTCATTCAAAACCAATTTAGAAACCGAAACAAGGTTCTTTCTAAAATTCGGTACATAAAGACAATTATTCAATACCAAAACTTTATTATTAAAAGACAAATAAATATCTCCCACTGCAACTGCCGCCACTTTCGTAGCGTTGCCCATGTAGATAGTGATCTCTCCCTCTCTAAGCCGCCGGGTTTCCTGGAACCCCTGCAAAGAATTGCAGACATGATCAGTGGCTCCCGTATCCACACACCAGGTACCGCTGGATAACACCGCTAAACATGTTTCAGTGACTAAGGAAAAGTTCATACCTCCTTGTCTGAGAGTACAATTAGACTTCCAATGTCCAGACTGCTTGCAACGGAAACACTTGCCCTTGGGCTTGTTCACTCCATTCTGTGGTCCACCATTTCTGGGTCCACTGGGTTTCCGTCCTTGCTTCTTCTTCCTCTTAGTCCCCGGAGGGCCAGGAAGTTTCACAGCCACAAGTGCCTGAGACTTCTTAAAGATTCCCTCTGCCGCCTGGAGTTCAGTCAGGAGTTCCGCCAACGAATATAACCTCTTGTTCATGTTATAGTTCAGGCGGAACTGCTCAAAACTCCTAGGCAGAGACTGGAGCACTATATCGATCTGGGTTTCCCCATCGATAGCTCCTCCCATAATCTCTATCTCATTCAGATAGCCTATCATCCTAAGAACGTGATCCCTCACGGGCGTTCCTTCGGACATGGTGGCCGTCATGAGTTTTCTCATAGCATCTTGCCTGGCTGCCCTATCCTGACTACCAAACATCTCCTTGAGGTTAAGCATCATATCATAGGCAGTGGTCATGGCCTCATGCTGATGTTGCAGCACATTTGACATAGAAGCCAAAATGTAGCACCGCGCCATCTGATCAGCCTTGACCCACTTCCGATGAGCTTCCTTTTCCTCAGGAGTGGAGGTATCAATAGGTTCATCAGGACAAACCTCATGGAGTACATATTTGTACTCCTCAGCAGTTAGGACAATGTCCAAGTTTCGTTTCCAATCAACATAGTTTGGACCAGTGAGTTTGTTTTCTTTTAGTATAATGGACAGCGGGTTGAGTGCCATATCTATAAAAGAGACAAATCAAACTGTCAAATTTAATTCGATATTAACTCCCTTAATTAATATCATTAAATTTACCAATCAATCCTAAAATCCCATCAGACTAGCATGCCACGTTCATGTGGACGTATACTAGTCCAAACGATTTTATAACTGGACTTTTACTTCGGTCGTACATCATTACAGCAGTGACTCCGATGGGGAGGATACTGTAAAGTGTACCTAAGTGTATACCATTTCTCAGTACTAAGTTAACCGCTCGAAAACTACACGCCCACCGCAAGCCACGTTAGTGTGGACGTTTACGTTGACATGCGGTCCCTTTACGATTTCCTATAACTGTCGAGCCTCAATTAACCCAAAGTTCCGTTTCCGTCTAGTAAGCCACGATAGTGTGGACGTTTACTAAACAAACAACTTTGTTAATTGAATTCCATTTAATAAATTTCACAATTTCGTTAATCAAAGCTTGATATCTCGTAAGTGAAACTCGAAGTTTCTAACCAGCGATCAATCATGCAATTGAGCCCTATCTCTCACAAAGTGAGGGAGCCAACCAGACAATCGATCTAGTCATCAAATGACTCGAATGTCTCTAATCTGTGTCATCGACATAACCAAGCGCTTTGGCTCCATTCCACTCCCCGGGGTGAGAATGAGTCGAGTTGAAATTAGTCTTTGAAAGACAGATTAGGCATTGCTTTGAAAAACTTATTGTTCAATTCTATAAATGGAATTGAATTTGAATTTTGATCCAGTGATATCCGTGTGTCAACTTTATCCGATAGGGAGGATGACACTAAAGCCAACTCGTAAGCGACACACATCACTATCAAAATAGAGAATGGAGACCGCGGGATTGTTTCCAATCCCTCTCCCACTTAGTTTTTACGAAAGGGATAACAAGCATGCAAATTAAAATTAAAGCATAATAAAAAATGCACGTAAACACACAAAAAGCATTTAACGTGGCCCGATTATTATGGCCTTTAAAATCTTCGATGCACGTCTCCTCGGATCTTCGTCTCGTTGCTCGTCTAGGTCTCGATCCACCACCGACTCGTCTAAGTGCCAAGAGACGAACCCCTCCCACTGGAGTATCATCCCAGGCCTCGACGAGCGATCCGTGGTGTCCGTCGAACCCCCGCGGAGCCGCTGCCAAGAAACTAGCGAAACGGCGACCGCCGTTTGCCCTTCAGCAGCCCGCGGGTTCGACTTCTCGACCTTCGTTCGTCCTGCCTTCGATCTCTTCTCGATTCACCAAGCAGCAACAACATTACATAGTAAAGCTAACTACTTCCGGCATCGATCCTATACAGGAATGATCGATCCTATACACCCGGATAAACGAAAAACGAAAAACCGAAATAGAAAACCTAAACGACTCAACCCGTCGTTTTAAACTATTACAAGCAAGCAACGTTGTAAAACAAAAGTCTCGACAACCCCGAGAGTTTAACAAACCACAATAAAATTATCATACAACAACCCACAATGTTGGCCATAATAATCGGGTTCATCCTGCATCATAAACGCACGAACAATACAACAAACCAATAACCGGCTCTGATACCAATTGTTGGAAATCGACTACCCGGGATGCGTTCGTTCGATCACTCGAACATCCGAACGATCCCAGTCGACATCCGGTGTCGCTACTTCGTTCGCTTTTCCAGCCCGTGCCCCGATTCACGCCCAGCCATTGCCCCGAAGGACAACCGCGCGAACCGAGCGGGCTGCCAGAAAAACACCAAAACGGCGGTCGCCGTTTGTCCTTCAGCAGCGCGGACAGCAGCGCGACCTGCTGTTCCGGGCTCGTTTCCGGGTCGTTTTTCCTCTTCCGACTACCGATCTGAAGGTCCTAGAACCCCCAGTAGTCGAGGAATGCGATCCACGATACCCGGAACCCGATCGTAGGTTCGTTGGATTATTACGTACAATAAGAATCGAAAAAGATGCGGAAAAGGGTTTTCGATTCTTTACCTTTGATGCGTGATTCGGAGAAGCCGAATAGGCGAACACCTCTGATCTTCTAGTGTGTATCCTAGCCCTCGACTCCAGACGTTGTGTGGGCAACGATCCACCGGTAGTCTCCTCTTCTTCTTCTCTCTTAAAATCTCTCTCACGTTTTATTTTCTCAAGTGAAGAAAAATAAAAGCTGCATAAGTTAGGTCTAGAGAAGAGAGGGGGGAGGGGTTTAAATAGGCCACACTAGGGACCTTAGGTTAATTAATTAATTAGGCTAAATTGCAATTTAATTAAACCGTTGTCCTTAAAAGAAAACCTTTAATTAAATCCAATTTTAATTATAATTAATTCCACTATAAAATTATAATTGAATTCCCAATTAATTAATTCATATTATTTTACCAATAATATTTTCCGCCGAAATTACATATACGACTTTCCCCGTGTTTAAGATATCGAACGTCCACGAACTTATTTAATTACTAATAATTAAATTAAATTCGTTTCTTATTATCCGAGACTAGTACCACTCATCCTTATTATCATGTGGAAAAAATCCACCTGCAGGGTTTACATGATAAACTTTATGAGCTCATCTCGGGGACGTAATCAACCCGATAAACGGGACACGGTTTCCTGTCTATAATCTATAGCATGCCGTGTGTACAATTCCGATTCCCAATTTACCGAGTATCTCGACTAATCAAATAGTCTCACTCATTGGCAAGTTAAAGAACCGAGAATTGGACACACGCACCTATAATTATATAGGGATTAGGAATTCGTATATCCGTAATCTCTGAGGTCTAGTTCGATTACGTCGATTAGTATAAATCGAACGCCCTCCCGTGGTCCTGCTCAATACACCAAGTGTACAAGTGTAACATAATAGTCAAGACCAACTATTACCCAGTCACACTACGACGTACCGATGGATTGTCCCTGTCCATCTAAGTCGTGAGCTTCTGTTCGATAGAATACGAGTAACCGACAGTATGATCTTCCGCGTGTCTCCTCACGCCATACTGTCTACAACGTATATATCTAGGACTATTGCATTCAAGTACATGATAGACAAAATGCCGACAATTTGATTAATAGATAATGTAAAACACAGATAAGGAGTTCCATATTGTCACTAAACTAGACATTTAGAATATAACTCCATCACGTTCGTGTGGACGTTTACCCACCCAAATGATTTAGCAATTAGATTTGCTTTGGTCGTACATCATTATAGAGTTACTTCGTTGGGAAGAATACTATAAAGCGTACCTAAGTGTAAACCATTACTCAGTACTAAGGTGAATCGTTTAGAATTGTTACGTCACCGCAAGCCACGTTTGTGTGGACGTTTACGACAACTCGCAATCCTTCACAATTCCCTATAACTGTCTACATCAATTATTCTAAAATCCCATTCAGTATAGCAAGCCACGTTCGTGTGGACGTTTACTATACCAAAAGATTTATATAATTGAAATCCAATTACTTGATCCATTCGATCTTGTAAATCAAGACGCGGAGAATCATAAGTGAAACTCGAAGTTTCTTACCAGTGATTCACCATGCGAACAACCCTATCTCTCATAAATGAGGGAGCCGAGCAGACAATCGATCCACCTCAAAAGGTGGTACGACTGTCTCTAATTTGTGTCCTCGACATGACCAAGTGGCTTTGGCTCCATTCCACTCCCCGGGGTGAGAATGAGTCGACTGGAAATCAGTTTTGGAAAGAAAAATTAGGCATTGTTTGATGAACTTACTCAATGTTTCTTGTAAGAGGAATTACAAGAACTCTCCTCCAATAACTTATCTATATAAACTTCAAAAGTTTATAAAAGTCACCAAGAGAGCAGCAATGGAGACCATGGGTATGTTTCCATACTCTCTCCCACTTAGCTTTTTATAACAAAGGGATACGCTATCTAGTGCATAAAGTAAACACATATAGCATGCATACATGTAATAAAGCACATAGTATTATCACATAGTCAAAATAATACTAGAATATTATTTTCCGACTATTATGGCTTTACTCCATCTCCGTACGCATCTTCTAGTCTTTAGTCTTCGTTCTTGAATGCTCCATGTGACGAGAATATTAATTTCCAATATTTAAATCTATTTATTTTTAATAAATCCAAAAGATACTTAATTAATAATAATTAAGTCAATCGAATAAATTAAAAATAAAATTAAATATTATTAATATTTTTATTTATTTTATTTTCCTTTTCTACTTCATTAAATCTCTTAAAATAATCTATCCAAGACCCACTTGGAATATTCTAGATGATTTCCATAATGAAATAAGGAAATAAAATAATTTAGGACACTTCTACTTTCCAAATTAATTAGATTCCTAATCCATGAATATTTTTAAAATAGAAATAATCAATTAGGAATCCTAATTAATTCCAAATTGATTCTTTTCCTAATCCATGAGAATTCCCAAAAATAGGAATACTCAAATAGGAAAAACCCGAATCAATTAGGAAAGCGAATCTACCGGGAGAGCACGAAGATCACGAGGATCCCCGCGCCCCCCCACCGGACCGCCGATCGCCGGCCGAGGACCACCGCCGCCACCACCCAGCCGGCGCGCCACCACCGCCGGTGGCATCGCCACCGGGAGGCGCGAATTCGGCGCACTCCCATGCAATCGATCGATCCTCCATGGATCGACCATGGGGTTGGTCGATCTGAGCCCTAATTACCCTCACGATCATCTCCTTCGTCACACATCTTCTCCGGCGGTCGTTTCGGCATCGATACAACGCAAAATAAATTACAAATTTAATTTTACACTATCCGGTATCGATTCTATACATGAAATCGAACCTATACATTTTCCAGAAAAAGATAGAACAATAATAATAAACCTAAATTCGGTCAACCCCCGAATTTTTACTATTACAAGCATTCACCACAAAAAACGAATCTCGACATGTCCGAGAGTTTAATCAATCCAATAATTATGACAAAATAAATTAAACGAATAATAAATCAAGCCATAATAGTCGGAACCCTGCAAGGTAGAACAATTTTATCGAAAATACCGCGAACGTAAACCACGCTCTGATACCAATTGTTGGAATTCGATATCCCGGGCTATTAAAATTTGCGGAAACCATAGCCCGATCAAAAACCCATCGCCGGAGATCACACGAACACCACGTACGAGCCGGAGCACGAGCCGAACGCACGACGCGGCCGAAGCCGCGCGCACGCCCAGCCCGAGCCCCCGCACGCGGGGCTCGCGCGATCGAAGGACCGATCGCACAAGGGCGATCGATCGGGGTGGGGCTGCCCAGCAGCCCCCGCGGCGAGTCCGGCGACTCGCTGCCGCCTGGGAGGTCCCCACCGTCGTGGTGGGGTCGGGCACGACACCAGCCCGTGCCCAGCGATCGATCGCGACGATCGATCGCAAGCCCTCGTCCCAGCCGAGGGTTCGCCCCCTCACGCCCCTTCCCGAAACCCTAGGGTCGATCGCCGTGGTCCGGCGATCCTAGATCGCCACCACGCGTTCGTCCTCTAATCCGGGATTTGTATTTCGGATCTTGCGTTCTACGGTATTTTACAATAAATCCAAATCAAATAATATCAAGGGTGTTTAGATATTATACCTTCGATTCGTTGTTCGGAGAAACGAAATCAAGATGACCTTTGAATCTTCCCACGTATTCCTTGCACTCCGTTCGAACGTCGGGTGGGCGACGATCTATCGAACTCCTATGGATCTCCTTCAACTCTCTAGAACTATCAAGTATTGATATTCTTGTCTTATGATTTATGAAGGCCATGTAGTGCTTTTATAGGCTACGTAGGGGATCTAAAGGAGGTGGAATATTGGGCTTCCAATATTGAAGATTAAATTGAGCCCATGCCCAAGTCCATTAATCCTTATCAATATTAATTAATTTATTTTCCACTATATAAATTAATTGCACTCCCAATATTAAACCATATTATATCCAAATAATATTTCTCCGGTAGTATTATTTATTCCGTGTATTTAAGATTTAAATATCCATGAATAAAATTTATTTATTGCTTAATAAATTTATTCATCTCTTTTATCCGAGACTAGTACCACTCAACCTTATTTATTATGCGGAACAAATCCACTCGCGAGGTTTACATAATAAATCCTTATGAGCTCATCTCGGGGATATTATCAGCCCTTTCGGGATACACTGTCCCGTCAAGAATTCACGGCATGCCATATATAAAATATAGTGACCCAACTCAACCGGTAATTGACCCAATAATTAAACCGGTCAATTCTTTTGGAAAATCAAAGTCACTTATATTAAATATACACACCCGCAATTGTATCGGGGATTAAGAATAAAATACACTGAGTCTTAAATCAATTATCACCGAGCAAACCTAATTGATAAGTCTCAAGCGATCCGCTCAATACACCAAGTGTACAAGTGTGATAAAATAATTAAGACAAATTATTTTCTCTCTCACACAACGACTATATCGATGGATTGGTCCATGTCCATCTAGGTTGTGAGCAACTGTTCGATTAAATACGAGTAACCGATAGTATGATCTTCTGTGTGGGCCCGACACACCATACTATCTACAACGTATAAAATCTAGGACTATAATTTGCATATATTTAATTAACAACAATTAAAAGCAAATGAATGTTTATTATTAATAGGTAAATGAAAGTGCACAAGGAGTTCAGAATACTCAAATCTAGACATTAAGTATACTACTCCAACATTTCAGAGGAACTCGAAAGAGTCTTGTTTTACAAGAAGATCAGTGGGTGTTACGTTGTATTAATTGTGTGACATACTACTTATTGGAAACAATGTTTCTATGCTTAATTCTATTAAAGAATGGCTTGGGAATTGTTTTTCAATGAAGGATCTTGGAGAAGCACAGTACATATTGGGTATCAAGATCTGTCGGAACAGATCGAAAATGATGTTTGGACTTAGTCAAGTGACCTATATTGATAAGGTACTTGATAAGTTCAGAATGAAAGACGCCAAAAAGGGTCTCATTCCAATGAGTCATGGCACATCTCTTAGCAAGATGCAAGGCCCTACGGGACTTGATGAGCAAAAGAGGATGGAAAACATTCCTTATGCTTCAGCAATAGGGTCTATAATGTACGCCATGATATGTATGTTGGAGTTGTGTACTTAATGTCTAGATTTAAGTAACGGTAAACTCCCGATCATAGCATTTAATCTATTAAATTAATAAACAATTGTTTGCTTTTAATTATTATTAAATATATGCAAATCATAGTCCTAGATTCTATACGTTGTAGTTAGTATGGTGTGCGACGTCACACAGAAGATCATACTATCGGTTACTCGTATTTAATCAAACAGTGGCTCACGACCTAGATGGACCCGGACCAATCCATCGGTATAGTCGTTGTGTGAGAGAGAAAATAATTTGTCTTAATTATTTTATCACACTTGTACACTTGGTGTATTGAGCGGATCGTTGAGATTCATCGATTAGGATTGCCGACGATAATCGATTCGAGTCTCAGTGTATTTTATTCTTAATCCCCGATATTGTTGCGGGTGTGTATATTCAATATAAGTGACTTTGATTTACCAAAGGAATTAACCGATTTAATTATTGGGTTAATTACCGGTTAAGTTGGGTCACTATATTTTATATATGGCATGCCGTGAATGATTGACCGGACAGTGTATCCCGGAAGGGTTGATAATATCCCCGAGATGAGTTCATAAGGAATTATTGTGTAAACCTCATGAGTGGATTCGTTCCGCACAATAATTAAGGTTGAATGGTACTAGTCTCGGATTCAAGAGATGAATAAATTAATTAGCAATAAATTAATTTTATTCATGGATATTTAAATCTTAAATACACGGAATAAATAATACTACCGGAGAAATATTATTTGATATAATATGGTTTAATATTGGGAGTGCAATTAATTTATATAGTGGAAAATAAATTAATTAATATTAATGGGAGATTAATAGATTTGGGCTTGGGCTCAATTTAATCATTAATATTGGAAGCCCAATATTCCACCTCCTTTAGATCCCCTACGTAGCCTATAAAAGCACTACATGGTCTTCACTTTTTCATAAGACAAGAATATCAATACTTGATAGTTCTAGAGAGTTGAAGAGGATCCATAAGCTTGGAGGATCGTCGCCCACCCGACGTTCAAGCTAGTGCAAGGAATACGTGGGAAGATCGTAAGGTCATCAACTTAGATTCGTTTCTCCGCACAACGAATTAAAAGGTAAAATCACATACTCCCTTCTATGATTTTATGTGGATTAATTGTGATACATACATGAACGCACGATCCGGGAAAAACGTCGAGACCGGGATACGGGGATTCGAGATCCCCGTCGGGATCGAGAGGGGCGGCCGAACCCTAGGGTTCGACCGCCGGTTGCGCGCGGACGAGGGAGCCCCGGCTGGACCGCCGGGGCATGCGATCGACGTGAAGTCGATCGCGGGGAGGTTCGCCGTGGGCTGGTTCCACGGCGGGTGAACCCCCCCAGCCGCCTCGCCCGGCGGCGTGCAAAGGAGGAGCCCCGGCTGGAGCCGGGGCAGGCGATCGACCACGCGATCGATCGCCGGGGCGAACCGCGGCTGTAGCCGCGGTGGTCAGCTGGGGGATGACCGCCCCTCCTGGCGGTGGCGGTGAGTCGCCGGACTCACCGCCGGGGGCTGCCCCATGCAGCCCCAGCGATCGCCATGCACGGCGATCGCGAACCCCGCGGATGGGGTTCGGCTAGGGTTTAGCCGCGGGTTCGTCCCGCGGCGATGCTCTTGTCGAGCCCGGTTCTTCGTGGCGTTCGTGATCGGTTTCCGGCGACGGGTTTTCGGTCGGGGTTATCGGTTCCGCAAATTTTTGATACTCCGGGATATCGAATTCCATCAATTGGTATCAGAGCGTTTTGGTTTCGTGTTCATGTATGTGTTCAATTGCGTTCTACCTTGCAGGGATTCCGACTATCATGGTTTAATTAATTGTTAATTATTCGTTTAATTAATTGCTATTTAATTTACCATGATTGTTCGTTTATTAAACTCTCGGACATGTCGAGATTCGTTTTGTGTGGATGAATGCTTGTAATAGTAAAAATTCGGGGGTTGACCGAATTTAGGATTTATTATTACGTTCTATGCTTTCCGGAAAATGTATAGGGTCGATTTCATGTATAGAATCGATACCGGAATTGTAAATTTATTTCTTGTAATTTATTTACGTTGGATCGATGCCGAGACGACCGCCGGAGAACTCATGTGACGAAGGAGATGAAGAGAGGGAAATCTAGGGCTTGGGATCGATGGGATCGATCCCATGGAGATCGATCGGAGGGGCTGCCCGCGGGGCTCCTCGGCCACGCCGGCCACCGGTGGTGGTGGCGCGTGGGCTGGGGACGGCGGCGGTGGTGCTCCCGGCCGGCGATCAAGGTGGGGGGGCGCGGGGTCCTCGTGATCTCGTGCTACTCCTACCTAGATTCACTTTCCTAATTGATTCAAGATTTCCTATTTTGAGTATTCCTAAGTATGGGAACTCTCATGGAGATAGGAAAAGAATTAATTAATATTATTTATTTCCTTATTCTATTATGGAAGTCTTCTAGAATATTTCAAGTTCTACTTGGAATAGGAATCTAGAGATTTAATAGAATTAGATAGGAAAAGAATTAATATTATTTATTTCCTTATTCTATTATGGAAGTCTTCTAGAATATTTCAAGTTCTACTTGGAATAGGAATCTAGAGATTTAATAGAATTAGATAGGAAAATAATTAATTAGTAAATTAATTTATTTCTATTTGATTATTCCTATTTTATGGGAATTTTCATGGACATGGAAATTAATTAATCTTGGAAAGTAGAAGAGTCCTAATTTATTTTATTTCCTTATTCTATTATAGAAGTCTTCTAGAATATTCCAAGTTTGACTTGGATAGATTATTCTAGAGATTTAATAGAATTAGATAGGAAAATAAATAAATAAAAATATTAATAATATTTAATTTTATTTTTGATTTATTCGATTGACTTAATTTTCGAATTAAGTATCTTTTGGATTTATTAAAAATAAATAGATTTAAATATTAGGATTAATATTCTCGTCACATGGAGCATTCAAGAACAAAGACTGAAGACTAGAAGACGCATACGGAGATGGAATAAAGCCATGATAGTCGGAAAATAATTTTCTAGCTTATTTTGACTATGTGATATGTGCTTTATTACTTGTATGCATGCTTATGTGTTTAATTATGCATTAGATAGCGTATCCCTTTGTTATAAAAAGCTAAGTGGGAGCGGGGATGGAAACATTCCCATGGTCTCCATTACTGTTCTCTTGGTGACTCTTATGAACTTTTGAAGTTCATATAGATGTGTCATTGGAGGAGAATTCTTGTAATTCCTCTTACGAGAAACATTGATTAAGTTTATCAAACAATGCCTAATTTGTCTTTCTGAAACTGACTTCAAGTCGACTCATTCTCACCCCGGGGAGTGGAATGGAGCCAAAGCCACTTGGTCATGTGGATGACACAAATTAGAGGCAGTCGTACCATTCTTTGAAAGATGGATCGATTGTCTGCTCGGCTCCCTCATCTGATGAGAGATAGGGTTGTTCGCATGGTGAATCACTGGTTAGAAACTTCGAGTTTCACTTATGATTCTCCGCGTCTTGATTTACAAAATCGAATGCTTCAAGTAATTGGATGTCAATTGTAAAAATCTTTTGGTGTAGTAAACGTCCACACTATCGTGGCTTGCTGCATTGAATGGGATTTTGGAACGATTGATGTAGACAGTTATAGAAGGGAGTGAAGGAAACGTAGGTTAACGTAAACGTCCACACTATCGTGGCTTGCGGTAACATGCGAATCTTAAACAAACTTCTTAGTACTGAGTAATGGTTTACACTTAGGTACGCTCTATAGTATTCTTCCCATCGAAGTAACGCTATAGTGATGTACGACCAAATCAAATCTAATTGCTAAATCATTTGGATGGGTAAACGTCCACACTATCGTGGCTTGCCTTATCTGATGGGATTTTAGATGTAATTAGTAATTTAATGATATTATTTGAGGGAGATAATATCGGATATTAAATTGATTGTTTGTTTAAATGTGCTTATAGGTTTAGAGAATAGCTATGAATCCACTTTCTATGATACTCAAGGAGCATAAGCTCACTGGCCCCAACTATATTGATTGGAAGAGAAATTTAGACATTGTCCTAACTTCGGAGGAGTACAAGTTTGTACTCCATGAAGTGTGCCCTGCTGAGCCCACGGCTGCCTCAACTGATGAGGAAAAACTGACATATCGGAAGTGGAAAAAGGCTGATGAAATGGCTAGGTGTTATATTTTGGCTTCCATGTCAAATGTACTCCAAACCCAACATGAGTCGATGGACACTGCCTATGATATGATGTTTAACCTCAAGGAGATGTTTGGGGAGCAAGATCGTGCGGCAAGGCAAGAAGCCATGAGAGTCCTCATGTCGACTACTCAATCTGAAGGAACGCCCGTTGGGGAGCACGTTCTTAAGATGATGAGTATGTTGAATGAACTTGAGGTCCTAGGAGCTTCTATTGATGCTGAGACGCAAGTCGACATCATACTCCAGTCTCTGGCCCCTAGTTTTGAGCAGTTTCGTATGAGCTATAATATGGGTAAACTATCTTATACTCTTGCGCAACTCCTGACTGAACTAAAGGCGGCAGAGGGGATCTACAAGAAGGGCAAGTCTCAAGCGCTTGTAGCTACCAAGTCCAAAGGCTTTAAGCCTGGTGGAGGTAGGGGCAAGAGAAGGAAGCAAGCCCGGAAACCCAGTGGTGTCAAGAGGACTGTACCACGAGTGGGGGCTGCAAAGCCAAAGGGTAAGTGCTTCCGATGCAACAAGATGGGACACTGGAAGTCTGAATGTCCTCTCAAAGGTACGAATTTTTCTCTAGTCGTAAAAACATAGTCAGCGGTATTATCTACCAGAATTCTGGTGTGTAGATATGGAACCACTGACGGTATGTGCATTTTGAATGCAGGGGTTCCAGAAAACCCGGCGACTTAGAGAGGAAGAGTTCGAGTCTACACGGGCAGAGCTGTAGAGGAGGCAGCGGTTGCGGTGGAAGACATTTATCTGCTTTAGTAGTTAAATAGGATTTCATTTCAAAGTTATTGCTTTATGTACCCCTTTATTTTGAAAGAACGTTTTGTTCTGGATTTCTATTATTAATGAATGGATATTTTATTTCTTTAATCATTGGATGATTTTGATAAGAAATAATGGCATTATCTATTCTGGTACATTAGATAGCAATATATGAATGATGAATCCTTAGTCTACCACGATGCAACAAACCGTTCTATAACTTGTTTTACTTGATAGATATTTCTTTATTAATCATTATACTTGTGAACTCTTATACTTAGAAGTATTTTCAAATGAGATTCAAATGGTCGAAATTGATGTGATCAATTATAGTTGAAGGAATGGACCTTCCGACCTAAGGATTGAATTTGGAGGATAATACGTCTAAGCAAAACCTTTCTTAAAAAGGGATAGAATTCAAACAAGTATTGGAAATGATTAGATATGCAGACATATGTGTATATTAGAAAGGCACGAGTGATTCTTTCAAGATTACTCAAGTGGTGGATTAGAATGCTTGATGTGCCATAAAAGCAAAGTGTTTTGACTAGTCAATGGACACAAAGCGATTATGGGGAACTATCAAAGTATATCCATTAGGAGCCTGCGAATCGGTCGCGGAGGCCATCACCTATCTAAATAACACATAGCATAATCAAAGATTGGGTTCAATCCCAAAGGGCCGCACCTTACACTTACGTGTAGAAATAGTGCGTTATAAAGAAATGGAAATCTGATGGTAAAAGGACAAGTTGTTCGGAACTACCTATGTTCTATGGATATTCCTAGATACAACGACATATTGAATATGGTTGTAGGATATCCTAGATGAACGAAGTATTGTGTGTTCTATAGTACTACGAACCTGAGGGACGTCTCTCGTCCGGTTCATAGAGGAAGACTATTAGATGGACCACAAAGCCTAAATTGACGTAATACCTTGAAATGAGAAGAAGGACAAAAGACTAGGAACCAACCAAACCGAGTAGAAGTGCACCACATACTGCACCTATTGTTATTACTGTTATACACCGGGACGCCATTGCAGTGGGAGGTTGTCGGACAACCAGAGATATTCATAAGACTAGAGGAGTTCGGACTCTGGATCTAGTAAAGATGAAATCGACCCCTAGCTCTGCATAAGGGCAGTACTAGATCTAAATGTGCCTGCTTGAAACAATAAGGATTATTGTTAAGAGGCTAGATCATTTAGAGTACAAGCTTAGTAAATCCATTTATGGATGGTAACAAAGCTATGAATCGTGGAACTTGCGAATTGATGGGATAGTCCATTTGATGGATTCATCAAAAGGCATAGACGAAAGGTGTATTAAAAACGTAATGGAAACAAGGTGGTGTTTCTCGGAGATTTTATGTAGATAACATTTCATCATTGGCAACAATGTAAAAATGCTGTCAGACATAAAATAATGGTTGTCTAAATAAATCGAGATATAAGATTAAGAAGAAGTTAGAACATGTTCTTAAGATCTCGTGATCTAGAGATAAGAACATTGTACTTCTCCTAGATATCTTGTACGATTAAGGTTTGTTTTTAACATGCATACTTCTGAGAAAGGTTATTGCCTTTCAGGGACAGAATAAACATCTATCTAAAGGTTATGTGTTCGAACACATGAAGGAGATAGATGAGGACAAAGCAGTTTCCTATACTTCAAGTATGGAAAGCTTTATAGATGCAATGTTGTAAAACAAGAACCTGATATCAACTATGCGGTTTGCGTAGTGGGAGGATATCAAAGTAATCTGGATAAGGGATGTTCGAATACTGCAAGAGTACTTTTCAAAGTACTGGCTTACAGAGCAAGACGATATCTTCTTAGATTACAGATTCTCAGATCCAAAAATCAGAGAAGGACCAGTGAAAGTCGATATCAGGCTATGTGTTCACTTTTAGAAATAGGTGGAACCATGAAGTGAAAGAGTGATAAGCGGGACGCTCCTAATAGCAGCCTCAGAGGCAGCGGAAGTTTTGGTTAGGTTCCGGGATAACCTCTTGACTTGGATATGACTCTTAGTTTACCAAAGGCTATTGGATAGCGGTGCATGGTGAACTAGAAGAGGTCATGAGTCAAAAGTGATGTTAACACATAGAGCAAGTACCACCTGATACGAGTCATCGTCAGGGGAGACGACGTAGTAGTCACCAAGATAACTTCAGAGCGGCAACCTAGATTGCTCATTCACATAGTACTTCTCGGAAGTACACTTTGAAGCACGTGATGAGTATGGGAACCGGGAGTTTGGAGGAAATGACTAGACCTTAGTACAAGTGGGAGATTGTTGGAGTTGTGTACTTAATGTCTAGATTTAAGTAACGGTAAACTCCCGATCATAGCATTTAATCTATTAAATTAATAAACAATTGTTTGCTTTTAATTATTATTAAATATATGCAAATCATAGTCCTAGATTCTATACGTTGTAGTTAGTATGGTGTGCGACGTCACACAGAAGATCATACTATCGGTTACTCGTATTTAATCAAACAGTGGCTCACGACCTAGATGGACCCGGACCAATCCATCGGTATAGTCGTTGTGTGAGAGAGAAAATAATTTGTCTTAATTATTTTATCACACTTGTACACTTGGTGTATTGAGCGGATCGTTGAGATTCATCGATTAGGATTGCCGGCGATAATCGATTCGAGTCTCAGTGTATTTTATTCTTAATCCCCGATATTGTTGCGGGTGTGTATATTCAATATAAGTGACTTTGATTTACCAAAGGAATTAACCGATTTAATTATTGGGTTAATTACCGGTTAAGTTGGGTCACTATATTTTATATATGGCATGCCGTGAATGATTGACCGGACAGTGTATCCCGGAAGGGTTGATAATATCCCCGAGATGAGTTCATAAGGAATTATTGTGTAAACCTCATGAGTGGATTCGTTCCGCACAATAATTAAGGTTGAATGGTACTAGTCTCGGATTCAAGAGATGAATAAATTAATTAGCAATAAATTAATTTTATTCATGGATATTTAAATCTTAAATACACGGAATAAATAATACTACCGGAGAAATATTATTTGATATAATATGGTTTAATATTGGGAGTGCAATTAATTTATATAGTGGAAAATAAATTAATTAATATTAATGGGAGATTAATAGATTTGGGCTTGGGCTCAATTTAATCATTAATATTGGAAGCCCAATATTCCACCTCCTTTAGATCCCCTACGTAGCCTATAAAAGCACTACATGGTCTTCACTTTTTCATAAGACAAGAATATCAATACTTGATAGTTCTAGAGAGTTGAAGAGGATCCATAAGCTTGGAGGATCGTCGCCCACCCGACGTTCAAGCTAGTGCAAGGAATACGTGGGAAGTCTAGGGAGCACTACAAGTCTAAAACTAGTGCTCAGGAAGTTCCACATTATCTGGGAGATAGTTTGTGGAGACATCGAGATAATAAAGTTGCAACTTTTGATAAGGTTGCAAACCCGCTTTCTAAACCTCTCCAGCAGTCTAAGCTTAAGGCTTTCACGACTGCAATAGAGATCAGACATCTTAGAGATGGGTTGTGATTTCTATTACTGTATTAGATACTTTTGGAGATTTGGTAAACATTCACTCATATGTATAATACATATTTCTTCATATAAATATGGTTTAATTTATATGAATTGTCCAAATGATTAAGTGATATCAATTGGGTTATGAGGTCGACTTACCACATAATGAAGTCCCAATGGTTGAACTGATATACTTGAATCATATAGCTGTTCCTGGTTCGTATAATCGAGTACGGACAAACCAATAATACAAAGAACTAGATTGTAATGTGTACTATAGCGCCGCTTCATGGGCTAGTGATGTGGGACATCGGGTACAATTACATAGATATTAGCTGGGAGCTAATGATCGAACAGACCCGACTGGAATAGTATTTAAGATTTCGAGTCATAATACTATTTCATTGACTGTCGAGCAATTTCCTCTGACCTGAGTAGTCCAGAGTGATTCCATTGTGAAATGATGTACTTTGATACAAGTAAACGTCTTTCGTAAAAGTAGGTTATAAGACTTGTTATTGGGTATATCAGGAAGCAAGTGGGAGAGCTTGGATTGACAAGATGGGATTGTCCTCCATTTTATAATGGGAAACATGTCTTACCGGCCACTTGGAGAGTCGAGACTGTGGAAAATACGTGGCCACGTCCAGATTCGTATCATAGTGATAAATCTGGTTTTACAGTCTGTCTCAAAGTCCAAGAAAGGTTTGAACCGATTGAGGATGACTCGAGTCTTGCCTCAAGTTCAAATTTAGACATAAAGTGACAACAGGAAGTTGGCAGCACACTGGCTCTGAAGGCCAAGTGGGAGATTGTTGGGATATGTCCTTCGATCCTACGTGTGCAATCGATAAAGTCATAAGGTCGTCTATGGATGTGAAATGATTATTCGATAATATTAATTGTTGGGAACAATATAATATTGATCGATAAAATCATACCTACAGGGTCACACACGAGATGGAATTACGTTGCTTACTATATTGATTTAGAATCAATACATATGGAATTTCACATGCATGGGATGCATGGCTTGCATGGATGCATGTCACATGGTATTGATGGAGTTGTATTCTAAATGTCTAGTTTAGTGCAAATACGGAACTCCTTATCTATACCTTAATTCGAGATATGATTCAAGCATGATTGCATTTAATGCAATAGTCCTTGATGTATACGTTGTAGACAGTATGGCGTGAGGAGACATGCGGAAGATCATACTGTCGGTTACTCGTATACTATCGAACAGTAGCTCACGACTTAGATGGACATGGACAATCCATCGGTACGTCGTAGTGTGACTGGTAGATAGTCGGTCTTGACTATCATGTTACACTCGTACACTTGGTGTATTGAGCAGGACCACGGGAGGGCGTTCGATTTATACTAATCGCAGTAATCGAACTAGACCTCAGATATTGCGGATATACGAATTCCTAATCCCTATATAATTATAGGTGCGTGTGTCCAGTTCTCGGTTCTTTGACTTACTAGTGAGTGAGACTAATTGATTAGTCAATATCCTCGGTAAATTGGGAATCGGAATTGTACACACGGCATGCTATAGATTATAGACAGGAAACCGTGTCCCGTTTATCGGGTTGATGATGTCCCCGAGATGAGCTCATAAAGTTTATCATGTAAACCCTGCAGGTGGATTTGTTCCACATGATAATAAGGATGAGTGGTACTAGTCTCGGATAATAAGAAACGAATTAATTTAATTATTAGTAATTGAAATTAATTCGTGGACATTCGATAACTTAAACACGGGGAAAGTCGTATATGTAATTCGGCGGAAATATTATTGTTGATATAATATTAAATTAATTTCGGGAATTCAATTATTATTTTATAGTGGAATTAATAATAATTAAATTTGAAATCGATTAATTAAGGAATTGCTTTTAAGTATTCCAAGTTAATTAATATTTCATTTTAGCCCCTAATTAATTTACCTAAGAGGTCCCTAGTGTAACTCTATTTAAACCCACCCCTTGCCCTCTCCTAAACCTACAGAACGCCGCAACAATTAATTTCAGCAGAGAAAATAATTGCGTTAGCGCAATTAAGATTTCTCTCTGTTAAAATTAATTTGTTAACGCAAATAAATTTATTCTCAGAGAATGTTTTTATAACGCTGGTTTGAGAAAGGAGAGAGCAGAAAAGGGAGACCCAACGGATCGTTGCCCACACAACGGTTGGAGTCGGGAAGAGGCATACGCTAGCAATCGCTAAGGTCTCAACAATTCGGCTCCTCCGAATCACGCGACAAAGGTATGAGATCGAATCCTTTTTCCGCAATTTTCGATCTCTAAATTCGTTAAAAATACATCGGACGAACGATCGGGTTCCGAGAGTCGTGGTACGTGTTCCTCGACTACTGGGGGTTCAAGGACCTTCAGATCGGTAGTCGGAAGAGGAAAAACGGACCGGAAACGAGCCCGGAACAGCAGAACGCGCTGCTGTTCGCGGACGAACAGCGCCCGCTGAAAGGCAAACGGCGACCGCCGTTTTAGGCCTAAACAGCGCCCGCTGTTTTGTGGGCAGCGCCCGCTGCCTGAGACAGAGCAGCGGCCTTGTCACGCGGTTGTCCTCCGGGGCAATGGCTGGGCGTGATTTGGCACACGGGCTGTTACGTGAACGGAGCAACGCTTCCGGAGGTCGACTGGGAGTGTTCGGATGTTCGAGTGATCGAACGAACACATCCCGGGTAGTCGATTTCCAACAATTGGTATCAGAGCCGGTTTTGTACGTTCGTTGTATTTTTGCGAGAATTGTGTTGCAGGTTCGAACCCGATTATTATGGTCATGTGATTGGACTGTATATTTGTGGTTTGTTAAACTCTCGGGCTTGTCGAGATCTTTGTTTTATAATCGTTGCATGTTTGTAATAGTTAAAACGACGGGTTGAGTCGTTTAGGTTTTCTATTTCGTTTTTTCGTTTATCCGGATTGTATAGGATCGATCAACCTGTATAGGATCGATGCCGGAAGTAGTTAGTTTTACTTATGTAATGTTGCTGCTACTTGGTGGATCGAGAGAAGATCGAAGGCCGGACGAACGAGGGTCGAGAAGTCGAACCCGCGGCTGCTGTGCACAAACGGCGCCCGCTGGAGGGCAAACGGCGGTCGCCGTTTGCAGCTCCTCCAGCGAGCGCTGAATATAGGGCAGCGCCCGCTGCCCTAGGGTTGGCAGCAGCAGATCGGGGGATCGATGGACATCACGGAATGCTCGTCTTTGCACGGGATGATACTCCAGTGGGAGGGGTTCGTCTCTTGGCACTTAGACGAGTCGGTGGTGGACCGAGACCGAGAAGAGCAACGAGACGAAGATCCGAGAAGACGTGCATGGAAGATATTTAAAGGCCATAATAATCGGGGCCACGTTAAATGCTTTTTGTGTGTTAACGTGCTTTTATTATGCTTTATTTATTTGTGCATGTTATCCCTTTTTCGTAAAATACTAAGTGGGAGAGGGATTGGAAACAATCCCGCGGTCTCCATTCTCTGTTTTGATAGTGATGTGTGTCACTTACGAGTTGGCTTTAGTGTCATCCTCCCTATCGGATAAAGTCGACACACGGATATCACTGGATCAAAATTCGAATTTAAAATCCACTTATAAAATTGAACAATTATATTTCTCAAAAGCAATGCCTAATCTGTCATTCAAAGACTAATTTCAACTCGACTCATTCTCACCCCGGGGAGTGGAATGGAGCCAAAGCACTTGGTTATGTCGATGACACAGATTAGAGACATTCGAGTCATTTGATGACTAGATCGATTGTCTGGTTGGCTCCCTCACTTAGTGAGAGATAGGGCTCAATTGCATGATTGATCGCTGGTTAGAAACTTCGAGTTTCACTTACGAGATATCAAGCTTTGATTGATAAAATTGTGAAATTTAATAAATGTAAGATTCAATTAACAAAGTTGTTTGTTTTAGTAAACGTCCACAAGAACGTGGCTTGCTAAATGGAAACGGTACTTTGGGTTAATTAAGATTCTATGACATTTAAATAAGTGAGATTCAATTAATAAAGTTGTTTGTTTTAGTAAACGTCCACAAGAACGTGGCTTGCTAAATGGAAACGGAACTTTGGGATTAATTGAGGCTCGACAGTTATAGAAAGTCGTGGAGGACCGCATGTCAACGTAAACGTCCACAAGAACGTGGCTTGCGGTGGACATGTAGTTCCCGAGCGGTGGACTTAGTACTGAGAAATGGTACACACTTAGGTACGCTTTATAGTATCCTCCCGATCGGAGTCACTGCTATGTTGATGTACGACCGAAGTGAAATCCAATCATAAAATCATTTGGACTGGTAAAGGTCCACAAGAACGTGGCTTGCTATGTCTGATGGGATTTTGGAAATGATTGGTAGTTTAATGATATCACTTGAGGGAAATGATATCGAATTAAACTCATTGTTTGTTTTATATGGTATTATTCCCATTAAAAGTCAACAAACTCACTGAACCTGATTGTATGGATTGGAAAAGGAACTTGGACATTGTCCTAACTGCAGAGGAGTACAAATATGTACTCCAAGTCAATTGACCTGCTGAACCAAATGATGCTTCCACTACTGAGGAAAGGAAGCTCATTGGAAATGGATCAGGGCTATGAGATGACGCGGAGCAACATTATGACTTTTCAAGTCAAATGTGCTGCGACATCGGTATCATGCTATGACCATTACCTATGATATGATGCTTAACCTCAAGAAGTTTTGGTTATCAGGACAGGACAGCCGGACAAAGTGAAATGAGGCAACTCATGACGGCCATCATATCGGAAAGAACGCCCGTAAGGGATCACGTTCTTAGAATGATGGGCTATCTTAATGAGATAGAGGTTCTGGGAGAAATTATCAATGGGGTAACCCAGGTTGATTTTGTGCTCCAGTTTCTGCCGAGAAGTTTTGAGCAGTTCCGCCTAAACTAAAACATGGATAAGAGGTCTTATTCAATGGCGGAGCTCCTGGTTGAACTTCAAGCGGCTGAGGGAATCTTTAATAGGCTCTCAAAACACTTGTGGCTGAGAAATTGGCTCTTCCTAGGCCTTCGGGCGGCAAAAGGAAGAAGAAGAAAATACGGAAACCCAGTGGGCCTAATATATCTGGACCACGGAATGGGAAAAGCAAGCCCAAGGGGTAAGTGCTTCCGTTGTAAGCAGTTTGGATACTGGGAGTTTGATTGTCCTCTCAAAGCAACTTGAAGTTAACTTCTCCTTAGTCACCGAAACATGTTTAGTGGTGTTATCTACCAGTACCTGGTGTGTGGATACGGAAACCACTAATCATGTCTGCATTTAAATGCGGGGGTTCCAGGAAACCCGGAGACTTAGAAAGGAAGAAGTAGTAACCTACATGGGCAATAATGTTAAGGTAACAGCCGTTGCAGTGGGAGATGTTAAATGTTTTAACGGTAGGATTTTAGTTCTAATAAATTGTCTTTATGTGCCGGCATTTAGAAAGAAATTTCATTTCGGATTTCTAAGTTGGCTTAGAATAGATATTCCGTTTCTTTAGGAAATGGGGATATTATCTATTCTGGTATATTGATAGACAATTTAATACTAAATTCGTATTCTTCCACGATGCAACAGACCGGAGCTAATAACACAATGTCGAACCCCAATAAGAGTAAAGATCCTTCTAGGATGAATCAAATGTACTTATGGAATCTTAGGCTAGATCATTTTAACTTGAGTACGATTCAAAGGGTGAAAGCTGATGGACTACTCAGCTAGGTTGAAGGAAAGGACTTTCCAACCTTCGAATCATACTTGGAAGTTTTAATGACCAAGCAACCCTTTACGGTTAAAGGGAAAAGATCCAAGAAAGTACTAGAGTTGATTCGCTCTGATATGTGCAGACCTCTTTGAGGAGTAAGGCATACTTATCAGAAAATGGGATTAACTCCCAACAGACTACACCATTTATGCCTCGGCAAAATAATGTGTTGTAAAGAAGGAATAGGACTCTTATAGATATGGGAAAGTAGACAATGAGTTATTCGGAGTTACCTAATTCGGTTTTGGGATATGCCTTGGAAACAGCGGCGTTTATCCTGAACTTGATTCCTTTGGAAACTTGTACAGATATTCGGCTGTTTATAGGATACCCTAAGAAAACGAATTGAGATATGTAATATAGTCCAAAGGACCAGGTATTCGTTGATTGCATCAATGTTCGGTTCTTAGACATGGACTATATATGCAAGAATCACAAGCCCAAGAGTAGAGTAATACTTAATATGCTTAGAGGGACTGATCAAGACTTAGAACCAGCCTAACTGAGTAGTTCACTACTATAATTTTTAGTCACTAAAGATACACCGGAGCGTCGTCGTAGTGGGAGGGTTGTTAGACAACCCAACAGGTTCATGTTTATAGGTGAGTCTTCGGACTTGTTACCTGGAGAACATGAAGCCGATCCCTGGATCTATGATGAGACGCTGAAAGATCAAGATGCTCAGTCTTGGTAAAAGACGATGAAATATGAGATTGAATCTTTGGATTCAAATCAAGTATGGGATCTTGTAGCACCGCCCAAAGGTGTAAAAGCCATTGGTGGCAAGTGGGTGTACAAGATGAAAAGAGGGTCTGACGGGAAGGTGTAAACCTTCAAGGCTAGGCTTGTTGCGAGAGGGTGCACTCAGAAAGAAATGGATCGATTATGAGTAAACTTTTTTGCCGGTAGCTATGCTAAAGTCGATCCGGATTCTTTTGTCTTCACATGGAAGATGGAAGTCAAGATGGATTTCTAAATCGAAGTCTTGACGGGACCATCTATGTGGGACAACCAGAGGGATTCATCGAAAAGAGCCAAGAGCATTCGGTAAGCAAGCTTAATCAATCTTAGGATTGAAGGAAGCTTCGAGATCTTGGACACATGCGGACCTATGAGAAAATCCATTTCATGGATTCATTCAAGGCATGTTTAGGTCTTGTATGTAATAAAAAGGTGACAGAAAAGATGTGGTGTTTTCTCATTCTTTATGTAGACGACATCCTTCTAAATTGGCAACAATATGAAAGATGTTATCGGACATAAAGGGATGGTTGTCCGAGTAATTCACTTACTCGATGCAGCATACAGAATTCCAAGAAAGGTCTTCACCTTTTAGATGTGGAATTCATCTATCTAAAGTTTTGTGTCCGACATAATAAAGGAGATAGATGAAGAGTAAGCAGTTCCCTGCACCTTAATGGTGGGAAGCTTAATGTATGTAATGCGATGCACGAGACTGATATCTACTATGCCGTAGGCATAGTGATGAGATATCATAGTAATCCTGGAAAGGATCACTTGACTGATGTAAAGAACATGTTTAGGCTCCTGCAGAGGACCAGGAATTATGTTCTGAGTTACAAAGCAGTCAAGTGGTTTCCTTTGGATATTTCCAATCAAACAGGGACAGCCGAAAGTCGAAGTCAGGCTATGTGTTCTCACTGTGAAGTGGAGCAGTCACATGGAAGAATGTAAAGCAGCGATGCATTACGGACTCTACCATGGAAACTGAAAGGATAACGGCCTCTGAGGCAGTTAAAAGGTCAGTGTGGCTCCAGAACTTCCTAAGGGACTTAGATGTGGTTTCTCGTTTACCCAAAGCTATTTTGAATAGCGGTT
The DNA here is from genome assembly GCA_954870475.1 of Euphrasia confusa. Lineage (NCBI taxonomy): Eukaryota > Viridiplantae > Streptophyta > Magnoliopsida > Lamiales > Orobanchaceae > Euphrasia > Euphrasia confusa. The sequence goes on from OX940950.1 coordinate 36,857,663, forward strand.
TTGGCAAACTTGAAATGCCACGAGTCCACAGTGGGAGATAACACGTAGAGCGCAAGTACCACCTGATTCGAAAGATCGTCTAGTAAGATGATTCAGTTGTCACCTAGATAGCATCGAGAGGATTGCCTGGTAAAACCCGTTCACAGAGGCACTTCTAGCGAAAGCGTTGGGTAAGGCGTGACGAGGTTATGGGAATCTGATGTTTGGAAGAGGGCGACTAGACTTTTAGTATAAGTGGGAGATTGATGGAGTTGTATTCTAAATGTCTAGTTTAGTGCAAATACGGAACTCCTTATCTATACCTTAATTCGAGATATGATTCAAGCATGATTGCATTTAATGCAATAGTCCTTGATGTATACGTTGTAGACAGTATGGCGTGAGGAGACATGCGGAAGATCATACTGTCGGTTACTCGTATACTATCGAACAGTAGCTCACGACTTAGATGGACAGGGACAATCCATCGGTACGTCGTAGTGTGACTGGTAGATAGTCGGTCTTGACTATCATGTTACACTCGTACACTTGGTGTATTGAGCAGGACCACGGGAGGGCGTTCGATTTATACTAATCGCAGTAATCGAACTAGACCTCAGATATTGCGGATATACGAATTCCTAATCCCTATATAATTATAGGTGCGTGTGTCCAGTTCTCGGTTCTTTGACTTACTAGTGAGTGAGACTAATTGATTAGTCAATATCCTCGGTAAATTGGGAATCGGAATTGTACACACGGCATGCTATAGATTATATACAGGAAACCGTGTCCCGTTTATCGGATTGATGATGTCCCCGAGATGAGCTCATAAAGTTTATCATGTAAACCCTGCAGGTGGATTTGTTCCACATGATAATAAGGATGAGTGGTACTAGTCTCGGATAATAAGAAACGAATTAATTTAATTATTAGTAATTGAAATTAATTCGTGGACATTCGATATCTTAAACACGGGGAAAGTCGTATATGTAATTCGGCGGAAATATTATTGTTGATATAATATTAAATTAATTTCGGGAATTCAATTATTATTTTATAGTGGAATTAATAATAATTAAATTTGAAATCGATTAATTAAGGAATTGCTTTTAAGTATTCCAAGTTAATTAATATTTCATTTTAGCCCCTAATTAATTTACCTAAGAGGTCCCTAGTGTAACTCTATTTAAACCCACCCCTTGCCCTCTCCTAAACCTACAGAACGCCGCAACAATTAATTTCAGCAGAGAAAATAATTGCGTTAGCGCAATTAAGATTTCTCTCTGTTAAAATTAATTTGTTAACGCAAATAAATTTATTCTCAGAGAATGTTTTTATAACGCTGGTTTGAGAAAGGAGAGAGCAGAAAAGGGAGACCCAACGGATCGTTGCCCACACAACGGTTGGAGTCGGGAAGAGGCATACGCTAGCAATCGCTAAGGTCTCAACAATTCGGCTCCTCCGAATCACGCGACAAAGGTATGAGATCGAATCCTTTTTCCGCAATTTTCGATCTCTAAATTCGTTAAAAATACATCGGACGAACGATCGGGTTCCGGGAGTCGTGGTACGTGTTCCTCGACTACTGGGGGTTCAAGGACCTTCAGATCGGTAGTCGGAAGAGGAAAAACGGACCGGAAACGAGCCCGGAACAGCAGAACGCGCTGCTGTTCGCGGACGAACAGCGCCCGCTGAAAGGCAAACGGCGACCGCCGTTTTAGGCCTAAACAGCGCCCGCTGTTTTGTGGGCAGCGCCCGCTGCCTGAGACAGAGCAGCGGCCTTGTCACGCGGTTGTCCTCCGGGGCAATGGCTGGGCGTGATTTGGCACACGGGCTGTTACGTGAACGGAGCAACGCTTCCGGAGGTCGACTGGGAGTGTTCGGATGTTCGAGTGATCGAACGAACACATCCCGGGTAGTCGATTTCCAACAGGTATGACATGGCATGTCACACAAGCAAGGGGACCACATCCATGCCAATTGGCATGGTGATGTGGAAATGACCCTTTACCTCCCCATTAACCACCATTATTGGTGCATTATGATGCACATAATGGGGGGGGGGGGGGGGGGGGGGGTTACAAGGAGAGGTTAATTGTGGTGAATAAAGAGATGAATGTTGGAGTTGTGTACTTAATGTCTAGATTTAAGTGACGATAAACTCCCGGTCATAGCATTTAATCTATTAAATTAATAAACAATTGTTTGCTTTTAATTATATGCAAATCATAGTCCTGGATTTTATACGTTGTAGTTAGTATGGTGTGTCGGGCCCCACACAGAAGATCATACTATCGGTTACTCGTATTTAATCAAACAGAGGCTCACAACCTAGATGGACCCGGACCAATCCATCGGTATAGACGTTGTGTGAGAGAGAAAATAATTTGTCTTAATTATTTTATCACACTTGTACACTTGGTGTATTGAGCGGATCGTTGAGATTCATCGATTAGGATTGCCGGCGATAATCGATTCGAGTCTCAGTGTATTATATTCTTAATCCCCGATATTGTTGCGGGTGTGTATATTCAATATAAGTGACTTTGATTTACCAAAGGAATTAACCGATTTAATTATTAGGTTGATTACCGGTTAAGTTGGGTCACTATATTTTATATATGGCATGCCGTGAATGATTGACCGGACAGTGTATCCCGGAAGGGTTGATAATATCCCCGAGATGAGTTCAAAAGGAATTATTGTGTAAACCTCATGAGTGGATTCGTTTCCGCACAATAATTAAGGTTGAATGGTACTAGTCTCGGATTCAAGAGATGAATAAATTAATTAGCAATAAATTAATTTTATTCATGGATATTTAAATCTTAAATACACGGAATAAATAATAATACCGGAGAAATATTATTTGATATAATATGGTTTAATATTGGGAGTGCAATTAATTTATATAGTGGAAAATAAATTAATTAATATTAATGGGAGATTAATAGATTTGGGCTTGGGCTCAATTTAATCATTAATATTGGAAGCCCAATATTCCACCTCCTTTAGATCCCCTACGTAGCCTATAAAAGCACTACATGGTCTTCACTTTCTTCATAACAAGAAGACAAGAATATCAATAGTTGGTAGTTCTAGAGAGTTGAAGAGGATCCATAAGCTTGGAGGATCGTCGCCCACCCGACGTTCAAGCTAGTGCAAGGAATACGTGGGAAGATCGTAAGGTCATCAACTTCGATTCGTTTCTCCGCACAACGAATTAAAAGGTAAAATCATATACTCCCTTCTATGATTTTATGTGGATTAATTGTGATACATACATGAACGCACGATCCGGGAAAACGACGAACCTCGGGGACGGGGATTCGAGATCCCCGGCGAGGATCGAAGGTGGCGGTCGAACCCTAGGGTTCGGACCGCCGCGTCGCAAGAAGCCCCGGCTGGACGCCGGGGGCGATCGAGCCCGTGAGCTCGATCGCGGATCGCTGCGGGGTGACCCGCAGCTGCCTCGTGCGCGCTACGGGAGTTCCCGTAGCAGAGGCGCACGGGGCTGACCCCATGCGAGCAGCGGGTTCGCTGACCCGCTGCGGGGCTGCTGCGAGCAGCCCGGGGATCGCTACGAGCGATCCCAGCGATCGCTACGAGAGCGATCGCGAGCCCCGTGCGGGGGCTCGGCTGGGCGCGCGGGTTCGCCCGTGCGGTGCTCGGTCGAGCCTCGGGTCGTGCGGTGGTTCGCGGTTGGTTCTCCGGCGACGGGTTATTCGGTCGGGGTTATCGGTTCCGCAATTTTTGATACCCCGGGATACCGAATCCCAGCAATTGGTATCAGAGCGTTTGGTTTCGTGTTCATGTATGTGTTCAATTGCGTTCTACCTTGCAGGGATTCCGACTATCATGGTTGAAATTAATTGTTAATTATTCGTTTAATTAATTGCTATTTAATTTACCATGATTGTTCGTTTATTAAACTCTCGGACATGTCGAGATTCGTTTTGTGTGGATGAATGCTTGTAATAGTAAAAATTCGGGGGTTGACCGAATTTAGGATTTATTATTACGTTCTATGTTTTCCGGAAAGTGTATAGGGTCGATTTCATGTATAGAATCGATACCGGAATTGTAAATTTATTTCTTGTAATTTATTTACGTTGGATCGATGCCGAAACGACCGCCGGAGAACCCATGAGACGAAGAAGACGAAGAGGACGAAAAACCAGGGGGGTCGATCATCCCCATGATCGATCCCCATGAGGATCGATCGACCCCACGCCCGGGGCTGCCCGCTAGGGTTTCCGGCCACGCCGGCCACCGGTGGTGGTGGCGCGTGGCTAGGGGCGGCGGCAGTGGTGCCCGGCGGTGAAGGTGGTCGACGGTGGGGGTGGTGCGGGGATCCCCAACCCGTGCTACTCCTAATCCTACCTAGATTCACTTTCCTAATTGATTCAAGTTTCCTATTTTGAGTATTTCTAAGTATGGGAACTCTCATGGAGATAGGAAAAGAATTAATTAATATTATTTATTTCCTTATTCTATTATGGAAGTCTTCTAGAATATTTCAAGTTCTACTTGGAATAGGAATCTAGAGATTTAATAGAATTAGATAGGAAAATAATTAATTAATAAATTAATTTATTTCTATTTGATTATTCCTATTTTATGGGAATTTTCATGGACATGGAAATTAATTAATCTTGGAAAGTAGAAGAGTCCTAATTTATTTTATTTCCTTATTCTATTATAGAAGTCTTCTAGAATATTCCAAGTTTGACTTGGATAGATTATTCTAGAGATTTAATAGAATTAGATAGGAAAATAAATAAGTAAAAAAATATTAATAATATTTAATTTTATTTTTGATTTATTCGATTGACTTAATTTTCGAATTAAGTATCTTTTGGATTTATTGAAAATAAATAGACTTAAATAGTGGGATTAATATTCTCGTCACATGGAGCATTCAAGAACGAAGACTGAAGACTAGAAGACGCATACGGAGATGGAATAAAGCCATGATAGTCGGAAAATAATTTTCTAGCTTATTTTGACTATGTGATATGTGCTTTATTACTTGTATGCATGCTTATGTGTTTAATTATGCATTAGATAGCGTATCCCTTTGTTATAAAAAGCTAAGTGGGAGCGGGGATGGAAACATTCCCATGGTCTCCATTACTGTTCTCTTGGTGACTCTTATGAACTTTTGAAGTTCATATAGATGTGTCATTGGAGGAGAATTCTTGTAATTCCTTTTACAAGAAACATTGATCAAGTTTATCAAACAATGCCTAATTTGTCTTTCTGAAACTGACTTCAAGTCGACTCATTCTCACCCCGGGGAGTGGAATGGAGCCAAAGCCACTTGGTCATGTGGATGACACAAATTAGAGGCAGTCGTACCATTCTTTGATAGATGGATCGATTGTCTGCTCGGCTCCCTCATTTATGAGAGATAGGGTTGTTCGCATGGTGAATCACTGGTTAGAAACTTCGAGTTTCACTTATGATTCTCCGCGTCTTGATTTACAAAATCGAATGCTTCAAGTAATTGGGAGTCAACTATAAAGATCTTTTGGTATAGTAAACGTCCACACGAACGTGGCTTGCTATGCTGAATGGGATTTTTGGAAATAGTTGATGTAGACAGTTATAGGGAATTGTGAGGGATTGTGAGTTATCGTAAACGTCCACACTAACGTGGCTTGCGGTGACATAGCAATTCCAAATAATTCACCTTAGTACTGAGTAATGGTTCACACTTAGGTACGCTTTATAGTATTCTTCCCAACGAAGTAACGCTATAATGATGTACGACCGAAGCAAATCTAATTACTAAATCATTTGGGTGGGTAAACGTCCACACGAACGTGGCTTGCCTTACCTGATGGGATTTTAGATGTGATTAGTGATTTAATGATAATATTTGAGGGAGATAATATCGGATATTAAATTAATTGTTTGTTTAAATGTGCTTATAGGTTTAGAGAATAGCTATGAACCCACTTTCTATGATACTCAAGGAGCATAAGCTCACTGGCCCCAACTATATTGATTGGAAGAGAAATTTAGACATTGTCCTAACTTCGGAGGAGTACAAGTTTGTACTCCATGAAGTGTGCCCTGCTGAGCCCACGGCTGCCTCAACTGATGAGGAAAAACTAACATATCGGAAGTGGAAAAAGGCTGATGAAATGGCTAGGTGTTATATTTTGGCTTCCATGTCAAATGTACTCCAAACCCAACATGAGTCGATGGACACTGCCTATGATATGATGTTTAACCTCAAGGAGATGTTTGGGGAGCAAGATCGTGCGGCAAGGCAAGAAGCCATGAGAGTCCTCATGACAACTACAAAGTCTGAAGGAACGCCCGTAGGGGAGCACGTTCTTAAGATGATGGGTCTGTTGAATGAGCTTGAGATCTTAGGAGCTCAAATTGATGCTGAGACGCAAGTCGACATCATACTCCAGTCTCTGACCCCTAGTTTTGAGCAGTTTCGCATGAGTTATAATATGGGTAAACTATCTTATTCTCTTGCGCAACTCCTGACTGAACTGAAGGCGGCAGAGGGGATCTACAAGAAGGGCAAGTCTCAAGCGCTTGTAGCTACCAAGTCCAAAGGCTTTAAGCCTGGTGGAGGTAGGGGCAAGAGAAGGAAGCAAGCCCGGAAACCCAGTGGTGTCAAGAGGACTGTACCACAAATGGGGGCTGCAAAGCCAAAGGGTAAGTGTTTCCGATGCAACAAGATGGGACACTGGAAGTCTGAATGTCCTCTCAAAGGTACGAAATCTTCTTTAGTCGTAAAAACATAGTCAGCGGTGTTATCTACCAGAATTCTGGTGTGTAGATATGGAACCACTGACGGTATGTGCATTTTGAATGCAGGGGTTCCAGAAAACCCGGCGACTTAGAGAGGAAGAGTTCGAGTCTACATGGGCAAAGCTGTAAAGGAGACAGCGGTTGCGGTGGAAGACATTTATCTGCTTTAGTAGTTAAATAGGATTTCATTTCAAAGTTATTGCTTTATGTACCCCTTTATTTTAGAAAGAACGTTTTGTTCTGGATTTCTATTATTAATGAATGGATATTTTATTTCTTTAATCATTGGATGATTTTGATAAGAAATAATGGCATTATCTGTTCTGGTACATTAGACAGCAATATATGAATGATAGATCCTAAGTCTACCCCAAATGCAACGAACCGTTCTATAACTTGTTTTACTTGTTAGATATTTCTTCATTAATCATTATACTTGTGAATTCTTATACTTAGTAGTATTTTCAAATAAGATTCAAATGGTCGAAATTGATTTGATCAATTGTAGTTGAAGGAATGGACCTTCCGACCTAAGGATTGAATTTGGAGGATAATACATCTAAGCAAACCTTTCTGGATAAAGGGATAGAATTCAAACAAGTATTGGAAATGATTAGATATGCAGAGATATGTGTATATTAGAAAGGCACGAGTGATTCTTTCAAGAATACTCAAGTGATGGATTAGAATGCTTGATGTGCCATAAAAGCAAAGTGTTTTGACTAGTCAATGGACACAAAGCGATTATGGGGAACCATCAAAGTATATCCATTAGGAGCCTGCGACTCGGTCGAGGAGGCCATCACCTATCTGAATAACACATAGCATAATCAAAGATTGGGTTCAATCCCAAAGGGCCGCACATTACACTTACGTGTGGAATAGTGCATTATAAAGAAATGGAAATCTGATGGTAAAAGGACAAGTTGTTCGGAACTACCTATGTTCTATGGATATTCCTAGATACAACGGCATATTGAATATGGTTGTAGGATATCCTAGATGAACGAAGTATTGTGTGTTCTATAGTACTATGAACCAGAGGGACGTCTCGTCCGGTTCATAGAGGAAGACTATTAGATGGACCACAAAGCCTAAATTGACGTAATACCTTGAAATAAGAAGAAGGACAAAAGACTAGGAACCAGCCAAACCGAGTAGAAGTACACCACACACTGCACCTATTGTTATTACTGTTATACACCGGGACGCCATTGCAGTGGGAGGTTGTTAGACAACCAGAGATATTCATAAGACTAGAGGAGTTCGGACTCTGGATCTAGTAAAGATGAAATCGACCCCTAGCTCTGCATAAGGGCAGTACTGGATCTAAATGTGCCTGCTTGGAACAATAAGGATTATTGTTAAGAGGCTAGATCATTTAGAGTACAAGCTTAGTAAATCCATTTATGGATTGAAATAAAGCTATGAATCGTGGAACTTGCGAATTGATGGGATAGTCCATTTGATGGATTCATCAAAAGGCATAGACGAAAGGTGTATTGAAAACGTAATGGAAACAAGGTGGTGTTTCTCGGAGATTTTATGTAGATAACATTTCATCATTGGCAACAATGTAAAAATGCTGTCAGGCATAAAATAATGGTTGTCTAAATAAATCGAGATATAAGATTGAGAAGAAGTTAGAGCATGTTCTTAAGGTCTTATGATCTAGAGATAAGAACATTGTACTTCTCCTAGATATCTTGTACGATTAAGGTTTGTTTTTAACATGCATACTTCTGAGAAAGGTTATTGCCTTTCAGAGACAGAATATACATCTATCTAAAGGGTATGTGTTCGAACACATAAAGGAGATAGATGAGGACATAGCAGTTTCCTATACTTCAAGTATGGAAAGCTTTATAGATGCAATGTTGTAAAACAAGAACCTGATATCAACTATGCGGTTTGCGTAGTGGGAGGATATCAAAGTAATCTGGATAAGGGATGTTCGAATGCTGCAAGAGTACTTTCAAAGTACTGGCTTACAGAGCAAGACGAAATCTTCTTAGATTACAGATTCTCAGATCCAAAAATCAGAGAAGGACAGTGAAAGTCGATATCAGGCTATGTGTTCACTTTTAGAAAGAGGTGGAACCATGAAATGAAAGAGTGATAAGCAGGACGCTTCTCAGACTCTCTCATAACCGAATAGCAACCTCAGAGGCAACGGAAGTTTTGGTTAGGTTCCGGGATAACCTCTTGACTTGGATATGACTCTTAGTTTACCAAAGGCTATTGGATAGCGGTGCACGGTAAACTAGAAGAGGTCATAAGTCAAAAGTGATGTTAACACATAGAGCAAGTACCACCTGATACGAGTCATCGTCAGGGGAGACGACGTAGTAGTCACCAAGATAACTTCAGAGCGGCAACCTAGATTGCTCACTCACATAGTACTTCTCGCAAGTACACTTTAAAGCACGTGATGAGTATGGGAACCGGGAGTTTGGAGGAAATGACTAGACCTTAGTACAAGTGGGAGATTGTTGGAGTTGTGTACTTAATGTCTAGATTTAAGTGACGATAAACTCCCGGTCATAGCATTTAATCTATTAAATTAATAAACAATTGTTTGCTTTTAATTATATGCAAATCATAGTCCTGGATTTTATACGTTGTAGTTAGTATGGTGTGTCGGGCCCCACACAGAAGATCATACTATCGGTTACTCGTATTTAATCAAACAGAGGCTCACGACCTAGATGGACCCGGACCAATCCATCGGTATAGTCGTTGTGTGAGAGAGAAAATAATTTGTCTTAATTATTTTATCACACTTGTACACTTGGTGTATTGAGCGGATCGTTGAGATTCATCGATTAGGATTGCCGGCGATAATCGATTCGAGTCTCAGTGTATTATATTCTTAATCCCCGATATTGTTGCGGGTGTGTATATTCAATATAAGTGACTTTGATTTACCAAAGGAATTAACCGATTTAATTATTGGGTTGATTACCGGTTAAGTTGGGTCACTATATTTTATATATGGCATGCCGTGAATGATTGACCGGACAGTGTATCCCGGAAGGGTTGATAATATCCCCGAGATGAGTTCAAAAGGAATTATTGTGTAAACCTCATGAGTGGATTCGTTTCCGCACAATAATTAAGGTTGAATGGTACTAGTCTCGGATTCAAGAGATGAATAAATTAATTAGCAATAAATTAATTTTATTCATGGATATTTAAATCTTAAATACACGGAATAAATAATACTACCGGAGAAATATTATTTGATATAATATGGTTTAATATTGGGAGTGCAATTAATTTATATAGTGGAAAATAAATTAATTAATATTAATGGGAGATTAATAGATTTGGGCTTGGGCTCAATTTAATCATTAATATTGGAAGCCCAATATTCCACCTCCTTTAGATCCCCTACGTAGCCTATAAAAGCACTACATGGTCTTCACTTTCTTCATAACAAGAAGACAAGAATATCAATAGTTGATAGTTCTAGAGAGTTGAAGAGGATCCATAAGCTTGGAGGATCGTCGCCCACCCGACGTTCAAGCTAGTGCAAGGAATACGTGGGAAGATCGTAAGGTCATCAACTTCGATTCGTTTCTCCGCACAACGAATTAAAAGGTAAAATCATATACTCCCTTCTATGATTTTATGTGGATTAATTGTGATACATACATGAACGCACGATCCGGGAAAACGACGAACCTCGGGGACGGGGATTCGAGATCCCCGGCGAGGATCGAAGGTGGCGGTCGAACCCTAGGGTTCGGACCGCCGCGTCGCAAGAAGCCCCGGCTGGACGCCGGGGGCGATCGAGCCCGTGAGCTCGATCGCGGATCGCTGCGGGGTGACCCGCAGCTGCCTCGTGCGCGCTACGGGAGTTCCCGTAGCAGAGGCGCACGGGGCTGACCCCATGCGAGCAGCGGGTTCGCTCACCCGCTGCGGGGCTGCTGCGAGCAGCCCGGGGATCGCTACGAGCGATCCCAGCGATCGCTACGAGAGCGATCGCGAGCCCCGTGCGGGGGCTCGGCTGGGCGCGCGGGTTCGCCCGTGCGGTGCTCGGTCGAGCCTCGGGTCGTGCGGTGGTTCGCGGTTGGTTCTCCGGCGACGGGTTATTCGGTCGGGGTTATCGGTTCCGCAATTTTTGATACCCCGGGATACCGAATCCCAGCAATGAAAACATGGTTTTCATATAGTTTAATCATCAGCCACGAAATTCCATAAGACAAGAGAGAAAAGAGTGAGAGAATCACTCAAGAACAAGCAAGCACGTTCATATTCCGGTTCGTGTGCAACACGTAGAGGCCGGGCCATTTGTGCGGCTTCCACATCTGGACGATTTAAAGGAGTGACGAGGTCATTCACACGGAGAGCTTCGAGAGGCTGATCCATTTGAGGTGGTTCAATCGACTTAACACCACCTCAACGACATTAACCAAAGTCAACGATCACCAAAAGTAAGTAATCGTTGAACCTTATATATATATATATATATATATTGGATGTGTATATATATATATATATGTTTATATGTGTTCTTATACACATTAAGTGTGCACTAAGATCATGGCATAGTAGATCTATCGCTTTACACGCTTCCGCACACACGGTATATCGATCGGATCGGTATATCGGTACCTCCAAAAATACCGTGACCCAACTTTACCGGTAATTGATCGGTTATTCTAATCAATCAATTCCTTTGGAAAATCAAAGTCACTAATATTAAATGCACACACCCGCAATAATATCAGGGATTAAGAATAAAATACTCAGAGATTTAAATCGATTATCCAAGGCAATCCTAATCGATAAATCTCCAGCGATCCGCTCAATACACCAAGTGTACAAGTATGATAAAATAATCAAGACCAATTATTTTCTCTCTCATACAACGACTATACCGATGGATTAGTTCTTGTCCATCTAGGTCGTGAGCTACTGTTTGATTATATACGAGTGACTGATAGTATGATTTTCCGTGTGACGACGCACACCATACTAAATACAACGTATATAATCCAGAACCATATTTGCATTTATTTAATTATAAATAATTAAAAGCAAACGATTATCCATTTAAATAGATTAAATACTATGACCGGGAGTTTACGATACTTAAATCTAGACATTAAGTATACAACTCCATCAATCTCCCACTTATACTAAGGTCTAGTCATTTCATCCAAACTCTCGACTCCCATACTTATCACGTGCTTAATCTGCACTTCCAAAGAAGTGCCTTGTGCATGAGCATTCTAGGTTGCCGTCTCCGAAGTTATCTTGGTGACTACAGCGTCGTCTCACATGACGATGACTCGTATCAGGTGGTACTTGCTCTATGTGTTATCATCACTATGGACTTATGATTTTTTTTCAGTTTGCCATTGCACCGCTATCTAAATAGCCTTTGGTAAACCAAGAATCACATCTAAGTCCAGAGGTTATCTCAAAGCTTTACCACAACTTCCGCTGCCTCTGAGGCTGCAGTTTGGTTACCTATGGTTGAGTCCGAAAAGCATCGTGCTTATCACTCTTCCATTCTAAAGCTTCTCCTCCTTTTACAAGTGAACTCATAGCCTGATATCGACTTACACTGATCCTGATTTGATTAGAGATCTGAGAAATGTAATCCAAAGGAAAAACTTGTCTGCTTCGTAGTCTAGAACAGTACTTCGAAAGTACTCTTACAGCAGTCGAATATTCCTTTCCAGGATTACTTTGATATCCTCCCACTATGCCAACTGCATAGTCGATATCCGGTTCTTGTTTTTCAACATTGCATTTTAGAGCTTTCCACACTTCCAGTGTCGGAAACTGCTTTCACTGCTTCTATCTCCTTTATGAGTTCACAACACATGCCTTTAGATAGATGCATTCCATATGAAAGGTAACACACCCTTCTTGGAATAATGCATGCTAAAACGAACCTTAATCGTATAAGATTTCTAAGAGAAGTACAATGTTCTTTTCATAAGATCCTAGATCTTAAGAACATGATCTAACTTCTTCTTTATCTTATATATTGATTCTATCTTAGACAACCATTATTTTTGTGTGTGATAACACTTTTACATTGTTCCCAATGATAGAATGTTATCTACATAAAATCTCCGAGAAACACCACCTTGTTTCCATCACGTTTCCATTACACATTATTCGTCCATGCCTTTTGATGAATCTATCAAATGGATTATCTCATCAATTCGCAAGTACCACGAATTATGGCTTTGTTACAATCCATAAATGGATTAACTAAGCTTGTACTCTAGATAATCTTGTCTCTTAGCAATAATCTTATTGCTCTCTAAGAAGACATATTTAGATTCAGTACTGCCCTTCATGTAGATCTAGGGAATGATTTCATTTATACTAGATCCAGAGTTCAACAACTCTTCTAGTCTTATGAATATCCTTGGTTGTCCACAACCTTCCACTACAACGGCGTTCCGGTGTATAAACAGTAATAACAGTAGGTGCAGTTAGTGGTGTACCGCTACTCGGTTTGGCTGGTTTCCAGTCTTTTTCCTTTTCTCTCGCTCTAAGGTATCTCGTCACTTTGGGATTTGTGTTTCATCTAATAGTATTCTCCTAAGAACCGGGCGTTAGAACTTATAACGTCCTTCTGGTTCATAGTACTATTTGAACACACAACTTTTGTGCTTCCAGGATATTTTACAACCACATCGAAATGTGTCGTTGTCTTTCATAAATATTCATAGAACATAGGTAGTACCGATTAACTCTTTCTTTTACCTTTAGAGATCCATTTCTTATTTATACACCATGTCTACACATGAAGTGTATGGTGTTAGTCATTTGGAATCTAATTCCAACTACTGATTATGCTATGTCTTCAGACAGGTACTAGCCTCCGTGATTAGATCACAGGCTACTTATGAATACACTTCGATACTTCTTCCACAATAGCTTGTGTCCATTGACTTGTCAAAACACTTGCTCTTGTGGTATATCAAGTATTCTAATCCATATTTAGAGTATTTCATCAAATGAAGTACTCGTACCTTTCTTGTCTGAGTAGACATAGGTCTACATATCACTTTCAATACTTGTCCGGATTCTTTATCCTTTATCCAGAAAGGTTTGCTTGGTCGTATTATCTTCCAAATTCAATTATTAGGTTGGAAGGTCCACTCCTTCAACTTAATTGATCAAATCAATTTTCAACCTTTGAATCTTATTTGAATAAATACTACTTAGCATAGAATTCACAAGTATAATGATTTAGTAAAGAAATATTTCTAACAAGTAAAACGAATTATATACTACTGTTTGTTGCATCGTGGAGACTTAGGATTCATCATTCACATATTGCTAACTAATGTACCAGAATAGATAATATCATAATTTCTTCTCAATAATCATCAAATGATTAAAAGAAATAAATATCCATTCATTAATAATAGAAAACCAGAACATAGTTCTTTCTAAAATAAAAGGGGTACATAAAAGCAATAACTTTGAAATGAAATCCTATAGCTACTAAAAGCAGATAAAATGTCTTCCACTGCAACAGCTGCCTCCTCTATAGCTTTGCCCATGTAGACTCGAACTCTTCTTCTCTAAGTCTCCGGGTTTTCTGGAACCCCTGCATTTAAAAGGCACATACCGTCAGTGGTTCCATATCTACACACCAGAATTCTTGTAGATAATACCGCTGACTATGTTTTAATGACTAAAGAAGAATTCGTACCTTTGAGAGGACAATCAGACCTCCAGTGTCCAGACTTCTTGCATCAGAAGCACTTGCCCTTATGCTTGCTGGTCCCTTCACGCGGTGCTTGCCTCTTGGCACCACTGGGTTTCCAGACTTGCTTCCTTTTCTTCCTTCTACCTCTATTAGGCTTAAAGCCTTTGGACTTAGTAGCTACAAGAGCTTGAGACTTGCCCTTCTTGTAGATCCCCTCCGCCGCTGTCAGTTCAGTCAGGAGTTCCGCTAGAGAATAAGATAGTTTACCCATATTATAGCTCATGCGGAACTGCTCAAAACCAGAGGCCAGAGATTGGAGTATGATGTCGACTTGCGTCTCTCCATCAATTTGAGTTCCTAGGATCTCCAATTCATTCAACAACCCCATCATCTTAAGAACGTGCTCCCCTACGGGCGTTCCTTCAGACTGAGTAGTTGTCATAAGGACTCTCATTGCATCTTGCCTAGCCGCACAGTCATGATGCCCAAACATCTCTTTGAGGTTAAATAGCATATCATAGGCGGAGTCCATCGATTGATGCTGGTTTTGGAGTACATTTGACATGTAAGCCAAAATATAGCACCTAGCCATCTCATCAGCCTTTTTCCACCTCCTATATGCCGTTCGTTCCTCATCAGTTGAGGCATTCGTGGGCTCAGCAGGGCATTGATCATGAAGTACAAACTTGTACTCCTAAGAAGTTAGGACAATGTCCAGATTTCTCCTCTAATCAATATAATTGGGGCCAGTGAGTTTATTCTCCTTGAGTATCACAGAAAGTGGATTCATAGCTATTCTCTAAACCTATAAGCACATAAACAAATAATCAATTTAATTTCCGATATTATCTCCCTCGAATAATATCATTAAATTACTAATCACATCTAAAATCCCATCAGATAAGGCAAGCCACGTTGTGTGGACGTTTACCTATCCAAACGATTTCGTAATTAGATTTACTTCGGTCGTACATAGATTATAGCGTAACTTCGTTGGGAAGGATACCATAACGCGTACCTAAGTGTAAAACATTACTCAGCACTTAAAGTGAATCGTTTGGAATCGCTACATTACCGCAAGCTACGTTGTGTGGACGTTTACGATAACTCACAATTCTTCACAATTCTCTATAACTGTCTACATCAATTATTCCAAAATCCCATTCAGTATAGCAAGCCACGTTGTGTTGACGTTTACTACACCAAACGATTTTTATAATTGACTCCCAATTACTCGAGACATTTAATCTTGTGAATCAAGACGTGGTAAATCATAAGTGAAACTCGAAGTTTCTTACCAGTGATTCACCATGCGAGCGACCCTATCTCTCATAGAATGAGGGAGCCGAGTAGACAATCGATCCATTTCAAAAAATGGTACGAAGGTCTCTAATTTGTGTCATCCACATGACCAAGTGGCTTTGGCTCCATTCCACTCCCCGGGGTGAGAATGAGTCGACTTGAAGTCAGTTTTAGAAAGACAAATTAGGCATTGTTTGACAAACATAATCAATGTCTCTTGTAAAAGGAATTACAAGAATTCTCCTCCAATGACTTGTCTATATGAACTTCAAAAGTTCATAAAAGCCACCAAGAGAACATCAATGGAGACCATGGGTATTGTTTCCAATCCCTCTCCCACATAGATTTTTACAATAAAGGGATACGCTATCTAATGCATAAATTAATACACATTAGCATGCATACATGAAATAAAAGCACATAAATATTATCACATAGTCAAAATAATACTAGAATATTATTTTCCGACTATTATGGCTTTATTCCATCCTTGTACGCATCTTCTAGTCTTCAGTCTTCGTTCTTGAATGCTCCATGTGACGAGAATATTAATTCCAATATTTAAATCTATTTATTTTTAATAAATCCAAAAGATACTTAATTCGAAAATTAAGTCAATCGAATAAATCAAAAATAAAATTAAATATTATTAATATTTTTATTTATTTATTTTCCTTTCTAATTCTATTAAATCATTAGAATCCTATCCAAGTCAAACTTGGAACAATCTAGAAGACTTCCATAGTAGAATAAGGAAATAAAATAAATTAGGACTCTTCTACTTTCCAAATTAATTAATTTCCATCTCCATGAAAATTCCCATTAAATATGAATAATCAATTAGGAAATAAATTAATTCCAAATTAATTCTTTTCCTTATCCATGAGGGTTCCCGTAAATAAGAACACTCAATAAGGAATAAATTAATTCCAATTTAATTCTTTTCCTATTCCATGAGAGTTCCTAAAAATAAGAACACTCAAAATAGGAAAACCGAATTAAATTAGGAAAGTCGGATTTCGGTAGGAGTAGCACGGGTTGGGGATCCCCACACCACTCCAACTCGATCGGTCACCACTCTGGGAGGAGCACCGCCGCCCAGCCGGCCGGCCAGCCACCACCGTCGCCGGCGGCAGCCCACGACCGAGGGGCGATCGGCCCCTTTCCTTGTGGTCGATCGCTCGGGATCGATCATGGGGATTGATCGAACCCGGTCCTTCCCTCTCATCGTCTTCTTCGTCACATCTCGTTCTCCGGCGATCGTCTCAACATCGAACCAACGTAAAATTAAATTACAAATTTAAATTACAATTCCGGTATCGATTCTATACATGAAATCGACCCTATACACTTTCCGGAAAAACAAGAATAATAATAAATCCTAAATTCGGTCAACCCCCGAATTTTTACTATTACAAGCATTCATCCACACAAAACGAATCTCGACATGTCCGAGAGTTTAATAAAAAATTATGACAATAATTAACAAATAATTAATAAGCCATAATAGTCGAAATCCCTGCAAGGTAGAACACAAAATCGAACATATACATGAACTAGAACCAACGCTCTGATACCAATTGTTGGAAATCGATATCCCGGGGTTAACGGAATTGCGGAAAACATAACCCCGACCGAAATCCCATCGCCGGAAAACACGCGAACCACCGTACGACGCCGGAGCTCGACCGGAGCGTCGCCGTGGGTGAACCCACGGCTAACCCTAGCCGATCCCCCGTCGAGAGGGGCTCGCGATCGCTGCCCTAGCGATCGCCGGGGATGCACGCGCATCCCCGTGGGGCTGTTCGGAACAGCCCCCGGCGGTGAGTCCGGCGACTCACCGCCACCGCCGAGGAGGGCGGTGCGCCCAGCGCACCCGCCGCGGCTGCCCACGCGATCGACCGCACGGTCGTTCGCATGCCTCGGCGTCCAGCCGGGGGCGTCCTCGTGTGGGCCCGCGATCGACGCCCTAGGGCTCGATCGCACCCCTCGGCTCCCAGCCGAGGGTTCCTTTTGAGCTTCGCCGGGGATCTCGAATCCCCGTCCCCGAAGTTCATACGTCCCAGATCTTCGTTCATGTATATATTAGGATTTATATATCACATGAAAGCATAGAGGGTGTTTATCGATTTTACCTTTAATCTCGTTGTGCGGAGAAACGAGATTGATTTGAAGACCTTCGGATCTTCCTACGTATTCCTTGCACTAGCTTGAACGTCGTGTGGGCGACGATCCTCCAAGCTTATAGATCTCCTTCACAACTCTCTAGAACTATCAACTAATGATATTCTTGTCTTGTATGTGTGTTCTAATTGTGAAGACCATGTATTGCTTTTATAGGCTACGTAGGGGATCTAAAGGAGGTGGAATATTGGGCTTCCAATATTAATGATTAAATTGAGCCCAAACCCAAATCTATTAATCCATTAATATTAATTATATGATTAATTCCACTATATAAATATAATTGCACTCCCAATATTCACCATATTATATCAAATAATATTCTCTCCGGTAGTATTAT
The DNA here is from genome assembly GCA_954870475.1 of Euphrasia confusa. NCBI lineage: Eukaryota > Viridiplantae > Streptophyta > Magnoliopsida > Lamiales > Orobanchaceae > Euphrasia > Euphrasia confusa. The sequence continues at coordinate 36,875,944 of OX940950.1, forward strand.
TTATTCCATGTGTCTAAGATATAAATATCCATGAATAAAGTTAATTTATTGCTTAATTAATTTATTCATCTCTTATATCCGAGACTAGTACCATTCAACTTTAATTATTATGCGGAACAAATCTACTCATGATGTTTACATAATAATTCCTTATGAACTCATCTCGGGGATATTATCAACCCTTTCGAGGACACATTTTCCCGTCAAGAATTCACGGCATGTCATACATAAAATACCGTGACCCAACTTTACCGGTAATTGATCGGTTATTCTAATCAATCAATTCCTTTGGAAAATCAAAGTCACTAATATTAAATGCACACACCCGCAATAATATCAGGGATTAAGAATAAAATACTCAGAGATTTAAATCGATTATCCAAGGCAATCCTAATCGATAAATCTCCAGCGATCCGCTCAATACACCAAGTGTACAAGTATGATAAAATAATCAAGACCAATTATTTTCACTCTCATACAACGACTATACCGATGGATTAGTTCTTGTCCATCTAGGTCATGAGCTACTGTTTGATTATCGAGTGACTGATAGTATGATCTTCCGTGTGACGACGCACACCATACTAAATACAACGTATATAATCCAGAACCATATTTGCATTTATTTAATTATAAATAATTAAAAGCAAACGATTATCCATTTAAATAGATTAAATACTATGACCGGGAGTTTACGATACTTAAATCTAGACATTAAGTATACAACTCCATCACAAATGTCCACAATGAAAATGTTGAAGAGGTGGTTCTTGAAGAGATGGTAGTTGAAGAACATCCTAATGTAGAGGTTGGTGATGAACAACTTAATGTACATATCAGTGATGGGGAGAGGGATGCTTATGACAGTGAAATAGAGTTGTCATTTGGAGAAGATTTTGAGCTTTCTTATTTCTTTGAGGATAGTGATGGTTGTTGTGATGATGACATTGAGTTGTTCAAGAGGTTTATTGATACTGAGGCTGATAGTGAGGGCTGCAATGAATCTGATGGAGGTGGATCCAAGAGGCCAGTCACTAGGAGCAAAACAAAACAAGAGAGGCATACTAAAAAATCTAAGGCTGTGAGGAAAATGCGTCACTTTTGTATGTTTGAGGAAAATGTGTCACTTTTGTATGTTTGAGGAAAATGTGTCACTTTTGTATGTTTGAGGAAAATGCGCATATTTTACATATCTCTCATTTTTGACCTCATATCTGTTTTTTTGTTAGGCCAAGAATGAAAAGGTGTCACAGAGCCAAGGGCATGAACAGGCAAGCACTTCAGCTCCCTCTCAACCAGCAAATCTAGCTCCAATTCAAGCTGCCACACCTGCTCCAACTCCAGTAATTCCATTGAGGAGGAGTCCAAGGGAAAGTTGCCACACCTGCTCCAACTCCAGTAATTCCATTAAGGAGGAGTCCAAGGAAAAAGGAAGTTGCCACTGCTCCAGATGCTCCTAAAGCCAGTGCAAGTAAAAAGTTGCCTGTTATTTCTAGGAAAAAGGTGGCTGCAAAAAATGTGAAGAAAGTGACTGCTTCTCAACCTTCTATTCCACAGTCTGCTCCTCTTGTTGATGCTGCTAGGCCCTCATCATCTCAACCTGCTGCAGCTCATGTGCCATTATCACAGCCTGAACTTCTGAAGAGGCTAGGTGGATCATTGATCACACTTAGAAATTCTACTGATATCAGACCAATGTTTTCAAGTGTTCCAAAAAAGAAATTCAAGTGAACCAGTTGTTTTCAAGTACTTTGTGATGTAGTTAACTTCTTTGATCCTAAGTAACATCAGTTGTAATGAACAAGTCATCTGATGTTGTGTATTTTGTGTCATGTACTTTCTGATGTACTTAAGTCCTATTTCAGTGCTTTTAGTTGTTACCTATTTCAGGGCTTTTAGTTGATTGTAGTTTCTCCAATCCCAGTCATTCACATCACAAAAACATAACACAAAATCCCTTGCATTGCATTGCATAAAACATAATCTAGTACATTGCACAAAACACATTACAGTACACACACTACACAATCATAACACTAAATCCATTACACATACACAACACTTAAATAGTCATAAACTTAGTTAAAGAAACAGAAGAGAAGGGCAATGGCAGCTACAAGAACAATAGTCAGCCTCAAATTCCTTTTTTTCTTCAACTGCTCCAATTCCTCAAATTTATTCTTCTGCATCTCCAATTCTTTCATCAACTGCTCCAATTCTTCAACCTTCGAATTGATGTTTCTCAAAAGGCCAGGAATAATTTGATGGCATCTTTCACATGCATGAGGGTCAACCCAAACAAAGTATTCACAACCTCCATTCTGCAATTTCATGAAATTTCAAAAATTGAGCATATATTAGGGTTTTTCAGAAATTAGGGTTTATCAGAAATTGGGGATTTTTACAAAAAATTAGGTTTTTCAGACATTGGGTTTTTACAGAATTAAAGTTTTTCAGAAATTGGGGGTTTTTACAAAGATTATGGTTCTCAGAAATTGGGGTTTTTTTACACCTACTGCCTGGGTTCAAATCAGTCGAAGATGAAGAAATTACTTGTAGAAAAGAATAACTTAAATAACTTACCCGAAACTCATTGCATGCTTTATACCTCCTGCCTGGGTTCAAATCACTCCAAGATGTGCGACTCACCACTTCCTTTCCGCACCGGCAAAATTCCACCATGTCTTTTCTTCGTCGATTGGATGAGGCGCGATGTGTGCTGAAATTAGGGTTCATGGAATGAATGGGGTGAAATCCCTCCTCTGCGATTTATAAAACCCCCATTCTCAAATTTCATTTCATTTTTAATTTTATTTTATTAAAAATAAAAATAGTTGACCGAAATTGACTGAGAGGGTTAAATATGTAATCAACCATTCAAAAGTGTTTTTATTAATAAAAAATCCACTTAAACGGAATATTCCATCGAATATTTCGATGCAGGTTGTAAAGTGTAAAACCCGTATACATTGGGTTGCAAAGTGTTACGAAATTCCGACTAGGTTGCAAAGTGTAAAAAAACCCTATACATTGGGTTGCAAAATGTAATAAACCCTAAAAATAAATATGTTTACTCAGTCCAAATGCTATTGCTTGGCCAAAACATATCTATAGTTTCTCATGTCACTCTGTAGATGAATTCTAGACATTTTGTTTGTTATTATAGCAATTATCTATCTTAGGGAAAATGACCACAGTTGCTGTTATCCCTTTGGTTATCTCATCGTCGATAAAGTCTTTGTGGTCAGGAGAGGTCACATTTGAAACCGACCAAACAAAACATAGATTCACGGTGATTGGGTACTCTTCGACTGGATTACGTTTACAACTCCCATACTCGTTTATTTTATCAAACAAATTTGCATGTATCACATAACAATCATTGAAGTGATATTCTGGAAAGGCTAGTTCTTTTAGATCTTAATTTAGGCTTGGTAATATCTTCAGCAGTACGCTCATCGTAGATACCGAGGACTGTACAATGCGATACTCTTCCTGTAAAAACACAAAAATACAAATCATAATAAAAACACCTCAGTGGCGCCAACTAGGATTCATAGCGCCAGCCTGGTTAGCGCCCCGCGGCCAGTACAATGAAGATGGCGCGAGGGCGCGAACTTCATCTGGGGTCGTGGCGGCGCCAGCTCGGAACCATGGCGCCAGCCTGGCTAGCACCGCGCCAGTACAATTAAGACAACGCGAGGGCTCGAAAGGAGGATAACGCCCCGCGCCTTCACAGAATGCTATCGCGCCCGCCCAAGAAAATCGACGCAAACACACGGATAATCTAATTGAAACGAAAATTGATAATGTAGACTAAATAAGAGTTCAAGAAAGTTGTGTGTACCTGGAAAACCCCCGCGGCGGCCATTTCGGACAACCCTCCGAGCTTCGACACCGCCGACGTGTCGTGCAATTGCTTCCTTCTCAGCTCCTCCTCGGAACGAACCCTTTTCGAAAGCCTCTCACAAGTATTGCATGAGTTCTCCATTGGTTGGATAATTGAGAGAACACGACTACTTGACGATTTTCATGTTTTTGTTTGCTGCCTTATGGTGTGAGTTCGATGAGAGAGGAGAAAGGAGGGCCTCTCACACGTTTGATTAAGATTAAAGAGGGTGTTTTTTGCAATTGTTTAAATTTAAGAGGGAAGTTTGTAATTGTTTTAAAATTAATATTCAATTATAATATATTTTTATTATATTTTAAATTAAAAATAAATAAAAAATATAATGGGAGGTATTGTTAAAATTTGTGTTTGTTGGGAAAGCATTAATCGCAATTCCCTCTTTTTTTAATCTATAGCAAGGTTAAAGATTTATAATTACTACTAAATTCTCTCGTTTTTAAATTTTGATTTTATAAGTTCTAAAACTACTATATTAGCCTTATTTAAAATTATTGCTAATTACACTCCCACGGCAATTTATACCATGGTACTAGTACCATCCTAAGAGACGTTGTACCATTTTTTAATATTTAAATATTTCTTTTTCTTTCCAATTTTTGTTTCCTTTTTTTTTTTTTTCGCTTCTCTCCTCTTTTTCTCTCCAGCAGAGAGCATCCCAACTGAAGGTCAGAAAAAATCGACGACTCAACTCCCAAAATTGGCGGAATTCGACGGCGCAAATCTTGTCCTTGTATTCTATGAAGGAAATGTTGGAAATCGACTATCCGGGAGGCATTCGTTCGATCGCTCGAACATCCGAACGCTCCCAGTCGACCTCCGAAGTCGCTACTTCGTTCGCACGACACCCCTTGACCCGATTCACGCCCAGCCATCGCCCCGAAGGACAACCGCGCGAAAAGGGACTGGACTGCATCAATTCGGCGACCGCCGAAAGCAGTCCAGCGGTCGCTGAAAGGAACTGCAAACGGCGACCGCCGTTTGCCCTTTGGCGACCGCCGTTTGTCCGCGAACAGCAACGCGACGTTGCTGTTCCGGGCTCGTTTCCGGGTCGTTTTTCCTCATCCGACTACCGTTCCGGAGGTCCTAGATCCCCCAGTAGTCGAGGAACACGTACCACGACTCCCGGAACCCGATCGATCGTTCGATGTATTTTTAACGAATTTAGAGATCCATAATTGCGGAATTAGGGATCGATCTCATACCTTTGTCGCGTGATTCGGAGAAGCCGAATTGTTGAAACCTTAGACGTTTCTAGCGTATGCCTCTAACCCGATTCCAGCCGTTGAGTGGGCAACGATCTGCTGGATTCTCCTTTTCTGCTTTCTCTTCTCTAAACCAGCGCAAGAATAATTTTTTCTCTCTCAGAAATATAATTGCGCTAAGCAATTAATTTCATCAGAAAAATAACTGCGTTAACTCTTTTATTTAAACAGAGAAAAACATAATTGCGCTAAGCAATTTAATTTCTCTGCTGAAATAATAGTTGCGGCGTTTTCTTAGGTTTAAGAGAGGCAAGGGGGGTTATTTATAGAGTTACACTAGGGACCTCTTAGGTAAATTAATTAGGGGCTAAATTGCAATTTAATTAAACCGGTGTCCTTAAAAGAAAACCTTTAATTAAATTCCACAATTTTAATTATTATTCACTCCACTAAAAAATAATAATTGAATTCCCGAAATTAATTTAATATTATATCAACAATAATATTTCCGCCGAAATTACATATACGACTTTCCCCGTGTTTAAGATATCGAATGTCCACGAATTAACTTTAATTACTAATAATTAAATTAATTCGTTTCTTATTATCCGAGACTAGTACCACTCATCCTTATTATCATGTGGAACGAATCCACCTGCAGGGTTTACATGATAAACTTTATGAGCTCATCTCGGGGACATCATCAACCCGATAAACGGGACACGGTTTCCTGTCTATAATCTATAGCATGCCGTGTGTACAATTCCGATTCCCAATTTACCGAGAATATTGACTAATCAATTAGTCTCACTCATTGGTAGATTAAAGAACCGAGAATTGGACACACGCACCTATAATTATATATGGATTAGGAATTCGCATATCCGCAATATCTGAGGTCTAGTTCGATTACTTCGATTAGTATAAATCGAACGCCCTCCCGTGGTCCTGCTCAATACACCAAGTGTACGAGTGTAACATGATAGTCAAGACCGACTATCTACCAGTCACACTACGACGTACCGATGGATTGTCCCTGTCCATCTAAGTCGTGAGCTACTGTTCGATAGTATACGAGTAACCGACAGTATGATCTTCCGCGTGTCTCCTCACGCCATACTGTCTACAACGTATACATCAAGGACTATTGCATTAAATGCAATCATGCTTGAATCATATCTCGAATTAAGGTATAGATAAGGAGTTCCGTATTTGCACTAAACTAGACATTTAGAATACAACTCCATCAGGAAATTCGGCAGCACAACGACTTCATCTTCGATCATACAGCGACGAGAATGGTCGATTGATTCGGCGACGAGAATCGTCGATTGATGCGGTGAAGGGAATAGACGTGGCGCAACACCTCTTTATTTCGTATTACAGCCAGAGAGAAAAGGCTTCCTTCCAAAAGAACGGCGGATCCGCTGACCGACGATCATATCTCTGATCAATTCAAGGAAGCATTCTCTCTATTCGAAAAGGACGAAGACGGTCAGTCACCGTTCTTATCGATCAACTCAATTACGTTGACGCATTTTTTTGTTTGTTTTTGCTTTAATATGTTTTCCGTGTAGAAGCCAGCAAATACTCCTTAACCGCTGGGCTCATGCTGAAACACGAATTGATTTGTTAAAAATTTATAGACTTGTTGACGATGAATAAGGGTAACTCTTACACTGATTCAAATGTTGCTGAACCTCCATTTAGATTGTATGCTTGCAAAAGTCATGTGATGTATTCTCGGTCAGTATGTGGATGGTGAGTATCTTTTCCAGTTTTATCATTTCATGCAATTTTGTTTTGTCATTTTTCTTTCCTACACTTCTGAATGAACCCTCTTGTTGTTGGCACATATATGTCTCTTGTCATTTAGTACTTCTATGTTTAGACAATATTCTATTGCAGTCATGTTTTGGAGTGCTGATGCATTGTTGGTGTTTCTCTTTCAATTAAACTATTCTTAGTCTCGGGGATACTTGAAGCCCTTTTAAGTTTATTTTCGGAGGGATATACCTTAGATATGAATGTTCGCATCTGCATATTGATTGTAAAGACATGTTTGGTTTTTTCATTTTTTTATGCTTCTACAATGGAAGTTAGATTTTCCTATTTCGTTTGGTGTTGTTATATAGGTGTTCCTGTTGGGATATGTCCTTCGATCCTACGTGTGCAATCGATATTGTCATAAGGTCGTCTATGGATGTTAAATGATTATTTGATAATATTATTTGTTGGGAACAATATAATATTGATCGATAAATCATACCTATAGGGTCACACACGGACTCAAAGATGATGCACGTTGCTTGATAAATATATTGATTTAGAATCAATATTTACGTGGATTTAATAAACATGCATGGGATGCATGGCTTGCATGGATGCATGTCACATAGTGTGGCATAGCATGCCACACAAGCAAGTGTGTAAATGTTGGTTTTGGCGACAACGTATTTTTCCTTGTGTTTTTGTTTTTGTTGATTTTCAGGTCTACAAGTTAAGAATCCGAAGTCAACTACCTTGCACATGGAAATGGAGACTTGAGTCTCCACTTTTGGAATTGCATGGAATCAGCGACACGAGTCGCCGCTTTTGTGAAAATGCAAGGAAACGGCGACAGGAGTCGCCGCTTTGGGAATGCACGGAAACGGCGACAGCAGTCGCCGCTTTTGGTGTTGGTTTGGAAACGGCGACTGCAGTCGCCGCTTTTGGTTTTGGTGAAGAAACGGCGACAGCAGTCGCCACTTTTGTGAAGTGTGGAAACGGCGACCACTGTCGCCGCTTTTGGTGCAAGATGAAAAACGGAGACTCCAGTCTCCGGTTTTGGTTTTTGGGCGAACTACGGAAATGGCGACTGGCGTCGCCATTTGTGATGGAGCATGGAACGGCGACTGGAGTCGCCGGTTTTGTGCCCTACCTAAAAACCGGCGACTCAAGCTACTTACTTGGTTTCAAAGACTAAGTACTTTCAACGTGTTTTCTTTCACCAGGTACTCAGTTCGAGGAAATGAAGAATTGTTCCAAGTTCGTAACTTCAAAAAGATCGACGACCATGAAGACGATGAAATTCTGAAGCTTCAACACATAGAGATTTTCACAAGAAATTGAAGATGAAGAATTGAGATCGATGGAGTCAAGATTGAAATTGAAGTTTGTTTTTGAAATTGAAGATTCAAGATTCAAGATTCGAAGATTCAAGAATCGAAGATTCAAGATTCCAAGATTCAAGAATCCAAGTTCTACAATGATGATGTCATCTATGGAAAAGTGACATAGGTCAAGCATGCGACGAATGAGAACGTGCCACGTCATCACTCTCACATGTGCGGCTCTACTATAAATACCCATGGATGTTCATTTCCTCATTTTGACGATTTTGAGAGAACGAAATCTGATTTTTAGAATCGTAGTCGAGCTTCGAGTTTGTGTAGTAGCTTTTGCGCCTTGTGCCAAGATTAGAGTTAGGAGTTTTAGCTCTAGGTACTTGTGTGCTAGATTGCAAGTTAGTGGGAGTTGTTGCGACACTCGGGAAACTTCTTGTAATCGTTTTGCCTACCATACTTTTCAAGTGTAATAGTTTAGTTTTGTTGTTCAATGAAATGAAAACTATTATAACTTTGTCTCCACATTTTATTCTACAAATTGTGTGAGTGTTTACTTTGACGCAAGCTGCTGTCTGTGTGTTCAAGACCAATTTCACGAAAAATTGGTATCCTACGCTGAAGGCGTAATTTCAATTGGTATCAGAGCGGGACGTCATACGTATAAGACGTTATTCGTTACTTGACTTCATATTTCCGCTACAATGGAGTCGTATATGTTTGTCCAGAAACCGATTATGCTTACTCATCAGAACTACTCAAACTGGAAGGCCAAAGTTTCTGCTAGGATTAAAGGGTTTGACTCTAGATCTTGGATGGCAGTGTTGGAAGGATGGGAACGCCCATACACTGAAGATGCCGATGGTGTAAGGATTCCGAAACCGGAACGTAGTTGGACAAGAGAGGAACATGACTTATCCACGGCAAACAGCAAAGCGTTACTTCTTATCTGTGAATGGCTGGACCTCAGTATGTATCAGTTAGTCAAAAATTGCACATCTGCCAGAGATGCATGGGAGACTCTGCAAAGAACGTGTGAGGGAAGTCATGCAGTTAAGCGATCAAAAATCCGAACTATCACTGCCCAATTCCATCAACTCCGGATGAGAGAAGATGAAGATATAAATGACTACCTCGACAAGATTATGAGATATGTGAATGAGGCACATGAACTTGGAGAAATCTTTCCTGCTCCCATGGTCTATGAGAAGGTGCTATCCAGTGTGAGTACTAGATTCGAAAGCAAAGTGTTAACTATCGAAGCGCGCAACGATGAGAATCAAAACTGGGATTATGCTGACTTGATGGCTGATTTGAGAAACTATGACTTGACTCTCAAAGTTCGAAATAACCCAGATATGTCACTTGTCTACGAACCGATGACTGCTCTAAAAATTTCTGAGAAGGGTAAAAGTTCAAGAAGTCCAAAACCTCAGAAAACTCCGTCGAGAAATGAGAGATCTGAAAGTAGTTTCTCAGCTGATGTGAATGAATCTGATGACGATGAAGCAGAGGACATTGAACGTTTGATGAACTCAAATAATCCGGACAAACTTGCTGCACTGACTGAAATCGTCACTTATCTTGTGAAGCAAGAGTTTAAGAGAAAGAATCGAGCTCGAAATTTTCGAAAATTTCAGAAAAATTCTAACTCATTTCAGAGAAACTCTGACAACCGAAAACAAACTTCATTCTCTGACAAAAAATTTAAGGAGACAAAACTATCTCCATATTCATCAACTAGCAAGGATGTTTCTAAAATGCAGTGTTTTGAATGTAAGGGATTTGGACATGTCAAAAATGAGTGCCCCAACTTGCATCGCAAAAAGAAACTGCCGGTGAGCTATGTTGTTTTCGATGATAAAAATGTAATCTCAGAAAGCGAGGAGTCTGAGAATGAAAATTCTGACAACGAGGAGGACAACGCTCTAGTTGTCACTTTTGGTGAAAACTTTGACCTCTCAAATGTGGAAGTTGAGAACTTTGTTTTTGATGGGTTTCTGAAAGACACTGCAACTGCAGACAACATCTTTAATATAGCTTCAGAAAACCGAAACTTCTGTGATGATGATATTTTCTCGGATGTTGAATCCGTGTCTGAGACTGAAGAGATAGTGAAGACATCAGAAGTATCTCCAACTGAAGATGTATGTGTTGAGTTACTCACTCTAAGAGAGAGTCTTTCTGAACTCAAAACTGTGTATGACACTGCTATCACTGAGAATAGCACTCTGGAAGTGTCTCTGAAAGTTCTTACAGAATCTTGTAATGAACTCTCGACTGCTAACCGAAAGATGTATGATGACGCAGTTGAATTAAAAAACTCAGTTGAGAAGACAAAGGATGAAAAACAAAGGTTGAATAATTCTCTAACAATTCTGAAGATCAAGTTTGATACTCTCTTCGAAGAAAAACATAAATACTACAAAGAGGTTGTTGAACTGAGAGAATCTTCTGAGAAGTCGAATTCTGAAAATTCGAAACTAAAAGCTCTCCTGAAAAAGGAAGCTGCAGAAGTTAAGAAACTTCAAATTTTGTTCAAAAACTCCGATGCTGAGAATGATGAACTAAAATCATCCCTTCTGAAAGCTCAGACTGACCTTGCCATGACAGACAAGGAACGCTACGTTTTGAAGGAAAAACTTCACATGACTGACGAACTTTTGAGGAAGATGAATACGAATTATTCTGTGTTTGATAATGCTGCGTCCTACATGAATCCTAATCGCTATGGACTCGGCTTTCAAAAAGTTTTTGAGTCTATTTACTCTACACCTGAGAAGAAAGATGTGACTTTTATCAAAGCATCCAACGATCAACCAGAGGATAAAAATAAGGATGACGCCGAATCATCCAAACGGAAGGACATTGCCGAAGGGAAGAAGATTGCTAAGTCTCCTGAATCTAAACCGCAAAAGTCGGTCTCGACCTCAAACTCTAAATCTGAGACACTACAATCTGAGACATATCAATTCCCTAAAAATATTGTTAAACATCCTCGTGGCATCTTGCCATATGAGAAAACGTTGCTGAAAAAGTTGGATGAACATCAGAACATAAAATTGAACAGGAAAACTCTTCACTCTAAAAATGCCTTGGTCAGGACACCTGTGAAAGTTGAAGCTAGTCAAAAACGGGAATATGTCTGTCACTACTGCAATGTGCATGGACACATAAGACCATTTTGCTACAAACTTAAAGCTGACATGAACCGTGAGTTGATGACTAAGGATGACAAATCACAAATATCTCAAAAGCTGAAAGTTGAGAAAAATATGACAAACTCACGAAATACTAATGTGAAGAAGGTTGCTAAGGACTTGAAGAAACACCTTTCTCCAATCTTGAAAACTAAGACAAATTTGAAGACTGTGACTGAGAGAAATGTACAATCTTCAAATGACAAGAAGAAATGGGTGCCTAAGTCTCCAAAGAGTAAAGTTGAACTTAACTCTAACTCCGTAAAAGTCAGTTGGCAACCAAGAGAACTCATTTTCTGCAATGTTGCACTTAATGCATCTGAGACTGGAACCAAAGGAATTTGGTATTTTGATAGTGGCTGTTCCCGCCATATGACTGGCACGAAAAGTTTCTAAAAAATTACGAGCCTATGATTGGAGCTCCCGTAGTGTTTGGAGGGGGAGCGAAAGGCGTCGTAAAGGGAAAGGGGACTCTACAAATCAAAGGTTTACCTCCTATCAGAAATGTAGTCCATGTAAAGGGACTTGTTGCAAATCTTATCTCCATCAGTCAACTGTGCGATGAAGGACTGAATGTGAGTTTTGATAAGGAGTCGTGCAGAGTTTTTTATGCTGAAGGAAAGTGTATAATGGAAGGTCCACGAGCTAAAAATAATTGCTATACAACTGAGTATAGTTGTTTTTCTGTGACCGTTCCTGATGAAGTTGATTTGTGGCATCAACGTCTTGGCCACACTGGCACTCGAAATTTGAGTAAACTGGTTAAGGGGGAGATAGTTCGAGGAATCTCTCAACTCCCCAAAATCGAAAAGCGAGTGTGCGGTGACTGTCAGAAGGGAAAGCTGACGAGAACTCCTCATCCTGTTGGAAATCGACTACCCGGGATGCGTTCGTTCGATCACTCGAACATCCGAACGATCCCAGTCGACATCCGGTGTCGCTACTTCGTTCGCTTTTCCAGCCCGTGCCCCGATTCAAGCCCAGCCATTGCCCCGAAGGAAAACCGCGCGAACCGAGCGGGCTGCCAGAAAAACACCAAAACGGCGGTCGCCGTTTGGAAACGGCGGTCGCCGTTTCTCCGCGAACAACAACGCGACGTTGCTGTTCCGGGCTCGTTTCCGGGTCGTTTTTCCTCATCCGACTACCGATCCGGAGGTCCTAGAACCCCTAGTAGTCGAGGAACACAACCCACAACCCCGGAACCCGATCTACGTTCATGTATGATCAACGAGAAATTAGATCGAATGAAATTGCGGAATTGAGATTCGATCTCATACCTTATCGGTCGATTGTTGAGACCTTAGAGCTTCTAATGTATGACTCTTCCCGACTCCAGACGTTGTGTGGGCAACGATCTACTGGGTTCGTCCTTTTCTGCTTCTCTCCTTCCAAGACCACCGTATGAATTATTCTCTGGTGAGAAAATAATTTAATTGCGTTAACTTTTATTTTAACAGAGAAAACTTTTATTTGCGCTAAGCAAAATAATTTTTCTCTGCTGAAATAATTATTGCGGCGTTCTGTAGGTCATAGGAGAGGGCAAGGGGGGGGTTTAAATAGAGTTACATTAGGGACCTAAGGTTAAATTAATTAAGGGCTAAATTGAAATATTAATTAACTTGGAATACGTAACCGCAATTCCTTAATTAATCAATTTCAATTTTAATTATTATTCACTCCACTAAAAAATAATAATTGAATTCCCGAAATTAATTTAATATTATTTCAACAATAATATTTCCGCCGAAATTACATATACGACTTTCCCCGTGTTTAAGATATCGAACGTCCACGAATTTATTTAATTACTAATAATTAAATTAATTCGTTTCTTATTATCCGAGACTAGTACCACTCATCCTTATTATCATGTGGAACAAATCCACCTGCAGGGTTTACATGATAAACTTTATGAGCTCATCTCGGGGACGTTATCAACCCGATAAACGGGACACGGTTTCCTGTCTATAATCTATAGCATGCCGTGTGTACAATTCCGATTCCCAATTTACCGAGTATCTCGACTAATCAATTAGTCTCACTCATTGGCAAGTTAAAGAACCGAGAATTGGACATACGCACCTATAATTATATAGGGATTAGGAATTCGTATATCCGTAATTCTGAGGTCTAGTTCGATTACGTCGATTAGTATAAATCGAACGCCCTCCCGTGGTCCTGCTCAATACACCAAGTGTACAAGTGTAACATAATAGTCAAGACCAACTATTACCCAGTCACACTACGACGTACCGATGGATTGTCCCTGTCCATCTAAGTCGTGAGCTTCTGTTTGATAATATACGAGTAACCGACAGTATGATCTTCCGCGTGTCTCCTCACGCCATACTGTCTACAACGTATATATCTAGGACTATTGCATTCATATACATGATAGATAAAATGCCGACAGTTTGATTAATAGATAATGTAAAACACAGATAAGGAGTTCCATATTGTCACTAAACTAGACATTTAGAATATAACTCCATCAATCTCCCACTTATACTAAATCTCTAGTTGCCCTCTACCATACATCCGATACCCATCCCCTTCACGTGTCTCTTGAACGCTTCCGCTGGAAGTGCCTTCGTAAAGGGGTCAGCCAGGTTATCCGCTGATGCAATCTTGGTGACAACCGCATCGCCTCTCCTGACGATGTCTCTAATCAGGTGGTACTTGCGATCTATGTGTTTACTCGCATTGTGGGCTCGTGGTTCCTTTGCATTTGCCACTGCACCGCTATTGTCACAATAAATTGTGATAGCTCTAGGCATCTTAGGAACCACATCCAAGTCCATAAGGAAGTTCCGGAGCCACACCGATTCTTTAGCTGCCTCAGAGGCTGCTACATATTCGGCTTCCATGGTAGAGTCCGAAATGCATTTCTGCTTAACACTCTTCCATGAAATTGCTCCACCTCCCAATGTCAACACATAGCCTGATGTAGACTTTCGCTGATCCTTATCAGATTGGAAATCCGAGTCTGTGTAACCAATAGGAATCAAATCGGACGCTTTGTAACTCAGAACATAATTCCTAGTCCTTCGCAGGTACTTAAGTATGTTCTTTACAGCAGTCCAGTGACCCTGTCCAGGGTTACTCTGATATCTAGCTACCATGCCCACGGCATAGCAGATATCAGGTCTCGTGCACAACATGGCATACATTAGACTTCCTACTGCCGAAGCATAAGGAACCTTCTTCATGTAATCTATCTCCTTTTGTGTTTTGGGACACATGTCTTTAGATAGATGAATTCCATGGCAGAAAGGTTGAGCACCTCTCTTGGAATTCTGCATGTTGAAACGAGCCAGAATCGTATCAATATATGAAGCCTGGGGCAAGCTCAATGTTCTTTTCTGGCGATCCCGTATAACCTTGATCCCAAGAACATGCCCAACTTGTCCTAAGTCTTTCATATCGAATTGCTTGGACAACCATCCCTTTATGTCCGACAACATCTTCACATTGTTGCCAATTAGAAGGATGTCATCTACATAAAGCACGAGAAACGCCACACTATTTCCGTCACTTCTCCGGTATACACACGACTCGTCCATGCTTTGAATGAATCCATAAGACTGGATAACCTCATCAAACCGCATGTTCCAAGATCTAGAAGCTTTCTTCAATCCATAAATGGATCGGTTTAGCTTACACACTAGATGCTCTTGGCCTTTCTTGATGAAACCTTCTGGCTGTCTCATGTAAATGGTCTCGTCAAGATTCCCATTCAAGAATGCTGTCTTGACGTCCATTTGCCACACCTCATAATCCATATGAGATGCTATAGACAAAAGAATCTGGATCGACTTTAGCATAGCTAGCGGCGAAAAGGTTTCCTCATAATCGATCCCTTCTTTCTGAGTATACCCTTTCGCAACAAGCCTAGCCTTGAAGGTTTCAACCTTCCCGTCAGACCCTCTTTTCCTCTTGTACACCCACTTGCAACCAATGGCTTTTACACCTTTGGGCGGTGCTACAAGATTCCAGACCTGATTTGAATCCATTGATTCAATCTCAGATTTCATCGCCTTTTGCCAAGACTGAGCATCTTGATCTTTAAGCGCCTCGCCATAGGTCCAGGGATCGGCCTCATGTTCTCCAGGTAACAAGTCCGAAGACTCACCTATAAACATGAACCTATCGGGTTGTCGAACAACCCTCCCACTACGACGAGGCTCCGGTGTAACCTCAGTAACTACAGGTGCAGACTGTGGTGGCGTATCACCCGGTTCGGTTGGATCTAAGCCTTGATCGTCCCCTCTCAGTTCGTTAAGTATTATCTCACTCTTGGGCTTGTGGTCCATTATATAATCCTCTTCCAAGAACCGAGCGTTGGTGCTAACAACGATCTTCTGGTCCTTAGGACTATAAAATAGACCACCTTTCGTTCCTCTAGGATATCCTATAAACAACCGAATATCTGAACGAGATTCCAACTTATCAGCCCCATGCTTCAGCACATGTGCTGGACAACCCCAGATCCGAATGTGTTTCAAATTTGGCTTTCGCCCGGTCCACAATTCCGAGGGCGTCTTAGGGACTGATTTAGAAGGAACTAAGTTCAGGATATATGCCGCTGTTTCCAAGGCATATCCCCAGAACGAAACTGGTAGGTCTGAGTAACTCATCATAGATCTTACCATTTCCATAAGAGTCCTATTCCTTCTTTCTGCTACACCATTCTGCTGGGGCGTGTATGGTGCAGTCATCTGGGAGTCAATCCCATTCTCTAATAAGTACGCCTTAAACTCTCCCGAGAGGTACTCTCCTCCACGATCAGATCGTAGAGTCTTTATGGTTTTACCATGAAGGTTCTCCACAAGAGCTTTGTACTCCTTGAACTTGTCAAAGCACTCGCTCTTGCGGCGCATCAGGTATATAAAACCATACCTTGAGTAATCATCAGTGAAGGTTACGAAATATTCATAACCTCCTCTCGCTTGGACAGATAAAGGCCCGCACAAATCAGAGTGAATCAATTCCAGTACTTCCTTGGATCTATACCCCTTATCAATAAAGGGTCGCTTGGTCATTTTTCCTTCCAGGCATGATTCACAGGTCGGAAAGTCCTCATCTTTCACACCACTGAGTATTCCATCAGTTATCAACCTTTGAATCCTGCCCAAGTTAATATGACCTAGCCTAAGATGCCATAAGTACTTTTGATTCATTCTAGAAGGCTCCTTTCTCTTATTGGTACTAGATGTGTTATTTGACTCTACTCGTTGCATCGTGGAATAATCAGGATTCAGTATATATAAGTTGCCTATCAATGTACCAGAACAGATATACTCACCATTCTTTTTGATAATAACAGAACTATCAAAAGAAACAGAATATTCATTCAAAACCAACTTAGAAACCGAAACAAGGTTCTTTCTAAAATTCGGTACATAAAGACAATTATTCAATACCAAAACTTTATTATTAAAAGATAAATAAATATATCCCACTGCAACAGCCGCCACTTTCGTCGCGTTGCCCATGTAGATAGTGATCTCTCCCTCTCTAAGCCGCCGGGTTTCCTGGAACCCCTGCAAAGAATTGCAGACATGATCAGTGGCTCCCGTATCCACACACCAGGTACCGGTGGATAACACCGCTAAACATGTTTCAGTGACTAAGGAAAATTTCGTACCTCCTTGTCTGAGAGGACAATTAGACTTCCAATGTCCAGACTGCTTGCAACGGAAACACTTGCCCTTGGGCTTGTTCACTCCATTATGTGGTCCACCATTTCTGGGTCCACTGGGTTTCCGTCCTTGTTTCTTCTTCCTCTTAGTCCCCGGAGGGCCAGGAAGTTTCACAGCCACAAGTGCCTGAGATTTCTTAAAGATTCCCTCTGCCGCCTGGAGTTCAGTCAGGAGCTCCGCCAACGAATATAACCTCTTGTTCATGTTATAGTTCAGGCGGAACTGCTCAAAACTCCTAGGCAGAGACTGGAGCACTATATCGATCTGGGTTTCCCCATCGATAGCTCCTCCCATAATCTCTATCTCATTCAGATAGCCTATCATCCTAAGAACGTGATCCCTCACGGGCGTTCCTTCGGACATAGTGGCCGTCATGAGTTTTCTCATGGCATCTTGCCTGGCTGCCCTATCCTGACTACCAAACATCTCCTTGAGGTTAAGCATCATATCATAGGCAGTGGTCATGGCCTCATGCTGATGTTGCAGCACATTTGACATAGAAGCCAAAATGTAGCACCGCGCCATCTGATCAGCCTTGACCCACTTCCGATGAGCTTCCTTTTCCTCAGGAGTGGAGGTATCAATAGGTTCATCAGGACAAACCTCATGGAGTACATATTTGTACTCCTCAGCAGTTAGGACAATGTCCAAGTTTCGTTTCCAATCAACATAGTTTGGACCAGTGAGTTTGTTTTCTTTTAGTATAATGGACAGCGGGTTGAGTGCCATATCTATAAAGAGACAAATCAAACTGTCAAATTTAATTCGATATTAACTCCCTTAATTAATATCATTAAATCTACCAATCAATCCTAAAATCCCATCAGACTAGCATGCCACGTTCATGTGGACGTATACTAGTCCAAACGATTTTATAACTGGACTTTTACTTCGGTCGTACATCATTACAGCAGTGACTCCGATGGGGTGGATACTGTAAAGCGTACCTAAGTGTATACCATTTCTCAGTACTAAGTTAACCGCTCGGAAACTACACGCCCACCGCAAGCCACGTTAGTGTGGACGTTTACGTTGACATGCGGTCCTTTACGATTTCCTATAACTGTCGAGCCTCAATTAACCCAAAGTTCCGTTTCCGTCTAGTAAGCCACGATAGTGTGGACGTTTACTAAACAAACAACTTTGTTAATTGAATTCCATTTAATAAATTTCACAATTTCGTTAATCAAAGCTTGATATCTCGTAAGTGAAACTCGAAGTTTCTAACCAGCGATCAATCATGCAATTGAGCCCTATCTCTCACAAAGTGAGGGAGCCAACCAGACAATCGATCTAGTCATCAAATGACTCGAATGTCTCTAATCTGTGTCATCGACATAACCAAGCGCTTTGGCTCCATTCCACTCCCCGGGGTGAGAATGAGTCGAGTTGAAATTAGTCTTTGAAAGACAGATTAGGCATTGCTTTGAAAAACTTAAGTGTTCAATTCTATAAATGGAATTGAATTCGAATTTTGATCCAGTGATATCCGTGTGTCAACTTTATCCGATAGGGAGGATGACACTAAAGCCAACTCGTAAGCGACACACATCACCATCAAAACAGAGAATGGAGACCGCGGGATTGTTTCCAATCCCTCTCCCACTTAGTTTTTACGAAAGGGATTAACAAGCATGCATAAAATTTAAAGCATAATAAAAGCACGTTAAACACACAAGAAGCAATTAACGTGGCCCGATTATTATGGCCTTTAAAATCTTCGATGCACGTCTTCTCGGATCTTCGTCTCGTTGCTCGTCTAGGTCTCGATCCACCACCGACTCGTTTAAGTGCCAAGAGACGAACCCCTCCCACTGGAGTATCATCCCAAGCCTCGACGAGCGATCCGTGGTGTCAGTCGAACCCCCGTAGCTGCTGCCAAGAAACCAGCGAAACGGCGACCGCCGTTTGCCCTTCAGCAGCCGCGGGTTCGACTTCTCGACCCTCGTTCGTCCGGCCCTCGATCTCGTCTCGATCCACCAAGCAGCAGCAACATTACAAGAGTAAAACATACTACTTCCGGCATCGATCCTATACATATCGATCGATCCTATACACCCGGATAAACGAAAAACGAAAAACCGAAATAGAAAACCTAAACGACTCAACCCGTCGTTTTAAACTATTACAAGCAAGCAACGTTGTAAAACAAAAGTCTCGACAACCCCGAGAGTTTAACAAACCACAACATACAGTACAATAAAAATATGACCATAATAATCGGGTTATCCTGCAAAACAAAACTCGCAAACAATACAAGAACGCACAAACCGGCTCTGATACCAATTGTTGGAAATCGACTACCCGGGATGCGTTCGTTCGATCACTCGAACATCCGAACGATCCCAGTCGACATCCGGTGTCGCTACTTCGTTCGCTTTTCCAGCCCGTGCCCCGATTCACGCCCAGCCATTGCCCCGAAGGACAACCGCGCGAACCGAGCGGGCTGCCAGAAAAACACCAAAACGGCGGTCGCCGTTTGGAAACGGCGGTCGCCGTTTCTCCGCGAACAGCAACGCGACGTTGCTGTTCCGGGCTCGTTTCCGGGTCGTTTTTCCTCATCCGACTACCGACCCGGAGGTCCTAGAACCCCCAGTAGTCGAGGAACACAACCCACAACCCCGGAACCCGATCTACGTTCATGTATGATCAACGAGAAATTAGATCGAATGAAATTGCGGAATTGAGATTCGATCTCATACCTTATCGGTCGATTGTTGAGACCTTAGAGCTTCTAATGTATGACTCTTCCCGACTCCAGACGTTGTGTGGGCAACAATCTACTGGGTTCGTCCTTTTCTGCTTCTCTCCTTCCAAGACCACCGTATGAATTATTCTCTGGTGAGAAAATAATTTAATTGCGTTAACTTTTATTTTAACAGAGAAAACTTTTATTTGCGCTAAGCAAAATAATTTTTCTCTGCTGAAATAATTATTGCGGCGTTCTGTAGGTCTTAGGAGAGGGCAAGGGGGGGTTTAAATAGAGTTACATTAGGGACCTAAGGTTAAATTAATTAAGGGCTAAATTGAAATATTAATTAACTTGGAATACGTAACCGCAATTCCTTAATTAATCAATTTCAATTTTAATTATTATTCACTCCACTAAAAAATAATAATTGAATTCCCGAAATTAATTTAATATTATTTCAACAATAATATTTCCGCCGAAATTACATATACGACTTTCCCCGTGTTTAAGATATCGAACGTCCACGAATTTAATTAATTACTAATAATTAAATTAATTCGTTTCTTATTATCCGAGACTAGTACCACTCATCCTTATTATCATGTGGAACAAATCCACCTGCAGGGTTTACATGATAAACTTTATGAG
The DNA here is from genome assembly GCA_954870475.1 of Euphrasia confusa. Lineage (NCBI taxonomy): Eukaryota > Viridiplantae > Streptophyta > Magnoliopsida > Lamiales > Orobanchaceae > Euphrasia > Euphrasia confusa. The sequence goes on from OX940950.1 coordinate 36,896,402, forward strand.
CTCATCTCGGGGACGTTATCAACCCGATAAACGGGACACGGTTTCCTGTCTATAATCTATAGCATGCCGTGTGTACAATTCCGATTCCCAATTTACCGAGTATCTCGACTAATCAATTAGTCTCACTCATTGGCAAGTTAAAGAACCGAGAATTGGCCATACGCACCTATAATTATATAGGGATTAGGAATTCGTATATCCGTAATTCTGAGGTCTAGTTCGATTACGTCGATTAGTATAAATCGAACGCCCTCCCGTGGTCCTGCTCAATACACCAAGTGTACAAGTGTAACATAATAGTCAAGACCAACTATTACCCAGTCACACTACGACGTACCGATGGATTGTCCCTGTCCATCTAAGTCGTGAGCTTCTGTTTGATAATATACGAGTAACCGACAGTATGATCTTCCGCGTGTCTCCTCACGCCATACTGTCTACAACGTATATATCTAGGACTATTGCATTCATATACATGATAGATAAAATGCCGACAATTTGATTAATAGATAATGTAAAACACAGATAAGGAGTTCCATATTGTCACTAAACTAGACATTTAGAATATAACTCCATCACATCCTGCACTGCCAAACTTAATGAGCACTTCGGCTCCATTTGAATTGCTACACATGGACTTAATGGGTCCAATGGAAGTCAAAAGTATAGCAAAGAAAGAATATGTGTTGGTTGTTGTTGATGATTTTTCTCGTTACACTTGGACGAGATTTTTGGCTACCAAAGATGAAACTTTTGATGCCTTCAAAGGCATTGTGAAATGGATCAAAACGAATCATGAAGCTAAAGTAAAAAGGATCAGAAGTGATCATGGAACTGAATTTCAAAATGCTAGCTTCAACGAATTTTGTATGATGAAGGGAATTCATCATGAGTACTCGGCCCCAAAAACTCCTCAACAAAATGGGATTGCCGAACGCAAAAATCGTACACTGCAAGAAATGGCACGTGTGATGCTAATCTCAAAAAATCTTGCACGAACTTTTTGGGCAGAAGCTGTCTCAACTGCTGGATATATTTTGAATCGGATAAGTATTCGATCTGGGACGACCGCAACTGCCTATGAACTGGTGAATGGCAAGAAACCTTCAGTTGCACACTTTCGTGTCTTTGGCTGTACTTGCTATATTTTGAAGGATCGTGATCCTCTGAAGAAATTTGAAGCCAAGGCAGATCGTGGAATTTTTGTTGGTTATAGTCAAAATAGCCATGCTTATCGTGCCTACAATCTTCGAACTAAGAAAGTCATCGAAACTGTGAACATAAACTTTAATGAACAAGACTTTATTGGGAAAAATGTTGAGGAAGACTGGGTTAAAGAAGGAATTTTGGAATATCAAAATTTTTCTCCAACACCCACAACTGTTGTTTCTGAGAATGTGAATCCTGAAACTTTTACTCCAAACACTTCACCTGAAGTTGGAGATTCTAGCAATCAAGACATTGATACTTCTTCTGAGGATGATGAAAATGAAGTTGAAAATCCTGCTGATGCTCCAAGAGAAGCTCCTGGACATATTCAAAAACGACATCCTCCGAATCAGATAATTGGAAACTTGAATGAGCGAACTACGCGCTCAAAGAAACCGACAAATTCTCCAAATGAACTCTACAACATCTGTACTTCTGCGATCTATAATGAAATCGGTATCTCTTGCTTTCTCTCCGAAAATGAGCCGAAAAATTACAAGGAAGCAATGAAAGAAGACTTTTGGATCATGGCCATGCAAGAAGAGTTGAATGAGTTTACTAGAAACAATGTTTGGTCCTTAGTTCCCAGAACGTCACACATGAATGTAGTTGGAACTAAATGGATCTTTAAGAACAAAAGTGATGAACACAACCAAGTTGTTCGAAACAAAGCACGACTTGTCGCACTGTTGGAAATCGATATCCCGGAATTAATAAATTTAAATAAATAAATTATCTAATTAATTCCGACCGAAATCCTTTGGAGATCGAATATCCGGATTGTCAAAATTGCGGAACCGACAACCCAATCGAAATCCTTTCGCCGGAAACTACGCGAACACCACCACGCGAGCCGGGGCACGACCGAGCACACAACGCACCCGAAGGCACGCCGTGCGTCCAGCCGAGCCCCCGCGAGGTCGGGGCTCGCGATCGATCCATGTCGATCGCTGGGGCTGCTCCTAGCAGCCCCGCGGTGAGTCCGGCGACTCACCGCCGATGGAAGAGGGGGAGGCAGAGGGTTCCGCCGCGGTACAGCCCGCGGCACCCTCGGCGATCGACTCTAAGTCGATCGCATGCCCCGGCTCCAGCCGAGGGTTCTTTGTGCATGCGATCCCCGCCGGGGATCTCTCGGCCTCCGCGGTCCGGTGATCCTCGATCACCACCGCGAGGTCGATCCTCGTCCACGGGGTTCGTCCCTCGGATCTTGGTTCATGATATTTTTACGATAATTAAACGATAAAATCATAAAGAGGGTTTTACGATTTACCTCGTTCTCGTTGTTCGGAAAAACGTAGAACTCAATTTGATGACCTTTGAGATCTTCCGAAGTATTCCTTGCACTAGCTCGGACGTCGTGTGGGCGACGATCTACCGAACTCCATGGATCCTCCTCTCTACTTTCTCTCTCTAGAATTGTGATCTTCAACTTATGAGAATAGAGAAGACCATGTAGTGCTTTTATAGGCTACGTAGGGGATCTTAAGGAGGTGGAATATTGGGCTTCCAATATTGAAGATTAAATTGAGCCCAATGCTCAAGTCCATTAATCCTTATCAATATTAATTAATTCTATTTTCCACTATATAAAATTAATTGCACTCCCAATATTAAACCATATTATATCAAATAATATTTCTCCGGTAGTATTATTTATTCCGTGTATTTAAGATATAAATATCCATGAATAAAATTAATTTATTGCTAATTAATTTATTCATCTCTTTTATCCGAGACTAGTACCATTCAACCTTAATTATTATGCGGAACGAATCCACCTGCAGGGTTTACATAATAATTCCTTATGAACTCATCTCGGGGATATTATCAACCCTTCCGGGATACACTTTCCCGTCAAGTATTCACGGCATGCCATATATAAAATATAGTGACCCAACTTAACCGGTAATTAACCCAATAATTAAATCGGTTAATTCCTTTGGTAAATCAAAGTCACTCATATTAAATATACACACCCGCAATAGTATCGGGGATTAAGAATAAAATACACTGAGACTCGAATCGATTATCGCCGGCAATCCTAATCGATGAATCTCAACGATCCGCTCAATACACTAAGTGTACAAGTGTGATAAAATAATTAAGACAAATTATTTTCTCTCTCACACAACGACTATACCGATGGATTGGTCCGTGTCCATCTAGGTCGTGATCAACTGTTCGATTAAATACGAGTAACCGATAGTATGATCTTCTGTGCGCCCATGCAACACCATACTAACTACAACGTATAAAATCCAGGACTATAATTTGCATATATTTAATTATAAATAATTAAATGCAAATAATTGTTTATTTAATTAAATAGATTAATGGCAATGGATCGTGAGTTTCCGTTACTTAAATCTAGACATTAAGTACACAACTCCAACAATCTCCCACTTGTACTAAGGTCTAGTCATTTCCTCCAAACTCCCGACTTCCATACTCATCACGTGCTTAAGTTGTACTTCCAAGAAGTACTATGTGAATGAGCACTCTAGGTTGCCGCTCTGAAGTTATCTTGGTGACTACAGCGTCGTCTCCCTCGACGATGACTCGTATCAGGTGGTACTTGCACTATGTGTTATCTTACACTTATGGACTAGTGATTTCTTCCCATTTGCCATTGCACCGCTATTTACATAGCCTTTGGCAAATTAAGAATCACATCTAAGTCCCAGAGATTATCCCGGAGTTATACCAAAACTTCCGCTGCCTCTGAGGCCGCTATTTGGTTACCCATGGCAGAGTCCGAGAAGCATCGTGCTTATCACTCTTCCATGTTAAAACTCCTTCTCCTTTAATAGTGAAACACATAGCCTGATATCGACTTACACCGGTCCTCATTCGATTAGAAATCTAAGAGAATGTAATCCAAAGGAAAAACTCGTCTGCTTCGTAGTCTAGAACAGTACTTCGAAAGTACTTTTACGACAGTCAAATATTCCTTTCCAGGATTACCTTGATATCCTCCCACTATGCTAACCGCATAGCCGATATCAGGTTCTTGTTTTCAACAATGCATTTATTAAGCTTTCCACACTCAAAGTGTAGGAAACTGCTTTCATTGCTTCTATCTCCTTTTGTGTTCCAAAACACATATCCTTAGATAGATGCATTCCGTCTCTGAAAGGTAACGAACCTTTCTCGGAATCTTGCATGTTAAAACGAACCATAATCATATATGTAAGATGTCCAGGAAAAGTACAATGTTCTTTCTAGAGATCCAAGATCTCAAGAACATGTCCAACTTCTTCCTTTATCTTTCATAATGATTCATCTAGACAACCATCATTTTATGTCTGATAACATCTTTACATTGTTGCCAATGATAAGAGTGTCATCTACATAAAATCTCCGAGAAACACCACCTTGTTTTCCATCACGTTTCCAATACACACAATTCGTCTATGCTTTTGATGAATCCATAAAATGGACTATCTCATCAATTTGCAAGTACCACGAACTCAATGCTTTGTTTCAATCCATAAATGGATCAACTAAGCTTGTACTCTAAATGATCTTGCCTCTTAACAATAATCCTTATTGCTTTCCAAGAAGGCACATTTAGATCTAGTACTGCCTGTATGTAGATCCAGGGATCGATTTCATGTATACTAGGTCCAGAGTCCGAAAACTCTCCTAGTCTTATGAATATCTCCGGTTGTCACACAACCTCCCACTACAACGGCATTCCGGTGTATAAACAGTGATAACAGTAGGTGCAGTTAGTGGTGTACCGCTACTCGGTTTGGCTGGTTCTCAGTCTTAATCTTTCTCTCTCATTTCAAAGTATCATGTCACATTGGGCTTGTGGTTCATCGTATAGTCTTTCTCTAAGAACCGGGCGTTAGAACTTATAACGTCCTTCTGGTTCATAGTACTATTGAACATACATCTTTTGTTCTTCTAGGATATTCTACAACCGCATTTGAATGCGCCGTTGTTTCCAGACATATCCATAGAACATAGGTAGTTCCGTATAACTCATCTTTTACTATCTCTATAAGAGTTCCATTTCTTATTATCGACACACCATTTCTACACAACAGTGTATGGTGTAGTCATTTGGGATCAAATCCCAATCTCTGATTAGTATGCCATGCATTCCTCAGAAGGTACTTGCCTCCGCGATCAAATCGCAGGCTACAAATGGATATACCTTGATGGTTCTCCACAATTGCTTAGTGTCCATTGACTTGTCAAAACACTTGCTTTTGTGGCACATCAGGTATTCTAATCCATTTTTCGAGTAATCATAAAATGAAGTACTCGTACCTTAATTGTCTGAGTAGGCATAGGTCTGCATACATCAGAGTCAATCAATTCTTATACTTGTCCGGATCTTACATCTTATATCCATAAAGGATTGCTTAGTCATATTATCTTCCAAATTAGATTCTTAGGTCGGAAGGTCCACTCCCTCAACTTAATTGATCAAATATCAATTTTCGACCTTTGAACTTCTTATTTGAATAAACATGACTCAGCATAAGAATCCACAAGTATAATTGATAAAGAAATCTCTTATTAGTAAAACGAGTTTCATACTACGGTTCGTTGCATCGTGGTGGACTCAGGATTCATCATTTATATATTGCTAGCCAATGTACCAAAATAGATAATATCAATATTTCTTCTTATAACCATCAAATTATTAAAAGAAATAAAATATCCATTTATTAGAAATCCAGAACAAAGTTCTTTCTAATATGAAAGGTACATAAAAGCAATAACCCAAAATGAAATCCTATAAAATGTCCTCCACTGCAACTGCTGCCTCCTCTACAGCATTGCCCATGTAGACTACGATTTCTTCTTTTCCAAGTCGTTGGGTTTCCTGGAACCCTTGCATTTAAAATGCACATACCGTCAGTGGTTCCATATCTACACACCAGGTTCCGGTAGATAATACCACTGACTATGTTTTACGACTAAAGAAAATTTCGTACTTTCTTTGAGAGGATAATCAGACTTCCAGTACCCAGACTGTTTGTATCGAGAATACTTGCCTATTGGCTTTTCTCGTCCCATCTCGTGGTTCATGTAACTTATGACCACTGGGTTTCTTTGCTTGCTTTTCCTTTCCCCCGATTTTTCCCTTAGGTTCAAAACCTTTGGCATTGGCTACAAGAGCTTGCGATTTCCGTTTCAACTCGTCTAAAAGGTCAATCATCTCAAAAACGTGTTTAAGCGTTTCCTCGAAGCGACTGGCCTTTATGAGTATCCTCATCGCTTCTTGTCTAGCCGCCTATGTCAATAGGCTCGGAAGGACAAAGCTCATTGAGTACAACATTGTACTCTTTAACAGTCCGGGCAATGTCTAGATCTCTATTCCAATCAGTACATTTAGGGACCAGTGAGTTTAAAATCCTTACGTATCACAGAAAGTGGGTTCAAAGCCATTTCCTAATCTATGAGCACATATAACAACAAACAATCGATTTAATCTCCGATATTATCTCCCTTAAATAATATCATTAAACCACTAATCACATCTAAAATCCCATCAGATATGGCAAGCCACGTGGTGTGGACGTTTACCAATCCAAATGATTTAGCAATTAGATTTGCTTCGGTCATACATCACTTATAGCGGAACCTCGTGGGGAGGAATACTATAATGCGTATCTAAGTGTAAACCATTACTCAGTAACAAAGTAAATCGTTTGGAATTGCTACATCACCGCAAGCCACGTGGTGTGGACGTTTACGACAACTTCACAACTCTTCACAATTTCTTACAACTGTCTACATCAATTAATCCAAAATCCGTCAGCATAGCAAGCCACGTGGTGTGGACGTTTACTACACCAAGAGACTTTTATAATTGACTCCCAATTACTTGATCCATTCAATCTTGTAAATCAAGACGCGGAGAATCATAAGTGAAACTCGAAGTTTCTTACCAGTGATTCACCATGCGAACGACCCTATCTCTCATAAAATGAGGGAGCCGAGCAGACAATCGATCTAGTCATCAAATGACACGAAAGTCTCTAATTTGTGTCCTCGACATGACCAAGTGGCTTTGGCTCCATTCCACTCCCCGGGGTGAGAATGAGTCGACTTGAAATCAGTTTTGGAAAGACAAATTAGGCATTGTTTGATAAACTTAATCAATGTTTCTCGTAAAAGGAATTACAAGAATTCTCCTCCAATGACTTGTCTATACAAACTTCAAAAGTCCATAAAAGTCACCAAGAGAACAGCAATGGAGACCATGGATATGTTTCCATACCCTCTCCCACTTAGCTTTTTACAATAAAGGGATACGCTATCTAATGCATAATTAAATACACATAAGCATGCATACATGAAATAAAGCACATAGAATATAATCACATAATCAAAATAATACTAGAATATTATTTTCCGACTATTATGGCTTTATCGCATCCCCGTATGCGTCTTCTAGTCTTTAGTCTTCGTTCTTTGAATGCTCCATGTGACGGGAATATTAATTCCAATATTTAAATCTATTTATTTTTAATAAATCCAAAAGATACTTAATTCGAAAATTAAGTCAATCGAATAAATCAAAAATAAAATTAAATATTATTAATATTTTTATTTATTTATTTTCCTATCTAATTCTATTAAATCTCTAGAATAATCTATCCAAGACCCACTTGGAATATTCTAGAAGACATCTATAATAGAATAAGGAAATAAAATAAATTTATTTTATTTTCCCTTTCTACTTCATTAAATCTCTAGAATAATCTATCCAAGACCCACTTGGAATATTCTAGATGATTTCCATAATGAAATAAGGAAATAAAATAATTTAGGACTCCTAGTCCTTCCAAATTAATTCCTTTCCTAATCCATTAAAAATTCCATAAAGGAATAATTAAATAAGGAAAAATTAATTTAGGACTCCTAAACTTTCCAAAATTAATTAATTTCCATGTCCATGAAAATTCCCATAAAATAGGAATAATCAAATAGGAAATAAATTAATTTAATAATTAATTATTTTCCTTTCTAATTCCATTAAATCTCTAGAATCCTATTCCAAGTAGAACTTAGAATATTCTAGAAGACTTCCATAATAGAATAAGGAAATAAATTAATTCCAATTAATTCTTTTCCTATTTCCATGAGAATTCCCAAAAATAGGAATACTCAAAATAGGAAAACCGAATCAATTTAGGAAAGTTGGATCTTGGCAGGAGTAGCATGGGTTGGGGATCCCCACGCCACCCCCACCATCGACCGAGGCCGAGAGGAGCACATCACCGCCGCCGCCACCCCAACCGGCCAGCCACCACCACTACCGGTGGCAGCCCACGGCCAAGGGGTGCGATGGCTGCCCCTCCCACTCGATTGATCCATTACTTGGGGTCGATCATGGGGTTGATCGATCCCCGGAATCCTCCCTCTCTTCGTCTCCTCCGTCACACTTTTCCGGTCGTCGTTTCAGACTCGATCCAACGTAAAATAAATTACAAATTTATTACTACGCTATCCGGTATCGATTCTCAACATGAAAACGACCTCAAACAATTTCCGGAAAAATTAAGAACAAGCATTCACCACACAAGAACAAATAACATCACCGAGAGTTTAATAATCAAGAACATTATCATGACATTAATTAACAATAATTAAATCTAGCCATAATAATCGGAAACCCTGCAAGGTAGAACAATTTATCGAAAAATACCATGAACTAAAACCATCGCTCTGATACCAATTGTTGGAAATCGATATCCCGGAATTAATAAATTTAAATAAATAAATTATCTAATTAATTCCGACCGAAATCCTTTGGAGATCGAATATCCGGATTGTCAAAATTGCGGAACCGACAACCCAATCGAAATCCTTTCGCCGGAAACTACGCGAACACCACCACGCGAGCCGGGGCACGACCGAGCACACAACGCACCCGAAGGCACGCCGTGCGTCCAGCCGAGCCCCCGCGAGGTCGGGGCTCGCGATCGATCCATGTCGATCGCTGGGGCTGCTCCTAGCAGCCCCGCGGTGAGTCCGGCGACTCACCGCCGATGGAAGAGGGGGAGGCAGAGGGTTCCGCCGCGGTACAGCCCGCGGCACCCTCGGCGATCGACTCTAAGTCGATCGCATGCCCCGGCTCCAGCCGGGGCTCCTCTCCTTTGCACGATCCCGGCGATCGAACCCTTAGGGTTTCGATCGCCACCCTCGGCGTCCAGCCGAGGGTTCTTTGTGCATGCGATCCCCGCCGGGGATCTCTCGGCCTCCGCGGTCCGGTGATCCTCGATCACCACCGCGAGGTCGATCCTCGTCCACGGGGTTCGTCCCTCGGATCTTGGTTCATGATATTTTTACGATAATTAAACGATAAAATCATAAAGAGGGTTTTACGATTTACCTCGTTCTCGTTGTTCGGAAAAACGTAGAACTCAATTTGATGACCTTTGAGATCTTCCGACGTATTCCTTGCACTAGCTCGGACGTCGTGTGGGCGACGATCTACCGAACTCCATGGATCCTCCTCTCTACTTTCTCTCTCTAGAATTGTGATCTTCAACTTATGAGAATAGAGAAGACCATGTAGTGCTTTTATAGGCTACGTAGGGGATCTTAAGGAGGTGGAATATTGGGCTTCCAATATTGAAGATTAAATTGAGCCCAATGCTCAAGTCCATTAATCCTTATCAATATTAATTAATTCTATTTTCCACTATATAAAATTAATTGCACTCCCAATATTAAACCATATTATATCAAATAATATTTCTCCGGTAGTATTATTTATTCCGTGTATTTAAGATATAAATATCCATGAATAAAATTAATTTATTGCTAATTAATTTATTCATCTCTTTTATCCGAGACTAGTACCATTCAACCTTAATTATTATGCGGAACGAATCCACCTGCAGGGTTTACATAATAATTCCTTATGAACTCATCTCGGGGATATTATCAACCCTTCCGGGATACACTTTCCCGTCAAGTATTCACGGCATGCCATATATAAAATATAGTGACCCAACTTAACCGGTAATTAACCCAATAATTAAATCGGTTAATTCCTTTGGTAAATCAAAGTCACTCATATTAAATATACACACCCGCAATAGTATCGGGGATTAAGAATAAAATACACTAAGACTCGAATCGATTATCGCCGGCAATCCTAATCGATGAATCTCAACGATCCGCTCAATACACCAAGTGTACAAGTGTGATAAAATAATTAAGACAAATTATTTTCTCTCTCACACAACGACTATACCGATGGATTGGTCCGTGTCCATCTAGGTCGTGAGCAACTGTTCGCTTAAATACGAGTAACCGATAGTATGATCTTCTGTGCGCCCATGCAACACCATACTAACTACAACGTATAAAATCCAGGACTATAATTTGCATATATTTAATTATAAATAATTAAATGCAAATAATTGTTTATTTAATTAAATAGATTAATGGCAATGGATCGTGAGTTTCCGTTACTTAAATCTAGACATTAAGTACACAACTCCAACACGCATAAGGCTATGCCCAAGTTGAGGGTATTGATTTTGATGAAACCTTTGCTCCAGTTGCACGAATTGAATCCATCAGACTCTTAATTGCTATTGCATGCCACCTCGGCATCAAACTCAGACAAATGGATGTCAAAGCTGCATTCCTAAATGGAGTATTGGAAGAAGAAGTTTATGTAGCTCAACCGAAAGGTTTTGAGGATCCTAAGAAACCGAATCATGTCTACAAACTTCACAAAGCTCTCTATGGTTTGAAACAAGCGCCTCGCGCTTGGTATGGATGTTTGACGGACTATCTTCTGAAGTTCGGTTTTGAACGTGGCTCTGTGGACAAAACTCTTTTCATTAAACGGGAAAGGAAACACATGATGGTTGCTCAGATTTACGTTGATGACATTGTCTTCGGCGCTACTTGCTCTAAACTCGTAAAAGCTTTCACGGAATCTATGTCTTCAACATTTCAGATGAGTCTTGAAGGAGAGCTACATCAGTTTCTTGGGCTACAAATTTCTCAACGACCGGATGGGATCTTCATCTCTCAAAGCAAATATGCGAAAAACATGGTCGAAAAATTTGAGATGCATCATGCTAAGCCCGCAAAAACCCCCATGGCGACGACTGAACGGTTATCTAAATCGACTAAAAGTCGAAGTGTTGATCAAACTCTTTTTCGTTCCATGATTGGAAGTTTGCTTTATCTAACCGCTACTCGCCCTGACATTATGTTTAGTGTTTGTATGTGTGCTAGGTACCAAGCTGATCCAAAGGAGGACCATCTACGAGCTGTCAAACGGATTCTCCGCTACATCTCTGGGACTTCTGAACTTGGCCTTTGGTATGCATGCGACACTTCATCAAATCTTGTCGGTTACTCCGATGCGGATTGGGCAAGCGATACTGATGAACGTAAAAGCACTTCTGGATGCTGCTGCTTCCTTGGAAATAATATTGTCTCTTGGCATAGTCGCAAACAAAATTGCATAGCTCTCTCGACTGCCTAGTCCGAATATGTTGCAGCTGGAGTTGCTGCACTCAAATGCTTTGGTTGAAACAAATGTTGAATGACTATCTCATCGAGAGTGCTCCATTGGTGCTGTTTTGTGATAATCAGAGTGCTATCAAAATCAGCGAAAATCCTGTCCAGCATTCAAGAACTAAACACATCGACATTCGACATCATTTCATTAGAGATTTGGTTGATCGTGATATAGTCAGTCTACAGCATATTTCAACAGAAAAACAGCTCGCTGACATCTTTACCAAACCACTTGACTTTGAGAGATTTCAAACTCTAAGAAATTCTCTCTGCATGTGTTCTCTTTAAGAGTTCACGAAAATTTTGAAGTCTGAAAGATTATTTTCTTTACTTCTGAATATGCACGCTGAATCGTCGTGGACTAGTCTAATAAAGTTGAACATGGATTCGAGGCCGCTTTAGTCTTCGGACCCAAGTGCATTTATTCCTCTGAGTGTAAACATGTGAACTTGGCATATAACTCCCATAAGCTATCACTTGCATAGATCCATAATACCAAGTAACGGAGGACGCCGGTTACCCCGGCTCCCCTCTTCGAAAGGTAGCACATGGACGCCATAATTTAAGATGCTCTTCAATCACACTTCGGAGATGCGGGATGATCCTCGCTCCCCTCTGACTGCTGTAATGAGCATCTGTTGCATTTCATTTAAAAGCTAAAAACTCGTCTGGAGGACGCAGGTCGAACCTTGCTCCCCTCTGATTGTAGTAACGCTTGTCCCAAGTGGAGTGCCTTAAAAGTTCACCTTGTACTCATGAATTAAAATCTCTTGTGTGGTGCAAACTCATCAAATGTGTTCCGACGAAACACGGCATGTATTCTTGTGATTGTGACGAAGGACAAGTTCAAAATCTATCACATACTTCGGTCCATTCCACCGGTTTTTAATATGAGAGATTTTTCATATACCTCAAAGTTGCTATCACCTCGTGTGAAAAATTTTTGGTTTTGGAAACTAATGAAAATGTGGATTCTTTTCTGGGAAAATATTTGCTCTTCATTGCCTAATATCACCCCTCGAATCTTCATTAAAATGGTTTTGAATGTTTGTAGTGTGTTGAACACTTGAATGACTAACTCGGGATGTGTTGTTTTTGATTTTGCATTTTTGTAGTTCTTATCCAGCGCCACGTGGTTTACCATCTCTGAAGTCAAAATTTTGAGTGTAGCGACGGCCAACTCGCAAAATTCAAGTGGCACCCTTTTTGGAGACTTGGACACGGAAAATAAACTAAGTCCAGAATGTGCGAAAAACGGAGAATACACTAAAATCGGAGACTCAACCGTGCACAAAACCGGCGACTGCTGTCGCCGGATTTTCAGAAATTTTGAAGTTGGACAAAAACCGGAGACTCAGCCAAATACTCAAAACCGGAGACTCGTGTCTCCATTTTCGTGGCAATCCTGACTTTGCAAAATTCCGGAGACTCCAGTCGCCGAAAAAGTGGCGACCCAACCTATGCCACAAAAACGGAGACTCAACTTGGACTTTGCAACTCAAAAACGGAGACTTGGACTTCTCAACCCAAAAACGGAGACTCAACTCCAAGACACAAAAACCGGAAACTCAGAACTCAAAGTTTCTCAACCAATGGCTCTCAACTTCGTTTCTCAACCGATGGTTCTCAACTTCGGTTCTCATGCCTTGGTTTGATTTTCATTTTTATTATTATTTATTATTATTATTTTTATTGATTATTAATTTTGAAATTATTATTTTAATAATATTTTTCAAATTAATAAATTTTTGTTCGTCTTGTAAATCTAATTTCCTTCTTGAGATGAGCTGTTTGCAGGTATTGGACTGGGCTTTTTCATTCCGACGGGCGGCCCAAATTTTTCCTATAAATAGGCCTTGATGAAAACCTAATTCATTTACGCTTACATCAGAATTCTCTAACTCTCAAGCTCTCGATCTCTCGACTCTCAACTGCAAGTTCGGCGTCCGAAATTCTTAGTTCTTAGGTTCTTGTTTTTCCGTTGCATCCGACAACTCTAGCTTTGCGCAACCGGCGCCCTGTCCTTGTTCTCTGAAGTCGAACTTCTTTTTCGTGGTTACCGTTCTCACAGCTGCTAACTGTCAGTTACTCACAAAATCTGAACTTCGACATGGCTAAGAACTTTGATGACATGATGGCTGACATGACTGCGTATCTGCAAGAGCAGTTTAACAAGGCTCCTTCTCCTGTTTCCAAGAAAGCTGCGTATGAAGAACTGAAAACTCATCTTGACAAAGTTGATCGTCGCAAAGCCTTGTCTGCCGAACCTGACTTGACAAAAACTGCAACTCCTGCTCACTCCTCTGCTCGGAGCAAGGATTCGAAGTCAGGAAAACATGGCAAAGAAAGAGATACCTCACTTCGTATCTACAAAGGCACTGTCTCTAGAGAGGAATACAACAAGTTACTCGCAGCTGGCGAGATAACTAAGGATGGAAAGAAAGTAATGAAAATTCCATCGACCGCAACTGTGACTGCGGTAACTGATCCAAAGAAAACGAACCCAAAGACTCCAACTGGGAGTACGTCTGGAAAGAAACCTGCAGTCGGTGGCAGTGGAGTCAAATCTACGACTCCAAAAAATTCTGGTGGTGGGTCGATTGAAAAATCAAAAACCCATAGCTCCCAAAAACCACCTTTGGCACCTCACTCTTCGGGATCAGCTGGATCCCAAGTCTCAACTGATGGCTTCAAGTATATTTCGGAATACTCCGAGTGTCCGAAAGCTCACTCAAGAGAGTTTTTCACTGCGACTGCCGAACGTCGCCACAAGCTGATTGAGAAGCTGCCAATCCACACTGATAGAACTATCCTCAAGGAGGACTATGAAAAGCATGGCATCACGCAATTCCTGACTAGGATGCACATGCTCAAGTCTGTGAACCTAACCTATCGTTACTCCATCCCCATCCTTTACAAGTTCTATGCTAGTTTGTCTCCCGACTTTGCTAATCCGAAGAGTCGGCTGTATGGGTGTTTTATTTTTCGTGAAAAGTTATACAAGTTCCGTCCCTTTTCCATCAACGCCTTTTTGGAAAGATTGGAAGTTGATTCCAGATGGACGTCACCGACAGCAGCGGAAAGGGCGGACGACCTGACGGTTGGCACTTTTGTAACTCAGAAAAAAATCAAGTCTGAACTGCCACCGCCGTCCAAGCTGTCAGCCTTTTATGGCATCCTGCATCGACTTGGGATGTCTAACTGGATTGCCAATCGGGATCCAACTGTCTTGGAACCTGAGTTGATGCACCTCATCTGTCGTCTCAGCTGCGGCGAACAAGTAAATCTCGGCAAAATTATTTTCGCTGACTTGTGCAAAATTGCCAAGCTCTCGGATGAGGCAATCATTAGGCACGCTGAGCTGCCTACAGAGCAAAAATTTCATCTCACGCATCCTTGTCTGATCTATGGAATGCTTCATGATCAGGGCTTTGTTCCTGAAACTAAAACCGAGAAAAAGATGAAAAAGAACGGGGCTGTCAAGATCACAGGAAAGTATTTGACTCCGCACAAGAGAGTTATCGACTTACCCTGGCATGGACTTGTTGACAGAACTGCACTTCGAGAAATCCTAACACCGCCACCTTCGCCTCCGTCTGGCAGAAAACGTAAGTCGGCAATTAAGAAAGTTAAGTCACCAACTGCCAAACGTCAAATAATTGAATCATCATCTGCAGCCGCCGAAGTTGATCTCAAACCTGAAGCTCGACCGACTACCGTTCCTCGCGGTTTTGGTCCAACTTCTGGTATTCCTTCTCATCAGAATCCTTTTCATCCGATCCATAGTCACCGTGTTGTGGTTCCTTCGGCTGTGGTTCAGGAATTCTATGTCGATTCCCTGGCTGTTGAAAAGCGTCAAGCCGAAAATGTTGTCGCGTACAACAGAATGATTGAAGCCCAGGACAAACAAAAACAATCTTTCCGGAAACTGCAACGGGAGATCCAACAAGGGGGAGGACTTGGAGATGTTGGAGCCCCAGATGCAAGTCTGAAAGATACTTTTATTCTAAAGATGGTTAGGGATGCTATTCAGGAAGCTCACTCGCAGCTGTCCAAAAGCAAGCTGATAGAGGTTGTGAAAGATGACGGTGACAAATCTGATGATGCTGAGAAAACAGATGACGATATCTTTGATGGAGTCTTTGCTGCTCGTGACAAAGGAAAGAGGAAAGTTGGTGAAACTTCAAATCCAGGGGCGTCGTTGGCGATGCCGTCTGATGGGCTGAGAGATGAAGATGAAGATGATGTCGACGTTGTGGATGTTGACGACGATGCTGGAGATGGTTTGGGCGAGCATGAGATTTTTGGTGATCCGGAAACTGACTCTGACGAAAGTGACGACTCTAGCTCAGACGATGGTTTCAGCTATGAGGATGATGAAGAAGAGACGATCGGAAGTCCGGAGCGTGATCCAACTCAAGACTGAAGTTCCAAGTTCAAGTTTTTAATTTATGTTTTTGATGAACTCCTGAACTCGTGTGTTTTTCTTGTTTTGATTTTGCATGCATCTAACTCTGAATTCGTTCATGCATTGGTTTTTCATATTTGCTTAACTCTGGAATTCTTGTTTTGAAACTTGGTTTATCTTACTTTGAATTCTCTATCTAAGTTTTTGTTGAATGGTTTGATATTTTGTCTAAGTATTTTTATGGTTTTTCATTGATTGTATGATTGATGTTTTTCCATCTTTTTACTTAGTTGTTTTTTATGGTGTGTTTGGTTGAGGGGGAGTTACTTGTATCTCCTGTTTACTTAACCTTGTTTTTATGAGTTGTGCCAAAAAGGGGGAGATTGTAAATATTGGTTTTGGCGACAACGTATTTTTCCTTGTGTTTTTGTTTTTGTTGATTTTCAGGTCTACAAGTTAAGAATCCGAAGTCAACTACCTTGCGCATGGAAATGGAGACTTGAGTCTCCACTTTTGGAATTGCATGGAATCAGCGACACGAGTCGCCGCTTTTGTGAAAATGCAAGGAAACGGCAACAGGAGTCGCCGCTTTGGGAATGCACGGAAACGGCGACAGCAGTCGCCGCTTTTGGTGTTGGTTTGGAAACGGCGACTGCAGTCGCCGCTTTTGGTTTTGGTGAAGAAACGGCGACAGCAGTCGCCACTTTTGTGAAGTGTGGAAACGGCGACCACTGTCGCCGCTTTTGGTGCAAGATGAAAAACGGAGACTCCAGTCTCCGGTTTTGGTTTTTGGGCGAACTACGGAAACGGCGACTGGCGTCGCCATTTGTGATGGAGCATGGAACGGCGACTGGAGTCGCCGGTTTTGTGCCCTACCTAAAAACCGGCGACTCAAGCTACTTACTTGGTTTCAAAGACTAAGTACTTTCAACGTGTTTTCTTTCACCAGGTACTCAGTTCGAGGAAATGAAGAATTGTTCCAAGTTTGTAACTTCAAAAAGATCGACGACCATGAAGACGATGAAATTCTGAAGCTTCAACACATAGAGATTTTCACAAGAAATTGAAGATGAAGAATTGAGATCGATGGAGTCAAGATTGAAATTGAAGTTTGTTTTTGAAATTGAAGATTCAAGATTCAAGATTCGAAGATTCAAGAATCGAAGATTCAAGATTCCAAGATTCAAGAATCCAAGTTCTACAATGATGATGTCATCTATGGAAAAGTGACATAGGTCAAGCATGCGACGAATGAGAACGTGCCACGTCATCACTCTCACATGTGCGGCTCTACTATAAATACCCATGGATGTTCATTTCATCATTTTGACGATTTTGAGAGAACGAAATCTGATTTTTAGAATCGTAGTCGAGCTTCGAGTTTGTGTAGTAGCTTTTGCGCCTTGTGCCAAGATTAGAGTTAGGAGTTTTAGCTCTAGGTACTTGTGTGCTAGATTGCAAGTTAGTGGGAGTTGTTGCGACACTCGGGAAACTTCTTGTAATCGTTTTGCCTACCATACTCTTCAAGTGTAATAGTTTAGTTTTGTTGTTCAATGAAATGAAAACTATTACATAACTTTGTCTCCACTTTTTATTCTACAAATTGTGTGAGTGTTTACTTTGACGCAAGCTGCTGTCTGTGTGTTCAAGACCAATTTCACGAAAAATTGGTATCCTACGCTGAAGGCGTAATTTCAAAGTGGGACCACATACAATTTATAGTGGCATGTGTATGTGGCATATGACCTTTCACCTCCTTTGTAACCCCTTTTGCATGTTAATGGTGCATTATGATGCCCATTATGTTGTAGGTTACAAAGGGGAGTAATGTGGTGAATAATGAGGTTATAATATGGATGAAAATCAGATTTTCATCACACATTATCTTTACCCACGAAATTCACACCAAAGAGAGAAAGAAGAGAGTGTTCTAGGAGAACCGACTCGATCAAGCAAAGTGTTCGTCATCCGGGTTCGTGTGCAACACGTAGAGGCTGGGCCATTTGTGCGGCTTCCACATCCGGACGATCTAAAGGAGTAACGAGGTCATTCACAAGGAGAGCATCGAGTTGCTGATCCATCAAGGTGGTTCAATCGACTCAATACCACCTTAAACAACATCAACGAGGCACGCATCACCAAATGTAAGAATTCGTTGATATCTCTCTCTATATATATATATATTTGATATATATATATATATATATATATATATATATATATATATATATATATATATATATATATATATATATATATATATATATATATATCAAATATATATAAATAAATGTGTGTCTATACATTTTTGTGTGCACTAAGATCATGACATAGTAGATCTATCGCTTTACACGCTACCGCACACACGGTATATCGATCGGATCGGTATACCGGTACCTTTGGTATCAAAGTCTAGGGCTCGTGCACACTTTTGTGTTGGACACAATGGTTTAAATCACATAATTGACTTATATGTTTATTTGTATGTATGTGATTAGATATAAGGCCGGCCACCGTTAGTGGTCGGGTGAATGAAATTGTCGTTTTTTACGTACGATTGGCCATTGTTTTGGAGGGCTGCGTCCCTTGGAATCTTTTGTAATAGATAGGTTTTTTCTATTAAAAAATGTATTGTTCAATGTGCAAGCAATGGATTGAATCCATGGATCGACATTGGATATCGGCTCTCCGGCGAAAACGAGGAGAAACGAAGCAAAACGAAACGAAACGGGCGAAAACCGGGATGCTGGGGCAAAACGGCGGGCGCCGATTGGATTTGGCGGGCGCCGTTTTGGAAACGGCGACCGCCGAAAGGCTGTTTTTTGGTCAGCCAAGTTTTGTACCCTTTTGGCGGGCGCCGTTTTGGAAACGACGACCGCCAGTGGTGTTCGGCGACCGCCGTTCGTGGTTTTTTGGGTACGGAATAGGTTTGAAAAAAATCGGCGGGCGCGGAACTGAAACTGCGGGCGTGGACAGTCCAGAAGATGTTCAATGCCTATTTTGTTGTTTAATCTTTTTTTTTAGAGTTGTGAGGTTCTAGGGGCCTTTCGATTACGTATTTAATTGCTTTGCTAGTTATAAGATATTTTATGTTATAAATGTTCAACTTACATATAAACACCTATGCATGCAAGTTCCCAAAATAATGAGTATAAATGTCTTGTCCAAAACATCACACCAATGAAGCCCTCGATCATAAGTTGGTAGGTCCGCCTCAGCGGGGTACTACTTGTTATCTTGGGATAGTGGGAGTAAGGGTTAGACCCTTACAAGTGAGATTGGTTTTCTCATCGATAGATCCACTGCAGGCGTGGCTATCGAGACATGAGATGAGAATGAGATTCTCGTCAACCGAGAGTGACATTAGATGTCATTGACATGAGATGTCTACCTATCTTGGAGTTTCTTAAGTGCGGACTCAGTCGGCTTAAGGATTCGCAAGATGAGGGTCTTGGGATCGTTTTGTTTAAGGGAACAATGATATTAGATATCGATTGAACAAAATGGAACAAATAAGTAATTTTGATAGATAACCTTATTTGTTTACCGCTTTGTGGATGTTTACATACTTTAGTTATCTTTCTTTTGTAGTTTATCATGTCAAATATCAACTCAATTCAAGTTTGGTTCAATTCTTGATTGTAAAAAATTGAACAACATATATTTTCTTAATTGACAAAGTAATTTGAAGATGGTCCTCAAATACGATGACAAGAAAAATGTGTTAGATAACCACATCCTATGATATCATTTAACAACTCAATAGCATGTTCGGGGAACATGCAATGATTGAGCGGTTCGGTGTGACCAGGGCCATCGCTTCAGCTAGGCTGGAGAAAGGGGAACCTAAGGGACCACATGTGCATCAAATGATTGGATTATTTGATTAAAAGTGATCGCCTAGGTTTTCCCTAAGATGATGAGTTGGCAACCGATTTCATACTTCAATCCCATCATGATGGTTATGATGCCTTTAGGCTAAATTTTCCATATGAATGGTTTGAAGAAATCGCTACGTGAGATTTACGGGATGCTCAAGGTTGCAGAGCCGACGATTGAGAAGGATCCTAAGAGGGAAATTCTTATGATACGGGATGTGTTATACAAAAGAGCATGGGCAAAAAGGCTACTAGGGTTCCTAGGGAATCTGAATGCGTCTACTGCAAAAGTGTAGGACACTAATTGCAAACAAGTAGAAGTTCATATTTATTCAATTTCAAAACAAATGCCTAATTTATCTTTCATATGATGAATTCTAAAGTTAGGATTATTTTCACCTCGGGGAGTGATCTAATACAAAATACTTAGTTCATCAATGACATAAATTAGAGACTTTCGAGCCATGGGATGGCGTTACTCGATTGTCTGGTTGGCTCCCTCATACTTTATGAGAGATAGAGCTTCAATTGCATGATAAAATCGCTGGTTAGAAAATTTCGAGTTTTAACTTACGATTTATCACGTTTTGATATTGGAATAATTGTGAACGAGAATTCGAATAAGAGTCAATTATTTAGAATAATTGAACTTGCTGAAAGTTCAAAGAAGATGTGAAGAACGGGGTTGCTTCATCTTCAGGTATTAATGTTATAGATATTAAACTTCACAAATTCTACTTCTTGGGTATTGGATGCCAAATGTAGTTCTCACATTTGTATGTGGAGGAACTACATAGAAGTATAAGTTTGGTGAGTAGAGATGTCGAACTACGGGCGAGAAATGGAGCGAAGGTCGCTGCATTAGTCTTATGATCATATGATGTTGTTTTGCCTTAGGGCCTGGTTTTAGTATTATAACTATGTAATTTCGTACCTTCAATAAACAATGAATATTGGTTCAGTATTGGATACTGATGGATTAGTTTTTCACTTATTAAATAGTTTGATAACTATTTTAATTGTGAACTATTCTTTGTTTTGGTACGATTATTACATTATTTATGTATACTTTAAACTCAAAAAATCATATATAACATTAACACCAAAGGCCGAATCGAATAAGTCTCAATGAGACATAACTGTAACATTGTTGATTAGATCAAAATCTAAACATGTAACGAATCTTCTTTTCGAAGGCATTCTAGAATCATTTATGTTGGGATATGTCCTTCGATCCTACGTGTGCAATCGATTAAGTCATAAGGTCGTCTAAGGATGTTAAATGATTATTTGATAATATTAATTGTTGGGAACAATATAATATTGATCGATAAAATCATACCTACAGGGTCACACACGAGCTGGAATTACGTTGCTTGCTATATTGATTTAGAATCAATACATATGGAATTTCACATGCATGGGATGCATGGCATGCATGGGATGCATGGCTTGCACAGATGCATGTCACATGGTATGACATGGCATGCCACACAAGCCAGGGGACCACATCCATGCCAATTGGCATGGTGATGTGGAAATGACCCTTTACCTCCCCATTAACCACCATTATTGGTGCATTATGATGCACATAATGGGGGGGTTACAAGGAGAGGTTAATTGTGGTGAATAAAGTGTTGAAAACATGGTTTTCATATCACTTAATCATCAGCCACGAAATTCCAAAAATTCAAGAGAGAAAAGAGTGAGAGAATCACTCAAGAACAAGCAAGCACATTCATATTTCGGTTCGTGTGCAACACGTAGAGGCCGGGCCATTTGTGCGGCTTCAACATCCGGGCGATCCAAAGGCGTGACGAGGTCATACCTAAGGTGTACATTTCAAGGCTGATCCATTTGAGGTGGTTCAATCGACTCAACACCACCTCATCGACATTAACCAAAGCCAACGATCACCAAAAGTAAGTAATCGTTGAACCTTATATATATATATATATATATATATATATATATATATATATATATATATATATATATATTGGATGTGTATATATATATATGTTTATATGTGTTCTTATACACATTAAGTGTGCACTAAGATCATGGCATAGTAGATCTATTGCTTTACACGCTTCCGCACACACGGTATATCGATTGGATCGGTATACTGGTACCTACAATTGGTATCAGAGCCTAGGGCTCGTGCACACTTTTGTGTTGGACACGAAGGTTAAATCAACATAATTGGATTATTTGTTTAATTGTGATTATGTGATTAGATGTAAGGCCGGCCACCGTTAGTGGTTGGGTGAATGCAATCGTGTTTTTTACGTACCGAATGGCTTTAGTTTGGAGGACTGCGTGCCTTGGAATCATTTGTAATAGTTAGATTTCTTTTAAAAATGTATTTTTCATGTTGTAAGCAATGGATTTAGTCCATAAATCGACCTTGGATCTCGACACACCGATGGGAACGAAGAGAGACGAACGAGCCAGTGAGTCTGCCTCCTGAAGGGGGTAGCTGTCGCTACCCAAAGCACTATAGGGACCGCTGATCGATCGCTCAGGGGCCGAAAAATGGTCTGGACTGAGGTAGCGGTCGCTACCCTAGGGGTAGCGGTCGCTACCCCCTAAAAAATCAGCATGGCGATGTTTCGGTGTACGGGGTCGCTACTCATGGAGTATTGCATATTTTTCGTTCGTTCTTTTTTCTGTGTGTTGTGAGTTTAGGGGCCATTCGAGTATGTATTGCTTGCTTTTCTAGTTCTAGGTTGATATATGTTAAAAAATGTTCAACTTACATATAACACCTATGCATACAAGTTCCCAAAATAATGAGTATAATGTCTTGTCCAAAAACATCACACCCATGAAGCCCTCGATCATAAGTTGGTAGGTTCGCCTCAGCGGGGTACTACTTGTTATCTTGGGATAAGTGGAAGTAAGGGTTAGACCCTTACACGTGAGTTTGGTTTTCTCATCGATAGATCCACTGTAGGCGTGGCTATCGAGACATGAGATGAGAATGAGACTCTCATCGACCGAGAGTGACATTAGATGTCATTGACATGGAATGTCTACCTATCTTGGAATTCTTAAGTGCGGACTCAGTCGCCTTAAGGATTCGCAAGATGAGGGTCTTGGGATCGTTTTGTTCTAATTTATTAAAATTTCAAAAACAAATGCCTAATTTGTCTTTCATTTTATAAATTATAAGGTTAGGATTATTTACACCTCGGGGAGTGATTTAATCCATAACACTTAAGTTTATCAATGACAAAAATTAGAGACTTTCGAGCCATTGGATGACATGAATCGATTGTCTGGTTGGCTCCCTCATTTTAATGAAAGATAGGGCTTCAATTGCATGATAAGATCGCTGGTTAGAAAACCTCGAGTTTTCACTTACGATTTATCATGTTTTTGTCATTAAAATAATTGGGAACGACGATATTGGATATCGAATGAACAAAATGGAACAAATAAAGTAGTTTTGCTAGACAACCTTATTTGTTTACCGCTTTGGGGATGTAGCTCATTTAATCAAAACATCTGATTAATAGTTGAGTAATCATCAGCCACGAAATTCCAAAAGGACAAAAAGAGTTGGTTGTGACAGGATATACGGATGCAAGCTTCCAAACAGACAAAGATGATTTCCGGTCTCAGTCCGGATTTGTCTTTTGTCTGAATGGAGGTGCGGTGAGCTGGAAGAGTTCCAAGCAACCCAACGTAGCTGATTCTACTACAGAGTCTGAATACATTGCTGCATCAGAAGCAGCAAAGGAGGCCGTTTGGATGAGAAAGTTCTTAGATGAGCTCGGTGTCGTACCTAGTTCGGCCCATCCGATATCTCTCTATTGTGATAATAGTGGAGCTATCGCGCAAGCCAAGGAGCCTAGGGAGCACCACAAATCCAAACATGTGCTCAGGAAGTTCCACATTCTCAGGGAGATAGTTAGTCGTGGAGACATCGAGATAAATAAAGTTGCAACTGATGATAATGTTGCAGACCCGTTAACTAAACCACTCCAGCAGTCAAAGCATGATGCTCATACGACTGCAATAGGGATACGATATCTTAGAGATGGATTGTGATTCCTATTACTGTAGTGTCTACTTTTGGAGTTTATGTAAACATTCACGTATCTTTTATGATATAATTTCTTCATATAATTGTGGTTTAAATTGTATGAATTGTCCAAATGATTAAATTATATTAATTGGGTTATGAGGTCGATTTACCACATAATGAAGTCCCAATTGTTGAACTAATATAATTAAATCATAAATTGTTCCTAGTTCGTATCATCGAGTACGGAAAAACTGACGATACAAAGAACTAGATTGTAATATCTACTATAGCGCCGCTTCATGGGCTAGTGATGTGGGACATCAAGTACAATTACATAGATATTAGCTGGGAGCTAATGATCGAACAGACCCGACTGGAATAGTATTTAAGATTTCGAGTCATAATACTATTTCATTGACTGTCGAGCAATTTCCTCTGACCTGAGTAGTCCAGAGTAATTCCATTGTGAAATGGTGTACTTTGATACAAGTAAACGCCTTTTGTAAAAGGAGGTTATAAAACTTGTTATTGGGTATATCAGGAAGCACGTGGAAGAGCTTGGATTGACAAGATGGGATTGTCCTCCATTTTATAATGGGATACATGTCTTACCGGCCACTTGGAGAGTCGAGACTGTGGAAAATACGTGGCCACGTCCAGATTCGTATCATAGTGATAAATCTGGTTTAACAGTCTGTCTCAAAGTCCATGAAAGGTTTGAACCGATTGAGGATGACTCAAGTCTTGCCTCAAGTTCAAACTTAGACATAAAGTGACAACAGGAAGTTGGCAGCACACTGGCTCTGAAGGCCAAGTGGGAGATTTTTGGGATATGTCCTTCGATCCTACGTGTGCAATCGATAAAGTCATAAGGTCGTCTAAGGATGTTAAATGATTATTTGATAATATTAATTGTTGGGAACAATATAATATTGATCGATAAAATCATACCTACAGGGTCACACACGAGCTGGAATTACGTTGCTTGCTATTTTGATTTAGAATCAATACATATGGAATTTCACATGCATGGGATGCATGGCATGCATGTGATGCATGGCTTGCATGGATGCATGTCACATGGTATGACATGGCATGCCACACAAGCAAGGGGACCACATCCATGCCAATTGGCATGGTGATGTGGAAATGACCCTTTACCTCCCCATTAACCACCATTATTGGTGCATTATGATGTACATAATGGGGGGGGGGGGGGGGGGGGGTTACAAGGAGAGGTTAATTGTGGTGAATAAAGTGATGAAAACATGGTTTTCATATCACTTAATCATCAGCCACGAAATTCCAAAAAGACAAGAGAGAAAAGAGTGAGAGAATCACTCAAGAACAAGCAAGCACGATCATATTTCGGTTCGTGTGCAACACGTAGAGGCCGGGCCATTTGTGCGGCTTCAACATCCGGGCGATCCAAAGGCGTGACGAGGTCATACCTAAGGTGTACATTTCAAGGCTGATCCATTTGAGGTGGTTCAATCTACTCAACACCACCTCATCGACATTAAGCCAAGCCAACGATCACCAAAAGTAAGTAATCATTGAACCTTATATATATATATATTGGATGTGTATATATATATATGTTTATATGTGTTCTTATACACATTAAGTGTGCACTAAGATCATGGCATAGTAGATCTATTGCTTTACACGCTTCCGCACACACAGTATATCGATTGAATCGGTATACCGGTACCTACAATTTGACTTGGAGTCATTTGATACACGTGAATGATGTTTGATGGACAACAATTGTTGGAAATCGATATCCCGGATTGTCTAAATTGCGGAAACCGACAATCCGACCGAAATCCCATCGCCGGAAAACACACAAACCACCGTACGACGCCGGAGCTCGACACGAGCATCGCCGCGGGATGAACCCGCGGCTAAACCCTAGCCGAGCCCCCGCCGGGGCTCGCGATCGCACGCGATCGCATGGGGCTGCTCCGGCAGCCCCGGGCGGTGAGTCCGGGGACTCACCGCCACCGCCTCGAGGAGGGCGGTTCGCCCAGCGGCGAACCCGCCGCGGCTCCAGCCGCGGCTGCCCGGCGATCGACCACCACGGTCGATCGCCCGCCCCGGCTCCCAGCCGGGGCTCCTCGCCGTGCCTCGCGGTCGATTCCCTAGGGCTCGATCGCACCCCCTCGGCTCCAAGCCGAGGTTTCGATCCTCCGCAGGGATGTCGACCTCGCGGTCCATCCCCATCCGCGGAATCGATTGCTTTCCCGGATCTTCGTTCATGTATATATCACGATTTAATTCACATAAAATCATAGAGGGTGTTTAATGATTTTAGCTTCGATCTCGTTGTGCGGAGAAACGAGATTGATTTGAAGACTTTCGGATCTTCCTACGTATTCCTTGCACTAGCTTGAACGTCGTGTGGGCGACGATTCTTCAAGCTTATGGATCTCCTTCTCTCTACTTTCTCTCTCTAGAATTATGATCTTCAAGTTATGAGAATAGAGAAGACCATTTAGTGCATTTATAGGCTACGTAGAGGATCTAAAGGAGGTGGAATATTGGGCTTCCAATATTAATGATTAAATTGAGCCCAAGCCCAAATCTATTAATCCATTAATATTAATTATATAATTACTTCCACTATATAAATATAATTGCACTCCCAATATTCACCATATTATATCAAATAATATTTTCTCCGGTAGTATTATTTATTCCGTGTGTTTAAGATATAAATATCCATGAATAAAATTAATTTATTGCTTAATTAATTTATTCATCTCTTATATCCGAGACTAGTACCATTCAACTTTAATTATTATGCGGAACAAATCCACTCATGAGGTTTACATAATAATTCCTTATGAACTCATCTCGGGGATATTATCAACCCTTTCGAGGACACATTTTCCCGTCAAGAATTCACGGCATGTCATACATAAAATACCGTGACCCAACTTTACCGGTAATTGATCAGTTATTCTAATCAATCAATTCCTTTGGAAAATCAAAGTCACTGATATTAAATGCACACACCCGCAATAATATCAGAGATTAAGAATAAAATACACAGAGATTTAAATCGATTATCCAAGGCAATCCTAATCCATAAATCTCAAGCGATCCGCTCAATACACCAAGTGTACAAGTATGATAAAATAACCAAGACTAATTATTTTCTCTCTCATACAACGACTATACCGATGGATTAGTTCTTGTCCATCTAGGTCGTGAGCCACAGTTTGATTATATACGAGTGAGTGATAGTATGATCTTCCGTGTGACGACGCACACCATACTAACTACAACGTATATGATCCAGAACCATATTTGCATTTATTTAATTATAAATAATTAAAAGCAAACGATTATCCATTTAAATAGATTAAATACTATGACCGGTAGTTTTCGATACTTAAATCTAGACATTAAGTATACAACTCCATCAATAATAACAATGTCATCTTTCTTGGAGAAAGGAGAACATGTAAGTGATTAATTAGGGATGATCCATACTGATGTATGTGGAACCTATCAGTTCACAAGCACATGAAGGTTATGTTTCGGAAAAGAGAAAACAAACTATATTAGATATAGTTCGACCATTCGATGAGAGGTCTAAATGAACTACTGGTCTCTTTTGGAAACACACAATTATTGACTTCAACTTATACACTGAATAGGACGCTGTCAAAAGCTGTTGATAAGACACCATACTAGGTATGGAAAGGGAGGGTCCCTAAATTGTTTTCATCAAATTTTGAGGTTCTAAAAGCTTCTCTGACGAGATTTATCTCTATAGAGCTTGAACTCAAATGGGATAAAAGTTTCTTTATGGTATCCATAAGAAACTCGATGGTACAACTTCTACGATCTATCTGAGAACAATATTTTGTTGCTCGAGATAGTGATTTTCTTGAAAAGAGTAATCTTTCCTATAAAGTCAGTGGGAGCTCAGTTGTCTTGAACGAGGTTCAAGTAGAACAAACTGATATGGATACTCAAGACTTGGTCGAGAGTACTCCAGTGGTTTTGGAAACCACACCTAACCCTCGAAGGTCTGGAAGGGTTAGAACTCAACCTGACAAATAATTATGTATTCTGACAAATGAGAGCTTTGAAGTCATGCTTTTAGAAAGCAATGAACCTTCGACCTATACCCAAGCTATGACGAGTCCAGATTCCGAGAAATGGCAGGGTGCCATGAAATCCGAAATGAAATTGATGTCTGAAAATCAAGTTTGGAACATAGTTGATTTGCTTAAAGGGAAAATGGATTTACAAGATAAATACAGACATGGATGGAAAACCTAGTGTTTTCAAAGCAAGGTTGGTGGCAAAAGGATTTTTTCACGGGGTGGTTTATAATGAAACCTTTTCATCAGTTGCTATAATTAATTCGAATTCTCTTAGCCATTGCAGCTCATTATGATTATGAGATATGGCAAATGGATGTTAAAACCGCCTTCTTGAATGGGATTCTAGAAGAGGATGTGTTTATGACACAACCAGAGGGTTTTATCGATCCTAATCAGGCTGAGAGAGTATGCAGGCTTAATAGATCCATTTATGGATTAAACAAGCATCTCGGAGTTGAAAATCTTCGGTTCGATGAATCCATACAGGATTTTGGATTTCAAAAGAACATGGAAGACTCTTGTGTTTACAAGAAGATCAGTGGGAGTTACGTTGTATTAATTGTGTTGTATGTCGATGACATACTCCTTATTGGAAACAATGTTTCTATGCTTAATTCTATTAAAGAATGGCTTGGAAATTGTTTTTCAATAAAGGATCTTGGAGAAGCACAGTACATATTGGGCATCAAGATCTGTCGGAACAGATCAAAAAGGATGGTTGGACTTAGTAAAGCGACCTATATTGATGAGGTGCTTGATAAGTTCAGAATGAAAGACGCCAGAAAGGGTCTCATTCCAATAAATAATGACACATCTCTTAGCAAGATCCAATGTCCTACGGGACTTGATGAGCAAAAGAGGATGGAAAACATTCCTTATGCTTCGGCAATAGGGTCTATAATGTACGCCATGATATCTACACGACTGGACGTATCGTATGCTTTGAGCATGACGATTCAGTTTCAAGGAAACCCAGGTGAGGCGCATTAGACTGCGGCCAATAATATTATTATGTACCTTAGATGGACTAGAGAATATTTTGTTGTCTTTGGAAGACAAAAAGAGTTGATATTAACAAGCTGTTTGAATGCTAACTTCAAAACAGACTAAGATAATTTCCGATTTTAATATGGTTATATTTTTTGTCTGGTTAGAGGTGAAATTTGTTGGAATAGTTCCATGCAATACAATATAGCTGATTAAACTACAGAAGCTGAGCACAGTATTGCATTGGATGCAGTATTGTTGGCAGTTAAGATTTGAAAGTTCTTGAATGAACTAGGTGTCGTAACTAGCTCAGCCTATCCGGTAGTTCTCTATTTATAGTATAGTTATCGCGCAAGCCAATGAGCTAGGAAGCACCACAAGTCTAAAACTGGTGCTCAAGAAGTTCCACATTATCTGGGAGATAGTTTGTGGAGACATCGAGATAATAAAGTTGCAACTTTTGGTAAGGTTGCAAACCCGCTTTCTAAACCTCTCCAGCAGTTTAAGCTTGAGGCTTTCACGACTGCAATAGAGATCAGACATCTTAGAGATGGGTTGTGATTTCTATTACTGTATTAGATACTTTTGGAGATTTGGTAAACATTCACTCATATGTATAATACATATTTCTTCATATAAATATGGTTTAATTTATATGAATTGTCATAATGATTAAGTGATATCAATTGGGTTATAAGGTCGAATTACCGCATAATGAAGTCCCAATGGTTGAACTTGTTGGAGTAATATACTTAATGTCTAGATTTGAGTATTCTGAACTCCTTGTGCACTTTCATTTACCTATTAATAATGAACATTCATTTGCTTTTAATTATTGTTAATTAAATATATGCAAATAATAGTCCTGGATTATATACGTTGTAGTTAGTATGGTGTGTCGGTGTTGGAAATCGACTACCCGGGATGCGTTCGTTCGATCACTCGAACATCCGAATGATCCCAGTCGACCTCCAGGTCCGTTACTCCGTTCACGTGCCAGCCCGTGTCCCGATTCACGCCCAGCCATTGCCCCGAAGGACAACCGCGCGAACTAGAGCTGGCTGCCCGAAAAACAGCGAAACGGCGACCGCCGTTTGCCCTCCGGCGACCGCCGTTTGTCCGCGAACAGCAGCGCGACCTGCTGTTCCAAGCGCGTTTCCGGGTCGATTTTCCTCTTCCGACTACTGATCCGGAGGTCCTTGACCCCCATTAGTCGAGGAACATGATCCACGACGCCCGGAACCCGATCTTAGATCCGATGTATTTTTAACGAAATAGAAAACGAAACGTATGCGGAATAAGGGTTTCGATTTCTTATACCTTTGTCGCGTGATTCGGAGAAGCCGAATTGTTGAGACCACGAAGCCTTCCGGTGTATGTCTCTATCCCCGACGTTCAGCCGTTGAGTGGGCAACGATCCGCTGAACCTTCCTCTAGCAAATTTATTTCTACAGAATTATTACTGCGCTAATCTGAATTAATTAAGCAGAGGAAAATTAATTGCGCAAGCTTTTATTTTCTGGCGTAAGTAATAACAGCGCTAATCTATTTATTTTTACAGAAAAATAATTGCGCAACAATTTATTTTTCTCCACAAAAATAAAATAGCGGCGTTTCTTAGGTTTAGAGAAAGAGAGGGTGAGGTATTTATAGAGCTACACCAGGGACCTTATGGAAATTAATTATTAGGCTAAATTGCAATTTAATTAACTCGGCGTCCTAAAAGGCAAACCTTAATTAAATTCCACAATTTTAATTATAATTAATTCCACTATAAAATTATAATTGAATTCCAAATAATTAATTTATATTATTTCAACAATAATAATTCCGCCGAATTACATATACGACTTTCCCCGTGTTTAAGATATCGTATGTCCACGAATTAACTTTAATTACTAATAATTAAATTAACTCGTTTCTTGTTATCCGAGACTAGTACCACTCATCCTTATTATCATGTGGAACGAATCCACCTGCAGGGTTTACATGATAAACTTTATGAGCTCATCTCGGGGACATCATCAACCCAATAAATGGGACACGGTTTCCTGTCTATAATCTATAGCATGCCGTGTGTACAATTCCGATTCCCAATTTACCGAGAATATTGACTAATCAATTAGTCTCACTCACTAGTAAGTCAAAGAACCGAGAACTGGACACACGCACCTATAATTATATAGGGATTAGGAATTCGTATATCCGTAATATCTGAGGTCTAGTTCGATTACTACGATTAGTATAAATCGAACGCCCTCCCGTGGTCCTGCTCAATACACCAAGTGTACGAGTGTAACATGATAGTCAAGACCGACTATCTACCAGTCACACTACGACGTACCGATGGATTATCCCTGTCCATCTAAGTCGTGAGCTACTGTTCGATAGTATACGAGTAACCGACAGTATGATCTTCCGCGTGTCTCCTCACGCCATACTGTCTACAACGTATACATCAAGGACTATTGCATTAAATGCAATCATGCTTGAATCATATCTCGAATTAAGGTATAGATAAGGAGTTCCGTATTTGCACTAAACTAGACATTTAGAATACAACTCCATCAATCTCCCACTTATACTAAAAGTCTAGTCGCCCTCTCCCAAACATCAGATTCCCATAACCTCATCACACCTACCCAACGCTTTCGCTGGAAGTGCCTCTGTGAACGGGTTTACCAGGAAATCCTCTCGATGCTATCTAGGTGACAACTGCATCGTCTTACTAGACGATCTCTCGAATCAGGTGGTACTTGCGCTCTACGTGTTATCTCCCACTGTGGACTCGTGGCATTTCAAGTTTGCCAATACCGCTATTCATAATAGCTTTGGGTAAACTAGAAACCACATCTAAGTCCCTTAGGAAGTTCTGGAGCCACACTGACCTTTTAACTGCCTCAGAGGCCGTTATCCTTTCAGTTTCCATGGTAGAGTCCGTAATGCATCGCTGCTTTACATTCTTCCATGTGACTGCTCCACTTCACAGTGAGAACACATAGCCTGACTTCGACTTTCGACTGTCCCTGTTTGATTTGGAAATCCAATTCTATGTAATCCAAAAGAAACAACTTGACTGCTTTGTAACTCAGAACATAATTCCTGGTCCTCTGCAAGAACCTAAACATGTTCTTTACATCAGTCGAGTGATCCTTTCCAGGATTACTATGATATCTCACCACCATGCCCACGGCATAGTAGATATCAGTCTCGTGCATAGCATTACATACATTAAGCTTCCCACCATTAAGGTGCAGGGAACTGCTTACTCTTCATCTATCTCCTTTATTGTGTCGGACACAAAACATTAGATAGACGAATTCCACATTTAAAAGGTGAAGACCTTTCTTGGAATTCTGTATGCTGCAACGAGTAAGAATTGTATTTATGTATGAGGCTCGAGATAAGTTCTATGTTCCTTTATGGCGATCATTTATTACTTTGATCCCAAGAACATTCCCGACTTCTCCTAAGTCTCTTACATTGAATTACTCGGACAACCATCCCTTTATGTCCGATAACATCTTTCATATTGTTGCCAATTTAGAAGGATGTCGTCTACATAAAGAATGAGAAAACACCACATCTTTTCTGTCACTTCTTTATTACACTCAGGACCTAAACATGCCTTGAATGAATCCATGAAATGGATTTTCTCATAGGTCCGCATGTGTCCAAGATCTTGAAGCTTCCTTCAATCCTAAGATTGATTAAGCTTGCTTACCGAATGCTCTTGGCTCTTTTCGATGAATCTCTCTGGCTGTCCCACACAGATGGCCCCGTCAAGACTTCGATGGAAATCTGTCTTGACTTCCATCTTCCATGTGAAGACAAAAGAATCCTGATCGACTTTTGCTAAGACTGAGCATCTTGATCTTTCAGCGTCTCGTCATAGATCCAGGGTTCGGCTTCATGTTCTCCAGGTAACAAGTCCGAAGACTCACCTATAAACATGAACCTGTTGGGTTGTCTAACAACCCTCCCACTACGACGACGCTCCGGTGTAGCTTTAGTGACTAAAGATTATAGTAGTGAACTACTCAGTTAGGCTGGTTCTAAGTCTTGATCAGTCCCTCTAAGCACATTAAGTATTAATCTACTCTTGGCTTGTGATCTTGCATATATATAGTCCATGTCTAAGAACCGAACATTGATGCAATCAATGAACATCTGGTCCTTTGGACTATATTACATATCTCAATTCGTTTTCTTAGGGTATCCTATAAACAGCCGAATATCTGTACGAGTTTCCAAAGGAATCAAGTTCAGGATAAACGCCGTTGTTTCCAAGCCATATCCCAAAAACGAATTAGGTAACTCCGAACAACTCATTGTCTACTTTCCCATATCTATAAGAGTCCTATTCCTTCTTTACAACACATTATTTTGCCGAGGCATAAATGGTGTAGTCTGTTGGGAGTTAATCCCATTTTCTGATAAGTATGCCTTACTCCTCAAAGAGTTCTGCATATATCAGAGCGAATCAACTCTAGTACTTTCTTGGATCTTTTCCCTTTAACCGTAAAGGGTTGCTCGGTC
The DNA here is from genome assembly GCA_954870475.1 of Euphrasia confusa. Classification (NCBI taxonomy): domain Eukaryota; kingdom Viridiplantae; phylum Streptophyta; class Magnoliopsida; order Lamiales; family Orobanchaceae; genus Euphrasia; species Euphrasia confusa. The sequence continues at coordinate 36,930,104 of OX940950.1, forward strand.
ATTAAAACTTCCAAGTATGATTCGAAGGTTGGAAGGTCCTTTCCTTCAACCTGGCTGAGTAGTCCATCAGCTTTCACCCTTTGAATCGTACTCAAGTTAAAATGATCTAGCCTAAGATTCCATAAGTACATTTGATTTATCCTAGAAGGATCTTTACTCTTATTTGGGTTCGACATTGTGTTATTAGCTCCGGTCTGTTGCATCGTGGAAGAATACGGATTTAGTATTAAATTGTCTATCAATATACCAGAATAGATAATATCCCCGTTTCCTAAAGAAACGGAATATCTATTCTAAGCCAACTTAGAAATCCGAAATGAAATTTCTTTCTAAATGCCGGCACATAAAGACAATTTATTAGAACTAAAATCCTACCGTTAAAACATTTAACATCTCCTACTGCAACGGCTGTTACCTTAACATTATTGCCCATGTAGGTTACTACTTCTTCCTTTCTAAGTCTCCGGGTTTCCTGGAACCCCCGCATTTAAATGCAGACATGATTAGTGGTTTCCGTATCCACACACCAGGTACTGGTAGATAACACCATTAAACATGTTTCGGTGACTAAGGAGAAGTTAACTTCTAGTTGCTTTGAGAGGACAATCAAACTCCCAGTATCCAAACTGCTTACAACGGAAGCACTTACCCCTTGGGCTTGCTTTTCCCATTCCGTGGTCCAGATATATTAGGCCCACTGGATTTCCGTATTTTCTTCTTCTTCCTTTTGCCGCCCGAAGGCCTAGGAAGAGCCAATTTATCAGCCACAAGTGTTTTGAGAGCCATTAAAGATTCCCTCAGCCGCTTGAAGTTCAACCAGGAGCTCCGCCATTGAATAAGACCTCTTATCCATGTTATATTTTAGGCGGAACTGCTCAAAACTTCTCGGCAGAGACTGGAGCACAAAATCAACCTGGGTTACCCCATTGATAATTGTTCCCAGAATCTCTATCTCATTAAGATAGCCCATCATTCTAAGAACGTGATCCCTCATGGGAGTTCTTTCCGACATGATGGCCGTCATGAGTTGCCTCATTTCACTTTGTCTGGCTGTCCTGTCCTGATAACCAACAACTTCTTGAGGTTAAGCATCATATCATAGGTAATAGTCATGGCATGATCCTGATGTCGCAGCACATTTGACATGAAAGTCATAATGTTGCTCCGCGTCATCTCATAGCCTTGATCCATTTCCAATCAGCATCCTTTCCTCAGTAGTGGAAGCATCATTTGGTTCAGCAGGTCAATTGACTTGGAGTACATATTTGTACTCCTCTGCAGTTAGGACAATGTCCAAGTTTCTTCTCTTATCCATACAATCAGGTTCAGTGAGTTTGTTGACTTTTAATGGGAATAATACCATATAAAACAAACAATGAGTTTAATTCGATATCATTTCCCTTAAGTGATATCATTAAACTACCAATCATTTCCAAAATCCCATCAGACATAGCAAGCCACGTTCTTGTGGACGTTTACAAGTCCAAATGATTTTATGATTGGATTTCACTTCGGTCGTACATCATCATAGCAGTGACTCCGATGGGGAGGATACTATAAAGCGTACCTAAGTGTATACCATTTCTCAGTACTAAGTCCACCGCTCGGGAACTACATGTCCACCGCAAGCCACGTTCTTGTGGACGTTTACGTTGACATGCGGTCCTCCACGACTTTCTATAACTGTCGAGCCTCAATTAATCCCAAAGTTCCTTTTCCATTTAGCAAGCCACGTTCTTGTGGACGTTTACTAAAACAAACAACTTTATTAATTGAATCTCACTTATTTAAATTTCATAGAATCTTAATTAACCCAAAGTACCGTTTCCATTTAGCAAGCCACGATAGTGTGGACGTTTACTAAAACAAACAACTTTGTTAATTGACTCTTACATTTATTAAATTTCACAATTTTATTAATCAAAGCTTGATATCTCGTAAGTGAAACTCGAAGTTTCTAACCAGCGATCAATCATGCAATTGAGCCCTATCTCTCACAAAGTGAGGGAGCCAATCAGACAATCGATCTAGTCATCGAATGACTCGAAAGTCTCTAATCTGTGTCATCGACATAACCAAGCGCTTTGGCTCCATTCCACTCCCCGGGGTGAGAATGAGTCGAGTTGAAATTAGTCTTTGAATGACAGATTAGGCATTGATTTAGAGAAATATAATTGTTCAATTTTATAAGTGGATTTTAAATTCGAATTTTGATCCAGTGATATCCGTGTATCGACTTTATCCGATAGGGAGGATGACACTAAAGCCAACTCGTAAGTCAATACACATCACATTCAAAACAGAGAATGGAGACCGCGGGATTGTTTCCAATCCCTCTCCCACTTAGTATTTTACGATAAGGGATAACATGCATAAATAATTTAAGCATAATAATAAACACGTAAATCACATAAAAAGCAATTAACGTGGCCCCGATTATTATGGCCTTAAATATTTTCCAATGCACGTCTCTTGGAACTTCATCTCGTTGCTCGTCTCAATCTCGGTCCACCACCGACTCGCTCGAGGGTCAAGAGACGAACTCCTCCCACTGGAGCCTCGTCTCGAGCCTCGTTGAGTCGTCCGTGGGGTCGAACAAACCCCAGCCCCGCTGCTGCCCGTCGCGAACACGGGGTGTGTTCGATGGCTGCCCGTTGCCGGTTCGCTTTCCTCGATCCTCGTTTCTCCGGGTTTTGATCTCGTCTCGATCCACCAAAATTAGTAAGAAAAATTACAAGAATAAACTTACTAAATCCGGCATCGATCCTATACAAGGTGATCGACCCTATACATGTCCCGGATACAACGAAAAATAAATAAACCTAACGACTCAACCCGTCGTTTTTATCTATTACAAACAAGCATCGTTTTTCCAAAACAAAAACAATCTCGACAAGCCCGAGAGTTTAATCAAAACCACAAATTAAAGCACAACATACAATCACAACGTTGGCCATAATAACCGGGTTCGAACCTGCAAAACAAATCTCGCAAAAATACAACGAATCGACAAAACCGGCTTTGATGCCAATTGTTGGAAATCGACTACCCGGGATTCGTTCGTTCGATCACTCGAACATCCGAACGATCCCAGTCGACCTCCAGGTCCGTTACACCGTTCACGTGCCAGCCCGTGTCCCGATTCACGCCCAGCCATTGCCCCGAAGGACAACCGCGCGAACCAGAGCTGGCTGCCCGAAAAACAGCGAAACGGCGACCGCCGTTTGTCCGCGAACAGCAGCGCGACCTGCTGTTCCGAGCGCGTTTCCGGGTCAATTTTCCTCTTCCGACTACCGATCCGGAGGTCCTTGACCCCCAGTAGTCGAGGAACATGATCCACGACGCCCGGAACCCGATCTTAGATCCAATGTATTTTTAACGAAATAGAAAACGAAACGTATGCGGAATAAGGGTTTCGATTTCTTATACCTTTGTCGCGTGATTCGGAGAAGCCGAATTGTTGAGACCACGAATCCTTCCGGTGTATGTCTCTATCCCCGACGTTCAGCCGTTGAGTGGGCAACGATCCGCTGAACCTTTCTCTTCTCCTTTCTCTCTTGAACCCACCGTAGGAATAATATCCTTTGTCTCAGAAATATATTTGGGCAAGCAAAATTATTTCTACAGAATTATTACTGCGCTAATCTGAATTAATTAAGCAGAGGAAAATTAATTGCGCAAGCTTTTATTTTCTCTGCAGAATTAATTATAGCGGCGTAAGTAAGGTTTTGATCTTCTGTCTCATAAATATAATTGCGCTAGCAATCAATTTCTCCAGAAAATAATAACAACGTTAATCTATTTATTTTTTACAGAAAAATAATTGCGCAACAATTTATTTTTCTCCGCAAAAATAAAATAGCGGCGTTTCTTAGGTTTAGAGAAAGAGAGGGTGAGGTATTTATAGAGCTACACCAGGGACCTTATGGAAATTAATTATTAGGCTAAATTGCAATTTAATTAACTCGGCGTCCTAAAAGGCAAACCTTAATTAAATTCCACAATTTTAATTATAATTAATTCCACTATAAAATTATAATTGAATTCCTAATAATTAATTTATATTATTTCAACAATAATAATTCCGCCGAATTACATATACGACTTTCCCCGTGTTTAAGATATCGTATGTCCACGAATTAACTTTAATTACTACTAATTAAATTAACTCGTTTCTTGTTATCCGAGACTAGTACCACTCATCCTTATTATGATGTGGAACGAATCCACCTGCAGGGTTTACATGATAAACTTTATGAACTCATCTCGGGGACATCATCAACCCAATAAATGGGACACGATTTCCTGTCTATAATCTATAGCATGCCGTGTGTACAATTCCGATTCCCAATTTACCGAGAATATTGACTAATCAATTAGTCTCACTCACTAGTAAGTCAAAGAACCGAGAACTGGACACACGCACCTATAATTATATAGGGATTAGGAATTCGTATATCCGTAATATCTGAGGTCTAGTTCGATTACTGCGATTAGTATAAATCGAACGCCCTCCCGTGGTCCTGCTCAATACACCAAGTGTACGAGTGTAACATGATAGTCAAGACCGACTATCAACCAGTCACACTACGACGTACCGATGGATTGTCCCTGTCCATCTAAGTCGTGAGCTACTGTTCGATAGTATACGAGTAACCGACAGTATGATCTTCCGCGTGTCTCCTCACGCCATACTGTCTACAACGTATACATCAAGGACTATTGCATTAAATGCAATCATGCTTGAATCATATCTCGAATTAAGGTATAGATAAGGAGTTTCGTATTTGCACTAAACTAGACATTTAGAATACAACTCCATCAGTTACCCCATTGATAATTGTTCCTAGAATCTCTATCTCATTAAGATAGCCCATCATTCTAAGAACGTGATCCCTCACGGGCGTTCTTTCCGACATGATGGCCGTCATAAGTTGCCTCATTTCACTTTGTCTGGCTGTCCTGTCCTGATAATCAAAAACTTCTTGAGGTTAAGCATCATATCATAGGTAATAGTCATGGCATGATCCTGATGTCGCAGCACATTTGACATGAAAGTCATAATGTTGCTCCGCGTCATCTCATAGCCTTGATCCATTTCCAATGAGCTTCCTTTCCTCAGTAGTGGAAGCATCATTTGGTTCAGCAGGTCAATTGACTTGGAGTACATATTTGTACTCCTCTGCAGTTAGGACAATGCCCAAGTTTCTTTTCAAATCTATAAAATCAGGTTCAGTGAGTTTGTTGACTTTTAATGGGAATAATACCATATAAAACAAACAATGAGTTTAATTCGATATCATTTCCCTCAAGTGATATCATTAAATTACTAATCATTTCCAAAATCCCATCAGACATAGCAAGCCACGTTCTTGTGGACGTTTACCAGTCCAAATGATTTTATGATTGGATTTCACTTCGGTCGTACATCATCATAGCAGTGACTCCGATGGGGAGGATACTATAAAGCGTACCTAAGTGTATACCATTTCTCAGTACTAAGTCCACCGCTCGGGAACTACATGTCCACCGCAAGCCACGTTCTTGTGGACGTTTACGTTGACATGCGGTCCTCCACGACTTTCTATAACTGTCGAGCCTCAATTAATCCCAAAGTTCCGTTTCCATTTAGCAAGCCACGTTCTTGTGGACGTTTACTAAAACAAACAACTTTATTAATTGAATCTCACTTATTTAAATTTCATAGAATCTTAATTAACCCAAAGTACCGTTTCCATTTAGCAAGCCACGATAGTGTGGAAGTTTACTAAAACAAACAACTTTGTTAATTGACTCTTACATTTATTAAATTTCACAATTTTATTAATCAAAGCTTGATATCTCGTAAGTGAAACTCGAAGTTTCTAACCAGCGATCAATCATGCAATTGAGCCCTATCTCTCACAAAGTGAGGGAGCCAATCAGAAAATCGATCTAGTCATCGAATGACTCGAAAGTCTCTAATCTGTGTCATTGACATAACCAAGCGCTTTGGCTCCATTCCACTCCCCGGGGTGAGAATGAGTCGAGTTGAAATTAGTCTTTGAATGACAGATTAGGCATTGCTTTTGAGAAATATAATTGTTCAATTTTATAAGTGGATTTTAAATTCGAATTTTGATCCAGTGATATCCGTGTATCGACTTTATCCGATAGGGAGGATGACACTAAAGCCAACTCGTAAGTCAATACACATCACATTCAAAACAGAGAATGGAGACCGCGGGATTGTTTCCAATCCCTCTCCCACTTAGTATTTTACGATAAGGGATAACATGCATAAATAATTTAAGCATAATAATAAACACGTAAATCACATAAAAAGCAATTAACGTGGCCCCGATTATTATGGCCTTAAATATTTTCCAATGCACGTCTCTTGGAACTTCATCTCGTTGCTCGTCTCGATCTCGGTCCACCGCCGACTCGCTTGAGGTTCAAGAGACGAACTCCTCCCACTGGAGCCTCGTCTCGAGCCTCGTTGAGTCGTCCGTGGGGTCGAACGAACCCCAGCCCCGCTGCTGCCCGTCGCGAACACGGGGTGTGTTCGATGGCTGCCCGTTGCCGGTTCGCTCTCCTCGATCCTCGTTTCTCCGGGTTTTGATCTCGTCTCGATCCACCAAAATTAGTAAGAAAAATTACAAGAATAAACTTACTAAATCCGGCATCGATCCTATACAAGGTGATCGACCCTATACATGTCCCGGATACAACGAAAAATAAATAAACCTAACGACTCAACCCGTCGTTTTTATCTATTACAAACAAGCATCGTTTTTCCAAAACAAAAACAATCTCGACAAGCCCGAGAGTTTAATCAAAACCACAAATTAAAGCACAGCATACAATCACAACGTTGGCCATAATAACCGGGTTCGAACCTGCAAAACAAATCTCGCAAAAATACAACGAATCGACAAAACCGGCTCTGATACCAATTGTTGGAAATCGACTACCCGGGATGCGTTCGTTCGATCACTCGAACATCCGAATGATCCCAGTCGACCTCCAGGTCCGTTACTCCGTTCACGTGCCAGCCCGTGTCCCGATTCACGCCCAGCCATTGCCCCGAAGGACAACCGCGCGGACCAGAGCTGGCTGCCCGAAAAACAGCGAAACGGCGACCGCCGTTTGCCCTCCGGCGACCGCCGTTTGTCCGCGAACAGCAGCGCGACCTGCTGTTCCGAGCGCGTTTCCGGGTCGATTTTTCTCTTCCGACTACCGATCCGGAGGTCCTTGACCCCCATTAGTCGAGGAACATGATCCACGACGCCCGGAACCCGATCTTAGATCCGATGTATTTTTAACGAAATAGAAAACGAAACGTATGCGGAATAAGGGTTTTGATTTCTTATACCTTTGTCGCGTGATTCGGAGAAGCCGAATTGTTGAGACCACGAAGCCTTCCCCGACGTTCAACCGTTGAGTGGGCAACGATCCGCTGAACCTTCCTCTTCTCCTTTCTCTCTTGAACCCAAGAAATATATTTGCGCAAGCAAAATTATTTCTACAGAATTATTACTGCGCTAATCTGAATTAATTAAGCAGAGGAAAATTAATTGCGCAAGCTTTTATTTTCTCTGCAGAATTAATTATAACGGCGTAAGTAATCTTCTGTCTCAGAAATATATTTGCGCTAGCAATCAATTTCTCCAGAAAATAATAACAGCGCTAATCTATGTTGGAGTTGTGTACTTAATGTCTAGATTTAAGTAACGGTAAACTCCCGATCATAGCATTTAATCTATTTAATTAATAAACAATTATTTGCATTTAATTATATGCAAACCATAGTTCTGGATTTTATACGTTGTAGTTAGTATGGTGCTGCATGGGCGCACAGAAGATCATACTATCGGTTACTCGTATTTAATCGAACAGTTGCTCACGACCTAGATGGACACGAACTAATCCATCGGTATAGTCGTTGTGTGAGAGAGAAAATAATTTATCTTAATTATTTTATCACACTTGTACACTTGGTGTATTGGGCGGATCAATTGAGACTCATCAATTAGGATTGCTCGGCGATAATTGATTTGAGACTCGGAGTATTTTATTCTTAATCCCTGAAACAATTGCGGGTGTGTATATTTAATATAAGTGACTTTGATTTACCAAAGGAATTAACCGATTTAATTATTGGGTTAATTACCGGTTAAGTTGGGTCACTATATTTTGTATATGGCATGCCGTGAATTCTTGAAGGGGCAGTGTATCCCGGAAGGGTTGATAATATCCCCGAGATGAGTTCATAAGGAATTATTGTGTAAACCTCATGAGTGGATTCGTTCCGCACAATAATTAAGGTTGAATGGTACTAGTCTCGGATTCAAGAGATGAATATAATTTATTAAGCAATAAATAAATTTATTCATGGATATTTAAATCTTAAATACACGGAATAAATAATACTAAGATGGAGAAATATTATTTGATATAATATGGAATAATATTGGGAGTGCAATTTTATTTATATAGTGGAAAATAAATAAAATTAATATTGATAAGAATTAATAGATTTGGGTTGGACCCAATTTAATTTTCAATATTGAAGCCCAATATTTATTCTCCTTATGATCCCCTTCGTAGCCTATATAAGCACTACATGGTCTTCACTTTTCATAACACAAGAAAACCTACGGAATTCATAAAGTCTTGAGAGTGAGGAAGATCCATAAAGTTCGATAGCTCGTCGCCCACCCGACGTTCGAACGGAAGTGCAAGGAATACGCGGGAAGATCACGAGGTCATCAACGATTCGTTTCTCCGTACAACGAATCAAGGTAATAATCGAGAAACCCCCTTCTATGATTATTTGTGCGTTGAATAATTGTGATGTATACATGAATACGCGATCCGGGAAAACGACGAACCTCGGGGACGGGGATTCGAGATCCCCGGCGAGGATCGAGGGAGGCGGTCGAACCCTAGGGTTCGGACCGCCCCATCGCGCGACAACGGCGTGCCCCGGCTGGACGCCGGGGACACACGATCGACTCCGGTCGATCGCCGGGGTGCCACGGGCTGGTGCCGTGGCGGACCCCATCCGCCGTCGTCGGAGGCGCGAAGCCCTCGGCTGGAGCCGAGGGGCGATCGAGCCCGTGAGCTCGATCGCGGGTCGCTGCAGGGATGACCCGCAGCTGCCTCGTGCGCGCTACGGGTGTTCCCGTAGCGGATGCGCACGGGGCTGACCCCATGCGAGCAGCTAGTCCACGACTCGCTGCGGGGCTGCTACGAGCAGCCCCAGGGATCGCCCGTAGCGATCCCAGCGATCGTCCGTAGACGATCGCGAACCCCTCGCGGGGGTTCGGCTGGGCACACGGGGCCTTCGGGTCTCGTTGGCGTTCGGTCGGGCCCCGGCTCGTGAGGAGGTTCGCGTTCGTGGATCCGACTTGTGGGAGAAAATCGGCTGGGGGCGGGCTGCGTGTCTTCGGGCGCGTAGTCTCCAAAGGTCGGACTCCTGCGGATGAGTCGGGGATCCAATCTTCGGTGATCGAGGGTTTTGATCGGGTTATCGTTTCCGCAATTTTGATAGCCCGGGACATCGAATCCCATCAAATGGTATCAGAGCGTTTGGTTTCGTGTTCATGTATATGTTCGATTATTGTTCTACCTTGCAGGATTTCCGGCTATCATGGTTGGATTTAATTAATTGTTTTTTAATTAATTATCATGATTATTAAACTCTCGGACATGTCGAGATTCGTTTTGTGTGGTTGAATGTTTGTAATAGTAAAAATTCGGGGGTTGACCGAATTTAGGATTTATTATTACGCACTTTATTTTCCGGAAATTGTATAGGGTCGATTTCATGTTTAGAATCGATACCGGAATTGTAATTTAAATTTTGTAATTTTAATTACGTTGGTTCGATGTTGAGACGATCGCCGGAAGACGAAGAAGTGACGAGAAGACAAGGGCTTGGGATCGATCACATGGTGGTGATCGACCCATGGCCTAGCCGGCGGTGGCTAGGCGGCGGCGGCGCTCCTCCCGAGTGGCCGGCCGATCCATCATCGTGGGGATGGCATGGGATCTCCTAATCCCGTGCTATTCCTACAAAAATCTACTTTCCCAATTAATTCAGATTTTTCCTATTTGAGTACTTTCCTTTTGGAAACTCTCATGGATTAGGAAAAGAATTAATTTAAATTAATTCTATTTTCTATTGATTTATTTCCTTCATGGAATTATTCATAGATTAGAAATTTAATTAATTTAGTACTAAATTTATTTTTCCTATTTGATTATTCCTACTCATGGGAATATTCATGGATTAGGAATAAAAATAAATTTGAAAAGTAGTAGTCCTAATTTATTTATTTTATTTCCTTGTTCTATTATAGATATCTTCTAGAATATTCCAAGTTTTACTTGGATAGATTATTCTAAAGATTTAATAGAACTAGATAGGAAAATAAATAAATAAAAATATTAATGATATTTAATTTTATTTTTGATATATTCGATTGACTTAATTTTCGAATTAAGTAACTTTTGGATTAATTAAAAATAAATAGATTTAAATATTAGAGATTAATATTCTCGTCACATGGAGCATTCAAGAAACGAAGACTGAAGACTAGAAGATGCATATGAAGATAAAGCCATGATAGTCGGGGAAAAATAATTTCTCTAGCATTATTTTTGACTATGTGCTATGTGCTTTATTGCTTTCATGCATGCTTATGTGTTTAATTATGCATTAGATAGCGTATCCCTTTGTTATAAAAAGCTAAGTGGGAGAGGGGATGGAAACATTCCCATGGTCTCCATTACTGTTCTCTTGGTGACTCTTATGGACTTTTGAAGTTCGTATAGATGTGTCATTGGAGGAGAATTCTTGTAATTCCTCTTACAAGAAACATTGATCAAGTTTATCAAACAATGCCTAATTTGTCTTTCTGAAACTGACTTCAAGTCGACTCATTCTCACCCCGGGGAGTGGAATGGAGCCAGAGCCACTTGGTCATGTAGAGGACACAAATTAGAGACTTCCGTGCCATTCTTTGATAGATGGGTCGCTTGTCTGCTCGGCTCCCTCATTTATGAGAGATAGGGTCGCTCGCATGGTGAATCACTGGTTAGAAACTTCGAGTTTCACTTATGATTCTCCACGTCTTGATTTACGAGATTAAATGAATCAAGTAATTGGGAGTCAATTATAAAAGTCTCTTAGTGAAGTAAACGTCCACACCACGTGGCTTGCTGCACTGACGGATTTTGGATTGATTGATGTAGACAGTTGTAAGGAATTGTGAAGAGTTGTGAAGTTGTCGTAAACGTCCACACCACGTGGCTTGCGGTAATGTAGCAATTCCAAGCGATTCACTTTGGTGCTGAGTAATGGTTTACACTTAGATACGCCTTGTAGTATTCCTCCCCACGAGGTTCCGCTATGAGCGATGTATGACCAAAGAAAATCTAATTGCTAAATCATTTGGGTGGGTAAACGTCCACACCACGTGGCTTGCCTTACCTGATGGGATTTTAGATGTGATTAGTAATTTAATGATATTATTTAAGGGAGATAATATCGGATATTAAATTAATTGTTTGTTTAAATGTGCTTATAGGTTTAGAGAATAGCTATGAACCCACTTTCTATGATACTCAAGGAGCATAAGCTCACTGGCACCAACTATATTGATTGGAAGAGAAATTTAGACATTGTCCTAACTTCGGAAGAGTACAAGTATGTACTCCATGAAGTGTGCCCTGCCGAGCCCACGGCTGCCTCAACTGATGAGGAAAAACTGGCATATCGGAAGTGGAAAAAGGCTGATGAAATGGCTAGGTGTTATATTTTGGCTTCCATGTCAAATGTACTCCAAACCCAACATGAGCCAATGGACACTGCCTATGATATGATGTTTAACCTCAAGGAGATGTTTGGGGAGCAAGATCGTGCGGCTAGGCAAGAAGCCATGAGAGTCCTTATGTCGACTACTCAATCTGAAGGAACGCCCGTAGGGGAGCACGTTCTTAAGATGATGAGTTTGTTGAATGAACTTGAGGTCCTAGGAGCTTCTATTGATGCTGAGACGCAAGTCGACATCATACTCCAGTCTCTGGCCCCTAGTTTTGAGCAGTTTCGTATGAGCTATAATATGGGTAAACTATCTTATACTCTTGCGCAACTCCTGACTGAACTGAAGGCGGCAGAGGGGATCTACAAGAAGGGCAAGTCTCAAGCGCTTGTAGCTACCAAGTCCAAAGGCTTTAAGCCTGGTGGAGGTAGGGGCAAGAAAAGGAAGCAAGCCTGGAAACCCAGTGGTGTCAAGAGGACTGCACCACAAGTGGGGGCTGCAAAGCCAAAGGGTAAGTGCTTCCGATGCAACAAGATGGGACACTGGAAGTCTGAATGTCCTCTCAGAGGTACGAATCTTTCTTTAGTCGTAAAAACATAGTCAGCGGTATTATCTACCAGAATTCTGGTGTGTAGATATGGAACCACTGACGGTATGTGCATTTTGAATGCAGGGGTTCCAGAAAACCCGGCGACTTAGAGAAGAAGAATTCGAGTCTACATGGGCGAAGCTGTTGGGATAGCAGCGGTTGCAGTGGAAGACATTTATCTGTTTTAAGTTTTCATTTCAGTTATTGCTTATGTACCCCTTTTATTTTGAAAAAGAACTTCGTTCTGTTTTCTTTATTAATGGATATTTTATTTCTTTAATCATTGGATGGTTTGGATAAGAAATAATGGTGATATTCATTATGGTACATTAGATAGCAATATGTGAATAATGAATCCTTAGTCTACCACGATGCAACAAACCGTTATATATAACTTGTTTTACTTATTAGATATTTCTTTATCATTATACTTATGAAATCTTATACTTAGTAGTATTTTCAAATAAAATTCATATGGTCGAAATTGATTTGATCAATTATAGTTGAAGGAATGGACCTTCCGACCTAAGGATTGAATTTGGAGGATAATACGTCTAAGCAAACCTTTCTGGAAAAAGGATAGAATTCAGAAGAGTATTGGAAATGATTAGATATGCAGACATATGTGTATATTAGAGAGGTATGAGTAATTCTTTCAAAGAATACTCAGTGATGGATTAGAATGCTTGATGTGCCATAAAAGCAAAGTGTTTTGACTTGTCAATGGACACAAAGCTATTATGGGGAACCATCAAAGTATATCCATTAGAAGCCTGTGACTCGGTCGCGGAGGCCATCACCTATCTAGATAACACATAGCATAAATTGGGATTAATTCCCAAAGAGACGCGCCGTGCACTTACGTGTAGAGATGGTGCGTTGTAAAGATGTAGAAATCTAATAGTAAGAGAACAAGTTGTTCGGAACTACCTATGTTCTATGGATATTCCTGGAGACAACGACATATTCAATATGGTTGTAGGATATCCTAGATGAACGAAGTATTGTGTGTTCTATAGTACTATGAACCAGAGGGACGTCTCGTCCGGTTCATAGAGGAAAAACTATTAGATGAACTACAATGCCCTAATTGACAAAGTACTTTAAAATGAGGAAAGGGAAAGACTGAGAACCAGCCTGACCGAGTAGTAGTACACCACTAACTGCACCTAATGTTGTTACTGTTACACACCCGGACGCCATTGCAGTGGGAGGTTGTTAAGCAACCAAAGATGTTCATAAGACTGGAGGAGTTTTGAACTCTGGATCCAGTATACATGAAATCGATCCCTAGGTCTGCATAGGATTAGCGAAGAAGGTGTGTTAGAGACGTAATGGAAACAAAGGTGGTGTTTCTCGGAATTTTGTGTAGATAACACTTTGACATTGGCGACAATGTGAAAATGTTGTCAGACATAAAATAGAGGTTGTCTAAATAAATCGAGATATAAGATTGAGAAGAAGTTAGAGCATGTTCTTAAGATCTTATGATCTAGAGATAAGAACATTGTACTTCTCCTAGACATCTTATATGATTAAGGTTTGTTTTAAACATGCATACTTCTGAGAAAGGTTATTGCCTTTCAGAGACAGAATATACATCTATCTAAAGGGTGTGTGTTCGAACACATGAAAGAGATAGATGAGGACAAAGCAATTTCCTATACTTCAAGTATGGAAAGCTTTATAGATGCAATGTTGTAAAACAAGAACCTGATATCAACTATGCGGTTTGCGTAGTGGGAGGATATCAAAGTAATCTGGATAAGGGATGTTCGAATGCTGCAAGAGTACTTTCATAGTACTGGCTTGAGCAAGACGAAATCTTCTTAGATTACAGATTCTCAGATCCAAAAATCAGAGAAGGACCAGTGAAAGTCGATATCAGGCTATGTGTTCACTTTTAGAAAGAGGTGGAACCATGAAGTGAAAGAGTGATAAGCGGGACGCTTCTCAGACTCTCTCATAACCGAATAGCAGCCTCAGAGGCAGCGGAAGTTTTGGTTAGGTTCCGGGATAACCTCTTGACTTGGATATGACTCTTAGTTTACCAAAGGCTATTAGATAGCGGTGCACGGTGAACTAGAAGAGGTCATAAGTCAAAAGTGATGTTAACACATAGAGCAAGTACCACCTAATACGAGTCATCGTCAGGGAGACGACGTAGTAGTCACCAAGATAACTTCAGAGCGGCAACCTAGATTGCTCACTCACATAATACTTCTCGGAAGTACACTTTAAAGCACGTGATGAGTATGGGAACCGGGAGTTTGGAGGAAATGACTAGACCTTAGTACAAGTGGGAGATTGTTGGAGTTGTGTACTTAATGTCTAGATTTAAGTAACGGTAAACTCCCGATCATAGCATTTAATCTATTTAATTAATAAACAATTATTTGCATTTAATTATATGCAAACCATAGTTCTGGATTTTATACGTTGTAGTTAGTATGGTGCTGCATGGGCGCACAGAAGATCATACTATCGGTTACTCGTATTTAATCGAACAGTTGCTCACGACCTAGATGGACACGAACTAATCCATCGGTATAGTCGTTGTGTGAGAGAGAAAATAATTTATCTTAATTATTTTATCACACTTGTACACTTGGTGTATTGGGCGGATCAATTGAGACTCATCAATTAGGATTGCTCGGCGATAATTGATTTGAGATTCGGAGTATTTTATTCTTAATCCCTGAAACAATTGCGGGTGTGTATATTTAATATAAGTGACTTTGATTTACCAAAGGAATTAACCGATTTAATTATTGGGTTAATTACCGGTTAAGTTGGGTCACTATATTTTGTATATGGCATGCCGTGAATTCTTGAAGGGGCAGTGTATCCCGGAAGGGTTGATAATATCCCCGAGATGAGTTCATAAGGAATTATTGTGTAAACCTCATGAGTGGATTCGTTCCGCACAATAATTAAGGTTGAATGGTACTAGTCTCGGATTCAAGAGATGAATATAATTTATTAAGCAATAAATAAATTTATTCATGGATATTTAAATCTTAAATACACGGAATAAATAATACTAAGATGGAGAAATATTATTTGATATAATATGGAATAATATTGGGAGTGCAATTTTATTTATATAGTGGAAAATAAATAAAATTAATATTGATAAGAATTAATAGATTTGGGTTGGACCCAATTTAATTTTCAATATTGAAGCCCAATATTTATTCTCCTTATGATCCCCTTCGTAGCCTATATAAGCACTACATGGTCTTCACTTTTCATAACACAAGAAAACCTACGGAATTCATAAAGTCTTGAGAGTGAGGAAGATCCATAAAGTTCGATAGCTCGTCGCCCACCCGACGTTCGAACGGAAGTGCAAGGAATACGCGGGAAGATCACGAGGTCATCAACGATTCGTTTCTCCGTACAACGAATCAAGGTAATAATCGAGAAACCCCCTTCTATGATTATTTGTGCGTTGAATAATTGTGATGTATACATGAATACGCGATCCGGGAAAACGACGAACCTCGGGGACGGGGATTCGAGATCCCCGGCGAGGATCGAGGGAGGCGGTCGAACCCTAGGGTTCGGACCGCCCCATCGCGCGACAACGGCGTGCCCCGGCTGGACGCCGGGGACACACGATCGACTCCGGTCGATCGCCGGGGTGCCACGGGCTGGTGCCGTGGCGGACCCCAGCCGCCGTCGTCGGAGGCGCGAAGCCCTCGGCTGGAGCCGAGGGGCGATCGTGCCCGTGAGCTCGATCGCGGGTCGCTGCAGGGATGACCCGCAGCTGCCTCGTGCGCGCTACGGGTGTTCCCGTAGCGGATGCGCACGGGGCTGACCCCATGCGAGCAGCGAGTCCACGACTCGCTGCGGGGCTGCTACGAGCAGCCCCAGGGATCGCCCGTAGCGATCCCAGCGATCGTCCGTAGACGATCGCGAACCCCTCGCGGGGGTTCGGCTGTGCACACGGGGCCTTCGGGTCTCGTTGGCGTTCGGTCGGGCCCCGGCTCGTGAGGAGGTTCGCGTTCGTGGATCCGACTCGTGGGAGAAAATCGGCTGGGGGCGGGCTGCGTGTCTTCGGGCGCGTAGTCTCCAAAGGTCGGACTCCTGCGGATGAGTCGGGGATCCAATCTTCGGTGATCGAGGGTTTTGATCGGGTTATCGTTTCCGCAATTTTGATAGCCCGGGACATCGAATCCCATCAATCTATTTATTTTTACAGAAAAATAATTGCGCAACAATTTATTTTTCTCCACAAAAATAAAATAGCGGCGTTTCTTAGGTTTAGAGAAAGAGAGGGTGAGGTATTTATAGAGCTACACCAAGGACCTTATGGAAATTAATTATTAGGCTAAATTGCAATTTAATTAACTCGGCGTCCTAAAAGGCAAACCTTAATTAAATTCCACAATTTTAATTATAATTAATTCCACTATAAAATTATAATTGAATTCCAAATAATTAATTTATATTATTTCAACAATAATAATTCCGCCGAATTACATATACGACTTTCCCCGTGTTTAAGATATCGTATGTCCACGAATTAACTTTAATTACTAATAATTAAATTAACTCGTTTCTTGTTATCCGAGACTAGTACCACTCATCCTTATTATCATGTGGAACGAATCCACCTGCAGGGTTTACATGATAAACTTTATGAGCTCATCTCGGGGACATCATCAACCCAATAAATGGGACACGGTTTCCTGTCTATAATCTATAGCATGCCGTGTGTACAATTCCGATTCCCAATTTACCGAGAATATTGACTAATCAATTAGTCTCACTCACTAGTAAGTCAAAGAACCGAGAACTGGACACACGCACCTATAATTATATAGGGATTAGGAATTCGTATATCCGTAATATCTGAGGTCTAGTTCGATTACTACGATTAGTATAAATCGAACGCCCTCCCGTGGTCCTGCTCAATACACCAAGTGTACGAGTGTAACATGATAGTCAAGACCGACTATCTACCAGTCACACTACGACGTACCGATGGATTATCCCTGTCCATCTAAGTCGTGAGCTACTGTTCGATAGTATACGAGTAACCGACAGTATGATCTTCCGCGTGTCTCCTCACGCCATACTGTCTACAACGTATACATCAAGGACTATTGCATTAAATGCAATCATGCTTGAATCATATCTCGAATTAAGGTATAGATAAGGAGTTCCGTATTTGCACTAAACTAGACATTTAGAATACAACTCCATCAGTCGGGCCCACACAGAAGATCATACTATCGGTTACTCGTATTTAATCAAACAGTTGCTCACGACCTAGATGGACACGGACCAATCCATCGGTATAGTCGTTGTGTGAGAGAGAAAATAATTTGTCTTAATTATTTTATCACACTTGTACACTTGGTGTATTGAGCGGATCGATTGAGACTTATCAATTAGGATTGCTCTGCGATAATTGATTTAAGACTCAGTGTATTTTATTCTTAATCCCCGATATAATTGCGGGTGTGTATGTTTAATATAAGTGACTTTGATTTTCCAAAGGAATTGACCGGTTTAATTATTGGGTCAATTACCGGTTAAGTTGGGTCACTATATTTTATATATGGCATGCCGTGAATTCTTGAAGGGACAGTGTATCCCGGAAGGGTTGATAATATCCCCGAGATGAGCTCATAAGGATTTATTATGTAAACCTCGCGAGTGGATTTGTTCCCGCATAATAAATAAGGTTGAGTGGTACTAGTCTCGGATAAAAGAGATGAATAAATTTATTAAGCAATAAATAAATTTTATTCATGGATATTTAAATCTTAAATACACGGAATAAATAAATACTACCGGAGAAATATTATTGGATATAATATAGTTTAATATTGGGAGTGCAATTAACTTATATAGTGGAAAATAAATTAATTAATATTAATAGGATTAATAGATTTGGGCTTGGGCTCAATTTAATCATTAATATTGGAAGCCCAATATTCCACCTCCTTTAGATCCCCTACGTAGCCTATAAAAGCACTACATGGTCTTTACAATAAGACAAGACAAGATAATCATACTTGATTAGTCTAGAGAGTTTGTGAAGGAGATCCATAAGCTTGGAGGATCGTCGTCCACCCGACGTTCAAGCTAGTGCAAGGAATACGTGGGAAGATTCAAAGGTCATCTTGATTTCGTTTCTCCGAACAACGAATCGAAGGTATAAAATCTAAACGCCCTTGATTTTATTTGATTTGGATTATCGTGAAATACCGTAGAACGCAAGATCCAAAGATCGAACCCGGATTAGACGACGAACGCGTGGTGGCGATCTAGGATCGCCGGACCACGGCGATCGCCGCCTAGGGTTTCGGCGCGCGAGGAGGATCGACCCTGGCTGGGAGCCGGGGCAGCGATCGATCACCCCGATCGATCGCTGGAGCGCGTGCTGGTGCCGCGCTCTACCCCACCACGGCGGTGGGGCCCTCCAGGCGGCGGCGAGTCGCCGGACTCGCCGCGGGGGCTGCTGGGCAGCCCCTACTGATCGCTAACATGCGATCGGTGTTCGATCGCATCGAGCCCCGCGTGCGGGGGCTCGGGCTGGGCGTGCGCTCGGCTTCGGCCGTGTCGTGCGTTCGGCTCGTGCTCCGGCTCGTACGTGGTGTTCGTGTGATCTCCGGCGGATGGTTTTGATCGGGTTATTGTTTTCCGCAAATTTTAATAGCCCGAGATATCGAATTCCAACAATTGGTATCAGACTATTATGGCTTAATTTATTATTCGTTTAATTTATTTTGTCATGATTATTGGATTGATTAAACTCTCGGACATGTCGAGATTAGTTTTTGGTGGTGAATGCTTGTAATAGTAAAAATTCGGGGGTTGACCGAATTTAGGTTTATTATTATTGTTCTATCTTTTTCCGGAAATTGTATAGGGTCGATTTCATGTATAGAATCGATACCGGATAGTGTAAAAAATTAAATTTGTAATTTATTTTGCGTTGGATCGATGCCGAAACGACCGCCGGAGAAGTCGTGTGACGAAGGAGATGATCGTGAGGGATTAGGGCAAGGATCGACCATCCCCATGGTCGATCCATGAGGATCGATAGATCGACCCTTGGAGGGGCCGCCGGCGGCGGTGGCCGGCCACCTCCTAGGCGGCGGTCGACGGTGGCGTGGGGATCCCCACCCCATGCTACCCCGGTCCGGTGATTTGCTTTCCTAATTGATTCGAGTTTTCCTATTTTGAGTATTCCTATTTTTGGGAACTCTCATAGATTAGGAAAAGAATCAATATGGAATTAATTAGGATTCCTAATTGATTATTTCTATTTTATGAAAATATTCATGGATTAGGAATCTAATTAATTTGGAAAGTAGAAGAGTCCTAAATTATTTTATTTCCTTATTTCATTATGGAAGTCTTCTAGAATATTCCAAGTGGGTCTTGGATAGAATATTCTAGAGATTTAATGAAGTAGAAAGGAAAAATAAAATAAATAAAAATATTAATAATATTTAATTTTATTTTTGATTTATTCGATTAACTTAATTATTATTAATTAAGTATCTTTTGGATTTATTAAAAATAAATAGATTTAAATATTGGAATTAATATTCTCGTCACATGGAGCATTGAAGAACGAAGACTGAAGACTAGAAGATGCGTACGGGGATGCGATAAAGCCATAATAGTCGGAAAATAATATTCTAGTATTATTTTGACTATGTGATAATACTATGTGCTTTATTACATGTATGCATGCTATATGTGTTTATTTTATGCACTAGATAGCGTATCCCTTTATTGTAAAAAGCAAAGTGGGAGAGGGTATGGAAACACACCCATGGTCTCCATTGCTGCTCTCTTGGTGAATTTTATAAAATTTTGAAGTTTATATAGACAAGCCACTGGAGGAGAGTTCTTGTAATTCCTCTTACGAGAAACATTGATTAAGTTTATCAAACAATGCCTAATTTGTCTTTCCAAAACTGATTTCAAGTCGACTCATTCTCACCCCGGGGAGTGGAATGGAGCCAAAGCTACTTGGTCATGTCGAGGACACAAATTAGAGACCTTCGTACCATATTTTGAAGATGGATCGATTCTCTGCTCGGCTCCCTCATTTATGAGAGATAGGGTTGTTCGCATGGTGAATCACTGGTAAGAAACTTCGAGTTTCACTTATGATTCTCCGCGTCTTGATTTACAAGATTAAATGAATCAAGTAATTGGATGTCAATTATAAAAGTCTTTTGGTATAGTAAATGTCCACACAAACGTGGCTTGCTGTACTGAATGGGATTTTGGAATAATTGATGTAGACAGTTATAGGGAGTAGTGAAGAATTGTGAGTTATCGTAAACGTCCACACAAACGTGGCTTGCGGTGACGTAGCGGTTCCAAACGACTCACCTTAGTACTGAGTAATGGTTTACACTTAGGTACGCTTTATAGTATTCTTCCCAACGAAGTAACGCTATAATGATGTACGACCAAAGAAAATCTAATTGCTAAATTATTTGGGTAGGTAAACGTCCACACAAACGTGGCTTGCCATATCTGATGGGATTTTAGAGGCGATTAGTGATTTCATGATATTATTAAAGGGAGATAATATCGGATATTAAATTGTTTGTTTGTTTTATGTGCTTATAGGTTAAGAATGACTGTGACCCAACTTTGTGATATACTTAAAGATGAAAACTCACTGGTTCCATATAGTAATGTTTGGGAAATAAATCATGACAATGTTCAGACTGTTGAGCCTTCCGAATCCACTATTGTCCCAACTGATGAGGACATTGAAAATGACCTCAAGGAGATGTTAGGACATAGTAAGGAAGCCGGACTAGAGGTGATTGACATACTCATTAATTTTAGTCCTCTTGAGGAATCGCTTAAAAACGATTTCAAAAGAAAGGAACTGATAAGTATGATCAGAGAATCACAAGCTCTTGTGGCCAAGTTGGAAGAGCAAGCAAAGAAGCCCAGTGGTTTTGAACCACGGATTGGGAAGAGCAAGCCGCGAGGCAAGTGCTTTCGATGCAAGCAGTCTGGGCACTGGAAGTCTGATTGTCCTCTCATCAAAGGTACGAAATTTTCCTTAGTCACCGAAACATTATCAGTGGTGATATCTACCAGCACCTGGTGTGTAGATACGGGGGCCACTGATCATGTCTGCAATTCATTGCAGGGGTTCCAGGAAACCCGTAGACTTAGAGAGGGAGAGATCGTGGTCTACATGGGCAATGCTGCGAAGGTGGCGGCTGTTGCAGTGGGAGACGTTCACTTACGCTTTAGTAGTGATAGGGTTTTAGTTTTACAAAATTGTCTTTATGTACCAAACTTTAGAAAGAATTTGATTTCGGTTTCTAAGTTAATTTTGAATGGATATTCTGTTTCTTTTGATCACTCCGTGGTCATAAGAAGAAATAGTGAAACTATCTGTTCTGGTACATTGATAAACGATTTGTATGTACTGAATCCTGAGTCTAACACGATGCAACTAACCGAGAGTAATAACACATCCACGAACACCAATAAGAGAAAGGAACCTTCTAAGATGAATCAATTATACTTGTGGCATCTAAGGCTAGGTCATATAAACTCAAATAGGCTTCAAAGGTTGAAAGATGATGGTTTAATCAGCGATGTTGAAGGAGTGGACCTTCCAACCTGCGAATCCTGTTTGGAGGGTAAACTGACCAAGCGTTCTTTTTCTGGTAAAGGACGAAGAGCTGAACAAGTATTGGATTTGATTCACTCTGATGTATGCGGACCTATGTCTACTCAGGCAAGGGGAGGGTACGAGTACTTCATCACTTTCACTGATGATTACTCAAGGTATGGATATGTATACCTGATGCGTCGCAAGAGCGAATCTTTTGACAAGTTCAAAGAATTCAGGGCTCTTGTGGAAAACATCCATGGTAAATCCATTAAATGCCTACGATCTGATCGCGGAGGCGAGTACCTGTCTGGAGAATTCAAGGCATACTTAGCAGAGAATAGGATTGATTCCCAAATGACATCACCATATACTCCTCAGCAGAATGGTGTGTCAGAAAGAAGGAATAGGACTCTTATGGAGATGGTACGTTCTATGATGAGTTACTCGGACTTACCTGTTATGTTCTGGGGACATGCCTTAGAAACAACGGCGTACATACTGAACATGGTTCCAACAAAAACGGTACCCACTACACCCATGGAACGGTGGAGCGGGTGCAAGCCTAGCTTGAAACACCTTCGGATCTGGGGCTGTCCAGCACATGTGTTGCGACAAGGGGCCGACAAGTTTGAACCGAGGTCAAAAGTACGGTTGTTTATAGGATACCCAAAAGGAACTAAAGGTGGCATGTTCTATAGTCCTACGGACCAGAAGATCGTTATAAGTACTAACGCTCGGTTCTTAGAGGAAGACTATGTCATGGACCACAAGCCCAAAAGTGACATAATACTTGATGAGATGAGAGGTAACGAAAAAGACTTAGATACAGCCGAACCGAGTAGTGATACACCACTAGAACCTGCACCTACTGTCACTGTTAATACACCGGAACGCCGTCGTAGTGGGAGGGTGTTAAACAGCCAGAAAGATGGATTGGACTGGGTGAGTCTTCGGACTCTGGACCTGGAGTTCATGAAATCGATCCCTGGACCTATGATGAGGCGGTACAAGATATAGATGCGCCTTCTTGGAAGAAAGCAATGAAATCCGAAATTGAATCTATGGATTCTAATAAAGTCTGGGATCTTGTAGAACCACCAAACGGCGTAAAGCCAATTGGGTGTAAATGGGTCTACAAGAGAAAGAGAGGATCTGACGGAAAGGTTGAGACCTTTAAAGCTCGGCTTGTTGCGAAAGGCTATACTCAGAAAGAGGGAATCGATTATGAGGAGACCTTTTCGCCGGTAGCCAAGATAAAGTCGATCCGGATTCTCTTATCCATAGCAGCTCATATGGACTATGAGGTGTGGCAAATGGATGTCAAGACGGCTTTCCTAAATGGAAGTCTTGACGAGACGATTAATGTGAAACAACCAGAAGGTTTCATTGCTAAGGGGCGAGATCATCTAGTGTGCAAGCTTAATCGATTCATTTATGGATTGAAACAAGCCTCGAGATCGTGGAACCTGCGGTTTGATGAAGTAGTCCAATCTTTTGGATTCATTCAAAGCATGGACGAATCGTGTGTGTATTGGAAACGTGATGGAAAGAAGGTGGTGTTTCTCGTGCTTTATGTATACGACATTCTTCTCATTGGCAACAGTGTGAAAATGTTATTAGACATAAAGGGATGGTTGTCTAGACAATTCGATATGAAAGATTTGGGAGAAGTTGGACATGTTCTAGGGATCAAGTTTATAAGGGATCGCCGGAGTAGAACATTGTACCTTTCCCAGCAATCTTACATAGACACGATTCTGGCTCGTTTTAACATGCAAGATTCCAAGAAGGGTGAACTACCTTCAGTAAAGGAACTTATCTTTCTAAGGAGATGTGTCCTCGGACACAGAAGGAGAAAGATGAAATGAAAGCAGTTCCCTACGCTTCGGCTGTGGGAAGCTTGATGTATGCGATGTTATGCAAGAGGCCTGGTATCTGCTATGCAGTTGGCATAGTAGCGAGATATCAGAGTAATCCTGGAAAGGCTCATTGGACTGCCGTAAAGAGCATTTTCAAGTATTTACAAAATACTAAGGATTATGTTCTAAGTTACGGGGCAGACAATCTGATTCCTTTGGGTTACACAGATTCGGATTTCCAAGCTGATAAGGACCGGCGTAAGTCGACATCAGGCTATGTGTACACTTTGGGAGGTGGAGCCGTATCATGGAAGAGTGTTAAGCAAAAGTGCATTTCAGACTCTACCATGGAAGCTGAATATGTTGCAGCCTCAGAGGCAGCGAAAGAGTCAGTTTGGTTCCTTAATTTCCTCCAGGACTTAGATGTGATTCCGAGTTTGCCCAAAGCTATGACAATTTATTGTGATAATAGCGGTGCAGTGGCAAACAGTAAGGAACCACGGTCCCATAGTTCTACGAAACACATAGAGCGCAAGTACCACCTGATTCGAGACATCGTCAGGAGAGGCGATGCGAGTCACCAAGATAGCTTCGGAGGACAACCTAGCGGACCCTTTCACCAAGATACTTCCTAAGGAAGTATATTTCAAGCACTTGGAGGGTTTGGGAGTCAGAAGTTTGGAAGATAAGACTAGACCTTAGTATAAGTGGGAGATTTTTGGAGTAATATACTTAATGTCTAGATTTGAGTATTCTGAACTCCTTGTGCACTTTCATTTACCTATTAATAATGAACATTCATTTGCTTTTAATTATTGTTAATTAAATATATGCAAATAATAGTCCTGGATTATATACATTGTAGTTAGTATGGTGTGTCGGGCCCACACAGAAGATCATACTATCGGTTACTCGTATTTAATCAAATAGTTGCTCACGACCTAGATGGAAACAGACCAATCCATCGGTATAGTCGTTGTGTGAGAGAGAAAATAATTTGTCTTAATTATTTTATCGCACTTGTACACTTGGTGTATTGAGCGGATCGATTGAGACTTATCAATTAGGATTTCTCTGCGATAATTGATTTAAGACTCAGTGTATTTTATTCTTAATCCCCGATACAATTGCGGGTGTGTATGTTTAATATAAGTGACTTTGATTTTCCAAAGGAATTGACCGGTTTAATTATTGGGTCAATTACCGGTTAAGTTGGGTCACTATATTTTATATATGGCATGCCGTGAATTCTTGAAGGGACAGTGTATCCCGGAAGGGTTGATAATATCCCCGAGATGAGCTCATAAGGATTTATTATGTAAACATCGCGAGTGGATTTGTTCCCGCATAATAAATAAGGTTGAGTGGTACTAGTCTCGGATAAAAGAGATGAATAAATTTATTAAGCAATAAATAAATTTTATTCATGGATATTTAAATCATAAATACACGGAATAAATAAATACTACCGGAGAAATATTATTGGATATAATATGGTTTAATATTGGGAGTGCAATTAATTTATATAGTGGAAAATAAATTAATTAATATTAATGGGATTAATAGATTTGGGCTTGGGCTCAATTTAATCATTAATATTGGAAGCCCAATATTCTACTTCCTTAAGGTCCCCTACGTAGCCTATAAAAGCACTACATGGTCTTCACAATTAGAACACAAGACAAGAATATCATTAGTTGATAGTTCTAGAGAGTTGTGAAGGAGATCCATAAGCTTGGAGGATCGTCGCCCACACGACGTTCAAGCTAGTGCAAGGAATACGTGGGAAAGCTTCAAGGTCATCGAAGTTCTTCGTTTTTACGGACAACGAAAACGAGGTAAAATCGAGAAAACCCCCTCTATGATTTTAATTGTTAATATATCGTAAATACCGACGAACCAAGATCCAAGGACGAACCCCGGAACGAGGATCGAACGGGTGGTGGCGGCGTAAGCCGCCGGACCGCCGGCGATCGATCCCCGTGGGGATCGCGACCAAGAAGGGCCCCCGGCTGGACGCCGGGGGAGCGATCGAGCATGGCCCGATCGCTGGGCTGACCGCGGGCTCGTCCCGCGGTGGTTCGTTGATCGAACCACCCCCCAGCGGCGGCGAGTCGCCGGACTCGCCGCGGGGTTGCATGGTGCAACCCCAGCGATCGATTTGATCGATCGCGAACCCCGCCCATGCGGGGGTTCGGCTGGGGGCGATCGCGCACCTTCGGGTGCGTGGTCTCCTCGGTCGGACTCCGGCGCGTGCGGTGGTGTTCGCGTGTTATCCGGCGACGGGATTTCGTTCGGGTTATTGTTTCCGCAATTTTAATAACCCGGGATATCGAATTCCAACAATTGGTATCAGAGCGTGGTTTACGTTCGCGGTATTTTCGATATAATTGTTCTACCTTGCAGGGTTTCCAACAATTATGGCTTGTTTAATTTTGATAATTATTTTGTCATAATTGTTGGTTTATTAAACTTTCGGACATGTCGAGATTCGTTTTATGTGGTGAATGCTTGTAATAGTAAAAATTCGGGGGTTGACCGAATTTAGGATTTATTATTGTTCTATCTTTTTCCGGAAATTGTATAGGGTCGATTTCAAGTATAGAATCGATATCGGATTATGTAGAAATAAATTTCTAATTTATTTTGCGTTGGATCGATGCCAAAACGACCGCCGGAGAAGACGTGTGACGGAGGAGACGAAAAAGAGGGGCTAGGGCTCGGATCGATCAATCCCCATGATCGATCCATGAGGATCGATCGATCACATGGGAGGGCGCCGAATTCGCGCCTCTCGGCCACGATGCCACCGGCGATGGTGGCTCGCCAGTTGGGTGGCGGCGGCGGTGGTCCTCGGCCGACGATCGGCGGTCCGGTGGGGGCACGGGGATCCCCGTGGTTCTCGTGCTCTCCCGGAAGATTCACTTTCCTAATTAGTTCGGTTTTCCTATTTTGAGTGTTCTTATTTTTGGGAACTCTCATGGAATAGGAAAAGAATTAGTTTGGAATTAATTAGGTTTCCTAATTGATTATTCCTATTTTATGGGAATATTCATGGATTAGGAATCTAATTAATTTGGAAAGTAAAAGAGTCTTAAATTATTTTATTTCCTTATTTTATTATGGAAATCTTCTAGAATATTTCAAGTGGGTCTTGGATAGGATTCTAGAAAATTAATGAAATTCATAAAGGAAAATAAAATAAATAAAAATATTAATAATATTTAATTTTATTTTTGATTTATTCGATTGACTTAATTATTATTAATTAAGTATCTTTTGGATTTATTAAAAATAAATAGATTTAAATATTGGAATTAATATTCCCGTCACATGGAGCATTCAAAGACGAAGACTGAAGACTAGAAGATGCATACGGGGATGCGATAAAGCCATAATAGTCGGAAAATAATATTCTAGTATTATTTTGATTATGTGATAATACTATGTGCTTTATTACATGTATGCATGCTATGTGTGTTTATTTTATGCACTAGATAGCGTATCCCTTTTTTGTAAAAAGCTAAGTGGGAGAGGAATGGAAACCTTCCCATGGTCTCCATTACTGCTCTCTTGGTGACTTTTATAAACTTTTGAAGTTTATATACACAAGTTATTGGAGGAGAGTTCTTGTAATTCCTCTTACAAGAATCATTGATTAAGTTTGTCAAACAATGCCTAATTTGTCTTCCCAAAACTGATTTCAAGTCGACACATTCTCACCCCGGGGAGTGGAATGGAGCCAAAGCCACTTGGTCATGTCGAGGACACAAATTAGAGACTTTCGTACCATCTTTTAAGATGGATCGATTGTCTGCTCGGCTCCCTCATTTTATGAGAGATAGGGTTGTTCGCATGGTGAATCACTGGTAAGAAACTTCGAGTTTCACTTATGATTCTCCACGTCTTGATTTACAAGATTGAATGAATCAAGTAATTGGATGTCAATTGTAAAAATCGTTTGGTATAGTAAACGTCCACACAACGTGGCTTGCTATACTGGATGGGATTTTGGATCAATTGATGTAGACAGTTATACGGAATTGGGATGAATTGTGAGTTATCGTAAACGTCCACACAACGTGGCTTGCGGTGACGTAGCAATTCCAAACGATTCACTTTAGTACTGAGTAATGGTTTACACTTAGGTACGCGTTATAGTATCCTTCCCAACGAAGTTACGCTATAATCGATGTACGACTGAAGAAAATCTAATTGCGAAATCATTCGGATAGGTAAACGTCCACACAACGTGGCTTGCCATATCTGATGGGATTTTGGATGTGATTAGTAATTTAATAATATTATTCAAGGGAGATAATATCGGTATTAAATTGTTTGTTTGTTTATGTGCTTATAGGTTAAGAATGACTATGACCCCACTTTGTGATATACTTAAAGATGAAAACTCACTGGTTCCATATAGTAATGATTGGGAACGAAATCTAGACATTGTTCAGACTGTCGAGCTTTCTAAATCCACTGTAGTCCCAACTGATGAGGACATTAGGAATGACCTCAGGATGATGTTGAGGCATAGCGTGGAAGCTGGACAAGAGGTGGTTAACATACTCACGGAATCCTCTCTCAATGAGTCTCTTAAAAACGATTCACCGAGAGTGGATTTTGTGCGTAAGTTAAGAGAATCACGAGCTCTTGTGGCAAGGCTGAAGGAAAAGCGTGCAAAGAAGCCAGTGGTTTCAAACCACGGAATGGGAAGAGCAAGCCGCTAGGCAGATGCTTTCGATGAAAACAGTTTGGACACTGGAGGTCTGATTGTCCTCTCATCAAAGGTACGAAATTTTCCTTAGTCACTGAAACATTGTCAGTGGTGTTATCTACCAGCACCTGGTGTGTAGATACGGGGGCAACTGACCATGTCTGCAACTCAATGCAGTGGTTCCAGGAAACCCGGAGACTTAGAGAGGGAGAGATCGTGGTCTACATGGGCAATGCTACGAATGTGGCGGCTGTTGCAGTGGGAGACGTTCACCTACGCTTTAGTAGTGATAGGATTTTAGTTTTACAAAATTGTCTTTATGTACCGAATTTTAGAAATAATTTAATTTCGGTTTCTAAGCTAATTCTGAATGGGTATTCTGTTTCTTTTGATCACTCCGTGGTCATAAGAAGAAACAGTGAAATTATCTGTTCTGGTACATTGATAGACGATTTATATGTACTAAATCCTGAGTCTACCACGATGCAACTAACTGAGACTAATAACACATCTACGAACACCAATAAGAGAAAGGAACCTTCTAAAACGAATCAATTATACTTGTGGCATCTTAGGCTAGGTCATATTAACTCAAATAGACTTCAAAGGTTGAAAGCTGATGGTTTAATCAGCAATGTTGAAGGAGAGGACCTTCCAACCTGCGAATCCTGTTTAGGGAGAAAAATGACCAAGCGACCTTTTTCTGATAAAGGATATAGATCCGAGCAAGTATTGGATTTGATTCACTCTGATGTATGCGGACCTATGTCTACTCAGGCAAGGGGAGGGTACGAGTACTTCATCACTTTTACTGATGATAGCTCAAGGTATGGATATGTATACTTGATGCACCGCAAGAGCGAGTCCTTTGACAAGTTCAAAGAATTCAAGGCTCTTGTGGAGACCCTTCAAGGTAAGTCCATTAAATGTCTGCGATCTGATCACGGAGGCGAGTACATGTCTGGAGAATTCAAGGCATACTTGGCAGAATCTGGGATAGATTCTCAGCTGACTTCACCATATACTCCTCAGCAGAATGGTGTGTCAGAACGAAGGAATATGACTCTTATGGGGATGGTGCGTTCAATGATGAGTTACTCAGACTTACCTGTTATGTTCTGGGGATATGCCTTAGAAACAGCGGCGTACATTCTGAATAGAGTTCCAACCAAAACGGTGCCTACAACACCAATGGAATTTTGGAGTGGGCGTAAGCCTAACTTGAAACACATTCGGATCTGGGGATGTCCAGCACATGTGTTGCGACAAGGGGCCGATAAGTTAGAACCTAGATCGGAAGTACGGCTGTTTATAGGATACCCAAAAGGAACTAAAGGTGGCATGTTCTATAGTCCTACGGACCAGAAGATCGTTACAAGTACTAACGCTCGGTTCCTAGAGGAAGACTATGCCATGGACCACAAGCCCACATAATGCTTGATGAGATGAGAGGTAACGATAGAGACTTAGATACAGCTGAACCGAGAAATGATACACCAGTAGAACCTGCACCTGACATTGTCACTGTT
Source organism: Euphrasia confusa (assembly GCA_954870475.1). Taxonomy (NCBI): domain Eukaryota; kingdom Viridiplantae; phylum Streptophyta; class Magnoliopsida; order Lamiales; family Orobanchaceae; genus Euphrasia; species Euphrasia confusa. The sequence continues at coordinate 36,960,245 of OX940950.1, forward strand.
AATTTATGGAAATCGACTAGCCGGGATGCGTTCGTTCGATCGCTCGAACATCCGAACACTCCCAGTCGACCTCCGGAAGCGTTGCTCCGTTCACGTAACAGCCCTCGTGCCGATTCACGCCCTGCCATCGCCCCGAAGGACAACCGCGCGAATCAGCCGCTGATCTGACTCAAGCAGCGGGCGCTGCTAGTCAATCAGCGGCCGCTGAATAGGCCCCAAACAGCGGGCGCTGTTTGGCCTTCAGTGGGCGCTGTTCGTCCGCGAACAGCAGCGCGACCTGCTGTTCCGAGCGCGTTTCCGGGCCGATTTTCCTCTTCCAACTACCGATCCGGAGGTCCTTGACCCCCCAGTAGTCGAGGAACATGATCTACGACACCCGGAACCCGATCTAAGATTCGATGCATAATCAACGAGAAAGAAATCGAATTATTGTGGAATTAGGGTTTCAATTTCTTATACCTTTGTCGCGTGATTCAAGGAAGCCGAATTGTTGAGACCACGAAGCCTTCCAGTGTATCTCTCTATCCCCGACGTTCAGCCGTTGAGTGGGCAACGATCCGCTGAACCTTCCTCTTCTCCTTTCTCTCTTGAACCACCGTGAGAATTTTATTCTGTCTCAGAAATATATTTCCGCTAGCAAATTAATTTCTACAGAATAATAACAGCGCTAATCTAAATTAATTAAGCAGAGAAATAAAATAATTGCGCAAGCTTTTATTTTTCTCTGCTGAATTAATTATAGCGGCGTTTCGTAGGTTTAGAGAAAGAGAGGGTGGGGTATTTATAAAGCTACACAAGGGACCTTATGGAAATTAATTATTAGGCTAAATTGCAATTTAATTAACTCGGCGTCCCAAAAGGAAAACCTTAATTAAATTCCACAATTTTAATTATAATTAATTCCACTATAAAATTATAACTGAATTCCAATTAATTTATATTATTTCAACAATAATAATTCCGCCGAATTACATATACGACTTTCCCCGTGTTTAAGATATCGTATGTCCACGAATTAACTTTAATTACTAATAATTAAATTAATTCATTTCTTATTATCCGAGACTAGTACCACTCATCCTTATTATCATGTGGAACGAATCCACCTGCAGGGTTTACATGATAAATGTTATGAGCTCATCTCGGGGACATCATCAACCCAATAAATGGGACACGGTTTCCTGTCTATAATCTATAGCATGCCGTGTGTACAATTCTGATTCCCAATTTACCGAGAATATTGACTAATCAATTAGTCTCACTCACTAGTAAGTCAAAGAACCGAGAATTGGACACACGCACCTATAATTATATAGGGATTAGGAATTCGTATATCCGTAATATCTGAGGTCTAGTTCGATTATTGCGATTAGTATAAATCGAACGCCCTCCCGTGGTCCTGCTCAATACACCAAGTGTACGAGTGTAACATGATAGTCAAGACCGACTATCTACCAGTCACACTACGACGTACCGATGGATTGTCCCTGTCCATCTAAGTCGTGAGCTACTGTTCGATAGTATACGAGTAACCGAAAGTATGATCTTCCGCGCGTCTCCTCACGCCATACTGTCTACAACGTATACATCAAGGACTATTGCATTAAATGCAATTATGCTTGAATTATATCTCGAATTAAGGTATAGATAAGGAGTTTCGTATTTGTACTAAACTAGACATTTAGAATACAACTCCATCAATCTCCCACTGATACTAAAAGTTTAGTCGCCCTCTCCCAAACATCAGATTCCCATAACCTTATCACGCCTACCCAACGCTTCCGCTGGAAGAGCTTCTGTGAATGGTTTTACCAGGCAATCCTCTCGATGCTATCTAGGTGACAACTGCATCGTCTTACTAGACGATTTCTCGAATCAGGTGGTACTTGCGCTCTACGTGTTATCTTCCACTGTGGACTCGTGGCATTTCAAGTTTGCCAATACCACTATTCAAAATAGCTTTGAGTAAACTAGAAACCACATCTAAGTCCCTTAGGAAGTTCTGGAGCCACACTGACCTTTTAACTGCCTCAGAGGCCGTTATCCTTTCAGTTTCCATGGTAGAGTCCGTAATGCATCGCTGCTTTACATTCTTCCATGTGACTGCTCCACTTCACAGTGAGAACACATAGCCTGACTTCGACTTTCGACTGTCCCTGTTTGATTGGAAATCCAATTCCATGTAATCCAAAGGAAACAACTTGACTGCTTTGTAACTTAGAACATAAAACATGTTCTTTACATCAGTCGAGTGATCCTTTCCAGGATTACTATGATATCTCACCACCATGCCCACGGCATAGCAAATATCAGTATCGTGCATAGCATTACATACATTAAGCTTCCCACCATTAAGGTGCAGGGAACTGCTTACTCTTCATCTATATCCTTTATTGTGTCGGACACAAAACTTTAGATAGATGAATTCCACATCTAAAAGGTGAAGACCTTTCTTGGAATTCTGTATGCTGCAACAAGTAAGAATTGTATTTATGTATGAGGCTCGAGATAAGTTCTATGTTCTTTTCTGGCGATCATTTATTACTTTGATCCCAAGAACATTCCCGACTTCTCCTAAGTCTCTTATATTGAATTACTCGGACAACCATCCCTTTATGTCTGATAACATCTTTCATATTTTTGCCAATTTAGAAAGATGTCGTCTACATAAAGAATGAGAAAACACCACATCTTTTCCGTCAGTTCTTTGTTACACACAGGACCTAAACATGCCTTGAATGAATCCATAAAATGGATTTTCTCATAGATCTGCATGTGTCCAAGATCTTGAAGCTTCCTTCAATCCTAAGATCGATTAAGCTTGCTTACCAAATGCTCTTAGCTCTTTTCGATGAATCTCTCTAGCTGTCCCACACAGATGGTCCTATCAAGACTTCGATTTAGGAAATCCGTCTTGACTTCCATCTTCCATGTGAAGACAAAAGAATCCGGATCGACTTTAGCATAGCTACCGGCGAAAAAGTTTACTCATAATCGATCCCTTTCTTTCTGAGTGCACCCTTTCGCAACAAGCATAGCATTTGAAGTTAAAACTTCCCGTCAGACCCTCTTTTCCTCTTGTACACCCACTTGCAACCAATGGCTTTTACACCTTTGGGTGGTGCTACAAGATCCCAGACATGATTTGAATCCAAAGACATTCATCATTTTTTCGTTCTCTTTCTTTATCTTCAGTAAGAGTAAGTTGATGAGAAGCCTCCGCCCAAAGGTGCTTTCGCGAAAGCCTAAGCAGGTCCCCGGATGGTCTAAGCATCCAGCTCTCGATCCAGAGCTACTGCTTCAACAATAACCTGAGCTCAGGAAGTCAAGTTAAGACGTCGACTTATACAGGGGAGATGAAAAAAAAATCCTGTCTTTAGAAGTCAATCCCACTAAACTACACTTGTACGCTTGACATGAAAAGTAGAGGCAAGCGGAGTCAAAGGTCGAGCCTCCACAAGCAAAGGGGGACAGCCATGCCAATCCAAGCAGAGCAAAAGTGCGCCCACTCTACCTTTCTTTCTTTATCTTAGACTTCGTTCTTCAAGGAGACCCATGTGCATTTCCTCTTCAATCTCATATTTTCATCGTCTTTTGCCAAGACTGAGCATCTTGATCTTTCAGCGTCTCGTCATAGATCCAGGGGTCGGCTTCATGTTCTCTAGGTAACAAGTCCGAAGACTCTCCTATAAACATGAACCTGTCGGATTGTCTAACAACCCTCCCACTACGACGATGCTCCGATGTATCTTTAGTGACTAAAGATTATAGTGGTGAACTACTCAGTTAGGCTGGTTCTAAGTCTTGATCAGTCCCTCTAAGCACATTAAGTATTACTCTACTCTTGGGCTTGTGATCTTGCATATATATATATAGTCCATGTATAAGAACCGAACATTGATGCAATCAATGAACATCTGGTCCTTTGGACTATATTACATATCTCAATTCGTTTTCTTAGGGTATCCTATAAACAGCCGAATATTTGTACAAGTTTCCAAAGAAAACAAGTTCAGGATAAACGCCGCTGTTTCCAAGTCATATCCCAAAAACGAATTAGCTAACTCTGAATAACTCATTGTCTACTTTCCCATATCTATAAGAGTCCTATTCCTTCTTTACAACACATGATTTTGCCGAGGCATAAATGGTGTAGTCTGTTGGGAGTTAATCCCATTTTCTGATAAGTATGCCTTACTCCTCAAAGAGGTCTGCATATATCAGAGCGAATACACTCTAGTACTTTCTTGGATCTTTTCCCTTTAACCGTAAAGGGTTGCTTGGTCATTTAAACTTCCAAGTATGATTCGAAGGTTGTAAGGTCCTTTCCTTCAACCTAGCTGAGTGGTCCATCAGCTTTCATCCTTTGAATCGTACTCAAGTTAAAATGATTTAGCCTAAGATTCCATAAGTACATTTGATTCATCCTAGAAGGATCTTTACTCTTATTGGGGTTCGACAATGTGTTATTAGCTCCGGTCTGTTGCATCGTGGAAGAACACGGATTTAGTATTAAATTGTCTATCAATGTACCAGAATAGATAATATCCCCGTTTCCTACTCTGATAAGTGTGAAACCATCAGAAGAAACGGAATATCCATCCTAAGCCAATTTAGAAATCCGAAATGAAATTTCTTTCTAAATGCCGGTACATAAAGACAATTTATTAGAACTAAAATCCTACCGTTAAAACCATTTAACATCTCCCACTGCAACGGCTGTTACCTTAACAGTATAGCCCATGTAGGTTATTACTTCTTCCTTTCTAAGTCTCCGGGTTTCCTAGAACCCCCGCATTTAAGTGCAGACATGATTAGTGGTTCCCATATCCACACTGTTGGAGTTGTGTACTTAATGTCTAGATTTAAGTAACGGTAACTCCTGGTCATAGCATTTAATCTATTTAATTAATAAACAATCGTTTGCATTTAATTATTGATAATTAAATATATGCAAAATATAGTCCTGGATTCTATACGTTGTAGTTAGTATGGTGTGCGATTTCACACAGAAGATCATACTATCGGTTACTCGTATTTAATCAAACAGTTGCTCACGACCTAGATGGACACGGACCAATCCATCGGTATAGTCGTTGTGTGAGAGAGAAAAATAATTTGTCTTAATTATTTTATCACACTTGTACACTTGGTGTATTGGGCGGATCGATTGAGACTTATCAATTAGGATTGCCGTTGATAATTGATTCAAGTCTCAAAGTATTTTATTCTCAATCCCCGAAACTATTGCGGGTGTGTATATTTAATATAAGTGACTTTGATTTACCAAAGAAATTAACCGATTTAATTATTGGGTTAATTACCAGCTAAGTTGGGTCACTATATTTTATATACGACATGCCGTGAATACTTGACGGGAAAGTGTATCCCGGAAGGGTTGATAATATCCCCGAGATGAGTTCATAAGGAATTATTATGTAAACCTCATGAGTGGATTTGTTCCGCATAATAACTAAGGTTGAATGGTACTAGTCTCGGATATAAGAGATGAATAAATTAATTAGCAATAAATTAATTTTATTCATGGATATTTAAATCTTAAATATACGGAATAAATAATACTACCGGAGAAATATTATTTGATATAATATGGTTTAATATTGGGAGTGCAATTAATTTATATAGTGGAAAATAAATTAATTAATATTGATGGGATTAATAGATTTGGGCTTGGGCTCAATTTAATCTTCAATATTGGAAGCCCAATATTCCACCTCCTTTAGATCCCCTACGTAGCCTATAAAAGCACTACATGGTCTTCACAATTCAAGACACCATAAGATTATCATACTTGATATTCTAGAGAGTTCGTGAAGTAGATCCATAAGCTTGGAGGATCGTCGCCCACCCGACGTTCAAGCTAGTGCAAGGAATACGTGGGAAGGTCGTAAGGTCTTCAACTTGATTTCGTTTCTCCGCACAACGAATCGAAGGTAATATCATAAAACCCTTGTGTGATTTTATGTGATAATTAATTGTAATATATGTTGGAATTCGATATCCCGGGTTATTAAAATTTGCGGAAACCAATAACCCGATCAAAAACCCTTCGCCGGAGATCACACGAACACCGACTCATCCGCCGGAGTCCGGCCTTTGGAGACCACGCACCCGAAGGCACGCAGCCCGCCCCCAGCCGAACCCCCGCGAGACGGGGTTCACGCGATGGATGATCGCGTGCGATCATCATGATCGATGGGGCTGCCCAGCAGCCCCCGCGGCGAGTCCGGCGACTCGCCGCCGCATAGGAGGTCGGCCCGCCTCCAGCTGGGCCGTCGCGGGGCCCAGCCCGCTGCCGGCGATCGATCCTTGGATCGATCGCACCCCCGGCGTCCAGCCGGGGTTCGCTCCATGCGCGCACGCCGAAACCCTAGGGCGATCGATCCCCGTGGTCCGGTGGTTCGTCCACCACCACGCGATCGCTCCTCGTTCCGGGTCTCGATCCTTGGATCTTGTTTTTCGATAATTGATTCAATAAAACAAGAATTAAATAGCAATTATTTAATTCACCTTTCGATTCGTTGTGCGGAGAAACGAGATCTTATGATGACCTTGAGATCTTCCCACGTATTCCTTGCACTAGCCCGGACGTCGTGTGGGCGACGATCTACCGAACTCCATGGATCCTCCTCTCTACTTTCTCTCTCTAGAATTGTGATCTTTTAGTTATGAGAATAGAGAAGACCATGTAGTGCTTTTATAGGCTACGTAGGGGATCTTAAGGAGGTGGAATATTGGGCTTCCAATATTGAAGATTAAATTGAGCCCAATGCTCAAGTCCATTAATCCTTATCAATATTAATTAATTTTATTTTCCACTATATAAAATTAATTGCACTCCCAATATTAAACCATATTATATCAAATAATATTTCTCCGGTAGTATTATTTATTCCGTGTATTTAAGATATAAATATCCATGAATAAAATTAATTTATTCATCTCTTATATCCGAGACTAGTACCATTCAACCTTAATTATTATGCGGAACGAATCCACCTGCAGGGTTTACATAATAATTCCTTATGAACTCATCTCGGGGATATTATCAACCCTTCCGGGATACACTGTCCGGTCAATCATTCACGGCATGCCATATATGAAATATAGTGACCCAACTTAACCGGTAATTAACCCAATAATTAAATCGGTTAATTCCTTTGGTAAATCAAAGTCACTTATATTAAATATACACACCCGCAATAATATCGGGGATTAAGAATAAAATACACTGAGACTCGAATCGATTATCGCCGGCAATCCTAATCGATGAATCTCAACGATCCGCTCAATACACCAAGTGTACAAGTGTGATAAAATAATTAAGACAAATTATTTTCTCTCTCACACAACGACTATACCGATGGATTGGTCCGTGTCCATCTAGGTCGTGAGCAACTGTTCGATTAAATACGAGTAACCGATAGTATGATCTTCTGTGTGACGTCGCACACCATACTAACTACAACGTATATAATCCAGGACTATAATTTGCATATATTTAATTATAAATATTTAAACGCAAATAATTGTTTATTTAATTAAATAGATTAATGGCAATGGATCGTGAGTTTCCGTTACTTAAATCTAGACATTAAGTACACAACTCCAACAATCTCCCACTTGTACTAAGGTCTAGTCATTTCCTCCAAACTCCCGACTCCCATACTCATCACGTGCTAAAGTTGTACTTCCAAGAAGTACTATGTGAATGAGCACTCTAGGTTGCCGCTCTGAAGTTATCTTGGTGACTACAGCGTCGTCTCCCTCGACGATGACTCGTATCAGGTGGTACTTGCACTATGTGTTATCTTACACTTATGGACTTGTGATTTCTTACCATTTGCCATTGCACCGCTATTTACATAGCCTTTGGCAAATTAAGAATCACATCTAAGTCCCAGAGATTATCCCGGAGTTATACCAAAACTTCCGCTGCCTCTGAGGCCGCTATTTGGTTACCCATGGCAGAGTCCGAGAAGCATCGTGCTTATCACTCTTCCATGTTAAAACTCCTTCTCCTTCAATAGTGAAACACATAGCCTGATATCGACTTACACTGGTCCTCATTCGATTAGAAATCTAAGAGAATGTAATCCAAAGGAAATGTTCGTCTGCTTCGTAGTCTAGAACAGTACTTCGAAAGTACTTTTACGGCAGTCGAATATTCCTTTCCAGGATTACCTTGATATCCTCCCACTATGCTCACCGCATAGCCGATATCAGGTTCTCGTTTTTCAACATTGCATTTATTAAGCTTTCCACACTCAAAGTGTAGGAAACTGCCTTCATTGCTTCTATCTCCTTTTGTGTTCCAAAACACAAATACTTAGATAGATGCATTCCGTCTCTGAAAGGTAACAAACCTTTCTCGGAATCTTGCATGTTAAAACGAACCATAATCGTACAAGATATCTTGAGAAGTACAATGTTCTTTTCTTGAGATCCTTGATCTTAAGAACATGCTCTAACTTCTTCTTTATCTCATATATCGATTTTTCTAGACAACCATCATTTTATGTCTGACAACATCTTTACATTGTTGCCAATGATAAAATGTTATCTACATAAAACCTCCGAGAAACACCACCTTGTTTTCATCACGTTTCCCATACACACGATTCGTCAATGCCTTTTGATGAATCCATCAAATGGACTATCTCATCAATGCGCAAGTTCCACGAATTCTAGCTTTGTTACAATCCATAAATGGATCAACTAAGCTTGTACTCTAAATGATCTCGCCTTTTAACAATAATCCTTATTGCTTTCCAAGAAGGCACATTTAGATCTAGTACCGCCTCTATGTAGATCTAGGGATTGATTTCACGTATACTAGGTCCAGAGTTCGAAACTCTCTTAGTTTCATGAATATCTCTGGTTGTTAAACAACCTCCCACTACAATGGCATTCCGGTGTATAAACAGTAATAACAGTAGGTGCAGTTAGTGGTGTACCGCTACTCGGTTTGGCTGGCTTCCAGTCATTATCGTTTTCTCTCTTTTCAGAAGTATCACGTCATTTTGGGCTTGTGGTTCATCTAATAGTCTTCCTCTAAGAACCGGGCGTTAGAACTTATAACGTCCTTCTGGTTCATAGTACTATCGAACACACATCTTTTGTTCTTCTAGGATATTCTACAACCACATGCGTCGTTGTATCCAGACATATCCATAGAACATAGGTAGTTCCGTATAACTCATCTTTTACTATCTCTATAAGAGTTCCATTTCTTGTTTGTGACACACCATTTCTACACAACAGTGTATGGTGTAGTCATTTGGGATCAAATCCCAATCTCTGATTAGTATGCCATGCATTCCTCAGACAGGTACTTGCCTCCGCGATCAAATCGCAGGCTACAAATGGATATACCTTGATGGTTCTCCACAATTGCTTAGTGTCCATTGACTTGTCAAAACACTTGCTTTTGTGGCACATCAGGTATTCTAATCCATTTCTCGAGTAATCATCAAATGAAGTACTCGTACCTTATTGTCTGAGTAGACATAGGTCTGCATACATCAGAGTCAATCAATTCTAATACTTGTCCGGATCTTATATCTTATATCCATAAAGGATTGCTTAGTCATGTTATCTTCCAAATAAGATTCTTAGGTCGGAAGGTCCACTCCTTCAACTTAATTGATCTTACAATCAATTTTCGACCTTTGAACTTCTCATTTGAATAAATATAACTTAGCATAAGAATCCACAAGTATAAATGATTAAATAAAGAAATCTCTTATTAGTAAAACGAGTTATATATAAAACGGTTCGTTGCCTCGTGGTGGACTCAGGATTCATCATTTATATATTGCTAGCTAATGTACCAAAATAGATAATATCATTATTTCTTCTTATAACCATCAAATGATTAAAAGAAATAAAATATCCATTTATTAGAAATCCAGAACAAAGTTCTTTCTAATATGAAAGGTACATAAAAGCAATAACTCAAAATGAAATCCTATAAAATGTCCTCCACTGCAACAGCTGCCTCCTTACAGCATTGCCCATGTAGACTACGATCTTTTCTTTTCTAAGTCGTCGGGTTTCCTGGAACCCTTGCATTTAGAATGCCCATACCGCCAATGGTTCCATATCTACACACCAGGTTCCGGTAGATAATACCACAGACTATGTTTTACGACTAAAGAAATTTCGTACCTTCTTTGAGAGGATAAATAGACTTCCAGTACCCAGACTGTTTGCATCGAGAACTCTTGCCTCATGGCTTTCTCGTCCCATCTTGTGGTCCAAGCAACTTAGGACCACTGGGATTCATTGCTTTCTTTTCCTTTCCCCCGATTTTGCCCTTAGGTTCAAAACCTTTGGCATTGGCTTACAAGAGCTTGCGATTTCCGTCTCAACTCGTCCAAAAGGTTAATCATCTCAGAAACGTGTTTAAGCGTTTCCTCGAATGACTGGCCTTTATGAGTATCCTCATCGCTTCTTGTCTAGCCGCCTATGTCAATAGGCTCGGAAGGATAAAGCTCATTGAGTACAATCTTGTACTCTTCAACAGTTTGGGTAATGTCTAGATCTCTATTCCAATCATTACATTTAGAGACCAGTGAGTTTAAAATCCTTACATATCACAGAAAGTGGGTTCAAAGCCATCTCCTAATCTATGAGCACATATAACAACAAACAATCGATTTAATCTCCGATATTATCTCCCTCAAATAATATCATTAAACCACTAATCACATCTAAAATCCCATCAGATATGGTAAGCCACGATAGTGTGGACGTTTACCTATCCAAATGATTTAGCAATTAGATTTGCTTCGGTCGTACATCATCATTAGCGTTACTTCGATGGGAAGAATACTAAGAAGCGTACCTAAGTGTAAACCATTACTCAGTATCTAAGAAGATTGTTTGGGATACGCATATTCACCGCAAGCCACGATAGTGTGGACGTTTACGTTAACATACGCTCCTTTACTCCCTTCTATAACTGTCTACATCAATCGTTCCAAAATCCCATTCAATGTAGCAAGCCACGATAGTGTGGACGTTTACTACACCAAAAGATTTTTACAATTGACATCCAATTACTTGATCCATTCGATCTTGTAAATCAAGACGCGGAGAATCATAAGTGAAACTCGAAGTTTCTTACCAGTGATTCACCATGCGAACAACCCTATCTCTCATAGAATGAGGGAGCCGAGCAGACAATCGATCTAGTCATCAAATGACACGAAAGTCTCTAATTTGTGTCCGCGACATGACCAAGTGGCTTTGGCTCCATTCCACTCCCCGGGGTGAGAATGAGTCGACTTGAAATCAGTTTCAGAAAGACAAATTAGGCATTGTTTGATAAACTTAATCAATGTATCTTGTAAAAGGAATTACAAGAATTCTCCTCCAATGACTTGTCTATACGAACTTCAAAAGTCCATAAAAGTCACCAAGAGAACAGCAATGGAGACCATGGATATGTTTCCATACCCTCTCCCACTTAGCTTTTTATAACAAAGGGATACGCTATCTAATGCATAATTAAATACACATAAGCATAATAACAAACATACATTTCATGCAAGTACGTTCACAAATAATCAAATAATTACTCAAGTAAAATTATTTCTCGACTATTCGTACCTTGATGAATTCCAGCATGCTTGTCTTGAGTCTTCATTCTACGTCTTGAATACTTTGCCGAGCGACGGAAAAATTCTTTGATTCTCATATTTAATTTTACTCCAATTAAATAAAATCAATTCCATTTATTTCCATATTTAATTCTATTTTAAATAAAATCCAAGATTTTCCAATCCAAAATAAATTTTGAATTAATCTATTGATTTTAAATAAAATACTTAAATTAAATAAAATCAATATTATTAAAATTCATTGATCTCCATATTTAATTCTATTCTAAATAAAATCCAAGATTTTCCAATCCAAAATAAATTTTGAATTAATCTAATGATTTTAAATAAAATACTTAAATTAAATAAAATCAATATTATTAAAATCCATTGATCTCCATATTTAATTATATTCTAAATAAAATCCAAGATTTTCCAATCCAAAATAAATTTTGAATTAATCTAATGATTTTAAATAAAATACTTAAATTAAATAAAATCAATATTTTAATAATTTCTCAATCCTATTTAGATTAGATCTCAAGAATCCTAATCAAAATTGAATTTTGATTCTTCTTAAGACTTCTAATCCAAGTAGGTATAGGATATCTAGAGAAACTAGGATTTTCTTTCCTAATTTAACTCTCCATCTAATTCCATTATTTAATTCCATAATTAAGAAATCTAATCCAAATAGAATTTGAATTAATTCCAAAATTAAATTAAATAAAATTAGAAAGTTTAAATTATTTCCGGAAAGATCGGATTTATCGGGACGAACCGAAAAGAATTCCGGTCATCCCAATCGAACCAAAAAATGGACCAATCGAAACCATGGTTATCAATTAATTACCTCATGCATGCAATGCATGGAACAAATTAATCTATGATGCATGACCACTTTGTCTAAACGAGCCCATGCAACATTAGCAACCATGCGTCTTTAATAATGAATTAAATTCATTCAGCGGACAGCAGCCCGCATAAGAGCCCGCACAGCCCGCATAGCACGCCCTCACGTCCAGCCGCTGTGCACTTTCATATCCAGCGAGCTTTTGCCGGATCGATCGACTTCCGGCACGTTACCTCCACTGGTAACTCATGCCGTCGATTCCAGCAGCAGCCCGCATGAACCATGGACAGCCCGCTCGAGCTTCATGTCAGCGATCGACATCCGGCGACAAGCCGTCGATCTCCGCCAACATGAAGTGCGACCAGCCTCCTCCCCGCTGCTCCGAGAGCAGCCGAAACAGCCAGGTCAAGCCGCTGTCGCACAGCCCGCTCAAGGCGTACCAGCAGCCCGCTCCCAGCCGTCCGAGCTCGAATCAGGAGATGCGTTCGTGTTCCCGCCAACATGACTGCCGAGCACAACCGCCGGCTGCCGGCGAACCACCACCACTGGTGGCACACGCCGGCGCGCCCAGCCATGCCCCTGCTCACGTCCAGCAACACACACAACGCTCTCCCGAGCCCACGGTCGATCGACAAGGTTCGATATTCCGAAAACCCTCGTTTTTTAATAAATAATTTTTTCCGACCAACACGATTCATACAAGAGAGAAAACGTAGACGTAGAACAATATATATAGCACAATAATTTAATAAAATTAAATTAATCTATGGCTATAAACAACGATAATCGATTATCGAAACAATTAACGAAAAACGTAACCGTACGCTCTGATACCAATTGTTGGAATTCGATATCCCGGGTTATTAAAATTTGCGGAAACCAATAACCCGATCAAAAACCCTTCGCCGGAGATCACACGAACACCGACTCATCCGCCGGAGTCCGGCCTTTGGAGACCACGCACCCGAAGGCACGCAGCCCGCCCCCAGCCGAACCCCCGCGAGATGGGGTTCACGCGATGGATGATCGCGTGCGATCATCATGATCGATGGGGCTGCCCAGCAGCCCCCGCGGCGAGTCCGGCGACTCGCCGCCGCATAGGAGGTCGGCCCGCCTCCAGCTGGGCCGTCGCGGGGCCCAGCCCGCTGCCGGCGATCGATCCTTGGATCGATCGCACCCCCGGCGTCCAGCCGGGGTTCGCTCCATGCGCGCACGCCGAAACCCTAGGGCGATCGATCCCCGTGGTCCGGTGGTTCGTCCACCACCACGCGATCGCTCCTCGTTCCGGGTCTCGATCCTTAGATCATGTTTTTCGATAATTGATTCAATAAAACAAGAATTAAATAGCAATTATTTAATTCACCTTTCGATTCGTTGTGCGGAGAAACGAGATCTTATGATGACCTTGAGATCTTCCCACGTATTCCTTGCACTAGCCCGGACGTCGTGTGGGCGACGATCTACCGAACTCCATGGATCCTCCTCTCTACTTTCTCTCTCTAGAATTGTGATCTTTTAGTTATGAGAATAGAGAAGACCATGTAGTGCTTTTATAGGCTACGTAGGGGATCTTAAGGAGGTGGAATATTGGGCTTCCAATATTGAAGATTAAATTGAGCCCAATGCTCAAGTCCATTAATCCTTATCAATATTAATTAATTCTATTTTCCACTATATAAAATTAATTGCACTCCCAATATTAAACCATATTATATCAAATAATATTTCTCCGGTAGTATTATTTATTCCGTGTATTTAAGATATAAATATCCATGAATAAAATTAATTTATTGCTAATTAATTTATTCATCTCTTATATCCGAGACTAGTACCATTCAACCTTAATTATTATGCGGAACGAATCCACCTGCAGGGTTTACATAATAATTCCTTATGAACTCATCTCGGGGATATTATCAACCCTTCCGGGATACACTGTCCGGTCAATCATTCACGGCATGCCATATATGAAATATAGTGACCCAACTTAACCGGTAATTAACCCAATAATTAAATCGGTTAATTCCTTTGGTAAATCAAAGTCACTTATATTAAATATACACACCCGCAATAATATCGGGGATTAAGAATAAAATACACTGAGACTCGAATCGATTATCGCCGGCAATCCTAATCGATGAATCTCAACGATCCGCTCAATACACCAAGTGTACAAGTGTGATAAAATAATTAAGACAAATTATTTTCTCTCTCACACAACGACTATACCGATGGATTGGTCCGTGTCCATCTAGGTCGTGAGCAACTGTTCGATTAAATACGAGTAACCGATAGTATGATCTTCTGTGTGACGTCGCACACCATACTAACTACAACGTATATAATCCAGGACTATAATTTGCATATATTTAATTATAAATATTTAAACGCAAATAATTGTTTATTTAATTAAATAGATTAATGGCAATGGATCGTGAGTTTCCGTTACTTAAATCTAGACATTAAGTACACAACTCCAACAATATATACATGAACGCACGATCTGGGAAAACGATGAACTTTGGGGACGGGGATTCGAGATCCCCTGCGAAGCTCAAGGTAAACCCTCAGCTGGGAGCCGAGGGTGGCAGTCGGCCTAGGGCACGACCGCCGGCGTGCAATCGGAGGAGCCCCGGCTGGACGCCGGGGCATGCGATCGACCGTGAGGTCGATCGCTAGGGCTGCCGCGGCTGGAGCCGCGGCGGGTGCGCTGGGCGCACCGCCCTCCCTCGAGGGTGGCGGCGGTGAGTCGCCGGACTCACCGCCGGGGGCTGTTCCGAACAGCCCCAGGGGATGCACGCGCATCCCCGGCGATCGACATGCACGCCGATCGCGAGCCCCGACGGGGGCGTGGCTAGGGTTTAGCCGCGGGCTTGCCCGCGGTGATGCCTTGGTCGTGCTCCGGTTCGTTGGTGTTCGCGATCGGTTTCCGGCGATGGGATTTCGGTCGGGGTTATCGGTTCCGCAATTTTTGATACCCCGGGATATCGATTTCCAACAATTGGTATCAGAGCGTTTGGTTTCGTGTTTATGTATATGTTCAATTATCGTTCTACCTTGCAGGGATCCGACTATCATGGTTTAATTAATTGTTGATTATTTTACCATGATTATTCGTTTATTAAACTCTCGGACATGTCGAGATTCGTTTTGTGTGGATGAATGCTAGTAATAGTAAAAATTCGAGGGTTGACCGAATTTAGATTTATTATTATTGTTCTATGTTTTCCGGAAATTGTATAGGGTCGATTTCATGTATAGAATCGATACCGGAATTGTAAATTTATTTTTTTGTAATTTATTTACTTTGGATCGATGCCGAGACGACCGCCGGAGAACGCATGTGACGAAGAAGACGAAGAGGACGAAGCACCGGGGATCGATCAAACCCCTTGATCGATCCCGAGCGATCGACCGCGAGGAGGGGGCCGATCGCCCTCGGCTGGGGCTGCCGCCGGTCACGGTGGCGGGTCGGATGGGCTGGGCGGCGGCGCTCCTCTGGTGGTGGTGGTCGACGGTGGGGGTGGTGTGGGGATCCCCAACCCATGCTACTCCTAACAAGATTCACTTTCCTAATTAATTCAGTTTTCCTATTTTGAGTATTCCTAAGTTTGGGAACTCTCATGGAAATAGGAAAAGAATTAATTAATATTAATTTATTTCCTTATTCTATTATAAAAGTCTTCTAGAATATTCAAGTCTTACTTGGATAGGATTCTAGAGATTTAATAGAATTGGAAAGGAAAATAATTAATTAATAAATTGATTTTATTTCCTAATTGATTATTCCTATTTTATGGGAATTTTCATTGACATGGAAATTAATTAATTTTGGAAAGTAGAAGAGTCCTAATTTATTTTATTTCCTTATTTTATTATAGAAATCTTCTAGAATGCTAAAGTCTTACTTGGATAGGATTCTAGAGATTTAATAGAATTAGAGAGGAAAATAAATAAATAAAAATATTAATAATATTTAATTTTATTTTGATTTATTCGATTGACTTAATTTTCGAATTAAGTATCTTTTGGATTTATTAAAAATAAATAGATTTAAATATTGGGATTAATATTCTCGTCACATGGAGCATTCAAGAAAGAAGACGGAAGACTAGAAGATGCGTACGGAGATGGAATAAAGCCATGATAGTCGGAAAATAATTTTCTAGTATTATTTTGACTATGTGATACTATGTGCTTTATTGCTTGTATGCATGCTATATGTGTTTACTTTATGCACTAGATAGCGTATCCCTATGTTATAAAAAGCTAAGTGGGAGAGGGGATGGAAACATTCCCATGGTCTCCATTACTGTTCTCTTGGTGACATTTATGAGCTTTCGAAGTTCATATAGATATGTCATTGGAGGAGAATTCTTGTAATTCCTTTTACGAGAAACATTGATTAAGACTATCAAACAATGCCTAATTTGTCTTTCTGAAACTGACTTCAAGTCGACTCATTCTCACCCCGGGGAGTGGAATGGAGCCAAAGCCACTTGGTCATGTGGATGACACAAATTAGAGACATTCGTACCATCCTTTTGGAGGTGGATCGATTGTCTGCTCGGCTCCCTCATCTAATGAGAGATAGGGTTGTTCGCATGGTGAATCACTAGTTAGAAACTTCGAGTTTCACTTATGGTTCTCCGCGTCTTGATTTACGAAATCGAATGGTTCAAGTAATTGGATGTCAATTGTAAAAATCTTTTGGTGTAGTAAACGTCCACACTATCGTGGCTTGCTATACTGAATGGGATTTTGGATCAATTGATGTAGACAGTTATAGAAGAAAGTGAAGGATCGTGTGTTAACGTAAATGTCCACACTATCGTGGCTTGCGGTGACATACGAGTCTCAAACAATCTTCTTAGTGCTGAGTAATGGTTTAAATTTAGGTACGCTCTATAGTATTCTTCCCATCGAAGTAACGCTATAGTGATGTACGACCGAAGCAAATCTAATTACGAAATCATTTGGATAGGTAAACGTCCACACTATCGTGGCTTACCATATCTGATAGGATTTTAGATTTAATTAGTAATTTAATGATATTATTTGAGGGAGATAATATCGGATATTAAATTGATTGTTTGTTTAAATGTGCTTATAGGTTTAGAGAATAGCTATGAATCCACTTTCTGTGATACTCAAGGAGAATAAACTCACTGGCCCCAATTATATTGATTGGAGGAGAAATTTGGACATTGTCCTGACTTCTGAAGAGTACAAATTTGTACTCCATGATGTGTGCCCTGCTGAGCCCACGGATGCCTCAACTAATGAGGAAAAAGAGGCATATAGGAAGTGGAAAAAGGATGATGAAATGGCTAGGTGTTATATTTTGGCTTCCATGTCAAATGTACTCCAAACCCAACATGAGTCGATGGACACTGCCTATGATATGTTGTCTATCCTCAAGGAAATGTTTGGAGAGCAAGATCGTGCGGCAAGGCAAGAAGCCATGAGAGTCCTTATGACAACTACTCAATCTGAAGGAACGCCCGTAGGGGAGCACGTTCTTAAGATGATGAGTTTGTTGAATGAACTTGAGATCCTAGGAGCTCAAATTGATGGTGAGACGCAAGTCGACATCATACTCCAGTCTCTGACCCCTAGTTTGAGCAGTTTCGCATGAGTTATAATATGGGTAAACTGTCTTATACTCTTGCGCAACTCCTGACTGAACTGAAGGCGGCAGAGGGGATCTACAAGTAGGGCAAGTCTCAAGCGCTTGTAGCTACCAAGTCCAAAGGCTTGAAGCCTGTTGGAGGTAGGGGCAAGAAAAGGAAGCAAGCCTGGAAACCCAGTGGTGCCAAGAGGAATGGACCACGAGTGGGGGCTGCCAAGCCAAGAGGCAAGTGCTTCCGATGCAATATGTCTGGAAACTGGAAGTCTGAATGTCCTCTCAAAGGTACGAATTTTTCTTTAGTCCTAAAAACATAGTCAGCGGTATTATCTACCAGAATTCTGGTGTGTATATATGGAACCACTGACGGTATGTGCATTTTCAAATGCAGGGGTTCCAGAAAACCCGGCGACTTAGAGAAGAAGAGTTCGAGTCTACATGGGCAAAGCTGTAGAGGAGGCAGCTGTTGCGGTGGAAGACATTTTATCTGCTTTTAAGTAGAATTAGGATTTCATTCCAAGTTTATTGCTTTATGTACCCCTTTAATTTTAGAAAGAACTTTTGTTCTGGATTTCTATTATTTATGAATGGATATTTTATTTCTTTAATCATGTTGATGATTTTGATAAGAAATAATGGTATTATCTATTCTGGTACATTAGATAGCAATAATAATGAATCCTTAGTCTACCACAATGCAAGAAACCGTTCTATAACATGTTTTACTTATTAGATATATTTCTTGTTAAATCATTATACTTGTGAATTCTTATACTTAGTAGTATTTATTCAAATAAGATTCAAAAGGTCGAAATTGATTTGATCAATTATAGTTGAAGGAATGGACCTTCCGACCTAAGAATTGAGTTTTGAAGATAATACAACTAAGCATACCTTTCGGTAAAGGGTAGAGTTCGGACAAGTATTTAGAATGATCAATGATATATGCAGTCATATGTGTAAGGTGCGAGTAATTTTTTTTAAAGAATACTCGAAGATGGATTAGAATACTTGATGTGCCATAAAAGCAAAGTGTTTTAGTCACAAAGCAACTATGAGGAACCTTCAAAGTATATCCATTGGGAGTCTGCGATTTAGTCGCGGAGGCTACCACATAACACATAGCATAATCAAAGATTGGGATTAAGTCTCAATTGTCTACACCATACACTCACGTGTAGAAATTGTG
The DNA here is from genome assembly GCA_954870475.1 of Euphrasia confusa. Taxonomy (NCBI): domain Eukaryota; kingdom Viridiplantae; phylum Streptophyta; class Magnoliopsida; order Lamiales; family Orobanchaceae; genus Euphrasia; species Euphrasia confusa. The sequence goes on from OX940950.1 coordinate 36,979,543, forward strand.
TGGCAGTAATAAGAAATAGGATTCTAATAGTAAAATAACAAGTTGTTCGGAACTACCTATGTTCTATGGATATTTCTAGAGACAACGGCACATTCAATGTGGTTGTAGGATATCCTAGATGAACAAAAAATATTGTTTTCTATAGTACTATGAACCAGAAGGACGTTATAAGCTCTAACGCCCGGTTCTTAGAGAAAGACTATTAGATGAACAACAAAGCCCTAACTGACGTAATACTTTGAAATGAGAAAAGGACAAAGACTTAGAACCAGCCAAACCGAGTAGGAGTACACCACTAACTGCACCTACTGTTATTATTGTTTATAAACCGGAATGCCATTGCAGTGGGAGGTTGTTTAACGACCAGAGATGTTCATAAATAGAAGAGTTTCCAACTCTGGATCTAGTAAAGTTGAAATCGATCCCTAGTTCTGCACAAGGAAAGTACTAGATCTAAATGTGCCTTCTTAGAAAAACAATAAAGGATTATTGTTAAGAGGCAAGATCATTTAGAGTATGTTGGAAATCGACTACCCGGGAGGCGTTCGTTCGATCGCTCGAACATCCGAACGCTCCCAGGCGACCTCCGAAGTCGCTACTTCGTTCGCACGACACCCCTTGACCCGATTCACGCCCAGCCATCGCCCCGAAGGACAACCGCGCGAAACGGGACTGGACTGCATCAATTCGGCGACCGCCGAAAGCAGTCCAGCGGTCGCTGAAAGGAACTGCAAACGGCGACCGCCGTTTGCCCTTTGGCGACCGCCGTTTGTCCGCGAACAGCAACGCGACGTTGCTGTTCCGGGCTCGTTTCCGGGTTGTTTTTCCTCATCCGACTACCGTTCCGGAGGTCCTAGACCCCCCAGTAGTCGAGGAATACGATCCACGACCCCGGAACCCGATCTACGTTCATGTATGATTAACGAGAAATTTAGATCGAATAAAATAGCGGAATAGAGAATTCGATCTCATACCTCTCGGTCGATTGTTGAGACCTTAGATGCTTCTAACGTATGCCTCAGATCCCTTCTCCAACCGTTGTGTGGGCAACGATCCGCTGGAGTTCTCCCGTCTGTACTCTCCTTTCCAACACCAGCGTATAAACTATTCTGTGAGAATAATTTTTATTTGCGTTAACTTTTATTTTAACAGAGAAAAAGTTTTTATTGCGCTAAGCTAATAATTCTTTTCTCTGCTGAAATAATTATTGCGGCGAATGTTAGGTCTTAGGAGAGTAAGGGAGGGGGTTTATATAGAGTTACGTTAGGGACCTTAGGATAAATTAATTAAGGGCTAAATTGAAATATTAATTAACTTGGAATACGTAAACGCAATTCCTTAATTAATCAATTTCAATTTTAATTATTATTAACTCCACTATAAAATAATAATTGAATTCCCGAAATTAATTTTAATATTATTTCAACAATAATAAATCCGCCGAAATTACATATACGACTTTCCCCGTGTTTAAGATATCGAACGTCCACGAATTTATTTAATTACTAATAATTAAATTAATTCGTTTCTTATTATCCGAGACTAGTACCACTCATCCTTATTATCATGTGGAACAAATCCACCTGCAGGGTTTACATGATAAACTTTATGAGCTCATCTCGGAGACGTTATCAACCCGATAAACGGGACACGGTTTCCTGTCTATAATCTATAGCATGTCGTGTGTACAATTCCGATTCCCAATTTACCGAGTATCTCGACTAATCAATTAGTCTCACTCATTGGTAAGTTAAAGAACCGAGAATTGGACACACGCACCTATAATTATATAGGGATTAGGAATTCGTATATCCGTAATTCTGAGGTCTAGTTCGATTACGTCGATTAGTATAAATCGAACGCCCTCCCGTGGTCCTGCTCAATACACCAAGTGTACGAGTGTAACATAATAGTCAAGACCAACTATTACCCAGTCACACTACGACGTACCGATGGATTGTCCCTGTCCATCTAAGTCGTGAGCTTCTGTTCGATAGTATACGAGTAACCGACAGTATGATCTTCCGCGTGTCTCCTCACGCCATACTGTCTACAACGTATATATCTAGGACTATTGCATTCAAGTACAAGATGGACAAAATGCCGACAGTTTGATTAATAGATAATGTAAAAACACAGATAAGGAGTTCCATATTGTCACTAAACTAGACATTTAGAATATAACTCCATCAATCTCCCACTTATACTAAAAGTCTAGTTGCCCTCTACCATACATCCGATACCCATCCCCTTCACGTGTCTCTTGAACGCTTCCGCTGGAAGTGCCTTCGTAAAGGGGTCTGCCAGGTTATCCGCTGATGCAATCTTGGTGACAACCGCATCGTCTCTCCTGACGATGTCTCTAATCAGGTGGTACTTGCGATCTATGTGTTTACTCGCATTGTGGGCTCGTGGTTCCTTTGCATTTGACACTGCACCGCTATTGCCACAATAAATTGTGATAGCTCTAGGCATTTTTGGGAACCACATCCAAGTCCATAAGGAAGTTCCGGAGCCACACCGATTCTTTAGCTGCCTCAGAGGCTGCTACATATTCGGCTTCCATGGTAGAGTCCGAAATGCATTTCTGCTTAACACTCTTCCATGAGACTGCTCCACCTCCCAATGTGAACACATAGCCTGATGTAGACTTTCGCTGATCCTTATCAGATTGGAAATCCGAGTCTGTGTAACCAATAGGAATCAACTCGGACGCTTTGTAACTCAGAACATAGTTCCTAGTCCTTCGCAGGTACTTAAGTATGTTCTTTACAGCAGTCCAGTGATCCTGTCCAGGGTTACTCTGATATCTAGCTACCATGCCCACGGCATAGCAGATATCAGGTCTCGTGCACAACATGGCATACATTAGACTTCCTACTGCCGAAGCATAAGGAACCTTCTTCATGTAATCTATCTCCTTTTGTGTTTTGGGACACATGTCTTTAGATAGATGAATTCCATGGCAGAAAGGTTGAGCACCTCTCTTGGAATTCTGCATGTTGAAACGAGCCAGAATCGTATCAATATATGAAGCCTGGGACAAGCTTAATGTTCTTTTCCGGCGATCCCTTATAACTTTGATCCCAAGAACATGCCCAACTTGTCCTAAGTCTTTCATATCGAATTGTTTGGACAACCATCCCTTTATGTCCGACAACATCTTCACATTGTTGCCAATTAGAAGGATGTCGTCTACATAAAGCACGAGAAACGCCACACTGTTTCCGTCACTTCTCCGGTATACACACGACTCGTTCATGCTTTGAATGAATCCATAAGACTGGATAACCTCATCAAACCGCATGTTCCATGATCTAGAAGCTTGCTTCAATCCATAAATGGATCGGTTTAGCTTACACACTAGATGCTCTTGGCCTTTCTTGATGAAACCTTCTGGCTGTCTCATGTAAATGGTCTCGTCAAGATTCCCATTCAAGAATGCTGTCTTGACGTCCATTTGCCAGACCTCATAATCCATATAAGATGCTATAGACAAAAGAATCCGGATCGACTTTAGCATAGCTACCGGCGAAAAGGTTTCCTCATAATCGATCCCTTCTTTCTGAGTATACCCCTTCGCAACAAGCCTAACCTTGAAGGTTTCATCCTTCCCGTCAGACCCTCTTTTTCTCTTGTACACCCACTTGCAACCAATGGCTTTTACACCTTTGGGCGGTGCTACAAGATTCCAGACCTGATTTGAATCCATTGATTCAATCTCAGATTTCATCGCCTTTTGCCAAGACTGAGCATCTTGATCTTTAAGCGCCTCGCCATAGGTCCAGGGATCGGCTTCATGTTCTCCAGGTAACAAGTCCGAAGACTCACCTATAAACATGAACCTATCGGGTTGTCGAACAACCCTCCCACTACGACGAGGCTCCGGTGTAACCTCAGTAACTACAGGTGCAGACTGTGGTGGCGTATCACCCGGTTCGGTTGGATCTAAGCCTTGATCGTCCCCTCTCAGTTCGTTAAGTATTATCTCACTCTTGGGCTTATGGTCCATTATATAATCCTCTTCCAAGAACCGAGCGTTGGTACTAACAACGATCTTCTGGTCCTTAGGACTATAAAATAGACCACCTTTCGTTCCTCTAGGATATCCTACAAACAACCGAATATCTGAACGAGATTCCAACTTATCAGCCCCATGCTTCAGCACATGTGCTGGACAACCCCAGACCCGAATGTGTTTCAAATTTGGCTTTCGCCCGGTCCACAATTCCGAGGGCGTCTTAGGGACTGATTTAGAAGGAACTAAGTTCAGGATATACGCCGCTGTTTCCAAGGCATTTCCCCAGAACAAAACTGGTAGTTCTGAATAACTCATCATAGATCTTACCATTTCCATAAGAGTCCTATTCCTTCTTTCTGCTACACCATTCTGCTGGGGCGTGTATGGTGCAGTCATCTGGGAGTCAATCCCATTCTCTAATAAGTACGCCTTAAACTCTCCCGAGAGGTACTCTCCTCCACGATCAGATCGTAGAGTCTTTATGGTTTTACCATGATGGTTCTCCACAAGAGCTTTGTACTCCTTGAACTTGTCAAAGCACTCGCTCTTGCGGCGCATCAGGTATATAAAACCATACCTTGAGTAATCATCAGTGAAGGTTACGAAATATTCATAACCTCCTCTCGCTTGGACAGATAAAGGCCCGCACAAATCAGAGTGAATCAATTCCAGTACTTCCTTGGATCTATACCCCTTATCACTAAAGGGTCGCTTGGTCATTTTTCCTTCCAGGCATGATTCGCAGGTTGGAAAGTCCTCATCTTTCACACCACTGAGTATTCCATCAGTTATCAACCTTTGAATCCTGCCCAAGTTAATATGACCTAGCCTAAGATGCCATAAGTACTTTTGATTCATTCTGGAAGGCTCCTTTCTCTTATTGGTACTAGATGTGTTATTTGACTCTACTCGTTGCATCGTGGAATAATCAGGATTCAGTATATATAAGTTGCCTATCAATGTACCAGAACAGATATACTCACCATTCTTTTTGATAATAACAGAACTATCAAAAGAAACAGAATATTCATTCAAAACCAATTTAGAAACCGAAACAGGGTTCTTTCTAAAATTCGGTACATAAAGACAATTATTCAATACCAAAACTTTATTATTAAAAGACAAATGAATATCTCCCACTGCAACTGCCGCCACTTTCGTAGCGTTGCCCATGTAGATAGTGATCTCTCCCTCTCTAAGCCGCCGGGTTTCCTGGAACCCCTGCAAAGAATTGCAGACATGATCAGTGGCTCCCGTATCCACACACCAGGTACCGGTGGATAACACCGCTAAACATGTTTCAGTGACTAAGGAAAAGTTCATACCTCCTTGTCTGAGAGGACAATTAGACTTCCAATGTCCAGACTGCTTGCAACGGAAACACTTGCCCTTGGGCATGTTCACTCCATTCTGTGGTCCACCATTTCTGGGTCCACTGGGTTTCCGTCCTTGCTTCTTCTTCCTCTTAGTCCCCGGAGGGCCAGGAAGTTTCACAGCCACAAGTGCCTGAGATTTCTTAAATATTCCCTCTGCCGCCTGGACTTCAGTCAGGAGCTCCGCCAACGAATATAACCTCTTTTTCATGTTATAGTTCAGGCGGAACTGCTCAAAACTCCTAGGCAGAGACTGGAGCACTATATCGATCTGGGTTTCCCCATCGATAGCTCCTACCATAATCTCTATCTCATTCAGATAGCCTATCATCCTAAGAACGTGATCCCTCATGGGCGTTCCTTCGGACATAGTGGCCGTCATGAGTTTTCTCATGGCATCTTGCCTGGCTGCCCTATCCTGACTACCAAACATCTCCTTGAGGTTAAGCATCATATCATAGGCAGTGGTCATGGCCTCATGCTGATGTTGCAGCACATTTGACATAGAAGCCAAAATGTAGCACCGCGCCATCTGATCAGCCTTGACCCACTTCCGATGAGCTTCCTTTTCCTCAGGAGTGGAGGTATCAATAGGTTCATCAGGACAAACCTCATGGAGTACATATTTTTACTCCTCAGCAGTTAGGACAATGTCCAAGTTTCGTTTCCAATCAACATAGTTCGGACCAGTGAGTTTGTTTTCTTTTAGTATAATGGACAGCGGGTTGAGTGCCATATCTATAAAAGAGACAAATCAAACTGTCAAATTTAATTCGATATTAACTCCCTTAATTAATATCATTAAATTTACCAATCAATCCTAAAATCCCATCAGACTAGCATGCCACGTTCATGTGGACGTATACTAGTCCAAACGATTTTATAACTGGACTTTTACTTCGGTCGTACATCATTACAGCAGTGACTCCGATGGGGAGGATACTGTAAAGCGTACCTAAGTGTATACCATTTCTCAGTACTAAGTTAACCGCTCGGAAACTACACGCCCACCGCAAGCCACGTTAGTGTGGACGTTTACGTTGACATGCGGTCCCTTTACGATTTCCTATAACTGTCGAGCCTCAATTAACCCAAAGTTCCGTTTCCGTCTAGTAAGCCACGATAGTGTGGACGTTTACTAAACAAACAACTTTGTTAATCGAATTCCATTTAATAAATTTCACAATTTCGTTAATCAAAGCTTGATATCTCGTAAGTGAAACTCGAAGTTTCTAACCAGCGATCAATCATGCAATTGAGCCCTATCTCTCACAAAGTGAGGGAGCCAACCAAACAATTGATCTAGTCATCAAATGACTCGAATGTCTCTAATCTGTGTCATCGACATAACCAAGCGCTTTGGCTCCATTCCACTCCCCGGGGTGAGAATGAGTCGAGTTGAAATTAGTCTTTGAAAGACAGATTAGGCATTGCTTTGAAAAACTTAAGTGTTCAATTCTATAAATGGAATTGAATTCGAATTTTGATCCAGTGATATCCGTGTGTCAACTTTATCCGATAGGGAGGATGACACTAAAGCCAACTCGTAAGCGACACACATCACCATCAAAACAGAGAATGGAGACCGCGGGATTGTTTCCAATCCCTCTCCCACTTAGTTTTTACGAAAGGGATTAACAAGCATGCATAAAATTTAAAGCATAATAAAAGCACGTTAAACACACAAGAAGCAATTAACGTGGCCCGATTATTATGGCCTTTAAAATCTTCGATGCACGTCTTCTCGGATCTTCGTCTCGTTGCTCGTCTCGGTCTCGGTCCATCACCGACTCGTCTAAGGACCAAGAGACGAACCCCTCCCACTGGAGTATCATCCCGGGCCCTCGACAAGCGATCCGTGATGTCCGTCGAACCCCCGCGGAGCTGCTGCCCGAAGTCCAGCGAAACAGCGACCGCCGTTTGAGAAACGGCGACCGCCGTTTGCCCTTCAGCAGCCGCGGGTTTGACTTCTCGACCCTCGTTCGTCCGTCCTTCGATCTCTTCTCGATCCACCAAGTAGCAGCAACATTACATAAGTAACCTAGCTATTTCCGGCATCGATCCTATACAGAATGATCGATCCTATACACCCGGATAAACGAAAACGAAATAGAAAACCCTAAACGACTCAACCCGTCGTTTTAATCTATTACAAGCAAGCAACGATTCAAAAAACAAAGATCTCGACAACCCCGAGAGTTTAACAAACCACAACATACAGTACATAAACATATGACCATAATAATCGGGTTATCCTGCAAAACAAAACTCGCAAACAATACAAGAACGCACAAACCGGCTCTGATACCAATTGTTGGAAATCGACTACCCGGGACGCGTTCGTTCGATCGCTCGAACATCCGAACGCTCCCAGTCGACCTCCGAAGTCGCTACTTCGTTCGCACGACACCCCTTGACCCGATTCACGCCCAGCCATCGCCCCGAAGGACAACCGCGCGAAACGGGACTGGACTGCATCAATTCGGCGACCGCCGAAAGCAGTCCAGCGGTCGCTGAAAGGAACTGCAAACGGCGACCGCCGTTTGCCCTTTGGCGACCGCCGTTTGTCCGCGAACAGCAACGCGACGTTGCTGTTCCGGGCTCGTTTCCGGGTCGTTTTTCCTCATCCGACTACCGTTCCGGAGGTCCTAGACCCCCCAGTAGTCGAGGAATACGATCCACGACCCCGAAACCCGATCTACGTTCATGTATGATTAACGAGAAATTTAGATCGAATAAAATAGCGGAATAGAGAATTCGATCTCATACCTCTCGGTCGATTGTTGAGACCTTAGATGCTTCTAACGTATGCCTCAGATCCCTTCTCCAACCGTTGTGTGGGCAACGATCCGCTGGAGTTCTCCCGTCTGTACTCTCCTTTCCAAGACCAGCGTATAAACTATTCTGTGAGAATAATTTTTATTTGCGTTAACTTTTATTTTAACAGAGAAAAAGTTTTTATTGCGCTAAGCTAATAATTCTTTTCTCTGCTGAAATAATTATTGCGGCGAATGTTAGGTCTTAGGAGAGTAAGGGAGGGGGTTTATATAGAGTTACGTTAGGGACCTTAGGATAAATTAATTAAGGGCTAAATTGAAATATTAATTAACTTGGAATACGTAAACGCAATTCCTTAATTAATCAATTTCAATTTTAATTATTATTAATCCACTATAAAATAATAATTGAATTCCCGAAATTAATTTTAATATTATTTCAACAATAATAAATCCGCCGAAATTACATATACGACTTTCCCCGTGTTTAAGATATCGAACGTCCACGAATTTATTTAATTACTAATAATTAAATTAATTCGTTTCTTATTATCCGAGACTAGTACCACTCATCCTTATTATCATGTGGAACAAATCCACCTGCAGGGTTTACGTGATAAACTTTATGAGCTCATCTCGGGGACGTTATCAACCCGATAAACGGGACACGGTTTCCTGTCTATAATCTATAGCATGCCGTGTGTACAATTCCGATTCCCAATTTACCGAGTATCTCGACTAATCAATTAGTCTCACTCATTGGTAAGTTAAAGAACCGAGAATTGGACACACGCACCTATAATTATATAGGGATTAGGAATTCGTATATCCGTAATTCTGAGGTCTAGTTCGATTACGTCGATTAGTATAAATCGAACGCCCTCCCGTGGTCCTGCTCAATACACCAAGTGTACGAGTGTAACATAATAGTCAAGACCAACTATTACCCAGTCACACTACGACGTACCGATGGATTGTCCCTGTCCATCTAAGTCGTGAGCTTCTGGTCGATAGTATACGAGTAATCGACAGTATGATCTTCCGCGTGTCTCCTCACGCCATACTGTCTACAACGTATATATCTAGGACTATTGCATTCAAGTACAAGATGGACAAAATGCCGACAGTTTGATTAATAGATAATGTAAAACACAGATAAGGAGTTCCATATTGTCACTAAACTAGACATTTAGAATATAACTCCATCAGAGTACAACTCAATCCATTTATGGAATTGATGCGAGGCTGTAAATCGTGGAACTTGCGAATTGATGAGATAGTCCATCTGATGGATTCATCAAAAGGCATTGACGAAAGGTGTATTGGAGACGTAATGGAAACAAGGTGGTGTTTCTCGGAATTTTATGTAGATAGCATTTCATCATTGGCAACAATGAAAGAATGGCATCAGACATAAAATGATGGTTGTCTAAATAAATCGGGATATAAGATTGAGTAGAAGTTGGAACGTACTTCTCCTAGATATCTTATACGATTATGGTTTGTTTTAAACATGCATAATTCTGAGAAAGGTTATTGCCTTTCGGATACAGAATATATGTCTATCTAAGGGAATGTGTTCGAACACATAAAGGAGATAGATACAGACAAAGCAGTTCCCTACACTTCGAGTGTGGAAAGCTTTATAGATGCAATGTTGTAAAACGAGAACCTGATATCAACTATGCGGTTAGCGTAGTGGGAGGATATCAAAGTAATCTGGACAAGAGATATTCGAATGCTGTAAAAGTACTTGGAAGTACTAGATTACTAAGCAAGACGAAATCTTCTTGGATTACATATTCTCAGATCTCAAATCAGAGAAGGACCAGTGTAAGTCGATATCAGGCTATGTGTTCACTTTTAGAAAGAGGTGGAACCTTGAGATGAAAGAGTGATAAGCAGGATGCTTCTCGGACTCTATCATAACCGAATAGCAGCCTCAGAGGCAGCGGAAGTTTTGGTTAGGTTCCGGGATAACCTCTGGACTTGGATATGACTCTTAGTTTACCAAAGGCTATTGGATAGCGGTGCACGGTAAACTGGAAGAAATCATAAGTCAAAAGTGATGATAACACATAGAGCAAGTACCACCTGATACGAGTCATCGTCGAGGGAGACGACGCTGTAGTCACCAAGATAACTTCAGAGCGGCAACCTAGAGTGCTCATTCACATGGTACTTCCTGGAAGTACAACTTAAGCACGTGATGAGTATGGGAGTCGGGAGTTTGGAGGAAATGACTAGACCTTAGTACAAGTGGGAGATTGTTGGAGTTGTGTACTTAATGTCTAGATTTAAGTAACGGTAACTCCCGGTCATAGCATTTAATCTATTTAATTAATAACACAATCGTTTGCATTTAATTATTGATAATTAAATATATGCAAAATATAGTCCTGGATTCTATACGTTGTAGTTAGTATGGTGTGCGACGTCACACAGAAGATCATACTATCGGTTACTCGTATTTAATCAAACAGTTGCTCACGACCTAGATGGACACGGACCAATCCATCGGTATAGTCGTTGTGTGAGAGAGAAAAATAATTTGTCTTAATTATTTTATCACACTTGTACACTTGGTGTATTGGGCGGATCGCTTGAGACTTATCAATTAGGATTGCCGTTGATAATTGATTCAAGTCTCAGAGTATTTTATTCTCAATCCCCGAAACTATTGCGGGTGTGTATATTTAATATAAGTGACTTTGATTTGTTGGAGTTGTGTACTTAATGTCTAGATTTAAGTAACGACAAACTCCCCGTCATAGCATTTAATCTATTTAATTAATAAACAATTGTTTGCTTTTAATTATTATTAATTAAATAAATGCAAAATATAGTCCTGGATTCTATACGTTGTAGTTAGTGTGGTGTGCGACGTCACACAGAAGATCATACTATCGGTTACTCGTATTTAATCAAACAGTGGCTCACGACCTAGATGGACACGGACCAATCCATCGGTATAGTCGTTGTGTGAGAGAGAAAATAATTTGTCTTAATTATTTTATCACACTTGTACACTTGGTGTATTGAGCGGATCGTTGAGATTCATCGATTAGGATTGCCGGCGATAATCGATTCGAGTCTCAGAGTATTTTATTCTTAATCCCCGATATTGTTGCGGGTGTGTATATTTAATATAAGTGACTTTGATTTACCAAAGGAATTAACCGATTTAATTATTGGGTTAATTACCGGTTAAGTTGGGTCACTATATTTTATATATGGCATGCCGTGAATGATTGACCGGACAGTGTATCCCGGAAGGGTTGATAATATCCCCGAGATGAGTTCAAAAGGAATTATTGTGTAAACCTCATGAGTGGATTCGTTCCGCACAATAATTAAGGTTGAATGGTACTAGTCTCGGATTCAAGAGATGAATATAAATTAATTAGCAATAAATTAATTTTATTCATGGATATTTAAATCTTAAATACACGGAATAAATAATACTACCGGAGAAATATTATTTGATATAATATGGTTTAATATTGGGAGTGCAATTAATTTATATAGTGGAAAATAAATTAATTAATATTAATGGGAGATTAATAGATTTGGGCTTGGGCTCAATTTAATCATTAATATTGGAAGCCCAATATTCCACCTCCTTTAGATCCCCTACGTAGCCTATAAAAGCACTACATGGTCTTCACTTTTTCATAAGACAAGAATATCAATAGTTGATAGTTCTAGAGAGTTGAAGAGGATCCATAAGCTTGGAGGATCGTCGCCCACCCGACGTTCAAGCTAGTGCAAGGAATACGTGGGAAGATCGTAAGGTCTTCAACTTAGATTCGTTTCTCCGCACAACGAATTAAAAGGTAAAATCATAAACTCCTTTGTGTGAATTTATGTGAATTTAATTGTGATGCATACATGAACGGACGATCCGGGTAAACGTCGAACTTCGGGGACGGGGATTCGAGATCCTCGGCGAAGTTCGAAGGAGCCCTCGGCTGGGAGCCGAGGGGGTGCGGTCGAGCCCTAGGGCTTCGACCGCGACGGCACACGCGAGGAACCCCGGCTGGGAGCCGGGATGGGCGATCGACCGCGGTGGTCGATCGCCGGGCAGCCGCGGCTGGAGCCGCGGCGGGTTCGCCGCTGGGCGAACCGCCCTCCTCGGGCGGTGGCGGTGAGTCGCCGGACTCACCGCCCGGGGCTGCCGGAGCAGCCCCAGCGATCGCCTTGTGCGCGATCGCGAGCCCCACGGTGGGGCTCGGCTAGGGTTTAGCCGCGGGTTCATCCCGCGGCGATGCTCTTGTCGAGCCCGGTTCTTCGTGGTGTTCGTGATCGGTCTCCGGCGAGAGGATTTCGGTCGGGTTATTATTTTCCGCAATTTTTAATGACCCGGGATATCGAATTCCAACAAATTGGTATCAGAGCGTTTGGTTTCGTGTTCATGTATGTGTTCAATTGTGTTCTACCTTGCAGGGATTCCGACTATCATGGTTTAATTAATTGTTAATTATTAGTTTAATTAATTGCTATTTAATTTACCATGCTTGTTCGTTTATTAAACTCTCGGACATGTCGAGATTCGTTTTGTGTGGATGAATGCTTGTAATAGTAAAAATTCGGGGGTTGACCGAATTTAGGATTTATTATTACGTTCTATGTTTTCCGGAAAGTGTATAGGGTCGATTTCATGTATAGAATCGATACCGGAATTGTAAATTTATTTCTTGTAATTTATTTACGTTGGATCGATGCCGAGACGACCACCGGAGAACTCATGAGACGAAGAAGACGAAGAGGACGAAGAACCGGGAGGTCGATCAACCCCATGATCGACCCCATGACCGAAGCCATGGGGAGGGGTCGATCGCCCCTCGGCTGGGGCTGCCGCCGGCAAGGTGGTGGCCGGCCGGCTGGGGCGGCGGCGGTGGTGCCCTCTCCGATGATGGCGGCGGTCGGTGGTGGTGGTGGTGGTGCGGGGATCCCCAACCCGTGCTACTCCTAATCCTACCAAGATACTACTTACCTAATTGATTCAAGTTTTCCTATTTTGAGTATTCCTAAGTATGGGAACTCTCATGGAGATAGGAAAAGAATTAATTAATATTATTTTATTCCTTATTCTATTATAGAAGTCTTCTAGAATATTTCAAGTTCTACTTGGAATAGGAATCTAGAGATTTAATAGAATTAGATAGGAAAAGAATTAATATTATTTATTTCCTTATTCTATTATGGAAGTCTTCTAGAATATTTCAAGTTCTACTTGGAATAGGAATCTAGAGATTTAATAGAATTAGATAGGAAAATAATTAATTAATTTATTTCTATTTGATTATTCCTATTTTATGGGAATTTTCATAGACATGGAAACTAATTAATCTTGGAAAGTAGAAGAGTCCTAATTTATTTTATTCCTTATTCTATTATAGAAGTCTTCTAGAATATTCCAAGTTTGACTTGGATAGATTATTCTAGAGATTTAATGGAATTAGATAGGAAAATAAAATAAATAAAAATATTAATAATATTTAATTTTATTTTTGATTTATTCGATTGACTTAATTTTCGAATTGAGTATCTTTTGGATTTATTAAAAATAAATAGACTTAAATATTGGGATTAATATTCTCGTCACATGGAGCATTCAAGAACGAAGACTGAAGACAAGAAGACGCATACGGAGAAGGAATAAAGCCATGATAGTCGGGAAAATAATTTTTCTAGCATTATTTTGACTATGTGCTATGTGCTTTATTACTTGTATGCATGCTTATGTGTTTAATTATGCATTAGATAGCGTATCCCTTTGTTATAAAAAGCTAAGTGGGAGCGGGGATGGAAACATTCCCATGGTCTCCATTACTGTTCTCTTGGTGACTCTTATGAACTTTTGGAGTTCATATAGATGTGTCATTGGGGAGAATTCTTGTAATTCCTCTTACGAGAAACATTGATTAAGTTTATCAAACAATGCCTAATTTGTCTTTCTGAAACTGACTTCAAGTCGACTCATTCTCACCCCGGGGAGTGGAATGGAGCCAAAGCCACTTGGTCATGTGGATGACACAAATTAGAGGCAGTCGTACCATTCTTTGATAGATGGATCGATTGTCTGCTCGGCTCCCTCATCTAATGAGAGATAGGGTTGTTCGCATGGTGAGTCACTGGTTAGAAACTTCGAGTTTCACTTATGATTCTCCGCGTCTTGATTTATGAAATCGAATGTCTAAAGTGATTGGATTTCAATTGTAAAAATCTTTTGGTGTAGTAAACGTCCACACTATCATGGCTTGCTGCATTGAATGGGATTTTGGATCGATTGATGTAGACAGTTATAGAAGAAAGTGAAGGTTCATGTATTAGCGTAAACGTCCACACTATCGTGGCTTGCGGTAATATACGAGTCCCAAACAATCTTCTTAGATACTGAGTAATGGTTACACTTAGGTACGCTCTATAGTATCCTTCCCATCGAAGTACCGCTATAGTGATGTACGACCAAAGCAAATCTAATTACTAAATCATTTGGGTGGGTAAACGTCCACACTATCGTGGCTTGCCTTATCTGATGGGATTTTAGATGTGATTAGTGATTTAATGATATTATTTGAGGGAGATAATATCGGATATTAAATTAATTGTTTGTTTAAATGTGCTTATAGGTTTAGAGAATAGCTATGAACCCACTTTATATGATACTCAAGGAATTCAACGCACTAGTTCCATACTGTGTTGGATGGAATAACGAGTTAGACATTTCCCAGACTGTTGCTGAGTACAAGTTTGTACTCAGTGAACTTTGTCCTCCTAAACCAACTCATGTCTCAACTATTGAGGAAAAAGATGATTTTGAGAAGTGGAACAGTGCTTTTGCATTAACCACCAATCATGATATCATGTTAAAACTCAAGCTTATGTTTAGAGACAACGAGAAGGTTAGAAAAGAGGCGATGAGGATACTCATAAAGGTCAGTCGCTTCGAGGAAACGCTTGAACACGTTTTCGAGATGTTGGACCTTTTGGATGAGTTGAGACAATCGCAAGCTCTTATGGCCAAAGCCAAAGGTTTCGAACCCAAGGGCATAAACCATGGAATGGAGAAGCAGACAAAGAAGCCCTGTAGTTCTACTTTTGGACCACGGAATAGGGTGAGAAAGCCTTCGAGCAGTTATTCTCAAAGAAAACTTTCTGGGGACTGGAAGTCTTTATTTTCTCCTGGAGAAGGTATGAGATTCTCTCCTTAGTCTTTAAAACATAGTCAGCTGGTTTATCTACCAGAACCTGGTTGGTAGATATGGATCCACTGACGGTATGTATGCATTTAAAATGCAGGGACACCAGGGAACCCAAAGACTTGGAAATGGAGGAATAGTCAAAGCAAAGCTGTAAAGGAGGCAGCGGTTGCGGTGGAAGACATTTATCTGCTTTAGTAGTTAAATAGAATTTCATTTCAAAGTTATTGCTTTATGTACCCCTTTATTTTAGAAAGAACGTTTTGTTCTGGATTTCTATTATTAATGAATGGATATTTTATTTCTTTAATCATTGGATGATTTTGACAAGAAATAATGGCATTATCTATTCTGGTACATTAGATAGCAATATATGAATGATAGATCCTAAGTCTACCACAAATGCAACAAACCGTTCTATAACTTGTTTTACTTATTAGATATTTCTTTATCATTATACTTGTGAATTCTTATACTTAGTAGTATTTTCAAATAAGATTCAAATGGTCGAAATTGATTTGATCAATTAAAGTTGAAGGAATGGACCTTCCGACCTAAGAATTGAATTTGAAGGATAATACGTCTAAGCAAACCTTTCTGGAAAAAGGATAGAATTCAGACAAGTATTGGAAATGATTAGATATGCAGACATATGTGTAAATTAGAAAGGTACGAGAAATTCTCTCAAAGAATACTCAGTGATGGATTAGAATACTTAAATGTGCCATAAAAGCAAAGTGTTTTGACTAGTCAATGGACACAAAGCTATTATGGGGAACCATCAAAGTATATCCATTAGGAGCCTGCGACTCGGTCGCGGAGGCCATCACCTATCTGAACAACACATAGCATAATCAAAGATTGGGTTTCAATCCCAAAGAGACGCGCCATACACTTGCGTGTAGATATGGTGCGTTGTAAAGAAATGGAAATCAAATAGTAAAAGAACAAGTTGTTCGGAACTACCTATGTTCTATGGATATTCCTAGAGACAACGACATATTCAATATGGTTGTAGGATATCCTAGATGAACGAAGTATTGTGTGTTCTATAGTACTATGAACCAGAGGGACGTCTCGTCCGGTTCATAGAGAAAGACTATTAGATGAACTACAAAGCCTAAAATTGACGTAATACCTTGAAATGAGAAGAAGGACAAAAGACTAGGAACCAGCCAAACCGAGTAGAAGTACACCACATACTGCACCTATTGTTATTACTGTCATACACCGGGACGCCATTGCAGTGGGAGGTTGTTTGACAACCAGAGATATTCATAAGGCTAGAGGAGTTCGGACTCTGGATCTAGTAAAGATGAAATCGACCCCTAGATCTGCATAAGGGCAGTACTAGACCTAAATGTGCCTGCTTGGAACAATAAGGATTATTGTTAAGAGGCTAGATCATTTAGAGTACAAGCTTAGTAAATCCATTTATGGATTGAAATAAAGCTATGAATCGTGGAATTTGCGAATTGATGGGATAGTCCATTTGATGGATTCATCAAAAGGCATAGACGAAAGGTGTATTGAAGACGTAATGGAAACAAAGTGGTGTTTCTCGGAGATTTTATGTAGATAACATTTCATCATTGGGAACAATGTAAAAATGTTGTCAGGCATAAAATAATGGTTGTCTAAATAAATCAAGATATAAGATTGAGAAGAAGTTAGAGCTTGTTCTTAAGATCTTATGATCTAGAGATAAGAACATTGTACTTCTCCTAGACATCTTATACGATTAAGGTTTGTTTTAAACATGCATACTTCTGAGAAAGGTTATTGCCTTTCAGAGACAGAATATACATCTATCTAAAGGGTGTGTGTTCGAACACATGAAGGAGATAGATGAGGACAAAGCAGTTTCCTATACTTCAAGTATGGAAAGCTTTATAAATGCAATGTTGTAAAACAAGAACCTGATATCAACTATGCGGTTTGCGTAGTGGGAGGATATCAAGGTAATCTAGGCAAGAAATTTTCGGATGCTGTAATAGTACTTACAAAGTAATGGATTATTAAGCAAGACGAAATCTTCTTTGATTACAAATTCTCAGATCCAAAAATCAAAGAAAGGACCAGTGAAAGTCGATATCAGGCTATGTGTTCACTTTTAGAAAGAGGTGGAACCATGAAATGAAAGAGTGATAAGCAGGACGCTTTTCAGACTCTCTCATAACCGAATAGCAGCCTCAGAGGCAGCGGAAGTTTTTGGTTAGGTTCCGGAATAACCTCTTGACTTGGATATGACTCTTAGTTTACCTAAAGCTATTGGATAGCGGTGCACGGTAAACTGGAAGAGATCATAAGTCAAAAGTGATGTTAACACATAGAGCAAGTACCACCTGATACGAGTCATCGTCAAGGGAGACGACGTAGTAGTCACCAAGATAACTTCGGAGCGGCAACCTAGATTGCTCACTCACATAGTACTTCTTGGAAGTACACTTTAAAGCACGTGATGAGTATGGGAACCGGGAGTTTGGAGGAAATGACTAGACCTTAGTACAAGTGGGAGATTGTTGGAGTTGTGTACTTAATGTCTAGATTTAAGTAACGACAAACTCCCCGTCATAGCATTTAATCTATTTAATTAATAAACAATTGTTTGCTTTTAATTATTATTAATTAAATAAATGCAAAATATAGTCCTGGATTCTATACGTTGTAGTTAGTGTGGTGTGCGACGTCACACAGAAGATCATACTATCGGTTACTCGTATTTAATCAAACAGTGGCTCACGACCTAGATGGACACGGACCAATCCATCGGTATAGTCGTTGTGTGAGAGAGAAAATAATTTGTCTTAATTATTTTATCACACTTGTACACTTGGTGTATTGAGCGGATCGTTGAGATTCATCGATTAGGATTGCCGGCGATAATCGATTCGAGTCTCAGAGTATTTTATTCTTAATCCCCGATATTGTTGCGGGTGTGTATATTTAATATAAGTGACTTTGATTTACCAAAGGAATTAACCGATTTAATTATTGGGTTAATTACCGGTTAAGTTGGGTCACTATATTTTATATATGGCATGCCGTGAATGATTGACCGGACAGTGTATCCCGGAAGGGTTGATAATATCCCCGAGATGAGTTCAAAAGGAATTATTGTGTAAACCTCATGAGTGGATTCGTTCCGCACAATAATTAAGGTTGAATGGTACTAGTCTCGAATTCAAGAGATGAATATAAATTAATTAGCAATAAATTAATTTTATTCATGGATATTTAAATCTTAAATACACGGAATAAATAATACTACCGGAGAAATATTATTTGATATAATATGGTTTAATATTGGGAGTGCAATTAATTTATATAGTGGAAAATAAATTAATTAATATTAATGGGAGATTAATAGATTTGGGCTTGGGCTCAATTTAATCATTAATATTGGAAGCCCAATATTCCACCTCCTTTAGATCCCCTACGTAGCCTATAAAAGCACTACATGGTCTTCACTTTTTCATAAGACAAGAATATCAATAGTTGATAGTTCTAGAGAGTTGAAGAGGATCCATAAGCTTGGAGGATCGTCGCCCACCCGACGTTCAAGCTAGTGCAAGGAATACGTGGGAAGATCGTAAGGTCTTCAACTTAGATTCGTTTCTCCGCACAACGAATTAAAAGGTAAAATCATAAACTCCTTTGTGTGAATTTATGTGAATTTAATTGTGATGCATACATGAACGGACGATCCGGGTAAACGTCGAACTTCGGGGACGGGGATTCGAGATCCTCGGCGAAGTTCGAAGGAGCCCTCGGCTGGGAGCCGAGGGGGTGCGGTCGAGCCCTAGGGCTTCGACCGCGACGGCACACGCGAGGAACCCCGGCTGGGAGCCGGGGTGGGCGATCGACCGCGGTGGTCGATCGCCGGGCAGCCGCGGCTGGAGCCGCGGCGGGTTCGCCGCTGGGCGAACCGCCCTCCTCGGGCGGTGGCGGTGAGTCGCCGGACTCACCGCCCGGGGCTGCCGGAGCAGCCCCAGCGATCGCCTTGTGCGCGATCGCGAGCCCCACGGTGGGGCTCGGCTAGGGTTTAGCCGCGGGTTCATCCCGCGGCGATGCTCTTGTCGAGCCCGGTTCTTCGTGGTGTTCGTGATCGGTCTCTGGCGAGAGGATTTCGGTCGGGTTATTATTTTCCGCAATTTTTAATGACCCGGGATATCGAATTCCAACATGATTTACCAAAGGAATTAACCGATTTAATTATTGGGTTAATTATCGGCTAAGTTGGGTCACTATATTTTATATACGACATGTCGTGAATACTTGACGGGAAAGTGTATCCGGGAAGGGTTGATAATATCCCCGAGATGAGTTCATAAGGAATTATTATGTAAACCACATGAGTGGATTTGTTCCGCATAATAATTAAGGTTGAATGGTACTAGTCTCGGATATAAGAGATGAATAAATTAATTAGCAATAAATTAATTTTATTCGTGGATATTTAAATCTTAAATACACGGAATAAATAATACTACCGGAGAAATATTATTTGATATAATATGGTTTAATATTGGGAGTGCAATTAATTTATATAGTGGGAAATAAATTAATTAATATTGATGGGATTAATAGATTTGGGCTTGGGCTCAATTTAATCATCATTATTGGAAGCCCAATATTCCACCTCCTTTAGATCCCCTACGTAGCCTATAAAAGCACTACATGGTCTTCACAATTCAAGACACCATAAGATTATCATACTTGATATCCTAGAGAGTTCGTGAAGTAGATCCATAAGCTTGGAGGATCGTCGCCCACCCGACGTTCAAGCTAGTGCAAGGAATACGTGGGAAGGTCGTAAGGTCTTCAACTTGATTTCGTTTCTCCGCACAACGAATCGAAGGTAATATCATAAAACCCTTGTGTGATTTTATGTGATATTTAATTGTAATATATACATGAACGCACGATCCGGGAAAACGATGAAATTTGGGGACGGGGATTGGAGATCCCCTGCGAAGCTCAAGGTAAACACTCGGCCTAGGGCACGACCGCCGGCGTGCAATCGGAGGAGCCCCGGATGGACGTCGGGGCATGCGATTGACCGTGAGGTCGATCGCTAGGGCTGCCGCGGCTGGAGCCGCGGCGGGTGCGCTGGGCGCACCGCCCTCCCTCGAGGGTGGCGGCGGTGAGTCGCCGGACTCACCGCCGGGGGCTGTTCCGAACAGCCCCGGGGGATGCACGCGCATCCCCGGCGATCGCCATGCACGACGATCGCGAGCCCCGGTGGGGGCGTGGCTAGGGTTTAGCCGCGGGCTTGCCCGCGGTGACGCCTTGGTCGTGCTCCGGTTCGTTGGTGTTCGCGATCGGTTTCCGGCGATGGGATTTCGGTCGGGGTTATCGGTTCCGCAATTTTTGATACCCCGGCATATCGATTTCCAACACACACACCAGGTACTGGTAGATAACACCACTAAACATGTTTCGGTGACTAAGGAAGAGTCAACTTCTTGTTGCTTGAGAGGACAATTAAAACTCCCAGTATCCAAGCTGCTTACAACGGAAACACTTGCCCCATGGGCTTGCTTGTCCCATTCCGTGGTCCAGATATATTAGGCTCACTGGGTTTCCGTTTTTGCTTCTTCGTCCTTTTGCCGCCCGAAGGCCTAGGAAGAGTCAATCTCTCAGCCATAAGTGCTTTGAGGACCCTTAAAGATTCTCTCAGCCGCTAGAAGTTCAATCAGGAGCTCCGCCAATGAGTAAGACCCCTTATTCATATTATAGTTTAGGCGGAAATGCTCAAAACTTCTCAGCAGAGACTGGAGCAAAAAATCAACCTGGGTTACCCCATTGATACTTGTTCTCAGAATATCTATCTTATTAAGATAGCCCATCATTCTAAGAACGTGATCCCTCACGGGCGTTCTTTCCAACATGATGGCCGTCATGAGTTGCCTCATTTCACTTTGCCTGGCTGTCTTGTCCTGATAACCAAAAACTTCTTGAGGTTTAGCATCATATCATAAGTAATGGTCATGGCATGATCCTGATGTCGCAGCACTTTTGACATGAAAGTCATAATGTTGCTCCGCGTCATCTCATAGCCTTGATCCATTTCCAATGAGCTTCCTTTCCTCAGTAGTGGAAGCATCATTTGGTTCAGCAGATCAATTGACTTGGAGTACATATATGTACTCCTATGCAGTTAGGACAATGTCCAAGTTTCTTCTCTTATCCATACAATCAGGTTCAGTGAGTTTGTTGACTTTAAATGGGAAAAATACCATATAAAACAAACAATGAGTTTAATTCGATATCATTTCCCTCAAGTGATATCATTAAACTACCAATCATTTCCAAAATCCCATCAGACATAGCAAGCCACGTTCTTGTGGACGTTTACCAGTCCAAATGATTTTATGATTGGATTTCACTTCGGTCGTACATCATTATAGCAGTGACTCCGATGGGGAGGATACCATTTCTCAGTACTAAGTCCACCGCTCGGGAACTACATGTCCACCGCAAGACACGTTCTTGTGGACGTTTACGTTGACATGCGGTCCTCCACGACTTTCTATAACTGTCGAGCCTCAATTAATCCCAAAGTTCCGTTTCCATTTAGCAAGCCACGTTAGTGTGGACGTTTACTAAAACAAACAACTTTATTAATTGAATCTCACTTATTTAAATGTCATAGAAGTTTAATTAACCCAAAGTACCGTTTCCATTTAGCAAGCCACGATTGTGTGGACGTTTACTAAAACAAACAACTTTGTTAATTGACTCTTACATTTATTAAATTTCACAATTTTATTAATCAAAGCTTGATATCTCGTAAGTGAAACTCGAAGTTTCTAACCAGCGATCAATCATGCAATTAAGCCCTATCTCTCACTAGGTGAGGGAGCCAACCAGACAATCGATCTAGTCATCGAATGACTCGAAAGTCTCTAATGTGTGTCATCGACATAACCAAGCGCTTTTGCTCCATTCCACTCCCCGGGGTGAGAATGAGTCGAGTTGAAATTAGTCTTTGAAAGACAGATTAGGCATTGCTTTGAGAAATATAATTGTTCAATTCTATAAGTAGATTTTTAATTCGAATTTTGATCCAGTGATATCCGTGTGTTGATTTTATCCGATAGGGAGGATGACACTAAAACCAACTCGTAAGTGACACACATCACTATCAAAACAGAGAATGGAGACCGCGGGATTGTTTCCAATCCCTCTCCCACTTAGTATTTTACGAAAGGGATAAACATGCATAAACAATTTAAGCATAATAAAAGCACGTAAACACATATAAAGCATTTAACGTGGCCCCCGACTATTATGGCCTTAAATATCTTGGATGCACGTCTTCTCGGAACTTCGGCTCGTTGCTCGTCTCGGTCTCGATCCACCACTGACTCGTCTAAGTGCCAAGAGACGAACCCCTCCCACTGGAGTGTCGTCCCAGGCCTTGACGAGCGTCCCGTGGTTGTTGGAGTTGTGTACTTAATGTCTAGATTTAAGTAACGGTAAACTCCCGGTCATAGCATTTAATATATTAAATTAATAAACAATTGTTTGCGTTTAATTATTGTTAATTAAATATATATGCAAATCATAGTCCTGGATTTTATACGTTGTAGTTAGTATGATGTGTATGGACACACAGAAGATCATACTATCGGTTACTCATATTTAATCGAACAGTTGCTCACGACCTAGATGGACACGGACCAATCCATCGGTATAGTCGTTGTGTGAGAGAGAAAATAATTTATCTTAATTATTTTATCACACTTGTACACTTCGTGTATTGAGCGGATCGCTTGAGATTTATCGATTAGGATTGCCGGCGATAATCGATTCAAGTCTCAGAGTATTTTATTCTTAATCCCCGAAACTATTGCGGGTGTGTATATTTAATATAAGTGACTTTGATTTACCAAAGGAATTAATCGATTTAATTATTGGGTTAATTACCGGTTAAGTTGGGTCACTATATTTTATATATGACATGCCGTGAATACTTGACGGGAAAGTGTATCCCGTAAGGGTTGATAATATCCCCGAGATGAGTTCATAAGGAATTATTGTGTAAACCTCATGAGTGGATTCGTTCCGCACAATAATTAAGGTTGAATGGTACTAGTCTCGGATTCAAGAGATGAATAAATTAATTAGCAATAAATTAATTTTATTCATGGATATTTAAATCTTAAATACACGGAATAAATAATACTACCGGAGAAATATTATTTGATATAATATGGTTTAATATTGGAAGTGCAATTAATTTATATAGTGGAAAATAAATTAATTAATATTAATGGGAGATTAATAGATTTGGGATTGGGCTCAATTTAATCATTAATATTAGAAGCCCAATATTCCACCTCCTTTAGATCCCCTACGTAGCCTATAAAAGCACTTCATGGTCTTCACAATTAAAGACAAGATAAGATTATCATACTTGATATTCTAGAGAGTTCGTGAAGTAGATCTATAAGCTTGGAGGATCGTCGCCCACCCGACGTTCAAGCTAGTGCAAGGAATACGTGGGAAGATCGTAAGGTCATCTCTTGATTTCGTTTCTCCGCACAACGAATCGAAAGGTAAAATCATAAACTCCCTTCTATGATTTTATGTGAATATGATTGTAGCATATACATGAACACACGATCCGGGAAAACGATGAACTTCGGGGACGGGGATTCGAGATCCCCGGCGAACGTTCAAAGGACCCTCGGCTGGGAGCCGAGGGGTGCGATCGAACATAGGGTTCGATCGCGGCGTGCGCAAGAGGGAGGCCCCGGCTGGAGCCGGGGCGAGCGATCGACCGTGAGGTCGATCGCAGGGCTGCCGAGGGCTGGTGCCTCGGCTGGCGCCCCTCTTCCCGACGGCGTGGGCGATGAAGTCGCCAGACTCACCGCCCCGGGGATGCCGGAGCAGCCCCACGCGATCGAACGCGATCGCGAGCCCTACGGTGGGGCTCGGCTAGGGTTTCTGCCGCGGGTTCATCCCGCGGCGATTCTCCGGTTGAGCTCCGGATACCGTAGTGCTCGTGATCGGTTTCCGGCGATGGGATTTCGGTCGGGGTTATCGGTTCCGCATTTTTTGATACCCCGGGATATCGATTTCCAGCAATTGGTATCAGAGCGTTTGGTTTCGTGTTCATGTATGTGTTCAATTATCGTTCTACCTTGCAGGGATTCCGACTATCATGGTTAATTAATTGTTATTTAATTTTACCATGATTATTCGTTATTAAACTCTCGGACATGTCGAGATTCGTTTTGTGTGGATGAATGCTTGTAATAGTAAAAATTCGGGGGTTGACCGAATTTAGATTTATTATTATTGTTCTATGTTTTCCGGAAAGTGTATAGGGTCAATTTCATGTATAGAATCGATACCGGAATTGTAAATTTATTTCTTGTAATTTATTTACGTTGGATCGATGCCGAGACGACCGCCGGAGAACACATGTGACGAAGGAGAAGACGTGAGGGAGGACCGGGGATCGATTGGATCAATCCCATGATGAGATCGATCGATGGCATGGGCGAGGGGCTCGATCGCCCCTGCCGCGGGCTGCCGCTGGTTCGGTGGCTGGGCGGCGTGGCTGGGCGGCGGTGCTCCTCCCCGGGGGCCGGCCGGTCGAAGGTGGGGGTGGCGTGGAGTCTCCCGATCTCATGCTACTCCTACCGAGATTCACTTTCCTAATTAATTCGGTTTTCCTATTTTGAGTATTCCTAAGTTTGGGAACTCTCATGGAGATAGGAAAAGAATTAATTAATATTATTTTATTTCCTTATTCTATTATGGAAGTCTTCTAGAATATTCCAAGTCCTACTTGGAATAAGATTCTAGAGATTTAATAGAATTGGAAGGGAAATAATTAATTAATGAATTAATTTTATTTCCTAATTGATTATTCCTATTTTATGGGAATTTTCATAGACATGAAAATTAATTAATTATGGAAAGTAGAAGAGTCCTAATTTATTTTATTTCCTTATTCTATTATAGAAGTCTTCTAGAATATTCCAAGTTTTACTTGGATAGATTATTCTAGAGATTTAATAGAATTAGAAAGGAAAATAAATAAATAAAAATATTAATAATATTTAATTTTATTTTTGATTTATTCGATTGACTTAATTTTTCGAATTAAGTATCTTTTGGATTTATTAAAAATAAATAGATTTAAATATTGGTATTAATATTCTCGTCACATGGAGCATTCAAGAACGAACACTGAAGACTAGCAGACGCATACGGAGATGGAATAAAGCCATGATAGTCGGAAAATAATTTTTCTAGCATTATTTTGACTATGTGATATGTGCTTTATTACTTGTATGCATGCTTATGTGTTTAATTATGCATTAGATAGCGTATCCATTTGTTATAAAAAGCTAAGTGGGAGAGGGAATGGAAACATTCCCATGGTCTCCATTACTGGTCTCTTGGTGACATTTATGAGCTTTCGAAGTTCATATAGATGTGTCATTGGAGGAGAATTCTTGTAATTCCTTTTACGAGAAACATTTATTAAGTTTATCAAACAATGCCTAATTTGTCTTTCTGAAACTGACTTCAAGTCGACTCATTCTCACCCCGGGGAGTGGAATGGAGCCAGAGCCACTTGGTCATGTGGATGACACAAATTAGAGACATTCGTACCATTCTTTTGAAGGTGGATCGTCTGTCTGCTCGGCTCCCTCATCTAATGAGAGATAGGGTTGTTCGCATGGTGAATCACTGGTTAGAAACTTCGAGTTTCACTTATGATTCTCCGCGTCTTGATTTACGAAAATCGAATGGATCTTGTAACTGGGAGTCAATTATAAAAGTCTCTTGGTGTAGTAAACGTCCACACAACGTGGCTTGCTATACTGACGGATTTTGGATTAATTGATGTAGACAGTTGTAAGAAATTGTGAAGAGTTGTGAAGTTGTCGTAAACGTCCACACAACGTGGCTTGCGGTAACATAGCAATTCCAAACGATTTACTTTGGTGCTGAGTAATGGTTTATGTTGGAATTCGATATCCCGGGCTATTAAAATTTGCGGAAAATAAATAACCCGATCAAAAACCTCGATTGCCGGAGAAATCACGAGTCCACGCGAGCCGGGGCTCGACCGAACGCACAACGCGCACGAGGACGCGTGCGCGCCCAGCCGCACCCCCGCAGGAACCCGCGATCGCTCCCAGCGATCGCACGGGATGCCTCACGGCATCCCCGCAGCGGATCCGTTGATCCGCTGCTCGCATGGCTGGGGCTCGTCCCCAGCGACCCGCTGCGGGTAACCCCGCAGCTCGCTACGAGTCGCTGCGGGTAACCCCGCAGCTCCCAGCGATCGGCCCCGTAGGGGTCCGATCGATCCTCGGCTCCCAGCCGAGGATTTCCGTGCGCGATCCCCACGCGGGATCCACGAGCCGCCGGCGGTCCGGTGGTTCGACCACCACCGCCCGGCTCGACCCTCGTTCCGGGATTCGATCCTCGGATCTTCGTTCTACGGTATTCTCGTTAAATCAAATCGAACAAAATCAAGGGCGTTTAGATTTTTACCTTTCGATTCGTTGTTCGGAGAAACGAAATCAAGACGACCTTTGAATCTTCCCACGTATTCCTTGCACTCCGTTCGAACGTCGGGTGGGCGACGATCTATCGAACTCCTATGGATCTCCTTCAACTCTCTAGAATATCATGTGTGATAATCTTGTCTTATGAATTATGAAGGCCATGTAGTGCTTTTATAGGCTACGTAGGGGATCTAAAGGAGGTGGAATATTGGGCTTCCAATATTGAAGATTAAATTGAGCCCACTGCCCAAGTCCATTAATCCTTATCAATATTAATTAATTTATTTTCCACTATATAAATTAATTGCACTCCCAATATTAAACCATATTATATCCAAATAATATTTCTACGGTAGTATTATTTATTCCGTGTATTTAAGATATAAATATCCATGAATAAAATTTATTTATTGCTTAATAAATTTATTCATCTCTTTTATCCGAGACTAGTACCACTCAACCTTATTTATTATGCGGAATTAAATCCACTCGCGAGGTTTACATAATAAATCCTTATGAGCTCATCTCGGGGATATTATCAACCCTTCCGGGATACACTGTCCCGTCAAGAATTCACGGCATGCCATATATAAAATATAGTGACCCAACTTAACCGGTAATTGACCCAATAATTAAACCGGTCAATTCCTTTGGAAAATCAAAGTCACTTATATTAAATATACACACCCGCAATTGTATCGGGGATTAAGAATAAAATACACTGAGTCTCAAATCAATTATCGCCGAGCAAACCTAATTGATGAGTCTCAATCGATCCGCTCAATACACCAAGTGTACAAGTGTGATAAAATAATTAAGACAAATTATTTTCTCTCTCACACAACGACTATACCGATGGATTGGTCCGTGTCCATCTAGGTCGTGAGCATCTGTTCGATTAAATACGAGTAACCGATAGTATGATCTTCTGTGTGGGCCCGACACACCATACTAACTACAACGTATAGAATCCAGGACTATAATTTGCATGTATTTAATTAACAATAATTAAAAGCAAATGAATGTTTGTATTTAATAGGTAAATGAAAGTGTACAAGGAGTTCAGAATACTCAAATCTAGACATTAAGTATACTACTCCAGCAATCTCCCACTTATACTAAGGTCTAGTCTTATCCTCCAAACTTCTGACTCCCAAACCCTCCAAGTGCTTGAAATATACATCCTTAGGAAGTATCTTGGTGAAAGGGTCCGCTAGGTTGTCCTCCGAAGCTATCTTGGTGACTATCGCATCGCCCCTCTTGACGATGACTCGAATCAGGTGGTACTTGCGCTCTATGTGTTTCGTAGCACTATGGGACCGTGGTTCCTTACTGTTTGCCACTGCACCGCTATTATCACAATAAATTGTCATAGCTCTAGGCAAACTCGGAATCACATCTAAGTCATGGAGGAAATTAAGGAACCAAACTGACTCTTTCGCTGCCTCTGAGGCTGCAACATATTCAGCTTCCATGGTAGAGTCCGAAATGCACTTTTGCTTAACACTCCTCCATGATACGGCTCCACCTCCCAAAGTGTACACATAGCCTGATGTCGACTTTCGCCGGTCCTTATCAGCTTGGAAATCCGAATCCGTATAACCCAAAGGAATCAGATTGTCTGCTCCGTAACTCAGAACATAATCCCTAGTATTTCGCAAATACTTGAAAATGCTCTTTACGGCAGTCCAATGAGCCTTTCCAGGGTTACTCTGATATCTCGCTACTACGCCAACTGCATAGCAGATATCAGGTCTCGTACATAACATTGCATACATTAAGCTTCCCACAGCCGAAGCGTAGGGAACTGCTTTCATTTCATCTTTCTCCTTTTGTGTCCGAGGACACATCTCCTTAGAAAGATAAGTTCCTTTACTGAAGGGTAGTTCACCCTTCTTGGAATCTTGCATGTTAAAACGAGCCAGAATCGTGTCTATGTAAGATTGCTGGGATAGGTACAATGTTCTATTCCGGCGATCCCTTATAACCTTGATCCCTAGAACATGCCCGACTTCTCCCAAATCTTTCATATCGAATTGTCTAGACAACCATCCCTTTATGTCTGATAACATTTTCACACTGTTGCCAATGAGAAGAATGTCGTCTACATAAAGCACGAGAAACACCACCTTCTTCCCATCACGTTTCCAATACACACACGATTCGTCCATGCTTTGACTAAATCCAAAAGATTGGACTACTTCGTCAAACCGCAGGTTCCACGATCTCGAGGCTTGTTTCAATCCATAAATGGATCGATTAAGCTTGCACACTAGATGATCTCGCCCCTTAGAAATGAATCCTTCTGGTTGTTTCATATAAATCGTCTCGTCAAGACTTCCATTTAGGAAAGCTGTCTTGACATCCATTTGCCACACCTCATAATCCATATGAGCTGCTATGGATAAGAGAATCCGAATCGACTTTATCTTGGCTACCGGCGAGAAGGTCTCCTCATAATCGATTCCCTCTTTCTGAGTATATCCTTTCGCAACAAGCCGAGCTTTAAAGGTTTCAACCTTTCCGTCAGATCCTCTCTTTCTCTTGTAGACCCATTTACACCCAATTGGCTTTACGCCGCTTGGTGGTTCTACAAGATCCCAGACTTTATTAGAATCCATAGATTCAATTTCGGATTTCATCGCTTTCTTCCAAGAAGGCGCATCTATATCTTGTACCGCCTCATCATAGGTCCAGGGATCGATTTCATGAACTCCAGGTCCAGAGTCCGAAGACTCACCCAGTCCAATCCATCGGTCTGGTTGCTTAACAACCCTCCCACTACGACGGCGTTCCGGTGTATTAACAGTGACAGTGTCAGGTGCAGATTCTAGTGGTGTATCTATACTCGGTTCGGCTGTATCTAAGTCTTCCTTGTTACCTCTCAACTCATCAAGTATTATGTCACTTTTGGGCTTGTGGTCCATGACATAGTCTTCTTCTAAGAACCGAGCGTTAGTACTTATAACGATCTTCTGGTCCGTAGGACTATAGAACATGCCACCCTTAGTTCCTCTAGGATATCCTATAAACAACCGCACTTCAGTACGAGGTTCTAATTTATCGGCACCTACCTTCAACACATGTGCAGGGCACCCCCAGATCCGAACGTGTCTCAAGCTAGGCTTGCGCCCGCTCCATCGTTCCATGGGTGTTGAAGGAACCGTTTTGGATGGAACCAAGTTTAGAATGTGCGCTGCTGTTTCCAAGGCATGTCCCCAGAACATTGTAGGTAAGTCCGAATAACTCATCATCGAACGCACCATCTCCATAAGAGTCCTATTCCTTCTTTCTGACACACCATTCTGCTGAGGAGTATATGGTGATGTCATTTGGGAATCAATCCCATTCTCTGCTAAGTATGCCTTGAATTCTCCAGACAGGTACTCGCCTCCGCGATCAGATCGCAGGCATTTAATGGATTTACCTTGAAGGTTCTCCGCAAAAGCCTTGAACTCCTTGAACTTGTCAAAGGATTCGCTCTTGCGGCGCATCAGGTATACAAATCCATACCTTGAGTAATCATCAGTGAAAGTGATGAAATACTCGTACCCTCCCCTTGCATGAGTAGACATAGTGTTGGAAATCGACTACCCGGGATGCGTTCGTTCGATCACTCGAACATCCGAACGCTCCCAGTCGACCCCCAGGTCCGTTACTCCGTTCACGTGCCAGCCCGTGTCCCGATTCACGCCCAGCCATTGCCCCGAGGGACAACCGCGCGAACCGGAGCTGGCTGCCCGAAAAACAGCGAAACGGCGACCGCCGTTTGCCCTACGGCGACCGCCGTTTGTCCGCGAACAGCAGCGCGACCTGCTGTTCCGAGCGCGTTTCCGGGTCGATTTTCCTCTTCCGACTACCGATCCGGAGGTCCTTGACCCCCAGTAGTCGAGGAACATGATCCACGACGCCCGGAACCCGATCTTAGATCCGATGTATTTTTAACGAAATAGAAAACGAAACGTATGCGGAATAAGGGTTTCGATTTCTTATACCTTTGTCGCGTGATTCGGAGAAGCCGAATTGTTGAGACCACGAAGCCTTCCGGTGTATGTCTCTATCCCCGACGTTCAGCCGTTGAGTGGGCAACGATCCGCTGAACCTTCCTCTTCTCCTTTCTCTCTTGAACCCACCGTAGGAATAATATCCTCTGTCTCAGAAATATATTTGCGCAAGCAAAATTATTTCTACAGAATTATTACTGCGCTAATCTGAATTAATTAAGCAGAGAAAAATTAATTGCCCAAGCAATTTATTTTCTCTGCAGAATTAATTATAGCGGCGTGGTTTTTGATCTTCTGTCTCAGAAATATAATTGCGCTAGCAATTAATTTCTCCAGAAAAATAATAACAGCGCTAATCTATTTATTTTTACAGAAAAATAATTGCGCAACAATTTATTTTTCTCCGCAAAAATAAAATAGCGCGTTTCTTAGGTTTAGAGAAAGAGAGGGTGAGGTATTTATAGAGCTACACCAGGGACCTTATGGAAATTAATTATTAGGCTAAATTGCAATTTAATTAACTCGGCGTCCTAAAAGGCAAACCTTAATTAAATTCCACAATTTTAATTATAATTAATTCCACTATAAAATTATAATTGAATTCCCAATAATTAATTTATTTTATTTCAACAATAATAATTCCGCCGAATTACATATACGACTTTCCCCGTGTTTAAGATATCGTATGTCCACGAATTAACTTTAATTACTAATAATTAAATTAACTCGTTTCTTGTTATCCGAGACTAGTACCACTCATCCTTATTATCATGTGGAACGAATCCACCTGCAGGGTTTACATGATAAACTTTATGAGCTCATCTCGGGGACATCATCAACCCAATAAATGGGACACGGTTTCCTGTCTATAATCTATAGCATGCCGTGTGTACAATTCCGATTCCCAATTTACCGAGAATATTAACTAATCAATTAGTCTCACTCACTAGTAAGTCAAAGAACCGAGAACTGGACACACGCACCTATAATTATATAGGGATTAGGAATTCGTATATCCGTAATATCTGAGGTCTAGTTCGATTACTGCGATTAGTATAAATCGAACGCCCTCCCGTGGTCCTGCTCAATACACCAAGTGTACGAGTGTAACATGATAGTCAAGACCGACTATCTACCAGTCACACTACGACGTACCGATGGATTGTCCCTGTCCATCTAAGTCGTGAGCTACTGTTCGATAGTATACGAGTAACCGACAATATGATCTTCCGCGTGTCTCCTCACGCCATACTGTCTACAACGTATACATCAAGGACTATTGCATTAAATGCAATCATGCTTGAATCATATCTCGAATTAAGGTATAGATAAGGAGTTCCGTATTTGCACTAAACTAGACATTTAGAATACAACTTCATCAATCTCCCACTTATACTAAAAGTTTAGTCGCCCTCTCCCAAACATCAGATTCCCATAACCTCATCACGCCTACCCAACGCTTTCGCTGGAAGTGCCTCTGTGAACGGGTTTACCAGGCAATCCTCTCGATGCTATCTAGGTGATGTTGGAGTTGTGTACTTAATGTCTAGATTTAAGTGACGGAAACTCACGATCCATTGCCACTAATCTATTTAATTAAATAAACAATTATTTGCGTTTAATTATTTATAATTAAATACATGCAAATCATAGTCCTAGATTTTATACGTTGTAGTTAGTATGGTGTTGCATGGGCGCACAGAAGATCATACTATCGGTTACTCGTATTTAATCGAACAGTTGCTCACGACATGGACACGGACCAATCCATCGGTATAGTCGTTGTGTTAGAGAGAAAATAATTTATCTTAATTATTTTATCACACTTGTACACTTGGTGTATTGAGCGGATCGTTGAGATTCATCGATTAGGATTGCCGGAGATAATCGATTTGAGTCTCGGTGTATTTTATTCTTAATCCCCTATATTATTGCGGGTGTGTATATTTAATATAAGTGACTTTGATTTACCAAAGGAATTAACCGATTTAATTATTGGGTTAATTACCGGTTAAGTTGGGTCACTATATTTTATATATGACATGCCGTGAATACTTGACGGGAAAGTGTATCCCGTAAGGGTTGATAATATCCCCGAGATGAGTTCATAAGGAATTATTATGTAAACCCTGCAGGTGGATTTATTCCGCATAATAATTAAGGTTGAATGGTACTAGTCTCGAATATAAGAGATGAATAAATTAATTAGCAATAAATTAATTTTATTCATGGATATTTATATCTTAAATACACGGAATAAATAATACTACTGGAGAAATATTATTTGATATAATATGGTTTAATATTGGGAGTGCAATTAATTTTATATAGTGGAAAATAGAATTAATTAATATTGATAAGGATTAATGGACTTGAGCATTGGGCTCAATTTAATCTTCAATATTGGAAGCCCAATATTCCACCTCCTTAAGATCCCCTACGTAGCCTATAAAAGCACTACATGGTCTTCTCTATTCTCATAACTTGAAGATCACAATTCTAGAGAGAGAAAGTAGAGAGGAAGATCCATGGAGTTCGGTAGATCGTCGCCCACACGACGTCCGGGCTAGTGCAAGAAATACGTGGGAAGATCTCAAGGTCATCATAAGACCTCGTTTCTCCGCACAACGAATCGAAAGGTGAATTAAATAATTGCTATTTAATTCTTGTTTTATTGAATCAATTATCGAAAAACAAGATCCAAAGATCGAACCCGGATTAGACGAACGATCACGCGGTGGTGGCGAAGCCACCGGACCGCGTGGGATCGTCCGCCTAGGGTTTCGACACGCGAGGAGGATCGACCCCGGCTGGGAGCCGGGGCAGCGATCGATCACCCCGATCGATCGCTGGAGCGCGGGCTGGTGCCGCGCTCCACCCCACCACGGCGGTGGGGACCTCCAGACGGCGGCGAGTCGCCGGACTCGCCGCGGGGGCTGCTAGGAAGCCCCGACCGATCGCTAGCATGCGATCGGTGTTCGATCGCATCGAGCCCCGCGTGCGGGGGCTCGGGCTGGGCGTGCGCGCGGCTTCGGCCGTGTCGTGCGTTCGGCTCGTGCTCCGGCTCGTACGTGGTGTTCGCGTGATCTCCGGCGAAGGGTTCGTTCGGGTTATTGGTTTCCGCAAATTTAAATAACCCGGGATATGGAATTCCAACAATTGGTATCAGAGCGTACGGTTACGTTTTTCGTTAATTGTTTCGATAATCGATTCTCGATGTATATGGCCATAGATTAATTTAATTTGTTAAATTATTGTGCTATATTGTTCTACGTCTTTGTATTCTCTCTCGTATGAATCTTGTGAATTTTTTATTAAATTAAAAATCGACTGAAAAATATATTAAAAATCGAGGTTTTTCGGAAAAATCGAACC
Source organism: Euphrasia confusa (assembly GCA_954870475.1). Classification (NCBI taxonomy): domain Eukaryota; kingdom Viridiplantae; phylum Streptophyta; class Magnoliopsida; order Lamiales; family Orobanchaceae; genus Euphrasia; species Euphrasia confusa. The sequence continues at coordinate 37,013,844 of OX940950.1, forward strand.
GAGGTCGATCGCGGCAAGGGCACGCCTTTGCGTGGGCTGCTGTGCGGGCTGTACGGGCTCGGAGCGGGCTGCTGGGCGTGACATGAACACAACTGGGCATGTCGGCGTGTGCCACCAGTGGTGGTGGTTCGCCGGCAGCCGGCGGTTGTGCTCGGTGGTCGCGCTGGAGGCATCGCATAAACGCGGGACGTGAGTCGCGGCTTCGCTGCGATCTCGGACGGTCGGCGTGTGGCAGCGGCTGGGCACGCTGCTGGAGCATAGTCGATGGCGTGACGTCGGTGGCGGCGTCATACCGGGAGTCGGCTGCTCCGGCGAAGCTCTAGACGGGCGCCGGCGCGATCGATCGAACGACGTATCGCTCGACTCGATCGCGGGCTGCTCGTGGGTGGCTGCACCATGGGTCGATGGCATGAGTCGTCAGTGGAGACGTCGTGCCGGAAATCGACCAGGGCTGGTGCAGAACCTCGCCGCAGAAGACGATCGAAAAAACACGCTGCTGAAATTTATTAAAGGTGTCGGCCGACATCGGTTTTGTCTTTGGCCGACACCATGTGATTTTGGTAATTATGCATGTGTGTTAATTGCATGGTCTCAAAGTCTTGCATGCAATGGTGATCATGGCATGACGTGGATTATGGTGCTGTGCATGGAGAAACACACGGGTATGCATGTTCATGGGTTCGATTGGGATGACCGGAACTTGTTTCGGTTCGTCCCGGTAAATCCGATCTTCCCGGAAATAATTTAATCTTTCTAATTTTATTTAATTTAATTTTGGAATTAATTCAAATTCTATTTGGATTAGATTTCTTAATTATGGAATTAAATAATGGAATTAGATGGAGAGTTAAATTAGGAAAGAAAATCCTAGTTTCTCTAGATATCCTATACCTACTTGGATTAGAAGTCTTAAGAAGAATCAAAATTCGTTTTTGATTAGGATTCTTGAGATCTAATCTAAATAGGATTGAGAAATTATTAAAATATTGATTTTATTTAATTTAAGTATTTTATTTAAAATCATTAGATTAATTCAAAATTTATTTTGGATTGGAAAATCTTGGATTTTATTTAGAATAGAATTAAATATGGAAATCAATGGATTTTAATAATATTGATTTTATTTAATTTAAGTATTTTATTTAAAATCATTATATTAATTCAAAATTTTATTTTGGATTGGAAAATCTTGGATTTTATTTAAAATAGAATTAAATATGGAAATCAATGGAATTGATTTTATTTAATTGGAGTATTTTATTTAAAATCATTAGATTGATTCAAAAAAATTTTTTTGAATTGGAATCTTGGATTTTATTTAAAATAAATTAAATATGAGAATCAAAGAATTTTTTCGGTCGCTCGGCAAAGTATTCAAGACGTAGAATAAAGACTCAAGGCAAGCATGCTGGAATTCATCAAGGTACGAATAGTCGAGAAATAATTTTGCTTGAGTAATTATTTGATTATTTGTGAACGTACTTGCATGAAATGTATGTTTGTTATTATGCTTATGTGTATTTAATTATGCATTAGATAGCGTATCCCTTTGTTATAAAAAGCTAAGTGGGAGAGGGAATGGAAACATTGCCATGGTCTCCATTGCTGTTCTCTTGGTGACTTTTATGGACTTTCGAAGTTCGTATAGACAAGTCATTGGAGGAGAATTCTTGTAATTCCTTTTACGAGAAACATTGATTAAGTTTATCAAACAATGCCTAATTTGTCTTTCCAAAACTGATTTCAAGTCGACTCATTCTCACCCCGGGGAGTGGAATGGAGCCAAAGCCACTTGGTCATGTCGAGGACACAAATTAGAGACTTTCGTGTCATTTGATGACTAGATCGATTGTCTGCTCGGCTCCCTCATTTTATGAGAGATAGGGTCGTTCGCATGGTGAATCACTGGTTAGAAACTTCGAGTTTCACTTATGATTCTCCGCGTCTTGATTTACAAGATTGAATGGATCAAGTAATTGGGAGTCAATTATAAAAGTCTCTTGGTGTAGTAAACGTCCACACCACGTGGCTTGCTATGCTGACGGATTTTGGATTAATTGATGTAGACAGTTGTAAGAAATTGTGAAGAGTTGTGAAGTTGTCGTAAACGTCCACACCACGTGGCTTGCGGTGATGTAGCAATTCCAAACGATTTACTTTGGTACTGAGTAATGGTTGACACTTAGATACGCATTATAGTATTCCTCCCCACGAGGTTCCGCTATAAGTGATGTATGACCGAAGCAAATCTAATTGCTAAATCATTTGGATTGGTAAACGTCCACACCACGTGGCTTGCCATATCTGATGGGATTTTAGATGTGATTAGTGGTTTAATGATATTATTTAAGGGAGATAATATCGGAGATTAAATCGATTGTTTGTTGTTATATGTGCTCATAGATTAGGAAATGGCTTTGAACCCACTTTATGTGATACTTAAGGTTTTTAAACTCACTGGTCCCTAAATGTAATGATTGGAATAGAGATCTAGACATTACCCAAACTGTTAAAGAGTGCAAGGATGTACTCAGTAAGCTTTGTCCTCCCGAGCCTATTGACATAGGCGGCTAGACAAGAAGCGATGAGGATACTTATAAAGGCCAGTCACTTCGAGGAAACGCTTAAACACGTTTTTGAGATGATTAACCTTTTGGACGAGTTGAGACGGAAATCGCAAGCTCTTGTAGCCAATGCCAAAGGTTTCGAACCTAAGGGCAAGATCGGGGAAAAAGGAAAAGCAAGCAAAGAAACCCGGTGATCCTAAGTTACTTGGACCACTAGATGGGACAAGAGAGCCATGAGGCAAAAGTTCTCGATGCAAACAGTCTGGGTACTGGAAGTCTGATTATCCTCTCAAAAGTACGAAATTTTCTTTAGTCGAGAAACATAGTCGGTGGTATTATCTACGGGAACCTGGTGTGTAGATATAGAACCACTGACGGTATGTGCATTCTAAATGCAAGGGTTCCAGGAAACCCAACGACTTAGAAAAGAAGAAATCGTAGTCTACATGGGCAATGCTGTAGAGGAGGCAGCAGTTGCAGTGGAGGACATTTTATAGGATTTCATTTTGGGTTATTGCTTTTATGTACCTTTCAAATTAGAAAGAACTTTGTTCTGGATTTCTGATAAATGGATATTTTATTTCTTTTAATCATTTGATGGTTATAAGAAGAAATAATGATATTATCTATTTTGGTACATTAGCTAGCAATATATAAATGATGAATCCTGAGTCCACCACGATGCAACGAACCGTTTTATATATAACTCGTTTTACTAATAAGAGATTTCTTTATTTAATCATTTATACTTGTGGATTCTTATGCTTAGTCATATTTATTCAAATGAGAAGTTCAAAGGTCGAAAATTGATTGTAAGATCAATTAAGTTGAAGGAGTGGACCTTCCGACCTAAGAATCTAATTTGGAAGATGATACGACTAAGAAATCCTTTATGGATATAAGTTATAAGATCCGGACAAGTATAAGAATTGATTGACTCTGATATATGCAGACCTATGTCTACTTAGACAATAAGGTACGAGTACTTCATTTGATGATTACTCAAGAAATGGATTAGAATACCTGATGTGCCACAAAAGCAAGTGTTTTGACAAGTCAATGGACACTAAGCAATTGTGGAGAACCATCAAGGTATATCCATTTGTAGCCTGCGATTTGATCGCGGAGGCAAGTACCTGTCTGAGGAATACATGGCATACTAATCAGAGATTGGGATTTGATCCCAAATGACTACACCATACACTGTTGTGTAGGATTGGTGTGTCGGAAATAAGAAATGGAACTCTTATAGAAATAGTAAAAGCATGAGTTAAACGGAACTACCTATGTTCTATGGATATGTCTTGGTAGAATATCCTAGAAGAACAAAAAGTGTGTGTTCAATAGTACTATGAACCAGAAGGACGTTATAAGTTCTAACGCCCGGTTCTTAGAGGAAGACTATTAGATGAACCACAAGCCCAAAATGACATGATACTTCTGAGGAGAGAGAAAACGATAAAGACTTAGAATCAGCCAAACCGAGTAGCGGTACACCACTAACTGCACCTACTGTTATCACTGTTAATACACTGGAATGCCATTGTCGTGGGAGGTTGTGGATCAACCAAAGATGTTCATAAGACTAGGTGAGTCTTCGAACTCTGGACCTAGTATACATGAAATCGATCCCTAGATCTACATGAAGGTAGTACTAGATCTAAATGTGCCTTCTTAGAGAGCAATAAGGATTATTGCTAAGAGGCAAGATCATTTAGAGTACAAGCTTAGTCAATCCATTGATGGGATTGAAGGAAAGCTTAAGAGTTCGTGGAACTTGCGCATTGATGAGATAGTCCATTTGATGGATTCATCAAAAGGCATTGACGAATCGTGTGTATGGGAAACGTGATGGAAACAAGGTGGTGTTTCTCGGAGGTTTTATGTAGATAACATTTTATCATTGGTAACAATGTAAAGATGCTGTCAGACATAAAATGTTGGTTGTCTAGAAAAATCGATATATGAGATAAAGAAGAAGTTAGAGCATGTTCTTAAGATCTAGGATCTCAAGAAAAGAACATTGTACTTCTATAGATATCTTGTACGATTATGGTTCGTTTTAACATGCAAGATTCCGAGAAAGGTTCGTTACCTTTCAGAGACGGAATGCATCTATCTAAGGATATGTGTTTTAAAACACAAAAGGAGATAGAAGCAATGAAAGCAGATTCCTACACTTTGAGTGTGGAAAGCTTAATAAATGCATTGTTGAAAAACGAGAACCTGATATCGGCTATGCGGTTAGCATAGTGGGAGGATATCAAGGTAATCCTGGAAAGGAATATTCGACTGCCGTAAAAGTACTTTCGAAGTACTGTTCTAGACTACGAAGCAGACGAGTTTTTTCCTTTGGATTACATTCTCTTAGATTTCTAATCGAATGAGGACCGGTGTAAGTCGATCAGGCTATGTGTTTCACTATTAAAGGAGAAGGAGTTTTAACATGGAAGAGTGATAAGCACGATGCTTTTCGGACTCTGCCATGGGTAACCAAATAGCAGCCTTAGAGGCAGCGGAAGTTTTGGTATAACTCCGGGATAATCTCTGGGACTTAGATGTGATTCTTAATTTTCCAAAGGCTATTTAAATAGCGGTGCAATGGCAAATGGGAAGAAATCACAAGTCCATAAGTGTAAGATAACACATAGTGCAAGTACCACCTGATACGAGTCATCGTCGAGGGAGACGACGCTGTAGTCACCAAGATAACTTCAGAGCGGCAACCTAGAGTGCTCATTCACATAGTACTTCTTGGAAGTACACCTTAAGCACGTGATGAGTATGGGAGTCGGGAGTTTGGAGGAAATGACTAGACCTTAGTACAAGTGGGAGATTGTTGGAGTTGTGTACTTAATGTCTAGATTTAAGTGACGGAAACTCACGATCCATTGCCACTAATCTATTTAATTAAATAAACAATTATTTGCGTTTAATTATTTATAATTAAATACATGCAAATCATAGTCCTAGATTTTATACGTTGTAGTTAGTATGGTGTTGCATGGGCGCACAGAAGATCATACTATCGGTTACTCGTATTTAATCGAACAGTTGCTCACGACATGTACACGGACCAATCCATCGGTATAGTCGTTGTGTGAGAGAGAAAATAATTTATCTTAATTATTTTATCACACTTGTACACTTGGTGTATTGAGCGGATCGTTGAGATTCATCGATTAGGATTGCCGGCGATAATCGATTTGAGTCTCGGTGTATTTTATTCTTAATCCCCGATATTATTGCGGGTGTGTATATTTAATATAAGTGACTTTGATTTACCAAAGGAATTAACCGATTTAATTATTGGGTTAATTACCGGTTAAGTTGGGTCACTATATTTTATATATGACATGCCGTGAATACTTGACGGGAAAGTGTATCCCGTAAGGGTTGATAATATCCCCGAGATGAGTTCATAAGGAATTATTATGTAAACCCTGCAGGTGGATTTATTCCGCATAATAATTAAGGTTGAATGGTACTAGTCTCGGATATAAGAGATGAATAAATTAATTAGCAATAAATTAATTTTATTCATGGATATTTATATCTTAAATACACGGAATAAATAATACTACTGGAGAAATATTATTTGATATAATATGGTTTAATATTGGGAGTGCAATTAATTTTATATAGTGGAAAATAGAATTAATTAATATTGATAAGGATTAATGGACTTGAGCATTGGGCTCAATTTAATCTTCAATATTGGAAGCCCAATATTCCACCTCCTTAAGATCCCCTACGTAGCCTATAAAAGCACTACATGGTCTTCTCTATTCTTATAACTTGAAGATCACAATTCTAGAGAGAGAAAGTAGAGAGGAAGATCCATGGAGTTCGGTAGATCGTCGCCCACACGACGTCCGGGCTAGTGCAAGAAATACGTGGGAAGATCTCAAGGTCATCATAAGATCTCGTTTCTCCGCACAACGAATCGAAAGGTGAATTAAATAATTGCTATTTAATTCTTGTTTTATTGAATCAATTATCGAAAAACAAGATCCAAAGATCGAACCCGGATTAGACGAACGATCACGCGGTGGTGGCGAAGCCACCGGACCGCGTGGGATCGTCCGCCTAGGGTTTCGACACGCGAGGAGGATCGACCCCGGCTGGGAGCCGGGGCAGCGATCGATCACCCCGATCGATCGCTGGAGCGCGGGCTGGTGCCGCGCTCCACCCCACCACGGCGGTGGGGACCTCCAGACGGCGGCGAGTCGCCGGACTCGCCGCGGGGGCTGCTAGGAAGCCCCGACCGATCGCTAGCATGCGATCGGTGTTCGATCGCATCGAGCCCCGCGTGCGGGGGCTCGGGCTGGGCGTGCGCGCGGCTTCGGCCGTGTCGTGCGTTCGGCTCGTGCTCCGGCTCGTACGTGGTGTTCGCGTGATGTCCGGCGAAGGGTTCGTTCGGCTCTTACTAGACGATCTCTCGAATCAGGTGGTACTTGCGCTCTACGTGTTATCTCCCACTGTGGACTCGTGGCATTTCAAGCTTGCCAATACCGCTATTCAAAATAGCTTTGGGTAAACTAGAAACCACATCTAAGTCCCTTAGGAAGTTCTGGAGCCACACTGACCTTTTAACTGCCTCAGAGGCCGTTATCCTTTCAGTTTCCATGGTAGAGTCCGTAATGCATCGCTGCTTTACATTCTTCCATGTGACTGCTCCACTTCACAGTGAGAACACATAGCCTGATTTCGACTTTCGACTGTCCCTGTTTGATTGGAAATCCAATTCTATGTAATCCAAAGGAAACAACTTGACTGCTTTGTAACTCAGAACATAATTCCTGGTCCTCTGCAGGAGCCTAAACATGTTCTATACATCAGTCGAGTTATCCTTTCCAGGATTACTATGATATCTCACCACCATGCCCACGGCATAGTAGATATCAGTCTCGTGCATAGCATTACATACATTAAGCTTCCCACCATTAAGGTGCAGGTAACTGCTTACTCTTCATCTATCTCCTTTATTGTGTCGGACACAAAAATTTAGATAGATGAATTCCACATCTAAAGGGTGAAGACCTTTCTTGGAATTCTGTATGCTGCAACGAGTAAGAATTGTATTTATGTATGAGGCTTGAGATAAGTTCTATGTTCTTTTCTGGCGATCATTTATTACTTTGATCCCAAGAACATTCCCGACTTCTCCTAAGTCTCTTACATTGAGTTACTCGGAAAACCATCCCTTTATGTCCGATAACATCTTTCATATTGTTGCCAATTTAGAAGGATGTCGTCTACATAAAGAATGAGAAAACACCACATCTTTTCTGTCACTTCTTTATTACACTCAGGACCTAAACATGCCTTGAATGAATCCATGAAATGGATTTTCTCATAGGTCCGCATGTGTCCAAGATCTTGAAGCTTCCTTCAATCCTAAGATTGATTAAGCTTGCTTACCGAATGCTCTTGGCTCTTTTCGATGAATCTCTCTGGCTGTCCCACACAGATGGCCCCGTCAAGACTTCAATTTAGGAAATCTGTCTTGACTTCCATCTTCCATGTGAAGACAAAAGAATCCGGATCGACTTTTGCCAAGACTGAGCATCTTGATCTTTCAGCATCTCGTCATAGATCCAGGGTTCGGCTTCATGTTCTCCAGGTAACAAGTCCGAAGACTCACCTATAAACATGAACCTGTTGGGTTGTCTAACAACTCTCCCACTATGACGACGCTCCGGTGTATCTTTAGTGACTAAAGATTATAGTAGTGAACTACTCAGTTAGGCTAGTTCTAAGTCTTGATCAGTCCCTCTAAGCACATTAAGTATTACTCTACTCTTGGGATTGTGATTCTTGCATATATAGTCCATGTCTAAGAACCGAATGTTGATGCAATCAACGAATACCTGGTCCTTTGGACTATATTACATATCTCAATTCGTTTTCTTAGGGTATCCTATAAACAGCCGAATATCTGTACAAGTTTCCAAAGGAATCAAGTTCAGGATAAACGCCGCTGTTTCCAAGGCATATCCCAAAACTGAATTAGGTAACTCCGAATAACTCATTGTCTACTTTCCCATATCTATAAGAGTCCTATTCCTTCTTTACAACACATTATTTTGCCGAGGCATAAATGGTGTCGTCTGTTGGGAGTTAATCCCATTTTCTGATAAGTATGCCTTACTCCTCAAAGAGGTCTGCACATATCAGAGCGAATCAACTCTAGTACTTTCTTGGATATTTTCCCTTTAACCGTAAAGGGTTGCTTGGTCATTTACACTTCCAAGTATGATTCAAAGGTTGGAAGGTCCTTTCCTTCAACCTAGCTGAGTGGTCCATCAGCTTTCATCCTTTTGAATCGTACTTAAGTTAAAATGATTTAACTTAAGATTCCATATGTACATTTGATTCATCCTAGAAGGATCTTTACTCTTATTGGGGTTCGACAATGTGTTATTTTCTTTGGTGAGTTGCATCGTGGAAGAACACGGATTTAGTATTAAATTGTCTATCAATGTACCAGAATAGATAATATCCCCGTTTCCTACTCTGAAAAGTATGAAACTATCAGAAGAAACGGAATATCCATTCTAAGCCAATTTAGAAATCCGAAATGAAAATTCTTTCTAAATGCCGGCACATAAAGACAATTTATTAGAACTAAAATCCTACGGTTTAAAACCATTTAACATCTCCCACTGCAACGGCTGTTACCTTAACATTATTGCCTATGTAGGTTATAACTTCTTCCTTTCTAAGTCTCCGGGTTTCCTGGAACCCCTGCATTTAGGTGCAGACATGATTAGTGGTTCCCGTATCCACACACCAGGTACTGGTAGATAACACCACTAAACATGTTTCGGTGACTAAGGAAGAGTCAACTTCTTGTTGCTTGAGAGGACAACTAAAACTCCCAGTATCCATACTGCTTACAACGGAAGCACTTGCCCTTTTTGCTTGCTTGTCCCATTCCGTGGTCCAGATATATTAGGCCCACTGGGTTTCCGTATTTGTTTCTTCTTCCTTTTGCCGCCCGAAGGCCTAGGAAGAGCCAATTTCTCAGCCACAAGTGTTTTGAGAGCCATTAAAGATTCCCTCAGCCGCTTGAAGTTCAACCAGGAGCTTCGCCATTGAATAAGACCTCTTATCCATGTTATATTTTAGGCGGAACTGCTCAAAACTTCTCGGCAGAGACTGGAGCACAAAATCAACCTGGGTTACCCCATTGATAATTGTTCCTAGAATCTCTATCTCATTAAGATAGCCCATCATTCTAAGAACGTGATCCCTCACGGGTGTTCTTTCCGACATGATGGCCGTCATGAGTTGCCTCATTTCACTTTGTCTGGCTGTCCTGTCCTGATAACCAAAAACTTCTTGAGGTTAAGCATCATATCATAGGTAATAGTCATGGCATGATCCTGATGTCGCAGCACATTTGACATGAAAGTCATAATGTTGCTCCGCGTCATCTCATAGCCTTGATCCATTTCCAATGAGCTTCCTTTCCTTAGTAGTGGAAGCATCATTTGGTTCAGCAGGTCAATTGACTTGGAGTACATATTTGTACTCCTCTGCAGTTAGGACAATGTCCAAGTTTCTTTTCAAATCCATACAAACAGGTTCAGTGAGTTTGTTGACTTTTAATGGGAATAATACCATATAAAACAAACAATGAGTTTAATTCGATATCATTTCCCTCAAATAATATCATTAAACTACCAATCATTTCCAAAATCCCATCCGACTAGCATGTCACGTTCTTGTGGACGTATACTAATCCAAACGATTTTATAATTGGATTTTTACTTCGGTCGTACATCATCATAGCAGTGACTCCGATGGGGAGGATACTATAAAGCGTACCTAAGTGTATACCATTTCTCAGTACTAAGTCAACCGCTCGGGAACTACATGCCCACCGCAAGCCACGTTCATGTGGACGTTTACGTTGACATGCGGTCCTCCACGACTTTCTATAACTGTCGAGCCTCAATTAATCCTAAAGTTCCGTTTCCATCTAGCAAGCCACGTTAGTGTGGACGTTTACTAAAACAAACAACTTTATTAATTGAATCCCATTTATTTAAATGTCATAGAGTCTCAATTAACCCAAAGTATCGTTTCCATTTAGCAAGCCACGATAGTGTGGACGTTTACTAAAACAAACAACTTTGTTAATTGACTCTTACATTTATTAAATTTCACAATTTTATTAATCAAAGCTTGATATCTCGTAAGTGAAACTCGAAGTTTCTAACCAGCGATCAATCATGCAATTGAGCCCTATCTCTCACTAGGTGAGGGAGCCAATCAGACAATCGATCTAGTCATCGAATGACTCGAATGTCTCTAATTTGTGTCTTTGACATAACCAAGTGGCTCTGGCTCCATTCCACTCCCCGGGGTGAGAATGAGTCGACTTGAAATTAGTCTTTGAAAAACAAATTAGGCATTGCTTTTGAAAAATATAATTATTAAATTCTATAAGTGGAATTAATTTCGAATTTTGATCCAGTGATATCCGTGTATCGACTTTATCCGATAGGGAGGATGACACTAAAGCCAACTCGTAAGTTAATACACATCACATTCAAAACAAAGAATGGAGACCGTGGGATTGTTTCCAATCCCTCTCCCACTTAGTATTTTACGATAAGGGATAACATGCATAAATAATTTAAGCATAATAATAAACACGTAAATCACATAAAAAGCAATTAACGTGGCCCCGATTATTATGGCCTTAAATATTTTCCAATGCACGTCTCTTGGAACTTCATCTCGTTGCTCGTCTCGATCTCGGTCCACCACCGACTCGCTCGAGGGTCAAGAGACGAACTCCTCCCACTGGAGCCTCATCTCGAGCCTCGTTGAGTCGTTCGATGGCTGCCCGTTGCCGGTTCGCCCTCCTCGATCCTCGTTTCTCCGGGTTTTGGTCTCGTCTCGATCCACCAAAATTAGTAAGAAAAATTACAAGAATAAACTTACTAAATCCGGCATCGATCCTATACAAGGTGATCGACCCTATACATGTCCCGGATACAACGAAAAATATATAAACCTAACGACTCAACCCGTCGTTTTTATCTATTACAAACAAGCATCGTTTTTCCAAAACAAAAACAATCTCGACAAGCCCGAGAGTTTAATCAAACCACAAATTAAAGCACAACATACATCATAACATTGGCCATAATAACCGGGTTCAACCTGCAAAACAATTCTCGCAAAAACACATCGAATCGACAAAACCGGCTCTGATACCAATTGTTGGAAATCGACTACCCGGGATGCGTTCGTTCGATCACTCGAACATCCGAACGCTCCCAGTCGACCCCCAGGTCCGTTACTCCGTTCACGTGCCAGCCCGTGTCCCGATTCACGCCCAGCCATTGCCCCGAGGGACAACCGCGCGAACCGGAGCTGGCTGCCCGAAAAACAGCGAAACGGCGACCGCCGTTTGCCCTACGGCGACCGCCGTTTCTCCGCGAACAGCAGCGCGACCTGCTGTTCCGAGCGCGTTTCCGGGTCGATTTTCCTCTTCCGACTACCGATCCGGAGGTCCTTGACCCCCAGTAGTCGAGGAACATGATCCACGACGCCCGGAACCCGATCTTAGATCCGATGTATTTTTAACGAAATAGAAAACGAAACGTATGCGGAATAAGGGTTTCGATTTCTTATACCTTTGTCGCGTGATTCGGAGAAGCCGAATTGTTGAGACCACGAAGCCTTCCGGTGTATGTCTCTATCCCCGACGTTCAGCCGTTGAGTGGGCAACGATCCGCTGAACCTTCCTCTTCTCCTTTCTCTCTTGAACCCACCGTAGGAATAATATCCTCTGTCTCAGAAATATATTTGCGCAAGCAAAATTATTTCTACAGAATTATTACTGCGCTAATCTGAATTAATTAAGCAGAGAAAAATTAATTGCCCAAGCAATTTATTTTCTCTGCAGAATTAATTATAGCGGCGTGGTTTTTGATCTTCTGTCTCAGAAATATAATTGCGCTAGCAATTAATTTCTCCAGAAAAATAATAACAACGCTAATCTATTTATTTTTACAGAAAAATAATTGCGCAACAATTTATTTTTCTCCGCAAAAATAAAATAGCGCGTTTCTTAGGTTTAGAGAAAGAGAGGGTGAGGTATTTATAGAGCTACACCAGGGACCTTATGGAAATTAATTATTAGGCTAAATTGCAATTTAATTAACTCGGCGTCCTAAAAGGCAAACCTTAATTAAATTCCACAATTTTAATTATAATTAATTCCACTATAAAATTATAATTGAATTCCCAATAATTAATTTATATTATTTCAACAATAATAATTCCGCCGAATTACATATACGACTTTCCCCGTGTTTAAGATATCGTATGTCCACGAATTAACTTTAATTACTAATAATTAAATTAACTCGTTTCTTGTTATCCGAGACTAGTACCACTCATCCTTATTATCATGTGGAACGAATCCACCTGCAGGGTTTACATGATAAACTTTATGAGCTCATCTCGGGGACATCATCAACCCAATAAATGGGACACGGTTTCCTGTCTATAATCTATAGCATGCCGTGTGTACAATTCCGATTCCCAATTTACCGAGAATATTAACTAATCAATTAGTCTCACTCACTAGTAAGTCAAAGAACCGAGAACTGGACACACGCACCTATAATTATATAGGGATTAGGAATTTGTATATCCGTAATATCTGAGGTCTAGTTCGATTACTGCGATTAGTATAAATCGAACGCCCTCCCGTGGTCCTGCTCAATACACCAAGTGTACGAGTGTAACATGATAGTCAAGACCGACTATCTACCAGTCACACTACGACGTACCGATGGATTGTCCCTGTCCATCTAAGTCGTGAGCTACTGTTCGATAGTATACGAGTAACCGACAATATGATCTTCCGCGTGTCTCCTCACGCCATACTGTCTACAACGTATACATCAAGGACTATTGCATTAAATGCAATCATGCTTGAATCATATCTCGAATTAAGGTATAGATAAGGAGTTCCGTATTTGCACTAAACTAGACATTTAGAATACAACTTCATCACATAGGTCCGCATACATCAGAGTGAATCAAATCCAATACTTGTTCAGCCCTCCGTCCTTTACCAGAAAAAGAACGTTTGGTCATTTAACCCTCTAAACAGGATTCGCAGGTCGGAAGGTCCTCTCCTTCAACATCGCTGATTAGACCATCAGCTTTCATCCTTTGAAGCCTATTCGAGTTTATATGACCTAGCCTTAGATGCCACAAGTATAATTGATTCATTTTAGAAGGTTCCTTTCTCTTATTGGTGTTCGTAGACGTGTTATTACTCTCGGTTAGTTGCATCGTGTTAGACTCAGGATTTAGCACATACAAATCGTCCACCAACGTACCAGAACAGATAATCTCACTGTTTCTTCTTATGATCACTGAGTGGTCAAAAGAGACAGAGTATCCATTCATAATAAGTTTAGAAACCGAAATTAAATTCTTTCTAAAGTTGGGTACATAAAGACAATTATGTAAAACTAAAACCCTATCACTACTGAAGCGTAAGTGAACGTCTCCCACTGCAACAGCCGCCACCCTCGCGGCATTGCCCATGTAGACCACGATCTCTCCCTCTCTAAGTCTCCGGGTTTCCTGGAACCCCTGCAATGAATTGCAGACATGATCAGTGGCCCCCGTATCTACACACCAGGTGCTGGTAGATAACACCACTGATAATGTTTCAGTGACTAAGGAAAATTTCGTACCTTTGATGAGAGGACAATCAGACCTCCAGTGCCCAAACTGTTTGCATCGAAAGCATCTGCCTAACGGCTTGCCTTTCCCAATCCGTGATTTTAAACCACTGGGTCTCTTTGCATGCTTTTCTTTTAGCCTAGCCACAAGAGCTCGTGTTTCTCTTAACTTACGCACAAAAATCGCTTTCGCCGAGCCGTTTTCAAGGGACTCATTGAGGAACGATTCCGTGGGTATGTTAAACACTTCTTGCCTAGCTTCCACACCATGTCTCAACGTAGTTAGAACAACAGTGGATTCAGAAAGCTTGACAGTCTGAACAATGTCTAGATTTCTTTTCCAATCAGTACTATATGGAACCAGTGAGTTTTCATCTTTAAGTATATCACAAAGTGGGGTCACAGTCATTCCTAACCTATAAGCACATAAAACAAACAAACAATTTAATATCCGATATTATCTCCCTTAAATGATATCATTAAATCACTAATCACATCTAAAATCCCATCAGGTAAGGCAAGCCACGATAGTGTGGACGTTTACCCACCCAAATGATTTAGCAATTAGATTTTCTTCGGTCGTACATCATCAATAGCGTTACCTCGATGGGAGGAATACTATGAAGCGTACCTAAGTGTTAACCATTACTCAGTACTAAGAAGTTTGTTTGAGACTCACACATCACCGCAAGCCTCGATAGTGTGGACGTTTACGTTGACACACGAATCCTTCACTCCCTTCTATAACTGTCTACATCAATCGTTCTAAAGTCCCATTCGATATAGCAAGCCACGATAGTGTGGACGTTTACCATACCAAAAGTCTTATACAATTGAAATCCAATTACTTGACCCATTAGATCTTGTAAATCAAGACGCGGAGAATCATAAGTGAAACTCGAAGTTTCTAACCAGTGATTCACCATGCGAACAACCCTATCTCTCATAAATGAGGGAGCCGAGCAGACAATCGATCCATCTATCAAAGAATGGTACGACTGCCTCTAATTTGTGTCCTCGACATGACCAAGTGGCTCTGGCTCCATTCCACTCCCCGGGGTGAGAATGAGTCGACTTGAAATCAGCTTTGGAAAGACAAATTAGGCATTGTTTGATAAACTTAATCAATGTTTCTCGTAAGAGGAATTACAAGAACTCTCCTCCAATAACTTATCTATATAAACTTCAAAAGTTTATAAAAGTCACCAAGAGAGCAGCAATGGAGACCATGGGTATGTTTCCATACCCTCTCCCACTTAGCTTTTTACAATAAAGGGATACGCTATCTAGTGCACAAAAGTAAACACATATAGCATGCATACATGTAATAAAGCACATAGTATTATCACATAGTCAAAATAATTACTAGAATATTATTTTCCGACTATTATGGCTTTACTCCATCTCCGTACGCATCTTCTAGTCTTTAGTCTTCGTTCTTGAATGCTCCATGTGACGAGAATATTAATTTCCAATATTTAAATCTATTTATTTTTAATAAATCCAAAAGATACTTAATTAATAATAATTAAGTCAATCGAATAAATCAAAAATAAAATTAAATATTATTAATATTTTTATTTATTTTATTTTCCCTTTCTATTTCATTAAATCTCTAGAATAATCTATCCAAGACCCACTTGGAATATTCTAGATGATTTCCATAATGAAATAAGGAAATAAAATAGTTTAGGACTCTTCTACTTTCCAAGATTAATTAATTCCCATTACTATGAAAATTCCCACAAAATAGGAATAATCAATTAGGAAATAAATCAATCCCAAATTAACTTTTATTCCTTTCCAATTCTATTAAATCTCTAGGATCCTATTCCAAGTAGAAGTCGGAATACTCTAGAAGACTTCCATAATAGAATAAGGAAATAAAATTAATTCAAATTAATTCTTTTCCTAATCCATGAGAATTCCCAAAAATAGGAATACTCAAATAGGAAAAATCCGAACCAATTAGGAAAGTAAATCTCCGGACCGGGATAGCCCGGGGTGGGGATCCCCGGACCACCCTCGACCCACGCCTAGGAGGTGGCCGGCCACCGTTGCCGGCGGCCCCTCCATGCAAGGGTCGATCGATCCTCATGGGATCGACCATGGGGTTGGTCGATCCTTGTCCCGTTCACCCTCACGATCATCTCCTTCGTCACGCGTCTTCTCCGGCGGTCGTTTCGGCATCGATCCAACGCAAAATAAATTACATAATCTAAATTACAATTCCGGTATCGATTCTATACATGAAATCGACCCTATACAATTTCCGGAAAAACGTAGAACGTAATAATAAATCCTAAATTCGGTCAACCCCCGAATTTTTACTATTACAAGCATTCACCACCAAAAACGAATCTCGACATGTCCGAGAGTTTAATCAAACCAACAATCATGACAAAATAAATTAAACGAATAATAAATCAAGCCATAATAGTCGGAACCCTGCAAGGTAGAACAATTTTATCGAAAATACCGCGAACGTAAACCACGCTCTGATACCAATTGTTGGAATTCGATATCCCGGGCTATTAAAATTTGCGGAAAATAATAACCCGATCAAAAACCTCGATTGCCGGAGAAATCACGAGTCCACGCGAGCCGGGGCTCGACCGAACGCACAACGCGCACGAGGACGCGTGCGCGCCCAGCCGCACCCCCGCGGGAACCCGCGATCGCTCCCAGCGATCGCACGGGATGCCTCACGGCATCCCCGCAGCGGATCCGTTGATCCGCTGCTCGCATGGCTGGGGCTCGTCCCCAGCGACCCGCTGCGGGTAACCCCGCAGCTCGCTACGAGTCGCTGCGGGTAACCCCGCAGCTCCTAGCGATCGGCCCCGTAGGGGTCCGATCGATCCTCGGCTCCCAGCCGAGGATTTCCGTGCGCGATCCCCACGCGGGATCCACGAGCCGCCGGCGGTCCGGTGGTTCGACCACCACCGCCCGGCTCGACCCTCGTTCCGGGATTCGATCCTCGGATCTTCGTTCTACGGTATTCTCGATAAATCAAATCGAACAAAATCAAGGGCGTTTAGATTTTTACCTTTCGATTCGTTGTTCGGAGAAACGAAATCAAGACGACCTTTGAATCTTCCCACGTATTCCTTGCACTCCGTTCGAACGTCGGGTGGGCGACGATCTATCGAACTCCTATGGATCTCCTTCAACTCTCTAGAATATCAAGTGTGATAATCTTGTCTTATGAATTATGAAGGCCATGTAGTGCTTTTATAGGCTACGTAGGGGATCTAAAGGAGGTGGAATATTGGGCTTCCAATATTGAAGATTAAATTGAGCCCACTGCCCAAGTCCATTAATCCTTATAATTATTAATTAATTTATTTTCCACTATATAAATTAATTGCACTCCCAATATTAAACCATATTATATCCAAATAATATTTCTCCGGTAGTATTATTTATTCCGTGTATTTAAGATATAAATATCCATGAATAAAATTTATTTATTTCTTAATAAATTTATTCATCTCTTTTATCCGAGACTAGTACCACTCAACCTTATTTATTATGCGGAATTAAATCCACTCGCGAGGTTTACATAATAAATCCTTATGAGCTCATCTCGGGGATATTATCAACCCTTCCGGGATACACTGTCCCGTCAAGAATTCACGGCATGCCATATATAAAATATAGTGACCCAACTTAACCGGTAATTGACCCAATAATTAAACCGGTCAATTCCTTTGGAAAATCAAAGTCACTTATATTAAATATACACACCCGCAATTGTATCGGGGATTAAGAATAAAATACACTGAGTCTCAAATCAATTATCGCCGAGCAAACCTAATTGATGAGTCTCAATCGATCCGCTCAATACACCAAGTGTACAAGTGTGATAAACTAATTAAGACAAATTATTTTCTCTCTCACACAACGACTATACCGATGGATTGGTCCGTGTCCATCTAGGTCGTGAGCATCTGTTCGATTAAATACGAGTAACCGATAGTATGATCTTCTGTGTGGGCCCGACACACCATAATAACTACAACGTATAGAATCCAGGACTATAATTTGCATGTATTTAATTAACAATAATTAAAAGCAAATGAATGTTTGTATTTAATAGGTAAATGAAAGTGTACAAGGAGTTTAGAATACTCAAATCTAGACATTAAGTATACTACTCCAGCAGTTTACACTTAGATACGCATTATAGTATTCCCCCCCACGAGGTTACGCTATAAGTGATGTATGACCAAAGAAAATCTAATTGCTAAATCATTTGGGTGGGTAAACGTCCACACAACGTGGCTTGCCTTACCTGATGGGATTTTAGATGTAATTAGTAATTTAATGATATTATTTGAGGGAGATAATATCGGATATTAAATTGATTGTTTGTTTAAATTTGATTATAGGTTTAGAGAATAGCTATGAATCCACTTTCTGTGATACTCAAGGAGCATAAACTCACTGGCCCCAATTATATCTATTGGAGGAGAAATTTAGACATTGTCCTGACTTCTGAAGAGTACAAGTTTGTACTCCATGAATTGTGCCCTGCTGAGCCCACGGCTGCCTCAACTAATGAGGAAAGAGAGGCATATCGGAAGTGGAAAAAGGCTGATGAAATGGCTAGGTGTTATATTTTGGCTTCCATGTCAAATGTACTCCAAACCAAACATGAGTCAATGGCCAGTGCCTATGATATGTTGTTTAACCTCAAAGAGATGTTTGGGGAGCAAGATCGTGCGGCAAGGCAAGAAGCCATGAGAGTCCTCATGAAAACTACTCAGTCCGAAGGAACGCCCGTAGGGGAGCACGTTCTTAAGATGATGAGTCTGTTGAATGAACTTGAGATCCTAGGAGCTCAAATTGATGCAGAGACGCAAGTCGACGTCATACTCCAGTCTCTGACCCCTAGTTTTGAGCAGTTTCGCATGAGTTATAATATGGGTAAACTGTCTTATACTCTTGCGCAACTCCTGACTGAACTGAAGGCGGCAGAGGGGATCTACAAGAAGGGCAAGTCTCAAGCGCTTGTAGCTAGCAAGTCCAAAGGCTTGAAGCCTGTTGGAGGTAGGGGCAAGAAAAGGAAGCAAGCCTGGAAACCCAGTGGTGCCAAGAGGAGTGGACCACGAGTGGGGGCTGCAAAGCCAAGAGGCAAGTGCTTCCGATGCAATAACTCTGGACACTGGAAGTCTGAATGTCCTCTCAAAGGTACGAATTTTTCTTTAGTCGTAAAAACATAGTCAGCGGTATTATCTACCAGAATTCTGGTGCGTAGATATGGAACCACTGACGGTATGTGCATTTTAAATGCAGGGGTTCCAGAAAACCCGGCGACTTAGAGAAGAAAAGTTCGAGTCTACACGGGCAAAAGCTGTAAAGGAGGCAGTTGTTGCGGTGGAAGACATTTATCTGCTTTAGTAGTTAAATAGGATTTCATTTCAAGTTTATTGCATTATGTACCCTTTTATTTTAGAAAGAACTTATGTTCTGGATTTCTATTATTTATGAATGGATATTTTATTTCTTTAATCATTTGATGATTTTGATAAGAAATAATGGTGTTATCTATTCTGGTACATTAGATAGCAATAATATGAATGATAGATCCTAAGTCTACCACAATGCAACGAACCGTTCTATAACTTGTTTTACTTGTTAGATATATATTTCTTCATTGAATCATTATACTTGTGAATTCTTATACTTAGTAGTATTTATTCAAATAAATATTCAAAAGGTCGAAATTGATTTGATCAATTATAGTTGAAGGAATGGACCTTCCGACCTAAGAATTGAATTTGGAAGATAATACAACTAAGCATACCTTTCGGTAAAGGATAGAATTCGGACAAGTATTGAGAATGATCAATGGTATATGCAGACATATGTGTAATTAGAAAGGTGCGAGTAGTACCTTCAAGAATACTCGAAAAATGGATTAGGATGCTTGATGTGCCATAAAAGCAAAGTGTTTTAGTCACAAAGCAATTATGGGGAACCTTCTAAGTATATCCATTGGAAGCCTGCGACTAAAATCGCGGAGGCTATCACCTATCTGAATAACATAGAGCATAATCAAAGATTGAGATTAAGTCTCAAATGACTGCACCGTACACTTACGTGTATAGATAGTGAGTCAGAGATAAGAAATAGAATTCTAATAGTAAAAGAACAAGTTGTTCGGAACCACCTATGTTCTATGGATATTCCTGGAGACAACGGAATATTCAATATGGTTGTAGGATATCCTAGATGAACAAAGTATTGTGTTCTATAGTACTATGAACCAGAAGGACGTGTAACGCCCGGTTCTTAAAGGAAGACTATTAGAAGAACCACAAAGCCCGAACTGACGTAATACCTTGGAATGAGAAGAAGGACAAAAGACTAGGAACCAGCCAAACTGAGTAGTATTACACCACACACTGCACCTAATGTTATTACTGTTATACACCGGGACGCCATTGCAGTGGGAGGTTGTTGAACAACCAGAGATGTTCATAAGACTAGAAGAGTTTTGAACTCTGGATCTAGTAAAGATGAAATCGACCCCTAACTCTGCACAAGGGCGGTACTAGATCTAAATGTGCCTGCTTGGAGAACAATGAGGTTTATTGTTAAGAGGCTAGATCATTTAGAGTACAAGCTTAGTAAATCCATTCATGGATTGTGACAAAGCTATAAATCGTGGAACTTTCGAATTGATGGGATAGTCCATTTGATGGATTCATCAAAAGGCATAGACGAAAGGTGTATTGGAGACGTAATGGAAACAAGGTGGTGTTTCTCGGAGATTTTATGTAGATAACATTTTATCATTGGCAACAATGTAAAAATATTATCAGACATAAAATGAAGGTTGTCTAAATAAATCGGGACATAAGATTGAGAAGAAGTTAGAGCATGTTCTTGAGATCTTATGATCTAGGGATAAGAACATTGTACTTCTCCTAGACATCTTATACGATTATGGTTTGTTTTTCTTAACATGCATAAATCTGAGAAAGGTTGTTACCTTTCAGAGACAGAGTGTATATCTATCTAAGGTCATGTGTTTCGAACACATAAAGGAGATAGATGATACAAAGCAGTTTCCTACACCGTGTATGGAAAACTTAAATGAATGCAAATGTTGAAAAACAAGAACCTGATATCAACTATGCGGTTTGCGTAGTGGGAGGATATCAAAGTAATCTGGATAAGAGTTTTTCAGATGCTGTAATAGTACTTGCGAAGTACTGGATTACAAGGCAAGACGAAATCTTCTTAGATTACATATTCTCATATCTCAAATCAGAGAAGGACCAGTGTAAGTCGATATCAAGCTATGTGTTCACTTTTGGAAAGGTGGAACCTTAAAATGAAAGAGTGATAAGCAGGACGCTTCTCGGACTCTTTCATAACCGAATAGCAGCCTCAGAGGCAGCGGAAGTTTTGGTTAGGTTCGGGGATAACCTCTAAGACTTGGATATGACTCTTAGTTTACCAAAGGCTATTACATAGCGGTGCATGGTAAACTGGAAGAAGTCATAAGTCTAAAAGTGATGATAACACATAGAGCTAGTACCACCTGATACGAGTCATCATCGAGGGAGACGACGCAGTAGTCACCAAGATAACTTCAGAGCGGCAACCTAGAGTGCTCATTCACATAGTACTTCTTGGAAGTACACTTTAAGCACGTGATGAGTATGGGAGTCGGGAGTTTGGAGGAAATGACTAGACCTTAGTACAAGTGGGAGATTGTTGGAGTTGTGTACTTAATGTCTAGATTTAAGTAACGGTAAACTCCCGGTCATAGCATTTAATCTATTAAATTAATAAACAATTGTTTGCGTTTAATTATTGTTAATTAAATATATATGCAAATCATAGTCCTGGATTTTATACGTTGTAGTTAGTATGGTGTGTATGGACACACAGAAGATCATACTATCGGTTACTCGTATTTAATCGAACAGTTGCTCACGACCTAGATGGACACGGACCAATCCATCGGTATAGTCGTTGTGTGAGAGAGAAAATAATTTATCTGAATTATTTTATCACACTTGTACACTTGGTGTATTGAGCGGATTGCTTGAGATTTATCGATTAGGATTGCCGGCGATAATCGATTCAAGTCTCAGCGTATTTTATTCCTAATCCCTGAAACTATTGCGGGTGTGTATATTTAATATAAGTGACTTTGATTTACACGGAATAAATACACGGAATACACGGATATTTCCATGATAATTAATTTTATTCATGGATATTTAAATCTGAAATACACGGAATAAATAATACTACCAGAGAAATATTATTTGATATAATATGGTTTAATATTGGGAGTGCAATTAATTTATATAGTGGAAAATAAATTAATTAATATTAATGGGAGATTAATAGATTTGGGCTTGGGCTCAATTTAATCATTAATATTGGAAGCCCAATATTCCACCTCCTTTAGATCCCCTACGTAGCCTATAAAAGCACTACATGGTCTTCACAATTAAAGACAAGATAAGATTATCATACTAGATATTCTAGAGAGTTCGTGAAGTAGATCCATAAGCTTGGAGGATCGTCGCCCACCCGACGTTCAAGCTAGTGCAAGGAATACGTGGGAAGATCGTAAGGTCATCTCTTGATTTCGTTTCTCCGCACAACGAATCGAAAGGTAAAATCATAAACTCCCTTCTATGATTTTATGTGAATATGATTGTAGCATATACATGAACACACGATCCGGGAAAACGATGAACTTCGGGGACGGGGATTCGAGATCCCCGGCGAACGTTCAAAGGACCCTCGGCTGGGAGCCGAGGGGTGCGATCGAACCTAGGGTTCGATCGCGGCGTGCGCAAGAGGGAGGCCCCGGCTGGAGCCGAGGCGAGCGATCGACCGTGAGGTCGATCGCGGGGCTGCTGAGGGCTGGTGCCTCGGCTGGCGCCCCTCTTCCCGACGGCGTGGGCGGTGAATTCGCCGGACTCACCGCCCCGGGGCTGCCGGAGCAGCCCCACGCGATCGAACGCGATCGCGAGCCCCACGGTGGGGCTCGGCTAGGGTTTCGGCCGCGGGTTCATCCCGCGGCGATTCTCCGGTTGAGCTCCGGATACCGTAGTGCTCGTGATCGGTTTCCGGCGATGGGATTTCGGTCGGGGTTATCGGTTCCGCAATTTTTGATACCCCGGGATATCGATTTCCAGCAGTGGTGTCCGTCGAACCCCCGCGGCGTCGCTGCCAAGCCTAGGGCAGCGGGCGCTGCCCTATATCCAGCGCTCGCAGGAGAAGCTCTGGGCAGCGGGCGCTGCCTCAGCTCCAGCGGGCGCTGTTCGTGCTCAGTCAGCCGCGGGTTCGACTCCTCGACCATCGTTCTTCCGGCCTTCGATCTTCTCTCGATCCACCAAGTAGCAGTAACATTACAAAGGTAAAACATACTACTTCCGGCATCGATCCTATACAGGTTGATCGATCCTATACAATCTGGATTTAACGAAAATGAAAAAAATCTTAAACGACTCAACCCGTCGTTTTAACTATTACAAAACAAGTACCGATTTAAAACCAAAAAGATCTCGACAAGCCCGAGAGTTTAACAAACCACAAACATACAGCACAAACACATGGCCATAATAATTGGGTTCGAACCTGCAAACCATTCTCGCAAAAATACAACGAATCGACAAAACCGGCTCTGATACCAATTGTTGGAAATCGACTAGCCGGGATGCGTTCGTTCGATCGCTCGAACATCCGAACACTCCCAGTCGACCTCCGGAAGCATTGCTCCGTTCACGTAACAGCCCCGAAGGACAACCGCGCGAATCAGCCGCTGATCTGACTCAAGCAGCGGGCGCTGCTAGTCAATTAGCGGCCGCTGAATAGGCCCCAAACAGCGGGCGCTGTTTGGCCTTCAGCGGGCGCTGTTCATCCGCGAACAGCAGCGCGACCTGCTGTTCCGAGCGCGTTTCCTGGCCGATTTTCCTCTTCCGACTACCGATCCGGAGGTCCTTGACCCCCCAGTAGTCGAGGAACATGATCCACGACACCCGGAACCCGATCTAAGATTCGATGCATAATCAACGAGAAAGAAATCGAATTATTGCGGAATTAGGGTTTCAATTTCTTATACCTTTGTCGCGTGATTCGGAGAAACCGAATTGTTGAGACCACGAAGCCTTCCGGTGTATGTCTCTATCCCCGACGTTCAACCGTTGAGTGGGCAACGATCCGCTGAACCTTCCTCTTCTCCTTTCTCTCTTGAACCACCGTGAGAATTTTATTCTGTCTCAGAAATATATTTGCGCTAGCAAATTAATTTCTACAGAATAATAACAGCGCTAATCTAAATTAATTAAGCAGAGAAATAAAATAATTGCGCAAGCTTTTATTTTTCTCTGCAGAATTAATTATAGCGGCGTTTCGTAGGTTTAGAGAAAGAGAGGGTGGGGTATTTATAAAGCTACACAAGGGACCTTATGAAAATTAATTATTAGGCTAAATTGCAATTTAATTAACTCGGCGTCCCAAAAGGAAAACCTTAATTAAATTCCACAATTTTAATTATAATTAATTCCACTATAAAATTATAATTGAATTCCCAATAATTAATTTATATTATTTCAACAATAATAATTCTGCCGAATTACATATACGACTTTCCCCGTGTTTAAGATATCGTATGTCCACGAATTAACTTTAATTACTAATAATTAAATTAATTCATTTCTTAATATCCGAGACTAGTACCACTCATCCTTATTATCATGTGGAACGAATCCACCTGCAGGGTTTACATGATAAACTTTATGAGCTCATCTCGGGGACATCATCAACCCAATAAATGGGACACGGTTTCCTGTCTATAATCTATAGCATGCCGTGTGTACAATTCCGATTCCCAATTTACCGAGAATATTGACTAATCAATTAGTCTCACTCACTAGTAAGTCAAAGAACCGAGAATTGGACACACGCACCTATAATTATATAGGGATTAGGAATTCGTATATCCGTAATATCTGAGGTCTAGTTCGATTACTGCGATTAGTATAAATCGAACGCCCTCCCGTGGTCCTGCTCAATACACCAAGTGTACGAGTGTAACATGATAGTCAAGACCGACTATCTACCAGTCACTCTACGACGTACCGATGGATTGTCCCTTTCCATCTAAGTTGTGAGCTACTGTTCGATAGTATACGAGTAACCGACAGTATGATCTTCCGCGCGTCTCCTCACGCCATACTGTCTACAACGTATACATCAAGGACTATTGCATTAAATGCAATTATGCTTGAATTATATCTCGAATAAGGTATAGATAAGGAGTTCCGTATTTGTACTAAACTAGACATTTTGAATACAACTCCATCATTAATACACCGGAACGCCGTCGTAGTGGGAGGGTTGTTAGACAACCGGACAGATGGATTGGACTGGGTGAGTCTTCGGACTCTGGACCTGGAGTTCATGAAATCGATCCCTGGACCTATGATGAGGCGGTACATGATAAAGATGCGCCTTCTTGGAAGAAAGTGATGAAATCCGAAATAGAATCAATGGATTCTAATAAAGTCTGGAATCTTGTAGAACTACCAAACGGCGTAAAGCCAATTGGGTGTAAATGGGTCTACAAGAGAAAGAGAGGATCTGACGGAAAGGTTGAAACCTTTAAAGCAAGGCTTGTTACGAAAGGATATACTCAGAAATAGGGAATCGATTATGAGGAGACCTTCTCGCCTGTAGCCAAAATAAAGTCGATCCGGATTCTCTTATCCATAGTAGCTCATATGAACTATGAGGTGTGGCAAATGGAAGTCTTGACGAGACGATTTATATGAAAAAACCAAAAGGATTCATTGCTAAGGGGCAAGATCATCTATTGTGCAAGCTTAATCGATCTATCTATGGATTGAAACAAGCCTCGAGATCGTGGAACATGCGATTTGATGAAGTAGTCCAGTCTTATGGATTCATTCAAAGCATGGACGAATCGTGTGTGCATTGGAAACGTGATGGGAAGAAAGTGGTGTTTCTCGTACTTTATGTAGACGACATTCTTCTCATTGGCAACAATGTAAAGATGTTATCAGTCATAAAGGGATGGTTGTCTAGACAATTCGATATGAAAGATTTAGGAGAGGTTGGACATGTTCTAGGGATCAAAGTTATTGTTCGAGTTGTGTACTTAATGTCTAGATTTAAGTAACGGAAACTCACGATCCATTGCCATTAATCTATTTAATTAAATAAACAATTATTTGCGTCTAATTATTTATAATTAAATATATGCAAATTATAGTCCTGGATTATATACGTTGTAGTTAGTATGGTGTGCGACGTCACACAAAAGATCATACTATCGGTTACTCGTATTTAATCGAACAGTTGCTCACGACCTAGATGGACACGGACCAATCCATCGGTATAGTCGTTGTGTGAGAGAGAAAATAATCTGTCTTGATTATTTTATCACACTTGTACACTTGGTGTATTGAGCGGATCTGCTTGAGATTTATCGATTAGGATTGCCGGCGATAATCGATTTAAGTCTCAGTGTATTTTATTCTTAATCCCCGATACTATTGCGGGTGTGTATATTTAATATAAGTGACTTTGATTTACCAAAGGAATTAACCGATTTAATTATTGGGTTAATTACCGGTTAAGTTGGGTCACTATATTTTATATATGGCATGCCGTGAATACTTGACGGGAAAGTGTATCCCGTAAGGGTTGATAATATCCCGAGATGAGTTCATAAGGAATTATTATGTAAACCCTGCTGGTGGATTTGTTCCGCATAATAATTAAGGATGAATGGTACTAGTCTCGGTTACAAGAGATGAATAAATTAATTAGCAATAAATTAATTTTATTCATGGATATTTATATCTTAAATACACGGAATAAATAAATACTACCGGAGAAATATTATTTGATATAATATGGTTTAATATTGGGAGTGCAATTAATTTATATAGTGGAAAATAAATTAATTAATATTAATGGGATTAATAGATTTGGGCTTGGGCTCAATTTAATCATTAATATTGGAAGCCCAATATTCCACCTCCTTAAGATCCCCTACGTAGCCTATAAAAGCACTACATGGTCTTCTCTATTCTCATAAGTTCATAAGTTGAAGATCACAATTCTAGAGAGAGAAAGTAGAGAGGAGGATCCATGGAGTTCGGTAGATCGTCGCCCACACAACGTCCGAGCTAGTGCAAGGAATACGTCGGAAGATCTCAAAGGTCATCAAATTGAGTTCTACGTTTTTCCGAACAACGAGAACGAGGTAAATCGTAAAACCCTCTTTATGATTTTATCGTTTAATTATCGTAAAAATATCATGAACCAAGATCCGAGAACGCGATTCATGACGAGGACGAACCGGGCGGTGGTGGTCGAAGACCACCGGACCGCGGCGGCTCGTCGGCTCGATCGGTGATGGGTCGAGAGGGCGAGAACCCTCGGCTGGACGCCGAGGGTGGCGATCGATGCCCTAAGGCTCGATCGCCGGGCGCGCAAGGAGAAGCCCCGCCTGGTGCCGGGGCGTGCGATCGACACTCGGTCGATCGCTGGGGGCAGCCGCGGGCTGGTGCCGCGGCAGGCGCCCCCTCCTCCATCGGCGATGGCGGTGAGTCGCCGGACTCACCGCCGGGGGCTGCTACGAGCAGCCCCGGGGATGCACGATGCATCCCCATGCGATCGCCCACCGCGATCGCGAGCCCCTCGCGGGGCTCGGCTAGGGTTTACCGTGGGTTCATCCCACGACGGCTACCTTGGTCGTGTTGGAGTTGTGTACTTAATGTCTAGATTTAAGTAGCGGTAAACTCCCGATCATAGCATTTAATCTATTTAATTAATAAACAATTATTTGCATTTAATTATATGCAAATCATGGTTCTGGATTTTATACGTTGTAGATAGTATGGTGCTGCATGGGCGCACAGAAGATCATACTATCGGTTACTCGTATTTAATCGAACAGTTGCTCACGGCCTAGATGGACACGAACTAATCCATTGGTATAGTCGTTGTGTGAGAGAGAGAATAATTTATCTTAATTATTTTATCACACTTGTACACTTGGTGTATTGGGCGGATCAATTGAGACTCATCAATTAGGATTGCTCGGCGATAATTGATTTGAGACTCGGAGTATTTTATTCTTAATCCCTGAAACAATTGCGGGTGTGTATATTTAATATAAGTGACTTTGATTTACCAAAGGAATTAACCGATTTAATTATTGGGATAATTACCGGTTAAGTTGGGTCACTATATTTTGTATATGGCATGCCGTGAATTCTTGAAGGGGCAGTGTATCCCGGAAGGGTTGATGATATCCCCGAGATGAGTTCATAAGGAATTATTGTGTAAACCTCATGAGTGGATTCGTTCCGCACAATAATTAAGGTTGAATGGTACTAGTCTCGGATTCAAGAGATGAATATAATTTATTAAGCAATAAATAAATTTATTCATGGATATTTAAATCTTAAATACACGGAATAAATAATACTAAGTTGGAGAAATATTATTTGATATAATATGGAATAATATTGGGAGTGCAATTTTATTTATATAGTGGAAAATAAATAAAATTAATATTGATAAGAATTAATAGATTTGGGTTGGACCCAATTTAATTTTCAATATTGAAGCCCAATATTTATTCTCCTTATGATCCCCTACGTAGCCTATATAAGCACTACATGGTCTTCACTTTTCATTAACCTAAGTTACGCCAATCATAAAGTTCTGAGAGTGAGGAAGATCCATAGGAATCCGATAGATCGTCGCCCACACGACGTTCGGACGAGGTGCAAGGAATACGCGGGAAGATCACAAGGTCGTCAACCGAATTCGTTTCTCCGTACAACGATTCGAGGTAATAATCGAGAAACCCCCTTCTATGATTATTTGTGCGTTGAATAATTGTAATATATACATGAACGCGCGATCCGGGAAAACGACGATCATCGCGGACAGGGATTCGAGATCCCCGGCGAAGATCGAAGGGGGCGGTCGAAACCCTAGGGTTTGACCGCCCGGCGCGCGCGACGAAGGGCGAAGCCCCGGCTGGACGCCGGGGCACGCGATCGACTTCGGTCGATCGCTGGGGTGCCACGGGCTGGTGCCGTGGCGGACCCCAGCTGCCCCTTCGACGGCGGCGTGCGCAACGGGAGGCAGCCGCGGCTGGAGCGATCGAGCCCTAGCTCGATCGCGGGGCTGTCGAGGGCTGGTGCCTCGACTAGGCGCCCCTCCTCCCGTCGGATGGCGGCGGTGAGTCGCCAGACTCACCGCCAGGGGGCTGTTGCGAACAGCCCCACGGGGATGCCGCGCATCCCCGGCGATCGCCATGCACGGCGATCGCGAACCCCGCGGATGGGGTTCGGCTAGGGTTTAGCCGCGGGTTCATCCCGCGGCGACGCTCTTGTCGAGCCCGGTTCTTCGCGTGTGGTTCGCGTTCGTAGATCCGACTCGTGGGAGAAAATCGGCTGGGGGCGGGCTGCGTGTCTTCGGATGCGTAGTCTCCAAAGGTCGGACTCCTGCGGATGAGTCGGTGTTCGTGCGATCTCCGGCGACGGGTTTTCGGTCGGGTTATCGGTTCCGCAATTTTGATAGCCCGGGACATCGAATCCCAGCAAACGGTATCAGAGCGTTCGGTTTCGTGTTCATGTATATGTTCGATTATTGTTCTACCTTGCAGGATTTCCGGCTATCATGGTTGGATTTAATTAATTGTTTTTTAATTAATTATCATGATTATTAAACTCTCGGACATGTCGAGATTCGTTTTGTGTGGTTGAATGTTTGTAATAGTAAAAAATTCGGGGGTTGACCGAATTTAGGATTTATTATTACGCACTTTATTTTCCGGAAAATGTATAGGGTCGATTTCATGTATAGAATCGATACCGGAATTGTAATTTAAATTTTGTAATTTTAATTACGTTGGTTCGATGTTGAGACGATCGCCGGAAGACGAAGAAGTGACGAGAAGACAAGGGCTTGGGATCGATCACATGGTGGTGATCGACCCATGGCCTAGCCGGCGGTGGCTAGGCGGCGGCGGCGCTCCTCCCGAGTGGCCGGCCGATCCTTCAAGTGGGGATGGCGTGGGATCTCCTAATCCCGTGCTATTCCTACAAAAATCTACTTTCCCAATTAATTCGGATTTTTCCTATTTGAGTACTTTCCTTTTGGAAACTCTCATGGATTAGGAAAAGAATTAATTTAAATTAATTTTATTTTCTATTTGATTATTCCTACTCATGGGAATATTCATGGATTAGGAATAAAAATAAATTTGAAAAGTAGTAGTCCTAATTTATTTATTTTATTTCCTTGTTCTATTATAGATATCTTCTAGAATATTCCAAGTTTTACTTGGATAGATTATTCTAAAGATTTAATAAGAACTAGATAGGAAAATAAATAAATAAAAATATTAATGATATTTAATTTTATTTTTGATATATTCAATTGACTTAATTTTCGAATTAAGTAACTTTTGGATTAATTGAAAATAAATAGATTTAAATATTAGAGATTAATATTCTCGTCACATGGAGCATTCAAGAAACGAAGACTGAAGACTAGAAGATGCATATGAAGATAAAGCCATGATAGTCGGGGAAAAATAATTTCTCTAGCATTATTTTTGACTATGTGCTATGTGCTTTATTGCTTTCATGCATGCTTATGTGTTTAATTATGCATTAGATAGCATATCCCTTTGTTATAAAAAGCTAAGTGGGAGAGGGGATGGAAACATTCCCATGGTCTCCATTACTGTTCTCTTGGTGACTCTTATGGACTTTTGAAGTTCGTATAGATGTGTCATTGGAGGAGAATTCTTATAATTCCTCTTACAAGAAACATTGATCAAGTTTATCAAACAATGCCTAATTTGTCTTTCTGAAACTGACTTCAAGTCGACTCATTCTCACCCCGGGGAGTGGAATGGAGCCAGAGCCACTTGGTCATGTGGATGACACAAATTAGAGACTTCCGTGCCATTCTTTGATAGATGGGTCGCTTGTCTGCTCGGCTCCCTCATTCGTGAGAGATAGGGTCGCTCGCATGGTGAATCACTGGTTAGAAACTTCGAGTTTCACTTATGATTCTCCGCGTCTTGATTTACAAAAATCGAATGGATCTGGTAATTGGGAGTCAATTATAAAAGTCTCTTAGTGAAGTAAACGTCCACACCACGTGGCTTGCTGCACTGACGGATTTTGGATTAATTGATGTAGACAGTTGTAAGGAATTGTGAAGAGTTGTGAAGTTGTCGTAAACGTCCACACCACGTGGCTTGCGGTAATGTAGCAATTCCAAGCGATTCACTTTGGTACTGAGTAATGGTTTACACTTAGATACGCCTTGTAGTATTCCTCCCCACGAGGTTCCGCTATAAGCGATGTATGACCAAAGAAAAACTAATTGCTAAATCATTTGGGTGGGTAAACGTCCACACCACGTGGCTTGCCTTACCTGATGGGATTTTAGATGTGATTAGTAATTTAATGATATTATTTGAGGGAGATAATATCGGATATTAAATTAATTGTTTGTTTAAATGTGCTTATAGGTTTAGAGAATAGCTATGAACCCACTTTCTATGATACTCAAGGAGCATAAGCTCACTGGCACCAACTATATTGATTGGAAGAGAAATTTAGACATTGTCCTAACTTCGGAAGAGTACAAGTATGTACTCCATGAAGTGTGCCCTGCCGAGCCCACGGCTGCCTCAACTGATGAGGAGAAACTGGCATATCGGAAGTGGAAAAAGGCTGATGAAATGGCTAGGTGTTATATTTTGGCTTCCATGTCAAATGTACTCCAAACCCAACATGAGCCAATGGACACTACCTATGATATGATGTTTAACCTCAAGGAGATGTTTGGGGAGCAAGATCGTGCGGCAAGGCAAGAAGCCATGAGAGTCCTTATGTCGACTACTCAGTCTGAAGGAACGCCCGTTGGGGAGCACGTTCTTAAGATGATGAGTTTGTTGAATGAACTTGAGGTCCTAGGAGCTTCTATTGATGCTGAGACGCAAGTCGACATCATACTCCAGTCTCTGGCCCCTAGTTTTGAGCAGTTTCGTATGAGCTATAATATGGGTAAACTATCTTATACTCTTGCGCAACTCCTGACTGAACTAAAGGCGGCAGAGGGGATCTACAAGAAGGGCAAGTCTCAAGCGCTTGTAGCTACCAAGTCCAAAGGCTTTAAGCCTGGTGGTGGTAGGGGCAAGAAAAGGAAGCAAGCCTGGAAACCCAGTGGTGTCAAGAGGACTGCACCACAAGTGGGGGCTGCAAAGCCAAAGGGTAAGTGCTTCCGATGCAACAAGATGGGACACTGGAAGTCTGAATGTCCTCTCAGAGGTACGAATCTTTCTTTAGTCGTAAAAACATAGTCAGCGGTATTATCTACCAGAATTCTGGTGTGTAGATATGGAACCACTGACGGTATGTGCATTTCTTTAAATGCAGGGGTTCCAGAAAACCCGGCGACTTAGAGAAGAAGAATTCAAGTCTACATGGGCGAAGCTGTTGGGGTAGCAGCGGTTGCAGTGGAAGACATTTATCTGTTTTAAGTTTTCATTTCAGTTATTGCTTATGTACCCCTTTATTTTGAAAAAGAACTTTGTTCTGTTTTTCTTTATTAATGGATATTTTATTTCTTTAATCATTGGATGGTTTGGATAAGAAATAATGGTGATATTCATTATGGTACATTAGATAGCAATATGTGAATGATGAATCCTTAGTCTACCACGATGCGACAAACCGTTATATATAACTTGTTTTAACTTGTTTTACTTATTAGATATTTCTTTATCATTATACTTATGAAATCTTATACTTAGTAGTATTTTCAAATGAAATTCAAATGGTCGAAAATTGATTTGATCAATTATAGTTGAAGGAATGGACCTTCCGACCTAAGGATTGAATTTGGAGGATAATACGTCTAAGCAAACCTTTCTGAAAAAGGATAGAATTCAGAAGAGTATTGGAAATGATTAGATATGTAGACATATGTGTATATTAGAGAGGTATGAGTAATTCTTTCAAAGAATACTCAGTGATGGATTAGAATGCTTGATGTGCCATAAAAGCAAAGTGTTTTGACTTGTCAATGGACACAAAGCTATTATGGGGAACCATCAAAGTATATCCATTAGAAGCCTGCGACTCGGTCGCGGAGGCCATCACCTATCTAGATAACACATAGCATAATCAAAAATTGGGATTAATTCCCAAAGAGACGCGCCATGCACTTACGTGTAGAGATGGTGCGTTGTAAAGAAGTAGAAATCTAATAGTAAGAGAACAAGTTGTTCGGAACTACCTATGTTCTATGGATATTCCTGGAGACAACGACACATTCAATATGGTTGTAGGATATCCTAGATGAACGAAGTATTGTGTGTTCTATAGTACTATGAACCAGAGGGACGTCTCGTCCGGTTCATAGAGGAAAAACTATTAGATGAACTACAATGCCTTAATTGACAAAATACTTTAAAATGAGGAAAGAGAAAGACTGAGAACCAGCCTGATCGAGTAGCAGTGCACCACTAACTGCACCTAATGTTGTTACTGTTACACACCGGGACGCCATTGCAGTGGGAGGTTGTTAAGCAACTAGAGATGTTCATAAGACTGGATGAGTTTTGAACTCTGGATCCAGTATACATGAAATCGATCCCTAGGTCTGCATAGGGTTTAGCGAAGAAGGTGTGTTAGAGACGTAATGGAAACAAAGGTGGTGTTTCTCGGAATTTTGTGTAGATAACACTTTGACATTGGCAACAATGTAAAAGTGTTGTCAGACATAAAATAGAGGTTGTCTAAATAAATCGAGATATAAGATTGAGAAGAAGTTAGAGCATGTTCTTAAGATCTTATGATCTAGAGATAAGAACATCGTACTTCTCCTAGACATCTTATATGATTAAGATTTGTTTTAAACATGCATACTTCTGAGAAAGGTTATTACCTTTCAGAGACAGAATATAGATGCAATGTTGTAAAACAAAAACCTGATATCAACTATGCGGTTTGCGTAGTGGGAGGATATCAAAGTAATCTGGATAAGGGATGTTCGAATGCTGCAAGAGTACTTTCATAGTACTGGCCTGAGCAAGACGAAATCTTCTTGGATTACAGATTCTCAGATCCAAGAATCAGAAAAGGACCAGTGAAAGTCGATATCAGGCTATGTGTTCACTTTTAGAAAGAGGTGGAACCATGAAGTAAAAGAGTGATAAGCGGGACGCTTCTCAGAGACTCTAATAACCGAATAGCAGCCTCAGAGGCAGCGGAAGTTTTGGTTAGGTTCCGGGATAACCTCTTGACTTGGATATGACTCTTAGTTTACCAAAGGCTATTAGATAGCGGTGCACGGTGAACTAGAAGAGGTCATAAGTCAAAAGGTGATGTTAACACATAGAGCAAGTACCACCTGATACGAGTCATCGTCAGGGAGACGACGTAGTTGTTGGAGTTGTGTACTTAATGTCTAGATTTAAGTGACGGAAACTCACGATCCATTGCCACTAATCTATTTAATTAAATAAACAATTATTTGCGTTTAATTATTTATAATTAAATATATGCAAATCATAGTCCTGGATTTTATACGTTGTAGTTAGTATGGTGTTGCATGGGCACACAGAAGATCATACTATCGGTTACTCGTATTTAATCGAACAGTTGCTCACGACCTAGATGGACACGGACCAATCCATCGGTATAGTCGTTGTGTGAGAGAGAAAATAATCTATCTTGATTATTTTATCACACTTGTACACTTGGTGTATTGAGCGGATCTGCTTGAGATTTATCGATTAGGATTGCCGGCGATAATCGATTTAAGTCTCAGTGTATTTTATTCTTAATCCCCGATACTATTGCGGGTGTGTATATTTAATATAAGTGACTTTGATTTACCAAAGGAATTAACCGATTTAATTATTGGGTTAATTACCGGTTAAGTTGGGTCACTATATTTTATATATGACATGCCGTGAATACTTGACGGGAAAGTGTATCCCGTAAGGGTTGATAATATCCCCGAGATGAGTTCATAAGGAATTATTATGTAAACCCTGCAGGTGGATTCAATCCGCATAATAATTAAGGTTGAATGGTACTAGTCTCGGATATAAGAGATGAATAAATTAATTAGCAATAAATTAATTTTATTCATGGATATTTATATCTTAAATACACGGAATAAATAATACTACCGGAGAAATATTATTTGATATAATATGGTTTAATATTGGGAGTGCAATTAATTTTATATAGTGGAAAATAGAATTAATTAATAATAGTAAGGATTAATAGATTTGGGCTTGGGCTCAATTTAATCACTATTATTGGAAGCCCAATATTCCACCTCCTTAAGATCCCCTACGTAGCCTATAAAAGCACTACATGGTATTCACAATTAGACAAGAAAAGATAATCATACTTGATTAGTCTAGAGAGTTCGTGAAGGAGATCCATGGAGTTCGGTAGATCGTCGCCCACACGACGTCCGGGCTAGTGCAAGGAATACGTGGGAAGATCTCAAGGTCATCGATTGATCTCGTTTCTCCGAACAACGAATCGAAGGTAAAATCGTAAACACCCTTTATGATTTTAATCGATTATTTATTGAAAATACCGTAGAACCAAGATCCGAGGACGAACCCCGGACGAGGATCGAACCGGGCGGTGGTGGACGAACCACCGGACCGCCGGCGGTCCAAGGATCCCCGTGGGGATCGAACCAAACACGCCCCGGCTGAACCGGGGGCGTGCGCATCGAAGGACCCCAGCCCACGGCTGGGGGTGCGATCGAACCCTAGGTTCGATCGCTGGGGTGGCGGGCTGGCGCCGCCGCGGCTCGTGGGACGAGCCGCCCCCTCCTGTGCGAACGGCGAGTCGCCGGACTCGCCGTAGGGTTGCTGTGATGCAACCCAGCGATCGCAAGATGCGATCGCATGAAACCCTAGCCGCGGGGGCTCGGCTGGGCGCGCGTGCATGGCTTCGGCCATGTCGTGCGTTCGGTCTTACTCCGGCGCGTGCGATGGTGTTCATGTGATCTCCGGCGAAAGGTTTTTCGATTGGATTGTCGGTTCCGCAATTTAGACAATCCGGATATTCGAAGGATTTCGGTCGGAATTAATTAGATAATTAATTTTAATTAATTTATTAATTCCGGGATATCGAATTCCAACAATTGGTATCAGAGCGTGGTTTACGTTCGCGGTATTTTCGATAAAATTGTTCTACCTTGCAGGGTTTCCGACTATTATGGCTAGATATAATTTATTCGTTAATTATTGTCATAATATGTTTTGATTAAACTCTCGGACATGTCGAGATTCGTTTTATGTGTGGTGAATGCTTGTAATAGTAAAAATTCGGGGGTTGACCGAATTTAGGATTTATTATTACGTTCTACTTTTTCCGGGAATTGTATAGGGTCGATTTCATGTATAGAATCGATACCGGATAATTGTATTTAAATTATTGTAATTTATTTACGTTGGATCGATGCCGAAACGACCGCCGGAGAAGACGTGTGACGAAGAAGACGAAGGGCTCGAGGATCGATCATGGAGATCGATCCCCATGAGATCGATGGCAAAGGAAAGGGGCGGCGATTGCACCCCTCGGCTGGGGCTGCCGCCGGCTTGGTGGTGGCCGGCCGGCTGAGTGGTGGCGGCGGTTGCCCTCTCCGGTGGCCGGTCGATGGTGGTGGTGGCGCGGGGTCCTCGTGATCTCGTGCTACTCTTACCGAGATTTACTTTCCTAAATTATTCGGTTTTCCTATTTTGAGTATTCCTATTCTTAGGAACTCTCATGGAATAGGAAAAGAATAAATTTAGAATAAATTTATTTCCTTATTGATTATTCCTATTTTATGGGAATTTTCATGGATAAGGAAGGAATAAATTTAGAATTAATTCGGTTTTTCCTTATTGAGTATTTTTCTTTATGGAAACTCTCATGGATTAGGAAAAGAATTAATTGGAATTAATTTATTTCCTTATTCTATTATGGAAGTCTTCTAGAATATTCTAAGTTCTACTTGGAATAGGATTCTAGAGATTTAATGGAATTAGAAAGGAAAATAATTAATTATTGAATTAATTTATTTCCTATTTGATTATTCCTATTTTATGGGAATTTTCATGGACATGGAAATTAATTAATTTTGGAAAGTAGAAGAATCCTTAATTAATTTTTCCTATTTAATTATTCCTTTATGGAATTTTTAATAGATTAGGAAAAGGAATTAATTTGGAAGGATTAAGAGTCCTAATTTATTTTATTTCCTTATTCTATTATGGAAGTCTTCTAGAATATTCCAAGTGGGTCTTGGATAGATTATTCTAGAGATTTAATAGAATTAGATAGGAAAATAAATAAATAAAAATATTAATAATATTTAATTTTATTTTTGATATATTCGATTCACTTAATTTTCGAATTAAGTAACTTTTGGATTAATTGAAAATAAATAGATTTAAATATTGGAATTAATATTCCCGTCACATGGAGCATTCAAGAACGAAGACTGAAGACTAGAAGATGCGTACGGAGATGCGATAAAGCCATAATAGTCGGAAAATAATATTCTAGTATTATTTTGATTATGTGATAATATTCTATGTGCTTTATTTCATGTATGCATGCTTATGTGCATTTAATTATGCATTAGATAGCGTATCCCTTTGTTATAAAAAGCTAAGTGGGAGAGGGTATGGAAACATATCCATGGTCTCCATTGCTGTTCTCTTGGTGACTTTTATGAACTTTCGAAGTTCATATAGATAAGCCATTGGAGGAGAATTCTTGTAATTCCTCTTACGAGAAACATTGATTAAGTTTATCAAACAATGCCTAATTTGTCTTTCCAAAGCTGACTTCAAGTCGACTCATTCTCACCCCGGGGAGTGGAATGGAGCCAGAGCCACTTGGTCATGTAGAGGACACAAATTAGAGACTTCCGTGCCATTCTTTGATAGATGGGTCGCTTGTCTGCTCGGCTCCCTCATTTATGAGAGATAGGGTCGTTCGCATGGTGAATCACTGGTTAGAAACTTCGAGTTTCACTTATGATTCTCCGCGTCTTGATTTACAAGATCGAATGGATCAAGTAATTGGGAGTCAATTATAAAAATCTCTTAGTGCAATAAACGTCCACACAACGTGGCTTGCTGTACTGACGGATTTTGGATTAATTGATGTAGACAGTTGTAAGAAATTGTGAAGAGTTGTGAAGTTATCGTAAACGTCCACACAACGTGGCTTGCGGTGATGTAGCAATTCCAAACGATTTGCTTTGGTGCTGAGTAATGGTTTACACTTAGATACGCCTTATAGTATTCCTCCCACCGAGGTTCCGCTATAAGCGATGTATGACCGAAGGAAATCTAATTGCTAAGTCGTTTGGGTGGGTAAACGTCCACACACCGTGGCTTGCCTTACCTGATGGGATTTTAGATGTGATTAGTGGTTTAATGATATTATTTGAGGGAGATAATATCGGAGATTAAATCGATTGTTTGTTGTTATATGTGCTCATAGATTAGGAAATGGCTTTGAACCCACTTTATGTGATACGTAAGGATTTTAAACTCACTGGTCCCTAAATGTAATGATTGGAATAGAGATCTAGACATTACCCAAACTGTTAAAGAGTGCAAGGTTGTACTCAGTGAGCTTTGTCCTCCCGAGCCTATTGACATAGGCGGCTAGACAAGAAGCGATGAGGATACTCATAAAGGCCAGTCGCTTCGAGAAAACGCTTAAAAACGTTTTTGAGATGATTGACCTTTTGGACGAGTTGAGACGGAAATCGCAAGCTCTTGTAGCCAATGCCAAAGGTTTCGAACCTAAGGGAAAAATCGGGGGAAAGGAAAAGCAAGCAAAGAAACCCAGTGGTCCTAGGTTTCTTGGACCACGAGATGGGACGAGAAAGCCATGAGGCAAGAGTTCTCGATGCAAACAGTCTGGGTACTGGAAGTCTGATTATCCTCTCAAAGAAAGTACGAAATTCTTCTTTAGTCGTAAAACATATTCAGTGGTATTATCTACCGGAACCTGGTGTGTAGATATGGAACCATTGACGGTATGTGCATTTTAAATGCAAAGGTTCCAGGAAACCTAACGACTTGGAAAAGAAGAAATAGTAGTCTACATGGGCAATGCTGTAGAGGAGGCAGTAGTTGCAGTGGAGGACATTTTATAGGATTTCATTTTGAGTTATTGCTTTTATGTACCTTTCATATTAGAAAGAACTTTGTTCTAGATCTCTAATAAATGGATATTTTATTTCTTTTAATCATTTTATGGTTATAAGAAGAAATAATGATATTATCTATTTTGGTACATTGACTAGCAATATATAAATGATGAATCCTGAGTCCACCACGATACAACGAACCGTAGTATGAAACTCGTTTTACTAATAAGAGATTTCTTTATCAATTATACTTGTGGATTCTTATGCTGAGTCATGTTTATTCAAATAAGAAGTTCAAAGGTCGAAAATTGATATTTGATCAATTAAGTTGAGGGAGTGGACCTTCCGACCTAAGAATCTAATTTGGAAGATAATATGACTAAGCAATCCTTTATGGATATAAGATGTAAGATCCGGACAAGTATAAGAATTGATTGACTCTGATGTATGCAGACCTATGCCTACTCAGACAATAAGGTACGAGTACTTCATTTTATGATTACTCGAAAAATGGATTAGAATACCTGATGTGCCACAAAAAGCAAAGTGTTTTGACAAGTCAATGGACACTAAGCAATTGTGGAGAACCATCAAGGTATATCCATTTGTAGCCTGCGATTTGATCGCGGAGGCAAGTACCTGTCTGAAGAATGCATGGCATACTAATCAGAGATTGGGATTTGATCCCAAATGACTACACCATACACTGTTGTGTAGAAATGGTGTGTTGTAAACAAGAAATGGAACTCTTATAGAAATAGTAAAAGCATAAGTTATACGGAACTACCTATGTTCTATGGATATGTCTGGAAACAACGGGGCATTCAAATGCGGTTGTAGAATATCCTAGAAGAACAAAAGATGTGTGTTCAATAGTACTATGAACCAGAAGGACGTTATAAGTTCTAACGCCCGATTCTTAGAGGAAGACTATTAGATGAACCACAAAGCCCAAAAATGACATGATACTTTTGTAAGAGAAAAACGATTAAGACTTAGAACCAGCCGAACCGAGTAGCGGTACACCACTAACTGCACCTACTGTTATCACTGTTAATACACTGGAATGCCATTGTAGTGGGAGGTTGTGGATCAACCAAAGATGTTCATAAGACTAGGTGAGTCTTCGGACTCTGGACCTAGTATACATGAAATCGATCCCTAGATCTACATGAAGGTAGTACGAGATCTAAATGTGCCTTCTTGGAAAGCAATAAGGATTATTGCTAAGAGGCAAGATCATTTAGAGTACAAGCTTAGTCAATCCATTGATGGGATTGAAGGAAAGCTTAGAGTTCGTGGAACTTGCGCATTGATGAGATAGTCCATTTGATGGATTCATCAAAAGGCACTGACGAATCGTGTGTATGGGAAACGTGATGGAAACAAGGTGGTGTTTCTCGGAGGTTTTATGTAGATAGCATTTTATCATTGGCAACAATGTAAAGATGTTGTCAGACATAAAATGATGGTTGTCTAGAAAAATCGATATATAAGATAAAGAAGAAGTTAGAGCATGTTCTTAAGATCTAGGATCTCAAGAAAAGAACATTGTACTTCTCCTGGACATCTTACATATGATTATGGTTCGTTTTAACATGCAAGATTCCGAGAAAGGTTCGTTACCTTACAGAGACGGAATGCATCTATCTAAGATATGTGTTTTGGAACACATAAAGGTGATAGAAGCAGTGAAAGCAGTTTCCTACACTTGGAGTGTGGAAAGCTTGATAAATGCATTGTTGAAAACAAGAACCTGATATCGGCTATGCGGTTAGCATAGTGGGAGGATATCAAGGTAATCCTGGAAAGGAATATTCGACTGCCGTAAAAGTACTTTCGAAGTACTGTTCTAGGCTACGAAGCTGACGAGTTTTTCCTTTGGATTACATTCTCTTAGATTTCTAATCGAATGAGGACCAGTGTAAGTCGATCAGGCTATGTGTTTCACTATTAAAGGAGAAGGAGTTTTAACATGGAAGAGTGATAAGCACGATGCTTTTCGGACTCTGCCATGGGTAACCAAATAGCGGCCTCAGAGGCAGCGGAAGTTTTGGTATAACTCCGGGATAATCTCTGGGACTTAGATGTGATTCTTAATTTGCCAAAGGCTATGTAAATAGCGGTGCAATGGCAAATGGTAAGAAATCACAAGTCCACAAGTGTAAGATAACACATAGTGCAAGTACCACCTGATACGAGTCATCGTCGAGGGAGACGACGCTGTAGTCACCAAGATAACTTCAGAGCGGCAACCTAGAGTGCTCATTCACATAGTACTTCTTGAAAGTACAACTTAAGCACGTGATGAGTATGGGAGTCGGGAGTTTGGAGGAAATGACTAGACCTTAGTACAAGTGGGAGATTGTTGGAGTTGTGTACTTAATGTCTAGATTTAAGTGACGGAAACTCACGATCCATTGCCACTAATCTATTTAATTAAATAAACAATTATTTGCGTTTAATTATTTATAATTAAATATATGCAAATCATAGTCCTGGATTTTATACGTTGTAGTTAGTATGGTGTTGCATGGGCACACAGAAGATCATACTATCGGTTACTCGTATTTAATCGAACAGTTGCTCACGACCTAGATGGACACGGACCAATCCATCGGTATAGTCGTTGTGTGAGAGAGAAAATAATCTATCTTGATTATTTTATCACACTTGTACACTTGGTGTATTGAGCGGATCTGCTTGAGATTTATCGATTAGGATTGCCGGCGATAATCGATTTAAGTCTCAGTGTATTTTATTCTTAATCCCCGATACTATTGCGGGTGTGTATATTTAATATAAGTGACTTTGATTTACCAAAGGAATTAACCGATTTAATTATTGGGTTAATTACCGGTTAAGTTGGGTCACTATATTTTATATATGACATGCCGTGAATACTTGACGGGAAAGTGTATCCCGTAAGGGTTGATAATATCCCCGAGATGAGTTCATAAGGAATTATTATGTAAACCCTGCAGGTGGATTCAATCCGCATAATAATTAAGGTTGAATGGTACTAGTCTCGGATATAAGAGATGAATAAATTAATTAGCAATAAATTAATTTTATTCATGGATATTTATATCTTAAATACACGGAATAAATAATACTACCGGAGAAATATTATTTGATATAATATGGTTTAATATTGGGAGTGCAATTAATTTT
Organism: Euphrasia confusa; assembly: GCA_954870475.1. Lineage (NCBI taxonomy): Eukaryota > Viridiplantae > Streptophyta > Magnoliopsida > Lamiales > Orobanchaceae > Euphrasia > Euphrasia confusa. The sequence continues at coordinate 37,056,565 of OX940950.1, forward strand.
ATATAGTGGAAAATAGAATTAATTAATAATAGTAAGGATTAATAGATTTGGGCTTGGGCTCAATTTAATCACTATTATTGGAAGCCCAATATTCCACCTCCTTAAGATCCCCTACGTAGCCTATAAAAGCACTACATGGTCTTCACAATTAGACAAGAAAAGATAATCATACTTGATTAGTCTAGAGAGTTCGTGAAGGAGATCCATGGAGTTCGGTAGATCGTCGCCCACACGACGTCCGGGCTAGTGCAAGGAATACGTGGGAAGATCTCAAGGTCATCGATTGATCTCGTTTCTCCGAACAACGAATCGAAGGTAAAATCGTAAACACCCTTTATGATTTTAATCGATTATTTATTGAAAATACCGTAGAACCAAGATCCGAGGACGAACCCCGGACGAGGATCGAACCGGGCGGTGGTGGACGAACCACCGGACCGCCGGCGGTCCAAGGATCCCCGTGGGGATCGAACCAAACACGCCCCGGCTGAACCGGGGGCGTGCGCATCGAAGGACCCCAGCCCACGGCTGGGGGTGCGATCGAACCCTAGGTTCGATCGCTGGGGTGGCGGGCTGGCGCCGCCGCGGCTCGTGGGACGAGCCGCCCCCTCCTGTGCGAACGGCGAGTCGCCGGACTCGCCGTAGGGTTGCTGTGATGCAACCCAGCGATCGCAAGATGCGATCGCATGAAACCCTAGCCGCGGGGGCTCGGCTGGGCGCGCGTGCATGGCTTCGGCCATGTCGTGCGTTCGGTCTTACTCCGGCGCGTGCGATGGTGTTCATGTGATCTCCGGCGAAAGGTTTTTCGATTGGATTGTCGGTTCCGCAATTTAGACAATCCGGATATTCGAAGGATTTCGGTCGGAATTAATTAGATAATTAATTTTAATTAATTTATTAATTCCGGGATATCGAATTCCAACAGTAGTAGTCACCAAGATAACTTCAGAGCGGCAACCTAGATTGCTCACTCACATAGTACTTCTCGGAAGTACACTTTAAAGCACGTGATGAGTATGGGAACCGGGAGTTTGGAGGAAATGACTAGACCTTAGTACAAGTGGGAGATTGTTGGAGTTGTGTACTTAATGTATAGATTTAAGTAGCGGTAAACTCCCGATCATAGCATTTAATCTATTTAATTAATAAACAATTATTTGCATTTAATTATATGCAAATCATGGTTCTGGATTTTATACGTTGTAGTTAGTATGGTGCTGCATGGGCGCACAGAAGATCATACTATCGGTTACTCGTATTTAATCGAACAGTTGCTCACGGCCTAGATGGACACGAACTAATCCATTGGTATAGTCGTTGTGTGAGAGAGAAAATAATTTATCTTAATTATTTTATCACACTTGTACACTTGGTGTATTGGGCGGATCAATTGAGACTCATCAATTAGGATTGCTCGGCGATAATTGATTTGAGACTCGGAGTATTTTATTCTTAATCCCTGAAACAATTGCGGGTGTGTATATTTAATATAAGTGACTTTGATTTACCAAAGGAATTAACCGATTTAATTATTGGGTTAATTACCGGTTAAGTTGGGTCACTATATTTTGTATATGGCATGCCGTGAATTCTTGAAGGGGCAGTGTATCCCGGAAGGGTTGATGATATCCCCGAGATGAGTTCATAAGGAATTATTGTGTAAACCTCATGAGTGGATTCGTTCCGCACAATAATTAAGGTTGAATGGTACTAGTCTCGGATTCAAGAGATGAATATAATTTATTAAGCAATAAATAAATTTATTCATGGATATTTAAATCTTAAATACACGGAATAAATAATACTAAGTTGGAGAAATATTATTTGATATAATATGGAATAATATTAGGAGTGCAATTTTATTTATATAGTGGAAAATAAATAAAATTAATATTGATAAGAATTAATAGATTTGGGTTGGACCCAATTTAATTTTCAATATTGAAGCCCAATATTTATTCTCCTTATGATCCCCTACGTAGCCTATATAAGCACTACATGGTCTTCACTTTTCATTAACCTAAGTTACGCCAATCATAAAGTTCTGAGAGTGAGGAAGATCCATAGGAATCCGATAGATCGTCGCCCACACGACGTTCGGACGAGGTGCAAGGAATACGCGGGAAGATCACAAGGTCGTCAACCGAATTCGTTTCTCCGTACAACGATTCGAGGTAATAATCGAGAAACCCCCTTCTATGATTATTTGTGCGTTGAATAATTGTAATATATACATGAACGCGCGATCCGGGAAAACGACGATCATCGCGGACGGGGATTCGAGATCCCCGGCGAAGATCGAAGGGGGCGGTCGAAACCCTAGGGTTTGACCGCCCGGCGCGCGCGACGAAGGGCGAAGCCCCGGCTGGACGCCGGGGCACGCGATCGACTTCGGTCGATCGCTAGGGTGCCACGGGCTGGTGCCGTGGCGGACCCCAGCCGCCCCTTCGACGGCGGCGTGCGCAACGGGAGGCAGCCGCGGCTGGATGCCGCGGCTGGAGCGATCGAGCCCTAGCTCGATCGCGGGGCTGTCGAGGGCTGGTGCCTCGACTAGGCGCCCCTCCTCCCGTCGGATGGCGGCGGTGAGTCGCCGGACTCACCGCCAGGGGGCTGTTGCGAACAGCCCCACGGGGATGCCGCGCATCCCCGGCGATCGCCATGCACGGCGATCGCGAACCCCGCGGATGGGGTTCGGCTAGGGTTTAGCCGCGGGTTCATCCCGCGGCGACGCTCTTGTCGAGCCCGGTTCTTCGCGTGTGGTTCGCGTTCGTAGATCCGACTCGTGGGAGAAAATCGGCTGGGGGCGGGCTGCGTGTCTTCGGATGCGTAGTCTCCAAAGGTCGGACTCCTGCGGATGAGTCGGTGTTCGTGCGATCTCCGGCGACGGGTTTTCGGTCGGGTTATCGGTTCCGCAATTTTGATAGCCCGGGACATCGAATCCCAGCAGGTCGGGCTCCGGCATGCGTGGTGGTTCGCGGTGGTTTCCGGCGACGGGATTTCTATTGGGTTGTCGGTTCCGCAATTTTGACAATCCGGATATTCGATCTCCAAAGGATTTCGGTCGGAATTAATTAGATAACTTATTTAATTAATTTTAATTAATTTATTAATTCCGGGATATCGATTTCCAACAATTGGTATCAGAGCGTTGGTTTTAGTTCATTGTATTTTTCGATAAATTGTTCTACCTTGCAGGGTTTCCGATTATTATGGCTAGATTTAATTATTGTTAATTAATGTCATAATATTTCTCTTGATTATTGAACTCTCGGTGATGTCAATATTCGTTCTTGTGTGGTGAATGCTTGTTCTTATTTTTCCGGAAATTGTGAGGTCGATTTCATATGAGAATCGATACCGGATAGCGTAGTAATAAATTTGTAATTTATTTACGTTGGATCGATTCCGAAACGACGACCGAAAAATTGTGACGGAGGAGACGAACGAGAGGGAGGACTCGGATCGATCATCCCCATGATCGGTCCATGGAGGATCGACCCGAGAGAGAGGGGGCAGCCGCGGGAGGCTCTCGGCCACGCCTAGCCACCGGTGGTGGTGGCGCGCCGGCTGGGGGCGGCGGCGGTGCTCCTCCTCGGTGGTGGTCGATCGGTTGGGGGTGGTGCGGAGATCCCCACTCCGTGCTACTCCTAACCGAGATTTACTTTCCTAAATTATTCGGTTTTCCTATTTTGAGTATTCCTATTTTAGGGAATTCTGATGGAATAGGAAAAGAATAAATTTAGAATAAATTTATTTTTCCTTATTTGATTATTCCTATTCTTGGGAATTTTCATAGATTAGGAAAAGGAATAAATTTATAATTAATTTATTTTTCCTATTTAATTATTCCTTTATGGAATTTTTAATGGATTAGGAAAATAATTAATTTGGAAAGTTTAGGAGTCCTAAATTAATTTTTCCTTATTTAATTATTCCTTTATGGAATTTTTAATGGAATAGGAAAGGAAATAATTTGGAAGGACTAGGAGTCCTAAATTATTTTATTTCCTTATTTCATTATGGAAATCATCTAGAATATTTCAAGTGGGTCTTGGATAGATTATTCTAGAGATTTAATGAAGTAGAAAGGGAAAATAAAATAATTTATTTTATTTCCTTATTTCATTATAGAAGTCTTCTAGAATATTCCAAGTGGGTCATGGATAGATTATTCTAGAGATTTAATGATGTAGAAAGGGAAAATAAAATAAATAAAAATATTAATAATATTTAATTTTATTTTTGATTTATTCGATTGACTTAATTTTCGAATTAAGTATCTTTTGGATTTATTAAAAATAAATAGATTTAAGTATTGGAATTAATATTCCCGTCACATAGAGCATTCAAGAACGAAGACTGAAGACTAGAAGATGCGTACGGGGATGCGATAAAGCCATAATAGTCGGAAAATAATATTCTAGTATTATTTTGATTATGTGATAATATTCTATGTGCTTTATTTCATGTATGCATGCTTATGTATATTTAATTATGCATTAGATAGCGTATCCCTTTGTTATAAAAAGCTAAGTGGGAGAGGGTATGGAAACATATCCATGGTCTCCATTGCTGTTCTCTTGGTGACTTTTATGGACTTTTGAAGTTCGTATAGACAAGTCATTGGAGGAGAATTCTTGTAATTCCTTTTACGAGAAACATTGATTAAGTTTATCAAACAATGCCTAATTTGTCTTTCCAAAACTGATTTCAAGTCGACTTATTCTCACCCCGGGGAGTGGAATGGAGCCAAAGCCACTTGGTCATGTCGAGGACACAAATTAGAGACTTTCGTGTCATTTGATGACTAGATCGATTGTCTGCTCGGCTCCCTCATTATATGAGAGATAGGGTCGTTCGCATGGTGAATCACTGGTTAGAAACTTCGAGTTTCACTTATGATTCTCCGCGTCTTGATTTACAAGATTGAATGATTCAAGTAATTGGGAGTCAATTATAAAGATCTTTTAGTGTAGTAAACGTCCACACGAACGTGGCTTGCTATACTGAATGGGATCTTGGATTAATTGATGTAGACAGTTATAGAAGGGAGTGAAGGAGCGTATGTTAACGTAAACGTCCACATGAACGTGGCTTGCGGTGAATATACGTGTCCCAAACAATCTTCTTGGATACTGAGTAATGGTTTACACTTAGGTACGCTTTATAGTATTCTTCCCAACGAAGTAACCTTATAATTGATGTACGACCGAAGCAAATCTAATTGCTAAATCATTTGGATAGGTAAACGTCCACACGAACGTGGCTTGCCATATCTGATGGGATTTTAGAGGTGATTAGTGGTTTAATGATATTATTTAAGGGAGATAATATCGGAGATTAAATCGATTGTTTGTTATTATATGTGCTCATAGATTAGGAAATGGCTTTTAACCCAATTTCTGTGATACTAAGGATTTTAAACTCACTGGTCCCTAAATGTAAAGATTGGAATGGAGATCTAGACATTACCCAAACTGTTGAAGAGTACAAGGTTGTACTCAATGAGCTTTGTCCTTCCGAGCCTATTGACATAGGCGGCTAGACAAGAAGCGATGAGGATACTCATAAAGGCCAGTCCTTCGAGGAAACGCTTAAACACGTTTTTGAGATGATTGACCTTTTAGGTGAGTTGAGACGGAAATCGCAAGCTCTTGTAGCCAATGCCAAAGGTTTCAAACCTAAAGGCATGAATCGGGGGAAAGGAAAAGAAAGCAAAGAAACCCAGTGGTTCTAAGTTACTTGGACCACGAGATGGGACGAGAAAGCCAATAGGCAAGTATTCTCAACACAAATAGTCTGGGTACTGGAAGTCTGATTATCCTCTCAAAGAAAGTACGAAATTTTCTTTAGTCGTAAAACATAGTCAGTGGTATTATCTACCGGAACCTGGTGTGTAGATATGGAACCACTGACGGTATGTGCATTTTAAATGCAAGAGGTTCCAGGAAACCTAAACGACTTGGAAAAGAAAAGATCGTAGTCTACATGGGCAATGCTGTGGAGGAGGCAGCAGTTGCAGTGGAGGACATTTTATAGGATTTCATTTTGAGTTATTGCTTTTATGTACCTTTCATATTAGAAAGAAATTTGTTCTGGATTTCTAATGAATGGATATTTTATTTCTTTTAATCATTTGATGGTTATGAGAAGAAATAAAGATAGTATCTATTCTGGTACATTAGCTAGCAATATATAAATGATGAATCCTAAGTCCACCACGATGCAACGAACCGTTGTATGAAACTCGTCTTATTAATAAGAGATTTCTTTATCAATTATACTTGTGGATTCTTATGCTAAGTCATGTTTATTCAAATAAGAAGTTCAAAGGTCGAAAATTGATATTTTGGTCAATTAAGTTGAAGGAGTGGACCTTCCGACCTAAGAATCTAATTTGGAAGATAACATGACTGAGCAATCCTTTATGGATATAAGATGTAAGATCCGGACAAGTATAAGAATTGATTGACTCTGATGTATGCAGACCTATGTTTGCTCAGACAATGAGGTACGAGTACTTCATTTGATGATTACTCGAGAAATGGATTAGAATACCTGATGTGCCACAAAAGCAAGTGTTTTGATAAGTCAATGGACACTAAGCAATTGTGGAGAACCATCAAGTTATATCCATTTGTAGCCTGCGATTTGATCGCGGAGGCAAGTATCTGTCTGAGGAATGCATGGCATACTAATCAGAGATTGGGATTTGATCCCAAATGACTACACCATACACTGTTGTGTAGAAATGGTGTGTCGTAAACAAGAAATGGAACTCTTATAGAAATAGTAAAAGCGTGAGTTATACGGAACTACCTATGTTCTATGGATATGTCTGGAAACAACTGCGCATTCAAATGCGGTTGTAGAATATCCTAGAAGAACAAAAGATGTGTGTTCAATAGTACTATGAACCGGAAGGACGTTATAAGTTCTAACGCCCGGTTCTTAGAGAAAGACTATATGATGAACCACAAGCCCAAGGTGACGTAATACTTTGAAATGAGAGAAAGATTAAGACTTAGAACCAGCCGAACCGAGTAGCGGTACACCACTGACTGCACCTACTGTTATCACTATTTATACACCGAAATGCCATTGTAGTGGGAGGTTGTGGGACAACCAGAGATATTCATAAGACTAGGAGAGTCTTCGAACTCTGGACCTAGTATACATGAAATCGATCCCTAGAACTACATGAAGGCAGTACTAGATCTAAATGTGTCTTCTTGGAAAGCAATAAGGATTATTGCTAAGAGGCAGATCATTTAGAGTACAAGCTTAGTTAATCCATTTATGGATTGGAACAAAGCATTGAGTTCGTAGTACTTGCAAATTGATGAGATAGTCCATTTTATGGATTCATCAAAGCATAGACGAATCATGTGTATTGGAAACGTGATGGAACAAGGTGGTGTTTCTCGGGTTTTATGTAGAGAACATTCTTATCATTGGTAACAATGTAAAGATGTTGTCAAGACATAAAATGAGGTTGTCTAGATAAATCAATATGAAAGATATAGGAAGAAGTTGGACATGTTCTTGAGATCTTGGATCTCTGGGAAAGAACATTGTACTTCTCCTGGACATCTTACATATATATGATTATGGTTCGTTTTAACATGCAAGATTCCGAGAAAGGTTCGTTACCTTTCAGAGACGGAATGCATCTATCTAAGGATATGTGTTTTTAAAACACAAAAGGAGATAGAAGCAATGAAAGCAGTTTCCTACACTTCGAGTGTGGAAAGCTTGATAAATGCGATGTTGAAAACAAGAACCTGATATCGGCTATGTGGTTAGCATAGTGGGAGGATATCAAGGTAATCCTGGAAAGGAATATTCGACTGCTGTAAAAGTACTTTCGAAGTACTGTTCTAGACTACGAAGCAGACGAGCATTTCCTTTGGATTACATTCTCTTAGATTTCTAATCAAAGAAGGACCGGTGTAAGTCGATATCAGGCTATGTATTTCACTATTGAAGGAGAAGGAGTTTTAACATGGAAGAGTGATAAGCACGATGCTTTTCGGACTCTGCCATTGGTAACCAAATAGCGGCCTCAGAGGCAGCGGAAGTTTTGGTATAACTCCGGGATAATCTCTGGGACTTAGAGGTGATTCTTAATTTGCCAAAAGGCTATGTGTATAGCGGTGCGATGGCAAATGGTAAGAAATCACAAGTCCATAAGTGTTAGATAACACATAGTGCAAGTACCACCTGATATGAGTCATCGTCGAGGGAGACGACGCTGTAGTCACCAAGATAACTTCAGAGCGGCAACCTAGAGTGCTCATTCACATAGTACTTCTTGGAAGTACAACTTAAGCACGTGATGAGTATGGGAGTCGGGAGTTTGGTGGAAATGACTAGACCTTAGTACAAGTGGGAGATTGTTGGAGTTGTGTACTTAATGTCTAGATTTAAGTAACGGAAACTCACGATCCATTGCCATTAATCTATTTAATTAAATAAACAATTATTTGCGTCTAATTATTTATAATTAAATATATGCAAATTATAGTCCTGGATTATATACGTTGTAGTTAGTATGGTGTGCGACGTCACACAGAAGATCATACTATCGGTTACTCGTATTTAATCGAACAGTTGCTCCAACCTAGATGGACACGGACCAATCCATCGGTATAGTCGTTGTGTGAGAGAGAAAATAATCTGTCTTGATTATTTTATCACACTTGTACACTTGGTGTATTGAGCGGATCTGCTTGAGATTTATCGATTAGGATTGCCGGCGATAATCGATTTAAGTCTCAGTGTATTTTATTCTTAATCCCCGATACTATTGCGGGTGTGTATATTTAATATAAGTGACTTTGATTTACCAAAGGAATTAACCGATTTAATTATTGGGTTAATTACCGGTTAAGTTGGGTCACTATATTTTATATATGGCATGCCGTGAATATTTGACGGGAAAGTGTATCCCGTAAGGGTTGATAATATCCCCGAGATGAGTTCATAAGGAATTATTATGTAAACCCTGCAGGTGGATTTGTTCCGCATAATAATTAAGGATGAATGGTACTAGTCTCGGTTACAAGAGATGAATAAATTAATTAGCAATAAATTAATTTTATTCATGGATATTTATATCTTAAATACACGGAATAAATAAATACTACCGGAGAAATATTATTTGATATAATATGGTTTAATATTGGGAGTGCAATTAATTTATATAGTGGAAAATAAATTAATTAATATTAATGGGATTAATAGATTTGGGCTTGGGCTCAATTTAATCATTAATATTGGAAGCCCAATATTCCACCTCCTTAAGATCCCCTACGTAGCCTATAAAAGCACTACATGGTCTTCTCTATTCTCATAAGTTCATAAGTTGAAGATCACAATTCTAGAGAGAGAAAGTAGAGAGGAGGATCCATGGAGTTCGGTAGATCGTCGCCCACACGACGTCCGAGCTAGTGCAAGGAATACGTCGGAAGATCTCAAAGGTCATCAAATTGAGTTCTACGTTTTTCCGAACAACGAGAACGAGGTAAATCGTAAAACCCTCTTTATGATTTTATCTTTTAATTATCGTAAAAATATCATGAACCAAGATCCGAGAACGCGATTCATGACGAGGACGAACCGGGCGGTGGTGGTCGAAGACCACCGGACCGCGGCGGCTCGTCGGCTCGATCGGTGATGGGTCGAGAGGGCGAGAACCCTCGGCTGGACGCCGAGGGTGGCGATCGATGCCCTAAGGCTCGATCGCCGGGCGCGCAAGGAGAAGCCCCGCCTGGTGCCGGGGCGTGCGATCGACGCTCGGTCGATCGCTGGGGGCAGCCGCGGGCTGGTGCCGCGGCATGCGCCCCCTCCTCCATCGGCGGTGGCGGTGAGTCGCCGGACTCACCGCCGGGGGCTGCTACGAGCAGCCCCGGGGATGCACGATGCATCCCCATGTGATCGCCCACCGCGATCGCGAGCCCCTCGCGGGGATCGGCTAGGGTTTTCCGTGGGTTCATCCCACGGCGGCTACCTTGGTCGGGCTCCGGCATGCGTGGTGGTTCGCGGTGGTTTCCGGCGACGGGATTTCGATTGGGTTGTCGGTTCCGCAATTTTGACAATCCGGATATTCGATCTCCAAAGGATTTCGGTCGGAATTAATTAGATAATTTATTTAATTAATTTTAATTAATTTATTAATTCCGGGATATCGATTTCCAACAGTTATAAGGGATTGCCGGAATAGAACACTGTACCTTTCCCAGGCATCTTACATAGACACGATTCTGGCTCGTTTTAACATGCAAGATTCCAAGAAGGGTGAGTTACCCTTCAGTAAAGGAATTTATCTTTCTAAGAAGTTGTGTCCTAAAACTCAAAAGGAGAAAGAAGAGATGAAAGCAGTTCCCTATGCTTCGGATGTGGGAAGCTTAATGTATGCGATTTTATGCACGAGGCCTGATATCTGCTATGCAGTTGGCATAGTGGCGAGATATCAGAGTAACCCTGGAAAGGAACATTGGTCTGCTGTAAAGAGCATTTTCAAGTATTTGCGAAATACTAAGGATTATGTTCTGAGATACAGAGCAGACGAGATATTTCCTTTGGGTTACACATATTCGGATTTCCAAGCAGATAAGGACCGACGTAAGTCGACATCAGGCTATGTGTACACTTTGGGAGGTGGAGCCGTATCATGGAAGAGTGTTAAGCAAAAGTGCATTTCGGACTCTACCAAGGAAGCTGAATATGTTGCAGCCTCAGAGGCAGCGAAAGAGTCAGTGTGGTTCCTTAATTTCCTCCGGGACTTAGATGTGATTCCAAGTTTGCCCAAGGCTATGACAATTTATTGTGACAATAGCGGTGTAGTGGCAAACAGTAAGGAACCACGGTCCCATAGTGCTACGAAACACATAGAGCGCAAGTACCACCTGATTCGAGACATCGTCAAAAGAGGCGATGCTGTAGTCACCAAGATAGCTTCGGAGGACAACCTAGCGGACCCTTTCAAGAAAGTACTTCCTAAGGAAGTATACTTTAAGCACTTGAAGGGTTTGGGAGTCAGAAGTTTGGAAGAAGACTACACCTTAGTATAAGTGGGAGATTGATGGAGTAGTATACTTAATGTCTAGACTTAAGTGATCTGAACTCCTTTTACACTTTCATTTATTTATTAATAAATAAACATTCATTTGCTTTTATTAATTAAATGCAAATTATAGTCCTAGATTATACACGTTGTAGTTAGTATGGTGTGCGTCGTCACACGGAAGATCATACTATCGGTTACTCGTATATAATCGAACAGTTGCTCACGACCTAGATGGACAGGGACCAATCCATCGGTATAGTCGTTGTATGAGTGAGAAAATAATTGGTCTTGATTATTTTATCATACATGTACACTTGGTGTATTGAGCGGATCTGCTTGAGATTTATCGATTAGGATTGCCTTTGATAATCGATTTAAATCTCTGAGTATTCTATTCTTAATCCCTGATATTATTGCTGGTGTGTGCATATAATATAGGTGGCTTTGATTTTACAAAAGAATTGATTGATTAGAATAACCAGTCAATTACCGGTAAAGTTGGGTCACCGTATTTTATGTATGACATGTTGTGAATTCTTGACGGGAAAGTATGTCCCGATAAGGGTTGATAATATCCCCGAGATGAGCTCATAAGGATTTATTATGTAAACCTCGCGTGTGGATTTGTTCCCGCATAATAATAAAGTTGAGTGGTACTAATCTCAGATATAAGAGATGAATAAATTTTATTATGCAATAAATAAATATTTATTCATGGATATTTATATCTTAAACATACGGAATAAATAATACTACCGGAAGAATATTATTTGATATAATATGGTAAATATTAGGAGTGCAATTATATTTATATAGTGGAAGTAATTATATAATTAATATTAATGGATTAATAGATTTGGGCTTGGGCTCAATTTAATCATTAATATTGGAAGCCCAATATTCTACTTCCTTAAGGTCCCCTACGTAGCCTATAAAAGCACTACATGGTCTTCACAATTAGAACACAAGACAAGAATATCATTAGTTGATAGTTCTAGAGAGTTGTGAAGGAGATCCATAAGCTTGGAAGATCGTCGCCCACACGACGTTCAAGCTAGTTCAAGGAATACGTGGGAAGGCTTCAAGGTCATCGAAGTTCTTCGTTTTTCCGGACAACGAGAACGAGGTAAAATCGAGAAAACCCCCTCTATGATTTTAATCGTTAATATATCGTAAATACCGACAAACCAAGATCCAAGGACGAATCCCGGAACGAGGATCGAACGGGTGGTGGCAGAGTAAGCCGCCGGACCGCCGGCGATCGATCCACGTGGGGATCGCGACCAAGAAGGGCCCCCGGCTGGACGCCGGGGGAGCGATCGAGCATGGCTCGATCGCTGGGCTGACCGCGGGCTCGTCCCGCGGTGGTTTGTTGATCGAACCGCCCCCAGCGGCAGTGATATGTCGGACTCGCCGCGGGGTTGCATGGTGCAACCACAGCGATCGATTTGATCGATCGCGAACCCCGCCCATGCGGGGGTTCGACTGGGGGCGATCGCGCGCCTTTAGGTGCGTGGTCTCCTCGGTCGGACTCCGGCCCGTGCGTTGGTGTTCGCGTGTTATCCGGCGACGGGATTTCGTTCGGGTTATTGTTTCCGCAATTTTAATAACCCGGTATATCGAATTCCAACATACTATAGCGCCGCTTCATGGGCTAGTGATGTGGTAAATCAAGTACAATTACATAGATATTAGCTAGGAGCTAATGATCGAACAGACCCGACTGGAATATTATTTAAGATTTCGAGTCATAATACTATTTCATTGACTATCGAGCAATTTCCTCTGACCTGAGTAGTCCAGAGTGATTCCATTGTGAAATGGTGTACTTTGATAGAAGTAAACGCCTTTCGTAAAAGGAGGTTATAAAACTTGTTATTGGGTATATCAGGAAGCATGTGGGAGAGCTTGGATTGACAAGATGGGATTGTCCTCCATTTTATAATGGGATACATGTCTTACCGGCCACTTGGAGAGTCGAGACTGTGGAAAATACGTGGCCACGTCCAGATTCATATCATAGTGATAAATATGGTTTTACAGTCTGTCTCAAAGTCCAAGAAAGGTTTGAACCGATTGAGGATGACTCGAGTCTTGCCTCAATTTCAAACTTAGACATAAAGTGACAACAGGAAGTTGGCAGCACACTGGCTCTGAAGGCCAAGTGGGAGACTGTTGGGATATGTCCTTCGATCCTACGTGTGCAATCGATATTGTCATAAGGTCGTCTATGGATGTTAAATGATTATTTGATAATATTATTTGTTGGGAACAATATAATATTGATCGATAAATCATACCTACAGGGTCACACACGGACTCAAAGATGATGTACGTTGCTTGATAAATATATTGATTTAGAATCAATATTTATGTGGATTTAATAAACATGCATGGGATGCATGGCTTGCATGGATGCATGTCACATAGTGTGACATGGCATGCCACATAGTGTGACATGGCATGCCACACAAGCAAGTGGGACCACATACAATGCATAGTGGCATGTGTATGTGGCATATGACCTTTCACCTCCTTTGTAACCCCTTTTGCATGTTAATGGTGCATTATGATGCCCATTATGTTGTAGGTTACAAAGGGGAGTAATGTGGTGAATAATGAGGTTATAATATGGATGAAAATCAGATTTTCATCACACATTATCTTTACCCACGAAATTCACACCAAAAAGAGAAAGAAGAGAGTGTTCTAGGAGAACCGACTCGATCAAGCAAAGTGTTCGTCATCCGAGTTCGTGTGCAACACTTAGAGGCCGGGCCATTTGTGCGGCTTCCACATCCGGACGATCTAAAGGAGTGACGAGGTCATTCACAAGGAGAGCTGCGAGTTGTTGATCCATCAAGGTGGTTCAATCGACTCAACACCACCTTAAACAACATCAACGAGGCACGCATCACCAAATGTAAGAATTCGTTGATATCTCTCTCTATATATATATATATATTTGATGTATATATATATATATAAATATATGTGTGTCTATACATATTTGTGTACACTAAGATTATGGCATAGTAGATCTATCGCTTTGAACGCTTCCGCACACACGGTATATCTATCGGATCGGTATACCGGTACCTTCAGTTCCACCTTTGGTGTCGCGTCGAGTTCTTGAGACACTTAGGTAATTGGCTCGTAATCACCCTTTGTACTTAAATCTAGAAAGCTTCTTAATATGTTTATGTGGTATTCTTCTTCGCTTTATATAGAATTCTTCTCTGTTTTGTGTACAATTCTTCTGTATTTGCTAACAGAATAAGTCTACGTTTTACTTACTTTTAAAACAATATTCTTTTGGATTTCTTGTTCTTAAACTGAATATTTCATGTTTTTATATAGTGAGTTATACTCTTTTTTATACTTAATTCTACTTATTTAGTTTGAAATCCGTTTTCTTAGTTTAATACTGAGTTCTACTCTATTGTATATTGAGTTCTACTCTTTTTGATTTTTAGTTTTACTTTGTTGTATACTAAGTTATATATTCTTATTTATACTTAGTTTTACTCTGTTGTATACCGAGTTCTATTCTTTCTTATACTTAGTTCTACTATGTTTTGTCCTTTTTTTATATTTAGTTATTCTAAGCTTGAAGTATAAGCGATAAAAGAGGGCAAAAAGTATGATACAAAAGAAATGTAATCAATCACAAGGGAGAAAGAAGTGAACGTTGAGTTAAAAACCAAGATGAATGTTCGAAATTTAAAGGTAAGAATGTTATTATTTTGATGGTAGAGATTTTCTTTCATCATTCTTTGTAATTTTATTCTTCTATATAGAGTTCTACTCTATTTTATACTTAGTTGTACTATTTTTTAAATACTTTTCTACTGTGTTTTTATAGGATGGCGAGGGTAGTTTCATTTTGCACCATGTGTTCTGAAGTTCGATGTCTAGAAGCTGTTTCTCCGTAATACAAGTTTCAGATTTCCCACAGTGTTCTTAGATCTAGTCCAATGATTTTTTTTTTGGTATCAACCTTGTGCTGATGATATTGATTTTTTAGTGTTGATGTATGGTTCTAGTTTTTTTTTAATTAAAATTCATATTTGTGTTTCCTCATTTTGTTCAACGGTATTCTTTCTTATTACTTTCAGATTATATTCTTTTATTTTTTTACTAACTTTTTAAGTAATATATGTTGTGTATTTCACATTAAGAATAATTTGATTATAAATAAAAGTAAAATATAGTTGATTATAGTACAAATAAAATAGAATTTATTAATAAATTAAGTAGAATATTGTATAAAGATAGTAGAATTCATTAATAAATGGAGTAGAATATTGATATAAAGAGAGTAGAATGTATTTTAACATGGAGAAGATTATAGATCGCCACTTGATACAAGACGTATTGATACAAGACCTCCCTTGCTCGGACTTTATAAACCCCCTGAGTCGCTGACTTTGGGCAGCTGCGTGCTGGACTTAAAACTCGAGAATTCTGGCAATGAGATGGTGAACCAAACCAGGGAATCAGTAGTGCCTTGTAGAGCTCTTTAAGAGCTTTTCGGAAAGGTATGGATCATGGCTTTAAGCGGACGGAGTTAGGAGAAACGAGGTGGCCAAGTTTGCTGCGCGGTCTCGATTGGTAGTCGGCCGAATCACTTTTCCCATTTCAACTCGTTTTTGCCTCATATTCATTTGTTTCTCCTACCAAGCCAATAAATAATCAATGTAAAACGAGACAATCCACTAAGATGCGATATAACACCACACAAAATGAACACAACTATACTAAAATGACAACGAAAAACCTAATATAATATCCTTCACGCGGTTAAGCTCCTCCAATGCATTGTCCCAATTCTGCATCAGAATCTCTGCTGCCAGTTTTCCCCGCATTGCACTCAAACTCCTGCCACTGTTGGTACACAAGGCCCTGTACAGGTACAAAGAATCGGGAGCCCCAGAGTAGTTTCCACATTCAAACTGGAATTTTGCATACTGATACAATGCTTCAATCACATCTGCTCAGCACAGAACATGCATCAAATGATTTCAACTAGAGGAAGAAAGCAAAACGATAAGCTGAGATGTGAATTGTCAACATCTAAGCACCAAAAAATTAAAAAATAGTTGAAAATCAAAGAGAAAGACCTGCTCATCATCATCACAAATATCTAACAATGTGACGTGAAAATTATAATTTAAACAACAGTTGTAAAAATTCATACAAAGAAGGTCTCATTAGAAACATGGAATACATGTTTAAACTTATTTAATAATCATCCATTCTACTTTTATCTCATTTCTTTTAACTCAGTTTTCTACCTAGTTAAGACAAGTTAACAAGTTTCATTTTGGAAGCCAATTAGTTCTCTGGCAAGAATCATATAAGCAATAAATGTATTGAATCAAAGCAAGACCCACAACATACGATGTATGTGGCTCAATCAAAGGAAGCCCACAAAATAGATTCTATCAATTATAGCTCACTAATTAACATAGATTTTTCTGAGTTTGGTGAATAATTATGTTGTAGATGTAGAATTCCCAAATTCACCAAGCTAGGTCAAATTGAGATGAAACAATCATAACAATAGGTTGTTATTTCAACATTCAAATTGAGAAGAAATTGAGAAAAATGAGATTTCTAGTTACCTTGTATCAAATTAGGGTTCTGATGTTGCTGTCGGTGGTTGTTCCAATGATGCCTGCGGCGGCATTGGTTATCTCGGTGGTTGTTGTGATGGTGCTTGCGGCGGCAGTGGTTATGTCGGTGGTTGCGGCACTGTTTAGAGATGAGAGCTCCGGTGTTCACGTCGATTTCCTGCGCGGTTTCGTCATTCAACTTCATGAGCGAGAAGAGAGGCGATTTCGGATTCGGTGCGGGTAAGGGTTGGGTCGTGTGCATAGGGGAAAAATAATTTGGCCAATTGACTTTTTTTACGGGCCGGTACCATACTGTACATATGGTACCAGTAACCAATACCTATATCATACTCCCGGGAGCACAATATAAATAGTGCTCTCACCTTTTAAAATATAAAAATCATCATTTAATAATTAAGAAATCTTCATTTCAAAAACCAATTATTATAAACATTAAATTAGCATAGCAATGAATATTTTAGCATATCTAATGAATATTTATCAAAAAATACATGAAGATATACTCATGGGTGTACAATTAGAATCCTACTCCTAGGAACTAGGTATAAATTGCCCACTCCCACCGACTATGGAAAATCATTTTGAAGTTCCATCCAATCTCAGATTTCTCAAAGAAAAAAAAAAATTCTTAAATCTCGCCTGCAATATAATTTTGATTATCGGTAAGTACTATTAGTTAATTACGAGATTAAGATTAAGATTAAGATTAAAATTAAAGAGTGACATTGGATTACGACGTCGAGTTTGAACACGATATCGAGTTTGAACACGATCGAGAACACCGTTTCATGCTGACAACCACCTCGACCTCACTACCTCCGTTTCACTGGATTAGCCCTCGTTAGCGTGCCTCGATTGTCCTCCTCCGCACTTCATACTTCGCATATGTCGCCGACCGTCATCCCCCATTGGCTGCATCAAGACTCCACTTGGCCATCACCCCTTTTAGGACTTATTCTTTTGGACTGAAATCGGCTGAATTGAACTGAACTGAACTTAAGCGATCTGAACTAAACTGAAGCGATCTTTACTGGATTGATTTTTTTTATAAAAATAATAATAATTTTTAAAAAATTTTAAATATTTTTTTAAAAATATTAATAATATTATGAGAGTAATTAGATTGTATATTTAAAATTATAGATTGAAATTATTTTTTATTTATTTTATTTTAATTTATAGGGAAACGAACTTAATCCGAACTGAACTGAGGCGATCTAAACTGAATTGAACTCAACTTAAGTGGTCTGAACTGAAAAAAACTAAACTAAAATTAAGTCCAAAAGAACAGGTCCTTAAACAAATATATCAGACAAATCCGTCTCCAAAACCCAACAAAAAAATCGTGTTAAAAATCCATATGCAACTCAAGTGAATTTTGACGGATGTTTACTGTAATTAATAATTATATACACATCAGGTAGGGCAGAGCTAACGACATGATGAGAGCAAAAGACTAAAGTGTTTTTTATTAAGGGTAAAAATGGTATTGTGAGGGAGGTGTTATTAGAAATTTTATAAATTGTAAGGGATAAATTTATCTAAGGAGTGAGTTTAGTAATGTTAGAGGTGAATTTGACATGGCCACTACTAGAATCTGACAAACAGACATCACCTCTTTAACGTTTATTCAGTTATGCAACAGATGTGTTTGGTATTACTAATATCAATCAACAAAATATTGATATATTAGGACTTATTAACATCAGCTATTTGTGCAGCTGATGTTAAAAGTGTAGTTTTAAAATTGACAATTTTTTCAAACATCAGTTCCTAAAATAGAACCGATGTTAAAATTTTTAATAAAAAAATTCTAAAAACTCTAAGTATCCCACTCCGACAACGGCCCAGGTTAGACCACCCAGAACCGCCGCACTTCTTTCGCTTGTTCAATTGTTCGGGTTGAATTCTAAGGTAGTGAACTGGTTTTCTTGATCCTACAGTTTTTGGATGAGGAGAAATATAAAAGGACCGTTCACAAGTAAGTTTATTATAAGTAATTGTGCAAATGTCATTATGCGTCTTTTGTTTTTTGTCTATTTTTGGTGATGAGGCAATAATTACGGGCCTTTTTTTCTTTGTCAATGTCTCATTTCTAATAATAGGCTTGAGCAAGAATCTGGGTTCTTCTTCATCATGAAGCATTTCGAAGATGGAGTTATGAGTGGGAACTGGGATGAGGTTGAAAGATACCTCTCTAGTTTCACTAAAGTTGAGGACAATTGTTACTCGATGAAGGTGTTTTTCGAACTCTGGAAGCAGAAGTATTTAGAGGCATTGGATAGGTGAGCTAATTTCGAACAATTTTTTATTTGCCCATGATGAATTTCTACAATGGTGTTTATTAATGTGTTTGTATATCCAGTCGCGATAAGCCCAAAGCCATTGAGATTCTCGTGAAGGATTTGAAAGTGTTTCGACTTATAACGTGGAGCTTTTCAAGGAGATGTTGGAATTATTATAAGTGTATTTTAATAATTCATGTATATTCATGTATTTTGACCAAAGTTGTGTAATTTTAATGGCTAATAAAATGTATTCGATTTCAAGTTTAATCGTTACTATAATTATCTACGTGTTACGAGGTAATTATGAGATTTTATTTCGTCAAAATCCGTTAATCGGTGAGTGAGAAATAAATTTGTAAAGATTGCCATAAATACTACTTTGGTAAATGAAAACAATTATTATTTTATTGGGAAATATGTTATCCCACATAGAAAGAATAAAAAAAGTCATTTCTCTTTAAATGTGATAAGAGCAATGAGTGTTCAACAAGTTGACTAAGTCATGGAAAGGACCACACGCGCGTGCCCCGCCCCGCCCCGTCCCGACCCGACTCGTCCCGTCCCGACCCGGGCCCGGGCTCGGGCTTGGTCCTGGCTCCTTGGTGATTCAGTTCTCACTGTTTCCGTTCAAACGAGGGTTTGATTCGGTGTGCATTTGTTCGATCCCCGCTTCGCCGTTGTATCTTTGGGGTCAGAGAGCCTGCAACCGTCGCATACACGGGGCTTTACTGACTTGCGGAAAGTGCAAGCGCCTCGGCAGCAACATCTTCGTCTTTCTTACTTTCCGCTTCTGTTGTTTTTCCGGTTTTGGACTAACCCGTTTACATTTTTGTTAACAATCGCAAGTCAGTAATTCATGTCTACCGGAAGTGATGCCCAGAACAAGGATGCCCAGATCAACAAGGAAGTTCCTGTCATCAACGTTGAACAACCCATCAACATAAATGAAGTTCTCATCGGTAAGATTCCAGTTGCGCTGCCCATCCACACCCAGACCATCCCGAATGCCGAGAAACCCGAGAAGTTCACTGGTGTCGACTTCAAAAGGTGGCAGTCCAAAATGATGCTCTACCAGACCACTCTCAGCCTTCAGAAGCATTTGACTGAGGACCCTATGACCATAACTGACAATGACACTATTGAGAAGCGCTATGCTTTCGAGGCCTAGGGGCAGAATGATTATCTCTGTCGGCACACCGTCTTGAACGGCCTGTGCAACGAGCTGTACAATGTGTACAACACGTACAAGTCTGCCAATTCCCTCTGGGATGCCTTGGAGAAGAAGTACAAGATCGAGGACGCTGGTACAAAGAAGTACGTTGTCGGTAAGTTCCTGGACTACAAGATGGTCGACTCCAAGTCTGTGATCTCTCAAGTCCAGGAGTATCAACTGATCTTGCATGACATCGCCTCTGAAGGGATGAAGATCAGTGAGTCCTTTCAGGTGGCGGCTGCCATCGAGAAGCTGCCTCCCGGGTGGAAGGACTTCAAGAACTACGTGAAGCACAAGAGAAAGGAGATGAGCCTTGAAGACCTCATTGTCAAGCTTCGGATCGAAGAAGACAACCGTGATCGAGAGGTCAAGCCTGGGAAAGTTCCTATGGAGGCTCGGGTGAACTTGACTGAGCCACATTCTGCCAAAAGGAAGAACACTTCCAAGGGCAAAGAGCCAGCCAAAGTCTGGAAGTTCACTGGGATTTGCCACAACTGTGGCAAACCGAACCACATGGTCAGAGACTGCAACAAGCCAAAGAGGCCGAACGGGCAGAAAAAGAAGCGACCAAGTGCCAACGTGGTTCAACATGAGCTGACATGTGCTGATATGACTGTTGGGGTCTATGAAGCCAATCTGGTTAGCAACAACAAGCAGTGGTTCATTGATACTGGAGCCACTCGACATGTTTGCTCTGACAAGGATGCCTTTGCCTCTTATGGTCCTTGTACCGGTCGCAAGCTCCACATGGGAAACTCCGCCTCGTCTGAAGTTGCTGGAGTTGGGAACTTTGTCCTCAAACTGTCTTCTGGAAAAGAGCTGAAGCTGACTGATGTGCTGCATGTCCCAGACATCCGAAAGAACCTGGTCTCCGGTTCTGTTCTTGTGGAGCATGGCTTCAAACTTGTATTTGATGCTAAAAAATTTGTACTTTCTAAATTTGGACTGTTCTTAGGTAGGGGTTATCTTGATCAGGGTCTGTTTAAAATGTCTGTAATGGCTGTTCGCACCCCCCCCCCCCCCCCCCGTTGCCTCGAGCACTAATGAAAAAGTTGTTTCCTCTTACATGATTGAGTGTTTTGATTTATGGCATTTTCGTTTAGGACATGTAAATCAAAATGCAATAAAAAGACTTATGAATTTGGAATTAATACCAACTTCTAAAATAAATTCACAACGTAAGTGTGAAATTTGTGTTGAAGCCAAAATGGATAAGTTACCATTTCGATCAGTCGATCGTTGTACCGAACCTCTTGGACTTATACATACCGATATATGTGATTTAAATTTGCACCGACAAGAGGTTGTAAGAAATACTTCATCACTTTTATTGATGATTGTACGAGATTCTGTTATTTGTATTTATTAAATAGTAAAGACGAAGCCCTAGAGGCATTCACTAAGTACAAAACCGAAGTTGAAAATCAACTCGATAAACTGATTAAGATAGTCCGTAGTGACCGAGGTGGAGAATACGTAGCTCCATTTGAACAATTATGTTATGAAAATGGAATAATACATCAAACAACAGCCCCGTATTCGCATCAGTCAAATGGCGTTGCTAAACGAAAGAACCGAACATTAAAATAAATGATGAACGCCATGTTGATCAATTCTGGGTTACTCCAGATCATGTGGGGGGAAGCCATTCTGACGGCAAACCATCTACTGAATAAGATTCCCCTTAAAGGGAAAAATGAAACTCCTCACGAACTTTGGAAAGGTCGTAAGCCATCTTAAAATTACCTTAAAGTGTGGGGGTGTTTGGCTAAGGTGTCGGTTCCTGAGCCAAAACGAATGAAGATAGGACCTAAAACGGTCGACTGTATCTTCATTGGATATGCTTTGAATAGCATGGCGTACCGATTCCTAGTACACTATTCTGAGAATCCAGAAGTGACTAAAGGTACGACCATTGAGTCGAGAAATGCATCATTTTTCGAGAACATCTTTCCGAGCATAGATGGAGCTGGTCCACCAAGTAATGAACCTGGTGATGAAGTAGTTACAGAACAAAGACGTGGTAAAAGAGTCAAAACAGCTAAGTCGTTTGGACCTGACTTTATCACGTACATGTTGGACGATGAGTCGAACTCTTATGGTGAAGCCCTAGCTAGTCCAGATGGACCACTCTGGGAAGAAGCTATTAATAGCGAAATAGAGTCCATCATGCAAAATCATACGTGGGAATTAGTAGATCTTCCACCCGACTGTAAGCCTTTAGGATGTCGTTGGATCCTAAAGAAAAAATATAGAGCCGATGGAACGATCGATAAGTTTAAAGCTCGGCAGGTAGCCAAAGGCTTTAGACAAAAAGAAGGTCATGATTTCTTTGATACGTACTCAACTGTGACGAGGATTTCATCCATACGGGTGTTAGTGTCGATTGCTGCGTTGCACAATCTTGAAATTCAACAAATGGACGTTAAGACTGCGTTTCTAAATGGTGAATTAGAAGAAGAAATATACATGGACCAACCTGAAGGTTTTCTTGCACCTGGTGAAGAGAAAAAGGTGTGTAAACTGATAAGGTCGTTGTACGGACTAAAACAAGCTCCTAAACAATGGCACTTGAAGTTTGACAATGTTATGTTGTCAAATGGTTTCAAAATCAACGAATGTGACAAATGCATGTGATAGAGTAGGTGACCAACAAGCCAACCTGTGGGTGTGGTCGAACCTAATTTATTATTTAATTAATAAATATTATCAATTTATTTCGAAATTATGAAAGATTATTAATTATGATTAATTAAGGCATATGCTATATCTACTCCCCATGTTGAATCATAGATATAGTCCTGTACAGTTACACATGTTGTATGAATTCGGTTTTGTGGAAACCGAGAGATAATTCTGTTAACGCAACTTAACTGGTCAAACTCAGTTCCTAGTCGATGGGTTACGCCAATAACAAGGATACCCGGCCTTTCCCCCTTGAGACTAGCACTTAGTGTATGTGGGCTAATCTCGAGCCTCGGTGTTGGGACATCGACATACTTGAGTGGGTGCTCACTGTTGATGAGTTCACTGAACCCCCTCTCCCTGGAATCTATAAGTGGTTATCACTGATCGAGTAAAGAATTCCATAATATAGTTGTACACAATTAATCCTTAAGACCCAGACATCACCGTGACTTCATCAGAGGACTAGCTGTATCGTAACGTGTTTCTGATTCCCTGGAAAGGGAGTAAGTCGAAAAAGGAGGCAATGTTCGTGCAGTTCGAAATCTGATGTGAAGTCTGTGCATGGTAGTAGGGGATCTGATCGCTTGATATAGATCATGGATGTCCTATGTGGTTTGTAGTCCCGGAATCTTTGGCCAGAGTTGAACAGTGAGGTGATTAGAGAAATGTGTTTCTCTAGATCAATCACGACTGGATTTTACGAAACCTAGAACGTTCACAAAATTATCAAACTCAACAAGAGATCTCGATTGACCAATATCTCTAGTTTGATCAGGACATATGAATCGGAGGGATCGTACTGTACGCTAACTATATTACAAGGTTCTTGCAGGCACTTCATTTCTATCTAGGGAATTAGTGAAGCTTGGTTGCTAGACGCTCGTCACTGATTCGTTGGGCACCGAATTGTTCGGAGATTAAATAATATGATTATTAATCTGAAACTCTCGGGAGTAGTTGATATAAGAACAATATGTTGTTCGAATCACAATATGTTGTGAGCCCACGGCTAGTTATACACCTGAACCATTGAGGGTCACATTCTCGTGTAAACCGATCCTTGAATACGATCATGTATTAATTAACTATTAATTAAGTACATATAGTCGGAGGTCAATATGATTGAATCCGAGATTCATAATTGTGATTATGAGTTGGAAATATTACTGAGCTAAAGAAAACGGACACGATGGTGTACACTTTCTATTTTGGGAAATTTCCTGATTTAGCAGTACCCCTGAAATGGGCTTTCCGATTTTGTGAAATTGGAAATTTTTATTATTATCTCATATGGATGAGAAAATTAAAACGAGAAAGAAAATATAATCGTTATATTTTTCGGAGATCGAATTGATTGTCAATTTGGGATAAACGTAATGACGGCTAATGAATTGGCCGGCTAGGGTTAATGGATCCGATCCATTAGGGTTTGAGCCCAAGTAGCTCTTCTCTTCACCTATAAAAGGAGCTCCATAGGCATGAAGAAGAACACACCAAAACCTAGAGAGCTCTAGCCTAACCTCTCCTCTCTCCCTCTCCCTCTCTCGTCCGCCGCCCCCCTTCGGCCGCCTCCCTCGGAGGACCACACAGAAGATCATACTATCGGTTACTCGTATTTAATCAAACAGATGCTCACGACCTAGATGGACACGGACCAATCCATCGGTATAGTCGTTGTGTGAGAGAGAAAATAATTTGTCTTAATTATTTTATCACACTTGTACACTTGGTGTATTGAGCGGATCGATTGAGACTCATCAATTAGGATTGCTCGGCGATAATTGATTTGAGACTCAGTGTATTTTATTCTTAATCCCCGATATTGTTGCGGGTGTGTATATTCAATATAAGTGACTTTGATTTACCAAAGGAATTAACCGATTTAATTATTGGGTTAATTACCGGTTAAGTTGGGTCACTATATTTTATATATGGCATGCCGTGAATGATTGACCGGACAGTGTATCCCGGAAGGGTTGATAATATCCCCGAGATGAGCTCATAAGGATTTATTATGTAAACCTCGCGAGTGGATTTAATTCCGCATAATAAATAAGGTTGAGTGGTACTAGTCTCGGATAAAAGAGATGAATAAATTTATTAAGCAATAAATAAATTTTATTCATGGATATTTATATCTTAAATACACGGAATAAATAATACTACCGGAGAAATATTATTTGGATATAATATGGTTTAATATTGGGAGTGCAATTAATTTATATAGTGGAAAATAAATTAATTAATATTAATGGGAGATTAATAGATTTGGGCTTGGGCTCAATTTAATCATTAATATTGGAAGCCCAATATTCCACCTCCTTTAGATCCCCTACGTAGCCTATAAAAGCACTAAATGGTCTTCACTTTTTCATAAGACAAGAATATCAATACTTGATAGTTCTAGAGAGTTGAAGAGGATCCATAAGCTTGGAAGATCGTCGCCCACCCGACGTTCAAGCTAGTGCAAGGAATACGTGGGAAGATTCAAAAGGTCGTCTTGAATTCGTTTCTCCGAACAACGAATCGAAAGGTAAAAATCTAAACACCCTTGATTGTTCGATTTTGGTTTATCGAGAATACCGTAGAACAAAATCCGAGGTACGAAACCATGAACGGGGGACGATCGAGTGGTGGTGGCGAAACCACCGGACCACAAGCGATCGCCCGGGCTAGGGTTTCGCGCGGGCGTGGAAGGGCGAACCCCGGCTGGACGCCGGGGGTGCGATCGATCGTCATGATCGATCGCTGGCCGCGGGCTGTGACCCGCGGCGGCCCTGCTGGAGGCGGGCCAGCCTTCTAGGCGGCGGTGAGTCGCCGGACTCGCCGCGGGGGCTGCTGGGCAGCCCCTCCCCGATCGATCGCTCCATGCGATCGATCCTTCGATCGCGTGAACACCCCGGATCGCGGGGGTTCGGCCGGGGGCGGGCTGTGCGTCTTCGGGCGCACGGTCTCCGATGGTCGGACTCCGGCGGATGAGTCGGTGTTCATGTGATTTCCGGCGGAAGGTTTTCGTTCGGGTTATTGTTTCCGCAAATTTTAATAGCCCGGGATATCGAATTCCAACAATTGGTATCAGAGCGTGGTTTACGTTCGCGGTATTTTCGATAAAATTGTTCTACCTTGCAGGGTTCCGACTATTATGGCTTAATTTATTATTCGTTTAATTTATTTTGTCATGTATGTTGGATTGATTAAACTCTCGGACATGTCGAGATTCGTTTTTGGTGGTGAATGCTTGTAATAGTAAAAATTCGGGGGTTGACCGAATTTAGGATTTATTATTACGTTCTATTTTTTCCGGAAAATGTATAGGGTCGATTTCATGTATAGAATCGATACCGGATAGTGTAAAAATTTATTTTGTAATTTTTTTTGCGTTGGATCGATGCCGAAACGACCGCCGGAGAAGACACGTGACGAAGGAGATGATCGAGAGGGTGAACGGGACAAGGATCGATCAATCCCCATGATCGATCCATGAGGATCGATCGATCGCATGGTGAGGCGCCGAATTCGCGCCTCTCGGCGGCGATGCCACCGGTGGTGGTGGCGCGCCGGCTGGGCGGTGGCGGCGGTGGACCTCGGCCGGTGATGGCGGTCCGGTGGGGGGCGCGGGGGTCCTTGTGATCTTCGTGCTCTCCCGGAAATTTACTTTCCTAATTGATTCGGGTTTTTCCTATTTGAGTATTCCTATTTTTGGGAAATTCTCATGGATTAGGAAAAGAATTAATTGGAATTAATTTTATTTCCTTATTCTATTATGGAAGTCTTCTAGAGTATTCCGAATTCTACTTGGAATAGGATCCTAGAGATTTAATAGAATTGGAAAGGAATAAAAGTTAATTTAGGATTGATTTATTTCCTAATTGATTATTCCTATTTTATGGGAATTTTCATAGAAATGGAAATTAATTAATCTTGGAATGTAGAAGAGTCCTAAGTTATTTTATTTCCTTATTTCATTATGGAAATCATCTAGAATATTCCAAGTGGGTCTTGGATAGATTATTCTAGAGATTTAATGAAGTAGAAAGGGAAAATAAAATAAATAAAAATATTAATAATATTTAATTTTATTTTTGATTTATTCGATTGACTTAATTTTTTAATTAAGTATCTTTTGGATTTATTAAAAATAAATAGATTTAAATATTGGAAATTAATATTCTCGTCACATGGAGCATTCAAGAACGAAGACTAAAGACTAGAAGATGCGTACGGAGATGAAGTAAAGCCATAATAGTCGGAAAATAATATTCTAGTAATTATTTTGACTATGTGATAATATTATGTGCTTTATTACATGTATGCATGCTATATGTGTTTACTTTTATGCACTAGATAGCGTATCCCTTTATTGTAAAAAGCTAAGTGGGAGAGGGTATGGAAACATACCCATGGTCTCCATTGCTGCTCTCTTGGTGACTTTTATAAACTTTCGAAGTTTATATAGATAAGTTATTGGAGGAGAGTTCTTGTAATTCCTCTTACGAGAAACATTGATTAAGTCTATCAAACAATGCCTAATTTGTCTTTCCAAAGCTGATTTCAAGTCGACTCATTCTCACCCCGGGGAGTGGAATGGAGCCAAAGCCACTTGGTCATGTCGAGGACACAAATTAGAGGCAGTCGTACCATTCTTTGATAGATGGATCGATTGTCTGCTCGGCTCCCTCATTTATGAGAGATAGGGTTGTTCGCATGGTGAATCACTGGTTAGAAACTTCGAGTTTCACTTATGATTCTCCGCGTCTTGATTTACAAGATCGAATGGGTCAAGTAATTGGATTTCAATTGTATAAGTCTTTTGGTATGGTAAACGTCCACACTATCGTGGCTTGCTATATCGAATGGGACTTTAGATCGATTGATGTAGACAGTTATAGAAGGGAGTGAAGGATCCATGTGTCAACGTAAACGTCCACACTATCGTGGCTTGCGGTGGTATACGAGTCTCAAACAAACTTCTTAGTACTGAGTAATGGTTAACACTTAGGTACGCTTCATAGTATTCCTCCCATCGAGGTAACGCTATTGATGATGTACGACCGAAGGAAATCTAATTGCTAAATCATTTGGGTGGGTAAACGTCCACACTATCGTGGCTTGCCTTACCTGATGGGATTTTAGATGTGATTAGTGATTTAATGATATTATTTAAGGGAGATAATATCGGATATTAAATTGTTTGTTTGTTTTATGTGCTTATAGGTTAGGAATGACTGTGACCCCACTTTGTGATATACTTAAAGATGAAAACTCACTGGTTCCATATAGTACTGATTGGAAAAGAAATCTGGACAATGTTCAGACTGTTGAGCCTTCCGAATCCACTATTGTCCCAACTGATGAGGACATTGAAAATGACCTCAAGGAGATGTTAGGACATAGTAAGGAAGCCGGACTAGAGGTGATTGACATACTCATCAAGTTCAGTCCTCTTGAGGAATCGCTTAAAAACGATTTCAAAAGAACTGAACTGATAAGTATGATCAGAGAATCACAAGCTCTAGTGGCCGAGTTGGAAGTGCAAGCAAAGAAGCCCAGTGGTTTTGAACCACGGATTGGGAAGAGCAAGCCGCGAGGCAAGTGCTTTCGATGCAAGCAGTCTGGGCACTGGAGGTCTGATTGTCCTCTCATCAAAGGTACGAAATTTTCCTTAGTCACCGAAACATTGTCAGTGGTGTTATCTACCAGCACCTGGTGTGTAGATACGGGGGCCACTGATCATGTCTGCAATTCATTGCAGGGGTTCCAGGAAACCCAGAGACTTAGAGAGGGAGAGATCGTGGTCTACATGGGCAATGCCGCGAAGGTGGCGGCTGTTGCAGTGGGAGACGTTCACTTACGCTTCAGTAGTGATAGGATTTTAGTTTTACATAATTGTCTTTATGTACCCAACTTTAGAAAGAATTTAATTTCGGTTTCTAAACTTATTATGAATGGATATTCTGTCTCTTTTGACCACTCGGTGATCATAAGAAGAAACAGTGAGATTATCTGTTCTGGTACATTGATGGACGATTTGTATGTGCTAAATCCTGAGTCTAACACGATGCAACTAACCGAGAGTAATAACACATCTACGAACACCAATAAGAGAAAGGAACCTTCTAGGATGAATCAATTATACTTGTGGCACTTAAGGCTAGGTCATATTAACTCAAATAGAATTCAAAGGTTGAAAGCTGATGGTCTCATCAGTGGTGTTGAAGGAGAGGACCTTCCAACCTGCGAATCCTGTTTAGAGGGAAAAATGACCAAGCGTTCTTTTTCTGGTAAAGGACGAAGGTCTGAACAAGTATTGGATTTGATTCACTCTGATGTATGCGGACCTATGTCTACTCAGGCAAGGGGAGGGTATGAGTACTTCATCACTTTCACTGATGATTACTCAAGGTATGGATTTGTATACCTGATGCGCCGCAAGAGCGAATCCTTTGACAAGTTCAAGGAGTTCAAGGCTCTTGTGGAGAACCTTCAAGGTAAATCCATTAAATGCCTGCGATCTGATCGCGGAGGCGAATACCTGTCTGGAGAGTTCAAGGCATACTTGGCAGAGAATGGGATTGATTCCCAAATGACATCACCATATACTCCCCAGCAAAATGGTGTGTCAGAAAGAAGGAATAGGACTCTTATGGAAATGGTGCGATCAATGATGAGTTACTCGGACTTACCTATCATGTTCTGGGGATATGCCTTAGAAACAGCGGCGCACATTCTGAACTTGGTTCCATCTAAAACGGTTCCTTCAACACCCATGGAACGATGGAGCGGGCGCAAGCCTAGCTTGAGACACGTTCGGATCTGGGGGTGCCATGCACATGTGTTGAAGGTAGGTGCCGATAAATTAGAACCTCGTACTGAAGTACGGTTGTTTATAGGATATCCTAGAGGAACTAAAGGTGGCATGTTCTATAGTCCTAAGGACCAGAAGATCGTTATAAGTACTAACGCTCGGTTCTTGGAGGAAGACTATGTCATGGACCACAAGCCCAAGAGTGACATAATAATTGATGAATTGAGAGGTAACACTGAAGACCTAGACACAGACGAACCGAGTATAGATACACCACTAGAATCTGCACCTGACACTATCACTGTTAATACACCGGAACGCCGTCGTAGTGGGAGGGTTGTTAAACAACCAGACCGATGGATTGGACTGGGTGAGTCTTCGGACTCTGGACCTGGAGTTCATGAAATCGATCCCTGGACCTATGACGAGGCAGTACAAGATATAGATGCGCCTTCTTGGAAGAAAGCGATGAAATCCGAAATTGAATCTATGGATTCTAATAAAGTCTGGGATCTTGTAGAACCACCAAGTGGCGTAAAGCCAATTGGGTGTAAATGGGTCTACAAGAGAAAGAGAGGATCTGACGGAAAGGTTGAAACCTTTAAAGCTCGGCTTGTTGCGAAAGGATATACTCAGAAAGAGGGAATCGATTATGAGGAGACCTTCTCGCCGGTAGCCAAGATAAAGTCGATCCGGATTCTCTTATCCATAGCAGCTCATATGGATTATGAGGTGTGGCAAATGGATGTCAAGACAACTTTCCTAAATGGAAGTCTTGACGAGACGATTTATATGAAACAACCAGAAGGATTCATTGCTAAGGGGCAAGATCATCTAGTGTGCAAGCTTAATCGATCCATTTATGGATTGAAACAAGCCTCGAGATCGTGGAACCTGCGATTTGACGAAGCAGTCCAATCTTTTGGATTCAGTCAAAGCATGGACGAATCATGTGTGTATTGGAAACGTGATGGGAAGAAGGTGGTGTTTCTCGTGCTTTATGTGGACGACATTCTTCTCATTGGCAACAGTGTGAAGATGTTATCAGACATAAAGGGATGGTTGTCTAGACAATTCGATATGAAAGATTTGGGGAGAAGTCGGGCATGTTCTAGGGATCAAGGTTATAAGGGATCGCCGGAATAGAACATTGTACCTATCCCAGCAATCTTACATAGACACGATTCTGGCTCGTTTTAACATGCAAGATTCCAAGAAGGGTGAGCTGCCCTTCAGTAAAGGAACTTATCTTTCTAAGGAGATGTGTCCTCAGACACAAAAGGAGAAAGATGAAATGAAAGCAGTTCCCTACGCTTCGGCTGTGGGAAGCTTGATGTATGCAATGTTATGCACGAGGCCTGATATCTGCTATGCAGTTGGCGTAGTAGCGAGATATCAGAGTAACCCTGGAAAGGCTCATTGGACTGTCGTAAAGAGCATTTTCAAGTATTTGCGAAATACTAAGGATTATGTTCTAAGTTACGGGGCAGACAATCTGATTCCTTTGGGTTATACAGATTCGGATTTCCAAGCTGATAAGGACCGGTGTAAGTCGTTGTCAGGCTATGTGTTTCACTATTAAAGGAGGAGGAGTTTTTAACATGGAAGAGTGATAAGCACGATGCTTTTCGGACTCTCCCATGGGTAACCAAATAGCGGCCTCAGAGGCAGCGGAAGATTTGGTATGGCTCCAGTATTACCTCTGGGACTTAGATGTGATTCTTAGTTTACCAAAGGCTACGTAAATAGCGGTGCAGTGGCAAACTTTAAGAGATCACGAGTCCATAAGTGCAAGATAACACATAGGGCAAGTACCACCTGATACGAGTCATCGTCAGAGGGACGATGCAGTAGTCACCAAGATAGCTTCAGAGCGGCAACCTAGATTGCTCATTCACATGGTACCTCTTGGAGGTACAGTTTAAGCACGTGATGAGTATGGGAGCCGGGAGTTTGGAAGATAAGACTAGACCTTAGTATAAGTGGGAGATTGTTGGAGTAGTATACTTAATGTCTAGATTTGAGTATTCTGAACTCCTTGTACACTTTCATTTACCTATTAAATACGAACATTCATTTGCTTTTAATTATTGTCAATTAAAATTATGCAAATTATAGTCCTGGATTTCATACGTTGTAGTTAGTATGGTGTGTCGGGCCCACACAGAAGATCATACTATCGGTTACTCGTATTTAATCAAACAGATGCTCACGACCTAGATGGACACGGACCAATCCATCGGTATAGTCGTTGTGTGAGAGAGAAAATAATTTGTCTTAATTATTTTATCACACTTGTACACTTGGTGTATTGAGCGGATCGATTGAGACTCATCAATTAGGATTGCTCGGCGATAATTGATTTGAGACTCAGTGTATTTTATTCTTAATCCCCGATATTGTTGCGGGTGTGTATATTCAATATAAGTGACTTTGATTTACCAAAGGAATTAACCGATTTAATTATTGGGTTAATTACCGGTTAAGTTGGGTCACTATATTTTATATATGGCATGCCGTGAATGATTGAACGGACAGTGTATCCCGGAAGGGTTGATAATATCCCCGAGATGAGCTCATAAGGATTTATTATGTAAACCTCGCGAGTGGATTTAATTCCGCATAATAAATATTGTTGAGTGGTACTAGTCTCGGATAAAAGAGATGAATAAATTTATTAAGCAATAAATAAATTTTATTCATGGATATTTATATCTTAAATACACGGAATAAATAATACTACCGGAGAAATATTATTTGGATATAATATGGTTTAATATTGGGAGTGCAATTAATTTATATAGTGGAAAATAAATTAATTAATATTAATGGGAGATTAATAGATTTGGGCTTGGGCTCAATTTAATCATTAATATTGGAAGCCCAATATTCCACCTCCTTTAGATCCCCTACGTAGCCTATAAAAGCACTACATGGTCTTCACTTTTTCATAAGACAAGAATATCAATACTTGATAGTTCTAGAGAGTTGAAGAGGATCCATAAGCTTGGAAGATCGTCGCCCACCCGACGTTCAAGCTAGTGCAAGGAATACGTGGGAAGATTCAAAAGGTCGTCTTGAATTCGTTTCTCCGAACAACGAATCGAAAGGTAAAAATCTAAACACCCTTGATTGTTCGATTTTGGTTTATCGAGAATACCGTAGAACAAAATCCGAGGTACGAAACCATGAACGGGGGACGATCGAGTGGTGGTGGCGAAACCACCGGACCACAAGCGATCGCCCGGGCTAGGTTTTCGCGCGGGCGTGGAAGGGCGAACCCCGGCTGGACGTCGGGTGGGCGACGATCCTCCAAGCTTATGGATCTCCTTCACAAACTCTCTAGAATATCCAGTATGATAATCTTATGGTGTCTTCTAATTGTGAAGACCATGTAGTGCTTTTATAGGCTACGTAGGGGATCTAAAGGAGGTGGAATATTGGGCTTCCAATATTGATGATTAAATTGAGCCCAAGCCCAAATCTAGTAATCCCATCAATATTAATTAATTTATTTTCCACTATATAAATTAATTTCACTCCCAATATTAAACCATATTATATCAAATAATCACTACTAGAATCTGCCAAATAGACATCAGTTATTAACCGATGTCTAATGTTTTCCCAACTGATGTGTAGCGAGGAGATGTCTATAGTAGGCCTACTATAGACATCAGTTTATACCCGTTGTCTGTATCCGTAATAGATATCAGTTAGTTCGAATGATGTGGTTTAATGTAAGCATATCTGTCAATACTCGATGCAGAATCTAGTGAAAATAGCCGATATCTAAAGTACCGCTTTTAACATCAGTTGTTTGTTCAAAAACCGATTTCCAGAAACTCTTTAATATCACTTACAGTTTTACAACTGATTTTCCTAAGCTCTTTAGTATCACTTAAAATTATCGTTTTACCTGCTTTAATCGATTTCAATTTATAAATGATAATATTAGCAATAAAATCTCAACATACTCATAAATTAAATTTGAATATATTGAAACAATTCCAAAATATTTCAAATCAATTTCAAAATATTTCAAATCCGAAATATTTAACAAACATATATAAAAGGATCACGGACTACGATTCTTCTTCTTTGAGACAACGCTGGAAAATCTCATCGATGTCAAGCTCTTCCAGATTTGATGCAAGTCTCTCGTCCACATAAGCTTCTTCATGTGCAGACCTTGTTAGCAATGTTAGATAGCAAATCCAGACCCTCGTAAGTGGCCCATGTGCTCTGGATATACCTACAACAAAATGTCTATTAAAATACCAATAACAATAATCATTGACAGTCAAGGCACATAGATATGGTTGAGAGCGAGTACCAATGGCGTTGGCGGAGCGAGTGAAGTCCAAGCTTGTCAGTTATCTCAGCAGCATTCATGGCATTTGGAAAATCTTGTTTGTTAGCAAAAACAAGAAGCAATGCATCCCTCAATTCATCCTACATGGATATTAAAAACAAAATGTACACAATTACAAAGGTTGCATTTGGATGTGAGGATTTCAAACAAATGCAAATTATAACTTCAAAATAATTTGAAATCCATTGTACAATAACTTCATGAATTCATCCCAACAAGCTCAACAAATTCTTTATCATGGAATCAACATCAATAAATGAAGACAAATTTCAACCACCGGTCCATAACAAAAGTACGCTGGGTAGTAACACACTTTTGGTAAAAAAAAATGAGCTCGTTGTGAGACAAACAATCTTACCATGTGAAGAACATAAAACTAAATAACCAAATAAATCATGCACAGTATCTGATTACCTCATTTAACATCGTGTGCAGTTCATCCCTAGCCTCAACAACACAATCCTAATCATTACTATCAACCACAAAGATCAGCCCTTGAGTGTTCTGAAAGTAATGCCCCCACAATGGTCGGATCTAGGATCAAACAGATTTTCAGATACAGATCATGAAGCTCAGACAAAAGACAACATCACCTTAAAGTAAACGTAAACAGGATGTATTCTATCCCCGAAAATAAATAAATAAATACATCAATGTTAGGTAGTTTGGTTTGACAAAGGTAAAATAGAAAAGTTTGAAACCCAAATAAATGACCAACACCAAAGCTCAAACACATGAGAAACAAATCAATAACTTGGACTGATTATATCCAGTTACATGAAGCCTCTCACAAAGGCAAATCAGTTAAAACCAATAAAAAGGTGCTCAAGAACATTAAAGAGAAAACAAATTATAAAATAACTTACACCTTGTCTTGACCCCCGACATCCCAAACTGTGAAGCTAATGTTCTTGTATTCCATAGTCTCATCATTGAAACATGTAGAAAATGCCAATAAGTTCTAACATCAGTAAGCTAGTATCCTTTGTAACATCTCTATATGTTAATAATTTGGTGAGAAGTGCAAATTTATACATCAAAACGAACCTCGCGCATCCCTCGTATCGCTGCCACCTCCTCGATGCCGCCTCAAAGTCGCCTCGTCGCTCCAATAAAATTGAAATTTAAAACGAGAAAAACAAACCTTTGAAGAGAAGCCCCTGCCTCCTCGATGTCGCCTCATCACTACCTTGAAGAAGGAAATAAATAAAATCAAACCCTACTACTAAAATCAATAGAAAAAATCAAACCCTACATCCAAAATCAAAACAAAAAATCAAACCCTACATCCGAAATCGAAATAAAAAATCAAAATTAAAACCGAGTTAGTGAGGATTAGGGCAGAGTCAGGAAAATGATGTTGCTCGCAGCTCGATGCGCCGCTGATCGCCTCGCCTCCCCCGAATCTAGGCGACCTCACCGGGAAAGCTCAATGAAATCGCCGCAGCCGCTGGATGCCGCCGAATGATGCCGCAGCTGCTCGAATCGCCTCTTGTCGACCTCGCCAGGAAAGCTCAATTAATTTGCTACTGTTGTCACTGTTTACCCGGAGCACGGTGGGTGGACGATCGTACGGCATCGTTTGCTTGCGAAAGGGATTCTTCTTGAACTTCCCTCCCGCTCCTCCACCACCGTAGGAAGAGGAGTCGTCGTTGGCAGCCACCCCGCCTTCTTTCGCCGGTGCCATTAAGGTTCGCGTTGAATAGAGAGAGAGAGAGAGGTGTCAGGCGGCGAATTAGGGTTTTTATTTTGTTCGGTACAGAAGGCGATGGGTTGGAGGATATATGAATTTGTGAAATGATATTTTAGAACGAAGGAGAAGTGAAAGTCGTAGGTAGGCAGTAAATAAAACGCAGTGAAATGCGCTGCCTAGGCAAGGCAGTGTTCTGCGGCGGAACAACGTATGCCGCAGCACGATGCCTTGTACAGAAAACGTTCGTTTTACGTGATTTAATTGAGTTTAAGTATTTTATTCAGATTAACCAAGTTGTTTAATTGATAAAATTATATGTGATATATATATAAGAATTGCAGCGGAATTAATAAAAATAAATCACTTCGAACGAACACACACACACGTACGAAAAATGTAAAGAACACAAATTTAAATCTTTGTATGTGTATTTAAATTATACACATACGAAACGGCCTTACGGCCAGAAACTTTATTAATGATACGAGTCTTTACAAAAGAATACTCTTGGATTTACAAATGATATTACCAAAGGCTATACACATGTATGCCTTCGTATTAATCGTATCCGAAGAATATGAACAATCAACAACAAAAACCTAGCTACTGAAATGAACACCTATACTAAGCTATCGAATCATCAGCTGAACAAACGAACTCTCTTAGGGACGAGAGAACACACGGCACGACGAGCTTCACGAATGAAGTCGCGGCTCTAAAAGCTCGATGATCGATTCCCGAAGGAAATGTGTTTCTGGAGGTGTTAATGTGTTGTATGAGTGTTGCTGAATAGTGTTGGGGTCGTCCTCTATTTATAGGAGGAGATTCCCAACTGAATTCCTTGATTTGCTAGGTCAACAATCGGTTGAGATACTCTAGGGCAGGCTGCTTTGACCGCTGCCGCAGGATTGCCTTCTGAAGTTCTTCTGGTATGCTCTGCCGTACTGCACTGCCTTCCATACTCTCTGGACTTCAGCAATACTTTTCCCTACGCTCATGCTTCGCTCGATATCTTGACTCAACGTCTTGTCCATGCCTTGCAGCGCTGCGGCATAACACTGCCTTGCTGTGCTGCGGCTGAAAGCTTCTATGTTGATTGTTTTTCAAGCACGTTCCAACAATGAACTATGCTAAATCAAATCACCAATTATGACAAGTAATTACAACAGTTTAAATTGTGAAGAAAGAAATAAAACAAATAATATGTTAGCAAAACAACTTCTGCCTAGATCCTTTAAGGCATTGTAATGCCCAAACATATTTATCCTTACAAACTCCCCCTTTTTATCTTTCTTCACAAAACCATGAGGCAGCAGCGCAATGAGCACTCCCCCTCAATGAAATACATCTTACTTGGAAGTTTATGGAATTTATCTTGACAAAACAACTAAGACATAAAACTCCCCCTTAGTTAATACTTCCTAAGTAGAACAAAAATTTATTTAATAACTAACAACTAATAGAACAAAAACAAGTTAAACTAAGTAAGCCTTAAATGTAACACACCAATTTTTTCAAAAGGAAATAACTACTTGAATAGAAATTGTTCAAACAAATAACAACTTAAAAATCAAATTGTTCAAAAAGCAAATAGACAGAAATTAAATAAATTGTTCAGAGTGAATAAAAACTTAAAGCAAAAAGAAGAAATGATATTTCTTCGGGTCTTGAGAACTGCAATCCTTCAAACTCTTCAATCATCGTGCTCAGGGGACGATCCACGCTCTTCACCATCAATCTCTGCTGCAGTGTCTGCGGCAGCCTTCTCTGCTGCGGCAGCTTCCTTCTCTGCAGCTTCTTCAGCTTCAACCTCCTTGATGTCTGCATCAATGCGCTTCTTCAACATCTTCAAAACAGTGCTCTTTGCCATTTTGGCCTCGGCTGCTGGTACACCCCTTTTTGTGGAGGAAAGCCCTCTTCTTCAAGAAAGAAAGTAATGGCATCCACAAGTGCTTTTGCCATGTAGTCCTGCATGATGACCATATGGTTTGCAGCAACTTGGTCAGCAAATGCCTGGACTCGAGCAGAAATACCCGGCTGTGGAGCAGATGAGCTAAGGGCATCAGACTGCGGCAGCTTGGGAGCCTTCTTTGGAGGTGGAGTGGGAGGCACTGCGGTAGTAGCATGAAAACCCTTCCACGGCAAATCATTGTACTCACAAACAGACAACTTGTAAGGATGTGGCATAGCAGTCAGGAGATCAGCACTATTGTACGAGAGCCCTTGGATTTTCAACATTTCCCAGATCAGTGAAGGGAACGCAAGGCTCTGCGTCTGGGTGATGTTCTCTGCCTGTGATGCAATCTTCTCAAAGATGATGTCTCCCAAATTCACCTGCCTACCTGCACTAAGGTGAAACAAGATTTCCCCCATTTGGGTATGCACAAAGTGCACATTTGTTGTGGGAATCCAGTTGTGCCTGGCAACAGTGAACAAAAAGTAGTAAAAAGAAGAGAGTTTCGAGCAAGGTATGTTGTTTGCGGCATTAGGTGGTGATTTGGTCAGACGATGAGAGACTGCGGCAACAGTAGGGTCAGCAAGTACGGCAGGATACTCGATGTCTGAGCGCTCCAAGAAGGCATTAATGGCAGCAGGAGTGAAGTTAAAGATCTTCTCACGCAGATACACCTTGCCATAGCCTCTGGATCCATCATCACCAAAGCAGGGGCGCAAGTTAGCATAAAAATCGCGCACCAAGTCCTCGCAGTAGGGTCCTGCGTAGGTGACTGCCTTGACCAACTTCATCCTCTTCAAGAACTTATCAACTTTGTGTCTGGCACAAGTCGGTATGTCCACACAGCGATCCGTTTGAATGGGCTTGTTGGAGTAGAACTGGGGCCCGATCACTGAACGGCGTTACGACCAGAATCGCCTCGAATAACCCTTACCTTGTTTCATGTCAGAATCTGAATCCTCCTTGGGGGCATCAATTTTTGGTGCCTTGCTGCCCTTCTTCGCAGCAGGTTGTGCTGCGGCATCACCACTGTGTGAGCTGTCAGTTTTTGAAGCGACAGCAACACTTTTTCCCTTGCGGGACATCTTGGCAGCAGTGGTCTTCACATCAATGGGGTTTTCCATTGAGGTTGGGGGCATAGCCGGGCCCTTGCCTTTTGCATAGGCGGTGGCGGATCTGGTGGACGGTCGGCGAGGAGGAAGGGGCACCTGCTTCTTCTTGCGCTTCCTTGAGGCAAGGTCTTGCAGCAATGGATCTGATTCTGTGTCAGAGGCATCTGCGGCATCATGCTGCTGCTGACTTGAGTGGCCAGAATCTTCCCCATCAGAAGGTGGATTTGCAGAAGGGTAAGGAGTCGGTTTGCGATCCTTGGTCTTTTTCTGAGATATGGGATAGTTGTCGTAGAGCTCGGCATAATTGAAATCATCATCATCATCCCTCCTGTTGTAAGGCACACTCTTGCCTTGCTGCTGCACTTCAGTGTCTGCCTAGGGAAAGGCAGAGGATGCGGCAGTGAAAGAGGGTTCAGGTGTGAACAGCCCTTTGAAATCCGATGTGTTGAGGGATCGTTCGTTCTGGGCAGCCTCGTATTCAATCACATTAGAGACCCCGGGAATTATGACCACCGGTGTGTGGGTCTGGGATGGCTCAGAGTTGCCGGAGATGTCCACATCTTCAGGGCGGATGATGGACAGTGGAGTAGGTTCGGGATAGACTCGTTCCTCTTCGGCAGGTTCTTCTTCTGCGGCAGCTTCTCCCCCTGCATCATGGTCCGGAGAGATGTTCATGGGAGAAGCCTTACCTGACTCTTCACCGACAGCAATCGGCGGCAATTCTGTGGAGAGAGATGGCTGTTGCGTCGCGGTGGCAGTGGCAGCGGCAGCGTTGAGAGCCTTGAGACGGTTGATGGCTTGCATCGATTCAGTCTCATCCAGGTCCTCCATCGTTGCGTTGGGACGAACCTCCCTGACCAGCTCCAGAAAACGAGGGTCCTCGAAGTAGCGGGTGAACGGATTTGGGATTGGAGATGCACCAGCCATTGAATTCAAATTCTTGATAAGCAATTTAGGGTTTTTAGAAAAAAACAGAGTGCACAATCGAACGTAAGAAGGATGATGATTTTATACTTGTGCGTTTCAGAAAAAAACTAGGGTTGATGAATTTCAGAGAAATCAAACTCTTGATCGGATTTGGATAGAGAGAGATAGAGTTTGAGAAGGATTAGGACTTTTGATTTCTAGTAAATATTAAAAATAAAACTTGAAAAGAGTTTTAAGAAAAGGAAACGGATGGCAGTTGATGGGATGGGCAACTAGACAACGGTTACTTTTGTGACTTGAACCGTCTCCTGCCGCATACTCAAGTGCTGCCCAACGGTCAAGTGGGGCAATGCTCTGCGGCAGGTTGTTGCCAAAAAAAGGAAATCCAAAATCCTCCTCTTTTTTTTTTTTTTTTTTTTTTGTTTATCTATTTTTCTGTTTTTAATTTTTTTTTTTGTTTTTAATTTTTTTTTTGAATAAAAATAAGTAAAATATTTTTGGTGGTGTGAAAAATCAAAGCTTACAAAGCAAAATTAGGAAAAGAATAAAAAAATCTAATCCTAATGAAACATCATGCTGCATCATAAGTACTTATACTCTACTTAGGTATAATACCATGTCAATAATGAGATTATTAAATACTTAGTTCACCTAGTACATAGTATCTCAACCCATTGAGTATTAATTACATGTATATGGGTTTGACCATGTTGCCTAAAGTGGTTTGGGTATTTTCTCTTCCTTCGGAAAATTTTAATCTCATAATTTGACTAAGGCAGAATGCTGAGGCAGAGGTTCAGTAGGCATGACAATGCGGCAGCATGATGCAGATCAGCATCTAAGGCATGATGCACATGCACAAAGAATTCCTTAGGGCAATGAAACGTTCTGAGTTTAGTGGCTTGGTGAAGATATCAGCGATTTGCTTCTCTGTTGGGATCTGATCAATCCTCAAGAGACGTTTATCAACCAAATCTCGTATGAAATGATGCATTATGTTGATGTGTTTGGTTCTTGAGTGCTGCACTGGATTATGACTGATATTTATGGCACTCGTATTGTCGCAGTAGAGTGTAAGAATGTTGCTATCCAAATGGTAGTCATCAAGCATGTGCTTTAGCCAGATGAGTTGGGTACAGCAGCTTCCTGCGGCAACATATTCTGATTCGGCAGTGGATAGAGAAATGCAGTTTTGCTTGCGGCTATGCCATGAAATGATGTTATTTCCAAGAAAACAACATCCACCGCTTGTACTCTTGCGATCATCCATGTCTCCAGCCCAGTCGGCATCGGAAAATCCAACTAAATCGGTATTGGTATCTTTGGTATACCATATGCCTAACTCGACTGTTGCGGCAACATATCGTATGATGCGTTTGATTGCCTTCAAGTGTTCTTCCCTTGGATCAGCTTGAAACCTGACACATAAACAAACGTTGTACATAATATCAGGTCTAGTTGCCGTAAGATAAAGTAAACTCCCTATCATGGATCGATAGAGTGTCTGATCCACTGCGGCAGTATCAGTGCCTCGGGAGATCTTGTCCGTTGAACCCATAGGTGTTCTCATGGGCTTGGATCCTTCAAGTTGGAATCTTTTGATGAGATTCTTAGCATATGTGGCTTGTGAGATGAAAGTTCCGGTTGATGATTGCTTGATGTGGAGCCCTAAAAAATGAGTTAGTTCTCCTACCATGCTCATTTCAAATTTTGATGCCATGGCAGAGGTGAATGCCTTAAGCATGTTCTCACATGTGGATCCAAAGACAATATCATCAACATAAATTTGTGCAATTAAAATATTGAAAGAATTGAATTTAACAAACAGTGTTTTGTCGGCAGTGCCTCGAGTGAATTCGAAACTGAGTAGGAAATCAGTTAGGCAACCATACCAAGCTCTAGGAGCTTGTTTTAGGTCGTACAATGCCTTGTGTAATTGATACACATGGTCAGGATATTTTGGATCTTCGAAGCCTTTGGGTTGTGCAACGTGTTGGAGTTGTGTACTTAATGTCTAGATTTAAGTAACGGAAACTCACGATCCATTGCCACTAATCTATTTAATTAAATAAACAATTATTTGCGTTTAATTATTTATAATTAAATATATGCAAATCATAGTCCTGGATTTTATACGTTGTAGTTAGTATGGTGTGTATGGACACACAGAAGATCATACTATCGGTTACTCGTATTTAATCAAACAGTTGCTCACGACCTAGATGGACACGGACCAATCCATCGGTATAGTCGTTGTGTGAGAGAGAAAATAATCTGTCTTGATTATTTTATCACACTTGTACACTTGGTGTATTGGGCGGATCGTTTGAGATTTATCGATTAGGATTGTCGGCGATAATCGATTTAAGTCTCAGTGTATTTTATTCTTAATCCCCGATACTATTGCGGGTGTGTATATTTAATATAAGTGACTTTGATTTACAAAAGGAATTAACCGATTTAATTATTGGGTTAATTACCGGTTAAGTTGGGTCACTATATTTTATATATGACATGCCGTGAATACTTGACGGGAAAGTGTATCCCGTAAGGGTTGATAATATCCCCGATATGAGTTCATAAGGAATTATTATGTAAACCCTGCAGGTGGATTCGTTCCGCATAATAATTAAGGTTGAATGGTACTAGTCTCGGATATAAGAGATGAATAAATTAATTAGCAATAAATTAATTTTATTCATGGATATTTATATCTTAAATACACGGAATAAATAATACTACCGGAGAAATATTATTTGACATAATATGGTTTAATATTGGGAGTGCAATTAATTTTATATAGTGGAAAATAGAATTAATTAATAATAGTAAGGATTAATAGATTTGGGCTTGGGCTCAATTTAATCACTATTATTGGAAGCCCAATATTCCACCTCCTTAAGATCCCCTACGTAGCCTATAAAAGCACTACATGGTCTTCACAATTAGACAAGACAAGATAATCATACTTGATTAGTCTAGAGAGTTCGTGAAGGAGATCCATGGAGTTCGGTAGATCGTCGCCCACACGACGTCCGAGCTAGTGCAAGGAATACGTCGGAAGATCTCAAGGTCGTCAAATTGAGTTCTTCGTTTTTCCGAACAACGAGAACGAGGTAAATCGTAAAACCCTCTTTATGATTTTATCGTTTAAATTATCGTAAAAATATCATGAACCAAGATCCGAGGGATGAACCCGGGGATTGGGATCGACCTTGCGGTTGTGATCGAAGATCACCGGACCGCGGGAGGTCGGGAGATCCCCGCCGGGATCACACGAAAACCCCTCGGCTGGACGCCGAGGGTGGCGATCGGCCCTAGGGCACGATCGCCGATCGCGTAGAGGAGGAGCCCCGGCTGGACGCCGGGGCGTGCGATCGACCACGGTGGTCGATCGCTGGGGCGCCGCGGGCTGGTGCCGCGGATGTCCGCTGGGCGGACGCCCCTCCTCCACGGCGGTGGCGGTGAGTCGCCGGACTCACTGCCGGGGGCTGCTTAGAGCAGCCCGCGGGGATGCGCGTGCATCCCCGGCGATCGTATTCGATCGCGAGCCCCTCGCGGGCTCGGCTGGACATGCCGCGGGAAAACCCGCGGCGGTGGTTGTTCGGTCGGGCCCGGTTCACGTGGTGGTTCGTGGTTGTTTTCCGGCGAAAGGTTTTTCGATTTGATTGTCGGTTCCGCAATTTTGACAATCCGGATATTCGAAGGATTTCGGTCGGAATTAATTAGATAATTTATTTATTTAAATTTATTAATTCCGGGATATCGATTTC
The DNA here is from genome assembly GCA_954870475.1 of Euphrasia confusa. Lineage (NCBI taxonomy): Eukaryota > Viridiplantae > Streptophyta > Magnoliopsida > Lamiales > Orobanchaceae > Euphrasia > Euphrasia confusa. The sequence continues at coordinate 37,100,103 of OX940950.1, forward strand.
CAACAATTGGTATCAGAGCGTTGGTTTTAGTTCATGGTATTTTTCGATAAATTGTTCTACCTTGCAGGGTTTCCGATTATTATGGCTAGATTTAATTATTGTTAATTAATGTCATAATAATGTTCTTGATTATTAAACTCTCGGTGATGTCAATATTTGTTCTTGTGTGGTGAATGCTTGTTCTTAATTTTTTTCCGGAAATTGTGAGGTCGATTTCATGTAGAGAATTGATACTGGATAATTGTAAATTAATTTTGTAAAATTATTTACGTTGGATCGATTCCGAAACGACCGCCGGAAAAGTGTGACGGAGGAGACGAAGAGAGGGAGGGCTCCGGATCGGCCAACCCCATGGCCGATCCCTTGGATCGATCGACCACCGAGGGGGCTGCCGGCAGGCTTCTCGGCCTTGGGTCGCCGGCGACGGTGGCTGTCCGGCTAGGCGGCGGCAGCGTGCTCCTCCGGGGGTGATCGATGATGATGGGGAGGGGCGCGGGGATCCCCAACCCGTGCTTCTCCCGGTCGAGATTTACTTTCCTAAATTATTCGGTTTTCCTATTTTGAGTATTCCTATTTTTGGGAATTCTCATGGAATAGGAAAAGAATAAATTTAGAATAAATTTATTTTTCCTTATTGATTATTTCTATTCTTGGGAGTTTTCATGGAATAGGAAAATGATTAAATTTATAATTAATTTATTTTTCCTATTTAATTATTCCTTTATGGAATTTTTAATGGATTAGGAAAATAATTAATTTGGAAAGTTTTAAAAGTTCTAAATTAATTTTTCCTTATTTAATTATTCCTTTATGGAATTTTTAATGGATTAGAAAAGGAATTAATTTGGAAGGACTAGGAGTCCTAAATTATTTTATTTCCTTATTTCATTATGGAAGTCTTCTAGAATATTCCAAGTGGGTCTTGGATAGGATTCTAGAGATTTAATGGAATTAGAAAAGGAAAATAAAAATAAATAAAAATATTAATAATATTTTATTTTATTTTTGATTTATTCGATTGACTTAATTTTTGAATTAAGTAACTTTTGGATTTATTAAAAATAAATAGATTTAAATATTGGAATTAATATTCCCGTCACATGGAGCATTCAAAGAACGAAGACTAAAGACTAGAAGACGCATACGGGGATGCGATAAAGCCATAATAGTCGGAAAATAATATTCTAGTATTATTTTGATTATGTGATAATATTCTATGTGCTTTATTTCATGTATGCATTATGTGTATTTAATTATGCATTAGATAGCGTATCCCTTTATTGTAAAAAGCTAAGTGGGAGAGGGATTGGAACAATGCCATGGTCTCCATTGCTGTTCTCTTGGTGACTTTTATGGACTTTTGAAGTTCGTATAGACAAGTCATTGGAGGAGAATTCTTGTAATTCCTCTTACGAGAAACATTGATTAAGTCTATCAAACAATGCCTAATTTGTCTTTCCAAAACTGACTTCAAGTCGACTCATTCTCACCCCGGGGAGTGGAATGGAGCCAAAGCCACTTGGTCATGTCGAGGACACAAATTAGAGGCTTTCGTACCATTTGTTTTAAAATGGATCAATTGTCTGCTCGGCTCCCTCATTTGATGAGAGATAGGGTCTTTCGCATGGTGAATCACTGGTAAGAAACTTCGAGTTTCACTTATGATTCTCCGCGTCTTGATTTACAAGATTAAATGAATCAAGTAATTGGGAGTCAATTATAAAAGTCTCTTGGTGTAGTAAACGTCCACACAACGTGGCTTGCTATATCGACGGATTTTGGATTAATTGATGTAGACAGTTATAGGGAGTTGTGAAGGATTGTGAGTTACCGTAAACGTCCACACAACGTGGCTTGCGGTGATGTTGCGGTTCCAAACAACTCACCTTAGTGCTGAGCAATGGTTTACACTTAGGTACGCTTTATAGTATCCTTCCCAACGAAGTTACGCTATAATTGATGTACGACCGAATCAAATCTAATATTATTTGAGGGAGATAATATTAATGATATTATTTGAGGGAGATAATATCGGAGATTAAATCGATTGTTTGTTGTTATACGTGCTCATAGATTAGGAAATGGCTATGAACCCACTTTATGTGACACTTAAAGGATTTTAAACTCACTGGTCTCTGAATGTAATGATTAGAATAGAGATCTAGACATTACCCAAACTGTTAAAGAGTACAAGGTTGTACTCAGTGAGCTTTGTCCTCCCGAGCCTATTGACATAGGCGGCTAGACAAGAAGCGATGAGGATACTCATAAAGGCCAGTCAATTCGAGGAAACGCTTAAACATGTTTTTTAGATGATTGACCTTTTAGACGAGTTGAGACGGAAATCGCAAGCTCTTGTAGCCAATGCCAAAGGTTTCGAACCTAAAGGCAAAATCGGGGAAAAGGAAAAGCAAGCAAAGTGTTCTCGATGCAAACAGTCTGGGTACTGGAAGTCTGATTATCCTCTCAAAGAAAGTACGAAATTTTCTTTAGTCATAAAACATAGTCAGTGGTATTATCTACCGGAACCTGGTGTGTAGATATGGAACCACTGACGGTATGTGCATTTTAAATGCAAGAGGTTCCAGGAAACCTAACGACTTGGAAAAGAAAAGATCGTAGTCTACATGGGCAATGCTGTGAAGGAGGCAGCAGTTGCAGTGGAGGACATTTTATAGGATTTTATTTTGGGTTATTGCTTTTATGTACCTTTCAAATTAGAAAGAACTTTGTTCTGGATTTCTAATAAATGGATATTTTATTTCTTTTAATCATTTGATGGTTATAAGAAGAAATAATGATATTATCTATTTTGGTACATTAGCTAGCAATATATAAATGATGAATCCTTAGTCCACCACAATGCAACGAACCGTAGTATATAACTCGTTTTACTAATAAGAGATTTCTTTGTTAAATCATTTTACCTGTGGATTCTTATGCTAAGTCATATTTATTCAAATAAGAAGTTCAAAGGTCGAAAATTGATTGTAAGATCAATTAAGTTGAAGGAGTGGACCTTCCGACCTAAGAATCAAATTTGGAAGATAATACGACTAAGCAATCCTTTATGGATATAAGATATAAGATCCGGACAAGTATAAGAATTGATTAACTCTGATGTATGCAGACCTATGTCTACTTAGACAATAAGGTACGAATACTTCATTTGATGATTACTCGAGAAATGGATTAGAATACCTGATGTGCCACAAAAGCAAGTGTTTTCACAAGTCAATGGACACTAAGCAATTGTGGAGAACCATCAAGGTATATCCATTTGTAGCCTGCGATTTGATCGCGGAGGCAAGTACCTGTCTGAAGAATGCATGGCATACTGATCAGAGATTGGGATTTGATCCCAAATTACTACACCATACACTTTTGTGTAGAAATGGTGTGTCGATAATAAGAAATGGAACTCTTATAGAAATAGTAAAAGATGAGTTATACGAAACTACCTATGTTCTATGGATATGTCTGGAAACAACGGCGCATTCAAATGCGGTTGTAGAATATCCTAGAAGAACAAAAGATGTGTGTTCAATAGTACTATGAACCAGAAGGACGTTATAAGTTCTAACGCCCGGTTCTTAGAGAAAGACTATATGATGAACCACAAGCCCAAAGTGACATGATACTTTGAAATGAGAGAGAACGAAGAAGACTGGAAACCAGCCGAACCGAGTAGCGGTACACCACTAACTGCACCTACTGTTATTACTGTTTATACACCGGAATGCCGTTGTAGTGGGAGGTTGTGTGACAACCGGAGATATTCATAAGACTAGGTGAGTCTTCGGACTCTGGACCTAGTATACATGAAATCGATCCCTGGATCTACATGGAGGCAGTACTAGATCTAAATGTGCTCTCTTAGAAAGCAATAAGGTTTATTGCTAGGAGGCAAGATCATTTAGAGTACAAGCTTAGTTGATCCATTTATGGATTGAAACAAAGCATTAAGTTCGTGGTACTTGCAAATTGATGAGATAGTCCATTTTATGGATTCATCAAAGCATAGACGAATTGTGTGTATTGGAAACGTGATGGAAACAAGGTGGTGTTTCTCGGGTTTTATGTAGATAACATTCTTATCATTGGCAACAATGTAAAGATGTTATCAAGACATAAAATGGAGGTTGTCTAGATAAATCAATATGAAAGATATAGGAAGAAGTTGGACATGTTCTTGAGATCTTGGATCTCTGGAAAAGAACATTGTACTTCTCTTGGATATCTTACATATATATGATTATGGTTCATTTTAACATGCAAGATTCCGAGAAAGGTTCGTTACCTTTCAGACACGGAATGCATCTATCTAAAGACATGTGTTTTGGGAACACAAAAGGAGATGGAAGCAATGAAAGCGGTTTCCTACACCTTGAGTGTGGAAAGCTTAATAAATGCAATGTTGAAAACAAGAACCTGACATCGGCTATGCGGATAGCATAGTGGGAGGATATCAAGGTAATCCTGGAAAGGAATACTCGACTGCTGTAATGAACATCTAGTACTTTCGAAGTACTAGAAACTATGTTCTGGATTACGTAGCAGACGAGCATTTCCTTTGGATTACATTCTCTTAGATTTCTAATCGAATGAGGACCGGTGTAAGTCGATATCAGGCTATGTGTTTCACTATTGAAGGAGAAGGAGTTTTAACATGGAAGAGTGATAAGCACGATGCTTTTCGGACTCTGCCATGGGTAACCAAATAGCGGCCTCAGAGGCAGCGGAAGTTTGGTATAACTCCGGGATAATCTCTGGGACTTAGATGTGATTCTTAATTTTCCAAAGGCTATGTAAATAGCGGTGCAATGGCAAATGGTAAGAAATCACAAGTCCATAAGTGTAAGATAACACATAGAGCAAGTACCACCTGATACGAGTCATCGTCGAGGGAGACGACGCTGTAGTCACCAAGATAACTTCAGAGCGGCAACCTAGATTGCTCATTCACATAGTACTTCTTGGAAGTACAACTTAAGCACGTGATGAGTATGGGAGTCCGGAGTTTGGAGGAAATGACTAGACCTTAGTACAAGTGGGAGATTGTTGGAGTTGTGTACTTAATGTCTAGATTTAAGTAACGGAAACTCACGATCCATTGCCACTAATCTATTTAATTATATAAACAATTATTTGCGTTTAATTATTTATAATTAAATATATGCAAATCATAGTCCAGGATTTTATACGTTGTAGTTAGTATGGTGTGTATGGACACACAGAAGATCATACTATCAATTTCTCGTATTTAATCGAACAGTTGCTCACGACCTAGATGGACACGGACCAATCCATCGGTATAGTCGTTGTGTGAGAGAGAAAATAATCTGTCTTGATTATTTTATCACACTTGTACACTTGGTGTATTGGGCGGATCGTTTGAGATTTATCGATTAGGATTGCCGGCGATAATCGATTTAAGTCTCAGTGTATTTTATTCTAAATCCCCGATACTATTGCGGGTGTGTATATTTAATATAAGTGACTTTGATTTACCAAAGGAATTAACCGATTTAATTATTGGGTTAATTACCGGTTAAGTTGGGTCACTATATTTTATATATGACATGCCGTGAATACTTTACGGGAAAGTGTATCCCGTAAGGGTTGATAATATCCCCGAGATGAGTTCATAAGGAATTATTATGTAAACCCTGCAGGTGGATTCGTTCCGCATAATAATTAAGGTTGAATGGTACTAGTCTCGGATATAAGAGAGGAATAAATTAATTAGCAATAAATTAATTTTATTCATGAATATTTATATCTTAAATACACGGAATAAATAATACTACCGGAGAAATATTATTTGACATAATATGGTTTAATATTGGGAGTGCAATTAATTTTATATAGTGGAAAATAGAATTAATTAATAATAGTAAGGATTAATAGATTTGGGCTTGGGCTCAATTTAATCACTATTATTGGAAGCCCAATATTCCACCTCCTTAAGATCCCCTACGTAGCCTATAAAAGCACTACATGGTCTTCACAATTAGACAAGACAAGATAATCATACTTGATTAGTCTAGAGAGTTCGTGAAGGAGATCCATGGAGTTCGGTAGATCGTCGCCCACACGACGTCCGAGCTAGTGCAAGGAATACGTCGGAAGATCTCAAGGTCGTCAAATTGAGTTCTTCGTTTTTCCGAACAACGAGAACGAGGTAAATCGTAAAACCCTCTTTATGATTTTATCGTTTAAATTTTCGTAAAAATATCATGAACCAAGATCCGAGGGATGAACCCGGGGATGGGGATCGACCTTGCGGTTGTGATCGAAGATCACCGGACCGCGGGAGGTCGGGAGATCCCCGCCGGGATCACACGAAAACCCCTCGGCTGGACGCCGAGGGTGGCGATCGGCCCTAGGGCACGATCGCCGATCGCGTAGAGGAGGAGCCCCGGCTGGACGCCGGGGCGTGCGATCGACCACGGTGGTCGATCGCTGGGGCGCCGCGGGCTGGTGCCGCGGCTGTCCGCTGGGCGGACGCCCCTCCTCCACGGCGGTGGCGGTGAGTCGCCGGACTCACCGCCGGGGGCTGCTGAGAGCAGCCCGCGGGGATGCGCTTGCATCCCCGGCGATCGTATTCGATCGCGAGCCCCTCGCGGGGCTCGGCTGGACATGCCGCAGGTTTATCCCGCGGCGGTGGTTGTTCGGTCGGGCCTGGTTCACGTGGTGGTTCGTGGTTGTTTTCCGGCGAAAGGTTTTTCGATTGGATTGTCGGTTCCGCAATTTTGACAATCCGGATATTCGAAGGATTTCGGTCGGAATTAATTAGATAATTTATTTATTTAAATTTATTAATTCCGGAATATCGATTTCCAACACAACGTATGCCTCCTCTTCAAGTATGCCGTTGAGAAAGGCTGCCTGTTGGGATATGTCCTTCGATCCTACGTGTGCAATCGATAAAGTCATAAGGTCGTCTATGGATGTTAAATGATTATTTGATAATATTAATTGTTGGGAACAATATAATATTGATCAATTAAATCATACCTACAGGTTCACACACGAGCTCGATATTGATATACATTGCTTGATAAATATATTGATTTAGAATCAATATTTACGTGGATTTAATACACATGCATGGGATGCATGGCTTGCATGGATGCATGTCACATAGTGTGACATGGCATGCCACACAAGCAAGTGGGACCACATACAATGCATAGTGGCATGTGTATGTGGCATGACCTTTCACCTCCTTTGTAACCCCTTTTGCATGTTAATGGTGCATTATGATGCCCATTATGTTGTAGGTTACAAAGGGGAGTAATGTGGTGAATAATGAGGTTATAATATGGATGAAAATCAGATTTTCATCACACATCATCTTTACCCACGAAATTCACACCAAAGAGAGAGAGAGGAGAAAGTGTTCTTGGAGAACCGACTCGATCAAGCAAAGTGTTCGTCATCCGGGTTCGTGTGCAACACGTAGAGGCCGGGCCATTTGTGTGGCTTCAACATCCGGGCGATCTAGACAAGAGGAGTGACGAGGTCATTCACAAGGAGAGCTTCGAGAGGCTGATCCATTTGAGGTGGTTCAATCGACTCAACACCACCTCAACGACATCAACGAATCACTTCGTCACCATAAGTAATCGTTGAACCTTATATATATATATATTGGATGTGTATATATATATATATGTTTATATGTGTTCTTATACACATTAAGTGTGCACTAAGATCATGGCATAGTAGATCTATTGCTTTACACGCTTCCGCACACACGGTATATCGATTGGATCGGTATACCGGTACCTTCAATTGGTATCAGAGCCTAGGGCTCGTGCACACTTTTGTGTTGGACACAAGAAGTTTAATCAACATAATTGGATTAATTGTTTAATTGTGATTATGTGATTAGATGTAAGGCCGGCCACCGTTAGTGGTCGGGTGAATGAATTCGTCGTTTTTTACGTTTCGATTGGCCATAGTCTTTTGAGGGCTGCGTCCCTTGGAATCAATTGTAATAGATAGGTTTTTCTATTATATTTGTATTGCACTACTTGTAAGCGATGGACTTAGTCCATGGTTCGATGGAGGATCTCGGCTCTATGGCGAAAACGAGAAGAAACGAAGCAAAACGAAGCAAAGCGGACAAAACCGGGCTGCTGGAGCCAAACGGCGGGCGCCGTTTGTGCTCCAGCGGGCGCTGTTTTAATTTGGCGGGCGTCGTTTTGGAAACGGCGACCGCCGAAAGCCCTGATTCTTGGCAGATTTTTTCCAAACCCTTTTGGCGGGCGCCGTTTTGGAAACGGCGACCGCCGTTTGTGAAACGACGGGCGCCGTTCGTTTTTTTTTTGGTACGGAATAGATTTAATCAAAATCGGAGGGCACGGAACTAAAACGGCGGGCGAGGACAAGTCCAGAAGATGTTCAAGGCTTTTGTTATTACTTTAAGTCTTTTCGTTTGAGAGTTGTGAGGTTCTAGGGGCCTTTCGATTTCGTATTTATATGCTTTGCTAGTTATAGGTTGTTTTATGTTATAAATGTTCAACTTACATATAAACAAACCTATGCATGCAAGTTCCCAAAAATAATGAGTATAATGTCTTGTCCAAAACATCACACCCCTAAAGCCCTCGATCATAAGTTGGTGGGTCCGCCTCAGCGGGGTACTACTTGTTATCTTGGGATAAGTGGGAGTAAGGGTTAGACCTTTACACGTGAATTTGGTTTTCTCATCGATAGATCCACTGCAGGCGTGGCTATCGAGACATGAGATGAGAATGAGATTCTCGTCGACCGAGAGTGATATTAGATATCATTGACATGGGTATGTATACCTATCTTGAAATACTTAAGTGCGGACTCAGTCGGCTTAAATATTTACAAGATGAGGATCTCGGGATCGTTTTGTTCTAAGGGACAATGATATTGGATATCAATTGAACAAAATGAAATAAATAAGTACAATTGTTAGACAACCTTATTTGTTTACCGCTTTGTGGATGTTTACATACTTTATTTATCTTACTTTTGTAGTTTATCATGTCAAATATCAACTCAATTCAAGTTTCGTTCAATTCTTGATTGTGAAAAATTGAACAACATAAATTTTCTTGATTGACAACGTAATTTGAGGATGGTCCTCAAATACGAAGACAAGGAAAGTGTGTTAGATAACCACATCCTAAGATATCATTGAACAACTCAATATCATGTTCATAGAATATGCAATGATTTAGCGGTTCGGTGTGACCAGGGTCATCGCTTCAGCTAGGCTGGAAAAATGGAAATCTATGGGATCACATGTGCAACAAATGATTGGATTGTTTGTTTCAAGTGACCTCCTAGATTTTTCCTATGATGATTATTTGGCAACCGATTTCATACTTCAATCTCATGATGGTTATAATGCCTTTAGGCTAAATTTTCCATATGAATGGTTTGAAGAAATCGCTTCGTGAGCTCCACGGGATGCTCAAGGCTGATGAGCCGGCGATAGAGAAGGACCCTAAGAGGGAAATTCTTATGATATAGGATAGGGTATTCAAAAGAGCATGGGCAAGAAGGCTACTAGGGTTCCTAGGGAATCTCAATGCGTCTACTGCAAAAGTGTTGGACACTACTTGCAAACTTATAAAAGTTCATATTTTATTCAATTTCAAAACAAATGCCTAATTGTCTTTCATTTGGTGGATTATAAGGTTATGATTATTTACACCTCGGGGAGTGATTTAATCCAAAACACTTAAGTTCATCAATGACACAAATTAGAGACTTTCGAGCCATTGGATGTCGTGAATCGATTGTCTGGTTGGCTCCCTCATATTTTATGAGAGATAGGGCTTCAATTGCATGATAATATCGCTGGTTAGAAAACTTCGATTTTTCACTTACGATTTATCACGTTTTGACATTGAGATAATTTTGAATGGGAAATTCGAATAAGAGTCAATTATTGAGAATAATTGAACTTGCCCAAAATTCAAAGAAGATGTGAAGAGCGGGGTTGCTTCATCTTCAGGTATTAATGTTATAAACATTAAACTTTACAAATTCTACTTCTTGGGTATTGGATGCCAAACGTAGTTCTCACATTTGTATGTGGAGGAACTACATAGAAGTATATGTTTGGTGAGTAGAGATGTCGATCTACGGGCGAGAAATGGAGCGAAGGTCGCTGCATTAGCCGTGTGATCATATGATGTTGTTTTGCCTTAGGGCCTTGTTTTAGTATTATAGCTATGTAATTTCGTACCTTCAATAAACAATGAATATTGGTTCAGTATTGGATACTGATGGATTAGTTTTTCACTAATTAAATAGTTTGATAACTATTTTAATTGTGAACTATTCTTTGTTTTGGTACGATTATTACATTATTTATGTATACTTTAAACTCAACAAATCATATATAACATTAACACAAAAGTCCAAATCGAATAAGTCTCAATGAGACATAACTGTAACATTGTTGATTAGATCAAAATCTAAACATGTAACGAATCTTCTTTTAGAAGGCATTCTAGAATCATTTGACTTGGAGTCATTTGATACATGTGAATGATGTTTGATGGACAAAGATAACAATGTCATCTTTCTTGGAGAAAGGAGAACATGTGAGTGATTAATTAGGGATGATCCATACTGATGTATGTGGAACCTATCAGTTCACAAGCACATGAAGGTTATGTTTCGGAAAAGAGAAAACTAACTATATTAGATATAGTTCGACCATTCGATGAGAGGTCTAAATGAACTACTGGTCTCTTTTGGGAACACACAATTCTTGACTTCAACTTATACACTGAATAGGACACCGTCAAAAGCTATTGATAAGACACCATACGAGGTATGGAAAGGGAAGGTCCCTAACTTGTCTTATATCAAGGTTTGGGGATGTGAAGCTTATGTGAAGAGAAATATCTCTACAAAGCTTGAACCCAAATCGGATAAATGTTTCTTTGTTGGTTATCCAAAAGAAACACGAGGGTACCACTTTTACAACCAATCCGAGAACAAAGTTTTTGTTGCTCGAGATAGTGATTTTCTTGAAAAGAGTTATCTTTCCTATAAATTCAGTGGGAGATCGGTTTTCTTGAACGAGGTTCAAGTGAAACAACCAATGATGAATACTCAAGACTAGGTTGAGAGTATTCTTATGGTTTTGGAAGCCATACCAGCCCTCGTAGGTCCGAAAGGAATAAATCTATCTCTATTATTCAAATACTTAGATATTGTGACCAATGAGAGATATGAATTCATGCTTTTGGAAAGCGATGAACCTTCGAACTATATCCAAGTTATGACGAGTGCAGCTACTAAAATTGGCATGATGCCATGAAATCTGAGATGATATCAATATCTGATAATCAAGTTTGGAACTTGATATATTTGCATCACGGGGTTAGACCCAATGAATGCTAATAGATCTTTAAGATCTAAACAGACAGATGGAAAACCTAGGGTTTTCAAAGCAAGGTTAATGGTAAAAGTTTTATTCACGAGGTGGATTATGGAAAAACTTTCAACAGTTGCTTTGATTAAATCATTCAGATTATCTTAGCCATTGCTACTCATCTTGATAATGAGTTATGGTAATATTGGATGTTAAAACTAACTTCTTGAATTGGATTCTAGAAGAGAATGTGTTTTGACACAACCAAAGAGTTTTATCGATCCTAATAAGGCTGAGAAATTATGCAATCTTATAATTCCATTTATGGAATAAAGCAAAGCATATCAGAGTAGCAATCTTCATTTCAATGAATCCATACTGGGTTTTGGATTTCAGAGGAACTCCGAAGAGTCTTGTTTTACAAGAAGAACAGTGGGAGGTACGTTGTATTAATTGTGTTGTATGTCGGTGACATACTCCTTATTGGAAACAATGTTTCTATGCTTAATTCTATTAAAGAATAGCTTGGAAATTGTTTTTCAATAAAGGATCTTGGAGAAGCACAGTACATATTGGGCATCAAGATCTGTCGGAACAGATCGAAAAGGATGTTTGGACTTAGTAAAGCGACCTATATTGATAAGGTGCTTGATAAGTTCAGAATGAAAGACGCCAGAAAGGGTCTCATTCCAATGAGTCATGGCACATCTCTTAGCAAGATGCAAGGCCCTACGGGACTTGATGAGCAAAAGAGGATGGAAAACATTCCTTATGCTTTGGCAATAGGGTCTATAATGTATGCCATGATATGTACAAGACCGGACGTATCGTATGCTTTGAGCATGACGAGTCAGTTTCAAGGAAATCCAGGTGAGGCGCGTTAGACTGCGACCAAGAATATTCTTATGTACCTTAGATGGACAAATGAATTTTGTTGTCTTTGGAAGACAAAAAGAGTTGATATTAACAAGCAGTTTGACTGCTAACTTCAAAACAGACTAAGATAATTTCCGATTTTAATCTGGTTATATCTTTTGTTCTGTTAGAGGTGATATTTGCTGGAATAGTTCCATTCAATGCAATATAGCTGATTAAACTACAAAAGCTGAGCACAGTATTGCATTGGATGCAGTAATGTTGACAGTTAGGATTTGAAAGTTCTTGAATGAACTAGGTGGCGTAACTAGCTCAGCCCATCCGATAGTTCTCTATTTATAGTAGAGTTATCGCGCAAGCCAATGAGCTAGGAAGCACCAAGTCTAAAACTGGTGCTCAGGAAGTTCCACATTATCTGGGAGATAGTTTTGTGGAGACATCGAGATAATAAAGTTGCAAATTTTGGTAAGGTTGCAAACCTGCTTTCTAAACCTCTCCTGCAGTTTAAGCTTGAGGCTTCACGACTGCAATAGAGATCAGACATCTTAGAGATGGGTTGTGATTTTTATTACTGTATTAGATACTTTTGGAGATTTGATAAACATTCACTCATATGTATAATACATATTTCTTCATATAAATATGGTTTAATTTATATGAATTGTCCAAATGATTAAGTAATATCGATTGGGTTATGAGGTCGACTTACCGCATAATGAAGTCCCAATGGTTGAACTGATATACTTGAATCATATGCTTGTTCCTAGTTCGTATAATCGAGTACGGAAAAACCGATAATACAAAGAACTAGATTGTAATGTGTACTATAGCGCCGCTTCATGGGCTAGTGATGTGGGACATCAAGTACAATTACATAGATATTAGCTGGGAGCTAATGATCGAACAGACCCGACTGGAATAGTATTTAAGATTTCGAGTCATAGTACTATTTCATTGACTGTCGAGCAATTTCCTCTGACCTGAGTAGTCCAGAGTGATTCCATTGTGAAATGGTGTACTTTGATACAAGTAAACGCCTTTCGTAAAAGGAGGTTATAAAACTTGTTATTAGGTATATCAGGAAGCAAGTGGGAGAGCTTGGATTGACAAGATGGGATTGTCCTCCATTTTAATGGGATATATGTCTTACCGGCCACTTGGAGAGTCGAGACTGTGGAAAATACGTGGCCACGTCCAGATTCGTATCATAGTGATAAATCTGGTTTTACAGTCTGTCTCAAAGTCCAAGAAAGGTTTGAACCGATTGAGGATGACTCGAGTCTTGCCTCAAGTTCAAACTTAGACATAAAAGTGACAACAGGAAATTGGCAGCACACTGGCTCTGAAGGCCAAGTGGGAGATTGTTGGGATATGTCCTTCGATCCTACGTGTGCAATAGATAAAGTCATAAGGTCGTCTATGGATGTTAAATGATTATTTGATAATATTAATTGTTGGGAACAATATAATATTGATCAATTAAATCATACCTACAGGGTCACACACGAGCTCGATATTGATATACATTGCTTGATAAATATATTGATTTAGAATCAATATTTACGTGGATTTAATACACATGCATGGGATGCATGGCTTGCATGGATGCATGTCACATAGTGTGACATGGCATGCCACACAAGCAAGTGGGACCACATACAATGCATAGTGGCATGTGTATGTGGCATGACCTTTCACCTCCTTTGTAACCCCTTTTGCATGTGTGCATTATGATGCCCATTATGTTGTAGGTTACAAAGGGGAGTAATGTGGTGAATAATGAGGTTATAATATGGATGAAAATCAGATTTTCATCACACATCATCTTTACCCACGAAATTCACACCAAAGAGAGAGAGGAGAAAGTGTTCTTGGAGAACCGACTCGATCAAGCAAAGTGTTCGTCATCCGGGTTCGTGTGCAACACGTAGAGGCCGGGCCATTTGTGCGGCTTCAACATCCGGGCGATCTAGACAAGAGGAGTGACGAGGTCATTCACAAGGAGAGCTTCGAGAGGCTGATCCATTTGAGGTGGTTCAATCGACTCAACACCACCTCAACGACATCAACGAATCACTTCGTCACCATAAGTAAGTAATCGTTGAACCTTATATATATATATATTGGATGTGTATATATATATATATATATGTTTATATGTGTTCTTATACACATTAAGTGTGCACTAAGATCATGGCATAGTAGATCTATTGCTTTACACGCTTCCGCACACACGGTATATCGATTGGATCGGTATACCGGTACCTTCACTGCCTTCACGTCCATTTGATGTAAGGTGATGTTGAGGTGGCATGCAATAGCAATAAGCAAACGTATGGACTCCATGCGTGCTACGGGGGCAAAGGTCTCATCGAAATCAATGCCTTCAATTTGGGTGTAGCCTTGTGCCACGAGTCTTGCCTTGTTGCGCACAACCTGCCCATGCTCATTTGATTTGTTCTTGAAAATCCACTTTGTCCCGATTACATTCTTGTTTTTGGGACGAGGAATGAGCTTCCAAACTTTGTTTCTTTCAAATTCGTTCATCTCTTCTTGCATTGCCATGATCGAAAATTCATCGACCAATGCTTCTTTGACATTTTTCGGTTCTACCGTGGAGAGATACGAGACAATGCCTATCTCAATGCATGTGGCAGACATGCTTACATTCTTGGTCATGTTGCGGTAGTTGATGTACGGACGAGCTCTCATGCGTGTGGCCAACAATTGACTCGAAGGGTGGTTTCGGATAACATGCCTTGGGGGATCCCTTCGTCGTTGGTTTGACGTCTCTTCAACATCTGATGAATCTGATTGTTGTGGGGTGCTTTCATCGTTTGATTGCTCAGGAGACGCTGTAGAAGGTTGGACATCATCATTCGAGCCAGTAGGTGCGGCAGTAGGCTGCGCAGGTGTGAAACTGCCTTCAATTTCTGCTACTGCGGCAGGCTCGAGCAAACCTTGTACATCTTCTTCTTTGGGTTTCTTGAGTCGACTAAGATCATCAAAATCAACATTAACAGATTCAATGATGGTTCTAGTTTGTATGATAAAAATATGATAGGCATGACTATTCCTAGAGTATCCAACAAATAATCCTTTAAGTGACTTTGGATCAAGTTTAGATCTAGGTTCCCTATCATTCAACACATAACAAACAGAGCCAAACACATGAAAGTATTTCAAATTAGGCTTCCTATTGTTCAAAATCTCATAGGCCGTTTTTGTTGTTCCTGAACGTATGCTGATGCGGTTCAGGATATGGCATGCGGCATTGAATGCTTCTGCCCAAAATTGCTTGCTTAGGCCCTTGGCGATCAGCATCGTGCACGCCATTTCTTGGAGGGTTCGGTTCTTCCTTTCAGCCACGCCGTTTTGTTGCGGTGTTATGGGGGCAGAAAACTCTTGGGCAATGCCATGCGCATCAAAAAATCTGGAAAGCCGTTGGTTTTCGAACTCGGTGCCATGGTCACTTCTTATTCTCTTTACTGAGGCTTCATGGTTGGTCTTTATCCACCTAATGAGCTTGGACACCTCATCAAATGTTTCACTCTTGTCTTGAAGAAAACGCACCCAAGTGTATCTCGAGAAATCATCTACTACGACAAGTACGTAGCGTTTTCCAGAATGGCTCCTTGTCTCGATTGGTCCCATTAAATCCATGTGGAGGAGATCAAAGCATTTGGTTTGCTTTTGATACAGTCCTGCCTTGGAGTTGGCAGGTCCTGCGGCAGAGGCATCAGTCTGTCATGCGGCAGGTATTGCTGGATGACTTGTACGAGTCATTTTTCCTTGTTTGCAATGTCCACATGTTGTCTTCTGGATTTTCGGGAGAGATGGAAGTCCACGAACAACATTGAGCTTGATTAGACGCTCTAAATTTCCAAGACTTGTGTGTCCAAATTTTTGATGCCATAGGTCTATGTCATCTTTGAATTGTGCAGAGAGGCATGTTTCTCCAATGGAGTAGCAGTTGTTTGACTTGGAACGCTCCCCCTGGATTAGTGTGTTCCCTGCACTATCAAACACTTCACACAATTTGTGAGTAAATTTTACATTCATGCCTTCATCGCATAGTTGACTTATGCTTATGAGATTCGTGATGAGGCCTTCAACATGAAGCTCTTGCTGTAGCTTCGGCAGGCCTTGCACATTCAGTGTGCCTCGGCCAACAATTGAGCCACAGGAACCTCCTCCAAAAGTGACTTCTCCTCCGTGAAAGACTTTATAGTCGATGAGGTGATCACTATTTCCAGTCATGTGCCGCGAGCATCCGCTATCGAAGTACCACTTATCATCTTTGGTAGCTTTGAGGGCAGTGAAGATACCATTGCATGTTTCAACACTTTGGATGGCATTTGATGCGGCAGAGGAGTCATCGGAGGGACCTGTAAAACAGACATTAGTAGAGAATTTAGTTTTCGGCACCCATTTGCGTATAGTTGTTGCCTTCTTTTTGATAGAATATCGTGAAGACAGAGAATGTGCGAAGTATTTGGGATGCCGTGGTCCAGTGTTGGAGTGAAAATAAAATCCTCTCGCTTGATCCTCTTCACGTCTCCAGCAAAAAGGTCGAATATGACCAGGAACAAGGCAGTAGTGGCAAACATATCGTCTTTTTGAATTAAATAATTGCTTAGGCAGAGGCTTTCTTGTCTTCATCCTGCCTGATGGTGTATGCCTTTTCTTTGGCCGTCTGCGCTAGTCTCTTGCTGAGGCAGTGGCCTTGCTTTAGGTTTGGTCATCCCTTTTTGGAGTTAAGGATTGTGCGGTAGTTGTTGAATCGTCATTTGATGCCTTTACAAATGCCATGTCCGTTGGGTTTTTCTTTGGAAAAACGGCATCTACATCCTTTTGATGTCCGAGGCCTTGCCTTTCTGTTGGAGTTGTGTACTTAATGTCTAGATTTAAGTAACGATATACTCCCGATCATAGCATTTAATCTATTTAATTAATAAACAATTATTTGCATTTAATTATTTATAATTAAATATATGCAAATCATAGTTCTGGATTTTATACGTTGTAGTTAGTATGGTGCTGCATGGGCACACAGAAGATCATACTATCGGTTACTCGTATTTAATCGAACAGTTGCTCACGACCTAGATGGACACGAACTAATCCATCGGTATAGTCGTTGTGTGAGAGAGAAAATAATTTATCTTAATTATTTTATCACACTTGTACACTTGGTGTATTGGGCGGATCAGCTTGAGATTTATTGATTAGGATTGCCTTGGATAATCAATTTAAATCTCGGAGTATTTTATTCTTAATCCCCGATATTATTGCGGGTGTGTATATTTAATATTAGAGACTTTGATTTTCCAAAGGAATTAACCAATTTAATTATTGGGTTAATTACCGGTAAAGTTGGGTCGCTATATTTTATATACGACATGCCGTGAATACTTGACGGGAAAGTGTATCCCGGAAGGGTTGATAATATCCCCGAGATGAGTTCATAAGGAATTATTGTGTAAACCTCATGAGTGGATTCGTTCCGCACAATAATAAAGGTTGAATGGTACTAGTCTCGGATATAAGATATGAATATTATTTATTGAGCAATAAATAAATTTATTCATGGATATTTAAATCTTAAATACAAGGAATAAATAATACTAGTCGGAGAAATATTATTTGATATAATATGGAATAATATTGGGAGTGCAATTTTATTTATATAGTGGAAAATAAATAAAATTAATATTGATAAGAATTAATAGATTTGGGTTGGACCCAATTTAATTTTCAATATTAGAAGCCCAATATTTATTCTCCTTATGATCCCCTACGTAGCCTATATAAGCACTACATGGTCTTCACTTTAAAAGAGAGAGAATTAATTGACCTACGCCAATCATAAAGTCTTGGAGAGTGAGGAAGATCCATAGGAATCCGATAGATCGTCGCCCACACGACGTTCGGACGAAGTGCGAGGAATACGTAGGAAGATCGCAAGGTCGTCAATTAGATTCGTTTCTCCGTACAACGAATCGAGGTAATAATCGAGAATTCCCCTTCTTTGATTATTTGTGCGTATTAATTGTAATGTATACATGAACGCACGATCCGGGAAAACGACGAACCTCGGGGACGGGAATTCGAGATCCCCGGCGAGGATCGAACGCGACGGTCGAACCCTAGGGTTCGGACCGCCGCAACGCGCGACGAAGGGCGAGCCCCGGCTGGACGCCGGGGCATACGACCGACTTCGGTCGATCGCCGAGGTGCCACGGGCTGGTGCCGTGGCGGACCTCAGCCCCCTCGTCGGAGGCGCGTGACGCGAGGGACCCTCGGCTGGAGCCGAGGGGTGCGATCGATCCTCGGATCGATCGCGGGCAAGCTGCGGGTTCACCCGCAGCGATCCCGTACGTGCTGCGGGTTCGACCGCAGCGGATGCGTAGGGGGTTCGGCCCTCGTGAGCAGCGAGTCACGCGACTCGCTGCGGGGCTGCTACGAGCAGCCCCAGGGATCGCTCGTAGCGATCCCAGCGATCGTCCGTAGACGATCGCGAACCCCTCGTGGGGGTTCGGCTGGGCACACGGGACCTGCGGGTCTCGATGGCGTTTGGTCGGGCCTCGGCTCGTGAGGCGGTTTGCGTTCGTGGATCCGACTCGTGGGA
This sequence comes from Euphrasia confusa, assembly GCA_954870475.1. Classification (NCBI taxonomy): domain Eukaryota; kingdom Viridiplantae; phylum Streptophyta; class Magnoliopsida; order Lamiales; family Orobanchaceae; genus Euphrasia; species Euphrasia confusa. The sequence continues at coordinate 37,118,990 of OX940950.1, forward strand.
GAAAATCGGCTGGGGGCGGGCTGCGTGTCTTCGGGCGCGTAGTCTCCAAAGGTCGGACTCCTGCGGATGAGTCGGGGATCCAATCTTCGGTGATCGAGGGTTTTTGATCGGGTTATCGGTTCCGCAATTTTTGATAGCCCGGGACATCGAATCCCAGCAAATGGTATTAGAGCGTTTGGTTTCGTGTTCATGTATATATTCGATTATTGTTCTACCTTGCAGGATTTCCGGCTATCATGGTTGGATTTAATTAATTGTTTTTTAATTAATTATCATGATTATTAAACTCTCGGACATGTCGAGATTCGTTTTGTGTGGTTGAATGTTTGTAATAGTAAAAATTCGGGGGTTGACCGAATTTAGGATTTATTATTACGCTCTTTATTTTCCGGAAAATGTATAGGGTCGATTTCATGTATAGAATCGATACCGGAATTGTAATTTAATTTTTTTGTAAATTATTTACGTTGGTTCGATGATGAGACGATCGCCGGAAGACGAAGAAGTGACGAAGAGAGTAGGGCAAGGGATCGATCCCATGATGGTGATCGACCCATGGCCTAGCCGGCGTGGCTAGGCGGCGGCGGCGCTCCTCCCCGAGTGGCCGGCCGATCGATCATGGTGGGATAGCGTGGGGTCTCCTAATCCCGTGCTATTCCTACCAAGATCCACTTTCCTAATTAGTTCGGATTTTTCCTATTTGAGTGCTTTGATTTTGGAAACTCTCATGGATTAGGAAAAGAATTAATTTAAATTAATTTTATTTCTATTGATTTATTTCCTTCATGGAATTATTCATAGATTAGAAATTTAATTAATTTAGTACTAAATTTATTTTTCCTATTTGATTATTCCTACTCAAGGGAATATTCATGGATTAGGAATAAAGATAAATTTGGAAAGTAGTAAGTCCTAATTTATTTTATTTCCTTGTTCTATTATAGATATCTTCTAGAATATTCCAAGTTTTACTTGGATAGATTATTCTAAAGATTTAATAAGAACTAGAAAGTAAAATAAATAAATAAAAATATTAATGATATTTAATTTTATTTTTGATATATTCGATTGACTTAATTTTCGAATTAAGTAACTTTTGGATTAATTGAAAATAAATAGATTTAAATATTAGAGATTAATATTCTCGTCACATGGAGCATTCAAGAAACGAAGACTGAAGACTAGAGGATGCATATGAAGATAAAGCCATGATAGTCGGGAAAATAATTCTCTAGCATTATTTTTGACTATGTGTTATGTGCTTTATTGCTTTCATGCATGCTTATGTGTTTAATTATGCATTAGATAGCGTATCCCTTTGTTATAAAAAGCTAAGTGGGAGAGGGGATGGAAACATTCCCATGGTCTCCATTACTGTTCTCTTGGTGACTCTTATGGACTTTTGAAGTTCGTATAGATGTGTCATTGGAGGAGAATTCTTGTAATTCCTCTTACAAGAAACATTGATCAAGTTTATCAAACAATGCCTAATTTGTCTTTCTGAAACTGACTTCAAGTCGACTCATTCTCACCCCGGGGAGTGGAATGGAGCCAGAGCCACTTGGTCATGTAGAGGACACAAATTAGAGACTTTCGTGCCATTCTTTGATAGATGGGTCGTTTGTCTGCTCGGCTCCCTCATTTATGAGAGATAGGGTCGCTCGCATGGTGAATCACTGGTTAGAAACTTCGAGTTTCACTTATGATTCTCCGCGTCTTGGTTTACGAAAATCGAATGGATCTTGTAATTGGGAGTCAATTATAAAAGTCTCTTAGTGTCGTAAACGTCCACACCACGTGGCTTTACACTGACGGATTTTGGATTAATTGATGTAGACAGTTGTAAGGAATTGTGAAGAGTTGTGAAGTTGTCGTAAACGTCCACACCACGTGGCTTGCGGTAATGTAGCAATTCCAAACGATTCACTTTGGTGCTGAGTAATGGTTTACACTTAGATACGCCTTGTAGTATTCCTCCCCACGAGGTTACGCTATAAGTGATGTATGACCAAAGAAAATCTAATTGCTAAATTATTTGGGTGGGTAAACGTCCACACCACGTGGCTTGCCTTACCTGATGGGATTTTAGATGTGATTAGTAATTTAATGATATTATTTAAGGGAGATAATATCGGATATTAAATTAATTGTTTGTTTAAATGTGCTTATAGGTTTAGAGAATAGCTATGAACCCACTTTCTATGATACTCAAGGAGCATAAGCTCACTGGCACCAACTATATTGATTGGAAGAGAAATTTAGACATTGTCCTAACTTCGGAAGAGTACAAGTTTGTACTCCATGAAGTGTGCCCTGCTGAGCCCACGGCTGCCTCAACTGATGAGGAAAAACTGACATATCGGAAGTGGAAAAAGGCTGATGAAATGGCTAGGTGTTATATTTTGGCTTCCATGTCAAATGTGTTGGAGTTGTGTACTTAATGTCTAGATTTAAGTAGCGGTAAACTCCCGATCATAGCATTTAATCTATTTAATTAATAAACAATTATTTGCATTTAATTATATGCAAATCATGGTTCTGGATTTTATACGTTGTAGTTAGTATGGTGCTGCATGGGCGCACAGAAGATCATACTATCGGTTACTCGTATTTAATCGAACAGTTGCTCACGGCCTAGATGGACACGAATTAATCCATTGGTATAGTCGTTGTGTGAGAGAGAAAATAATTTATCTTAATTATTTTATCACACTTGTACACTTGGTGTATTGGGCGGATCAATTGAGACTCATCAATTAGGATTGCTCGGCGATAATTGATTTGAGACTCGGAGTATTTTATTCTTAATCCCTGAAACAATTGCGGGTGTGTATATTTAATATAAGTGACTTTGATTTACCAAAGGAATTAACCGATTTAATTATTGGGTTAATTACCGGTTAAGTTGGGTCACTATATTTTGTATATGGCATGCCGTGAATTCTTGAAGGGGCAGTGTATCCCGGAAGGGTTGATGATATCCCCGAGATGAGTTCATAAGGAATTATTGTGTAAACCTCATGAGTGGATTCGTTCCGCACAATAATTAAGGTTGAATGGTACTAGTCTCGGATTCAAGAGATGAATATAATTTATTAAGCAATAAACTAATTTATTCATGGATATTTAAATCTTAAATACACGGAATAAATAATACTAAGGTGGAGAAATATTATTTGATATAATATGGAATAATATTGGGAGTGCAATTTTATTTATATAGTGGAAAATAAATAAAATTAATATTGATAAGAATTAATAGATTTGGGTTGGACCCAATTTAATTTTCAATATTGAAGCCCAATATTTATTCTCCTTATGATCCCCTACGTAGCCTATATAAGCACTACATGGTCTTCACTTTTCATTAACCTAAGTTACGCCAATCATAAAGTTCTGAGAGTGAGGAAGATCCATAGGAATCCGATAGATCGTCGCCCACACGACGTTCGGACGAGGTGCAAGGAATACGCGGGAAGATCACAAGGTCGTCAACCGAATTCGTTTCTCCGTACAACGATTCGAGGTAATAATCGAGAAACCCCCTTCTATGATTATTTGTGCGTTGAATAATTGTAATATATACATGAACGCGCGATCCGGGAAAACGACGATCATCGCGGATGGGGATTCGAGATCCCCGGCGAAGATCGAAGGGGGCGGTCGAAACCCTAGGGTTTGACCGCCCGGCGCGCGCGACGAAGGGCGAAGCCCCGGCTGGACGCCGGGGCACGCGATCGACTTCGGTCGATCGCTGGGGTGCCACGGGCTGGTGCCGTGGCGGACCCCAGCCGCCCCTTCGACGGCGGCGTGCGCAACGGGAGGCAGCCGCGGCTGGATGCCGCGGCTGGAGCGATCGAGCCCTAGCTCGATCGCGGGGCTGTCGAGGGCTGGTGCCTCGACTAGGCGCCCCTCCTCCCGTCGGATGGCGGCGGTGAGTCGCCGGACTCACCGCCAGGGGGCTGTTGCGAACAGCCCCACGGGGATGCCGCGCATCCCCGGCGATCGCCATGCACGGCGATCGCGAACCCCGCGGATGGGGTTCGGCTAGGGTTTAGCCGCGGGTTCATCCCGCGGCGACGCTCTTGTCGAGCCCGGTTCTTCGCGTGTGGTTCGCGTTCGTAGATCCGACTCGTGGGAGAAAATCGGCTGGGGGCGGGCTGCGTGTCTTCGGATGCGTAGTCTCCAAAGGTCGGACTCCTGCGGATGAGTCGGTGTTCGTGCGATCTCCGGCGACGGGTTTTCGGTCGGGTTATCGGTTCCGCAATTTTGATAGCCCGGGACATCGAATCCCAGCAAATGGTATCAGAGCGTTCGGTTTCGTGTTCATGTATATGTTCGATTATTGTTCTATCTTGCAGGATTTCCGGCTATCATGGTTGGATTTAATTAATTGTTTTTTAATTAATTATCATGATTATTAAACTCTCGGACATGTCGAGATTCGTTTTGTGTGGTTGAATGTTTGTAATAGTAAAAAATTCGGGGGTTGACCGAATTTAGGATTTATTATTACGCACTTTTTTTTCCGGAAAATGTATAGGGTCGATTTCATGTATAGAATCGATACCGGAATTGTAATTTAAATTTTGTAATTTTAATTACGTTGGTTCGATGTTGAGACGATCGCCGGAAGACGAAGAAGTGACGAGAAGACAAGGGCTTGGGATCGATCACATGGTGGTGATCGACCCATGGCCTAGCCGGCGGTGGCTAGGCGGCGGCGGCGCTCCTCCCGAGTGGCCGGCCGATCCTTCAAGTGGGGATGGCGTGGGATCTCCTAATCCCGTGCTATTCCTACAAAAATCTACTTTCCCAATTAATTCGGATTTTTCCTATTTGAGTACTTTCCTTTTGGAAACTCTCATGGATTAGGAAAAGAATTAATTTAAATTAATTTTATTTTCTATTGTTTTATTTCCTTCATGGAAATATTCATAGATTAGAAATTTAGTTAAATTAGTACTAAATTTATTTTTCCTATTTGATTATTCCTACTCATGGGAATATTCATGGATTAGGAATAAAAATAAATTTGAAAAGTAGTAGTCCTAATTTATTTATTTTATTTCCTTGTTCTATTATAGATATCTTCTAGAATATTCCAAGTTTTACTTGGATAGATTATTCTAAAGATTTAATAAGAACTAGATAGGAAAATAAATAAATAAAAATATTAATGATATTTAATTTTATTTTTGATATATTCAATTGACTTAATTTTCGAATTAAGTAACTTTTGGATTAATTGAAAATAAATAGATTTAAATATTAGAGATTAATATTCTCGTCACATGGAGCATTCAAGAAACGAAGACTGAAGACTAGAAGATGCATATGAAGATAAAGCCATGATAGTCGGGGAAAAATAATTTCTCTAGCATTATTTTTGACTATGTGCTATGTGTTTTATTGCTTTCATGCATGCTTATGTGTTTAATTATGCATTAGATAGCATATCCCTTTGTTATAAAAAGCTAAGTGGGAGAGGGGATGGAAACATTCCCATGGTCTCCATTACTGTTCTCTTGGTGACTCTTATGGACTTTTGAAGTTCGTATAGATGTGTCATTGGAGGAGAATTCTTGTAATTCCTCTTACAAGAAACATTGATCAAGTTTATCAAACAATGCCTAATTTGTCTTTCTGAAACTGACTTCAAGTCGACTCATTCTCACCCCGGGGAGTGGAATGGAGCCAGAGCCACTTGGTCATGTGGATGACACAAATTAGAGCCACTTGGTCATGTGGATGCCAGAGGGTCGCTTGTCTGCTCGGCTCCCTCATTCGTGAGAGATAGGGTCGCTCGCATGGTGAATCACTGGTTAGAAACTTCGAGTTTCACTTATGATTCTCCGCGTCTTGATTTACAAAAATCGAATGGATCTGGTAATTGGGAGTCAATTATAAAAGTCTCTTAGTGAAGTAAACGTCCACACCACGTGGCTTGCTGCACTCACGGATTTTGGATTAATTGATGTAGACAGTTGTAAGGAATTGTGAAGAGTTGTGAAGTTGTCGTAAACGTCCACACCACGTGGCTTGCAGTAATGTAGCAATTCCAAGCGATTCACTTTGGTACTGAGTAATGGTTTACACTTAGATACGCCTTGTAGTATTCCTCCCCACGAGGTTCCGCTATAAGCGATGTATGACCAAAGAAAAACTAATTGCTAAATCATTTGGGTGGGTAAACGTCCACACCACGTGGCTTGCCTTACCTGATGGGATTTTAGATGTGATTAGTAATTTAATGATATTATTTGAGGGAGATAATATCGGATATTAAATTAATTGTTTGTTTAAATTTGCTTATAGGTTTAGAGAATAGCTATGAACCCACTTTCTATGATACTCAAGGAGCATAAGCTCACTGGCACCAACTATATTGATTGGAAGAGAAATTTAGACATTGTCCTAACTTCGGAAGAGTACAAGTATGTACTCCATGAAGTGTGCCCTGCCGAGCCCACGGCTGCCTCAACTGATGTGGAGAAACTGGCATATCGGAAGTGGAAAAAGGCTGATGAAATGGCTAGGTGTTATATTTTGGCTTCCATGTCAAATGTACTCCAAACCCAACATGAGCCAATGGACACTACCTATGATATGATGTTTAACCTCAAGGAGATGTTTGGGGAGCAAGATCGTGCGGCAAGGCAAGAAGCCATGAGAGTCCTTATGTCGACTACTCAGTCTGAAGGAACGCCCGTTGGGGAGCACGTTCTTAAGATGATGAGTTTGTTGAATGAACTTGAGGTCCTAGGAGCTTCTATTGATGCTGAGACGCAAGTCGACATCATACTCCAGTCTCTGGCCCCTAGTTTTGAGCAGTTTCGTATGAGCTATAATATGGGTAAACTATCTTATACTCTTGCGCAACTCCTGACTGAACTAAAGGCGGCAGAGGGGATCTACAAGAAGGGCAAGTCTCAAGCGCTTGTAGCTACCAAGTCCAAAGGCTTTAAGCCTGGTGGAGGTAGGGGCAAGAAAAGGAAGCAAGCCTGGAAACCCAGTGGTGTCAAGAGGACTGCACCACAAGTGGGGGCTGCAAAGCCAAAGAGTAAGTGCTTCCGATGCAACAAGATGGGACACTGGAAGTCTGAATGTCCTCTCAGAGGTACGAATCTTTCTTTAGTCGTAAAAACATAGTCAGCGGTATTATCTACCAGAATTCTGGTGTGTAGATATGGAACCACTGACGGTATGTGCATTTCTTTAAATGCAGGGGTTCCAGAAAACCCGGCGACTTAGAGAAGAAGAATTCAAGTCTACATGGGCGAAGCTGTTGGGGTAGCAGCGGTTGCAGTGGAAGACATTTATCTGTTTTAAGTTTTCATTTCAGTTATTGCTTATGTACCCCTTTATTTTGAAAAAGAACTTTGTTCTGTTTTTCTTTATTAATGGATATTTTATTTCTTTAATCATTGGATGGTTTGGATAAGAAATAATGGTGATATTCATTATGGTACATTAGATAGCAATATGTGAATGATGAATCCTTAGTCTACCACGATGCAACAAACCGTTATATATAACTTGTTCTAACTTGTTTTACTTATTAGATATTTCTTTATCATTATACTTATGAAATCTTATACTTAGTAGTATTTTCAAATGAAATTCAAATGGTCGAAAATTGATTTGATCAATTATAGTTGAAGGAATGGACCTTCCGACCTAAGGATTGAATTTGGAGGATAATACGTCTAAGCAAACCTTTCTGAAAAAGGATAGAATTCAGAAGAGTATTGGAAATGATTAGATATGCAGACATATGTGTATATTAGAGAGGTATGAGTAATTCTTTCAAAGAATACTCAGTGATGGATTAGAATGCTTGATGTGCCATAAAAGCAAAGTGTTTTGACTTGTCAATGGACACAAAGCTATTATGGGGAACCATCAAAGTATATCCATTAGAAGCCTGCGACTCGGTCGCGGAGGCCATCACCTATCTAGATAACACATAGCATAATCAAAAATTGGGATTAATTCCCAAAGAGACGCGCCATGCACTTACGTGTAGAGATGGTGCGTTGTAAAGAAGTAGAAATCTAATAGTAAGAGAACAAGTTGTTCGGAACTACCTATGTTCTATGGATATTCCTGGAGACAACGACACATTCAATATGGTTGTAGGATATCCTAGATGAACGAAGTATTGTGTGTTCTATAGTACTATGAACCAGAGGGACGTCTCGTCCGGTTCATAGAGGAAAAACTATTAGATGAACTACAATGCCCTAATTGAAAAAATACTTTAAAATGAGGAAAGAGAAAGACTGAGAACCAGCCTGACCGAGTAGCAGTGCACCACTAACTGCACCTAATGTTGTTACTGTTACACACCGGGACGCCATTGCAGTGGGAGGTTGTTAAGCAACTAGAGATGTTCATAAGACTGGATGAGTTTTGAACTCTGGATCCAGTATACATGAAATCGATCCCTAGGTCTGCATAGGATTTAGCGAAGAAGGTGTGTTAGAGACGTAATGGAAACAAAGGTGGTGTTTCTCGGAATTTTGTGTAGATAACACTTTGACATTGGCAACAATGTAAAAGTGTTGTCAGACATAAAATAGAGGTTGTCTAAATAAATCGAGATATAAGATTGAGAAGAAGTTAGAGCATGTTCTTAAGATCTTATGATCTAGAGATAAGAACATCGTACTTCTCCTAGACATCTTATATGATTAAGATTTGTTTTAAACATGCATACTTCTGAGAAAGGTTATTACCTTTCAGAGACAGAATATAGATGCAATGTTGTAAAACAAAAACCTGATATCAACTATGCGGTTTGCGTAGTGGGAGGATATCAAAGTAATCTGGATAAGGGATGTTCGAATGCTGCAAGAGTACTTTCATAGTACTGGCCTGAGCAAGACGAAATCTTCTTGGATTACAGATTCTCAGATCCAAGAATCAGAAAAGGACCAGTGAAAGTCGATATCAGGCTATGTGTTCACTTTTAGAAAGAGGTGGAACCATGAAGTAAAAGAGTGATAAGCGGGACGCTTCTCAGAGACTCTAATAACCGAATAGCAGCCTCAGAGGCAGCGGAAGTTTTGGTTAGGTTCCGGGATAACCTCTTGACTTGGATATGACTCTTAGTTTACCAAAGGCTATTAGATAGCGGTGCACGGTGAACTAGAAGAGGTCATAAGTCAAAAAGTGATGTTAACACATAGAGCAAGTACCACCTGATACGAGTCATCGTCAGGGAGACGACGTAGTAGTCACCAAGATAACTTCAGAGCGGCAACCTAGATTGCTCACTCACATAGTACTTCTCGGAAGTACACTTTAAAGCACGTGATGAGTATGGGAACCGGGAGTTTGGAGGAAATGACTAGACCTTAGTACAAGTGGGAGATTGTTGGAGTTGTGTACTTAATGTCTAGATTTAAGTAGCGGTAAACTCCCGATCATAGCATTTAATCTATTTAATTAATAAACAATTATTTGCATTTAATTATATGAAAATCATGGTTCTGGATTTTATACGTTGTAGTTAGTATGGTGCTGCATGGGCGCACAGAAGATCATACTATCGGTTACTCGTATTTAATCGAACAGTTGCTCACGGCCTAGATGGACACGAACTAATCCATTGGTATAGTCGTTGTGTGAGAGAGAAAATAATTTATCTTAATTATTTTATCACACTTGTACACTTGGTGTATTGGGCGGATCAATTGAGACTCATCAATTAGGATTTCTCGGCGATAATTGATTTGAGACTCGGAGTATTTTATTCTTAATCCCTGAAACAATTGCGGGTGTGTATATTTAATATAAGTGACTTTGATTTACCAAAGGAATTAACCGATTTAATTATTGGGTTAATTACCGGTTAAGTTGGGTCACTATATTTTGTATATGGCATGCCGTGAATTCTTGAAGGGGCAGTGTATCCCGGAAGGGTTGATGATATCCCCGAGATGAGTTCATAAGGAATTATTGTGTAAACCTCATGAGTGGATTCGTTCCGCACAATAATTAAGGTTGAATGGTACTAGTCTCGGATTCAAGAGATGAATATAATTTATTAAGCAATAAATAAATTTATTCATGGATATTTAAATCTTAAATACACGGAATAAATAATACTAAGGTGGAGAAATATTATTTGATATAATATGGAATAATATTGGGAGTGCAATTTTATTTATATAGTGGAAAATAAATAAAATTAATATTGATAAGAATTAATAGATTTGGGTTGGACCCAATTTAATTTTCAATATTGAAGCCCAATATTTATTCTCCTTATGATCCCCTACGTAGCCTATATAAGCACTACATGGTCTTCACTTTTCATTAACCTAAGTTACGCCAATCATAAAGTTCTGAGAGTGAGGAAGATCCATAGGAATCCGATAGATCGTCGCCCACACGACGTTCGGACGAGGTGCAAGGAATACGCGGGAAGATCACAAGGTCGTCAACCGAATTCGTTTCTCCGTACAACGATTCGAGGTAATAATCGAGAAACCCCCTTCTATGATTATTTGTGCGTTGAATAATTGTAATATATACATGAACGCGCGATCCGGGAAAACGACGATCATCGCGGATGGGGATTCGAGATCCCCGGCGAAGATCGAAGGGGGCGGTCGAAACCCTAGGGTTTGACCGCCCGGCGCGCGCGACGAAGGGCGAAGCCCCGGCTGGACGCCGGGGCACGCGATCGACTTCGGTCGATCGCTGGGGTGCCACGGGCTGGTGCCGTGGCGGACCCCAGCCGCCCCTTCGACGGCGGCGTGCGCAACGGGAGGCAGCCGCGGCTGGATGCCGCGGCTGGAGCGATCGAGCCCTAGCTCGATCGCGGGGCTGTCGAGGGCTGGTGCCTCGACTAGGCGCCCCTCCTCCCGTCGGATGGCGGCGGTGAGTCGCCGGACTCACCGCCAGGGGGCTATTGCGAACAGCCCCACGGGGATGCCGCGCATCCCCGGCGATCGCCATGCACGGCGATCGCGAACCCCGCGGATGGGGTTCGGCTAGGGTTTAGCCGCGGGTTCATCCCGCGGCGACGCTCTTGTCGAGCCCGGTTCTTCGCGTGTGGTTCGCGTTCGTAGATCCGACTCGTGGGAGAAAATCGGCTGGGGGCGGGCTGCGTGTCTTCGGATGCGTAGTCTCCAAAGGTCGGACTCCTGCGGATGAGTCGGTGTTCGTGCGATCTCCGGCGACGGGTTTTCGGTCGGGTTATCGGTTCCGCAATTTTGATAGCCCTGGACATCGAATCCCAGCAAAATGTACTCCAAACCCAACATGAGTCGATGGACACTGCCTATGATATGATGTTTAACCTCAAGGAGATGTTTGGGGAGCAAGATCGTGCGGCAAGGCAAGAAGCCATGAGAGTCCTCATGTCGACTACTCAGTCTGAAGGAACGCCCGTAGGGGAGCACGTTCTTAAGATGATGAGTTTGTTGAATGAACTTGAGGTCCTAGGAGCTTCTATTGATGCTGAGACGCAAGTCGACATCATACTCCAGTCTCTGGCCCCTAGTTTTGAGCAGTTTCGTATGAGCTATAATATGGGTAAACTATCTTATACTCTTGCGCAACTCCTGACTGAACTAAAGGCGGCAGAGGGGATCTACAAGAAGGGCAAGTCTCAAGCGCTTGTAGCTACCAAGTCCAAAGGCTTTAAGCCTGGTGGAGGTAGGGCCAAGAAAAGGAAGCAAGCCATGAAACCCAGTGGTACCAAGAGGAGTGGACCACGAGTGGGGGCTAGTAAGCCAAAGGGCAAGTGCTTCCGATGCAACAAGTCTGGACACTGGAAGTCTGAATGTCCTCTCAAAGGTACGAATTTTTCTTTAGTCGTAAAAACATAGTCAGCGGTATTATCTACCAGAATTCTGGTGTGTAGATATGGAACCACTGACGGTATGTGCATTAAATGCAGGGGTTCCAGAAAACCCGGCGACTTATAGAAGAAGAGTTCGAGTCTACATGGGCAAAGCTGTTGGGGTAGCAGCGGTTGCAGTGGAAGACATTTATTTGTTTTAAGTTTTCATTTCAGTTATTGCTTATGTACCCCTTTATTTTTTGGAAAAGAACTTCGTTCTAGTTTTCTTTATTATTAATGGATATTTTATTTCTTTAATCATTTGATGGTTTGGATAAGAAATAATGGTGATATCTATTATGGTACATTAGATAGCAATATGTGAATGATGAATCCTTAGTCTACCACGATGCAACAAACCGTTATGTATAACTTGTTTTACTTATTAGATGTATTTCTCTTGTCAATCATTATACTTGTGAATTCTTGAACTTGGTAGTATCTATTCAAAAGGGATTCAAAAGGTCGAAATTGATTTGATCAATTATAGTTGGAGGAATGGACCTCCCGACCTAAGAATCGATCTTGATAGATGATACAACTGAGTTAACCTTTCTGATAAAGGATGGAATTCAGACAAGTATAGGAAATGATTTATGATTAATGCGGTATGTGAAATTAGAGAAGGTACGAGTCGTTCTTTCAAGAATACTCGAAGATGGATTGGACTACTTGCTGTGCCATAAAGGCGGAGTGTTTTCAACACAAAGCCATTATGGGGATCCTTCAAAGTATATCCATTTGTAGCCTACGACCTGATCGCGGAGGCTATCACCTATCTAAATAACACATATCATAAATCAAAGATTGAGATTAAGTCTCAAGCGCATGCACTGATGTGTAGACATGGTGTGTCAGGAATGAGAAATGGGATTCTAATGGTAAAAGAACAAGTTTGTTCGGAACTACCTATGTTCTATGGATATTTCTGGACACAACGGCACATTCTATTTGGTTGTAGAATATCCTAGAAGAACAAGTAATTGTATGTTCAATAGTACTACGAACCAGAAGGGTGTTCTCGCCCGGTTCATAGAGGAAAAACTATTAGATGAACTACAATGCCCTAATTGACAAAGTACTTTAAAATGAGGAAAGGAAAAGACTGAGAACCAGCCTAACCGAGTAGTAGTACACCACTAACTGCACCTAATGTTGTTACTGTTATACACCGGAACGCCATTGCAGTGGGAGGTTGTTAAGCAACCAGAGATGATCATAAGACTGGAGGAGTTTTGAACTCTGGATCCAGTATACATGAAATCGATCCCTAGGTCTGCATAGGATTTTGCAAAGAAGGTGTGTTAGAGACGTAATGGAAACAAAGGTGGTGTTTCTCGGAATTTTGTGTAGATAACACTTTATCATTGGCGACAATGTAAAATGCTGTCAGACATAAAAAATAGAGGTTGTCTAAATAAATCAAGGTATAAGATTAAGATGAAGTTGGATCATGTTCTTAGAAATCTTTCGATCTCTGGATTAGAACATTTGTACTTCTCTTAAGATATCTTATACGATTATGGTTTGTTTTAAAACATGCACAATTCTGAGAAAGGTTATTACCTTTCGGGAACAGAATACATCTATCTAAAGGCATGTGTTTCGAACACATGAAGGAGACAGATATGGACAAAGCAGTTTCCTATACTTCAAGTATGGAAAGCTTTATAGATGCAATGTTGTAAAACAAGAACCTGATATCAACTATGCGGTTTGCATAGTGGGAGGATATCAAAGTAATCTGGATAAGGGATGTTCGAATGCTGCAAGAGTACTTTCATAGTACTGGCTTGAGCAAGACGAAATCTTCTTAGATTACAGATTCTCAGATCCAAAAATCAGAGAAGGACCAGTGAAAGTCGATATCAGGCTATGTGTTCACTTTTAGAAAGAGGTGGAACCATGAAATGAAAGAGTGATAAGCGGGACGCTTCTCAGACTCTCTCATAACCGAATAGCAGCCTCAGAGGCAGCGGAAGTTTTGGTTAGGTTCCGGAATGACCTCTGAACATGGATATGATTCTTGGTTCACCAAAGGCTATGTACATAGCGGTGCGTGGAGAACTGGAAGAAGTCATAAGTTCGAAAAGTGATGATAACACATAGAGCAAGTACCACCTGATACGAATCATCGTCGAGGGAGACGACGTAGTAGTCACCAAGATAACTTCAGAGCGGCAACCTAGAGTGCTCACTCACATAGTACTCGGAAGTACACCTTAAGCACGTGATGAGTATGGGAACCGGGAGTTTGGAGGAAATGACTAGACCTTAGTACAAGTGGGAGATTGTTGGAGTTGTGTACTTAATGTCTAGATTTAAGTAACGATATACTACCGATCATAGCATTTAATCTATTTAATTAATAAACAATTATTTGCATTTAATTATTTATAATTAAATATATGCAAATCATAGTTCTGGATTTTATACGTTGTAGTTAGTATGGTGCTGCATGGGCACACAGAAGATCATACTATCGGTTACTCGTATTTAATCGAACAGTTGCTCACGACCTAGATGGACACGAACTAATCCATCGGTATAGTCGTTGTGTGAGAGAGAAAATAATTTATCTTAATTATTTTATCACACTTGTACACTTGGTGTATTGGGCGGATCAGCTTGAGATTTATTGATTAGGATTGCCTTGGATAATCAATTTAAATCTCGGAGTATTTTATTCTTAATCCCCGATATTATTGCGGGTGTGTATATTTAATATTAGAGACTTTGATTTTCCAAAGGAATTAACCGATTTAATTATTGGGTTAATTACCGGTAAAGTTGGGTCGCTATATTTTATATACGACATGCCGTGAATACTTGACGGGAAAGTGTATCCCGGAAGGGTTGATAATATCCCCGAGATGAGTTCATAAGGAATTATTGTGTAAACCTCATGAGTGGATTCGTTCCGCACAATAATAAAGGTTGAATGGTACTAGTCTCGGATATAAGATATGAATATTATTTATTGAGCAATAAATAAATTTATTCATGGATATTTAAATCTTAAATACACGGAATAAATAATACTAGTCGGAGAAATATTATTTGATATAATATGGAATAATATTGGGAGTGCAATTTTATTTATATAGTGGAAAATAAATAAAATTAATATTGATAAGAATTAATAGATTTGGGTTGGACCCAATTTAATTTTCAATATTAGAAGCCCAATATTTATTCTCCTTATGATCCCCTACGTAGCCTATATAAGCACTACATGGTCTTCACTTTAAAAGAGAGAGAATTAATTGACCTACGCCAATCATAAAGTCTTGAAGAGTGAGGAAGATCCATAGGAATCCGATAGATCGTCGCCCACACGACGTTCGGACGAAGTGCGAGGAATACGTAGGAAGATCGCAAGGTCGTCAATTAGATTCGTTTCTCCGTACAACGAATCGAGGTAATAATCGAGAATTCCCCTTCTTTGATTATTTGTGCGTATTAATTGTAATGTATACATGAACGCACGATCCGGGAAAACGACGAACCTCGGGGACGGGGATTCGAGATCCCCGGCGAGGATCGAACGCGACGGTCGAACCCTAGGGTTCGGACCGCCGCAACGCGCGACGAAGGGCGAGCCCCGGCTGGACGCCGGGGCATGCGATCGACATCGGTCGATCGCCGAGGTGCCACGGGCTGGTGCCGTGGCGGACCTCAGCCCCCTCGTCGGAGGCGCGTGACGCGAGGGACCCTCGGCTGGAGCCGAGGGGTGCGATCGATCCTCGGATCGATCGCGGGCAAGCTGCGGGTTCACCCGCAGCGATCCCGTACGTGCTGCGGGTTCGACCGCAGCGGATGCGTACGGGGTTCGGCCCTCGTGAGCAGCGAGTCACGCGACTCGCTGCGGGGCTGCTACGAGCAGCCCCAGGGATCGCTCGTAGCGATCCCAGCGATCGTCCGTAGACGATCGCGAACCCCTCGTGGGGGTTCGGCTGGGCACACGGGACCTTCGGGTCTCGATGGCGTTTGGTCGGGCCCCGGCTCGTGAGGCGGTTTGCGTTCGTGGATCCGACTCATGGGAGAAAATCGGCTGGGGGCGGGCTGCGTGTCTTCGGGCGCGTAGTCTCCAAAGGTCGGACTCCTGCGGATGAGTCGGGGATCCAATCTTCGGTGATCGAGGGTTTTTGATCGGGTTATCGGTTCCGCAATTTTTGATAGCCCGGGACATCGAATCCCAGCACTTTCAACATGTGAAATACTCATTACGGCATCTAATTTTGTTGTTGCCGTGTTAAGTTTTACAAACGTATTGTTAGCAACTTCAAGTTTTCCATTTACACGATTAAAGTCAATTTTTAGTTGTTCGGCCTCCATATCCTTTCTGGTGAGTTGGACATCAAGTTTCTTCAATCGTTCTTCAAAGGTGTTCTTCTCTACGAGCATTTGTTCAATTGCCATGGCCTGCTTCTTCACTTTTTCTTCATATCCGGTTTTGGTTGAAGTAAGCATCTTCATCATCTTGGTCTGCCGAGCAAATTCCATGCGTAGCTAATCGAAACTTTCTTTGAGCTCGATGAAAATATCAATGGGAATGGTCTCCTCTTCAGATTCATAACCATTGACTGAGGCAGTGAGGGACAGGCAGTTCTCTGCGGCAGGAGTTTCTGTTTTCTCTGCGGCAGAGGCGAAAAATGCAACATGCCGTCGTGCAGTAGTATTGGATGGACTGTCATCTTCAGCGTCAGATAGGGTGGTGCCTTCGAGTTGAGCAGTAAGTGCAGTGGTTAAGTCTTCAAGGCAATATTGTTCCATATCTTCTTGCCCAACCATGGAATTCAAAATTCCAATGCCTCGATCTTTTGAAGGGCATTCGGTTGAGTAGTGTCCAATCCCTTGACATACGTGGCACTTGATCCTCGACCAGTCCTTTGAATTTGGACTTGAACTTGAGGTTGATCACGTGCTTGGTTGGCGGATCACAAGTCGTCGATGTTGAGTTTGTGGTGACCTTTCCGGGAACTTCCTTCGTCGGGGATCGTACGGCTTCTTCAGCGAGCGAACAAGTACAGCATCCATTTTCCGGGCGAGGAATGCATACTGGTCATCTCCACCATCAGATCCAAGTAGTTCGTAGATCTCTTCATCGGTCAAGTCATTGGTAGAGGTGGGGCTGCTGCCTTGAGAACTATTGCCTTGTTCTCTGCCGTCGGGCTCTGCCACGGTGTAGGCAATGTTCCTCTCGTTACTTCGTGAACGTGATTTCCCGTGAGTTTCACGATCTTCATGGTTCAGTTCATAGTTCTTGAAGATCGCCATTAATGAAACATAATCCTCTTCTGACATGGAGTTGTCTTCTATGGCAGTGACCTTCGGCAGGAACTTTTTGCTCATCGATCGCATTATCTTACTACACACTGCCGGATTGCTAATGGGTGAACCAAGGTCAGCACATTCAGTAACAATGGACATTAATTCTCCAAAGTACTGAAGGCAAGTCTCATCCTCGTTCATACGCAAGTTCTCGAAACGAGACATAAGCATACGGACCTTGGTTTTCTTCACTGTGTTGTTACCTTCACAATGAAGAGCCAGCAAATCCCACACTTGTTTGGCAGTAGTACATTGTTTAACAATTCTGTACATGTTGCAATCGATGGATTCAAGGATGGCACACCTGATGGAGTTATATTCTAAATGTCTAGTTTAGTGACAATATGGAACTCCTTATCTGTGTTTTTCATTATCTATTAATCAAACTGTCGGCATTTTGTCTATCTTGTACTAGAATGCAATAGTCCTAGATGTATACGTTGTAGACAGTATGGCGTGAGGAGACACGCGGAAGATCATACTGTCGGTTACTCGTATATTATCGAACAGAAGCTCACGACTTAGATGGACAGGGACAATCCATCGGTACGTCGTAGTGTGACTGGGTAATAGTTGGTCTTGACTATTATGTTACACTTGTACACTTGGTGTATTGAGCAGGACCACGGGAGGGCGTTCGATTTATACTAATCGACGTAATCGAACTAGACCTCAGAGATTACGGATATACGAATTCCTAATCCCTATATAATTATAGGTGCGTGTGTCCAATTCTCGGCTCTTTAATATGCCAATGAGTGAGACTAATTGATTAGTCAAGATAATCGATAAATTGGGAATCGGAATTGTACACACGGCATGCTATAGATTATAGACAGGAAACCGTGTCCCGTTTATCGGGTTGATGACGTCCCCGAGATGAGCTCATAAAGTTTATCATGTAAACCCTGCAGGTGGATTTGTTCCACATGATAATAAGGATGAGTGGTACTAGTCTCGGATAATAAGAAACGAATTAATTTAATTATTAGTAATTAAATAAATTCGTGGACGTTCGATATCTTAAACACGGGGAAAGTCGTATATGTAATTTCGGCGGAAATATTATTGTTGAAATAATATTAAATTAATTTCGGGAATTCAATTATTATTTTATAGTGGAGTTAATAATAATTAAAATTGAAATCGATTAATTAAGGAATTGCGTTTACGTATTCCAAGTTAATTAATATTTCAATTTAGCCCTTAATTAATTTAACCTTTGGTCCCTAGTGTAACTCTATATAACCCCCCCCCCCCCCCCCCTTGCCTATTCTAGACCTACACTTCGCCGCTTTTTATTTTCAGCAGAGAAAATAATTGTTTAGCGCAATTAAGTTTTTCTCTGTTAAAAACATAAAGTTAGCGCTGATATTTTCTCTAAGAGAGAAAAGATATATTAACGCTGGTAGAGAAAGGAGAAAGCAGAAAAGGCAGACCCAACAGATCGTTGCCCACACAACGGTTGGAGTCGGGGCAGAGTCATACACTAGAAGCATCTAAGGTCTCAACAATCGACCGCAAGGTATGAGATCGGATCTATCTTTTTCCGCAATTTATTCGATCTCATTTTATCTCGTTGAACATACATGAAAGTGGATCGGGTTCCGGGGTCGTGGATCGTATTCCTCGACTACTGGGGGTTCTAGGACCTCCGGAACGGTAGTCGGATGAGGAAAAACGACCCGGAAACGAGCCCGGAACAGCAACGTCGCGTTGCTGTTCGCGGACAAACGGCGGTCGCCAAAGGGCAAACGGCGGTCGCCGTTTGCAGTTCCTTTCAGCGACCGCTGGACTGCTTTCGGCGGTCGCCGAATTGATGCAGTCCAGTCCCGTTTCGCGCGGTTGTCCTTCGGGGCGATGGCTGGGCGTGAATCGAGTCAAGGGGTGTCGTGCGAACGAAGTAGCGACTTCGGAGGTCGACTGGGAGCGTTCGGATGTTCGAGCGATCGAACGAACGCCTCCCGGGTAGTCGTTTTCCAACAACACCTTGCCCTATCGTTGGCAGTAGCTGCGGCAGTTTCATCGATAGACCACTTCTCCGAAGCTTTTTCAATCGTGCCGCCCAGTTGTCGAGATCTTTGTTTTTTGAATCGTTGCTTGCTTGTAATAGATTAAAACGACGGGTTGAGTCGTTTAGGGTTTTCTATTTCGTTTTTCGTTTATCCGTGTGTATAGGATCGATCATTCTGTATAGGATCGATGCGGGAAGTAGCTAGGTTACTTATGTAATGTTGCTGCTGTTGGAATTCGGTATCCCGGTTCATTAAAAATTGCGGAAAATAATAACCCGACCGAAAACCTCTCGCCGGAAACTGATCACGAGCACTACGGTATCCGGAGCTCAACCGGAGAATCGCCGCGGGGTGAACCCGCGGCCGAAACCCTAGCCGAGCCCCACCGCGGGGCTCGCGATCGAAATCGATCGCGTGGGGCTGCCCGGCAGCCCCCGGCGGTGAGTCCGGCGACTCACCGCCACCACCGACCGGAGGGGGGACCACCAGCCGCGGCGCGAAGCCGCGACGGTCCCCGGCGATCGAACTAGGGTTCGATCGCCCCTAGCCGCGGCGTCCAGCCGCGGCCTTTCCTCGGTGCGCGCCGGCGGTCGTGCCCTAGGCCGACCGCCACCCCCTCGGCTCCCAGCCGAGGGCTCTCTCGAACCTTCGCCGGGGATCTCGAATCCCCGTCCCCGAAGTTCATCGTTTTCCCGGATCGTGCGTTCATGTATGCATCACAATTAATCCACATAAATTCACACAAAGGAGTTTATGATTTTACCTTTTAATTCGTTGTGCGGAGAAACGAATTTAAGTTTGACGACCTTACGATCTTCCCACGTATTCCTTGCACTAGCTTGAACGTCGGGTGGGCGACGATCCTCCAAGCTTATGGATCCTCTTCAACTCTCTAGAACTATCAACTATTGATATTCTTGTCTTATTAAAAAGTGAAGACCATGTAGTGCTTTTATAGGCTACGTAGGGGATCTAAAGGAGGTGGAATATTGGGCTTCCAATATTAATGATTAAATTGAGCCCAAGCCCAAATCTATTAATCTCCCATTAATATTAATTAATTTATTTTCCACTATATAAATTAATTGCACTCCCAATATTAAACCATATTATATCAAATAATATTTCTCCGGTAGTATTATTTATTCCGTGTATTTAAGATTTAAATATCCATGAATAAAATTAATTTATTGCTAATTAATTTATATTCATCTCTTGAATCCGAGACTAGTACCATTCAACCTTAATTATTGTGCGGAACGAATCCACTCATGAGGTTTACACAATAATTCCTTTTGAACTCATCTCGGGGATATTATCAACCCTTCCGGGATACACTGTCCGGTCAATCATTCACGGCATGCCATATATAAAATATAGTGACCCAACTTAACCGGTAATTAACCCAATAATTAAATCGGTTAATTCCCTTGGTAAATCAAAGTCACTTATATTAAATATACACACCCGCAATAATATCGGGGATTAAGAATATAATACACTGAGACTCGAATCGATTATCGCCGGCAATCCTAATCGATGAATCTCTACGATCCGCTCAATACACCAAGTGTACAAGTGTGATAAAATAATTAAGACAAATTATTTTCTCTCTCACACAACGACTATACCGATGGATTGGTCCGGGTCCATCTAGGTCGTGAGCCACTGTTTGATTAAATACGAGTAACCGATAGTATGATCTTCTGTGTGACGTCGCACACCATACTAACTACAACGTATAGAATCTAGGACTATGATTTGCATATATTTAATTAATAATAATTAAAAGCAAACAATTGTTTATTAATTTAATAGATTAAATGCCATGATCGGGAGTTTATCGTTACTTAAATCTAGACATTAAGTACACAACTCCAACAATCTCCCACTTGTACTAAGGTCTAGTCATTTCCTCCAAACTCCCGGTTCCCATACTCATCACGTGCTTAAGGTGTACTTTCAAGAAGTACTATGTGAGTGAGCAATCTAGGTTGCCGCTCTGAAGTTATCTTGGTGACTACTACGTCGTCTCCCCTGACGATGACTCGTATCAGGTGGTACTTGCTCTATGTGTTAACATCACTTTTGACTCATGACTTCTTCTAGTTCACCATGCACCGCTATCCAATAGCCTTTGGTAAACTAAGAGTCATATCCAAGTCAAGAGGTTATCCCGGAACCTAACCAAAACTTCCGCTGCCTCTGAGGCTGCTATTCGGTTATGAGAGAGTCCGAAAAGCGTCCCGCTTATCACTCTTTCACTTCAAGGTTCCACCTCTTTCTAAAAGTGAACACATAGCCTGATATCGACTTTCACTGGTCCTTCTCTGATTTTTGGATCTGAGAATCTGTAATCTAAGAAGATTTCGTCTTGCTCAAGCCAGTACTATGAAAGTACTCTTGCAGCATTCGAACATCCCTTATCCAGATTACTTTGATATCCTCCCACTACGCAAACCGCATAGTTGATATCAGGTTCCTGTTTTATAACATTGCATCTATAAAGCTTTCCATACTTGAAGTATAGGAAACTGCTTTGTCCTCATCTATCTCCTTTATGTGTTCGAACACATACCCTTTAGATAGATGTATATTCTGTCTCTGAAAGGCAATAACCTTTCTCAGAAGTATGCATGTTAAAACAAACCTTAATCGTATAAGATATCTAGGAGAAGTACAATGTTCTTATCTCTAGATCATAAGACCTTAAGAACATGCTCTAACTTCTTCTCAATCTTATATCTCGATTTATTTAGACAACCATTATTTTATGTCTGACAATATTTTTACATTGTTGCCAATGATAAAATTTTATCTACATAAATTCTCCGAGAAACACCACCTTGTTTCCATCACTTCTCTAATACACCTTTCGTCTATGCCTTTTGATGAATCCATCAAATGGACTATCCCATCAATTCGCAAGTTCCACGATTCACAGCTTTAATTCAATCCATAAATGGATTTACTAAGCTTGTACTCTAAATGATCTCGCCTCTTAACAATAATCCCTATTGTTCCAAGCAGGCACATTTAGATCTAGTACCGCCCTTATGCAGAGCTAGGGGTCGATTTCATCTTTACTAGATCCAGAGTCCGAACTCCTCTAGTCTTATGAATATCTCTGGTTGTCCAACAACCTCCCACTGCAATGGCGTCCCGGTGTATGACAGTAATAACAATAGGTGCAGTATGTGGTGCACTTCTACTCGGTTTGGCTGGTTCCTAGTCTTTTTTCCTTTCTCTCATTTCAAGGTATTACGTCAATTTAGGCTTTGTGGTCCATCTAATAGTCTTCCTCTATGAACCGGACAGGACGTCCCTCTGGTTCACAGTACTATAGAACACACAATACTTCGTTCATCTAGGATATCCTACAACCATATTCAATATGCCGTTGTATCTAGGAATATCCATAGAACATAGGTAGTTCCGAGCAACTTGTTCTTTTACTATTAGATTTTCCATTTCTTTATAGCGCACCATCTCTACACGCAAGTGTATGGCGCGGTCCTTTGGGATTGAATCCCAATCTTTGATTATGCTATGTGTTATTCAGATAGGTGATGGCCTCTGCGACCGAGTCGCAGGCTCTTAATGGATATACTTTGATGGTTCCCCATAATAGCTTTGTGTCCATTGACTAGTCAAAACACTCTGCTTTTATGGCACATTAAGTATTCTAATCCATCACTGAGTATTCTTTGAGAGAATTTCTCGTACCTTTCTAATTTACACATATGTCTGCATATCTAATCATTTCCAATACTTGTCTGAATTCTATCCTTTATCCAGAAAGGTTTGCTTAGATGTATTATCCTCCAAATTCAATCCTTAGGTCGGAAGGTCCATTCCTTCAACTTTAATTGATCAAATCAATTTCGACCATTTGAATCTTATTTGAAAATACTTCTAAGTATAAGATTTCACAAGTATAATGATAAAAAAATATCTAATAAGTAAAACAAGTTATAGAACGGTTCGTTGCAATTGGGGTAGACTTAGGATCTATCATTCATATATTGCTGTCTAATGTACCAGAATAGATAATGCCATTATTTCTTATCAAAATCATCCAATGATTAAAGAAATAAAATATCCATTCATTAATAATAGAAATCCAGAACAAAGCGTTCTTTCTAAAATAAAGGGGTACATAAAGCAATAACTTTGAAATGAAATCCTATTTAACTACTAAAGCAGATAAATGTCTTCCACCGCAACCGCTGCCTCCTTTACAGCTTTTGCCCGTGTAGATCATTCCTCCATTTCCAAGTCTTTGGGTTTCCTGGTGTCCCTGCATTTTAAATGCATACATACCGTCAGAGGTTCCATATCTACCAACCAGGTTTCTGGTAGATAACGCTACTGACTATGTTTCAAAGACTAAGGAGGAAATCTCGTACCTTCTCGAGGAGAAAACATAGACTTCCAGTCCTCAGAATGTGTTCCATGAGAATGACTGCCCGAAGGCTTTCTCACTCTGTTCCGTGGTCCAAGTCTTTTAGGACCATTGGACTCTCTTGTCATCTTCTCCTTTTCCTTATGTAAAACCTTAGGTCCGAAACCTTTGGCCTTGGCTGTAAGAGCTTGCGATTGTTTCAACTCTTCCAAAAGATCTAGCATCTCGAAAACGTTATCAAGCGTTTCCTCGAAGCAACTGATATTTATGAGTGTTCTCATCGCCTCTTTTCTAGCCTTTACATTTTGCCTAAAGATCAACTTGAGTTTAAGCATGACATCATGATTGGCGGCCAGTGCAAGAGCACTATCCCACTTCTCAAAGTCAGCTATTTCCTCATCTGTTGAGACAATAGTAGGTCTAGGAGGACAAGTTTCACTGAGTACATCTTTGTACTCTTTTACAGTCTGAGCAATGTCTAACTTTTTATTCCACTCAACACAGTGTGGAACCAGTGAGTTGAATTCCTTGAGTATCACAGAAAGTGGGTTCATAGCTATTCTCTAAACCTATAAGCACATTTAAACAAACAATTAATTTAATATCCGATATTATCTCCCTCAAATAATACCATTAAATCACTAATCACATCTAAAATCCCATCAGATAAGGCAAGCCACGATAGTGTGGACGTTTACCCATCCAAATGATTTAGCAATTAGATTTGCTTTGGTCGTACATCACTATAGCGTTACTTCGATGGGAAGGATACTATAGAGCGTACCTAAGTGTAAACCATTACTCAGTATCTAAGAAGATTGTTTGGGACTCGTATATTACCGCAAGCCACGATAGTGTGGACGTTTACGCTAATACATGAACCTTCACTTTCTTCTATAACTGTCTACATCAATCGATCCAAAATCCCATTCAATGCAGCAAGCCACGATAGTGTGGACGTTTACTACACCAAAAGATTTTTACAATTGAAATCCAATCACTTGAGACATTCGATTTCATAAATCAAGACGCGGAGAATCATAAGCGAAACTCGAAGTTTCTAACCAGTGATTCACCATGCGAACAACCCTATCTCTCATTAGATGAGGGAGCCGAGCAGACAATCGATCCATCTATCAAAGAATGGTACGACTGCCTCTAATTTGTGTCATCCACATGACCAAGTGGCTTTGGCTCCATTCCACTCCCCGGGGTGAGAATGAGTCGACTTGAAGTCAGTTTCAGAAAGACAAATTAGGCATTGTTTGATAAACTTAATCAATGTCTCTTGTAAAAGGAATTACAAGAATTCTCCTCCAATGACACATCTATACGAACTTCAAAAGTCCATAAGAGTCACCAAGAGAACAGTAATGGAGACCATGGGAATGTTTCCATCCCCGCTCCCACTTAGCTTTTTATAACAAAGGGATACGCTATCTAATGCATAATTAAACACATAAGCATGCATACAAGTAATAAAACACATATCACATAGTCAAAATAAGCTAGAAAATTATTTTCCGACTATCATGGCTTTATTCCATCTCCGTATGCGTCTTCTAGTCTTCAGTCTTCGTTCTTGAATGCTCCATGTGACGAGAATATTAATCCCAATATTTAAGTCTATTTATTTTTAATAAATCCAAAAGATACTTAATTCGAAAATTAAGTCAATCGAATAAATCAAAAATAAAATTAAATATTATTAATATTTTTATTTATTTATTTTCCTATCTAATTCTATTAAATCCCTAGAATAATCTATCCAAGTCAAACTTGGAATATTCTAGAAGACTTCTATAATAGAATAAGGAAATAAAATAAATTAGGACTCTTCTACTTTCCAAGATTAATTAATTTCCATGTCCATGAAAATTCCCATAAAATAGGAATAATCAAATAGAAATAAATTATTTTCCTATCTAATTCTATTAAATCTCTAGATTCCTATTCCAAGTAGAACTTGAAAAATCTAGAAGACTTCCATAATAGAATAAGGAAATAAATAATATTAATTCTTTTCCTATCTAATTCTATTATATCTCTAGATTCCTATTCCAAGTAGAACTTGAAAAATCTAGAAGACTTCCATAATAGAATAAGGAAATAAATAATATTAATTAATTCTTTTCCTATCTCCATGAGAGTTCCCATACTTAGGAATACTCAAAATAGGAAAACTTGAATCAATTAGGTAAGTAGTATCTTGGTAGGATTAGGAGTAGCACGGGTTGGGGATCCCCGCACCACCACCACCACCACCGACCGCCGCCACCACCGGAGAGGGCACCGCCGCCGCCGCCCCAGCCGGCCGGCCACCACCTTGCCGGCGGCAGCCCCCAGCCGAGGGGCGATCGACCCCTCCCCATGGCTTCGGTCATGGGGTCGATCATGGGGTTGATCGACCCCCCGGTCCTTCGTCCTCTTCGTCTTCTTCGTCACACGAGTTCTCCGGCGGTCGTCTCGGCATCGATCCAACGTAAATAAATTACAAGAAATAAATTTACAATTCCGGTATCGATTCTATACATGAAATCGACCCTATACACTTTCCGGAAAACATAGAACGTAATAATAAATCCTAAATTCGGTCAACCCCCGAATTTTTACTATTACAAGCATTCATCCACACAAAACGAATCTCGACATGTCCGAGAGTTTAATAAACGAACAATCATGGTAAATTAAATAGCAATTAATTAAACGAATAATTAACAATTAATTAAACCATGATAGTCGGAATCCCTGCAAGGTAGAACGCAATTGAACACATACATGAACACGAAACCAAACTCTCTGATACCAGTTGTTGGAATTCGGTATCCCGGTTCATTAAAAATTGCGGAAAATAATAACCCGACCGAAAACCTCTCGCCAGAAACCGATCACGAGCACTACGGTATCCGGAGCTCAACCGGAGAATCGCCGCGGGGTGAACCCGCGGCCGAAACCCTAGCCGAGCCCCACCGCGGGGCTCGCGATCGAAATCGATCGCGTGGGGCTGCCCGGCAGCCCCCGGCGGTGAGTCCGGCGACTCACCGCCACCACCGACCGGAGGGGGGACCACCAGCCGCGGCGCGAAGCCGCGACGGTCCCCGGCGATCGAACTAGGGTTCGATCGCCCCTAGCCGCGGCGTCCAGCCGCGGCCTTTCCTCGGTGCGCGCCGGCGGTCGTGCCCTAGGCCGACCGCCACCCCCTCGGCTCCCAGCCGAGGGCTCTCTCGAACCTTCGCCGGGGATCTCGAATCCCCGTCCCCGAAGTTCATCGTTTTCCCGGATCGTGCGTTCATGTATGCATCACAATTAATCCACATAAATTCACACAAAGGAGTTTATGATTTTACCTTTTAATTCGTTGTGCGGAGAAACGAATTTAAGTTTGACGACCTTACGATCTTCCCACGTATTCCTTGCACTAGCTTGAACGTCGGGTGGGCGACGATCCTCCAAGCTTATGGATCCTCTTCAACTCTCTAGAACTATCAACTATTGATATTCTTGTCTTATTAAAAAGTGAAGATCATGTAGTGCTTTTATAGGCTACGTAGGGGATCTAAAGGAGGTGGAATATTGGGCTTCCAATATTAATGATTAAATTGAGCCCAAGCCCAAATCTATTAATCTCCCATTAATATTAATTAATTTATTTTCCACTATATAAATTAATTTCACTCCCAATATTAAACCATATTATATCAAATAATATTTCTCCGGTAGTATTATTTATTCCGTGTATTTAAGATTTAAATATCCATGAATAAAATTAATTTATTGCTAATTAATTTATATTCATCTCTTGAATCCGAGACTAGTACCATTCAACCTTAATTATTGTGCGGAACGAATCCACTCATGAGGTTTACACAATAATTCCTTTTGAACTCATCTCGGGGATATTATCAACCCTTCCGGGATACACTGTCCGGTCAATCATTCACGGCATGCCATATATAAAATATAGTGACCCAACTTAACCGGTAATTAACCCAATAATTAAATCGGTTAATTCCTTTGGTAAATCAAAGTCACTTATATTAAATATACACACCCGCAATAATATCGGGGATTAAGAATATAATACACTGAGACTCGAATCGATTATCGCCGGCAATCCTAATCGATGAATCTCTACGATCCGCTCAATACACCAAGTGTACAAGTGTGATAAAATAATTAAGACAAATTATTTTCTCTCTCACACAACGACTATACCGATGGATTGGTCCGGGTCCATCTAGGTCGTGAGCCACTGTTTGATTAAATACGAGTAACCGATAGTATGATCTTCTGTGTGACGTCGCACACCATACTAACTACAACGTATAGAATCTAGGACTATGATTTGCATATATTTAATTAATAATAATTAAAAGCAAACAATTGTTTATTAATTTAATAGATTAAATGCCATGATCGGGAGTTTATCGTTACTTAAATCTAGACATTAAGTACACAACTCCAACAGCTGCTACTTGGTGGATCGAGAAGAGATCGAAGGACGGACGAACGAGGGTCGAGAAGTCGAACCCGCGGCTGCTGAAGGGCAAACCGCGGTCGCCGTTTCTCAAACGGCGGTCGCCGTTTCGCTGGACTTCGGGCAGCAGCTCCGCGGGGGTTCGACGGACATCACGGATCGCTTGTCGAGGGCCCGGGATGATACTCCAGTGGGAGGGGTTCGTCTCTTGGTCCTTAGACGAGTCGGTGATGGACCGAGACCGAGACGAGCAACGAGACGAAGATCCGAGAAGACGTGCATCGAAGATTTTAAAGGCCATAATAATCGGGCCACGTTAATTGCTTCTTGTATGTTTAACGTGCTTTTATTATGCTTTAAATTTTATGCATGCTTGTTAATCCCTTTCGTAAAAACTAAGTGGGAGAGGGATTGGAAACAATCCCGCGGTCTCCATTCTCTGTTTTGATGGTGATGTGTGTCGCTTACGAGTTGGCTTTAGTGTCATCCTCCCTATCGGATAAAGTTGACACACGGATATCACTGGATCAAAATTCGAATTCAATTCCATTTATAGAATTGAACACTTAAGTTTTTCAAAGCAATGCCTAATCTGTCTTTCAAAGACTAATTTCAACTCGACTCATTCTCACCCCGGGGAGTGGAATGGAGCCAAAGCGCTTGGTTATGTCGATGACACAGATTAGAGACATTCAAGTCATTTGATGACTAGATCGATTGTCTGGTTGGCTCCCTCACCTAGAGAGAGATAGGGCTCAATTGCATAATTGATCGCTGGTTAGAAACTTCGAGTTTCACTTACGAGATATCAATCTTTGATTAACGAAATTGTGAAATTTATTAAATGGAATTCAATTAACAAAGTTGTTTGTTTAGTAAACGTCCACACTATCGTGGCTTACTAGACGGAAACGGAACTTTGGGTTAATTGAGGCTCGACAGTTATAGGAAGTCGTAAAGGGACCGCATGTCAACGTAAACGTCCACACTAACGTGGCTTGCGGTGGGCGTGTAGTTTCCGAGCGGTTAACTTAGTACTGAGAAATGGTATACACTTAGGTACGCTTTACAGTATCCTCCCCATCGGAGTCACTGCTGTAATGATGTACGACCGAAGTAAAAGTCCAGTTATAAAATCGTTTGGACTAGTATACGTCCACATGAACGTGGCATGCTAGTCTGATGTGATTTTAGGATTGATTGGTAAATTTAATGATATTAATTAAGGGAGTTAATATCGAATTAAATTTGACAGTTTGATTTGTCTCTTTTATAGATATGGCACTCAACCCGCTGTCCATTATACTAAAAGAAAACAAACTCACTGGTCCAAACTATGTTGATTGGAAACGAAACTTGGACATTGTCCTAACTGCTGAGGAGTACAAATATGTACTCCATGAGGTTTGTCCTGATGAACCTATTGATACCTCCACTCCTGAGGAAAAGGAAGCTCATCGGAAGTGGGTCAAGGCTGATCAGATGGCGCGGTGCTACATTTTGGCTTCTATGTCAAATGTACTGCAACATCAGCATGAGGCCATGACCACTGCCTATGATATGATGCTTAACCTCAAGGAGATGTTTGGTAGTCAGGATAGGGCAGCCAGGCAAGATGCCATGAGAAAACTCATGACGGCCACTATGTCCGAAGGAACGCCCGTGAGGGATCACGTTCTTAGGATGATAGGCTATCTGAATGAGATAGAGATTATGGGAGGAGCTATCGATGGGGAAACCCAGATCGATATAGTGCTCCAGTCTCTGCCTAGGAGTTTTGAGCAGTTCCGCCTGAACTATAACATGAACAAGAGGTTATATTCGTTGGCAGAACTCCTGACTGAACTCCAGGCGGCAGAGGGAATCTTTAAGAAATCTCATGCACTTGTGGCTGTGAAACTTCCTGGCCCTCCGGGGACTAAGAGGAAGAAGAAGAAAGGACGGAAACCCAGTGGACCCAGCAATGGTGGACCACGGAATGGAGTGAACAAGCCCAAGGGCAAGTGTTTCCGTTGCAAGCAGTCTGGACATTGGAAGTCTAATTGTCCTCTCAGACAAGGAGGTATGAACTTTTCCTTAGTCACTGAAACATGTTTAGCGGTGTTATCCACCGGCACCTGGTGTGTGGATACGGGAGCCACTGATCATGTCTGCAATTCTTTGCAGGGGTTCCAGGAAACCCGGCGGCTTAGAGAGGGAGAGATCACTATCTACATGGGCAACGCTACGAAAGTGGCGGCAGTTGCAGTGGGAGATATTTATTTGTCTTTTAATAATAAAGTTTTGGTATTGAATAATTGTCTTTATGTACCGAATTTTAGAAAGAACCTTGTTTCGGTTTCTAAATTGGTTTTGAATGAATATTCTGTTTCTTTTGATAGTTCTGTTATTATAAAAAAGAATGGTGAGTATATCTGTTCTGGTACATTGATAGGCAACTTATATATACTGAATCCTGATTATTCCACGATGCAACGAGTAGAGTCAAATAACACATCTAGTACCAATAAGAGAAAGGAGCCTTCTAGGATGAATCAAAAGTACTTATGGCATCTTAGGCTAGGTCATATTAACTTGGGCAGGATTCAAAGGTTGATAACTGATGAAATACTCAATGGTGTGAAAGATGAGGACTTTCCAACCTGCGAATCATGCCTGGAAGGAAAAATGACCAAGCGACCTTTTAGTGATAAGGGGTATAGATCCAAGGAAGTACTGGAATTGATTCACTCTGATTTGTGCGGGCCTTTATCTGTCCAAGCGAGAGGAGGTTATGAATATTTCGTAACCTTCACTGATGATTACTCAAGGTATGGTTTTATATACCTGATGCGCCGCAAGAGCGAGTGCTTTGACAAGTTCAAGGAGTACAAAGCTCTTGTGGAGAACCTTCATGGTAAAACCATAAAGACTCTACGATCTGATCGTGGAGGAGAGTACCTCTCGGGAGAGTTTAAGGCGTACTTATTAGAGAATGGGATTGACTCCCAGATGACTGCACCATACACGCCCCAGCAGAATGGTGTAGCAGAAAGAAGGAATAGGACTCTTATGGAAATGGTAAGATCTATGATGAGTTATTCAGAACTACCAGTTTCGTTCTGGGGATATGCCTTGGAAACAGCGGCGTATATCCTGAACTTAGTTCCTTCTAAATCAGTCCCTAAGACGCCCTCGGAATTGTGGACCGGGCGAAAGCCGAACTTGAAACACATTCGGATCTGGGGTTGTCCAGCACATGTGCTGAAGCATGGGGCTGATAAGTTGGAGTCACGTTCGGATATTCGGTTGTTTATAGGATATCCTAGAGGAACGAAAGGTGGTCTATTTTATAGTCCTAAGGACCAGAAGATCGTTGTTAGCACCAACGCTCGGTTCTTGGAAGAGGATTATATAATGGACCACAAGCCCAAGAGTGAGATAATACTAAACGAACTGAGAGGGGACGATCAAGGCTTAGATCCAACCGAACCGGGTGATACGCCACCACAGTCTGCACCTGTAGTTACTGAGGTTACACCGGAGCCTCGTCGTAGTGGGAGGGTTGTTCGACAACCCGATAGGTTCATGTTTATAGGTGAGTCTTCGGACTTGATACCTGGAGAACATGAAGCCGATCCCTGGACCTATGGCGAGGCGCTTAAAGATCAAGATGCTCAGTCTTGGCAAAAGGCGATGAAATCTGAGATTGAATCAATGGATTCAAATCAGGTCTGGAATCTTGTAGCACCGCCCAAAGTTGTAAAAGCCATTGGTTGCAAGTGGGTGTACAAGAGAAAAAGAGGGTCTGACGGGAAGGTTGAAACCTTCAAGGCTAGGCTTGTTGCGAAGGGGTATACTCAGAAAGAAGGGATCGATTATGAGGAAACCTTTTCGCCGGTAGCTATGCTAAAGTCGATTCGGATTCTTTTGTCTATAGCATCTTATATGGATTATGAGGTGTGGCAAATGGACGTCAAGACAGCATTCTTGAATGGGAATCTTGACGAGACCATTTACATGAGACAGCCAGAAGGTTTCATTAAGAAAGGCCAAGAGCATCTAGTGTGTAATGTTGGAGTTGTGTACTTAATGTCTAGATTTAAGTAACGGTAAACTCCCGATCATAGCATTTAATCTATTTAATTAATAAACAATTATTTGCATTTAATTATATGCAAATCATGGTTCTGGATTTTATACGTTGTAGTTAGTATGGTGCTGCATGGGCGCACAGAAGATCATACTATCGGTTACTCGTATTTAATCGAACAGTTGCTCACGGCCTAGATGGACACGAACTAATCCATTGGTATAGTCGTTGTGTGAGAGAGAAAATAATTTATCTTAATTATTTTATCACACTTGTACACTTGGTGTATTGGGCGGATCAATTGAGACTCATCAATTAGGATTGCTCGGCGATAATTGATTTGAGACTCAGAGTATTTTATTCTTAATCCCTGAAACAATTGCGGGTGTGTATATTTAATATAAGTGACTTTGATTTACCAAAGGAATTAACCGATTTAATTATTGGGTTAATTACCGGTTAAGTTGGGTCACTATATTTTGTATATGGCATGCCGTGAATTCTTGAAGGGGCAGTGTATCCCGGAAGGGTTGATAATATCCCCGAGATGAGTTCATACGGAATTATTGTGTAAACCTCATGAGTGGATTCGTTCCGCACAATAATTAAGGTTGAATGGTACTAGTCTCGGATTCAAGAGATGAATATAATTTATTAAGCAATAAATAAATTTATTCATGGATATTTAAATCTTAAATACACGGAATAAATAATACTAAGATGGAGAAATATTATTTGATATAATATGGAATAATATTGGGAGTGCAATTTTATTTATATAGTGGAAAATAAATAAAATTAATATTGATAAGAATTAATAGATTTGGGTTGGACCCAATTTAATTTTCAATATTGAAGCCCAATATTTATTCTCCTTATGATCCCCTTCGTAGCCTATATAAGCACTACATGGTCTTCACTTTTCACAACCTAAGTTACGCCAATCATAAAGTTCTGAGAGTGAGGAAGATCCATAGGAATCCGATAGATCTTCGCCCACACGACGTTCGGACGAGGTGCAAGGAATACGCGGGAAGATCACGAGGTCGTCAACCGAATTCGTTTCTCCGTACAACGATTCGAGGTAATAATCGAGAACCCCCTTCTATGATTATTTGTGCGTTGAATAATTGTGATATATACATGAACGACGCGATCCGGAAAAACGACGATCATCGCGGACGGGGATTCGAGATCCCCGGCGAAGATCGAAGGGGGCGGTCGAAACCCTAGGGTTCGACCGCCGTGCGCACGCGACGAGGGGCGAGCCCCGGCTGGACGCCGGGGCATGCGATCGACTTCAGTCGATCGCTGGGGTGCCACGGGCTGGTGCCGTGGCGGACCCCAGCCGCCCTCGACGGCGGCGTGCGCTCGAAGGGGGCCCCGGCTGAAGCCGGGGCGAGCGATCGACTCGGAAGTCGATCGCTAGGGCAGCCGCGGCTAGGCCGCGGCGGGTCAGCTGGGCTGACCGCCCTCCCCTCGATGGCGGAGGCGGTGAGTCGCCGGACTCACCGCCAGGGGCTATTCCGAACAGCCCTGCGGGGATGCCTCGCATCCCCGGCGATCGCCATGCACGGCGATCGCGAGCCCGGGCGTGGGCGTGGCTAGGGTTTAGTCGCGGGTTCTCCCGCGGCGACGCCTTGGTCATGCTCTAGCTCGTCCGTGGTTCGCGTTCGTGGATCCGACTCGTGGGAGAAAATCGGCTGGGGGCGGGCTGCGTGTCTTCGGATGCGTAGTCTCCAAAGGTCGGACTCCTGCGGATGAGTCGGTGTTCGTGCGATCTCCGGCGACGGGTTTTCGGTCGGGTTATCGGTTCCGCATTTTTGATAGCCCGGGACATCGAATCCCATCAAATGGTATCAGAGCGTTTGGTTTCGTGTTCATGTATATGTTCGATTATTGTTCTACCTTGCAGGATTTCCGGCTATCATGGTTGGATTTAATTAATTGTTTTTTAATTAATTATCATGATTATTAAACTCTCGGACATGTCGAGATTCGTTTTGTGTGGTTGAATGTTTGTAATAATAAAAATTCGGGGGTTGACCGAATTTAGGATTTATTATTACGCACTTTATTTTCCGGAAAATGTATAGGGTCGATTTCATGTATAGAATCGATACCGGAATTGTAATTTAAATTTTGTAATTTTAATTACGTTGGTTCGATGTTGAGACGATCGCCGGAAGACGAAGAAGTGACGAGAAGACTAGGGCTTGGGATCGATCACATGGTGGTGATCGACCCATAGCCTAGCCGGTGTGGCTAGGCGGTGGCGGCGCTCCTCCCGAGTGGCCGGCCGATCCATCATCGTGGGGATGGCGTGGGATCTCCTAATCCCGTGCTATTCTTACAAAAATCTACTTTCCAAATTAATTCGGATTTTTCCTATTTGAGTACTTTCCTTTATGGAAACTCTCATGGATTAGGAAAAGAATTAATTTAAATTAATTTTATTTTCTATTGATTTATTTCCTTCATGGAAATATTCATAGATTAGAAATTTAATTAATTTAGTACTAAATTTATTTTTCCTATTTGATTATTCCTACTCAAGGGAATATTCATGGATTAGGAATAAAAAT
Organism: Euphrasia confusa; assembly: GCA_954870475.1. NCBI lineage: Eukaryota > Viridiplantae > Streptophyta > Magnoliopsida > Lamiales > Orobanchaceae > Euphrasia > Euphrasia confusa. The sequence continues at coordinate 37,153,738 of OX940950.1, forward strand.
AAATTTGAAAAGTAGTAGTCCTAATTTATTTATTTTATTTCCTTGTTCTATTATAGATATCTTCTAGAATATTCCAAGTTTTACTTGGATAGATTATTCTAAAGATTTAATAAGAACTAGATAGGAAAATAAATAAATAAAAATATTAATAATATTTAATTTTATTTTTGATATATTCGATTGACTTAATTTTCGAATTAAGTAACTTTTGGATTAATTGAAAATAAATAGATTTAAATATTGGAGATTAATATTCTCGTCACATGGAGCATTCAAGAAACGAAGACTGAAGACTAGAAGATGCATATGAAGATAAAGCCATGATAGTCGGGGAAAAATAATTTCTCTAGCATTATTTTTGACTATGTGCTATGTGCTTTATTGCTTTCATGCATGCTTATGTGTTTAATTATGCATTAGATAGCGTATCCCTTTATTATAAAAAGCTAAGTGGGAGAGGGGATGGAAACATTCCCATGGTCTCCATTACTGTTCTCTTGGTGACTCTTATGGACTTTTGAAGTTCGTATAGATGTGTCATTGGAGGAGAATTCTTGTAATTCCTCTTACAAGAAACATTGATCAAGTTTATCAAACAATGCCTAATTTGTCTTTCTGAAACTGACTTCAAGTCGACTCATTCTCACCCCGGGGAGTGGAATGGAGCGAGAGCCACTTGGTCATATAGAGGACACAAATTAGAGACTTCCGTGCCATTCTTTGATAGATGGGTCGCTTGTCTGCTCGGCTCCCTCATTTATGAGAGATAGGGTCGCTCGCATGGTGAATCACTGGTTAGAAACTTCGAGTTTCACTTATGATTTTCCGCGTCTTGATTTACGAGATTAAATGGATCAAGTAATTGGGAGTCAATTATAAAAGTCTCTTAGTGTAGTAAACGTCCACACCACGTGGCTTGCTGCACTGACGGATTTTGGATTAATTGATGTAGACAGTTGTAAGGAATTGTGAAGAGTTGTGAAGTTGTCGTAAACGTCCACACCACGTGGCTTGCGGTAATGTAGCAATTCCAAGCGATTCACTTTGGTGCTGAGTAATGGTTTACACTTAGATACGCCTTGTAGTATTCCTCCCCACGAGGTTCCGCTATAAGCGATGTATGACCAAAGAAAAACTAATTGCTAAATCATTTGGGTGGGTAAACGTCCACACCACGTGGCTTGCCTTACCTGATGGGATTTTAGATGTAATTAGTAATTTAATGATATTATTTAAGGGAGATAATATCGGATATTAAATTAATTGTTTGTTTAAATGTGCTTATAGGTTTAGAGAATAGCTATGAACCCACTTTCTATGATACTCAAGGAGCATAAGCTCACTGGCACCAACTATATTGATTGGAAGAGAAATTTAGACATTGTCCTAACTTCGGAAGAGTACAAGTATGTACTCCATGAAGTGTGCCCTGCCGAGCCCACGGCTGCCTCAACTGATGAGGAAAAACTGGCATATCGGAAGTGGAAAAAGGCTGATGAAATGGCTAGGTGTTATATTTTGGCTTCCATGTCAAATGTACTCCAAACCCAACATGAGCCAATGGACACTGCCTATGATATGATGTTTAACCTCAAGGAGATGTTTGGGGAGCAAGATCGTACGGCTAGGCAAGAAGCCATGAGAGTCCTTATGTCGACTACTCAATCTGAAGGAACGCCCGTAGGGGAGCACGTTCTTAAGATGATGAGTTTGTTGAATGAACTTGAGGTCCTAGGAGCTTCTATTGATGCTGAGACGCAAGTCGACATCATACTCCAGTCTCTGGCCCCTAGTTTTGAGCAGTTTCGTATGAGCTATAATATGGGTAAACTATCTTATACTCTTGCGCAACTCCTGACTGAACTGAAGGCGGCAGAGGGGATCTACAAGAAGGGCAAGTCTCAAGCGCTTGTAGCTACCAAGTCCAAAGGCTTTAAGCCTGGTGGAGGTAGGGGCAAGAAAAGGAAGCAAGCCTGGAAACCCAGTGGTGTCAAGAGGACTGCACCACAAGTGGGGGCTGCAAAGCCAAAGGGTAAGTGCTTCCGATGCAACAAGAAGGGACACTGGAAGTTTGAATGTCCTCTCAGAGGTACGAATCTTTCTTTAGTCGTAAAAACATAGTCAGCGGTATTATCTACCAGAATTCTGGTGTGTAGATATGGAACCACTGACGGTATGTGCATTTTTGAATGCAGGGGTTCCAGAAAACCCGGCGACTTAGAGAAGAAGAATTCGAGTCTACATGGGCGAAGCTGTTGGGGTAGCAGCGGTTGCAGTGGAAGACATTTATCTGTTTTAAGTTTTCATTTCAGTTATTGCTTATGTACCCCTTTTTATTTTGAAAAAGAACTTCGTTCTGTTTTTCTTTATTAATGGATATTTTATTTCTTTAATCATTGGATGGTTTGGATAAGAAATAATGGTGATATTCATTATGGTACATTAGATAGCAATATGTGAATGATAAATCCTTAGTCTACCACGATGCAACAAACTGTTATATATAATTTGTTTTACTTATTAGATATTTCTTTATCATTATACTTATGAAATCTTATACTTAGTAGTATTTTCAAATGAAATTCAAATGGTCGAAATTGATTTGATCAATTATAGTTGAAGGAATGGACCTTCCGACCTAAGGATTGAATTTGGAGGATAATACGTCTAAGCAAACCTTTCTGGAAAAAGGATAGAATTCAGACAAGTATTGGAAATGATTAGATATGCAGACATATGTGTATACTAGAGAGGTATGAGTAATTCTTTCAAAGAATACTCAGTGATGGATTAGAACGCTTGATGTGCCATAAAAGCAAAGTGTTTTGACTTGTCAATGGACACAAAGCTATTATGGGGAACCATCAAAGTATATCCATTAGAAGCCTGTGACTCGGTCGCGGAGGCCATCACCTATCTAGATAACACATAGCATAATCAAAGATTGGGATTAATTCCCAAAGAGACGAGCCGTGCACTTACGTGTAGAGATGGTGCATTGTAAAGAAATAGAAATCTAATAAAAAGAGAACAAGTTGTTCGGAATTACCTAAGTTCTATGGATATTCCTGGAGACAACAACATATTCAATATGGTTGTAGGATATCCTAGATGAACGAAGTATTGTGTGTTCTATAGTACTATGAACCAGAGGGACGTCTCGTCCGGTTCATAGAAGAAAAACTATTAGATGAACTGCAATGCCCTAATTGACAAAATACTTTAAAATGAGGAAAGGGAAAGACTGAGAACCAGCCTGACCGAGTAGTAGTACACCACTAACTGCACCTAATGTTGTTACTGTTACACACCGGGACGCCATTGCAGTGGGAGGTTGTTAAGCAACTAGAGATGTTCATAAGACTGGAGGAGTTTTGAACTCTGGATCCAGTGTACATGAAATCGATCCCTAGGTCTGCACAGGGTTTAGCGAAGAAGGTGTGTTAGAGACGTGACGGAAACAGAGGTGGTGTTTCTCGGAGATTTTATGTAGATAACATTTTATCATTGGCGACAATGTAAAAGTGTTGTCAGACATAAAATGGAGGTTGTCTAAATAAATCGAGATATAAGATTGAGAAGAAGTTAGAGCATGTTCTTAAGATCTTATGATCTAGAGATAAGAACATTGTACTTCTCCTAGACATCTTATACAATTAAGGTTTGTTTTAAACATGCATACTTCTGAGAAAGGTTATTGCCTTTCGAGAACAGAATTCATCTATCTAAGGTATGTGTCTTGAACACATGAAGGAGATAGATATAGACAAAGCAGTTCCCTACACTTCGAGTGTAAAGGGCTTTGTAAGATGCAATGTTGTAAAACAAGAACCTGATATCAACTATGCGGTTTGCGTAGTGGGAGGATATCAAAGTAATCTGGATAAGAGATGTTCGAATGCTGCAAGAGTACTTTCATAGCACTGGCTTGAGCAAGACGAAATCTTCTTAGATTACAGATTCTCAGATCCAAAAATCAGAGAAGGACCAGTGAAAGTCGATATCAGACTATGTGTTCACTTTTAGAAAGAGGTGGAACCATGAAATGAAAGAGTGATAAGCAGGATGCTTCTCAGACTCTCTCATGACCGAATGGCAGCCTCAGAGGCAGCGGAAGTTTTGGTTAGGTTCCGGGATAACCTCTTGACTTGGATATGACTCTTAGTTTACCAAAGGCTATTAGATAGCGGTGCACGGTGAACTAGAAGAGGTCATAAGTCAAAAGTGATGTTAACACATAGAGCAAGTACCACCTGATACGAGTCATCGTCAGGAAGACGACGTAGTAGTCACCAAGATAACTTCAGAGCGGCAACCTAGATTGCTCACTCACATAGTACTTCTCGGAAGTACACTTTAAAGCACGTGATGAGTATGGGAACCGGGAGTTTGGAGGAAATGACTAGACCTTAGTACAAGTGGGAGATTGTTGGAGTTGTGTACTTAATGTCTAGATTTAAGTAACGGTAAACTCCCGATCATAGCATTTAATCTATTTAATTAATAAACAATTATTTGCATTTAATTATATGCAAATCATGGTTCTGGATTTTATACGTTGTAGTTAGTATGGTGCTGCATGGGCGCACAGAAGATCATACTATCGGTTACTCGTATTTAATCGAACAGTTGCTCACGACCTAGATGGACACAAACTAATCCATTGGTATAGTCGTTGTGTGAGAGAGAAAATAATTTATTTTAATTATTTTATCACACTTGTACACTTGGTGTATTGGGCGGATCAATTGAGACTCATCAATTAGGATTGCTCGGCGATAATTGATTTGAGACTCGGAGTATTTTATTCTTAATCCCTGAAACAATTGCGGGTGTGTATATTTAATATAAGTGACTTTGATTTACCAAAGGAATTAACCGATTTAATTATTGGGTTAATTACCGGTTAAGTTGGGTCACTATATTTTGTATATGGCATGCCGTGAATTCTTGAAGGGGCAGTGTATCCCGGAAGGGTTGATAATATCCCCGAGATGAGTTCATAAGGAATTATTGTGTAAACCTCATGAGTGGATTCGTTCCGCACAATAATTAAGGTTGAATGGTACTAGTCTCGGATTCAAGAGATGAATATAATTTATTAAGCAATAAATAAATTTATTCATGGATATTTAAATCTTAAATACACGGAATAAATAATACTAAGATGGAGAAATATTATTTGATATAATATGGAATAATATTGGGAGTGCAATTTTATTTATATAGTGGAAAATAAATAAAATTAATATTGATAAGAATTAATAGATTTGGGTTGGACCCAATTTAATTTTCAATATTGAAGCCCAATATTTATTCTCCTTATGATCCCCTTCGTAGCCTATATAAGCACTACATGGTCTTCACTTTTCACAACCTAAGTTACGCCAATCATAAAGTTCTGAGAGTGAGGAAGATCCATAGGAATCCGATAGATCGTCGCCCACACGACGTTCGGACGAGGTGCAAGGAATACGCGGGAAGATCACGAGGTCGTCAACCGAATTCGTTTCTCCGTACAACGATTCGAGGTAATAATCGAGAACCCCCTTCTATGATTATTTGTGCGTTGAATAATTGTGATATATACATGAACGACGCGATCCGGGAAAACGACGATCATCGCGGACGGGGATTCGAGATCCCCGGCGAAGATCGAAGGGGGCGGTCGAAACCCTAGGGTTCGACCGCCGTGCGCACGCGACGAGGGGCGAGCCCCGGCTGGACGCCGGGGCATGCGATCGACTTCAGTCGATCGCTGGGGTGCCACGGGCTGGTGCCGTGGCGGACCCCAGCCGCCCTCGACGGCGGCGTGCGCTCGAAGGGGGCCCCGGCTGAAGCCGGGGCGAGCGATCGACTCGGAAGTCGATCGCTAGGGCAGCCGCGGCTAGGCCGCGGCGGGTCAGCTGGGCTGACCGCCCTCCCCTCGATGGCGGAGGCGGTGAGTCGTCGGACTCACCGCCAGGGGCTGTTCCGAACAGCCCTGCGGGGATGCCTCGCATCCCCGGCGATCGCCATGCACGGCGATCGCGAGCCCGGGCGTGGGCGTGGCTAGGGTTTAGTTGCGGGTTCTCCCGCGGCGACGCCTTGGTCATGCTCTAGCTCGTCCGTGGTTCGCGTTCGTGGATCCGACTCGTGGGAGAAAATCGGTTGGGGGCGGGCTGCGTGTCTTCGGATGCGTAGTCTCCAAAGGTCGGACTCCTGCGGATGAGTCGGTGTTCGTGCGATCTCCGGCGACGGGTTTTCGGTCGGGTTATCGGTTCCGCATTTTTGATAGCCCGGGACATCGAATCCCATCATGTAAGCTAAACCGATCCATTTATGGATTGAAGCAAGCTTCTAGATCTTGGAACATGCGGTTTGATGAGGTTATCCAGTCTTATGGATTCATTCAAAGCATGGACGAGTCGTGTGTATACCGGAGAAGTGACGGAAACAGTGTGGCGTTTCTCGTGCTTTATGTATACGACATCCTTCTAATTGGCAACAATGTGAAGATGTTGTCGGACATAAAGGGATGGTTGTCCAAGCAATTCGATATGAAAGACTTAGGACAAGTTGGGCATGTTCTTGGGATCAAGGTTATAAGGGATCGCCGGAAAAGAACATTAAGCTTGTCCCAGGCTTCATATATTGATACGATTCTGGCTCGTTTCAACATGCAGAATTCCAAGAGAGGTGCTCAACCTTTCTGCCATGGAATTCATCTATCTAAAGACATGTGTCCCAAAACACAAAAGGAGATAGATTACATGAAGAAGGTTCCTTATGCTTCGGCAGTAGGAAGTCTAATGTATGCCATGTTGTGCACGAGACCTGATATCTGCTATGCCGTGGGCATGGTAGCTAGATATCAGAGTAACCCTGGACAGGGTCACTGGACTGCTGTAAAGAACATACTTAAGTACCTGCGAAGGACTAGGAACTATGTTCTGAGTTACAAAGCGTCCGAGTTGATTCCTATTGGTTACACAGACTCGGATTTCCAATCTGATAAGGATCAGCGAAAGTCTACATCAGGCTATGTGTTCACATTGGGAGGTGGAGCAGTCTCATGGAAGAGTGTTAAGCAGAAATGCATTTCGGACTCTACCATGGAAGCCGAATATGTAGCAGCCTCTGAGGCAGCTAAAGAATCGGTGTGGCTCCGGAACTTCCTTATGGACTTGGATGTGGTTCCTAAAATGCCAAGAGCTATCACAATTTATTGTGACAATAGCGGTGCAGTGGCTAATGCAAAGGAACCACGAGCCCACAATGCGAGTAAACACATAGATCGCAAGTACCACCTGATTAGAGACATCGTCAGGAGAGGCGATGCGGTTGTCACCAAGATTGCATCAGCGGATAACCTGGCTGACCCCTTTACGAAGGCACTTCCAGCGGAAGCGTTCAAGAGACACGTGAAGGGGATGGGTATCGGATGTATGGTAGAGGGCAACTAGAGATTTAGTATAAGTGGGAGATTGATGGAGTTATATTCTAAATGTCTAGTTTAGTGACAATATGGAACTCATTATCTGTGTTTTTCATTATCTATTAATCAAACTGTCGGCATTTTGTCTATCTTGTACTAGAATGCAATAGTCCTAGATGTATACGTTGTAGACAGTATGGCGTGAGGAGACACGCGGAAGATCATACTGTCGGTTACTCGTATATTATCGAACAGAAGCTCACGACTTAGATGGACAGGGACAATCCATCGGTACGTCGTAGTGTGACTGGGTAATAGTTGGTCTTGACTATTATGTTACACTTGTACCTTGGTGTATTGAGCAGGACCACGGGAGGGCGTTCGATTTATACTAATCGACGTAATCGAACTAGACCTCAGAGATTACGGATATACGAATTCCTAATCCCTATATAATTATAGGTGCGTGTGTCCAATTCTCGGCTCTTTAATATGCCAATGAGTGAGACTAATTGATTAGTCAAGATACTCGGTAAATTGGGAATCGGAATTGTACACACGGCATGCTATAGATTATAGACAGGAAACCGTGTCCCGTTTATCGGGTTGATGACGTCCCCGAGATGAGCTCATAAAGTTTATCATGTAAACCCTGCAGGTGGATTTGTTCCACATGATAATAAGGATGAGTGCTACTAGTCTCGGATAATAAGAAACGAATTAATTTAATTATTAGTAATTAAATAAATTCGTGGACGTTCGATATCTTAAACACGGGGAAAGTCGTATATGTAATTTCGGCGGAAATATTATTGTTGAAATAATATTAAATTAATTTCGGGAATTCAATTATTATTTTATAGTGGAGTTAATAATAATTAAAATTGAAATCGATTAATTAAGGAATTGCGTTTACGTATTCCAAGTTAATTAATATTTCAATTTAGCCCTTAATTAATTTAACCTTTGGTCCCTAGTGTAACTCTATATAACCCCCCCCCCCCCCCCTTGCCTATTCTAGACCTACACTTCGCCGCTTTTTATTTTCAGCAGAGAAAATAATTGTTTAGCGCAATTAAGTTTTTCTCTGTTAAAAACATAAAGTTAGCGCTGATATTTTCTCTAAGAGAGAAAAGATATATTAACGCTGGTAGAGAAAGGAGAAAGCAGAAAAGGCAGACCCAACAGATCGTTGCCCACACAACGGTTGGAGTCGGGGCAGAGTCATACACTAGAAGCATCTAAGGTCTCAACAATCGACCGCAAGGTATGAGATCGGATCTATCTTTTTCCGCAATTTATTCGATCTCGTTTTATCTCGTTGAACATACATGAACGTGGATCGGGTTCCGGGGTCGTGGATCGTATTCCTCGACTACTGGGGGTTCTAGGACCTCCGGAACGGTAGTCGGATGAGGAAAAACGACCCGGAAACGAGCCCGGAACAGCAACGTCGCGTTGCTGTTCGCGGACAAACGGCGGTCGCCAAAGGGCAAACGGCGGTCGCCGTTTGAAGTTCCTTTCAGCGACCGCTGGACTGCTTTCGGCGGTCGCCGAATTGATGCAGTCCAGTCCCGTTTCGCGCGGTTGTCCTTCGGGGCGATGGCTGGGCGTGAATCGGGTCAAGGGGTGTCGTGCGAACGAAGTAGCGACTTCGGAGGTCGACTGGGAGCGTTCGGATGTTCGAGCGATCGAACGAACGCCTCCCGGGTAGTCGTTTTCCAACAACACCTTGCCCTATCGTTGGCAGTAGCTGCGGCAGTTTCATCGATAGACCACTTCTCCGGAGCTTTTTCAATCGTGCCGCCCTCAGGGATTTCCTCCTGGCGTGGTTTCCATCCTCGAAGTACGGATAGCCACGCACTGCGATCAATTGATTTGATCCTTGCTTCAATGCGGGTTTTCCAAAATCCATAATTACTACCGTCAAGAACAACCAGTGTTCGTACGATGTAAGATGGATCTGCCATTGTAAGTGTGCGTGATCTGACGGACCTTAAACACTAAGTAAGTCTAGTGCCCGCTCTGATACCACTTAAATCGTCATTTGATGCCTTTACAAATGCCATGCCGTTGGGTTTTTCTTTGGAAAAACGGCATCTACAACCTTTTGATGTCCGAGGCCTTGCCTTTCAACATGTGAAATACTCATTACGGCATCTAATTTTGTTGTTGCCGTGTTAAGTTTTACAAACGTATTGTTAGCAACTTCAAGTTTTCCATTTACACGATTAAAGTCAATTTTTAGTTGTTCGGCCTCCATATCCTTTCTGGTGAGTTGGACATCAAGTTTCTTCAATCGTTCTTCAAAGGTGTTCTTCTCTACGAGCATTTGTTCAATTGCCATGGCCTGCTTCTTCACTTTTTCTTCATATCCGGTTTTGGTTGAAGTAAGCATCTTCATCATCTTGGTCTGCCGAACAAATTCCATGCGTAGCTAATCGAAACTTTCTTTGAGCTCGATGAAAATATCAATGGGAATGGTCTCCTCTTCAGATTCATAACCATTGACTGAGGCAGTGAGGGACAGGCAGTTCTCTGCGGCAGGAGTTTTTGTTTTCTCTGCGGCAGAGGCGAAAAATGCAACATGCCGTCGTGCAGTAGTATTGGATGGACTGTCATCTTCAGCGTCAGATAGGGTTGTGCCTTCGAGTTGAGCAGTAAGTGCAGTGGTTAAGTCTTCAAGGCAATATTGTTCCATATCTTCTTGCCCAACCATGGAATTCAAAATTCCAATGCCTCGATCTTTTGAAGTGCATTCGGTTGAGTAGTGTCCAATCCCTTGACATACGTGGCACTTGATCCTCGACCAGTCCTTTGAATTTGGACTTGAACTTGAGGTTGATCACGTGCTTGGTTGGCGGATCACAAGTCGTCGATCTTGAGTTTGTGGTAACCTTTCCGGGAACTTCCTTCGTCGGGGACCGTACGGCTTCTTCAGCGAGCGAACAAGTACAGCATCCATTTTCCGGGCGAGGAATGCATACTGGTCATCTCCACCATCAGATCCAAGTAGTTCGTAGATCTCTTCATCGGTCAAGTCATTGGTAGAGGTGGGGCTGCTGCCTTGAGAACTATTGCCTTGTTCTCTGCCGTCGGGCTCTGCCACGGTGTAGGCAATGTTCCTCTCGTTACTTCGTGAACGTGATTTCCCGTGAGTTTCACGATCTTCATGGTTCAGTTCATAGTTCTTGAAGATCGCCATTAATGAAACATAATCCTCTTCTGACATGGAGCTGTCTTCTATGGCAGTGACCTTCGACAGGAACTTTTTGCTCATCGATCGCATTATCTTACTACACATTGCCGGGTTGCTAATGGGTGAACCAAGGTCAGCACATTCAGTAACAATGGACATTAATTCTCCAAAGTACTGAAGGCAAGTCTCGTCCTCGTTCATACGCAAGTTCTCGAAACGAGACATAAGCATACGGACCTTGGTTTTCTTCACTGTGTTGTTACCTTCACAATGAAGAGCCAGCAAATCCCACACTTGTTTGGCAGTAGTACATTGTTTAACAATTCTGTACATGTTGCAATCGATGGATTCAAGGATGGCACACCTTGCCCTATCATTGGCAGTAGCTGCGGCAGTTTCATCGATAGACCACTTCTCCGGAGCTTTTTCAATCGTGCCGCCCTTAGGGATTTCCTCCTGACGTGGTTTCCATCCTCGAAGTACGGATAGCCACGCACTGCGATCAATTGATTTGATCCTTGCTTCAATGCGGGTTTTCCAAAATCCATAATTACTACCGTCAAGAACAACCGGTGTTCGTACGATGTAAGATGGATCTGCCATTGTAAGTGTGCGTGATCAGACGGACCTTAAACACTAAGTAAGTCTAGTGCCCGCTCTGATACCACTTGAAAGTCGTAGGCAGTAAATAAAACGCAGTGAAATGCGCTGCCTAGGCAAGGCAGTGTTCTGCGGCAGAACAGCGTATGCCGCAACACGATGCCTTGTACAGAAAACGTTGTTTTTACGTGATTTAATTGAGTTTAAGTATTTTATTCAGATTAACCAAGTTGTTTAATTGATAAAATTATATGTGATATATGTATAAGAATTGCAGCGGAATTAATAAAAATAAATCACTTCGAACGAACACACACACACGTACGAAAAATGTAAAGAACACAAATTTAAATCTTTGTATGTGTATTTAAATTATACACATACGAAACGGCCTTACGGCCAGAAACTTTATTAAAGATACGAGTCTTTACAAAAGAATACTCTTGGATTTACAAATGATATTACTAAAGGCTATACACATGTATGCCTTCATATTAATCGTATCCGAAGAGTATGAACAATCAACAACAAAAACCTAGCTACTGAAATGAACACCTATACTAAGCTATCGAATCATCAGCTGAACAAACGAACTCTCTTAGGGACGAGAGAACACACGGCACGACGAGCTTCACGAATGAAGTCGCGGCTCTAAAAGCTCGATGATCGATTCCCGAAGGAAATGTGTTTCTGGAGGTGTTAATGTGTTGTATGAGTGTTGCTGAATAGTGTTGGGGTCGTCCTCTATTTATAGGAGGAGATTCCCAACTGAATTCCTTGATTTGCTAGGTCAACAATCGGTTGAGATATTCTAGGGCAGGCTGCTTTGACCGCTGCCGCAGGATTGCCTTCTGAAGTTCTTTTGGAATGCTCTGCCGTACTGCACTGCCTTCCATACTCTCTGCCCTACGCTCATGCTTCGCTCGATATCTTGACTCAACGTCTTGTCCATGCCTTGCAGCGCTGCGGCATAACACTGCCTTGCTGTGCTGCGGCAGAAAGCTTCTATGTTGATTGTTTTTCAAGCACGTTCCAACAATGAACTATGCTAAATCAAATCACCAATTATGACAAGTGATTACAACAGTTTAAATTGTGAAGAAAGAAATAAAACAAATAAATATGTTAGCAAAACAACTTCTGCCTAGATCCTTTAAGGCATTGTAATGCCCAAACATATTTATCCTTACAAGAAGGAGTAAAAAAACGTGGCCGCAACTTAGATTTTTCTTATAAAATTTTATAATATCGGTTTTATGGTTCTATCTTAATAACTGATGTTTGAAAAAAATATCAATTTAAAAATGACACTTCTAACATCAGCAACATAAATAATTGATATTAATTAGTCTTGTTATATCAATATGTTTTCGACTGATATTAATAACACCAGACACATCTGCTGTATAACTGAATGACGTTAAAGGGGTGATGTGTATTTGCCAGATTCTAGTAGTGAATATTTCTCCGGTAGTATTATTTATTCCGTGTATTTAAGATTTAAATATCCATGAATAAAATTAATTTATTGCTAATTAATTTATTCATCTCTTATATCCGAGACTAGTACCATTCAACCTTAATTATTATGCGGAACAAATCCACTCATGAGGTTTACATAATAATTCCTTATGAACTCATCTCGGGGATATTATCAATCCTTCCAGGATACAATTTCCCGTCAAGTATTCACGGCATGTCGTATATGAAATATAGTGACCCAACTTAACCGGTAATTAACCCAATAATTAAATCGGTTAATTCCTTTGGTAAATCAAAGTCACTTATATTAAATATACACACCCGCAATAGTATCGGGGATTGAGAATAAAATACTCGGAGACTTGAATCAATTATCAACGGCAATCCTAATTGATAAGTCTCAAGCGATCCGCCCAATACACCAAGTGTACAAGTGTGATAAAATAATTAAGACAAAATATATTTTCTCTCACACAACGACTATACCGATGGATTGGTCAGTGTCCATCTAGGTCGTGAGCAACTGTTTGATTAAATATGAGTAACCGATAGTATGATCTTCTGTGTGGGCCCGCACACCATACTAACTACAACGTATAGAATCCAGGACTATATTCTGCATATATTTAATTATCAATAATTAAATGCTATGATCGGGAGTTACCGTTACTTAAATCTAGACATTAAGTACATAACTCCAACAATCTCCCACTTGTACTAAGGTCTAGTCATTTCCTCCAAACTCCCGACTCCCATACTCATCACGTGCTTAAGTTGTACTTGCAAGAAGTACCATGTGAATGAGCACTCTAGGTTGCCGCTCTAAAGTTATCTTGGTGACTACAGCGTCGTCTCCCTCGACGATGACTCGTATCAGGTGGTACTTGCTCTATGTGTTATCATCACTTTTTGACTTATGACTTCTTCCAGTTTACCGTGCACCGCTATACAATAGCCTTTGGTAAACTAAGAGTCATATCCAAGTCCAGAGGTTATCTCGGAACCTAACCAAAACTTCCGCTGCCTCTGAGGCTGCTATCCGGTTATGAGAGAGTCCGAGAAGCATCCTGCTTATCACTCTTTCATTTCAAGGTTCCACCTCTTTCTAAAAGTGAACACATAGCCTGATATCGACTTACACTGGTCCTTCTCTGATTTGAGATCTGGGAATATGTAATCCAAGAAGATCTCGTCTTGCTTAGTAATCTATTACTTTCAAGTACTTTTACAGCATTCGTATATCTCTTGTCCAGATTACTTTGATATCCTCCCACTACGCAAACCGCATAGTTGATATCAGGTTCTTGTTTTATAACATTGCATTTATAAAGCTTTCCACACTCGAAGTGTAGGAAACTCTTTGTCTTTATCTATCCCCTTAGATAGATATATATTCTGTACCCGAAAGGCAATAACCTTTCTCAGAACTATGCATGTTTGAAACAAACCATAATCGTATAAGATATCTAGGCGAAGTACAATGTTCTTATCCTTAGATCGAAAGATCTCAAGAACATGTCAACTTCTACTCAATCTTATATTCCGATTCATTTAGACAACCATCATCTTATGTCTGACGACACTTTTACATTGTTGCCAATGATAAAATGCTATCTACATAAAATTCCGAGAAACACCACCTTGTTTCCATCACGTTTCCAATACACTTTTCGTCTATGCCTTTTGATGAATCCATCAGATGGACTATCTCATCAATTCGCAAGTTCCACGATTTACAGCCTTGCATCAACTCCATTAATGGATTGATTTGTACTCTAAATGATCTTGCCTCTTAACAATAAAACTTTATTGTTTTCTAAGCAGGCACATTTAGATCCAGTACTTTCCTTGTGCAGAGCTAGGGATCGATTTCATCTTTACTAGATGCAGAGTTGGAAACCCTTCTAGTCTTATGAACATCTCTGGTCGTCAAACAACCTCCCACTGCAATGGCATTCCGGTGTATAAACAGTAATAACAGTAGGTGCAGTTAGTGGTGTACTCCTACTCGGTTTGGCTGGTTCTAAGTCTTTGTCCTTTTCTCATTCCAAAGTATAACGTCAGTTAGGGCTTTGTTGTTCATCTAATAGTCTTCCTCTAAGAACCGGGCGTTAGAGCTTATAACGTCCTTCTGGTTCATAGTACTATAGAACACAATATTTTGTTCATCTAGGATATCCTACAACCACATTGAAGTGCCGTTGTTTCCAGAAATATCCATAGAACATAGGTAGTTCCGAACAACTTGTTATTTTACTATTGGAATCCTATTTCTTATTACTGCCACACCATTTCTACACGTGAGTGTATGGTGTAGTCATTTGAGACTTAATCTCAATCTTTGATTATGCTATGTGTTATTTAGATAGGTGGTAGCCTCCACGACTAAGTCGCAGGCTTCCAATGGATATACTTCGAAGGTTCCCCATAATTGCTTTGTGACTAAAACACTTTGCTTTTATGGCACATCAAGTATTCTAATCCATCTTCGAGTATTCTTTAAAAGAATCACTCATACCTTTCTAATTACACATATGTCTGCATAAATCAGTATTTGATCATTCTTAATACTTGTCCGAATTCTACCCTTTATCCGGAAAGGTTTGCTTAGTTGTATTATCTTCCAAATTCAATTCTTAGGTCAGAAGGTCCATTCCTTCAACTATAATTGATCAAATCAATTTCGACCTTTTGAATCTCATTTGAATAAATACTACTGAGTCTAAGAATTCACAAGTATAATGATTTAACAAGAAATATATCTAATAAGTAAAACAAGTTATAGAACAGTTTGTTGCATCGTGGTAGACTAAGGATTCATCATTATTGCTGTCTAATGTAGAATCGATAATACCATTATTTCTTATCAAAATCATCAACATGATTACAGAAATAAAATATCCATTCATAAATAATAGAAATCCAGAACAGAAGTTCTTTCTAAAATTAAAGGGTACATAAAGCAATAAACTCAAATGAAATCCTAATTAACTACTTAAAAGCAGATAAATGTCTTCCACTGCAACAGCTGCCTCCTCTACAGCTTTGCCCATGTAGACTCGAACTCTTCTTCTCTAAGTCGCCGGGTTTTCTGGAACCCCTGCATTTGAAAATGCACATACCGTCAGTGGTTCCATATCTACACACCAGAATTCTGGTAGATAATACCGCTGACTATGTTTTTACGACTAAAGAAAAATTCGTACCTTTGAGAGGACATTCAGACTTCCAGTGTCCAGACTTATTGCATCGGAAGCACTTGCCTCTTGGCTTGGCAGCCCCCACTCGTGGTCCATTCCTCTTGGCACCACTGGGTTTCCAGGCTTGCTTCATTTTCTTGCCCCTACCTCCAACAGGCTTCAAGCCTTTGGAATTGGTAGCTACAAGCGCTTGAGACTTGCCCTTCTTGTAGATCCCCTCTGCCGCCTTCAGTTCAGTCAGGAGTTGCGCAAGAGTATAAGATAGTTTACCCATATTATAGCTCATACGAAACTGCTCAAAACTAGGGGTCAGAGACTGGAGTATGATGTCGACTTGCGTCTCACCATCAATTTGAGCTCCTAGGATCTCATGTTCATAAGGACTCTCATGGCTTCTTGCCTTGCCGCACGATCTTGCTGCCCAAACATATCCTTGAGGTTGTACAACATATCCTCGGCAGTGTCCATCGGCTCATGTTGGGTTTGGAGTACATTTGACATTGAAGCCAAAATATAACACCTAGCCATTTCATCAGCCTTTTTCCACTTCCGATATGCTTCCTTTTCCTCATTAGTTGAGGCATCCGTGGGCTCAGCAGGGCATGCATCATAGAGTACAAATTTGTACTCTTCAGAAGTCAGGACAATGTCCAAATTTCTCCTCCAATCAATATAATTGGGGCCAGTGAGTTTAATTTCCTTCTAGTATCACATAAAGTGGATTCATAGCTATTTTCTAAACCTATAAGCACATTTAAACAAATAATCAATTTAATATCCGATATTATCTCCCTCAAATAATATCATTAAATTACTAATTACATCTAAAATCCCATCAGATATGGTAAGCCACGATAGTGTGGACATTTACCTATCCAAATGATTTCGTAATTAGATTTGCTTCGGTCGTACATCACTATAGCGTTACTTCGATGGGAAGAATACTATAGAGCGTACCTAAGTGTAAACCATTACTCAGCACTAAGAAGATTGTTTGAGACTCGTATGTCACCGCAAGCCACGATAGTGTGGACGTTTACGTTAACACACGATCCTTCACTTTCTTCTATAATTGTCTACATCAATTGATCCAAAATCCCATTCAGTATAGCAAGCCACGATAGTGTGGACGTTTACTACACCAAAAGATTTTTACAATTGACATCCAATTACTTGAACCATTCGATTTCCTAAATCAAGACGCGGAGAACCATAAGTGAAACTCGAAGTTTCTAACCAGTGATTCACCATGCGAACAACCCTATCTCTCATTAGATGAGGGAGCCGAGCAGACAATCGATCCACCTATAAAAGTATGGTACGAATGTCTCTAATTTGTGTCATCCACATGAGCAAGTGGCTTTGGCTCCATTCCACTCCCCGGGGTGAGAATGAGTCGACTTGAAGTCAGTTTCAGAAAGACAAATTAGGCATTGTTTGATAGACTTAATCAATGTTTCTCGTAAAAGGAATTACAAGAATTCTCCTCCAATGACATATCTATATGAACTTCGAAAGATCATAAATGTCACCAAGAGAACAGCAATGGAGACCATGGGAATGTTTCCATCCCCTCTCCCACTTAGCTTTTTATAACAAAGGGATACGCTATCTAGTGCATTAAGTAAACATATATAGCATGCATACAAGCAATAAAGCACATAGTATCACATAGTCAAAATAATGCTAGAAAATTATTTTCCGACTATCATGGCTTTATTCCATCTCCGTACGCATCTTCTAGTTTTCAGTCTTCGTTCTTGAATGCTCCATGTGACGAGAATATTAATCCCAATATTTAAATCTATTTATTTTTAATAAATCCAAAAGATACTTAATTCGAAAATTAAGTCAATCGAATAAATCAAAAATAAAATTAAATATTATTAATATTTTTATTTATTTATTTTTCCTTTCTAATTCTATTAAATCTCTAGAATCTTATCCAAGTAAGACTTGGAACATTCTAGAAGATTTCTATAATAGAATAAGGAGATAAAATAAATTAGGACTCTTCTACTTTCCAAAATTAATCAATTTCCATGTCCATGAAAATTCCCATAAAATAGGAATAATCAATTAGGAAATAAATTAATTTATTAATTAATTATTTTCTTTTCCAATTCTATTAAATCTCTAGAATCCTATCCAAGTAAGACTTGAATATTCTAGAAGACTTCTATAATAGAATAAGGAAATAAATTAATATTAATTAATTCTTTTCCTATTTCCATGAGAGTTCCCAAACTTAGGAATACTCAAAATAGGAAAACCGAATCAATTAGGAAAGTGAATCTTGGTAGGAGTAGCACGAGATCACAAGGACCCCGCGCCCCCCCACCTCGATCGCCGGCCGGCAAGGAGCACCGCCGCCACCTCAGCCCACATGCCACCACCACCGGTGGCCGGCGTGGCCGAGGGTTCCCGCGGGCAGCCCCCCCGGTCCTCCCTCTCATCTTCTCCTTCGTCACATGAGTTCTCCGGCGGTCGTCTCGGCATCGATCCAACGTAAATAAATTACAAAAAATAAATTTACAATTCCGGTATCGATTCTATACATGAAATTGACCCTATACAATTTCCGGAAAACATAGAACAATAATAATAAATCTAAATTCGGTTAACCCCCGAATTTTTACTATTACAAGCATTCATCCACACAAAACGAATCTCGACATGTCCGAGAGTTTAATAAACGTATAATCATGGTAAAAATAATTAACAATTAATTAAACCATGATAGTCGAATCCCTGCAAGGTAGAACGATAATTGAACATATACATGAACACGAAACCAAACGCTCTAATACCAATTGTTGGAAATCGATATCCCGGGGTATCAAAAAAATTGCGGAACCGATAACCCCGACTGAAATCCCATCGCCGGAAATCCAATCGCGAACACCACGAAGAACCGGGCCCGACGAGAGCATCGCCGCGGGATGAACCCGCGGCTAAACCCTAGTCGAGCCCCACCGTGGGGCTCGCGATCGCGCACAAGGCGATCGCTGGGGCTGCTTCGGCAGCCCCGGGCGGTGAGTTCGGCGACTCACCGCCACCGCCCGAGGAGGGCGGTTCGCCCAGCGGCGAACCCGCCGCGGCTCCAGCCGCGGCTGCCCGGCGATCGACCACCACGGTCGATCGCCCACCCCGGCTCCCAGCCGGGGTTCCTCGCGTGCCGTCGCGGTCGAAGCCCTAGGGCTCGACCGCACGCCCTCGGCTCCCAGCCGAAGTTCGTCGTTTTCCCGGATCGTGCGTTCATGTATATATTACAATTAAATATCACATAAAATCACACAAGGATTTTATGATATTACCTTCGATTCGTTGTGCGGAGAAACGAAATCAAGTTGAAGACCTTACGACCTTCCCACGTATTCCTTGCACTAGCTTGAACGTCGGGTGGGCGACGATCCTCCAAGCTTATGGATCTCCTTCACAAACTCTCTAGAATATCAAGTATGATAATCTTATGGTGTCTTCTAATTGTGAAGACCATGTAGTGCTCTTATAGGCTACGTACGGGATCTAAAGGAGGTGGAATATTGGGCTTCCAATATTGATGATTAAATTGAGCCCAAGCCAAAATCTATTAATCCCATCAATATTAATTAATTATTTTCCACTATATAAATTAATTGCACTCCCAATATTAAACCATATTATATCAAATAATATTTCTCCGGTAGTATTATTTATTCCGTGTATTTAAGATTTAAATATCCATGAATAAAATTAATTTATTGCTAATTAATTTATTCATCTCTTATATCCGAGACTAGTACCATTCAACATTAATTATTATGCGGAACAAATCCACCTGCAGGGTTTACATAATAATTCCTTATGAACTCATCTCGGGGATATTATCAACCCTTTCGGGATACACTTTCCCGTCAAGTATTCACGGCACGTCGTATATGAAATATAGTGACCCAACTTAACCGGTAATTAACCCAATAATTAAATCGGTTAATTCCTTTGGTAAATCAAAGTCACTTATATTAAATATACACACCCGCAATAGTATCGGGGATTGAGAATAAAATACTCTGAGACTTGAATCAATTATCAACGGCAATCCTAATTGATAAGTCTCAAGCGATCCGCCCAATACACCAAGTGTACAAGTGTGATAAAATAATTAAGACAAATTATTTTCTCTCTCACACAACGACTATACCGATGGATTGGTCCGTTTCCATCTAGGTCGTGAGCAACTGTTTGATTAAATACGAGTAACCGATACTTCTGTGATCTTCTGTGTGGGCCCGCACACCATACTAACTGTTGGAAATCGAAATCCCGGAATTAATAAATTTAAATAAATAAATTATCTAATTAATTCCGACCGAAATCCTTCGAATATCCGGATTGTCAAAATTGCGGAACCGACAACCCAATCGAAATCCTTTCGCCGGAATCTACGCGAGCACATCACGCGGTCCGGGATACGACCGAACGCACGCCGCGTCCGAAGACGCGCGCACGCCCAGCCGCACCCCCGCGAGGAGGGCTCACGATCGCATGGAGCGATCGCGGGGTGCGATCGACCGGGGCTGTTTCGACAGCCCCCAGCAGCAAGTCCGGCGACTTGCTGCTCGCCGTGGAGGGGCGACTCAACCGTGATTCGCTGCGGGCGCGCCAGCCGCCCGCCCGGCGATCGTGCCCTAGTGCAGCGATCGCCTCCTCGGCTTCGGCCGAGGGCTCGTCATGCGTGCTGCCGGCGGTCGAAGCCCTAGGGCTCGACCGCCACCCTCGGCGTCCAGCCGAGGGTTCATCCTCTCGATCCCGGCGAGGATCCCTCGACCTCCCGCGGTCCAGTGATCTTCGATCACCACCGCGAGGTCGATCCTCGTCCCCGAGTTCGTACGTCCCTCGGATCTTGGTTCATTTCACGATAATTAAACGATAAAATCATAAAGAGGGTTTTACGATTTACCTCGTTCTCGTTGTTCGGAAAAACGAAGAACTCAATTTGACGACCTTGAGATCTTCCCACGTATTCCTTGCACTAGCTCGGACGTCGTGTGGGCGACGATCTACCGAACTCCATGGATCTCCTTCACGAACTCTCTAGACTAATCAAGTATGATTATTTTGTCTTGTCTAATTGTGAAAACCATGTAGTGCTTTTATAGGCTACGTAGGGGATCTAAAGGAGGTGGAATATTGGGCTTCCAATATTGATGATTAAATTGAGCACAAGCCCAAATCTATTAATCCCATCAATATTAATTAATTTATTTTCCACTATATAAATTAATTGCACTCCCAATATTAAACCATATTATATCAAATAATATTTCTCCGGTAGTATTATTTATTCCGTGTATTTAAGATATAAATATCCATGAATAAAATTAATTTATTGTTAATTAATTTATTCATCTCTTATGTCCGAGAATAGTACCATTCAACCTTAATTATTATGCGGAATAAATCCACCTGCAGGATTTACATAATAATTCCTTATGAACTCATCTCGGGGATATTATTATTGGAAATCGATCACCCGGAATCGTCGTTGTTGGAGTTGTGTACTTAATGTCTAGATTTAAGTAACGGAAACTCACGATCCATTGCCATTAATCTATTTAATTAAATAAACAATTATTTGCATTTAATTATTTATAATTAAATATATGCAAATCATAGTCCTGGATTTTATACGTTGTAGTTAGTATGGTGTTGCATGGGCACACAGAAGATCATACTATCGGTTACTCGTATTTAATCGAACAGTTGCTCACGACCTAGATGGACACGGACCAATCCATCGGTATAGTCGTTGTGTGAGAGAGAAAATAATCTATCTTGATTATTTTATCACACTTGTACACTTGGTGTATTGAGCGGATCGCTTGAGATTTATCGATTAGGATTGCCGGCGATAATCGATTTAAGTCTCAGTGTATTTTATTCTTAATCCCCGAAACTATTGCGGGTGTGTATATTTAATATAAGTGACTTTGATTTACCAAAGGAATTGACCGGTTTAATTATTGGGTCAATTACCGGTTAAGTTGGGTCACTATATTTTATATATGACATGCCGTGAATACTTGACGGGAAAGTGTATCCCGTAAGGGTTGATAATATCCCCGAGATGAGTTCATAAGGAATTATTATGTAAACCCTGCAGGTGGATTTATTCCGCATAATAATTAAGGTTGAATGGTACTAGTCTCGGATATAAGAGATGAATAATTAATTAATTAGCAATAAATTAATTTTATTCATGGATATTTATATCTTAAATACACGGAATAAATAATACTACCGGAGAAATATTATTTGATATAATATGGTAAATATTGGGAGTGCAATTATATTTATATAGTGGAGTTAATCATATAATTAATAATAGTAAGGATTAATAGATTTGGGCTTGGGCTCAATTTAATCACTATTATTGGAAGCTCAATATTCCACCTCCATAAGATCCCCTACGTAGCCTATAAAAGCACTACATGGTCTTCTCTATTCTCATAACTTGAAGATCACAATTCTAGAGAGAGAAAGGAGAGAAGGAGATCCATAGTGTTCGGAGGATCGTCGCCCACCCGACGTTCGAACAAGTGCAAGGAATACGTGGGAAGATCTCAAGGTCATCATAAGATCTCGTTTCTCCGCACAACGAATCGAAAGGTGAATTAAATTTCCGCAATTTAATTTTAGTTTATTGATCAATTATCGAAAAACAAGATCCGAAGGATCGAACCCGGATTAGACGAGGGACCACGCGGTGGTGGCGAAGCCACCGGACCGCGTGGACCACACGCCTAGGGTTCGGCGCGCGAAGGAGAACCCTCGGCCTCGGCCGAGGGGGCGATCGAGGGAGCGATCGCCAGCGGTGACGGGCTGGTGCCGTCACCTCCCCACCGCGACGGTGGGGGTTCCTCGACGGCGGGCAGCAGGTCGCCGGACCTGCTGCTGGGGGCTGCCGGATGCAGCCCCATCGAACGCGATGTTCGATCGCGTGAACCCGGCTCGCGGGGGTTCGGGTGGGGGCGGATTGCGCGCCTTCGGGCGCGTGGTCTCCAAAGCCCGGACTTCGGCGGATGAGTCGACGTTCATGTGATCTCCGGCGAAGGGTTCGTTCGGGTTATTGGTTTCCGCAAATTTAAATAACCCGGGATATCGAATTCCAACAATTGGTATCAGAGCGTATGGTTACGTTTTTCGTTAATTGTTTCGATAATCGATTGTCGTTGTTTATAGCCATAGATTAATTTAAATTGTTAAATTATTGTGCTATATTGTTCTACGTACTTGATTTTCTCTCTTATATGAATCATGTTGGTCGGAAAAATTAAATATTAAAAATCGAGGGTTTTCGGAAATCGAACCGGATCGAACGTGCGCTCGGTGCGGGCTGCCGGGGAGGTGGCTGGAAGCACGAGCAAGGGCCGGGCTGTTTCAGCTGCTCTCGGAGCAGCGGTGAGGCGGCACGGGCTGGGCTGTTGGCAAGGATCGACGGCATGATCGCCGGATGTCGATCGCCGACGAGCTAGAGCTTTGAGCGGGCTGCTGGTACGCCTTGAGCGGGCTGTGCGGCAGTAGCTTAGTGCGGGCTGCTGGAAGCGAGCTGAACGCAGCTGGGCGTGTCGGCGTATGCCACCAGTGGTGGTGGTTCGCCGGCAGCCGGCTGCTGCGTTCGACGGTCACGTCGACGGCATCGCGGAAGGCTTCGCACACGGACGATCGGGATGGCGCTGCTGCACGTCCTTGGTTGACGTGCTGCTGCACGTCCATGGGTTCATGCGGGCTGCTGCTGGAGTCGACGGTATGAGTTACCAGTGGTGGTAAACGTGCCGGAAGTCGATAGGTCCGGCAAAGGCTCGCGGATGGACCGGGCGATTGTACACCGCTGCTGTACGTATCAAACTTGCTGTAAGTTTTTTTTCTCTTTTGCATAGTCAATTTAATTGAATTATGCATGTGTGAATTAATTCTTGGATGCATGGTCAACTGGGTCCTACATGCACGTTGGTGTGCATGTTTTTGCATAGAACCAACTAATGCATGTTTGGTTCGATTGGGATTGGGTCGGCCGGAATCGTAGTTTCGGTTCGTCCCGGTAAATCCGATCTTTCCGGAAATAATTTAATCTTTCTAATTTAATTTAATTTAATTTTGGATTTAATTCAAATTCTATTTGGATTAGATTTCTTAATTATGGAATTAAATAATGGAATTAGATGGAGAGTTAAATTAGGAAAGAAAATCCTAGTTTCTCTAGATATCCTATACCTACTTGGATTAGAAGTCTTGAGAAGAATCAAAATTCGATTTTGATTAGGATTCTTGAGATCTAATTTAAATAGGATTGAGAAATTATTAAAATATTGATTTTATTTAATTTAAGTATTTTATTTAAAATCATTAGATTAATTCAAAATTTATTTTGGATTGGAGAATCTTGGATTTTATTTAGAATAGAATTAAATATGGAAATCAATGGATTTTAATAATATTGATTTTATTTAATTTAAGTATTTTATTTAAAATCATTAGATTAATTCAAAATTTATTTTGGATTGGAGAATCTTGGATTTTATTTAGAATAGAATTAAATATGGAAATCAATGGATTTTAATAATATTGATTTTATTTAATTTAAGTATTTTATTTAAAATCATTAGATTAATTCAAAATTTATTTTGGATTGGAAAATCTTGGATTTTATTTAAAATAGAATTAAATATGGAAATCAATGGAATTGATTTTATTTAATTGGAGTAAAATTAAATATGAGAATCAAAGAATTTTTTCCGTCGCTCGGCAAAGTATTCAAGACGTAGAATGAAGACTCAAGACAAGCATGCTGGAATTCATCAAGGTACGAATAGTCGAGAAATAATTTTACTTGAGTAATTATTTGATTATTTGTGAACGTACTTGCATGAAATGTATGTTTGTTATTATGCTTATGTGTATTTAATTATGCATTAGATAGCGTATCCCTTTATTATAAAAAGCTAAGTGGGAGAGGGTATGGAAACATATCCATGGTCTCCATTGCTGTTCTCTTGGTGACTTTTATGAACTTTCGAAGTTCATATAGATAAGTCATTGGAGGAGAATTCTTGTAATTCCTCTTACGAGAAACATTGATTAAGTTTATCAAACAATGCCTAATTTGTCTTTCCAAAGCTGATTTCAAGTCGACTCATTCTCACCCCGGGGAGTGGAATGGAGCCAGAGCCACTTGGTCATGTAGAGGACACAAATTAGAGACTTCCGTGCCATTCTTTGATAGATGGGTCGCTTGTCTGCTCGGCTCCCTCATTTATGAGAGATAGGGTCGTTCGCATGGCAAATCACTGGTTAGAAACTTTGAGTTTCACTTATGATTCTCCACGTCTTGATTTACAAGATTAAATGGATCAAGTAATTGGGAGTCAATTATAAAAGTCTCTTAGTGTAGTAAACGTCCACACCACGTGGCTTGCTATACTGACGGACTTTGGATTAATTGATGTAGACAGTTGTAAGTAATTATGAAGAGTTGTGAAGTTATCGTAAACATCCACACCACGTGGCTTGCGGTGATGTAGCAATTCCAAGTAATTTACTTTGGTACTGAGTAATGGTTTACACTTAGATACGCATTATAGTATTCCTCCCCACGAGGTTCCGCTATAAGTGATGTATGACCGAAGCAAATCTAATTGCTAAATCATTTGGGTGGGTAAACGTCCACACCACGTGGCTTGCCTTACCTGATGGGATTTTAGATGTGATTAGTGGTTTAATGATATTATTTGAGGGAGATAATGTCGGAGATTAAATCGATTGTTTGTTGTTATATGTGCTCATAGATTAGGATATGGCTTTGAACCCACTTTATGTGATACGTAAGGATTTTTAAACTCATTGGTCCCTAAATGTAATGATTGGAATAGAAATCTAGACATTACCCAAACTGTTGAAGAGTACAAGGTTGTACTCAATAAGCTTTGTCCTTCTGAGCCTATTGATATAGGCGGCTAGACAAGAGGCGATGTGGATACTCATAAAGGGCTATCGATTCGAGGAAACGCTTAAACACGTTTTTGAGATGATTGACCTTTTAGACGAGTTGAAACGGAAATCGCAAGCTCTTGTAGCCAATGCCAAAGGTTTCGAACCTAAAGGCATGAATCGGGGGAAAGGAAAAGAAAGCAAAGAAACCCAGTGGTTCCTTTTGAACCACGAGATGGGACGAGAAAGCCTTGAGGCAAGAATTCTCGTTGCAAACAGTCTGGGTACTGGAAGTCTGATTATCCTCTCAAAGAAAGTACGAAATCTTCTTTAGTCGTAAAACATAGTCAGTGGTATTATCTACCAGAACCTGGTGTGTAGATATGGAACCACTGGCGGTATGTGCATTCTAAATGCAAGGGTTCCAGGAAACCCGACGACTTAGAAAAGAAAAGATCGTAGTCTAGATGGGCAGTGCTGTAAGGAGGCAGCTGTTGCAGTGGAAGACACTTTATAGAATTTCATTTTGAGTTATTGCTTTTATGTACTTTTCATATTAGAAAGAACTTTGTTCTGGATTTCTAATGAATGGATATTTTATTTCTTTTAATCATTTGATGGTTATAAGAAGAAATAATGATATTATCTATTTTGGTACATTAGCTAGCAATATATAAATGATGAATCCTAAGTCCACCACGATGCAACGAACCGTTATACATAACTCGTTTTACTAATAAGAGATTTCTTTATTAAATCATTTATACTTGTGGATTCTTATGCTAAGTCATATTTATTCAAATAAGAAGTTCAAAGGTCGAAAATTGATTGTAAGATCAATTAAGTTGAAGGAGTGGACCTTCCGACCTAAGAATCTAATTTGGAAGATAATACGACTAAGCAATCCTTTATGGATATAAGATATAAGATCCGGACAAGTATTAGAATTGATTGACCCTGATTTATGATCAGAGCTTGGGATTGAATCCCAAGTGACAACACCATACAGTCCTCTGTAAGATTGGTGTGTCGGAAATAAGAAATGGAACTCTTATAGAAATAGTAAAAGCATGAGTTAAACGGAACTACCTATGTTCTATGGATATGTCTTGGTAACAACGGCACATTCGAATGTGGTTGTAGAATATCCTAGAAGAACAAAAGATATGTGTTCGATAGTACTATGAACCAGAAGGACGTTATAAGTTCTAACGCCCGGTTCTTAGAGGAAGACTATTAGATGAACCACAAGCCCAAAATGACATGATACTTCTGAAAAGAGAGAAAACGATAATGACTTAGAACCAGCCGAACCGAGTAGCGGTACACCACTAACTGCACCTACTGTTATTACTGTTTATACACCGGAACGCCATTGTAGTGGGAGGTTGTATAACAACCGGAGATATTCATAAAACTGGGTGAGTCTTCGGACTCTGGACCTAGTATACGTGAAATCGATCCCTAGATCTACATAGAGGCGGTACTAGATCTAAATGTGCCTTCTTGGAAAGCAATAAGGATTATTGTTAAGAGGCGAGATCATTTAGAGTACAAGCTTAGTTGATCCATTTATGGATTGTAACAAAGCTAGAATTCGTGGAACTTGCGCATTGATGAGATAGTACATTTGATGGATTCATCAAAAGGCATTGACGAATCGTGTGTATGGGAAACGTGATGGAAACAAGGTGGTGTTTCTCGGAGGTTTTATGTAGATAAACATTTTATCATTGGCAACAATGTAAAGATGTTGTCAGACATAAAATGATGGTTGTCTAGAAAAATCGATATATAAGATAAAGAAGAAGTTAGAGCATGTTCTTAATATCTAGGATCTAAAGAAAAGAACATTGTACTTCTCACACTTTGAGTGTGGAAAGCTTAATAAATGCATTGTTGAAAACAAGAACCTGATATCGGCTATGCGGTTAGCATAGTGGGAGGATATCAAGGTAATCCTGGAAAGGAATATTCGACTGCCGTAAAAGTACTTTCGAAGTACTGTTCTAGGCTACGAAGCAGACGAGTTTTTCCTTTGGATTACATTCTCTTAGATTTCTAATCGAATAAGGACCGGTGTAAGTCGATATCAGGCTATGTGTTTCACTATTAAAGGAGAAGGAGTTTTAACATGGAAGAGTGATAAGCACGATGCTTTTCGGACTCTGCCATGGGTAACCAAATAGCGGCCTCAGAGGAAGCGGAAGTTTTGGTATAACTCCGGGATAATCTCTGGGACTTAGATGTGATTCTTAATTTGCCAAAGGCTATGTAAATAGCGGTGCAATGGTAAATGGTAAGAAATCACTAGTCCATAAAGTGTAAGATAACACATAGTGCAAGTACCACCTGATACGAGTCATCGTCGAGGGAGACGACGCTGTAGTCACCAAGATAACTTCAGAGCGGCAACCTAGAGTGCTCATTCACATAATACTTCTTGGAAGTACAACTTAAGCACGTGATGAGTATGGGAGTCGGGAGTTTGGAGGAAATGACTAGACCTTAGTACAAGTGGGAGATTGTTGGAGTTGTGTACTTAATGTCTAGATTTAAGTAACGGAAACTCACGATCCATTGCCATTAATCTATTTAATTAAATAAACAATTATTTGCATTTAATTATTTATAATTAAATATATGCAAATCATAGTCCTGGATTTTATACGTTGTAGTTAGTATGGTGTTGCATGGGCACACAGAAGATCATACTATCGGTTACTCGTATTTAATCGAACAGTTGCTCACGACCTATATGGACACGGACCAATCCATCGGTATAGTCGTTGTGTGAGAGAGAAAATAATCTATCTTGATTATTTTATCACACTTGTACACTTGGTGTATTGAGCGGATCGCTTGAGATTTATCGATTAGGATTGCCGGCGATAATCGATTTAAGTCTCAGTGTATTTTATTCTTAATCCCCGAAACTATTGCGGGTGTGTATATTTAATATAAGTGACTTTGATTTACCAAAGGAATTGACCGGTTTAATTATTGGGTCAATTACCGGTTAAGTTGGGTCACTATATTTTATATATGACATGCCGTGAATACTTGACGGGAAAGTGTATCCCGTAAGGGTTGATAATATCCCCGAGATGAGTTCATAAGGAATTATTATGTAAACCCTGCAGGTGGATTTATTCCGCATAATAATTAAGGTTGAATGGTACTAGTCTCGGATATAAGAGATGAATAATTAATTAATTAGCAATAAATTAATTT
The DNA here is from genome assembly GCA_954870475.1 of Euphrasia confusa. NCBI lineage: Eukaryota > Viridiplantae > Streptophyta > Magnoliopsida > Lamiales > Orobanchaceae > Euphrasia > Euphrasia confusa. The sequence goes on from OX940950.1 coordinate 37,182,839, forward strand.
TATTCATGGATATTTATATCTTAAATACACGGAATAAATAATACTACCGGAGAAATATTATTTGATATAATATGGTAAATATTGGGAGTGCAATTATATTTATATAGTGGAGTTAATCATATAATTAATAATAGTAAGGATTAATAGATTTGGGCTTGGGCTCAATTTAATCACTATTATTGGAAGCCCAATATTCCACCTCCTTAAGATCCCCTACGTAGCCTATAAAAGCACTACATGGTCTTCTCTATTCTCATAACTTGAAGATCACAATTCTAGAGAGAGAAAGGAGAGAAGGAGATCCATAGTGTTCGGAGGATCGTCGCCCACCCGACGTTCGAACAAGTGCAAGGAATACGTGGGAAGATCTCAAGGTCATCATAAGATCTCGTTTCTCCGCACAACGAATCGAAAGGTGAATTAAATTTCCGCAATTTAATTCTAGTTTATTGATCAATTATCGAAAAACAAGATCCGAAGGATCGAACCCGGATTAGACGAGGGACCACGCGGTGGTGGCGAAGCCACCGGACCGCGTGGACCACACGCCTAGGGTTCGGCGCGCGAAGGAGAACCCTCGGCCTCGGCCGAGGGGGCGATCGAGGGAGCGATCGCCAGCGGTGACGGGCTGGTGCCGTCACCTCCCCACCGCGACGGTGGGGGCTCCTCGACGGCGGGCAGCAGGTCGCCGGACCTGCTGTTGGGGGCTGCCGGATGCAGCCCCATCGAACGCGATGTTCGATCGCGTGAACCCGGCTCGCGGGGGTTCGGGTGGGGGCGGATTGCGCGCCTTCGGGCGCGTGGTCTCCAAAGCCCGGACTTCGGCGGATGAGTCGACGTTCATGTGATCTCCGGCGAAGGGTTCGTTCGGGTTATTGGTTTCCGAAAATTTAAATAACCCGGGATATCGAATTCCAACAATCGTAGAACCGACTCCGATCGACATCCCGGAAACCACGACCGAACAGCCCGAATCATCGCGGAGGAGCAGCCGATCGAGCCCTAGCCACGGCGAAGCCGCGACCCACGATCGCTCTAACCGCGTGCTACAAGCTGCCGCCCAGCCGAGGGTTTCCTCCCGGTGATCCGTCCAGCCGGTCCTCGAGTCTCCGGCGGTCCGGCGGTCCAAGACCGCCACCTCCCGACTCGTCCCGGTTTGGATCTCCGTTTATCGGATCTTGTTTTTCGATAATTGATTTCAATATACATGAATTAAATAGCAGAAATATTTAATTCACCTTTCGATTCGTTGTGCGGAGAAACGAGATCTTATGATGACCTTGAGATCTTCCCACGTATTCCTTACACTAGCTCGAACGTCGGGTGGGCGACGATCTTCCGAACTCCATGGATCTTCAAGTTATGAGAATACAGAAGACCATGTAGTGCTTTTATAGGCTACGTAGGGGATCTTAAGGAGGTGGAATATTGGGCTTCCAATAATAGTGATTAAATTGAGCCCAAGCCCAAATCTATTAATCCTTACTATTATTAATTAATTTATTTTCCACTATATAAATTAATTGCACTCCAAATATTAAACCATATTATATCAAATAATATTTCTCCGGTAGTATTATTTATTCCGTGTATTTAATATATAAATATCCATGAATAAAATTAATTTATTGCTAATTAATTTATTCATCTCTTATATCCGAGAATAGTACCATTCAACCTTAATTATTATGCGGAACGAATCCACCTGCAGGGTTTACATAATAATTCCTTATGAACTCATCTCGGGGATATTATCAACCCTTACGGGATACACTTTCCCGTCAAGTATTCACGGCATGCCATATATAAAATATAGTGACCCAACTTAACCGGTAATTAACCCAATAATTAAATCGGTTAATTCCTTTGGTAAATCAAAGTCACTTTTATTAAATATACACACCCGCAATAGTATCGGGGATTAAGAATAAAATACACTGAGACTTAAATCGATTATCGCCGGCAATCCTAATCGATAAATCTCAAACGATCCGCCCAATACACCAAGTGTAAAAGTATGATAAAATAATCAAGACAAATTATTTTCTCTTTCACACAACGACTATACCGATGGATTGGTCCGTGTCCATCTAGGTCGTGAGCAACTGTTCGATTAAATACGAGTAACCGATAGTATGATCTTCTGTGTGGGCCCGACACACCATACTAACTACAACGTATAGAATCCAGGACTATAATTTGCATATATTTAATTATAAATAATTAAACGCAAATAATTGTTTATTTAATTAAATAGATTAGTGGCAATGGATCGTGAGTTTCCGTTACTTAAATCTAGACATTAAGTACATAACTCCAACAATCTCCCACTTGTACTAAGGTCTAGTCATTTCCTCCAAACTCCCGACTCCCATACTCATCACGTGCTTAAGTTGTACTTCCAAGAAGTACTATGTGAATGAGCAATCTAGGTTGCCGCTCTGAAGTTATCTTGGTGACTACAACGTCGTCTCCCTCGACGATGACTCGTATCAGGTGGTACTTGCTCTATGTGTTATCTTTCACTTATGGACTTGTGATTTCTTACCATTTGCCATCGCACCGCTATTTACATAGCCTTTGGCAAATTAAGAATCACATCTAGGTCCCAGAGATTATCCCGGAGCTATACCAAAACTTCCGCTGCCTCTGAGGCCGCTATTTGGTTACCCATGGGAGAGTCCTAAAAGCATCGTGCTTATCACTCTTCCATGTTAAAACTCCTTCTCCTTCAATAGTGAAACACATAGCCTAATATCGACTTACACCGGTCCTCATTCGATAAGAAATCTAAGAGAATGTAATCCAAAGGAAATGCTCGTCTGCTTCGTAGTCTAGAACAGTACTTTGAAAGTACTTTTACAGCAGTCGAATATTCCTTTCCAGGATTACCTTGATATCCTCCCACTATGCTCACTGCATAGCCGATATCAGGTTCTCGTTTTCAACATTGCATTTATTAAGCTTTCCACACTCAAAGTGTAGGAAACCGCTTTCATTGCTTCTATCTCCTTTTGTGTTCCCAAAACACATGTCCTCAGATAGATGCATTCCGTGTCTGAAAGGTAACGAACCTTTCTCGGAATCTTGCATGTTAAAACGAACCATAATCATATATATGTAAGATGTCCAGGAGAAGTACAATGTTCTTTCCTAGAGATCCAAGATCTCAAGAACATGTCCAACTTCTTCCTTTATCTTTCATATTGATTTATCTAGACAACCATCATTTTATGTCTTGACAACATCTTTACATTGTTACCAATGATAAGAATGTTCTCTACATAAAACCCGAGAAACACCACCTTGTTTTCCATCACGTTTCCAATAAGCACGATTCGTCAATGCTTTTTATGAATCCATAAAATGGACTATCTCATCAATTTGCAAGTACCACGAACTCAATGCTTTGTTTCAATCCATAAATAGATTAACTAAGCTTGTACTCTAAATGATCTTGCCTCTTAGCAATAATCCTTATTGCTTTCCAAGAAGGCACATTTAGATCTAGTACTGCCTTCATGTAGATCTAGGGATCGATTTCATGTATGCTAGGTCCAGAGTTCGAAAACTCTCCTAGTCTTATGAATATCTCCGGATGTCACACAACCTCCCACTACAACGGCATTCCGGTGTATAAACAGTAATAACAGTAGGTGCAGTTAGTGGTGTACCGCTACTCGGTTCGGCTGGTTCTCAGTCTTAATCTTTTCTCTCTCATTTCAAAGTATCATGTCACTTTGGGCTTGTGGTTCATCATATAGTCTTTCTCTAAGAATCGGGCGTTAGAACTTATAACGTCCTTCTGGTTCATAGTACTATTAAACACACATCTTTTGTTCTTCTAGGATATTCTACAACCGCATTTCAATGCGCCGTTGTTTCCAGACATATCCATAGAACATAGGTAGTTCCCTATAACTCATGATTATACTATTTCTATAAGAGTTCCATTTCTCATTTACGACACACCATTTCTACACAACAGTGTATGGTGTAGTCATTTGGGATCAAATCCCAATCTCTTATCAGTATGCCATGCATTCCTCAGGCAGGTACTTGCCTCCGCGATCAAATCGCAGGCTACAAATGGATATACCTTGATGGTTCTCCACAATCGCTTAGTGTCCATTGACTTGTCAAAACACTTTCTTTTGTGGCACATCAGGTATCCTAATCCATTTCTCGAGTAATCATCAAAGGAAGTACTCGTACCTTATTGTCTGAGTAGGCATAGGTCTGCATACATCAGAGTCAATCAATTCTTATAATTGTCCGGATCTTATATCTTATATCCATAAAGGATTGCTTAGTCATATTATCTTCCAAATTAGATTCTTAGGTCGGAAGGTCCACTCCTTCAACTTAATTGATCAAACTATCAATTTTCGACCTTTGAACTTCTTATTTGAATATGACTTAGCATAAGAATCCACAAGTATAAATGATTTAATAAAGAAATCTCTTATTAGTAAATCGAGTTATGTACTACGGTTCGTTGCATCGTGGTGGACTCAGGATTCATCATTTATATATTGCTAGCTAATGTACCAGAATAGATAATATCATTATTTCTTCTTATAACCATCAAATGATTAAAAGAAATAAAATATCCATTCATTAAATTTCAGAAATCCAGAACAGAGTTCTTTCTAAAATTAAAGGTACATAAAAGCAATAACTCAAAATGAAATCCTATAAAATGTCCTCCACTGCAACTGCTGTCTCCTCTACAGCATTGCCCATGTAGACTACGATTTCTTCTTTTCTAAGTCGTCGGGTTTCCTGGAACCCTTGCATTTAAAATTCACATACCGTCAGTGGTTCCATATCTACACACCAGGTTCCGGTAGATAATACCACTGACTATGTTTTACGACTAAAGAAAATTTCGTACTTTCTTTGAGAGGATAATCAGACTTCCAGTACCCAGACTGTTTGCATCGAGAACACTTGCCTCTTGGCTTTCTCGTCCCATCTCGTGGTCCAAGAAACTTAGTGTTGGAGTTGTGTACTTAATGTCTAGATTTAAGTAACGGAAACTCACGATCCATTGCCACTAATCTATTTAATTAAATAAACAATTATTTGCATTTAATTATTTATAATTAAATATATGCAAATTATAGTCCTGGATTCTATACGTTGTAGTTAGTATGGTGTGTCGGGCCCACACAGAAGATCATACTATCGGTTACTCGTATTTAATCGAACAGTTGCTCACGACCTAGATGGACACGGACCAATCCATCGGTATAGTCGTTGTGTGAGAGAGAAAATAATCTGTCTTGATTATTTTATCACACTTGTACACTTGGTGTATTGAGCGGATCTGCTTGAGATTTATCGATTAGGATTGCCGGCGATAATCGATTCAAGTCTCAGTGTATTTTATTCTTAATCCCCGATATTATTGCGGGTGTGTATATTTAATATAAGTGACTTTGATTTACCAAAGGAATTAACCGATTTAATTATTGGGTTAATTACCGGTTAAGTTGGGTCACTATATTTTATATATGACATGCCGTGAATACTTGACGGGAAAGTGTATCCCGTAAGGGTTGATAATATCCCCGAGATGAGTTCATAAGGAATTATTATGTAAACCCTGCAGGTGGATTCGTTCCGCATAATAATTAAGGTTGAATGGTACTAGTCTCGGAAATAAGAGATGAATAAATTAATTAGCAATAAATTAATTTTATTCATGGATATTTATATCTTAAATACACGGAATAAATAATACTACCAGAGAAATATTATTTGATATAATATGGTTTAATATTGGGAGTGCAATTAATTTATATAGTGGAAAATAAATTAATTAATATTGATAAGGATTAATAGACTTGGGCTTGGGCTCAATTTAATCTTCAATATTGGAAGCCCAATATTCCACCTCCTTTTGATCCCCTACGTAGCCTATAAAAGCACTACATGGCCTTCATAAAAAAAAAAGAAAAAAAAAAAGAAAAGAATATCAATATTTGATAGTTCTAGAGAGTTGAAAGAGATCCATAGGAGTTCGATAGATCGTCGCCCACACGACGTTCGAACGGAGTGCAAGGAATACGTAGGAAGATTCGAAGGTCTTCAAAGGTGTTTGATTTCGTTTCTCCGAACAACAATCAAAGGTAAAATCATAAACCCTTCTATGATTTTATGTGATGTTAATTGTAGCATATACATGAACACACGATCCGGGTAAACGTACGAACTTCGGGGACGGGGATTCGAGATCCCCGGCGAAGATCGAGAAACCCTCGACGAGGTCGAGAGTGGCGGTCGAGCCCTAGGGCTTCGACCGCCGGTGCACGGGAAAGGGGAAGCCCCGACTGGACGCCGGGGCACGCGATCGACGTGAAGTCGATCGCTGGGGGTTCGGTCGTGGGCTGGTGCCACGACGGGACGAACCCCCTGGCCACCCCTCGCCCGGCGGCGTGCGCACGGGAGGAACCCCGGCTTCGGCCGGGGCTAGCGATCGCGGCTGGTGCGCGATCGCAAGGGAAGACGCGGCTGGGCCGCGGCGGGTCAGCCGGAGGCTGACCGCCCTCCTCTGGCGGCGGTGGTGAGTCGCCGGACTCACCACCGGGGGCTGCTGGGCAGCCCCGGCGATCGCAAAGCGCGATCGCGAGCCCCCTCGCGGCGGGGGGCTCGGCTAGGGTTTTGCCGCGGCTTGTCCGCAGTGGAGCTCTCGTCGGGCCCGGCTCCGTGTGGTGGTTCGCGTAGGTTCCGGCGATGGGATTTCGGTTGGGTTATTATTTTTCCGCAAATTTTAATAACCCGGGATATCGATTTCCAACAATTGGTATCAGAGCGTTTGGTTTCGTGTTCATGTATATGTTCTATTATCGTTCTACCTTGCAGGGATTTCCGGCTATCATGGTTGGATTCAATTATTGTGTTAATTAATTATCATGATTATTCGTTTATTAAACTCTCGGACATGTCGAGATTCGTTTTGTGTGGATGAATGTTTGTAATAGTAAAAATTCGGGGGTTGACCGAATTTAGGATTTATTATTACGTTCTATGTTTTCCGGAAAAAGTATAGGGTCGATTTCATGTATAGAATCGATACCGGAATTGTAAATTTAATTCTTGTAATTTATTTACGTTGGATCGATGCCGAGACGACCGCCGGAGAACACATGTAACAAAGGAGAAGACGTGAGGGAGGACCGGGGATCGATTGGATCGATCCCATGATGAGATCGATCGATGGCATGGGCGAGGGGCTCGATCGCCCCTGCCGCGGGCTGCCGCCGGTTAGGTGGCTGGCCGGCGTGGCTGGGGGCGGTGCTCCTCCCCGGGGGCCAGTCGGTCGAAGGTGGGGTGGCGTGGGGTCTCCCGATCTCATGCTACTCCTACCAAGATTCACTTTCCTAAATTAATTCGGTTTTCCTATTTGAGTTTTCCTATTTTTGGGAATTCTCATGGATTAAGAAAAGAATTAATTGTAATTAAATTTTATTTCCTTATTCTATTATGGAAGTCTTCTAGAGTATTCCGAGTTCTACTTGGAATAGGATCCTAGAGATTTAATAGAATTGAAAAGGAATAAAAGTTAATTTAGGATTGATTTATTTCCTAATTGATTATTCCTATTTTATGGGAATTTTCATAGTAATGGAAATTAATTAATCTTGGAAAGTAGAAGAGTCCTAATTTATTTTATTTCCTTATTCTATTATAGAAGTCTTCTAGAATATTCCAAGTTTTACTTGGATAGATTATTCTAGAGATTTAATTGAATTAGATAGGAAAATAAATAAATAAAAATATTAATAATATTTAATTTTATTTTTGATTTATTCGATTGACTTAATTTTCGAATTAAGTATCTTTTGGATTTATTGAAAATAAATAGATTTAAATATTGGGATTAATATTCTCGTCACATGGAGCAATCAAGAACGAAGACTGAAGACTAGAAGATGCGTACGGAGATGGAATAAAGCCATGATAGTCGGGAAAATAATTTTCTAGCATTATTTTGACTATGTGATTCTATGTGCTTTATTTCATGTATGCATGCTTATGTGTATTTAATTATGCATTAGATAGCGTATCCCTTTATTGTAAAAAGCTAAGTGGGAGAGGGTATGGAAACATTCCCATGGTCTGGATTGCTGTTCTCTTGGTGACTCTTATGGACTTTCGAAGTTCGTATAGACGAGTCATTGGAGGAGAATTCTTGTAATTCCTTTTACAAGAAACATTGATCAAGTTTATCAAACAATGCCTAATTTGTCTTTCTGAAGCTGACTTCAAGTCAACTCATTCTCACTCCGGGGAGTGGAATGGAACCAAAGCCACTTGGTCATGTGGATGAGACAAATTAGAGACCTTCATACCATTCTTTGATAGGTGGATCGATTGTCTGCTCGGCTCCCTCATTTATGAGAGATAGGGTTGTTCGCATGGTGAATCACTGGTAAGAAACTTCGAGTTTCACTTATGATTCTCCGCGTCTTGATTTACAAGATTAAATGATTCAAGTAATTGGATGTCAATTATAAAAATCTTTTGGTGTAGTAAACGTCCACACAAACGTGGCTTGCTATACTGAATGGGATCTTGGATTAATTGATGTAGACAGTTATAGAAGGGAGTGAAGGAGCGTATGTTAACGTAAACGTCCACACGAACGTGGCTTGCGGTGAATACACGTATCCCAAACAATCTTCTTAGATACTGAGTAATGGTTTACACTTAGGTACGCTTTATAGTATTCTTCCCAACGAAGTAACGCTATAATAATGTACGACCGAAGCAAATCTAATTGCTAAATCATTTGGGTGGGTAAACGTCCACACGAACGTGGCTTGCCTTACCTGATGGGATTTTAGATGTGATTAGTGGTTTAATGATATTATTTGAGGGAGATAATATCGGAGATTAAATCGATTGTTTGTTGTTATATGTGCTCATAGATTAGGATATGGCTTTGAACCCACTTTCTGTGAAACTTAAGGAAATTAAACTCATTGGTCCCTGAATGTAATGATTGGAATAGAGATCTAGACATTGCCCAGACTGTTAGAGAGTACAAGTTTGTACTCAGTGAGCTTTGTCCTCCCGAGCCTACAAATGTCTTAACTGATGAGGAAAGGACTGATTTTTATATCATGATCAAACTCAAGGAGATGTTTAGACATGAAGTAGTGGCTAGACAAGAGGCGATGAGGATACTCATAAAGGCCATTCATTCGAGGAAACGCTTAAACACGTTTTTGAGATGATTGACCTTTTAGACGAGTTGAGACGGAAATCGCAAGCTCTTGTAGCTAATGCCAAAGGTTTCGAACCTAAGGGCAAAATCGGGGGAAAGGAAAAGCAAGCAAAGAAACCCAGTGGTCCTAGGTTTCTTGGACCACGAGATGGGACGAGAAAGCCAAGAGGCAAGTGTTCTCGATACAAACAGTCTGGGTACTGGAAGTCTGATTATCCTCTCAAAGAAAGTACGAAATTTTCTTTAGTCGTAAACATAGTCAATGGTATTATCTACCGGAACCTGGTGTGTAGATATGGAACCACTGACGGTATGTGCATTTTTAAATGCAAGGGTTCCAGGAAACCCGACGACTTAGAAAAGAAGAAATCGTAGTCTACATGGGCAATGCTGTAGAGGAGGCAGCAGTTGCAGTGGAGGACATTTTATAGGATTTCATTTTGGGTTATTGATTTTATGTACCTTTCAAATTAGAAAGAACTTTGTTCTGGATTTCTAATAAATGGATATTTTATTTCTTTTAATCATTTGATGGTTATAAGAAGAAATAATGATATTATCTATTTTGGTACATTAGCTAGCAATATATAAATGATGAATCCTGAGTCCACCACGATGCAACGAACCGTAGCATGAAACTCGTTTTACTAATAAGAGGTTTCTTTATCAATTATACTTGTGGATTCTTATGCTGAGTCATGTTTATTCAAATAAGAAGTTCAAAGGTCGAAAATTGATATTTGATCAATTAAGTTGAAGGAGTGGACCTTCCGACCTAAGAATCTAATTTGGAAGATAATACGACTAAGCAATCCTTTATGGATATAAGATGTAAGATCCGGACAAGTATAAGAATTGATTGACTCTGATGTATGCAGACCTATGCCTACTCAGACAATAAGGTACGAGTACTTCATTTGATGATTACTCGAGAAATGGATTAGAATACCTGATGTGCCACAAAAGCAAGTGTTTTGACAAGTCAATGGACACTAAGCAATTGTGGAGAACCATCAAGGTATATCCATTTGTAGCCTGCGATTTGATCGCGGAGGCAAGTACCTGTCTAAGGAATGCATGGCATACTAATCAGAGATTTGGATTTGATCCCAAATGACTACACCATACACCGTTGTGTAGAAATGGTGTGTCGCAAACAAGAAATGGAACTCTTATAGAAATAGTAAAATTATGAGTTATACGGAACTACCTATGTTCTATGGATATATCTGGAAACAACAGCGTATTCAAATGCGGTTGTAGAATATCCTAGAAGAACAAAAAGATGTGTGTTCAATAGTACTATGAACCAGAAGGACGTTATAAGTTCTAACGCCCGGTTCTTAGAGAAAGACTATATGATGAACCACAAGCCTAAAGTGACATGATACTTTGAAATGAGAGAGAAATATTAAGACTTAGAACCAGCCGAACCGAGTAGCGGTACACCACTAACTGCACCTACTGTTATCACTGTTTATACACCGGAATGCCATTGTAGTGGGAGGTTGTGGGACAACCGGAGATATTCATAAGACTAGGAGAGTCTTCGGACTCTGGACCTAGTATACATGAAATCGATCCCTAGATCTACATGAAGGCCGTACTAGATCTAAATGTGCCTTCTTGGAGAGCAATAAGGATTATTGCTAAGAGGCGAGATCATTTAGAGTACAAGCTTAGTTGATCCATTTATGGATTGAAACGAAGCATTGAGTTCGTGGTACTTGCAAATTGATGAGATAGTCCATTTTATGGATTCATCAAAAGCATAGACGAATTGTGTGTATTGGAAACGTGATGGAAAACAAGGTGGTGTTTCTCGGAGGTTTTATGTAGATGACACTCTTATCATTGGCAACAATGTAAATATGTTATCAGACATAAAATGATGGTTGTCTAGATAAATCAATATGAAAGATAAAGGAAGATGTTGGACATGTTCTTAAGATCTTGGATCTCTAGGAAAGAACATTGTACTTCTCCTGGACATCTTACATATGTATGATTATGGTTCGTTTTAACATGCAAGATTCCGAGAAAGGTTCGTTACCTTTCAGAGACGGAATGCATCTATCTAAGGATATGTGTTTTGGAACACAAAAGGAGATAGAAGCAATGAAAGCAGTTTCCTACACTTTGAGTGTGGAAAGCTTAATAAATGCAATGTTGAAAACGAGAACCTGATATCGGCTATGCGGTGAGCATAGTGGGAGGATATCAAGGTAATCCTGGAAATGAACATTTTAAGTACTTTCGAAGTACTAGAAATTATGTTCTGGATTACGGAGCAGACGAGCATTTCCTTTGGATTACATTCTCTTAGATTTCTAATCGAATGAGGACCGGTGTAAGTCGATATCAGGCTATGTGTTTCACTATTGAAGGAGAAGGAGTTTTAACATGGAAGAGTGATAAGCACGATGCTTTTCGGACTCTGCCATGGGTAACCAAATAGCGGCCTCAGAGGCAGCGGAAGTTTTGGTATAACTCCGGGATAATCTCTAGGACTTAGATGTGATTCTTAATTTACCAAAGGCTATGTAAATAGCGGTGCAATGGCAAATGGTATGAAATCACAAGTCCATAAGTGTAAGATAACACATAGTGCAAGTACCACCTGATACGAGTCATCGTCGAGGGAGACGACGCTGTAGTCACCAAGATAACTTTAGAGCGGCAACCTAGAGTGCTCATTCACATAGTACTTCTTGGAAGTACAACATAAGCACGTGATGAGTATGGGAGTCGGGAGTTTGGAGGAAATGACTAGACCTGAGTATGGGAGATTCTTGGAGTTGTGTACTTAATGTCTAGATTTAAGTAACGGAAACTCACGATCCATTTCCACTAATCTATTTAATTAAATAAACAATTATTTGCATTTAATTATTTATAATTAAATATATGCAAATTATAGTCCTGGATTCTATACGTTGTAGTTAGTATGGTGTGTCGGGCCCACACAGAAGATCATACTATCGGTTACTCGTATTTAATCGAACAGTTGCTCACGACCTAGATGGACACGGACCAATCCATCGGTATAGTCGTTGTGTGAGAGAGAAAATAATCTGTCTTGATTATTTTATCACACTTGTACACTTGGTGTATTGAGCGGATCTGCTTGAGATTTATCGATTAGGATTGCCGGCGATAATCGATTCAAGTCTCAGTTTATTTTATTCTTAATCCCCGATATTATTGCGGGTGTATATATTTAATATAAGTGACTTTGATTTACCAAAGGAATTAACCGATTTAATTATTGGGTTAATTACCGGTTAAGTTGGGTCACTATATTTTATATATTACATGCCGTGAATACTTGACGGGAAAGTGTATCCCGTAAGGGTTGATAATATCCCCGAGATGAGTTCATAAGGAATTATTATGTAAACCCTGCAGGTGGATTCGTTCCGCATAATAATTAAGGTTGAATGGTACTAGTCTCGGAAATAAGAGATGTATAAATTAATTAGCAATAAATTAATTTTATTCATGTATATTTATATCTTAAATACACGGAATAAATAATACTACCAGAGAAATATTATTTGATATAATATGGTTTAATATTGGGAGTGCAATTAATTTATATAGTGGAAAATAAATTAATTAATATTGATAAGGATTAATAGACTTGGGCTTGGGCTCAATTTAATCTTCAATATTGGAAGCCCAATATTCCACCTCCTTTTGATCCCCTACGTAGCCTATAAAAGCACTACATGGCCTTCATAAAAAAAAAGAAAAAAAAAAAAGAAAAGAATATCAATATTTGATAGTTCTAGAGAGTTGAAGGAGATCCATAGGAGTTCGATAGATCGTCGCCCACACGACGTTCGAACGGAGTGCAAGGAATACGTAGGAAGATTCGAAGGTCTTCAAAGGTGTTTGATTTCGTTTCTCCGAACAACGAATCAAAGGTAAAATCATAAACCCTTCTATGATTTTATGTGATGTTAATTGTAGCATATACATGAACACACGATCCGGGTAAACGTACGAACTTCGGGGACGGGGATTCGAGATCCCCGGCGAAGATCGAGAAACCCTCGACGAGGTCGAGAGTGGCGGTCGAGCCCTAGGGCTTCGACCGCCGGTGCGCGGGAAAGGGGAAGCCCCGGCTGGACGTCGGGGCACGCGATCGACGTGAATTCGATCGCTGGGGGTTCGGTCGTGGGCTGGTGCCACGACGGGACGAACCCCCTGGCCACCCCTCGCCCGGCGGCGTGCGCACAGGAGGAACCCCGGCTTCGGCCGGGGCTAGCGATCGCGGCTGGTGCGCGATCGCAAGGGAAGCCGCGGCTGGGCCGCAGCGGGTCAGCTGGAGGCTGACCGCCCTCCTCCGGCGGCGGTGGTGAGTCGCCGGACTCACCACCGGGGGCTGCTGGGCAGCCCCGTCGATCGCAAAGCGCGATCGCGAGCCCCCTCGCGGCGGGGGGCTCGGCTAGGGTTTTGCCGCGGCTTGTCCACGGTGGAGCTCTCGTCGGGCCCGGCTCCGTGTGGTGGTTCGCGTAGGTTCCGGCGATGGGATTTCGGTCGGGTTATTATTTTTCCGCAAATTTTAATAACCCGGGATATCGATTTCCAACACTTAGGACCACTCGGTTTCTTTGCTTGCTTTTCCCTTTCCCGATTTTACCCTTAGGTTCTGTTGAAGTTGTGTACTTAATGTCTAGATTTAAGTAACGTAAACTCACGATCCATTGCCATTAATCTATTTAATTAAATAAACAATTATTTGCGTTTAATTATTTATAATTAAAAATATGCAAATTATAGTCCTGGATTTTATACGTTGTAGTTAGTATGGTGTTGTATGGACACACAGAAGATCATACTATCGGTTACTCGTATTTAATCGAACAGTTGCTCACGACCTAGATGGACACGGACCAATCCATCGGTATAGTCGTTGTGTGAGAGAGAAAATAATCTATCTTGATTATTTTATCACACTTGTACACTTGGTGTATTGGGCGGATCGTTTGAGATTTATCGATTAGGATTGCCTTGGATAATCGATTTAAATCTCAGTGTATTTTATTCTTAATCCCCGATACTATTGCGGGTGTGTATATTTAATATAAGTGACTTTGATTTTCCAAAGGAATTGACCGGTTTAATTACTGGGTCAATTACCGGTTAAGTTGGGTCACTATATTTTATATATGGCATGCCGTGAATACTTGACGGGAAAGTGTATCCCGTAAGGGTTGATAATATCCCCGAGATGAGTTCATAAGGAATTATTATGTAAACCCTGCAGGTGGATTTGTTCCGCATAATAATTAATGTTGAATGGTACTAGTCTCGGATATAAGAGATGAATAAATTAATTAGCAATAAATTAATTTTATTCATGGATATTTATATCTTAAATACACGGAATAAATAATACTACCGGAGAAATATTATTTGATATAATATGGTTTAATATTGGGAGTGCAATTAATTTTATATAGTGGAAAATAGAATTAATTAATATTAATGGATTAATAGATTTGGGCTTGGGCTCAATTTAATCATTAATATTGGAAGCCCAATATTCCACCTCCTTAAGATCCCCTACGTAGCTTATAAAAGCACTACATGGTCTTCTCTATTCTCATAACTTGAAGATCACAATTCTAGAGAGAGAAAGTAGAGAGGGAGATCCATGGAGTTCGGAAGATCGTCGCCCACCCGACGTTCGAGCTAGTGCAAGGAATACGTGGGAAGGTCTCAAGGTCTTCATAGATCTCGTTTCTCCGTACAACGAGAACAAAGGTAAAATCACGAACCCCCTCGATGATTTTAATTATTAATTTGGGTATACGCATGAACGAATATCCGAGGGACGAACCCGGGGATGTGGTTTGACCGCGCGGTGGTGATCCGAGATCACCGGACCGCGGACGGTCAAGCGAACCCCGCCGGGATCGCGTGAGTACCCTCGGCTGGACGCCGAGGGTGGCGGTCGAACCCTAGGGCTTCGACCGCCGGTGCACATCGAAGGGCCCCGGCTGGACACCGGGGCGAGCGATCGACTTCGGTCGATCGCTGGGGGCAGCCGCGGGCTGGTGCCGCGGCAGGCGCCCCCTCCTCCGATCGACGGTGGCGGTGAGTCGCCGGACTCACCGCCGGGGGCTGCTACGAGCAGCCTCGGGGGATGCACGATGCATCCCCAGCGATTGCCGTGTGCAATCGCGAGCCCCACGCGGGGCTCGGCTAGGGCTAACCGCGGGTTTATCCCGCGGCGGTGTTGCTTTGGTCGGGCCCGGTTCGTGTGGTGGTTCGCGGTGGTTTCCGGCGAAGGGATTTTGATCGGGGTTACGTTTCCGCAATTCCGTTACCCCGGGATATCGATTTCCAACAATTGTATCAGAGCGATGGTTCTAGTTCATGTGTATATACGATAAATTGTTCTACCTTGCAGGGTTTCCGACAATATGGCTAGATATAATTCTTCGTTAATTATTGTCATAATTTTATTAAACTCTCGGACATGTCGAGATTCGTTTTATGTGTGGTGAATGCTTGTAATAGTAAAAATTCGGGGGTTGACCGAATTTAGGTTTTATTATTACGTTCTATTTTTCCGGAAAATGTATAAGGTCGATTTCATGTATAGAATCGATACCGGATAATTGTAATTAAATTCATGTAATTTATTTTACGTTGGATCGATGCCGAAACGACCGCCGGAGAAGACGTGTGACGGAGGAGACGATGGGACGAGGGATCGATCATCATGATCGATCCATGAAGGATCGATCGAGCCCTAGAGGCGGGGGCTGCCCGCGGGACTCCTCCGCCACGCCGGCCACCGGTGATGGTGGCGCGTGGGCTGGGGTGGCGGCGGCGCTCCTCCTCGGCCGGGGATCGATGGTGGTGGGGGGCGCGAGGTCCTCATGATCTCGTACTCTCCCGCCAAGATTCAACTTTCCTAAATTATTCGGTTTTCCTATTTTGAGTATTCTCATTTTTGGGAACTCTCATGGAATAGGAAAAGAATAAATTTATTTCCTTATTGATTATTCCTAGTATGGGAATTTTCATGGATAAGGAAGGAATAAATTTAGAATTAATTTGGTCTTCCTAATTGATTATACTTTTTGGAATATTCATGGATTAGGAAAATAATTAATTTGGAAAGTTTTGAAAGTCCTTAATTAATTTTTCCTATTTAATTATTCCTTTATGGAATTTTTAATAGATTAGGAAAGGAATTAATTTGGAAGGATTAGGAGTCCTAATTTATTTTATTTCCTTATTCTATTATAGAAGTCTTTTAGAATGTTCCAAGTTTGACTTGGATAGGATTCTAAAGATTTAATAGAATTAGAAAGGAAAGTAAAAATAAATAAAAATATTAATAATATTTAATTTTATTTTTGATATATTCGATTGAGTTAATTTTCGAATTAAGTAACTTTTGGATTAATTAAAAATAAATAGATTTAAATATTGGGATTAATATTCTCGTCACATGGAGCATTCCAGAACGAAGACTAAAGACTAGAAGATGCGTACGGAGATGCGATAAAGCCATAATAGTCGGAAAATAATATTCTAGTATTATTTTGACTATGTGATAATATTCTATGTGCTTTATTTCATGTATGCATGCTTATGTGTATTTATTTATGCATTAGATAGCGTATCCCTTTATTGTAAAAAGCTAAGTGGGAGAGGGTATGGAAACATATCCATGGTCTCCATTACTGTTCTCTTGGTGACTTTTATGAACTTTCGAAAGTTCATATAGATAAGCCATTGGAGGAGAATTCTTGTAATTCCTCTTACGAGAAACATTGATTAAGTTTATCAAACAATGCCTAATTTGTCTTTCCAAAACTGATTTCAAGTCGACTCATTCTCATCCCGGGGAGTGGAATGGAGCCAAAGCCACTTGGTCATGTAGAGGACACAAATTAGAGACCTTCGTACCATTCTTTTATAGATGGATCGATTGTCTGCTCGGCTCCCTCATTTATGAGAGATAGGGTTGTTCGCATGGTGAATCACTGGTAAGAAACTTCGAGTTTCACTTATGATTCTCCGCGTCCTGATCTACAAAAATCAAATGGATCAAGTAATTGGGAGTCAATTATAAAAGTCTCTTGGTGTAGTAAACGTCCACACCACGTGGCTTGCTATACTAACGGATTTTGGATTAATTGATGTAGACAGTTATAAGGAATTGTGAAGAATTGTGAAGTTATCGTAAACGTCCACACCACGTGGCTTGCGGTAATGTAGCAATTTCAAACGATTTACTTTAGTACTGAGTAATGGTTTACACTTAGATAAGCGTTATAGTATTCCTCCCCACGAGGTTACGCTATAAGTGATGTATGACCGAAGCAAATCTAATTGCTAAATCATTTGGGTAGGTAAACGTCCACACCACGTGGCTTTCCATATCTGATGGGATTTTAGATGTGATTAGTGGTTTAATGATATTATTTAAGGGAGATGATATCGGAGATTAAATCAATTGTTTATTGCTATGTGTGCTCATAGATTAGGAGATGGCTTTGAACCCACTTTATGTGATACATAAGGATTTAACTCATTGGTCACTGAATGTATTGATTGGAATAGAGATCTGGACATTGCCCAGACTGTTAAAGAGTACATGTTTGTACTCAAGAGAGCTTTGTCCTCCCGGTCATACTAATGTCTCAACTGATGAGGAAAGAACTGATTTTAAGAAGTGGGAAAATGCTTTTGCAATAACCACTGATTGATATCATGTTCAAACTCAAGGAGATGTTTAGACATGACATAGTGGCTAGACAAGAGGCGATGAGGATACTCATAAAGGTCATTCATGTTGGAGTTGTGTACTTAATGTCTAGATTTAAGTAACGTAAACTCACGATCCATTGCCACTAATCTATTTAATTAAATAAACAATTATTTGCGTTTAATTATTTATAATTAAATATATGCAAATTATAGTCCTGGATTCTATACGTTGTAGTTAGTATGGTGTGTCGGGCCCCACACAGAAGATCATACTATCGGTTACTCGTATTTAATCGAACAGTTGCTCACGACCTAGATGGACACGGACCAATCCATCGGTATAGTCGTTGTGTGAGAGAGAAAATAATTTGTCTTGATTATTTTATCACACTTGTACACTTGGTGTATTGAGCGGATCTGCTTGAGATTCATCGATTAGGATTTCCGGCGATAATCGATTCGAGTCTCAGTGTATTTTATTCTTAATCCCCGATATTATTGCGGGTGTGTATATTTAATATAAGTGACTTTGATTTACCAAAGGAATTAACCGATTTAATTATTGGGTTAATTACCGGTTAAGTTGGGTCAATATATTTTATATATGACATGCCGTGAATACTTGACGGGAAAGTGTATCCCGTAAGGGTTGATAATATCCCCGAGATGAGTTCATAAGGAATTATTATGTAAACCCTGCAGGTGGATTCGTTCCGCATAATAATTAAGGTTGAATGGTACTAGTCTCGGATATAAGAGATGAATAAATTAATTAGCAATAAATTAATTTTATTCATGGATATTTATATCTTAAATACACGGAATAAATAATACTACCGGAGAAATATTATTTGATATAATATGGTTTAATATTGGGAGTGCAATTAATTTTATATAGTGGAAAATAGAATTAATTAATATTAATGGATTAATAGATTTGGGCTTGGGCTCAATTTAATCATTAATATTGGAAGCCCAATATTCCACCTCCTTAAGATCCCCTACGTAGCCTATAAAAGCACTACATGGTCTTCTCTATTCTCATAACTTGAAGATCACAATTCTAGAGAGAGAAAGTAGAGAGGGAGATCCATGGAGTTCGGAAGATCGTCGCCCACCCGACGTTCGAGCTAGTGCAAGGAATACGTGGGAAGGTCTCAAGGTCTTCATAGATCTCGTTTCTCCGTACAACGAGAACAAAGGTAAAATCGTGAAAACCCCCTCGATGATTTTACATGTTAATTATCGTAAAAATATCGTGAACCAAGATCCAAGAACGCGACTCATGACGAGGACGAACCGGGCGGTAGTGGTCGAAGACCACCGGACCGCGGCGGCTCGTCGGCTCGATCGGAGATGGGTCGAAGGGCGAGAGCCTCGGCTGGACGCCGAGAGCTCGATCGAACCCCAGCTGGACGCGCCGCTTGCACGGGGGCTGTCTCCGCTCGCGCGGAGAGGCAGCCGCTCGCGCGGCTGGACCGCCGCTCGCGCGGTGGTGGCCGGCGGCTGCTGGGCTGATCGTGAGCCACGGGTTCGACCGTGGCTGGAGCTCGATCACCCGGGGAGCAGCTGGGGCGTGCCCAGCAGGGCTGAACCCTAAGTACACGTCCGGCGACGTGCGCATGCCTCGGTTGAACAGCGGCGGCTCGTGCCGCTGCTAGGGCTTCGACGGGGGCTGTCCGCGAGGGTTTGAGCGCGCCCAGCGGGCTGCCAAGGGCAGTCCTAGGTGGCTGTTGTGGACAGCCGCGAGCCCACGCATGGTGGCTCGATCAAACAAGCCACGGGCTATCCCCGTGGCGGGTTTGTTTGATTAGGCTATCCCCGTGGAGGTTCGTGGCGGGTTTCCGGCAACCGGGAGTCGATTGGATTGTCGGTTCCGCAATTTAGACAATCCGGATATTCGATCTCCAAAGGATTTCGGTCGGAATTAATTAGATAATTAATTTTAATTAATTTATTAATTCCGGGATATCGATTTCCAACAAATGGTATCAGAGCGTTGGTTTTCGTTCACGTTATTTTTCGATAAATTGTTCTACCTTGCAGGGTTTCCGACTATTATGGCTAGATATAATTGTTCTTAATTATTGTCATAATATTGTTCTTGATTATTAAACTCTCGGACATGTCGAGATTCGTTTTATGTGTGGTGAATGCTTGTAATAGTAAAAAATTCGGGGGTTGACCGAATTTAGGTTTATTATTACGTTCTACTTTTTCCGGAAAATGTATAGGGTCGATTTCATGTATAGAATCGATACCGGATAATTGTAATTAAATTATGTAATTTATTTTACGTTGGATCGATGCCGAAACGACCGCCGGAAGAAGACGTGTGACGGAGGAGACGAATAGAGGGAGGGCTCGATCGGCCATCCCCATGGCCGATCTCATGAGGCTCGATCGACCACCATGAGGAGTTCGACTCCTCTAGGTGGGTGGTCGATCATGGTAAGCGCGGGGATCCCCAACCCGCGTTCATCTCGGCCAAGATCCAACTTTCCTAAATTGATTCGTTTTTCCTATTTTGAGTATTCCTATTTTTGGGAATTCTCATGGAAATAGAAAAAGAATTAATTGGAATTAATTTATTTCCTTATTCTATTATGGAAGTCTTCTAGAATATTCTAAGTTCTACTTGGAATAGGATTCTAGAGATTTAATGGAATTAGAAAGGAAAATAATTAATTATTAAATTAATTTATTTCCTAATTGATTATTCCTATTTTATGGGAATTTTTCATGGACATGGAAATTAATTAATTTTGGAAAGTAGAAGAGTCCTTAATTAATTTTTCCTATTTAATTATTCCTTTATGGAATTTTTAATGGATTAGGAAAGGAATTAATTTGGAAGGACTAGGAGTCCTAAATTATTTTATTTCCTTATTTCATTATGGAAATCATCTAGAATATTCCAAGTGGGTCTTGGATAGATTATTCTAGAGATTTAATGAAGTAGAAAGGGAAAATAAAATAAATTTATTTTATTTCCTTATTCTATTATAGATGTCTTCTAGAATATTCCAAGTGAGTCTTGGATAGATTATTCTAGAGATTTAATAGAATTAGATAGGAAAATAAATAAATAAAAATATTAATAATATTTAATTTTATTTTTGATATATTCGATTGACTTAATTTTCGAATTAAGTAACTTTTGGATTAATTGAAAATAAATAGATTTAAATATTGGGATTAATATTCTCGTCACATGGAGCATTCAAGAACGAAGACTGAAGACTAGAAGATGCGTACGGGGATGCGATAAAGCCATAATAGTCGGAAAATAATATTCTAGTAATTATTTTGACTATGTGATAATATTCTATGTGCTTTATTTCATGTATGCATGCTTATGTGTATTTAATTATGCATTAGATAGCGTATCCCTTTATTGTAAAAAGCTAAGTGGGAGAGGGTATGGAAACATATCCATGGTCTCCATTGCTGTTCTCTTGGTGACTTTTATGGACTTTTGAAGTTCGTATAGACAAGTCATTGGAGGAGAATTCTTGTAATTCCTTTTACGAGAAACATTGATTAAGTTTATCAAACAATGCCTAATTTGTCTTTCCAAAACTGATTTCAAGTCGACTCATTCTCACCCCGGGGAGTGGAATGGAGCCAAAGCCACTTGGTCATGTCGAGGACACAAATTAGAGGCAGTCGTACCATCTTTTGAAGGTGGATCGATTGTCTGCTCGGCTCCCTCATTTTTATGAGAGATAGGGTTGTTCGCATGGTGAATCACTGGTTAGAAACTTTGAGTTTCACTTATGATTCTCCGCGTCTTGATTTACAAGATTAAATGATTCAAGTAATTGGGAGTCAATTGTAAAAGTCTTTTGGTGTAGTAAACGTCCACACGAACGTGGCTTGCTACATTGAATGGGATTTTGGAACGATTGATGTAGACAGTTATAGAAGGGAGTAAAGGAGCGTATGTTAACGTAAACGTCCACACGAACGTGGCTTGCGGTGAATATACGTGTCCCAAACAATCTTCTTAGATACTGAGTAATGGTTTACACTTAGGTACGCTTTATATTATTCTTCCCAACGAAGTAACGCTATAATTGATGTACGACCGAAGGAAATCTAATTGCTAAATCATTTGGATAGGTAAACGTCCACACGAACGTGGCTTGCCATATCTGATGGGATTTTAGATGTGATTAGTGGTTTAATGATATTATTTAAGGGAGATAATATCGGAGATTAAATCGATTGTTTGTTGTTATATGTGCTCATAGATTAGGATATGGCTTTGAACCCACTTTATGTGATACTTAAGGATTTTAAACTCACTGGTCCCTAAATGTAATGATTGGAATAGAGATCTAGACATTACCCAAACTGTTAAAGAGTACAAGTTTGTACTCAGTGAGCTTTGTCCTCCCGAGCCTACAAATGTCTTAACTTATGAAGAAAGGACTGATTTTAAGAAGTGGGAAAATGCTTTTGCAATAACCACTGATTATGGTATCATGTTCAAACTCAAGGTGTTTAGACATGACATAGGCGGCTAGACAAGAAGCGATGAGGATACTCATAAAGGCCAGTCACTTCGAGGAAACGCTTAAACACGTTTTTGAGATGATTGACCTTTTAGACGAGTTGAGACGGAAATCGCAAGCTCTTGTAGCCAATGCCAAAGGTTTCGAACCTAAAAGCATGAATCGGGGGAAAGGACAAGAAAGCAAAGAAACCCAGTGGTCCTAAGTTTCTTGGACCACGAGATGGGACGAGAAATCCATGAGGCAAGAGTTCTCGATGCAAACAGTCTGGGTACTGGAAGTCTGATTATCCTCTCAAAGAAAGTACGAAATTTTCTTTAGTCGTGAAACATAGTCAGTGGTATTATCTACCGGAACCTGGTGTGTAGATATGGAACCACTGACGGTATGTGCATTTTAAATGCAAGGGTTCCAGGAAACCCGACGACTTAGAAAAGAAGAAATCGTAGTCTACATGGGCAATGCTGTAGAGGAGGCAGCTGTTGCAATGGAGGACATGTTATAGGATTTCATTTTGGGTTATTGCTTTTATGTGCCTTTCATATTAGAAAGAACTTTGTTCTGGATTTCTAATAAATGGATATTTTATTTCTTTTAATCATTTGATGGTTATAAGAAGAAATAATGATATTATCTATTTTGGTACATTGGCTAGCAATATATAAATGATGAATCCTAAGTCCACCACGATGCAACGAACCGTAGTATGAAACTCGTTTTACTAATAAGAGATTTCTTTGTCAATTATACTTGTGGATTCTTATGCTGAGTCATGTTTATTCAAATAAGAAGTTCAAAGGTCGAAAATTGATATTTGATCAATTAAGTTGAAGGAGTGGACCTTCCGACCTAAGAATCTAATTTGGAAGATAATACGACTAAGCAATCCTTTATGGATATAAGATATAAGATCCGGACAAGTATAAGAATTGATTGACTCTGATGTATGCAGACCTATGCCTACTCAGACAATAAGGTACGAGTACTTCATTTTATGATTACTCGAAAATTGGATTAGAATACCTGATGTGCCACAAAAGCAAGTGTTTTTGACAAGTCAATGGACACTAAGCAATTGTGGAGAACCATCAAGGTATATCCATTTGTAGCCTGCGATTTGATCGCGGAGGCAAGTACCTGTCTGAGGAATGCATGGCATACTGATCAGAGATTGGGATTTGATCCCAAATGACTACACCATACACTTTTGTGTAAGAAATGGTGTGTCTTAAATAAGAAATGGAACTCTTATAGAGATAGTAAAAGTTGAGTTATACGGAACTATCTATGTTCTAGGGATATATCTGGAAACAAAGGCGCATTTAAATGCGGTTGTAGAATATCCTAGAAGAACAAAAGATGTGTGTTCAATAGTACTATGAACCAGAAGGACGTTATAAGTTCTAACGCCCGGTTCTTAGAGAAAGACTATATAATGAACCACAATCCCAAAGTGACGTAATACTTTGAAATGAGAGAGAAAGATTAAGACTTAGAACCAGCCAAACCGAGTAGCGGTACACCACTAACTGCACCTACTGTTATCACTGTTTATACACCGGAATGCCATTGTAGTGGGAGGTTGTGGGACAACCGGAGATATTCATAAGACTAGGAGAGTCTTCGGACTCTGGACCTAGATTACATGAAATCGATCCCTAGATCTACAAGAAGGCCGTACTAGATCTAAATGTGTCTTCTTGGAGAGCAATAAGGATTATTGCTAAGAGGCGAGATCATTTAGAGTACAAGCTTAGTTGATCCATTTATGGATTGAAACAAAGCATTGAGTTCGTGGTACTTGCAAATTGATGAGATAGTCCATTTTATGGATTCATCAAAAGCATAGACGAATTGTGTGTATTGGAAACGTGATGGAAAACAAGGTGGTGTTTCTCGGAGGTTTTATGACACTCTTATCATTGGCAACAATGTAAAGATGTTGTCAGACATAAAATGATGGTTGTCTAGAAAAATCGATATATGAGATGAAGAAGAAGTTAGAGCATGTTCTTAAGATCTAGGATCTTAAGAAAAGAACATTGTACTTCTCCTGGACATCTTACATATATATATGATTATGGTTCGTTTTAACATGCAAGATTCCGAGAAAGGTTTGTTACCTTTCAGAGACGGAATGCATCTATCTAAGGATATGTGTTTTGAAACACAAAAGGAGATAGAAGCAATGAAAGCAGTTTCCTACACTTTGAGTGTGGAAAGCTTAATAAATGCATTGTTGAAAACAAGAACCTGATATCGGCTATGCGGTTAGCATAGTGGGAGGATATCAAGGTAATCCTGGAAAGGAATATTCGACTGCCGTAAAAGTACTTTCGAAGTACTGTTCTAGACTACGAAGCAGACGAGTTTTTCCTTTGGATTACATTCTCTTAGATTTCTAATCGAATGAGGACCGGTGTAAGTCGATATCAGGCTATGTGTTTCACTATTGAAGGAGAAGGAGTTTTAACATGAAAGAGTGATAAGCACGATGCTTTTCGGACTCTGCCATGGGTAACCAAATAGCGGCCTCAGAGGCAG
Organism: Euphrasia confusa; assembly: GCA_954870475.1. Taxonomy (NCBI): domain Eukaryota; kingdom Viridiplantae; phylum Streptophyta; class Magnoliopsida; order Lamiales; family Orobanchaceae; genus Euphrasia; species Euphrasia confusa. The sequence continues at coordinate 37,207,883 of OX940950.1, forward strand.
CGGAAGTTTTGGTATAACTCCGGGATAATCTCTGGGACTTAGATGTGATTCTTAATTTGCCAAAGGCTATGTAAATAGCGGTGCAATGGCAAATGGTAAGAAATCACTAGTCCATAAGTGTAAGATAACACATAGTGCAAGTACCACCTGATACGAGTCATCGTCGAGGGAGACGACGCTGTAGTCACCAAGATAACTTCAGAGCGGCAACCTAGAGTGCTCATTCACATAGTACTTCTTGGAAGTACAACTTAAGCACGTGATGAGTATGGGAGTCGGGAGTTTGGAGGAAATGACTAGACCTTAGTACAAGTGGGAGATTGTTGGAGTTGTGTACTTAATGTCTAGATTTAAGTAACGTAAACTCACGATCCATTGCCACTAATCTATTTAATTAAATAAACAATTATTTGCGTTTAATTATTTATAATTAAATATATGCAAATTATAGTCCTGGATTCTATACGTTGTAGTTAGTATGGTGTGTCGGGCCCCACACAGAAGATCATACTATCGGTTACTCGTATTTAATCGAACAATTGCTCACGACCTAGATGGACACGGACCAATCCATCGGTATAGTCGTTGTGTGAGAGAGAAAATAATTTGTCTTGATTATTTTATCACACTTGTACACTTGGTGTATTGAGCGGATCTGCTTGAGATTCATCGATTAGGATTGTCGGCGATAATCGATTCGAGTCTCAGTGTATTTTATTCTTAATCCCCGATATTATTGCGGGTGTGTATATTTAATATAAGTGACTTTGATTTACCAAAGGAATTAACCGATTTAATTATTGGGTTAATTACCGGTTAAGTTGGGTCAATATATTTTATATATGACATGCCGTGAATACTTGACGGGAAAGTGTATCCCGTAAGGGTTGATAATATCCCCGAGATGAGTTCATAAGGAATTATTATGTAAACCCTGCAGGTGGATTCGTTCCGCATAATAATTAAGGTTGAATGGTACTAGTCTCGGATATAAGAGATGAATAAATTAATTAGCAATAAATTAATTTTATTCATGGATATTTATATCTTAAATACACGGAATAAATAATACTACCGGAGAAATATTATTTGATATAATATGGTTTAATATTGGGAGTGCAATTAATTTTATATAGTGGAAAATAGAATTAATTAATATTAATGGATTAATAGATTTGGGCTTGGGCTCAATTTAATCATTAATATTGGAAGCCCAATATTCCACCTCCTTAAGATCCCCTACGTAGCCTATAAAAGCACTACATGGTCTTCTCTATTCTCATAACTTGAAGATCACAATTCTAGAGAGAGAAAGTAGAGAGGGAGATCCATGGAGTTCGGAAGATCGTCGCCCACCCGACGTTCGAGCTAGTGCAAGGAATACGTGGGAAGGTCTCAAGGTCTTCATAGATCTCGTTTCTCCGTACAACGAGAACAAAGGTAAAATCGTGAAAACCCCCTCGATGATTTTACATGTTAATTATCGTAAAAATATCGTGAACCAAGATCCAAGAACGCGACTCATGACGAGGACGAACCGGGCGGTAGTGGTCGAAGACCACCGGACCGCGGCGGCTCGTCGGCTCGATCGGAGATGGGTCGAAGGGCGAGAGCCTCGGCTGGACGCCGAGAGCTCGATCGAACCCCAGCTGGACGCGCCGCTTGCACGGGGGCTGTCTCCGCTCGCGCGGAGAGGCAGCCGCTCGCGCGGCTGGACCGCCGCTCGCGCGGTGGTGGCCGGCGGCTGCTGGGCTGATCGTGAGCCACGGGTTCGACCGTGGCTGGAGCTCGATCACCCGGGGAGCAGCTGGGGCGTGCCCAGCAGGGCTGAACCCTAAGTACACGTCCGGCGACGTGCGCATGCCTCGGTTGAACAGCGGCGGCTCGTGCCGCTGCTAGGGCTTCGACGGGGGCTGTCCGCGAGGGTTTGAGCGCGCCCAGCGGGCTGCCAAGGGCAGTCCTAGGTGGCTGTTGTGGACAGCCGCGAGCCCACGCATGGTGGCTCGATCAAACAAGCCACGGGCTATCCCCGTGGCGGGTTTGTTTGATTAGGCTATCCCCGTGGAGGTTCGTGGCGGGTTTCCGGCAACCGGGAGTCGATTGGATTGTCGGTTCCGCAATTTAGACAATCCGGATATTCGATCTCCAAAGGATTTCGGTCGGAATTAATTAGATAATTAATTTTAATTAATTTATTAATTCCGGGATATCGATTTCCAACAATTCATTCGAGGAAACGCTTAAACACGTTTTCGAGATAATGAACCTTTTTATAGAGTTGAGACGGAAATCGCAAGCTCTTGTAGCCAATGCCAAAAGTTTCGAACCTAAAGGCATAAATCGGGGGAAAGGACAAGAAAGCAAAGAAACCCAGTGGTTCTTTTTGGACCACGAGATGGGACGAGAAAGCCAATAGGCAAGAGTTCTCGATGCAAACAGTCTGGGTACTGGAAGTCTGATTATCCTCTCTAAGAAAGTACGAAATCTTCTTTAGTCGTAAAACATAGTCAATGGTATTATCTACCGGAACCTGGTGTGTAGATATAGAATCATTGACGGTATGTGCATTTTAAATGCAAGGGTTCCAGGAAACCCGACGACTTAGAAAAGAAGAAATCGTAAGTCTACATGGGCAATGCTGTAGAGGAGGCAGCAGTTGCAGTAGAGGACATTTTATAGGATTTCATTTTGGGTTATTGCTTTTATGTACCTTTCAAATTAGAAAGAACTTTGTTCTGGATTTCTAATAGATGGATATTTTATTTCTTTTAATCATTTGATGGTTATAAGAAGAAATAATGATATTATCTATTTTGGTACATTAGCTAGCAATATATAAATGATGAATCCTGAGTCCACCACGATGCAACGAACCGTAGCATAAAACTCGTTTTACTTTTAAGAGAAATTTCTGTAATGAATCATTTATACTTGTGGATTCTTATTCTAAGTCTTGTTTATTCAAATAAGAAGTTCAAAGGTCGAAAATTGATATTTTGATCAATTAAGTTGAAGGAGTGGACCTTCCGACCCAAGAATCTAATTTGGAAGATAACATAACTAAGCAATCCTTTATGGATATGAGGTATAAGATCCGGACAAGTATTAGAATTGATTGACTCTGATGTATGCAGACCTTTGTCTCCTCAGACAATAAGGTACGAGTACTTCATTGATTACTCGTAGAATGGATTAGCATACCTGATGTGCCACGAAAGCAAAGTGTTTTGACAAGTCAATGGACACAAAGCTATTGTGGGGAACCTTCAAGGTATATCCATTAGAAGCCTGCGATTTGATCGCGGAGGCAAGTACCTGTCTGAGGAATGCATGGCATACTGATCAGAGATTGGGAATTGATCCCAAAATAACTACACCATACACTCTTGTGTAGAAATGGTGTGTCGGAGATAAGAAATGGAACTCTTATAGAAATAGTAAAAGCATGAGTTATACGGTACTACCTAGGTTCTATGGATATGTCTGGAAACAACGGCGCATTCAAATGCGGTTGTAGAATATCCTAGAAGAACAAAAGATGTGTGTTCAATAGTACTATGAACCAGAAGGACGTTATAAGTTCTAACGCCCGGTTCTTAGAGGAAGACTATTAGATGAACCACAAGCCCAAAGTGACGTAATACTTTGAAATGAGAGAGAGAGATTAAGACTTAGAACCAGCCGAACCGAGTAGCGGTACACCACTAACTGCACCTACTGTTATCACTGTTTATACACCGGAATGCCATTGTAGTGGGAGGTTGTGGGACAACCGGAGATATTCATAAGACTAGGAAAGTCTTCGGACTCTGGACCTAGTATACATGAAATCGATCCCTGGATCTACATGAAGGCGGTACTAGATCTAAATGTGCCTTCTTGGAAAGCAATAAGGATTATTGCTAAGAGGCAAGATCATTTAGAGTACAAGCTTAGTTGATCCATTTATGGATTGGAACAAAGCATTGAGTTCGTGGTACTTGCAAATTGATGAGATAGTCTATTTTATGGATTCATCAAAGCATAGAAGAATCGTGTGTATGGGAAACGTGATGGAAACAAGGTGGTGTTTCTCGGGTTTTATGTAGATAACATTTTATCATTGGCAACAATGTAAAGATGTAATCAGACATGAAATGATGGTTGTCTGGATAAATCATTATGAAAGATATATGAAGAAGTTGGACCTATTCTTGAGATCTTGGATCTCTAGGGATGAACATTGTACTTCTCCTGGACATCTTACATATATATGATTATGGTTCGTTTTAACATGCAACATTCCGAGAAAGGTTCGTTACCTTTCAGATACGTAATGCATCTATCTAAGGATATGTGTTTTGGAACACAAAAGGAGATAGAAGCAATGAAAGCAGTTTCCTACACTTCGAGTGTGGAAAGCTTAATAAATGCGATGTTGAAAACGAGAACCTGAGATCTGCTATGCGGCTAGTATAGTGGGAGGATATCAAGGTAATCCTGGAAAGGAATACTCGACTGCTGTAATGAACATTTTAAGTACTTTCAAAGTACTGGAAACTATGTTCTGGAATACGGAGCAGACAAGCATTTCCTTTGGATTACATTCTCTTAGATTTCTAATCGAATGAGGACCGGTGTAAGTCGATATCAGGCTATGTGTTTCACTATTGAAGGAGAAGGAGTTTCAACATGGAAGAGTGATAAGCACGATGCTTTTCGGACTCTACCATGGGTAACCAAATAGCGGCCTCAGAGGCAGCGGAAGTTTGGTATAGCTCCGGGATAATTTCTGGGACTTAGAGGTGATTCCTAATTTGCCAAAGGCTATGTGAATAGCGGTGCGATGGCAAATGGTAAGAAATCACAAGTCCATAAGTGTAAGATAACACATAGAGCAAGTACCACCTGATACGAGTCATCGTCAAAGGAGACGACGCTGTAGTCACCAAGATAACTTCAGAGCGGCAACCTAGAGTGCTCATTCACATAGTACTTCTTGGAAGTACAACATAAGCACATGATGAGTATGGGAGTCGGGAGTTTGGAGGAAATGACTAGACCTTAGTACAAGTGGGAGATTGTTGAAGTTGTGTACTTAATGTCTAGATTTAAGTAACGTAAACTCACGATCCATTGCCATTAATCTATTTAATTAAATAAACAATTATTTGCGTTTAATTATTTATAATTAAAAATATGCAAATTATAGTCCTGGATTTTATACGTTGTAGTTAGTATGGTGTTGTTTGGACACACAGAAGATCATACTATCGGTTACTCGTATTTAATCGAACAGTTGCTCACGACCTAGATGGACACGGACTAATCCATCGGTATAGTCGTTGTGTGAGAGAGAAAATAATCTATCTTGATTATTTTATCACACTTGTAAACTTGGTGTATTGGGCGGATCGTTTGAGATTTATCGATTAGGATTGCCGGCGATAATCGATTTAAGTCTCAGTGTATTTTATTCTTAATCCCCGATACTATTGCGGGTGTGTATATTTAATATAAGTGACTTTGATTTTCCAAAGGAATTGACCGGTTTAATTACTGGGTCAATTACCGGTTAAGTTGGGTCACTATATTTTATATATGGCATGCCGTGAATACTTGACGGGAAAGTGTATCCCGTAAGGGTTGATAATATCCCCGAGATGAGTTCATAAGGAATTATTATGTAAACCCTGCAGGTGGATTTGTTCCGCATAATAATTAATGTTGAATGGTACTAGTCTCGGATATAAGAGATGAATAAATTAATTAGCAATAAATTAATTTTATTCATGGATATTTATATCTTAAATACACGGAATAAATAATACTACCGGAGAAATATTATTTGATATAATATGGTTTAATATTGGGAGTGCAATTAATTTTATATAGTGGAAAATAGAATTAATTAATATTAATGGATTAATAGATTTGGGCTTGGGCTCAATTTAATCATTAATATTGGAAGCCCAATATTCCACCTCCTTAAGATCCCCTACGTAGCCTATAAAAGCACTACATGGTCTTCTCTATTCTCATAACTTGAAGATCACAATTCTAGAGAGAGAAAGTAGAGAGGGAGATCCATGGAGTTCGGAAGATCGTCGCCCACCCGACGTTCGAGCTAGTGCAAGGAATACGTGGGAAGGTCTCAAGGTCTTCACAGATCTCGTTTCTCCGTACAACGAGAACAAAGGTAAAATCACGAACCCCCTCGATGATTTTAATTATTAATTCGGGTATACGCATGAACGAAGATCCGAGGGACGAACCCGGGGATGGGGTTTGACCGCGCGGTGGAGATCCGAGATCACCGGACCGCGGACGGTCAAGCGTGAAGGTACCGGTATACCGATCCAATCGATATACCGTGTGTGCGGAAGCGTGTAAAGCAATAGATCTACTATGCCATGATCTTAGTGCACACTTAATGTGTATAAGAACACATATAAACATATATATATACACATCCAATATATATATATATATATATAAGGTTCAACGATTACTTACTTTTGTGACGAAGTGATTCGTTGATGTCGTTGAGGTGGTGTTGAGTCGATTGAACCACCTCAAATGGATCAGCCTCTCGAAGCTCTCCTTGTGAATGACCTCGTCACTCCTTTAGATCGTCCGGATGTGGAAGCCGCACAAATGGCCCGGCCTCTACGTGTTGCACACGAACCCGGATGATAAACACCTTGCTTGTTTGAAGTGGTTCTCCAAGAACACTCTCTCTTCTCACTCTTTCTTGTGAATTTCGTGGCTGATGATGATGGTGTTAGAATGAGACATGAAAATCTGATTTTCATGCTCATTATACCCCTTTTACTTCACATGTAACCCCCACCATAATGTGTGTGTCATAACCACACATAATGGGGTGTTATGGTGAAGTTCAAATGTCACCTCCACATAATCATGCCAAATCATGATATGTGGTCCCATTGGCTTGTGTGGCATGCCATGTCACACTATGTGACATGCATTCCATGCAAGCCATGCATCCCATGCATGTGAAAACCCACGTAAATATTGATTCTAAATCAATATATTTATTAAGCAATGTATATCAATATCGAGCTCGTGTGTGACCCTGTAGGTATGATTTTATCGATCAATATTATATTGTTCCCAACAATTAATATTATCCAATAATCATTTAACATCCATAGACGACCTTATGACTTTATCGATTGCACACGTAGGATCGAAGGACATATCCCAACAATCTCCCTCAGAGCCAGTGTGCTGTCAATTTCCTGTTGTCACTTTATGTCTAAATTTGAACTTGAGGCAAGACTCGAGTCATCCTCAATCGGTTCAAACCTTTCTTGGACTTTGAGACAGACTGTAAAACCAGATTTATCACTATGATACGAATCTGGACGTGGCCACGTATTTTCCACAGTCTCGACTCTCCAAGTGGCCAGTAAGACATGTATCCCATTATAAAATGGAGGACAATCCCATCTTGTCAATCCAAGCTCTCCCACTTGCTTCCTGATATACCCAATAACAAGTTTTATAACCTCCTTTTACGAAAGACGTTTACTTGTATCAAAGTATACCATTTCACAATGGAATCACTCTGGACTACTCAGGTCAGAGGAAATTGCTCGACAGTCAATGAAATAGTATTATGACTCGAAATCTTAAATACTATTCCAGTCGAGTCTGTTCGATCATTAGCTCCCAGCTAATATCTATGTAATTGTACTTGATGTCCCACATCACTAGCCCATGAAGCGGCGCTATAGTACACATTACAAACTAGTTCATTGTATTATCGGTTTGTCCGTACTCGATTATACGAACCAGGAACAACTATATGATTTAAGTATATCAGTTCAACCATTGGGACTTCATTATGCGGTAAGTCGACCTCATAACCCAATTGATATCACTTAATCATTTGGACAATTCATATAAATTAAACCATATTTATATGAAGAAATATGTATTATACATTTGAGTGAATGTCTACCAAATCTCCAAAAGTATCTAATACAGTAATAGAAATCACAACCCATCTCTAAGATGTTTGATCTCTATTGCAGTCATGAAAGCCTCAAGCTTAAACTGCTGGAGAGGTTTAGAAAGCGGGTTTGCAACCTTACCAAAAGTTGCAACTTTATTATCTCGATGTCTCCACAAAACTATCTCCTAGATAATGTGGAACTTCCTGAGCAGCAGTTTCAGACTTGTGGTGCTTCCTAACTCATTGGCTTGCGCGATAGCCCTACTATAAATAGAGAACTATCGGATGGGCTGAGCTAGTTACGCCACCTAGTTCATTCAAGAACTTTCAAATCCTAACTGCCAACATTACTGCATCCAATGCAATACTGTGCTCAGCTTTTGTAGTTTAATCAGCTATATTGCTTTGCATGGAACTATTCCAGCAAATATCACCTCTAACCAGACAAAAGATATAACCAGATTAAAATCAGAAATTATCTTAGTCTGTTTTGAAGTTAGCATTCAAACAGCTTGTTAATATCAACTCTTTTTGTCTTCCAAAGACAACAAAATTCTTTTGTCCATCTAAGGTACATAAGAATATTCTTGGTCGCAGTCTAACGCGCCTCACCTGGATTTCCTTGAAACTGACTCGTCATGCTCAAAGCATACGATACGTCCGGTCGTGTACATATCATGGCATACATTATAGACCCTATTGCCAAAGCATAAGGAATGTTTTCCATCCTCTTTTGCTCATCAAGTCCCGTAGGGCCTTGCATCTTGCTAAGAGATGTGCCATGACTCATTGGAATGAGACCCTTTTTGGCGTCTTTCATTCTGAACTTATCAAGTACCTTATCAAAATAGGTCACTTGACTAAGTCCAAACATTATTTTCGATCTGTTCCGACAGATCTTGATGCCCAATATGTAATGTGCTTCTCCAAGATCCTTCATTGAAAAACAATTCCCAAGCCATTCTTTAATAGAATTAAGCATAGAAACATTGTTTCCAATAAGGAGTATGTCATCGACATACAACACAATTAATACAACGTAACTCCCACTGATCTTCTTGTAAAACAAGACTCTTCCGAGTTCCTCTGAAATCCAAATCCCAGTATGGATTCATTGAACTGAAGATTGCTACTCCGATATGCTTGCTTTATTCCATAAATGGAACTATTAGGCTTGCATACTCTCTCAGCCTGATTAGGATCGATAAAACCCTCTGGTTGTGTCATAAACACATCCTCTTCTAGAATCCCATTCAAGAAGGCGGTTTTAACATCTATTTGCCATATCTCATAATCATAATGAGCTACAATGGCTAAGAGAATCCGAATGGATTTAATCATAGCAACTGGTGAAAAGATTTCATTATAATCCACCCTGTAAAAAAAAACTTTTTCCACCAACCTTGCTTTGAAAACACTAGGTTTTCCATCCATGTCTGTTTTTATCTTGTAAATTCATTTGCTTCCAATGGCCTAGCCCCTTTAAGCAAACCGACCAAGTTCCAAACTTGATTTTCAGACATCAATTCCATTTCGGATTTTATGGCACCCTGCCATTTCTCGGAATCTGGACTCGTCATAGCTTGGATATAGGTCGAAGGTTCATTGCTTTCTAAAAGCATGATTTCATAGTTCTCATTTGTCAGAATACCTAAGTATCTGTCAGGTTGAGTTCTAATCCTTCCGGACCTTCGAGGGTTAGGTGTGGTTTCCAAAACCACTGGAGTACTTTCGACCAAGTCTTGAGTCTCCATCTCAGTTTGTTCTTCTTGAACCTCGTTCAAGTCTTCTTGAACTTCGTTCAATTCAACTGAGCTCCCACTTACTTTCTTGGAAAGATATTCCTTTTCAAGAAAATCACTATCTCGAGCAACAAAATATTGTTCTCAGATAGATCGTAGAAGTTGTACCCTCGAGTTTCTTATGGATACCATAAAGAAACTTTTATCCCATTTGAGTTCAAGCTCTATAGAGATAAATCTCTTCAGAGACGCTTTTAGAACCTCAAATTTTGATGAAAACAATTTAGGGACCCTCCCTTTCCATACCTAGTATGGTGTCTTATCAACAGCTTTTGACGGCTTCCTATTCAGTGTATAAGTTGAAGTCTAGAATTGTGTGTTCCCAAAAGAGACCAGTAGTTCATTTAGACCTCTCATCGAATGGTCGAACTATATCTAATATAGTTTGTTTTCTCTTTTCCGAAACATAACCTTCATGTGCTTGTGAACTAATAGGTTCCACATACATCAGTATGGATCATCCCTAATTACTCACATGTTCTCCTTTCTCCAAGAAAGATGACATTGTTATCTTTTCAATCACACATCATTCACATGTATCAAATGACTCCAAGTCAAATGATTCTAAAATTCCTTCTAAAAGAAGCTTCGTTACATGTTTAAATTTTGATTTGATCTAATCAACAATGTTTCAGTTATGTCTCATCGATACTTATTCGATTTGGCCTTTGGTCTTAATGATATATATGATTTGTCAAGTTTAAAGTATACATAAACAATATAATAATCGTACCAAAACAAAGAATAATTCACAATTAAAATAGTTACCAAACTATTTAATAGTGAAAAACTAATCCATCAGTATTTAATACTGAACAAATATTCATTGTTTATTGAAGGTACGAAATTACATAGTTATAATACTAAAACAAGGCCCTAAGGCAAAACAACATCATATGATCATACGGCTAATGCAGCGACCTTCGCTCCATTTCTTGCCTGTAGATCGACATCTCTATTCACCAAACTTATACTTCTATGCAGTTCCTCCACATAAAAATTGTGAGAACCACATTTGGCATCCAATACCCAAGAAGTAGAATTTGTGAAGTTTAATGTCTATATCATTAATACTTGAAGATGAAGCAACCCCGTTCTTCACATCTTCTTTGAACTTTGGGCAAATTCAATTATTCCCAATAATTGAGTCTCATTCAAATTTCCCATTCAAAATTATCTCAATGTCAAAACTGTTGGAAATCGACTACCCGGGATGCGTTCGTTCGATCACTCGAACATCCGAACGATCCCAGTCGACCTCCAGGTCCCTTACTCCGTTCGCGTGCCCAGCCCGTGCCCCGATTCACGCCCAGCCATTGCCCCGAAGGACAACCGCGCGAGCCGGAGCGGGCTGCCTGAAAAACAGCGAAACGGCGGTCGCCGTTTAGAAAACGGCGGTCGCCGTTTGTCCTTCAGCAGCGCGAACAGCAGCGCGACCTGCTGTTCCGGGCTCGTTTTCGGGCCGTTTTTCCTCTTCCGACTACCGAACTGGAGGTCCTAGAACCCCCAGTAGTCGAGGAGTACGATCCACGAGATCCGGAACCCGATCTTACATCCGATGTATTTTCAACGAGAAAGAAATCGAATAAAAGCGGAATAGGGTTTTCGATTCGTTACCTTTGATGCGTGATTCGGAGAAGCCGAATAGGCGAACACCCTGAGATCTTCTAGTGTGTATCCTAGCCCTCGACGCCGGACGTTGTGTGGGCAACGATCCACCGGAGTCTTCTCTTCTTCTTCTCTCTCAAACCCTCTTTCTCACGTTTTAATTATTCTGTCTCCAGAAATATATTTGCGCTAGCAAATTAATTTCTACAGAAATAATTATTCTGTCTCCAGAAATATATTTGCGCTAGCAAATTAATTTCTACAGAAATAAAAACACTGCGCTAATCTAAATTAATTAAGCAGAGATGAAAATAATTGCGCTAGCAAAATAATTTCTCCACAGAATTAATTATAGCGGCGTTTCGTAGGTTAAGAGAAGAGAGATTGAGGGGTATATATAGGCCACACTAGGGACCTTAGGACAATTAATTAATTAGGCTAAATTGTAATTTAATTAAACTGGTGTCCTTAAAGGAAAACCTTTAATTAAATCCAATTTTAATTATAATTAATTCCACTATAAAATTATAATTGAATTCCCAATTAATTAATCTATATTATTTTACCAATAATATTTCCGCCGAAATTACATATACGACTTTCCCCGTGTTTAAGATATCGAATGTCCACGAATTAATTTCAATTACTAATAATTAAATTAATTCGTTTCTTATTATCCGAGACTAGTACCACTCATCCTTATTATCATGTGGAACGAATCCACCTGCAGGGTTTACATGATAAACTTTATGAGCTCATCTCGGGGACATCATCAACCCAATAAATGGGACACGGTTTCCTGTCTATAATCTATAGCATGCCGTGTGTACAATTCTGATTCCCAATATACCGAGGATCTCGACTAATCAATTAGTCTCACTCATTGGCATATTAAAGAACCGAGAATTGGACACACGCACCTATAATTATATAGGGATTAGGAATTCGTATATCCGTAATATCTGAGGTCTAGTTCGATTACTGCGATTAGTATAAATCGAACGCCCTCCCGTGGTCCTGCTCAATACACCAAGTGTACGAGTGTAACATGATAGTCAAGACCGACTATCTACCAGTCACACTACGACGTACCGATGGATTGTCCCTGTCCATCTAAGTCGTGAGCTACTGTTCGATAGTATACGAGTAACTGACAGTATGATCTTCCGCGTGTCTCCTCACGCCATACTGTCTACAACGTATACATCAAGGACTATTGCATTAAATGCAATCATGCTTGAATCATATCTTGAATTAAGGTATAGATAAGGAGTTCCGTATTTTCACTAAACTAGACATTTAGAATACAACTCCATCAATCTCCCACTTATACTAAAAGTCTAGTCGCCCTCTCCCAAACATCAGATTCCCATAACCTTATCACGCCTACCAACGCTTTCGCTGGAAGTGCCTCTGTGAACGGGTTTACCAGGCAATCCTCTTGATGCTATCTAGGTGACAACTGCATCGTCTTACTAGACGATCTCTCGAATCAGGTGGTACTTGCGCTCTACGTGTTATCTCCCACTGTGGACTCGTGGCATTTCAAGTTTGCCAATACCGCTATTCAAAATAGCTTTGGGTAAACTGGAAACCACATTTAAGTCCTTTAGGAAGTTCTGGAGCCACACTGACCTTTTAACTGCCTCAGAGGCTGTTATCCTTTCAGTTTCCATGGTAGAATCCGTAATGCATTGCTGCTTTACATTCTTCCATGTGACTGCTCCACTTCACAGTGAGAACACATAGCCTGACTTCGACTTTCGACTGTCCCTGTTTGATTTGGAAATCCAATTCTATGTAATCCAAAGGAAACAACTTGACTGCTTTGTAACTCAGAACATAATTCCTGGTCCTCTGCAGGAACCTAAACATGTTCTTTACATCAGTCGAGTGATCCTTTCCAGGATTACTATGATATCTCACCACCATGCCCACGGCATAGTAGATATCAGTCTCGTGCATAGCATTACATACATTAAGCTTCCCACCATTAAGGTGCAGGGAACTGCTTACTCTTCATCTATCTCCTTTATTGTGTCGGACACAAAACTTTAGATAGACGAATTCCATATCTAAAAGGTGAAGACCTTTCTTGGAATTCTGTATGCTGCAACGAGTAAGAATTGTATTTATGTATGAGGCTCGAGATAAGTTCTATGTTCTTTTCTGGCGATCATTTATTACTTTGATCCCAAGAACATTCCCAACTTCTCCTAAGTCTCTTACATTGAATTACTCGGACAACCATCCCTTTATGTCCGATAACATCTTTCATATTGTTGCCAACTTAGAAGGATGTCGTCTACATAAAGAATGAGAAAACACCACATCTTTTCTGCCACTTCTTTATTACACTCAGGACCTAATCATGCCTTGAATGAATCCATGAAATGGATTTTCTCATAGGTCCGCATGTGTCCAAGATCTTGAAGCTTCCTTCAATCCTAAGATTGATTAAGCTTGCTTACCGAATGCTCTTGGCTCTTTTCGATGAATCTCTCTGGCTGTCCCACACAGATGGCCCCGTCAAGACTTCGATTTAGGAAATCTGTCTTGACTTCCATCTTCCATGTGAAGACAAAAGAATCCTGATCGACTTTTGCCAAGACTGAGCATCTTGATCTTTCAGCGTCTCGTCCTAGATCCAGGGTTCGGCTTCATGTTCTCCAGGTAACAAGTCCGAAGACTCACCTATAAACATGAACCTGTTGGGTTGTCTAACAACCCTCCCACTACGACAACGCTCCGGTGTATCTTTAGTGACTAAAGATTATAGTAGTGAACTACTCAGTTAGGCTGGTTCTAAGTCTTGATCAGTCCCTCTAAGCACATTAAGTATTACTCTACTCTTGGCTTATGATCTTGCATATATATAGTCCATGTCTAAGAACCGAACATTGATGCAATCAATGAACATCTGGTCCTTTGGACTATATTACATATCTCAATTCGTTTTCTTAGGGTATCCTATAAACAGCCGAATATCAGTACAAGTTTCCAAAGGAATCAAGTTCAGGATAAACGCCGCTGTTTCCAAGCCATATCCCAAAAACGATTTAGGTAACTCCGAATGTCTACTTTCCCATATCTATAAGAGTCTTATTCCTTCTTTACAACACATTATTTTGCCGAGGCATAAATGGTGTAGTCTGTTGGGAGTTAATCCCATTTTCTGATAAGTATGCCTTACTCCTCAAAGAGGTCTGCATATATCAGAGCGAATCAACTCTAGTACTTTCTTGGATCTTTTCCCTTTAACCGTAAAGGGTTGCTCGGTCATTAAAACTTCCAAGTATGATTCGAAGGTTGGAAGGTCCTTTCCCTCAACCTGGCTGAGTGGTCCATCAGCTTTCACCCTTTGAATCGTACTCAAGTTAAAATGATCTATCCTAAGATTCCATAAGTACATTTGATTTATCCTAGAAGGATCTTTACTCTTATTGGGGTTCGACATTGTGTTATTAGCTCCGGTCTGTTGCATCGTAGAAGAATACGGATTTAGTATTAAATTGTCTATCAATATACCAGAATAGATAATATCCCCATTTCCTAAAGAAACGGAATATCTATTCTAAGCCAACTTAGAAATCCGAAATGAAATTTCTTTCTAAATGCCGGCACATAAAGAAAATTTATTAGAACTAAAATCCTACCGTTAAAACATTTAACATCTCCCACTGCAACGGCTGTTACCTTAACATTATTGCCCATGTAGGTTACTAATTCTTCCTTTCTAAGTCTCCGGGTTTCCTGGAACCCCCGCATTTAAATGCAGACATGATTAGTGGTTTCCGTATCCACACACCATGTACTGGTAGATAACACCACTAAACATGTTTTGGTGACTAAGGAGAAGTTAACTTCTAGTTGCTTTGAGAGGACAATCAAACTACCAGTATCCAAACTGCTTACAACGGAAGCACTTACCCCTTGGGCTTGCTTTTCCCATTCCGTGGTCCAGATATATTAGGCCCACTGGGTTTCCGTATTTTCTTCTTCTTCCTTTTGCCGCCCGAAGGCCTAGGAAGAGCCAATTTCTCAGCCACAAGTGTTTTGAGAGCCATTAAAGAGTCCCTCAGCCGCTTGAAGTTCAACCAGGAGCTCCGCCATTGAATAAGACCTCTTATCCATGTTATATTTTAGGCGGAACTGCTCAAAACTTCTCGGCAGAGACTGGAGCACAAAATCAACCTGGGTTACCCCATTAATAATTGTTCCTAGAATCTCTATCTCATTAAGATAGCCCATCATTCTAAGAACGTGATCCCTCATGGGCGTTCTTTCCGACATGATGGCCGTCATGAGTTGCCTCATTTCACTTTGTCTGGTTGTCCTGTCCTGATAACCAAAAACTTCTTGAGCTTAAGCATCATATCATAGGTAATAGTCATGGCATGATCCTGATGTCGCAGCACATTTGACATGAAAGTCATAATGTTGCTCCGCGTCATCTCATAGCCTTGATCCATTTCCAATGAGCTTCCTTTCCTCAGTAGTGGAAGCATCATTTGGTTCAGCAGGTCAATTGACTTGGAGTACATATTTGTACTCCTCTGCAGTTAGGACAATGTCCAAGTTTCTTTTCAAATCTATAAAATCAGGTTCAGTGAGTTTGTTGACTTTTAATGGGAATAATACCATATAAAACAAACAATGAGTTTAATTCGATATCATTTCCCTCAAGTGATATCATTAAACTACCAATCATTTCCAAAATCCCATCAGACATAGCAAGCCACGTTCTTGTGGACGTTTACCAGTCCAAATGATTTTATGATTGGATTTCACTTCGGTCGTACATCATCATAGCAGTGACTCCGATGGGGAGGATACTATAAAGCGTACCTAAGTGTATACCATTTCTCAGTACTAAGTCCACCGCTCGGGAACTACATGTCCACCGCAAGCCACGTTCTTGTGGACGTTTACGTTGACATGCGGTCCTCCACGACTTTCTATAACTGTCGAGCCTCAATTAATCCCAAAGTTCCGTTTCCATTTAGCAAGCCACGTTCTTGTGGACGTTTACTAAAACAAACAACTTTATTAATTGAATCTCACTTATTTAAATTTCATAGAATCTTAATTAACCCAAAGTACCGTTTCCATTTAGCAAGCCACGATAGTGTGGACGTTTACTAAAACAAACAACTTTGTTAATTGACTCTTACATTTATTAAATTTCACAATTTTATTAATCAAAGCTTGATATCTCGTAAGTGAAACTCGAAGTTTCTAACCAGCGATCAATCATGCAATTGAGCCCTATCTCTCACAAAGTGAGGGAGCCAATCAGACAATCGATCTAGTCATCGAATGACTCGAAAGTCTCTAATCTGTGTCATCGACATAACCAAGCGCTTTGGCTCCATTCCACTCCCCTGGGTGAGAATGAGTCGAGTTGAAATTAGTCTTTGAATGACAGATTAGGCATTGCTTTTGAGAAATATAATTGTTCAATTTTATAAGTGGATTTTAAATTCGAATTTTGATCCAGTGATATCCGTGTATCGACTTTATCCGATAGGGAGGATGACACTAAAGCCAACTCGTAAGTCAATACACATCACATTCAAAACAGAGAATGGAGACCGCGGGATTGTTTCCAATCCCTCTCCCACTTAGTATTTTACGATAAGGGATAACATGCATAAATAATTTAAGCATAATAATAAACACGTAAATCACATAAAAAGCAATTAACGTGGCCCCGATTATTATGGCCTTAAATATTTTCCAATGCACGTCTCTTGGAACTTCATCTTGTTGCTCGTCTCGATCTCGGTCCACCACCGACTCGCTCGAGGGTCAAGAGACGAACTCCTCCCACTGGAGCCTCGTCTCGAGCCTCGTTGAGTCGTCCGTGGGGTCGAACGAACCCCAGCCCCGCTGCTGCCCGTCGCGAACACGGGGTGTGTTCGATGGCTGCCCGTTGCCGGTTCGCTCTCCTCGATCCTCGTTTCTCCGGGTTTTGATCTCGTCTCAATCCACCAAAATTAGTAAGAAAAATTACAAGAATAAACTTACTAAATCCGGCATCGATCCTATACAAGGTGATCGACCCTATACATGTCCCGGATACAACGAAAAATAAATAAACCTAACGACTCAACCCGTCGTTTTTACCTATTACAAACAAGCATCGTTTTTCCAAAACAAAAACAATCTCGACAAGCCCGAGAGTTTAATCAAAACCACAAATTAAAGCACAACATACAATCACAACGTTGTCCATAATAACCGGGTTCGAACCTGCAAAACAAATCTCGCAAAAATACAACGAATCGACAAAACCGGCTCTGATACCAATTGTTGGAAATCGACTACCCGGGATGCGTTCGTTCGATCACTCGAACATCCGAACGATCCCAGTCGACCTCCAGGTCCCTTACTCCGTTCGCGTGCCCAGCCCGTGCCCCGATTCACGCCCAGCCATTGCCCCGAAGGACAACCGCGCGAGCCGGAGCGGGCTGCCTGAAAAACAGCGAAACGGCGGTCGCCGTTTAGAAAACGGCGGTCGCCGTTTAGAAAACGGCGGTCGCCGTTTGTCCTTCAGCAGCGCGAACAGCAGCGCGACCTGCTGTTCCGGGCTCGTTTCCGGGCCGTTTTTCCTCTTCCGACTACCGAACCGGAGGTCCTAGAACCCCCAGTAGTCGAGGAGTACGATCCACGAGATCCGGAACCCGATCTTACATCCGATGTATTTTCAACGAGAAAGAAATCGAATAAAAGCGGAATAGGGTTTTCGATTCGTTACCTTTGATGCGTGATTCGGAGAAGCCGAATAGGCGAACACCCTGAGATCTTCTAGTGTGTATCCTAGCCCTCGACGCCGGACGTTGTGTGGGCAACGATCCACCGGAGTCTTCTCTTCTTCTTCTCTCTCAAACCCTCTTTCTCACGTTTTAATTATTCTGTCTCCAGAAATATATTTGCGCTAGCAAATTAATTGCTACAGAAATAATTATTCTGTCTCCAGAAATATATTTGCGCTAGCAAATTAATTTCTACAGAAATAAAAACACTGCGCTAATCTAAATTAATTAAGCAGAGAAGAAAATAATTGCGCTAGCAAAATAATTTCTCCACAGAATTAATTATAGCGGCGTTTCGTAGGTTAAGAGAAGAGAGATTGAGGGGTATATATAGGCCACACTAGGGACCTTAGGACAATTAATTAATTAGGCTAAATTGTAATTTAATTAAACTGGTGTCCTTAAAGGAAAACCTTTAATTAAATCCAATTTTAATTATAATTAATTCCACTATAAAATTATAATTGAATTCCCAATTAATTAATCTATATTATTTTACCAATAATATTTCCGCCGAAATTACATATACGACTTTCCCCGTGTTTAAGATATCGAATGTCCACGAATTAATTTCAATTACTAATAATTAAATTAATTCGTTTCTTATTATCCGAGACTAGTACCACTCATCCTTATTATCATGTGGAACGAATCCACCTGCAGGGTTTACATGATAAACTTTATGAGCTCATCTCGGGGACATCATCAACCCAATAAATGGGACACGGTTTCCTGTCTATAATCTATAGCATGCCGTGTGTACAATTCTGATTCCCAATATACCGAGGATCTCGACTAATCAATTAGTCTCACTCATTGGCATATTAAAGAACCGAGAATTGGACACACGCACCTATAATTATATAGGGATTAGGAATTCGTATATCCGTAATATCTGAGGTCTAGTTCGATTACTGCGATTAGTATAAATCGAACGCCCTCCCGTGGTCCTGCTCAATACACCAAGTGTACGAGTGTAACATGATAGTCAAGACCGACTATCTACCAGTCACACTACGACGTACCGATGGATTGTCCCTGTCCATCTAAGTCGTGAGCTACTGTTCGATAGTATACGAGTAACTGACAGTATGATCTTCCGCGTGTCTCCTCACGCCATACTGTCTACAACGTATACATCAAGGACTATTGCATTAAATGCAATCATGCTTGAATCATATCTTGAATTAAGGTATAGATAAGGAGTTCCGTATTTTCACTAAACTAGACATTTAGAATACAACTCCATCAAAAACGTGATAAATCGTAAGTGAAAAATCGAAGTTTTCTAACCAGCGATATTATCATGCAATTGAAGCCCTATCTCTCATAAAATATGAGGGAGCCAACCAGACAATTGATTCACGCCATCCAATGGCTCGAAAGTCTCTAATTTGTGTCATTGATGAACTTAAGTGTTTTGGATTAAATCACTCCCCGAGGTGTAAATAATCATAACCTTATAATCCATAAATGAAAGACAAATTAGGCATTTGTTTTGAAATTGAATAAAATATGAACTTTTATAAGTTTGCAAGTAGTGTCCAACACTTTTGCAAAGACGCATTGAGATTCCCTAGGAACCCTAGTAGCCTTCTTGCCCCTGCTCTTTTGAATACCCTATCCCATATCATAAGAATTTCCCTCTTAGGGTCCTTCTCTATCGCCGACTCAGCAGCCTTGAGCATCCCGTGGAGCTCACGAAGCGATTTCTTCAAACCATTCATATGGAAAATTTAGCCTAAAGGCATTATAACCATCATGAGATTGAAGTATGAAATCGGTTGCCAAATAATCATCATAGGAAAAATCTAGGCGGTCACTTGAAACAAATAATCCAATCATTTGTTGCACATGTGATTCCATAGATTTCCATTTTTCCAGCCTAGCTGAAGCGATGACCCTGGTCATACCGAACCGCTCAATCTTAGCATATTCCCCGAACATGCTATTGAGTTGTTCAATGATATCTTAGGATGTGGTTATCTAACACATTTTCATTGTCTTCGTATTTGAGGACCATCCTCAAATTACGTTGTGAATCAAGAAAATTTATGTTGTTCAATTTTTCATAATCAAGAATTGAACCAAACTTGAATCGAGTTGTTATTTAACATGATAAACTACAAAAGAAAGATAACTAAAGTATGTAAACATCCACAAAGCGGTAAACAAATAAGGTTGTCTATCAAAATTACTTATTTGTTACATTTTGTTCAATCGATATCTAATATCGTTGTTCCCTTAAACAAAACAATCCCAAGACCCTCATCTTGCGAATCCTTAAGCCGACTGAGTCCGCACTTAAGAAACTCCAAGATAGGTAGACATCCCATGTCAATGACATCTAATGTCACTCTCGGTCGATGAGAGTCCCATTCTCATCTCATGTCTCGATAGCCACGCCTGCAGTGGATCTATCGATGAGAAAACCAAACTCACGTGTAAGGGTCTAACCCTTACTCCCACTTATCCCAAGATAACAAGTAGTACCCCGCTGAGGCGGACCTACCAACTTATGATCGAGGGCTTCATGAGTGTGACGTTTTGGACAAGACATTATACTCATTATTTTTTTGGGAACTTGCATGCATAGGTTTGTTTATATGTAAGTTGAACATTTATAACATAAAACAACCTATAACTAGCAAAGCAAATAAATACGAAATCGAAAGGCCCCTAGAACCTCACAACTCTCAAACGAAAAGATTAAAATAACAACAAAAGCCTTGAACATCTTCTGGACTGGTCCTCGCCCTCCGTTTTAGTTCCGTGCCCTCCGATTTTGGTCAAATCTATTCCGTACCCATAAAACCACGAACAGCGCCCGCCGTTTCACAACCAGCGGTCGCTGAACACCACCGGCGGTCTCCGTTTCCAAAACGGCGCCCGCCGAAAGGTCTGGGAACAATCTGCCAAGAAAAAGGGCTTTCGGCGGTCGCCGTTTCAAAAACGGCGCCCGCCGAAACAAAACAGCGCTCGCTGGAGCTACAACGGCACCCGCCGTTTGGCTCCAGCAGCCCGGTTTTGTCCGTTTTGCTTCGTTTTGCTTCGTTTTGCTTCGTTTCTTCTCGTTTTCGCCAGAGAGCCGAGATCCTCCATCGAACCATGGACTAAGTCCATCGCTTACAAGTAGTACAATACAAATATAATAGAAAAACTTATCTATTACAATTGATTCCAAGGGACGCAGCCCTCAAAAGACTATGGCCAATCGAAACGTAAAAAACGACGAATTCATTCACCCGACCACTAACGGTGGCCGGCCTTACATCTAATTACATAATCACAATTAAACAATTAATCCAATTATGTTGATTAAACTTCTTGTGTCCAACACAAAAGTGTGCATGAGCCCTAGGCTCTGATACCAATTGAAGGTACCGGTATACCGATCCAATCGATATACCGTGTGTGCGGAAGCGTGTAAAGCAATAGATCTACTATGCCATGATCTTAGTGCACACTTAATGTGTATAAGAACACATATAAACATATATATATACACATCCAATATATATATATATATATATATATATATATATATATATATAAGGTTCAACGATTACTTACTTTTGTGACGAAGTGATTCGTTGATGTCGTTGAGGTGGTGTTGAGTCGATTGAACCACCTCAAATGGATCAGCCTCTCGAAGATCTCCTTGTGAATGACCTCGTCACTCCTTTAGATCGTCCGGATGTGGAAGCCGCACAAATGGCCCGGCCTCTACGTGTTGCACACGAACCCGGATGATAAACACCTTGCTTGTTTGAAGTGGTTATCCAAGAACACTCTCTCTTCTCACTCTTTCTTGTGAATTTCGTGGCTGATGATGATGGTGTTAGAATGAGACATGAAAATCTGATTTTCATGCTCATTATACCCCTTTTACTTCACATGTAACCCCCACCATAATGTGTGTGTCATAACCACACATAATGGGGTGTTATGGTGAAGTTCAAATGTCACCTCCACATAATCATGCCAAATCATGATATGTGGTCCCATTGGCTTGTGTGGCATGCCATGTCACACTATGTGACATGCATTCCATGCAAGCCATGCATCCCATGCATGTGAAAACCCACGTAAATATTGATTCTAAATCAATATATTTATTAAGCAATGTATATCAATATCGAGCTCGTGTGTGACCCTGTAGGTATGATTTTATCGATCAATATTATATTGTTCCCAACAATTAATATTATCAAATAATCATTTAACATCCATAGACGACCTTATGACTTTATCGATTGCACACGTAGGATCGAAGGACATTTAACATCCATAGACGACCTTATGACTTTATCGATTGACACATCCCCAGCGATTGCCGTGTGCCATCGCGAGCCCCACGCGGGGCTCGGCTAGGGCTAGCCGCGGGTTTATCCCGCGGCGGTGTTGCTTTGGTCGGGCCCGGTTCGTGTGGTGGTTCGCGGTGGTTTCCGGCGAAGGGATTTTGATCGGGATTACGTTTCCTCAATTCCGTTACCCCGGGATATCGATTTCCAACAGGTTCGAAACCTATGGCATTGGCTACAAGAGCTTGCGATTTCCGTCTCAACTCGTCTAAAAGGTCAATCATCTCAAAAACGTGTTTAAGCGTTTCATCGAAGCGACTGGCCTTTATGAGTATCCTCATCGCTTCTTGTCTAGCCGCCTATGTCATGTCTAAACACCAACTTGAGTTTGAACATGATATCATAATCAGTGGTCATTGCATACGCATTTTTCCACTTCTTAAAATCAGTCCTTTCCTCATCAGTTGAGACATTAATAGGCTCGGGAGGACAAAGCTCACTGAGTACAAACTTGTACTCTTTAACAGTCCGGGCAATGTCTAGATCTCTATTCCAATCAATACATTCAGGGACCAATGAGTTTAATTCCTTAAGTATCACAGAAAGTGGGTTCAAAGCCATATCCTAATCTATGAGCACATATAACAACAAACAATCGATTTAATCTCCGATATTATCTCCCTCAAATAATATCATTAAACCACTAATTAAATCTAAAATCCCATCAGATATGGTAAGCCACGATAGTGTGGACATTTACCTAACCAAATGATTTAGCAATTAGATTTGCTTCGGTCGTACATCATCATTAGCGTTACTTCGATGGGAAGAATACTAAGAAGCGTACCTAAGTGTAAACCATTACTCAGTATCTAAGAAGATTGTTTGGGATACGCATATTCACCGCAAGCCACGATAGTGTGGACGTTTACGTTAACATACGCTCCTTTACTCCCTTCTATAACTGTCTACATCAATCGTTCCAAAATCCCATTCAATGTAGCAAGCCACGATAGTGTGGACGTTTACTACACCAAAAGATTTTTACAATTGACTCCCAATTACTTGATCCATTCGATCTTGTAAATCAAGACGCGGAGAATCATAAGTGAAACTCGAAGTTTCTTACCAGTGATTAACCATGCGAACAACCCTATCTCTCATAAAATGAGGGAGCCGAGCAGACAATCGATCCATTTCAAAAAATGGTACGAAGGTCTCTAATTTGTGTCATCAACATGACCAAGTGGCTTTGGCTCCATTCCACTCCCCGGGGTGAGAATGAGTCGACTTGAAATCAGTTTCAGAAAGACAAATTAGGCATTGTTTGATAAACTTAATCAATGTTTCTCGTAAAATGAATTACAAGAATTCTCCTCCAATGACATGTCTATACGAACTTCAAAAGTCCATAAAAGTCACCAAGAGAACAGCAATGGAGACCATGGCATTGTTTCCAATCCCTCTCCCACATAGCTTTTTATAACAAAGGGATACGCTATCTAATGCATAATTAAATACACATAAGCATGCATACATGAAATAAAGCACATAGAATATTATCACATAATCAAAATAATACTAGAATATTATTTTCCGACTATTATGGCTTTATCGCATCCCCGTATGCGTCTTCTAGTCTTTAGTCTTCGTTCTTGAATTCTCCATGTGACGGGAATATTAATTCCAATATTTAAATCTATTTATTTTTAATAAATCCAAAAGTTACTTAATTTGAAAATTAAGTCAATCGAATAAATCAAAAATAAAATTAAATATTTTTATTATTTTTATTTTTCCTTTTCTACTCCATTAAATCTCTAGAATCCTATCCAAGACCCACTTGGAATATTTTAGAAGATTTCTATAATGGAATAAGGAAATAAAATAATTTAGGACTCCTTTCTCCGGAATCTACGCGAGCACATCACGCGGTCCGGGATACGACCGAACGCACGCCGCGTCTGAAGACGCGCGCACGCCCAGCCGCACCCCCGCGAAGAGGGCTCACGATCGCATAGAGCGATCGCGGGGTGCGATCGACCGGGGCTGTTCCGACAGCCCCCAGCAGCAAGTCCGGCGACTTGCTGCTCGCCGTGGAGGGGCGACTCAACCGTGAGTCGCTGCGGGCGCGCCAGCCGCCCGCCCGGCGATCTTGCCCTAGTGCAGCGATCGCCCCCTCGGCTTCGGCCGAGGGCTCCTCATGCGTGCTGCCGGCGGTCGAAGCCCTAGGGCTCGACCGCCACCCTCGGCGTCCAGCCGAGGGTTCATCCTCTCGATCCCGGCGTGGATCCCTCGACCTCCCGCGGTCTGGTGATCTTCGATCACCACCGCGAGGTCGATCCTCGTCCCCGGGTTCGTACGTCCCTCGGATCTTGGTTCATGATATTTTCACGATAATTAAACGATAAAATCATAAAGGGGGTTTTACGATTTACCTCGTTCTCGTTGTTCGGAAAAACGAAGAACTCAATTTGACGACCTTGAGATCTTCCCACGTATTCCTTGCACTAGCTCGGACGTCGTGTGGACGACGATCTACCGAACTCCATGGATTATAGAGAACATAGTTGTTAGGAATCAACAATCGATCGCTCACTCATTTTGATGAGATAAATAATCATGTAGTCCTCCATTCTCTCCCAAGAATGTATATCAAGCCATAAAGAAGAACCGATTTGTCATTCTTTCTTCTTTCCTTCCGCCGACGGTAAATCATGAGAAAGCCACTTACGAGTATTGTGGTATGCCGTGTTAGCGGGGAGTACTGCTTGTGAGTCAAGCTGTGATTTACCGACATATGATGGAGACGTGTTAGCCACGATTCCCTTAGACTTGTGCAGTCGGATAGATTAACTATGGGATGTGCACGTTTATTGGAATCCAACTTTCACTTCTCATATCGGTGGGTCGGTCTTGACACATGGTTGACTTTGAAGGGTACGATTAACGTAGTTCATTGTCATGGTGAGGAAAAGCTAACTTTAGGATCACATAGAGATGTGATTGAAAAATAGTTTTCTACCACTGGGTAAACATAACTGGGCTAGATTAACTACGAGTTATGGTTTTCGCCTTTGGACCTGAAGCCCATCTAAGGAAAATTGGATTTTCCCGTCTGTTCGCTAGAGGATAGTGGAATTCGAAAAATTTAGTGGGAGGCAATTAAAATTCCTAAAAGTCCATACAATTTTAATTGCAATCATAATTCGAACTATCACTAATTAATCTTCTTAAAATTTTCTCAGTAATCATGTCTAAGAATCCCCTAGCGTCGATCCTCGACCAAAACAAACTCACTGGCCAAAACTATCTTGATTGGCTACGCAATCTCAAACTTGTGCTGCAACTTGATCACCTCACCTACGTTCTGAACGATAGGGATGAGTATTCCTCAACTGACGATGAGGAGAAGAACATTGAATATGAGAAATATCGAGAGGACAATAATACTGTCCGATGCTATATGATAGCTGCGATGTCTCCTGAGCTTGCTAGGAAATATGAATCATATGTATCGGCTCATGAGATCAAGATTCATCTTGATGGCTTGTACAGTGAGAATATTAGGACCGTGAGGTTCACTGCTACGAAGGAGCTGACCACTATGAAACTACGCGAAGGGGCTTCGGTCCACGAGCATGGTATCAAAATGATCAGTCTCATTGAGAAGCTAGTGAATTTCAAGGTCGTCCTACCTGAAGAGCTCTCGGTGGATATGATCCTCCTGTCTCTCCCAAGATCTTATGAATCGTTCATAGTGAACTTCAACATGAACAAACTGGCACCACCTCTCGAGGAGCTGCATAACATGTTGGTCAGTTTTGAAATGACTATAAAAAAGGAGAAGTCTGTTCTCATTGCTTCGACTTCTGAGAGGAAGCGTTCCTATCCGAAGAAGTGGAAAGAAAATATTTCTTCCTCGAGCAAGATGGTCTATAAAAGGAAGAAAGGTGGATCTAAGGACAAAGTCGTCAAATCTGTTGATGACGTTTGTCACCATTGCGGAAAGAAAGGCCATTGGCGCCGTAACAGCAAGGAGTACCTTGACCAGAAACGTTCTGGGAATGGTACGTTTTACATAGAATTAAATTTATCCTTAAATTCTTCTTCATGGGTATTGGATACCGGTTGTGGCTCACATCTCTGTAATGATTTGCAGCTCATGACAAGAAGTAAGAAGCTCAAGGAAGGTGAGACCTTCTTGAGGATGGGGAACGGAGCAAGAGTTGCTGCTGAAGCCATCGGGACTATTTACTTAGATGTTTCTAATTCTCGTGTTAAATTAGTTTTGAACAATTGTCTTTACGTTCCATCACTTATTCGGTTCTATTCCTGTTTTGGATAGTGAAGGTTATTCTTTTGTTGTTGGAAATTCGATTTTCCTTATACAAAAGGACGATAAAGTGATATGTAAGGGACGTCTGTCAAACAATTTATATGAACTTAACTTAAACGAGATCCCTGTTAATGTGCTAACAGCAAAACGAAAAGAAATTAGTCTTAACCCCGCACAACTTTGGCATGCCCGACTAGTGCTGGAAATCGATATCCCGGGGTATCAAAAATTTGCGGAACCGATAATCCCGACCGAAAACCAATCGCCGGAGATCCAACCGCGAACCACCGTACGAGTCGGAGCTCGACCGAGCACCACACGGGCGAACCCGCGCGCCCAGCCGAGCCCCCGCACGAGGCTCGCGATCATGATCGATCGCGTGGGGCTGCCTAGCAGCCCCCGGCGGTGAGTCTAGCGACTCACCGCCACCACCGACGGGGAGGGGAGCCACCAGCCGCGGCGCGAAGCCGCGACGGCTCCCAGCGATCGACCCTAGGTCGATCGCTCGCCCCGGCGTCCATCCGGGGCTCCCCTCGCGTGGCCGCTCCATGCGGTCGAAGCCCTAGGGCTCGACCGCCACCCCCTCGGCTCCCAGCCGAGGGTTCGTCTTGATCTTCGCCGGGGATCTCGAATCCCCGTCCCCGAAGATCGTCGTTTTCCCGGATCGTGTGTTCATGTATATACTACAATTAATTCACATAAAAATCACACAAGAGTTTTATGATAATACCTTTTGATTCGTTGTGCGGAGAAACGGAATCAACTGATGACCTTACGATCTTCCCACGTATTCCTTGCACTAGCTTGAACGTCGGGTGGGCGACGATCTTCCAAGCTTATGGATCCTCTTCTCTCTCTCTACTTTCTCTCTCTAGAAGAATTATTATCTTCAAGTTATATGAGAATAGAGAAGACCATGTACTGCTTTTATAGGCTACGTAGGGGATCTAAAGGAGGTGGAATATTGGGCTTCCAATATTAAAGATTAAATTGAGCCCAAGCCCAAATCTATTAATCCTCTATTAATATTAATTAATTTATTTTCCACTATTAAATTAATTGCACTCCCAATATTAAACCATATTATATCAAATAATATTTCTCCGGTAGTATTATTTATTCCGTGTATTTAAGATTTTAATATCCATGAATAAAATTAATTTATTGCTAATTAATTAATTCATCTCTTATATCCGAGACTAGTACCATTCAACCTTAATTATTGTGCGGAACGAATCCACTCATGAGGTTTACACAATAATTCCTTATGAACTCATCTCGGGGATATTATCAACCCTTAAGGGATACACTTTCCCGTCAAGTATTCACGGCATGTCATATATAAAATATAGTGACCCAACTTAACCGGTAATTAACCCAATAATTAAATCGGTTAATTCCTTTGGTAAATCAAAGTTACATATATTAAATATACACACCCGCAATAGTATCGGGGATTAAGAAGAAAATACTCTGAGACTTAAATCGATTATCGCCGGCAATCCTAATCGATAAATCTCAAACTATCCGCTCAATACACCAAGTGTACAAGTGTGATAAAATAATTAAGACAAATTATTTTCTCTCTCACACAACGACTATACCGATGGATTGGTCCGTGTCCATCTAGGTCGTGAGCAACTCTTTGATTAAATACCAGTAACCGATAGTATGATCTTCTGTGTGGGCCATACACACCATACTAACTACAACGTATAAAATCCAGGACTATGATTTGCATATATTTAATTATCAATAATCAAACGCAAACAATTGTTTATTAATTTAATAGATTAAATGCTATGACCGAGAGTTTACCGTTACTTAAATCTAGACATTAAGTACACAACTCCAACAATCTCCCACTTGTACTAAGGTCTAGTCATTTCCTCCAAACTCCCGACTTCCATACTCATCACGTGCTTAAAGTGTACTTCCAAGAAGTACTATGTGAATGAGCAATCTAGGTTGCCGCTCTGAAGTTATCTTGGTGACTACTGCGTCGTCTCCCTTGACGATGACTCGTATCAGGTGGTACTTGCTCTATGTGTTACCATCACTTTTAGACTTATGACCTCTTCCAGTTTACCATGCACCGCTATAAAATAGCCTTTGGTAAACTAAGAGTCATATCCAAGTCTTAGAGGTTATCCCGGAACCTAACCAAAACTTCCGCTGCCTCTGAGGCTGCTATTCGGTTATGAGAGAGTCCGAGAAGCGTCCTGCTTGTCACTCTTTCATTTTAAGGTTCCAACTCCCCAAAAGTGAACACATAGCCTGATATCGACTTACACTGGTCCTTCTCTGATTTGAGATCTGAGAACATGTAATCCAAGAAGATTTCGTCTTGCTTAGTAATCCAGTACTTCGCAAGTACTATTACAGCGTCCGAAAATCTCTTGTCCAGATTACTTTGATATCCTCCCACTACGCAAACCGCATAGTTGATATCAGGTTCTTGTTTTTCAACATTTGCATTTAAGCTTTCCACACGAGGTGTAGGAAACTTCTTTGTATCATCTATCTCCTTTATGTGTTTGAAACACATGACCTTAGATAGATATACATATTCTGTCTCTGAAAGGCAACAACCTTTCTCAGAATTATGCATGTTAAAACAAACTATAATCCTATAGGATGTCTAGGAGAAGTACAATGTTCTTATCCCTAGATCATAAGATCTCAAGAACATGCTCTAACTTCTACTCAATCTTATATCCCGATTTATTTAGACAACCATCATTTTAAGTCTGATAATATTTTTACATTGTTGCCAATGATAAAATGTTATCTACACAAAATTCCGAGAAACACCACCTTGTTTCCATCACGTTTCTAATACACCTTTCGTCTATGCCTTTTGATGAATCCATTAGATGGACTATATCATCAATTCGCAAGTTCCACGATTTATAGCTTTGTCACAATCCATAAATGGATTTACTAAGCTTGTACTCTAAGTGATCTAGCCTCTTAACAATAAACCTTATTGTTGTCCAAGCAGGCACATTTAGATCTAGTACCGCCCTTATGCAGAGCTAGGGATCGATTTCATCTTTACTAGATCCAGAGTTCAAAACTCTTCTAGTCTCATGAACATCTCTGGTTGTTCAACAACCTCCCACTGCAATGGCGTCCCGGTGTATAACAGTAATAACAGTAGGTGCAGTGTGTGGTGTACTTCTACTCGGTTTGGCTGGTTCCTAGTCTTTGTCCTTTCTCTTATTCCAAGGTATTACGTCAGTTCGGGCTTTGTGGTTCATCTAATAGTATTCCTCTAAGAACCGGGCGATACACGTCCTTCTGGTTCATAGTACTATAGAACACACAATACTTTGTTCATCTAGGATATCCTACAACCATATTGAATATGCCGTTGTGTCCAGGAATATCCATAGATCATTGGTAGTTCCGAACAACTTGTCCTTTTACTGTTAGATTTCCATTTCTTATTTCTGACACACCATCTCTGCACGTAAGTGTATGGTGAAGCCGTTTGGGATCCAATCCCACTCTTTGATTTATGCTATGTGTTATTGAGATAGGTGATGGCCTCCGCAACTAAGTCGTAGGCTCCCAATGGATATACTTTGAAGGTTCTCCATAATAGCTCTGTGTTCATTGACTAATCAAAACACTTTGCTTTTATGGCACATCAAGTACTCTAACCCATTTTCGAGTATTCTAGGATAATTCCTCGTGCCTATATTACACATATGTCTGCATATATCATCATTTAATCATTCTCCATACTTGTCCGAATTCTATCCTTTATCCAGAAAGGTTTGCTTAGTTGTATTACCTTCCAAATTCAATTCTTAGGTCGGAAGGTCCATTCCTTCAACTATAATTGATCAAATCAATTTCGACCTTTTGAATCTTATTTGAATAAATACTACTAAGTATAAGAATTCACAAGTATAATGATTTAACAAGAAATATATCTAATAAAGTAAAACAAGTTATAGAACGGTTCGTTGCATCGTGGTAGACTTAGGATCTATCATTCATATTATTGCTATCTAATGTACCAGAATAGATAACACCATTATTTCTTATCAAAATCATCAAATGATTAAAGAAATAAAATATCCATTCATAAATAATAGAAATCCAGAACAAAAGTTCTTTCTAAAATAAAGGGTACATAACGCAATAAACTTGAAATGAAATCCTACTTAAGCAGATAAATGTCTTCCACCGCAACAGCTGCCTCCTCTACAACTTTTGCCCGTGTAGACTCGAACTCTTCTTCTCTAAGTCGCCGGGTTTTCTGGAACCCCTGCATTAAAAAATGCACATACCGTCAGTGGTTCCATATCTACACACCAGATTTCTGGTAGATAATACCGCTGACTATGTTTTTACGACTAAAGAAAAATTCGTACCTTTGAGAGGACAAGATATAGACCCCCAGTACTCAGACTGCTTTCCTTGGGGATATTTGCCAGAAGGCTTCTTTATCCCACCCCGTGGTCCAAGTCCTTTAGGACTACTGGATTCCCTTGCCTTCTTCTCCTTTCCCTTATGTAGGCCTATAGGTTCGAAACCTTTGGCCTTGGCTATAAGAGCTTGCGATTGTCTCAACTCATCCAAAAGATCTAGCATCTCAAAAATGTGTTCAAGCGTTTCCTCGAAGCAACTGACCTTTATGAGTATCCTCATCGCCTCTTTTCTAGCCTTTACATCGTGTCTAAACATCAACTTGAGTTTGAGCATGACATCATGATTAGCGGCTAGTGCAAGAGCACTGTCCCACTTCTCAAAATCAGCTATTTCCTCATCAGATGAGACAATAGTAGGTCTAGGAGGACAAGTTTCACTGACTACGTCTTTGTACTCTTTTATAGTCTGAGTAATGTCTAATTCTCTATTCCATCCCACACAGTATGGAACCAGTGCATTGAATTCCTTGAGTATTAACGAAAGTGGATTCATAGCTATTCTCTAAACCTATAAGCACATTTAAACAAACAATCAATTTAATGTCCGATATTATCTCCCTCAAATAATATCATTAAATTACTAATTACATCTAAAATCCCATCAGGTAAGGCAAGCCACGTGGTGTGGACGTTTGCCCACCCAAATGATATAGCAATTAGATTTCCTTTGGTCATACATCACTTATAGCGTAAACTCGTGGGGAGGAATACTATAATGCGTATCTAAGTGTAAACCATTACTCAGCACCAAAGTAAATCGTTTGGAATTGCTACATTACCGCAAGCCACGTGGTGTGGACGTTTACGACAACTTCACAACTCTTCACAATTCCTTACAACTGTCTACATCAATTAATCCAAAATCCGTTAGTATAGCAAGCCACGTGGTGTGGACGTTTACTACACCAAGAGACTTTTATAATTGACTCCCAGTTACAAGATCCATTCGATTTTCGTAAATCAAGACGCGGAGAATCATAAGTGAAACTCGAAGTTTCTAACCAGTGATTCACCATGCGAACAACCCTATCTCTCATTAGATGAGGGAGCCGAGCAGACAATAGATCCACCTTCAAAAGGATGGTACGAATGTCTCTAATTTGTGTCATCTACATGACCAAGTGCCTCTGGCTCCATTCCACTCCCCGGGGTGAGAATGAGTCGACTTGAAGTCAGTTTCAGAAAGACAAATTAGGCATTGTTTGATAAACTTAATCAATGTCTCTTGTAAAAGGAATTACAAGAATTCTCATCCAATGACACATCTATACGAACTTCAAAAGTCCATAAGAGTCACCAAGAGAACAGTAATGGAGACCATGGGAATGTTTCCATCCCCTCTCCCACTTAGCTTTTTATAACAAAGGAATACGCTATCTAGTGCATAAAGTAAACACATATAGCATGCATACAAGTAATAAAGCACATAGTATCACATAGTCAAAATAATGCTAGAAAATTATTTTCCGACTATCATGGCTTTATTCCATCTCCGTATGCGTCTTCTAGTCTTCAGTCTTCGTTCTTGAATGCTCCATGTGACGAGAATATTAATCCCAATATTTAAATCTATTTATTTTTTAATAAATCCAAAAGATACTTAATTCAAAAAATTAAGTCAATCGAATAAATCAAAAATAAAATTAAATTTATTAATATTTTTATTTATTTATTTTCCTGTCTAATTCTATTAAATCTCTAGAATAATCTATTCAAGTAAAACTTGGAATATTCTAGAAGACTTCTATAATAGAATAAGGAAATAAAATAAATTAGGACTCTTCTACTTTCCAAAATTAATTAATTTCCATGTCCATGAAAATTCACATAAAATATGAATAATCAATTAGGAAATAAATCAATCATTAATTAATTATTATTCTTTTCCAATTCTATTAAATCTCTAGAATCCTATTCCAAGTAGCACTCGGAATATTCTAGGAGACTTCCATAATAGAATAAGGAAATAAAATTAATTCCAATTAATTCTTTTCCTATTCCATGAGAATTCCCAAAAATAGGAAGACTCAAAATAGGAAAACCGAATCAATTAGGAAAGTGAATCTTGGTAGGAGTAGCATGGGTTGGGGATCCCCACACCACCCCCACCGTCGACCACCACCGCCGCCCCCAGCCTGTTGGAAATCGATATCCCGGGCCATTAAAAATTGCGGAAAATAATAACCCGACCGAAATCCTCTCGCCGGAAACCGATCACGAACGCCACGAAGAACCGGGCTCGACAAGAGCATCACCGCGGGATGAACCCGCGGCTAAACCCTAGCCGAACCCCATCGCGGGGTTCGCGATCGCGCACGGGGCGATTGCTGGGGCTGCTCCGGCAGCCCCGGGCGGCGGTGAGTCCGGCGACTTCACCGCCGTCGCCGCCGGGAGGAGGGGCGCCAGCCGAGGCACCAGCCCTCGGCAGCCCCGCGATCGACCTCACGGTCGATCGCTCGCCTCGGCTCCAGTCGGGGCCTCCCTTCGCGCACGCCGAGATCGAACCCTAGGTTCGATCGCACCCCTCGGCTCCCAGCCGAGGGTCCTTTGAACGTTCGCCGAGGATCTCGAATCCCCGTCCCCGAAGTTCGTCGTTTTCCCGGATCGTGTGTTCATGTATGTATCACAATCAATTCACATAAAATCATAGAAGGGAGTTTATGATTTTACCTTTCGATTCGTTGTGCGGAGAAACGAAATCAAGATGATGAACTTACGATCTTCCCACGTATTCCTTGCACTAGCTTGAACGTCGGGTAGGCGACGATCTTCCAAGCTTATGGATCCTCTTCAACTCTCTAGAACTATCAAGTATTGATATTCTTGTCTTATTAAAAAAGTGAAGACCATGTAGTGCTTTTATAGGCTACGCAGGGGATCTAAAGGAGGTGGAATATTGGGCTTCCAATATTAACGATTAAATTGAGCCCAAGCCCAAATCTATTAATCTCCCATTAATATTAATTAATTTATTTTCCACTATATAAATTAATTGCACTCCCAATATTAAACCATATTATATCAAATAATATTTCTCCGGTAGTATTATTTATTCCGTGTATTTAAGATTTAAATATCCATGAATAAAATTAATTTATTGCTAATTAATTTATTCATCTCTTGAATCCGAGACTAGTACCATTCAACCTTAATTATTGTGCGGAACGAATCCACTCATGAGGTTTACACAATAATTCCTTATGAACTCATCTCGGGGATATTATCAACCCTTCCGGGATATACATTCCCGTCAAGTATTCACGGCATGCCATATATAAAATATAGTGACCCAACTTAACCGGTAATTAACCCAATAATTAAATCGGTTAATTCCTTTGGAAAATCAAAGTCACATAGATTAAATATACACACCCGCAATAGTATCGGGGATTAAGAATAAAATACTCTGAGACATGAATCGATTATCGCCGGCAATCCTAATCGATAAATCTCAAGCGATCCGCCCAATACACCAAGTGTACAAGTGTGATAAAATAATTAAGATAAATTATTTTCTCTCTCACACAACGACTATACCGGTGGATTGGGCCGTGTCCATCTAGGTCGTGAGCAACTGTTTGATTAAATACGAGTAACCGATAGTATGATCTTCTGTGTGTCCATACACACCATACTAACTACAACGTATAAAATCCAGGACTATGATTTGCATATATTTAATTAACAATAATTAAATGCAAACAATTGTTTATTAATTTAATAGATTAAATGCTATGACCGGGAGTTTACCGTTACTTAAATCTAGACATTAAGTACACAACTCCAACAATCTCCCACTTGTACTAAGGTCTAGTCATTTCCTCCAAACTCCCGACTCCCATACTCATCACGTGCTTAAAGTGTACTTCCAAGAAGTACCATGTGAATGAGCACTCTAGGTTGCCGCTCTGAAGTTATCTTGGTGACTACTGCGTCGTCTCCCTCGACGATGACTCGTATCAGGTGGTACTTGCTCTATGTGTTAACATCACTTTTGACTTATGACTTCTTCCAGTTTACCGTGCACCGCTATCCAATAGCCTTTGGTAAACTAAGAGTCATATCCAAGTCAAGAGGTTATCCGGGAACCTAACCAAAACTTCCGCTGCCTCTGAGGCTGCTATTCGGTTACGAGAGAGTCTGAGAAGCGTCCTGCTTATCACTCTTTCATTTCATGGTTCCACCTCTTTCTAAAAGTGAACACATAGCCTGATATCGACTTACACTGGTCCTTCTGTGATTTGAGATCTGAGAACATGTAATCCAAGAAGATTTCGTCTTGCTTAGTAATCCAGTACTTCGCAAGTACTATTACAGCATCCGAAAATCTCTTGTCTAGATTACCTTGATATCCTCCCACTACGCAAACCGCATAGTTGATATCAGGTTCTCGTTTTACAACATTGCATCTATAAAGCTTTCCACACTTGAAGTGTAGGAAATTGCTTTGTCCTCATCTATCTCCTTCATGCGTTCGAAACACATACCCTTTAGATAGATGTATATTCTGTCTCTGAAAGGCAATAACCTTTCTCAGAAGTATGCATGTTTAAAACAAACCATAATCGTATAAGATATCTAGGTGAAGTACAATGTTCTTATCCTTAGATCGAACGATCTTAAGAACATGCTCTAACTTCTACTCAATCTTATATCTCGATTTATTTAGACAACCATTATTTTATGTCTGACAACATCTGTACATTGTTGCCAATGATAAAATGTTATCTACATAAAATCTCCGAGAAACACCACCTTGTTTCCATTACGTCTCCGATACACCTTTCGTCTATGCCTTTTGATGAATCCATCAAATGGATTATCCCATCAATTCGCAAGTTCCACGATTCATAACTTTCTTTCAACCCATAAATGGATTTACTAAGCTTGTACTCTAAATGATCTTGCCTCTTAACAATAAACCTTATTGTTCTCCAAGCAGGCACATTTAGATCTAGTACCGCCCTCGTGCAGAGCTAGGGATCGATTTCATCTTTACTAGATCCAGAGTCCGAAACTCTTCTAGTCTTATGAACATCTCTGGTTGTTCAACAACCTCCCACTGCAATGGCGTCCCGGTGTATAACAGTAATAACAGTAGGTGCAGTGTGTGGTGTAATACTACTCGGTTTGGCTGGTTCCTAGTCTTTTGTCCTTCTTCTCATTCCAAGGTATTACGTCAGTTCGGGCTTTTGTTGGAATTCGATATCCCGGGCTATTAAAATTTGCGGAAACCATAGCCCGATCAAAAACCCATCACCGGAGATCACACGAACACCACGTACGAGCCGGAGCACGAACCGAACGCACGACGCGGCCGAAGCCGCGCGCACGCCCATCCCGAGCCCCCGCACGCGGGGCTCACGCGATCACCGATCGCACGCCGGCGATCGGTTGGGGTGGGGCTGCTCCAGCAGCCCCCGCGGCGAGTCCGGCGACTCGCCGCCGCCTGGAGGCCCTCGCCCTCACGGCGAGGTTGGGCACTGATGCGGGCCGAGGATCGTCTAAGAGGCAAGATGTTCGTTTTCCCGCTGGAACGAGGAAGAAAACGCCGGAACAGAGGTCAGACGTGAGCCGAGGACGCGCCGCGGATTTCAGCCAAGAAATTGGCCTATTGTCGGCCGACACCAAAAATACACTACACGAATGTCGGCCGACATCTTCAGAAAAGGCGTGGGACTTACAGCAGGATGAAACCGCGCCCGAAGGATGATCCCGCGGACGAAGGTCCAATGTCGGCCGACATCCTTCTTAGAGTAAATCAATGTCGGCCGACATTGAGTCAGAAATTGTGATTTTTCAGCGTCGCGACTTTTGGCGTGTTTTTTATTGTTTTGTTTATTTTTCCTTCATGTTTTTGGTTTGCCTATTTAAAGGCCCTGAACCCTATTATTGAAAGACAACTTTGATATTGAATAATTTTATTGCGTGAGATTTATTTTCTCTCTTGGGTTTTGTCGAATTCTTCCGGGTTCTACCAAAAGAATTCAACCGGCGAATCAACGAAGTAATCACCCTTCGTTTGTGTGTCAACATCGTCTCCGAATTATTGATTCAACGTCTCGTTGGGGTTTAGGCTTTCGAACCTAAATCATTTCGTGGGTTAGGATCAAGGGTTTTGGGATCTCCACCAGGTATCCTTTTAATTATTCCGTTTCTTCTTCTCTTCCGATCGAGGTGCGTATCATCTGGTATCAGAGCCCAGGTTAGGGCTAATTTCTGATTTCGTACCTCGTTAATTCTTTTCCTTTTCGTAACCCTTCTTTTCTCGAAATTTTTTTTTTTTCGTTTCTTTTCCCCCTTTTTTACTGTTCATCGACCGCAAATATTTTTTTTTTCGTTTCTTTTCCCCCTTTTTTGTGTGTGATTCCTGAGATTTCCGGCATCTTTTTGAGCTACTTTGGTACTATCGAAAATTTTCGTGCCAAATTCTATCACATTCCAACCGCCCATCCTATTGAGTATTTTCGTTGATATTGTTGGAGTGAATTCGGCTGGTAATTCCGGAAGTTCGATTCTTAAGGAAGAAATTGAGAGAATACTGAGTGACCTCCTATATTGAGAGACACACGAGAGCTGTGAGGGAAAGATTTCTTCATTTCTCTTGTTTTTGTTT
This sequence comes from Euphrasia confusa, assembly GCA_954870475.1. Classification (NCBI taxonomy): domain Eukaryota; kingdom Viridiplantae; phylum Streptophyta; class Magnoliopsida; order Lamiales; family Orobanchaceae; genus Euphrasia; species Euphrasia confusa. The sequence continues at coordinate 37,245,778 of OX940950.1, forward strand.
TAACGTTATTTTGCAGGATGTTTGGTGGTACTTCACCAAAGGCTGAAGGTACAATGATCGATCCCCAAATTAAGTACCTCGTGGAGGCCATGCGAACTGAGTTGAGAAAGTTCATTACTTCTGAAATGGAGGTCGTGCATGAGCGGGTTAGTGCCATGGAGGAGAGGCCTAATCAGAAACAACGAGATGGTCGGAATGGTAACCATCGTTACCATGGCAGAAATAGGGACTTCGATTCCGAGGAGGATGAAGCATCTGAGACTGATGAGAGGAGGCGAGGAGGTAGAGACCGGGAAGATGACAACTTGGGCAACATCAAGATGAACATTCCCTCATTCTTAGGGAAGAACGATCCTGAGTTGTATTTGGAGTGGGAGCGTAAGGTGGAGCTAATGTTTGATTGTCATAACTATTCTGAGCTCAAGAAGGTGAAGTTGGCAGCGATAGAGTTCTCCGAATATGCACTGGTTTGGTGGGATCAGCTGGTAACCAGTCGAAGGCGGAACCGAGAACAACCTATTGAAACATGGGCCGAGATGAAAGCTGTGATGAGGAAGCGGTTTGTTCCAACTCACTATTACCGAGAGTTGTACAACAAGTTGCAGAACCTACGACAGGGGTCGAAGAGTGTGGATGAGTACTTCAAGGAAATGGAGGTATCTATGATTCGAGCCAATATTGACGAGGACAGGGAGGCGACCATGGCGAGATTTCTGGCTGGTTTAAATTGGGAGATTCGTAACACTGTGGAGTTGCAGCCATACGTTGAGTTGGAGGACATGGTTCATGTGGCAATCAAGATTGAGAACCAGCTTAAGAGGAGGGGTAGCTTGGGCAATTCGAAGCCAATTCAGGCTACATGGAGACAATCCCAGGGCCCTAGTGGTTCATCATACAAGGGGAGCCAATGGAAGGAGGAAACAACACGGGATGAGAAGAAGATCTTCTACAAAGATCGTCTGGAGGGTGCAGGTCCGACTACTCAGGCCAGTCCCGTGGTTCCTGATAGTCGCAATCGGGATAAGAGGTGCTTCAAGTGTCAGGGATTCGGGCATATCATGAGTGAGTGTCCCAACCGGAGACTTATGCTCTTAAGAGATGATGGGGAAGTTGTGACTGATGACGAGGGTGACAAGCCGGAACCGAAGGCTAAGGAAGAGTCTGAGGAGGAGGAGGAGATTCTCGCACCTGACGGGAAACTTTTTGTAGCGCGAAAAGTCTTGAGTGCACAAATTCAGCCCGATGTTCGGGAGCAGCGAGAGAACCTTTTCCACACAAGGTGTCATGTGCAGGATAAGGTGTGCAGTGTCATCATTGATGGAGGTAGTTGCACGAACGTGGCTAGTGCAACCCTGGTTCAGCGTTTGGGTTTGGTTGTAGTGCAGCATCCTAGGCCATACCATCTACGGTGGTTGAATGCGACTGGCGTCATCAAGGTGACCAAGCAAGCGGAGGTTCCTTTCCGCATTGGGAAATATGAAGATAAGGTACTCTGTGATGTCATTCCAATGCACGCGAGCCATATTCTATTGGGGCGTCCGTGGCAGTATGATCGGCGAGCTATCTATGACGGTTTCGCCAACAAGTACTCTTTCGAGTATAAGCAGAAGAAGGTATCCCTTGTTCCTCTCACTCCTACACAGGTTTACGAGGATCAAGTGCAGTTGCAACAAGAGGCCGAAAGGGGAAAGTCTAAGGAGCAGGCCTTACCAAGTGAGGCTAGTGACATGACGCACGGAGTGGGAGCAAATACGTTGGCGATGTTGTGCGAGAAAGACCCGTTTCTCACTAACAACATTTCTCCTCTACTACCTTCTCTTCAGTCTGTTTTGCAGGATTTTGATGACATCAATCCTGTTGATACCCCGCCTGGATCACCACACATGGGGGGGTTTGAGGATGTTCCGACTTTGTTCAGGCCCGTGGTGTTCGAGCCTGGTGAGGTCTTGGATTTGAGGACAAATCCACTTCAAGAGGAGGGGAATGATGCGGGCCGAGGATCGTCTAAGAGGCAAGATGTTCGTTTTCCCGCTGGAACGAGGAAGAAAACGCCGGAACAGAGGTCAGACGTGAGCCGAGGACGCGCCGCGGATTTCAGCCAAGAAATTGGCCTATTGTCGGCCGACACCAAAAATACACTACACGAATGTCGGCCGACATCTTCAGAAAAGGCGTGGGACTTACAGCAGGATGAAACCGCGCCCGAAGGATGATCCCGCGGACGAAGGTCCAATGTCGGCCGACATCCTTCTTAGAGTAAATCAATGTCGGCCGACATTGAGTCAGAAATTGTGATTTTTCAGCGTCGCGACTTTTGGAGTGTTTTTTATTGTTTTGTTTATTTTTCCTTCATGTTTTTGGTTTGCCTATTTAAAGGCCCTGAACCCTATTATTGAAAGACAACTTTGATATTGAATAATTTTATTGCGTGAGATTTATTTTCTCTCTTGGGTTTTGTCGAATTCTTCCGGGTTCTACCAAAAGAATTCAACCGGCGAATCAACGAAGTAATCACCCTTCGTTTGTGTGTCAACATCGTCTCCGAATTATTGATTCAACGTCTCGTTGGGGTTTAGGCTTTCGAACCTAAATCATTTCGTGGGTTAGGATCAAGGGTTTTGGGATCTCCACCAGGTATCCTTTTAATTATTCCGTTTCTTCTTCTCTTCCGATCGAGGTGCGTATCAGGCACGGCACCAGCCCGTGCCCAGCGATCGACCTCTTGCGGTCGATCGCACACCCTCGGCCCAGCCGAGGGTTCGGCCCCCTTGCCCCGCCGAAACCCTAGGGGCGATCGCCCGTGGTCCGGTGGCTTCGCCACCACCACGCGATCGTCCTCTACTCCGGGTTCGATCTTCGGATCTTGTTCTACGGTATTCTCGATAAATCAAAACCGAATAAATCAAGGGCGTTTAGATTTTTACCTTTCGATTCGTTGTTCGGAGAAACGAAATCAAGATGACCTTTGAATCTTCCCACGTATTCCTTGCACTCCGTTCGAACGTCGGGTGGGCGACGATCTATCGAACTCCTATGGATCTCCTTCAACTCTCTAGAATATCAAGTGTGATAATCTTGTCTTATGAATTATGAAGGCCATGTAGTGCTTTTATAGGCTACGTAGGGGATCTAAAGGAGGTGGAATATTGGGCTTCCAATATTGAAGATTAAATTGAGCCCACTGCCCAAGTCCATTAATCCTTATCAATATTAATTAATTTATTTTCCACTGTATAAATTAATTGCACTCCCAATATTAAACCATATTATATCCAAATAATATTTCTCCGGTAGTATTGTTTATTCCATGTATTTAAGATATAAATATCCATGAATAAAATTTATTTATTGCTTAATAAATTTATTCATCTCTTTTATCCGAGACTAGTACCACTCAACCTTATTTATTATGCGGAATTAAATCCACTCGCGAGGTTTACATAATAAATCCTTATGAGCTCATCTCGGGGATATTATCAACCCTTCCGGGATACACTATCCCGTCAAGAATTCACGGCATGCCATATATAAAATATAGTGACCCAACTTAACCGGTAATTGACTCAATAATTAAACCGGTCAATTCCTTTGGAAAATCAAAGTCACTTATATTAAATATACACACCCGCAATTGTATCGGGGATTAAGAATAAAATACACTGAGTCTCAAATCAATTATCGCCGAGCAAACCTAATTGATGAGTCTCAATCGATCCGCTCAATACACCAAGTGTACAAGTGTGATAAAATAATTAAGACAAATTATTTTCTCTCTCACACAACGACTATACCGATGGATTGGTCCGTGTCCATCTAGGTCGTGAGCATCTGTTCGATTAAATACGAGTAACCGATAGTATGATCTTCTGTGTGGGCCCGACACACCATACTAACTACAACGTATAGAATCCAGGACTATAATTTGCATAAATTTAATTAACAATAATTAAAAGCAAATGAATGTTTGTATTTAATAGGTAAATGAAAGTGTACAAGGAGTTCATAATACTCAAATCTAGACATTAAGTATACTACTCCAACAATCTCCCACTTATACTAAGGTCTAGTCTTATCCTCCAAACTTCTGACTCCCAAACCCTCCAAGTGCTTGAAATATACTTCCTTAGGAAGTATCTTGGTGAAAGGGTCCGCTAGGTTGTCCTCCGAAGCTATCTTGGTGACTATCGCATCGCCCCTCTTGACGATGACTCGAATCAGGTGGTACTTGCGCTCTATGTGTTTCGTAGCACTATGGGACCGTGGTTCCTTACTGTTTGCCACTGCACCGCTATTATCACAATAAATTGTCATAGCTCTGGGCAAACTCGGAATCACATCTAAGTCCTGGAGGAAATTAAGGAACCAAACTGACTCTTTCGCTGCCTCTGAGGCTGCAACATATTCAGCTTCCATGGTAGAGTCCGAAATGCACTTTTGCTTAACACTCCTCCATGATACGGCTCCACCTCCCAAAGTGTACACATAGCCTGATGTCGACTTTCGCCGGTCCTTATCAGCTTGGAAATCTGAATCCGTATAACCCAAAGGAATCAGATTGTCTGCTCCGTAACTCAGAACATAATCCTTAGTATTTCGCAAATACTTGAAAATGCTCTTTACGGCAGTCCAATGAGCCTTTCCAGGGTTACTCTGATATCTCGCTACTACGCCAACTGCATAGCAGATATCAGGCCTCGTGCATAACATTGCATACATTAAGCTTCCCACAGCCGAAGCGTAGGGAACCGCTTTCATTTCATCTTTCTCCTTTTGTGTCTGAGGACACATCTCCTTAGAAAGATAAGTTCCTTTACTGAAGGGTAGTTCACCCTTCTTGGAATCTTGCATGTTAAAACGAGCCAGAATCGTGTCTATGTAAGATTGCTGGGATAGGTACAATGTTCTATTCCGGCGATCCCTTATAACCTTGATCCCTAGAACATGCCCGACTTCTCCCAAATCTTTCATATCGAATTGTCTAGACAACCATCCCTTTATGTCTGATAACATTTTCACACTGTTGCCAATGAGAAGAATGTCGTCTACATAAAGCACGAGAAACACCACCTTCTTCCCATCACGTTTCCAATACACACACGATTCGTCCATGCTTTGACTAAATCCAAAAGATTGGACTACTTCGTCAAACCGCAGGTTCCACGATCTCGAGGCTTGTTTCAATCCATAAATGGATCGATTAAGCTTGCACACTAGATGATCTCGCCCCTTAGCAATGAATCCTTCTGGTTGTTTCATATAAATCGTCTCGTCAAGACTTCCATTTAGGAAAGCTGTCTTGACATCCATTTGCCACACCTCATAATCCATATGAGCTGCTATGGATAAGAGAATCCGGATCGACTTTATCTTGGCTACCGGCGAGAAGGTCTCCTCATAATCGATTCCCTCTTTCTGAGTATATCCTTTCGCAACAAGCCGAGCTTAAAAGTTTCAACCTTTCCGTCAGATCCTCTCTTTCTCTTGTAGACCCATTTACACCCAATTGGCTTTACGCCGCTTGGTGGTTCTACAAGATCCCAGACTTTATTAGAATCCATAGATTCAATTTCGGATCTCATCGCTTTCTTCCAAGAAGGCGCATCTATATCTTGTACCGCCTCATCATAGGTCCAGGGATCGATTTCATGAACTCCAGGTCCAGAGTCCGAAGACTCACCCAGTCCAATCCATCGGTCTGGTTTCTTAACAACCCTCCCACTACGACGGCGTTCCGGTGTATTAACAGTGATAGTAGGTGCAGGTTCTAGTGGTGTATCTATACTCGGTTCGGCTGTATCTAAGTCTTCCTTGTTACCTCTCAACTCATCAAGTATTATGTCACTTTTGGGCTTGTGGTCCATGACATAGTCTTCCTCTAAGAACCGAGCGTTAGTACTTATAACGATCTTCTGGTCCGTAGGACTATAGAACATGCCACCTTTAGTTCCTTTCGGGTATCCTACAAACAGCCGTAATTCTGATCTAGGTTCTAACTTATCGGCACCTTGTCGCAACACATATGCTGGACATCCCCAGATCCGAAGGTGCCTGAGGCTAGGCTTGCGCCCGCTCCACCTTTCCATGGGTGTGGTGGGTACCGTTTTTGTTGGAACCATGTTGAGAATGTACGCCGCTGTTTCCAAGGCATGTCCCCAGAACATAGTAGGTATGTCCGAGTAACTCATCATTGAACGCACCATCTCCGTAAGAGTCCTATTCCTTCTTTCCGACACACCATTCTGCTGGGGAGTATATGGTGATGTCATTTGGGAATCAATCCCATTCTCTGCTAAGTATGCCTTGAATTCTCCAGACAGGTACTCGCCTCCGCGATCAGATCGTAGGCATTTAATGGATTTACCTTGAAGGTTCTCCGCAAAAGCCTTGAACTCCTTGAACTTGTCAAAGGATTCGCTCTTGCGGCGCATCAGGTATACAAATCCATACCTTGAGTAATCATCAGTGAAAGTGATGAAGTACTCGTACCCTCCCCTTGCCTGAGTAGACATAGGTCCGCATACATCAGAGTGAATCAAATCCAACACTTGTTCAGCTCTTCGTCCTTTACCAGAAAAAGGACGCTTAGTCATTTTTCCCTCTAAACAGGATTCGCAGGTTGGAAGGTCCTCTCCTTCAACGTCTCGTTGGGGTTTAGGCTTTCGAACCTAAATCATTTCGTGGGTTAGGATCAAGGGTTTTGGGATCTCCACCAGGTATCCTTTTAATTATTCCGTTTCTTCTTCTCTTCCGATCGAGGTGCGTATCAGGCACGGCACCAGCCCGTGCCCAGCGATCGACCTCTTGCGGTCGATCGCACACCCTCGGCCCAGCCGAGGGTTCGGCCCCCTTGCCCCGCCGAAACCCTAGGGGCGATCGCCCGTGGTCCGGTGGCTTCGCCACCACCACGCGATCGTCCTCTACTCCGGGTTCGATCTTCGGATCTTGTTCTACGGTATTCTCGATAAATCAAAACCGAATAAATCAAGGGCTTTTAGATTTTTACCTTTCGATTCGTTGTTCGAAGAAACGAAATCAAGATGACCTTTGAATCTTCCCACGTATTCCTTGCACTCCGTTCGAACGTCGGGTGGGCGACGATCTATCGAACTCCTATGGATCTCCTTCAACTCTCTAGAATATCAAGTGTGATAATCTTGTCTAATGAATTATGAAGGCCATGTAGTGCTTTTATAGGCTACGTAGGGGATCTAAAGGAGGTGGAATATAGGGCTTCCAATATTGAAGATTAAATTGAGCCCACTGCCCAAGTCCATTAATCCTTATCAATATTAATTAATTTATTTTCCACTATATAAATTAATTGCACTCCCAATATTAAACCATATTATATCCAAATAATATTTCTCCGGTAGTATTATTTATTCCGTGTATTTAAGATATAAATATCCATGAATAAAATTTATTTATTGCTTAATAAATTTATTCATCTCTTTTATTCGAGACTAGTACCACTCAACCTTATTTATTATGCGGAATTAAATCCACTCGCGAGGTTTACATAATAAATCCTTATGAACTCATCTCGGAGATATTATCAACCCTTCCGGGATACACTGTCCCGTCAAGAATTCACGGCATGCCATATATAAAATATAGTGACCCAACTTAACCGGTAATTGACCCAATAATTAAACCGGTCAATTCCTTTGGAAAATCAAAGTCACTTATATTAAATATACACACCCGCAATTGTATCGGGGATTAATAATAAAATACACTGAGTCTCAAATCAATTATCGCCGAGCAAACCTAATTGATGAGTCTCAATCGATCCGCTCAATACACCAAGTGTACAAGTGTGATAAAATAATTAAGACAAATTATTTTCTCTCTCACACAACGACTATACCGATGGATTGGTCCGTGTCCATCTAGGTCGTGAGCATCTGTTCGATTAAATACAAGTAACCGATAGTATGATCTTCTGTGTGGGACCGACACACCATACTAACTACAACGTATAGAATCCAGGACTATAATTTGCATAAATTTAATTAACAATAATTAAAAGCAAATGAATGTTTGTATTTAATAGGTAAATGAAAGTGTACAAGGAGTTCATAATACTCAAATCTAGACATTAAGTATACTACTCCAACAGCTTTGTGGTTCTTCTAATAGTCTTCCTCTAAGAACCGGGCGTTACACGTCCTTCTGGTTCATAGTACTATAGAACACACAATACTTTGTTCATCTAGGATATCCTACAACCATATTGAATATGCCGTTGTCTCCAGGAATATCCATAGAACATAGGTAGTTCCGAACAACTTGTTCTTTTACTATTAGAATCTCATTTCTTATTACTGACATACCATCTATACACGTAAGTGTATGGTGCAGTCTTTTGAGACTTAATCTCAATCTTTGATTATGCTATGTGTTATTTAGATAGGTGATAGCCTCCGCGATTTTAGTCGCAGGCTTCCAATGGATATACTTAGAAGGTTCCCCATAATTGCTTTGTGACTAAAACACTTTGCTTTTATGGCACATCAAGCATCCTAATCCATTTTTCGAGTATTCTTAAAAGAACTACTCACACCTTTCTAATTACACATATGTCTGCATATACCATTGATCATTCTCAATACTTGTCCGAATTCTATCCTTTACCGAAAGGTATGCTTAGTTGTATTATCTTCCAAATTCGATTCTTAGGTCGGAAGGTCCATTCCTTCAACTATAATTGATCAAATCAATTTCGACCCTTTTGAATCTCATTTGAATCAAAACTACTAAGTATAAGAATTCACAAGTATAATGATTTAATAAAGAAATATATCTAACAAGTAAAACAAGTTATAGAACGGTTTGTTGCATTGTGGTAGACTTAGGATCTATCATTCATATATTGCTATCTAATGTACCAGAATAGATAATACCCATTATTTCTTATTAAAATCATCAACATGATTAAAGAAATAAAATATCCATTCATAAATAATAGAAATCCAGAACAAAGCGTTCTTTCTAAAATAAAAGGGTACATAATGCAATAAACTTGAAATGAAATCCTATTTAACTACTAAAGCAGATAAATGTCTTCCACCGCAACAGCTGCCTCCTCTACAGCTTTGCCTTGACTATTCCTCCATTTCCAAGTCTTTGGGTTTCCTGGTGTCCCTGCATTTTAAATGCATACATACCGTCAGTGGATCCATATCTACCAACCAGGTTTCTGGTAGATAACACAGCTGACTATGTTTTAAAGACTAAGGAGAGAATCTCATACCTTCTCCAGGAGAAAATAAAGACTTCCAGTCCCCAGATAACTTTCTTTGAGAATGACTGCTCGAAGGCTTTCTCACCCTATTCCGTGGTCCAAGTGCAGGACTACAGGGCTTCTTTGTCTGCTTCTCCATTCCTTGGTCTATGCCCTTAGGTTCGAAACCTTTGGCTTTGGCCATAAGAGCTTGCGATTGTCTCAACTCATCCAAAAGGTCCAACATCTCGAAAACGTGTTCAAGCGTTTCCTCGAAGCGACTGACCTTTATGAGTATCCTCATCGCCTCTTTTCTAACCTTCTCGTTGTCTCTAAACATAAGCTTGAGTTTCAGCATGATATCATGATTGGTGGTTAATGCAAAAGCACTGTTCCACTTCTCAAAATCAGCTGTTTCCTCAATAGTTGAGACACGTGTTGGTTCAGGAGGACAAAGTTCACTGAGTACTAACTTGTACTCAGCAATAGTCTGGGAAATGTCTAACTCTTTATTCCATCCAACACAGTATGGAACTAGTGCGTTGAATTCCTTGAGTATCACAGAAAGTGGGTTCATAGCTATTTTCTAAACCTATAAGCACATTTAAACAAACAATCAATTTAATATCCGATATTATCTCCCTCAAATATTATCATTAAATTACTAATTACATCTAAAATCCCATCAGGTAAGGCAAGCCACGTTGTGTGGACGTTTACCCACCCAAAGGATTTAGCAATTAGATTTTCTTTGGTCATACATCACTTATAGCGTAACCTCGTTGGGAGGAATACTATAATGCGTATCTAAGTGTAAACCATTACTCAGCACCAAAGTAAATCGTTTGGAATTGCTACATCACCGCAAGCCACGTTGTGTGGACGTTTACGACAACTTCACAACTCTTCACAATTCCTTACAACTGTCTACATCAATTAATCCAAAATCCGTTAGTATAGCAAGCCAAGTTGTGTGGACGTTTACTACACCACGAGACTTTTATAATTGACTCCCAGTTACAAGACCCATTCGATTTTCGTAAATCAAGACGCGGAGAATCATAAGTGAAACTCGAAGTTTCTAACCAGTGATTCACCATGCGAACAACCCTATCTCTCATTAGATGAGGGAGCCGAGCAGACAATCGATCCATCCTAAAAGAATGGTACGAATGTCTCTAATTTGTGTCATCCACATGACCAAGTGGCTTTGGCTCCATTCCACTCCCCGGGGTGAGAATGAGTCGACTTGAAGTCAGTTTCAGAAAGACAAATTAGGCATTGTTTGATAGACTTAATCAATGTTTCTCGTAAAAGGAATTACAAGAATTCTCCTCCAATGACATGTCTATATGAACTTCGAAAACTCATAAATGTCACCAAGAGAACAGTAATGGAGACCATGGGAATGTTTCCATCCCCTCTCCCACTTAGCTTTTTATAACAAAGGGATACGCTATCTAATGCATAATTAAACACATAAGCATGCATACAAGTAATAAAGCACATATCACATAGTCAAAATAATGCTAGAAAATTATTTTCCGACTATCATGGCTTTATTCCATCTCCGTATGCGTCTTCTAGTTTTCAGTCATCGTTCTTGAATGCTCCATGTGACTAGAATATTCATCCCAATATTTAAATCTATTTATTTTTAATAAATCCAAAAGATACTCAATTCGAAAATTAAGTCAATCGAATAAATCAAAAATAAAATTAAATATTATTAATATTTTTATTTATTTATTTTCCTATCTAATTCTATTAAATCTCTAGAATAATCTATCCAAGTAAAACTTGGAATATTCTAGAAGACTTCTATAATAGAATAAGGAAATAAAATAAATTAGGACTTTTCTACTTTCCAAAATTAATTAATTTCCATGTCTATGAAAATTCCCATAAAATAGGAATAATCAACTAGGAAATAAATTAATTTATTAATTAATTATTTTCCTATCTAATTCTATTAAATCTCTAGAATCCTATTCCAAGTAGGACTTGTAATATTCTAGAAGACTTCCATAATAGAATAAGGAAATAAAATAATATTAATTAATTCTTTTCCTATCTCCATGAGAGTTCCCAAACTTAGGAATACTCAAAATAGGAAAACTTGAATCAATTAGGAAACTGAATCTAGGTAGGAATAGCACGGGATGGGGTACCCCGCGCCACCCCCACCTTCGACAACCACCACCACCGCCGGCCAAGGCCCACGCGCCACCTCCCTTAGTGGCCGGCGTGGCCGAGAGCCCTAGGGCAGCCCGGGGTCGATCGATCTCCATGGGATCGATCTCATGATCGATCCCGAGCCCTTGTACTCCCTCTCATCTTCTCCTTCGTCACACGAGTTCTCCGGCCGTCGTCTCGGCATCGATCCAACGTAAATAAATTACAAGAAATAAATTTACAATTCTGGTATCGATTCTATACATGAAATCGACCATATACACTTTCCGGAAAACATAGAACAATAATAATAAATCTAAATTCGGTCAACCCTCGAATTTTTACTATTACAAGCATTCATCCACACAAAACGAATCTCGACATGTCCGAGAGTTTAATAATCATGGTAAAATTAAATAACAATTAATTAAACAATTAATCAATTAATTAACCATGATAGTCGGAATCCCTGCAAGGTAGAACGATGATTGAACACATACATGAACACGAAACCAAACGCTCTGATACCAATTGTTGGAAATCGATATCCCGGGCCATTATAAATTGCGGAAAATAATAACCCGACCGAAATCCTCTCGCCGGAAACCGATCACGAACGCCACGAAGAACCGGGCTCGACAAGAGCATCGCCGCGGGATGAACCCGCGGCTAAACCCTAGCCGAACCCCATCGCGGGGTTCGCGATCGCGCACGAGGCGATCGCTGGGGCTGCTCCGGCAGCCCCGGGCGGCGGTGAGTCCGGCGACTTCACCGCCGTCGCCGCCGGGAGGAGGGGCGCCAGCCGAGGCACCTGTTGGAGTTGTGTACTTAATGTCTAGATTTAAGTAACGGTAAACTCTCGATCATAGCATTTAATCTATTTAATTAATAAACAATTATTTGCATTTAATTATATGCAAATCATGGTTCTGGATTTTATACGTTGTAGTTAGTATGGTGCTGCATGGGCGCACAGAAGATCATACTATCGGTTACTCGTATTTAATCGAACAGTTGCTCACGACCTAGATGGACACGAACTAATCCATCGGTATAGTCGTTGTGTGAGAGAGAAAATAATTTATCTTAATTATTTTATCACACTTGTACACTTGGTGTATTGGGCGGATCAATTGAGACTCATCAATTAGGATTGCTCGGCGATAATTGATTTGAGACTCGGAGTATTTTATTCTTAATCCCTGAAACAATTGCGGGTGTGTATATTTAATATAAGTGACTTTGATTTACCAAAGGAATTAACCGATTTAATTATTGGGTTAATTACCGGTTAAGTTGGGTCACTATATTTTATATATGGCATGCCGTGAATTCTTGAAGGAGCAGTGTATCCCGGAAGGGTTGATAATATCCCCGAGATGAGTTCATAAGGAATTATTGTGTAAACCTCATGAGTGGATTCGTTCCGCACAATAATTAAGGTTGAATGGTACTAGTCTCGGATTCAAGAGATGAATATAATTTATTGGGCAATAAATAAATTTATTCATGGATATTTAAATCTTAAATACACGGAATAAATAATACTAAGATGGAGAAATATTATTTGATATAATATGGAATAATATTGGGAGTGCAATTTTATTTATATAGTGGAAAATAAATAAAATTAATATTGATAAGAATTAATAGATTTGGGTTGGACCCAATTTAATTTTCAATATTGAAGCCCAATATTTATTCTCCTTATGATCCCCTTCGTAGCCTATATAAGCACTTCATGGTCTTCACTTTTCATTAACCTACGTTACGCCAATCATAAAGTTCTGAGAGTGAGGAAGATCCATAGGAATCCGATAGATCGTCGCCCACACGACGTTCGGACGAAGTGCAAGGAATACGCGGGAAGATCACAAGGTCGTCAACCGAATTCGTTTCTCCGTACAACGATTCGAGGTAATAATCGAGAACCCCCTTCTATGATTAAATATTTGTGCGTTGAATAATTGTGATGTATACATGAACGACGCGATCCGGGAAAACGACGATCATCGCGGACGGGGATTCGAGATCCCCGGCGAAGATCGAAGGGGGCGGTCGAAACCCTAGGGTTCGACCGCCGTGCGCGCGCGACGAGGGGCGAGCCCCGGCTGGACGCCGGGGCATGCGATCGACTTCAGTCGATCGCTGGGGTGCCACGGGCTGGTGCCGTGGCGGACCCCAGCCGCCCTCGACGGCGGCGTGCGCTCGAAGGGGGCCCCGGCTGAAGCCGGGGCGAGCGATCGACTCGGAAGTCGATCGCTAGGGCAGCCGCGGCTAGGCCGCGGCAGGTCAGCTGGGCTGACCACCCTCCCCTCGATGGCGGAGGCGGTGAGTCGCCGGACTCACCGCCAGGGGCTGTTCCGAACAGCCCCGCAGGGATGCCTCGCATCCCCGGCGATCGCCATGCACGGCGATCGCGAGCCCGGGCGTGGGCGTGGCTAGGGTTTAGTCGCGGGTTCTCCCGCGGCGACGCCTTGGTCATGCTCTAGCTGGTCCGTGGTTCGCGTTCGTAGATCCGACTCGTGGGAGAAAATCGGCTGGGGGCGGGCTGCGTGTCTTCGGGCGCGTAGTCTCCAAAGGTCGGACTCCTACGGATGAGTTGGTGTTCGTGCGGTCTCCGGCGAGAGGGTTTTTGATCGGGTTATCGGTTCCGCAATTTTGATAGCCCGGGACATCGAATCCCATCAAATGGTATCAGAGCGTTCGGTTTCGTGTTCATGTATATGTTCGATTATTGTTCTACCTTGCAGGATTTCCGGCTATCATGGTTGGATTTAATTAATTGTTTTTTAATTAATTATCATGATTATTAAACTCTCGGACATGTCGAGATTCGTTTTTGTGTGGTTGAATGTTTGTAATAGTAAAAATTCGGGGGTTGACCGAATTTAGGATTTATTATTACGTACTTTATTTTCCGGAAAATGTATAGGGTCGATTTCATGTTTAGAATCGATACCGGAATTGTAATTTAAATTTTGTAATTTTAATTACGTTGGTTCGATGTTGAGACGATCGCCGGAAGACGAAGAAGTGACGAGAAGACAAGGGCTTGGGATCGATCACATGGTGGTGATCGACCCATGGCCTAGCCGGCGGTGGCTAGGCGGTGGCGGCGCTCCTCCCGAGTGGCCGGCCGATCCATCATCGTGGGGATGGCGTGGGATCTCCTAATCCCGTGCTATTCCTACGAAAATCTACTTTCCCAATTAATTTGGATTTTTCCTATTTGAGTACTTTCCTTTTGGAAACTCTCATGGATTAGGAAAAGAATTAATTTAAATTAATTTTATTTTCTATTGTTTTATTTCCTTCATGGAAATATTCATAGATTAGAAATTTAATTAATTTAGTACTAAATTTATTTTTCCTATTTGATTATTCCTACTCATGGGAATATTCATGGATTAGGAATAAAAATAAATTTGAAAAGTAGTAGTCCTAATTTATTTATTTTATTTCCTTGTTCTATTATAGATATCTTCTAGAATATTCCAAGTTTTACTTGGATAGATTATTCTAAAGATTTAATAAGAACTAGATAGGAAAATAAATAAATAAAAATATTAATAATATTTAATTTTATTTTTGATATATTCGATTGACTTAATTTTCGAATTAAGTAACTTTTGGATTAATTGAAAATAAATAGATTTAAATATTAGAGATTAATATTCTCGTCACATGGAGCATTCAAGAAACGAAGACTGAAGACTAGAAGATGCATATGAAGATAAAGCCATGATAGTCGGGGAAAAATAATTTCTCTAGCATTATTTTTGACTATGTGCTATGTGCTTTATTGTTTTCATGCATGCTTATGTGTTTAATTATGCATTAGATAGCGTATCCCTTTATTATAAAAAGCTAAGTGGGAGAGGGGATGGAAACATTCCCATGGTCTCCATTACTGTTCTCTTGGTGACTCTTATGGACTTTTGAAGTTCGTATAGATGTGTCATTTGAGGAGAATTCTTGTAATTCCTCTTACAAGAAACATTGATCAAGTTTATCAAACAATGCCTAATTTGTCTTTCTGAAACTGACTTCAAGTCGACTCATTCTCACCCCGGGGAGTGGAATGGAGCCAGAGCCACTTGGTCATGTGGAGGACACAAATTAGAGACTTCCGTGCCATTCTTTGATAGATAGGTCGCTTGTCTGCTCGGCTCCCTCATTCGTGAGAGATAGGGTCGCTCGCATGGTGAATCACTGGTTAGAAACTTCGAGTTTCACTTATGATTCTCCACGTCTTCATTTACGAGATTAAATGGATCAAGTAATTGGGAGTCAATTATAAAAGTCTCTTAGTGAAGTAAACGTCCACACCACGTGGCTTGCTGCACTGACGGATTTTGGATTAATTGATGTAGACAGTTGTAAGGAATTGTGAAGAGTTGTGAAGTTGTCGTAAACGTCCACACCACGTGGCTTGCGGTAATGTAGCAATTCCTAACGATTCACTTTGGTGCTGAGTAATGGTTTACACTTAGATACGCCTTATAGTATTCCTCCCCACGAGGTTCCGCTATAAGCGATGTATGACCAAAGAAAATCTAATTGCTAAATCATTTGGGTGGGTAAACGTCCACACCACGTGGCTTGCCTTACCTGATGGGATTTTAGATGTGATTAGTAATTTAATGATATTATTTAAGGGAGATAATGTCGGATATTAAATTAATTGTTTGTTTAAATGTGCTTATAGGTTTAGAGAATAGCTATGAACCCACTTTCTATGATACTCAAGGAGCATAAGCTCACTGGCACCAACTATATTGATTGGAAGAGAAATTTAGACATTGTCCTAACTTCGGAAGAGTACAAGTATGTACTCCATAAAGTGTGCCCTGCCGAGCCCACGGCTGCCTCAACTGATGAGGAGAAACTGGCATATCGGAAGTGGAAAAAGGCTGATGAAATGGCTAGGTGTTATATTTTGGCTTCCATGTCAAATGTACTCCAAACCCAACATGAGCCAATGGACACTGCCTATGATATGATGTTTAACCTCAAGGAGATGTTTGGGGAGCAAGATCGTGCGGCAAGGCAAGAAGCCATGAGAGTCCTTATGTCGACTACTCAGTCTGAAGGAACGCCCGTTGGGGAGCACGTTCTTAAGATGATGAGTTTGTTGAATGAACTTGAGGTCCTAGGAGCTTCTATTGATGCTGAGACGCAAGTCGACATCATACTCCAGTCTCTGGCCCCCAGTTTTGAGCAGTTTCGTATGAGCTATAATATGGGTAAACTATCTTATACTCTTGCGCAACTCCTGACTGAACTGAAGGCGGCAGAGGGGATCTACAAGAAGGGCAAGTCTCAAGCGCTTGTAGCTACCAAGTCCAAAGGCTTTAAGCCTGGTGGAGGTAGGGGCAAGAAAAGGAAGCAAGCCTGGAAACCCAGTGGTGTCAAGAGGACTGCACCACAAGTGGGGGCTGCAATGCCAAAGGGTAAGTGCTTCCGATGCAACAAGATGGGACACTGGAAGTCTGAATGTCCTCTCAGAGGTACGAATCTTTCTTTAGTCGTAAAAACATAGTCAGCGGTATTATCTACCAGAATTCTGGTGTGTAGATATGGAACCACTGACGGTATGTGCATTTCTTTAAATGCAGGGGTTCCAGAAAACCCGGCGACTTAGAGAAGAAGAATTCGAGTCTACATGGGCGAAGCTGTTGGGGTAGCAGCGGTTGCAGTGGAAGACATTTGTCTGTTTTTAAGTTTTCATTTCAGTTATTGCTTATGTACCCCTTTAATTTTGAAAAAGAACTTCGTTCTGGCTTTTCTTTATTAATGGATATTTTATTTCTTTAATCATTGGATGGTTTGGATAAGAAATAATGGTGATATTCATTATGGTACATTAGATAGCAATATGTGAATCCTTAGTCTACCACGATGCAACAAACCGTTATATAACTTGTTTTACTTATTAGATATTTCTTTATCATTATACTTGTGAAATCTTATACTTAGTAGTATTTTCAAATGAAATTCAAATGGTCGAAATTGATTTGATCAATTATAGTTGAAGGAATGGACCTTCCGACCTAAGGATTGAATTTGGAGGATAATACGTCTAAGCAAACCTTTCTGGAAAAAGGATAGAATTCAGAAGAGTATTGGAAATGATTAGATATGCAGACATATGTGTATACTAGAGAGGTATGAGTAATTCTTTCAAAGAAAACTCAGTGATGGATTAGAATGCTTGATGTGCCATAAAAGCAAAGTGTTTTGACTTGTCAATGGACACAAAGCTATTATGGGGAACCATCAAAGTATATCCATTAGAAGCCTGCGACTCGGTCGCGGAGGCCATCACCTATCTAGATAAACACATAGCATAATCAAAGATTGGGATTAATTCCCAAAGAGACAAGCCGTGCACTTACGTGTAGAGATGGTGCGTTGTAAAGAAATAGAAATCTAATAGTAAGAGAACAAGTTGTTCGGAATTACCTATGTTCTATGGATATTCCTGGAGACAACAACATATTCAATATGGTTGTAGGATATCCTAGATGAACAAAGTATTGTGTGTTCTATAGTACTATGAACCAGAGGGACGTCTCGTCCGGTTCATAGAGGAAAAACTATTAGATGAACTGCAATGCCCTAATTGACAAAATACTTTAAAATGAGGAAAGGGAAAGACTGAGAACCAGCCTGACCGAGTAATAGTACACCACTGACTGCACCTAATGTTGTTACTGTTATACACCGGGACGCCATTGCAGTGGGAGGTTGTTAAGCAACTAGAGATGTTCATAAGACTGGAGGAGTTTTGAACTCTGGATCCAGTATACATGAAATCGATCCCTAGGTCTGCATAAGATTAGCAAAGAAGGTGTGTTAGAGACGTGACGGAAACAAGGTGGTGTTTCTCGGAATTTTGTGTAGATAACACTTCATCGTTGGCAACAATGTAAAAGTGTTGTCAGGCATAATATAGAGGTTGTCTAAATAAATCGAGATATAAGATTGAGAAGAAGTTAGAGCATGTTCTTAAGATCTTATGATCTAGAGATAAGAACATTGTACTTCTCCTAGACATCTTATACGATTAAGGTTTGTTTTAAACATGCATACTTCTGAGAAAGGTTATTGCCTTTCAGAGACAGAACATACATCTATCTAAGGTATGTGTCTTGAACACATAAAGGAGATAGATATAGACAAAGCAGTTTCCTATACTTCAAGTATGGAAAGCTTTGTAGATGCAATGTTGTAAAACAAGAACCTGATATCAACTATGCGGTTTGCGTAGTGGGAGGATATCAAAGTAATATGGATAAGGGATGTTCGAATGCTGCAAGAGTACTTTCATAGTACTGGCTTGAGCAAGACGAAATCTTCTTAGATTACAGATTCTCAGATCCAAAAATCAGAGGAGGACCAGTGAAAGTCGATATCAGGCTATGTGTTCACTTTTAGAAAGAGGTGGAACCATGAAATGAAAGAGTGATAAGCAGGATGCTTCTCAGACTCTCTCATGACCGAATGGCAGCCTCAGAGGCAGCGGAAGTTTTGGTTAGGTTCCGGGATAACCTCTTGACTTGGATATGACTCTTAGTTTACCTAAGGCTATTAGATAGCGGTGCACGGTGAACTAGAAGAGGTCATAAGTCAAAAGTGATGTTAACACATAGAGCAAGTACCACCTGATACGAGTCATCGTCAGGGAGACGACGTAGTAGTCACCAAGATAACTTCAGAGCGGCAACCTAGATTGCTCACTCACATAGTACTTCTCGGAAGTACACTTTAAAGCACGTGATGAGTATGGGAACCGGGAGTTTGGAGGAAATGACTAGACCTTAGTTCACTTTTCATTAACCTACGTTACGCCAATCATAAAGTTCTGAGAGTGAGGAAGATCCATAGGAATCCGATAGATCGTCGCCCACACGACGTTCGGACGAAGTGCAAGGAATACGCGGGAAGATCACAAGGTCGTCAACCGAATTCGTTTCTCCGTACAACGATTCGAGGTAATAATCGAGAACCCCCTTCTATGATTATTTGTGCGTTGAATAATTGTGATGTATACATGAACGACGCGATCCGGGAAAACGACGATCATCGCGGACGGGGATTCGAGATCCCCGGCGAAGATCGAAGGGGGCGGTCGAAACCCTAGGGTTCGACCGCCGTGCGCGCGCGACGAGGTCGATCGCTGGGGTGCCACGGGCTGGTGCCGTGGCGGACCCCAGCCGCCCTCGACGGCGGCGTGCGCTCGAAGGGGGCCCCGGCTGAAGCCGGGGCGAGCGATCGACTCGGAAGTCGATCGCTAGGGCAGCCGCGGCTAGGCCGCGGCAGGTCAGCTGGGCTGACCGCCCTCCCCTCGATGGCGGAGGCGGTGAGTCGCCGGACTCACCGCCAGGGGCTGTTCCGAACAGCCCCGCGGGGATGCCTCGCATCCCCGGCGATCGCCATGCACGGCGATCGCGAGCCCGGGCGTGGGCGTGGCTAGGGTTTAGTCGCGGGTTCTCCCGCGGCGACGCCTTGGTCATGCTCTAGCTCGTCCGTGGTTCGCGTTCGTAGATCCGACTCGTGGGAGAAAATCGGCTGGGGGCGGGCTGCGTGTCTTCGGGCGCGTAGTCTCCAAAGGTCGGACTCCTACGGATGAGTTGGTGTTCGTGCAGTCTCCGGCGAGAGGGTTTTTGATCGGGTTATCGGTTCCGCAATTTTGATAGCCCGGGACATCGAATCCCATCAGCACCAGCCCTCGGCAGCCCCGCGATCGACCTCACGGTCGATCGCTCGCCCCGGCTCCAGCCGGGGCCTCCCTTCGCGCACGCCGCGATCGAACCCTAGGTTCGATCGCACCCCTCGGCTCCCAGCCGAGGGTCCTTTGAACGTTTGCCGAGGATCTCAAATCCCCGTCCCCGAAGTTGGTCGTTTTCCCGGATCGTGTGTTCATGTATGTATCACAATCAATTCACATAAAATCATAGAAGGGAGTTTATGATTTTACCTTTCGATTCGTTGTGCGGAGAAACGAAATCAAGATGATGACCTTACGATCTTCCCACCTATTCCATGCACTAGCTTGAACGTCGGGTGGGCGACGATCTTCAAGCTTATGGATCCTCTTCAACTCTCTAGAACTATCAAGTATTGATATTCTTGTCCTATTAAAAAAGTGAAGACCATGTAGTGCTTTTATAGGCTATGTAGGGGATCTAAAGGAGGTGGAATATTGGGCTTCCAATATTAATGATTAAATTGAGCCCAAGCCCAAATCTATTAATCTCCCATTAATATTAATTAATTTATTTTCCACTATATAAATTAATTGCACTCCCAATATTAAACCATATTATATCAAATAATATTTCTCCGGTAGTATTATTTATTCCGTGTATTTAAGATTTAAATATCCATGAATAAAAATAATTTATTGCTAATTAATTTATTCATCTCTTGAATCCGAGACTAGTACCATTCAACCTTAATTATTGTGCGGAACAAATCCACTCATGAGGTTTACACAATAATTCCTTATGACTCATCTCGGGGATATTATCAACCCTTCCCGGATACACTTTCCCGTCAAGTATTCACGGCATGCCATATATAAAATATAGTGACTCAACTTAACCGGTAATTAACCCAATAATTAAATCGGTTAATTCCTTTGGAAAATCAAAGTCACATATATTAAATATACACACCCGCAATAGTATCGGGGATTAAGAATAAAATACTCTGAGACTTGAATCGATTATCGCCGGCAATCCTAATCGATAAATCTCAAGCGATCCGCCCAATACACCAAGTGTGATAAAATAATTAAGATAAATTATTTTCTCTCTCACACAACGACTATACCGATGGATTGGTCCGTGTCCATCTAGGTCGTGAGCAACTGTTTGATTAAATACGAGTAACCGATAGTATGATCTTCTGTGTGTCCATACACACCATACTAACTACAACGTATAAAATCCAGGACTATGATTTGCATATATTTAATTAACAATAATTAAATACAAACAATTGTTTATTAATTTAATAGATTAAATGCTATGACCGGGAGTTTACCGTTACTTAAATCTAGACATTAAGTACACAACTCCAACACAGCCCACGCGCCACCACCGCCGGTGGCCGGCGTGGCCGGAAGCCCTAGCGGGCAGCCCCATGGTGGGGTCGATCGATCCTCATGGGGATCGTTCATGGGGATGATCGACCCCCCGGTTTTTCGTCCTCTTCGTCTTCTTCGTCACACGCGTTCTCCGGTGGTCGTCTCGGCATCGATCCAACGTAAATAAATTACAAGAATTAAATTTACAATTCCGGTATCGATTCTATACATGAAAACGACCCTATACACTTTCCGGAAAACATAGAACAATAATAATAAATTTAAATTCGGTCAACCCCCGAATTTTTAATATTACAAGCATTCATCCACACAAAACGAATCTCGACATGTCCGAGAGTTTAATAACGAATAATCATGGTAAAATTAAATTAACAATTAATTAAACAATTAATCAATTAATTAACCATGATAGTCGGAATCCTTGCAAGGTAGAACGATAATTGAACACATACATGAACACGAAACCAAACGCTCTGATACCAATTGCTGGAAATCGATATCCCGGGGTATCAAAAATTTGCGGAACCGATAACCCCGACCGAAAACCCATCGCCGGAGATCCAACCGCGAACCACAGTACGAGCCGGAGCTCGACCGAGCACCGCACAGGCGAACCCGCGCGCCCAGCCGAGCCCCCGCACGGGGCTCGCGATCATGATCAATCGCGTGGGGCTGCCTAGCAGCCCCCGGTGGTGAGTCCGGCGACTCAACGCCACCACCGACAGGGAGGGGAGCCACCAGCCGTGGCGCGAACCGCGACGGCTCCCAGCGATCGACCCTAGGTCGATCGCTCGCCCCGGCGTCCAGCCGGGGCTCCCCTCGCGTGGCCGCTCCCGGCGGTCTAAGCCCTAGGGCTCGACCGCCACCCCCTCGGCTCCCAGCCGAGGGTTCGTCTTGATCTTCGCCGAGGATCTCGAATCCCCGTCCCCGAAGATCGTCGTTTTCCCGGATCGTGTGTTCATGTATATGCTACAATTAATTCACATAAAAATCACACAAGAGTTTTATGATAATACCTTTTGATTCGTTGTGCGGAGAAACGGAATAAATTTATGACCTTACGATCTTCCCACGTATTCCTTGCACTAGCTTGAACGTCGGGTGGGCGACGATCTTCCAAGCTTATGGATCCTCTTCTCTCTCTCTACTTTCTCTCTCTAGAAGAATTATGATCTTTATGTTATATGAGAATAGAGAAGACCATGTAGTGCTTTTATAGGCTACGTAGGGGATCTAAAGGAGGTGGAATATTGGGCTTCCAATATTAAAGATTAAATTGAGCCCAAGCCCAAATCTATTAATCCTCTATTAATATTAATTAATTTATTTTCCACTATATAAATTAATTGCACTCCCAATATTAAACCATATTATATCAAATAATATTTCTCCGGTAGTATTATTTATTCCGTGTATTTAAGATTTTAATATCCATGAATAAAATTAATTTATTGCTAATTAATTTATTCATCTCTTATATCCGAGACTAGTACCATTCCTTTGGTAAAGTATTCACGGCATGTCATATATAAAATATAGTGACCCAACTTAACCGGTAATTAACCCAATAATTAAATCGGTTAATTCCTTTGGTAAATCAAAGTTACATATATTAAATATACACACCCGCAATAGTATCGGGGATTAAGAATAAAATACTCTGAGACTTAAATCGATTATCGCCGGCAATCCTAACCGATAAATCTCAAACGATCCGCTTAATACACCAAGTGTACAAGTGTGATAAAATAATTAAGACAAATTATTTTCTCTCTCACACAACGACTATACCGATGGATTTGTCCGTGTCCATCTAGGTCGTGAGCAACTGTTTGATTAAATACGAGTAACCGATGATGGAGTTGTATTCTAAATGTCTAGTTTAGTGCAAATACGGAACTCCTTATCTATACCTTAATTCGAGATATGATTCAAGCATGATTGCATTTAATGCAATAGTCCTTGATGTATACGTTGTAGACAGTATGGCGTGAGGAGACACGCGGAAGATCATACTGTCGGTTACTCGTATACTATCGAACAGTAGCTCACGACTTAGATGGACAGGGACAATCCATCGGTACGTCGTAGTGTGACTGGTAGATAGTCGGTCTTGACTATCATGTAACACTCGTACACTTGGTGTATTGAGCAGGACCACGGGATGGCGTTCGATTTATACTAATCGCAGTAATCGAACTAGACCTCTGATATTACGGATATACGAATTCCTAATCCCTATATAATTATAGGTGCGTGTGTCCAGTTCTCGGTTCTTTGACTTACTAGTGAGTGAGACTAATTGATTAGTCAATATTCTCGGTAAATTGGGAATCGGAATTGTACACACGTCATGCTATAGATTATAGACAGGAAACCGTGTCCCATTTATTGGGTTGATGATGTCCCCGAGATGAGCTCATAAAGTTTATCATTTAAACCCTGCAGGTGGATTCGTTCCACATGATAATAAGGATGAGTGGTACTAGTCTCGGATAACAAGAAACGAATTAATTTAATTATTAGTAATTAAAGTTAATTCGTGGACATACGATATCTTAAACACGGGGAAAGTCGTATATGTAATTCGGCGGAATTATTATTGTTGAAATAATATAAATTAATTATTGGGAATTCAATTATAATTTTATAGTGGAATTAATTATAATTAAAATTGTGGAATTTAATTAATGTTTGCCTTTTAGGACGCCGAGTTAATTAAATTGCAATTTAGCCTAATAATTAATTTCCATAAGGTCCCTGGTGTATCTCTATAAATACCTCACCCTCTCTTTCTCTAAACCTAAGAAACGCCGCTATTTTATTTTTTCGGAGAAAAATAAATTGTTGCGCAATTATTTTTCTGTAAAAATAAATAGCTGTTATTATTTTCTGGAGAAATTGATTGCTAGCGCAATTATATTTCTTAGACAGAAGATCAAAACCTTACTTACGCCCACGCCGCTATAATTAATTCTGCAGAGAAAATAAAAGCTTGCGCAATTATTTTTCCTCTGCTTAATTAATTCAGATTAGCGTCCTCTGCTTAATTAATTCAGATTAGCGCAGTAATAATTCTGTAGAAATAATTTTGCTTGCGCAAATATATTTCTGAGACAGAGGATATTATTCCTACGGTGGGTTCAAGAGAGAAAGGAGAAGAGGAAGGTTCAGCGGATCGTTGCCCACTCAACGGCTGAACGTCGGGGATAGAGACATACACCGGAAGGCTTCGTGGTCTCAACAATTCGGCTTCTTCGAATCACGCGACAAAGGTATAAGAAATCGAAACCCTTATTCCGCATACGTTTCGTTTTCTATTTCGTTAAAAATACATCGGATCTAAGATCGGGTTCCGGGCGTCGTGGATCATGTTCCTCGACTACTGGGGGTCAAGGACCTCCGGATCGGTAGTCGAAAGAGGAAAATCGACCCGGAAACGCGCTCGGAACAGCAGGTCGCGCTGCTGTTCGCGGACAAACGGCGGTCGCCGTAGGGCAAACGGCGGTCGCCGTTTCGCTGTTTTTCGGGCAGCCAGCTCTGGTTCGCGCGGTTGTCCTTCGGGGCAATGGCTGGGCGTGAATCGGGACACGGGCTGGCACGTGAACGGAGTAACGGACCTGGAGGTCGACTGGGATCGTTCGGATGTTCGAGTGATCGAACGAACGCATCCCGGGTAGTCGATTTCCAACAACCGATAGTATGATCTTCTGTGTGGGCCATACACACCATACTAACTACAACGTATAAAATCCAGGACTATGATTTGCATATATTTAATTATCAATAATCAAACGCAAACAATTATTTATTAATATAATAGATTAAATGCTATGACCGGGAGTTTACCGTTACTTAAATCTAGACATTGTTGGAGTAGTATACTTAATGTCTAAGTATTGTGAACTCCTTGTACACTTTCATCTACCTATTAAATACAAACATTCATTTGCTTTTAATTATTGTTAATTAAATTTATGCAAATTATAGTCCTGGATTTTATACGTTGTAGTTAGTATGGTGTGTCGGGCCCACACAGAAGATCATACTATCGGTTACTCGTATTTAATCGAACAGATGCTCACGACCTAGATGGACACGGACCAATCCATCGTTATAGTCGTTGTGTGAGAGAGAAAAATAATTTGTCTTAATTATTTTATCACACTTGTACACTTGGTGTATTGAGCGGATCGATTGAGACTCATCAATTAGGTTTGCTCGGCGATAATTGATTTGAGACTCAGTGTATTTTATTCTTAATCCCCGATACAATTGCGGGTGTGTATATTTAGTATAAGTGACTTTGATTTTCCAAAGGAATTGACCGGTTTAATTATTGGGTCAATTACCGGTTAAGTTGGGTCACTATATTTTATATATGGCATGCCGTGAATTCTTGACGGGACAGTGTATCCCGGAAGGGTTGATAATATCTCCGAGATGAGCTGATAAGGATTTATTGTGTAAACCTCGCGAGTGGATTTAATTCCGCATAATAAATAAGGTTGAGTGGTACTAGTCTCGGATAAAAGAGATGAATAAATTTATTAAGCAATAAATAAATTTTATTCATGGATATTTATATCTTAAATACACGGAATAAATAATACTACTTGAGAAATATTATTTGGATATAATATGGTTTAATATTGGGAGTGCAATTAATTTATATAGTGGAAAATAAATTTAATTAATATTGATAAAGATTAATGGACTTGAGCAGTGGGCTCAATTTAATCTTCAATATTGGAAGCCCAATATTCCACCTCCTTTAGATCCCCTACGTAGCCTATAAAAGAACTACATGGCCTTCATAAATCATAAGAAAAGATTATCATACTTGATATTCTAGAGAGTTGAAGGAGATCCATAGGAGTTCGATAGATCGTCGCCCACCCGACGTTCGAACGGAGTGCAAGGAATACGTGGGAAGATTCAAAGGTCATCTTGATTTATTTTCTCCGAACAACGAATCGTAGGTATGATATCTAAACTAACTTGATATTATTCGATTTTGTTTATTGAAAATACCGTAGAACAAGATCCGAAGATCGAACCCGGTGTAGACGGACGATCACGCGGTGGTGGCGAAGCCACCGGACCGCGTGGATCGACCCGCCTAGGGTTCGACGGGCGCGGAGGAGGCGACCCTCGGCTGGACCGAGGGCGCGCGGTCGATCACGGTGATCGACCGCTGGGGCGCGGGCTGGAGCCGCACCCCACCCCACCTCGACGGTGGGGACCTCCAGGCGGCGGCGAGTCGCCGGACTCGCCGCGGGGGCTGCCGATGCAGCCCCACCCGATCGCGTGAGACGCGATCCTTCGATCGCGTGATCCCCGGCTCGCGGGGGTTCGGCTGGGGGCGGGCTGCGTGTCTTCGGGCGCGTGGTCTCCAAAGGCCGGACTCCGGCGGATGAGTCGGCGTTCATGTGATCTCCGGCGATGGGTTTTTGATCGGGCTATGATTTCCGCAAATTTTAATAGCCCGGGATATCGAATTCCAACAATTGGTATCAGAGCGTGGTTTACGTTCGCGGTATTTTCAATAATATTGTTCTACCTTGCAGGGTTTCCGACTATTATGGCTTAATTTTTTTTTGTTAATTTATTTTGTCATAATTATTGGTTTGATTAAACTCTCGGACATGTCGAGATTCGTTTTTGGTGGTGAATGCTTGTAATAGTAAAAATTCGGGGGTTGACCGAATTTAGGATTTATTATTACGTTCTACGTTTTTCCGGAAATTGTATAGGGTCGATTTCATGTATAGAATCGATACCGGATAGTGTAAAATTAAATTGTAATTTATTTTGCGTTGGATCGATGCCGAAACGACCGCCGGAGAAGACGTGTGACGAAGGAGATGATCGTGAGGGCCAAGGGACGAGGATCGACCATCCCCATGGTCGATCCCATGAGGATCGATCGATCCATGCGTGGAGGCGCCGCCGGCGATGGTGGCCGGCCACCTCCTAGGCGTGGGTCAAGGGTGGTCCGGGGATCCCCACCCCGGGCTATCCCGGTCCGGAGATTTACTTTCCTAATTGGTTCGGATTTTTCCTATTTGAGTATTCCTATTTTTGGGAATTCTCATGGATTAGGAAAAGAATTAATTGGAATTAATTTTATTTCCTTATTCTATTATGGAAGTCTTCTAGAGTATTCCGAGTTCTACTTGGAATAGGATCCTAGAGATTTAATAGAATTGGAAAGGAATAAAAGTTAATTTGGGATTGATTTATTTCCTAATTGATTATTCCTATTTTATGGGAATTTTCATAGTAATGGGAATTAATTAATCTTGGAAAGTAGATGAGTCCTAAATTATTTTATTTCCTTATTTCATTATGGAAATCATCTAGAATATTCCAAGTGGGTCTTGGATAGATTATTCTAGAGATTTAATGAAGTAGAAAGGGAAAATAAAATAAATAAAAATATTAATAATATTTAATTTTATTTTTGATTTATTCGATTGACTTAATTATTATTAATTAAGTATCTTTTGGATTTATTAAAAATAAATAGATTTAAATATTGGAAATTAATATTCTCGTCACATGGAGCATTCAAGAACGAAGACTAAAGACTAGAAGATGCGTACGGAGATGGAGTAAAGCCATAATAGTCGGAAAATAATATTCTAGTAATTATTTTGACTATGTGATAATACTATGTGCTTTATTACTTGTATGCATGCTATATGTGTTTACTTTTATGCACTAGATAGCGTATCCCTTTATTGTAAAAAGCTAAGTGGGAGAGGGTATGGAAACATGCCCATGGTCTCCATTGCTGCTCTCTTGGTGACTTTTATAAACTTTTGAAGTTTATATAGATAAGTTATTGGAGGAGAGTTCTTGTAATTCCTCTTATGAGAAACATTGATTAAGTTTATCAAACAATGCCTAATTTGTCTTTCCAAAGCTGATTTCAAGTCGACTCATTCTCACCCCGGGAGTGGAATGGAGCCAGAGCCACTTGGTCATGTAGAGGACACAAATTAGAGACCTTCGTACCATTCTTTTGAAGATGGATCGATTGTCTGCTCGGCTCCCTCATTTATGAGAGATAGGGTTGTTCGCATGGTGAATCACTGGTTAGAAACTTCGAGTTTCACTTATGATTCTCCGCATCTTGATTTACAAGATCAAATGGGTCAAGTAATTGGATTTCAATTGTATAAGTCTTTTGGTATGGTAAACGTCCACACTATCGTGGCTTGCTATATCGAATGGGACTTTAGATCGATTGATGTAGACAGTTATAGAAGGGAGTGAAGGATCCGTGTATCAACGTAAACGTCCACACTATCGTGGCTTGCGGTGATATGCGAGTCTCAAACAAACTTCTTAGTACTGAGTAATGGTTAACACTTAGGTACGCTTCATAGTATTCCTCCCATCGAGGTAACGCTATTGATGATGTACGACCGAAGGAAATCTAATTGCTAAATCATTTGGGTGGGTAAACGTCCACACTATCGTGGCTTGCCTTACCTGATGGGATTTTAGATGTGATTAGTGATTTAATGATATTATTTAGGGAGATAATATCGGATATTAAATTGTTTGTTTGTTTTATGTGCTTATAGGTTAAGAATGACTGTGACCCCACTTTGTGATATACTTAAAGATGAAAACTCACTGGTTCCATATAGTACTGATTGGAAAAGAAATCTGGACATTGTCCAGACTGTTGAGCCTTCTATATCTGCTGTTGTCCCAACTCATGAGGACATTTGGAATGACCTCAGAATGATGTTGAAACATAGTGTGGAAGCCGGACAAGAAGTGATTGACATACTCTATAAATTCAATCCTCTTGAGGAGTCGCTTAAAAACGATTTCAAAAGAGCTGAACTTATAAGTATGGTCAGAAAATCACAAGCTCTTGTGGCTAAGATGGAAGTGCAAGCAAAGAAGCCCAGTGGTTCCAAACCACGGAATGGGAAGAGCAAGCCGCGAGGCAAGTGCTATCGGTGCAAGCAGTCTGGGCACTGGAGGTCTGATTGTCCTCTCATCAAAGGTACGAAATTTTCCTTAGTCACTGAAACATTATCAGTGGTGTTATCTACCAGCACCTGGTGTGTAGATACGGGGGCCACTGATCATGTCTGCAATTCATTGCAGGGGTTCCAGGAAACCCGGAGAATTAGAGAGGGAGAGATCGTGGTCTACATGGGCAATGCCGCGAGGGTGGCGGCTGTTGCAGTGGGAGACGTTCACTTACGCTTCAGTAGTGATAGGGTTTTAGTTTTACATAATTGTCTTTATGTACCCAACTTTAGAAAGAATTTAATTTCGGTTTCTAAACTTATTATGAATGGATATTCTGTCTCTTTTGACCACTCGGTGATCATAAGAAGAAACAGTGAGATTATCTGTTCTGGTACATTGGTGGACGATTTGTATGTGCTAAATCCTGAGTCTAACACGATGCAACTAACCGAGAGTAATAACACGTCTACGAACACCAATAAGAGAAAGGAACCTTCTAAAATGAATCAATTATACTTGTGGCATCTAAGGCTAGGTCATATAAACTCGAATAGGCTTCAAAGGTTGAAAGCTGATGGTCTAATCAGCGATGTTGAAGGAGAGGACCTTCCGACCTGCGAGTCCTGTTTAGAGGGTAAAATGACCAAGCGTTCTTTTTCTGGTAAAGGACGGAGGGCTGAACAAGTATTGGATTTGATTCACTCTGATGTATGCGGACCTATGTCTACTCAGGCAAGGGGAGGGTACGAGTATTTCATCACTTTCACTGATGATTACTCAAGGTATGGATTTGTATATTTGATGCGCCGCAAGAGCGAATCCTTTGACAAGTTCAAGGAGTTCAAGGCTTTTGTGGAGAACCTTCAAAATAAATCCATTAAATGCATGCGATCTGATCGCGGAGGCGAGTACCTGTCTGGAGAATTCAAGGCATACTTGGCAGAGAATGGGATTGATTCCCAAATGACATCACCATATACTCCTCAGCAGAATGGTGTGTCAGAAAGAAGGAATAGGACTCTTATGGAGATGGTGCGTTCGATGATGAGTTATTCGGACTTACCTACAATGTTCTGGGGACATGCCTTGGAAACAGCACCGCACATTCTAAACTTGGTTCCATCCAAAACGGTTCCTTCAACACCCATGGAACGATGGAGCGGGCGCAAGCCTAGCTTTAGACACGTTCGGATCTGGGGGTGCCCTACACATGTGTTGAAGGTAGGTGCCGATAAATTAGAACCTCGTACTGAAGTGCGGTTGTTTATAGGATATCCTAGAGGAACTAAGGGTGGCATGTTCTATAGTCCTACGGACCAGAAGATCGTTATAAGTACTAACGCTCGGTTCTTAGAGGAATACTATGTCATGGACCACAAGCCCAAAAGTGAAATAATACTTGATGAGTTGAGAGGAGACAAGGAAGACCTAGATACAGTCGAACCGAGTAGTAATACACCACTAGAACCTGCACCTACTGTCACTGTTAATACACCGGAACGCCGTCGTAGTGGGAGGGTTGTTAAACAACCAGAAAGATGGATTGGACTGGGTGAGTCTTCGGACTCTGGACCTGGAGTTCATGAAATCGATCCCTGGACCTATGATGATGCGGTACAAGATATAGATGCGCCTTCTTGGAAGAAAGCGATGAAATCCGAAATAGAATCTATGTATTCTAATAAAGTCTGGGATCTTGTAGAACCACCAAGCGGCGTAAAGCCAATTGGGTGTAAATGGGTCTACAAGAGAAAGAGAGGATCTGACGGAAAGGTTGAAACCTTTAAAGCTCGGCTTGTTGCGAAAGGATATACTCAGAAAGAGGGAATCGATTATGAGGAGACCTTCTCGCCAGTAGCCAAGATAAAGTCAATCCGGATTCTCTTATCCATAGCAGCTCATATGGATTATGAGGTGTGGCAAATGGATGTCAAGACAACTTTCCTAAATGGAAGTCTTGACGAGACGATTTATATGAAACAACCAGAAGGATTCATTGCTAAGGGGCGAGATCATCTAGTGTGCAAGCTTAATCGATCCATTTATGGATTGAAACAAGCCTAGAGATCGTGGAACCTGCGGTTTGACGAAGTAGTCCAATCTTTTGGATTTAGTCAAAGCATGGACGAATCGTGTGTGTATTGGAAACGTGATGGGAAGAAGGTGGTGTTTCTCGTGCTTTATGTAGATGACATTCTTCTCATTGGCAACAGTGTAAAGATGTTATCAGACATAAAGGGATGGTTGTCTAGACAATTCGATATGAAAGATTTGGGAGAAGTCGGGCATGTTCTAGGGATCAAGGTTATAAGGGATCGCCGGAATAGAACATTGTACCTATCCCAGCAATCTTACATAGACACGATTCTGGCTCGTTTTAACATGCAAGATTCCAAGATGGGTGAATTGCCCTTCAGCAAAGGAACTTATCTTTCTAAGGAGATGTGTCCTCAGACACAGAAGGAGAAAGATGAAATGAAAGCAGTTCCCTACGCTTCGGCTGTGGGAAGCTTGATGTATGCAATGTTATGCACGAGGCCTGATATTTGCTATGCAGTCGGCGTAGTAGCGAGATATCAGAGTAACCCTGGAAAGGCTCATTGGACTGCCGTAAAGAGCATTTTCAAGTATTTGCGAAATACGAGGGATTATGTTCTAAGTTACGGGGCAGACAATCTGATTCCTTTGGGTTATACGGATTCGGATTTCCAAGCTGATAAGGACCAGCGAAAGTCGACATCAGGCTATGTGTACACTTTGGGAGGTGGAGCCGTATCATGGAGGAGTGTTAAGCAAAAGTGCATTTCGGACTCTACCATGGAAGCTGAATATGTTGCAGCCTCAGAGGCAGCGAAAGAGTCAGTTTGGTTCCTTAATTTCCTCCAGGACATAGATGTGATTCCAAGTTTGCCTAGAGCTATGACAATTTATTGTGACAATAGCGGTGCAGTGGCAAACAGTAAGGAACCACGGTCCCATAGTGCTACGAAACACATAGAGCGCAAGTACCACATTATTCGAGTCATCGTCAAGAGGGGCGATGCGATAGTCACCAAGATAGCTTCGGAGGACAACCTAGCGGACCCTTTCACCAAGATACTTCCTAAGGAGGTATATTTCAAGCACTTGGAGGGTTTGGGAGTCAGAAGTTTGGGAGATAAGACTAGAACTTAGTATAAGTGGGAGATTGTTGGAGTAGTATACTTAATGTCTAGATTTGAGTATTGTGAACTCCTTGTACACTTTCATTTACCTATTAAATACAAACATTCATTTGCTTTTAATTATTGTTAATTAAATTTATGCAAATTATAGTCCTGGATTTTATACGTTGTAGTTAGTATGGTGTGTCGGGCCCACACAGAAGATCATACTATCGGTTACTCGTATTTAATCGAACAGATGCTCACGACCTAGATGGACACGGACCAATCCATCGGTATAGTCGTTGTGTGAGAGAGAAAAATAATTTGTCTTAATTATTTTATCACACTTGTACACTTGGTGTATTGAGCGGATCGATTGAGACTCATCAATTAGGTTTGCTCGGCGATAATTGATTTGAGACTCAGTGTATTTTATTCTTAATCCCTGATACAATTGCGGGTGTGTATATTTAGTATAAGTGACTTTGATTTTCCAAAGGAATTAACCGGTTTAATTATTGGGTCAATTACCGGTTAAGTTGGGTCACTATATTTTATATATGGCATGCCGTGAATTCTTGACGGGACAGTGTATCCAGGAAGGGTTGATAATATCCCCGAGATGAGCTCATAAGGATTTATTGTGTAAACCTCGCGAGTGGATTTAATTCCGCATAATAAATAAGGTTGAGTGGTACTAGTCTCGGATAAAAGAGATGAATAAATTTATTAAGCAATAAATAAATTTTATTCATGGATATTTATATCTTAAATACACGGAATAAATAATACTACCGGAGAAATATTATTTGGATATAATATGGTTTAATATTGGGAGTGCAATTAATTTATATAGTGGAAAATAAATTTAATTAATATTGATAAGGATTAATGGACTTGAGCAGTGGGCTCAATTTAATCTTCAATATTGGAAGCCCAATATTCCACCTCCTTTAGATCCCCTACGTAGCCTATAAAAGCACTACATGGCCTTCATAAATCATAAGACAAGATTATCATACTTGATATTCTAGAGAGTTGAAGGAGATCCATAGGAGTTCGATAGATCGTCGCCCACCCGACGTTCGAACGGAGTGCAAGGAATACGTGGGAAGATTCAAAGGTCATCTTGATTTCGTTTCTCCGAACAACGAATCGTAGGTATGATATCTAAACTAACTTGATATTATTCGATTTTGTTTATTGAAAATACCGTAGAACAAGATCCGAAGATCGAACCCGGTGTAGACGGACGATCACGCGGTGGTGGCGAAGCCACCGGACCGCGTGGATCGACCCGTGTTGGAATTCGATATCCCGGGTTATTTAAATTTTCGGAAACCAATAACCCTATCAAACCCTTCGCCGGAGATCACATGAACGTCGACTCATCCGCCGAAGTCCGGGCTTTGGAGACCACGCGCCCGAAGGCGCGCAATCCGCCCCCACCCGAACCCCCGCGAGCCGGGTTCACGCGATCGAACATCGCGTTCGATGGGGCTGCATCCGGCAGCCCCCAGCAGCAGGTCCGGCGACCTGCTGCCCGCCGTCGAGGAGCCCCCACCGTTGCGGTGGGGAGGTGACGGCACCAGCCCGTCACCGCCGGCAATCGCTCCCAGCGATCGCCCCCTCGGCCGAGGCCGAGGGTTCTCCTTCGCGCGCCGAACCCTAGGCGTGCGGTCCACGCGGTCCGGTGGCTTCGCCACCACCGCGTGGTCCCTCGTCTAATCCGGGTTCGATCCTTCGGATCTTGTTTTTCGATAATTGATCAATAAACTAGAATTAAATTGCGGAAATTTAATTCACCTTTCGATTCGTTGTGCGGAGAAACGAGATCTTATGATGACCTTGAGATCTTCCCACGTATTCCTTGCACTAGCCCGGACGTCGTGTGGGCGACGATCTACCGAACTCCATGGATCCTCCTCTCTACTTTCTCTCTCTAGAATTGTGATCTTCAAGTTATGAGAATAGAGAAGACCATGTAGTGCTTTTATAGGCTACGTAGGGGATCTAAAGGAGGTGGAATATTGGGCTTCCAATATTAATGATTAAATTGAGCCCAAGCCCAAATCTATTAATCCATTAATATTAATTAATTCTATTTTCCACTATATAAAATTAATTGCACTCCCAATATTAAACCATATTATATCAAATAATATTTCTCCGGTAGTATTATTTATTCCGTGTATTTAAGATATAAATATCCATGAATAAAATTAATTTATTGCTAATTAATTTATTCATCTCTTATATCCGAGACTAGTACCATTCAACCTTAATTATTATGCGGAATAAATCCACCTGCAGGGTTTACATAATAATTCCTTATGAACTCATCTCGGGGATATTATCAACCCTTCCGGGATACACTTTCCGGTCAATCATTCACGGAATGCCATATATGAAATATAGTGACCCAACTTAACCGGTAATTAACCCAATAATTAAATCGGTTAATTCCTTTGGTAAATCAAAGTCACTTATATTAAATATACACACCCGCAATAATATCGGGGATTAAGAATAAAATACACTGAGACTCGAATCGATTATCGCCGGCAATCCTAATCGATGAATCTCAACGATCCGCTCAATACACCAAGTGTACAAGTGTGATAAAATAATCAAGACAGATTATTTTCTCTCTCACAAAACGACTATACCGATGGATTGGTCCGTGTCCATCTAGGTCGTGAGCAACTGTTCGATTAAATACGAGTAACCGATAGTATGATCTTCTGTGTGACGTCGCACACCATACTAACTACAACGTATATAATCCAGGACTATAATTTGCATATATTTAATTATAAATAATTAAACGCAAATAATTGTTTATTTAATTAAATAGATTAGTGGCAATGGATCGTGAGTTTCCGTTGCTTAAATCTAGACATTAAGTACACAACTCCAACAATCTCCCACTTGTACTAAGGTCTAGTCATTTCCTCCAAACTCCCGACTCCCATACTCATCACGTGCTAAAGTTGTACTTCCAAGAAGTACTATGTGAATGAGCACTCTAGGTTGCCGCTCTGAAGTTATCTTGGTGACTACAGCGTCGTCTCCCTCGACGATGACTCGTATCAGGTGGTACTTGCACTATGTGTTATCTTACACTTATGGACTTGTGATTTCTTACCATTTGCCATCGCACCGCTATTTACATAGCCTTTGGCAAATTAAAAATCACATCTAAGTCCCAGAGATTATCCCGGAGTTATACCAAAACTTCCGCTGCCTCTGAGGCCGCTATTTGGTTACCCATGGCAGAGTCCGAAAAGCATCGTGCTTATCACTCTTTCATGTTAAAACTGCTTCTCCTTTAATAGTGAAACACATAGCCTGATCGACTTACACCGGTCCTTATTTGATTAGAAATCTAAGAGAATGTAATCCAAAGGAAAAACTCGTCTGCTTCGTAGTCTAGAACAGTACTTCGAAAGTACTTTTACGGCAGTCGAATATTCCTTTCCAGGATTACCTTGATATCCTCCCACTATGCTAACCGCATAGCCGATATCAGGTTCTTGTTTTCAACAATGCATTTATTAAGCTTTCCACACTCAAAGTGTAGGAAACTGCTTTCATTGCTTCTATCTCCTTTTGTGTTCCAAAACACATATCCTTAGATAGATGCATTCCGTGTCTGAAAGGTAACGAACCTTTCTCGGAATATTGCATGTTAAAACGAACCAAAATCGTATAAGATATCTAGAGAAGTACAATGTTCTTTTCTTGAGATCCTAGATCTTAAGAACATGCTCTAACTTCTTCTTTATCTCATATATCGATTTTTCTAGACAACCATCATTTTATGTCTGACAACATCTTTACATTGTTGCCAATGATAAAATGTTATCTACATAAAACCTCCGAGAAACACCACCTTGTTTCCATCACGTTTCCCATACACACGATTCGTCAATGCCTTTTTGATGAATCCATAAAATGGACTATCTCATCAATTCGCAAGTTCCACGATCTCTAGCTTCGTTTCAATCCATCAATGGATTAACTAAGCTTGTACTCTAAATGATCTTGCCTCTTAGCAATAATCCTTATTGCTTTCCATGAAGGCACATTTAGATCTAGTACCGCCTCTATGTAGATCTAGGGATCGATTTCACGTATACTAGGTCCAGAGTCCGAAGACTCACCTAGTTTCATGAATATCTCCGGTTGTTAAACAACCTCCCACTACAACGGCGTTCCGGTGTATAAACAGTAATAGCAGTAGGTGCAGTTAGTGGTGTACCGCTACTCGGTTCGGCTGGTTCTAAGTCTTAATCGTTTTCTCTCTTTTCAGAAGTATCATGTCATTTTGGGCTTGTGGTTCATCTAATAGTCTTCCTCTAAGAACCGGGCGTTAGAACTTATAACGTCCTTCTGGTTCATAGTACTATCGAACACACATCTTTTGTTCTTCTAGGATATTCTACAACCACATTTGAATGTGCCGTTGTTTCCAAGATATATCCATAGAACATAGGTAGTTCCGTTTAACTCATGCTTTTACTATTTCTATAAGAGTTCCATTTCTTTTTTCCGACACACCAATTCTACACAAGAGTGTATGGTGTAGTCATTCGGGATCAAATCCCAATCTCTGATCAGTATGCTATGCATTCCTCGGACAGGTACTTGCCTCCGCGATCAAATCGCAGGCTAGAAATGGATATACTTTGATGGTTCTCCACAATTGCTTAGTGCCCATTGACTTGTCAAAACACTTGCTTTTGTGGCACATCAGGTATCCATTTTTCGAGTAATCATAAAATGAAGTACTCGTACCTTATTGTCTGAGTAGGCATAGGTCTGCATACATCAGAGTCAATCAATTCTTATACTTGTCCGGATCTTACATCTTATATCCATAAAGGATTGCTTAGTCGTATTATCTTCCAAATTAGATTCTTAGGTCGGAAGGTCCATTCCTTCAACTTAATTGATCTTACAATCAATTTTCGACCTTTGAACTTCTTATTTGAATAAATATGACTTAGCATA
This sequence comes from Euphrasia confusa, assembly GCA_954870475.1. Classification (NCBI taxonomy): domain Eukaryota; kingdom Viridiplantae; phylum Streptophyta; class Magnoliopsida; order Lamiales; family Orobanchaceae; genus Euphrasia; species Euphrasia confusa. The sequence goes on from OX940950.1 coordinate 37,283,465, forward strand.
AGAATCCACAAGTATAAATGATTTAATAAAGAAATCTCTTATTAGTAAAATGAGTTATATATAACGGTTCGTTGCATTGTGGTGGACTCAGGATTCATCATTTATATATTGCTAACTAATGTACCAAAATAGATAATATCATTATTTCTTCTTATAACCATCAAATGATTAAAAGAAATAAAATATCCATTCATTAGAAATCCAGAACAAAGTTCTTTCTAATATGAAAGGTACATAAAAGCAATAACTCAAAATGCAATCCTATAAAATGTCCTCCACTACAACAGCTGCCTCCTTACAGCATTGCCCATGTAGACTACGATCTTTTCTTTTCTAAGTCGTCGGGTTTCCTGGAACCCTTGCATTTAAAATGCACATACCGCCAGTGGTTCCATATCTACACACCAGGTTCCGGTAGATAATACCACTGACTATGTTTCACGACTAAAGAAAATTTCGTACTTTCTTTGAGAGGATAATCAGACTTCCAGTACCCAGACTGTTTGCATCGAGAACTCTTGCCTCATGGCTTTCTCGTCCCATCTCGTGGTCTAAGCAACTTAGGACCACTGGGATTCTTTGCTTGCTTTTCCTTTCCCCCGATTTTGCCCTTAGGTTCGAAACCTTTGGCATTGGCTACAAGAGCTTGCGATTTCCGTCTCAACTCGTCTAAAAGGTCAATCATCTCAAAAATGTGTTTAAGCGTTTTCTCGAAGTGAATGGCCTTTATGAGTATCCTCATCGCTTCTTTTCTAGCCGCCTATGTCAATAGGCTCGGGAGGACAAAGCTCATTGAGTACAACCTTGCACTCTTTAACAGTTTGGGTAATGTCTAGATCTCTATTCCAATCATTGCATTTAGGGACCAGTGAGTTTATAATCCTTACGTATCACATAAAGTGGGTTCAAAGCCATTTCCTAATCTATGAGCACATATAACAACAAACAATCGATTTAATCTCCGATATTATCTCCCTCAAATAATATCATTAAACCACTAATCACCTCTAAAATCCCATCAGATATGGCAAGCCACGATAGTGTGGACGTTTACCTATCCAAATGATTTAGCAATTAGATTTGCTTTGGTCGTACATCAATTATAGCGTTACTTCGATGGGAAGAATACTATAAAGCGTACCTAAGTGTAAACCATTACTCAGTATCTAAGAAGATTGTTTGGGACACGCATATTCACCGCAAGCCACGATAGTGTGGACGTTTACGTTAACATACGCTCCTTTACTCCCTTCTATAACTGTCTACATCAATCGTTCCAAAGTCCCATTCAATGTAGCAAGCCACGATAGTGTGGACGTTTACTACACCAAAAGACTTTTACAATTGACATCCAATTACTTGATCCATTCGATCTTGTAAATCAAGACGCGGAGAATCATAAGTGAAACTCGAAGTTTCTAACCAGTGATTCACCATGCGAACAACCCTATCTCTCATAAATGAGGGAGCCGAGCAGACAATCGATCTAGTCATCAAATGACACGAAAGTCTCTAATTTGTGTCCTCGACATGACCAAGTGGCTTTGGCTCCATTCCACTCCCCGGGGTGAGAATGAGTCGACTTGAAATCAGTTTCAGAAAGACAAATTAGGCATTGTTTGATAAACTTAATCAATGTATCTTGTAAAAGGAATTACAAGAATTCTCCTCCAATGACTTATCTATACGAACTTCAAAAGTCCATAAAAGTCACCAAGAGAACAGCAATGGAGACCATGGCAATGTTTCCATTCCCTCTCCCACTTAGCTTTTTATAACAAAGGGATACACTATCTAATGCATAATTAAATACACATAAGCATAATAACAAACATACAATTCATGCAAGTACGTACACAAATAATCAAATAATTGCTCAAGTAAAATTATTTCTCGACTATTCGTACCTTGATGAATTCCAGCATGCTTTCCTTGAGTCTTCATTCTACGTCTTGAATACTTTGCCGAGTGACGGAAAAATTCTTTGATTCTCATATTTAATTTTACTCCAATTAAATAAAATCAATTCCATTGATTTCCATATTTAATTCTATTTTAAATAAAATCCAAGATTTTCCAATCCAAAATAAATTTTGAATTAATCTATTGATTTTAAATAAAATACTTAAATTAAATAAAATCAATATTATTAAAATCCATTGATCTCCATATTTAATTCTATTCTAAATAAAATCCAAGATTTTCCAATCCAAAATAAATTTTGAATTAATCTAATGATTTTAAATAAAATACTTAAATTAAATAAAATCAATATTATTAAAATCCATTGATCTCCATATTTAATTCTATTCTAAATAAAATCCAAGATTTTCCAATCCAAAATAAATTTTGAATTAATCTAATGATTTTAAATAAAATACTTAAATTAAATAAAATCAATATTTTAATAATTTCTCAATCCTATTTAGATTAGATCTCAAGAATCCTAATCAAAATCGAATTTTGATTCTTCTTAAGACTTCTAATCCAAGTAGGTATAGGATATCTAGAGAAACTAGGATTTTCTTTCCTAATTTAACTCTCCATCTAATTCCATTATTCAATTCCATAATTAAGAAATCTAATCCAAATAGAATTTGAATTAATTCCAAAATTAAATTAAATAAAATTAGAAAGATTAAATTATTTCCGGAAAGATCGGATTTACCGGGATGAACCGAAACAAGTTCCGGTCATCCCAAAAATCCCAATCGAACCTACTGGACCAACTAAACCAAGAATTAACTTGGTCCCATGCATGTAATTACATGCACGCCATGTGCATACCACATGCACATCAAAGGTCATGCAAACGAGACATGTCCAGCACCTTTACCATGAATAAATTCATGTCATGCTATGCCAATCGCTCATGCAACAAAAGTACCCACGCCATGTAATTAGCAACTACAGCAGCGTCCTTTTCAGCGGGGTCGATCGTCTTTGATAAGAAGCCTGTGCACGAGCTTGGTCAATTTCCGGCACGGCGTCTCCCTTGACGAACCATGCCATCGACCCGCTACTCAACCATACAAGAGCAGCCCGCACACGGAGACCGCCGAGCATGGAGCACCAGCAGCCCGTCCGAGCCGAAGCCGAAGCCGCGACCCACGAGCCGCCGCGTGTAGCGGCTGAACCGCTCGGCCTCTTGGCAGCGGTCGACCTCCGGCGACCACCACCACTGGTGGTTGATGCCGTCGACCTCCAGCCGCCATACAGCCCGGTCCCGCTTACAAGCCCTCGTCCGATCGATCCGGTTCGATCTCCGAAAACCCTCGATTTTTAATATATTTTTCCGTCGATTTTTAATTTAATAAAAATCACAAGATTCATACAAGAGAGAAAACAAGTACGTAGAACAAATATAGCACAATAATTTAACGCAATTAAATTAATCTATGGCCATATACAACGATAATCGATTATCGAAACAATTAACGAAAAACGTAATCGTACGCTCTGATACCAATTGTTGGAATTCGATATCCCGGGTTATTTAAATTTGCGGAAACCAATAACCCGATCAAACCCTTCGCCGGAGATCACATGAACGTCGACTCATCCGCCGAAGTCCGGGCTTTGGAGACCACGCGCCCGAAGGCGCGCAATCCGCCCCCACCCGAACCCCCGCGAGCCGGGTTCACGCGATCGAACATCGCGTTCGATGGGGCTGCATCCGGCAGCCCCCAGCAGCAGGTCCGGCGACCTGCTGCCCGCCGTCGAGGAGCCCCCACCGTTGCGGTGGGGAGGTGACGGCACCAGCCCGTCACCGCCGGTGATCGCTCCCAGCGATCGCCCCCTCGGCCGAGGCCGAGGGTTCTCCTTCGCGCGCCGAACCCTAGGCGTGCGGTCCACGCGGTCCGGTGGCTTCGCCACCACCGCGTGGTCCCTCGTCTAATCCGGGTTCGATCCTTCGGATCTTGTTTTTCGATAATTGATCAATAAACTAGAATTAAATTGCGGAAATTTAATTCACCTTTCGATTCGTTGTGCGGAGAAACGAGATCTTATGATGACCTTGAGATCTTCCCACGTATTCCTTGCATTAGCCCGGACGTCGTGTGGGCGACGATCTACCGAACTCCATGTATCCTCCTCTCTACTTTCTCTCTCTAGAATTGTGATCTTCAAGTTATGAGAATAGAGAAGACCATGTAGTGCTTTTATAGGCTACGTAGGGGATCTAAAGGAGGTGGAATATTGGGCTTCCAATATTAATGATTAAATTGAGCCCAAGCCCAAATCTATTAATCCATTAATATTAATTAATTCTATTTTCCACTATATAAAATTAATTGCACTCCCAATATTAAACCATATTATATCAAATAATATTTCTCCGGTAGTATTATTTATTCCGTGTATTTAAGATATAAATATCCATGAATAAAATTAATTTATTGCTAATTAATTTATTCATCTCTTATATCCGAGACTAGTACCATTCAACCTTAATTATTATGCGGAACAAATCCACCTGCAGGGTTTACATAATATTTCCTTATGAACTCATCTCGGGGATATTATCAACCCTTCCGGGATACACTTTCCCGTCAAGTATTCACGGCATGCCATATATAAAATATAGTGACCCAACTTAACCGGTAATTAACCCAATAATTAAATCGGTTAATTCCTTTGGTAAATCAAAGTCACTTATATTAAATATACACACCCGCAATATTATCAGGGATTAAGAATAAAATACACTGAGACTCGAATCGATTATCGCCGGCAATCCTAATCGATGAATCTCAACGATCCGCTCAATACACCAAGTGTACAAGTGTGATAAAATAATCAAGACATATTATTTTCTCTCTCACACAACGACTATACCGATGGATTGGTCCGTGTCCATCTAGGTCGTGAGCAACTGTTCGATTAAAAACGAGTAACCGATAGTATGATCTTCTGTGTGACGTCGCACACCATACTAACTACAACGTATATAATCCAGGACTATAATTTGCATATATTTAATTATAAATAATTAACCGCAAATAATTGTTTATTTAATTAAATAGATTAGTGGCAATGGATCGTGAGTTTCCGTTGCTTAAATCTAGACATTAAGTACACAACTCCAACAACCCGCCTATGGTTCGACGGGCGCGGAGGAGGCGACCCTCGGCTGGACCGAGGGCGCGCGGTCGATCACGGTGATCGACCGCTGGGGCGCGGGCTGGAGCCGCACCCCACCCCACCTCGACGGTGGGGACCTCCAGGCGGCGGCGAGTCGCCGGACTCGCCGCGGGGGCTGCCGATGCAGCCCCACCCGATCGCGTGAGACGCGATCCTTCGATCGCGTGAACCCCGGCTCGCGGGGGTTCGGCTGGGGGCGGGCTGCGTGTCTTCGGGCGCGTGGTCTCCAAAGGCCGGACTCCGGCGGATGAGTCGGCGTTCATGTGATCTCCGGCGATGGGTTTTTGATCGGGCTATGATTTCCGCAAATTTTAATAGCCCGGGATATCGAATTCCAACAGACATTAAGTACACAACTCCAACAACTAGGACATGTTTCCCTGAGACGATTGAATGAGTTCCTAAAGGAAGGGCTATTTACACTTGATGATGTGAAATCGCTCCAAGCTTTTGAAGCTTGCCTAAAAGGGAAAATGACCAAGTCTCCCTACAAAGGGACAATGGCACGTACTGAAGGTCTATTGGATCTGATCCATACTGACATGTGTGGTCCACTAAGTGTTAGTGCGAGGGGTGGATTCAACTACTTCGTAACCTTTACCGGAGACTTAATGAAGGTATGGTTACGTGTACTTAATGAAGCACAAATCGGAGACTTTTGAAAGGTACTGAAGGTATGGTTACGTGTACCTTTACCGGAGATTGTTGGAGTTGTGTACTTAATGTCTAGATTTAAGTAACGGTAAACTCCCAGTCATAGCATTTAATCTATTTAATTAATAAACAATCGTTTGCATTTAATTATTGATAATTAAATATATGCAAATCATACTCCTGGATTCTATACGTTGTAGTTAGTATGGTGTGTCGGGCCCACACAGAAGATCATACTATCGGTTACTCGTATTTAATCAAACAGTTGCTCACGATCTAGATGGACACGGACAAATCCATCGGTATAGTCGTTGTGTGAGAGAGAAAATAATTTGTCTTAATTATTTTATCACACTTGTAAACTCGGTGTATTGGGCGGATCGCTTGAGATTTATCGATTAGGATTGCCTTGGATAATCGATTCAATTCTCAGAGTATTTTATTCTTAATCCCAGATACTATTGCGGGTTTGTATATTTAATATAAGTAACTTTGATTTACCAAAGGAATTAACCGATTTAATTATTGGGTTAATTACCGGTTAAGTTGGGTCACTATATTTTATATATGACATGCCGTGAATACTTGACGGGAAAGTGTATCCCGTAAGGGTTGATAATATCCCCGAGATGAGTTCATAAGGAATTATTGTGTAAACCTCATGAGTGGATTCGTTCCGCACAATAATTAAGGTTGAATGGTACTAGTCTCGGATTCAAGAGATGAATAAATTAATTAGCAATAAATTAATTTTATTCATGGATATTTAAATCTTAAATACACGGAATAAATAATACTACCGGAGAAATATTATTTTATATAATATGGTTTAATATTGGGAGTGCAATTAATTTATATAGTGGAAAATAAATTAATTAATATTAATAGAGGATTAATAGATTTGGGCTTGGGCTCAATTTAATCTTTAATATTGGAAGCCCAATATTCCACCTCCTTTAGATCCCCTACGTAGCCTATAAAAGCACTACATGGTCTTCTCTATTCTCATAACTTGAAGATCATAATTCTTCTAGAGAGAGAAAGTAGAGAGAGAGAAGAGGATCCATAAGCTTGGAGGATCGTCGCCCACCCGACGTTAAAGCTAGTGCAAGGAATACGTAGGAAGATTCAAAGGTCTTCAATTGATTCCGTTTCTCCGCACAACGAATCAAAATGTATGATCATAAACTCCCTTGTGTGAATTTATGTGATATTAATTGTAATACGTAAATGAACACACGATCCGGGAAAACGACGAACCTCGGGGACGGGGATTCGAGATCCCCGGCGAGGATCGAAGGTGGCGGTCGAACCTTAGGGTTCGGAGCGCCGGGACGCGCGAAGCCCTCGGCTGGAGCCGAGGGGCGATCGAGCCCGTGAGCTCGATTGCGGGTGTGCTACGGGGTCACCCGTAGCCGCCTCGTACGTGCTACGGGTTCGCCCGTAGCGGGCGTGCGGGGCTGATCGCCCCGCGAGCAGCGAGCCCGTGAGCTCGCTGCGGGGCTGCTACGAGCAGCCCCGGGGATGCCTCGTGCATCCCCAGCGATTGCTACGGGAGCAATCGTGAGCCCTCGTGGGGGCTCGGCTGGGTGCCGCGGGTTCGCCCGTGGCGGTGCTCGGTCGGGCCTCGGGTCACGTGGGGTTCGCAGTTAGGTCTCCGGCGATCGAGGATTTCGGTCGGGTTATTATTTTCCGCAAATTTTAATAGCCCGGGATATCGATTTCCAACATGAACCCCCTCTCCCTGGAATCTCTAAGTGGTTATCACTGATCGAGTAGAGAATTCCATAATATAGTTGTACACAGTTAATCCTTAAGACCCAGACATCACCCTGACTTCATCAGAGGACTAGCTGTATCGTAACGTGTCTCTGATTCCCTGGAAAGGGAGTAAGTCGAAACCTAGAACGTTCACAAAGTTATTGCAGGCATCGTACTGTACGCTAACTATATTACAAGGTTCTTGCAGGCACTTCATTTGTATCTAGGGAATTAGTGAAGCTTGGTTGCTAGACGCTCGTCACTGATTCGTTGGGCACCGAATTGTTCGGAGATTAAATAATATGATTATTAATCTGAAACTCTCGGGAGTAGTTGATATAAGAACAATATGTTGTTCGAATCACAATATGTTGTGAGCCCACGGCTAGTTATACACCTGAACCATTGAGGGTCACATTCTCGTGTAAACCGATCCTTGAATACGATCATGTATTAATTAACTGTTAATTAAATACATATAGTCGGAGGTCAATATGATTGAATCCGAGATTCATAATTGTGATTATGAGTTGGAAATATTACTGAGCTAAAGAAAACGGACACGATGGTATACACTTTCTATTTTGGGAAATTTCCCGATTTAGCAGTACCCCTGAAATGGGCTTTCCGATTTTGTGAAATTGGAAATTTTTATTATTATCTCATATCGATGAGAAAATTAAAACGAGAAAGAAAATATAATCGTTATATTTTTCGGAGATCGAATTGATTGTCAATTTGGGAGAAACGTAATGACGGCTAATGAATTGGGCCGACTAGGGTTAATGGATCCGATCCATTAGTGTTTGAGCCCAAGTAGCTCTTTTCTTCACCTATAAAAGGAGCTCCATAGGCATGAAGAAGAACACACCAAAACCTTGAGAGCTCTAGCCTAGCCTCTCCTCTCTCCCTCTCCCTCTCTCGTCCGCCGCCCCCCTTCGGCCGCCTCCCTCGGAGGACAGCCGCCCGGAGCCGCCGCCCGCCGCCGCCCAGCGCCGCCGCCGGCAGCCGCCTCGCCGGAAATTGTTTCCGGCGCCGTTTTTCTGGCCCGTTTTTCCTGTCGTATTCTCCCTCTCGTATTTCTAGTGCAATACGCGAGTGGGATTACCTATACGAGGTGAAACCTGATTTGACGAGAGACGCCGGAGGTTTGAACGAGCAACACCCGAACACGACCGAGCCAAGCCCGCCCGCGCCCGAGCGCCGCCATGACCAGCCGAGAGCCACCCCGGCTCTCCCCGTGTTCAGCCCGCACGCCCCGCGTGCATCCCCGCGACTTCCGACGAACCTCGTTTCGTCTGACGAATCCCTAAGGTACTCACGATTAAACTTGGATTTAATTGTTTTGCGTTAATTGTTTGCGCTAAGTAATGGGATTATAATTGACAAATAAAATTAATAGAGATTAATTTAATTGTTAATTAAAATCAATTTGATTTGAATTATATAATTGGGATTATGTTAATTGTCAAATTGACGCAATTAATTATGTGTGCATGTTTGCGTAATTAATTAGTAGTGTAATTAATTTATATGATAAATATAATTGCGCTAGAAGTAATTAATTTATTTGATAAATTTAATTGCGCTAAGATTTAATTTGTGTAGTATGAGATGCATGAATTAAATATTTAATTATTTGATAATTAAATTAAATGGTGGATTATTTATTTAATAGATTTGAATTAAATCAATTAATGCATGTAATATTGAAAATAGGATTTTCAATAAAATAAAATAAAATAAAATTTTTGTTTTCCGCTGCGTATACATGCACGATCCCTAACAGCATGTACATTAAAGGTACTCCAACTGAATTTGTGATAGTATGTCTCTATGTAGACGATATGCAAATCATGGGAAGTAACCGTGATCAAATCACTATTACTAAGACATGTTAAAAAGAAATTTTGACATGAAAGATTTAGGAGTTGCTGATTTAATCCTCGGGATTAAGATCAGCAAAACCGAAGAAGGAATTGTGTTGTCACTATCTCACTATGCTGAGAAAGGGCTCAAAAAGTTCAATGCCCTTGATGGTCCTGAATGTAGGACTCCGATTGACCGAAGTATCAACTTAACAGTCAATATGGGCGAACCGATAGCTCAGTTGGATTACTCCCGAGTAATAGGTAGTCTGATGTACCTAACGAATTGTACTCCTTCTGACTTAGCCTATTCGGTTAGCAAACTGAGCCGGTACACGAGTAATCCATGTCATGAACATTGGGATGCTCTGAAAAGAGTGTTAAAATACTTGAAACACACTCGAGATTATGGACTATACTACACAAGATATCCTAGTGTACTTGAAGGATATTGTGATGCTAGTTGGATCTCGGACTTAAAGGAATCCCATTCAACTAGTGGTTATGTCTTCTGTATAGGAGGCGGAGCAGTCTCGTGGAAATCCACGAAACAAACTTGTATAGCCAGATCAACTATGGAATCTGAGTTCATCGCTTTGGACAAAGCCGGTGAAGAAGCTGAATGACTTCGAAACTTCTCAGAAGATATTCCATGTTGGAAAAAGCCTGTGTGTCTCCAGTGATGATGCACTGTGATAGCCAATCGGCTACAGCGAGAGCACAGAGCAATATGTATAACGGAAAATCTCGACACATACGTCGAAGACATAACACCGTTAGGCAATTGATCACAAATGGAGTGATTTCCTTAGACTATGTTAAGTCACAGGAAAACTTAGCCGACCCTTTGACGAAAGGGATGAATAGATATCAATTAAGTGTGTTGCTAAAGGGAATGGGTTTGAAAAACCACAACTAAAGAATGACCATGGCGGTAACCCTACCATGCTGAGTGGAGATCCCACGAACTTGGTTCAAAGGGAAAACTAAGTCATGCTAGTTCAGTTAAGCACTTGGAAATAAAGATTTCCGTTTCCATCCCTATGAGAAAATAACTGCTAGAAACTGAAATGTGGTAAAGGTTAAGTCGTTGAGATTTTTAATGAATCCCACACCTCGAAAAGGTGGAGTATTTCAGGATACTCATGCTGGGAGGTCACCTATATAAATGTGAAGTGTAGGCCGCTTCAAATGTAAACATTTATGAATCCAAAGAGTTGTCCAGGGCCTAAACGGACACAACAGAGAAATGGGAACTGATAGGGATTTGTTGTGTGACTATCATTGACTCGTTGTACACTTCGGAGGAATAGTTCAAGGCATCGCGTCCACTAGCCCACCAGTACATCCGATGATTTTCACTGAGGGAGGTTCAAGGCCACAAGCTACCTTTTCAGAAACAATAGATCCTTCCGAGAACCGAGCACAAGAGTCTGCATTCATGGCCTTTGCATTGATTTCACTCATGTGGGGGATTGTTGGAATTATAAGTGTATTTTAATAATTCATGTATATTCATGTATTTTGACCAAAGTTGTGTAATTTTAATGGCTAATAAAATGTATTCGATTTCGAGTTTAATCGTTACTATAATTATCTACGTGTTACGAGGTAATTATGAGATTTTATTTCGTCAAAATCCGTTAATCGGTGAGTGAGAAATAAATTTGTAAAGATTGCCATAAATATGTTATCTACATAGAAAGAATATCAAAAGTCATTTCACTTTAAATGTGATAAGAGAGTATGAGTGTTCAACAAGTTGACTAAGTCCATGCACCCTGATGGAGTTATATTCTAAATGTCTAGTTTAGTGACAATATGGAACTCCTTATCTGTGTTTTTCATTATCTATTAATCAAACTGTCGGCATTTTGTCTATCATGTACTTGAATGCAGTAGTCCTAGATATATACGTTGTAGACAGTATGGCGTGAGGAGACACGCGGAAGATCATACTGTCGGTTACTCGTATACTATCGAACAGAAGCTCACGACATAGATGGACAGGGACAATCCATCGGTATGTCGTAGTGTGACTGGATAATAGTTGGTCTTGACTATTATGTTACACTCGTACACTTGGTGTATTGAGCAGGACCACGGGAGGGCGTTCGATTTATACTAATCGAAGTAATCGAACTAGACCTCAGATATTACGGATATACGAATTCCTAATCCCTATATAATTATAGGTGCGTGTGTCCAATTCTCTGTTCTTTAACTTGCCAATGAGTGAAACTAATTGATTAGTCGAGATACTCGGTAAATTGGGAATCGTAATTGTACGCACGGCATGCTATAGATTATAGACAGGAAACCGTGTTCCGTTTATCGGGTTGATGATGTCCCCGAGATGAGCTCATAAAGTTTATCATGTAAACCCTGCAGGTGGATTTGTTCCACATGATAATAAGGTTGAGTGGTACTAGTCTCGGATAATAAGAGACGAATTAATTTAATTATTAGTAATAAAATTAATTCGTGGACATACGATATCTTAAACACGGGGAAGGTCGTTTATGTAATTTCAGCGGAATTATTATTGTTGAAATAATATTAAATTTATTTCGGGAATTCAATTATAATTTTATAGTGGAATTAATTATAACTAAAATTGAATTTAATTAAAGGTTTTCTTTTAAGAACACCGGAATTTATTTACCTAAGGGTGTCCCTCTATAAACCCCCCTGCCTATCCTAAACCTACAATCCGCAGCTTTTTATTTTTCTGAGAAAAATTATTGCGTTAGCGCAAAAACATTTTTCTCTGTAAAATAAATTGTTTAGCGCTGATATTTTTCTCTCAGAGAGAAAAAAAATATTACGCCGGTGGAGAAAGGAGAAAGCAGAAAAGGCAGACCCAACGGATCGTTGCCCACACAACGGTTGGAGTCGGGGAAGAGGCATACACTAGCAATCGCTAAGGTCTCAACAGTTCGACCGCTAAGGTATGAGATCGAATCTCTATATTCCACATTTATTCGATCTCACTTTTCTCGTTGATCGTACATGAACTTAGATCGGGTTCCGGGGTCGTGGATCGTATTCCTCGACTACTGGGGGTTCTAGGACCTTCGGATCGGTAGTCGGATGAGGAAAAACGACCCGGAAACGAGCCCGGAACAGTAACATCGCGTTGCTGTTCGCAGACAAACGGCGCCCGCTGGAGGGCATACGGCGGTCGTCGTTTGCAGTTCCTCCAGCGACCGCTGGTCTGCATACAGCGGGCGCTGTTTGACTGCAGACCAGTCCCGGTTCGCGCGGTTGTCCTTCGGGGCGATGGCTGGGCGTGAATCGGGTCATGGGCTGTCGTGTGAACGGAGTAGCGCCTTCGGAGGTCGACTGGGAGCGTTCGGATGTTCGAGCGATCGAACGAACGCATCCCGGGTAGTCGATTTCCAACAATTGGTATCAGAGCCGGTTTTGTACGTTCTTTGTATTGTTTGCGAGTTTTGTTTTGCAGGATAACCCGATTATTATGGTCATGTTTATTGTACTGTATGTTGTGGTTTGTTAAACTCTCGGGATTGTCGAGATCTTTGTTTTTTGAATCGTTACTTGAATGTAATAGTTAAAACGACGGTTTGAGTCGTTTAGGTTTTATTTTCGTTTTTCGTTTATCCGGGTGTATAGGATCGATCAATCTGTATATGATCGATGCCGGAAGTAGTTAGCTTTACCTTGTAATGTTGTTGCTGCTTCGTGGATCGAGAGAAGATCGAAGGCCGGACGAACGAGGGTCGAGGAGTCGAACCCGCAGCCTGCTGTGCACAAACGGCGCCCGCTGGAGGGCAAACAGCGGTCGCTGTTTGCAGCTCCTCCAGCGAGCGCTGGATATAGGGCAGCGCCCGCTGCCCTAGGGTTGGCAGCAGCGGCTCGGGGGTTCGACGGACATCACAAAACGCTCGTCTTTGCTCGGGACGATACTCCAGTGGGAGGATTTCGTCTGTTGGCACGTAGACGAGTCGGTGATGGACCGAGACCGAGACGAGCAACGAGACGAAGATCCGAGAAGACGTGCATCGAAGAATTTTAAAGGCCATAATAATCGGGACCACGTTAAATGCTTTTTATGTGTTTACGTGCGTTTTATTATGCTTTAATTTTATGTGCATGTATGTTATACCTTTCGTAAAAACTAAGTGGGAGAGGGATCGGAAACAATCCCGCGGTCTCCATTCTCTGTTTTGATAGTGATGTGTGTCACTTACGGGTTGGCTTTAGTGTCATCCTCCCTATCGGATAAAGTTGACACACGGATATCACTGGATCAAAATTCGAATTCAATTCCATTTATAGAATTGAACACTCAAGTTTTTCAAAGCAATGCCTAATCTGTCTTTCAAAGACTAATTTCAACTCGACTCATTCTCACCCCGGGGAGTGGAATGGAGCCAAAGCGCTTGGTTATGTCGATGACACAGATTAGAGACATTCGAGTCATTTGATGGCTAGATCGATTGTCTGGTTGGCTCCCTCACTTTGTGAGAGATAGGGCTCAATTGCATGATTGATCGCTGGTTAGAAACTTCAAGTTTCACTTACGAGATATCAAGCTTTGATTAACGAAATTGTGAAATTTATTAAATGGAATTCAATTAACAAAGTTGTTTGTTTAGTAAACGTCCACACTATCGTGGCTTACTAGACGGAAACGGAACTTTGGGTTAATTGAGGCTCGACAGTTATAGGAAATCGTAAAGGGACCGCATGTCAACGTAAACGTCCACACTAACGTGGCTTGCGGTGGGCGTGTAGTTTCCGAGCGGTTAACTTAGTACCGAGAAATGGTATACACTTAGGTACGCTTTACAGTATTATCCCCATCGGAGTCACTGCTGTAATGATGTACGACCGAAGTAAAAGTCCAGTTATAAAATCGTTTGGACTAGTATACGTCCACATGAACGTGGCATGCTAGTCTGATGGGATTTTAGGATTGATTGGTAAATTTAATGATATTAATTAAGGGAGTTAATATCGAATTAAATTTGACAGTTTGATTTGTCTCTTTTATAGATATGGCACTCAACCCGCTGTCCATTATACTAAAAGAAAACAAACTCACTGGTCCAAACTATATTGATTGGAAACGAAACTTGGACATTGTCCTAACTGCTGAGGAGTACAAATATGTACTCCATGAGGTTTGTCCTGATGAACCTACTGATACCTCCACTCCTGAGGAAAAGGAAGCTCATCGAAAGTGGGTCAAGGCTGATCAGATGGCGCGGTGCTACATTTTGGCTTCTATGTCAAATGTGCTGCAACATCAGCATGAAGCCATGACCACTGCCTATGATATGATGCTTAACCTCAAGGAGATGTTTGGTAGTCAGGATAGGGCAGCCAGACAAGATGCTATGAGGAAACTCATGACAGCCTCCATGTCCGAAGGAACGCCCGTGAGGAATCACGTTCTTGGGATGATTGGCTATCTGAATGAGATAGAGATTATGGGAGAAGCTATCGATGGGGAAACCCAGATCGATATAGTGCTCCAGTCTCTGCCTAGGAGTTTTGAGCAGTTCCGCCTGAACTATAACATGAACAAGAGGTTATATTCGTTGGCGGAACTCCTGACTGAACTCCAGGCGGCAGAGGGAATCTTTAAGAAGTCTCAGGCACTTGTGGCTGTGAAACTTCCTGGCCCTCCGGGGACTAAGAGGAAGAAGAAGCAAGGACGGAAACCCAGTGGACCCAGAAATGGTGGACCACGGAATGGAGTGAACAAGCCCAAGGGCAAGTGTTTCCATTGCAAGCAGTCTGGACATGGGAAGTCTAATTGTCCTCTCAGACAAGGAGGTATGAACTTTTCCTTAGTCACTGAAACATGTTTAGCGGTGTTATCCACCGGTACCTCGTGTGTGGATACGGGAGCCACTGATCATGTCTGCAATTCTTTGCAGGGGTTCCAGGAAACCCGGCGGCTTAGAGAGGGAGAGATCACTATCTACATGGGCAACGCTATGAAAGTGGCGGCAGTTGCAGTGGGAGATGTTCATTTATCTTTTAATAATAAAGTTTTGGTATTGAATAATTGTCTTTATGTACCAAATTTTAGAAAGAACCTTGTTTCGGTTTCTAAGTTGGTTTTGAATGGATATTCAGTTTCTTTTGATAATTCTGTTATTGTCAAGAAAAATGGTGAGTATATCTGTTCTGGTACATTGATAGGAAACTTATATATACTGAATCCTAATTATTCCACGATGCAACGAGTAGAGTCTTTTAACACATCTAGTACCAATAAGAGAAAGGAGCCTTCTAGGATGAATCAAAAGTACTTATGGCATCTTAGGCTAGGTCATATAAACTTGGGTAGGATTCAAAGGTTGATAACTGATGGAATACTCAGTGGTGTGAAAGATGAGGACTTTCCAACCTGCGAATCATGCCTGGAAGGAAAAATGACCAAGCGACCTTTTAGTGATAAAGGGTATAGATCCAAGGAAGTACTAGAATTGATTCACTCTGATTTGTGCGGGCCTTTATCTGTCCAAGCGAGAGAAAGTTATGAATATTTCGTAACCTTCACTGATGATTACTCAAGGTATGGTTTTATATACCTGATGCGCCGCAAGAGCGAGTGCTTTGACAAGTTCAAGGAGTACAAAGCTCTTGTGGAGAACCTTCATGGTAAAACCATAAAGACTCTACGATCTGATCGTGGAGGAGAGTACCTCTCGGGAGAGTTTAAGGCGTACTTATTAGAGAATGGGATTGACTCCCAGATGACTGCACCATACACGCCCCAGCAGAATGGTGTAGCATAAAGAAGGAATAGGACTCTTATGGAAATGGTAAGATCTATGATGAGTTACTCAGACCTACCAGTTTTGTTCTGGGGATATGCCTTGGAAACAACGGCGTATATCCTGAACTTAGTTCCTTCTAAATCAGTCCCTAAGACACCCTCGGAATTGTGGACCGGGCGTAAGCCGAACTTGAAACACATTCGGATCTGGGGTTGTCCAGCACATGTGCTGAAGCATGGGGCTGATAAGTTGGAATCTCGTTCAGATATTCGGCTGTTTATAGGATATCCTAGAGGAACGAAAGGTCTATTTTATAGTCCTAAGGACCAGAAGATCGTTGTTAGCACCAACGCTCGGTTCTTGGAAGAGGATTATATAATGGACCACAAGCCCAAGAGTGAGATAATACTAAACGAACTGAGAGGAGACGATAAAGGCTTAGATCCAACCCAACCGGGTGATACGCCACCACAGTCTGCACCTGTAGTTACTGAGGTTACACCGGAGCGTCGTCGTAGTGGGAGGGTTGTTCGACAACCCGATAGGTTCATGTTTATAGGTGAGTCTTCGGACTTGTTACCTGGAGAACATGAAACCGATCCCTGGACCTACGACGAGGCGCTTAAAGATCAAGATGCTCAGTCTTGGCAAAAGGCGATGAAATCTGAGATTGAATCA
The DNA here is from genome assembly GCA_954870475.1 of Euphrasia confusa. Lineage (NCBI taxonomy): Eukaryota > Viridiplantae > Streptophyta > Magnoliopsida > Lamiales > Orobanchaceae > Euphrasia > Euphrasia confusa. Next base: position 37,300,332 of record OX940950.1, read on the forward strand.
ATGGATTCAAATCAGGTCTGGAATCTTGTAGCACCGCCCAAAGGTGTAAAAGCCATTGGTTGCAAGTGGGTGTACAAGAGAAAAAGAGGGTCTGACGGGAAGGTGGAAACCTTCAAGGCTAGGCTTGTTGCGAAAGGGTATACTCAGAAAGAAGGGATCGATTATGAGGAAACTTTTTCGCTGGTAGCTATGCTAAAGTCGATCCGGATTATTTTGTCTATAGCATCTTATATGGATTATGAGGTGTGGCAAATGGACGTCAAGACAGCATTCTTGAATGGGAATCTTTACGAGACCATTTACATGAGACAGCCAGAAGGTTTCATCAAGAAAGGCCAAGAGCATCTAGTATGTAAGCTAAACCGATCCATTTATGGATTGAAGCAAGCTTCTAGATCTTGGAACATACGTTTTGATGAGGTTATCCAGTCTTATGGATTCATTCAAAGCATGGACGAGTCGTGTGTATACCGGAGAAGTGACGGAAACAGTGTGGCGTTTCTCGTGCTTTATTTAGACGACATCCTTCTAATTGGCAACAATGTGAAGATGTTGTCGGACATAAAGGGATGGTTATCCAAGCAATTCGATATGAAAGACTTAGGACAAGTTGGGCATGTTCTTGGGATCAAGGTTATAAGGGATCGCCGGAAAAGAACATTAAGCTTGTCCCAAGCTTCATATATTGATACGATTCTGGCTCGTTTCAACATGCAGAATTCCAAGAGAGGTGCTCAACCTTTCTGCCATGGAATTCATCTATCTAAAGACATGTGTCCCAAAACACAAAAGGAGATAGATTACATGAAGAAGGTTCCTTATGCTTCGGCAGTAGGAAGACTGATGTATGCCATGTTGTGCACGAGACCTGATATCTGCTATGCCGTGGGCATGGTAGCTAGATATCAGAGTAACCCTGGACAGGGTCACTGGACTGCTGTAAAGAACATACTTAAGTACCTGCGAAGGACTAGGAATTATGTTCTGAGTTACAAAGCGTCCGAGTTGATTCCTATTGGTTACACAGACTCAGATTTCCAATCTGATATGGATCAGCGAAAGTCTACATCAGGCTATGTGTTCACATTGGGAGGTGGAGCAGTCTCATGGAAGAGTGTTAAGCAGAAATGCATTTCGTACTCTACCATGGAAGCCGAATATGTAGCAGCCTCTTGATGGAGTTATATTCTAAATGTCTAGTTTAGTGACAATATGGAACTCCTTATCTGTGTTTTACATTATCTATTAATCAAACTGTCGGCATTTTTGTCTATCTTGTACTTGAATGCAATAGTCCTAGATATATACGTTGTAGACAGTATGGCGTGAGGAGACACGCGGAAGATCATACTGTCGGTTACTCGTATATTATCAAACAGAGGCTCACGACTTAGATGGACAGGGACAATCCATCGGTACGTCGTAGTGTGACTGGGTAATAGTTGGTCTTGACTATTATGTTACACTTGTACACTTGGTGTATTGAGCAGGACCACGGGAGGGCGTTCGATTTATACTAATCGACGTAATCGAACTAGACCTCAGAATTACGGATATACGAATTCCTAATCCCTATATAATTATAGGTGCGTATGTCCAATTCTCGGTTCTTTAACTTGCCAATGAGTGAGACTAATTGATTAGTCGAGATACTCGGTAAATTGGGAATCGGAATTGTACACATGGCATGCTATAGATTATAGACAGGAAACCGTGTCCCGTTTATCGGGTTGATAACGTCCCCGAGATGAGCTCATAAAGTTTATCATGTAAACCCTGCAGGTGGATTTGTTCCACATGATAATAAGGATGAGTGGTACTAGTCTCGGATAATAAGAAACAAATTAATTTAATTATTAGTAATTAAATAAATTCGTGGACGTTCGATATCTTAAACACGGGGAAAGTCGTATATGTAATTTCGGCGGAAATATTATTGTTGAAATAATATTAAAATTAATTTCGGGAATTCAATTATTATTTTTTAGTGGAGTGAATAATAATTAAAATTGAAATTGATTAATTAAGGAATTGCGGTTACGTATTCCAAGTTAATTAATATTTCAATTTAGCCCTTAATTAATTTAACCTTAGGTCCCTAATGTAACTCTATTTAAACCCCCCCTTGCCCTCTCCTAAGACCTACAGAACGCCGCAATAATTATTTCAGCAGAGAAAAATTATTTGCTTAGCGCAAATAAAAGTTTTCTCTGTTAAAATAAAAGTTAACGCAATTAAATTATTTTCTCACCAGAGAATAATTCATACGGTGGTCTTGGAAGGAGAGAAGCAAAAAAGGACGAACCCAGTACATCGTTGCCCACACAACGTCTGGAGTCGGGAAGAGTCATACATTAGAAGCTCTAAGGTCTCAACAATCGACCGATAAGGTATGAGATCGAATCTCAATTCCGAAATTTCATTCGATCTAATTTCTCGTTGATCATACATGAACGTAGATCGGGTTCCGGGGTTGTGGGTTGTATTCCTCGACTACTGGGGGTTCTAGGATCTCCGGATCGGTAGTCGGATGAGGAAAAACGACCCGGAAACGAGCCCGGAACAGCAACGTCGCGTTGCTGTTCGCGGAGAAACGGCGACCGCCGTTTCCAAATGGCGACCGCCGTTTTGGTGTTTTTCTGGCAGCCCGCTCGGTTCGCGCGGTTGTCCTTCGGGGCAATGGCTGGGCGTGAATCGGGGCACGGGCTGGAAAAGCGAACGAAGTAGCGACACCGGATGTCGACTGGGATCGTTCGGATGTTCGAGTGATCGAACGAACGCATCCCGGGTAGTCGATTTCCAACAATTGGTATCAGAGCCGGTTATACGTTCTTTGTATTGTTTGCGAGTTTGTTTTGCAGGATCACCCGATTATTATGGTCATGTTTTATTGTACTGTATGTTGTGGTGTGTTAAAGGGATTGTCAAGATCTTTGTTTTATACAACGTTGCTTGTTTGTAATAGTTTAAAACGACGGGTTGAGTCGTTTAGGGTTTTTCGTTTATCCGGATGTATAGGATCGATCATTCCTGTATAGGATCGATGCCGGAAGTAGTTAGTTTACGTATGTAATGTTACTGCTGCTTGGTGGATCGAGAAGAGATCGAAGGACGGACGAACGAGGGTCGAGAAGTCGAACCCGCGGCTACTGTGCAAAAACGGCGCCCGCTGGAGGGCAAACGGCGGTCGCCGTTTGCAGCTCCTCCAGCGACCGCTGTTCCTCAAACGGCGGGCGCTGTTTTGAGTTTTGGCAGCAGCGACGCGGGGGTTCGACGGACATCACGGATCGCTTGTCGAGGGCCCGGGACGATACTCCAGTGGGAGGGGTTCGTCTCTTGGTCCTTAGACGAGTCGGTGATGGACCGAGACCGAGACGAGCAACGAGACGAAGATCCGAGAAGACGTGCATCGAAGATTTAAAGGCCATAATAATCGGGCCACGTTAAATGCTTTTTGTGTGTTTACGTGTTTTATTATGCTTTATTTCTATATGCATGTGCTTATTATCCCTTTCGTAAAAACTAAGTGGGAGAGGGATTGGAAACAATCCCGCGGTCTCCATTCTCTGTTTTGATAGTGATGTGTGTCGCTTACGAGTTGGCTTTAGTGTCATCCTCCCTATCGGATAAAGTTGACACACGAATATCACTGGATCAAAATTCGAATTCAATTCCATTTATAGAATTGAACACTTAAGTTTTTCAAAGCAATGCCTAATCTGTCTTTCAAAGACTAATTTCAACTCGACTCATTCTCACCCCGGGGAGTGGAATGGAGCCAAAGCGCTTGGTTATGTCGATGACACAGATTAGAGACATTCGAGTCATTTGATGACTAGATCGATTGTCTGGTTGGCTCCCTCACTTTGTGAGAGATAGGGCTCAATTGCATGATTGATCGCTGGTTAGAAACTTCGAGTTTCACTTACGAGATATCAAGCTTTGATTAACGAAATTGTGAGATTTATTAAATGGAATTCAATTAACAAAGTTGTTTGTTTAGTAAACGTCCACACTATCGTGGCTTACTAGACGGAAGCGGAACTTTGGGTTAATTGAGGCTCGACAGTGATAGGAAATCGTAAAGGGACCGCATGTCAACGTAAACGTCCACACTAATGTGGCTTGCGGTGGGCGTGTAGTTTCCGAGCGGTTAACTTAGTACTGAGAAATGGTATACACTTAGGTACGCTTTACAGTATCCTCCACATCGGAGTCACTGCTGTAATGATGTACGACCAAGGTAAAAGTCCAGTTATAAAATCGTTTGGACTAGTATACGTCCACATGAACGTGGCATGCTAGTCTGATGGGATTTTAGGATTAATTGGTAAATTTAATGATATTAATTAAGGGAGTTAATATCGAATTAAATTTGACAGTTTGATTTGTCTCTTTTATAGATATGGCACTCAACCCGCTGTCCATTATACTAAAAGAAAACAAACTCACTGGTCCAAACTATGTTGATTGGAAACGAAACTTGGACATTGTCCTAACTGCTGAGGAGTACAAATATGTACTCCATGAGGTTTGTCCTGATGAACCTATTGATACCTCCACTCCTGAGGAAAAGGAAGCTCATCGGAAGTGGGTCAAGGCTGATCAGATGGCGCGGTGCTACATTTTGGCTTCTATGTCAAATGTGCTGCAACATCAGCATGAGGCCATGACCACTGCCTATGATATGATGCTTAACCTCAAGGAGATGTTTGGTAGTCAGGATAGGGCAGCCAGGCAAGATGCCATGAGAAGGAACGCCCGTGAGGGATCACGTTCTTAGGATGATAAGCTATCTGAATGAGATAGAGATTATGGGAGGAGCTATCGATGGGGAAACCCAGATCGATATAGTGCTCCAGTCTCTGCCTAGGAGTTTTGAGCAGTTCCGCCTGAACTATAACATGAACAAGAGGTTATATTCGTTGGCGGAGCTCCTGACTGAACTCCAGGCGGCAGAGGGAATCTTTAAGAAATCTCAGGCACTTGTGGCTGTGAAACTTCCTGGCCCTCCGGGGACTAAGAGGAAGAAGAAGCAAGGACGGAAACCCAGTGGACCCAGAAATGGTGGACCACAGAATGGAGTGAACAAGCCCAAGGGCAAGTGTTTCCGTTGCAAGCAGTCTGGACATTGGAAGTCTAATTGTCCTCTCAGACAAGGAGGTATGAACTTTTCCTTAGTCACTGAAACATGTTTAGCGGTGTTATCCACCGGTACCTGGTGTGTGGATACGGGAGCCACTGATCATGTCTGCAATTCTTTGCAGGGGTTCCAGGAAACCCGGCGGCTTAGAGAGGGAGAGATCACTATCTACATGGGCAACGCAACGAAAGTGGCGGCAGTTGCAGTGGGAGATATTTATTTGTCTTTTAATAATAAAATTTTGGTATTGAATAATTGTCTTTATGTACCGAATTTTAGAAAGAACCTTGTTTCGGTTTCTAAATTGGTTTTGAATGAATATTCTGTTTCTTTTGATAGTTCTGTTATTATCAAAAAGAATGGTGAGTATATCTGTTCTGGTACATTGATAGGCAACTTATATATACTGAATCCTGATTATTCCACGATGCAACGAGTAGAGTCAAATAACACATCTAGTACCAATAAGAGAAAGGAGCCTTCTAGAATGAATCAAAAGTATTTATGGCATCTTAGGCTAGGTCATATTAACTTGGGCAGGATTCAAAGGTTGATAACTGATGGAATACTCAGTGGTGTGAAAGATGAGGACTTTCCGACCTGTGAATCATGCCTGGAAGGAAAAATGACCAAGCGACCCTTTAGTGATAAAGGGTATAGATCCAAGGAAGTACTGGAATTGATTCACTCTGATTTGTGCGGGCCTTTATCTGTCCAAGCGAGAGGAGGTTACGAATATTTCGCAACCTTCACTGATGATTACTCAAGGTATGGTTTTATATACCTGATGCGCCGCAAGAGCGAGTGCTTTGACAAGTTCAAAGAGTACAAATCTCTTGTGGAGAACCTTCATGGTAAAACCATAAAGACTCTACGATCTGATCGTGGAGGAGAGTACCTCTCGGGAGAGTTTAAGGCGTACTTATTAGAGAATGGGATTGACTCCCAGATGACTGCACCATACACGCCCCAGCAGAATGGTGTAGCAGAAAGAAGGAATAGGACTCTTATGGAAATGGTAAGATCTATGATGAGTTATTCAGAACTACCAGTTTCGTTCTGGGGATATGCCTTGGAAACAGCAGCGTATATCCTAAACTTAGTTCCTTCTAAATCAGTCCCTAAGACGCCCTCGGAATTGTGGACCAGGCGAAAGCCAAATTTGAAACACATTCGGATCTGGGGTTGTCCAGCACATGTGCTGAAGCATGGGGCTGATAAGTTGGAATCTCGTTTAGATATTCGGTTGTTTATAGGATATCCTAGAGGAACTAAAGGTGGTCTATTTTATAGTCCTAAGGACCAGAAGATCGTTGTTAGCACCAACGCTCGTTTCTTGGAAGAGGATTATATAATGGACCACAAGCCCAAGAGTGAGATAATACTAAACGAACTGAGGGGGGACGATCTGTTGGAAATCGACTACCCGGGAGGCGTTCGTTCGATCGCTCGAACATCCGAATGTTGGAAATCGATATCCCGGGCTATTAAAATTTATGCGGAACCAATAGCCCGACCGAAATCCTTCATCGCCGGAGATTGGATCCCCGACTCATCCGCAGGAGTCCGACCTTTGGAGACTACGCGCCCGAAGACACGCAGCCCGCCCCCAGCCGATTTTCTCCCGCGAGTCGGATCCACGAACGCGAACCACCGTACGACGGAACCGGGCCCGACGAGAGCTCCACCGCGGACAAGCCGCGGCAAAACCCTAGCCGAGCCCCCGCCGCGAGGGGCTCGCGATCGCGCACTTGCGATCGCTGGGGCTGCCCAGCAGCCCCCGGTGGTGAGTCCGGCGACTCACCACCGCCGCCGGAGGAGGGCGGTCAGCCCCCAGCTGACCCGCCGCGGCCCAGCCGCGGCTTCCCTCGCGATCGCGCACCAGCCGCGATCGCTCATCCCAGCCGGAGCCGGGATGACTCCCGTGCGCACGCCGCCGGGGAGAGGTGGCCAGGGGGTTCGCTCCGCCGTGGCACCAGCCCACGGCTGAACCCCCAGCGATCGACTTCACGTCGATCGCATGCCCCGGCGTACAGCCGGGGCCTTCTCTTACCCGCGCGCCGCTTCGATCGAACCCTAGGGTTCGATCGATCCCTTGGCTCCAAGCCGAGGGTCCTTCGATCTTCGCCGGGGATCTCGAATCCCCGTCCCCGAAGTTCGTACGTTTATCCGGATCGTGTGTTCATGTATATACTACGATTAATTCACACGAAATCATAAAAGAGGGTTTATGATTTTACCTTCGATTCGTTGTGCGGAGAAACGAAATCAAGCACCTTTGATGACCTTGCGATCTTCCCACGTATTCCTTGCACTCCGTTCGAACGTCGTGTGGGCGACGATCTATCGAACTCCTATGGATCTTCCTCACTCTCAAGACTTTATGATTGGCGTAGGTCAATTAATTGTGTTATGAAAAGTGAAGACCATGTAGTGCTTATATAGGCTACGTAGGGGATCATAAGGAGAATAAATATTGGGCTTCTAAATATTGAAGATTAAATTGGGTCTAACCCAAATCCATTAATCCTTATCAATATTAAATTTTATTTATTTTCCACTATATAAATAAAATTGCACTCTCAATATTATTCCATATTATATCAAATAATATTTCTCCGGTAGTATTATATATTCCGTGTATTTAAGATTTAAATATCCATGAATAAATTTATTTATTGCTCAATAAATATTATTCATCTCTTATATCCGAGACTAGTACCATTCAACCTTAATTATTATGCGGATTAAATCCACCTGCAGGGTTTACATAATAATTCCTTATGAACTCATCTCGGGGATATTATCAACCCTTACGGGATACACTTTCCCGTCAAGTATTCACGGCATGCCATATATGAAATATAGTGACCCAACTTAACCGGTAATTAACCCAATAATTAAATCGGTTAATTCCTTTGGTAAATCAAAGTCACTTATATTAAATATACACACCCGCAATAATATCGGGGATTAAGAATAAAATACACTGAGACTCAAATCGATTATCGCCGGCAATCCTAATCGATGAATTTCAAGCTGATCCGCCCAATACACCAAGTGTACAAGTGTGATAAAATAATTAAGATAAATTATTTTCTCTCTCACACAATGACTATACCGATGGATTAGTTCGTGTCCATCTAGGTCGTGAGCAACTGTTCGATTAAATACGAGTAACCGATAGTATGATCTTCTGTGTGCCCATGCAACACCATACTAACTACAACGTATAAAATCCAGAACTATATTTTTCATATTTAATTAAATGCAAATAATTGTTTATTAATTAAATAGGTTAAATGCTATGACAGAGAGTTTACCGATACTTAAATCTAGACATTAAGTACACAACTCCAACAATCTCCCACTTGTACTAAGGTCTAGTCATTTCCTCCAAACTCCCGACTCCCATACTCATCACGTGCTTAAGTTATACTTCCCAGAAGTATCATGTGAATGAGCAATCTAGGTTGCCGCTCTGAAGTTATCTTGGTGACTACTGCGTCGTCTCTCTGACGATGATTCGTATCAGGTGGTACTTGCTCTATGTGTTATCATCATCTTTTGAACTTATGACTTCTTCCAGTTTACCATGCACCGCTATGTACATAGCCTTTGGTGAACCAAGAGTCATATCCAAGTTCAGAGGTCATTCCGGAACCTAACCAAAACTTCCGCTGCCTCTGAGGCTGCTATTCGGTTTCTTAGGTTCCACCTCTTTTAAAAGTGAACACATAGCCTGATATCGACTTACACTGGTCCTTTCTCTGATTTTTATCTGAGAAAGCGTAATCTAAGAAGATTTCGTATTGCCAGTAATCCTGTAGTTCCAAGTACTTTTACAGCATTCGAATATTTCTTATCCAGATTACTTTGATATCCTCCCACTACGCTAACCGCATAGTTGATATCAGGTTCTTGTTTTATAACACCGCATTTACAAAGCTCTCCACACTCGAAGTGTAGGTAACTGCTTTGTCTATATCCATCTCCTTTATGTGTTCGAGACACATACCTTTAGACAGATGTATTCCGCTCTAGTAAGGCAATAACCTTTCTCAGAATTGTGCATGTTTAAAACAAACCATAATCATATAAGATATCTTAAGAGAAATACAAGTGTTCTTATCTAGAGATCGAAAGATTTCTAAGAACATTGATCCAACTTCATCTTAATCTTATATCTCGATTTACTTAGACAACCTCTATTTTATGTCTGACAACACTTTTACATTGTTGCCAACGATAAAGTGTTATCTACACAAAATTCCGAGAAACACCACCTTGTTTCCATTACGTTTCTAATATACCTTTTATTGTCTATGCCTTTTGATGAATCCATATAATGGACTATCTCATCAATTCGCAAGTTCCACAATTTCCAGCTTTGTGATAATCCATAAATGGATTCACTAAGCTTGTACCTCTAAATGGTCTTGCCTCTTAACAATATCATTGCTTTCCAAGTAGGCACATTTAGATTAGTACTGCCCCCTATGCAGAACTAGGGATCGATTTCATGTCTACTAGATCCAGAGTTTAAAACTCTTCCAGTCTTATGAACATCTCCGGTTGCTTAACAACCTCCCACTGCAATGGCGTTCCGGTGTATAACAGTAATAACATTAGGTGCAGTTAGTGGTGTACTACTACTTGGTTAGGCTGGTTCTCAGTCTACTCTTTCCTCTTTATTAGGTACTTTGTTAATTAGGGCATTGTAGTTCATCCAATAGTCTTCCTCTAAGAACCGGGCGAAGACACCATTCTGGTTCGCAGTACTATTGAACATACAATTACTTGTTCTTCTAGGATATTCTACAATTACATCGAATGTGTCATTGTATCCAGAAATATCCATAGAACATAGGTAGTTCCGAATAAACTTGTTCTTTTACTATTAGAATCCCTTTCCTTATTCCTGACACACCATGTCTACACATCAGTGTATGGTGCAGTCGTTTGAGACTTAATCTCAACTTTTGATTTATGCTATGTGTTATTTAGATAGGTGATAGCCTCCGCGAACTAGTCGCAAGCTTCCAATGGATATACTTTGAAGGATCCCCATAATGGCTTTGTGTTGAAAAACACTCCGCTTTTATGGCACATCAAGTATTCTAATCCACCTTCGAGTATTCTTTAAAGAACGACTCGTACTTCTCTAATTACACATATGTCTGCATATATCATCTTTGATCATTCTTAATACTTGTCCGAATTCCATCCTTTACCCAGAAAGGATAACTTAGTTGTATCATCTTTCAAGATCGATTCTTAGGTCGGGAGGTCCATTCCTCCAACTATAATTGATCAAATCAATTTCGACTTTTTGAATCCCTTTTGAATAGATACTACCAAGTTCAAGAATTCACAAGTACAATGATCGATAAAGAAATACATCCAATAAGTAAAATAAGTTATAACGGTTTGTTGCATCGTGGTAGACTAAGGATTTATCATTCATATATTGCTATCTAATGTACCATAATAGATATCGCCATTATTCCTTGTCTAAATCATCAAGTGATTAAAGAAATAAAATATCCATTAATAATAGAAATCCAGAACAAAAGTTCTTTCTAAAATATAAAAGGTACAAAGCAATAAACTTGAAATGAAATCCTAAACAGATAGATAAATGTCTTCCACTGCAACCGCTGCTTCCTCAACAGCTTTGCCCATGTGGACTCGAACTTTTCTTCTCTAAGTCGCTGGGTTTTCTGGAACCCTTGCATTTAGAATGCACATACCGTCAGTGGTTCCATATCTACACACCAGAATTCTGGTAGATAATACCGCTGACTATGTTTTACGACTAAAGAAAAATTCGTACCTTTGAGAGGACAAGATGTAGACCCCCAGTACTCAGACTGCTTCCCTTGGGGATGTTTGCCCGAAGGCTTCTTTATCCCACCCTTTGGTCCAAGTCCTTTAGGATCACCGGACCCCCTTGTCTTCTTCTCCTTTCCTTTGCCTTTAGGTTCGAAACCTTTGGCTTTGACTATAAGAGCTCGCGATTGTTTTAACTCGTCCAAAAGATCCATCATCTCAAAAACATGATCAAGTGTTTCATCGAAGTAACAGATCTTTATGAGTATCCTCATCGCCTCTTTTCTAGCCTTCTCATCATGTCCAAACAGCAACTTGAGTTTGAGCATGACATCATGATTAGTGGCTAATGCACGAGCACTACCCCACCTTTCAAAGTCAAAAATCTCCTCCTCAGTTGAGTTAATGGTGAGTCCAGGAGGACAAGTTTCACTGAGTACATCTTTGTACTCTTTTGCAGTCTGAGCAATGTCTAACTCTTCTTTCCATTCAATACAGTATGGAACCAGTGCGTTAATTTCCTCAAGTATCAACAAAAGTGGATTCATAGCAATTCTCTAAACCTATAAGCACATTTAAACAAACAATTAATTTAATATCCGACGTTATCTCCCTGGAATAACATCATTAAATTACTAATCACATCTAAAATCCCATCAGGTAAGGCAAGCCACGTGGTGTGGACGTTTACCCACCCAAATGATTTAGCAATTAGATTTTCTTTGGTCATACATCGCTTATAGCGGAACCTCGTGGGGAGGAATACTATAAGGCGTATCTAAGTGTAAACCATTACTCAGTACCAAAGTAAATTACTTGGAATCGCTACATCACCGCAAGCCACGTGGTGTGGACGTTTACGATAACTTCACAACTCTTCATAATTACTTACAACTGTCTACATCAATTAATCCAAAGTCCGTCAGCATAGCAAGCCACGTGGTGTGGACGTTTACTACACTAAGAGACTTTTATGATTGACTCCCAATTACTTGATCCATTTAATCTCGTAAATCAAGACGTGGAGAATCATAAGTGAAACTCGAAGTTTCTAACCAGTGATTCGCCATGCGAACGACCCTATCTCTCATAAATGAGGGAGCCGAGCAGACAAGCGACCCATCTATCAAAGAATGGTACGGAAGTCTCTAATTTGTGTCCTCTACATGACCAAGTGGCTCTGGCTCCATTCCACTCCCCGGGGTGAGAATGAGTCGACTTGAAGTCAGTTTCAGAAAGACAAATTAGGCATTGTTTGATAAATTTGATCAATGTTTCTTGTAAAAGGAATTACAAGAATTCTCCTCCAATGACTCGTCTATACGAACTTCGAAAGTCCATAAGAGTCACCAAGAGAACAGCAATGGAGACCATGGGAATGTTTCCATCCCCTCTCCCACTTAGCTTTTTATAATAATAGGGATACGCTATCTAGTGCATAAAATAAACACATATAGCATGCATACAAGCAATAAAGCACATAGTATCACATAGTCAAAATAATGCTAGAAAATTATTTTCCGAATATCATGGCTTTATTCCATCTCCGTACGCATCTTCTAGTCTTCAGTCTTCGTTCTTGAATGCTCCATGTGACGAGAATATTAATCTCTAATATTTAAATCTATTTATTCTCAATTAATCCAAAAGTTACTTAATTCGAAAATTAAGTCAATCGAATATATCAAAAATAAAATTAAATATTATTAATATTTTTATTTATTTATTTTCCTATCTAGTTCTATTAAAACTCTAGAATAATCTATCCAAATAAAATTTGGAATACTCTAGAAGTTATCTATAATAGAACAAGGAAAAATAAATTAGGACTTACTACTTTCCAAATTTATTTTTATTCCTAATCCATGAATATTCCCATGAGTAGGAATAATCAAATAGGAAAAATAAATTTAGTACTAAATTGATTAAATTTCTAATCTATGAATATTTCCATGAAGGAAATAAATCAATAGAAAATAAAATTAATTTAAATTAATTCTTTCCCTAAACCATGAGAGTTTCCAAGAAAGGAAAATACTCAAAATAGGAAAAATCCGAATTAATTGGGAAAGTGGATCTTGGTAGGAATAACATGAGATTGGGAGATCCCACGTTATCCCCACCGTCGACCTCCACTGCCCGGGACCACCACCACCGCCGCCCCCAGCCCACGCGCCACCACCACCGGTGGCCGGCGTGGCTAGAAGCCCTAGCGGGCAGCTCCCGGGATGGGTCGATCGATCCTCATGGGGATCGATCATGGGGATGATCGACCCCCCCGGTTTTTCGTCCTCTTCGTCTTCGTCACACGTCTTCGTCTTCCGGCGATCGTCTCAACATCGAACCAACGTAATCAAAATTACAAAATTTAAATTACAATTATCCGGTATCGATTCTATACATGAAATCGACCCTATACATTTTCCGGAAAAACAAAGAACGTAATAATAAATCCTAAATTCGGTCAACCCCCGAATTTTTACTATTACAAACATTCATCCACACAAAACGAATCTCGACATGTCCGAGAGTTTAATAATCATGATAATTAATTAATAAACAATAATTAATTAAATCCAACCATGATAGCCGGAGATCCTGCAAGGTAGAACAATAATCGAGCATATACATGAACACGAAACCAAACGCTCTGATACCAATTGTTGGAAATCGATATCCCGGGCTATTAAAATTTATGCGGAACCAATAGCCCGACCGAAATCCTTCATCGCCGGAGATTGGATCCCCGACTCATCCGCAGGAGTCCGACCTTTGGAGACTACGCGCCCGAAGACACGCAGCCCGCCCCCAGCCGATTTTCTCCCGCGAGTCGGATCCACGAACGCGAACCACCGTACGACGGAACCGGGCCCGACGAGAGCTCCACCGCGGACAAGCCGCGGCAAAACCCTAGCCGAGCCCCCGCCGCGAGGGGCTCGCGATCGCGCACTTGCGATCGCTGGGGCTGCCCAGCAGCCCCCGGTGGTGAGTCCGGCGACTCACCACCGCCGCCGGAGGAGGGCGGTCAGCCCCCAGCTGACCCGCCGCGGCCCAGCCGCGGCTTCCCTCGCGATCGCGCACCAGCCGCGATCGCTCATCCCAGCCGGAGCCGGGATGACTCCCGTGCGCACGCCGCCGGGGAGAGGTGGCCAGGGGGTTCGCTCCGCCGTGGCACCAGCCCACGGCTGAACCCCCAGCGATCGACTTCACGTCGATCGCATGCCCCGGCGTACAGCCGGGGCCTTCTCTTACCCGCGCGCCGCTTCGATCGAACCCTAGGGTTCGATCGATCCCTTGGCTCCAAGCCGAGGGTCCTTCGATCTTCGCCGGGGATCTCGAATCCCCGTCCCCGAAGTTCGTACGTTTATCCGGATCGTGTGTTCATGTATATACTACGATTAATTCACACGAAATCATAAAAGAGGGTTTATGATTTTACCTTCGATTCGTTGTGCGGAGAAACGAAATCAAGCACCTTTGATGACCTTGCTATCTTCCCACGTATTCCTTGCACTCCGTTCGAACGTCGTGTGGGCGACGATCTATCGAACTCCTATGGATCTTCCTCACTCTCAAGACTTTATGATTGGCGTAGGTCAATTAATTGTGTTATGAAAAGTGAAGACCATGTAGTGCTTATATAGGCTACGTAGGGGATCATAAGGAGAATAAATATTGGGCTTCTAAATATTGAAGATTAAATTGGGTCCAACCCAAATCCATTAATCCTTATCAATATTAAATTTTATTTATTTTCCACTATATAAATAAAATTGCACTCCCAATATTATTCCATATTATATCAAATAATATTTCTCCGGTAGTATTATATATTCCGTGTATTTAAGATTTAAATATCCATGAATAAATTTATTTATTGCTCAATAAATATTATTCATCTCTTATATCCGAGACTAGTACCATTCAACCTTAATTATTATGCGGATTAAATCCACCTGCAGGGTTTACATAATAATTCCTTATGAACTCATCTCGGGGATATTATCAACCCTTATGGGATACACTTTCCCGTCAAGTATTCACGGCATGCCATATATGAAATATAGTGACCCAACTTAACCGGTAATTAACCCAATAATTAAATCGGTTAATTCCTTTGGTAAATCAAAGTCACTTATATTAAATATACACACCCGCAATAATATCGGGGATTAAGAATAAAATACACTGAGACTCAAATCGATTATCGCCGGCAATCCTAATCGATGAATTTCAAGCTGATCCGCCCAATACACCAAGTGTACAAGTGTGATAAAATAATTAAGATAAATTATTTTCTCTCTCAGTTAACGACTATACCGATGGATTAGTTCGTGTCCATCTAGGTCGTGAGCAACTGTTCGATTAAATACGAGTAACCGATAGTATGATCTTCTGTGTGCCCATGCAACACCATACTAACTACAACGTATAAAATCCAGAACTATATTTTGCATATTTAATTAAATGCAAATAATTGTTTATTAATTAAATAGGTTAAATGCTATGACAGAGAGTTTACCGATACTTAAATCTAGACATTAAGTACACAACTCCAACACCGAACGCTCCCAGTCGACCTCCGAAGTCGCTACTTCGTTCGCACGACACCCCTTGACCCGATTCACGCCCAGCCATCGCCCCGAAGGACAACCGCGCGAAACGGGACTGGACTGCATCAATTCGGCGACCGCCGAAAGCAGTCCAGCGGTCGCTGAAAGGAACTGCAAACGGCGACCGCCGTTTGCCCTTTGGCGACCGCCGTTTGTCCGCGAACAGCAATGCGACGTTGCTGTTCCGGGCTCGTTTCCGGGTCGTTTTTCCTCATCCGACTACCGTTCCGGAGGTCCTAGAACCCCCAGTAGTCGAGGAACACAATCCACGACCCCGGAACCCGATCTACGTTCATGTATGATCAACGAGAAAATTGAGATCGAATAAATGCGGAATATAGAGATCCGATCTCATACCTTGTCGGTCGATTGTTGAGACCTTAGAGCTTCTAACGTATTCTCTTCCCGACTCCAGCCGTTGTGTGGGCAACGATCCGCTGGGTACGTCCTTGTCTTCTCTCTCCTTTCTGAAAACCACCGTATGATTATTCTCTCTCTGAGAATAATATAATTGCGTTAACTTTTATTTTAACAGAGAAAAAGTTTTTATTGCGCTAAGCAAATAATTCTTTTCTCTGCTGAAATAATAATTGCGGCGAATTGTAGGTTTTAGGAGAGGGCAAGGGGGGGGGGGGGGGGGGGGTTAAATAGAGCTACGTTAGGGACCTAAGGGAAATTAATTAAGGGCTAAATTGAAATATTAATTAACTTGGAATACGTAAACGCAATTCCTTAATTAATCGATTTCAATTTTAATTATTATTCACTCCACTAAAAAATAATAATTGAATTCCCGAAATTAATTTTAATATTATTTCAACAATAATAAATCCGCCGAAATTACATATACGACTTTCCCCGTGTTTAAGATATCGAACGTCCACGAATTTATTTAATTACTAATAATTAAATTAATTCGTTTCTTATTATCCGAGACTAGTACCACTCATCCTTATTATCATGTGGAACAAATCCACCTGCAGGGTTTACATGATAAACTTTATGAGCTCATCTCGGGAACTTTATCAACCCGATAAACGGGACACGGTTTCCTGTCTATAATCTATAGCATGCCGTGAGTACAATTACGATTCCCAATTTACCGAGTATCTCGACTAATCAAATAGTCTCACTCATTGGTAAGTTAAAGAACCGAGAATTGGACACACGCACCTATAATTATATAGGGATTAGGAATTCGTATATCCGTAATTCTGAGGTCTAGTTCGATTACGTCGATTAGTATAAATCGAACGCCCTCCCGTGGTCCTGCTCAATACACCAAGTGTACGAGTGTAACATAATAGTCAAGACCAACTATTACCCAGTCACACTACGACGTACCGATGGATTGTCCCTGTCCATCTAAGTCGTGAGCTTCTGTTCGATAGTATACGAGTAACCGACAGTATGATCTTCCGCGTGTCTCCTCACGCCATACTGTCTACAACGTATATATCTAGGACTATTGCATTCAAGTACAAGATGGACAAAATGCCGACAGTTTGATTAATAGATAATGTAAAACACAGATAAGGAGTTCCATATTGTCACTAAACTAGACATTTAGAATATAACTCCATCAATCTCCCACTTATACTAAATCTCTAGTTGCCCTCTACCATACATCCGATACCCATCCCCTTCACGTGTCTCTTGAACGCTTCCGCTGGAAGTGCCTTCGTAAAGGGGTCAGCCAGGTTATCCGCTGATGCAAACTTGTTGACAACCGCATCGCCTCTCCTGACGATGTCTCTAATCAGGTGGTACTTGCGATCTATGTGTTTACTCGCATTGTGGGCTCGTGGTTCCTTTGCATTTGCCACTGCACCGCTATTGTCACAATAAATTGTGATAGCTCTAGGCATTTTAGGAACCACATCCAAGTCCATAAGGAAGTTCCGGAGCCACACCGATTCTTTAGCTGCCTCAGAGGCTGCTACATATTCGGCTTCCATGGTAGAGTCCGAAATGCATTTCTGCTTAACACTCTTCCATGGCTCCACCTCCCATTGTGAACACATAGCCTGATGTAGACTTTCGCTGATCCTTATCATATTGGAAATCCGAGTCTGTGTAACTAATAGGAATCAACTCGGACGCTTTGTAACTCAGAACATAGTTCCTAGTCCTTCGCAGGTACTTAAGTATGTTCTTTACAGCAGTCCAGTGACCCTGTCCAGGGTTACTCTGATATCTAGCTACCATGCCAACGGCATAGCAGATATCAGGTCTCGTGCACAACATGGCATACATTAGACTTCCTACTGCCGAAGCATAAGGAACCTTCTTCATGTAATCTATCTCCTTTTGTGTTTTGGGACACATGTCTTTAGATAGATGAATTCCATGGCAGAAAGGTTGAGCACCTCTCTTGGAATTCTGCATGTTGAAACGAGCTAGAATCGTATCAATATATGAAGCCTGGGACAAGCTTAATGTTTTTTTCAGGCGATCCCTTATAACCTTGATCCCAAGAACATGCCCAACTTGTCCTAAGTCTTTCATATCGAATTGCTTGGACAACCATCCCTTTATGTCCGACAACATCTTCACATTGTTGCCAATTAGAAGGATGTCGTCTACATAAAGCACGAGAAACGCCACACTGTTTCCGTCACATCTCCGGTATACACACGACTCGTCCATGCTTTGAATGAATCCATAAGACTGGATAACCTCATCAAACCGCATGTTCCAAGATCTAGAAGCTTGCTTCAATCCATAAATGGATCGGTTTAGCTTACACACTAGATGCCCTTGGCCTTTCTTAATGAAACCTTCTGGCTGTCTCATGTAAATGGTCTCGTCAAGATTCCCATTCAAGAATGCTGTCTTGACGTCCATTTGCCACACCTCATAATCCATATAAGATGCTATAGACAAAAGAATCCGGATCGACTTTAGCATAGCTACCGGGGAAAAGGTTTCCTCATAATCGATCCCTTCTTTCTGAGTATACCCTTTCGCAACAAGCCTAGCCTTGAAGGTTTCAACCTTCCCGTCAGACCCTCTTTTTCTCTTGTACACCCACTTGCAACCAATGGCTTTTACACCTTTGGGCGGTGCTACAAGATTCCAGACCTGATTTGAATCCATTGATTCAATCTCATATTTCATCGCCTTTTGCCAAGACTGAGCATCTTGATCTTTAAGCGCCTCGCCATAGGTCCAGGGATCGGCTTCATGTTCTCCAGGTAACAAGTCCGAAGACTCACCTATAAACATGAACCTGTCGGGTTGTCGAACAACCCTCCCACTACGACGAGGCTCCGGTGTAACCTCAGTAACTACAGGTGCAGACTGTGGTGGCGTATCACCCGGTTCAGTTGGATCTAAGTCTTGATCGTCCCCTCTCAGTTCGTTAAGTATTATCTCACTCTTGGGCATGTGGTCCATTATATAATCCTCTTCCAAGAACCGAGCGTTGGTGCTAACAACGATCTTCTGGTCCTTAGGACTATAAAATAGACCACCTTTCGTTCCTCTAGGATATCCTATAAACAACCAAATATCTGAACGAGATTCCAACTTATCAGCCCCATGCTTCAGCACATGTGCTGGACAACCCCAGACCCGAATGTGTTTCAAATTCGGCTTTCGCCCGGTCCACATTTCCGAGGGCGTCTTAGGGACTGATTTAGAAGGAACTAAGTTCAGGATATACGCCGCTGTTTCCAAGGCATATCCCCAGAACGAAACTGGTAGTTCTGAATAACTCATCATAGATCTTACCATTTCCATAAGAGTCCTATTCCTTCTTTCTGCTACACCATTCTGCTGGGGCGTGTATGGTGCAGTCATCTGGGAGTCAATCCCATTCTCTAATAAGTACGCCTTAAACTCTCCCGAGAGGTACTCTCCTCCACGATCAGATCGTAGAGTCTTTATGGTTTTACCATGAAGGTTCTCCACAAGAGCTTTGTACTCCTTGAACTTGTCAAAGCACTCGCTCTTGCGGCGCATCAGGTATATAAAACCATACCTTGAGTAATCATCAGTGAAGGTTGCGAAATATTCATAACCTCCTCTCGCTTGGACAGATAAAGGCCCGCACAAATCAGAGTGAATCAATTCCAGTACTTCCTTGGATCTATACCCCTTATCACTAAAGGGTCGCTTGGTCATTTTTCCTTCCAGGCATGATTCGCAGGTTGGAAAGTCCTCATCTTTCACACCACTGAGTATTCCATCAGTTATCAACCTTTGAATCCTGCCCAAGTTAATATGACCTAGCCTAAGATGCCATAAGTACTTTTGATTCATTCTAGAAGGCTCCTTTCTCTTATTGGTACTAGATGTGTTATTTGACTCTACTCGTTGCATCGTGGAATAATCAGGATTCAGTATATATAAATTGCCTATCAATGTACCAGAACAGATATACTCACCATTCTTTTTGATAATAACAGAACTATCAAAAGAAACAGAATATTCATTCAAAACCAATTTAGAAACCGAAACAAGGTTCTTTCTAAAATTCGGTACATAAAGACAATTATTCAATACCAAAACTTTATTATTAAAAGACAAAAGAATATCTCCCACTGCAACTGCCGCCACTTTCGTAGCGTTGCCCATGTAGATAGTGATCTCTCCCTCTCTAAGCCGCCGGGTTTCCTGGAACCCCTGCAAAGAATTGCAGACATGATCAGTGGCTCCCGTATCCACACACCAGGTACCGGTGGATAACACCGCTAAACATGTTTCAGTGACTAAGGAAAAGTTCATACCTCCTTGTCTGAGAGGACAATTAGACTTCCAATGTCCAGACTGCTTGCAACGGAAACACTTGCCCTTGGGCTTGTTCACTCCATTCTGTGGTCCACCATTTCTGGGTCCACTGGGTTTCCGTCCTTGCTTCTTCTTCCTCTTAGTCCCCGGAGGGCCAGGAAGTTTCACAGCCACAAGTGCCTGAGATTTCTTAAAGATTCCCTCTGCCGCCTGGAGTTCAGTCAGGAGCTCCGCCAACGAATATAACCTCTGGTTCATGTTATAGTTCAGGCGGAACTGCTCAAAACTCCTAGGCAGAGACTGGAGCACTATATCGATCTGGGTTTCCCCATCGATAGCTCCTCCCATAATCTCTATCTCATTCAGATAGCCTATCATCCTAAGAACGTGATCCCTCACGGGCGTTCCTTCGGACATAGTGGCCGTCATGAGTTTTCTCATGGCATCTTGCCTGGCTGCCCTATCCTGACTACCAAACATCTCCTTGAGGTTAAGCATCATATCATAGGCAGTGGTCATGGCCTCATGCTGATGTTGCAGCACATTTGACATAGAAGCCAAAATGTAGCACCGCGCCATTTGATCAGCCTTGACCCACTTCCGATGAGCTTCCTTTTCCTCAGGAGTGGAGGTATCAATAGGTTCATCAGGACAAACCTCATGGAGTACATATTTGTACTCCTCAGCAGTTAGGACAATTTCCAAGTTTCGTTTCCAATCAACATAGTTCGGACCAGTGAGTTTGTTTTCTTTTAGTATAATGGACAGCGGGTTGAGTGCCATATCTATAAAAGAGACAAATCAAACTGTCAAATTTAATTCGATATCAACTCCCTTAATTAATATCAATAAATTTACCAATCAATCCTAAAATCCCATCAGACTAGCATGCCACGTTCATGTGGACGTATACTAGTCCAAACGATTTTATAACTGGACTTTTACTTCGGTCGTACATCATTACAGCAGTGACTCCGATGGGGAGGATACTGTAAAGCGTACCTAAGTGTCTACCATTTCTCAGTACTAAGTTAACCGCTCGGAAACTACACGCCCACCGCAAGCCACGTTAGTGTGGACGTTTACGTTGACATGCGGTCCCTTTACGACTTCCAATAACTGTCGAGCCTCAATTAACCCAAAGTTCCGTTTCCGTCTAGTAAGCCACGATAGTGTGGACGTTTACTAAACAAACAACTTTGTTAATTGAATTCCATTTAATAAATTTCACAATTTCATTAATCAAAGCTTGATATCTCGTAAGTGAAACTCGAAGTTTCTAACCAGCGATCAATCACGCAATTGAGCCCTATCTCTCACAAAGTGAGGGAGCCAACCAGACAATCGATCTAGTCATCAAATGACTCGAATGTCTCTAATCTGTGTCATCGACATAACCAAGCGCTTTGGCTCCATTCCACTCCCCGGGGTGAGAATGAGTCGAGTTGAAATTAGTCTTTGAAAGACAGATTAGGCATTGCTTTGAAAAACTTAAGTGTTCAATTCTATAAATGGAATTGAATTCGAATTTTGATCCAGTGATATCCGTGTGTCAACTTTATCCGATAGGGAGGATGACACTAAAGCCAACTCGTAAGCGACACACATCACCATCAAAACAGAGAATGGAGACCGCGGGATTGTTTCCAATCCCTCTCCCACTTAGTTTTTACGAAAGGGATTAACAAGCATGCATAAAATTTAAAGCATAATAAAAGCACGTTAAACATACAAGAAGCAATTAACGTGGCCCGATTATTATGGCCTTTAAAATCTTCGATGCACGTCTTCTCGGATCTTCGTCTCGTTGCTCGTCTCGGTCTCGGTCCATCACCGACTCGTCTAAGGACCAAGAGACGAACCCCTCCCACTGGAGTATCATCCCGGGCCCTCGACAAGCGATCCGTGATGTCCGTCGAACCCCCGCAGAGCTGCTGCCCGAAGTCCAGCGAAACGGCGACCGCCGTTTGAGAAACGGCGACCGCCGTTTGAGAAACGGCGACCGCCGTTTGCCCTTCAGCAGCCGCGGGTTCGACTTCTCGACCCTCGTTCGTCCGTCCTTCGATCTCTTCTCGATCCACCAAGTAGCAGCAACATTACATAAGTAACCTAGCTACTTCCGGCATCGATCCTATACAGAATGATCGATCCTATACACCCGGATAAACGAAAACGAAATAGAAAACCCTAAACGACTCAACCCGTCGTTTTAATCTATTACAAGCAAGCAACGATTCAAAAAAAAACAAAGATCTCGACAACCCCGAGAGTTTAACAAACCACAACATACAGTACATAAACATATGACCATAATAATCGGGTTATCCTGCAAAACAAAACTCGCAAACAATACAAAGAACGTATAACCGGCTCTGATACCAATTGTTGGAAATCGACTACCCGGGAGGCGTTCGTTCGATCGCTCGAACATCCGAACGCTCCCAGTCGACCTCCGAAGTCGCTACTTCGTTCGCACGACACCCCTTGACCCGATTCACGCCCAGCCATCGCCCCGAAGGACAACCGCGCGAAACGGGACTGGACTGCATCAATTCGGCGACCGCCGAAAGCAGTCCAGCGGTCGCTGAAAGGAACTGCAAACGGCGACCGCCGTTTGCCCTTTGGCGACCGCCGTTTGTCCGCGAACAGCAACGCGACGTTGCTGTTCCGGGCTCGTTTCCGGGTCGTTTTTCCTCGTCCGACTACCGTTCCGGAGGTCCTAGAACCCCCAGTAGTCGAGGAACACAATCCACGACCCCGGAACCCGATCTACGTTCATGTATGATCAACAAGAAAATTGAGATCGAATAAATGCGGAATATAGAGATCCGATCTCATACCTTGTCGGTCGATTGTTGAGACCTTAGAGCTTCTAACGTATTCTCTTCCCGACTCCAGCCGTTGTGTGGGCAACGATCCGCTGGGTACGTCCTTGTCTGCTCTCTCCTTTCTGAAAACCACCGTATGATTATTCTCTCTCTGAGAATAATATAATTGCGTTAACTTTTATTTTAACAGAGAAAAAGTTTTTATTGCGCTAAGCAAATAATTCTTTTCTCTGCTGAAATAATAATTGCGGCGAATAGTAGGTTTTAGGAGAGGGCAAGGGGGGGGGGGGGGTATAAATAGAGCTACGTTAGGGACCTAAGGGAAATTAATTAAGGGCTAAATTGAAATATTAATTAACTTGGAATACGTAAACGCAATTCCTTAATTAATCGATTTCAATTTTAATTATTATTCACTCCACTAAAAAATAATAATTGAATTCCCGAAATTAATTTTAATATTATTTCAACAATAATAAATCCGCCGAAATTACATATACGACTTTCCCCGTGTTTAAGATATCGAACGTCCACGAATTTATTTAATTACTAATAATTAAATTAATTCGTTTCTTATTATCCGAGACTAGTACCACTCATCCTTATTATCATGTGGAACAAATCCACCTGCAGGGTTTACATGATAAACTTTATGAGCTCATCTCGGGGACGTTATCAACCCGATAAACGGGACACGGTTTCCTGTCTATAATCTATAGCATGCCGTGAGTACAATTACGATTCCCAATTTACCGAGTATCTCGACTAATCAAATAGTCTCACTCATTGGTAAGTTAAAGAACCGAGAATTGGACACACGCACCTATAATTATATAGGGATTAGGAATTCGTATATCCGTAATTCTGAGGTCTAGTTCGATTACGTCGATTAGTATAAATCGAACGCCCTCCCGTGGTCCTGCTCAATACACCAAGTGTACGAGTGTAACATAATAGTCCAGACCAACTATTACCCACTCAAACTACGACGTACCGATGGATTGTCCCTGTCCATCTAAGTCGTTAGCTTCTGTTCGATAGTATACGAGTAACCGACAGTATGATCTTCCGCGTGTCTCCTCACGCCATACTGTCTACAACGTATATATCTAGGACTATTGCATTCAAGTACAAGATGGACAAAATGCCGACAGTTTGATTAATAGATAATGTAAAACACAGATAAGGAGTTCCATATTGTCACTAAACTAGACATTTAGAATATAACTCCATCACGATCAAGGCTTAGATCCAACCGAACCGGGTGATACGCCACCACAGTCTGCACCTGTAGTTACTGAGGTTACACCGGAGCCTCGTCGTAGTGGGAGGGTTGTTAGACAACCCGATAGGTTCATGTTTATAGGTGAGTCTTCGGACTTGTTACCTGGAGAACATGAAGCCGATCCCTGGACCTACGGCGAGGCGCTTAAAGATCAAGATGCTCAGTCTTGGCAAAAGGCGATGAAATCTGAGATTGAATCAATGGATTCAAATCAGGTCTGGAATCTTGTAGCACCGCCCAAAGGTGTAAAAGCCATTGGTTGCAAGTGGGTGTACAAGAGAAAAAGAGGGTCTGACGGGAAGGTTGAAACCTTCAAGGCTAGGCTTGTTGCGAAAGGGTATACTCAGAAAGAAGGGATCGATTATGAGGAAACCTTTTCGCCGGTAGCTATGCTAAAGTCGATCCGGATTCTTTTGTCTATAGCATCTCATATGGATTATGAGGTGTGGCAAATGGACGTCAAGACAGCATTCTTGAATGGGAATCTTGACGAGACCATTTACATGAGACAGCCAGAAGGTTTCATCAAGAAAGGCCAAGAGCATCTAGTGTGTAAGCTAAACCGATCCATTTATGGATTGAAGCAAGCTTCTAGATCTTGGAACATGCGGTTTGATGATGTTATCCAGTCTTATGGATTCATTCAAAGCATGGACGAGTCGTGTGTATACCGGAGAAGTGACGGAAATAGTGTGGCGTTTCTCGTGCTTTATGTAGACGACATCCTTCTAATTGGCAACAATGTGAAGATGTTGTCGGACATAAAGGGATGGTTGTCCAAGCAATTCGATATGAAAGACTTAGGACAAGTTGGGCATGTTCTTGGGATCAAGGTTATACGGGATCGCCAGAAAAGAACATTGAGCTTGTCCCAGGCTTCATATATTATACGATTCTGGCTCGTTTCAACATGCAGAATTCCAAGAGAGGTGCTCAACCTTTCTGCCATGGAATTCATCTATCTAAAGACATGTGTCCCAAAACACAAAAGGAGATAGATTACATGAAGAAGGTTCCTTATGCTTCGGCAGTAGGAAGTCTAATGTATGCCATGTTGTGCACGAGACCTGATATTTCCTATGCCGTGGGCATGGTAGCTAGATATCAGAGTAACCCTGGACAGGGTCACTGGACTGTTGTAAAGAACATACTTAAGTACCTGCGAAGGACTAGGAATTATGTTCTGAGTTACAAAGCGTCCGAGTTGATTCCTATTGGTTACACAGACTCGGATTTCCAATCTGATAAGGATCAGCGAAAGTCTACATCAGGCTATGTGTTCACATTGGGAGGTGGAGCAATTTCATGGAAGAGTGTTAAGCAGAAATGCATTTCGGACTCTACCATGGAAGCCGAATATGTAGCAGCCTCTGAGGCAGCTAAAGAATCGGTGTGGCTCCGGAACTTCCTTATGGACTTGGATGTGGTTCCTAAAATGCCTAGAGCTATCACAATTTATTGTGACAATAGCGGTGCAGTGGAAAATGCAAAGGAACCACGAGCCCACAATGCGAGTAAACACATAGATCGCAAGTACCACCTGATTAGAGACATCGTCAGGAGAGGCGATGCGGTTGTCACCAAGATTGCATCAGCGGATAACCTGGCTGACCCCTTTACGAAGGCACTTCCAGCGGAAGCGTTCAAGAGACACGTGAAGGGGATGGGTATCGGATGTATGGTAGAGGGCAACTAGAGATTTAGTATAAGTGGGAGATTGATGGAGTTATATTCTAAATGTCTAGTTTAGTGACAATATGGAACTCCTTATCTGTGTTTTACATTATCTATTAATCAAACTGTCGGCATTTTTGTCTATCTTGTACTTGAATGCAATAGTCCTAGATATATACGTTGTAGACAGTATGGCGTCAGGAGACACGCGGAAGATCATACTGTCGGTTACTCGTATATTATCAAACAGAGGCTCACGACTTAGATGGACAGGGACAATCCATCGGTACGTCGTAGTGTGACTGGGTAATAGTTGGTCTTGACTATTATGTTACACTCGTACACTTGGTGTATTGAGCAGGACCACGGGAGGGCGTTCGATTTATACTAATCGACGTAATCGAACTAGACCTCAGAATTACGGATATACGAATTCCTAATCCCTATATAATTATAAGTGCGTATGTCCAATTCTCGGTTCTTTAACTTGCCAATGAGTGAGACTAATTGATTAGTCGAGATACTCGGTAAATTGGGAATCGGAATTGTACACACGGCATGCTATAGATTATAGACAGGAAATCGTGTCCCGTTTATCGGGTTGATAACGTCCCCGAGATGAGCTCATAAAGTTTATCATGTAAACCCTGCAGGTGGATTTGTTCCACATGATAATAAGGATGAGTGGTACTAGTCTCGGATAATAAGAAACGAATTAATTTAATTATTAGTAATTAAATAAATTCGTGGACGTTCGATATCTTAAACACGGGGAAAGTCGTATATGTAATTTCGGCAGAAATATTATTGTTGAAATAATATTAAAATTAATTTCGGGAATTCAATTATTATTTTTTAGTGGAGTGAATAATAATTGAAATTGAAATTGATTAATTAAGGAATTGCGGTTACGTATTCCAAGTTAATTAATATTTCAATTTAGCCCTTAATTAATTTAACCTTAGGTCCCTAATGTAACTCTATTTAAACCCCCCCTTGCTCTCTCCTAAGACCTACAGAACGCCGCAATAATTATTTCAGCAGAGAAAAATTATTTGCTTAGCGCAAATAAAAGTTTTCTCTGTTAAAATAAAAGTTAACGCAATTAAATTATTTTCTCACCAGAGAATAATTCATACGGTGGTCTTGGAAGGAGAGAAGCAGAAAAGGACGAACCCAGTAGATCGTTGCCCACACAACGTCTGGAGTCGGGAAGAGTCATACATTAGAAGCTCTAAGGTCTCAACAATCGACCGATAAGGTATGAGATCGAATCTCAATTCCGCAATTTCATTCGATCTAATTTCTCGTTGATCATACCTGAACGTAGATCGGGTTCCGGGGTTGTGGGTTGTATTCCTCGACTACTGGGGGTTCTAGGATCTCCGGATCGGTAGTCGGATGAGGAAAAACGACCCGGAAACGAGCCCGGAACAGCAACGTCGCGTTGCTGTTCGCGGAGAAACGGCGACCGCCGTTTTGGTGTTTTTCTGGCAGCCCGCTCGGTTCGCGCGGTTGTCCTTCGGGGCAATGGCTGGGCGTGAATCGGGGCACGGGCTGGAAAAGCGAACGAAGTAGCGACACCGGATGTCGACTGGGATCGTTGGGATGTTCGAGTGATCGAACGAACGCATCCCGGGTAGTCGATTTCCAACACCTCTGAGGTAGCTAAGGAATCGGTGTGGCTCCGGAATTTGCTTATGGACTTGGATGTGGTTCCTAAAATGCCTAGAGCTATCACAATTTATTGTGACAATAGCAGTGCAGTGGCAAATGCGAAGGAACCACGAGCCCACAATGCGAGTAAACACATAGATCGCAAGTACCACCTGATTAGAGACATCGTCAAGAGAGGCGATGCAGTTGTCACCAAGATTGCATCAGCGGATAACCTGGCTGACCCCTTTACGAAGGCACTTCCAGCGGAAGCGTTCAAGAGACACGTGAGGGGGATGGGTATCGGATGTATGGTAGAGGGCAACTAGACAAGTGGAAACGAGCACGGAACAGCAACATCGCGTTGCTGTTCTCGGACAAACGGCGCCCACTGGAGGGCAAACGGCGGTCGCCGTTTGTAGTTCCTCCAGCGACCGCTGGTCTGCATACAGCGGGCGCTGTTTGAGTGCAGACCAGTCCCGGTTCGCGCGGTTGTCCTTCGGGGCGATGGCTGGGCGTGAATCGGGTCATGGGCTGTCGTGTGAACAGAGTAGCGCCTTCGGAGGTAATTATCTACGTGTTACGAGGTAATTATGAGATTTTATTTCGTCAAAATCCGTTAATCGGTGAGTGAGAAATAAATTTGTAAAGATTGCCATAAATACTACTTTGGTAAATGGAATCAATTATTATTTTATTGGGAAATATGTTATCCCACATAGAAAGAATATCAAAAGTCATTTCACTTTAAATGTGATAAGAGAGTATGAGTGTTCAACAAGTTGACTAAGTCCATGCACCCTTAGCGGTACATGGAAAGGGCCACACACGCGCGCCCCGCCCTGTCCTGTCCCGACCCGTCCCGTCCCGACCCAGGCCCGTGCTCGGGCTCGGGCCTGGGCTTGGGCTTGGGCTTGGGCTTGGTCCTGGCTCCTTGGTGATTTGGTCAATTGGACTCTGGGCTGGACCTGGGCTTCCCGGGGCCCACTGGGCCAATTGAGCTAATTGGATTGGCCTCTACCTATCTTTTTGGACACAGTCCGATTGAAGTTTTGGGCTCGATTTTATTCGGCCCAGTTGAACATTTGAATATTAATTAATTGGGCTCGTTTATGAGGCCTTTGAACATTAATTAATTGGGCTCGACTTTGGATATTAATTCTTTTCAGAATTAATTAAATGATTTAATAATAATTGCAAGTGGGCAGCAGTTGGATGGAGTGGTCCTCCTCCACTAGCATGGAATTGCCCATGCACTTACCAATAACCACCGGGGTAGTGGTGTGGTGTGTAACTCCCCTTGAGTGCAGTCTATAAAAAGAAGATACATGCATTCATTTCACGTACGAAATTTTCTGCCTATCATACCATCATCTCATTTGCATTGTGCGTTCAGTTCTCACTGTTTCCGTTCAACCGAGGGTTCGATTCAGTGTGCATTTGTTCGATCCCCGCTTCGCCGCTGTATCTTTGGGGTCAGAGAGCCTGCAACCGTCGCATACACGGGGCTTTACTGACTTGCGGAAAGTGCAAGCGCCTCGGCAGCAACATCTTCGTCTTTCTTACTTTCCGCTTCTGTTGTTTTTCCGGTTTTGGACTAACCCGTTTACATTTTTGTTAACAGGAGATGACTCAGCTGTCAACAATGGAGAATTTCAGGTAATTCTTTGTCTGTTTACTTGATTGCCAATGTTGTGGGATTGGATCTCTTTATGAGAAGGATTCAATGTTTGTCAGGTAGAATGAACATCTGTCAAAGTATGGGGAAACGAAAGCAGCCCGAATCGTTATGCTTGCTGAGCTGAAGAAGCTAATTGAGGAGAATCCATTGTTCTGAGATAAATTACAGTCCCTGAACTTTAAGAATTCCAGACTCCGAACGCTCATCAATCAGAGGTAATTTTTTTTATCACGAGATATTTTATAAATTGATGGCGACGAAATAAATGTAGTTGCGCAATGCCTTTTTTTGTTGGTTTATTGTGAGAAACTATTATGCATATTGTCTATTGATGAAAGAATTCACATGATTCTATTTTCAATTAGTTTCGCCTTTTGCCTTGTTGCAATTATTTGGTAAATGCCCACTAAAATGTCAAGAACAATGCTTGTTTGTCACTGAGATATTTAAAAAAAACACCATTGAGGTTGATTCAGTGTTAAAACTCCCGACTAAATTTCATAATTACATAAATTCCCCCGAGGGCGAGGGTTGATTCAGTGTTAAAATATTAATTTTTATAAATTGAACGGTGTTAAACTATTTTTTATGAAGGGGATAAATGTACAACAAAGTATTATTAATAATTATATGTTTTTTTTATTTCTCTGTAATTGGTGAAAATCCCATGGGTAAACATAGGTTCTAGTTAATAGATACGCACTATAAACTAACACAATATGAATTTGCACAGCCTAAATTGGTAGTGCCAGCTTTGTAAGAATCCTAGGTCGAAC
Source organism: Euphrasia confusa (assembly GCA_954870475.1). Lineage (NCBI taxonomy): Eukaryota > Viridiplantae > Streptophyta > Magnoliopsida > Lamiales > Orobanchaceae > Euphrasia > Euphrasia confusa. The sequence goes on from OX940950.1 coordinate 37,330,554, forward strand.
CCAGATATCAAAACTCTTTTCGTGGACCATTCATGCGCTCAACAAAATGGTGCGCATGCTCCGTCTCCATCTGCAGTGAATAATCCCCTGCTTGGCGGATCAATGCCGAGACCCGGTGTCTTTCCTCCTTTGGCTGCACATGTGGTTAGTTTATATGCATTATGTCTCTTTATCATTGTCTTATTTTAAATTGGCTCATTTACTGATGTTTTGTATTTGATGTGTGTTTGTCCAGCCTTTCCAGCCTACACCAGCGCTGGTTCCCACATTTCTTGCTGGTTGGATGTCTAATCCTTCGACCGGAATTCAAACGATGGTTTTTGGTGGGCCCATAAACCTTGCTGGCCCATAAACCCGTCCTGGGCCGCCCGCCTGCTGATTGGGCCAATTTTTTTATCTTGTTTTTTGTGACCAACCAACTGAGAAAATATCCCTACTCACACACACATCTATGGTTCGAATCTTGGACCATACGGTCTTCAATTCAAGTACTCAACCAACTAAGTAAACAACCCTTGTTCGGACTAGCCCACTGGTCAATTGCAGAAATTTTAAAAACTCACACACACATGTCTCTCAAGGTTTTCGATGCAGATCTTGATGGAGTTGTATACTTAATGTTTAGATTTAAGTAATATATGAACTCCGTATAAAGTCGTTTATCCTAGATTATATATGTTGTAGTTAGTATGGTGTGCGACGTCACACGAAAGATTATACTTTCGGTTACTCGTATATAATCAAACAGTCACTCACAACCTAGATGGACAGGGACCAATCCATCGGTATAGTCGTTTTATAATAAGAGGAAATAATTTGTCTTAATTATTTTATTATACTTGTAAACTTATTGAGTGGACCTGCTTGAGATTATTCGATTAGGATTGACTTAGATAATCGAATTAAATATTAGTGTATTTCATTCATAATACATGATATTATTGCGGGTGTATGCATTTAATGTAACACCCCGACCCGTTGAGGGGTCGAAGCCCGACCCTAATGGGCCAACTCGATTACCATTGACTGCCTTCGGGAGTGATATCCTGGCCCCACTGTACCAACACTTATCTTTTCCAGCGCACTTTGTCCTCACTCGTGCGCACCCAGGAGACTTCCCAGGGGGTCACCCATCCTAGAATTACTCCAGAGCCAGCACGCTTAACTTTGGAGTTCTTATAGGAGGATGCTCAGAAAAGTAGATGCATCTGTTGGTATGAGTAGCATATTCAATCCTTTTTTAAGCATTTGAATTTTTTGGGGCATTACAATCACCCCACCTTTTATGCGCAACGTCCTCGTTGTGCGTCTTTCCTTTCCCAGGACCTACCATCCGTGCAGGATTCTAGAGGTGGCCCCTACGAGTACTCTCACCAACTTCTGGGTGGAGCACTTGGTCCCGCATGGCACTTAATTCCCGCAATTCCGATCGGCACCTGCTCTGATACCATTTCAAAATTGGGCCAATAACACCTTAAAAAGCCTTTTAATTTTATGGGGCGTTACAATCACCCCACCTTTTTCTGCGCAACGTCCTCGTTGCGTGCCATACTTGTCTTACATGCCCAGGACCAACCATCCGTGCAGGAATGCCCCTTAGGGGTACTCTCACCAACTTCTGGGTGGAGCACTTGGCCCCGCAAGACACTTAGTTCCCACAATTCCGATCGGCACCGGCTCTGATACCATTTGTAACGCCCCGACCCGTTGAGGGGTCGAAGCCCGACCCTAATGGGCCGGCTCAGTTACCAATGACTGCCGTCGGGAGTGATATCCTGGCCCCACTGTACCAACACTTGTCTTTTCAGCGCACTTTGTCCTCACTCGTGCGCACCCGGGAGACTTCCCAGGGGGTCACTCATCCTAGAATTACTCCAGAGTCAGCACGCTTAACTTTGGAGTTCTTATAAGAGGATGCCCAGAAAAGAAGATGCATCTGTTGGTATGAGTAGCATATTCAATCCTTTTAAGCCTTTGAATTTTCTGGGGCGTTACATTTAATATTAGTGACTTTGACTAACCAATGGAATTGTCTAATTAGATATATTCAGAAAATTACCGGCAAATTGGGTCACTGTGTTTTATGTATGACATGCTGTGAATTCTTGACGGGAAAGCGTGTCCCGATAAGGGTTGATAATGTCCCCGAGATGAGCTCATAAGGATTATCATGAAAACCTTGCAAGTGGATTATGATCCGCATGATAATAAAGTTTAGTGGTACTATTCTCGGAATTACAAGAGATGAATAAATTAATTAGCAATAAATATAATTTATTCATGGACATTTCTATCTTAAACATGCGGAATAAATAATATTCTGGAAGATTATTATTTGATATAATATGGTTTAATATTGGGAGTGCAATTATATTTATATAGTGGAGTTAAATATAATTTATGGATTAATTAATAGATTTAAGTTTGAGCTCAATTTAATTAATTCCATAGGAAGCCCAATATTCTAATTTCTTAAGGTCCCCTACGTAGCCTATAAAAGCACTCTTATGGTCTTCTCTTCTTTCATAACATGAATTTAATACTTTAATATTCTAGAGAGAGAAAGTAGAAAGAGAAAGAGATCGATGGAAGCTTGGAGGATCGTCGCCCACCCCGACGTTCAAGCTAGTGCAAGGAATATGTGGGAAAATCTCAAGGTCATCAAGATCTCGATTTTCCGGCAAACGAGAACAAGGTAAAATCATAAAACCCCCTCTATGATTTTAAGATATTAATTATCGTAAAAATACTGAGAACCAAGATCCGAGGGACGAGCCCATGACGAGGATCGACTGTGCGGTGGTGGTCGAGGACCACCGGACCGGCGGCGGTCGAGGGAACCCCGTCGAATGGGATCACGCTAGGTGGATCGAGCCTAGGGCTCGATTACGCAGATCGGCTGCGGTTTTTCCCGCAGCGATCAGCTACGTGCTGCGGGTTTTCCCGCAGCGCCTCGCAGCAGGGAGTCAGACGACTCGCTGCAGGTTGCTGCGAGAGTTTTGCTGGGTGCTGCGGGTTTTCCCGCAGCGGACCCGTAGCGACCCAGCAGTGCCCCGCATGGCTGCTGGGAACGACTGCGAGTTTCCCGCGGGGACTCGGCTGAAACCCACGGGTCTTTCTGCGGCTAGGGTTTTGGCTGGGTCCGGCTCCGTAGAGGCTCGTGGCGGGTTTCCGGCGACCGGGATTTCGACCGGGGTTGTTTTTCCGCGTTTCTCGACGACCTCGGGATTTTGATTTCCAACAATTGGTATCAGAGCATTGGTTTTCGTTCACGGTGTTTTTCGATAAATTCTTCTATCTTGCAGGGTTTCCGACTATTATGCCTAGATTTAATTTTCGTTAATTACTGTCATAAAATTGCTTTTGATTATTAAACTCTCGGACATGTCGAGATTCGTTTTTGTGTGGTGAATGCTTGTAATAGTAAAAACGGGGGGTTGACCTGTTTAGGATTTATTATTATTGTTCTTATTTTCCGAAAATTGTATAAGGTCGATTTCATGTATAGAAATCGATACCGGATAATGTAAAAATATTTTTGTAATTTATTTTGCATTGGATCGAGGACGAAATGACGACCGGAGAAGCATGTGACAGAGGAGACGAAGAGAGGGCTAGGGCTCGGTTCGGCCATCCCCATGTTCGAACCATGAAGGATTGATCACTCATGAGGTGGCTTGTTGGCGGCCGGCGTGTGGCTCCTCGAGGGTGGCGGTCCGGTGGTGGGCGCAGGGATCCCCAATCCGTGTTCATCCCGGCAAAGATCCGCTTTCCTAATTAGTTCGGTTTTCCAAATTTTATTATTCCTATTTATGGAATTTTCATTGATTAGGAAAATAATTAATTTGGTCTTCATAATTGATTATTCCTATTTTTTGGAATTTTCATGGATTAAGAAGAGAATTAATTTTGGAAAGTTTAGGAGTCTTAAATTAATTTTTCGTTATTTAAAATATTCCTAAGTTAAGAATTAATCCATTTTTGGATTAGGATTCTTTTATGACATTTTTAATGGATTAAGAAAATAATTAATTTGGAAAGGATTTAAGAGTTCTAAATTATTTTATTTCCTTATTCCATCTAGGAATCCTCTTGAAATATTCCAAGTGGGTCTTAGATAAAATTCTTGAGTTTTGATGGAATTAGAAAAGAAACATAAAATAAATAAAAATATTAATAATATTTAATTTAATTTTTTATTTATTCGATTGGCTGAATTTTTAATTAAGTAACTTTTGGATTTATTAAAAATAATTGGATTTAAATATTGGAATTAATATTCCCGTTACATGGAAGCATTCAAGAACGAAGACTGAAGACTAGAAGATGCGTACATGGATACGATAAAGCCATAATAGTCGGAAAATAATATTCTAGTATTATTTTGATTATGTGATAATATTTTATGTGCTTTATTTCATATGTGTGCATGCTTATGTGTATTTATTTATGCATTAGATAGCGTATACCTTTTGTATTAAAATACTAAGTGGGAGAGGGATTGGAAACAATTTCATGGTCTCCATTGCTGTTCTCTTGGTGACTTTTATAGACTTTTGAATTTAATATAGACAAGTCATTGGAGGAGAATTCTTGTAATTCCTCTTACGAGATCCATTGATCAAGTTTATCAAACAATGCCTAATGTTTTTTCTCAAACTGACTTCAAGTGGACTTATTCTTACCCCGGGGAGTAGAATGGAGCCAAAGCCACTTGGTCATGTCGAAGACACAAATTAGTGACTTTCGTGTCATTTGATGACTAGATCGATTGTCTGGTCGGCTCCCTCATTCTATAAGAGATAGGGTTGATTGCATGGTGAATCACTGGTTAGAAACATCGAGTTTTCACTTATGATTCACCGCGTCTTGATTGATGAGATTGAATGATTCAAGTAAATTGATTTCAATTGATAAAAATCTTATGGTATAGTAAACGTCCATACAAACGTGGCTTGCTATACTGAATGTGATTTTTGGATTAATTGATGTGGACAGTTATAGGGAGTTGTGAAAGATTGTGAGTTATCGTAAACGTCCACACAAACGTGGCTTGCGGTGACGTAGCGATTCCAAACTATTCGCCTTAGTACTGAGTAATGGTTTACACTTAGGTACGCTTTATAGTATTCTTCCCAACGAAGTAACGCTATAATGATGTACGACCGAAGCAAATCTAATTGCGAAATCGTTCGGATATGTAAACGTCCACACAAACGTGGCTTGTCATATCTGATGGAATTATAGATGTGATTAGTGATTTAATGATATTATTTGAGGGAGATCCACTACAAGAAATTTGAGAAATCGCGACGACATATTTCGTCATAAAAACCTTATTTTTTGTCACGATATCTCTATGGTGACAATTTTTTTGTGTCACGAAAATTGTCACCGAATGTGCGTCACAATAGGTAAATGTGACGTTAATATGGTTCGTCATCAAACGTCGTCTTTTGATGACAATATAAGTCATCGTCACGATATATATTGATCTATTGTGACATATTTATCGTCACCTATGTCTTCTGAATTTCGTCAGTAAATAGGAAATTTCGTCACCACTTGTTAATTTTATTATGACGATTCGAATTTTGTCCTTAAAATCATATGTTTTTGTGATGATTTTTCATTAATTATTTAAATTATAGAATTCTTGTGACGTCAATTATTGTTACCTAAGGTTATCTATTTTGTCATATTTTATATATTTTGTCACGATTAAGTTGATCAGTTGTGACAAAATATGTTCGTTGTAAAATGTTTAAATATATTGACAACATATATTGTCATTAATGATTAGGATATAGGGACAAAAAAATATTGTAACAAATGATTTTTAAATAATGACATAAAAAATTGTCATCGTAATTCATTATTTAGTAATGAAAACGACAATCGTCACGGTAGGATTAGTAATGTTGACAACATATGTTTGTCATATTTTAAAACTTATGTCATAAAAAAATTTCAATTTGTGACTTAAATATGATCGTCATTAATATATAGCAATATATATATATTGGCAAAAAATATGAATTTGTGATAAAAAAATATTGTCACCATATAATTCAGAAATAAAGATAAAATATTTATTGTCGTTATTAATTAACAATTTGTTACAAAACTAGTGACATAATGTATGGAATATTATATTATATAATTTGTCATCAAATGATTATATTGTTATTGAGATACATAATATCAAATGCTAAATAAAAAACACATATTTAAAACAATAACCAATTAACTTAATTAATAATATAAACATAATCTTGTCCAAATAACAAAAATTGTCCAACATTCAAAAAAGTATGAACAAATAAAAATATGTTTTTTCAACTACACGAAACCAAACAAAGAAAATAATCATAATTCTATCCCTTTACCTGACAAAAAAGTCATTAATTTCTGGACATTTGCACCTTGAGCTTCCATATTTGCATTCAAAATAGTCACTTGAGTTTTGAGTTCATGCACCTGAGCTTCAGACTCCTGCAACTTTTCTTTAGTATCTTTAAGTTCGTCTTGTAATTCACTAGAATGATTGTACAACATGTTGCGTCTACTTGGAGGCTTTGGACCATAACCCAGCCCTTTACATATCCAGTTCCATGACCCAATACATCCAATACTATCTCATCCGAACTCTTATCAATTCCGAGATCAATGTATTCTTCTCGGTTCTTTTTCATCTTCTCCTAATAATGAAAAAATACAAAAGTAACAACTTATCATCAGGATTAGTAATAAAATAAACTTGTTGAATATCATCAACACATAGTTAAATATTTTTTGAAGTCAATGCAATAATGATATTGAAGCACACAAAAAAAAAATTATGAACTAATTAAAATTCTAGTTCAATTGGTAATATAAGCTACAGTAACAAAAAATGGATTAGAAGCAAATAATAAATAAACTGAGGTCTCAAAAAATCAAAAGAATGTAAGTAATAAAATAAACTTGTTGAATATTTAATAAATATAAATAAATAAATAATAAATTATGATTAAATAACATGAAAATAAATTGATCACACTATTGCAGTAATTTCATTTTTTATCAAATCAAACTAATTTTATTAGTACAAAATTGTGTTTACTTGAAACCATTGACATATAATTTAATAAATATATCTCTATTTGCATCTAGTCTTCCTAATAAATTTAAAATCAAGTTATAGCTTATACTAATTGGTATAAAATAATAGTAAATGCATGCATTAATTTTATTTTAACTTCAGAATAATAAACAACATATTGTTTAAATTTGTACATATGTCTTACCCAATTTTCTTCTGCCTCATTAGATTTCCATCCATCTTTTTCTAAACTGTGTGTACGCTCATACAAGTCAATTCGATCACACGGCATTCCACCTAACTCACGCTCGGACTAAAAAAAAATTAATAATTAATTGTACACCAAAAAATGAACAGTTGTGTAACTCACAATTTCATGGCTTCGAACTGTAAAAGCTTTTCTTCCAAATATATGTTTGCATCATAAGTTTTGCCTATTACTTCGATTCACTCCACTTCTATGCTGCATGATCATTAAAAAGGATATTTTTTAGTAATTAAATCTCCAAAATTTGTAACTACAAATATAACCACACTTGGCAATATTTAAAGTGTAATTATATTGTTATTTCTTTGCAATCAATGTAAAAACATTAGTCACATCATTACCTTGAACTTGTCTGATGCGAAATGATCACATAAAGAATCCCAATTATATTGCCTTGGACATCCAGATGGTTTGTTTTTCTTAGCTTCTTCTATAGTTGCAAATTGAAGGAAGTGCTTATGCAAGTGGTAACGCTTTTGTCGACTACTGATTTTCATCCGGTTAACCAAACAATGCCTCACGCCAGGAGCATCGATATTCACATCCAGGTGCATCTACAACTCACATACAAACATGCAAATGGATTAGAAGCTGCATAAAACAATTTGTTGAACACATTTAGAATTTATGTTTTTTACCTGTAGATGGTCAAATCCTAAACCCAATCCCGTGGCCTCGTCTACGTCTTTCCATTTTTTTGGTACTGGAAGAACGTCTCGTGTTATTACACCGATTTGACTTGCTAGTTTTGCAGATTCATCTCCATTTATGGGTCTTCCGATTGATGGATCCACATTAATCTTCATTTTAGTCTCGTTGGTATCAAAATACTTCAATATTCCTTTTCTAATTGTTTTGCCGCGACTTTTTTTCTTGGAAGTAAGAGCTACATGTGAACAATTAATTATTTTAATAGTACATACTTTCCATTATTCGCAACTATGATTTTTTTTTGTAAAAGACCTAAAAATAATAAAGTTACCTGTTGCGGCAACTTCTTCATTGGGTGTATGTTCAACACTCTCTGCAGTTTGGGGTGAGATTTCAGAGGTAGATTGGGGTGAGATTCTAGAGGTGGATTGAGGTGCGATTTCAGAGGTTTCAATAGGTATACTTTCTGTAGTAATGCATGTGCCTCCTTTTGATTGTTGGGTTCTTGTTTCAGGTTGGCCTCTTACCAGAACATTTTTAATGCCCGCTCTTTGAATAAAAGTACGTTTCTGTTTCAAGTTGTTTGGAGCTCCCGGAGCCATATCAAAAACCTAGAAGAAAGTGTCATCCAAAGACAGTAAATTAGCAGGAACACATCAAACAAAACACACAATCTAATCAATGTTGGAAAATCTTAAGTCAAAATTGGTTTTATCCAATGTTTGACTGAGTTGACTGGCTATAAATTTAATTCTGATTGGGAAATAAATTGTACGATAATTTTCTACGTCGTTCGTAGATAATAATAGAATTTTATTTCGTCAAAAACCGATTTTCGGTGAGTGAGAAATAAATGGTTAAAGATAGCCAATTAAAAAGGCATTTAATTGAATATGTAATAAAGTGTAAGACTTTATTACATTGAAATGTGTAATAGTTATTACATCCCACATTGAAAGATGTAATAAAATGATTACACTTAATAAATGGTTGGAGGATTAGTGTGTTCAACAAGTGAGTAAGACCATGGACCGTTAAGGTACATGGCAATCACCACACGCGCGCCGTCCGTCCGTACGCTTGGCTCGGCTCGGCTCGACTCGCCTCACCTCGCCTCGTCCTTGGACTTGGATCTTGGACTTTGGGCTGGACTTGGGCTTCCTGGGCCTGGCCATTGTAATAGTTTTGCTGACGGGCTGAACTATATTTTGATTGGGCTCAATGTTTTGGGTTACGGTTGTTGAACATGTAAAGGCTTTGGGCCTTATGGAAAAGGAGAAAATAAATAATTATATAAATTATATTATTATTTTCAGAAAAAACTCCAATGGTCACCATGTTATTACCTGACTGTTACTTGGTCATGGTGTGTTGATGACCATGTTTAATACTGGTCGGTTACAGGTGGTGGTAATGACTGCCATTACTCGCCTGAATGAATGCCTTGGTGTCCCTTCACATACATGGAGCTCAGCTATAAATAGTGAGTCCTATGCTGCATTTCATACACAGAAAAAACGCAAAAGCATTCCCAGCATATAATAGTGTTCATACTCCTTGCTCTTTCCCGTTCGAAAGGTGGTTCTGATCTGGTTGCTTCAGAGAAGAACAAGAAGAAAGTCGTTGTATCTTTGGGGGCATTACGTCTGCAAACCGTAGCATACACGGGACGTATTTGTCTTGCGGATAGCGAAAGCGCCTCGACTACCCGCAACTCATTTCCGACGTTCGATCGGAGTTGAAGATCTGTTCGAGTGTTACTCATCTTCTTCATTTCTTTATTTTATTTTAGTTTCTGGAAAAGTGTAAAGTTTCAGTAGTACTGATTCTAATCCAGAAACAAGCACTGTAATAGCTACGTAATACCAACAATCAACACATTACCTACACCCCTAAAATAATATGCAAGATAATTAATTAGTTAGCTTAATTAGGTAATAAATAATACCAAATGATAGTAAATTATAAATACCAAAGTTTCAAAATTCCTAATAACACAAAATATATGACTCGTAATTATTTGAGACCACCACAAAAACCACAATGAGGGCATCGAGTAATAAAACCAGACCACCTGTGCACAATCGAATCGGCATCTGGTGTTTTAGGGTTTCTTTTTCTAATCAATAGTTGATGGAAAATATAGAAATGAAAAATAAGATTGAACAGAAACAAAATACATAAACCTAGTTTGCGATACAATTTAATTACCTTAGTTTGAGAGCAGGTGTGGAATTGAAATCTTACCTGAATTTAAAAAAAAGGTGGATTGAATTTTTCTGAGTATGAAGTAACAACAAGTGGAAATGTTTTAGGAATGGGTGGAAGTGAACGTGAAGTGGTGGCTGGTGGGAGATTTTATCTTTATCACAATTACTATTTTTACTCCTAGTATTTATCACTTAGTGGTATTTATCTTAATTACTAATTAAATATTTTTCGAATTAAAATAAACACTATTAATATGGCGGTCGTATTACTCTAAATTATGATATAGTGAAATATTTTCATCATTCTCGCGGGAAGATTGAAATTTGATGATTTTAAAATTGTTAAATATAATAGTTTGCCTCTAAAATAGCCCGCCTATTAAATTATTTTGGATTTTATCTTATGGTTCATTATTAATTTTTTAATATATTTTTATACAAAGCGTATGATATCATTTTCTTATTCATTTTAAAATTCAAATTAAACATTGTATAATTACTATATAATTTTTTTAATTCATTTTAAAACAATTTTTTTAATAAGAACATGTTTAATTTATGTTAAAAAAAACTCAGAACAACATATGATAAATGTAGAATAAATCGAAAAGTCGAAACACTACTCGGAAAATCAAAATAATTTATATTATGAATAAAAAAAATTAATTAGACTATGTGAGAAGAATGAATAAATGTATAATACAGTACAGTCAATGAATCGTGTAAATATAATAAATATTAAAAAATGTAGTCAAGAAGGATTCAAATTGGATATGTTCCAATAAAAAATTATTCGAGTAATTGTATTAATGAGTTGATCTCATGCTAAACAAGTTCAAATTGAATATATGTTTGAATCAAACTTCATTCAAGTGATGATATTAATGTGTTTAGTTCATAGCTAGATAATGTTTCATTTCTCATGCTTGAGCTTGTTTACATGAAAAGACAATTCAATTCAATAAACTTAATGTTGAATTAAATTAGATTCACAATATTGATTATGGATTTTCAAAATTCAATTACGACACAGTCCGTCAGCAAAATCGGTAAATAAATAATTATATAAATTATATTATTATTTTCAGAAAAAACTCCAACGGTCACCATGTTATTACCTGACTGTTACTTGGTCATGGTGTGTTGATGACCATGTTTAATACTGGTCTATTACAGGTGGTGGTAATGGCTGCCATTACTCGCCTGAATAAATGCCTTGGTGTCCCTTCACATGCATGGAGCTCAGCTATAAATAGTGAGTCCTAGGCTGCATTTCATACACAGAAAAAACGCAAAAGCATTCCCAGCATATCATAGTGTTCATACTCCCTGCTCTTTCCCGTTCGAAAGGTGGTTCTGATCTGGTTGCTTCAGAGAAGAACAAGAAGAAAGTCGTTGTATCTTTGGGGGCATTACGTCTGCAAACCGTAGCATACACAGGACGTATTTGTCTTGCGGATAGCGAAAGTGCCTCGACTACCCGCAACCCATTTCCGACGTTCGATCGGAGTTGAAGATCTGTTCGAGTGTTACTCATCTTCTTAATTTATTTATTTTATTTTAGTTTCTGGAAAAGTATAAAGTTTCAGTAGTACTGATTCTATTCCAGAAACAAGCACTGTAATAGCTACGTAATACCAACAACGCAAGACAAATAACCGTACTAAAAAATGACAACCGGAGACAATACTGGTGCTGAGAAAAACGGTCAATCTAGCACTGTTCCACCGTTGAACATGAACATTCCAATCATGCCTTCATCGGTGGTTCATGCTGAGAAACCTGAGAAGTTCAATGGGACTGACTTCAAAAGGTGGCAACAAAAGATGATGTTTTACCAGACCACGTTGGGTTTGGCAAAGTTTCTCAAGGATGAGCCTCTGGCCATGGATGAGAATGAAACTAATGCTAATAAGCGTGCGGCTTATGAAGCATGGGGCCAGGGTGATTACCTGTGCCGGAATACCGTTTTGAACGGTCTGAGTAATGACCTGTACAATGTGTATGGGAATATGACTTCTGCCAAAGCACTCTGGGATGCTTTGGAGAAGAAATATAAAACTGAGGATGCCGGAACTAAAAAGTTCGTCGTCGGGAAGTTTTTGGATTTTAAGATGGCCGACTCTAAGTCGGTCATATCTCAATTCCAACACTTCCAGCTGATCTTGCATGACCTTGAGAATGAAGGCATGAAAATCAGCGAGTCTTTTCTGGTGGCTGCTGCTATTGAGAAGTCACCCCCGAGTTGGAGGGCTTATCAAAACTATCTCAAGCATAAGACCAAGGAAATGACTATTGACAAGCTGGTTGTCAAGCTTCGTATAGAAGAGGAAAATCGTAAGAGATTTAATCCTGGAAGTGTGCCTGAGGAGCCTCGTGTGAATCTGATGGAGCAACCCAAAAGGAAGCTGCCTACTCCTCAGAATACCTCTAAAGGGAAAGAGCCTGCCACCAAGGTCTGGAAGTTCATGGGAAAATGCCATAACTGTGGAATAACTGGCCACATGGCTAAAGATTGCAAGAAGCCTAAAAAGCCTATTGCACAGTACAAGGGGAAAGGGAAGCAATCTGCTAACCTTGTTGAAACCTCTGGGCAGGAGCTGACTGAAATGGATATGTCAGCAATGGTGTTTGAAGCCAACTTGGTTGGTAATCCCAAGGAGTGGTTCATTGACACTGGAGCCACTCGCCATGTCTGCTCTGATAAGAATGCATTTTCTACCTATGCTCCTTCGACTGGCCGAAAGCTCCACATGGGGAACTCTTCCTCGTCTACTGTTGCTGGAGTTGGGAACGTGACCCTGAAGCTCACCTCTGGAAAGGAGCTGCTGTTGAAGGATGTGCTGCATGTCCCGGACATCCGCAAGAACATAGTCTCTGGGTCTCTCCTAGTTGAGCATGGTTTTAAACTTGTCTTTGATGCTAAGAAATTTATTTTGACTAAGTTTGGAACCTTCCTTGGTCGGGGCTATCTCGACAATGGACTGTTCAAAATGAATGTAATGGTTGTGCGCCGTATACCCTCTGTTGCCTCGAGCATTAATAAAATTGATTCTGTTTCGGTTTACTTGCTTGAGTGTTCTGATTTGTGGCATATTAGATTAGGACATGTAAATCTAAATTCGATTAAAAGATTGATGAATTTGGAATTATTACCAACTTCAAAAATTGATACACAAAAGAAATGTGAAATTTTTGTTTAAGCCAAAATGGCTAAGTTACCTTTTCCCTCAATTGAAAGGTGTACTGAACCTCTTGGTTTAATCCATACTGATATATGCGATTTGAAATTTGTAGAAACAAGAGGTGGAAAAAAGTACTTCATCACGTTTATTGATGATTGTACTAGATATTGTTACTTATATTTATTAAGTAGCAAAGACGAAGCCTTGGAGGCTTTTACCAAGTATAAAGCTGAGGTTGAAAATCAACTTGGTAAACGAATTAAAATAATCCGAAGTGATAGAGGTGGAGAATATGTAGCTCCGTTTGAAAAATTATGTTCTGAAAATGGGATAATTCATCAAACGACGGCTCCTTATTCACCACAATCAAATGGTGTTGCTGAACGGAAAAACAGAACTCTCAAAGAGATGATGAACGCCATGTTGATTAACTCGGGTTTACCTCAGAACATGTAGGGGGAAGCTATTTTGACAGCTAACCACATTTTAAATAAAATACCACTTAAAGGTAAAAATGAGACGCCGTACGAATTGTGGAAAAATCGTAAGCCGTCTTATAAATATCTTAAAGTGTGGGGGTGTTTGGCTAAGGTATCTGTTCCTGAACCAAAGCAAATGAGAATCGGACCTAAGACGGTCGATTGCATTTTTATCGGATATGCATACAATAGTATGGCTTACCGATTTTTGGTACACAAGTCTGATAATCCAGACGTGCATAAAGGTACCACGATTGAATCGAGAAATGCTTCATTTTTCGAAAATATCTTTCCTTGTAAAGAAAGAGAAGAATCAAGTTCTAATAAAAGAACTTATGCTGATGTCGACACTACACCTGTTGGTGACGATCAGGTAGACGAAGAGGTTATTGAACCTAGACGTGGTAAAAGGATAAAAACGGCTAAGTCGTTTGGACCTGATTTTATTACGTATTTATTGGATGACGAGTCAAAGTCCTACGGGGAAGCTCTATCCAGTCCAGATGCACCGCTCTGGGAAGAAGCTATTAATAGCGAAATGGAGTCTATTCTGCAAAATCACACGTGGAAGTTGTTGATCTTCCACCGGGTTGTAAACCTTTAGGATGTAAATGGATCCTAAAGAAAAAGTGTAAAGCAGATGGAACGGTCGATAAGTTTAAAGCTCGTTTGGTAGCCAAAGGGTTTAAACAAAGAGAAGGATATGATTTCTTTGATACATATTCACCTGTAACCAGAATATCGTCTATTCGGGTGCTTATTGCGATTGCTGCTTTGCACAATCTCGATATTCATCAGATAGATGTGAAAACTGCGTTTCTGAACGGTGAATTGGAAGAAGAAATTTATATGGAACAACCCGAGGGATTTGTAGCACCTGGACAAGAGAAAAAGGTGTGCAAATTGATAAGGTCGTTGTACGGACTTAAGCAAGCTCCTAAACAATGGCATTTGAAATTTGATAATATTATGATATCAAATGGATATAAAATCAACGAGTGTGACAAATGTGTGTACATTAAAGGTACATCTGACTCATTTGTCATAACTATATGTAGACGACATGTTAATCATGGGTAGTACTTG